>CM065775.1:151671052-156471052 GCA_033296515.1 Macrochelys suwanniensis | reverse complement strand
GTAACTTTGAAATCATAATATTCTTTTAGCATAGTGTTTTGTGTGCAATACACACACACACACACACACACACAAATAATGTACTGACACAGCAAGTTCAAAGTGTTCATCACAAGCACTGTTTGCTAAGACTTATTTGAGACTTCAAGGTTCATTTTCATATTTAGCAGAAGATTTTTAAAGCCGCAAATAAGTATAGCTGACGGGATCATTTTCTCTTTCACCCCTCAACAAGCCATTTAGCTCTGTGATGACTTCTCAAGTGAAACGGAGTACAGTCACACAGACCATCACCAAAGATGATAGGGTTAGGTTAGGATTGAAAGATGGCGTACAAGTCTGCTTCTTTGGTTATAAATGTTTTTTTACTTATAAGATTCCCCTACTGCAGGCTTTTCACTAGTAAAAGCTGAAACTAAAGAAACTTATTGTGTTCTATACAACTTTAAAAAAGAAGAATTCTATACTTAACATGCAAACGGCATGAAAACAAGATGTTATTACAAAATATTCATAGTTATCAGAGACAAGGTTTTCCTACAGAAGGCATTTTAAAAGGTTTGTATTTTTAGGAGTTTTTTAGCTAGAATTTATGAGAATTATGGTAACTTTGCTTACAAAGGCAAAAAAAATTAGCAAATATTTTATAGCTCAAGTTTAACATATAAGCAAATACAGCTTTTAAAACAGATTTTGTTTCTCACCTGATGACAACGCAGAATGATTTGTTAAGGGTGCAGTTCTAGCTTTTCCATTTCTTTCACGTGATGATATGCAAGCAGAATCAGAAGATTCACCAGAAGAACTGTGGGCATAGGTGCTAGCATTTATTTTATGGCTTGTAACACATGCTGCTCTACTAGAAGTAGGTTGGGTAGAAGAATCTTCCTGCTCAGATTCAATTTTTGCCTGAGATTTTAAGGGTTTCTGCTTCACATTTCTAGCCATACAAAGGAAATAGAAATAACTAACATACAATGTAAGAGAACAGAATATTTTAATAAGAAATAATGAAATATTTGGAAACTTGGATAAAAGGCAATAATTCCTATTGCTAGAAAAACTGTATTGAGTACCATTTCCGACTTGGTGAAAAGCGATTAAATTTGTGAACTAAAATATTCAATTTTATTATGTCTGCAGTAGTGGGACATTCACAACTCAGTAGTCGATGCTAAGTGCTCTTGGGAAACGTGTAATTTACACCTACAGTGAAAATATCTAATAATATCTAATCCATTTCCTGATTTAAACTATACATATATATATACAAATCTGAGGTGGATAGTGTTTTCCCCCTATTTTCCAAGTTGCAACAGCAGCCTTTGGATTTCTGATGAACCCTAGAATCCTCACTTATCAGTTGCAATAGGCATTTAAAAGCCTGCCACCCCCCTTCATGGGCAAAGACATGGGGCAAGAATTAGACTGAGAATCCACCACATACAGGAAAGTCATCCAGAGATTTCTGGGGTGCCTGGCAGGAGGCCATTTTGTTTGCTCACACTAGAAAACACACACCACTTTAGGATACTAAATGGTAACTTGGTTCCTTTGGTTTAAAGACTCACTTAAAGAGAAGATTTTTCTAATTATTAAGCCACAAATTCATACAGCCAGAGATTCTTTTTGAGGGACAAGAAGTGCATGCTGTGGTCAATATGTGTCTTATAATTTGCAAGAGACCTATCCGAAGCAGTCCTTGAATTCTGCTGAGGAGGAAATGAGGTCTCAATAATCCTCTGAAACCCTAATCCTTGGCTCAGTGAAGGTCCGTGTGCTGGGAACAAGTCACACAAAATTCCTCTTCAGATATGAGACTAATGTTTCAGATAGAGCATTACCTGCTCTTTAACGTATGTTTCTTTACTTCAGCCATACTTGCCTGCTGTTATATTGTTATGACCAAGCATCTATAATAGGAAGTTATATTCCACATGTATTAGTGGTGTTGGGAGCTCATGGTGAGGTTTACCCAAAATTTCCAAGAAAATAAGCTTGAATATCACTAATGCAACATGTGGAATATAAAACTTCCTATTATATATGCTTGGCTATAACAATTTATCCTTATTATGGCTAGCAACTTTTACTAACTTGTAACAGGTTATCATTTAAGCCTTCTTTCATATAATTTCAGTCAGCTAAAATTTGGTTGTCTGGCTAAAGCTGAAGAGATTAAAAATGGTTCTACCCCATATGCTCGTAACTGTTTTGTAATCAATTTATTTTGCACTACACAAAGGACCTTCTTTGCAAGTCTTCACTGCTGGAAAAAAACCCAAAACTACTAAATATTTCACTACAATTAACCATTTAACTAATAAATTAATCCTAGGAGATCATGCTGTCATTTTACAAAACTAAATGCAACATGCATAATTTTTACAATAATGAAAATTCCCCAAATGCATTCTTCTTTCTAATCTATTTACCTGAGTGTTTTGTTAGGGTGCTGTACCATGCTATGACTTTGCAACCGCCTATTACATCTCTTGCTTCTTCGCAGTCTTTCATTGTGTTTTTGGCCAGTTTTAAAGTCTGAAACGATTCTTCTCATTTTTTCCTCAAATAGCGCTGATAATCTCAGGGTCATACTATAAATCTAAATAAAGAGATGTTAGCTTTAAATTACAAAGTATCTTACGAGTAAATTGAGTGTTTTACAAAAACAAGAATTTACTGAAGAGACCATCTGGAGAAAGTGACAAAATGACTCAGCATAAATTAGTGCTACAAGAGACATAACTGACACCTACTTTTTCTGAATACTTTTGTTACACTCTATTCTTTGTCCAAACCCACCAGACTGGTAGCTTGCTCTGTTGCATTACTAAATAAGTATTGATAAAGGACCCAACACTAAATGAAGCCTAGCCCAGCCTGACTACTATGAAAGCATAGTGTACAAAAAGTTACCTTTGATCTTTTACTTGGAGTGTAAGATTTTGCATTGCTAAATATTAATCTTATATCTTTGCACAGTTCCATCGGGTTATCATAATTTCCAGCTTCCAGCGTCTCCTTCACTGTACCAAAGTCCATTGGAGTGTCTATAATATGTCTGTAGTCCTAGATAAAAGATATGGAGCAAAAAAATTTCAGTAGCTCAAAGGGGCATACAGAAAATAAAGCAGAAACATTTTGATGTTATTGTATTATTTCTATTAGCACAATAAGGACAGCGGAATGGTCTCAAGTCTTGAGCTACAACCTCAGCAATTTAAACACCCCAACCCCAGCAAAAGAGATTCAAGCTTTTAGGTTCAGGTGTCTTAGGTTCAGCCTCTGTTGCTGCTGTCCCACCTGGGGGTACATACTACAGCAGCTTTCATTTTTAAAAGTTACCATCTTTTATGGTAGCGGAGAAAATCTTGAAAATATAAACAAAGAGCAGCTAATGCAGCGATGTCTGAGTCCACAGAGCTTTATAGCTTTGAATGGGTAAACTGTCCCTATTCTTCTCAATGCAAGTAAACTTAGGTGCCCAATAATGATAACATTAAATGTCAACATTAACTATTTCACCAATGATCAAAGCAGAGGGAAGATCATTGCATAGATCTTTCACACGATCTACTCCAAGTGACTGTGTAAATTGGTAGATTGAGTGTATGGGGCAGGCGTAAGAGATACCTCCACTTACCGCCACACACACCCCACCGCCCCCCATTAAGAAGGGGCTGAGCAGTGCCCAGCAAGGCATCTGAGCCCCACCAAGGAGTCCAACAGAGCCCATGGGTGTATTTGAACTTCAATAAGGGAGAGCCAAACTCAAGGACTGGAACCCAGACACAATCTATTGGAGCATTATCTCATTTTGTTATCTTAACTGGGCAAAGCTTGGAAGAGTAACACTACTGTATTCCGAACCTTTAAGTATTACTGAACATTTATGTTACTTTAGCATGCAAAGACCCCAACCAGGATTGGGGCCCAATTGTACAGAGTACTGAACAAACACAGACAGTCCCTGCTACAGATATCTTACAATCTAAAATACATTAGAACAAAAACTGTTAGGAAGACATAATATACAAGTAAATAAAGAAGATGACTAGAGGCACACTTTGGTTCTTACATGTTGTGTGATGTGATTTTAATAGGGTCAGAGGAAGTATTAGGAAGAAATGAAGGTTACTTATCTGTAACCTGAGTTCTTTGAGATGACTCCACATATTCCCACTTGTGGGTACTCCACCACCTTTTGGTTGAACCCTCTTCTAGCAGTAACAGATATAGGACTCTCATATCCCACCTCTCCCCTCAGTGTCCCAATGTATTGAGAGTGAGACTATAAAGGGGGCAAAGCACCCTCCCAACTTCAGGTCCTTCCACTGCAAAGCCAAAGACATAATTACAAGGCCTCTGACAGAAAGGGGAAGGAGGGTGGGAAGTGTGCATATGCAGAGACATCTTGAAGAACTCCGGTTACAGGTAAGTAATCTTTATTTCTTCTCTGAGTGGCTCTGCATATTCCTACTTATGGGAAAGATTGGCAAGCAGTGCTGAGATTAACCTGGAGGTGGGTGTGACGTTGCACTCTATGATTTTATGAAAATATGCTAATGAGCGTGAGTATAATGTAACTGGAATATGCTTCATGCAAAAGGTCTCTTGTAAGGTATCATTACAAAGCTTATAATCTACTGAATATGGTCATCCTATTTGTATAAATGTATCACTCTTGTATCTGAAACTAGAAATATGAAATATAACTGAGGCCCTATTGTAGTTATGCAAAGTGTGGGCCATTAATGGTGGTTTGGAATCTTGATGGCTCCCATTAACCAGGACAATTGACTGTAGATGGCTCTGTTTTACTTGTAAGTCTTCCTGTATATGGGTGTGCTGGCAAGTGGGTAATGAAGTCTTACAGTGACATGATCATGTCAACTGAACTGGAATCCACCTTCAACCTTGTGCTTTTCCACTGAGCAGGAGAGGTGGGAACCCAGAAGGACAAAGGATTCCTGCCTTATGCAAAAGATATATAAGTGGGTAGAACAGAACAAAGGGGGTTGCAGTCATGAGCAATCCCCTAGCTACCACCTGAGCTGGAACAAAGGCTGTACCAGGGGAAAGGATTGCGCCCCGACTAGGAAGGCATCCAGTCTGTGAAAGAAACTTATTGAAACATCTCTGAGGGTGAGATTTTATCTGTATTCAGTTTTATTACTGTATGAAGCTTAGACTTGCATGTTTTATTTTATTTTACTTGGTAGTTCACTTTGTTCTGTCTTTTACTACTTGGAACCACTTAAATCCTACTTTCTGTATTTAATAAAATCATTTTACTTATTAATTAACCCAGAGTAGTATTAATACTTGGGGGGGGGGGGGGGGGGAAGGGGCACGCAAAACAGATGTTCGCATCTCTCCATCAGTGTTCTAGAGGGCAAACAATTTATGAGTTTACCCTGTATAAGCGTCATACAGATAAAACTGATTTATTTGGGGTTTGGACCCCATTGGGAGTTGGGCATCTGAGTGTTAAAGACAGGAATACTTCTTAAGCTGCTTTCAATAAAGCCTATAGCTGTTAGGGGACGTGGTTCAGACCTGGGTCATGTACATCCTAGAGCAGTCTCAGTTGAGACTATCCACAATTACGTTGCTTTCTCCAGCCAAATGTAGTGCTGCAGGATACATTTCATGGCAGATACACCAATAC
This sequence comes from Macrochelys suwanniensis, assembly GCA_033296515.1. Taxonomy (NCBI): domain Eukaryota; kingdom Metazoa; phylum Chordata; order Testudines; family Chelydridae; genus Macrochelys; species Macrochelys suwanniensis. The sequence goes on along the minus strand of CM065775.1, from coordinate 156,465,378 downwards.
CCTGGGTGCTGCAGAAAGGCCAAATGGAAGCCCCTTGTACTGGAAATGGCACCCAGTTACCACAAATCAAAGGTGCTTTTGATGTTTCTGAAACTGCGATATGAAAATTAGTGTCCTTTAGATTGAGAGTTGGGAACCAATCCAGGACTGACAGCAGGGATTACTGAAGACAGGGTCAGCATATGGAAATGAAACTTCCAGATGTATTTGTTCAATTCCATCAAATCTAATATTGATCCCAACCTCCCTCTCCCTATCCCCATCCTTCTTAGTACCCAAAAATACCAGGAGTAAAAACCATGACCCTTCAGGTAAGCAGGAATCTTCTTGACTGCTCCTAACAAAGCAACTTCTCCACTTCTGTGAGAACTGCCTCATGAGAGGGGTCCCTGGGAGAGTTTGAGGAAGGCAGCATTTTTTAATTGAATGCCATAGCCTTTTCCCATGATCTCTAAAATCCACTCGTTTGATGTTGTCTGCCTCCATCTGTGGATGAAATGGGGCAGAGCCTGTCTCCAAAGGAGGGGGTAGAAAAAAGGTAGTTGGCTGGTCCTAGACTCTCAGGCATCACATCAAAACTGAGGCTTGGTGTTCTGGAATGAGGGGGTTGACGAGGAAGTGGGCTATTTGGGTTTGGAATCTTGTTTGAAAGGTCTCTTTCTGTAACCGTTCTGTGAGGCTGCAGGTTGTTGGTAACTTGAGTCTCTGACTGGATGAAAAGTAGGGTGCTGAAGGCTGGGAGCATTGCTGCCTCTGCTACTGAAAGGAGGGCCAGGCCTTTCAATGGGTAGGATTAACCCCAGAGACTGAGAGGTGGAACTTGCATCCTTCAGTTTTTCTAGTAAGTTGTCAGTCTTTACACAGAAAAGACCTTCCCCCTCAAAAGGAGATTGTCCTATCTTACTTCTGGTGTCTGAGGCACTGAAGGAAGCTCTGAGGAAATACCTGGCTACATTCTGACCCTCAAATAAGATGGCGTTAGCCAACCTTCTCCTGTCCTCAGGTATGTCCTGGATAAGACCACATTCTTCCACAGAAGGAACTGGTCACAAGCCATAACTGCCTGATAATTCACCATGCTAATATTGAGGGATGAGAACACCTTTCTCCCCAATGAGTCAATCTTTCCCCCCCTCTGTCACTCAGGGTGAAGTGTAGTTGTCCCAACCTTGCCCTGTTGCTGGCAGCAAGTTGTGCACAGGGTGGATATGAAAATACGAGAGGATATCTGGTATAGTTTGTCCGCCTTCTTTAAGAAAGGTAGACAAGAGGTGGGATTGGACTACATAAATTTGGCCGACTACAAAAACCCAGCCAGGATGGGGAATAATATCTGACTACTGGCAGAGGTACCGACGATATAAAATACAGGTATGAAGTCTCTTCCGCCAGTACCGCAGTGAGATTCAGAGTGGACAACGTGCAATTCACCAAGTCCTGGAATTGCAGTGTCCTCAGAAGGACAGGAGGCTGAAGTCACTCCCATGTTCACCCGGTGACAAGTCAGGCCTGAAGTCAGTTTCTAAATACTTCTGTTGAAAGAAAAGGGTTCTCTCTTAGCCATCATCGTCCTCAGACAGGGTATCAGATATCACTGTCTGCAGTGTCAACGGATCCAGGGGAATCAGATCACAGGATTTCTGGGCTTTCAGATTCCTTGCAGATAAAACGTCGCCTCCACATCCACAAGAAGAGTAACTAAAGAGGTCTTGCCATGGTCATCAATAATGCCCTTGGGCCTGTTACCCAGGGTTTTCAGAATCCAAAGCAGTGGTAATTTAAACTGTTTCACTCCAGGGGCTGTCAGGAATGAATCCATGAGAACACAGCAATTCTGTCTGATGAAAGATTAATACAAGTAAAACTACAATTTATTAGATATAAGCGCACACAGACATAAGCAATAGGTTTAGAAAAATCCAAATAATGACCTAGAATCTGAAATGGCATAATTTGCAGGTCAGCAATGGCCCATTGCTTCCCCACTGGGGAGTCTGGTGTCATAAAAAAAGTATCTCAGAACAGTTTCAGAGAATTGCTCCCATGTACACTCTATTACCTAGTCTTTTTACTACACTAATTTTTACAGAACACACAATTCATAGTGACCCCCCTCCCCCGAGTCATCACCTCTCCTTACTTCAATAAACTACTTAAACATTCCTAATATTAGTCACAATAAGGTTCTATATTTAAGGCGCACAAATTAAAGATTCACATCCACTTATTTTCTTTCAGTCTCAATTTGTTGACTCTTTCTTCCCCTCCTCCCATTCTGATTAGCAGAAACTGCAAGACTCTGGTTGTGTTTGACTTTGCCTCCAGAAGCCCTGTTTGTTCAAATTAACCCTTAACTATGTGGTGTTCTATTTTATTACTTCATGGTGGGTGAATACACACAATATGATCCCAATTAGCTTGATCAAAATCTGGGGTACACGCCCCCTCAAATCCAGGGGCAATAGCTCCAAGACTGTCAGCTTCCCTAACCACTGCGGCTGGAAACACGCCAACAGGAGAAGGACCTAAGGATAGTCCAAACCTCACTACAGGTCTCTCTTCTTCCTTTATCCTCCTCATGGAGAAGGTCCGGGTCTAGATCTGAGAAAGCATGTACCATGGATAGTAACAGATCTGGAGGGAGAAATGGGAATCCAGTTCTTTGCAGTAGACTTTGATGGAGACCTCAGAGGAGGGATCAGAAGATGATCCAAGAGAGGACCAACAACGGGATCTGTTTTCTTCCCAACTGGAGACTAAGATGATAACCCTGGAACTGAGGATACACACCTCCTTTTATGAGCTGTGCACTTCACACCTAGATCCAGGACATGTATCAAACCTAAAAGGCAGACTTGGGTCGTTATAGTGACAGAACTCTCCAGAACTGAGAAAGTAGCCAGAACCGAAACAGGAATTGGGTCAGAGAACAACAGTGGATCTGAAGATATGCATGGGTTCGTCTCTTTTGTTACTGAAGCTAGAGGTGGAACAGGACCCTGCTTTGGAACTGTGGCAGCCTTACCAGAATCAGACAAGATCCATAGTTCTGATGCACAGAACTGGCACTGCTACAGTTAGCCATCTTGCGTCTATGCTGCTTCTTCCTCGGTGTCTCAAAATCCAAAACTGAAGGCAATGACGACCCTCATTCAGAGACACCACATACATACATCTTCCAGGATCTGGAAGAGGTAGCTGAACTGACCCTGGTCCTGCTGCCACTGGGATTACATCCAAGTCCGACTGTTGTGAGGCATGAGGTATGGCATTAACGAGAGCAGCTGAACTGTTCCTTAGCCTTTCCAATAGAACCAGGGTGGTGGGATCTCACCCCAGTCCCAGTAGGGACTGCAGCTTCTTGGAACCCTGCAGTCAAGCAGACCAGACTGAGGCCACCAGGGCCAAAGCTAGCTCTTTAGACCTTTGAACCGAAGTCAGAACAGATTCAGAGGGTCTAGCCTCAAGGGCTTCCTTAAGTAGTAGTAGTTGTAGGCTAGTCTTCCTGTCTTTGCGAGCTCTGGGGAGAGGTGGGCTGAAAGTCTGGCATCCATGAAAAGGTTTAATAAAGTAATATTTAAAGTTAACAGTCCAATGAAGTTAATGCACGCAAAAGAAGTTCACACTTCTCAATCACTGTTTCACGATGTCTGTGAACATCACTGCCCTGGTTTACATTTGCAAGATTTTCTTTGCAACCATAGGGGCTAGGAATTGACTATTTTTCAAATGAAAGCTTAGATTCTATAGAATATGAATGTCATATGGTCCACAAATGAAAAAAAACAGGTCAGATTCAATTTACGGCCAAGCATTTGACAGCCCTGCCCATGAATCTCAAGGAAACTGTAAACTTTTTTTTTAAAAAAACACCCATTAGAAGTAACTAACTTCAAGCAACACAAATTGATATTAGTATGAGATAAGCAGTTCCAGTTTCAACAACGAACAAAAAGACCTAGGAATTAAGAATACAGACAACATGAATCTTTTCATAGATGTTTTCTTATGATAGGACAGGCCTGCACAACATGCGGCCCGCGTGGGCTCACTGTGCGGCCCATGTGGGGGTGAGTAGGTGGGCTCACTGTGCGGCCCGTGGGGGGTGAGTAGGCAAGCGGTGGGGTGGGGCAAGCCAACGGCCGGCTGGCCAGCTGGCGGGTGGGCGGGCTGGTGAAGAGGCCAGTGGCAGGGGACGGGGGTAGCGGCAGAAGGTAAGAGGCCAGCAGCGGGCATGCAGGTGAGCTGGCGGCGATTTATCTACAACTGCATTGATTGACTGTTGTGTGCAGTAATATAGTGATCCCTGGGGGGGTGAAGAGGGGTGTGATGGTGGGGCTGAGCAGGGAGGGGGCGGGTCCTATTTTACTGCTGTGATCTGGTCACCCTATGCATGCTGTTTCTTTCCCCCTCTACAGGCTTCCACCCCCCAGCGCTGGGGAAGGAGGGGTTGCTTCCGTGGGGCAGGCGGCGCTGGGGGGCGGGGGGGTGCTTCCGCAGGGGCAGGGGGGTTCGGCCCTCAGCTGTTTTCTTTGGAGTAATATGGCCCTCGCCGCTTTACAAGTTGTGCAGGCCTGTGATAGGACATCGATACCTAGGCACATGGCAAGGCTAATTTGTTTCAACAGTTCTGGACTCAGGATATAGCATATAGCTCCAAGAGCTCGGATCTATGAAGCCAACTTCATGAATGACAGTCTTATTATGGTACAAGTTCTGTACCAAAAGAGAGAAATGATAAGACAAACGTTAAGTCACTTAAGATTTATGAAGGATAACTTACAGGATATTGATCCAAATCAACAGGTTGTCTAAAAGGCTCAGAATCCTCACATTGGAAAATTAAATTCACCAGTTCCATACATTGTTTCTTCCAGGTATTTTCATCATAGTTCATTTTCACATTGTTGCGTCTCTTCATAACCCGTCTCTTAAAAATAAATAAATAAATGACTCCCTGAAAAAACTAAGTTACAAAAATAATTCCAATTAGAATTTTAAACACACGTTGCAGAAATTGCTAGATAAACTTCGAGAGTAGTATCTTAGTAAAGAAACAGAGAAGCTTAATAGCAACAAAAAAAGGCAAAAAGCATTCTACGTTTTGCATTTTTTAAAATTCCTTCTCTTCAATTTTTGCTAAGAATTTTCTCCCCTTCAACCCAGCTTTTCTTACTGGCTGGCCTACCCTACAGGATCAAGCATACTATTACATTTAAGTGTGATACGGGTGCAAAGATGCTCTCTTTTTTGATCTCTGCAAATTCCTTAGGAAAACAATTATACCCAGTGATCAAAGGGTATAATATAATACCCACATCTTGTGTTTTTTCTCGTTGTTTTCTTGCTGAAAACACTGTCCTGTGTCCCTTAAGTATAAATCTTAAAGAAAAGACCTAAGACTTTGTTTCCTGAATAATTCCAATGGTTTATACATTAGGTCCATATACTCAGACTTTAAGGTCAGAAGGGACAATGATTAAGGCTAAGATTTTGTCTCAGATATTTTTGGTAAAAGTCATGGACAGGTCACGGGCAATAAAGAAAATGTCATGGAAGCCATGACCTGTCCATGACTTTTACTAAAAATATCTGAGACAAAATGGGGATCAGTGGGTCCCCACACCACCTGCAGCGGGGGCAGCTGCGCAGCAGCTGGGAGCCGCCGGGGCTCCCCCACCACCCGCGGGGGCCACCCTGCAGCTCCCTGCCCCTGTGGGGGACCCTGAATCTCCCCACTTCTGCATGTTGAAATCACAGAGATCACTAGAAGTCACAGATTCAGTGACTTCCGTGACTTCCATGATCAAATCGTAGCCTTAATCATGATCATCTAATCTAACCTCCTCTACATCACAGGCCACAGAGCCTCACCCAACCACTCTTATAATAGCCCCTTAATGTCTGGTTGAGTTACTGAAGATCTCAAATCTTAAATCTTGATTTAAAGACTTCAAGTTACTGAAAAGCCACCATTTAATCTAGTTCAAACCAGCAAGTGACCTGAACCTCATGCTGTAAAGGAAGGTGAAAACCCCCCACGGTCTCTGCAAATCTGATCTGAAGGAAAATTCTTTTCCGACCCCAAATATGTTCATCTGTTACATTCCGAACATGAGAGTCAGACCCACCAGCCAGACGCCTGGGAAAGAATTCTCTGTAGTAACTGAGAGCCCTCCTCATCTTGTGTCCCATGTCTGGCTGTTGGAGATATTTGCTGGTAGCAGCTGAAGATGGGCCATATGCCATTTAGGCAACCTCATCATACCATCTCCTCTATGAATTTATCAAGCTGTCTGTCTTCAAACAAGTTAGGTTTTTTACCCCCCAATACTGCCTTGGAAGGCTATTGCAGAACTTCACTCCCTGATGGTTAGAAACCTTTGCCGAATTTCAAGCCTAAACTTGTTGATGGCCAGTTCATAGTCAGGGCCAGCTCCAGGCACCAGACGAGAAAGCACGTGCCTGGGGTGGCACCTTGTAAGGGGCAGCATTCAGGGATTCTTGGGGCAGCATATTCCGGTCGCCCTGCTGTGATTTTTTTTTTTTAAGCTTCAGCAGCCTGGTCTGCAGCTCCGGAGCCCCTGGCTGGCTCCCCATACTCCGCCAGTCCCCGCCCAGCCCTGCAGGAGCACGGACCCCAACCCGGGAGGGTAGGAACTAGCGATCCCCACCACTCACCGTGCCGCCGGACTCCCCGGGACGCGCCACTCTCCGCCGCCTGCACCGGCCTGCAACTCCTGCGTTGCTCTGAGCCCGGCCTGGCCGAGCCGCCTTTAAAGCAGCGGCTGAGCCGGCACCTCCTGCAGTCCCCGGGGGGCTCCGCCTGCCTGGCCGGGAGAGGCACCCCGAGGCTGGAACCCCTCTCGCCCAGCTGCAAGCAGGCTGCAGCGCCGCGCTGCCCTTCACCCCCCTGCGGCTGCCTTTTTTTGGGGGGGTGTTTCGGCAGCCCAGCCGCCTTTTTTTTTTTTTTGCTTGGGGCAGCAAAAAAGCTAGAACCGGCCCTGTTCATAGCCATTTGTTCTTGTGCCAACATTGGCCCTTATGTTAAATAACTCCTCTTCCTTTCTGGTGTTTATCCATCTGATGTTCTTAAGAGAGTAATCATTTTTCCTCTTAGCATTCATTTTGTTAGCCTCAACAAGCCAGGCTCCTTAAGTTTCCAAGTTCTCCTTTCCTCTTATCCTGATAGCCCTTCTCTGCACCTATTCCACTTTGAATTCATCCTTCTTAAACATGGGAACCCAGAATTGCATCAGTATTCCAGATGAAGTCTCATCAGTGCCTTGTATAATGATTCTAACACTTCTCTTTCCCCACTGGAAATGTCTTACCTGATGCATCCGAGGATTGCATTAGCCTTTTTTCAGGCCACCATCAGCTTGGTGGCTCAGTCATCCTATGATCAACCAATACACCCAGGTCTTTCTACTCCTTCGTTACTTCCAACTGATATGTCCCCAGCTTACAGCAAAACTTCTTATTAGTCCCAAAATGCATGAACTTGCACTCTGCATTATTAAATTTAATCCCATTTCTATTATTCCAGTTTTCAATATCATCCGAGCCTTCTTTTATGATATTCTGGCTCTTTTCCATATTGGCAATACCTCCCAATTCTGTGTCATCTACAAATGTTATTAGTACACTCCCACTTTTTGTGCCAAGGTCATTAATGAAAATGTTAACTAAGATTGGTCTCAAGACTGATCCTTGAGGAATTCCATTAGTAACCTCCCTCTAGCATGCCAATTCACCTTTCAGCATGACCGGTTACAGCATCCCCTTTAAACAGTGCCTTAATCATCATCTGATTCTCGTATCATCTGAGTCTCATACAAAACTAGTTATCGTCACAAAGAAAGAAATCAGGTTGGTCTGGCATGATCTACCTTTTGCAATACTATCATCATTTACCACTGTGCCTTTAATTACGTTCTCTTTCAAAATTTGTTTTAAGACCTTGCATATAATTAAGGTCAAACTAAGGGGCCTGTAGTTTCCCCGATCACTTTATTCCTTTCTTAAATTATTTGCAGTTCTTCAGTTATTGAAGTTTTTTTTAATATCAGTTTTTTTTCCATTGCATGTTTTGCATTATGACTTCATTACAGGAATAAGTAAAAAAACTGAAGAAATCTTAAAAAACTGTATCTGATTATTTGCAGTTATCACCAGGAAAGTTAGGAAAGACATTAATTACAAAAGGCAGCATGCTCCACTAGGTTCTGCTACTTCACTACTGTTTCTGCTGACCACCTTTTCAGATAGGTAGGATTTCAATATTATTGCAAGGACAGGCCAACTCACTTTTACTCTTCTGTAAGGAGTTCTTGGAAGACATTTATCATCCTACAAAACAGATCACACACCACTTCAAAAATAATTCACAACATAAAATAGGTAACAACTATTCAGACAAAGAAGCTGCCATTATAATTTATACGACAATGAAAATAGTAAACATACTATCTATTGTGATGGACATTGTAGAAAACTGTTCAGTTAAGCTAGGAGTTCCAACAGTTCCTGACAAGCCAAGAGGGAAACATCAAAGGGGATATTGCAGCCTTTAAGGAGGCCTCAAATTAGGAGCGACTTATTTAGGATCCTAAACACAAATCAACACTCAACATTCCTGGCTCCAGCATCATGTCCTGAACCTCAGTGGATGGATGATACTGGAGGCCTTGCTGCAAGGCACCTACAGTTGGGGGTTTCATTGGGATACCTTATGATAAACCAGGGCTCAATACCACCAACTTTAAGCACTAAAGGGCATGAGACACTCAGCGTGTGGCAGATGAAAAATCTTACAGCTTTTCAAGTTTTGCACATCTAGCTCAGAAGCAAAAGACAACCAGGCATGAAAATCCCACCAAAAGTAACTTGGAGAAACACTGTTTTTATGGCTTAAGTAGTAAGAGTCACTTATGGACTGAATTTCAGTTTCTCGGGACTTAGTCCTCAATAGAGAACATGACCCTTTCAGCATTTTTAAAAAAAGTTTTGCTTAGGAATAAAAAATGCTTGAAATGTATTTTTGGTAAAAGTAGTATACTATATTTTAATTTTAAGTATACTACCAATATACCAAAAGGTGGCACTTCAAATGTACACATTCACTGTATGCATTGCTATCAACAGATCACATTAATATAAATGCATTAGACTATTATTCTCAAATACTGAAGTGAATCTGTTAGTTTCATATTGCATAATCAAATACAGTAATCAATAAACAATTCTCCTTTTTAAATAAAGAAACCAATTCAGAGCAAAAAGTATGAATGTAACAGTAGTAATGGCTTATAACATCTATAATTCTGTGTTCTGGACTCTTGGCATTATCTTTTTTAAATATACAAAACATTTTTTACTCCAATTAAAAAGAGAAAAAAAGATACTCAGAGTTACATATAATTCAATTAATGTGTCTTCAGATGTAGTTATACATGTATATACTGCACATTTAATAATAGGTATGGAGCAACTGAGCCACACATTTAGGGGAGGAGGAGAATTATACTGCACTTGACAACAGTGATTTATCTATAAAATGTACACTTTATGTGCAATATTATTTACATATACATATCCACAACTCAACAATTATTGAAATATAGTTATGAAATATGGTGGTATATCTACCTATACCAGATCCAAATATCCTAAAACTTTGGGGAAGTTCAAATAATGGACTGGGCCATTATATAAATAGAAACGATGTATAAAATATATGGATATGTAGCAGGTATATATCTATAACAAGACATTTGTAATTGTGGCATATTATAAAAGTATAGGTTTTTAACAAATACTTAAAATTAGTTTTGCTGCTGCAAGTAACTAGATTGACAGTACTTCTTGATCAGTGCTAATAAGCTCCTACTTTGAATATTTGTTTAAAAACAACAAGAGTTTATTACCAGATCAGCAGCATCAAGAGAGTCCTGCTCATCTTCTGTTGTATTACTAAGCTCAAATATGTTTGTACAAACAGGATCACTGTAAAGTAGAATTAAAAGCTTTACTACATGAATATTGGAAAAACATGGTTACCACTTTCTAGACTTTAAAACGCCTACGAACGCTGGAAAATAGTAATTTTCCCAAGAGAATTTTAGGCTTGAAAAGCCATGCTTGAAGAAGGTATTTTAAGCTCAGTAAACAGGGCATTAGCAACATAATTTAATTAAAAATTCCTTTTACCAATTTCAAATGATTTCTGCAGAATCTGCCAGCTAATTCATATATTATAATATGCATCCATCTCAGCTTCCTAACTTTAGATTTATAACTGAATTTAGAATGGCCGGCTAGAAGGCTTTCCACTGAAAAAAAAGGGGGTAGTGGTGGTAAAGGGAAGGGATATAAAATGTTCTGAATTCTCTATTTAGGAAAGAATTGAGTACATGTTTAACAATTTCTCTCAGGTCAACTAAATCATTTTAAGATTAAGGCCTTGTCATCAGTAGGCCAAACGGTAACTTGCTTTGCTTGGAACATCTCCATGCTAGATGGTTTACTAGCACTAGTTTGTTGATTAGTCTTTGGATGAGGTCTTTAATTCTGGTCTAGATAAAACAGGAGAGCCTACAGGTTTTCTATGGTGTGAAAAATAATATAAAATCTCAAATGCACCAGATCAGGCAGACTGATTAAAAAAGCAGAGAATACTTGTGAGAGAGAGACAGTAAAACTGACTTGCCTCTAAATGGCTAATGAAACTATATTCGGGGTAGATGGGTGTGTGGGGATGAGCAGAAATCTTTGCTTGAAGCTAAAGGTTCTCTCATGAACAAGTTCTATAGAAAGACCTTTCTCAAATCCTGAATATTAATAAATGCTGATTAAATAGGAGTGCTAAAAATGTCCTTTTGCTAGACATATCAAGATGCTTCCAAGTTAGCTTGATAAATAGTTCATGAAACATTTAGAACTTGAAAGTTTCTAAAGGCTTCAGTTATTCTTCATTGCAAAAAAAATACGGAGTCAGCCAAAATTGAGAGAAATTCAAGTGCTATCTCCAACCCAGGTAAATGGAATATGTATGCAATTATATTCAGACTGAAATAGGACTTACTCAATGAACTTTAACAGCAGTTTAGTGATCTTCTTGGCAGATAGAGAAATAGCACTCTTAGGTTCATTGAAGGTGCTGGCATTACTTTCAATACATCTGACTTCCCACACCAATGCAGAGATCCTCCTTTAAGATTATAAAACAAATTAATATTCTTTAATACTAAAAAGAAGGACTGGAGAAAAGAAAAATAACTCAGTAAATATCTATCCCTATTAGGTCTATTATACTAAACTGGCATCCTTTAGTACAGAACCCCAGCTTAATCTCATTTAAAACAATTCATATGGAAAACAGCATAAAATATTCAGGGTTAGCTAGAGAAATGGCAGCTATAGGGGGAGGGGAGGGAGACCTCAAAATTGATTCAAAAATGATAAAATATTTTAAGTAGTTACCAACTTGTTTGCACCTCTACTGAATATTAAGGTATAGTTACAAGAATGTTACAGCCAGGATGACTGAAAACAGAATATATATGTTTAGCTAGTTATGTTACAAAATGTTGAAGCTAATCAAAGAAATATCAGGTTCTGCTTCAATCTCCCAAGGATAAGCAAACATCAAGTAGACAAACCATGTAAATACTTTTAGGAAGAAACCTGATTATGAACAGACTGTATGGTTGGGTTATCAGAGAAATAAATCCCAAGGTAAAGTGGGCCTAATTCCATCTCTTCCCCCCACCCTTCCCCTCCCCCCAAAAATACTTTTCAAAGAAAAATCTGATTTTAAACCCACAAAGAATTCTTGAAATATCCTTATTGAAACGGATTTCTTTTGTCTTCGTTCTTCAGACTTGGACAACATTTATGGGGGGGAAACGTTTTACACAAGACACTGCTTACTTCCAACTCAAGTTTCCACTTAAAGTTGGAAACCTTTGTTGTTTCTCAAATGCTTAAGATGGTATAAGCTTTTAATGTATTTTCCCAACTAATTTGTAGCAAAATGCACGCCTTCATATAACAACTGCCTGATATCATTGCAGTATGAATAGTAAGATGTTTTATATACAAATATGTTTTATATACAAAGGACATTTGATATTAGACTAATTACTAATGCAAGAAGCCATTTAAGCATAGAATATTTAGATTAATGGAGAATTAATTGATTACTGACAGTGGACAAGCAAACCCTCACCCAACGCAAGAGACAAGAAAATCATTGTTTGAAAAACTGCCATGTAGAGTCAACTTAGGCTAAAGACTTTCTAAGAGTTAGATAACTTTAAAAAGCTGTTCTGAGAATGAAAAACTCTTATATTAAGAACAAGATTGTTTAGACTATTTGAAAACAGAATTTCATTTCCTGTCAAACTAATAAAATGAAAAAAAAATCTCAGAAAATGGACTGAATAAAAAGAATGTTAAAACTAAGAATTTTCTGCATCTTTCCTGCCACAAGAAGAACCAAGGCAATAAAGAAATGTTGCATATTCATTACGCAGACTGCATATTCAGGAGCTCAAAGTACCACCTAAACCAAAGTCGAAGGCATGAAGCCAGTGAAAGAAAGAGAGAGAGAGCAACCAACCTGAATTTAAGCAAGCATGAACGAGGTGTTTTCTTATAATTTCACAAAAGTAAGAAAAAGGGTATCAGATTCTAAAGTGAGCACTCACACTCCCTGATATTCTGCTTAAACAGCAAACACTCCATAACTCATCCTGTCCACCTCTACAAGAAAGAAGAAAAAGAGAAGACTCAAGAAGAAACCAACCCCAGGAAACCACCCCAAGATCTCAACATGGATTGGTGAGAGGAAGTTAACATAGCCACCACCAAGGGATTAGATTTAAAACAGTAATGATTACTGGAATACTGAAATGCTGTTGTAACTTAAAATACTAACAGTTTATCCTGTTAATCAAGTGATTAGACTATGTATTCATGAGTAGAGACAGGGGCTAAACATTGGTAAACAGAGAAAAAGGGGATTCAATTGGATTTTAGATTCTTAATATTGCTTAACTGGCCTGTCACAAGACAGCTGTTTAAATAGCTTCTTCTAAGTAACTGATTTAAATATTTTCTTGGTTTTCATAAGATGTTTTTAAGATTGCTTACTTTATCAACTATAAATTGGCTGGTTATTTATTAATAATCAACAAGTCCACATTCCCTGAAACAAAATTATTTTCCCCATCTATAAACATTCTTTGTTATCTAAGGATATACTAAAGAATGGATTCACAATAATTTTGGGAAACAATATATTTTGGTCTTAACTTACCAAGAGGAAAGCACACTTCACAGGTGTTCACTATCAGGGGCATAATAATCTCTGTCAAAAACTCTCCATAGAGAGACATACAGAAGAGATTGTAATGGAAATAACCAGTTTATCATTTGTGTTCAGTTATCTGTGCTGTTTTCTTTTCCTTTCTTTAATAATGAAATAGCCCTGGTTAATAACTGATTACTTTGCTTGGGCTTAAATGTTTGCTTGCTACCCCCTAAGCAATGTAGAAGAATCCCTATGAGTCAATAGTGGAAGCCACACTCCTGAGTTGGCAAAAAGAGAAACAGCAGGAGCTGGCCTCCCACTTCTTGTTTCTCTAAACTAAATGTTTTTAGTAATTTTGAAAACAAAATTTGGCATCCAACAATTTATAAGTACAGTAACTCCTCACTTAACGTTGCAGTTATGTTCCTAAAAATGCGACTGTAAGCGAAACGATGTTAAACGAATCCAATTTCCCCATAAGAATTAATGTAAATAAGGGGGTATCAGAGGGGTAGCCGTGTTAGTCTGGATCTGTTTGTCGCTTTTACTAAATGAACTAGCACTCCACTGAGCCCTCAAGGGTTAACTCTCATTCTACAAGCCAGCAGGAAAGCTGTGTTTCAGAGACAGAGATGCGCATTTCCAATTAGGTATCAAGAGTGGGGTCAGAAGTACACTGCCTTGTTAATCAGATCAGCAAGCCCCTCAGCTACAGCTTCTGCCTAAGGCAGCAGCTCCCTCCCTCATGTGTCCCCCCTGCTCTATGGAAGATGGGGTAAGCAAGGTGCAGGGGCAGGGGGACATTAGCCCCCCTCTTCTTCCCCTCCCCCCCACACAGCAAGCAGGCATACTGACATTAGCCCCCCTCTTCTTCCCCTCCCCCTCACACAGCAAGCAGGCATGAGTCTCGGAGAGCAGCACATGGCAGTGGGGGAAGGGACAGCTGAACTGCCATTGATAGCCTGCAAACGTTAGAAGGGAGCATTTCACAACTGTAAACGAGCATGTTCCCTAATTGATCAGCACCGTAAGAACAAAACAACGTTAACCAGGACGACTTTAAGTGAGGAGTTACTGTACCGCTTTCTACATCACACAGTAATCTTTTTTCCCCCACCCCTTCAATTTTGAGATTCATGTTAATGCTAGTTAAGCATTTGGGATTTAGCATATTCTTGGCCAAAGTGCATATTTTTCTGAGCACTCTGACTTACTAAAATACTTTCACATTTCTCCACAACTATCAGACTACACAATCATACACTGAATGGAACACTTTCATGAGTCAGTTAAGTTGGAAAAAAAATACAAATCAAGATAAAACTACATTAAAATTAGTTAATTTGTATATGAAGTTTGTGTCCACCAGGCTCCCACGAGTTCGTCCTCAAAAACAACTACTTCTGGGGTAATATGCACAATAGCAGGCTTTTTTCCAGCTATCCAAAATATTGATGGCTCAGAATAAGCATTCTGGCACCCCCGGGTTCTGAAATCTCACTTGTATAGACACTAGTGCATTTGGCCTGAGTTGCTTTGGAGGTTCATAAGCTTTCAAGCCCATATATTATTTTAAAACTTAATGTGACCCATCTGAAAAGGATAAAAACCTTGTTACTTAATTGGTACTGTATATTGTATCAAATTCTATTTTGAGCCACGCAGACCTTATGCGTACAGCATCTCTGAAAACCAGGCCCCATGTAGCATAACTAAAGCACTCTTAACTGTCAAACACAGCTATGTGACTTAGGTATCTAAATCCCATTTTCAGAAGGATTTCAGAAGACATGAGACTCAGGCTCCTAAGTCACTTAAATGCCTAAGTCCCATTTTCAGAAATCTATGGCAAGCGTGGCACTTCAGAAATTCAGTTTACGTTACCTGACTGCTAGTCTTAAAAAACAGACATGCAGTTTTCATGTTCATTTATTCCAAAATAGCTCAACTAGTTTTGTTTATAAATAATTTCAAACAATGTTTATAATTGTGATATCACTAGAAAACAAGGAACTAGTATCTTAGGGGGTTTTTTATATTACAGTACTAATCACTTTTCAGATAGCTATAAAACATTAGTAGCTTTGCATTCATATAGTGCTATTCATTTTCACAGTGTTTACAAACAGAACATTTTGCCTTTTTGGTGCATTTTCCAAATTTTTTTTATATCTTTGTAGCTCACTTAACTTGATGGGAAACTTGGTGGAAACTCAGTGAAGATAATAGTTTTCCTCCTTTCTACTGCTAAGGTAGACTAACCTGTAAAACCGGTTGATTAGTCTCATCCGAATAGTGCAAAGATCAGTTGGATAAGCTATCACTGTACAGTACTTTGGATATGTACTCAGATCAACTGGACCAGCAAAAGCTGCTGAAATGTCTGTCAAAAATAGTAATATTTCAGTTAGTTGAGCTAACAAATGCAAAGCCTGTATACATATGGATTTTCATACAAGCATTCACACTGTTATACTATAACCACTGTTAACAAAACAGGCTATGTACAAACCTATGAACCTGAATACAGATTTGTGATAAAGGTTGTATACCAGGTTGCACAAATAACTACAGTACTTTATCATAAATCTTTAAAAAAGGATCAGCACTATGTCTCAGATACTGATTTATAAAAGTTTACTGCTATGAGAGCAAAGAACTGACTAATTTTCTGTGTTCTCACCAAGATTCAGAAGCTGATCAATACCACCGATAATCTGTTCACATACTTCATCTCGAGATCTTTTCCCCCATTCTCCCTCTTGGGGTTTGTATAGTAGCTTCTCCATTTCTTCATAAGTTACAGAAACACTAGCTCCTAATTCCTCAGGTTGATCAACTATAGTTTTATAGTAAATGGGAAAGGTGAGAGAAGAAAGAACACAAACAAAAGAATAAATGAGAATTTAATCAGCTATATGCTTGCCAAATTTGACACTATGTAAAATCTTGCCTAATCTCATAAGATGGGGAGTTTGATGTATAGGAACACAAAATGTCTTTAACCTTTCTTTGTTGCAGATGAGTTTTTAGAATACTCTGCCATCTGGAATGGCCAATTTTGTTTTTAATGCAGGAAATTGTATATAAGTAGCTGTTAACATTGTTTGCATTTACAGACTGTTTAAATTTAGGCCTGATAAGCACATGTCCACTAGCAAAAGATAAGTATTTTTTATTACACCACGCCTTACACCGTTGATAGTCCTAGTGCAGTTACACCATTTTTCTTAGCACAGTAAGGCTAATTGAGCATATAAAGAACGTACAATATGAAGGGTAATACCACATGTTCCATGGGATAACAGAAAAAATAGCAGTTCCTTTGAATTATATTGTGTTCTGCAATGAAACCTATTTTAAGTGACCACTCAAAGGATAAGTACCAACTCTGCTCGCAGTGCAGCAGAGATCAAAAAAGCTAGCTAAATGCTAGTATTTTTCATGCTATTTTTTAGGCATACTGAGTATTATGCTATATATCTCAATGATATATCACCTGAAATATTGTACTTAGTTCCTATGTCTAAAGCAGGGGTGGGAAAACTATGGCCCAGGGGCCACATCCAGCCCTTCAGATGTTTTAATCCGGCCCTCGATCTCCCGCTGGGGAGCACGGTCCGGGGCTTGCTCCACTCCAGCCGGGGAGCGGGGTTGGGGGCTTGCCGCGCTCTGTGCGTGCTGTGGCTCCACGCGGGCTCCCAGAAGCAGTGGCATGGCCCCCCTCCAGCTCCTACGCGTTGGGGCAGCCAGGAAGCTCCACACGCTGCCCCTGCCCCAAGAGCCGCTCCCACAGCTTCCATTGGCTGGCAACTGCAGCCAATGGGAGCTGCAGAGGTGGCACCTGCGGACAGGGCAGTGTGCAGAGCCACCTGGCCTCACCTCCACATAGGAGCCGGAGGCAGGGGCCATGTCGCCGCTTCTGGGAGCTGCTTGAGGTAAGTGCCGCCTGGAACCTGCATCCCTGATCCTCTCCTGCGCCCCAACCCCCCACCCCAATTACCCTCCTGCCCTCTGAAACCCTCATTCCCAGTCTGGAGCATCCACCTGCACCCCAAACCTTTCATCCACATCCCAGAGCCCTCACCCCCCGCACCCTAACCACCTGCCCGAAGCCCCCTTCCGCACCCTGAACTCATTTCTGGCTGTATGCCAGAACCCACGTCCCCCAGCCGGAGCCCTCACCCCCTCCAGTACCCCAACACCCAATTTCGTGAGCATTCATGGCCCGCCATACAATTTCCATACCCAGATGTGGCCCTCTGACCAAAAAGTTTGCCTATCCCTGCTCTAAAGGAATTCTGGGTTTTTGGGGTTTTTTTTTTGCTAGTAGCTTCTCTCATTCACAGATCACTAATTGGTTAATGCCGCCCCTCTCCCCCCACACACCCCCCCCCCATCAATGGAAAGGGGAGATGGCTCAATGTTGTTGCTGGAGACTCCAGGACTGAGCCCAGCCCTCTAGCTCAAGCCACTGGAAGAGTTCTTCCAAAGCTGCAGAAATACTCCCAGACAACCAATTATTACCATCAAGACAAACCTAATATATTAAACTTAGTGCAATTGTGTCTCATTCTCCCTTTAGAGAAAAAAATTAAATGTTACAAATTATATTCCACTTTTCATCAGACTACCAGGGTAGAATGAATGAGGAGAGAAGCTACTAGCAGAAAATTATTAAACGTTGTATTCTGCAGCACAGCTTCTTTACTCATTCATCACTAATGCGAAATAGCATGCATTGAATAACGTAAGAGGGGGAAAGAAAGCAGGAGAGTTTTAAGGAGAATAGCAGCTAGAAATGGAAGCATGACCGCAAATAAAGCCACAGCTTTGTAATTTAAAAGAATTATTTGGGAACCAACCCAGCAGCACCTTCCTACCAAAGGATGCCTCTACAGAAGAATGGAAATCTACTTTGCAAATCTTCTTTGTGTGTGTCTCATACAATTCCCCCTCCCCACAATGCCTTTAAGGGACCTTGTAAAGAAAACCTTGATTTCTTCTCCATAAAGTTTCCAGATGTCTAGCATGCCATGCAGGATTTTAACATCTTGTCCACAGCAACTTTCTGAGGTAATGACAACTAGAAAGGTCAGCCACAAGCACGTTTAATTTGTCACTCCAATTAAACTTGACCCCTGATGAAACTCAGGTGGACAGCCCACTGTGATTGTCTAAAAACACCACTAGGCTGATACCCGATTTGCTATGGTGCTTGGTCATAGGACTCCAAATCAATCGCTGTGGAGAAATTTTAATGTAGCGGAGACACTGCTACTTTGTATTACAGCAACATCCAGAGGCCAGGGCCCCAACATGCTGTACAAATATAGAAAAAAGTCTGTCGCATCCCAGAAAATAACTTACTATTTGCCCGCTCACAGAAACAATTTTACCAGACCAATGAGTAAAGTTTCTTGATTGAGTTCTGTCTGGATACCAAAACGCATCAACAAGGCTAATGAAGAATCCCCACTGATTCTCTTCCAATGCCCAGACTCAACTGTAGGTGGTCCAGGTTCAGATGAAGGAGTCCCTGTTTGCAAAGGACTGGTCTTTTCACCCAGTGCAATCGAGATTCTTTGACTTTCCATTAAGTCCAACAATCATGCTTCAATCACAAGACAACCTCTAACAGGAAGTAGGAGGAAGCTTCCCCTGTGACCACCATAATTGCCCACTATGGGATTTCTTGAACCTTCTTCTGACACAGCTGGTACTAGCTACTGTCAGACAGGATACTGCACTCAATGGACCACTGGTCCAATCCCATATGGCCAATGTTTATGTTTTTGTTAGATAGAGCTGGGTACCTGAACTAAAATTTTAGGTACTCTAAGAGCTGGAACTTTGTTCCCCAACCTGTGAGGCTTGCTTCCATATTGAGTATGCAAGGGTGTAGAGTGGAATTTGGGTTGGCTTTCAGAATGTCTGTATTTAGCTGCCGAGAAAGGGACATTTGGATGTGATCAGAATGGCATCTAATTTTGCAGTGTACTGGGTGCATGCTTTCATGATCTCATAAGGAATTTCTGAAGGCTCATTTTAAGAAATTATACTCAGGGCACAACACAGATGCATGACACCAGCAATCCAAAGCCATTAGAGATAAATGGCTACTCATGACCATTACCAAACCTGTCTTAACTCCAGGGTGAACATATTCTCAACATTGGGTCCAAAATGTTCTTCATTTAGAACAACTGGTAAGTGTTAACCCTTTCCCACAGCTGGCTAGTCATGAATGGATCTGTTGCCCTGGATAAGGCATTGATTAGTGTCTGGTACACTCATGGACAACATGGGCAACTTGCAATCCAAGTCATTCTGTGACCACTACCAGCCATCTCTTAAGACGCTGGGTGCTGTGAACAGGCAGGGCATATACAGACTCTAAAGAGTCTGTATATGGTTGTCTCACATGTGAATCAGCACTTAGATTTAGCCCCATGGTTGTAGGACAGCTCTGCTATTGCCCGAGGGGGATGTACCCAGCGGCAGATCCAGGTGGCTCAAACCACAATGCTGTCAAATACCCAATCCAGGGGAGGATAAGGAAGACAGATTATATGTCGCTACTACATGAAAATGGATAGAAATTGAAGTTATAAAACAAAACAATTGGAAGAAACTGAACCACCAACTTGTTCTGCTGCCAGAGACAAAAATCTGTTGTCCTGATCCGGAGATAGGTGTTTAGTTCTAGAGCCTCCAGAAAAAAATGGACTACCTCTGAATACCACAGGTGGAGGACATAAACCCATTAGTGATGAACAAATGAGGAGAGAGGCTGTTCTGCAAAAAAGGTGGGTCATAGACAGGTGACCAATTAGAAGCATGTAAAAATTAACCACAGAAGAGCTTTTGAAAACATGCAGACTGCATAGTTTACAGTGGAGTATACAAAGTAATGAACCGTATAGAGAAGGTAAATCAAGTGCTCTTATACAGAGTAAACATGTGGAACTTATCACAAGATATCACTGAGGCCAAGAGTTTAGCCAATTTCTAAAAAGGATTAGTCAGCCACATGGCTGCTGAGAACACCCACAACTACACTAGATAGGAATAAAAAAATTTCTATGAGCTTGGAAAGGAAGCCAATTCCTAACTCAGGGGACTGGGAAGAAAATTCCCTTTGGGGTGGCTATTGCATGACTGCCCTCCTCAAGGTTTCATGAACTTTCCCTCCGAAGCATCTACTTCTTACAAATGACAGTGACAGGATACTGGATTAGATGGACCACTGGTCTGATGACCATTAAAGCTGATTTTGATTCTAGTAGTAACGTTAGATATACCTTAGTAATTGATTATAAGGTTTTGCTGACTGCACAGAGAGTACATATTTCATTATATTTAAATTATCAGCCCGAGTTTTGTGGTTACGATTAATGCAGGAATCTTGGCACAAGCCAAGAAGTTGAGAATTTTTAAATTGTCAACCTTAATTAGTTCAACACACCTACAAGAAAGCAGGAAGAAAACAGGGCTCTAATGCAGAGCAATTAATCACTGGAATAATTTACCAAGGGTTGTGGTAGATTTTCCATCACTCATCATTTTAAAATCAAAATTGGATGTTTTTCTAAAGAATACGCTCTAGGAACTATTTTGAGAAAGTTCTATGGCCTATGTTATGGAGGAGGTTAAACTAGATTATCACAATGGTCCTTTCTGGCCATGGAATCTATGAATTACAACAAAAGTTACAAAGGTTCCTTTGCAGAAAATTGACAACGGCCACAGGATTCTATGCTTCATGACTGGTTCCACTTATCCCCCCATTTGTTTTTAAAATAGAATATACATTTTGATCTACAGGAGTACTTAAAGTTTTGTGATCTACATACTTCAGCCATTTCCCTTCCCCACAAGTGATTTTGAGGAATCGGGGGCGGGGGGGTGTGGGGAAACTTATGAAAAAGACATAGGCTAGTTTTAGACTATTCCAATATCCAGATTCGGAGATTTTAAAGTCAAAAAATTCCTCCTTCCACTTTCCTCCTCTCAAAACCAGTTTTAATGGAAACTATCAGACCCTTAACCGTAATAGAATACCTGTGCCATTATATCAATTCCACCCTTAAGAGCATATGAAAAAGGATAGTGTCCTACAATAATAAAATAAGACTATGCTCAGGTACTATGGTAACAGGGGCCATATAAGAAAATATCAAGACTATTACCACTTGCATGAAACAAATGATTTTGGAGATTGACAAGCGGATGAAAGGCTTTTAAATTCATTTTCACATACCATTATCAGAAACTGGCTCCATGTCCCATGGGCTAAGCTTTTCAATTTCACCGTTGTCCCATCTGTTTAAACAACAAGCAAATTAACAAAAAAGTTAAACTATGTTCATGGATAAGCGTTTCCCTCCAAACAAATTTAAGGAATCTTTCCTTTGATTTGATTTTAAGCATAATGAAATTTGCCATATAAATATATAGGAAGGAGGAGCAAACCAAGCCCTCTTAGAGGCAAAGCTACAGCAAACGTAGTTTGGTTTAAAAGCTTTAAATTACAACAGCACTCCTACTCCAGGCAATGCTTAACTGATCTTCTACTATATCAATGGGAAAACAAAGAAAATGTGCCTAAGTTACAGACCAAGAACATTTCAAACAGTCAGTCAAAAGCACTCACCAGTCTGAAGCTTATGTCAGAAAATTTCACAAGGTATTTAAAGTAAATAGAAGCGAGCACCCAGGAAATATTGGAAGGTTTGAAGGAAAATTTGCAACAGCTTTGCTGAATAGTTAAAATTCTGAATTAGCAAAGCCAACAGCAGTTTAGTTACTTTTAAAACATTTACATAGCACCATAAAGTCACACAGCACTTTACAAACAGATCATATATGTGCTGCTACAAAGAGTTTACAGTCTAAATAAGACACAACAAACAAGATCAAGGTACTAGTACACAAGGATAGTGCAAATATTCCTGTCAATGGAAAAGGATTGTTTTAAGAAATGGAATTACAGAGGGATTTGGAGGAAGGTAGACCAAGAAATGGGGTGTTTGGTGCAGCACAAAGACTGTTGCGGTTATGGGGAGCAGCATGCTAATAGGCACAAAGTAAAGGGAAAAGAAGAAATAAAGTGATAAGATTGGAGGCAAACAGGGAGAAAGAAGAAGCAATAGTTAGTCTGGGTCACATCTAATAGTATATTCACTTGATAACTGAATGAGAGATTGATTTAAATTCCTGCAGATTGTATAGATTTTTTTAATGCTTTGATTAGCAATGAAATAGCTAACAATGTTGATATTTAAATTACCATAGTTAGGTGTTGTAACCAACACCCATTTAGCTGAACAGGGCAATCTACACTTCTCAGAATTATTTTAAGCTGTCTGCAGACATCATGTGTGACTAATATGGAACTAACTTGTGATATTTATGAACATTGTATGCTGGTTTGGTTATTGGGATGGTGTTTATGATTTTTTTTTTTAACTCAGCATTGTCTGGATTCAGGCATGAAGGGGAAGAATGGCTTAACACAACCACCTATCAACGAACACTTATAATTTAAGGGACAATACCAGAGCTACTAGCTTTGGTGACTGACTGTCCAGTCTACAATTTGGATTTAACCAAGAATGACTGAGGCCCTGCAAACACAAGGGAACAAAACTCAAAGTGTTAAAAGCATCTCAGGGGTGAAGGGGGGTCGGGGGGGGGGGGGGGGGGGAGAGAGAGAGAGAATCAGACAGACGCAGGAGCCAGTTGGGGTTGTCTGGAGAAGCCATACCTGTATAGGTATGCATCATGGAATAGTAGGGCTTCAGGTAAGATAGACATGCACATAGACTGTTTTAATATCCTTTTTTTCTCTAAAGCTTTGTTCTGACTGCTGAAGAAACAACACTTTTGTTTTAATAAGGTTGTTTGGTCACAAGCTCCTGAAGGGAAGAATCACAGATTCTCAAACCCAGCAACACCTGTAGTTAATTACCTTTGATACAAAGGATACTGTAACTAGCTCCTAGTCTAAGAATGGGAAAATTGCAAAATTCCACCCCAAACACAGGTGAAGACAAGGCTTAACACCTATGGGGGGCATACTCAGAGATCACAAATGGACAGAGGTGCAGCTCACCCTGTAACTAACATTTTTTTAACCAATTTAGTTAAATGTATACAAAGTTAAGTTGGTATAAACCAGATGTAAACAGATTTTAAAAAAGCATCCACATGTAGGTGTTTGCACCAGTTTAAAACGGTCTTTTAAACCTATTGTTTCTTAGCTTCTCAGATTCCCAACACAAGATCCCATGTCCAAAAAAACCTGCCAAGCTACCATGAGCTGGTCCAATTCATCCCATCGTGGTCTACAGAGGACAAGTACAGTCACACAGCAATTTCAGCTAGTTTGATATTGTTGCATTTCTCCTCTATTAGCCTTTTGCAAGTAAGTGGTATTTCAAATGCCCATAAAGAAATACAGGTAATTGCAGATCTATAGAGCCAATGGATATCATGGACCCTGCACTCTGGCATCTTTAATGGATTGAAAGGTACACTAACCACATGTCAAATTATGATGCTGCTGTGAGGCCCCACTAATTATTTGTGCATTATACAGCCGTTGATACTATTGGCTACTAATCCGGTGTTTAGTCAAAGCGAAAAAGTAGCTTGTGGGCAGAGTCGCGGACAGAACCACCATTTTTCTGAACATTTTGACCCATTATATCAATGATTTAAGTTGCATATACCTTATTGATAGCAGAAAGAACAGGAAGTTTAGAGGAGCATGCAAAGATGATTAAATAAAAGGACAGCACTGCTGACAGAGCAGGAAATTTCCATTATGGATAGAAGCACAGATTGCTTTTGAGTAGAAGAGATGACAAAATATTTTTGTATGCAGCACACACACACAACTGCATAGCTGATTAACATGCATGCAGCTGGGTAAAGCAGAGCTGCCCAAACCTTACCCTGTTGTGAGTTAGCACATATATTACAGATTTAACATTGTTGTAGTATGGAGGGGGATGACAGAAATGAAGGCTGACAGCTCTAGATTCTTCTCACATATGTTGCAAATGTCACTGAATGAGAGACCAAAAAGCAGCTCCACACACTTATCCTTCCCAAGAACAAAAACTATTGCAATATTAAGGAGGCTGACTAGCACACGACAAACATATTTTGGATTTTAAACTACAAGGGAATAGATATGACATACTTTGAGATGTACTTTGATTCCAAAAATATTTTTATTTCCATATCTGCCACTCAGTGGGTTTGCACACTGCATATCATTTTACATATTAAAATTAAGTTTAAGAATATATGAGCATATCTTAGTCAATTTTGTTTCAGATCCAATATTTGAATATTAATACACACAAAGCTGGCAAGATCTGTACAGAATACAGAAATGAAACATTTCCATGTCCCAGTACAAACCCACAAATATTAAAATCCAAAATAATTCATTTTCATTGTGTTAGTTCGCACTACTGAAGCTGTGTGGGGTGATTTTTGTTGTTTTTTTAAGGCATCTTCCTTGGCTGTTCCATGGAGAAGATTCAGTAACCCATAATTTATAAGCTATTACAAAAAATAGGAGGTTCCTTTCTTTCACTAATATAGAATACAATTTGTGTTTAGCAAGTTACTATTCATGAAAAAGTTACTGCATTTTGGCAATACATTCACATAGTGCTGAAGATACGGTTTGCTAATGGAGCTTTAGGTTTTCAACCAATAACATTTTGTGCATTCTTACACCTACAGCCACCAATATAAGCCATGATTTATACTGTGTAAATAAACATTTTAAAACCTCTGTACTTACTTAACACTGTAACACTGAAAGTGACTATCTGGATACTGTGGCTGATATGGCTCTTGACCCAACACTGTTCCAAACCACCAAGCATCATCGATAATGGATCGGAATCTATCAGCTGTAAAAGAAAGAACCATTTCCCCACTCAGATACATATTCTGGTAAAGAAAAGTTTTTAATTATGCTTTTTTGTGAATTACTGGGGAGGAAACTAATGAACAGACTCAGACTTTAAGGTAAGAAGGGACCACCATCATGATCATCTAGTCTGACCTCCAATAGTATATTTTGGTTTAAAATGATAAATATCTACTTTAAAAAACAGACACAAGAAAAAGAACCTCCTACACAAAGTAATGTATATTATCGTTCACAGTAAGCTCTAAAATCCAACCATATACTAGCATGCAAATAAGATCTTAATATATGTTTCACTGTAGAAGGCATGCATCACTAAAGATGCTGAGTATTCTACAATATATAAAAACTTGTATGACTTCAGCCACAACGAGACAAAGGCCTGAAAAAAAAAAAAAAAAAAGACGAGCCTTAACACTATGAATTGAAGGCTAGACCCTGGCTCTAGCGTACCAAAGAGTTTAGGACGCAATGAACGCCATTTCATAATCCAGGTCTCTCCATCAATGTTTAACTCCTGCATTCAGATGTTCAAATCCCTAGAAACTGTTTGCAAAAGGGTCTCAGCTGACCTCAAATGGAACAGTGGAGCATTTGATGGTGGAGAGCTGTTGGAAGTCTCTGATCGTCAGGACACAAGCCACACAGAGCCTTTTAAATCAATGTCAACACAATGAATTGTATGTAACATTCTCAGAAGCTAGCCACAATGGAAAATTTTTGTATTCTAAAACTATATTGCCAGACACTTGGAAGGTGAAGACTTACAAGCTTGCCAATTCCTGTGTCGTGCTTCATCATAAAACTGACGCAATACAAGGAAGTCGATGACATCTGGCATATCATGGTATCTAGATAAAAAATAAAATTAGCTTTCATTTGTGTGTCATATTATATTATGCTATGTTGCATAGAGGGAAAAAAACTAAGGAATGGCTCTTTTAAAAAAAGATGTTATCTAGCATATGCTTTCAGTACAGAAACACATACTTGAGAGAAAATGATTTGTCTGAAAGTTTTCCAGTGGCATGGTCTATAAAGGCAAGCTTCAGGCAACACAGTGTAGGAGGACCAACTTCATATCTTATCCCAACTATTTTTACCAATTCTTGATCCTATAACAAACAAAAATGAAAGCAACAAATTCCATTAAGTTTCAGCCCTACGCTAGAGACAATCTCTAGTTTAGTTTTATTATACAAAATATCTGAATAGTTTTAGCACTCAAAAAGCCAATATTGTTAAATACTGTACATGAGGTTTTATTGGGAGACAATCAAATCCTTACATAGAGTCTGTACCCTTTTTAAAAACCAAGATTTATGTTTTTATTGCAGTGAAGTCCAGGCCTCCCACGGGCAATTTTGAAGGTTTCTTTGATGACTGAAGAAAGCTTTCTTCCTCCTTTACATTGGTAGGAAAACATTAATGGGAAGTTACATAGCTAAGTCCTCACTATTTATATTTATACAAAGAATTTAAAATTCTAATGTAAACCATTAAACACACATTACCAGTACTGAGCATGTAACAACTTCAATATATTCTTACCCTAAGGACCATTTTTCTCCATGGCTCTTTGTGGGGGTTTAGTTCATAAATATTATTTTTTCTGACTGCTTCAATATACGCTTCATGACCTTGTCGAAAATATATTACCTGTAAAAATAAAAATCCACCAAATAATTATTTACTTAAAACACTAAAGTACATATTTTTCTATATTTAGTGCCAGTTGCTAACTTTTAGATAATCTAAAATTTTAAGCACTTTTTGATAAAAGCTCTCACCTCATCACCCATTTGGGGAACAAAAGGAGATTTTCGAAGTGCTGTGTCAGTTATCCAAACAGGAGGATGGTAGTCATATAACACGTCTTCATTTACTGGCTGTGTGAGAGTACTATTCTGCACATTCTGATAAACAGGATAGTTGTACATTAGAAATTATGTTCTCAGTGCAGTGTCATGAAAATTTGTTATCCAAGAATTTCTTCTAAAGTCTACACAAAGTTAATAACATGAAACAATAATACATTAAGCTCTATCCAAGACCTTAAGACCAAAAATCTCCTAAGGCCCACATTTTGGTACTCAAGTTTGATATTCTGGTTCTTCCTATATTTGCAGTTCTTCCATTAAAAATAAATAAATAAATAGAGATATGCCAATCTCCTAGAACTGGAAGGACCTTTCAAGGTCATCGAGTCCAGTCCCCTGACTTCACTAATAGGACCAAGTACTGTCCTCTGACAGATTTTTGCCCCAGATCCCTAAATGGCCCCCTCAAGGATTGAACTCACGACCTTGGGTTTAGCAGGCCAATGCTTAAGTATTCTATTCCCAATAAACTTGTAGGGCACAGTTCTTTCAGAGCAGCATGGTAGTTCTTAACGTGACTGTCAAAAGACTTGTCTAATTTTTTAAAGTACTGTTCTAATGTGCACTGTCAATTACATACTATGTATGTCATTTTATTAAACAGAAAACCTTCAGACTATTTAAATGTACACCAAGTGCAGCTTAAAGCAAAGAAATTCCAAGTTGTTATACATCTGCCACTTCAAAATTAATATTCAGAATCAAAGGTGATTATATAATCAAAGTAATTCTTTGAGGAAAAACAGACTTGGATATAGATCATCATACATTTTATATTGGATACTGACAGACATCTGAAAGGCACTGTATTTTACCACCAGTCCCCTGGCTACAAGAGCTGCAGAATTACTTGAAGTGCTTAAAGATTCCAGTTCTCCACATTATTACAGAATGCTATTTTCCACCACTATAGAATTTATCAAGGAATTCAGGGTAAAATTCCCCCATGCAGAGGGCTAGCACAAGGCCTATAAACCATTTAATACTTGTGCTGTTTTGAAGACTTAAGTTATTTAAATGAATGATTATTTATACCTCTTTGGTGATAGGGCTGAGGTTCTAACCAGTTATTTTCTTTAATTTATTAAAAAAGTTCTCTCATCCCTAATCAACAGTAGGGTGAACCATCTGAAGTTTGACTAAGAGAAGGTGACTTCACTTGGATGCAGAATTTGCCCTGGTTATTCTAGGCCTATTGAATTATTAAAGTGCATTCTATGTGAGGCATACCTTGAAAAGATTCAGAAAGTGAAGCTGGTGCAGAATGCAACCACTTGTCTATTAAACAGTACATCATGCAGACAGCACATTACATCAGTTCTTATCTGCCTTTACTGGCTGCGAATAAGTTTCCAGAGAGTTTAAAGCATTGGTTTTAAACCACAGAGCTTTAAATAGTTTGGAAACTGGTTACCACAGAAGACATCAGCCCTCTAATGTAATACTACTACAACTGATCAGTGGAGATGCCAGAGTTGGAGTCCCCTCAATTTAAAATAAAGACATTTTGTAGAAGAACCAAATTCCAGAGTCACAGCTCTCCCAAACCAGGTTTCTGGCCTTCTAGGCATCTGACTTTTGAAATAGTCACTGAGAAACAGGGTCAGGCTTATAAGAGTGGACCAGCTGGATATGGAAAGGTCTGTGATGAAGATATTAAATGGGAGCTCAATTAATTTGTTTTTAGATGTTTTTGTATCAAAAACGATTTTAAAATTCAGAAAAGCACCAAAAGTATTCTAAAATCTAAACAAATAAAACCCTAAAATATGTGTATTCCTTGCTTTTGTATTCAAAGCTGATATGAAAGTGGTAAAGGGTAAGAAAAACCATTTGTTTGGACCCCATAAGAGTGAAGAGGCTTTAGTTACTTGTTGTAAAGCAAAGTCCATAAAATTTAATTAGATAATGTAGTGTTGCTGGGAGGGGGGAATTTTTGAAAAGGGGAAGGAGCCCAAGGTTAACAAGACAACCATAGTCAGTAATATCACAAACACCTCTATATGTTACCTCCATATTAGGCAAACTCCACAAACTTCCAGGTACAAGAGATTTAAAACGTAAAGAGATATCGATGAAGAATTAAGTGAATAGAAGGAATTAACTGTACAATACCTCTTCCTGCCTTTTCGGTTTGCGTTTTTTCCTTCTTTTTCTTCTCCTCTTTGGAGGAGAAGATTTCTCTGCTGATACTTCATCTTCTGAAGTACTACAATATCTGACAGCTTTGCGTCGAGATGTTCGCACAGGAGGCTTGAGATTTATCCCAGCATCAGCTATCCAGTCAGAATATCTACTTGAGGAGTCACTGTTCATGGGGGAAATAACGAAAACAAATGGAATTTAGATATTCAAACAGCTGACAACTAGTTAAGAATGTTAAATGAATTTAACAATATTTGTAGATGTAATGTTCCCTTTTCACTGTCCTGATCTTCAGTGGTTTTGGAGGTTGTCAGGAGGATTAGAGGGTTTAATTGCTGTGATACATTTCAAAAGAATTCCTAATTCCTTCACTTTGGCTAGCATTTTAATTTATGGCACTAATTCTTCAGTCACTAGCATGCAACTATGACATTTTTGTCCTTATAGAAATTCTGTACAACATTTAATTGTTCCTTTTTACTGTATTTCAGAAGCAGGATTCCAATAAATAGGAACATCCTGCCTATTCACAGGCAACAGAAGATATATAATATATACTTTCAGACATCTTTTATTTCATTGAGGGTTTAAAAAACAAACACTTTCCTTTTCTAAAAGACATTCTAACCATAGCTTATTATTGTTAGCCAGGATTCCAACAAAAACAGCTGTAACTTGGCATGGACAGTCATCCCTGAGGATGAACACAGTTTTGAAAAAACTGTTTGATTTAACAAAGTTTGAGAATCAGAATATGACACACTAAATATATGCAAATTTTTATTAAGCTTACAGGCACAGACATTAAGGTATGCAGTGCACATTGTGTGCAGCTAATTAAGTGCATGCTTTTGAAGACAAGTCTGCTTATATCAAACATTTATAATTGTTAAACTATGGATCTTAGAAATCAGGCCAATTTAGAAGAAGTTTGGATTAGTAGTTTTAATAGTGTAAAAAAAACAAAACAAAACAACAACGTTACTTACAGTAACTCTGGTTCTTCAAAATATGATGCAGCCGTGTATTCCAAGTAGGTCTGCGTGCACACTGGAGCCAGAGACTTTTGCCTAGCAACACCCGCAGGTGGGGTGGCGCTCCTGCCTCATGCCTGTAGCCCCTTCCTTTGCTATCTGAGGCAGCACCGCTCCGACCCCCCCTCAGTTCCTTTACACTGAAAGCCCAGGAAAAGACTCCAATGCAGAGGGGATGGAGGGTGGGTCGTGGAATAGAAGTCTGCCTCACATCTTGAAGAATCAGTTACAGCAAGTAACTGTTTGTTCTTCGAGTAAATGCAGACATGTATTCCAAGTATGTGACTAGGGAGTAGTACCTCCATCCAGAGGCAGGGCTCAGTCTACCCGAGCAAGGATCGCAGGACCCCTCTTCCAACATTATCATCATCTGCTCTGGAAGAAGTGGTGATTGCATAATGGTCCATAAATGTATGCATGAGGCTGCCCTACAAATGTCCAATATGGGAATGTCACTGATGTTGTCTGTCTCTGATCGAATGTCCCTGTACTGGCTGATGAGGAGTAGCCGGTGCTATCTCATATGCAGTTTTAATGCAAGACGTTAGCCATCTAGAGATGATCTGCTCAGAGACAGCTTGTCCTTTCATGCGGTCCATACGGGATACAAATAGGTGCGGCGAAGCCTGAAACTGTTCAGTCCTGTTCAGATGGAAGGATAGACATCATCTCACATCAAGGATATGGAGGTGGTGTTCCTCCGTGGAAGAATGCAGCTTAGGGAAAAATACAGGCAAATACATCGCTTGGTTCAAATGAAACAGACCACCTTGGATACAAACTTTCGGAGTGGCTGAAGCGTAACCATGTCCCTGAAGAACTGCATGTAAGGAGGCCCAGACATCAGGGCCTATAATTAACTCACCCTCCTGACAGAGGTAATGGCTATCAAGAATGCAGTTTTCTGACACAGAACAGGCAGCAGACAGGAAGAAAAAGGCTCAAATGGAGGCCCCCATTAGAGCCACTAAAAGAGTGTTCAGGTCCCACAAGGGGTCTGGCTCTTGGACTAGAGGATGCAGACAGAGGAGCCCTTTCAGAGATCGTATCACCATGGCACTGGAGAAAACCAATTTCCCCTGGATAGGTGGATGAAACACTGATATTGCTGCTAAATGCAGTCTCAGAGAATTGAGTGCTAAGCCCAATTCCTGACCTTGTAACAAGTACTCCAAGATATCCTGGATGGAAGCCTCTGCAGGATGGGTGCCCATGGGACAAGGACCACATGGAAAACCTCTTCCATTTTGCCAAGTAGGGTGTTCTAGTAGAAATCTTCCTACTATTAAGTAGGACCTGTTGGACGGCCTCCCAGCAACACCCGTAGTCCTCATTCAGCCATGCCATAAGGTGCAAGGAGCTGATCACTGAATGCAGGGTAGACAGTCCTTTGTGAGGAGGTTGGGAAGGAGAGGAAGCAGCATGGGAGACTGAACTGACAACGCAAGGAAACCTGAGAACCAGTGCTGTCTCAGTCACGCCAGAGCAATGAGGATGAGTCTAGCTCAATTCACCTTCAGCTTGGTGATGACCTGGGGAAGGACCGGGATAGGAGGGGATGCACACAGCAGAGTCGACTTCCAGCTGCAGTGTAAAGCATCAGAGAGGGAGCCCAGGATGAGTCCCTCCCGAGGGCAGAATAGGCAACACTTTCTGTTTTCCCTCGTCACAAAGGTCAATTGGGAGAGCGCCCCACATTGCAAACATCATCCGAAGGACTTCTGTCTTTAGGCACCACTCATGGTTGGGAAGAAAACTCTGCTGAGATGATCGGCAAGACAGTTCTTGACCCCTGGTAAGTGAACAGCTATCTGGGTGATGTCTCTTCGATACAGAACTCACACACGTGCTGATCGCCGCCAGGCAGAATGATCTGGAGTGAGCTCTCCCTTATCTGTTCATATAATACATTGTGGTGGTATTGTCCTTAAGTATGTGAACCACTGAATGCCTAATCTGGTCCTAGAAGGCGTAACACACATTGTGGATGGGCCAAAGCTCCAACCCACTGATATGGAGTAAGGCCTTCTGTTCTGACCACAGATCCTGCAACCACAGTGAGTCCAGATGCGCTCCCCAATCCAGAAGGGACGCGACGGTAACCAATGTCTCTATCAGAGAAGGCTGAGCGAAGGGGACCTCTTGCCACACATTACATGGAGATCCCCACCAAAGCAAGGACTGCAGAACTGACGGAGGAAGGCGAACCAACCTGCCTAGAGAATGCAGGGTGGTAAAACCATCCTGAGCCACATCTGAAGAGAATGAAGAAATAACCTGGCAAGGCAGACTATGTGCAGACATGTGGCCCAACAGGCTCAGGCACACGTGGACTGTGGTGGATGGTTGTGATTGCAAACTGAGGCATAGCTGGTGAATTGTCTGAAACAACTGGTCGGCAGGAATGCCCTTGGCTTCATGGAATCTAGAAGGGCCCCAATGAACTATTTGCTGAGTGGAAGTGGAGGTCAACTTAATTGTGTTTAGCTTGAGACCCAAATGGTCGAGTAAGCATACTGTGGTCTTGGAGTGGGCGAAAACCTCCTCTTTGGAGCTGCTTTCAGCAACAAGTCATCAAAGTAGGGGAAAGATATGGATTCTCTTCCTCCTGAGGTATGCCATGACCATTGCCATGCATTTGGTGAAAACCCGGGGGAGCAGAAGAGAGCCCAGGCAGGAGAACTGTGTACTAAAAGTGTCAGTCTCCTACCATTAAGCGAAGATACTTCTATGTGGCCATTCTGCCGAGTCACAGGAAGTAGGCATCTGCAAAGTCCACAGCAGTGAACCAGTCATTCTGAGACAAAGCAGGGAGGATAACTGATAGAGTGACCACGCAGAAATTCATGTGCTTGATGAATTTGTTGAGTTCACGGAGGTCAAGGACAGGCCTCATCCAGTCCTTGCATTTTGGTATCAGGAAAAACATGCAACCATGGCAGTCTCACAGAAGCTCTGCCATGACTCCCAATGCTACCAGACAGCTGACCTGCTTGAAGAGCAGCACCTCATGAGAGGGGCCCCTAAAGAGGGATGGAGAGGGGGTGTGGGAGTGGAGACAAACTGGATGGTGCAACCTGATCTGACAGTGTGTAGGACACAATGGTCAGACATTATTGAGATCCAGGCATTGTAAAAGCGGGACAGCCTGTCCCCAAAGGAACGGGTGGACGACAAGGGAGAAAGAACAACTGAAACAGGGCTCTAGACCAACAAGTCAAAATGGGTGCTTAGCAGATGTCACAGGAGGTGTGCAGAGCAGCCAGGCCATGAACCTGGAATGCTTCCTCTTGTGAGACTTATCCCTCCTTCTGGGGTAGGCTCACTGTCTTGGGGGGAAGGGGAAGGTTAGGGTGCTGTGGCCTGTATGGCTGCTGTTGCTGTGCCCTATAATGGGGTGTCTGCGCAAATGGCATATACACCCCCAGCGAGCTCAAGGTAGCCCAAGAATTCTTAAAGGAATGCAGGGTTTCATCAATCTTGTCCAAAACCAAGGTCCTATAATTGAACAGCAAGTCCTCAATAGTTTGCTGGACATACAGCATAATTCCTGAGTTCTGGAGCCAGGAAGACCTCCTAATAGTAATTTTACGAGGCCATCACCCTGACAAAAAAGTGTCCATCACATGAAGGGCAGATTGCAATGACTTTTTGCCACTAAGCAGCCCTCTGCAACAAAACACCCAAAATTCATCCTGGGAAGCCTCTGGCAAGCTCCTTAAATTTGGCCATAGCCGACCAATTAAGAAAGTCCTATTTGGCCAGCAGGACTTGCTGGCTCGCAATCCTCATCTGCAGTGATGATGAGATGTATATCTTCCTGCCTAGAAGATCTAGGCACTTCGAGTTTCTGTCCTTGGAGGACTTGAATCTGCTCTGCTGTGCCCTGTCATTCACTGCTGTGACCACCAGGGAGCTCAGGGCCAGATGGGAATAAAACCCTTTGTATTCTTGTACCGGCACAAAATAGCTCTTCGCCAACCACTTGGCCACCAGCGATACCGAGGAGTACCTCATTAATTGGGAGGGCCACTCTCCCAGGGACAGAGGACTGGAGAATGTCCACGAGTCTATGGGTATTCTCCTGGAGAAACTCCACTTGAATACCGAGCGACAAGGCCACTTGACGTAACAGGGTCCTGGTATGCCCTGAAGTCCTCTGGGTGAAAGGGGAGGATGAACCAGGCAAAAATGTACCATCCAGGGACAAGGATGAGGCTGTTGGCTGGACTACTGGCAGATCCTGCTCCTGGGGCAGTGTCTCTGGACAAGGAAATTCTGGCTGCTCCACAGGATGGGGAACCGCAGGCATCTGGACTTGTGGCTGGCCCGCAGCCCTCAATGCTGCATCAGCAGGGGATCTCGCTTTGACTTCAACAACAAGCGAGACCTCCAGGAACAAGGGGTTTGTCACTAGGCCCAAGGTGGCCACTGGTATGGGTAAGTAATTGGTGGCCAGTAGGCACCAGGCCAGGGGCCAGCCTCTATCCAGGCCTCAAGGTGCCTGCCAACTTTGGTAGCCATATTGGTCCACCAATGGCCTCCAGACTTCTTCAGGTGACGTGGAGTGGGAGGGCGAGAAGCTCGACTCTGAAGCATAGTGTGACAGATTTCTGTTACCAATCTGTCTAGCACCTTAGTTGATCAGACTAAGGCCGCAGAATCCTTAGGGGCAGAGATGAAGGAGCACACCAAGTGCCTAAATTTTAAGGCTTTATTAATAAAATAATAAAACAACAGCGGAGAGTGCTGGGGGTTTCCCACTTCACTCTGAGGAAGGAAGAAAGCGTTCGTGCCCGAGTCCTAACCTACTTTCATACTCACACACGCACAACCCAAGGCTGGCCAAGCCTGGGCGTAACATAAGAAGAAGAGGGGAAGGGTGGACGGGAGTTCTGCCCTGTGCACCGGTCGTCTGGGGTCTGCTGCAGATCTCCAACTTGCTTCCACTTTTGGGAGAGTTTTTAAGCCCTGGGTGTTCCTGAGGGCGTTTCGGTGAGGGGAGCACCCCCTCCCCCCCCGTTCCCATGCCTTTTGCTTCCTGCACCAGTTTGAACTGGCTCTCCGCAGCTCCCCTAACTTTTCATAACACACTGGCTCCAGGGTTGCGAGACAGACTGTTGAGTCTTACCAGTCCAACCTTTGCAAACATGCAATTTGGCAGTTTTGCAACTTCTTCGGCTTTGTCTGTTTTTGTTTTCATTTTTCACAGCCAGCTGGGGCTGAGAAGCAGTTTTTCGCTGCTTGGCATGCACCAGCCCTGAAGTCTTGAACCAGCGGTGAGGATGGGACCAAAAGGCAAAGTAGGTCTGTCGCAGCCTGGTACATCAACACCACTGACACTGTTAGTACCAGCACTGTTCCCATCAGTACCAGCCTCAACAGATGCCCGGAACCAAACCTGATGGTACAAGGTGTGTGCCCTCCCCATCCCTCTACCGAGGGGGCATCAAAAGCTTCAGTACTGGGTCAGGCCTCATGGCCTGCTCAAGCAGGTGCTACTTAAGGCGAAGGTCCCGTGCCATGTAAGTCCTCTTTCTGAATGATCTGCAGATCAAACAGCGCTCCTTAAGATGGGCTTAGTCAAGGCAGAACAAGCACCATGTGTGGGGGTCGCTGTTAGGAATTGCCACTCCCCACAAAGGGCAATGCTTGAACCCAGGTGAGGGTATCACTGGGGAGCACTACCACTAACACTATGCTATATACTGTAACTTAACTAACACTACTATTAATTATATACAGTAAAAAACTAATTGCAAGGTTGTGAAATGAGAACCAAACACAGCTCCAACTTTATCTGACAAGTGGTAAGAAGGAAAGAGTGGTCAGGGCGGCGCTACCTCATATAGCCAAGCGACAGAGCTACAAGCATGAGCGCTGCCACTCTACTTGGAATATACGGCTACATCTACTCAAAGAACTTAATGTTGGCAAACTCTGGGATCACTAAGTCTTCTGTACTGGCACAGAAACATGCACATAGCTTAAAACAGACAGTCAAATCACCCCTATAAATTCTTCAAGGACACAGTTATATAGGATTTAAAGGCGAAACGTGCCTTTGCTTTCCCTTGTCTATTAGCCCTACTACTGGGGACATCTTCCAACTTTTTCCTTTACAAGCCTATGAAATTAAATGTAAAGGACTCTATTCACAGATCCTTAATGTGCACTGAAGACTCACATCAGGAAATAAAAATTCTGCATTTCTCATATTAAAACAATATATGTCACCACACATTCTTACATTCACAAACTGTATTTGAGAAGGTGTGGTATCAGACTGCTTAACTTTTGTATTTGCTGATTTCTGAGTCCTTAATTTATCTTATGAACTTATGATAAACTGGAGAACCAGCCTGAATTCAACAAGATGAAATTCAATGAAGACAAATACAAAGTACTTCACTTAGGAAGGATAAAATCAAATGCACCAATACAAAATGGGGAATAACTGGCTTGGTGGTAGTACTGCTGAAAAGGATCTGGGGGCTATAGTGAATCACAAATTGAATATGAGTTAATGTGATGCAGTTGTGAAAAAGGTTAATATTCTGGGGTGTATTAACAAGCATGTTGTATGCAAGTGAGGGGAAGTAACTGTCCCACTCTATTTGGCACTGGTGAGGTCTCAGCTGGAGTACAGTGTCCAGTTTTGGGTGCCATACTTTTGGAAGGATGTGGACAAACTGGAGAGAGTCCAGAGGAAAGCAACAAAAATTATAAGAAATTTAGAAAACCTGAGCTATGGGGAAAGGTTAAAAAAACTGGCCATGTTTAGTTTTAAGAAAAGACAACTGGGGGGTGGGACCTGATAGTCTTTAAATATTTAATGACTGTTATACAGAGGACTGATCAATTGTTCTCTATGACCACTGAAGTTAGAACAGTAGTAATGGGCTTAATCTACAGCAAAGAAGATTAGGTTAGATATTAGGAACAATTTTCTAACTATAGGGGTTGTTAAACCCTGGAATAGATTTCCAAGGGAGGCTGTGGAATCCCCTAACACTGGAGGTTTTAAAGAACAGATTGGACAAACACCTTACTTGGTCCTGCCTCAGTGCAGGGGGCTGGACTTGACTTCTCAAGGTCCCTTCCAGCCCTGTATTTCTATGATTGATAATAAAAGTCACCATGGTAATCCAAACTTCAACTTTTTAACTTTAATGTTGCCTTAAGATATTTGTATTTAGCATACACAAAATGTGGCTTCGCTTTTTTAAAACAATCATTTCAGTAAGAGTAAAGAAGTGAATATTGGCGAGGTTTTTTGTTTAACACACACGGGACCCTTGACTGACCATCTTCCTTGATTGCTGGTAAAAACACCCTAACCCCAGGGCATTAAGTCACTTAAAGCAGCAGCAGATAGGACTGTTTTTGTTGAACTAAATAACCAAGCATTTTCAGAGAACGGATTTCTTCAAGTAGCCTAATCATGCTAGAACTTTATATGGGAGATTTTCATCTACATTTGTGAAGACATTCAAAAGCAAAATTTGATAACATTCAGGAGAGACTTAAGTGAGAAAGTGGAAATATTTTTTTACCTAGAACTGTTACTGTTGCTTTTCTTGTCACTTTTCCATTCTTCCTCCTCATCAGAAGAACCTGAGCCTTCACTTTCTTCTGCTTCCTGGATTAAAAAAAAAAAAAGTTTAGTTGACTATCAATCCTAATTTATTTATTTTTTGCAGTGCATATTGTAAGTTTTATATTGTTTTAAACACCAAGATATATTTCCTTCTTTTTATGGACGCTATCAAGTTAAAAAGAGACCTTACTACGTTAAAAAAATAACAGATTATTAAGAATAGTGAAGTTCTTTAACTTCCATTTGAGCTGACTTCCTCAACACTAACACAAACTAGCATTGCACATGAAATTATTCAACATGAGTAGACTTTACAGAAACACAGGGGACATAAGAACCATTACAGCTGTTTCCAAGGCTACAACAGACCCCCCCCAGTGATAGCCTCACTGTTTTGCCTATGAATACCTTAGCATTCTTTGACTGCACACACTTTGCAATACTTTAATACTCATTTTGAAATATAATTTGCAGTATCTTAGACTCTTGATGTCCTCATGAAGTCAATGTATGACAGAACCTGGCTCACACTTAGCAAGCAAAAGAAGGATTTAAAATGGTAGAGCAAGGGGATTAACAGATGAAAGACTACCATGCCCCTCTCCTCCCCATAAAAGAGGACAGTTACCTGTTCCGTAACTGGCGTTCTTCGAGATGTGTTGCTCAGGTCTATTCCACAGTAGGTGTGTGTGCTCACCATGTGCATCGGTGCCGGAAGTTTTTCCCCTAGCAGTACCCGTAGGGGGGAGCACCGCTGTGACCCCTGGAGTGGCGCCGCTGTAGCGCGCTATAAGGGGAGCTGCGCGCTCTCCCCACCCTCGGTTCCTTCTTGCCAGACCAACGCTGGCAGAGGGGAAGGAGGGCAGGATGTGGAATAGACCTGAGCAACACATCTCGAAGAACGCCAGTTACAGAACAGGTAACTGTCCTTTCTTCGAGTGATTGCTCATATCTATTCCACAGTAGGTGATTCCAGGCCATATGTGCTGGAGGTGGGTAGGAGTTCACAACCTGTCTGGCCGGAGCACAGCTCTACCAAAGCCAGCGTCATCCCTAGCGTGGGAGACGATCGCATAATGCGAGGTGAACGGGTGAACAGAGGACCAGGTAGCGGCCCTACAGATGTCCTGGATAGGGACATGGGCTACAAAGGCAGCCGTCGAGACAAAGGCAGTTGCAGACAAGACTTTTGATATGTTGGCAACCCCTTCGTGTAGCGGGAGCGCCACTCTACCCGGTGCCAAAGACGAAAGGACATTGAAGAGCGAGTCTGAAGGCCCTTCCATCTCCTCAGCTTGGAGCTGGAGGTTTGAGGCTACTCGCTTTAATAGCTCCTGGTGACCCCTGAAGTCCTCCTGCGGTGCGGAGGGGCCGCGACCTTGTCCTCCGGCATGGGGGAAGACGCCGGTATGGAGCTCTGCGCGTCTGCTGGCTCCACGGGGTTGACACCTTGCTCAGAGTCCGCGTGCGGTGCCAAGGACCCTTGGTCCGCAGATCTGTCCCTTGGGGCCCTGGATAGTGTGGCCGAGGGAGCCTCAGATGCTCCTGTGACCGATCGAGTATCCGGCTGGGCCTGTCCTGGGGGCCAAGGGGTCCACTGGCACCACTGTCCCTGCCATGGAGCCCCTTGCCATTGACCCTGCTGCGGCACCAGCTGGTCAGGTTGGAAGATGGTGGTACTTGTGTGGCTCACCGTCGGCGTGAACGTCGACCTGTTGGTGCCGTGAGAGCGGTAAGATCTACGGCGCCGCCGCCACCGTCTACCTCGGGACCGGGACTCCAACGTCGAGGAGCAGTACCGTCTCGAGCTACTGCTCACTTGAAACGCTGCGACGCCTATTTCCGTGACGATGCGGAGTTGGCGATCCCCTACGGGAGTTGTGGGCCCGGTGCCCAGAGGAACGGGAGCTGGAGCGTCGGCGGCCGTGTCGGGAACAGCTGCAGTAACTCCGACTGGACTGGGAGCATCTACGGTGCCGGTGCCTGCCGCCGTGTCGCGACTCCCTGCTCTGCCTGGAGCAGTGCCCGGAGCTCTGATCCGACAGCCCCTTGCCCGAGAGCCTCGCAGCGACAGCGGAGGCTGTGGGCTGTGGCCGGACCGGGCGCTGAGGGGCGAGCGGTCTCGGGAGCGGTCCCTTGACCTGGACCTGGTTGGGGTCGACGGCCTGGAGCCTAGTGGCGGCTTGCCTCTAGAGCAGACCCCCAGTACGGGGACTGCCGGTACCTGGAGCGTCAGAAGGTCCTTAGCCGCTTGGAAGGCCTCCGGCGTCGAAGGCATCCGGAGAGGCCTGCGTCGACGAGACTGGGCTGCTCCGCTTGACGTGAGTCGGAGCGCTGGGGCCTGGGGGAGAATTAGGGCTGCCCGACGTGGGTCTAGCCTCTCCCTTTCCCTTCTCTCGACGTCGATGAGACGACGATGCCTTCCTCTGCTTCCTTGACAGGGAGCGGTGCCGGCCACCCGGAGGTGCCGGGGGATCGCCGCGCACCGAACACAAGGTACCAGGTGCCGATTCTGCTCGGCGCACCGGGGTGGGAGCCAACGCTGACTCCATGAGAAGGGCCCGAAGTTTAATGTCTCTGTCCTTTTTAGTCCTGGGCTTAAAGGACCTGCAGATCTTGCAGCAGACGCTGATGTGGGACTTGCCCAGGCAGCGGAGACAATCGGAGTGCGGGTCACTTCTGGGCATGGAGCGACTGTAAGACTCGCACGATTTAAAGCCCGGGGCATGCCCCGGCCCAGACACTAACTATTAACTAACTTACAAACTAACTACAGGTACCACTAACAATTGAACAACGAACGAGTTCTAGGAAAAGCTGCAGCAAACGAAGCTGGAGCAGAAGTTCCGACGAACCTACACTGGCGGCAAGAAGGAACTGAGGGTGGGGGGGGAAGAGCGCAGCTCCCCTTATAGTGCGCTATAGCGGCGCCACTCCAGGGGTCACAGTGGCGCTCCCCCCTACGGGTACTGCTAGGGGAAAAACTTCCGGCATCGATGCACGTGGCACGCACACCTACTGTGGAATAGACATGAGCAATCACTCGAAGAACAGAAGAGTTCTAACTTCTGTAGATTTGTTTTCCTTAAATATTTCATACAAGATGGGCACGGTGACTTTTTGATTTTCAGCATATTGATTGGCCTTGTATTCAATAATTTTTTAAAGCAAAACAGTGTATATTTAAATACAAAATGAATTATATGGTATGTGAAATATTCCCCGACAGGGCCGGCTTTAGGTCGATTCCCCCAAATCAGACCCCATGCCTAAGAGGGCCCCGCGCCACCCGCTTGTACTCACCCGGCAGCGCTCCAGGTCTTCCACTCGTTCTGGGTCTTCGGCGGCACTAAAGGACCCGCTGCCGAAGTGCTGCCGAAGACCCGGAGTGAGTGAAGGACCCGCCACCGAAGTGCCGCCGAAGACCCGGAGCACCGCCCGGTGAGTAAAAATTAAAAAGGCGAATCGGGCCCCACACTTCCTAAAGCCGGCTCCCTGTCCCCCGATATACTGCAGAAGTTTTAACATTTCCTGCAATTTTTGCCCGTGTGAATTTCAGATTCCTAGGAGCAATAGTTCATTGTGAATTTAAGGACTGCTTTTTTTAATAGTCCTAGTAACTGGGTATCAGCATGAGGGCTATCAGAGCTGGTCATGACTCAGGTTGTATCCTACAGCATACTACACAAAACACGTTAAAAGAAAATTGTTAAGGTTGCAGAGTCGAGCACTCAAGGTTAAGAAATGCCAGAATTAAGGTTGCCTGTGCATTCAACTACCGTAACCACAATACCGTCCTCTACTTCTGTAACCCCCTGCCTCATTCGCTACACACTTTTCGACTTGCAACAGATGAAGCAGGGTTCCTTCAGACAACAGTCTCTTCACTACATGACCCTGATTCAACCCTATAGCAAAGCTACCAGTTTCTCCTCCTGGCTTCAACTACTACATTTCCTAGCCCCAGTTCTTCAATTCCCAAGTCTGGCTCTTGTCCACTCTGCATTTGAGGGGCAACACTAAGAGGCACAAGAGAGTCTCACTGCTTTCTGTTCCTGTGCCCACCACCACTGCAGCCAGGAGCAGCACTTAAAGGGAAACTCCCGTTCAACCCCCGCCCAACATTGGCAGCTAAATTCTCCAAAGACTCTAACTCCAAGTCACTACTGAGCATATGCAAACATACTTTTTTTCAAAGAATCAAAGTTGGATAAATCTGGGAAGTTTTTCCACAGAACAAAAGACATCTGAAACCAGGGTGTAGCCAAGGCCAAATTTCAGATCCCTACTACAAAGCATAAAGGCACTAGAGCCTCTCAATGAAACAACTGTAAGGTTTTTTTGTTTGTTTAGTTTTTTTACACACAATAGGAAAAAAATATGTTGTTTTGCAAATCTCGCTCTTGGAAATGGGTAAGCAATTTTTGCTGAAACTTTCAGAAGTGTTCAACATGAGGCAGATGCCTGGCATGAAAAATAGTAGCCCAGACAGACAGAGTTTGGCACAGTATTTATAAACAACTGAAAGCAAGGTTTTATAACAGAAGTGTTGGGCAATCTAGAGCACTGGTAATATCTGTTGACAGTTAACCTATTATAGAAATATTTGTTCTTGTAAAAACAGGGATGCATGCATTTTCTGCAACAGAAATCTGACATTTTATGAAACTTCAGGATACTTTCCACTAACTCCAGTTACTAAATTAAAGAATTTGGAAAAGCAC
Source organism: Macrochelys suwanniensis (assembly GCA_033296515.1). Classification (NCBI taxonomy): domain Eukaryota; kingdom Metazoa; phylum Chordata; order Testudines; family Chelydridae; genus Macrochelys; species Macrochelys suwanniensis. Next base: position 156,422,718 of record CM065775.1, on the reverse strand, counting down.
TCACCTGGTTTATAAAGCCAAAACAGTCATCCCTTTCCTCATCAGATGAATCAAGTTGTTCTGTGTTATTTCGTGTTCGATAATTAGGGTATTTACGTCTATGTAGCCTACGTTTGGATTGTATCAGTGAAGCTTCAGAGTCACTCTAATTTATACAGAAGTAAAAAGTAAGGCATTACAGATAAAGCTACAATGCTGAATTAATGCAATCCAATTTTTGCATAGATAGATAAAAAGTTAAATATAGCTTTACAATATGAAAGTAAACAATTTTATAGACTCAAATATTGTAAACACACAAGAATGCAAAAAGTATCTATTCGTGAAGAGCTGAGGTCAACAAGCTACTCAGAGTTCCCATTTTTTGCTTAAATGTGGTACACCTTACAATAATACCAAAATCATAATTCCTAATGCCATAAGTTTTTTAAAAAAGATTTAAACAGTAATTATAGTTGTGTAGTGAAACTATGATTATTTACATAAACAGGACTCCTAGTTTATTCTGTAGTTTGATTACCTGCTGTGGAATTGAGGAACAGTTTATGAAATTAAAGAAAAAAATTGTCATATGAGAAGATACAATCAACACAACTATAAAGAAAGGTAAGTCAAAAACAAGAGTTGTTTTAAATATAAAAATAAGCTGTTATTTTGACAACATAGATTAAAACAAGAAATATAGTTCTTCTGAATATGTGAGAAAGGCAGGCCACTTTCAAGGTTCAATGTTTTAAGAAGCTGTTATAAATTAATACTGGTTATTTTACAACCTAAGAGAACTTGTTGCAAATCCACCATTTCACACCAATTTGAAATCTACTCAATTAAAAAAAAAAAAAAAAATTTAACAGTAACTACATATTTTACCTGTCACCAAATCGCCTTGCCAATTTTGGCTTACTGTTTTACAATCGTGTTTTCCTATTTAAACCCTTCTGTCTTGTGTGGGCCTTTCCAACAAACAACAAAAAAGGAAAAAACCTGACTATCTAGGAACAACCCTGAAAATGACTGCACACAAAATGCTGTCAAATCCACAAAGGAAGCTGCAAAAGAGAAAAGAGTGATACTGGCCTATTATTCTGAATTAATTTCTATAAACTCCGAAGATGATATCTTGGAGGATTCTCACTATGTTTACACTCATTAGTACTGTATGTGACTGGGAAAACTGCCTATCTAGAAAATCTTGAATCCTTTAATACAATAATAGCACCATAAAGTCCAATCCAGGCTCTCTCCCGACTGTCAGACAAGCTGGCAACTGAGTTCCAGTCAGTTCTGTGGATGGAGGAAGGTGAAGCTTCCAGAATAAACGCCAATTCAAGGGAGTCACAATAAAATAAAAAATTTACCAGAAAAATGGGGCATTGGGGTCTGGGAGAATCCTGCAAGATGGTATTTTCAGAGACATTTGTAGGTACTTTTTCAACTTGTGGCTCTCTCATTCACTATATTTGTTTCATACCTTTTCTGAGAACTGAAATGTCTTCTTTTTCCTCTCTGTTGCATAGAGCTCTCTCTCTTCCTCTCCTTTTGAAATCCGGTACTCCTCCTGTTTTCTACAAAAGATTTTTGAAACTTGTCAAAAAAAAAAAAGTAAAATCACAATTCTGAAAGTAAATTGTAGTTACAGGTTTGTCATCTTTAAAATACTTTATATTCCGACACTAGACACAGCAAAATTGACAGTTTAAACGTCCAAATTTTGTCCACTCTTGAAATGGTTATAACATGGAGAAATTCTATGGTTTCTAAATATTTAGGGCTTTTATATAGCTATCAATTCATAAAGAAAAAACTCTCCTCACACATTGGCAGACGTGGTTGATAAGAAGGATTTACAAGAGGATTTTTCTCCCAAATTCACCACTATCCCTTGTAGGATGAAATAACTTTCCCCCCACATTTTCAATCTATGGTCCCATCAGTAGAAGTAGGTCCAAATATATGGATAGATCACCTCCCTTTACACACCTTTTTGGTCCCATCTATACTACTTGAAACATGTTAACAGGCACCATGTACAATGATAGACATCAAGAACATATTTGCTGTTTGCAAAGGAACAGGTTTCTAGATTTTTCTTTTAAACATGCTGGCCAAGTAAATAACATTCAACCAATCTTAGCTGATACCATTTAACACTAGAGGGTTGGCTTCTCTTCCTCCCCACAACCACCAGGCTTTGCAAGCAGGTGATGACGACAACAGGAGTTCCTCCTCTTTCCCTTTTGCAGACACCTCACTCTGAGGCTGGGATGAAGGAAAAACCTTTTAACAGCCCCGTGGGCTACAAGTGCTGCTGTTCCTTATCCTCAGCAACAAACGCTACTTCTCTTCCTGTCTTCAAGAACCTTCTGCTGCCTCCTGTTCAGGCAGTGCTCCTCCTGTGTTGCTGATGGATAGCAACTCGTACCACGAGAGGAGTCGCTCAGGAGCTCCCAAAAGATTTCTTTTTTTTTAATCTTTCCAAGTTAGTCAATGTAACCCTAACTTTTCCGGAAAATGAGGAGCATTCAGAGAACCTAACTATCCTTTCAATTCTTTTGGAACATGCTTCATTGTTTGCAGTAAATCCTCTTACATGCTCAAGTTATTTTCCAACTAGTTAGTTCTCCCTTCACCCTTATTTCACATACTTTTCCCAACTTTGTTTTGAACGCAGCTGAAATTATTGAATGTTAATTTCAATTTGCACTAGAGTATATTTTTAGTGTAGGCCTAATAGCACTGAATAAAGGAGAACATTAAGGTATTAAACGTGTGGAGTAATATTGATAGCAACCTCTTATTTTTAAAAAAGAGATGTCCTTCATATGAGCTAGTTAGATTTTCACACACCTGAATAAATGCAGTGGTACTTCTGGCACAACTACTCTTCGTTTCCAAGCTTGAAGGTCTCGCTCTGTGGCAATTTGACTTCGTGGAGCATTCTGATGCATTTGACGTACACCTTCCACTTGCCCACTGCGACGCAGACCAATATTGGGGGGCGACTGGATGTCTAAACTTGGCCTTCTAAAACCTAAAAAAGTATGATGAAAGAGTAGAAAATCATCTGCAACCGGACAGCTTTGGTGTTTAGTTTGCCACAATTGTTTGACTGTAAATTAGAAATTAACATTCTCCAACGAAAGGAAGCTCACAGGAAACATACTGAAGAATCAAACTTTGCGATTGGATTGTCTTCTCTGATGATAATACATTCAGGATTTCAAGTTGTTTTAAAAATCTTTATTACTTCCACTGCTACTTTCAAACCCCAGCAAAAGGCAACACAGTATGAAAGATGTTTTGAGTTTTTCCTGCTGATTTTGCACCAACAGCTAGCTACCCAAATACTATTCCCAGCATGACACATATAGTCATAGGTACATAGACATTGAACAGAACCATGTTCATTTTAAATCCACTTGAAGTCCACAAGGTAAAGAAAGGGAGAAGAAACCATTACTCAATGAAAAGACGTTTTTACAAACTTTAGAAAAATACAAGTAAAAGTGAGTTTCAAGAACTCTTGAAATATTACAGTACTCTACATATATCCTTAAATATTTAGCTGCCTGCAATCAAAATCAATGCTTTTTGTATGTTTAAGGTTGTATGTACCAAAAGCTGGAGATTCAACATTTTTAGATACATTTACAGAAGTATCTGGAGGTGTTTTAGCCCAAAAGGCACAGCCAAAATCCCAGTTTTATAGGACGTCTTGATCCCAAACAGAAACAGACTAGAACCCACGTGGACTATTTCATACTCAAAAGTAGCACAAAGCTCTTCAGATAAAGGGATTGCCCCCTCCCCACACCTAAACAAATATTTACCAGTAGTTACTGACCTCTTCTAGGTGTTCCTTCTCCATTTTGTAGTCCATTTGGAACAACTTCTTGATCTGATCCAGTTCTTTGGTCTTGCTGTTGCTGTAACTGTCTTATCATGCCATCAAGAATGTTGGGTTCCAGACTTTGTTCATCCTGGTCAACAGTTTGCTGACCTATCACTTGCTCAACAACCTCTCCATCACCTGGTAAATTTAATGCAAACCACAAGCAAAATGGTTAACTGCCATAGAACTGAAGTTGGCTGTGCTGATCACCTTCACAACACACCTTAAAAATTAAGCTCTTCTAAAATTGAGTACTTGAGGATAATTCTGAAACACTGTGGATAATCACCCACGTTATTGATATTACTTAATATTTTTAAAAGGACACATTTACCAAACCTAAAATGAAAAGAAATAATTCATGAGTTTTTAATATAGATATAGATAATGCCCTGCAACAGCTGCAACCCAAATATGGCATCAGAAAATGAAATTAACCAAAAAAACCCTCCATAAAAATGTGAAACAGACTATTTTCACTGTTTACTCTTTGCATTTCTTGGTTTTGAGAAACAGCATAAAAGCAAATTAGATTAAGCAGCTCTGTTTCAATAATTTTAAGATGTTATCCATACTACAGGCAAAGATTATTTTATGTAATATTTTGTAATAATGCGTCTCAAACATCTTTACCGATTCTTGTATGCCCATGCTATGGTTGCATACAGCCAGGAAACCAGTTATAAACTAAAAGACACTAGGGCAAAATCTTTTGTTCCAAAGAACTCACACCTTTTCAATCTGAGCTAAACCACCACCTTCATTACGTGCCAGAGTATTAGTGATTATATCCTCTTTGTAAACCAGCAACTAGAAGGTGAAACTATAGCAAATACACTTGATCAGACAATATTACATCCAGTAGTACAAGACAATACATCCAGTGGTACAAGACAATATATTACAGTTGCATTAAAATCCAACTACATAAATCTCAACTAAAATATATAAATAGCTTTGAGGTAAATGTAGAACATTAATCTTTTCCTATTCGAAAGAACTGTAATGTTTCTAAAGTCTAGTCAGACACAGACAGATCCCGAAGTTAAAATTATTCTTACTTGTTGCTATATATCCCAGTTGAGGAATCAAATGTTCATCCGCACAGTTCTCTCTTCCTGGTACTAATCTCTGGTATTTTGTTGGATGAGGGTTTCCATCCACATCCACTAAGAACGGAGGTGGCATGAGATGAGGAGCCTGTTGCGTCTGCTCATCTAGGACATAATTGTTAGCGTCTCGAATCAATGGTCGGTAGTCAGTGTGGAAGAACATCTGATCAGGAATCTGGAAAGAAACGAAGCTTGCATATTATGAACTTGAAAAACGGATATGTTAAAGAACTTGCATGTAGAAGAAAATTATACTAAGTTTACCTCCTATTGCAACAATTGGTGTATAGAGAGACCAAGTTCTCAAAAGCCATACAAAAATCCTATGCCATCCCAGATTTGTGTTGGTCTGACAATATATCCCTCACAAAAGAAAGGAATTTTGATAGGCAAGCAGTTAAAAGTATTCAGTATGTAGGTCTGAGAGGATAATACATTGAAAGTTCTTCAATCCTATATTAAATAAAATTGCTGTTCTACCCTGAAAATTAACTATAAAACAGCATTTCAAATTTCCATTTTTAATTTAACCTTTAGCAAACATTTGCTTTGTTTCCATCTAAATATATGATTCGCTAACAGCTAAACTACAAATTTGCTATGAGATCTCAAAGTCAGGCTGGGTTCTTTCTTCATCAAGAGTTAGCACCAGAAATAAAGAGTCTGCAATCAAAATTAAGCCTTCAGTTACATCCAAGCAACTGAACTGAAGGAAAGTGGGGGTGCAAAAGTGTCAAAGAGGTAACAGTCAGAACGGTTATTACTGATGGTGAAAAGCAAGAAGAAATGAACTACTTTTCACTTTTTGATCCCAAGTTGAATAGGTAGGATAGTTAGGGAAAAAACCTCAAATGATAAATGTTGAACTAGAATTGTAATTTTTTACAGAATTTTTGTTTGTTGTTTTACAATAGACTAGCACTTCATACATTCTTGTAAGAGAAAAATAACTGCTTATTAAGCAAAGCAAAAAACAAAAACAAAAGTCAAGATAGTAAATACATATATCCAAGTGTGCAGTATATTTTTCACATGAATTTATTTATTCCTCTAGTCATCATCATGAAAAGCTAATGTCAACAGAAATCTGAACTTACCTTTTCATAAGGCTTGTTACACCCAAAACCAAATATCAACAGATGCCCATGAGAATCTGTACAGGCAAAATGTTGTCCATCTGATGAAAACTTGCAGTCAAAAACAGCACCGTGTCCTTGTCCTTCAATCTAGATTGAAGAAATTAAACTCAGTATCAAATGCTACTTTTTAAAGCACCTCACTGTTATAGCACTGTACAAGGATATCCTCAAGACAAAATACAAGATACAAAGTCAATCCTCTATTGCCTACAGTCAGTAGTGTGGCGGGGGGGGGGGGGGGGGGGGGAGACAGGGGGAACGGCCGCTCCCCCTATGAGGAAAAGCGGCGCTAAGGCACCGCCAGAGCCTCGCTAGGGCAGCGCTTAAAAAGGGGAGGGCGGGGGGGGAGGCGATGCTTTGAGCCGCAGCAAGCCGTCCCTTGTCTCCCTGCTCAGCAGCTCAGCGGGGAGACACGGGGCAGCCGCAGCAAGCCGCCCTTTGTATCTCCGCTCAGCAGCTCAGCGGGGAGACACGGGGCAGCCGCAGCAAGCCGCCCTTTGTATCTCCGCTCAGCAGCGAGACAAGGGGCAGCCCCGGCGAGCCACCCCTTGTCTCCCCGCTCAGCAGGGAGACAAGGGGCAGCCCCGGCGAGCCGCCCCTTGTCTCACAGCTCAGCGGAGAGACAAGGAGCAGCCGCAGCAAGCCGCCCCTTGTCTCCCCGCTCAGTTGCGGCAGCGCTTTAAAGGGCCCAGGGCTCTGCAGCGGCTGGAGCCCCGGGCCCTTTAAAGTGCTGCAGGGTGAGTACAGAGGGAGCGGGAAGCGCCTTTTTATAGCGCCGCTCCCCCTGTGCTCAAGACCTGGCTATGCTACTGCCTACAGTTAGAAAGAAACAAAAAAAGTGTGAACAGTGGTTATACTAGCATAATTTGGGGAAAAAATGCATTTAAAAGTGGAGAAGGATGGGCTAAGACAGCTGTCAAGAATAAAGTGAGCTCCACATAGTTGGGCGAATCACAAAAAAGGCACCTTTACTTGCTGACTTACATGACAGCAGCAGTCTTCTAAAGATACAGCTGACACTAATTACTTGTCAGAATGAGCCTTGAGGTGGTCTAAATATAACAAGGGACTACACAAGATAAGGGCTCTATAGATCAACAGGGCCAAATTAAAATCAAACCACCATTTTAGAAGCCCAAAAAATGAGGAGAGAAGAAGCTATGATCACAATTGCTCAAACATGTTGCACATCCTGAAAAAGGCAGAGGAATGTACAATAATTTGATCTTACCATGTTAAAATAATGCTTAGTTTTGATGCCTTTTGTAATATCCCATATGAAGATATTGCCATCATGGCCTGCAGATAACATAATCCTTGAATCAAAAGGGTGCGTCTCCAACACAAATACTTCATCCGTATGTCCCTATTTTAATATGGAAAAATAGGCATACAAAAATCACAAGTTTACAATACATACATTAGAGAGTTCTGAATTCAAGCATCCATCACCATTCCTCCCTAATCTTAGATTTCTAAGACCCTCAAGACTGCCTCCAGAAATTTGATAACTTTTGGTGGTCCAACATTCATGCAATTGTGAAAGTGACAAACACTCTAGATGGGTGCAAGAGTCAGGGCACCTTGTGACAAAGACAAGACTGTTCTTGAATCATACCACTGTCTGGATTCAAACAAAGATGGCAACATACCTACTTAATTTAAAAAAATGGGATTTGATATTTATTCGAGCGAAGTCTCAAGCTTTTCCTTACTTCACAGGGAAGGTAGGCTCAATTTTATTGTTTTGCACACACAGGGATTTTTGTTTTGTTTTGTTCTGTTCTTTGGTTAGAAGCTGTTGGGTTTTGGGTGTGGGGTGTTTTTTTTGTTTTGTTTTTGTTTTTTAAGTAAGCACTATACATGCATTATATTCAGACACAAGCTTCCAAGACAAATCAAATTTAATGACCAGTTCAACATGCAAATGACACTAATACTAACAGAAGAGAGGCTGCATATTTTAAAAAGCAGGTAAGGTCATTACATACCACCATATCATGAAGTAATTGCCCAGTATAAGAATTCCAAACTTTTAGCAGATGATTATTCACAGCAGTAACAACAAAATCATCATTTTGATTCCAAGCTATCATTGTTACTTTCGGCTTCATAAATCTGTCTTCTTCTGAATGAGAGTCACTATTTAAAAAGAGAACAGCGCCAGTGTAAGTATAACTTTTAAAATAAGTGTTCATTTCAATATCTAAACAAAAATTGAACTCTCTAGTGATGTTAAGAATCTGACATATTGAGCTAAGGATTAAACTCTAGTCGTAACTTGTCCATTATTTTGATATTTCTGCAGTAACTTGACCATAGAATGTGTTGACATCTTAAACTTTAAATCTGACTTTTCTTGTCGGTTTTACTTTAAAATCACAAAATTGCGTGCAAAACAAGTGGTTTTTTTAATTTAATGGAAATATACCACTGATATGTTTTAGGCTCAAAATGTTAGTGAACCCACTGAAGAACTGATACTTAAAAAAACCCACCCAACAGTCCAATGATGCTCAGATATCCTATTTCACTTTTTTTTTTAATTAGGTAAACTTCATGAGAATGTGATGTTTGTGTAAGTTGTCACAGTACAGTTCAATAAGAAATTTATTAGAATATTGAAGTTAAGAATCAGAATGAGCTATACGAATACCAGAAACCAAGGACCTGGGAATCTCAATCTGCCCTGAAATCTCTTGCTTCTCTTATAAAGAAAAAGGCTGTTAAAGCCCACTTTGTGTGTCTTAATTTACAGTCCCTACATGTGCATGTCAAAAAGATTTGTGGAAAACAAGGGAGACATAAAATAAAACAAATTCAATTAACTGAATGTAGGCCTCTGAAGAAGGGATAGGAAAGCACTGCTAAAAATTTTAGTGTATTTATTTCATAGGGTGCACAAAATTACAACCATCTTTTTAGATGGAGCACATATGAAACGGACTTCCTCAAAATTAGGAGCACATTAAGATTTTTGGAATTTTAATTTTGAAACTCTGGGAGCAGTTTGTGATGCCACAATATGTGGGTGAAGACTAGAGAACACTTTTGGGAAAAAACCTCCAAATTGCTATGCTAATTAAAGCAAATCAAGTTATGATAAAGTTACAATTTATGGTAGGAACAGGGCTTCTGGATTGCTGCCAAGGAATCAGAAGCAGCAGGCTTCAGTAAAGAATGGGCATTTTTCTTCTGAAGAAAAAAATGGATATTATACGGAAGAGGAACTTCTTTAATACACTAATCAAAAAACAATACACATGCTTACTTACATTAAAAGGTGAAGAATTTAGATTAGATTCCAAGCAGATATAGTGAATCTTTCAAAGTACCTGACTCCCCATAAACACACATAAATAGAAGATACTCAGCCTACCCTGGTAACCTATCAGCCATATCCAACAAGATGCTCCTCCATTCTGTTTGCTGGAAACGCCAGATATGGGCTGTTCCATCTCTGCTGCCACTTATGAACCTTGAAATAATTATGGAAGATGTTATCTAGTACACAAAAGTAGATATTCACAGTATTTCTACTTAAAAATACACCCACCCAGAGTTCTGGGGGCATAAACACAAGGTTAAATAAAACCTACAAAATGGAATAATAACCAAAACAAGTTATCTTTCCAATCCAGGCTTAGACTCTCCAATGACCCAAACTCAGACTTCTTTCCCAGAGAAAGCATAAGAAAAAGATGAGCTTTCTATGTGAGCTCAAGGTCAACAAATTTGAAAACCGGCAGAACAACAGGAAAGCAAATTCTGAGTTAAGGACTCTATGAAAAACCTGTCTCCAGGTCCCTCCTTATTAAATCAAAACCCTTAGCTCAAATGCTATGGCATCAGACAGAGAAAGGCACCTGAGATATCCAGGATGCAATCCATGTAGGGCTTTACAGATAAAAAATATTTTAAAATTGCACTGGGAAAGGAATTGCAACAAAGGGTAGATTTATGCCTGAGCTCCATCCATATCCTGCATGAGAAGCATGGCTAAGCAAGAAAGCAGCCATACTTTTTACCGATTATAATTTCTGGATTGCATAAAATAGTAGCCCCACGTAGTAGCACTGGATTACTGCAATATGAAAGTGCCAAAGACAAGGATTACTGTAGAAATAGACATATTTAGAAGGAAAAACTGCAACCTCCAGGCCAGGTGTAGATTACAAAAGCATTCTTAGTCACGGTTACCTAGGACTCCAGTAAAAACCAAAAGTTTGCAATTTATGATTCCAATTGCAAGTATACCAGGAGAACTAAAGGACAAATATTAATTTTTTGATTTATCAATATGCCACTCAATTATTGTCTTGGATCTTTTCTGCATTTAAAGTAATAAGATCATACCCGCTCATTTTATTATAATACAATAATAGTACTTAGGGTGTTTTTCATGCAGCCACACTTTTGTAAAATCCTTTTTCTATAAAACCATACTTGAAGAAAAAAGTTAAAAATGATTTCATACAATTTTATTGACGAAATCACTGTTTTCAGACCCTGCTTTCATTTCCTGATCAAAACACATTGCAAAATTAGGGTGGTTTGTTAAAGCCAGTAGCAAAACAAAACAGCTCAGCAGACAGCAGTGCAGTGTCATAGCAATATTTGGCACACTTCACCAAATAAGTCCATTTCTTAGACTGTAAATTCCTTGGTGCAGGAAAAAACGCTTACTCACTTCTCGTAACTATTGTTCTTCGAGATGTGTTGTTCATGTCCATTCCAATCAGGTGTGCGCGTGCTCACGTGCGCAATGGCCGAAAATTTTTTCCCCTAGCAGCATCCATCGGGTCGGCTTGGGAACCCCCTGGAGTCACACCTTCATGGCGCTCAATACAGAGCCCTGCTGACCCGCCACCCCTTCAGTTCCTTCTTGCTGGCTACTTCAACAGAGGGGTAAGAGGGTAGGTATTGGAATGGACATGAACACCACATCTCAAAGAACAACAGTTACGAGGAGTAACCGTTTTTTCTTCTTCAAGTGCTTGTTCACGTCCATTCCAATCAGGTGACTCCCAAGCCAAGCTCAGAAAGTGGGGTCGGAGGTATCCACTGATTGGAGTACTGCTCTTCCGAAGGCTGCATCATCTCTGGCCTGCTGGGTAATCGCATAATGTGCGGCGAAACTGTGTATGAAGAACCATATCACCTCTCTGCAGATTTCCTGGGTGGGAACCTGAAGCCAGGAACGCTGTAGATGAAGCCTGTGCCCTGGTAGAGTGTGCAGTGATCGGAGGTGCAGGAACACTTGCCTGGTCATAGCACTCATGGATACAGGACACAATCCACGACGAGATGTGTTGGGATGAAACCAGCTGACCTTTCATCCTGTCCGCCACTGCCACGAGCAACTGGACCAACTTTCTGAACAGTTTCATTCTCTCGATGTAAAAGGCCAGCGCCCTGTGGACATCCAGAGAGTGGAGTCTCTGCTCCCTGACGCTGGAATGAGGTTTAGGGTAGAAAACCGGGAGGAAGATGTCCTGATTAATGTGAAACTGCGAGACAACCTTCGGGAGGAAAGCAGGGTGAGGCCTGAACTGAACCTTGTCCTTAAAGAACATGGTGTAGGGAGGATCTGTTGTCAAGGCCCTGAGCTCAGACACCCTCCTGGCTGAGGTTATTGCTACCAGGAATGCGACCCTGTAGGAGAAGTAGAGCAGGGAGCATGTTGTTAAAGGTTCAAAGGGGGGCCCCATGAGTCTAGAAAGGACCAAGTTGAGGTCCCAGGCAGGGACTGGTTGACTGATGTAAGGATATAACCTGTCGAGCCCCTTAAGGAATCAGCTGACCATGGGGTTAGCAAACACCGAGCGGCCCAGCACGTCTGGGAGGAAGGCCGAGATGGTGGCTAGGTGCACTCATATAGAAGACAACGAGAGACCCTCCTGCTTTAGATGGAGGAGGTAGTCTAGAATGTGCGGCACTGAAGCCAGCGTTGGGGGCGAATGGCACTGCGCCGAGCAGATTGAAAATCTCTTCCACTTGGCAAGGTACGTGGCTCTCGTAGAGGGTTTCCTACTGCCAAGGAGGACCTGTCTAACCTGGTCTGAACAGGAAATCTCCAACGGATTTAACAATGGACCTTCCATGCCATAAGATGGAGCGACTGGAGGTTGGGGTGTTGGAGCCATCTGTGTTCTTGTGTGAGAGGGTCCAGGGAGAGCAGCAAGGTAATCGGGGCTCCCATGGACGTGTCTAGGAGGGATGTGAACCAGTGCTGACGGGGCCAGGCCAGGCCTATCACTATGACCCGAGCTCGATCACTGCGGATCTTGAGCAGCACCTTGTGAATGAGCTCACTGGGTGGAAAGGCGTATAGGAGAGAACCTCCCCAATGGAGGAAGAATGCATCCGCGGTGGATATGATTCTGGAAGGAGCAGAGCTGCTGGCACTTCCTGTTGAGTCGCTTGGCAAAGAGGTCTATCAGGGGAAACCCCCATCACTGGAAGATTGAAATTGCGACATCTGGGCAAAGGGACCACTCGTGGCTGTGGAACAACCTGCTGACGTGGTCCGCCAGCTCGTTCTGAATCCCGGGGAGGTACGACACCTCCAGGTGAATGTTCTAAACAGAAGTCCAATAGCATGAAGGCATCTTGGCACAGGTGAGAGGAGCGTGCACTCCCATTTGTTGATATAGAACATTGCTGTTGTATTGTCCGTCATGACTGATACACATTGTCCGATTAGGTAAGGACAGAATGTTTGACATGCCAGACGCACTGCTCTCAGCTCTCTGACACTGATGTGGAAACGCAGATCTGCTTCTGACCAGAGGCCATAAGATTTATGGGTGTGGTTTTTAAAACTGCTCAGCATCAGTTAACTCTGCTCCCAATTAAGACAACAAGAATTTTACCATTGCCTTAAATGGAAGAAGCAGAGTAAGGCCAACATTTAGTGCTTTGAAAAGCCAACCCTTAATTTTTATTAGAAATATGACAACACTTTCCCATATAGTTAAAAAAAAATCAGCTTATCCAAATAAAAGATATGTTAAAATATTCACAGGGAACAAAATCGCAGAGCTGAAACTAAAGTGACCACTGCAATCTAGAGAAATGTAGACACCCTTCAAATGATAGCTGTATCAGATTTTCTTAGTTGAACACTTCATATGAGTGTGACAGTAGGTATTTAATGCCAAAACATTTAAAGGACATATTTACATTTTGAGTCTTGCAACATACCTATCACCGCTGTTCGAAAACTGAATGCTGTCTACTTTGTCCTGCAAAAGAAAGAAGTTTTTAAGAGAGGTCAGAAGTTAAATTATTTTTAATCAGGAACTTAATTTATTTTAGAAAAATGTACATAGCCTTCTTTACAAAAGAAGTTAACACACAGGATCAGAAAAAAATATTAGCCAAGTCCCAGAGAATGTGATCTCTTTTGCAATACTGTCCCATTTCAGAACAATTTTGATTAAAGTTTCACAGTATAGAATTTTTTTGATCCTAACTGGTACGTATAATTGCAAGGTCAGCAGATTCCTACACAATGATCTTAGTAGAATTTGCTAATGTTCTGACACTAAATTTAAAGTGCAACTTTTAAAAGAATGGTCCACCTTTTAAACTCATCTTGCTAACATACTTGGAATGACTCTGTGAAACATTACAGATCCATCAATAAGTAACTTCCCATTAGCAACTAGGCATTTAACTCAAATTTGAATGTGGACCTTTCACTATCCTAAGCAAGTTAGAATTTAGAGGAACTTGTTTCTACAGCAGAATTATATTTGCGCAGAGTAAGCAAGATTCCCCCCCACCCGCCCCACTCCAGACACACGAAATAGTTAGCTATTCATTTTCATCAAGATAAAATGAATGGGCAAGTAGATGATGCACCCACGCCAGAAAATTTGCGAATTCTGGAAGTCTTCTCTAAAGGTAATGATCAACACTCCAGCTCTTACCACCACCACCACCCGCAAATATACAATTAGAATGAGGAAGTTAAAGTATTATTTGGAAAGAAAGCAACTGAAACAGGGATACAAGAAAGATAGTAAGTATTTAAAATGTCAATAATGCTTGGGGAAAAAATTAATAACCACATTTAGACCTCATATATACAGATAAAATGTAATTCTCATACATCTTTGACAGCCTTACTTACACTGACCACTAGGGCATCACAACTGACACCCATTCTAACATTTCAAACTTCTAAACAGCTTCAGTCATTTAAAAAAAAAAAAAATTAACCTGCCAAAAGTGTTCTCTTCTCCTTGGCCTAAATATAGAATCCACTCCACAAACCACACCTGCCCAGGGCATACACTAACCCATCCTGCACATGTGATAAGTTTAAGGTATGATAAAAAGAAACTTATGAGCTCTAGAAATAGGATTTTTACACTAACTGAATACACCACTTTCCAACAAGACAATTCTTGTTTCCAACCCTGAAAATTACCAAGGTATCTGCTTTTAAAACTGACATGTGGAGGTGTTTTAAACATATATTTAAGAGATACAAAACTATGAGAGTCCTGTACAGCTGGACATATGACGCTAAAGGTGCCTACTTCTTGGGCGAATGATACATTAAAAAAATGTAGAAGCGACAAAGGGTCCTGTGGCACCTTATAGACTAACAGAGGTATTGGAGCATAAGTTTTCATGGGTGAATACCCACTTCTTCGGATGCAAGCAGTTTTCCACTGTTTGCATCTGAAGAAGTGGGTACTCACCCACGAAAGCTTATGCTCCAATACCTCTGTTAGGCCTGGTCTACACTACCCCCCAAGTTCGAACTAAGATACGCAACTTCAGCTACGTGAATAACGTAGCTGAAGTCGAAGTATCTTAGTTCGAACTTAAAAGTACTTACCGCTGGTCCACACAGCGGCGCGCAGGCTCCCCCGTTGACTCCGCCTGCTCCGTTCACGGAGTAGGATTACTGGCGTCGACAGCGAGCACTTCCGGGTTCGATTTATCACGTCTAGACAAGACGTGCTAAATCGATCCCAGAAGATCGATTGCTCGCCTCCGAAGCAGCGGGTAAGTGTAGACATACCCTTAGTCTATAAGATGCCACAGGACCCTTTGACGCTTCTACAGATCCAGACTAACACGGCTACCTCTCTGATAAAAAAAATGTAAAAACTCAAACCCTGTTTTATGACGCATGTGGTACACATTATATACGCCACACACGTTTATGTATTAAGGTTTATTGGCACACAAATAATGTAACCATCCCCAACTCATACTGATAAAACAGTGGTCCTATGGCATTACGTATTACCTGCCCCTCCACCCCCATTCTCTCTACATACACATACATATATATATAAAATGGTATGGTACACAAATAAAGTAAGCAAGCATGCTTCCTGGTCTACATTCCTCTAATGCTTCTGCAACCATAATAGAGGGTAGATATCTGGTTCCTACAGGAGATGAGCAATAAACAGGGGAGGAACACTAAATCAAGTTACCAAATAAGGCAGCAACAACACTTACAAGAACCAAAGGAGAGAAGCTAATTTTTTATGTTATTGGAGAGGACCCAAGATCACAATGTCTATAAACACAAGGGACCAAATTCTCACACACTAAGGCCTCCTTGTACAGTTCTGCAAGTGTGAAGTAAAGGTAAACGTAATTTATTCTTGCTTTAAGGCTCCTTTACACTTCCAGAGCAGTATAAATGTGAATCAGGCTCCAGAGAACATCAATAAAGGATTTTTTTTTTTTTTTTAAAGCAGGGAACATGTTAGAAAATACTTAGGCTAGCCATTAAGGAAGTTAACAACAGTAAGAGCAATTGAAGAGAAAATTGGGCACCATCACTGTAGATTCTCAGTAGGTTACATAAGCCATTAGGGGAAGCAATGTTAGGAGCAGTCCTATCAAATACAAGGAGTCAGTCTAATGCAACTCAAGTGGCCTTTAGTGGTCCTAGTACTTGTGTTGTAAGAAGAAATATTTATTGAAAATACCCATAAACTGTATTTCTGATCTAAAATAGTCACTGAATTTCAAGTTATAGCATACAGTATTGCAAGATTAAATCCATAAGTGATAAATACAATCATTTTATCATGTATAACCTATATTTATTAATGCATGACAAATGAAAGTACACACGTCTTGCATGTTTAACATCAGAATCTGATACAAATTCTAATGTTAAACATGCAAGACATAAGTGTGTACTTTCATTTGCGGTGCAGTAATAAATTGCATTTATACTGCTGTAGAAGTGTAAAGGAGCCATAAAACAAGAACAAACAACATTTACCTTACTTCACACCTGCAGAACTGTATAAGGAGGCCTTAGTGTATGAAACTTACTTAAAATAAAACATACTTAAAATACTATCATGGTGATATGTTCCCTCAATTCATTTAACCCATATAAGTGTTTCAAGTTACTGTCACTTAGATTTTCAGACCAGTATGCAAAATTTTAATCCAGTAAACTTTTAAAGACGTATCTAGAATGCTGCTAAAAGCCCCAACACAGTTCTTTAAGAATTTTAAATAGGTGACTTGTAGATTTAACAATCTTACTTACAGCATGGCTTTCCAGTTCAGCTATTTTTTCTGGTGTTTCAGAGCCAAAAAAATACATCCTGATAACATGATCTGTACTGCCTGTTGCTAGAAACATACCACCTGAAAATTCAAACAGTAATTAAAAAGATGACACGGATAAGAATTTGAATTTGTTACAATATCAGGTAGAACATGATAGATTAAAATTCTGACAAATGTCAAATTTCTTGCTGTTTTCCCACCACTATACAAATGTGGAATGAAACTTCATTTTTCTTAACAAATCCTTTTTAGGCATAAATAAGTAAAATCTCTAAATTTTAGTATGAAAGATTAAAGGAAACTATAATAACCAGAACTTTCTAAAACAAGGCTGCAGCTAAAATTATCTACTGTTTTTAGAGCAAAAAGACCTCTCCATACTTCAAAGAGTGTTACACTGGCTATTCTTCACTGGAAATACCCACATACTGTAAATTAAATTAAAGGTCAAGCAGAAAGATTTTATAGCAGGGAAAGAGTAAAAGGGTGAAAAAAATCCAGACAACACATTTTTCATTCTCCTGCTTTTGTTTATAAAGGAGTCATCCAATCACTGGGAACTGAAGGAAGGATAGTCAAAACATACAAGACATTAAGCCATGTGCAAAGTGCATGGAAAGCCAATAAATTCACATTACACATTTTAAATATACTGTTGCCCCCTTGTAAGAATACTGGTCAATTACAGGGCCTTACAGTTGGTCAGTTTTGGTTACTGGAGAAAAACTGATAGGAAGTCACACTGTGTATTTTATTTACATTATGTACATGTATCCTGCTTCTCTTAACACAGATTAATCCAACTCCAGAAACCCCAGCTCAGTCACCACCTGGAACAGCTACCTTCAGCACTGTCCCGCCAGGTCTCCAACTGTCCTCTTAATGGCTACAGAACCTTCCTCCTGCTGGATGAGCTATCACCCTCCAATCACAAGCCAGAAAAGCAGCAGCAGATTTGTCACAATACCTTCAGCCAACCTACTGTCTTCAGAGCATTACTGAATGCACAGAGTAGATAGATAGATATACCCACTGAAAATACAAGAGATCATGTAGTTCTCTAGATTGGAGGTATCAATAGAGCATATCAGACATGTTCTATAATGTCATGTAAGAGCCCAACATTGTATTTACAGCTAAACTCTTGTTGCCCAACTAGGAAGAGTGCTCCAGAAGTAGCTGATGTGCTCAGCACAGGAGAGGGCAAAGTAACTTGCAAGGTTCAGTTGTAACAAGTTCTTTGTTAAGAAAGTCTTTGTCCATTCTTTCCCAGATGCTGAACGTTATCCATCTGCTGGCCTGATCGGCTGTCCCAGAAGATGCCTAACCTGTCTAGAGCCTGCATCCAAGGTGTTATGGAAAGGCTGCAAGGTTCATGTGTCTCTCTGACAACTACCCCATGCTGCTCATCCACGTGGACACTTATGACACTGCCAGCTGTGACCCTAATCAGATCAGCAATGACTGCAGGAATCTGGGAGCAAGTCTGAAGAATCAGGGGGTGCAGATTTAGATATTATGGAAAACCTAACTATAAGAATTGTTAAGCATTGGAATAGGCTGCAGGAGATCGACAGGGATTGCACATTGGAGGTTTTTAAAAACAGGTTGGACAAACACCTGTCAGGGATGGTCCAGGCATGCCTCGGGGTAGGGGGCTGGACTAGATAGCCTCTAGGTCCATTCTAGCCCTACATTTCTATGATTCTATAAAACAAGGTTTTGTAGGAAGAACAGGATAAAGTTATATGGATCTTTACATCCAATTCTGGAGTGTAAGGAGAGGAATAATAAGATTTATTACAAGTGTAGGACAGTTGAAACTGACAGAATATTTCTGTACATTAGTGGAAAAAATGCCCAATATCAACATGTATACAACTTACCAATGCTAAAAGAAGAACAAAGCATCTGAACTCCAGGCCTGGATTTCTCTGTAAACTTCACTGGCCGATTACTTTAGAAGAAAAAAAGTTATGAAAAATCAGGACATTCAATGTAAAGATTAAAGGTTAAACACAATCATCCAAAATCTGAGTTCACATTGTCACAAGCATGTGCACAATCACCAATGTCAAGGATCTAGAGCAGGGATCTCAAACTCAAGTCACCATGAGGGCCACATGAGAACTAGTAAATTGGCTCAAGGGCTGCATCACTGAAAAGTTTTCATACAATGATACAAAAGTATAGTCAAAAATGGAAAAAAAAGAAAAGTAATATAGTATTCTATTAAAAGTCACTGAATTAACTTTTTAAAAACTGTAATGCAAAGAGGGGTTTTAATAAACTATAAACACTCAGTAATGTTTGGAGCTTGGTTGCCAGTGGAGTCGGTGTCTATGGCGGGCCGCAGGAAATAACTCCGCGGGCCGCATGTGGCCCACGGGCCGCGTGTTTGAGACTCCTGATCTAGAGTGACGTATGTTTTCTTTGTGAGAAGTTGGAATTACAGTAAGCTCAGTTTGATTTTTTTTTTTTTTTAGGGCTGTTGATTAATCGCAGTTAACTCATGCGATTAACTCAAAAAAATTAATCGCAATTAATCACAGTTTTAATCACATCATTAAACAATAGAACACCAATTGAAATTTATTAAGTATTTTGGATGTTCTACATTTTCATATAGTATTCTGTCTCGTAACTGAAATCAAAGTGCATATTGTTTATTACAAATATTTGCACTGTAAAAATGGAAAACAAAATAGTATTTTTCAATTCACCTCATACTAGTACTCTAGTGCAATCTTTGTAAGTGCAACTTACAAATGTAGATTTTTTTTGGTTACATAACTGCACTCAAAAACAAAACAATGTAAAACCTCAGAGCCTACAAATCCACTTAGTTCCATTTCTTATTCAGCCAATCGCTAAGAGAAACAAGTTTGTTTACATTTACGGGAAATAATGCTGCCCACTTCTTATTTACAATGTCACCAGAAAATGAGAACAGGCATTTGCATGGCACTTTTGTAGCCGGCATTACAAGGTATTTACGTGCGAGATATGCTAGACATTCATAGGCTCCTTCATGCTTTGGCCACCATTCCAGAGGCCATGCTTCCATGCTGATTACGCTAATTAAAAAAATAATGTGTTAATTAAATTTGAGACTGAATTCCTTGGGGGAAATTGTATGTCCCATGTTCTATTTTACCTGCATTCTGCTACATATTTCATGTTATAGCAGTCTCGGATGGATGACCCAGCACATGTTGTTCATTTTAAGAATACTTTCACTGCAGATTTGACAAAACGCAAAGAAGGTACCAATGTGAGATTTCTAAAGACAGCTACAGCACTCGACCCAAGGTTTAAGAATCTGAAGTGCCATCCAAAATCTGAGAGGGACAAGGTGTGCAGCATGCTTTCAGAAGTCTTTAAAGAGCAACACTTCAATGCAGAAACTACAGAACCTGAACCACCAAAAAAAAAAAAAAAAAAAAAAAAAATCAACTTTCTGCTGGAGGCATCTAACTCAGATGATGAAAGTGAACATGCGTCAGTCCGCACTGCTTTGGTTTGTTATCGAGCAGAACCCATTGTCAGCATGGACGCATGTCCCTTGGAATGGTGGTTGAAGCATGAAGGGACATATGAATCTTTAGCGCATCTGGCACGTAAATATCTTGAGATGCCTGCTACAATAGTGCCATGAGAACACCTGTTCTCACTTTCAGGTGACATTGTAAACAAGAAGTGGGCAGCATTGTCTTCTGCCAATGTAAACAAAACTGTTTGTCAGAGATTGGCTGAACAAGAAGTAGGACTGAGTGGACTTGCAGGCTATAAAGTTTTACATTGTTTTATTTTTGAATGTAGGTTTTTTGGTACATAATTCAACATTTGTAAATTCAACTTTCATGATAAAGAGATTGCACTACAGTACTTGTATTAGGTGAATTGAAAAATACTATTTCTTTTGTTTTTATACACTGCAAATACTTGTAATAAAAAATATAGTGAGCACTATACTCTTTGTATTCTGTGTTGTAATTTAAACCAATGTATTCGAAAATGTAGAAAACATCCAAAATATTTAAATAAATGGTATTATATTGTTTAATCGCATGATTAATCAGTTTAATTGCTTGACAGACCTATTTTTTCTTAAATATATTCATGAATTTATGAATACACACCCTGAAATAGCAGAGGTAATATGGAGTTCCCCACAGTTTGGGTTCTCTCTCCTTTGCAAATCTGATTTACACACTCCATGACATGTCCAATAAGTGCTATGCTGGTGACATTGCACCACATATGGAGGTTGGCCTACAGGGGATAAGGTCTTTCACAGGATTCTGCAGCTTCATGTAATTTTATGAGGTATAAAACAGATTTAAAATTCAAAGTTTTGCAAAGATATGCAACTGTTGAGTAAAAAGCTTGGTTTCATGCTACGTGATGATGCAATGTCACCAGCTAAGCATGTGTTGCAAACACTCATGGAACAGATACTGATAAATATGGATCTGGGAGAGATTAAAAGGTAAGATTTTTTTAAAAGTCAGTTATCTGCCCAATTTTGTTAATTAAAAAAAAAATCCTGCAACTGAAAGGCTGTTCTACTCCAAAAATTAACTGTAAAAATGGCACTGTATGTTTCCATGTTAAATACCTTGACTTCCAGAACACATGTATTTTGTTTACAAAAACCCCTCATATTATAAAGCAAGAATTGTGTCTTATGTTTCTACATCACAATGGGGGCCAAATCCTGATTGGGGACTTTGGACACAATAATATTAAATGTAAAGTGCTTTGAGATCTACAATTGAAATGCACTATAGTAGTAAATATTACTTGTATATATTTTTTAAACTTATTTTTAAACTACTAGCCCCATAAACTAAAACTAGGAACAGATAATGAACCCGGGACTTTTCTGCGTCACATATCAGTAAAAGGCTCTTTGGGTCAAATTGTGCCTTAGTAACACCTTTGCAACTACACTCCCTTCACTGGCATAGGCGTAAGTGATTTCTTTTCACAATCTGAATTACAGACTTTTTTGCTCAAGTACTGGACGTTTCCACATTAGACATACTGGAACGGTTCAACAAATTTGAGTATTCTGTATTAGATATTATGAACACTTCCATGGAATAATGTTAAATATATTCTGATCATGTATTCCTGCTTAGTGCTAGCAATAGCCTAATTACTAATTTAGTTTAAAAATTGCATATATCAACTTTAAATTGTGGCAGTTATGAATTGAACATGATAGCAGCATCTTTTAAATACATTTTTACACACAAGTTTCATGAAATGAACAAAAGTAAGGGATCCCAGAACAACAGGACTGTCAAACTCAGATAGCAAAAATACCTTTACTATATGGGTCCAATATACTAAGATTTTCAATTTTATACTTTTCCCAGTGTTTCTGATGTCGTAAGAAGCTAGTGAATTGGTCTGTTCGTTCCTCAGGACAATGAATTGATCACAATTTTTTAATGAATGCAGTGTGTAATGGCACTTCAAAAAAATATTCTGTAGGCTGCTGTGTGGGATATTTTAAAAGCTTTTCTATGTGTAAACATCAAAAGATTATTTATATTTAATAAATCAATTTACATCCCCCAAAACAACTGCCATCTTGTAATCAAGAAAGGGAAGACATCTGAAGAGCTCAACAGCAACCCACTTACATACCTGAATTTCATGGAATCTGCATCCCATTGCCAAAAGCAAACTGTTCCATCTGCACCAGTAGAGACCATGTAGCGCATGGAGCCTTTGACCATTGGACTAAACTAAAGTTAAAGCCATACACAAGAAATGTTAAGATAAAAACTTGCAAACTTTTTTTTTTAATGACAATGTTCCCTGTTTGAAATTATTTCATAAATAAGAAAATAAGTTAACTTTTTACAAATTCATATACTTTTTTTAAATTATTCTAGATTCTAATGAATTATGGGAACAGTTAAAATTCAACTGTTGAAACATACACAATTATAGGTCCTGAAATCGAAGGTTTGCGTCTTAAATTCCCTTTTTAAGTTGGGTTTATCTTGTGTGTTCCAGCCATAACTATATTTAAAATAAAAAATGAGAGGCAAATGCAAGAGACGTTTTACTCCTTTTAGAAAAAAATCTCAATTGACTGTCGCTGATTTTGTCAGTGAATCATTCTAGGTAGCAAACACAGTAGAGGAAATCTGCACTAAGCAGGTACTTGTTATAAACTCTGTTTTAACCAGGTCACACACTTAAACTAGCATTGTCTAACCATTTACAGGTACTTGCTGCGTACATGTAAGTTCACATACTGACGCTTTTCTTTAAGGATTCTGATTCAAAGCTATGCAGGTGGCTACCTCTTTAAAAAGAGCTACACAGGAGATGTGAAAATCAACATACATAGTGGTTAACTTTTTTCAACTCTTCCCAACACCAAAAACCTTATGCAATTTTGTACAAGTAGTATTAAAATCACAAAGCTTAGCTACAGCCAACAAGAAAATTCAACACAACTGCTTCAGGTACAAATACTCAACAAATCCACCAGCCTCGCATTCTGCATTTTAAAAGTCACATATACTGGGTGCTGAGACAAAGCAATGCTTACAAGCACCACCAACTGTGCAGGAATGAAAAGGAACCTCAGCTCCAGAGTGCTGGAGGGAAACAGAATTGGGTTAAAGAGAGCTTATCTTCAATTGATTTCTGTAAGACAAGGAGGTGGTAAAGATGCCAGCCTTCCATTCCTCTCTCCCAAACCAGTTTGCACTGGTGGAAAATTGTATAAATTTTCTAATAAATAACCTGCTCTTTTATTTGTTAAAAGAGGAATTACAAGGTCCTAAAATATGCAATGATTAACACACAGCACTCACATTAAAGTACACTACGCACAACAGAACATACAGAATACACTTGTGCATTGTTTGTTTCCAAAATACGAGTCCTATGGTTGCGTGTTTTAAGGTAAAGTCAGAAACTGTGGATTGCTGTTTCTCAAGCATAGGGTGTTTTTCTTAACACATTATCAAATCAATTTAATTCTGAAATATAAAGTTTTAGAATACTTTATACAGGTACGTTTAAAATAAATTGATATTAAACCTGAGAAATAGTTCTTTGAAAGGAATATTCCCCTGCAATATTCACAACATCCTAACATACAAGTGGGATGTGAAACTGATTAGTCTATTTTTACTCTAAACTGAGAGAAATGGAAACAATGTACTGTAAGTGACAAGAGTAGATTAAATATTTTAAAGTCTTGATTTTAATAATTTATGTGGACATAAAACAGTTAAGGTAGTGTGTTTTCGTGCATATATGAGTTTTATTTTTGTTTTGTATCCTTCAGTATTAATGTATTTTCTCTTAAATGAAATATGTAAATTTAACCCTAATATTGTCCTAATATTGTTAAAAAAGAATCAAAACTATTCTTTCATTAACTTCAGTGGGGGAAGGGGGTATGTCAGAAAATCACAGTAACTTTCATTAGGTTCCTCCCCCCACGAACCCCCATGGATTTAGAAGCCAAACTTTAGGCACCTATCATTTTGAAAATTCTGACCTTAGTAAATATGTCAATACCATACATACACTTTTAAAGAAAATTCAGTCACGTCAAAGCCACAAAGTTTAAAATAACTTGCCACATTTACCTGCCACTCTACTGCCACACTCCAATCTATCAGAACATCAATTTGCTGTAAAGTTTTTAATGGTTAGGCGTTATTTGTCTCAAAGTGATGTGTCTCAAAATACAAAAGTAGTAACTAATTTTCACTGTCAGAGGGTATTAACATAACAGAGCCATTAAGTCCAGGCTCTTATCACATGGGCAGCAAAATTTCCCTAGACTTTGGCCATCAATTGAGAGAGTCCGGTACTTGTCCTCCTATAGGCTAGCCAGACTAGGCATAGGATGCACTAAGATTAACTGCTATTACTGAATTCATTTCTCTTTAGCTTTCCTGACTCATGACACAAAAACATCCCTGGTCATGTCTACACTAGAGGCATTACAGCACTGAAGCTATTGTTACCTATCAGCTGTGTTCTTGGGGAACCAGGGCGCAGTACCTAGCCTGTCTGACTCACAAAAGACCTCCCCCCCCCCACCCTCCAGCCTTTGCTTGAACCAAAGCAGATCAGAAGACAGACTTGCAAAAAGCAATGAAAAGGCAGTGGGGGAGACACTAAACTCCTCTGGACAAGGGTGACAGGATTAAGGAAACTCCCCTAGCCTCATTTGCATCGAAGATGGGACAGGGAGACATCTCCATTAGCATACAGAATGGAGAACTGAGATTCCAAGGCAAGAACCACACTGAACTATGGGATCAGGAAAGCACTGCATGATGGGGAATCTCTGCTCCAGATGTTAATGAACCTACGCCTGCACACACCCAGTTTAGTAGTTATCAGTCCAATTCTACTAATAAATCCGTTATTGGTATCCAAAATATTGAAGCTGCCTAATTGCATTGTGAGCTCCCTGGAAGGAACACAGCCCATTGCCAGGAATGATCAGCTCCTATTGTCTAGCCTGAAAAAAACCAACTTTGGTATACTCCCTTGAGCCATCAGTTTACCCACAAACAAATCTAGTGTTCTCCCTTGAACCACTGTTCTTTCCCTACAAAAACTCCTACTCAGGCTCAAGTGTTCTGATGCCTAGATCCAAAATCTGCATCAGTTCCACTGTGACTTCTTCTCCTGACTGATCGTGTTGGGGGCTCTGCAGGTCTCCAGCATTACGGACCCTCAGCTACCACCACAACCTGGGAACCCCAATCGATTCAAGCTTCATGGAGTGATGAGAACCCAGCTCTCTCTAGGTATAGCCTTCTGACCCTGATTGGGTGATCAGTTATAGTTTTCTAAACCTGACTTTTATAATCAAATTTAAGTTAGATTTCATAATATAACTGTTTTGTTTGGCTCCCCTATGGTTATTATGTGGCAATAAATAACTTTCACGATTAAGTTGGTAGCTTCTCTCCTCCTCTCCCCCCCATGGGTGTTTTTTGGCGTCCTCATTCACTCTGCAGCAACGCTCCTCGTATCTAAGATAAAGATCCCTGTGGCGCCCAAAAATCCTGTGGGATTTGCTCATCAAGTGGGTTACTACCAGAACAATTGTAATGTGCAAGTGGGGATAGGGACGTGCTGAACCTGGGACATATGAGGGTGGTGGCAGCTTGGAAGTGCTGCTCGACCCAGCCTGCCTTGAGTCCAAGGGCCTATGAGGGTGACAGTTTGGAAATGCTGCTCGACCCAGCCTACTGAGTCCAGGGACATATAAGGAGTTAGCTTGGGAGTGCTGATTAACCTGGTCCTCTCAGACGTGCACTGTTAATGTGTGTGTGTGTTCGTTCGTCTGATTCTGGGGCTGGAAGAACCTCACCTTGGGGAACCTAAGTCCTGCAGGATAGCTCCATTGGGAGGGAACTTGCAGAAGGGAGAAGTAGAGCTCTGTATGAGAACACAAGTGACACAAGCAGTACATTGATAGAATTACAGAACGCCCCCATCCCCAGAAGAGTAACCCTAATAAATGAGCATACCCCAAAGTAATGGGTAAATCTGGTAACATTATGCCACTCTAACCCTGTAGCATAGACACAGACTACAGTTATGGAATTGGTTCTTCCTGTCACTGTAAGAACTCCAAATTCCAAAGCAGCAGTAGCTGGGTCAATGTAAAAACTTTTTTTGTTGACCTAGCTATGTCTACCCCAGGGATTAGGTTGGCACAGCTATGTTGCTCAGGTGTAGATTTTTCCACCTCCCTGAATGCCGTAGCTTTGTTGACCTCTGTTTTGAGGATAGATCAGGCCTATATTTCTTGTCCAATTGATCTCAGATTTTGTTTATAGGTTTAGCCAGCCTAGTGCCTTCAAGTTTGCTTTTTTTATAAATGGAATTCTGTGATTTGAGAGCCACATGGGGCTGGTTAGCTTCCTCTCGTCACAAGACCTGAACTTGCTGAAAGCTAAGTGTTTAATGTCTAAACTTCTCTTTGCTTTTTGAACATGTCTTGCACTTCAATTTATTGGAACACTTATAAAAATATTTATATGTACTTTCCTCAAGTCAAGACCTTCACAATATTTAAGCACTGCATGAGTTTTTTTTAAAACACTATCATTAGCCAAAATTCTAGCTTGTTGGAAGTGTAGGGTGTATCAATCAGGCTGAGGCAAGAGAACAGCAAAATAAATCTGACTCCTGAATGTTGTCTTTACAGTATTGCTGTTTGCTTCTATTTGGACAATGCTTTTCGCTTGTGTACTGTGGCAGAGCTCTCTGATCTTGTCCCTGTGGGTCCCGCGCTTCTAGGTGGTTTATGCTAGCCTCAGAGGATGGTGAGAGAACTCCCACAGTTCCTGTTATCCCTCTGGGCTTATTGCAGAACAGTTTAGCCTCCTGTCCTGCCAGAGGCCTGTCTTCTCCTTGTAGTGGCAGGTTGGTGGGGGGAACCCGGGCCCGCCCTCTACTCCAGGTTCCAGCCCAGGGACCCTAATGGTAGCAGCTGTTGGCAGCCGACCTCTCACTGCCAGAGTTGCTACAATTCCCTGGGCCACTTCCCCACAGCTCTCCCGCTTCTCCCTTCTTCACCCTTACCTTAGGGCTCCCTTACCAATGGCTTGGGAGTTGCCTTATTTACTCAGCCCTTCAGTAGCAGCAGCACTTCCTCTCCTCTGGCTCCCTGGATCTCTCTCAGCCTGACTGGAGTGAGCCCTTTTATATGCTCAGAAGAGCCTTAATTAGGGTCAGGTGTTCACTTCACCTTAATGGCCTCACCTGACTCTTTGCAGGTTAATTAGAGTCAGGTGTTCTCATTAGCCTGGAGCCATCCCTGCTCTGGTCAGTTAGGGAACAGAAAACTGCTAACCCAATGGCAAGTATATCTGCCTTCTACTATTCTGTTGTACCGAACTGGCCTGGGTCTATCACAGTACATTTGTCAAAATAAGATACTAGATTTTTATCAACTACTACAATTCTTACTAACAGCGAAATAAAACCACAAGATCAAATAAAACATGTTACCTTCTGTTTTACACTAAAACTGGTAATGGTTTTTACAATTAATTTGAAGGCATAAAACTAAGCATCATTATGGTATTACAGTAGTATGTTTTAATGCTTGTATGCTATTAGATGTTGATAACACAAAGCTACTACATGAAGGATAGACATGCCCATTAATTAGAAATATACCTGTAAAGATGTAATGGATCCTGTGTGTCCCTGGAGCACAGCAACTGGTGCGCAAGTTCTCAGACACCATACCCTGATCATTTTATCACAGCTTCCAGCTGCAATCATAGTGTTTTCATAATTCACAGCCATATCTGAAATCTCGGCTGAATGACCTCGTAGTGTGGTAAGCAACCGGCCATTATGAGTAGACCAAATTTTCACCAAGCAATCATCTGAACCCTAAGAAAAAAGGGGGTTACAGAACCTGGCATAAGTTCAAGTTTATAAAATACTCAAGATACTATCTGCTTCAGTTTTGTCTTTAAAGATGATGAAATCCATTCCAAGTCTGGAAAATTAAGATTTTCTATTAAACCCTGCTTATGCTATTTTTGTTTATGGAACCTAAAATTTAGTCATATTGCATAGTGGCTTGAGTCACAAAAAGACAGGTACTTTGCCATCCTTTGGAATCCACATCCCTGAATTAGGCACCTAGGCTGCTTATATAAAACAAGGGGAGAATTAAGCACCTAAGAATGGAATCCGCAAAAACCAACACACAGTGGAGAGCATCTTAAATTAGCCAATAGGAAATACCGAGAAGGATGTGAACTAAGCCCCACACCTTTCATCGAATTAAGCATCTCTCTCTGCTTGGGATTCTCACCCATGAACCCTCACCTGGAGTTAGGTGCCTAAACTGTTTTTTTCAAGAAACAACCATGGGAAGAGGGAGGGAGGGAGGAGGAAGCAGTCTCCAATTTTTAGCCTAGTGGTTAGAGCACTCACCTGGGGTGTGGAAGACTCAGACTCAATTTCCCCCTCTGCCTAACACGGAGTAGGGACTTGAACTTGGATTTCCCACCTCTCAGGTGGGAGCCCTAGCCACTGGACTATAGAATATTTTGGTGTGGATCTCAATCTCTCCTGTTGAGACTATTATATTGTGCATAAATAATTAAATATTCAATGAGCCAAAGACAGAAAAAAATAGTATAATCCAGGAGCTACGGCACAAACCTGAGAGGTAGGAAATCCAAGTTCAAATTTCTTTGCCACATCAGGTTTAGGATAGAAATGAACTAGGAACTCCCACATGCAACTGAGTGCCCTAGCCACTAGAATAAGATTATAAGGGAAGCTGCCTCTTTCTCCTCCCCCAACCCCACCACTCCCTCCCAGCACTGACAGAGTGTTCTGGCATGCTCTGAGAATAACAGCTGGATCAAGCCTCACAAGTGAGGCAACACCCAGCCTGAAGACTCTGCTGGGGCTTAGACATGAGAGAGGCACCTGGAGTTTGTGCACACTCATTAGCAGAAACCTAGGCATCTAAGGGACACTGCTGGTAGGAACTCAGACACTGGGGAATTTTAGACACCAGCTGAGCAGAAGTTTTGAGGATCTCAGTGGTGCCTAAATGTTGGATTTAAGCATCTAATTTCCATTTTAGCTGCTTATATCCTTTTGTTAATCTAGCCTTAAGTGGAAAAAAGTTAGTTTCAGTCTGTCTGATAACACAAAAGTGATTTGATATCAAACACAAGCAGAAGACATTTGAAATGACATCAAAATAATCTGACTTTTTGTTAAATTTTCCCTCTATTACCAAATTCCCAAAATAATGGCTGTTAAACAAAAGCTCTATACTATAAAACCAGCCACCTTCTCCACTACTCACAAACATGCAACACCCAAAACACAGAAATGTATCAGAGAAAAAAGCATGTATATAGATATCAGTACCTAATAAGTAACAACGGCTAACAGAGTTCAAAAATGACCCCCTCCATACATATGCCAAACAGTTCACCCAAATGAAGTGCCAGGACTAACTAGCTTTATTTCTAAACTTTAAATTTTGAGGTTTGAATATTTCAGGCAAAAATACTGAACATTTAAAAGCTACTTTCCAGATATTCAATTAGAAATAGTTCTAGAAGACCCAGCATTCACAGCATCAACTCACAGTAAATATCCTGTGTCCAGTCCTATCAAATGCAACACAGTAGACTGCAGAGAGATGGCCAAGAATCCGCCTATGCATCCTTATGTGCTGATACATACTTCCTGGAAATGATGTTCTATATGTTGCATACCCAATTAATTGTTTTGCACGATTTACTTCCACTAAAACAGAAATACAAATAGATTAAAGAATGCAAGCAAAAAAAAAAAAAAAAAAAATCCTGTGAAAAGCCATGTTTAAAATTATTTCTAGGGGGGCTAGATAATAATAAAAAAACAGGTCTCCTTTAGATAGCCACTCTGTCTTGCTTCCATAACCAATAGATTACTGGATTTAGTAAAGTGACATTCTAGCTTGTGCAGAGAACTACAAAATTTATTCTGAGTTTGTGGATTTATATTACAAAGAAGTGGGGCAGCTTTTTAATTTAATCTCGCCCCCAAAAAAGTAGTTTTTTTACAAAGACAGACAGCATCTTCTACCTTGTATTTTGCCATGTACTTTCATAAATTAGGTCAACAACAGAGTCCTTTTTACCAAACACCACTGACTTGCAGATACCATAAGTATCTCTATTTGCTTATTAGTACACTGGGTTTTTTAAAGCAGAAAGACACTCATTTAGAATCTAACATCTTACTCCTGCAATGAATTCTACATGGGTGGACCCCTGTGCTCATGCAGAGCCCCACTGAAGTAATATGAAAATTCTATAGGTAAACTTCTAGAGCTGGTTCTTAAATGCAATTTCCATCACTATTTATATGAAGAGAAGCATTGGGAGTATAAGTGTCAAGAAATACATATCATACTGAAGTGATTTTATTATCTACGTACCAAGGTTTGGTGGAGAGCCATAGTTTACAGGAATTTCAGGAGGTCTTCCTCTATGAAGAGCAGCTAAAGCAGAGCCCTTCCAAATAGTATTCCTGCAATCTTTAACATCAATGTTAGTTGCATAGAAAGTTACCCATAAGAGCACATTTCAGAAAAGCAAAACAAATGTTACTGTTCATTATAAAGTTTAGCAAAAATAGTAATGAATAAGCCTGCCAAAGGGCCTCGTACAACATTATTAAGTTTAATAAGAGCTGAAGGAGCTCAGAACCTCAGAACTTAAAACTTTCCAACAACAGTATGAAAGCCTAGTTTTAAGACAGGTTACGATACTGTCCTGGCAAGGGAGGTTTGATAATGACACACAAGTCACTTGCTTCAAAGGCTCAGAGGACTTCAATTATTTGTGAAGTACTAATGTACTAATTTCTGCACAAAATACAGATGTCACATTTGTACAGTAAATGATTTACTAATTGAGTTATTATTTGCATTATTGATGTTGTGATAAATAAAGCAACAAAATAACTCTGGCTATTCGAAGTCAACCTATAAAGTTTTCTTGCAAAATAGATTTTTAGCACCATCTGTCTTCATGGCAGTTTACAGATAAACATAGGATCACATATGTCCAGGCTATTCTTGAAAAGTATTATGGGTCCCTTTTTCCAATACAATGAAAGCACTTAAAGTTTTATTTAAAACTACAAGTTCCCCCTCAAAGAACTGCACTCTGTCCATCCAATATCACCATAAGAGGCACTTTTTTACATGTTATATGTAAGTAACTAGTACTATAGATCAGATTGCACAAGCATTTCCATTCTACCCGTTTTATATCTTTCCAACTTTGCCACCTTTTAGGCTGAAATTTTATAGAACTGTTTTCTACCCAAAGATGGCACAAATTCATAAATAAATAAATAAAAGCCATCAGGTCAGCTGTTTGACTACAGGAAGAGAGGAGACTTTCCTCAATATTAAAAGTTATTTATTTTAACAGGTCGAGTGCTGAAATGGCGGCAAGTTTGATTCACAACAAATGCAAAGTCACTGCCTCATTCACTGTAGCGCTAATAAAGTGCAGAAGAGAGGTAACTGGGAAATGCAGTGGCATCCACTAAAATAGTTCCACATCATAAAATGTTTTTTCAGTTAAAAAATAATACAAACCCCACAGAATTGTTCACACACACACACACCCTGAAGGTCTTACTGATTACTTAATCATTAGCCTAGCATTACTGTCAACCAGCCAGGATCAGGAATGAGGCCCCCGACTTCACGTTTTACTAAAATGTGAATGGAAAGACACTGCTGGACTGGTTTTGGCACAATTGGTGGTGTTATAGTGAGCCATTTCTAGCAAACACAAAGTGCAGGAGCTCTCCTACTCCAAAAAAATGGATCACTACCACGTTATCCCTCTTGAGATCCACAAGCAGAGTCAAAAAGGGACTGGCACTTGTGTACAGAGTGCCTTGATGCACTGAAAAGCCCCATCATGATCTGATGCAGATGCTCAGAGGCATCTCTATGAATTGAGATTGGAATGGACCTCAGCTGAAGCCAAGAACCTCTTGATGGTATACGAAGGCACATGAAACCAGAGCATTTTCAAAAGGCTTCAAAGGAGAATATTACTCCAATTAAAAACTACTCTAAGAAGGGTTTGGGTTGGATTTTATAATATTTTGTCCTCAACTATTGATTAGAATGCCTAAAAGCCACTTCTTACCCCACTTTGTTCTCACAGGTCACCATGTTTACCAATGACCCATCAACAACTGAAGTGGGATTAAAGACAGGTAGAGCACTGGTGACAAAAGATTGTGTTTTTTAAAACATCTTGTCATGACTGTGAGAAGAGGGTTTCTTTGCCTCTTCCATAACATCCACAAATTTTCAATCACTGGATCTGTTCAGTCATAGACAGCTTGATTAGTTCCGTCTACCTTCGCTGGATGGCAGATACATGTCGCTCCTCTCTGAAAGAGAGACTTATGCCTTTCTGTAGGAAAAGTAAGTTGCCAGCTTCTATGAAAGAAGCAATTATGCAACCATTGCTCAAAAATTGAACATTAATCACCTGACATTCACAATCTAGCAATAATCACCAAATGTCTATTTTTACATTTTTGGAGGTGAAACTACACCTTAATCTGCTCAGAAACTGAAGAAGCTGTCTTAAGTGAAGTTTCACACGTACCTCCATGCATTGCATACCTCAAGATTAAATTGTTGCAACAACAAAAGCATGGATCAAATTAGCAAAGTGTGGATCAAAGAAACTGTCAACTCCTGGTCAAGTGCAAATGAAAAAAGCTGTCCTGGTCATTGATGTCATTGACAGCGGCTGGGAATCCAACAGTATCCAAACTCCAAATGCTCATAACAAACAGCAGGTACATACCCAGAGTAAAGGCACACATACAACCACTGACTTATCTTCTAGTTGCTTCCCCTCATCTACCAACATTACTTCCACTTTATCTGGATTGAACATAAGCAAGCTAGCCCTCATCTGTGCCCCTATCCACACACTGGGCAAAGTATTTGGAAAGTACTAGGTGGACAAGGTGAGAGATATCTGCATTTGCTCTCTATTGGATTCTGGGTGAAGTTAGTCTGTTGTTTTTGATCTGTAAAGTCCTAACTGACTTGGGCCCTTTCTAGTCAAGACCATCCCTTTCTCAAAGATATTCCCTACAACTGTGGTCAGAGGAGGTGCTAAAACAAGAACATTCTTTGTCTAAATTAAACAAAGGGCGCTACTAAGAGAATACTCTCTATCAGGAGCCTGAATTTTGCAATTCATTGTCCCCAGTCTTAGTCCAAAATAGCCCAAATCTGTTGATCTTCAGAGCAGGAGGAGTGAGCTGACTGCAGATTATTTGTGTGCTGATAGCTAATATTAGTGGCCAGGGTTGTTTCAGTTTCCCTTCCTAGTCTTGGAAAATTTGCGGGGTTTACTTTTGTTTGCTTTTAATACATGACAATAGCACTCAGACTCCTGGACAGGCTTCCTCTCCCCCCGCCCCACAGTATTGCAAAAATAATTAAAAATAAAACAATACCTTTTGCTGTACGTAGCAATGACTGCCTCCCTGCACCAAGTAAGGAATTCACTCTTGAAATGCTGGGTGGAATCTCTTTATCCAGTATAGGGCCAATACGCTTGCAAATTTGCAACAAATGATCTGGAGCCACATGTTTGTTGGATAAGACCTGATAAGAATTTAAGTTTAAAACAAATATATGGTATATCTAAAACAGATGATTCTATGTATGTCAGTATTTACATTAATAACATTTAGAAGCACATATTTCTATTATATAATTCATAGAGCAGAATCACTACTGTAAAGATCAGAGTTCATATAGTTGAATTACCCAGGAATGGGAAAGCTGTTGTAGAGAGACCTACTATACATCAGCATCTTACTATGGAAAATACAGACTTCACACAAATGGCTCAGATTGGAGCACCCTCTCATATTCGAGCACCCTCTCATATTCAGTATTTTCCACAAAAGATATTTTACCAGTTAAGAGTAAAGCTTTCAGATAAGCAACACCATCACTTTGCTCCACATACACACAAATTTCAGTGTTTCAATTCTACATGATATAATCAAGTCTCTCATGCTCACTTTTTTTTGGTCTGATTGAACCAACACTCCACAAAAATACTAAGGCTCCTTCACACATTTTTTGTCTACTGTAGGTCAAAAAAAATTATGTTATGATCAAATACAAGAGACAAATGAATACAATTGGCAATGTTGACAAACAATGTTGTTCAAACTGGAAAGTTGTAGTCCACTGACATCACTTAAGGCTTAAGTCATCTACCTAGCTCCTCTGGAAAGAGCATTAGATTCTTCAAGGAAACTGAAATGCAGCAAATACTACTACTCACACTGACTCAATGGCACAAATTCCAAGGCTTCCACAGACATCTTAGGGAAATATGATGTCATTTACCCACTCACAAAGGATTCTCAGATATAGTTAATTTAAAATCCAAGTGTACACAAGCACAGCATCTTGCAACCAAAAATGCATATGCATTTTATTTCTCATTTTCATTTTTTCAAAGTTCACTGCAAAAAACATGTATACAACTTCACGACTGACAACCTACTTGAGTAAGAGTCAGATATTGAAAGTTAGGATTCCCACAGCCTCCACAAATTGGCCAAATTTTTGTTTATAAGTATGAATTAGTGCACCCATAAGATAAAAATATCAAAATC
Organism: Macrochelys suwanniensis; assembly: GCA_033296515.1. NCBI lineage: Eukaryota > Metazoa > Chordata > Testudines > Chelydridae > Macrochelys > Macrochelys suwanniensis. The sequence goes on along the minus strand of CM065775.1, from coordinate 156,387,751 downwards.
TCAATAAGTCAACCTTAACTTGAGGCTCAGCTGCCCCATAACCAGAAAAGTAAAAATCAGACCCCCATACACTATTCCTGTACACCCATTTGGCAAGTACTTGTCTTAATCTGCATATATGTTTCATACGTACATGGTTCTCACAACTATAAAACTTATCCCCCAAAACCACTGGCTTGACTTCTGTATATTTAAAAAGGGCAAACAACTTAAATTACACCCAAATTACCTTAAAGTTTTCAAAATAAATAAATATATATCTATATCTATATCTATAAACAAACTTAGGACCAACAGAAAATTTTCTGTAATTTAAAAATAAAAATGATTTACATTGAAATGTTAAGAAATCCCCAGCAGTGTTTAAAGCTCAAATACTGCTGCACTAAGAATCTGAAAGTGGACCTCACTTAAAGTTAAGGTGACTTAATTGACATAAATACCAGTAGTAAGCAGAACATAACCAGGACAACTAAATGGAATTTTTACTATTTATTATTAGTGACAGTTAGTGACATTAATTAAATTAGCTTAAAAAAAATCCAGTGCTGTAAAGTAGTGTCATTTTAAAATTCTAAAACCATAACATTTATACTGATTTTTGGCCTGAAGAGAAAATGTGATTACTCGGACACTGAAAAAGTTTATGCATTACTTTCAGAGTCTGAAAACCTGATAAATGAATTCAGTGAAAGAAGCAGTGTTACTGCACACTGAAACATATCCGAATGTATAATACAGTAATTATGTTACTAAGATTGACTACTAAACAATATTTGGTAGATCAATAAGTATACTTAAATCTTTTAATCATTTATTGAAGAATGTTTGCCACATCCTCTAAAGAGATACAAGAGTACTGACCAAGATGCTTCAAAGTAGAAAGCTTGATTTTCCCCTTCAAGCACATTTACAAAATACAGTTTATAAAAAGAGATACTACCTTTCTGTAATTTATACCCAATGCAAGTCTTGTTAAAGGGAGTTTTTAAAAGCCTAATAAAAGATTTTTTTTGAAATGGTTGGTTTTGAGTTTTCATGACAGCAGTTATTTAAGCTCAGGCTCAGATTCTGTAATGAGCACTTGGTCTGAGATGGGATACACCCAAATGGTCAACACTGCAGGTTTGGGACCTTAAATGTTTGCCAGCTGTCCCTGAAAGCCAAACCCAAAAGTGTAAAACTGATCAGCCTATTTTTACATGTAGACAATTAAAAGTATCTAAACAGCATAAATGGCAAAGCAAAAAAATATTAAAAAGCAGAAATTTTGATAACCTAAACTATTAACAGCACAGATAGGGATTTTTTTTGTTGTAGGGGAGGAGGGAGAGACACACACACACACACACACACACAAAGGCTCCAATCCTATGAAGTCACATGCACAGATAGATGAATGAAGCCCCAAAGTCAATGAGACTCAGCATAGGAATATGCCAGCACCGTGACATTTGCAGAAGAATCGGGGCTTACGTAACATCCTCTACAAGAAACCTTTCTGTGCTTACCTAAATTTAGGCCAGATCTTGGAAAGTAATCCTATTGACTTCATGCAAGTAAAGCAAGCAGGATTTGTCCTTCAGTGTACTGATTTAAAACAGTACTACATACATTTGCTCAAATAAGGGAACTGTCAAATCCAAAATTACATTTGTGGCTACCTTTTTGTTTTTAACCTATAACTACATTTTTCACATTTTTTAATTTTGTGTAGTCAATTTCACTCTTTCCCCTGTACCTTCAGTCACATACCACTTTACTTTGTCAAAGTATGGAAAAACAAGAGAAAAAACAGAATTTTATTGTAAAACTCCGAAAATTAGCAGAGGAACTCAGAGGCTGGTTTATTACTTGGAACTAACTACTCCAAGCTTTTTTAAAAAGTAATATAAATAAACTGAACTACAGACTTCCTGTTGATGCTGTCCTCCCTGTACATAGCCACACATCATCATACAGTATTTAGAACACCAGGAACAGTTACATCTCTACTTTGAAATTGTTGCAAATACATTTAGTGCAATTAATTTGGCACAAGTTGTGCAGCCCTGAGCCAAAGAGCATCTTTTGGAACCTTTTGATTATTAAGAACAACTATGGCAAGTACATCAGAAAGACACCACTACAAATCCCCACCCCCAATTTCTGCACCAGTGATTTTGTTTCCTAATCTGTTGAAAGCAGATGATGTAGGAAACCAAATAGAAAATAAATACCGTCCAATCAAAACCTGCTTAACAAGTCTCCTAGTGAAACACAGAAATGAAACCTCTTAACAGATTGGCTCTTCCCCATAGGTAGGCAGGAACAAGGGCAAGTGGCACAACCCTAAGCCCCGCCTATTGCTACATAACAATATCCTCCAATTAAAAACACCCCTAACCCCTTATGTTTTTGTTTGCTAGTTTAAGGTAAAGAAGTCAAACACCCCTTCGAAACATCAGCTCTCTGTCTCCTCCCAGACCCAGGGTGAAATACAAAAATAATTACAATGTATTAAGTGGAAGGTCTAACATTAACATTATTATTCTAATTCAACGTTGTTTTTAAATCTCACCAAATCTTCATAACTTCTATAATGCTCATTTCCTTCCCAATCCAACCTTTTAGGAAGCAACTAAATTGAGAAAGAAACAAAAATGAGTGATTAAAAGGGGAAAGGGTGGGGAGATCAAATTCAAAACAATGGGGGTTGTTTTGTTTTGTTCGTTTTTTTAAAAGGAGATGAATGACTGAAAGGAAAAAGGCGAGAGAAGAGGGGAAAAGGCAGCAGAGAGAGTCACACACACAGACCTGGTGCTGCTCCAGCTCCTGCACCAGCACCTGCAGGGGAAGGAAGAAACAGATGCACACGAGTTAGGGAGGGGGAACCAAACCTCGCCGTCTCTTCAGCGGCCGCCGCCGCAGCTGCACCAGGGCTCGGGGCCAGGCACCGGAGCCCTTGGCAGCAGCAGCAGCCGCCGCCGCGGCGGGGGGCTGCGGCGCTAGCGGGCTCCACTCACCTCCGCCGCTCTCCGGCAGGGCCCGGTGGTCAGGAAGCGGGCGACGAGGAAGTAGAGCTCTGCAAGAGAGACGGGGGGAGAGCGATGAACGCGGGGCCGGGGGGAGCGGGGCGGGGGAGCCCCTCAGCGCCTGTAATTCATAATCATGACCCGGGAAGATGGCGGCGGCGCCCGGCCGGCTCCCTCACGCGCTCCGCTGTTACCTGATTCAATGAGCGGCAGGGAGCCGCCGCCGGAGGGGACCGAGGGCTCGGCCATGTCTGGGGCGGCCCAGCAGCTACTGCCGCTGCCCAGGCAGGAGACGGGCTCAGGCAGCGTTTGGCGCGGGCAGGGCCCCGCTCGGCATAGTCCTGTCAGCGCCTCCCCCACCGCGAGCGAGTCTCCCCCCGCCTCCCCCTCCTCGCTCTAACTCGGCCTCGGCCCGGCCGCCATTGCCGCGGAGCGATCCGTCGCAGTGCCGAGGCTGCCGTCTTCGCCGAGGGAGGGGGTGCGTGAAGAAATAGTCCCTAGCAGGGGACTCGGGGGGTGGCGGTGGAGGGGAATATTTGTACTTTTCTGTGAACCCTTCTGGGGTAAAAAGCAGCCCGCGGCCTGCCGGTGCTGGAGCTAAGGGGGTGGGGGGTCCGCCGCTGCCGTGGGCGCAGGGGGAAGTGAGATCCGGGCGCGGAGGGGGATGTAGAAGGAAAGGGCGTGATGAGTGCCTGGGGCAGCGTCTGCACGTCGGCGAGCAGGGGGGAGGGGGACTTGGAGTTGCGCGTGCGGCCGCCCGGCGCCGGCAGCTGCTGCCCCGGCGGCCGAGGCCACAGCGGGCTGGCGATGGCGGGCAGGGGCCGCGCCGCCTCCCCCGCTGCAGCCTCCATCCGCGGGGCTTGGGCCGGCGGCCGCGGCGGGCCGGGAGGCTCCGCTGGGAGGGCAGCGCTCGGTCGGGCTCCCCCGGGAAGGGCGAGCGGTGGCGGCCCGAGCCGGGGCAACGCGCGTCTCTTCCCCGAGGGCGCTGCTGACCCCCTGCGACGGGAGCGAGCGACAACGGCGCCTCCCCGCGCCCCATGTGACATCCGGCACCTCGTATTGGGTCCCCTGAGCACTCCCGCCCGCGGGACCAAACTCCCCGGATCCGGGGCAGGAGCCGCCGGTGCCCAACCAGCGCCGCTGGGTCTTTCTCTGACCCGTCCATCTCTGTGTGGCTTCCAGGCTGGTTCTCGCTCGGAGGGTCCCAGAACTCAAGATGGGCCAAGCGCCTCCCTGGGCTGGGTTCCCAAAGGGTTTCGAACTACCCCTGTCATTTTGCTTTGCGACCACGTCCCTGTCACTCTCCCTCACTGCGCTAGTTTTCACTCTCAGCAATATGCGTTTAGCTTCACTAAGCATTTACAAATAAGGTTTGGATCGGGAGGGGCTGTGACATTTTAAGGCCTATGCAACAAGGGATATGAGCTTTGCTATGCTGCCAGAGTTAGGGATACCAACAGCACAGTTCCCCATAAGTATCCAAAAATATTTTGTATTTCCATGAAGCAGCTGGCACTCATCTTCCACCAGTGTACTTTAGTCCAGATTATGAAATGTATTTAGATGCCTAACTCCCACTGAAGGGGCAGAGCTGGGGGCTAGCCTCCCCAAAGGGAAAATCCACCCACTACCCATGTTGAAATCTTTTATCTTTATTGTGCTGGTTTTCCTCCTACCATTCCTTAGAATCATGAACACTATCATTTCATGATCACTTTCACCTAACTAGCTTTCCACTTTCAAATGCTCAACTAGGGTGACCAGACAGCAAGTGTGAAAAATCAGGACAGGGGTTGGAGGATAATAGGAACTAGGAACCTATATAAGAAAAAGACCCCAAAATTGGGACATCTAGTCACCCTATGCTCAACCAGTTCCTCCAGATTTATCAAAATCAAATCTAGAACATCCTTTCCCCAAATTGCTAGCTCCGCCTTCTGAAATAAAAAAAATAATCTCCAATGCATTCCAAAAATTTGTTGGATTATCTGTGCCCTGCTGTATTATTTTCCCAACAGCTGTCTGGGTAGTTCAAGTCCCCCATCACCTTCGAATGTGCTTTGGATAATTATGTTAATTTTTAAAAAGCCTCATTCACCTCTTCTTCCTGGTTAGGTATAGTAGACCCCTACCATGCCATCACTCTTGGGTTGTTGTTTTTTTACCCCTTTTATCCTTACCTGGAGACTTTCAACAAGTCCATCTATTTCCATTTCAACCTCACTCCACGTGCATAGACCTTTGATATACAAGGCAACACCTCCTCCTTTCCCTCCTGAACAAGCTGCACTCCTTTTTATACCCAGTCATGTATTATCTCACCAAGTCTCTGTGATACCAACTGTATCATAGTTATGTTTATTCACTAGCATTTCTAGTACTTCCTGTTTATTCCCCATACTTCTTCCATTAGTATACATTGTCCACATTTGTTGAACCCCTCAAAACATTCTAATAGATTGGTGGGGCATGATTTCCTTTTACAAAAGCGGTGTCTAGTCTTCTCCAACATAGCGTGCTATCTATGTGTCTGATCATTCTGTTCTTTACTACACCTGGAACTGAAGTTAGGCTCACTGGCCTGTAACTGCCAGAATCACCTCTGGAGCCCTTTTTAAAAGTCAGCATTATGGTAGCTATCCACCACACATCCTGTACAGAGGCTAATTGAGGTGCTAGATTACATACTCATTTGTAGTTCTGCAATTTAATATTTGAGTTCCTTCAGAATTCTTGGGTGAATACTATCTGCCGGGTTTTTTTGGCTTCTCTTGCCAGGATAGCACACTACGTTCCATTCTTCTTATTGCTTCCAGTATCAGCTGCTGATAAACCATAGTTTTCCTTATTTGCGCACATTTAGCTATCATTGGGTCATTGTGCACATTATTCCAGGCATCCAGTATTAAATTCTTTTCCATGTAATTTGTTGTGTGCTTCCACCCTCAAGCCATCTGTAACCACATCTAACAGTTCACTTTCTACCTGCTTTTGATTGGGTGCTTTGGAGCTTGGCCGTAGGCAGCTGGACATGGCTTGAAAAGTTGATTCTCAATAACAGAAAAGTTAATATCACAGCCATAAAAAAATCCTGCAATTCTCAGTTTTATCTTGTTTTAGTTCTGCGATTATTTTTGTTACAAACGTATCCAGTTGTGGTTGACAGTAATACTTCCTCCTCTTTGGCTTTAGCCAACCTGGATCTGGCTTTCTTTTGATATACTTTTGTAACGCATGGCACCCCTGTATTCACACTCTACATACTGCAATATTTGTACAAAATATGCCTTATGAGGTATATGAAAGCTAACATGGTTATTAATAACATGGTAAAATTCATGTGTTAATATATGTGAAATTATGAATTCCCTCTGCATGACATTACTAGAACATGTTTAAAACAAAAGCAGCCTAATCTAGGTATAGGTGATAAACATGTCTGTCCTAGACAAAAGAATGGGTTTACTTAAATCTACATTAGCTGTAAACAAGGCTAAACCAGCAGGGATCATCTTGAGCCTGAACTGAGAGACAGAGAATGAACATGGCTCCTGCACCCCCGAGACACAGGAGACTGAATGCCCAGGAAGCCTTCCTGACTTGTGAGGCAAAGAAATCCCTTTGGAAATGCAAGGAACAGAGACTCTGTATTGATCCTTCATCTTAAGGAGACAAAGCCCTGGTCTACACTACAAGTTTAGGTCGAATTTAACAGCATTAGCTCAATTTAACCCTGCACCCCTTCACACAACAAAGCCTGTTTTGTCAATTTAAAGGGCTCTTAAAACCGATTTCTGTACTCCTCCCTGGCGAAAGGTTTAGTGCTAAAATCGACCTCACTGGGTCGAATTTGGGGTAGTGTGGATGCAATTTGATGGTATTAGCCTCCGGGAGCAACCCCATTATGACCGCTCTGGACAGCCCTCTCAACTCAGATGCACTGGGCAGATAGACAGGAAAAGCCCCAGCAAATTTTGAATTTCATTTCCTGTTTGGCCAGCATGGCGAGCTGATCAGCATTGGTGACCATGCAGTTCCAGAATTGCAAAAGAGCTCCAGCATGGACTGAACAGGAGGTACTGGATTTGATCGCTGTATGGGGAGATGAATCCGTGTTGGCAGAACTCCGTTCCAAGAGACAAAATGCCAGTATATTTGCCAAAATCTCCAAGGGCATGATGGACAGAGCCTACAACAGGGACACACAACAGTGTCGTGTGAAAATTAAGGAGCTCAGGCAAGCCTACCAAAACACACAGGAGGCAAACGGTCGCTCCGGGTCATCGCCCCATACATGCCGCTTCTATGGACACCTGCAAGGGGGGAGTCTCACACAACAGGGATGAGGATTTTGTGGAGGAGGAAGATGAGGAGAGGGAGGAGGTTGAGGATAGCGCAAAGCAGGCAAGCGGAGAATCCATTCCCCCCCAGGTAGCCAGGAACTATTCATCACCCTCGAGCCAATACCCTTCCAACCCTCCCAAGGCAGGCTCCCTGACCATGAAGCCAGAGAAGGCACCTCTAGTGAGTGTACTTCGTAAATATAGTACAGGGTTTAAAAGCAAGCATGTTTAATTAATAATTTGCCCTGAAAACTTGGGAAGCATTCGCGGCCAGTACAGCTACTGGAAAAGTCTGTTAAGGTGTCTGGAGATGGAACGGAAATCCTCCAGGGACATCACCAATAAACAGACTTCTGTATGAGTTACATGAATCACTGTAGTCAACCCAGGGGCTACAAAAGCAATGTCCTTTTATAATCAAGATTTTATTGTCTCTTGTTTGGTGTTCAGTACATAGACAAACCATGAACAATTTGTACAATTTTTTATTCTTGTATATTTTTAATCTTTTTAAAACCATTATTCCAGTGACTTTTCATCTTAACCTGTGTTGACAAACTGTCCTTTAAAATTGGACATGATGTACCAGTATCTTGAATGCTGTCATATGAAGTTAGATCGGCTATACAGAAAGTTCCACCTACTCAGGGCTTGTCTACACTTGCAGCACAGCTGCAAAGTTGGAGTTGTGCTGCTGTAACGCTTAGAGAAGATGCTACATATGCCAACAGGAGAGCTTCTCCCACTGGCGAAGGTACTCCGCAAGGGGGAGCAGCTATATTGATGGGAGAAGCCCTTCCATTGACATAGCTCTGTCTACGCTGGGAGTTCGGTTGGTATAACTGCGTCACGTAGGGGGGTGGATTTTCCAAACCCTAAGCAACATTGTTCTACTGACATAAGTCTGTAGTGTAGACCAGTGTTCAGTAACATCTCACTCACTATACACCCAATAAAAGGTTTCCAATCTTTCACAGCAAAGTTACAAAAAGTTATAGAAAAAAATAAAAACTACTACTACTAAAAATAAGTGTCACATAATACACAATTCTGAAAGGGAGATCCAACACCAAGGAGCAGTTTCATTACAGAAGTAACTCTATAGATACAGTGGATATAGATAAGTAAAATGTTAAGACATTTTCAACTTATGTTTCCAAAGTTTGATCTGTGTCATGCCTCACTTAATAGGATATAAAAACTGTCTCTCACAGTCTATGGAATGTTAAGTGTAATCAGGATTTCAAAGCCTCTCCCTAATCTAACATTCCATTAATTTCTGGTTACAAAGAAAATAGACAATCAGTATATGATTTTACCTCTTTAAAAAAAAAGCATTTACACTTATCTAATTGTTTAAAAAAAAAGGGGGGGGGGGATGTGGTGGGACTCCCTCCTTTTTAGAAGTGTGTTTTCTAGAACTACCAAAAAACTTGCATTTACAAAATAGTTGATAAAAATATTCCTCTGAATTGTACAAGGAAGATAGGTACTGGGACCACTGATAAAAGACTTGGTAGAGATATTACTGAGACTTGGCTTCTTTCTCTCTTGCTGCATCAGACCCTGGAGCCTGAAAAAGGGGAGGGGAAATAGAGAACATTTAGTAGAACAGTTTCCTGAAAATCTCAGTGTCTTAGTTCACACACAAGATCTAATAGTAAAAAAAAAAAAAAAGTATGGTAGCTTCAAAAGGATTTAACAAATCAGGTATATTTTAGAGCAAAATACATTATCAAATGTTTAGGACAAATGATCACTTATTTTTTAAAGTCTTCACATATTTTGATCATGAGTTTAACCAATCATTAATTAACCGGTCTCAGTCCCCTTTGATTAGGTTGATTTGTGTTGTAGAACGTTAAGTGAAATGTAACTGGCTCAAGTTTTAGGAAGTCTGCTCTTCATATTAGGAATGTAAAAGGTTAACCAGTAAAAATTAGTTTTACCGGTTAACCTGCCTTAACCATTAATCCCGGAGCAGCAGCAGCCAGCCCGGAGCAGCGCCAAAGCAGGCCCAGCCGTGCTGGCCGGAGGAGCCCTAGCCCCAAACGCGCTGGTAGGATCAGCCCCAGATGTTTAAACAACATTTTTCAGTTAAACGGTTAACTTTTTAAACGGTATTAACGATTCTAGAATGCATATGAGGTAGGGATGTAAAGTTATTCCAGCTCAAGACAGACTTTAAATAAGGAGCCCATTTCATTAACTACTGCCCTTAAATGTCAAAATACTTTTAAGATTTAATGAGTACTCTCACACACACTCGGAAGCTTAGATCCTGGGTAATAGCATATCTTTAGAGAAGCAAATGTTTGAATACTACCTGTGCAGTATTTGCATTGTTACTTCAACTATTTCAAGATTCCTAACATGTTTTAAGGCAAAGTGATCATGTCACAGTATTTTTGAATTTAGAAGTCTATCTAGACTGAGTAATAGTGGAAGAGCTACACTGTCTAGATCAGTGGTCTCCAACCTTTTTACACCCAAGATCATTTTTTGAATTTAAGGGCAACCCAGGATCTACCCTATCCTTTCCTCGAGGCCCGGTTCTCTCCATTGCTCGCTCTCCCCCACCCTCACTCACTTTCACCAGGCTGGGGCAGGGGGTTCGGGAGGGGGTGTGGGCTCTGGGCTGGGGGGTTCGGAGTGTGGGAGGGGACTCTGGGCTGAGCCTGGGGTACGGGGTTGGAGTGCAGGAGAGCATTTGGGTGCGGGGGGAGGGGGAGATAGGGCAGGACTGGGACAGGGAGTTGGGATGCAGAAGGGGGTATGAGGTGCTGGCTCTGGGAGGAGGCTCAGGGCTGGGGGTGCAGGAGGGGGTTCAGGGTGCAGGAGGGGTTATGGAGTTCTGGCTCCAAGAGGGGAACTGGGGTGCAGGCTCCTCCCGGGCTGCACTTACCTCAGGCAGCAGCACAGCTAAGGCAAGCTCTCTGCCTGCTCCGGCCCCACGCCACTCCCGGAAGGGGTCAACGCGCCCCTGTGGAGGGGGGGAGGAGGGGAAAGACATGGCTCTGCACACTGCCCCTCTGCAGGCACCGCCCCCACAACTCCCATTGGCCATAGTTCCATTCCCGGCCAATGGGAGCTGCGGGGGCGACGCCTGCAGAGAGGGGCAGCGCATGGAGCCATGTGCCCCCACGCCCGCCGGGTCCGCATTGGCCCCTTCCGGGAGTGGCCTGGGACCGGAGCAGGCAGGGAGCCTGCCTTAGCGGCAGCCCCACTACAAATTGCGATCGACTGGGAGAGTCTCCAGGATCAACCACTTGGTGACCACTGGTCTAGATCAAGCCAGTATTTTGTCCTTTAACTTCAAAGCAATGAATTCATACAAGCTTTAGAATATAAGAACAGTCATACAGGGTCAGACTAATGGTTCATCTAGCCCAGTATCCTTTCTTCCGACAGTACCCAATGCCAAGTGCATCACAGGGAATAAACAGAATAGGTAATCAAGTGATCCATTCCCAATGCCCATTCCCAGCTTCTGGCAAACAAAGCCTAGAGACACTTCAGAGCATGGTTTCGCATCCCTGCCCATCCTGGCTAATAGCCATTGATGGACCTATCGTCCATGAAGGCATCCAGTTCTTTTTCGAAAGGAAAAATGTACTTCATCTAGATAGATAAATTAATTGCAATTTTACTGCATAAATATTATCTTTAAAATAGGACTGTCAAGTGATTAAAAACTTTGACAGTGCGATTAATTGCAATTAAACAATAAAATACCATTCATTTAAATATTTTTGGATGTTTTCTACATTTTCAAATATATTGATTTCAATTACAACAGAGTACAAAGTGTACAGTGCTCACTTTATATTTATTTTTTATTACAAATATTTGCACTGTAAAAACAATATTTTTCAATTCACCTAATACAAGTACTGTAGTGCAATCTCTATCATGAAAGTTGAACTTAAAAATGTAGAATTATGTACAAAAAACCCCTGTATTAAAAAATAAAACAATGTAAAACGTAGAGACTACAAGTCCCATCAGTCCTACTTATTGTTCAGCCAATCGTTCAGACAAATAAGTTTGTTTACATTTGCAGAAGATAATGCGGCATGCTTGTTTACATCACCTGAAAGTGAGAACAAGCGTTTGCATGGCACTGTTGTAGCAGGTGTTGCAAGATATACACATGCCAGATGCGCTAAAGATTCATATGTCCCTTGAAGCTTCAACCACCATTCCAGAGGACATGCGTCCATGCTGATAATGGGTACTGCTCAATAACGATACAAAATAGTGCAGACCGACGCATGTTCATTTTCATCATTGGAGTCAGATGCCACCAGCAGAAGGTTAATTTTCTTTTTTGGTGGTTTTGGTTCTGTAGTTTCCGCATCCGTGTTGCTCTTTTAAGACATCTGAAAGCATGTGCCACACCTCATCCCTCTCCGATTTTGAAAGGCACTTCAAATTCTTAAATTTTAGATCGAGTGCTGTAGCTATCTTTAGAAATCTCACATTGGTATCTTCTTTGCATTTTGTCACATTTGCAGTGAAAGCGTTCTTAAAACGAACAACATGTGCTGGGTCACCATCCGAGACTACTATAACATGAAATATATGGCAGAATGCGGGTAAAACAAGAGCAGGAGACATACAATTCTCCCCCAAGGAGTTCAGTCACAAATTTAATTGACGCATTATTTTAACCAGCGTCATCAGCATAAAAGCATGTCCTCTGGAACGGTGGCTGAAGCATGAAGGGGCATACAAATATTTAGCATATCTGGCACGTAAAAACCTTGCAAAGCTGGCTACAAAAGTGCCATGCAAATGCCTGTTCTTAATTACTGGTGACACTGAAATAAAAAGTGGGCAGCATTATCTCCTGTAAATGTAAACAAACTTGTTTGTCTGAGTGACTGGCTGAACAAGAAGTAGGGCTGAGTAGACTTGTGGGCTCTGAAGTTTTACATTTTTATTTTTTTTTAGTGCAGTTACATAACCCAAAAAAATCTACATTTGTAAGTTGCACTTTCACAATCAAGAGATTGCATTACGGGAATGTATGAGGTGAACTGAAAAATACTATTTCTTTTATCGTTTTTACAGTGCAAATATTTGTAATAAAAATAATATAAAGTGAGCACTGTACACTTTTTTCTACATTGTAATTGAAATCAATATATTTGAAAATGTAGAAAAACATTAAAATATTTAATAAATTTCAATTGGTATACTATTGTTTGACAGTGCGATTGAAATGGCGATTAATCGCTATTAATTTTTTTTAGTTAATCATATGAGTTAACCACAATTAATCGACAGCCCTACTTTAAAAGGAATATAATGCATCAATTACATTTATTTAGTGCTGCTGAAAGGTTTTAGAACAGCAGCAGAGAGTAAGATCCTATTTATCCACAATACCAGCAGAAGACAAGGAGAGCCACATTACAAATGTCCTTATACCACTTACTAATATGACTCAACCTAATCTGGAGTAAGCTTTTCTAGGAGCAAGAACGTACTGCACTCTCCATGTCCATTTACAGTCCTCTGTCTCTCTGCTGGAGTTACTGAGGGTCAATTTATTTATCAATTCGTTTCACACACTTACTGATCAGCAGTAACACTTTGTCTATAACAGGGTGTTCAAATTCTGTGAAGTGGGAGAAACTATACTTAGACTTGTCTATGCACAATTTTTGTGCCAATTTAACCTTCTCTTCTTCGAGTGATGTCCTTTATGGGGGCTCCACTGTAGGTGAGTAGAAAGCAGTGCCCCTTTTGGAAGGCTGGGGCTTCAGAGCAGCATTTACTGCAGACGATAGGACAGGGTGTCCAAGAAGAGTGTCTGCTTTGGCGTTGTGAGTAATGGTGTAGTGACAGGCAAAAATATACGTTGATGCCCATGTGGCTGCTTTGCAAAATGTCAGTAATGGGGACATTAATGAGAAAGGCAATGGAGATGGAAAGCGAGTGGGTGGAATGTCCTCTAATTTCAGTAGGAGGTTATTGATTGTGTAGTTGGTAGTTTTAATTGATAAGTAAACGTAAGAGCACGTTGCCCTTGGTTCGAACGGAGGTCTTGTTAGAGAACAGAGGACGAGGCCAGGGTCCTAGGTCAGATCTCATATGTGGATAAAGATTTTGGAGACCCTTCAGAAAACATTTCGTGAGTGTATGTGTGAAAATGGAATGGCTGCCATGTGGCAGTGAAATGTGGTGACACCTGCCAAATGCACCTGAAAGGAGCTGGTGGATAATCATGATGGTTTAAGATGTAATATGTCATTCAGAATAAGTGGTAGTGGAGCTATTGCATTGACCTGATGGGAGGCGTACTAGCATTGGAATCTAGGCAATTTGTGAAGGTAAGTGTGTCTAGTCATGTCATGCCTGCTGTTCAAAAGTACCTGTTTAACTGTGTCCGAACAGGTTATTTCCGAATCCGGGAACCAGGGAGGAGCCAGGCTTTGAGGTGGAGTATTTGTGGATCGGGATGCAACCCACATCCTGTGAAAGGAGCCGTGGAGTTGGATGGAGAGATCGGTTGGCATACTATGTGAAGGAGGTAAGTATACTAGGTCTATCGTGGCCAAGTTGGAGCTTTAAGGATGACATGGGCTCGGTCCCCCTGGATCTTGTGGAGTACTCGAAGCAGAAAGGGGAAGGGAGGGAAGGCATGGAAACGTGATGCATCCCATGTGAGGATGGGAGGAACATATCTCCCAGAGAGCCATGTCCCAGTCCCGCTCTCCAGCAGAATCAACCGCTGGGGATTCCCAATCATAGAAGATGAAATGAAGGATTCATGTAGCCAGTTCCCACTTGTGGTCGAGCAGGAGATTCTCCCATGATGAGTCCGCAGTGGTGTTCTGGTATCCAGGGAGGTGTGTTGCTGAAATGACCATGTGTTGGTGAAGGGCCAAAATCCATTTGCTGTGGATGTAAGATCTTAACTGCAGTTTCTGCTAAGAACTTTTCATATAGGCCCAGAGTCCACAGCTTGGCCTGGGCATGAGAGCTAGCGAACAGAGAACAATACATGGCTAAGAGAAAGCTGGGGTAAACAGATAACCTTGTGTGTTTCGAGTCAGTGAGCGGAGTCAGCATAACTCTGAATGTAATAGGGCGTCCTTATTGCGAGTTATAGACACATGAAGTGCTGAGAAAGGCTTCAAAATTAACTCCCTAATGTAGGGAGGAGATAGTGGTACAACACCCCTCAGATCCCAGACAGAGTTTGGAGAGAGGCCTAATATGACTGACATGAGTTATGACACCCTCCCTTCACGGATGTATGCTAATCCTAGCCCACAGAAATGCAAGGGTAAACTTACAAACAATTGTTTATTGTTAAGTACTAATTACTGCCTTCTTGCTTTAAATCTCCAGGAATGTATCAACTGGGAGAGCTGCTATCTCATTCCCCTGGACCCCAAAATTAGGATTCAACCTATACACTTGAATAGACATAGTTTGGGGGTAATTACCAGTGTGTCAGCAATGTGTTAATTTGGGCCATGGGAAGAGCCATTATGTAATCTTTTAGACCATTGGCTTATTGTGCTTATCTTGTCTTGCTGCTAGAACCTATCCAGGGGCTTGGGAAAACCCATCCCCGTTGCTTCTCTCTGCCCAATGAGCACCATATATAATCTATTGTAATTAATTGTTCTGCAGTGTCTCTGAGCCTGATAAGCAAAGTGACACTCCACCAGCACTGTGCATAATAAACTCCTGTGCTTGACTCTACACGGTGTCCATTTTCGTTCCTTCAGTTGGATACAACATTTCTATAATTTCAGTGCCTCCAAGCATAAAGAGTGGGACCTCGCTCGCTCCATCTTGCCTGTTGATGTAAAACATGTAAGCGATACTGTTCATCATGACTCTTGATGGTGCAATGTGCGAGCAGTAGGAGGAAATGTCAGCAGGTACTGCAGACCACTTGTAGCTCTAGGAGGTTCATGTGTAGAGTGGATTTGGTTAAGGACCATCTGCCCTGCATTGTATGATTGTGAAGGTGTGCTCCCCAACTTATTAAGGAGGTGTTGATTGTTAGAATCATAGTCAGTGCTGGTTGGAGGATAGGAACCCCAACACAAGACGCTCTTGGGCTGTGTCCACCAGAGTAGTGAGTCCTGGACTCTCATTGGCATGAATAAGTTTGTGCGGCTATCTGTGAGGGACATATACTGTATAGAGCTGTGCCTGAAGACACTGTATGGGTAACCATAAGTGCTTTACCATGAAAGAGGCCACTACCATGTGGCCGAGCAGTTAGAGGCACGTTCTGGCAGAGATCTGGGGACAGGCTCGTACCTTGGATACAATATCCACTATAGGCGAGAATCTGATTCCTAAAAAGGTCCACCGTCACCCAGATGGCATGAAGAGTATCGGTTTCAGATGGGGCCTTGAGGAGACTAAGTTGTGGGGTCATCTAAGTATGTAAAGATGACGATGCCTTGTTTCCTGAGGTAGGCAGCAATGACTGCAAGAACACTGGAGAATACATGAGGGCCCATTGACAGTCGGAAAGGCAGTATCTTGCACTGATAGTGGCTGGTGCTCATGGTGAATCAGAGAAACTGTCTGTGGGCAATGTGTACTGTGATATGGAAATATGCGTCTAGGAGGTTAAGGGCCAAGAATCAGTCCCCGTATTCCAGTGCTGGGATAATGGTGGAGAGGGTAACCATCTTGAAACACTGCAGTTCGATGAACTTGTTTAGGGTTTTGAAGGTCCAGGATCAGCTACCAGCCACCAGATTTCTTCTGGATCAGGAAATAAAGGGAGTAGAAATGCTGTCCTCTGTGATGAGAAGGGACCAGATCTATGGCTCCCAGTTATAGAAAATTAATTTCTTCTCGTAGAATGGGTTCATGGGAAGGGTCCCTGAGGAGGGATGGCAAGGGAGGGTGGTGGGGAAGGATAGATAGGAAAGGGATGGAGTATCCTTCCCAAATGATCTTTAGAACCCACTTGTCCAAGGATAAGGCTCCATGATGGAAACAAGGGAGCTAACCGGTTGCCAAACTGGTGAGATATCAAAGATGGTTGATGTGACTAACAAGGGGAGGCTTTTTAGGGCCTCGACTACACCTGCAAAATTGTTGGAGGTGCGTAAGAGGTAGCCCCTTGAGGAGTGACCTGTCTGAATTTGGTAGGGTACTTCTGTCGTTGGTGCTGAGTGTTATAGTGTCGTTGGGGAGTGTACAGCAGTGGTCAGGATTGCGGGGGAAGATGATACTTCCCCAGACATCTCTTCAGTGCTGGTGTGTAAATGCAGATAGATCAGAGAGCAGCTCGGGAGTGTAGCGAGTCATCCATACGCTCCACAAATAATTTTGGGCCCTCAAAGGGTAAATCTTCTGCTGTGGTTTGTACTTCCTTAGGAAACCCCAAGAGGTGCAGCCATTACGCCCACCTCATGACTACAACATTGAGATAGAGGGGTGGCGGTATCCACAGAGTCTAAAGAGGCTTGTTCTAGGGCTGTACGGGCCAAGAGATGTCCCTCAGATATAAGCACCCTTATATCTGTTCTTTCTTGGCTGCAGGCAGGTCTTGGCAGAGTTCCTCTATCTTGGAGTAGTTGAGATAGTTGTACTTGGCCATAAAGCCTCATAATTCGATATGCAAAATTGGAACGTGACAGAATAAGTTGTGTGTCCAAATAAATCTAATCGCTTCCAGTCTCTGTCCTGATGGGTTGATCGAGGTTGTTATTGTCATCCTTTTTCTTGCACCGCATTAACTAGTAGGGAATTGGGAGTGGGATGCGAGAAAAGAAACTCTATATTTTTTGTGGGAACATAATATTTTTGTCTGCCCATTTGCAAGTCGGAGGGATGGACGCCAGAGTCTGCCAGAGCACTTATGCAGGATCGAGACGAGCCTTGTTGGTAGATAGGGCAATTTTTGCAGAGGAAGATGCGTGCAGGATATCAAGTAGTTTAAGCTGCTCATCTTTCACTTCCTCCAAAGGAATTTGGAGGGAGTCTGCAACCCTAAGAAATAATTATTGAAAGTGCCTGAAGTCATTAGCAGCAGTAGGGGGTGGGGACATGACTGGGGAAGAAGAGGAGAAATGTACTATTGGTGGAGCTTCATCCTCCTGTTCCTTCTGCTGGTACTGGGGGAGGCTCAGTCTCCAGTGTGCAAAATGGAGAAGGCAAAGGTGTAGGTCTCCGACTTTACTCCCTGGGAGGCTTCCTGAATTGTGCCCTGTACCGTCACTGGGGAAGGGAGGTGCCATCCTTGGAGGAGAAAGGGAGGAGTGTTCTGAGTACACAGAGGAGGGTGGAAGCTGGGGGAGGTAGTGTCTGAGGAGAGGTGACTCAGGTATGTCAGACACAAGCAGGTCTTTAGGAGTATCTGAATTCCTGTGGAGGAAGGATCATCATTGGTACCAGTGCACGATTTGGTGCAGAAGGAGAGATACATTCCCTTGAGTAGCCAGTAGGTGGAGCTGAAGATTTGCCGAGCACAGAGGACTTGCCCGGCACTGGTGGTTTCGGTAGTGCCGAGGACTTGCTCTGTGCTGACAGCTTTGTGGGTGCCGTAGCTCCTGAAGTTGGTCTGTCTTGGTCTCCAGAGCCGAGAGAAGGTGCCAAGGGGTGTATATCTGCTCAGTTAGGGTCTTTAGACTGTTGTTTTGTGCTGGTGCTGGAGGTACTCAGATGGGCCGTGCAGCTATGTCCCGTCAGAGGATGTTCAGGCGACCGACCTCACAGGGATGGTGTTCTGGTGGGCTGTGCCTCAGAACGTGGGGAGGACACCCATTTCTTCTGGTAAGAGATGACTTTCTTCTAGAGGGACATTGAGTAAGGATCAGCAGACAACCTGACAGAGTGAGATGGCCACGGGGGAGAGTCTGGGGTCGGGTTTGATGCTGGATGTAGTAATTTCTCCTTGAGAAGAAGTCTTAACTGAATATCTTGGTCTTTTCTGACCCCGGCAGTCAAGTCGTGGCAGAGGGAATACTTTTGTGGGACATGTCCCCCTCCCAAGCAGCTAATGCACTGTGGGTGGCCATCTGTTACCGGGAATTCAGTCCGGCAGGAGATGCATCTCTTAAACCTGGGAGATCCAGGCATAAGGTTGAGGGGAAAAACTTCTCAAATGGGAAGCGGGGAAAAAAAACCTAAGCTATGAAATACAGTAAAAATAAAGCAAAAACAACAAAAAAACATTTTTTGATAGAAGAAAAGTAGTAGTACTAACTACACTTGACATATCTACACTTACTGGTAGATCGGCACTGCTGCAATTGATGTAGCGACTGTCGATTTAGCGGGTCTGGTGAAGACACGCTAAATCCATGGGAGAGCACTCACCCATCGATTTGTGTACTCCACCTCCCTGAGAAGCATAAGGGAAGTTGACGGGAGACGCTCTCCCATCCACAGAGCACAGTGTAGCCACCGTGATAAGTGGATCTAACTACATCAACTTCAGTTATATTATTCACATAACTGAAGTTGCGTAACTTTGATAGATTTACCACGGTAGTGTAGACCAGCCCTAAAACTGACAAGTAAGGCACTATCTACTGAGGGTAAAGGAGATGCAGGCTCTGCTGTGGATTCTGTCTCAGACCAAAGGTGGTAGAGAAGGAACTGGGGGGCAGTCGAACCACACGACGCTCTCTCTCTATTTATATATGTCCCGCTCACAGCGTGACGGGGGGAGGTGCACATGTGCATTCGATGGGCACTGCTGATGAAGATCTCCGATCCCAGGCACAGGGGGAGCTGCCACATCTACAGCGGAGTACCCATAGGGACATCATCACTTGAAGAACAACTGTTGCATTCAACAAATACTTTTTCTGACCTTTGTTTGGCCATTTTCAGATATTAAAAGTGAGCATGCACATTTATTAATAAGCATCAGTTAGGTGTGTAATTGCAATCAAGTTATTTAGAAAGTAAATATTGAGCCTACTGACACTAAGTCAGATTAACATCCCACTGAGATGAACGAAGCAGTTGACATTGCAAACAGCCTGAAAATAGCTCTAAAAAGACTTTGTTTGAATTTGCATCAGTTATCCTTCTAGAATATTTCTTTGCAACCATGAAGACTAGAAACTATTAGAGATTTTCAGATCAGTCAGAGGACAAAGCCACTGAGGCTGGTTGAAAATTTTCTGTCAGGGTTTTTTTTGTTTTTTTGCTTTTTGGGGGGGGGGGGGGGGGGAAGGGGGTTAACAGAATGGAAATTTTTGTGAGATGTTTCTTGCTTTCTGCAGAAAACATTGGTTTTTGCTGAAAGATTTTGGTCAAAAACTAGTTGTAGCACTTCAAGTGTTGTAGTTTGCTCCTCGTATACTCTCTCTCTTCCATGGGCTGGGATCCCCAGATACACATCTTCCGTAATGCACCAGTCTCCTCTCTGGGTGAGGGCTGTGTGCAACATGAAGTTCCTTGCCATCATGCATTATGGGAGATGTACTCCAGCTGTGGATCACAGCCCAAAGAGAAGGGGGACATGAGGAGCAAACTACAACTCCCACGAGGCTCTATTGCCACTTTTGGCTGAAATCTTTTCATTTTTAGTTTTTACTGAAAGCTATATTCCATGGAAATTGAGTTATAAAAATGTCTCTTATTTTTCCACAGGAAAAGATTGCAATTAATTTTCACACCAGTTCTGGTAACTACATATTTTCCATTAAAGTTAATAGAAGATGCATGGCTAAATCCCCTAGGCTGCTATGAAAATCTCAGCAACATACATTTATATCTTAGATTTTGCAGAAACTACATCTGATGTCTGATAGATGTTTAGATTAACTAGTGCATTACATTATATGAACTCTTCATAATCAAGAGCTAATCTTTTGTCTAGGTTAAGACTAAAGCTACTACTATACCTCTGCACTGTTAATGTCTCCATTTTCTGCAGGCAAGTTATCCTTTGTTTCTTCTTGATTAGTCCCCTCAATCTGTTTTCCTTTTGGTCCTTTTTTCCCCTTTGATTGAGCTTTCGTGTCCTCAGATTTATCCTACAATAAAATGAATGTAAGAATTTAGATAACCTTTTAAAACAAGATGGTTATTAATTCTCATTACAAAAAACCCTCAAAAACTATATATATGGTCCATAACCAGTGACTGAGGTTTCCATATATATAGAAAAAAATTCTCTCCTTTCCAGAAATAAGAGATAATCAAACTGGGATCAGAAACTAAAATACTTATAAGGTTAGTAATGGTTTCTCAAACCCTATAACTCCACACAACCACTATACAATTTGACGAGTGGCAACCTGTTTGAGAGGCCTAACACTGAGGAAAATACATGCTGTAAGACACAGTGAAGTGCGTTGGTAGAATTGCACAGAGAAGCTTACAAAGTCCAGGACTTGTCTGTGCTAATATTGTAACAAAAATAATAATTGGGGCTGTCAATTAATCACAGTTAACTCGCGATTAACTAAAAAAAATTAATCACGATTCATTGCCATTTTAATCGCAAAGTTAAACAATACCAATTGAAATGTATTATATATTTTGGAGGTTTTTAATATATATCGTATTCTGTGTTCTAATTGACATCATAATGTATATTATTTTTATTACAAATATTTGCAATGGAAAAATGATAAAAGCAATGTAGATTTTTTTGTTACATAACTGCACTCAAAAACAAAACAATGTAAAAAACTTCAGAGCCTACAAGTGCACTCAGCCCTTCTTCTTGTTCAGCCAGTCGCTCAGACAAACAATTTTGTTTACATTTACAGAAGATAATGCTGACCACTTCTTAATTAGTGTCACCAGAAATTGAGAATAGCCATTTGCATGGCAATTGTGTAGCCAGCTTTGCAAGGTATTTACGTGCCAGATATAAATATCACCACAGCTAAAGAGCCGAGAAGCGAATGCTAAATATTCGTATGCCCTTTCATACTTCGGCCACCATTCCACAGGACATGCTTCTATCCTGATGACGCTCATTAAAAAAATAATGCGTTAATTACATTTGTGACTGAACTCCTTGGGGGAGAATTGTATGTCTCCTGCCTTGTTTTACCCGCATTCTGCCATATATTTCATGTTATAGCAGTCTTGGATGATGAACCAGCACGCTGTTCATTTTAAAAACGCTTTCACTGCAGATTTGACAAAACGCAAAGATACCAATGTGAGATTTCTAAAGATAGCTACAGCACTAGACCCAATATTTAAGAATCTGAAGTGCCTTCCAAAATCTGAGAGGGACAAGGTGTGGAGCATGCTTACAGAAGTCTTAAATGAGTAACACTCCAATGTGGAAACCACAGACCCCAAACCACCAAAAAAGAAAATCAACCTTCTGCTGGTGGCATCTGACACAGAAGACGAAAATGAACATGCGTCGGTCCGCACTGCTTTGAATTTTATCGAGCGGAACCCATCATCAGCATGGACACATGTCCCCTGGAATGGTGGTTGAAGCATGATGGGACATATGAATCTTTAGCGCATCTGGCACATAAATATCTTGCAACACTGGCTACAACAGTGCCATAAGAACGCATGTTCTCACTTTCAGGTGACATTGTAAACAAGAAGTAGGCAGCATTATCTCATGCAAATGTAAACAAACTTGTTTGTCCGAGCAATTGGCTGAACAAGAAGTAGGATTGAGTGGACTTTCAGGCTCTAAAATTTTACATTGTTTTATATCTGAATGCAGGTTTTCTTGTACATTAACTTACAAATGTAAAATTAACTTTAATGAAAAAGAGATTACCTCATACCAGTACTGTAGTGCAAACTGAAAAATACTATTTCTTCTGTTTTTTTACTGTGCAAATACTTGTCATCAAAAATAAATATAAAATGAGCACTGTACACTTTGTATTATGTGTTGTAATTGAAATCAATATTTGAAAATGTAGAAAACATCCAAAAACATTTAAATAAATGGTATTCTATTGTTGTTTAACAGTACGATTAATCAAGATTAATTTTTTTAATCGCTTGACAGCCCTAATAATAATGTATGGTGCTTCTGAAATAGAAGGCCTAACACATCAAGCTTCTATCTTCTTTTTATAATTTAATGGAAAGAAATTTAATAATGCAGTAAAATGTTTTCAAGAGCACATTCAACAGTCAGCTGATGTAGGCTCTATTTTTTGCCCGAACTAGCATGGTTAAACCAGAGGTTTCTTCTGATCCGATGGAAGTGATATTTTTCATTAAAAAAAATTGTTTTCTCAGTACAAACTTCCCAACAAACTTTGTATCATTTAGTTGCATTCTAATGAATGCTTCAGCTGATACCCACGGTTTGAAAATATTTAATATTGCAGTATGGAGTTAATATAAAAGAACGATTTAATACTTTTGTCTAACATTAATCTTATTGATGCCATTAACCGTAAGTGAACAGATTAAGACTTGTTACTGTTTTTAGACAAGAGTACTAAGGAATTCAGTGTTAATAATGCTGTATTAGTACGAGAAGAGGCTTTGGATAGGATGCAATATCTTCACGTATCTTAAGGTTAGAATTTTTAGCAAGGACACTACTATACTTCAACACTTTGCACAGCCATTTATTTGTAGAACAGTATTATGCAATAAGAACAGGATTTATCAGGCAACGGTTATTGTATACACAAATGCTATAAGTAAACCACAGCAGATGGGTTTCTGGACGGAATAGCCATGGGAATGAACATATTTATTGGGAATATTAGCAAAATCTAAGACGCACATATTTAGCCATTCTTCACAGCTTTCCTACTTTTTCATTTAAAACATTCAATATTATATACATTTAATCTAAAAGGCTTCTATACACCAAGTCTTCATACATCTTTATTTCTAAAATTGAGGTCAAGAGACTAGAAAACATTTTTTTAATTTGAAGATTTACTAATCATGTATAATGGGTAAAATTATGGCTGATAACCCAAGCAGACTGTCTCAGTTCATTTGCATACTGCAAGCCTACTGGTTAGGGCTGTTACATATAGTTGTATAATTCCTTCACAAGTACATTTACAGAAAATACTGTCAGAACACTAAATTTCACGGCTGTAATTTACGGACTTTATTTTACATAGCCAAGATTAAATTAACTAGAAAATGGGATATTGTCCCTACTTCACATATATGTCTATGTATTGCATAGAGTGTCTTCACCAGATGAACTATAGGAGCACAGCTACATCAGTACAGCTGCGCCAATACACATGTAGACATGCCCTGAGTTAACACTGAACTCAATACAAGTTCAAAAACCGTTTTGTAGTGTTAAACCAAGAATTTCTATGCAGTCTTTTAAAATGCAAGTACATACACAATTTCCCCTTCAGGTTGCAATAAAGGCATGAAATATTTTTATAAGTAGTTGCCCTTTGGTATCAAAATAACGATCAACACTACTAAAATACTCACACCTCTTAAGCATGTACAGGAAATCCTAAGTACCATTAGCTGCTTAATAATGGAAAAAGTCTAAGAGAGATGGAGGAGAACCATACTACATACATTCTTCGGAAGTTCTCTTCTCAAGATAGGTAACTTCGTAAAAATAGTAGTTTAGAAATCCATCTCATCAGTGCACATTGCTACCTGGGTGCTACCTGGAAGCCAGGTAAGTTAAGAGCAGCATCTAAATGAAACCTGTCCTAGATCCAGCTGTATAATCAAAACAACAGGACGTGTGAGCAAGCCAGACACGGGCAGTCAGTGCCATTCACAGCTGTGTCTCACTCACCGCTGCTGCTGCCTTTTTTGGCTTGGGCTCGGCTTTGGCGGGGGCAGGTTTCTGGAAAGAGAGGCAGGTTTAGTGCTCGCCCCTCACACGGCGCCCAGGAAGGGGCAGCCGAGGGAATGTCTATACTTACAGCTGACAGGCGCGCAGACCGCCTCTTGGGCTAGGAAGAGAGACAAAGACAGGGTGAGAGTCGGGTCCCTGCCCCGCGCCCCTCCCCGGGGAGCCCGCGCGGGTAGCCCGGCACTTACCTCCTCCCGCGCCTCCCCTTCGGCCGCGTTCACCTGCAAACAAACGCACGAGAGAGTGACCGAACAAACGTGCGCACGCGCAAAGCCCGGGTTTCCTCCCCCCCAGGGGCGGTCACGGCTGAGTGACGTCAGGACACACGCCCCTTCCCGCCGCCGCGTTCGGATTTCGAACCCCGAGCGCCGTCGTGGTTAACGGCTACAGCAAATTCGAGTGACGCAGCTGCCGCTAGTCGGGAGAAGGGCCCCGCGGTGGCTCAGCGCCGAGCTAGGCTGGCGAGCCCGGCAGGAGCGGGGGCGCTGATACCCCGGGCGCCGTTTGACCTAAAGCCCCCCCGAAGCGAGCGTTAGCCGAGCCCGGCGAATTTGCAGGCGGCGGCGGCGCGAGGAGCCCGGGGTTAGCCCCGGTCCGCAGCGTCCGGCTCGGTGCTGTGGGCAGCGCTGCCACCCCGCACCTTTCTCCTCGGCATGGCGAGCGGTGGCCCCGACCAACAAGCCGCTGGCGCTGCTGAGGTCTCTGCTGCTCCCCGCGCTGCCAGCGAGCGGCTGCTGCTGCCTGTGCGCGAATCTTAGTCTCGCTGCGCAGTGGTCGGAGCCCGCCCTTCCCCCATCCCAGGAGCGCCAGCGGCGCCGCAACAGGATCCAGCCGGATTGTGGGTGGGGGGAGGGGGCGCGCCCCATTCACTGGCGGCCGCGCGCGCCCATTGGGCCGAGCCTCCCGCGGGGCTGCTTTCGAATCACAACAAGCCCCTGGGGCGGGCCCTGTCACTCACTCCAGGACGTGGGGCGTGGCCCGTCACTCCGGCGGGGGGAGGGGGTGAGCACCCACCTGATTGGTCAAGGTCCCTCACATGGCCACGCCTTCCGTACCGCTTCCCCTTAGGGATGGAGCGGGTTTCTGGATAGGGACGCGGTTGGCGGTGAGGTGGATGCGCATGCGCAGTGCCAGGAGGCGGAGGAGTCCGGCTGGTCAATGGCGGCCGCGTGCGCGTTGTAGTAACTGTAGCTCGGTGGCGGGTGATGGCGGAGACCGGCGCGTGGCTGCTCGTGCTGAGCTCGGTGTTTCTGTGCAACCTTCTCAAAATCCTCCTGCCCTCCTGCTCCGCCCTCGTAAGTGACGTCAGCGCGCCGGGCTCCCTCCTTAGCGACCGTCAGCCCCCGCTCGCGACAGTGGCTGTAAACTCCCGGCGGGCGGCTCGGAGCCCAGAGACCCCGTCGCGGGGGCCGGGCCGCGGGGAGTCGCCGGGGCGCGCTGCTGGCCTAGCCCGGCCGGGGTCGCGGCCCGATCTTTTCCCCTTTCAGGGACCCCAGCCCGCCGCCCCGCTCGTCTCCTCGGGCGCCTGGGGCGGCCGGGCCGGGGCACTAGCGCAGGGAGCTAGTCTGGGGCCTGACGCCCGGGGCCAGCTGCAGGCACCTGGGAGAAACGGCCCCGGCCCTGGGGACTGGCTGGCAAAGGCCCGGCCTGCGCCGCTGTCGCGGCCCGATCGAGGCCGTCATGACTCAAGGATGTGTAAAGCGCTTGGAAATGGTACCTGGCTCCCTGAGTGCAAAGGCCCTGTCCCAGTGGTAGGTGCTCTTCAAAGGCCGCTGCGGGGAAAGCCACTAGCCCCGGCTGGGTTAAGGACTTTGTCAGTTGCACCGGGGAGCTCAGAGTCCCAGAAAAACTGACCTCCCCAAACATTCCCTGGTGGCTTAGTGACCAAAAGAGCCTTTACAGAGGCCTCATATGTTATAGCACTGTCTTGTGTCCAGCCACAGATTGTACTCCTCCTGCAACCTGGGCCATAAAGTTACATACATTGAACCTGTCATACTCTCTGGGGAATTCTGTGCACGTAGAATTCATTTTCCCCACAATCTTTTTTCTCTGCAAAAAATACATTCTGCTGGGCAGGTGCTGCAGCTTTCACCCACTGTGGCTGCTATGGCACCAGAATAGAGGGCAGCGGCTCAGGGAGCCTGGCTCTGCCCATTGGGCCAAGTGAGGAGGCACGGGGTGGTGATGGGGAGATTGGGCTGGGGGGTCATGTAGATGGGTTCAGAAGGGCTAGTGGGGAGACATAGGGATGGGGGCTGAATGGGAGGAGGTGCAGGGACACATGGGGATGGGGAAAGGGATGCAATGCAGGGATACATAAGCACTGGGGGAGGAGGAGTGGGGGTGCAGGGACACATGGGGACAGAGCAGATGTGCCCATCTGAATGGGAGAGGCTAGGGGGTCAGCCAGGGTCTGCATGGGGGAGGCTCCCCAGCGCCCTAAAAATCCCCCCCCCCCCCAAAAAAAAACAAACAAACCACAAACCAACAACTGTTCCATACTTCTCTCATCCACACCCACCAACCCTCCTCACTGCCAGGCTCCTTCCCAGCAATTACGTCCCTGTCTCTCAGTTCCTCTGTTACCCCTGACTTCTCCAAGCTTTTGCATTGCTTCTGAGGAGTGCAGGAAATATGGTTCTGTATTGTAGTTTAAATGAATTATTACTCAGAGTTCTGTATTAATTTGCTTAGTAAGGAATCTATTTGTTAAAAAACATTTCTTGAATCTTTTTTTTTTTTTTTGTCTGTATAGTTATAGACATACTTGCTGACAGGTATTTTGAAACAAACTACCAAAATAATTGGAACTGGTCTGATTATATTGTGTTAATTAATTTGCCTAGTAAGGAATGTATTTGTCAAAAAACATTTCTTGACTCTTTTTTTGTCGTCTGTATTCAGTCATTCCCTGTCAGGCCCCATCCTTGTTATTTTTAGTAAAAGTCACAGACAAATCACGAGCTTCCATGAATTTGTTTATTGCTCGCAACCTTTCTGTGACTTACTAAAAATAACCGTGACAAAATCTTTACCTTAAATATTAACAACATCCCTTTGAAGTAGCTATTCAGCATTATCATGTTACTGAAAGTCATAACAGCTCTATTTTATCGACAATAGTTCAGAAATGTTTAGAAACTCTAGAGCAGGGGTCTCCAAACTACGGCCCGAGGGCCAGATCCGGCCCGTGACTTCAATTTGTCCGGCCCCCCCAACCAATTGCTGCTGCCGCCTCGGCAGTATTTCGGCGGCAGGGCCCCCCCCATCAAGAAGCAATGGGCTTAAACTGCAGCAAGGGAGGTTTAGGTTGGACATTAGGAAAAAGTTCCTAACTGTCAGGGTGGTTAAACACTGGAATAAACTGCCCAGGGAGGTTGTGGAATCTCCATCTCTGGAGATATTTAAGAGTAGGTTAGATAAATGTCTATCAGGGATGGTCTAGACAGTAATTGGTCCTGCCATGAGGGCAGGGGGCTGGACTCGATGACCTCTCGAGGTCCCTTCCAGCCCTAGAATCTATGAAATCGGGCCCCGCACTCCCTAAAGCCGGCCCGCAAAGCCCCTTCAAAAATCTAATGCGGCCTTCGTCTCCTAAAGTTTGGAGACCCCTGCTCTAGAGCAGTGGTCACCAAGCAGTTGATTGCAATTGACTGGTAGATCCTGGAGACTTTCCCAGTCGATTGCGATCTCCGGCCGCTGAAAGTCTGGCGGTATAGCAGGGCTGCCGCTAAGGCAGGCTCCCTGCCTGCTCCAGCCCCATGCCACTCGGAAGTGGCCAACGTGGCCCCGGCGGGGGGGCAGGGATCTCTATGCCTTGCTCCTGCCTGAAAGCACTGCCCCTGCAGCTCCCATTGGCCAGGAACGGTGGCCAATGAAAGCTGCGAGGGCGGTGCCTGCAGAGGGGCAGCACATGGAGCCATGTGCTCCCCCCAGGGGCCGCAGGGGCACATTGGCCCGTTCTAGTAGTGGCATGGGGCTGGGACAGGTAGGGAGCCTGCCTTAGCTCCACTGTGTCACTGACTGAGGTAAGTGCCACCCAGCAGGAGCCCACACCCCAGCCCTGAGCCCCCTCCTGGAACCTGCACCCTATACCCCCTCCTGCACCCAAACACTCTGCCCCAGCCCGGAGTCCACTCCTGCACCCAAACTCCCTCCAAGAGCATGCACCCCTCACCCCCTCCTGCACCCCTGCCCCAGGCTCAGCTCAGAGCCCCCTCCCGCACTCCGAACCCCTCGGCCCCAGCCCAGAACCCGCAACGAAGAGAGCGGGGGGATGGACTGAGCGGGGCGGGGTAGATGCTGGTTTGCATTTAAGTTCAAAAAGTGATCTTGTGCATTAAAAGGTTGCAGACCACTGCTCTAGAGAATAAGCCCATGTAAACCAAAATTCAGATTGTGGATTCTCATTTTAAGTTAGGCAGAGAGATTGTTTATTTTTCTTTGAGCAAGTGATGCACTGCAAAATTTCTCTCCCGTGGGGGGCCCCACCCCAAGCCTATTCTTACAGTATATCTCAGAATAATTAAGTAATGGGACACTTAAAGAGGTATACTGCAATTATTTTGGAAAATCAATGAACTATATAAGTAAAAAAACTCAGAAGACCAATGTCATTACTAAACAACTGTTTTATTTTTGGTGTCTGAGTGACCTGCCCCCTGAAGCGTTAGGCTTTTTGTCCTCTGGGATGGAATTAAACAATTCTACTCTCACCTGTTTCCCTATCTATGCTACTCCATGCCCATTAACCACTTATACTGAAGGTTGACTTGGTTTTGGACACTTGTGTTTTCTCCTTTCAGGAACCTGTGACCAGGGATATTGACTTACAGACGCTTTAAAACAAAATATTTTTATTTAGTAGTTGGAATAAAGCACAACGTTAAGAGTTTAAAATAAAGAACCAGTACACATTTGTCTTATGTAGAGTACTACTATCCCAGAAATTGTAACTGCAGCACTCTTAGCTTCTTGAGATGCCCCACTAGGTCTCATGCTGATCCTCTTTGACCCTCTTTTAGCCTGTGCACTTTTAACAGCCATATCCTTTCCTCTTTCTTTTCCTCCTGAGTTCTTTACGAAAGTCAGTAAATGCAAGGTAATGCACATTGGATGAAAAAAATTCAACTACTCATAGAATCTTGTTAGGTGGAAGTTAATTATATCAGCTCAGGAAAGTGATCTTGGCTTTATAGTAGCCAGCTCAATGCACCTCTTGCAGTGTTAAAAAACAAACAAACAAGAAACCTAACAAGATGTTAAGGTGCACAGGGGATGGAATGGCAAATAAATTGGAAAATATATAAATCAATGGTGCACCTCAGCTGGAGCACTGCAGTACTGTTCACTCCATCTTAAAAACAATATTGCAGAAATAGAGGGAATTCAGAGAAGACAAAATGATTAGGGGCATGGAAAAACTTACGTGAAGAGAGTTTGAAGAGATGGGGATTGCTTATCTTAGGGTACGTCTATACTTCCTGGTTCGGCGGGAAGCAATCGATCTTCTGGGATCGATTTATCACGTCTTGTCTAGATGCGATAAATCGATCCCAGAAGTGATCGCCGTAGACACCGGTACTCCTGCTCCGCGAGAGGAGTACGCGGAGTCGACGGGGGAGCCTGCCTGCCACGTCTGGACCCGCGGTAAGTACCTTTTAGTTCAAACTAAGATACTTCGACTTCAGCTACGTTATTCACGTAGCTGAAGTTGCGTATCTTAGTTCGAACCGGGGGGTTAATGTGGACCAGCCCTTTGAGACAAATCAGAGGGGAGATGATACAAGCTTATAAAATAATGACTGGTATAGAAAAAGATTTGGAGTGTCTGTTCTCCTGGTCTCATAATACCAGACAAGAGCACAGTCAATGAAATTAAAAGTTAGCAAGTTAAAACTAGTAAAAAGGAAATTTTTTCACACAATATGTAATTAAAGCATGAAACTCATTGTCACAAGAAGTTGCTGAGACCAAGAATTTAGCAAGATTCAAAGAAGGACCTAGCCATTTATATGGATAGAAAGGATTTCAGAATTATAATACTTAAAGGTAAAACAAATTTTGGAAGGGATATTAAATGTCGTGCTTCAGGGGTGAAGCCAATCTCGGACTACTAGAGAATAAGATGAGCTGTGAAATTAGGTCGGTGTAACTGTCGCTCAGGGTTGTGAGAAATCCACAGCCCTGAATGAAGCAGTTAAATTGACCTAGCCCACAGTATAGACAATGCTAGGTTGGTGGGAGAATTCTCCCATTGACCTAGCTATCGCCTCTTGGGGAGGTGGATTATCTGTGCCAACAGAAGAACCCCTCCAAACAGTGTAGGTAGCATTTTCACTGATGTGCTACAGCGGTGCATGTGTGCTGCTGCAGCATTTTCAGTGTAGACAAGCCCTTAGTGATTGGCCCTCAACACTCAAACTCCATGTCACAGCTTAACAAAGAACCAGCCTCAATGTCAACAAATTCTATGCTGCAGTCTATGTATTTAATCAAGATTTTTCTGAGGGGTGGGAGTAAAGATGATTAATTTGTTCTGTGAGGTTGTTGAGTCTTTAGTTGATATTGTAAATTTATTCTGTGGTATAATCTTTCAGTATACTTGTACAATTTAAAGTATGGTATTTGCTCTTTATATATTTAAGAAAATAAATATATACTAAATGCTGACTAAATAGCTGATTGAGTTCCCTTTTTTTTTTTTCTTTTTTTTTTTTTATAGATATCCAGATTGCTACAGAAGGATGCAGAGCGGGAGTCCCAGATGAGAGCTGACATTCAGAACATGAAGCAAGAACTCTCAACCATTAGTATGATGGATGAGTTTGCTAGATATGCCCGACTGGAAAGAAAGATTAACAAAATGACTGACAAACTTAAAACTCATGGTAAAGTGCAATATTTGCCACTTGTTCAGTTTACCTAAAAACACATCTTTTTCCAAGTATGTGTTTTTATTTTGACCTTATTTTTGGAGCCTTTCACTTTTTCCTTTATCCCTAACCAGTGCGCGCTCTCTGCTGTTTTTGTTTTGTTTTTAAGTTTGAGGGTTTTATTAATATTGTTTTTTATTTCTGTTGTACATAATACTAAAGGGGTGGGATTTAGAATCTCCCCAAACTGCAGCATGGAATAGAAGTACCTTTCAGAGGAATTCACAAGGAAACTGAGGCAGAAGGCAAGTTTTCATTTTCTGTGTCTGAAGAAACACTCCAGTCAGTCAGTACACGTAGAATTTTTGAGTTCAAGTCAAAATAGCAGCGTGTCTTTAAGACATGAAAGTGAGCCACTAAGGCTATGTCTTCATTGCAAAAAGGAGTGGTTTTTGGTTTTTTTTTTCTACAGCAGGATAATTAATGCATGTTAGCAATCCCTTTGTAAAGTCCTAATTGGAGACAAGGCACTGACTGGAGATTTTACCACAAGCTAATTAGACAAGGTCAGTGCTATGCCTCCTGCCTGTGGTTGACCTCACCTAGTTTACCTCTTGGTAAAACTACAGTGCATTGTCTCTACAAAGCTGTTTAATAAAGCTTCTGGCCACTGGGCCACCATGTTTAAAGATTTATTCTTTTTGGTGGATTCCTTTATATTGCTCTGAAGCACCACAGAGGTTGAAACTCAAATTGGGGAAACAGTCTTGTCAGATGTAACTATTTGGACTAGTCACACTAAAATGATTTTTTTATTCTGAATGAGATTCATTCAGGTGGGCAAGAAAGTATTCTTGACAACATTCCCATGAGCCCAAATGGTTAAAAAAAGGCAGTGATCGAATGCGTAATGCGATAGTCTGTGTCTGCTAAAGAGATTGCACTATCCCTATGGAAAAGAGAGTACTCTCATTTGTGTTTAGTCCAACATAAGTTTTCATATGTTAGCAGCCGTAGAGATTCCTTTTGGTTGGGGACAGAACTCTTGGTTACACATGACATTTCTTTGTCTAGTAAACCACTATTTCAAGCATTCCCCAGAGTAGCTTTGGTTAAGGAAGTAGGTAGCATCTTACTCGCAGAGGAATACTCTGAAGCATACACTGATATTCTGGATGATGAAAAGAATGCTTATGTTTTCCAATAATAAATTGCCAGTGACAACACATAAATAGGAGTATAATCTTTGAGCAGAACATTTTCATTTGGAAAGTGAAATATTAATAATTGACCAGTTTGAGGTAAGCATGTTTACTGTTGTATAAATAATACAGATGGCAATATTTCTTTTCTTTTCACAGTGAAAGCACGAACTGCTCAATTAGCCAAAATAAAGTGGGTAATAAATATTGTATTCTACATTTTACAAGTAAGTGAATACTTTATTATGATGGAATACAGATTATTAAAACAAATACTTACAATGATATTTTACCATTCTGCAACTATTGGCTAATACTTACGTTATGTCTACACTATGGACTTAACAGCGGCACAGTTGTACCGCTGCAGCTCTCCCACCAGTGTAGCCTCTTTATGCAGCGGGAGAGAGCTCTCCCACCAGGATAATTAAACCACCCCCAATGAGCGGTGATAGCTATGTTGGCGGAAGACACTCTCCTGCCGACACAGTGCTGTCCACACCAGTGCTTTTGTTGGTGAAACTTACGTTGGTCAGGGATTTTGGGGGGGCGGGTTTCACACCCTGACCGACAAAAGTTTTGCCAACAGAAGTGCTAATGTAGATAAAGCCATACACGTGCATCTGACTATATGTAGCATGGCAAACCCTCTCATCAGTAAAACACTTATTTCCAGGGAGGGAGGATATTGCCAATGGTGGGGATGGTATTTGTGGGGAGAAAGGATTTTTGAGTTTGATTTAATGTCTGGTCTGCTGTTTTCTGGCTTTGGTGGGAGAGGAGGCTTCTTGCCTTATCTTTTACATCATTGCTCTGTTATTTATGTCAGAGGCAGCTGGAGTCCAGGAAGGTGCTATCTATCTTTGTAACCTGGGCTGGTAGCCTTGCCTGTTGTTAAGATTGCTTTACATTTACAGTTATAGGACCCTGTTTTCAGTTGCTTATAACTTTGCCAGACTTCAACTGTTTGGACTGAAATTTTCCTTGAAGGTCAGTTTAGATTAATTTCTTGAATAGTTCAGATTTCATGCCAATTCATTGTTTTGTCTCTCTGCTAAGACGGTCAATAAAGGTGACCATTAGAATCCATCGTGAGGGTTTTTTCCCCCCCTCTTGATATGGACACCAGTTTAGTTCATGGCAGACTATAACCATCAACTCAGTTTATGCTGGTTGAAAAAAAAAAATCCATCAGATTGTAACAGCTTTTGATCACTGTTTATCTGGGCTAAAATTGACTCAGCACCTACAGGTAAAAAGCACCATTTTTCTATGAGCCACCCAGTCCCCCAAGAGACTGTATTTTGATGTTGACATTTTAATATTGTGTGTGTAGTTAAGATGATGTAAGTAGCATTCAGATTGTAAGAACTTTTTGTAGTTTTATGGGCACAATCTTACATTTGTAAGTTTAACAGCACTTCATAAATATTCATATTTTAATTTACTGCCACAAAATAGAAATTTGAACATACTTTTCATGTGTTATTGTCCTGGCTAATGAGAATTTCCATTCCAGGCTGCCTTGATGATCTCACTAATTTGGAAATATTATTCTGAGCCAGTTACTGTGCTTCCAAGCAAATGGCTAGCCCCACTGGAGCGTTTAGTAGCCTTTCCTACAGGAGTGGCAGGTAAGATTGTGTGTAAATAGTACACATTTCTCTTCTCTCCGAGTGTATGTGAATTCTAGTAGTGTAACAAGAAAGGGCACATGGAGGATAAAAATGCTTTCCTTACCTATCTTTTTAATAACAAAGAGAATTTTAAATTACAGTCTTAACTGATCAGACTTCTGGGCCCTACTGCAATTTTAATATTAAATAACATAAAAAATGAAACGAAAATAAGAGAGAAAAACTTGTAGCACCTTAGAGACTAACAAATTTATTTCAGCATAAGCTTTCGTGGGTTAGTACCCACTTCATCGGATGCTGGTACTAACCCACGAAAGCTTATGCTGAAATAAATTTGTTAGTCTCTAAGGTGCTACAAGTTTTTCTCTCTTATTTTCGTTTTGCTGACACAGACTAACACGGCTACTACACTGAAACTTATAAAAAATGAAGGCCTCTTTCACGTTATGGGAAATTTGAAAAAAATGATGAGAGAAGGAACAGCCTGCTCTCAGCTTCCTTTGCGGAAGGAAACAAGATTAGGCTGCATGGGGGCCTATGCACAGAAATGCATTGTAGTGTTTCCCTTCTTGGTTTTAATTTTTTTACTGAAGTACCGGTAAGTTTAAGCAATTCCTGAGGCCTCCCTGGTCTCTTCTACGAACCACATTCACCATATTTCCAATCCTTTCTGGGCCCTTGGCCATTAGCAAAACCTTGAATTTGCATCAGAGAGAAACTGTATGTGTTTCCTTTATTATGTTAAAACTAAAAAGATGTTGAAAGGAATTTTATGTCAGGAAAATAAATTAGAGATAAATTTTAAACTAACAAAAGCCAAAACCTCACATTCTTAGATTATAGTAATCATGTACAGGTCATATATAAAGTGATATGAAATGAATTTAGAAAAGTAATGCTTGCGGGCCCACTCCCACTTCCATTTAAGTCAATGGGAGCTTTACATTGACTTTGAAGGATTTGGTGTTTAGTGAGAGACCTTGGCAAGGTTTTGTTAAACAGTTTAAAAGGTGTCAAGTCTAAACTTTTGCCTACCTTAAAAAATATTATATCTTTCCACATTGTCTTCCTGATCTTTTAAAATCTATCATTTTGAAAACAAGACCTTCAACAGAGAGGTTAAAAAATGCAGCTTTTCTCCAGCACTACCTAACAGTAAATTCAAGATTCAGGGTTTCTCTGAGGTCTCAGATCCATGTTTCTGAATGGAGACCTTGACTGCTGTATACTAACGAGCTGAGCAGACATGCAGACTGCAAGGACAATATAACGTGTATATATATGCCCACAAGCTAAAAACACAGGTGACAGTTTTTATTTTAAGCCTGCATGTGCCAATGGTGTCCTCTTCAAAGGATTCTAAATTATGTTGCTATCTTTTTAACACTTAAAAGCTTTCTTGGGAATGGTCCCTATTCTCCATGATAACTTGCTGAGGCAGGACTGTTTCTGTGGTGCTGGGAAGGATTAGTCCTTGAAAGGCATTTACTTAAACAATACATAAAGCTTTGAACAGTTCTGTTCAATTATCTGTCTCTCATCCTCTTCTTTTGTCTCAGTTGATAATCATGAGGGAAGGCTATTGCTCTTGAAAATACTTCTAAATTATGCTGCTGCCAGTACAGAAACATTTAAAATGATTGAAAAGAATAGTTTCTCCACCTCTATCCCAAAGAAATAGTTTTCATTTTTTAAATATGATACTGAACTGACATAGCATAAAAATGTAGAAACTTACAAAAAGAGATGCTAAACCACATAATGAACTAAAAGCTCATCCAGAAACTTTCCCTTTGTTTTTTGTTTTGCTTTGCCAGCCTAAAGTGAATTGTGGGATGTGATTAGTCAGTGTCAAGCAGCTTTTGTGGGATTCCAAGAAAATCCAGCTTTTGGTTAAAAATTACTGTTCTACTTTCTAAGAATTTGGCACTTCTTTTTTTTTTTTAACTTGTGTGCAGCTGTACATTCACTTGGAAACAACAATGCTCTTTAGTTTTGAAATACTTAATTTTTAAGAAGTATTATATTTTCCTTTTATTAACCACTTTATTGTTGCTAAACTTCCAGATGTACTTCAGTCGGGAAACACTCTATTCTGCCAAACATAACTACTATATGTCAACACTGTTGGTTTTAGTGGGAAGGCCATTTAAAACAGTAGCACAAGAGTATCTGGAGGGAGGGTCCAGTA
This sequence comes from Macrochelys suwanniensis, assembly GCA_033296515.1. Taxonomy (NCBI): domain Eukaryota; kingdom Metazoa; phylum Chordata; order Testudines; family Chelydridae; genus Macrochelys; species Macrochelys suwanniensis. Next base: position 156,351,724 of record CM065775.1, on the reverse strand, counting down.
ATAACGGAGTTAATAGTTTTTCCCTAGGTATGCATATTTAAAACATCACTTTAAGAAAATAGAGCATTTTCAGGAAACGTTCTTTTTACCTACCTTGAATTTTTTTAAAATTTAAAAGGAAGGTTCTACTGTGGTGCTCCCTTTCTACTTCACCATTGTCTTCAACAGCAAAGTTATATATCTCTAATCACACAACAGGTATGTTTAGAAGCTGCAGAATATGTATGCCACTGTGCCTCTAATTCAGTACTGTCTCCCTGACTTTCAGATTCTCTCAGAATTAGGTATAAATACTTTATCCCTTGATTTCTTAACATTTTCATTTTTGAAACTTCCTGAGTTACTTACCAGAGTTAGAGATGTGTGTTTTGAGAGTTACTGATAACAGTGATATACATCATGCTTTTCTCTCTCCTCAGGTGGTGTTGGAATTACATGCTGGCTTGTGGTCTGCAACAAAGTTGTGGCCATTATGCTTCACTCTTTCAGCTGAGAAGGAATCCCAGAATTCTGAACTGCATTTCCATTGTTACAGTTAGAAAGTGGAGTCCTGAAGTCTTTTACGAGAGACAAAATACAGAGCTTGCACTAAGTACTTCACTCCTGGTGTATAAGGGAAAGCCCTTTCCATCTAAGGAAGCAATTGTTGTATACAATGTGATAATTAAGCATGAATTAATTGTCATCTTTTATTATTTCAGTTCAATATTTATCAATAAGTTTTATTGGTCATACCTTCTTCCCTTGACTTATCCCTCAAGTTCTTAGTCAACAACTTTTAAAGAATAACATTACTTTTGATAAAGCCTCATTTTTGTTGTTGATGGCTAGTATATACTCTGGTTAACTGCAGAACCAAGAATTTGTCATTACAGCTTCACTGAGAATCAGCTGCAATGCTGGATTAACTATAGCTTTTTAAGGTGAATTACAGAGTGGGTGGGGATTCTTTTGGGGCTTTACTATTTCTTTACTATTTATTTTTACTATTTCTTTCTGCTTCACTTTTTTTAAATTTTATTTTGGTGGAGTAGGGAGGTAGATTTACTGCTTGTTTATTTTAGAATGTGATTTCCTGACTTTACTTTGCACACTTCAGCATTTGTGGGCTGTCTTAGAAGATGCACCACTGATTTAATTGAAATCTAAAGTTGTCCCCTGGCCCTCTCTCAATTGCCAAATACTTGGTGGCTGGCTACTTATGCCTGTCTGTTCCCAAATTCCACTGGATACCCACTTGTTTGAATGTATTCTACCTTCTCTCCCAAATGGCTCTTTCTAGCCCTGGACCTGATTCTCCCTCTCAAAATACTTCTCTTCACCCTATCTTGAGAGAACATCACTGGGGCCATGCTCTGGTCCTGAAGTCGCCTTTCCTCCTCCTCCTCTTTCTGTCTTGGCCCAGGAAGAGGGAGAAAAGCTGTAGTCTCAAAGACATGCCAGAGCATGGCCCCAACTTGTACTGTGTTGGGAAGGAACGATGTGGCCAGGCTCTTCCTATTTCATGGTTGAGGAGGAGAAGCAGGAAATGTTTAAACTTCAGAAGGAAGAGTAATCACTAACATTTCAAAATATGAGTAATGTCATCTTCCAGGATAGCCCAAGACAGTCTGCAAGATAAAAAAGTAAGTGAGGGACTCAGATTTCTAAAGTAATAGAAAATCTTGAAGAAAATGGTAATTAGCAGAGGGAAAACTTTACTTTTTGGAGTGAATCCTCTTTTCGCCAGTGTTAAGCTACAGTAAACAGGCTAGATGCATATGGTCCTGCAAGGTAAGGGACCTCCCTACTAGCCTGCCGAACAGTGATAAAACTGTTTTGCAACTGCGGGCTACGTTGTCTGCTGCCCATGTCATTCCTTTCCTGGAAGGCCAGTGGTCAGTGGATTTGCAGAGTCCCTGATCCACAAGCCCTGCATGCCTCTACACTGGCATGGAAAAAACTCTTGTGGAAAGGGGCACATAACATGCCTGCATACGTTCCAGGAACCCTGGCTCACCTGCTTTCCCTGTGCAATGGACCTGCATCTGTTCCACTACATTCAGCTCCCTTCATAGTCTTAGAGGGGTATGCCCAATTCTCATCCCCCCCCCCCCCCCCCCCCCCCCCCCAAAAAAAATGAACACTTCATTTAGGAATGAATTCTTAAGGTCATATCTGTTCTGTGTGTGTGAATGAAATGTTTTTCTTTGTATGTGAATTTTTAATTTGTTTTTTATGTTGGTTATGTTGAGCCAGTATTAATATTTATGCATAAAATAAAGAAAAAGAAAATACAGGGATTGAGAACCGGTGTGCATGGTTCTTTATTCATTAAATAAGGTTGTTCGTGCCATATTCATTTTAATTAAAACTCTTGAAAAGATTAATGAGCATTTTATTGGTAGATAATTGATAGTTCCTACCTAAGGAGATAAACAAGGAAACAGTGCATCACATACACAAACTTTGAGGCACTAAAGGTAGATTATTTTAACCATACTATTAATATTGGTCCCCTAGATGCATCTGATGATGCTCAAAAGTCTTGCATTTCATTTGTTTTGAAGTGAAAGAGCAGCAAGACCAGTAGGAGCAGCATCTTTTTCCAAAAGAAAAGCTGCTTTAGCAATAGACTTGTGTTGTCTATTTTGATTATATTTACTGGGCCACGTCTTGTTCTGTTTATTCATACAAGTAATCCTATTGATTTCTTTAATCAAACTCTTTGGGAGAGCAAGAGCAATGCAGTTTTGGCTCTTGAGAACTGTGAACAAAGTTGTTGGTTTAAGTATTTTTTGAATGTGACTGCTCCATATGCTGGGTATGGCTATAATCACACAAGAGAAATATTGACGTTTCATAGATATTCTTTCCCCATGCATTTTTGATCACACTACCAACCATCTTTGAAGTTTTTCATTGCAAAGTTTAATCAAAGTATTTTATCTTTAGGAAAAAAGCTATCAAGTACCAAGAGAAATACTCTTATGTGAACACATGCAGAGTATCTTAATCCTGAAAAGTGATTAGAATCTGTTACAAGATAATTAACGTTCACACTACTGTTTTTAAATGTCCTTGGCTTTTTTTGAAAATTAAATCAAAGACAGATTTTTTTTTCTTTCTGACCCTGCTACATCTCTGAAACATCCTACTTTAAGTGACTGTACAGATTAAAAAACAAAACACAAACAGTAAACAAAGGCAAGGCTACTTGAGAAGTGGACATCCCCTACTTTTCCAAAACAACATATTCAGTGGGCAAAATAGTGCAGACTTCATCACCTGAGTCCAGTGGCTGGGATGGGGTGCTTTGAGGAATTCTAACTGTGTCAATGGCAACAAATGAAGCTTCAGAGCTTTCTGGAGCTGGTGAAAATATAATTTTGTTTAAATTTTGGAAGATATTTTGGGAGAGAACTTTAACTTTATTGTATCAGGGTCAAATAATGACCATAAAAGCAAATCAGTCACCTCAGCCAGCTGACAAATCTCACTTAGAAATCCTGATTGAAGCGAAAGATCTTGCATTTCACCTTAACGGCTGCCTGTCATGCTTGAGGGTTGGTGGATGATTGAATTCCAGAGCTGAAGACCTTTCACCAATAAAGGCCTCCTAAGTGCCCCCAGCATTTCAACTTTAAACTCACCGCAATCTGAATTAATGTGTTATCTTAGTCTGACACAAGATTACTGAAATGCTTCAGCTTTTAGAGTCATGCTACTATTGGATAAAAACATAGCTAACATAGATTACTTTTATAATGTTAAAAAAAGCACTTTTATATGGGCCCTGATCCACTAAAGTACCTAAATACTTGCACAACTTTAAGCAGGAATAGTCATAGTGAAGTCACTGGGACTACTTGTGCTTAAAGTTATGAAACTGCTTAAATGGTTTGCTAGACTAGGGGCTCAGATTTAAAAGGTACACAAATATTTAAAACACGTGTGAAATCCTGGCTCCACTGACTTCATAGGGGCAGAATTTCCCCCCATAAATCCAATAAGTATTTCAATCCTATTTGTCTTTACTGTTCTGTAGCACAAGCCCTTCTTTAATGTGTTACTCTTCCAGACAGACTTCAACTGCTTTCCAGCTTTGACAGCCTTTCACTGCAGCTAGCATAAACATGGTTTTAATATGGTGCATTCTAATATGCCCAAGAATGTTCAACCAATTGCATAGAGTGCATAAACATTGGGACACTGCACTTGTAGAGAAATACTCTCCTGTAACTGAGTTCCATTTCAGTTTTATTGCTGAAGAATGGTTCAGGTAAAAATTCTAAGAAGATTTAAATGAAATCTTACAAATAATGAAGGCAAAAAACCAAAACTGGTAGGCAACACACTGCTTTTCAACAAATGTTAAACATCCTGCATATTTCAAGATTAAAGATAAACAATTTAACATACATCAATTGAATATTAAAACTATTTTATGTCTGAGGATGAAGTTGTTAGTTAAGACTTCCCTACTGTAAGTTTTGAATCTCCACATTGCAGACCTGTGTCAATGTTTGAAATCTCACTTGTATAATTATGTAACCTTTCATTGTCCACAATTGTTTGTTCTTTATCAAGCCCTTTTGTGTTAGGGGTTGAATGGTTGTTTAAGACACAGCTTGGTCCAAAGAGTTCTTCCATAAGAGAGTTCTTCCTCTCTATTAGCGTTGTACGAACATAGCTTCCATCCTCTGCAGCAGTGTCTTTCTGCCTTGTTTTGGTAACTTTACCAAATGATGGCTCATATATGCCAAATGAATTTCTTGCCTTCGGTTCAGCTGTCTCACTCTGGTGCCGACCTGCTTGTCTGTTTTTGCGGAGGCTGCCTGTGTTGGACACTGGACCTGATGCAGGAAACCCCTGATGCAAGTTTTCAGTGGCTTCTGTGAATGTATACTGTTTTTTCAGTCTAGTAGGTGTTCTGTTATTCTGCGTTGGAGTTGCACTTTTATCATCTGCTGCTCCTTTGTCACTTAGTTGTTTACTTTTTCTTTCCTCCTTTTCATTCTCTTCTGCTACAACTTTTTCCTGATTATTCTTCCTTATTGGGACATCATTTGTAGGTCGAGTTTGTCCTGCTTTCATCAGTTTCTCCAGTTCTTCTTTCAGTAAGTCAGCTTTCCTTTTTTGCACTTCTCTCCTTTTCTTCTTTCTTTCCATAAAGTCAAAGTGATTTTTTTCTTCCATGAGCTGTATTTCATCACTTAAAAATTCTACAATGGAATATTTTTATTTAGGAATGTTCTTAATTTAAGGATTGTTTAAGAGCATTAGATAGTGCAAAGACATTTTATCTATCATTGTTTATATTTCACCAGTTCTATGAGATTACTAAGAAGATACTATTCACTAATGAGTATGCAGAAGACTTGTTAGATCTAGATAGTAGAGCACCCTGCCGCTAAATCAACCCTAGAGTTTGCATCTAGGCTTTTACTACATATTTTTCCAGATAATATAGATACACCCATCTCAGAGAACTGGAAGGACCTTGAAAGGTCATCAAGTCCAGTCCCCTGCCTTCACTAGCAGGACTGTCCCCGGACAGATTTTTACCCCAGATCCCTAAATGGCCCCCTCAAGGATTGAACTCACAACCCTGGGTTTAGCAGGCCAATGCTCAAACCACTGAGCTATCCCTCCCCCCTAAACATAAATATGTTTAACTTTATTCAGTGTACAAATGTGATAATTTTATTCATAATTTTTAATACTCCATAATTTCATAGAGGGTGAACATAGAAAAGTGATATACTTCTATATGACAAAGTCCAACTACCAGCCCTGCAAACAAATTCAACATGGGATCTAAACTCAAATTGTGTTCTTTTTGTCTTTAGCATCATCACCCATCATAAAGAAGAATTCTGGAACTTAAGTGACAATTTTGTTGATGTTGAGTAAGGTGGAATAGATTCTACTTTATCATTTCCTAGCTGTATTGGCTCTGTAGTGTGGGCATTAGTAGGGTTGTTTGGGGGAGTAGTATACACACATACAGCACCTATGACATATATCAAGATGATATACTTGCTATACTGCCTTGGAGAGAACTACACACTGCCAAACAATAACATGAGCTAAAACCCAACCTTAAAGAAAAAGCAGATCACCAGGGGAAGTGAAAATAGTCAAAGATTAACAGAGATAAACAGAAAGGCCTTATATCAAGGACTGAAGACCACCAAAGAGTGATTTTCGGCTCAGTAAGAATCCCTGGCTCCTTGCAGGGTGGGTTCCCCTTGTTCATGCACCTAGGTCAGATATGCCTTTTCAGGGATAACAGTGTCAACAGAGGGTCAAGTAGCTTTGGTGCACCTGTAGGGTATGACAAGCCAAAAGGACATGTTTTGAGAGCAGACGGGCTCTGATCTCAATCCTTGTTGAGACAATTGGGGAGACAAGGTAGACCGAGACAAACTCTAGACAAGGTTCCAGTAGCAGCATAAATTGCCTGTCTCTCAACCCTCATCTGAAACCACCCTTCTGAGGCCATATGACCGGGATCAGCAGCCTATCGCTCAGGATCAAGTTGATCAGCATAAATTGTCAATAAAACCACCATAGTCCATTATCTGATCAAACAAGGTACCTGATTTCTGCATACTGTCATCAAGAATGCTATTAGAAGGCCAGAAGTATAGACGTATATAAAATAGCTCTAAATTACTTACATAAGTGCTACAGCACCAATAAGGTGGACATTAGTGGCTTATATTAACACTGTTGTTGAACTTGTTCGTTGTATGTCAGATACAGGCTAATGGCCATCCCGGCAGCATGTAATACCAGTGTACTGTAGTTCATTCATTCTGTTTGCATAAGATCAAATGAGGTTATGAAAAATTAAAAGTATACCTCTACATGTTCTATTAGAAGTTCCTTGCTTTGATGGTTTCTTGGTTGGTTCAATTTCTATCTTATGTTTTGTATCTTCATAGGGTTCTACTTTTCGATTTATGTCTTCAGTTGTCTTTTTCTCCTACAATTGATAGTTTAAGATAAACAAAGATAATGGTAAAAAAAAAAGCTACACTTATGTTAGTGAATGATCAATGAAATGATTTTTTTGTGACTCAAGCAGCTCATTTTTGGTATTTTATGTTCTGTTTAGATAATCATAAACTTATTTAATATAGTAACTTTTGTCCTAACAAAAGTATCCTTAAATGTTTAAAATAATACCACTATATTTAAAGAAAAAATGGTGCATGCAATACATCTTCAGACCCCACTGAAATTAAGGATATTCAGAAAAAAAGTTATTGAAAATTATGGAATAAAGTACGATTTAGGAGCAAACACATTAGAAACTTTGAGGTTAAATGGGATCCAAATGTTTCATACCTCTAGGAATAGAGCTGCACTCTTGACGATTCCTTGTTTTTGATGATGTGAAACCTGTGCTGATTTAAAATTCTGCTTATTTACTTGTACTGATTTGCTTAAACTAACACCTGTAGAAAGAAGAGCAAGCATTAACGGGAAGCACAGAGTTTCTGAAACAATACCATATTTGGAAACAGATAATACCTATAAAACCAATATTGGTACGGAAATCTATTATTTTAAACATCTCTAGCTCCAGGTATGTATTTCTTTATTCCCATAATGCCATTTTATAAAGAAACATAAGGCAGAAGAGGTTGTAATAGCTTATGTCAAAATCCACACAGATAAAACAGGCACCACTGGCATTCCCCAAAACACTATTCAGCTGCTGGCTAACCTCCATAAGTGCCTAAGATTCCACCAGAGGAGTCCGTAGGGACCTAAGCTTCTGCCAGCAGGCATACACAAAGCCACTTAAGTCCTGATGCCCTAGCTCATGTCAGATCTGCCAAGTTTCACAAACTAGGTGTTCCATGGCCTCTCACCTGACAGGCTGACGGGTAGGCATACTCAGAGCATGCTTAACTCACACAAAAGACAATGGTTGTGGTGTCCATTTTCCCTCATATAACCAATAGCCCAGAGGTTAGTGCACTCACATGCAATGTGGGAGATCAAGGCTCAAGTCCCCACTCTTCCTGATTTAAAGCTGGGACTTGAAGCCCCATCTTGCAGGTGGGTACCCTAACCACTGGGCTGTAGAGTCATTCTCATACTTTCTCTTTGGCCCCATTAATAATTATTATTCAAAGTGGAACAGCTTTAACAGGAGAGACTGAACGAACCCAGTGGTTAGGGCACTTACATGGGAGACCTGAGTTCAAGTCCAGCAAAGGAGGGACTGGAACCTGGGTCTTCTATAGCTTGGGTGAATAGCCTAACCACTGGGCTATTGCCTATGACTTCCTTGGCTATCTCCTGATTTTTCATGAGAAAAAACTGAACTGGCTTAGATGCCTAACTCTGTGAATCCCAAGTGGAGGAAGGCACCTAACTTCCGTTCAGAGATTTAAGCCCCACTCCTCTCCTTGTCATTTCCTTCTGATTAGCTTAAGTGGCTTCCCTGCCCAGCATGCTGGCTCTGTGAATTTTTTTTTTTTAACTAACTCTCCCTCCATACCTAAAAAGGGCTGTGAATTTCACTAGACGACAGGGTGCAACACCCATACACCTTTTGCGAATCTAGCCCCAAGTGAGGGGTACAAAAACATAGCAGAAAGGGGAAAAAAAAAAAAAAAGGTGTCATCATGAGGGCTTCATTTATTGAACACAAAGTTGTCAGCGTTTCCTTTTCCTGATCAGAGCATTTCTGATGTTAACTTAGAGTAGCAAATAAATTGGTTAAACCAGTAATGGGAGGATGCAGCGTGAGTATTTCTACATCTAGCACACTCGGTTTGAAACCAGAGCATTGGCTGCAGTATGATTTCCTGGTGTTGGCTTTGTTTTGTCTTTCTTGAACTGTTGCTGGGTGTTAGCTAGGAAGGATCTTCATAGCTAGTATTTTGGAAATTATTTCTTCAGGTGTTTGGACCAGTGTGGTGGACAGTTATGGTGGCAATGGTCCAATAGATCAGTGGTTCTCAATCAGGGGTACACATACCCCTAAGGTCTCAACACAGAGGTCTCAACTCATCTAGCTATTTGCCTAGCTTTACAAAAGGCTATATAAAAAGCTCTAGAGAAGTCAGTACAAACTAAAATTTCATACGATGACTTGTTTATACTGCTGTATATACTATACACTGAAATGTAAGTACAATATTTATATTCCAATTGATTTATTGTATAATTATATGGTAAAAATGAGAAAGCAAGCAATTTTCAGTAATAGTGTGCTGTGACACTTGTATTTTTATCAGAGGGGTAGCCGTGTCAGTCTGGATCTGCAAGAGTGACAGAGTCCTGTAGCACCTTATAGACTAACAGATATATTGGAGCATAAGCTTTCGTGGGCGAAGACCCACTTCGTCAGACGCATGTGGTGGAAATTTCCAGAGGCAGGTATAAATATGCAGGCCAGAATCAGGTTTGAGATAACAAGGTTAATGCAATCAGGGAGGATGAGGTCCACTGCTAGCAGCTGATCTGGAGGTGTGAACACCAAGAGAGGAGAAACTGCTTTTGTAGTTCGCCCACGAAAGCTTATGCTCCAATATATCTGTTAGTCTAAGGTGCTACAGGACTCTTTTTTGTCACTCTTGTATTTTTATGTTTGATTTTGCAAGCAAGTAGTTAAGCGAGGTGAAACTTGGGGTATGCAAGACAAACCAGATTCCTGAAAGGGGTACAGTAGTCTGGAAAGATTGAGAGCCGCTGCTATAGAGAACCTTCCTTTTCTTTCTGAATCTTTGAGTGCTATTGAGTTGTTTTAAAAGCCTTGTCAGAAGTCCTTTGAGCATTTCTTAGATTCAGGACTAGGGGGAGCTAGAGATTTAGATGTGCCTTATGTTAGTACCTGTTAGTAAACAGTAATAACTTTAGTTCTTTATTTCTGTATATTTAATTAATTTATATATATTAACTATTTTTTAGAATCTTTATCTTCAGCAAAGAGTATGTCTGAATTCTAAGACATAGAACAGTGGTCTTGACCAATAAATAATTCTATTCAGAAATTCATTCATTATGCTGTATTTAATAACTCTAGGGCACCTTCATGTTCTTGGAAAACCATCTCCTCAACATATATATAAAATGCTGACATAAGCATATCTAAACTAGGAAAACTAGTAAGAGATTATTCTTATAGCAGTCAGATGTTTTCTTTTGGGGAAATCAATATGGAAGAATAATTGTGTGGTAAGAAAGACTCCACTGAGAGATATTAACTTGAAGAATTGTTAGTCCTCTCAGCTGTAAATCATCATGCCGTCTCATATGAGTCAGGTAAACTGAGACTCTATAGAAATGACATCACAATATATGTTTCTGGGAGAATATTCTTGGCAACTAGGTTTCCTTTGTCTGAAACCCTATATAATGATAGTGATTATGAAAACTTAGGTTGGGGGGATGAAAACTGCACATCTCTTACAGATGCAGGACAGACACATATACAGCTCTTAGTCTGACAACAAAGGGTAGTAATGTGTCTATTTATTTCTGTATTCTGTATAGTGCTGTACTAATCTCTGATAATCTTAGATTAAATCATTTCAGTTGAGCCTGTTGTTTTGACAATCTCAAGTCGTTAACTCAGACACGCAGCACCTGTGAGGCCCAATCTATTCTCTCACAAGTGAAAAAACTGTTGAGGAGGTTCTAATGAAGAAACTGTCAATTTACTTAGTTTCCTTGGATTAAGGATGAAAATGCTGCACTATATATGCATTTGCACATACAGAGACCTCATCCTAGGCCTACTGTCTGCTCTTCATAGAGTTTGTCACAATGGGGAATAGAGGACATGGAAGAGGTACCCCACATATGTTTCATTCTTGATCCATGAGGGAAGAAAAATATAGTTAGTCTTTTTTCACAAATGAAAAAATAGAAAATGGCCATTTTGGAGGGGGAGCATATCTTTTTTCTTAACATATCATGGACAAGTGCCCCTGACAGCCTGGCCCATGGGTGGCTGAAGGATTGGCTAGAACAACACCAATGACATGTGATCAGCACTCTCTCTGTAAGGGCTGATGGACTGATCAATCAAGGTGATCATGGGAAAACCAACTCAGGATGTGGACAGAAGACAAGTTATTTGGTGGCATTTCCAGTTCTGGGTTCTAAATCAGTCCTAACTGGTAGGCTCAGAACCAAACCCATTTTGCAGAGATACCAGCCCTCAGACCTTTGTCAGAACTCTTCCCCCATATGTAAAATCACAGACTTCTCCCCACCTGAGAGCTTCCTCAACCAGAAAAAGAACTTAAATAATAGTAACACTGTAGAACGACAGTGCAACAACAAAAGAAGAGTAAGACTTAAAGTAAAACTTTATTATTGCCATGTAACTAAAATTTGAAGCCAACACATCATAACTAAAAAAAGTCACCCAACTCTGGGTGGAAAAGGGGGATATGTGTTTTGTCACAGGGCAGCCCTACCTGGAGCACCCACTTCCCCCCCACAGCATGACAAGTACACCTGCCTCAGTCCCGAGTCCCCAGTAACTCCATGCAAGCTTATCCTCTAGTCCATCCACATGGTTTATTACCAAAACATAGCTCAATTAGTCCTCAACAAGAGTCCCAAACACAGTCCATTTTCCACACCCTGTGGATATAGCTCTTAAAAATCCCGCTTTCCCAGCAAGCACCCTCCCATCATCTCTGCTGGAAGCCCATCCATACCATACTCTGATGTCTTGCACCACAACTAGGTTCCTTGTTGGCCCTCTTCTTCTGTCCCTCTACAAGGACAGCAGCAACCCCAGCTCATCCAATTGGAGTGCAACACCGCTCTTCCCAGCATGAACCCCGTCTGCTTCTCTGCTAGGAAATGACCTTTCCCAGGGGAGCATTCCTCACTCCCCCAGGTTCTCTCATGGTCCCTCTGGGTCCTGTTTTCTGGCCCCAGAGATGTCAGCAAGTAAGATTCCTGCTCAGTAGTAGATTAATGCACGGGCCAATTGGGTCCCATGCCCAGGGGGCCTGGGCAATTTAGGGGCCCCTGCAGGAGCACCAAAACTTGGGTAGAAGTGTGGGGGCCACCAGCACTGGAACTGTGGCCCTGCCTCCTGCTCCTCCTCTTCCACCCCCATGGCCCTGCTCCCTGGCCAGAACAGAAGCCAGAGCCGGGCAATGGTAGTAGCTGCCGAGGGAGCCTGAGTGGCTGTGGGGAGTCCTGGACCTTCCACCTGCCCTGGATGGGGGCCAGGAGGCCTGAGAACAGCCCCTATCCTGTATCCCTGCCCCCCAGGGCACACCCCTGCCCGTGGGACTTATGGGTGGGGACTCCAGTCCGGCCTCCTGCCTCCTTCCCCGGGCCTGCAGATATGCTCTGCAGGGAGAGGAGGCCCTGGCCCAGTTGGGAGGCAGCAGGGAGCCCCAGAAAGGTCACAGGCAGCAAGGAGCTGGGCAGGGAGGGCTCCTCTAGTGCAGCTCCCACTGCTACTGGCCCGGCCTCAATGGCACTCCACGCAGGCTTGCTCAGTGCCTGCACCTGGCTCCAGCTGCCAGTCTGCCCCCTACTCCTCACTGGGTCCCTCCTGCTGCAAGGCTGCCCCTGCACTGCTGCCTGGGCTTTGTGCCTGAGGCAGTAACCACATGTGGCCCTGCTCCTCCTGTTGCCTCTGGCCCGAGGCTTGCACTTGGGGGGACGGGACCCCCCCCCCCAACTACACTCATGCCACCATAACTCCATGCCTCCCCAAGGCTAATGTTAAAAAGTGGGAGGGCATGGCCCAGTTCTGGCACCTCTGGGCTCCTAGGGTTTGAGGGGCCCAAATGTTCTTTGTGCCCAGGGCCCCAATAAATCTTAATCCACCTCTGTCCTTGCTGCTCCCTGTATTCAGCCCTCTCTGGCCCTTGGCTCCAGCTCTCCAGCTTAGAGCCAGTAGGAACTCCCTCTGCTTCTCTTTAGCCTTCAGCCCTGGCCCTCTGGCTTGGGGACACCAGCCAGCAAATCCCTCTTGCTGCTCTCCTGCCTTCAACCTTCTCCCAGGAAGCACAATCTCCTGGCTCTGTCAGCTCTTCCCTCCTAACTCATTGGGTCTCCCTTCCCCTAAGGCCCAGGTACCCGCTTTTAAGCCCAATTAATTGGCCAGAGTGTACTTATAAGGTGAAGGTGCACTAGCCCTGCTCCTTTTTACATGGCCAGTGTCAGGCAGTGACATCTCTTTAAATCCCACAACATGAATTGCCAGCTAACACTTTTCTTACTGGGATTCAGACATTCAGTAGAGGCAGCACTTTAGGAAAGGAATAAACAGAAGACAACAGTAAGGCTGCATATTGCCACTCAATTTCTAAGAACTGCAATATTCACAGAAGTAAAAGTTTCCTTATAGTGTCTAGCAAATAAAGTTTAAGTACTCGTTCCTCATCAAAGAAGTGCCAGTTTACTTTTCCAATGTAGGGATAGCAACATGTTGCCAATATTTTAACAAAGGGCTTCTGCACAAAAATTCCTTCCCCTAACCTGGACTAATATCTGTGTCTCAGGTTCATGTGCAAGGGATAATGGGCTGGGAAATCCATTAATTTGTTTTTTTCCATTTAAACAAAATTGTGGTTTTTTTCAAAAACTATAGCCAAGGAGGATAGCAACAGCCCCTGCAAGCTCATATAAAATGTAATTTCCAGGGAATGTTTATATTTTGTCCATGATGAATATATGGATTATATGTGTAGCATAGCACAGGGATCAGTATGTGTACTTTGTAACTGAGTGGAGCACATCTATAGCAGTGTGTGGAGGTATCTACTGGAGACTGTTGATAAATATTTATCATTTGGTGAATCTTGTCTATTGCAAAGGGGGAAAATTGCTCTTCAGAAGTAATTTTATGCAGAAGGATATATCTCATGTACCTGTCAGAACATCCATATGAAGAAAAGTCTGTGGATTCTAGTGTACTCTTATCTGTTGACTGACACAACTAGGAAGGAGGATCTCTAACAATTCAATTATTGCAAACTTTCTGATTGTCTGTTTGAACTTTGTTTATGCTAACAAAACTTGGTAAACTGGTTCCTCCCTATTTGAAATGTCAGTTGGGGGAAATGATAGAATCATTCAGGAAACGATTCATTAAATCAGGGATCAGCAACATTTGGCACATGGCCCGTCAAGGAAATCTGCTGGCGGGCTGGTTTGTTTACCTGCAGCGCCCGCAGGTTCGGCCAATCGCAGCTTCCACTGGCCACAATTTGCCATTTCCGGCCAATGGGGGCTGCGAACGGTGAACCGCGGCCAGTGGGAGCTGCAATTGGCCGAACCTGCGGACGCTGCAGGTAAACAAACCATTCCGGCCTGCCAGCAGATTTCCCTGACAGGCTGCGTGCTAAAGGTTGCCGATCCCTGCATTAAATTAATATTGAAAAAAATTAAAACAACATCTGTATATTTGCAGTGAGTTCATACAGTATCATGCATATCTTATAATACCCATACTATATTTTAGAAACAACAGCAACAATCCAGTACTTTCTGTTCTCCAAAAACATTCGAACTCGTGGAATGGAAGCATCACATAACAAGGGCTATCAGACAAACAACATAAACACATAATAACTCATGTATGCATTCATAAGATACTGAACATTTAACATATATACAAAAGACACTGTTGGATATGACAATTAGATCGGGGTGGAAAGTGTCACACAAAACTGCAGAGAACAACAATAACCATCCTTGTTTATTGCACATGATGACTGGCAGAGGGAGAGGTGACAAGAGATATAATTCAGTGATCAGATATCTTGACAGGCTGATAAGGGTGTAATGGATTTCTTCCATAGCCATGTGAAACATCTCTATAAATTGAGAGTAGAAATGAATGAGGCTTGAACTGGATGAAGTGTAGTATGAAGTACAGAGTCTTACCTTATTAGAACTGAGGAGAGGGAAGCCTCTGATTGGATTGGATGCAGCAGCCTAGAAATGTCTTACTCCTGTCCTCTTAGCAGGATATTTGGCAGTATTTACCGAAGAAATTTGCAACAATTTGCAACACACCTTTTGCAAACCTTGTCCAAACCTTTACTCATCTTATGGATCAAATATAAGAGTGAAAGCTTCCAACTGAAATTTTTCTTCACGGAAACAATTTCTGCTGAAGTGCAATTGCAGTAAAAAGCTACCTGAAACAAAGGCACCTAAGGCCTGTGCCATCACAGACAGGACTTCTCACCAAAATTCTCTGGATGTTGTTGGCTCTGTCTGATTCAGATTCGCTAATTCAGCAGAAACCCAATTAGATTTAGGGAGCAATCTGAATCCCAGAGATCTGATTTTGTAAAACCACTAACTTGTAAAGATTGGAGCAGAAATGCTGGTATTTTATCTTAGTTTTTGAGTTATCTTGGTTACACACACACCATCAGAAACAGTGTTTATATAATTTTAAAACTGCCCATCTGATTTTTAAGAAATGGGTAAGGGAAATTTGCTACTAGACTATTCAAATGCTAAATTTCAGGCCAGAATAATTTTTGCAGATAAATTATAAATTTAAAAACTTAACAGATTTTACAAATAAAACCCTGACATAACCTTAACTGCAGTGGTATTAGAGGGCACAGCTATGTTCAAACATACTATGCAAAATCTGTGATGCCGTAATATGAAATACTGTTTGAATGCTAATGATGTAATGATGCAGAGATTATGTACTTAACGCAGAAACACTGCTTATGTCTCATCATTATTACACTTTATTTTCCAAAACTTTTGTAAATATTAACAGACACAGTATCATATACTGTACAGTCTATGTAAATGTCACTAAATAAAGGTAAAAGTTGGCCTTAAGTTCATTTACATAAACTGAGTTAAATATTCAAAAATGGGCTACTTAGTTGCATTGATATAAGAAAAGTAATTGTGTGTCCAAATGGGTAACTGCATGCATAAGAACCCATTCTGCATATTTACAGGTGGAATTTAGGTCCCTGTTTTAGAAAACGTATCCTGTTATGTCCCAATTATAAAGCAATGCAAGTTCAACACTAAAATATATAAAAATAAAAAATATTACAGATATACATTACCTTTTTTGCGAAGTAGTGGATCGGCTTTGTCCTGTAGACCTTTAAGCATCCGATTTGTATAGATATTTTTAATATCAACTTCTCGTTCCTTTTCCTAAAAAAAGATCCACACTATCAAACTTAATGATTACCTTTTACCAACTCCAGTGCCTCATCTTAAAAAAATGTTGATGAATGTAATAATGTTCATGAAAATAGAGAACAAGTAGCTGTGGCCTAAGACAAACGCTCTGCAGGCAGACACCTTGTAAAAGGTTTAACACATTGCTGTACCAATACACTTCGATCCTAACTCAAATGTGAAAATCCTCACATTCCAGTCCAAAGCCTTTCTTGGACAGAAACTGTCAACCATGGTGAATTGTGCCAATGGGAGTGAGCCTGTGATGTTCATAAATGGGAACTAGCAATCTCATTTTCTTCAGTGATCTAACTCAGAATTTGAATTCTGATCTCTTTTAAGCCTTAACACATACCTACATTCTTTCATATCCATTTTTAATAACATTACATTCAAGAGATGGAGATGTGACGGGTTGGGTTACAGAAACCCCCTTGGGACTCACGTGATGTGCTGAGACTACCTCTGAGCCTGTTTTCTCTGCCAGTTTGGGCCTCCAGAACCCTGTCTTGTTGAGCCCGATATGCTAATCTGCTGCACCACAGACCCAGAGTCTGACCCACGCCCCCAAAGCTGCAGACTTAACTGAAAATGGCTCAGCAAGTGCTCCTGTCTCTAGCACCCAGACACCCAGCTCCCAATGGGATCTAAACCCCAAATGACTCTGTTTTACTCTGTATAAAACTTATACAGGGTAAACTCATAAATTGTCTGCCCTCTATAACACTGATAGAGAGATATGCACAGCTGTTTGCTCCCCCAGGTAATAATTACTTACTCTGGGTTAATTAATAAGCAAAAAGTGATTTTATTAAGTATGAAAAATAGGATTTAAGTGGTTCCAAGTAATAACAGACAGAACAAAGTAAGTTATCAAGCAAAATAAAACAAAACACGCAAGTCTAAGCCTAATACATTAAGAAACTGATTACAGATGAATTCTCACCCCCAGAGATGTTCCAATAAGCTTCTTTCACAGACTGGACTCCTTCCTAGTCTGGGTCCAGCAATCACTCACACCCCTGTAGTTTGGGTCTGCACTCCAAGAGAGGCGGACACCTGAGTGCTGGGGTAAGTCCCTTAAGATGATTCTTCCCAGAGCTGATCTCAGTGTCTGCGTCATTCTGCAGTTGGGTGTGGCCCTGCCTGTGCGTGTGCTGGAGGAGGCTTAAGAGCCTGGCTCCACAAGACAGGTAAAAAGGATGCGCAGGCTGGCAGAACAGGCAGGCTCAGTGGTATCCCAGCACATCAGGTGGCATAAGAAGGGGGGCAACCCCTCACAGTGTCATGTGCAAATTTTATAAGCGTATTCTCCACTCCATTATCCAAGTCATTAATGAAAATGTTGAATAGGACTAGACCTAGGACCGACCCCTGTGGGACCCTGCTACAATTGTAGCATAACATGCTGATCCAGCTTCATCAAATGGTAACAGGCAGATATTGTTAATTGCATTTCTACTAGTTATTTATCTATTTCAGGTTCTGACAAATAGATGTAATGATAATTTCATGTATTTTACTTTTTGATATTTTTGCAGTATATACATTTTGCATTACATATTCCTTAGTTATCTTATTTAAGAATATAATGAAGGTAACAGGAACATATAACATAAGATATGTGACACTTTTATTAAAAAAAACTATTTTAAACCTTGAGTACCTTAATTTTTTGTTGAAGAGACTTAATTTCCATTTGCAAGTTCTTCGTGATTGTCCGAGCTGCTACAGTCTTTCTATTCTCAGCTGCCAACTGATGACTGAAGATGCTACTGTTCAACTTCAGCTGTTTTTCTAGGCCCTAGAAACATTATATATTTAACCATGTAGGTATACTCACTGCAACTGCTGAAGAATTTCAATTCACATCAGGTTTAAAAAATAAGCAGAGTAATAATGAAAAATGAAACTTCTAATAATCATAGAATATCAGGGTTGGAAGGGACCTTAGGAGGTCATCTAGTCCAACCTGCTGCTCAAAGCAGGACCAATCTCCAATTTTTGCTCCCAATCCCTAAATGGCCCCCTCAAGGATTGAACTCACAACTGTGGGTTTAACAGGCCAATGCTCAAACCACTGAGCTATTCCTCCCTCCCTCCCCCAGTAGAATAATCATATTCTACTGTAAATAAAATCTGAAATTAGAAGTTTGTAATAAAAGAAAAATGCAGTGTCTCCATTTACATATAAAATTAACAAAAGCTGGTTTCAAAACAAAGTTTACCAAACAAAGTGAATATATAGGTATTAAAAAATTAAAAATAAGTCAATATACTAAATTCCTGATGTGTTAATCCAATACAGTCTTTTTTGGGGAGATCATCAGGACCTGATTCTCATTTACATTAAGGCCCTTTTACACCACCCTGGCAGTATAAATGAGAATCAGGTTCTGTATCATTTAGAACCCAGAGGAAAACTGTAATTGCAATGCACTGTGTTGGTATCAAAGTTATAAGCTAAGTACCCAATCCTGCACAGTCTCAATGAGCAAGACTTTCTGTTGAGTCTCAGTGGGGGTTCTACAAATAAATAGCTTTCAGAATGGCAGCTGAGTTCAGTTATTCTTCTGATAGAGTAGAAATGAATTTCTGGAGGGTAAATGGAAGACTTCACTGTTCTGAGATTTTATTAAAAATCGGAGATGGAGGCTTTCCCCATAAAGGCAATGAGAGTCAAGAAGTATGAGACATTAAAGGCACAGAATCCTCTTTATTTTCTCTCATCCTATGCCTTTATTACACTCTCTCAGGGACATTATTTTTAACAGTTCTGTAAGCCATTACTTTTTGACTAAAATATTTGTGTTTGATACTGTTATGAATTCAAGTTTGAATGATCTACATCTAAGTTGGAAGGAGTAAAAGTAAAGATATCCATGAAGCACTTTAGGCACCTAAACTCCAGAGTTAGGTCCCTAAATCCCCATGTGTGGCAGCACTGCAGTCCACAAAACTTCTGCTTGGCTGCTGCCTAACCCTGTAGGCACCTAAACTCACTCAGCGCTTAACTTTCCACTGTGAAAGTTCCCTAGGCACCTAAGTTTTAGACTCTGGAACATGCCCACCACTGCCGCACTCTGGAAGTCCAGATGCCTCCCTCCCACCTAAGCCCAGAGTGATTAATAAACTGGGGAAGATAGGCATTGGGATACCTAAATTGCATATGGGGCTTGATCCAGTAGGTGCCTTCCCTTCCAGACTGGGTCCCATTCAAAATCCAGTTGGAAGAGGAAGGAGTGGTGCCCACCTTATAACTTTTAGTCCAGTGGTTAGAACACTCCCCTGGGATGTGTAAAATGCAGGTTCAATTCCCCCCTCTCTGCCAGAGGGTGAAAAAAGACTTGAGCAGGAGAATCTCCTGTTTCTCAGGAGGGTTCTCTAACTACTGAACTACAGGATATTCTGATGTGGGGCTTCCTCAATCTCTCCTGCTGAAGCTGTTCCTTTGTGGATAAATAATGAAGGAGTGAATGGAGGAGGGGTTACTGGATTTGGGGTCCCCCATGTGGGTGCTCTAACCACCAGCCTACAAAGTCATTCTCTCTCTTGCTCTCTCTCTCTCTGACCCAATGACTGCTCCAGTGTGTGTGTGTGTGTGTGTGTGTGTGTGTTAGGGTACCCGTGTGGGAGATCCCAGGTCCATTTACTCTTTCATTATTTAATCCACAGTGGAACGCGTCAAAAGAGAGATTAAGGGAGCCCCACATCAGAATTTCTCACGGCTCAGTAGTTAAGAGCGCAAGGTGAGTGTTCTAAGCACAGAGCTGAAGTTATATGGTGGGCACCACCACCACCTCCTACTCCTCTGGTGGCCATTTTGTGTGGTGTGAGGCAGGCACACAACTCATTCCTTCAAGAAGGGCCTACGTCACCTGACATTATGTGCCTGGTTCCCATTTGTGGATCACTAAACAGAACTAGGCACCTCCCTGAAGCCCAGATGTAGGTGCCTATCTCAGAGAGAGATTGGGGCTCAGCAAACACCCCTCTCATCAGCATCTCCCTTGGGTAGCTTAGATGGCTCCCTGCCGAGTGTGTTGGCTTTCTAAGTTGCCTATCTCTCCCCATTCATTGTATAGGAGCCTAGGCACCAAATTCAGGCTTTGTGGATCACAGTGTTTTTTCTCTGATTTTCTAGGTGCCTAAAAGTTGGGCATTGGTGTTTCAACCCCTAAGTCCCTGGGAACACTGCAAAGGCAGTATGCCCAACCCTTGGGGGTAAGAAAGGAAAATCCTCCATAGCTCTCTAGCAGCCTCCTACAAAAGCCCTGTTTAATGAGCTTCAGAAAAAACGATATACAACCCTCTCCACTGGAGACAGGTTGCTGTAGTGCAGAGGGGGAGAGGCATCAAAGGTGGGCAGATAGGGGATCGTGTTAGCTCTGAGGTAGGTTTTAGGGGATCGCCACACCCAGAAATAAGGGGGAAATAGTGTTATGAATTCATGAGGCAATTGTTCTTGTATTCTTCCCAATGGCTACTCTCCCAATTTTCATTTTACTGAATCTCCATTATATATTATTATTTCTTCATGCTTCTCCTCCCTCCATTTCCTTTTGAAAGAACATTGCATCCTAACAAGAGTGCTGTCTACTCAAATGTTGGCATCAGTTGTTTTTATTAGTTTTGGTCAAATAACCTTAGATAGCACAATGACAGTCACAATATAAATTAATTAAATATTAACTCTGCCAAAAAAAAAACTTGAAATAAATAATAATATTAGCACTTATACTATACATTTCATACAAGAATTTCAAAGTACTTTAGATATATTCATTAATAAAGCCTCACATCACCCTCCTTTAACGCTGTCCATCCTTTTAACAGATGAATAACCTAAGGCTCAAATAAATTCAGTCTTTTCCCCAACGCCACATATCAAATCAGTGGTAGAGCTAAGACTAGGACTCCTGACTCATGCTTAATTCACTAGTCAACAGCTGCAATATGTTTGACTACACCTGTACTAAAGGAGTGAATGGGAGACTTGGAGACAGCTCTCCAGTAGTATGTCCTATTTTTAAAGGTAATAGGGCAACAGTTTGACTAATCTTTATTTCCGAGTTTAATTCACTGATACATTTTTGCAAGATTTTATTAAAGTTATGGGTAATTCATTCATAATATCACTAAACTTTGGAAAGCTTTGGATTAAAACAAATGGATCTGAATTTCTGTGTTGTTAGCTTGGACAATAAATATTCATTTTATATGCATTGATTAATAATCTTGCATTATTCTTTCACAAAAATGTTTCCTATTATAGTTCTAAAAATACAAGGACATGTTCCATATTACCTGTATTCTCTTATCATTGGCTTCCATTTTTTCTGTAAGGATTGATAATCTATGAGTAAGTTCCCCTCTCTCTGCAAGATTCGTGTCTTCTGAAAGTTTCTGCAATGCTTGCAAGGTATCTTTAGTCTTTAACAGCTCTGCTTCCACTTCTCTAAGCTTCCTGGATGTATTTCGTTCCTGTTCCTGAGACTTCCTAAGGAGTCCCCTTAGAGATCTTACCTCACTATAATGTTTTGCTATAAGATCAGGCAAGTTATTCTCAGCATTTTCATATTTACCTATTGCTTTCAAGTGCCGATACTGAAGCTGTTTCAGAAGCTGGTTTTCTAAGTTTGATGCTTCTAGTTTATGCTGGAGGTCAGACAGTTCATTTTTCAGCTCTTTAATTTTGTGAAGTCTTGCAGATAATATACGTTGAGCCGTAGCATCTTTTTTCTGGAAAATCATATTATTCTGAGAACTTAAAAATGAAGTATTCTGGAATTGCATCTTCTTAGGTGGCAACTTCTTGCCTCCTGCATTCAGACCAAAACAAACTAATAGTGACTTACATATCATTTAATGGTACAGAAAGCAAAATCAGTACATATCTTTACTCATAACTAGTTATCCTAAGCTACTTAAAGGCAGTATGTATGGCACAGTGTTCAAAATCTGTACTAAAATTTCACTGTTCAAATATTTTGTGCTGATACATCCATAGCATGGATTTTTCCTGGCAGCACTTGGCCACAACTAAAGCCAGGTCCATATGAGGTCCAAAGGTTCCCTCATTTCCTCATTCTATTGACCACTATCTTCCCCCAGGAACCATCTTCACTCTAGATAGCCTTAGTGCTAATATTCCAGCAACAGCTTTCTCTGAGACAAATTAGGCTTTCTCTGAGGCTGGTAGGATGTGCTTACAGGACAGTCTCTCCAACACCACCTGAAATAATGTTTGTCTCTCAGTAATTCATTGAACTCAATGTGTGCTTTGTCAGATGATCAGGTTGTATGGGCCTGATCCAATTCCCTATGGAAAGACTCCCAATGACTTCAATGGAGTTGGATAAGGCACTAGATTAGGAAAATTCAATTCATGATGAAGAAGGAAGAAAACAATAACTTACTGCAAAAATTCAGAAAACAAAGTGAAGGTAATCGTACATACCCTAACAGGGCCGGCTCTAGGCACCAGCAAAACAAGCAGGTGCTTGGGGTGGCACATTTCTAGGTGCCCCCGCCACCTCAGCTCACCTCCGCTCCACCTCCGCCTGCTCCCCTGAGTGCGCCGCCGCCGCTCTGCTTCTCCCCCCTTCCTCCAAGGTTTGCCACGCGCGAAAGCCTGGGAGGGAGGAAGGGAGGGAGGAGAAACCGAGAGGCAGCGCGCTCAGGGAGGTGGCAGTGGTGGAGCGGAGGTGAGCTGGGGCAGGAGCGGTTCCTCTACCCCCATTACTTCCTGCGCTCCTCCCCATTACTTCCTGCGCCCCCCACCCTCACTCACCTCCACTCCGCCTGTTCCCCTGAACGCGCCGCCGGTCCCTCGCCTGAGAGGGAAGGGGGAGAAGCGGAGTGGCGGTGCGTTCAGGGGAGCAAGCGCAGTGGAGGTGAGCTAGGGCGAGGAGTTGCGGGGGGCCGCAGGAAGCAATGCGGGGTGGGGGGGGAATGCAGAATGCCCGGGGGAGGAGGCGGGGCTGGGGATTTGGGGAAGGGCTTGGGAAGGGGCGGAGTTGGGGCAGAGCTGGGGGCGGGAGGGGACGAAATAAAAAAGGAGAGGAGGCCAAAAAATGTTTTGCTTGGGGTGGCAAAATTCCTAGAGCCGGCCCTATACCCTAACAAACCTGCATCTAGGAATTCTATACACAATTGTATCACTTTCAAACCATCTTTTGATTTGAACTAAATCAAAAATAGCTTATAAACACAAATGTAGTGTTGTTTAAATTATCAGGCATTTAGAATAGTTATACATTTTTCCATTCTATATACCGTATTTGATAAATATTCTTGACAGCCTGAAATTCTAAGGGTACCACTACTAAGCATCAATGTCCCTTTCTGAAGTATAACTGAAAATGTAAAGGGTTGGGACTCTAAGTCTGATTGTTTTCCTTGTTTTTATGCATAAATTCAATTTCATAGTAGCTCTAAGGCATTCCAGGAAGTGTATTGCTAGAGAATTAGTATTATAATTTATATAGCACCCAAAATCTCCTAGCCATTTTAAAGATAAATATGCACTCAGGCTCCCTGCTTTGAAGAGCTGTCAATCTAAGAGCCAGGTCCTGTTAAGCACCCCTGTTGAACTCAATGGGAGTTCTGGATATGAACTATTTACAGGAGCAGGCTCTAAGTAGAAAACATAATAGATTCACGGCTTCATAGATTCCAAGGCCAGAAGGGACCATTGCGATCTTCTAGTCTGACCTCCTATGTAACACAGGCCATAGAACTTCCCCAAAATAATTCCTAGAGCAGAGCTTTGAGAAAAATATCCAGTCTTGATTTTAAAATTACCAGTGATGAAAAATACACCAAAATCACTGGTAAATTGTTCCAATGATTAATTACCCCTCACTGTTAAAAAATACACTTAATTTCCAGCCTGAATTTGTCTGGCTTTAACTTCCAAACACGGGATCATGTTACAGATGAAGGTTGTGGATGGGATTACGCAAAGTGAAGTTAGCTGGTGTCTTGTTAATTCCATGATTTTTGACTATAGCATTTTCTAGTTTTATTTATTTTCTTCAGCCTGTGTTATTAGCAATTCTTTGAGGAAAAGACTACGTTTTACAGGCCTTTCGGAAGAAGTAGCTCAAAAGGAGGGGCTTGAAGGAGAAGGGGGTAGAGACATGATGGATGAGGTCATGGGAGTTGGGAATTCCAGTTGTATGGGGCTGCATGGAAGAAGGCCGAAAGGGTATGTCTACATTGAAATAAAAGACCCACAGCTGACCCATGTCAGCTGACTCAGGCTCGCAGGGTTAGGCCTGTGGGTCTATAAAATTGCAATGCAGACGTTCAGGCTCGGGCTGGACAAGTTTTTGGGACCTTGCAAGGGTCTTGGACAGGGGTGGGAGTTGGCACCTGAGTTTTACAGTCACTTTGTGCACTTGAGTGGTGGGAATTAAGGAAATCCATTTCTAGACATGAAAGTAAAAATGAGGGTTTGATGGGGGATATTTTCTTTATTGTTAGTGTTTACACGGAAGGAATTTATTTTGTATAATATGGCTAATTCAATATTATATTGGCTAACAAATGAGACTGAAATAGATCTAAAACAAAAACTTATTTTTATTTTATGTGACATATTAAGATAACAACGGTCAAGAATTGGGGATTGTACCAGTCTTCATATGCATATTATTTGGCTATTGTCAAAAATCTAATTTATTAGTGGGGAAACAAGAATACTTTTCTTTTTACCTTTTGGCTGACCATTTTTCTTGTTTTTCTTCTTCTGTAGTTTCTTCTCTTTGTTTCCTGACAGTTCTAAATAATTGCTATTGCCAGCTGATTCAGAATAGTCAGTGAGAAAATCATCAGAATAGTTAACATGAGAACTTTCACTTTCATATTCTCTACTGCACCTACTATAGTCATTAATTTTGCTACTACTGCTGCTTCTGGTGCTCTTACTGGTCCTAGGAGATTCATTATTGCCTCTGCTTCTTGTGTAGCTTTCTGACTTACTATCTTCTGGCACTATAATACGGAGGAAACAGTCATTTAGGGCCATCATTGTGTTGCTAGTAGAGGACATCGTAAATGGGTTCCATGACCTATCAGGAGTAGAATGTGTGTCAGTTTATACACATAAACATGAAAAAACATAATATTTATTTGCCTGTTCAAAAGTATATTTTCTCCTTAAGTCTAATAGAAACAGACAATTGTGTGGGCTGAAATAAGGCAATAATTTAGGGCTCATCTTCACTGCAACAATTAGTTCAAGTTAGGATTGCCAACTTTGTAATGTTTAAAAAACGGACACTCCAGCAGGAGTGCCAGAACCTCCCCTTTCTCATCCCTGCCCTGCCTCTTCCCCTGAGGTCCCGCTCCTTCCCTGTCCCTTCCCCCTGAGGTCCCACCTCCATTTGCACCTCTTTCCCCTTCCCCCCGTTGCTCACTGCTCTTCCCCACTCTCCCCCACCTCTGCCCGGGTCGGGAGGTACTTGCCTGTGGAGCCAGGGCTGGGAGCTGCAGCTGCCCAATGCACGTAAGAGGCAGCCCCGGCTAAATAGGGGCTGGTGTGGGTGATGACTCGGCACCTCCCCGCCTCCCCTACCCGCAGTAACCGGACTTTGGGTGTCCAGTCAATAGATCTGACCGGACACTGTCAGGTCCCCTTTTCAATCGGACTTTCTGGTAGAAAACCGGGCACCTGGCCACTGTAGTTCAAGTTAGTACTCAGATTAATGCACTGGAGCTAGCCAAGCTCAAGAGTGACCACGCTTCAAAACAAATGCCATCTGTCAGCCTCAAGGGGTAGGGGAACTTGATTGGGCCATCAGTGAAAGAGTCTACCCTGAGTTACGGGTTATATGTTAGGATCCCTGTAACCCCCACACTGGAAACAATTGAATTGCTGGTACAGGAGAGTATGTGTGATGGGCAGGTAGCACCCCTCCCCTGTATTTAAAATTTAATAAAAGTTGTGGCCTGCTACTTAAAATCCATTGATGTGTCTGTCCTCATTTCACCATTGTGTCCAACTCAACACTGGAGTTACAGAGTGATTTGTTTAGCAGCATAGAGTGACTGGATTAGCTGTTGCTGAGTTGTAACTGGACCTGTTGTAACCCTACTACATTACTAGTTCGAGCATTAGAAGCACTGGAGCTTCAACTCCCCAGGGCACGGCTATACTGTATCTGGAAGGGAGCCTCCCAGTCCAGGTCCACACACTCATGCTAGCAGGGCTCACCTTAGCATTCTAAAAATAACCTCTCCTTTCTCCCTGCAGGGGATACTAAAATCCATGGGATATTCTGGGAGCAGATGGGGTGGGAGGAGTGGCAGGGGCAGTACTTTGCCCCAGTGATTCTGTGCCACTGAATGATCCATAAGAGATCAGAAATCATGTTTTAGCCTAGGTATTAGGCAAGGATCTACATTCGAACATGGTTTAAAAACTCTGTTTCAACCAGTGGCCTCCCCAGGAATTGAAATGGGGGGGGGGGGGGTGTTCGAGTTTACTGGGTGCGGGGGTGTCATTAAATTGGCATGTAACTAGTTCACAAAACTGGGGCAGTGTTGGGGGAAATGGGAAATCACTGGTTTCAACCATCATTTGGCCCCAGGCATCCAGACGCCGCAAAAACGCGGGGGGGTGGGCGGGGAGAGATGAATTATGGTTTGAATACAGTCGAAAGAAAGAACAGGAAAGCACAGCCTGGGTGAGGAGGGTGTTACTACATGGTTCAGTGGTTCCCCCAGGGCACCACCAGGCCACCTCAGTCCGAAGAACAAATGGGCTTAGGGCAGGAATGGGACGGAGTTAGAACCTGGGACACCACAAGCCCTACAAGGGATGGCGATGCTGCCAGGAAGGACAACCTGGTCGAGGGGCCTCCTGGAGCTCCTCGGCACCCACCCCCCGCCCCGCACCGCATAGGCCCCCCCTTCGCTCCCCCGCACTGCCCCCATTCCCCTGCCCCCCTCCACACAGGTAAGCCCCCCCCTCCTTCTCTCCCCGCACTGCCCCCCTACTCCCGCTTGCCCCACCCCCGCACAGGGCGGGGCTCTCATCCCCTCGTTACCTGGCTCGCTCCGCTGTCCTAGCGGGAGAAGCTGTTTTCATTTCTTTGTTGCTATGGGAACGGGGCACTCGGGCGCTGTGCATCCTGGGGCTTGTAGTTCAGTGTTCTGAGGCGCGGGGTGTTGTCGCTCCCGCCACCTTCCCCTTCCTACTGCTGCTCGAGCCCTCCCACGCTCTCTCCTCTCCCCCCGCTCCCCCCATCCCCGCTTCCAACTTCATGCGCTCTGCTGTGTTTGCCTTGCCGCCGCCTACAGCAGTTTCCAAAGCCCCCAATAGCTACCCACAGGGGCTGAAACGGGGAGGCCACCCCGGATCTATTTTACAGTGAACAGCAGCAGTGATCGCTCCTGTTGCTCGCTCCGTCAGATCCATGGAATAACCCCCACTGTCTGATGCCTTAGAAACACACCAGGCTCTCTTCTCGCTACAATCCCCTCAGTGCTATTAGGCTGAAGGGAGCCTATGACTGAAGGGTGAAACGTCTCTTTGAAACACACACACAGCAAAATCCTCCCTCACAGGCTAGCCCCAAAGAGAGGAGAGGCGGTAACATACCCAGCCTTATTCTCAAGATCCAGAGAAAGGAGGGGCTGAAATGAAATTAATTGAGCATATTAGGATAAAAAATACTAATGAAAAACCTTCTAAAATAAATATTTTACTCATATAATTATAAACATTGAAATAATTTTCTTCAAACCTGGGAATAAAAAGAATTGTGCTCCACTGCAGAAACCTTGCATATGACATTTTAAATCAATAGAAATTTGGGCCAGATCCTGTTCAATGGGAGCTTCAGGTACAGAGTGCCTACAGGATCTTGCTCTTGATAGCTAGGTAGTAAACAGGAGTAATGCACTGGTTATCATTTTGTCACAGTATGGCAAGGTACTAAATGCCTTAATGGCCCCATCCTGAGAATACTGGGTAAGGAATGGTGTCCTTAGCCTCTGTTTGTCAGAGGGGGGTGATGGATGGCAGGAGAGAGATCACTTGATCATTACCTGTTGGGTCCATTCACTCCGGGTCACCTGGCATTGACCACTGTCGGTGGACAGGATACTGGGCTGGATGGACCTTTGGTCTGACCCAGTACGGCCTTTCTTATGTTCTTAAGTTCTTATGTTTAATAATTATTAGTGACTATTCATGATAGTTGGCACTATGACTTGTAGAAAATGATTACAGGATCAGACCCTTCATTTGTAATTCCGCAAATCATTTTGAGGCCTGTAAAAGATGCTATTCAAATCAATAAATAAAAGTAATAGTTCAAAACTGGCTAAAATCTTTATTTTGTGATTGTTTTTTATTAATTTTCATAAAGAAACCATAACAATACAGAAAGATAAATGACTCACATCTTGTATATGTTACCAGATATTGCACATTTTGCAGGATACCCAATATAATTATTCCATTATACAACTTTACAGCTTGTCAGAGCTGCACGACCAGACAATATAAA
Source organism: Macrochelys suwanniensis (assembly GCA_033296515.1). Classification (NCBI taxonomy): domain Eukaryota; kingdom Metazoa; phylum Chordata; order Testudines; family Chelydridae; genus Macrochelys; species Macrochelys suwanniensis. The sequence continues at coordinate 156,323,033 of CM065775.1, read as the reverse complement.
ATCAGACAATATTACAAAGACGTAACATGGTAGAGTGGGAGTAACAATAAAAAAAGACATACACAAATAGACAAGAAAAGGAAAGAGGGGAGAGGAGTGGGGTAGGATGAAGGGAAAAAAACAGAGGACAGATGCAATGGAAGTCTGGCATTATTTGAGCTATTTCAGCATTCTTCATCCAAATTTATCAAAAAACAGGGTCCAAATTTCTTTGAATTCATATAATTGCTCTCCCCTAAAATAATTTTTGTTGAATTTAGTAAAAAAAAGTCTCCTGGGTAAATGCTTGTATGCCGAGTTTTAGCATGAAGTACGATTTTTTTTGGCATAGATTCTTTCTTTTTTTTAGAAAAATTGTCAGTGAAAGTTTTTTACTACCTGTCTTCACTACTTGCAAAACTGCCTCTTGTCTCCTTACTTGAGAAGCAAGTGACAGAGATTGAGAAATAGTGAACTTTGTAAAGTGTCCATTCTGTTGTCTTTTTCAATAAATTTCTTCAGAATTCCATTTACATAAAGATGGAAATAATTTTTCACACAACAGAGCAATGTATCTTTAAAATTATATAATGGTCCAAATAGGTAGTAAGTCATTTGCCAAGTGCAGTTCTTACTGCTTACTATGAGTATAGCTCTACTGGAGTCAATCGTAGCTAGCACTATGTTCAGTGTTAAGCATTTGCAGGATTGGAGCCTTGAAGCCTTGAATCTTAAAACTAAACATTTTAAAAAAATTTACAGAACCGAGGCCAAAATTCTTGAGGCCTAATTCACCTCTGGCATTAGGAGTCTCAATTCCATTGAAATCAATGGAGTTGAGCCTACTTACACTAGTTGTGAATTTGGTCCTTACAATTTGAAAATTATGTGATAATATTTCACATTCCTAAAATAACATTCTGAAAGATCCCCAAAAGCTAAACAATATGTGTATACAGCACCACTGACAGGCAGCCGTCTATGGGAAGGAAAGCAGCAGTCAGATGGAAAACCAGTGCCCTGTACTACTCAGAAAAGAGAATATTTTCACAAGGAAACCTGGCACCACTCTTACAAAAAGTACCATGGGATCTTCATTGGCCACATAGAGTACAGAAAAACTTGTTTTTTAGGGTCTCGTGCATGGGGTCATCCACATACCTCCCCCCATATCGCCCACCCCAAAATTAATCCACAATGACCTAACATATATTGCAAAGAGAAAACAGAGCCATAAAGTTTGGATCCTGATCTGAATTTCCCAAAGCCTCAGAGCAGTGGCCTCCCCAGGAATTGAAATGGGGGGGGGGGGTTCGAATTTACTGGGGGTGGGGTGTCACTAAATTGGCATGTAACTAGTTCACAAAACTGGGGGGGTGTTGGGGAAATTCAGGGGGGGTGTAGGGAAATCACTGCCTCAGAGTGTTTGAAACTGTGGCTTTAGTTCAGGTTGATCTCAGAATTGTTGTTTCCAAATTGTTTTGTTTTTAAAGGTAGAGTTTGTGGGTGTTACTCTGCATATAAGCTTCAAACTGAGGCTCCTTATTTTAGTCTGAGAGTGGGTGTGAGCTCTTGAATACAGGGGATTATTATGAAAATGCTGACATCCCTTTAAACTTTGTCCTGCAGCTTTGCAAACTCTTCCAACACTCTTTCCCCTCCCCACCAGCATTTCCCTTGCCCTGTATGATTGGTGCACTGCTCTCCCTTGCCTTTTATGGACTGTCACCCGGTCAATTCTAAAGTGAAGAGGCTAGGGGCAGGTGCAAGTCCCTCTGCTATAGATACCTTTGCCAACCAATCCTCTCCTGGCTTCTAGGCTCCCAAAATACCTAAAAGAGCCAATGAAGTTGGGGAAGCCCAGGATATCAGTGGGTGGGAGAGGCTAAAACTAGTTAGATTGATGTGGAGGGGAGATTCATTTGGGAAGGGATTCTGTCTGCCCTGGGAGCTGCTGCATGTCGGGCTCACTCTCAGGGCTCTTGTGACTTGTAGATAACAGGATTGTTCTGGTGGTTCTCTTCTATAACGGTCAAAATGGTGATCAAAGTCTTTGTAGCCACATCCTCTGGGTCTACAGCGGTAGGTTACTCATGTAATGTATGTTTCACCCCTACCCTCTTTCCACTAGAATCAGTTTTTTTGTGAATTAACTGGTGTCTAAGTATGGGATGTGTATGTATTAGTTACCAGGTGAGCCTGGGTCTGAATGTGAGGAAAACGGTGAGATGTCTGTAGTCTCATGTCTAATAGCTAATTCTTGCAAGTGCATCCAAGAGGATTATAGTTAATAAATATGGGTTGTGTGTATTTAAATTCTAATTGCAATTAATATATTGATGTCTAAATATAATTTCCATTAATAGACTGAAATCTCTTTGCAAATAATATATACAATAGGTGCATACAAAATAGGCTATTCTGTTGCCCGTTGCCCTAAAAATATTGAGCGAGGCTGTTTGCAGTAGAAATTATATATATTTACTTTTGATAAATACTTTGTGACTCTGCTAAGGTTTAATTCTGTTGCATAGTGGATATTGTTTCCAGGAATAAGCCAGAACCAAAGTGAGAAGAGTAACATTATGCAGAGTAAACTTGTTCCCAGTTATCCTCCCTCCCCACCCTTTTTTTGTCTCTTGAAAGGCTATACTGGAGATTTTAGTTTTGAACCTTGCTGCTATAGTTGTCAGCACAACATGTTGGCTGAAGTGAAGGGCATGTGAAGAGAAGAGAGAGCTGGAAATCCAGGGGAGGTGGGAACTGGGAAAGGACTATTTCCTTTTATATCCAGTTCCCAGAGGAGCTCAGATTGCAGCCCTGCCTTAGCAGTCGCTCAATCACGGTGACACAGTAAACAAACTGGCTAGTGCATGCACATAACTGTAACTGCATCTCTACAGTTACACCGACACCACCTCCTTAAGAAACTTCCAGAGCAGAAGAGTTGAAAAGTACCGAAAAAGCCACCGTTCTCTGGAAGGAGTCACTGTCTCTGGCAACTAAGTAGAGCCCCACTAATGCCTCAAGTGGATCATAACAGAAAAATTACAAAGCTCTTACTAACCTTGCTTAACACAGAGCTTTTCAGCTTGAAACACTTATTGCAGACTTTTTAGACCCATTTTACCAACCTTTTGTTTTTATATGAAAAAAAAGAGATGTAAGGTACTGTTGGGTTGCTAATCTATAGTCAAGCACAGATTATTTAAATGGCTATATAAATTACCATCTACCTTGCACAGATTTACTCTTTTTTCTTACGTTTGATCATTGAAGGAGAGTCATACCTGGCTATCTTTGTTCCCAATCAGCTGTCCTTAAGGAAAGGCTGCAAGCATGACTGAAGTCACTCTGCAGACTTTTTTTTACATGTGTGCAATGGCTATCATTTTGGTTATTCCCAAGGATTGAATCTGTGAGACTAAAGCATGAGCCTCTGGACTAAGGCACCAATTCCCCAAAACACTTAGAGACATGCTTAAATCATCATTGACATCAATGAGACTATTCATGCTTAAAACTGCACATTTCAGTGCTTTCCTGAATCAGAGCTATATTCACCTAGTTGGCAGCTGTAGCAGACTCCTTTCTTCTATGGATAAGGCACTGAAATTAAAGGTTTCAGAGTGGTAGCCGTGTTAGTCTGTATCCGCAAAAAGAACAAGGAGTACTTGTAGCACCTTAGAGACTAACAAATTTGTTGTGGCATAAGCTTTCGTGGGCTAGAACCCACTTCATCAGATGCATAGAGTGGAACACACAGTAGGAAGATATAAATATATACAGAGAACATGAAAAGATGGGGGTTGCCATACCAACTGTAAGGTGAGACACATAACATGCCCTGAACAGTGGATTACATATGCTTATCATCTATATGCACCATTTTAAGCATTGCTAAAGCAATTTACTACTATTGCTAAGAAAAGTGATCGATGCCAGATGGATGTTATAAATTTTGCATTTTTTGATCCCAATCTTCAGTCGTTGTTAGCGGTATATGAATAGTATGCTTGTGAAATGTCAACACATTTTGGTTGACTTTTTATTTTTTTTGTTTGTTCAACCATTTTTACACATTTTTATACAAGCACAACTTTAATTCTGCATTTCCTGGATTTCTAATGTTAGACAGGTGTGTTATGTTAGCACGTTTTTTATCACCACCGTTCTCAAAAGGTAACATACACTCAGACTATTGATATGGGCCTGCAAACTTAACTATTCCTTAACAAAATATTTTGCTTGAGTGATTTTCTAAGAAGTCCTATATTGTTCTTATTGTAGTATTACTATAGAATAATAGGGATGGAAAGTGCCCTTTTAATAAACTTTAAATATATATAGCATGAAACTCATCTCATACAGAGGGCCAGCGCAAGGCACACACATTGCTTAAGTCCCACTTAAGGCTTATTTTGTACCAGCCTTGTATTGTCCTTCTGTGAATTTTATCAATTCAGAATTTAAATTGTACTGGCATTACTGATGTAGCCTCCAGTTTGGCTATTTATTGTTACTTCAAATTATTGTTTTGAAACAGAATAAAAACATGATTGGCTCAAACTCTTCTGGTGTAAGTCTGCCTAACTCAATTGTTGTATACTGTGTTATTGTAGCTGTGTTGTTCCCACGATATTAGAGAGACAAGGTGGATGAGGTAATATCTTTTATTGGACTAAATAAATTCTGTTGGTGAGAGAGACAAGCCTTCCAGCTTGTCCAGCTGAACAGAGCAGAGCTCTTCCTCAGGTCTGGGAAAGGTATCACAGCTAAATACATGGCTGAACAGATAGGTTAGCATAAGTAGTTTGCACATAGGTGAAGTTGTGTTAACGGGTGCTAACTGCTTATGCTAAATACTTATGTTCACCCTTGTATTTAGCTGTGATAATCTGAGTATCTTTCCCAGACCTGAGGAAGAGCTCTGTGTAGCTCAAAAGCTTGTCTCTTGCACCAACAGAAGCTGATCCAATATAAGATTTTACCATGTCACTTGCCTTTTTTGTCTAGCTCAATTGTTGTAGTTTTTTAAAAATTATTCTCATATGGATCTGTATTTGCAATATGTTATTGACTTAGTAAAATGCTTACCCAAAGTGAGTCCAGTGAACCTGATTACATTTTGATGCCATAGACCAGATCCTCAGCTGGTGAAAATCAGCTAAGCTCTGGAGTGAAATCTATTGGATATATTTTTCCCTTACTAAATCTTTACATATTTTAAACAACTTCTTTTATTATAGATTTCCTAATAGGAGCATTTAGTTTATGCAGAGCTATTCATTAAGGAAAGATGAAGATCAACACTTAATTTTAGCATACAGATTTACCAGATAGTTGGCTTGATAAAGTCATAACAATTGAAGTAATTTCCTATCTCTTAAAGTGTTTAGAAATCCTGTAAGAAGTACACTGCTGTATAATAAATCAGAAGAGGAGGTTTCATTCTTAAGGAGAGAGAATACCATATCTCCTCCAATGTTCCTTACTGCCGTTCATAGTTATGACACCTCAGAAATCTTTTTATGTCACTTTATAAGCCCTTGTTATATCTGACCTTTTTAATGTGCTCACCTGCCTTCTAAGAATCAATTTGTAATTATAAAAGGAGATGAATCAATGCACTTAGAAGTGCTCCTTGTGTCTACCTCCATGCAGAGTGCTTGCAGGATTGGGCCCATACCTTGCATATTCTTAGTAAGTCCAATCATTTCCCTTCATAATAAGAGTGGGGGTGGGGTTCCTCTCTGCTGATCTCCCTAGTCCCACACAAAAAGGGGTTTGCCACTGTGACCGGAATCCCAGTGGGGGCCATCTGAGGTCACTCAATTAGGGTGAACTGCAAAGAATGGGGTTGACAATCCCCAAAGCTGGTGGATATTTCAATACTTAGATTTACCAAGCCAGCACAAAACAGCTTCTTTATTACTTCACTAGTTGCCCAGAAACCAACAACACAGTTCCCTTAAAATAACCCAGCCTCAGGCCTCCATCCAGGTACCCAAGTCAAATATGATGAAGATTTTTGAAAATCTTATTTCATCATATAAAAGAAAAGGTTCTACCAATTCCAAAGGATCAGACACATTACCTCCCAGGTTAATGAATATTCCCGATCTTATCCAAATACATGCTTACTGTCAATTCTTATTAACCAAACAAAAAATTATTAAAAAAGAAAAGAGAGAGAGTATGGTTAAAAGATCAATATACATACAGACATGAGTTCAATTCTTGAATTTCAGATACATAGCAGAGATGGTGAGTTTTGTAGTTGCAAAGAGTTCTTTTAGAATTTAGTCCATAGGTTATAGTCCAGTGTCCAATATCATACTCAGGGTGTTTGTCGCTGAACTGGGACCTCAGTCTTGCAACTCAAACCTCCCCTGATGAACCTTTAGTAAATCTGAGATGTCAGGATCAGGACCCAAAGATACAGTTTTGGTTGACCATACAGTCCTGGGTAAACAATAATGATTTGCATGATTATATTTTAGCTAGATAACATCACAGCCACCTGTTTGTGTAGCATTGTAGGGCTTATGTCGGTGTTACTTACATTAGCTGTTGGCTGTATTGTCAATTTCACAGCAGGAACCCTGAAATTGACAAGAAAGTCAGACAGCTAGAGCCCAGCTGACCTGGAGAGCTGGGTGGCTGAACCCTGCTCCCAGCTGGGAGTCAGGGGAAGAAGCCCGGGCGGCTTCCCCCACCGCACTCAGTTGGGACCCATGGCTATCTTGTCAATTTCATGGCTGAGTTGTGAAATTGACAAGGCTGCCCAGCTCCTGGCAGGTAGTGGGCAGGGTGAGGGAGCGGTGAGAAGTCGGGGCACCTGGACCCTCTTCTGTGGGGGCAAGAAGCCTGAGTGGCTTCTTCCCACTCCCAAAAGGGAATGGGGAGCCGAGAGGGATGGGGGCAGCCTGCGAGGCATAGATGACTAGTGCCTCCCCATACTGGGGGGCACAAGCTACAGGGGAGAACACGTGACTGACCCACTTGTATCCCCTGCCCAGTGACCCCTCCTACCCTGTGCCAAGCCTGGGGCCACAGTGCTCTCCCTGCCCCACATTACCTGTGCGGGGAAGGGGGAGCTCTCTGTCCTTCTCTCTTTGCACCTCATCTCGCACGTTTGGCCGGCCGCTCTCCCTGGCAGCTGGTTGGGGAGCGGCACAGAGCCACTTCTGCCTGAGAGAGTCTGCTTTCACAAAATGTATTTTGTAAAATGTAAACAACATATTCAGATTTTTAATTCTTGCTCACCCTGATAAAAATTGTGTGCGTTAATGTTTGGATTGGATAGTGTATATATCAGTCCACTGCTTGGTTGTGGAGGAGGGGAGAGGAAAGAGAGGTCACATAGCAGGCGCCTGGCCAGCTGAGGGTAAGTGAAGGCCTGTGTATTTGAAGTATTGAGCCCTTACACTTCAGTTTTACAATAACTCATCCATTCAGAAGGATTGTGCTGAATACAGATTAACTGTATTCTTTTACTTTGAAATGCATGCCAGAGCACTAGTATCTGGGAGGGATGGGGGTGGGTGAATTTGGCCATGTGTAGGCTTGATCTCATATTGCAAACAGAGAAACAGGATAGCACCTCTTACCATGCCGAGCCACAGCACAAGCAGCAATATAAAAAACATAAATAATTCTCTGTCAGCCCATCAGGAACAGATTGTTTTTATAGCGTCAGATCAGAGAACTGCATCAACTTTATTTGCCAGCTTTAATGCTGCTATAAACTTGCTGACCAGATACCCTCTGTTGTTGCTGGACACCTATGGACAGTTGGTCAGTGTGTAAACTTTGGATGCCAGGGATATAGATGAAAATATTTTACTCCACAACAGATGAAACTACCACTGGTGGCCAGGATGCAGCAGCACCACTCACTCAAATGTGAGCCAGCTGCCCACCTGTAAGGGGAGCTGGACCAAAATAGTGATGCTGCGACCCCGTGCACCGGGGGTAGGTCACAGTGCACAGAATAGGGAGCCAAGCCCAGCCAGCCCCATGGACCAGAAGTCACTTCAACTGGGGCAGGCGGTCTGGGGGGGTCAAAGTGGGATAGTCCTGTGAAACCTTGGACTGTTGGGAGCTTTGCATGAGATCAGATCCTGTGGGCCCCACCTCAGGTTCCCCTTCAGATTGATCTATACAGCGCTTTCATGGAGCCCACCTCTGGCACAAAGAGAATGCACCCTGTATGGCTGATTTATCTGCACCGTCCCCTCACCCACATAATGGTGAAGGTCAGGGGATTTCAGTAATTTACATGAGGGCCTTGTATGGGCCCTCCACAAGGACATAAATTTCACCCTTTGAGTGCATGGAAGAGCAGTGTCTGAACAGAGCATGAGCATGATGATTTCTTCATATCCCCCTTAATATATTCTTCTTCTTTCCACTCCACATCCCCATCTCCCACTCTCTAACCCACCAAGGCCCCATCTCACACCCCTACTCCCTCAGGCACCTCCTGAATGGAGAGGAGGACAACAGGGACCCAACAGTTGAACAACTCACAGTCCAATCCCCTCCAACGGACTGGAGGAAAGGAGCTGTTGTTCCATCTATGAGTGTCCATTCCCTGTCCCTACTGAGATGCAAGAGTGGGAAAGGGATGGAGTCAGGCTTGCACTGGTGATAGAGGGGAATCGTTTACCTTAATCTGTACAGATGATAGCAAAAAGGGCATGCTATGTGTGAGCAGCATTTTTATTATTATTATTTATTTATTACTGTATTTTGGCACTTACTACTGGCACTCAAAATAAGGTGCAGTAGAGTTTCAAAATATCATCTCAGGACTCAAATAATTTCACAGTCACTGCTTAAGTAAGCCTCACCACAGAGATAAGTGTTATCACTAAAGCCCTACTTTATGATATTGCAGAAATTGGGGATCCTGGAATATTCATCTTCCTCTGCAATTTTGATCTTAGTTAGCCTACTTTATACAGTCCACAATTTTGCATACGTTTTGAGTATCCAATTAGCACTGCACTAACATTCAATGCCTGTAAAATGTAAAAGGCTAAAGTGATTGAACTCAATTTCTACAGCAGTTGTGTTAAGACATTTAGTCTTTTGAATTTTACATTGTACCGGTCACTTTTTTTAAAAAATGAATGTAATATAGTTGCAGCAAAATGTCTGGTTATCAAAAAAATTAGCAGGCATAATATAACACTTAAGGGTTTATATCATTCCAGAATTTTTTTTTAAACAAATAGGTCAACTCTGGCTTTTCCAAATTGCTGCTATTAATAAAAGTCCATTATTACTTTTCCGTGATTTTTCCAAGTCTTGTCCTCAATTCAGCCACAATTATTTGAAGATCATCCCAGGATTCAAGTAGAGCCTTAATGATTTTATAGCTGAGGTACAGAGCTGTTAAAGGTTACATGGCCAGGGATTGTTACTTTATCTAGGTACCCAATGCCTAGCACAGTGGGGGCCCTGATTGGGGTGTCTAATGTTACTGCAATGCAAACAATAAATAGCAGGTCTGGGGCAGAGATGAGAACAGAACTCCTATTTCCTGATTTTCATATTTTGTTCACCAATACAGTATAAGCTGTTATGATACTTTATATGCCCCCAGTCCCATGTATTGATACTAAAACACAGGCCAAGGTTTTTATTCAGAACTGTTTTGAACACATTACAATAGACATTTACTGATACTTTTTAAAACCTGAAGCTGCCTCGGGCCTGAGATAACATTAATGTGAGTCACCCCTTTTACAACTACCTGTAAATAAATAATGCATAATACAGTATTGACAGCCCCAGGTATTCAAAAATCATGAGTCAGACCCCCCACTAAATACAACACTGGCTTAAGAATCACCAGAGATTAAAAAATAATAAACATTGAGGTCTTCTCCCCCCCCCGCCCCCCAATTTCCTTTTTAAAATGTCTCTGTATTTGTTTTACACTCTGTCCTAATATTTTTTGAGCTGAATGTTCTATCCCACTATACCTATGTGAGTCTAAAATTAGACAAACCTTGTTTATCCATGTCTAATACTTAAAGCCATAAACTAGGAAATGCTGGGTTGCAGTTCAACTTTTGTTCCTCCTCCCACAGCTCTTGGAGCACTAGGTGATGTTGTGCCCTGTGTACCATATGTGCTTAAATTCCTGTGCACAATGAGATGGGCTAATGCTGGAATTAGAGCTGTCAACACTGTGTTTACTGGCTTTTGTAGCATTAGGTATAAGCATTAGCATTGTTTGAATGTCTATTTTGTGTATGATTTAAACAGATGTTCTCCTGTTAATTTCTTCTGAGGTGATGCCCTTGTGAGTGCCCAAGGCAACCCGTCCTGTCATCAAAAAGTTTCCTTAAAAGAACTGTGCAGTTAAATGGCCTTTTTAAAAATTATCCCTTTTTAAAAACAAAACAAAACTTCTTAGTTTTGATCTACACTACACAGTTAGGTTGATGCAAGGCAGCTTTCATTGATCTAGCTGTGGATGTGTCTCTCCCTCCCACCGACATAACTGTCCCACTACGCCCACTTAATAACACCACCTCCCCGAGCAGCATAGAGGCAAAGTCAATGCAGTTAGGTCGATGCAGTGTCAGTGTAGACATTGTGTTACTTACACTGGTTGTTACTGGCCTCCAGGAATTGTCCCACAATGGCCCACCCTGACTGGTCTGGTTACTATTGTGAACTCTGCTGCCCATGGCCAGGTGGACAGGCAGCCACTCCTCCCCTTTAAAGCCCTGCACATTGTTGAAATTCCTTTTCCTGGTTGCCCAACTTGGCAAACACACCTAGCAGCTCTCCATTGTTGTGTGCAACTGCTCAGATGACCATGCTGGCTCTATGCTGCAGATGCACTCCTGCCTGGAGTACCCAAGAGGTGTTAAGTCTCCTGGTTCTGTGGGGAGAAGAGGCTGTGCAGGCAGAGCTCTAATCCAGTGGTAGAAACGTCAGCATGTACGAGCAGATTGGGCAGAGGATGCAGGGACAAACAGCAGTGCTCTGTGAAAGCCAAGGAGCTGTGGCACGCCTACCAGAAGGCCAGGCAGGCCAACAATTGATCTGGTGAGGAGCCGCAGACCTGTCGCTTTTACAAAAAGCTGCATGCCATCCTCGGCGGAGACCCCACCCTCACCCCTAAGAGCCCCGTGGATACTTTGGAGGAGCCTGAGTCACAGGCCCCCACCGTGAACAGAGAGGAGGAGGAAGTGGACGAGGGAGAGGAGGAGGAGTATGGGGGACAGGCGACTAGGGGATCCAGCTGTGCAGTGAGCCAGGACATGTTTTTGACTCCACTTAAGTCCAGCCAGTCCTGACAGTTGAGCATGAGCGAGCCTGATGCAAGGGAAGGAACCTCTGGCAAGTGTGCTGTTTGCTTTGAAACTGCAGGGATGGAACCCCCAAAGTAGCAGGACACATCTGTTGATTTACTGTTTTGTACTTGTGCTAGGAGAGGTAGTGAAATAACCAGGAGAGGTAAGTTGCTATCTGCTTTTCATTCCCCTCTAGAATTAGGCAGAGGGGCCAGCCACAGAGCAGTTTCTTTATGTGCACTGGGGTGTCCTGTGAATCCTCCATAGAGATCTCGATGTAAGTCTCATGGAGGTATTTTGCAATCCTCTGCTGAAGGTTTCTAGGGAAAACTGCCTTATTTCTGCCGTTGTGGTAGTATAATTTCCCACGCCACTCAGAGATTACTTCAGCTGACTCCATTGCAGTACATAGGCTAGCAGCATATGGGCCTGGGTGGCATCAGGATGCCAGCATTGGCTGGGCTCTCTCTGTCTCTGTTACCCTCAGGAGTGAGATATCGTCTAAAATCACCACTGCCTGTGGAAAGCAGTGTGAGTATTCAGTTCTGTTGCCCTATACACATAGACTCATGCCTCTGAGCTATCCCCAACTAGCCGTCATTTCCCCAACCTCCCCCCCGACCTCCTGCTCCCCAGGCTCACCATGGCTCATGGTAACTCATCAGGTAACTCAGGTAACTCTGGTGGGGTGGGGAGGTCGCTGGGCTCAGGAGACATGTGGGGCTGTCATGTGTCTTCCCCTTTAGATTGTGCCCCCACCCCCACCAGTGTCGGGAGGCACAAGTCGTCCAGTGAGTTTGGCACACTGATCCAGGAATATGGCCGTGTGCATCCAAAAGTTCTGCAGCCTCTGCTCATCATCCCAAACCTGCATGACGTGATCCCACGAGGCAGTGCTCGGGCCCAGAACCAGCACTCCATCATCAGCATTTGGTCTGTGAATGCCACCAACAACCTTTAATTGTTTCTTTCTATGTCCCACAGCAATCTAACCTCCAAGGATTTGTCATGTTATCCATGACTTCTCTTGCAGCTCTGCAAATATTGCAGGATCAGATGGCCTGTGCTCACTACGCTCATCACAATAGTGCAGAGCTGTGCAGGATGCATGCTTCTGCCAGAGATGGTGGACAGCAAGGAGGGATGAGCGAGTTGTGGGGATTTTGAAAAGAAGCATGAAATATTATGAGATACAGATGAAATTATGGGACGGAGCACATAACTTTATGGGAATTTGAACCCATGCTCCCAGTCACTCCTGCATGACTCATTTTGGCCCAAGGAGGCATTGCGAAAACCCCAAAACACCCTGTGCTGGATGGTGATGAGTTGCACAGAGGAATAGCTACCTATGGTGCACTGTACTCTGCATTGATACAAGCGCTCCTGTTCAGGACATACACCATCAACACGAGGAGCATAGTGTGGACACTCACAAGTGACATAATAACTGTGGCAGCTCTTTGCCTACCTAACTTAGGTCAACATAATTTTGTAGTGTAAACATAGCCTGAGACTGATCAGTTGCATATTCACTTGCATGTTTTAAACACTTTGTGTTAATGTTTCCATCCCAGGTTGTCTGTTTTAGCCCTTTTTGCAAAGCTAAGTTTTTGTCCCAAAATTGTACAAATTGTCATTTTATTTCTGTCTTTGTAGAAATAAGCACAGAGGGGTTTTCATTATTATTTTTAACAATAACTCTAATGAAAACGAGTCCTTTAATAAAATGTTCTGACCATCTACTTCTTCTCCAGCTTTTCAGACTGATTAGATTATAGACACAGTAGTAGATTAGTTTTCAGGCTTATTTCCCATCTCATTGCTAAGATCTGAATTACATTGGGTAGGTGCCATTGTGGGTTTCAGTGTTCAAATGTTTCATTACTGCAAATCAGCTTTCAAATCATCTGATGAGTCACAAGCAAAAATTACTTTGGTGGGATCATTCTAGTAACCATTTTGACATGTCATTAAATTCCCACATGGTTTAGCATAAGTGGCAGTAAGAGAGTCCCAGGTCTGGAACATGGATGTTGCTGGTCACAGATTAGGTGCATGTGATTAGCAGAACTCTGTGAGGAAGGATGCATGATGCTTAAGCTCAGACTCATGCCATTAATCCCTTAATAGTGCAGGTCTCTCACCAAACAAACAGAAAATAATCAACATCAGAATTATAGCTGCAAACTAATGGCATATGCTGTGCGATTGGTCTCTGGGTTCCAATTGCTCAGAACATTAGAATCAAAATGTACAAGTGACATGTTTTTAAATTTTATCTGATACACAATGGAAGTTATGTCCTAACATTGTGCGTACAACGCCTCTTGATGTTCGTGTAAAACCGCAAAGCACAGATTGAGTGGGGAAAGTTTCCAATACAGGAACTAAGGAAACATTTTTCATCAAGCATCCTTAATTGTACCTGGGGCCTAAGTGTTAAGGGGCAGGCCCAAAAGAAAAGATTCTTGGCAGAATAAAATTTCATAAGTAAAGACTAGCTTAAAGGAAGCTGTTCTATATTGGATAAAGCATCCGGTTTGGTATAGCTGCATTGGTTCTTACTATAGCAATTCTATTTTTTTAGCTTACGTGAAAATAACAATTCTTGTTTTTTCCTCCCCTCTTCTAACTAGATTAAGAAGAAACAGCAAGAAGTAGTGGGCTTCTTAGAGGCCAACAAGATTGACTTTAAGCAAATGGACATAGCTGGTGACGAAGACAACAGGAAATGGATGAGAGAGAATGTCCCAGGTGAAAAGAAGCCACAAAATGGAATCCCCCTCCCTCCACAGATCTTCAATGAGGAGCAGTACTGTGGGGTGAGAAGTCATTTGACATTTTCATAATTTTGCAGACATTCTTCCTTCAGGACATTTCACAGGTGCCCTAAATTCCACCGCTCTTCAAATCATTTGAGATTTTCTTTTGAATTAATAGATTTAGGAGATGTTTCTTTAGCCCTGCAGAGAAAATAGAAGGCCTGATTGTCCTCTTTCACAGAGACACCTATAGGGAGGGAAAACTTATTAGAGGAAGTCTGCTTGGTGAACTGTATGGAGTTTCCTAACTATCCTCTGTAGAGGCAGTGGCTTGTGGGTTCAGTGAAGTGTGTGGAGTGTCAGCTTGCCACTTTTACGGAGCTCCCTGGAAATCATGTGTTCCCTTCCACTTCACCACAGCCCCTGATATTGCATAGCTCATTCATGAGCTGTTCTTCTATTGGTTCCCTGCACACACTCTACTTCTGCCCTATCTTGATACGGCTAAAAGGTGCTGAACGGGTGATACTGCAACTTCCACTGGATAGTCAGGGGGCAAGGCCCTATAGAGCAACTGTCCCTTTCCCTAGTCCTGGTGTCCAGCTCTGCATCCTTTGGCTTGACATGACCTCTTCCCACACATAAAAAGCAAGCAAATAAATGTGGAGTCCCACCCCTACTTTTTTTGTGCAGAGAGGCAGCACTGGAGGTCAGAGAGGAGGTGCAGGATGTTGCTTTCCTGGCTCTACTCCCCTCCTTCCAGCAACTTTGAGTTCTTTTCTTATATTATTTCTACTCCTTTTGTCCCCTTTGTATCACATAGTGGGATTTCATTAGTTTGTTTAGGCTCAGTGACTGTATCTGTAAATGCTTAATAGAGCTTTTTTCCCTCGTATGGATATTTGTGAATAACACTCTCTCAACACTCTCAGACAGCCCCTTAGGTCCCAGTCAGTACCCAGACTGAGCCGGGGAACCATCGGACCAAATTCGGTGATGAATCCTGGTCACGTACCACCTGAGTCACATTGCGCATATGCTAAGAAGAAGTCCCTTTGGGCCTCATCCAATGCTTGAAATGCTGTTATTGACTTTAATGAACATTGGATCAGGCTATTAGTTATCATTAAGGCTCATAGTTTGTCATGGATTTCGTGACTTTTCCTGACCTCCGTGACTTCTGCAGTGGCTGGTGTGCCTGGCCCAGGGTCTGCCTGAGCAGCTTGACCAAGCCCCACCAACCCTACCCCACAGAACCCAGGGCACCCCCCACCCCCGCTCCTCCCAGTACCTGCAGCCTCCTCCCCACCCCCCACTGCCCTAGCACCCATGGCACCCCCCACCCCGGGCTGCACACCCCCAGCACCTGTTTGCCCCCCTGGTCTACGCCCTCCCCAAGCACCTGTGGCATACCCTGAGGCCACGCCTCCCCCGAAAATCCCCGAGACCCTGCCCAGGCTGTCCCCTGAGCCTTCCCAAGTTTTAGTCAGAGGTATATAGTAAAAGTCATGGACAGGTCACAGGCCGTGAATTTTTGTTTATGGCCCGTGTCTTTTACTACAAATACCAGTGACTAAAACGTAGCCTTAGTTATCATCTCCTTGATGACAGAAATAGATTGTACCATTAGAATTACTGAGGTAACAGCACTTAATAGAAAAAAGATATATTTACAAAATATTCTCCAATATACCAGATTGTAATTCTGAAAGAGGAATATAATTATTATTATTATTTATTATATTTTTCTGGGAGTGCACATGGGAGACCCTCCATGTGACTCCTCCCCACCCCACCCCCAGCCCGAGGCCTCCACACTCTCCCCGTCCCCTCCGACACCCCACTTACCTGTCCAAAATTTTACAACTGCATCTGTTAAACAGGTGTGGTTGTAAAATTATGCTTTGGGCCCCTGGTGCCATCTGTACTTCCAGGTGTCATTGAGGATCCAGCAGCACCCCAAATTGAAAACTTCTTAAATGAAAGAAGGATAGGAAGGACAATCACCCCACTTTCCCTTAACACACCAAGCAACTCTGGGAACAAAACAGGCAATGAACTCTGCAGATGTAAAAAATTCCTAGAAGTTGAAAGATACAATACATACAAAACATAAAACCATCACATCTACCATGCACAAGGATACAGAAAAGGGAAAGAGCAGAGAGGGAAGGAAGATATGAATGGAGAAAAGGAGAGGAAATGTAAAGAGGAAAGCTTTATAGGAGAATCTTCCTTGGTCTTTGAGTTCTCTCTTTCATCCAGGTATAGTTCATTGTTCCTAGACAGTGGCTTATATACAATAATCATTCCCCCAGTGTTTCAGTCCGATATTTGATCTAACCTAACTCCCAGTGTTACAAGGGGAAATTTATTTCTTTCCTTACTAGTTAGCTGAGTTTTCTTGTTGCATAATTAGATTGAGCTCCCTTGTATATTATTTTAGACATCTTTTTACATCTTTTCCCTGTTTTATTGTTTGGTATTAGATTCATCTTGTAATGCCAGGTTCATCATCAGACATTTTTCCAGAACATGAAGGTCACATTTGGAAACAATAGCAGCAGAGGTGTCACATGTGGAATAGAGAACAATAAACCCCAAGGGCACGTAGCTAGATGTGGAGGGACAGAGGCTGCCCAGCCTGCAAAACTGCAAGAGCTGCTGCCCAAAAGTGAATATTTCATTTATCCAGTCAACCAGGACACTTAGGTCCTTTTGTTCTGTGCCCATACTGATTTCCGTCAGCTTCTTCATAGCACCGTTTAGTCACCATTAGAGCTTGGTTAGCTACTTACAGCACATAGATCATCCCTTTGACCCCTGTTTGAGAATTATCCACGAACAGATTTTGATTTTATTTATTACAGACTTGCTCATCATTTAAAATTGTTAAACAAAATAGTCATGAAACCTATTCCTCATTCATGTCATGACTGGTCTGACATGGGCCCATGACTTAGTTACATGGGCCCAGATCCTCAAAGGTATTTAGGCACCTAATTCCCATTGAAATGCCTGGGTGTTGGTTGGGTGCCTAAATACCTTTGAAGATCTGGGCCCAGCTGTTATCTTTTCTGCTCCCTGACTTGATGACAAGCATTCATAAACAAGAGGAAAAGGTGTTCAGAACCTGAGACAGATAGATGGTTCTGACACAAAACCTCATGAAAAGGCATCTCCTCAAGTATCCAAGAGAACTTCACTGTCTAGGAACATTCTTTCAGATTAAAATGTTACTTGTACAAATGTTGTGAGACATGAATTAAAAGGGATGTGAACATTGTCAAGGTGAATCTGTGGTTTTCAAATAAATGCTCATAAATATATATATATATTTGCATATTATTCCAGATCTAGGAACCATTCTCAGTTACCGCTCAAGCCCCAAGGAGGTTAATTAAATAGAAACCACAGCTCACATAAGGCTAGATTTTCAAAGCCCAGAGCCTGATTTTTAAAGTGGTCAGCACTCACTAGGGTAGAGTTTCAAGAGAGCTCAACTCCCATTTAGGCATCTAGATAAGGGCCAGATTTTCAAAAGAAAATCTGGAAAATGTGGTCTCTAGTGTTTGATGTGTATCTTCTGCCATTGTAAAATTACACTGACAGGGATGCTCTGTTGTGGGTGGAGGACACTAACAACCAACTCCTGAATTGGTCCTGAGCAACGTAAAACAGCAATATATATGCCAACACATTTAAACAAAGCCTTTGTTTATGTTTATTAGCATATGTATTGTGCTGTTAAGAATGAATGCCCTAGCTGCATTTTCCCCGCTGCCGCAGCAAGGAAAGGAGCAGAGCACAGCCCCACACCTCTAGCCATGTTCTCTGGCAGGGTTACACAGCTCCGTGGAGGCGTGGGGCCGTCTGGTGGCCCCCTGTCTTTTCAGTACCCCGTACTGGCTAGAAATCTTGTGCAGGTACGAGGTACCGGAGGGTACCGCCATACTTACACTCCTGATTGCCGGCTAGGCTATCCAGCCCTCCTAGGCATCCACCAGCCACCCTGGGTACCGGCAGCTGGAGGTCCCATCCACACTGGAGGACTTCCAGGCTGCAAAAGACATCATGTTTTTGCTGGTGTCACCGATGCCCCATCAAGACGTAGTCGTCTCTAGAGGGAAGCCAGCACTGGGGTCCATGTAATGGTTTCTGTCTGTGTGGCATCGCTCCCCAGCACCACGAGGGTCAATTTCGAAGCATCAATCCCCGGGGACACGCTTTTGATCTGCCCATGCTGACCGGAGTTTCCGGCACCATTCACTGGATTCTCGGCACCGGAGCCCCGAGGCATGGCATCACTCGCCCTATGGTCGACGCAGAGCTGTAGCATGCCACTGGTTCCCGGAATCATGGCATCGGTTGCCAGAGCGGGCGCATCATTCCTTGGGGCAATGAAGTCCACTGGAGCCATGATGTCAATCTCCGGGACTATGAGACTGGTCCCCGGAGCCAAGATGCAGATCACTGGACTCATGGCACCGCTCTCTGGGGTCCCAGAGCTCTAGGCATTGATCACTGGTGTACCATCGCCGATCCATCGAGCTCTGCCGCTGGTCCCTGGACAGACGGCACCGGGATCCAGAACCCCAGTACCTGTCCCCCAGCCGCAGACACCAGGATAGCAGGAATGGAAGTGTCATGGATGCAGCATCAGCACTGCTGTGGTCCCCATGGCAGGAATTTTCCTCCTCGGGCTCAGAAGCTAAGGAGATAGCGGGTCCCTTGGGCCAGCCACCCTCAACCAGATTGGTGGGGGGGCGCTCCTCCGGGGCCACTGGCCGGTGCATGGCTCCAGGGCCAATGGCCTGCCCCATGGCACTTTTGGAACCCATGGGGGTTCCCCCAGGCATCAGGGACTCAGATGCAGCACTCAGTGTCGGGGCATCAGAGAGGAGGTCGGCGACAGTCTCCCGCCCTCCCCCAGAATCAGAAGAGGAGTCTGAGCAAGGGGCCCAGGAGCAACCCCTAGCTTCAGTGGAGACCAGCCATGTGGGGGATGCTGATCCAGCCTCTCTCCCCACCCTCGCCTCCTCGTCATCCTCACCCAACAAGGCAGTGGCAGGACCATCCCATACAGTGCCACGGGATGATGCCAAGGCACACTAAGAGCTGCTGAAGAGGGTGGCAGCAAACCTGGGATTGGAAGCAGAGAAGTTGGCAGAACCCTCTGACACTTTATTTAACATTTTGGCTGTGATAGCCCCATCTTGGGTGATGCTCCCGGTACACGAAGGGGCAGTAAACGTGGTAAAAGCCTTATGGCAGACCCCGTCCTCTCTTCTGCCCATTTCCAAGAAGGCAGAGAAGAAGTATTACATCCCTGTGAAAGGGTTTGAATACATTAATTCCCACCCGGCCCTGAACACTTTAGTGGTCCCTGCAGCCAATGAGAGGGACAGGGAGGGGCAACCCAACCCAACTCCCAAAAACAAGGATGGCAAGAGGCTGGATTAATTTGGCAGAAAAATTTATTCATCTGCCAGCCTCTAATTATGAGTGGCACACCATCAGGCCGTACTCAGGAGGTATGATTTCAATGTGTGGCAGTCTGTGGCCAAGTTTGCAGACTTGCTGCTGGAAGACTCCAGGCAAGGGTTCCTGGCCATGTTGGATGAAGGGAGAAACGTGGCAAGGGCCTTCCTTCAGGCCACCTCTGACGCGGTGGACTCAACTGCCAGTTCCATGGCAACATCCATGTCGATGAGGTGAGGCATCGTGGCTGATGTCTTCCGGGCTATCGATGGAGGCTCACCAATCAATCAAGGAGCTCCCCTTCGATGGCATAGCCCCATTTGCAGAACAAACGGACATGAAATTTCATGGATTTAAGGACTCTAGGCCTACTCTACATTCCCTGGGTCTCTATACTCCGGCCCCCATCAGAAAGAGGTTCAGACCGCAGCAACCTCAAAGACTAAGCAGTCAGGCCCGACAGGAGTCCTACCACAGAAAGGGCAAGGGCAATAAGCACCATCAAGGCCAACAACTAGCCCCCTCTTCCCACTCAGGCTCTTCCTGCTACCCGCCTGGTAACAAGCAGGCATTTTGAGGGTGCACCCCAGGGCAACCTCCCAGTCTGCAGCCAGGATCCTGCACCCCTCTTGTTTTCAAACCACCGTTTTCCTTTCCTCCCCCGCTTGGGACGCTATAACATCGGACCGGTGCATCCTCAGCATTGTGGCAGTGGGGTATACACTACAGTTTATTTCTATCCCTCCCACCCCCCTTACCCGTCCCTCTTCAGGGACTCTTTTCATGAGCAACTTCTCATGCAAGAGGTGCAAGCCCTCCTGCAAGTTGGGGCCATAGAGGAAGTCCCCTTACACCTAAGAGGGAAAGGGTTTTACTTGGTATTTTCTCATTATGGTCTCCCCTGGCCTCCATTATCCCCTCCCTGGATCCTGGAACTGGTACACCATCCTCAACTTGAAGGACGCTGTGACGGGTTAGATCACAGAAACCCCCTGGGGGTTGCCAACTGATGTGCCAAGACTACTTCTGTCCCTACTTTCCTGCCCTGGCAGCTTGGGACTTCAGAGCCCTGCCTGGTTTGAGCCAGACCCGCTAGCCTGCTGCAAACCCAGACCCAGGTCTGAACCTCATCTCCGAGATTAAAGCCCTTATGTCGGAGCGTCCGTACACAGTGTTCTACAAGGACAAGGATCAGTTGCATCCCCATCCAGCTTTCCTGCCAAAGGTGGTGTTGCCCTTTCATGCCAACCAGGACACTTTCATCCCAGTGTTCTGACCAAAGCCTCACGCGTCCAACGAGGAGAGGCCTTTGCACACCCTGGATGTCAGACGGGCTCTGGCTCTCAACTAGAGCACACCAAGCCCTTTTGCAGATCGACTCAATTCTTTGTCGCAGTGGCTGACAGTATGAAAGGCCTCCCAGTGTCTTCGCAGAGGCTTTCCTCTTGGATTACTACCTGCATCCATACTTGCTACAAATTGGCGCAGGTTGTACCTCTACCGATAGTGATGGCCCATTCAGCAAGAGCTCAGGCATCGTCAGCAGCCTTCCTGGCACAAGTCCCTATCCAGGATATCTGCAGGGCCACAATATGGTCGTCGGTGCACACCTTCACAAGCCACTACACCATCACCCAGCAGGCCAGAGATGACGCTGGCTTTGGCAGAGCTGTGTTGCAATTGACATGTTCATGAACTCCTACCCGCCTCCGGAGATACTGCTTGGGAGTCACCTAACATGGAATGGACATGAGCAAGCACTCGAAGAAGAAAAAATGTTTACTAACCTTCTGTAACTGTTGTTCTTTGAGATGTGTTGCTCATGTCCATTCCATGACTTGCCTTCCTTCCCCTCTGTCAGAGTTCCAGCAAGAAGGAACTACGGGAGGATGGGGCCAACGGTGCCCCTTATACTGGTGCATATGCACGCCACTCCAGAGGATGCCAGAGCTGGTCCCCTATGGATACCACTGAGGGAAAAACTTCTGGCACTGGTGCATGTGGCGAGCACACACACCTAACATGGAATGGACATGAGCAACACATCTCGAAGAACAACAATTATGGAAGGTTAGTAACCGTTTTTTATGAGTAAGGATCAAAGGAGGTACCTGGTACAGTTAGTTTGCCATTTTGAGCTTCAATGTAAATTCAAAGCATGAAGTGCTTACTTTTCTTATATAAATATTAAGGGTGGGGGGCAGATAACAGACCCTATTTATCTTAACATAGGTGAATGCAAGGTATCTCTTCATATACCTTTCCCCCAACTTCTTGGTGACCAGTGTCATGATAAAGATTTTTGAGATTCCATAAGGAGAAGTTACATAGTGACTGTATACCATTAAAGAGCAACTGCCTTATAAAGCTAGGCAGACTAGCTGCAGCACCCGTAAATTATAAATGTGCAGTATTTGACTCTGTGTGTTGTGTGAAGCTATATTGGGGAAAAAAAGAATTTGAATGTTACTACAAATTTATATTTATACAACATCCTTTGTGAAAGCATCTCAGAGTGCCGTGCAGTGTTCTTTTTTTAAAAAAAGGCAGTCACGATAACCATTTTAAAAAGCTAAATCAAATTAGTATTGAAATTAGCCTTACAAGAGTTCTAATGTGAGCAGGACTCAAGTTTCATAGCTAAGGAGCAAAGCACAGCAGGCTTGTTACAGTACCTAATTTTAGTATTTGGTTGGACACCTGGAAATGCTATTTGGATTAATAATGGATAGAAAAACATATAAATGCAATAGGCCAAATCCTTCCTCCTGTCTCTGGGGATGTAGCAGAAATAGCACATTTCCGCTGGATGTGTAGATATCAGACCCTGGAGCAGTACTTATATGAAGGGAACGGGAAGAGGCATTTTGGGCAGGTTGAAGACATGGACAGTGGTTCATGAACTAGCCCACAAATACTTATATGGGATACAGTGGCTTGTGGTCAGTATTCCTGGCCATACCCGCACAGTAGCAGCCACATATCAGTTGTGTCCTATCCACTCATGTTGGGATTATGGGTTCCACTGGACATACTTGGGGCTGAAAGCACAGCCCCATTACTCTGTCCACCAGGATTGTTAATATTTGTTGCTTATCCTTTATGTTGTGTGTCTTAATTCTTCTCTTAGTCTTCAGCCATTTTGTTTCTATCAGTCTCCTTTCTGCCAGTTCTTTTCTTTCTTCCTTCCCTTAGCATCCTTTTCCCTCTAGACTGGAGTCTGTTATTTTTCACTCCTATCCATTTCTCCTCCCTAGGATTTTGGCTGCCTCTTTCCCTCTCTTCCCTTCCCGACAGGTTGCCTTATATCTCTCATGTATGTGACTGTGAGTGCATGTACACACAGAAAAGGCTTGACCTGGGAAGGGTGGAGATGCAGGACTGAGACCCAGTAGGTGAAGGATTTCCTTCCTGTCACAAAGGGCAGGAGATGTTAAGTGAAGATATGAAGGGTCCATTTTTGTAGTGGAAGAGACTATTAAACACAATGAGCAGTTGAGTGCAGCTATAGCTCCATTAATTTCCTCTCATGCTGGTCTGTAAAACTCTTTAAACCTCATGGCTGACCCTTTATTGGTGCCTCTCGCATTATAGTTTACTTTAAAGTGGATGTTCCTTGTAACTACTTTGGTGAAAATAAACTATTTAGAGGATATGGGTGGGAGAGGTTTTTTGACAGGCTCCAAGAGTTTTAAGTGCTATTTTATAAATGGCTAGAATCTTAATTTTCTTGAGGATATTTTGGTGTTGCCACTGGAAGACTCACACATTATAACTGGATGTATTTTCAATGCCTAGAGCTAGGATTAGTTTTTAGTGTTCATTATAAACCATCTACGTTGACAATTATATTCTTTACTTAATCTCTTACTTAAGCTGCTTCTTCTATTGATGTCTACACAGAGGTCTTCATCACTTTCTAAATACTCTGAGCACTTTGTGTTTTCCTGCATTTGCTTTTACCTGACAAAGAAAACTTCTAAGGAAGAAACTGAAAATAAACTTCCTGTTCATTATGTAATCTGATCTCTAGAGTAGACTGATCACTTGCTCCTTATTTTTAAGGAGTGTCCCATATTTTGAGGTAAATTCCTTATTTTTGTACCTAATGTCTGACATAGCTGATACTCAATATATAATGCATTTTTGTCTTGCGTTTCAGCAGTAATCATGCAAAGGATTGTATATAGTGTGATAAAAATGTATGAGTTTATATCACAGATAAAACCTTATGGGGTATTGTGTGTTTAAAAATAAGCTTTGACTATATTTTTCGCACAGTTGTCCTTAATTTACTGAAATGTAGATGGTAACTCTGTAGATGGGTATGGGTATGTAGATAGGTATGGTAGAGTATCCATTTATAAGGTTACTTATGTGCAAAGTATTATTAGATACCAGGAACACATTGAAATTGCTGTGTTTCTTACTATCTGTCTTGGGTGCCGTTTTTAAATGATGCCAGTGGTTTGGTCATAGTGTGATCCTAGGTCTAGTTATCCACTGGAGATACCATGTACGTACATGTAAATTATCGGGACACTTACAGTCTAACAACTTTATCCAAAGAGGAACTAACAGGGTGTGTTTATTTAATATCAAGCACATCTTATGATCCATCACTGTTGTAACCTTGTCCTTCCTTCCCCCTTACTTTGTTTCTCATCAATTGCTATGTTGTGCCTAATTTAAGGCCAGATTCTGCCTAGTCCGTGATGCAGACGTGTATTCATTTTGCCAAGTGACATTAAACACATTGATCTAAATATGCTTCTTTCTATGTCTCAGATTCTGCAAATCCTTAGTCATGAGAGTAGTGATTTGGGGCAATGTATGGAAGGATTTGTAGGTTCTGTTCTCTTTTGCATATGCTTCTTACCAATTTCTTGTTCTTTGTTTAATTCCTTTTCTAGGACTTCGAATCCTTCTTCTCTGCCAAGGAAGAAAACATTATTTATTCATTCCTGGGTCTGGCACCTCCTCCGGGTTCAAAGGTATGAATTTCTGTTCTTTGCTGAGGCTCATTTATTTTAATTTAGTAAAAGATGGAGGTAGGCCCTGACTCAGCATGTAAAATAGTACAGTGACAAGTGCTGCAATAAGAAGTTAGTTTGCTGGCACAGGGCTGCAGCAAAGTCTTTTAAGAAAAAAAACAATGATGGAGGCTTTCCAATAGAAAGTCTTCCAGTCCTCCTTCTTTCACCATGGATTTGTTACAACCTCTTCTGCTACTTTAAAAAAAGCACATATATGTTGCCATATTCAACTTTGAAACCATACAGCAATCCCTAATTAAATTATGGGTGAAATCCGCACAAACCCCATTGCACAGAGCCTTAAGCGAACAGGCTTTGTATGGGAGAACTATGCAGGGCTAGGATACCGAATCCATTCCCCTATCTGGGTGGATATCCCCTATCAGGAAATGGGAGACTGTGATTCTGTTTAATCTGACGAAGGGAGTTGTGGATATTGGGTCCTTACAACCCTCGGCCCTTTAACTCGGCCCATGGTGTGCCACAAGCCACCCTTCTGCACTGTCCCACATAAAGCTCAACGCCCAGCTCTGTTGTACTGGATGTGCTCATTCCCCATGCACACGGTTTCATAGCTGATCACCCCTTGTCTGTTGAATTACAGCTGTTCCATGGTGCTGGAGGGGGCATTCCATCCCCCTCACTAATGTGCAGATTGTGTTGATGAAGTGGCACTTGTGCACAAGACTAATTCATAATTAACTCTTACTATAATAGGCCGACTCCACCTATAGTAGGGATAGAGATAACAAGGGAATTTCCAAATTTGACCAGAACAATGGTTATCTAGTCCAATATCCCATCTCTGACATCTCATGCTTCAGAGGAAGCTGCAAGAAACCTTGCAATGGACAATTGTGGAATTAACCTGTACACAGGAAAAATTTATTCCTAATCTCATCGATTAGAGGTCATCTATTGACCTGAAGCATTATGGTTTATATTCTTCTATTTTTTAATCCTAACTAATGTAATTGTGGATGTTTTCAGTATTCATATAAATCACTGTTTTTTATTAATTCTTTTTCTCCTTTCTCCTGTGGGTCCCTGTAAATTGCTTCACAATCTTTTCCGGTTTTGTCTAACTTAAATAATGTATCCTCTGTAAGTTTTCCTACTTCACTGTTCACCCCTTTCCTAGGTCTTAGAGCACTGGTCATAATACAGGTCCCGGAGGCTCCTCCACTGTTAACCTTTGCTCTGTTATGCAAAGTGGCCATTTATTCTTCTTCTTTTTTTTCTCTCTCTCTTAGCCAGTTTCTAAAACATGGCAATGCTTTATCTTTTCTGTCATTTGCTAATAGCCTCTTGTGAGGGACTTCATCAAAGGGTTTTGGAAAGTCCATACACACTATCTCTACCAGTTCTCCTCTATCCACTATATTCTGTTGACATGCTGATATATTCTAGCATAACAGAGAGGCATGATATTTTTTCCTTTACAGAAGCTGTGCTGGCTTGTCCCTAACATGTCATGTTCATCTAGGGGGCTTATAACTCTATCTTTGATTATGCTCAAATGTGATCAGATCTAAATATTGCCATCTTTCTCATGGCAGACATGAATATAATGAACCAAGAGAGTGGATGAGACCTAGTCTGAGCGCAAGATTGGTAGCAATACACTCCTTTGTTCTAACATGGCCTAGTGAATAAAACACTGGAGTAAGAGACCTGGATTCTAGTCCTTGTTCTGCTTGGTGACCCACGTCACCTTTTTGCACCTCTTTCCTTGTCTGTAAATATGGAGATAATAATACTTATCTCCTTGTAAAGAGCTTTGAGAACTACACATGAAAAGTTACATAAGTTACATACATAAAACAAAAGCATTACTGGGTGACCTTGGGAAAATCCTTTAAACTTTCTGCTTCAGTTTCCCACCTCTATCCCAGGAATATCACTACTTACTTGTCTATCTCAGAGGAGTCTTGTGAGAAATAATTTAGTGAATGTCCGTAGAGCATTTAGGGGATTAAAGAAGCTACACGTGCTACATATCATCATCATCAAAATGTGGTGAATCAATAGGATTAGAAAATTATGTTTCTCCTGTTTTCTCACTTCATACACCATCCATTCCTTCATGCATTGCTCAGCTAGGTGTTTTTTTCCTGTGGAGCAAACTACTTTATTTTTCCCCTTAAAGAGTTCATCTATACCTATCCTACATATGAGGCTATTAAAATGTCCATTCAGTGACAATGCCATAAATGTTGAAAACAATATGCTTAGGACATGTTGCCAGAAAAACAACCTTTTGGTGCTATTAATAACAAGCAAGAATGGTTTCTACTGATTTAACTGCTGTACCAAGGTGCTAGCCTTTCAGATCTGGAGTTGAATGCCTTACAGCATTATTTAGAAAACATTAAAACATGGAACTATCTTTACATCTAGCACCATTTAAAATCTGCATCTGAATTTGAGAGAGATCTACAGATCAAGACAAACACCTACTTTTAGCGTTTACTGCAGAGTATTTCTAAGGATCTTCACTGGAGGCCAGAGTGGTTATAGCTTGTCATATAAATGACCTCATTGTGCTGCTGCTGCTTTTCTTTCACTTGGCTGTCAATTCAACCCTAGTGTGAAATGTAATGGGAGTATGGTGAAACCGATGGCCAGTGGCATGAATTTGGAGACACATGGTGAATTTAGAGGGGCGGTGGTGGTAATGGCAGTTCTTTAAACAATATTTGCCAGTAAATCTCTTCTTGTCTCAGGAACTTACTAGAGAAAAGAGAAATTTTTTAAAAATCATAACATGGAAAATTTATAAAGCCAACAAGTCAGTTAGTGTGCTGCTCCCTCACAGTATCTCTCCTCACTGAGGCTTTAGGATGATTAGCATGAAGCTGGTATGCTATGATGCTTTTCATGCTGACCAGTATTGTCTGATGAGCTCTGCCTATCTGTGGTATCCACCAGTTGTCTCTCATTTTACACTTGGATTGTAAGCTTCTTGGGGCAGGGACAGTCTTTTTGTTCTGCGTTTGTACAGCGCCTAGCACAATGGGACCCTGCTCCATGATTGGGGTCCCCAGGTGTTACTACAATATAAAGAATTAATAATAATATTGATACATGTTTTTACAGCACTTGTAGGCCCTTATCCAGCAAACCACTTAAATGTGTGCTTACCTTTAAGTACACAAGGAGCTCTGCTGAACTCAACGAGATCACACTTGTGCTTACCACTAAGTATTTGCATAAGTCTTTGCAGGGTCAGGACAAAGCACCTGATGTTTTTTTTCTAAGTGCTGAGTATATTATCATTTCCAGTGGGGTTGTTAGCCCTAAACTTACTTGACATTGCAAAGAGCCAAATTACTTATTGATTTATACCAGGAATAATTCAATCTGCCGCTACATCTCTAGCCTTCCAAAACCGTTATTACATCTCCTACGGTATCATTTATCATGGATGAGTAATACAGTTTTATACCCCTCTGGAGAGAAGGAGTTTGTGTGTTTATTAGCTCTTTAATCTATTTATGTGCGCTGAAGGAACACCTGATCTTAAACCCGGTCTATTTTAATCCTAACTTCCAAACAAAAAAGAGTGTTTCATTTCAGGTCTGAATGCAGGGGATGGCTGTACTTTTAGGGCCTGATCCAAAGGTCAGACAAGTCAGTGGCAGATTTTCCACTAACTTCAATGGGCTTTGGATCAGACCCCCAGTGTAGATGGAGGGGTTTAGGCATATGAAACTGAGCCATGCCCCATGAAGGTTGTAACTCTAGTGATTTAGGCTCACATACCTTTAGTCTCTAGGTGTCACCAGGGTGGTGAGGTAAGGCTGGAGAGATATCTTCCTGATGCCCCTACCCCTTTCATACTTGTACGTAATGTGAGACTGAATGGCTATGTAAGAAGTCTGGCTGAATTTGGAGAAGGTGGGAGTGGCATTTCTGTTTTCAACATTCTTTATCAGTCTTTGTTAATGTGCATGGAAAGATAATCATGCAGTGCTGAGCAAGCTTAAAAACAACCAACCTCCCCTCCTGCCCCCCAAACCTAGATGGGTTCTCAAGAAATAATTAGGTGAGATAAAGTAAAGAAAAAGGAACCATAAATCAGAAAAGTACTTACAATGTAATGCCCAATTGGTAGATTAATCTGTAGTGGTTATAGATTAGCTGACAGCTTTTTACAGCTTTATCCCCCAGTATGCTCCTGTTTTTGAAAATATTTCTATTTCTTTCATATCCAAGCTACTATTTTTATAAAGGGAACCCATTTTTCAAAGAAGTCAAGAGATTGTTTCTGGAGATGTTTAGTTTGTTTATTTAGTTTATTTTGAGACTAATTTAAAACCATGGCTGTGTGTTCAGCAGTATAGCATGACTTATCCCTTAATCTTTTTCTCAAATGTTACAGGAGAGGCATCCTGTTAATGAGAAGACTGTTACTTAAATTAAATTAAGTTAGAAAGCAGTGTATTTTACCATCATGGCTTTGGAGTAGTTAGCCAGGTTTGAATGCTGACAGTGGGTTATTTGTTGTGGGGAGGTAATGGGTTTATCCTTGTCTACTGTTATTTAGCAAAAAATAGAGCATAGCTTACATCTCCCAGAACTCCAGACAGCAGAAAGCTCCCTGCTAGACTATTCCTTTCTGCAGTTGTTCTAGGAATTCAATGGAGCAATGCTGATTTACAGCAGATGAGAATCTGGACCTGTATGTGTTACTCATCTCTAAATCTTTTTTGGTTTTGCTGTGCTGATTTTGAGGTTTAGTCTCACAAATATGGTTTAGTCCCATATATACTTTAGTAAATGAAGAATTCTCCTTTTAAAGCATCTCTGAATGTGAAGTTGAAAAAGAGAAAATGTGCACTCTGAAGGTAGCTGTATAATCTAATGATAGATGTGTTTTATTGACAAGAAAAAGACTCATCAGTTTGCAGGAGTGTTGCTTAATTTTTAAATGAACAAAAACTATTTGGGGTGCATTGAAGTGGTAGTTTCATGACTACGTTCCAAATAGCGTTATTTCAGTATGAATTTCTATATTTATCATTCATAAGTTTTTGAGTCAGTTTCTTTCATACATCATACAAAGCTAAATTCTGCCCTTGGGAGTAGACATGCACATCTCAGTGAAGCTGTGTTTGTATATATTTGGTGGTACAGTATTACAAACAGTCTAATTCTAACCACTCCTTTAAACTTGTATTTTGGGTAAGTGTCCTGTTAGCCTGGGATAGTTTGCATGGTGGTATATTTTTATGGATATTTTATCCTAATTTCTTGTATGTTTTAAATATTTATAAAAAGCCATTAATGCCAGTGAGGATAGGGGCATAAGAAATCTAAAGGCATAAAGTTGTTTTTTTTTAAAGTCTATGCTCAATAAGAGCTATGTTTTTTAATTTTATGAGTCACTACAAAAAAGTGTCTCTAAAGAGAACTGCCATTCACATAAGCAAATGATAAATGCAATATTTTGCAAGAGAATTTCAACAAAGTTATAAAACCTCTCATAATAGTAGAATTATTTTTTTAAGGTTAAGAGCACCATTTTCATTCTAGAATTCCTTTGTTAGTTTGCATGGCCAAAAGCCAGAAGTGTAAAGGGCACACTAAGCCAACAAATGGCTCTTGGAATGCCCTTTTAATAATAATACTATCAGTATAAAGAGGTACTGAGTCAGTTGCCAAAATGTGTCATGCTGGTAGACATCTTTAAACATTTTTTTTCTCAGCACCTGCTTGCTCTTTCTCCAATTTTGTTCTGTAGATTTATTCAAGTTCTCACATATTGTTCATTTTCCCAATTCAGGAGGTGAAAACTGCTGAAGAGACATCAAACCTTCCAAACGGTGAAGTTTCGGGTGAAGAGCACAAAGTTGTGGAAGTAATAACTGAGTATTTTGTTCACCTTCAGAAGTCCACTTTCACCCATTCCAATCATCCAGCATTTTCTATTCCCCCTGAGTCCCAGTCCAACAAAACCTTTAAGCAACATGCTTAACTTTAAGAATTTGAATAGTTCTATTGAATTCACAAGGATTGTGGCCCTTTTGCCTAACAACAGAGCTAGAGATGAGGTTTTTTTTTAAAAGGAACAGACAAATAAATCCTTAGGGCCTATTCACATATTTAAAAAAGAGGCTCCTTTTGTCTTAAAGGGAGTGAGTACACTGATGCACCCACGGTTTGTGTATGGATGAGTGTGATCTTGCACAGCTCACATAAACTTGCATCAGCATTAAAAATGAAGAAGTCCGTACTAACTGCTTGTTCATTTCCCCGGAAAGAAATAAGTCAGATAGCCCAATGTCTGAATAAATGTTGGCAACTGTATAATGGTTACTTGACTTTGAACAGTGAGTTTCTGAGACAGCACATAAGCAATCAGTTTTGTACATCTGTTATCTTTCTTTCCCCCCTCTGTAACTTCCTGATGTTCTCTCTGCTTTTCCTTTGTGGTCAGGAGACTGAAAAGTCTGAAGTAACTGAAGAAAATGAGGCACACACAGAAGACAATGTAGATGCAGTCGCTAATTCTATTGAACTGCCATCAGAAGAGCAACAGGTAATTTTCTCTTTTCTTCTCTGGGAGTTTAATCCACATCTGGGCTAAATTAATTAAATCCAAACGTCTCCAGACAAATCTTTAAACTCCTCAGCATGACTCTCAGGGTGGAGCTGGCTATATGTTGATCTAAAAATGGCCACAACTGGCGTTTGTGTGCAGTCTTCTTCAAGTTCACAAAAATCATGGGAAACATATGTAAATGCGGGTGAACTTTGCTCTGGGCCTTGACTAACAATAGCTGTCCTTTAGTTAACAGCTTCTCCCGCCACTTATAAACATGCACATTTTTTAAGCTCACCTAGAACTAAACACTAGTATGAGGAATAATCTGGAAACTAGAAGCTCAATCACTGTCTATACCAGAGAGAAAAGTTGTTGCCATCAATGGTTCAGGCACCTTTTCTTTTTGCTGACACAGACTAACACGGCTGCTAATCTAAAACCTGTAAAAACCCTGTTCTCCCCATACAAAAGTGCTCCTAATGTTGCACAAGCATTGCCAGTACCACTGCGAGTGTACTGCCTTGGCGCAAACCTTATTGATTCACAGACTTTAAGATCAGAAGGGACCATCATGATCATTAAGTCTGACCTCTTGCACATTGCAGGCCACAGAAACTCACTCACTCCTGTAATAGACCCCTAACCGCTGGCTGAGTTACTGAAGTCCTCAAATCATGGTTTAAAGACTTCAGGTTGCAGAGAATTCACAATTTACACTAGTTTAAACCTGCAAATGACCAATGCCCCATCCTCCAGGGGAAGACGAAACCCCCCAGGGATTCAGCCAATCTGACCCATGGGAAATTCCTTCATGACCCCAAATATGGTGATCAGTTAGACTCTGAGCATGTGGGCAACACCCACTAGCCAGACACCTAGGAAAGAATTCTCTGTAGTAATTCAGAACCCTCCCCGTCTAGTGTCCCATCACCAGCCGCTCGGGATTTCTGCCACTATTTGTAAAAGACACCAATCA
This sequence comes from Macrochelys suwanniensis, assembly GCA_033296515.1. NCBI lineage: Eukaryota > Metazoa > Chordata > Testudines > Chelydridae > Macrochelys > Macrochelys suwanniensis. The sequence continues at coordinate 156,290,922 of CM065775.1, read as the reverse complement.
GGTCCTGCTCTAATTTGCTAACTTCAGAAAGGTACCAGTGGATAGAAATGTGCTGGGAACTATATAGCTATCCTTGTGGTCTATTCAGTAGTCTGGTACAACAACAGCCAGTGGGAGTCTTGTCTGTGAATATGCTGCAGACCCAGAATGGTGAAGATGGTTATGTATGTTTGTGGAAGAGGAGAACCTCTTCCTCCTTGGTTAGGTGTTTTAAGTTACTGGCCTGGTCCAATTCCCCTGAGTGAGTGGCACAGACTGCCCATGTGTGTGGCAGGGTGGATTTGATTTAAATCAAATTGATTTAAAGCATGATTTAAATCACTAGTCAGGAAGACTCGATTCAATCATGGATTTCTACATAAAAGTGCATTCTTGTTGGTTGTTATAACCTTAATACATATTCTTCACAACTCAGAGATAGATATAGGTTTCATTTTTAGAAGGTGCACACTATACTTTTTTAAAGTGATTTATTTTGAAAAATTTTCAGATAGGTTTTACAGCTATATCAGAAAATGAATGATTGTTTGGTTATTTCATTTACCAAAGATAATTGAAGCAGATATTTATGAAGTCATTGGGAGGTGAACTATCTCCAATTCAACAGGTTAATCATTAATATTTGGAGGATTTTCTTGCCATGCTGTATTAGGAGGAGAACATCACCAGACTGACATTTAAATTGTTTTATTTAACTAAAACAACAATGTTATGTATTCTGGATTTTTTTCTTCAACAGCAAGCATATCATATTTTAACAAAACAAGCATCTGCATTTTTGAATGTAGTTAAACATTCAAGTTTTTTAAAATCAGGTTTGTTTTTGTTAACATTGTTTTTAACTAAAAGAGATAAATGAAATATTTTTTTAGAAAAAAACCCCAAAATTAAATCGACTATGTCAGCCAAGTCAACATGAGAAACTTAAAATATTAGCTTCTGCAGCTAACTCAGTCATCTTCACTTTCATTTTCCTGTTTGTTCATAATCTGGAAAAGAAAAACAAGCTTTCTTGCTTTTTCAGGTCCCAAACGATTTTTCAATTTTGAATGAATTAGTCCAAAGGAAGAAAATATTCTTTCTACACCGGCAGAAGAAGTTACTGCTGTTAAAAGTGAGATTATCACTTCAACAGTCTCTAAATCCAAGAGCTTAAGTGACTTCCACCAGTTCACTGGTGTGACTTTCTTTAAAACATCATCAGCAAACATATATTTCTGGAATGGTTCTTATTCCCAAACTGGGTCTCTTTTACAGCCTGCTGTCATTATAGGTTTTCCCTTCTAGTGAGAGAATGGAATGGTAGATCTTAAATCAATGAAGGCTATACTCAGAAAGACCTCAAGACTTCTGGAATATGCTGCTCAAACAGTTTCACTTTTGTTTCTACTGTCTGTCCCTCCCTTCTCACATTTATCTCCAGACTTCTTCTCCTTGTCCAGATCTATTCCACCCCCAACAATTTTCTATTCATTGAACTTTTTGAAACTTTGCACTTTTAGAGAGAGGTAAGGGAGGGACTCTGTGTACACACATTTGCAGAGGGACAGTAGGGTTGAGGTCTGTTATTTCTCACCTCTATATATTATTTATTTATTTATTTTAAAACATTTTTGCTGTTAACAAGCATGTTATCTCTGGAGACACAAATCCACAGTCTGAGAACTGCAAAACTAAGCATCTCTGATGGTATCTGCTAGACTGAGCACTGAGTCCCATTGGGTAGACAGAAAGATTAACCTAAATAATCTATACCAGGCATCGGCAACCTTTGGCATGCGGCTCACCAGGCTAAGCCCCTGGTGGTGCCTAGTCCTTGTGCCAGCTCTTGTCACGGGGCTGAATTTCATCCTTCAGTTGCATCTGTTCATTTTCCAAGCTTTTCTCACTTTCAGCCTGCATATGGTGGCCATTTAATACCTCTTTCCTCAAACCTTGGGGGAAGCCCTGGATAAGGCTGTAGAACATCTCTTGGCTGTATTGGGTTACTTGCTTTTCAGGCTGGCATTCTAGTCTAATGTTTTTCAAATGGGAACAGAATGCTGGAACAAGTTGTTGAAGTCTTAAAATGTATCAAGCAGCTGTGTATGAGAGGCTTTGTAATGCCATAATGTAATGTCATTTTTATCCAACTAACAACTTGCTGGTCTTCATTTCTTACAGGATAGGTTTGAGTCCCAGGTGGAAAACCTTGTCTTTTGGCCAGTATAACAGCTGGGTATGGGGTTGGGGGGGGGGGAAATAATGTGTTTAAAGTGATCTATTTATGGTTATGGCATAACCTGATTTTTCTTATGAGTTCTCTCATAGAGCATATTTCACTCACCAGACTCCAGCAATGTTCAAATGTTCCTTCAAGGGGTACAAAATAAAGGGAAAAAATCTGCCCAAACAACTATCATATGGTACTCCAAATCCCATCAAACTCATGAATTTCTGCTATCTTCTTTGTAAGGGAGGGTAACCAAAACTGAAGAAAGGAAGGGTTGTGTAGCAGTTAGGGTGCCAGCCCAGGACCCAGGAGCAGGGCTGTCCTTAGGATTTATGGTGCCCTACGCAGGATTATTAAACTGGTGCCCCTATGCCTGACTTGCTCTTAGCAAAACAAACATATTGGAAAACTTCTTCTTCTACTTCTAAAAATGTGATAAACAATTCCTTAACTGTAATCTGTGCTGACTCACTAATGTCGACAAATCTCACTACTAACGACATCTGTTCTTGATGATTTATGTCCAAAGTGCAATCTAGAATTACAGCAAAATATTTTGCCAAAGTAACCAATGAAACAATTTTGTCTCTCACTTTATCACTCATTAGCATGATCAGTTCATTTTGAATTCTTGGTCCCAAATGGTAGTCATGTATTTCATTTTCAGTTAATCTTCAGAGATGTTAATTCATCACTGTGTCAAATTTTCCCACCAGTTGTACAAGGCCCAAAATATTGCCATTTTTGGGCTGGAATGATTTCTCGATGCTTCCTCTAAAAGCAAGATTGTTTGTTGATAGATATTCAAAAATAGATAATAGATGTTCAAGAACATGATGCCATTGCTGCTTCTCTGACTCCAGCAACCGTGTATTTACTTTATGAAAGTTGGACAAAACATTGTGAAAACGTAAGACATTGGCTGCCCAACCTCTGGGCTGGCAAAAGCTATACTGACTCACTGGGAAAAAAAAGCAAGAGACTCTTAGCCCTGGGCTACACTAGAGGGGGGGTGGGTCGATCTACGATACGCAACTTCAGCTACGTGAATAGTGTAGCTGAAGTCGGCGTATCGTAGATCGACTTACCTGGCCGTGAGGACGGCGGCGAGTCAATCGCTGCCGCTCCCATGTTGACGCCACTTCTGCCTTTCACCGAGGTGGATTTCCGGAGTCGACGGGGAGCGCATTCAGGGATCGATTAATCGCGTCTAAACGAGATGCGATAAATCAATCCCTGATAGATTGATTGCTACCCGCCGATCCGGCGGGTAGTGAAGACAAGCCCTTAGTACAACTTATGGTCACTCTATACACTAGTCAGGAGATGAGCATATTACAGTTGTTGGAGGGCTCTATTTAGCAGTAACAGGGCTAGAGGAAAGCCAGTCAATATTTTTTGTTTCTCTGATAAAAACTGGCCCACTCCCTGCCCCAAACCAAACTTGTCACAAATAATTGTCAACAACTTAATTTTCTGGTTTTGGCTAAGATATTGATTCTTTTAAAAAAATATTGAAATTGGATTCAGGATTGTTAGCAAGCATTTTTGGCAAACAGAGTTGTTAAATGACAATCTAAATGGCAACGCAGTACTGCTTCCATGCTTGGCTTACCCCCCAGCTTGCTGATCCAACAGCTGCAGTAGAGGAGGAGATAGGTGGAAAGCTTCAGGACCCCAAAATCCACCTCTTGGGGTGCAGAGTGGCAACAGCAGCAGCAAACCCTCAGGTCTGATCACCCGCCACTGGGCACCACCACTAGCACCATGGACCATGGTGAAGTTAGCACAGCATCTGATCTCAGGGACGGGGCACCCACGGAGCCACAGCAGCTCATCCTGCCCTGCACAGCTCCCCCCGGAAGAGAGAGATCGCTGCCAGCCTGGGGGAGAGACGTGCTCCCCAGCTAGGGTGACCAGATGTCCTGATTTTATCGGGCCAGTCCTGATATTTGGGGCTTTGTCTTATATAGGCACCAATTACCCACCACCTAGGGTGACCAGACAGCAAGGGTGAAAAATCAGGCTGCCAGTGTATAACTGCTACCGGTAGCACATTCCTGCGTGGAGCAGTTTAATACACTACACCCACAGAGTGTGTGGTGCCCCAGACCTAGTGGTGCCTTAGGCGGCTGCCTATTCTGCCTATGGCTAAGGACGGCCCTGCTCAGTAGATCTAGGTTAAATTTCCTGCTCTGCCATGGACTTCCTATATGAAATTGGACAAATCACTTAGACTCTGTATAGGGGGAGGGATAGCTCAGTGGTTTGAGCATTGGCCTGCTAAACCCAGGGTTGTGAGTTCAATCCTTGAGGGGGCCATTTAGGGATCTGGGGCAAAAATTGGGGATTGGTCCTGCTTTGAGCAGGGCGTTGGACTAGATGACCTCCTAAGGTCCCTTCCAACCCTGGTATTCTATGATTCTATGGTTCCCTATCTGTAAAAGGAGAACAATAGCACTTCCCTACCTTACAGGGATGGTGTGTGGATAAATATGTTAAAGATGGTCAGATATGCAGGTGCTATGGTAATGAAGGCTACATAAGATAGGTAGATGTCAGTTTTAAGGTGAGCATGTAGCTTCAATGTATATAATGGCATTACACTAGTTTTAGTTTTATTCTCTATTTATTCTACAGCCTAACCCATCTTGTTTGCTTATTTGACCATATCTGGCCGTTGAGTAGAGGTTTTCACTGAGCTGTCCATGCCCAGGCTTTTCCCTGATTGGTTACAGTTAATTTAGAAGCCATCAGTGTGTCTCGTGTTCTGAAAGGGTGACCTTTCCATCAGTGCCCACTGTAATTTGCAACCATGTGGCTGCATCTTCTGAACGATAGTCAGGTCCCAGTTGGAGTTTCAGTTTACCATGTTGACCAACTTCTGCTAATTCAAACCAAAATAAGACTGTTACAGCACTGTAGTTTTATATTTCATGCCTTAATTAACACAAAGTTTTGAACCTTGTATTGACATTTTGGCTCTATTCACTATTTTGTTTCATACAGTTTAAAAAGGAAAGCTCAGTGTAGAGTATAACCCAGCCTGTTTAATTGTGCTGGTGATTATGTCATAGAAAAATTCAAATGGAATCCTGGCTAGTCAAAGATATCTTGATCTGTGCCAAGAAACATATGACAGATGATACAATAAGCTGTGGCTCTGTCTCAATTAAGGAGCTGTATGGAAGAGCCCAGATTCTGGAAGGCCTCTCCATGACAAAAGCTACAACAGCAGAATCAGGAACTAGCAGCAAATGGTGGTAAATGTAGGGCCTGACAGGTCTTCCCACCCAGTCCCTGCTGGGAGCTTCTCCAGGATACTGGGCCTCAAAAGCTCCACTCCTAAGTGGCCAAGGCCAGGGGTTCTCACAACAAATTTTTGGTGGCCTCAAAATGCGGCCACCAATGCTCACTGGTGGCCACACTGACACTTTTTCCCTAAAATACTTAATTAACTTTTGGAAAAACAATTAAATATGCATACATTCACATCCAAATAGTTGTAATGTATATTTTTAGGGTTTCTAGGCAGACTCAATAACAAATTCCAGTTTGATTTTGCAGGGTGGACAATTAGGAGAAAAAACAGCTTATAAACTGAGAATTGACTAGAAGTCATTAAGCAACAAAAAATATAGGACTCTATTATCATTTTGTAGTCACTTTTCAGAGTAGAAGCACAGTGTAAGTGTTTTTGGGAGTGAGCCCCAAGGGAACAATACCTCAAAATATAGCTCATAATTCCACATAATTGCTTTAATTTAAATTGGTTTTAGTCTCACCTATGTTTTCCCTCTATGACCTTTGACATTTTTTCTTAGATCTGCCCTTTTAAAAATCTTGTCTGTATCTCTTTTTGTGTAGGAAAAGGAGGAAGAACACCCAGTGACAGAGGTGCAGTAGAATGTCCAGACACTGTGTTTTCAATTATGGTGTGTGCATGCAGTGTGCATGCCCACTCATCCCCATCTACTCCAGCAGAAGTTAGCAAATTCACAAATCTCTTTGACATCTACCCACGTCCAAACTTGAAATACTGATAGTAAAGTCTGGTTAGGGACAATTATTGTTCAGTGCCCGTATCTAACTGGTTGAGCAGCAGACATTTGACCTTGATAATTAGAAACTAAATGAAAAGAACCTTTCCTTCAAAGGCTCTTTAATGAAATTTTCTGTGGGTTCCCAAGACACTCATTTCCTTTGAAACTCATTAATTTAAAACGATATTGATTATGCTTTACAAATATCTTGAATCCTTAAAAACCATCCTTCCAGTTAAGGTGTTGTTGTCTATACAGGGCAACTTTTCCCTGTCCAAGATTCTTAGAGCTTCTCTGGGGTTGCGGGTTTATGTTCTAAATCTTTCCCTAATATCCTCAGTAAGGTTAATTATTCTTGGGAGTTAATTGCTGATTCATACTGGAAAATAGCCAATACATTCTAAATCTCTCCACATTACTGTGTTCTGTCATACATTTATTATATATACATGGCTATAGTCAGTGTTGTGTCATGTAGACCTACAAGCTACCCATAGCTAGGGATGCCCCAGCTTTTCTCTATTCACTCCTTCTATCAGCCAGTGCCTCAGAAGAGTAAAAACCCTTTCACTATGGTTTCCAACTCTAAACTTGAGAGAAGTGAGACTCCCATGTAAAAGGTGAAAGGAATCTGCATCCATTTATTGCTGTGTTGATGCTCTTTAAACATTTCCCTAGGTTCTGCGCCAGCATCTCACTGGACATTCATGCATCACCGCGATGTCATGCAGAGCTTTTTAAAAAAAAGATGTATCCTTACACTTGATGTAAATTTAATGGATTTGAATATCAGATCCAATATGCAAAATCTGGAAAGATGTCAGTTGTTTGTGAGCCTTCTTGGATTGTTCTCAACAACATTGGCCAAAGAAATCCTTCTTAAGGATAGACTGGAAATACTTCCAAAAATGCCATATGAAATTCCATTTGAATGGGCATTTTCCAGTTCAGTTAATCTAAGGGGAAGCTCATTTGAGTGCTTTATAAAGTTTGCTTTATAAAGTTTGATTCTGCAGGAATGGTTCTTTAATGCAATTATGTTTAACTGGCACCTTTGTACTCAAGAGCTCCATACCCATGTGTGTATTTAGTTACAACCATTAACTTTGCTGACTCAAGCAATTTTTTTTATTGTTTCTGTTAGCACTGCAGAGTCAATATAGTTCTGGGAGAGGGAACTGGGTTATATTCTGCCTCACATATCATCATCAGAACTTCTAACTGAAGTCTAGTTGCTCAATCTTTAATTGTTAGTTATGCATAATCCTGAAAGAACCCCCCTTAATTTTTCACAGTGTGGGTGGACTTTGTAGGTGTGGCAGTTAGCAATACTTTTTACTTGCAGAGGGAGCAGATTTAATCCAGAAATCACTGAAGGACAATAAATGCAAAACATTACAATGTCATTTTTAGTCACTTTCAGAGTAGAACTTCCTTTTAAAAGCTTCACTTGCTATTCAGAGGAAGACAGAGCAAACAGGGGGTTTGTCTACTCTACACTGTCATTAAAAAATCCACAGAACTGAGTTTCAGGCCAGCTGACTTGGGCTCACAGGACTATAAAATTGCAGTGTAGACATTTGGGGTTGGGCTGGAGCCCACGCTTAGAGGCCTTCCTTCCTCATGTGGTCTTGGAGCCCAGGCTCCAGCTTGAACCTGAATGTCTACACTGCAATTTTATAGCGCTCCAGCCCGAGTCCTGTGAGCTCAAGTCAGCTAACCCATGCCAGCTGCGCCCATGCCACGGTCTTTTATTACAGTGTAGACGTACCCATAGGCTGTTTCCTCTGTGGTATGGAAATGGCAACTTTCAGATAATGGCTTCTTTGGCTGTTCTAATGATGTTCCTTAGTCAGAAAGGTTTTTTTGTTTTGTTTTTCACTTCTGAAATTCATTCTATATCTCAAAAAGCAAAGAATATGTTGGAAATGGAAACACAGGCTTATTATTTGGCTCTGAATGACTTCAGGCTTTGCAGTAGCCTAGTTCATGGGGCATGCATGTTGACTTTCTCATTGCAATAGAATAAGGTCTCATCCAAAACATCAGATGCTTATCATATTTGTATACATGTATATTCAAAATCTAATCTTTAGCATCTATTTACAGCTTAGATGTATCTTTCCCCCCAGCTGTTCTGTGAAAGGCATTTTTATACTCCAAAGCTTGCCTGTTAATATCATAAGGCTAGTGCACTGTGTGTATGATTTTTTTTTAAAAAAAACCAACCCTGCATGAAATGTATCTGTGCTATTTTTGTTTTATACACTAATGAATGTGACATCTGCTAGATACATAATCTAGATACAGTTGCAAATTTAGGGATCTATATTTCAAGACTCCTCATTTTTCTTTCAACTCTCCTGTGATCACTTTTGTACCCCTGTTCTACAAACAAGGAGGAGGAAGAAGAAGAAGACGAGGAGGAAGAGGAAGAATCTTAGTATTTTTTATGGCATTTTTTTCTTCAAAAGGTTTTTCAGGTAATTATGAAGTCAGCCTGCTTTAGTTTTTAAACAAGTGTAAGGAAACATCATATACTTGAAAATCCTGATTCTGCCTAACAGCATTTGCGTATAGTCAATTTACTATTCCCACCCCCATATAATCAGTCAGTTTTCCCTGTTTTTTGTGAATCTTTTAGACAACCAAAGGTCAGACAAATATATATATTTAAACAGGAAGAGTGACTTGTAAAATCAAAAGAACACCAGGAAGCCTCAAAGGCAGGTGTAGTGTGTGAAACTAAACTACTTTTTGACTAGATTTTAAGGGGACAGTGCCCCTTTAACTTCAGCAGATAGCTGTTTTTTATATTTATTTTTGCAGTAGGAGGAAGGTAGGAATCCAAGCATCAGCCCTTACACATAACCCCTCTCCTTATCCCTAAAGAAAATATAGAAAGGGTATTGGGGGTTTCCATACTCAGTATTTCAGGGACCAACACTTATCCTTTTCACCCCTCGTTATGGCCTCAACCCTGTATAGATGTCATCAGAGGAGCCCTGTCTCCTAACTAGAAAGCCAAGATGTTCAGTTCTACCAAGGACTGCCATTATCACTGCTCTGATTTGGCTGGTAACAAGCAGAACACAGAGAAACCCAACCCTCGTTTTTGGCCAAGTGGATGTATGTAAAGTGTACTTTTACAGCTAGTCCCTAGAGTCATGCATCTTTTTTTATATATACCTAAAGCTGTATACTGTGCTCTCGATAATTTTTTTTATTGATTTGATTATTTCCAGATTTTTTTTTGCCCACATTGATATTTTGCCAATTAATCAAAATCATAGTAATCTGATAGACTTGTGTCACCTACTATAACTAAAGAGTTGTTTTACAGTAGCTGCATACTAAGGTACTATTCACCAGTACATTGAACTTTCTTTTCTTCTTGCACATCTGGAATATTTACATGGTTTGTAAAAATGATAATCGGTGCTACTGAAAGCACTTTTTTACATAAAAAGTAAAATTGTCCACGATAATAATAGCAACAACAATAATAATAATGAATAAATTAATAATGAATAAATTCCCATTTTAAACACTGAAGTCTGGAAATGTAAAGGTTAAGATTCTCTGTAATAACCCGCCTAGCACATATTAAGCTCAATTTTCCCCTCAGAAATAGCCACACATCTCCTACTGACGTTGTACATGCATTTCGGAATGCATATGCAACTCCAGGACTGAGCCCGTTCTGTATTAAGATACAGACACTACAGTATAAACTAATAAATCATCATACTCAATATTTCTGATGTGGATGAGTTCTCTCCATTCTTCATCACTGCAACTCCATTGACTTCAAAGGGTTACTCCTGACTTACACCTGCTAGGTGAGAGGAGATAGGGCCTCTTAATGCTTCCATGTATTTAATTCCCCAGGTTTTCTTTGTTTTTCCTTCTTCTTAAAGAAGAAATGGTTCTTAAGGGCTAGATCAGCTCCCAAGTGGGAAAACACTTGTTTAGGGAATAGGAAACTCAGCAGTTCTAGCAGATTGTCCCCTGGTGGGACAGATTCTCTCCTTCTTTGCAATATAGGCAGAAGCTGATCCAAAGCCCTTTGAAGTTAATGGAATTACCAGTGACTTCAGTATCTGGGCTTCCACCCACAGAACTCAGCAGATCCATGGCTGCCAGGGTGGAGACCCAGTGTCTCAGCATGGCTTTGTGAGGGATGAGGGGCCAGGCTTCCCATCTTTCACTCTACCCCCATCCAGCACTGGGTTTCTTCACTGCTTGGGGATTAATGTGCCCTAATGTTGTACAGTGCTTTGTATGTGACGTTCTATGATGGTGCTAATTTTATTTATTTATTTGCTTTTTTCCTCTTCAGGAAGCACAAGTCCGTGCAGCACCAGAGAAAATAAAACCACCTCTTCCCCGACAAACAACCCACTGTTGCCTTTCGCACCAACACATGTATAGATATCTATATATCCCCAAAACACAAGACACCACTCTGCCCTATATTATATATATATTTGGTATTCTGGTCTTTTGTTAAAGTGGGTCATCTTAATTCTGTCTGACAAGATCTCAGACTTAGCTTTATATGTTCTAATAGTACTGTCTATGTCTAATTTTAGATTGTAAGCTCCTTGGGGCAGGGACCGTGTCTTCCTCCATGTTTGTACTCTGCCAAGCACACTATCGGCACTCAGTCAATAACCACAGTTGTGCATTGAAACTGTATTAGGAGGTAAAGAACTTCAGCACTGAAAACTCCAAAGAAGATCCCTGTGTACAAGCTTTGTGTCGCTTATCTCTGAACTGGCCTTTAAAATGAATGTGATTTCCATTGTACAGTAGTTTAAATAAACACATTTTAGGTCAGGCCTTCTATTTGTCCACAGAGGCATTAATTTAACCATAGTACATGTCACAGTTACAGGGCAAACTGCATCTTAGCTCCCTTTTAGTCCCTTTTGTGTGACAGGCCTGGTTTCCTGCACTTCACCCTGGGTGGAAACCTGCAGTCTGGGCTACAGCCCCACTGTTTCCCCAACTATGTTAATGCAACAGGCCCAACTGCATTTAGCACCTGTCAGCCCTTTCAATATGGGGACCTGTGACCAGAGCGTTGATTAAAATGACTCAAATAGTGCCTTCAGACCAAAGCATTATTTATTCCTTCTGCCAAAGATACAAAACATGTAGAGCAAAGGGTAAAACTAATAAAAGCACTATACACCTGGGCCTGGTACAGCTGCATCTTCCCTTGCCAGCTTTTGTTAATGCCCCTCAGACCAGCTTAACGCCCCCCGCCCCATCTCTGGCTGGAAGAAAGAGACTGTCCCGATCACATCAGCCTTTCCCTGTCTGTATGTTGCCTTGCCAGACTGTCAGCTTTTGCTGCTATCCTGGGGCACCTCCTGGCACTCACTCAATCCCCAGCCTTTTCTAGCCCCCAGCATCCTCTAATGGCCAGCAGTGTAGCTAGGGGGGGAGCAGGGGGAGCGGCCGCTCCCCCTGAGCACATTTTCCAAAAGTGGCACCTTTTTAATTTTTGAAAGGGTGGAGACGGTGTGAATGGAGGTGGAGTGACAAAATAACACAGGGGTCCCGCTGCTGGCCCCACCAAGAGCCCGCTGCTGGCCTGGATGAAGAACCCAGACTGGCAGCAGGCTGAGAGACCCCTGCTGGCAGGAGCCCGCAGGGGGAATCCTAGAGCGGTGGCTGGCTGAGCCGCTCAGCCCGCCCCGCTCTGGGATTCCCCCCCATGGGCTCCTGCCAGCAGCGGTCCCGCCACTGGCCCCACCAGTTTGATTCCCTTTTCAATTTTTTTTAATCCTCTCCCTCATCATGAAGGAGTGATTAAACCAGCATGGAAATTCAACTCTCTGCAGAGAACTGGCACAAAATCCGTACACCAGTAAAGCCTTGGTCCTGAGAGCTTAAGTGGTGCATTAAGCCTTATAGCTGATGCCCTCCACAGTGAAGGGGTGAATTGCACCCCCTGTGTGAAGAAACCTTCTCCCCAGTTGTTATGCCCATACAAGACAAAGTAAACGATTAGATCAACTTTTAAGGTTGTATCAGAGGCCTGGAACCTGAGTCTGACCTCACACTGATTGTACATTAGGGCATCTCCATTGCCTTCAGTGGACTGACTTCTGATTAACACAAACATGAGTGAGGTGAATCAAGCCCTTTCTCAACAGTGGAATTTGTCTTAGTTACAGCCATTGTCCTCTGGTGTCTGTGCCTTGTCGTGGCGGGACAGCTTGCATGCTCTAACGATCCCCAGAGTCTGTGTTGGCAGGGGCTTTTTTCTCCTTGTAGGTTCAACCATGCTAGATTGGTCTGTGGGGGAGGGTACAGACAAAACAGACACCCAGGTCTTCCAGGTTGGGGGTTAGACACAGGGCTAACAACCCTGTCCCATAAAAAACTAAATATGTTACGGAAACAGCAACGGAGAAATCGACCATTGCCGTGTGTGATGGCCTTCAGGAGTCAATGACCCGTATGACTGCCAGTGGTGAATGCCAAAAGGAAGCCACTGGCATGAAGACTGAAGTATTCAACATCAAGACAAAAACCAAACTTGTTTTTTGGAATGTACGGACAATGTATGAAACAGGGAAGTTAGCTCAGGTCACAGCAGAGATGAGACGCTACAGCTTACACATCCCGGGTGTCAGCGAGAGCAGATGGGCAGGATCAGGAAGACTAACAACAGCCTTGGTAAAAACTTTTCTGTTTTCTGGACGGGGTGATGGACAACACCATTCAACACTACTTTATAGTGCAGAATGCTGGGGAATGAGAAAGTATGACTCGTCCAAACTGTCTTCATTCCATACAACCTGCCTCAGAAAAATCCTCCGTATCTTTTGGCCCAGAACAATCTCAAACCAAGATCTATTGACACAGTGCAGCCAAGAGGATCTAAGCACCATCATTGCCAGGAGGCATTGGAGATGGATTGGTCATGTGCTTCGGATGGAAACTGATTCCATCATCAGAGTAGCAATAAGATGGACACCTGAAGGCAAGCGAAAACGAGGCTCCCTGAAAGCAACATGGTGAAGAGCTGTGAAAGCTGAGCTGAAAAAACCTGGGGCACAGATGGGGAACCATTGAAAGACTTGCCAGAAACAGCCACGAGTAGAGGAGCTTCGTCACTGCCCTAAACACCAGAGGCTTAATAGGAGCATCATGATGATGATGATGACAGCCATTGTGGCCAGCCACCAGTAGATGAAACCCCCAAGTGTAGGCAATAGCCCTCAGTATCAAGTGGGGGGTGCATTGGGTCAGTGCAAACAGTGACTTGTAGTGGCTTTGCCTGTCTTTGCTAAAGGTTTAGACTTGTGCAGCTATAGTAGATAGGCAGCGATGGGTGAAGCTGTGGAAAATCCTAGGCGTAGACAAGGCCTGAAATAAACAGATAGACTTCGTTAGAATTTGGAGTTCAAATATGGTTTTAAACAGCCTTTTACCCTCTCCTTATCTCCTCCCTTTGAATTGTTTACAGCTGGCTTAGTTGCAGCACTCATTCTTCTGCAATACTGAGGGAAGCAGATCTGTTTATATTGTGTCTGGAATACATCACTTTCCTCTGCTCCTCCCAGTGTGTGAAAGCCACTGATTTCACTGGATTTGAAACGATGCTTTCTATCCCCATGCCTGTGTTTTCTTTTAGTTTCATTTAGAGAGGGAAGTTATACTGTAATTTCCTTTGTGTTAGGAAATGAATGATGTAAAATCATACCAGTAATTTACAGAACCCTATTTTGGTTAACCATCTTTCATGACATTTATTTACATTAAGGGTTTCTTCTGATGAAACTTTAGGATGAATTGACAACTGTACTTGATAAACAGTTTCCTTGGTACAAGCATCAAGTAATGTTCCTCTTTAGTCAGCTGCAGTTGCTCTATCCTAGTGTTTCTCAACCTTTTCAGGTTGGCAATCTCTTAGTCAAAATCAACATTTTTCACTCACTCCTTATATTTTTACTCTTACCGTAAATGTATCCATGATGAAAGTGATATGCCTATAAAATCTATCGGTGTGTTTCAAGAGGATGACACAGAGTACTTGGCCTTGAAGAGTAAGAATATCTGGGGAGCCAGGGAGCAAGATTTTCTTTGCTTTAGATTATAATACAATTTTCAACACCTCAACCCCCCCCAATTGCCTTTTGTGACCCCCACTGAGATTTTTGGCCAAGGTTTGAGAAACACTGCTTATATCCCATCCATTACAAATCCAAACTTTACAAAAAGTCAAAATCGGAAGTAGTTCGTTACATTTTGGCTTAGGACTAAAACACGTCAAAAGTTATTCTTTGCTAAATTTCTTCTCCTTTTCAGACCATGCCTGAACAGCTGGGATATCTTATGCTGTTAGATCTTTGATAGTGTACTGCTAATTTAGATTTTTAAAATATGATCAGTAAAATGTCTCAATCCTACCTTCCAATCTGCAAAGTACATCTCTCTTTATCTTGGAATATGAGGTCTGGTAGATACAAACATAGTAACTACTTTTTCAAAAAAATATGCACCATGAAATAGGCTGTGACAAGCAAAGAACACTGCAGAATGTAAGTAACAGGTCCCTGCCTTTCAGGGCTACTCTGGCTGTGGAGTATAAAAGGAAGGGGCAGGGAGTTCAAAGAGGAAGTAGGCGAAAGGGTATGGCTCATCCCCTTCTAGCTGATGGCTGAAGCAGGATAGTCCCTGAGAAATAAATCTCAGCTCAGATCTGTCCAGCTGTACCCAATTTCCCATGTGCCAGAGTTGGTGGCAGCAGCTGGGAGCAGTGGTACCCTTTCAGATCTCTAGATACTGCCATGGCACCTTTTAGTGCAGGTAAATTCTTTACTCACATCACACAGAAGATAGAAACAAATCTTTCTTTAAAAAGCCAGTTGTGTTTCACTTAACAGAGCCACATCTGGAAATGAAAACAACTCACTGTCACGGCATGTCAGAAGGCTGTAATATATACTCAGTGAAACTTAAAGTTAGGGATAACTTAAAAAAAAAAAAGGATAGTTGAAGATTTAGGGAATTAAGTCAAATATAGCAAAGAATGCATGTTTTTCACCAGTTAGAGTGACAATCCCAAAATGACATGAAAATATTTAACTGACATCAGGGTAATTAAAGAGGGGAACTAATAACCGCCATCTGAGAATCTCACACATGTTATAAAAAGTAGTGAATTAAGCCTCAAAACATCTCTAAATTATTTCCATTTTACAGAGAGATGCAATGACTTGTCCTAAGCGCTATGGCAGAAGGTGGATAAGAAAGAAAGAAGTCAGGTCTCCTGATTCACATTCCTCTGCTTTAAACCACATAAACCATCCTTTTGTAAATTGGACCGACTTTCACAATCTTTGAAAAGAGAGGGGAACTCCAGAGTACCCTGCCCTAGGAGATCCAGAAATAAAGCATGGGGTGGTATACAATAACCCCCATTTCCTCCTGAGACCAAATCTTCTCCTAGTAGTTGGTACCATGATTACATTGACTGGAAATCAGCAGACCTGAGTTTTAACCCCAGCCATTTTGAACCTGGACAGGTCAGTTAATCTCTTTGAGCCTTGATTTCCCTGCCAGTAAAACAAGAATAATACATACCGTGCTTTTAAAGTTTATACAAACAGGACTAATGCTACAATGTATCCTCTACTCACTCTTTGGCTAATCACCACACTTGTTGATCAACATATGAAAGTATAATTACATCTTTTTATGGTGATCTCTGATTATGTTACAAGGCTTCTGAGTAATCAGTTTTACATACACAAAAATCTAATTTATAATTTTTCCAGTTACTCAGCATATTGACATTTAATTAAAATGCATCTTCTTTGGTGTTCGTAATAGCCTTTTTCCTTACACTGTCTTTGCCATTTGCTAAACACACTTTCATTAATATTTTCTTTTTAATTATCTCTCCATTTGTATTGTTAATTGCCCTACATCAACCCCATGGTGTATCAATTAAGTCCAGGTCTACAGTACCCGCCAGATCATCTAGATGCGATAAATCAATCCCCGAGCACTCTCCCGTTGACGCCAGTACTCTATCGACGCGAGAGGTGCAGGCGGAGTTGACGGGGGAGCGGCAGCGGTCGACTCAGCACCGTGAAGACGCCATTTGCGTAGCTGAAGTTGCGTATCTTAGGTCGATCCTCCTCTACCCCCCCCCCCATGTAGACCAGGGCTACGAAGACTTGCTAGTGGACCCTTTGCTCTGGGGAAATCTAGGGTATGCCTACACTGCAATTAAACATCCATGGCTGGCCCAGGTCCGCTGACTTGGGCTCGTGCTGTGGGGCTGTAAAATTGCTGTGTAGATGTTTGAGCCTGAATGTCTATACAGAAATCCTGCAGCCTGAGACCCCCGAGCCCAAGTCAGCTGACATAAGACACCTGCAGCTGGTAGACAATTGCAGTGGAGACGTACCCATATGGTCCAGTCCTATAAACAAACAGAGAAATGCCATTGAGTTGAGTGTTAGACCTTGTTTCCCTCAGTCAACACATTTGACTAACAGTACACATTTCAAAGATACATTCACCTTGGTCTCCTAGTTTTGGAAGTATAAATTCTATATTCTCACACCAAAACAATATAGAACATATCATCTCAAATCCTCTCTTTTCATCCTCATGGTGAGTTATGTAAGTTTTGTTTAGGTGAAAATTTGACTAACAGTATTAAACCACAATTTAAAAATATAATGTAATGCTGTAAGAGAGGGATCCAGACCACCAGATATTTTTGAACAGACTTCAAATTCTTTTTATTTACTTATTATTATCATTATCGTTATTATTTTTGTATTATTTTCTATGGAGTTTGGACCTTGACTTTACCTTGACCAAGAAATTTGGATCTTGACAAAAAATAGTTGACTACCCCTGCTGTAGGAGAATACAAGCCAAAAGAATTAAAACTAGAAGTGGAAAAGAATGTGACAGATGTCCTGGGTCTGTGTGGCTTTCAGCCTTTTCTGGGACCTTTTCAGTCTCTCCCCCACACCTCCTCTGGTGCTATTTGGGGAACTCCATGCCAGAAGTGGCAGAAGATCATTTTGAATCGAGGGGCTGAGGTTTGGGTCTGGGGGGTGTGCATCGAGGAGCCTGGGGTGCAGAGGGCACTCAGGCAGTGCCAGGGACTCTGGCAGCGGCATGGCAGGCAGGTGTTCACCTTGGCCTTGAAGACACACGGCAGACTGAGGGAGCAGCTGTGGTCAGCATAGGCGCCAACTTCTCCTGGCGGCGGTGGGTGCTTGTGTCCCCCGCCCCTGTCCCCGCCCCGACTCCACCCTTGCTCCACCCCCATTCCAACCTCTTCCCCAAAGTCCTCGCCCCAACTCCACCCCCTCCCTGCCCCTATTGGACTCCTTTCCCAAATCCCCGCCTGGCCCCGCCTCCTTCCCTGAGTCTGCCACGTTCCCATTCCTCCCCCCTCCCTCCCAGAGTTTGTTACGCTGTGAAACAGCTGTTTTGTGGCTGCAAGTGCTGGGAGGAGAAGCGGGGATGGCGCACTCAGGGGAGGAGATGGAGGCGGAGGTGAGCTGGGGGGTGGGGTGGGGAGCTTGGCTGCCAGTGGGTGTTCAGCACCCACCAATTGTTCCCGTGGGTGCTCCAGCCCCAGAGCACCCACGGAGTCGGCGCCTATGGTGGTTAGCGTGGCTGCAGCAGCATGGTGTCCCTGCCCCCACCCCCATCCCTGGCACCCAGAGCAGCCACCGACCCAGCTCCCTGTCTCAGCTACTGCTTTTATATAACTGGCAGTGGCTCCTGCCCTGGAGGGGAAACAGCCCTCACTCTGGCCTGAATGATGTGACTCCACCCAGACACCCCTTCCCCATTCAGCCTGGATCCAGCCCCCACCTCCAGGTGCCCCTTTTCTTCCCAGCTGGGCTGGAGGAGGAACAGGCCCAACATGCCCCATACCATACCCTTCCCAGGTATAGAGGAAACATTCAGGGGCAGAATCATAGGTCAGCCCCTGTAATATTTCCATTGCAGGGGGCGCTAGCCTTCCCCTCTCCCCCCATTGCTTTTCAGTGAGCAGCAGTTCCTAGGTCTTGGTTCCTTCTCTGGAGTCACTCCTCTTTTCCATTACCCACACCTCTCCTTATCTATCCCAGAGGCCTGATTGGGTCACAGACCCATTTTCCCCACCAGGGAAGGTGAGTTATCTGTGTCACAAGAGGGGCTGAGACCCATTTCCCCTTAGGGGCCAGCCACCCTATGACAGCCATATTATAAAAGTCTGTATAAGACATGGCAAAGCTATATATACTTTTTACCTGAAAAGCCAGAAAACCTGACAGGCAAACACTGAGGGTATGTCTACACTGCAAAGTTGTCGACAAAACTTTTGTCTTTCACAGGTACTTAAAAAAGCCCCCCCCCACCGCGGAAGACAAAAGTTTTGCCGACGCAAGTGGCAGTGTGAATGCGCCTTTGTCAGCAAAAGTGCTGACAAAGTACCAACAAAGAGCATTTACACATGTTGACTTTTAGCGACAAGGCTGTGTCGACCCAGCCTTGTCGCTAAAAGCTACGTGGTGTAGACAAGCCCTGAGAGTGCATTTATATCTCAGTGGAAAACTTCCCCATTCCCCACAATAATGTGCTCAATTGACTATAAAGGAAGAAAAGAAAAACAGCCCCATTTCTTTGTCTCTTGTGGCCTGATACTTTACTGCACTGTGCCTTTTGTGGTCATTTACACCAGTGCAAAGTGAGTGCTAAATAGGTGTAAAATGCTACCAAATTAGAATAGTAATGCTTTACACCCACTTCATAGGGGGGTAAATAACTATTCAAGATCCAGGGCTATGTGAATTCTTCCCTTCAAGGTGTTTTAGATTACCTATCAGCCTTGAAGAATTCAGACCTTTCACAGAGTTCTGTCATTCATTGGCAGGGAATGAAGAATTCTGGGCCAGTAGTGTTTTATACTCTGTACTTAGGACTGGCTGAAAATTTTCCATTAAGACTATTTTTTGGAAACATTTTTGCAGAAAATTTTGATTTTTTTGATCGAAACCCCAAAAGTCCAAACCACATTCGGAAATGCTGCTGCTGCTTCATGGGAGTTGTAGTTTGGGGGCCACATGTTCCCATTCTCCTCTATGGACCCAGCTGGAATTTATCTCTCATGATGCACTGTGGTCATGTAAGTGCCATGGTATGCCATCTCCCCGCATCAAGAGGAAAGACCGGGATGTCTCATGAGAGACTTAATCTGAGCGGGGATCCCAGGCCATAGAGGAGAGTGGGAGCATGCATTACCATGGTGGAATTTCGTAATTGACATACCTTATTTTCATTCTTAAATTTTTGTTTTGTCAAAACCTCAAAATATTCCATGTAAAATTTCAATGAAAATGACTTTCTGATTTCATCAACATTTTCGATTGTGGATAGCCCCCTCCCTCCCATTTTCTGACTGGCTTCATCAACACTGCATTCAGTTTTGTACAGGCATAAATGCCTGCACTCGGTGGTTACCCTTCATACATCACTGGCATCATTCTGGCAAATTACAACAATGCGAGTTCCAATTTCATTGCATACTTTATCCCTCAGGGTAAACTCTATACTTCAGCAGGATATCAGTCCCAGCCCATGTCCCTTGATCAGAGTCTCTGCCACAATAAAATCTCATACCAAATTAAGGGTTTCAGTATCTATGGTGGTTTGCCAGCAATCCACTACATCCAGCATTCGGCCATTTGCCATCCTACTTACCCCAAAGTAGGGAGTTAGTTTCTGAGATCTCTCCCTGGAGGCTTCCTCCCTGGTCAGATGAGGTTTAGGATGAAAGACTATGGTGGATAAGGAGAATGTATCCCTCTGTCCACATCCCCAGTTTTTACCTAAGATGTCCTCAGACCTTCATCTCAGTTAGGTCATCCTTCTTATAGAAAACTGTGTAGAGGGTATCGGTCATTAAAGTCACAGCTCACTGATTCTCTGAGTGGAGATGATAGCCATCTGTAGCTTGTTCATGCTGAAGAATGTGTCCCAAATCCTGAATTAGCTCGTTGGGAAAAGTCTGTAGCTGTAGGGCTGGACTAGATGTGAGGCGTATCAGGTAGGGGAACCAAATTTGTCTTGGCCGTTGGTGTAATTAGGATGACCTTGGCTCTGTCCTGCTTGATTTTGTTTAGGATGCTGAGTAGCAGCAGCATTGGAAGACAGGTGTAGATGGGACTTTTAAACCAGGAGATGAGGAAGGCATCTCTCAGAGATTGATGGCCTAGACTGCCTCTCAAGCAGAACTTTTGGTACTTTTTGTGGAGCAAAGGGGTATGTGACCAGGCTCCCGTCTGGGGTTGGGAGGTGGGGGGGTCACACACTGTGATTGCTTAATTAGGGCAAACTGCAAAGAATGGGGCAGACAATTCCCAAAACTGGTCATTATTCTAATACTTGGATTCAACAAGCCAGCAACAAAATAGCTTCCACCTAGTAGCCAAAAACACAGTTCTCTTAAAGCAACCCAGCCTCGGGCTTCCTTTCAGCCAAGTCAAATGTGATGAGGATTACTGAATATCTTATTCGTCATATAAAAAGTTCTACCAATCCCAAAGGATAGGACACATTATCTCCCAGGTCAATGAATATTTCTTACCCAAATATACACTTACAGACAATTCTTATTAACTAAACTAAGATTTATTAAAAAAGAAAAGAGAGAGAGAGTATTGATTAAAAGATCATTATACATACAGGTAAAAATAGAGTTCTTGGGTCAATTTCATAGTAGAGATGGGTTTTAGAGTGGTAGCCGTGTTAGTCTGTATCAGCAAAAAGAATGAGGAGTACTTGTGGCACCTTAGAGACTAACAAATTCATCTGGGCATAAGCTTTCGTGGGCTAAAACCCACTTCATCAGATGCATGGAGTGGAAGATACAGTAGGAATATATATATCTATATATATCTATAGATATATACACAGAGAACATGAAAAGATGGGGGTTGCCATACCAACTCCAAGAGACTAATCAATTAAGGTGGGCTATTATCAGCAGGAGAATTTTGTAGTGATAATCAGGATGGCCCATTTCAAACAGTTGACAAGAAGGTGTGAGTAACAGTAGGGGAAAACTTAGCATGGGGAAATAGTTTTCAGTTTGTGTAATGATCCAGCCACTCCCAGTCTTTATTCAAGCCTGATTTAATGGTGTCCAGTTTGCAAATTAATTCCAGTTCTACAGTTTCTCGTTGGAGTCTGTTTTTGAAGTATTTTTGTTGAAGAATTGGCACTTTTAGGTCTGTTATTGAGTGACCAGAGAGATTGAAGTGTTCTCCTACTGGTTTTTTAATGTTATGATTCCTGATGTCAGATTTGTGTCCATTTATTCTTTTGCATAGAGACTGTCCGGTACATGGCAGAGGGGCATTGCTGGCACATGATGGCATATATCACATTGGTAGATGTGCAGGTGAACGAGCCCCTGATGGCATGGCTGATGTAATTAGGTCCTATGATGGTGTCACTTGAATAGATATGTGGACAGAGTTGGCAACAGGCTTTGTTGCAAGGATAGGTTCCTGGGTTAGTGTTTTTGTTGTGTGGAGTGTGGTTGCTGGTGAGTATTTGCTTCAGGTTGGGGGGCTGTCTGTAAGGGAGGACTGGCCTGTCTCCCAAGAGTTCTTTTAGAATTAGTCCATAGGTTGAAGTCCAATGTCCAACACCAGGTCATCCAAAATGAAATTGGAGACCTCAGTCTTTCGGCTTACACTTCCCCTGATGAAGCTTAAGCAGATTTGAGATGAAAAGATCAGGTCCCAAGAGTTTTTATAGAGATTTTTTGCAGGCTGTGATAGCTTCTTCACAGCAGGTGTTTCTTGGGTGAAGAATAGTGTCTTTGAAGTAGAATTATCTATTTCCTATGCATGCATAGGTAACTAGCTGCATTCATCTGCATAAGGTAATTATCCATTATCCAGTTCATAGACAGTTTACTACAAACTTCAGAGAAATATAGACAATGACATTATTACACACAAGTTTTATCTAAATGTTAATATTTCCTTTTAATCTCTGAATTAATAGAATACAGTGATAGACAGGAACCATCGGTTTACATGATAAACATCTAACAAGATATAACATCTAACAAGACACATACAATTAGTATTACCTTTAATTCTCTAACAATAGAGGTTTGCATTTCAAAGCTCTAGTCTATTTAACATGGCTATGTTAGCTATTCATAAGGAATAGCCCCAATTACCATTTATATATTTCTCAAATATGTCTTTAAAGGTTGAATTTGGGTCATTTAGCCTGCAAGTTGCTTAACCCTTTCTGGCCCTGTGTCACAGGGTCTATTTCCAGGAGACTTCAGGTGAGGAAAATATGTTTGACAATCAGATAGTTCACTTCCCACATGGAGTTGTTGGGGTAGCCTTAGAGACTTTATCCAGTTAGGAATACGTTGGGGTGGCTTCTGAGACATTATCCACTCAGTTCCCAATTGTCTCCACCGCTCACTTGGTAAGGCAACTCCCATCTTTTCATGTACTGTTATTTATATATTCCTATTGTATTTTCCACTCTATGCATCTGATGAAGTGGGTTTTAGCCCACAAAAGCTTATGCCCAAATAAATGTGTTAGTCTCTAAGGTGCCTCAAGTACTCCTCGTTGTTTTTTCAGTTCCCAAGAACTCAGCTCAACTCTAAACTTGTCACTGTGGTTTCTTTATTGGCATACAATCAAACTACACTGGAGCTGATCCGGTTCAAGTTTAGGGGGTGCATACAGGGAATACCGCACATCCAAAGTTACATAAACACCCCCTTCCTTTATATACATTTACACATCACATTATACTCACTGTACATTACATCACATTTTGCAATTGGCTTGGTTACTTTGCAGGAACCAATCACTGTATAGCATGCACTGTCCATGCCTGCCTATGTTCAACTTTATCTTTACACTCCTGACTTCTCTAGTGCATTAGTATCTTGTTCTTAGTAAACGTTTCCGTGGGTGTTCCCCCTCTTATCTTAGTGTATGCTCAGATGTTTTATCTTACTGACCAACTTACTTAGCAGGCTGTTTTCAGCCTGCTGTTTTAGCTTCCTCCCTAATCCTGTCTTCCAAGAAATGAGACCTCCCCCATGTTTATTAATCATGTCAAGCCAGCCAACAGTCATCCTGGGAGAAATGTCTGCTCAAACCATTGGCTATGGTATTTTGAAGATCTGGTAAATATAAGACTGAAATGAAAATCTGATTGGAACTGGTGCACAGCCATAGTTTTATTGCTTCTGCACAAAACGAGAGGGATCTTGCTCCTCCTTGATGATTTATATAGTACATGCAGGCTATGTTGTCTGTCATGACCTTGACAGATTGATCTTGATCATGTGAACGAAGTGCAAGCAGGCATATCTGACCACTGTGAGGTCCAGGAAGTTGATATGGAGAAGGAACTCCTGGGCTATCAATTTGTGTCTGAGAGTATGTCTACACTAGAAAGGTAAGTCAACCTATCTTAAGTCAACTTACAGCCACTGCAGTAATTACTGCGGTGGTGCATGTCCATACAATCCTCCTGGGGTCGGTGGTGTGTGTCCTCACCAGGAGCCCTTCCACTGACCTAAGAGGAGCTATGAGGGGAGCTGAGAGCCTGGTCTCTCAGCTCCACTGGCAGCTCCCTGCTGGGAGCCCAGCTTCCGCACAGGTTCCTGGGCTCCCGGCAGGGAGTGGGCTGGGTTGGGGGCACCCGGGTTTGTTGCTTTGGCTACCAGCAGGGAGCGGGGGCCAGCCATCCAGCTCTCCAGGAGAGTGGAGGGCAGCTGGGGTCCAGCTGCCTGGCTCTCTTATCAATTTTATGGCTCCCCTTTTAGAATGAGCCAATGAAAAACACTATGACATAAAAATTCCCTTTTACATTTAGAATGTGGGAGAAGTGCTTTAGGTGAGACTCTTATTGCAGAATAGGATCCTGTTAAAAGTGTTCAGAAACTTCCAGAGGTTCATGATAAGATCAAGGAAGTGTGTAAAAAATAAAATGAACCAACAAAAAATCCACACAGGATATCCTGTTGAATTGAGAGGAAGTTCATGGGTGTGTGTGTGTGTACTTACCGCATGAAGGAAAAGCAAAACACTTTTTGTCAGCAGCATGAGCTGCAGGATGGGAACGCCATTGTACTTTTGTCCAATAATAAATGCATGTTAGTTATTTAGGTCCTTCCTGTGTTATCGTTTCAGGAACTCTGCTTTCTTGGGCTAACTCATCTATAAGTAGATTGTGAGGTTTTATGGTATGCTCAACTCACAAGGGTGTGTTCATTTTGGAATACATCTTAAGATGGATAGAAAAGCAGATTAATCTTATTACTTTTGATGGAGATGGAGGCAAAAGAAGGAAGAGAAGAGCAAGAAATAAGAGCAAAAATCATATCTCTGCAGCTGATGGTTTTAAAATGAAGGCTGCCGGTGGAAGAAAATGAGCGAAGAGCATGAGAGAGCCCACAGAGAATCTACATTTGCATTTGATGGAGCATAAGGTAATGAATGATGGTGTAAATACTTTGTGGGTTCCAGAAGAAAAGCAAAAAGTAGCCAGGACCTGGGCAGATGACTGTTAGGAAGTGATGACGCCTTGTAGAAAAATACACTATGGCAGCACAGAAATACCCTTCTCTGTTAAAAGGACAGTATGCTGCATGAGAGACTGCATTAGGATTTTTTAAAATGTCCCTTTCACATGTTAAAATGATGAGAGATACAGCTGGACAGCAGGTGCTCTGCCTATTAATAATTTATGTCTTACAAAAATAAAGTCTTAGCACAACTCTAGCAGGTCTAAAGTTGGTTCCTTACTCCCAGTTTCTTAATTCATGGTTCTCAGTTCTTTATTCAAAGGTACAAATTTAATAAAAAATCTCCAGTGTAAGTCTACAATTTTAGAAATGTCACCAAATAAATTAGATTGAATTTTATAGCAATATATACTTACGTTTTTAAGAACACACTTTTCTGAGATGCAAGAGAGAGAGTTGCCAATCACACATGCTGTAACTGCCTCTTAATTAGAATAAGTAACTGAAATGTAAGCTGGCATTTTCATGGTGGCATTTTGGAATTGGTAAAGAAAGGAAATGGAGCTATTCCAGCCACAGAGGAGGAGTTTGTCATTTTTTTTTTTCCAAAAGGAAAGAACATCAACCCTTATTGCAGCTCTGCAGGTCTCACAGCAAGACTAAAGACTAAGTATTTGATCTACCCATGACAGATATTTTAACATTTGTAACAACATTTAACAAATCTTGATAAATTTAGCAATTTTTCCTGTTTTAATTTGTGTAAGAGAAAACCAGAATTTCTATAGATCTTCTTTACTTGTTTATCTAATTTCTGTAAAAGCACTGCAGCTGCATTTGCAGCAGGTTAATTAAATACTCTGGTTGGTTGCTTTTAAAATGTTCTTTATGTGTCTACAAACAAAGAAAATGCAAAGTAGATATGGGAGGTGTAATATTTGGCAGGGTTTGTTTCACTTGAGGTGACTCCAGAAGTAGTTTGTCACTTACATCCCATCAAAGCCCATTTCCTTACTCAAGCACCATTTCCAAAGTAAAAAATGTGGACTCTGATATATAGTAGCATATTGCACAGATATAAATGTTTAGGACAGGAGCATGTCCAAGCTATTTCACAACACTCCAATGATCATAAGGATGTGTCACTTCAGGTGACCTGAGAAGATTTTGTCATTTATACATGCTCAAATTTTAATTACCTGCTCAAATTAAGAGGCAATTACACCTAGTGGAACTGGCCTCTCTTGCATCTCAGAAAAGAGTTTTGCTAAGAACATAAATATACATTGCTATAAAATTCAGTGTAATTTATTCTGGTGAAATTTCTAAAAATTGAAAGAGGACTGTGCACAGTAGACACATATAAAACACGATCCCTGCCCTGAAGAGCTTACAGTCTATGAATACCTGTATTCTGGCTGATCAGATCAGTATTGAGAGTTGAGTTGAGTATATCAGGGCTAAATGGCTCAATGGGCACTCCTAAGTAATTTCAAACCATACAGTTTACAGTCAATGGCTGTTTCTTATTATTCCGATCCATTTTCTCAGTAACCCACCATGAAGAAATTGATTTTTCCAATCAACAGTCATCAGTACTAGTGTCTAATGCAATACTGTTTTATCCAGGGCTGGTGGTATGAATGGCGAAGGCTCTGGGTTTTGGCAAGGTGGTAGTTCTTCTGCTGTTTTTGCTCTACCCTACTTCTAACACCCAGCACTACTCATCTTTATTTCTTCACAAAATTTTATTAGCATTGCCAAGCAAGAAGCTCAAGGTTATGAAGACAGATCAGTTATATCAGAAAAACCTTATGAGTGTGAAGTAATTATAAAAATATGTAATATGAGGGTCTGAAAATTTTCAGCTAAAGGTAGTGAGCCAAATTAATCTGTGCAATAGCATTGGCCTGCTAAACCCAGGGTTGTGAGTTCAATCCTTGAGGGGGCCATTTAGGGATCTGGGGCAAAAAATCTGTCAGGGGACAGTACTTGGTCCTGCTAGTGAAGGCAGGGGACTGGACTCGATGACCTTTCAAGGTCTTTCCAGTTCTAGGAGATTGGCATATCTCCATTAAAAAAAAAAAATCTGATCTAAAGTTTTAGTAAACTACACAGGTGTGGAAATTCAGAGTTAAGATCCCACAAATGCTGTCCCCATGTTGCAATACTGTGCACCATTCCATGACATAGAAAAATATCTCTCATAATTATCACAATTACTTTACAAATTTTTTTTCATTAGAGCTGGTTGGAATTTTCAGGCCACCATTTTTTTTTAGTAAAAAAATGCAACTTTGTCAAAATCAAAATGTTTTATAGAAAATGAATTTTTTGACAAAAAATTAAAATAGTAATAATTTTCTTTTTAACTGATATTTTTATTACTTTTTGGTTTTCAAAAAACCAAAATGAAACAAAGGTGTCAATTCAAACCAACAACTTTTCATTATGATATTTTTAATGAAAAAGTAGAAATTTTCAGTGAAAAATTTAGAATGAAATTGTTTTGTTCAAAATTTTTCACCGAAATAATATTGGATTTTTTGACCAGCTGTAATTGTCCTAGATCCTTTATCCTCTACATGCAACAGGTAATAGTTTATTTTGGAGAGTAGGTTTTCTATGATTTACAGGCCTTATTTGATGAATGATGTTGGGGTGTGTGTGTGCAGGAAGGAGGGTTGTTTTCAGATGTTTGGGTCACAGCCTCCCATCAAGAGAGTGTTTGAGATAATTATAGTTGTCTTTGTAGTTTCCAGGAAGAAGGTGGGTGAATGGGTGTGGGTTAGACATATTCCTTATTAATTTGCCTTTGTTATGTGGTTTATTACAGTGACATTGTACATAGTGGGCAAGATGTGAAAATATTGTCGTCTCTTTACTATAACAGGAATGTAAGATGGGTGGTGTTCTTTTGTTTATCACATGATGCTGGTATAGCTGGCTTATAAAGCAAGGATCAAGGATAGTCTAGTTTGATACATGGCTCTTATGTAGTCTGTTTTTATTAGTATGCTTGCTTAGTATGAAACATTACAGGGAGAATACTGAGAATACGGTAGAAAAAGTTATGATGTGTGGCTGTCAGTGTGTCCCACAGAGATGTAGAGCAGTCAGAGATATGAAGACAGGGTAGAATTAAGGTTATTTGCACTATGTTAACTGTAAATTTCTAAACTTTCAAATGTTTGGTATTTTGGAAACTTAGGCTTAGATCCCCAAAAGGTATTTGGGTGCCTAACTCCACCCTCAAAGGTATTTAGGTATCTAACTCCCATTGATATCAATGAGAGTTAAGCGATCTGTGAATAGCTGGGCCTTTGTCCTTAATTTACAATTCCCAGTTTTTAAACAGTTAACTACCAAGCAGAGGGAGAGGAAGCCTTTGGAAGGTCCAGGACTAATGTAGCATTTACAAACTTCCCATGAGGCTTAAAAGCCTTAGAAGAAGTATTGTAGTAGCATGGAGCCTTCATCTGGTGAATGTTTAATTTTAAATCCCACATGTAGTAACCAGCAAGCACAAATACAGGGTCAAATTATGCTCTCAGTCAGACTATTGAAATCGTGGGTTAAATTGTCCCTTCAAATACATACACACAGCTTCCAGAGTGTGTATAAGGTGCCACAGGACCCTTTGTCGCTTCTACAGCTTCCAGAGAATCCAGAATGAGTTGTGTGTATCTGTGTCTGAGGGGAAAACTTGGCCTCATTTGCTTCAATGGAGTTATTCTGGATTTACACCAGTGTGACTCAGAGCATAATTTGGTCCATAGCTTTTAAGATGCCACAGTCCAAGTTCCTCTAGTAACTCTGTAACTTCTCAGACTTTTTTTTTAAGAAAGTCAAATTGCTCCAAAAATCATATCCCCTTTCAAACACTAGTCAATCCAGACTAAAGTAAATAGAATAAAACAAATCTAGAGTTGCAAGGCCAAGATGGTTTTGAAATATCAAGTACCAAAAAAGCTTAGGAAACTTTTGAAAAGTGATTTTTTTCTTTTAATCTCTTATATCTATTGTAATAATTAATAATATGCCTTGTTTCATTAACTTCAGACTTTCCTGAACATGTCTCTTTAGGTTCTGTAGAAGTATATACATGACATTTCAGGGAAATTGGTTTCCCTTTGCTGAAATTCTAGGGCAGGGGTGACCAAACGGCAGCTTGAGAGCCACATGCGGCTCTTTTACAATTAAAGTGTGGCTCGCAGAGCTCCCTCTGCGCCCCCATTCTCCGCCTACCAGACTGGGGTGGGTGGGGAGGGGAGAGCTCGGAGCTTCTGCCCTGCAGTGGGGTGGTGGGACTAGGGACTTCTGCCCAGCGGGGAGGGACGGGGTGCTGGAACAATTTTTATAGTAGGGGTGCTGAGAGCTATTGAACCAAACTGTAAATGTTGTATATAATGGAAACCACTTCAAGCCAAGGAGTGTGGCAGAACCCCCAGCACCCCTACTTCCAGTACCTGTGGGGAGGGAGGTCCCAGTGCTTCAGTCCTAGAGAGAGCACCTGCTGGGGCTTCAGCAAGAGTGGGGCAGACACACTCTGCGGGGCAGAAGCCCCAAGCCCTGGCTGGCACCTCCCGTGTGGAGCAGAAGCCCTGAGCCCCGGCTGGTGTCTCCCGCATGGGGCAGAAGCCCTGAGCTCTGGCTGGCACCTCCCATGTGGGGCAGAAGCCCGAGGCACAGCTGGAGCCTCCTATGTGGGGCAGAAGCCCTGAGCTCCGGCTGGTGCCTCCTATGTGGGGCAGAAGCCCCTGCAGGCATGCCCGGCTCTCAGACTTCTTAAGATTACTGTATGTGGCTCGGAGAGTCAGTATGCTTGGCCACCCCTGTTACAGGGGTTCAAAATCATGCTTTAAATGGAAACCTATGACAAGCTGAACTAGAGAGACTACAGTAACTAACTGATTAAATGTTTGATTGTTGAATCGTAAAAGTTCCCTCCTGATGTTTTGGATTTCTTAATTTCTTAAAGATACTCATTATTCTGTAGTATTAAACTGCAATATAATTTTGATTGTAACCAATTTATTTTAAATGTTCCCGTACCGTTACGCCATGACTTCATATACACCAAGTATGCATGAGTAGCTTGGTTACCATGGTTACTGCATTGACATACTTGAAGTGGTTCTCACAGTCCAAGAGGCCTCAGCCCTGGGATTTTAATCAGTGCACCAAAGGCTTTTCTATATTCAAGTGGGCACAGAAAGGAGGCTGATTGCAATATTAGCAAGGGCACATCTTGAGCCCGAAGACCTGAGGGGAAAATGTGAGTCTTGACATACTTAATTACTCTCATACTCTGGGGATTTACATTAGCAAAAAGTAGTTCATATAACAAAACAGTTTATTTTAATATCTTGACTGTACCTGAAGGTTCCTGTTAGATATAGCTATGAATCAAAATGTTCGTCTACTTTGCTAAATTGGCTCCGAGGAGGCTGCTGTATAAATGAAGCAGCAATAGTTTGTTGTGCATGTGTTATGCAGTATTTTCTTAACATTTCTTAAATGTTTCCAAAACAAAAATTAAATTGCCTTATTTTTCTAAACTGGAACTCCATTTACTGACCTCCATTTGAAAACTAAAAGCAGGTGCTTACATGCTCAAAGGCAAGAGAATTACAAGAAGGAGGGATTCTTTTTAATATAGTACTTTGTTCTATTGTGCTAAATACACTTACCTAGCTCAGAGCTCCAGTGTGGTGAGGGAGGGAGGGTGGGAATGCATAGGGAGCCTTCCCCCATTTGCTTGACCGGTACAAGGGCCTGTCACAACTGCAGTTTTGGGGGAGCAAAGGGGCTGCTTCCTCTATATACCTCTGGAGAGGCACAGAATCCCAGTGGTTGCCCTTAAGAACTTCACTCTCCATAGCTGACCACTGGCTCTTTCTTCTGGAAAACAGTATAAATTAAAGTGAAGACTGGTAAAAAACTGTCAATAACTTATAAATAGAGCTGGTCAAAAATTGTCAGTTAAAACGTTTGTTTGGCCAGAAACTGTCTTTTTTCTATACAGGATTTTTTCATTAAATGTCCATTTTTTGTCAAATTGAGTTTTCAGTAAATGAACAACCAGAAATAAATAAAATAATAATAATTATCAGTTGACCCACTCTCCCATGGTACCAGTACCTTAGGCATTATATTACTTAACCTCCTAGAAATTTTTTTACAGAAACTAACTTAATAGAAATGATGGCTTCTGGTCAACTAGGAAACAAAAAATTATAACTAATATCTCAATCTTTGCAGACAGCTTTCCTAAAAAAGAAATGTCCATATATGACATGGTGGGAAAAGGGTTTGAATACATGAATTACCCCAGAGGAATGGGCTTTGATCTGGAAAAGAGGACTCAGTTGGTGGTATGATAAAAGAAAATGTCTTTAAGTTACTGTTTCAGTGGTATTTCACAGCAGTCAGGTTAAAAATATATACAGTATATAGACTGAATGGGGATAAATGTTGGCCAAATTGTGATGAAAGAGAAGATTTAATGCATATATGGTAGACAGGTCCAGTTGTTAAGCAGTATTGGGATGTGACTCATAACCAAATGTTGCAAATGGTTAGCTATCTACTGTAACCCCTTTGGGGTTTGGAGAGCATGTCCCCTTTAAATCTTTTTCCTAACGGGGAAGGGGAAGCAGTGAGAAAAAGGAGGGAATCCAGGGGGTGGAGCTGGAGCTGGAGAGAGAGAAGAAGATCTGCAGTCTGCAGGCCCCCAGAAGAGAAGGAGAGAGAACCTGCCTGAAGCCCGAGAAGGACAGGGCGGCTGATCGGGGACACCCCAGGACAGGAGCCAGGAGGAGCACTGTGTCAGGGCGGCATTGCCCGAGAAGGACAGGCTGGAGCTGGACCCAGGATCTGTATCACTGCTGCCCAGAGCTGCATGGGGCTGTGAGTACTGGGGCTGGTGACTCTGCATTGGGAATAAGGAGGGAGGCTGTTAGCTAGTTAAGTGGGGAGGGGGTCGCTCTGTGTGGCTTTGCAGAGAGCGGCAGAAGAGGGCACTGGAGGGGTTTGTTGGGGAAAGTTCACTGGCGCCGAAGGTTGACCAGAAGCACCCAAGACTCACCCCTGGACCGGCACTTTGCCCAGGACTCCTGAACTCTGTGTGCAGACACATTGCTCAGTGTCTGCCCTTTTCAGCCTGTGCTACCACTGGGCCTGTGGGGCCTTGGTTTGGATGCAACCCTGTTTTACTGCTCCCCCTATATCTCCCCTTGTTGTTTTTACTTCTCTCATCCCTCTGTAAATAAATATTTCCCTTTCTTATATCCATTGTACTTTTCCTGTGGGTGTGTGTGTTCACTCTGGGGGGTTTGGAACAGGTGCCCCTCGGGTGGAAGGGACTTTCCCTGCTGCATTCCTGCGCGCGCTCTCTCTTGGCCAGAGCTGCCTGCTGAGCAGATTCCATCTTGGCCAGGAGGGCTCTAAAGTTACATATTATCAATTGATCCTTTGTTAATCCTCCTGGGGTTCCCTAGGGTATGTTTACACAGCAAAGAAAAACCCGCAGCTGGACAATGCCTGCTGACTTGGGCTCATGGCACTCAGGCTGGGGGACTGTTTCATTGCTGTGTAGACTTCCAGGCTTGGGTTGGAGGCTGAGCTCTGGGACCCTTCCACCCTGCAGGGTTCTAAATCCGGGCTCCAGCCTGAGCCTGGAAGTCTACACAGCAATGAAACAGCCCCACAGCCCAAGCCTGAGTTGGCTGGCATGGGCCAGCCATGGCTTTTTCTTTGTTGTGTAGACATACCCCTACTGTAAATGGTCATACTCAAAGAAATGAAGATTTAGTCTCTCTGCTAGTAACTGCTAGTAATAGCCCAATATTAGATAAATATTTTTTTTATTTATTTTTTTTAAATTAACATATCAATTATGTATCCCCCAAAATAGACAGAGGACAAGAAGATACTTAGATGTTTGCTTACCATTTTTTCAATATGCAAAATACAGTCACCTACAAAAATGGCGCACCTAAGTCATTTGATAAATACAGTTTGATAAATATGAATAAAGTTCTTAGCGTCTCTCAGTTTAATGAAGTCGTCGGAAACAACATGTCCTGGGTTGTTAGAGAGGCTCACTCTGTAATACAGTAACACCCTGCTAAATAGAGAGACTTCAGGATTATATTACTGCATAATGTTTCTCTAAACAAAAAGACCAACGCAGTGTTGAAATGTTCAATGTTTTAGTTCTGATGTTTACTTGGCAATGGATTGAAAACCTGTTAAAGCTTTCCAAATAAATAGCCATATTAAATATACGTATATTTATCAGTTGTTGGTTACCTAAAACAGAACATATCACTTTTGGGGTTTTAGCTTTTTTAACTAAAACCTGTTTTGTATTTTAAATGCATTTCATTTTATTTTATTTTTATTTTTTAAATGAAAAAGATTTCATTTTTGTTGACCTTTTTTGGCAGGATAAAAGAATTCCAACCTATTTATGAATCTGATTAATTCTCTAAGCTGTCTATGCCTGATTTTGATTTCAGTTATGTCTGTGTGACTTAACTAGTATTAAGGTGCTACTTTAATTAATACTGGTCAGATAAGGTCATCTCTCATAAATTTAGAAACACACAATACTAGGATATGCATTAGTATGCTATTGGTTGCTCTTTTGAGTGGTTGAAGGCACTCTGGCTTCAGCCTTGAATCTCCCAACATACCTGAGGCCTGTAACAATGCTAATGCACATTTTGTGGCTTATAACTACTGTATGTACCCCCTTTGGGGTTTAGAGAGCATGGCCCCTTTAAATATTTTTCCTAACAGGGGAGGGGGAGCAGTGAGAAAAAGGAGGGAAACTCCAAGGGGGTGGGTCTGCAGCTGAGGAGAGATAAGGGCTGCAGTCTGCAGGCCTTCGGAGGAGAAGTGGAGAGAACCTGCCTAAAGCCCAGGAAGCAGGGCTGTCCTTAGGATTTATGGTGCCCTACGCGGGATTATTAAACTGATGCCCCTATGCCTGACTTGCTCTTAGCAACACAAACATAAGCTTACAGTATTGGAAACCTTCTTCTACTTCTAAAAAAGCGTCTTCTACTTCTAAAAATGTGATAAACGAGTCCTTAACTGTAATCTGTGAAGACTCACTAATGTCGACAAATCTCACTACTAACGACATCTGTTCTTGATGATTTATGTCCAAAGTGCAATCTAGAATTACAGCAAAATATTTTGCCAAAGTAACCAATGAAACAATTTTGTCTCTCACTTTATCACTTATTAGCATGATCATTTTGAATTCTTGGTCCCAAATAGTGGTCATGTATTTCATTTTCAGTGACTCTTCGGAGATGTTCATTCATCACTGTGTCAGATTTCCCCAGCAGTTGTATAAGGCCCAAAAAATTGCCATTTTGGGGCTGGAATAATTTCTTGACGCTTCCTCTAAAAGCAAGATTGTTTGTTGATAGATATTCAACCATAGATTCAAGAACATGATGCCAATGCTGCTTCTCTGACTCAAGCAATCTTTGATTTTGGGCATGAAGAGTTGTCTCATTTTTTAACCTTATACTCAGCTCACACAATTTGTGCATACTTTCAATGTGGTGTTGTGCCTTTTCATGTTGCCGTAATATGTGACTAAGATTTTTCCAATCATTAATACCCAAGGTTGCTATCTTAAAATTGCAACTATTGAAAATCTTGCATGGGAAACAAAATACAGCATCCTTGCATTTAGAGTACACAAGCCACCGTCTGTTGACAATTTCACTGTTAGAAAGTCTTTTGTAGTAATTGTTTTCTGTGAGTTTCCTACCTCTAACATCTTTAGGATATTCAAGACCTTTTATTCTCCCAGGGCCTTTCTCAAGTATAAGGGCGCGGAATTCATTGTTTAAAGATTGCGGCCATGTGCCAATGTCATCTATATCCCATGCTAGTACAGTTTCAACTGTTGTAATTTCTTGTTTTGTGTCAGCATGTTTCAAATGATTGTTCTGCGTGGTGTTGCGTTTCTTGAGCTTCGTGTGCATGAATATTTTCTTCGGCAGTTACTTGATGATCTTGATCAACTTCGTTGTTTTCATGATGTACAAACTTAAGTATAGACCCTTTCTGTGCTTGTATAGCTAATCCTATTTCATCTTTCCATTTTCTTTTTGTGACCCGGAAAGTTGTTTTCGATGTGACATAATTTACGAGGGTGTTTTTTAAAGAAATAACTGTTTAAATTTTTGTCAGATTATGAGAAATATTATTTAAAATAACTAATATAGGATAGCCGTGAGTCTGTGACCTTGAGCTAGTGTGAAGACACCTCACAAGGTGCTCCACCCTGACTAAGACACAGTAGAGTTGGAAACCCATGTCATTTTTACAAAGCCACTTTTTAGTTTTAAATGTATAATAGGCATCGGTCTTAATGTTAGTTACCACTTTATATCAACCTTATACTGTAAATAGATCAATGGCATTATCCAGTTTAATAAGCTGGGTTTCCAAGCAGTGGGAAAATATAACCGTAGTTTTATTCTTAGGTAAAGCACAAAGTGACCAAAATGAAGTCAGCACAGAATCATCTCATCTAGATTAAGGTAGTACAGAAATGTTACAGAAGTGCTAGTGTACCTTATTTTTGTTTGGAAAGACGGTAGCAATAACAGCACATTTTGGGCACTGCCAGAAATACATGATAAATCACTGCCTCTAAAGTTCCATCAAAAACTGACATTTTTACAGCTCTATCATGATCTGCTGCACAGATTCTTCACAAGGAAGCGTCCCTGGCCTTTTTAATTCACATTAACCATGTATTTATTTTATGAAAGTTAGACAAAACATTGTGAAAATGTAAGACATTGACTGCCCAACCTCTGGGCTGGGAAAAGCTATACTGACTCACTGGCACTGTTCCCTCTAAGCTGTGCGCGTGTGCGCGTGCACAGAGATCCTAAACCCCGCGCACATGGCGAAACACTGAGAGCACAAAAATTTGCACAGAAGCACAAAAGTATGCACAGAAGAAATTTTATGCGCACACGGCCTGTCAAAAATTTGCACAGAAGAAATTTTTTGTGCACACGGCCTGTCAAAAATTAGAGGGAACATTGCTCACTGGGAAAAAAAGCAAGAGACTCTTAGGTCACTCTATACACTAGTCAGGAGATGAGCATATTACAGTTGTTGGAGGGCTCTATTTAGCAGTAACAGGGCTAGAGAGCAACAGGGCTAGAGGAAAGCCAGTCAACATTTTTTGTTTCTCTGATAAAAACTGGCCCACTCCCTGCCCCAAACCAAACTTGTCACAAATAATTGTCAACAACATAATTTTCTGTTTTTGGCTAAGATGCTGATTCTTTAAAAAAAATAAATATTGAAATTGGATTCAGGATTGTTAGCAAGCATTTTTGGCAAACAGAGTTGTTAAATGACAATCTAAATGGCAACACAGTACTGCTTCCATGCTTGGCTTACCCCCAAGCTTGCTGATCCAACAGCTGCAGTAGAGGAGGAGATAGGTGGAAAGCTTCAGGACCCCAAAATCCACCTCTTGGGGTGCAGAGTGGCAACAGCAGCAGCAAACCCTCAGGTCTGATCACACGCCACTGGGCACCACCACCAGCACCACGGACCATGGTGAAGTTAGCACAGCATCTGATCTCAGGGACGGGGCACCCACGGAGCCACAGCAGCTCATCCTGCCCTGCGCAGCTCCCCCCAGAAGAGATGGATTGCTGCCAGCCCGGGGGAGAGACGTGCTCCCCAGCTAGGGTGACCAGATGTCCTGATTTTATCGGGCCAGTCCTGATATTTGGGGCTTTGTCTTATATAGGCACCAATTACCCACCACCTAGGGTGACCAGACAGCAAGGGTGAAAAATCAGGCTGCCAGTGTATAACTGCTACCAGTAGCACATTCCTATGTGGAGCAGTTTAATACACTACACCCGCAGAGTGTGTAGTGCCTCGGACCTTGTGGTGCCTTAGGCGGCTGCCTATTCTGCCTATGGCTAAGGATGGCCCTGCCAGGAAGGACAGGGTGTCTGATCAGGGACACCCCAGGACAGGAGCCAGGAGGAGCACTGTGTCAGGGGGTCATTGCCCGAGAAGGACAGGCTGGAGCTGGACCCAGTATCTGTATCACTGCTGCCCAGAGCTGCATGGGGCTGTGAGTACTGGGGCTTGTGATTCTGCATTGGGAGGCATAGGGAGACTGTTAGCTAGTTAAGTGGGGAGGGGGTCGCTCTGTGTGGCTTTGCAGAGAGCGGCAGAAGAGGGCACCGGAGGGGTTTTCTGGGGAAAGTTCACTGGCGTCGAAGACGACCAGGAGCACCCAAGACTCACTCCTGGACAGGAACTTTGCCCAGGACTCCTGAACTCTGTGTGCAGAGACATTGCTCAGTGCCTGACCTTTCAGCCTGTGCTACCACTGGGCCTGTGGGGCCTTGGTTTGGATGCAACCCTGTTTTACCACCCCCCCTATATTTCCCCTTGTTGTTTTTTCCTCTCTCATCCCTCTGTAAATAAATATTTCCCTTTCTTATATCCATTGTACTTTTCCTGTGGGTGTGTGTGTGTTCACTCTGGGGGGTTTGGAACAGGTGTTCTTGGGGTGGAAGGGACTTTTCCTGCTGCATTCCTGCGCGCACTTTCTCTTGGCCAAAGCTGCCTGCAGAGCAGACTCCATCTTGGCCACGAGGGTGTTAAAGTTACATGTATATTACTACATCTGCCTGGTCAATGAACCTTAATTTGTCTGTGAACATTCTATAGGTAGAATTTTCCTAGGTTGTAGATAGAGTTCCATTCAATTAAGGTAGGGCAGGAAATTACAAATTGCGTACTATTATTCTCCCAGAAGTGCCATTTTGTGGTTTCCCCCCTCTCTCTCTCTTCATTTCTGTCTTAATGATGATGATACTTTTTTTAAACTTAGCACTTATAAATAAGAACAGCCATACTGGGTCAGACCAAAGGTCCATCTAGCCCAGTATCCTGTCCTCCAATAGTGGCCAATGCCAGGTACCTCAGAGGGAATGAACACAACAGGTAATCAAGTGATCCATCCCCTACCGCCCACTCCCAGCTTCTGGCAAATACTGTTCTGTGGCTTCCACAATCATTCTATCTCTCTCTTTGCCTTTGGCGCTTTGGGGAAAAGTCATATTGCGTACTTACTGGAAATGTGCTAGAGCTGCTTGTGAATTTTTTTCCCTATTAAAAGTTTTAGGTTTTGGTGGAAAACCTGAAATGAGAGCGAGAGAGAGAAAAAAAGGGGAGGGGGGACAAAAACCTGGTTTTTTTTCAACAAAAACTTGATTTGTTTTTGGTTTTTAAAACTACTGAATTTAAACTTTATGTAAAACTACATTGCGGACAAAACCTCATTTCCAACCTGCTCTAAAATGTGCCATTAGGATATCCTCCTCTCCTTGTTTGCTCTCTCATCATCACAGTGAGAGAACATGTCGACAATAAATAAGAAACCAAGTTAAACTCACTAACTCTCAGGGATCAGCATGTAAGAATCATCAAAACTTGGCCACAGGCTGTACACTGGATAATGGAGCTGACATAAATCAGCGTTCAGGAAATCTTGGTAGGCAGACCAGTTGGAGGAAAAGGAGTTATATGAAATTTGGTTGTCAATCATTATTTCTATGGGACTGTATTATTGTCTGGGTGGCATTTTCTCGAGAATGCAAGGATTCATTTGCTTGCACCAGTTTGCCTGCCCTCTATTATATTTTCTTTGATTATGTTTGGAGTGGCTAAGTTTTTCTCAAACAACTGGAAGTCCTGTAATCTGTGAGTATGAAAAATGACCATCCAAAATTGTTCTCCAAATACTGTGTGTTTGACAATAAACTGGACAGATAGGTTACTTGAAAAGTAAAGGAAAAGCTAAAGAAAGGAGAGACCTTAGGCACTCAATCTATTGAACTTATTGGAGAGAAAATTAAGAGGTGATTTGATCATGGCAGGGGCACTGGAAGGGGAGCGGCCTGCGGGCCATGGTCCCCCCACTTTTTACCGGCTGTAAAGTTGAGAGATGGGGGGAGGGGCGAAGAGGAGCAAGCAGGAGGTGGGGTTTTGTGGGGAAGAAGTGTTGTGGGAGTGGAGCCTCAAGGTAAGGAATGGTGCAAAGGCGGGGGCTTGAGGGAATGGGTGGCGTGAGGGTTGGGCCTCGGAGAGAAGGGGCGGTGCAGGGGCAGGGCCACAGGGGGGAGGGGCGGCACAGAGGGTGGGCCAGAGTTCAGGCACCGTTGGCCCCCCCATTTTTAGGGACCTTCTGCCGCTCCTGGATCATGGTCTATAAATGCCTAAACAGGGAGAAGATTTCTGATTTATGCAAATTTAATCCAGCAGGCAAAGGCATAACAAGATTTGAGGCTGGAAGCTGAAGCTATATAAATTCACACTGAAAATATGGTACAAATGTTTAACAGCAAAGGTTGTTAATCACTGAAACAACTTATCAAGGAATGGGATGGATCCTCTGTCACTTGAGGTCTTTAAATCTAGAGCTGGTTGAAACTTGGAATTTCCTTTCCATGGGAAAGTCCAACACTTTAGAAAACTAGAAATTTCTACATTTCCCACAGGATGGAAATTGTGAATTTTTTTGTTTTAGACAAATCAAACAGTTTTGGTTTGATTTTTTTCTAAATTAAATGGAGCAGCTGGCTGTCCTGACTCCTGGGGGACTCCTCAGGCTGCATGATCCAGAGCTCCCCATGCTTCCCAGGCTGCAGGGTTCCCTGCCATGGAGCAGGGGGCGTAGAAGACCTGAGAACCCCAGCTTGAACTTGGGCTCTCAGGCTCCCTGCTGCAGAGCTGGGAGGCTAGACCTTGAGAGTCTGTGCTACAGGCAGGGCTCCCAGGTTTCTGGCTCTCTGGCAGGGAGCCTGGAAGCCCTGGGATCCCTTCCCCCAAGACACTCTGTAGGGCAGGGCTGTCCTGGAGCTGCTGACATTAGAAGCCTGGCTCCAGAGCAGCTCACCAGGTAAGCTGGCAGGAAACTAGGAAGGTTTCTAATGGAAACCTGCCTGTGTTTCAGTGAAAGTTCATCGAAACCAAAATGTTTCCACAAGATATTTCAGTTTCATTGAATTGGCATTTTCTGATGAAAAACTGGTTCATCGGAAAATTCCCAACTGACACTATTTAAATAAAGAGTGGCTGTCTCTCTAAAACGTATGTTCTATGTTAACTACAAGTTATTGAGTTGATGCAGGAATCATTAGGTGAAATTCTTTGGACTGAGTTACGCATGAGGTCAAAACAGCTGGTCATAACGGTCCTTCTTCTGGCCTTAAAGTCTGTGAATCTATGTTCGGGCTGTGACAGATTTGGTAATTTCCTGCAATATCCTTGAAAGACCTTATTGCATTAAGTGTATGTATCATTGTGGGCTGGGATCATATGTAACCTCTCTAGAGGGTGACAGATGTAAGACCTGGGAGTTAAAAAGACTATACTGAAAATGTGCCGGAGAAGTATGGACTTTTGGGACAATAAGTGTTAAGTGGATTTCCTGCAGAATACCTTGGAAGAAGTTAATGCAAATTCCCCAACTCCAGTTATGCAAAAACCCAGCCTTTTGAAGCTGTGCCCCAAGGAGAGGGTCATTGTCTGCCAATTGCCTGTTACAGAAGGCCAAGACCACAAGCCCCAACTGTATAAAGAAATGACCTTTGTTCTAATCCTGGATCTAAGATGGATATGAACTTGTAACCACAGGGGAAACCCAGCTGTGGGCTTTGAAGGACCAAAACCTACCAGTGCCCTAGGCTGGAGTTGAGGGGGATGATCTCTAGTGAGCTTTTTAGCATGCATTTAGGAGCTTTTATTGTTTTAATACGTTTTCTCTGTAATGCTTTTATCTGAAGAATAAATGTGGTTGCTTAGAAGGAGCTGTGTGGTAACTTATAAATCTGGGCAATACACTGGTCATAAAGCAAAGCACAGGTGCTAGCCTTTTCAGGCAGACTGGCTTGCTGATGCTATCACAGTGTATGGCAGGGAGCTATGCAGCCTTCAAATCCCCGGTCAGGAGGGAGTGATGGCTGGGAACCAAAAGCCTAAAGAGGGTGCTGTTGGTGGACCATGGTGAGGGAATACAGCTGCAGTATCCCTGGAACTGTGACATATGCAACT
The DNA here is from genome assembly GCA_033296515.1 of Macrochelys suwanniensis. Taxonomy (NCBI): domain Eukaryota; kingdom Metazoa; phylum Chordata; order Testudines; family Chelydridae; genus Macrochelys; species Macrochelys suwanniensis. The sequence continues at coordinate 156,249,950 of CM065775.1, read as the reverse complement.
AGATGGGTGATACAGTTCTCAAAATTGGATCTTTTAGGGGAGACTGTCTCCATAAGCACTTATTTATACTTGCCTCATTATTAAAGGCTACCAGATGGTGCAGCTTTAGCAGCACTGTTTTCCTATTATCAGTGGATAAGATACTGCAAAGTCTACCAGTATTTAATCCTGGGAAAAATCATGACCTGCACTATCAAAATTTGGAGGCTGATTTAAAGGGATTACCAAATAAAATCTAAAAGGTGCAAGGGCTTTTATGTGAAATCCTCTGTAGAATATCGTAGAGTCGCTGTACGTTCTAGAGGGGTTCAGTCATCCCTTGAATGGGAGTTGCGGGCATTCATTGCCTCACAGGAGTTCTTAACACTTGACAGGGCCAGCAGTGGCGTAGCCAGGTTTAGAGCACAGGGGGAGTGGAGCAAAAAAACGCGCCGGGAATAAAAAAAAATATGTTCCGCTCCGGCTGCAGTGCAGGAGCAAAAAGCGTCAGGAGCAAAAAAAGGCTCCGGGAGCAACAAAAAATGCTCCACTCCGGCTGCAGCGCAGGAGCAAAAGGTGTCGGAAGACAAAAAAGGCGCCGCTTCTGCTCCGTGGGGGAGCAGCCGCTCCACCCCTGGCTATGCTACTGAGGGCCAGGCCTTTTATGACTAAAGCACTGACCCTGCTGAGACTTATGCATATGCCTCATTGTAAGTGTGTGAGTAGTCCTATTGAACTTAATGCCCTCATTGAGTTCAATTACATGCTTAAAGTTAACCACATGCATGCGATTTTGCAGGGCCTAAGGGCCACGTAGGCAGCTCAGGAAAGGGTGTGAGCCAAGTCATGTCAGTGATAATCTTAAGGGAGCATTGGTATGTTCCCCATTACCCCCTTTCACTGTGTTGTGATTTGTCATTGGAGAAGTTCTCATAACTTGGGGAATACTTCAAGATTGCCTCTTTGGCAGTGGGCGATTTCTTTCCCACTGTGAGACTCAAGGCAATGTCACTTTCCATTATGAGAATAGAGCCCAGGCTTTCTCAGTGCTCCTCAACAAAGGGCTAATTCTGTTAGAACACAATTTTCTTAGATCTGCTAGGATTTATCTTCATGGTTGTGATTTAAGGTGTATGTACGGATATTTTTTCCCCCTTCTTCAAGTACAAAATAAGAACATTTGTAGACAGTTCCTAACTTTCCTTTTCCTGCCAATCACACTGCAGAGGTACTGTTAGTCTGTTACCTACCAGAGAGAGGGAATGAGGTAGCAAGCGGGAGAGAGACACTCCCACACACAGAGATCAGGGTTCCATTGCTGCATTGATATTTTCTCCCACTCCTAAAGGAGATTATCATTTCTCATCTTGTTTGGGCTCATTTGCATCAGGATCACTCACCAGTGAAGAAGTAAGACCCTAATCTGCTTCTTGTGATAGAGATTTTAGCCCACTCACTGCAGCTTTCATACAATATGGCTATAAAAGCACGTGTATCGCTAATATTTTCTCTTTTGTTCAAATATATATTTGCAGCTCTATCAGTTCTGTGTATCCTTTCTTTTCATTGTTCTTTATATCCACTTAGATCACTCCCAAGTAACAAGAGAAAGCTCCTCATCTTTTTTCAAAAATATCATGTTCAGGTTTTTCCTCTTTCACTCAAATGACTAATTATAAAAATTCAATACTAGATGTCAGCACAGCTTTCCATAAGCATTTGTGAATGAGGATGCAATAAATAATTTTTCATGATGAAGCAAGAGCTATTTAGAGGCTTGGAAGGCCTATTTAGAGGCTTAGATTTTTAATGGTAAATGTTGTTAAAGATCAACTTCATCATAAACACACAAACCAAAGAAAAACTATTTCCATTGATAATAATCAAAATTTACAGATAGTCATAGAAAGAAAAATGCCGCCTGAGAACTTAAGAGTTTGATTTAAGGCAAAAATTTTGACATATGATGTTGACAGTTTGTGTTTTAGCAGTTATAATGCTTTACATTTTTGAATCTCAACATCTACTGTCATTAAAAACAAGGAGTCCTTGTGGCACCTTAGAGACTAAAATTTATTTGGGCATACACTTTCATGGCTATAACCCACTTCATCAGATGCATGGAGTGGAAAATACAGTAGGTAGGTATATATATTACAGCACATGAAAAGATGGGAGTTGCCTTACCGACTGGGCAGTCAGTGCTAACGAGGTGAATTCAATTATGGTAGATGTGGCCCATTCTCAACAGTTGACAAGAAGGTGTGAGTATCAACAGAGGGAAAATTATTTTTGTAGTGACCCAGCCACTCCCAGTCTTTATTCAGGCCTAATTTGATTGTGTCCAGTTTGCAAATTAATTCCAGTTCTGCAGTTTTTATCATTTAAGTCTGTTTTTGAAGTTTTTTTTGTTGAAGAATTGCCACTTTTAAGTCTGTTAAACTTTGTGTTATTGTTGAGAAAAAATACATATATATTTTAGTATGAAGATGCTGTGACTTTTTAAAATCAACGTACCAAGAAAAATAGTAATGATGGGGTTGATTTTAATTTGATTGGTTTAGATCAGTGGCTCTCAGCCAGGGATACGTGTACCCCTAGGGGCACGCAGAGTTCTTCCGGGGGAATATCAACTTATCTAGATATTTGCCTAGTTTTACAACAGGCTACAGAAAAAGCACTAGCGAAGTCAGTACAAACTAAAATTTCATACAGACAATGACTTGTTTATACTGCTCTATATACTATATCAGCGTTTCTCAATCTGGGGGATTGAAATTTATTTTATAATATATGGTAAAAATGAGCAAGTAAGCAATTTTTCAGTAGTAGTGTGCTCTGACACTCTTGTATTTTTATGTCTGATTTTGTAACCAGGTAGTTTTTAAGTGAGATGGAACTTGGGGTACACAAGACAAATCCACATCTTGAAAGGGGTACAGTAGTCTGGAAAGGCTGAGCACTACTGGTTTGGATAATCATGCTATCTCTGATTTCATCCTTCCTGAACAGAGTAAGTTTAGTTTTTGAAAGGGCAATGTTATTTCCATTTTTAAAAATAAATACACAGCTGTGTGTAACTTTCAAGAGGAAATATTTCTGAGCTGTGACTTTTTTTTTTTACCACTTAAATATTACATGGTAGTATTATTAGTATAGAGCACACTTATAAAGTTTGTGGACGATACCAAGCTGGGAGGGGTTGCAAGTGCTTTGGAGGATAGGATTAAAATTCAAAATGATCTGGACAAACTGGAGAAATGGTCTGAAGTAAATAGGATGAAATTCAATAAGGACAAACGCAAAGTACTCCACGTAGGAAGGAACAATCAGTTGCACACATACAAAATGGGAAATGACTGCCTAGGAAGGAGTACTGTGGGCAGGGATCTGGTGGTCATAGTGGATCACAAGCTAAATATGAGTCAACAGAGTAACACTGTTGCAAAAAAAGCAAACATCATTCTGGGATGTATTCATAGAATCATAGAATCTCAGGGTTGGAAGGGACCTCAGGAGGTCATCTAGTTCAACCCCCTGCTCAAAGCAGGACCAAACCCAACTAAATCATCCCAGCCAGGGCTTTGTCAAGCCTGACCTTAAAAACCTCTAAGGAAGGAGATTCCACCACCTCCCTAGGTAACCCATTCCAGTGCTTCACCACCCTACTAGTGAAAATGTTTTTCCTAATATCCAACCTAAACCTCCCCCTCTGCAACTTGAGACCATTACTCCTTGTTCTGTCATCTTCTACCACTGAGAACAGTCTAGATCCATCCTCTTTGGAACCCCCTTTCAGGTAGTTGAAAGCAGCTATCAAATCCCCCCTCATTCTTCTCTTCTGTAGGCTAAACAATCCCAGTTCCCTCAGCCTCTCCTCATAGGTCATGTGCTCCAGTCCCCTAATCATTTTTGTTGCCCTCCGCTGGACTCTTTCCAATTTATCCACATCCTTCTTGTAGTGTGGGGCCCAAAACTGGACACAGTACTCCAAATGAGGCCTCACCAGTGCCGAATAGAGGGGAACAATCACGTCCCTCGATCTGCTGGAAATGCCCCTACTTATACAACCCAAAATGCCATTAGCCTTCTTGGCAACAATGGCACACTGTTGACTCGTATTCAGCTTTTCGTATTAGCAGGAGTATTGTAAGCAAGACACGAGACGTAATTCTTCCTCTCTACTCTGCGCTGATTATGCCTCAACTGGAGCGTTGTGTCCAGTTCTGGGAGCCACAGATCTTCAGGAAAGATGTGGACAAATTGGAGAAAGTCCAGAGAAGAGCAACAAAAATGATGAAAGGTCTAGAAAACATGAACTATGAGGGAAGATTGAAAAAATTGGGTTTGTTTAGTTTGGAGAAGAGCAGGGCCGGCTCTGGCTTTTTTGCTGCCCCAGGCGAAGAGAGAGAGAGAAAAAAAGAAAGGTGGTCGGAGCACTGCTGAAGCAAAAAAAACAACAAAAAACAACCCCGGCCAGAGCGCCATCAAAGCAAAAAAAACAAACAAAAAGCGTCCGGAGCAGAATGTGCCGCCCTGAGATTAGCCTGAATGCTGCCCCTTACAATGTGCCGCCCCAAGCATCTGCTTCCTAGGCTGGTGCCTAGAGCCGTCCCTGGGGAAGAGAAGACTGAGAGGGGACATGATAACAGTTTTCAAGAACATAAAAGGTTGTTACAAGGAGGAGGGAGAAAAATTGTTCTTAACCTGTAAAGATAGGACAAGAAGGAATGGGCTTAAATTTCAGCAAGGGCAGTTTAGGTTGGACGTTAGGAAAAACTTCCTAACTGCCAGAGCGGTTAAGCACTGGAATAAATTGTCTAGGAAGGTTGTGGAATTTCCATAATTGGGGATTTTTAAGAGCAGGTTGGACAAACACCTGTCCGGGATGGTCTAGATCAGGGATCTCAAACTCAAATCACCACGAGGACCACCTGAGAACTAGTAAACTGGCCCAAGGGCCGCATCACTGAAACCTTTTCATACAATGATACAAAAGTATAGTCAAAAATGAAAAAAATGAAGAGTAATATAGTATTCTATTACAAGTCAATGTATTAACTTTTTAAAAACTGTAATGCAAAGAGGGGTTTTAATAAAATATAAACACTCAGTAATGTGTGGAGCTTGGCTGCCAGTGGAGTCGGCGCCTATGGCGGGCCACAGGAAATAACTCCGCGGGCCTCATGTGGCCCACGGGCCGCGTGTTTGAGACCCCTGGTCTAGATAATACTTAGTCCAAACTTGAGTGCAGGGGACTGGACTAGATGACCTCTCGAGGTCCCGTCCAGTCCTATGATTCTATGATTTTCCCCCAAGTGTTAATATTTAAAAAAAAATTATTAAGGACATTTTTATCTTATTTCTTCCGATGTATAAGCATCTACTTTCTCAGTGATGTAGCAATATTTACTACTCATGGGATATCTTCCAAAATATAAACACGTTAAACAAAAAAAAGAGAAGAAAAAGAAAATGTACTAATGGGTGTCAATCTTCCTTTGGCCAGGAAGCTGGACTGGAGAAAATTCTGTTGGCTCATGTGGCCATTCTAAAACCTGCTTTATAACAGTCCCATTATTGTAAGATCCAACATACATGGATCAGCCTTGTAGAGGGAGAGCACAGCCATTGTTATGTAATTTCAACTTTGTTTTAAATAGTGGGTTTTTATATATTTACAGCAATATAAACATTTATCGCACAGTTTTATCCTTTGTTTGAAAAACAAAACCACAACTGGAAAAAGTACTTTCAGTATGATAGCCAACATGTGTGACACTAAACAGAATAAACACCAGAAGGAGAGACAAGGCTTTTGGTTTGTTCTTACTCTGAAATACAATCCTCCCTTCCCCTCCCCCTATAACAGTCTTACACTGGTCCCTACTCCTGGAGTTCTGTCCCCTTGCCATTCTGTCAGGGGCAAAATCTAGAAACCTTCAGGATATGAAAGCAAGAGGAATTTATGCTGTTTAGATTTAGATTTATCTGTGTTGGTTTTGTACTTGTTGCATGCCAGTTTCTGTAATAAAGTGCCTAATTGCCAGACACTATAGAATTTAATTGAAGGCCAAATCCTGTAACCCATGTTCATGATGGCAGTAGTACTTCACTCTGCAAGGAGTCCCAGTAATTGCAATGAGACTGCTGATAGCAGAAGGTGCTATTCAGTATGAATAAAAGTAACAGAATCTGGCTCTAAATAAGTAGTTTGTTTTGTTTACTTAATTTTTAAAAAATGAGAAGGAAATGGAATAAATATTTTTCCTATGTGGACTTTTTAGCCATTCATTTTCCAATATTAAAAATAAACTTTGGCCCATAGATAGTACTTTTCATCAAAAAATCTCAAAGCATTTTACAGAAAGTCTTTTGGAGAGCTGAGAAGTGAAGCCATCTCTCCTGAATTCTAGTTCAGTGCCTTAACCACAAGATGCTCCTTTCTCTACTTCTCAGGGCATTGTGTGCCAAAAACATAAAAATTCTGTGCCAAAAAGTTGAACATTTTGTGCACAATATTTTAAAATTCTGCAAAATTCTGCAAGTTTTATTTGTCAATAAATAAACACAGAGGCTCCAGCATGGCAGTGGGGAGCACATTCCACTGGCTGCACGAAGGTGGGAGATCACCCTGCAGCCTCCCCACCCCACACTCCTGGGACACAGACTCAGCGGTGAGGCTGCACATGACCCTGACACAGCACAAGGCCTGAGCCTGCCCCGGAAACACCCTGGGGTCCTGCCCCTCTGTGCCAGGCATGCCAGGTGTGGAGCAGGCAGGCTCAACCAGGCAGGATCCAAGTGTAGAGGGGCTCAGTGTGGGGGGCTCCAGGTGTGGGATGAGAGGATTCTGTGCGGATCAATCTGGGCGAAGGCAGCTCAGTGGGGAGGAGGTCTAGTTGTGTGGGGAGCTGGATGCACAGAGGCTCATTGGTGGGGTTCCAGGTGCGGGGGCAATGGGACTCTGCAGGGGCTTCCAGGTGAAGGTGGTTGGGGCTCCGTGGAGGGGTCTTGGTGTGGGGGGGTCTCAGTGGGGGGGTATCTGGGTGCTGGGGGAGTGGGGCTTGGTGGGGTGGGGGTCTGGGTGCAGCTAGTTGGGGGTCAGTGGCATGGGGGTCTGGCTGTGGGGGCTCAGGGTGGTGCAGGGGGTGGTGCACCAGGGTGGAGGTTTAAATGCAGGGAGCTCAGTGAGGGTTGGTCTGGGTGCATGGGTGGGGGTCATGAGGCAGGGGATCTGGGTGCATGGAGGCTCCAGATGCAGGGGTTGAGATTCAGTAGGGTGGGGTTTGGGTATGGAGGGCTATGGGGGTTCTGGATGTACCGGGTGACACTTGGTGGGGTGTCTGGGTATGGGAGGTCTGGATGCATGGGGGTTGTGTGGATGTGGGAGCAGGTCCTCCCCATACAGTGACCCCTCCCCCCACAGCTGAGAAGCAATGGAGTCAGAAAGCAGGGGAGGATGCTGAGCTTCCTGCAGCTGGAGGAGGTTTCTGGGGGTGGGTTTGACACAGCCCCAGCTACTCCTTGCAGGGAAAGAGGAAGTCCCGCCCTCTGCTGCCGCCAGCCTAGACGGGACTAGCAGCTGATCCTGGCTCAAGTTAGGAGCCACTGGCTGGGGTGTCGCAATGATTTACCTCTCTGCTAGCTGCTCTGGGTGCCTGAAACAATGTACCTGCATAGTTAGGGAGTGGTGCATGACTGCTCTTGCAGCTTCCCTTTGCTTCCCTGCCAGAAAGTCATTTTTCTGTAGCAAAGTAATATGTGGGTGACATGAATTCTGCACATGTGCAGTGCTGCAGAATTCCCCCAGGAGTATTTCTCCTGAAGCAGCCGTAATATGGTGAATATTGAAAATATCCTGTTATGACTTAGAAGGAAACCACACTTAACTGTGGTGCACATGTAACACTGACAGACCCCAGTGGTTGGCGAGCAGGACTGAACCTGGAGTCTATGGAGCTTAGTGCATGAGCATCTACTGCATGAGCTAAAAGCCACAAGGCCCTTAGCTAAGGCTGTAGTAGGCTCATTAATCTCTAAGTAGTCTCGGTGCCACTAGAGGGGACAGAACACCACACCCAGGAGGTATGTGGGTTATACATGTAAGGCTGAAAGATATGACTCAGTACTCTGTGTAGGCACATGGGCCTCAGCTAATGTTTTAAAAATATTCACAGTAGTGCAGGTACAAAGGCCCATTAAGGACTCTTAGGGATAGGGTGACCAGATAGCAAATGTGAAAAATCGGGACAAGGAGTGGGGGGTAATAGGAGCCTATATAAGAAAAAGCCCCAAATATCAGGACTGTCCCTATAAAATCGGGACATCTGGTCACCCTACTTAGGGAGCAATATGACGGAAAGGAGCAAGGCCTGTGCCCTCCATTTTCTGGGCAAAATGCTGTGGACTGGGAGATTTTACCTATACAAATTCATGGTTTTGAAGAGGCTAAACCTAGACAGCACAGGCTTGCATAGGCAGTCTCTGCAAATGTGTCAGCACAGTAGAGGTATGGCCAGGCACTCATTCAGAACCCAAAGATCCATGAGGAAATTCTGTGCACACCTTACATATCTGGGAACATCTTCACAGAATGATTTCCCCTCCATGGGTCATCTCCCCCACCCCGAACAATGACAATAGGGTCTGCAAGTAGCTGCGTCTGAAAAAAATTGGCCAAAACTTTTTTTTAGGTGGAAAAAGGCTTTATGTCCAAAATGAAAATCCATTTTGGTGAAATCTGAACATATATCTTGGTAAAAAAAATTAATTTTTTGAAAACCAAACATTTTTACTGAAAACTAAAACATTTTTGCCAAAAATGTGCTTTGAAAACACATAATATTTTGGTTTTTGGCTTCATAGTTTTAACCTTTTAACTAAAAACTGTCCCACTCTCCTGCAACCAGGAAATTTAGGGACGACAAAGAGAATTTTTCTAAATTTCCTGCAAAAAAATAATTGATGTTTTCAACCATCTCTACTTGCAAGGCCCCAATGGCTGGCTCCCCACACTCCGAACAGGCCAACATCTGTGGTATGTGAAGCCAGGTGAAAGAATTACGGCTGTTCTTTGTGAAAGAAGTTGCACTGTATGGAGTCCTAGGGGACCATGTTACATGTAGTGGCTGTTCCTTGATGCCCTCTCCCTTCTGGCTAGCCATAGCCCACTAAGCACAAGGAGCAAGTTGTGGCTGCATGGAGCAGGGATGCTACCATATAGCCAATCTTTCACTTCACTGTGCCCCTTCTGATTCCCATGTACCCCATGCGGCAAACTGGGCTATATGCCACTGGTGCATGCTTTAAGCAAGACTGAAAATGTATACATTGAGAGGAGCTGGAAGTTTGAGGAATTTCAATACCTGCTTTATGGCACTGAAAGGCAGCAGCAGCTCAGCTGTCAGTGAGGAAGGCAAACAGAACTCTAGCATACTGAACTAAAGACGAGCCAAAATAGGGTGGTTTTGGAAGCCGCCTATTTTAATATTAAGTATTCTTTAACTTCCAGATTCCCCCTGTTCACTTGTAAGCGTAAAGGATGATCTTGTGGTTAAGGCATTGGACGCAAACTCATCAAAGGGGGATTCTCTTGCTGGCTGTCCCACAGTTTTTTTGTGTAAATTTGGGTAAGCCACAATTTTATAAAGTGCCTGCAACTATTATGTGCCCACAGCTTTAGATATTAAGGCCCCACACCTGCAACTGCGTCTGTGTGGGCAGACCCCTGTATCTTCATGGAATCCCACTGAGTTGGACTGACCTCACAGAGGTGCCTGGATCCATTTGCAGGGAGCAACTTTCAAGGTAACGACCTTAATCTCTCTCTGAGCCTCAGTTCCCTGTCTGTATAATAGGGCTAACAATACTTAAAGGATTGTTGTGAGGATAAATCTATTAATGTTTGTAACTGCTCAGCTACTATAATGATGAGACGCATAGAGAAAAACCAGCTTATACACAAAACTGAAATAATTATCACAATAGTCATTCTTGCCTTGCTTCTGGGATTACCAGGGGAATAAAATAAAAACAGGTAAGAGTCCAAGGACTCTGGGTCAGTGAGCAGAAAATCCTTCCACCAAAACTAAATAAGCTTACTGAATTTATCAGGGTAAGAAAATTTAGTGGGGGGAGGGGAACTGCAGCTATATGAATGAAAGAACATTGCAAAAGCAAAATATTATTAGAGTGAAAATGCATTCAATTCTTTTTTTTTTTTGGTTTCTAAGAATCACACCTCTGGGTGGACGCACACAATTTCTTTCAAAAGAATAAAATAACATTCAACTTCTTAAAATTAGCATGCTGGAATTTAAATTGTATGATTAAGCAGGGATCCAGAGCTGAGAACAACTGCTAGAGAATGGCACTATCTAAGGTCATAAGAAGAAATAACTCTATATACTCTTCTCCCTGCCCTCTTTTCCCTTTGTTCTAAAACTTGCAGCTGTTCTGAAATTTTATTTTGTGACTGCAATTTTCAAAGGATACTGGTGACACACACGTTGTACATATGTAAATAATTCAATTATAATTGTCTCTCGGAGTTAAACTATGAATGTAGAAGTGTTTTATTTTACCATCACTAAGACTCTGTGGCTTTTCTAGCTTGTTCTATCTATTAAGATTTGTATTGAGTGGATAAGAGTGATTAAGAGATCACCAAAGAATATTCTTTGGTTACAAGCATGAATTATTCTGTTTAACTTTTTTTTAATTACACCTTTCCTCCAAAAAGAGGAGTAAAATGCAAAGCCCTCCTTTTCTGTGTTTTAATAATTTGAACCAACACAGAACTGTACAAAAGAGAAAAACACAATTCAACTTATCTGCTGTTCCTTTTCAAAATGGCCACCAAGACCTCAACTCTGTTCCCTAGGGACCACAGAAAGGGAGGAAAGCATAGGAGCAACTTCTGAATCGATATGCAGCTCCCATTATAAATGGCAGGGTGGAGATAAGGAGAGACTAGTGGTCTAGTTTAGCTTTCTAAGTGGCCCATGCTTGCGAACTCGGGGCATGGTTACCTGTCAAAAAATGAATGGAGAAATAAGGTATAAAGTTATTACTACTATCCTCTCCCATCATGTCTGTGGTAAACTCCTGTCTGCTTCCCACAATCGATGTTGTAGAGTTCTTTCTTTAGGGATGAATTCTTGGAGCACTAGCTGGTGGGAGAGTTCCTGGCAGTGTAATTCTGATAGTTATATTCCTATGTCATGTTGGAGGCAAAGAGCCTGTGATGGGTCTGGCGTATCTGCATGGATGCCTTTGACATCAGTGGGTCTTCCTGTGTTGATCTTGTTGGGGGACAGGCTAAACTCTGCTGAGTCCTACAGAAGGGAGAACACCCTTAAATCCCCAAGCAATAGCACAGAGTTTGGTATACAAAGGAGCAAGATTATTTTCCAATGTACCATTTGTTTTTGTTTCTTTCAGATGGCTTCGAAGAGATTCAAAATTATTTTGTTTTTGATTGTAGTATTGGCCTCTGTTTGTTTGTATTTGATTGCAATCAGGATATTCTATCAAAAGAAGGAAGAGGCCACGTTGCTGACTTTGATAGCAGAGAGCAGAAACTTTTTGCAATTGCCAGATATAGACTGCAGTAGGACTCCTCCATTCCTGGTACTCCTTGTGTCATCGTCACATGGCCAGATTAAAGCTAGGATGGCTATCCGTCAAACATGGGGGAAACACAGACTAGTTGCTGGCAACCGCATCGTGACATATTTTCTTCTGGGAACCACCATGAACCAAAATGATCAAACTGGTATTATTGCTGAAAGCCAGATATACAGAGACATTATCCAGAAGGATTTTATAGATGCATATTACAATTTGACTTTAAAGACAATGATGGGAATTCAGTGGGTTCACAAATTTTGTCATCAATCCAGGTTTGTGATGAAAACTGACACAGATATGTTTGTCAATATCTTTTACCTGACTGAACTTCTTTTAAGAAAAAACAGAAACACTAGATTCTTTACAGGCTTTTTAAAGATCAATGACTTCCCAATAAGAAAGATAAATAGTAAATGGTATGTGAGTAAAGATGAATATCCAGGGCACACATATCCTCCATTTTGTTCAGGGACTGGTTATGTTTTCTCCACTGATGTTGCTAGTCAGATTTATAAAATTTCAGAAAGTGTCCCTTTTATTAAACTGGAGGATGTTTTCATAGGACTGTGTCTTGCTAAACTAAAAATCAACCTGGAGGAACTTCATTCAGAACAGACATTCTTCTCAAACAGGGTTGAGTTCTCTCTTTGTCGCTTCAAGAAAATTGTAACATGCCATTATGTGAAACCTCATGAGCTGCTGATCTACTGGAATGCACTGGAGAGATCAATGGGTGAAAAATGCCCAGATGTCTGAAATAGCTGAGCTAACAAAGTGACACAAAAAAATTGACAAGACCAACCTTTAGTAGGGTTACCACCTGACCAGTATTTGACTGGCCTGGCCATTTTTGTATCGATTTGCCAGTTGCCAGAAAAATAATTTAATTTGCCTTTTTTTTTACATGGTTCTAAAGATTTGCATTATCACCACATTACACTGGGATATCTAATGTTAAAAGTTTCTGTGTCCAGCTAAAGATGCTGCAGTGTTCCCAATTCCACAGTTTAAGTAGGAAAATGATGTTATCAATCTTATCTATATGTGTTCTCTCTCTAGCTGCTATAAGTGGCGATTGGGGGCAAGATTTGCAGAGTTGTCTTGTAGGGGTGGGAGTGGTGCGAGTTTTTTTGCATTTCAAAGGTGGTAACCCTAGCCTTTAGTCAGGCAAAACTCAGCCTCTGAAGCCTTGTACAGTCAAAGAGATACAGATAAATATTTTAATCTCTTGCCCCTCTGCAAATATATCTGTTACTTATTTGCAACAAAAGTGTTGTACCAACACTTACAGTAATGTCAGCAGAAGGCTGGGAATGCTTACATATCATTTGGTTCTCTCTCTCTCTCCTTTTTTCTGTTTCCCTAACATTAAAAGTTTACAGTCCAAAGTCCATTCCCTGACCCATTATAACAGGTTTAGGCCACACTCCTGTAACAAGCTCTGTGTGAGCAGAGCCATGCATCTGCATGCATGAAACCCTTTACCCTGCTGAAGTTGATGGGGCTTTGCACAGGTGTACAGATCTACCTATTCAGAGCCTGCTGCAGGAGCAGGGTCTTAAGTACCATAGATTAACTTCTGAGCCTTTAAGATCACTGCATTAGTTTTCTATTATACATTTCACATTTAAAATTATGCATACAGGGCTTAATCGAGAGCCCAATGGAAAGAAAAATTCAACGGTGCTGACAGAATATTGGAGTTGGTAAATAAATAATGTATTTCAACATGCTATATTCCCCCTTCAATACAAGGTGTATTTTTGAATGCAGAGGAATTAGTAAATAATGCAAAATTCTAAATGCAAACATTACATTTCCCTTTATGTTGGGATTGTCAAAGGGGCTGAAGAGAATGAGGTGCCACCATCAAATTAATGGGATTTGAGCACCTGACTCCATTAGTCTCTTTTGAAAACCCCAGCCTCAATTGTTATAATTATACTCAGGCCATAGATGTAAAAGCTGAATGAACAAAAAAGGGCTATTTGTATATAGTGTATTTGATGTAACAAAATGTGATTGTTTTAAATATGAGTCTATTCTCCCCTTGAATTTGCACATGCAACTTTTTTAAGGCTGATATAAAAAGTATGATACTCTTTACATTATTTGCATAGAACATTATAAATATCAATTAACAAAACTTAATGTATGATACTATTTTAATAAAAGATTGTTATGACAGCTTTTTGTGTGTCCAGTTGTCTTCTACTTGAGAGTGCAACTAATGCTTTGAAATTCATTTTTCTAAAAGGGTTATTTAAAAAAAAAAAGAGTCATATCTTTCCTTCTCTAAAATACCTTGTGGGAGAGGTCCTCTAATACAGGGGTTCTCAGACTTTTTCTTTCTGAGTCCCCCTACCCCCAACATGCTATAAAAACTCCATGGCCCACCTGTGCCACAATGACTGGTTCTCTACATATAAAAGCCAAGGCTGGCGTTAGGGGGTAGCAAGCAGGGCAATTGCCTGGGGCCTCATGCTACAGGGGCCCCCATGAAACTAAGTTGCTCAGGGCCCTGGGCTTCAGCCCCGGGTGGCAGGGCTCAGGACCCTGGGCTTCAGCCCCATGCGGTGAGGCTTTGGTTTTCTGCCCTGGGCCCCAGCAAGTCTAACACTGGCCCTGCTTGATGGACCCCCTGAAACCTGCTTGTGGCCTCTGAGGGTCCTGGACCCCTGGTTAAGAACCACTGCTCTAATAGGAGGTAGGTTTCTTTTCCAATGCAAGCATATAATTCCCATGGCCAAGTACAGGATAACTTTATTTCCAGAGTAGAAAGTATATGATACTGCCACTGTAGCTGCCACCACAATATGCTTTTTTGTGGTACAAAACATTTGGGTAAAAAATTACAGTGTTTGCAGAAAGCGTGATGGAAATGTGAAGGTAAACTATTTTTCTAAAGGACTTCTATGCCTTATCAATAAAAGTATTGTTAACTGTATAAGGAAAGGCTGCTAGGACTAGAGCTACGCCAAGACTGGAATCTTAAAATCAGATGCCTTGGAACTTGAAGGGACAGAAGATGGTCCATCTCCATCTTAGGTGCCCTATAAATACATATCAACACAGTGTCTGAGCAAGTCCTGATTTTTAATATATTTATCCTCATAACACCTTGGTGTGGTGTTGCTATTCCAATTTTACTGATGGGGAACTGAGGCAGAGAGGCCAGGTGCTAAATCTACAAAGGGACTTAGGAGCTGCAACACCCTGCCACCTGGAGGAATCTTCAGCCCTGAGTTAGGCACCCAGGCTCCCTATTCAATGCATGGAGAGAGCCAGGCACCAAAGAAAGGGATTCACATAAGCCACCAAGCTGAGTGGGGAACTGCCTAAGCTAGCCAGTAGGAACCCTTCAAAGTCAGTTAGGCACCGATCACTATTTGGCATTCATAGCTGTGAAGCCTGTCCTGGAGTTGAGAGCATAAGCCAGGTCAGCCCCCCTTCTCATGAGAGAGAGAGAGAGAGATGCACACACAATCCATCACAGCTGAATACTCTCTGGCCTAGCGATTAGGGCAATCACCTGGGATGTGAGAGACACCTTCTCAGGACAGTTGTTATTCCTGTTTATTAGGTTAATGCTGCCCTCTGAGAAAATGAGCCTAAATAAGTCTTCCACACTGCTGAGCAGACTCAAAACTCTGAGGTACTTAGATGGCCCCTGTGTATCTCACTGTCTTTTGGAATGTATTTATCCTGTCAATACCACTGTGAGGAAGTACTGCTATACCCATTTCACAGAGTGGGAACTGGGGCACATAGAGACGGGGCTTGCCCAAGGGCCACACAGGAAGTCTGTGGCAGAACAGGGTGTTAAATCTAGGTTTCCTGAACCCCAGGCTAGCGGCCTAGCCTATAGATAATCCTTCTGCTTAAAGAGCCAGAAACTATATCGTGTGCATTATGTAACTACTCAAAACCAACCAAGCCAGCCTGAGATTCAAAAGAGTAATGTTTAAAACAACATTTTCAGGGTTATCCTCATTACAAAGCAAACAACCTCCCACAATTTTTCACAAGAATTTAATTGGACGAGTTCAGATTTTCATAAAATCCTGCTGTTACGTTGTTTCACAAACTCAAAACTAGGCACGTTTTGTCAAATAACCACCAAAACCCCTCTTTCATAGGACTATTTCAGCAGGCTCCTTTTGATGCTGACTCAGAGTGTTGCCAAATGAATCATCTACGTCCTTTGCTGCATCTGCGTTCTGACCTAGCCTGATCCTGTTTAATTTGTGACCTTGGTCATGGATCACAACCCAAGACTACAGACATCAGCTTCCTACTCTGTTGTCCCAAAAAGCACATAGAAACCAGAACCCTCCTAATCTTTACAAAACACCAGCGATGAGCTGTAAGGCATGGAATGTCATAAATTAGTTATGTGGTGTGATTTACACCTTCGGGTTATAAAACTTCCAAGCAGCGGTGTTCTCTTCATGTTTAATGTAATTGTCATCACTGGAAAAGCCGTGTAACTAAATGTTTGACTCTCATCCATAAGGGACCTGCAGCTTTTACCTGTGGTTTGTTAGTAAAGTTTCAGCAAGAGAATAAAAAAATAAAAAGAATGAACTGAGCCTTCATGCACTAGTAGGAGGCATTTGTCTGGCTCATGAGTAATGCAGCTTTCTTCTGTGGTAGGAAGTGGAGGAGCAGCATAATCGTACTTTGGCACTTTCTGTGCAGCTCTGCTCTGCAAAGTCATGATGTGAAATAGCACCTTCTTCCACATTATATCCCCTTACGTGTATTTGGATTCAGAGCCAATTACTTTTAGGGCAAGATTCTGCAACCCTAGTGTAAGGGGCTGTTATCCCCTTACTAACATTCAGAGCTCCCAGTACCAAAAGGGGAAGGGTCAATGGGACTGACAGTCCCCAGGGGCAATGGGGAGAGGCCAATGCTCTAGGTCAGCTCTGATTGACAGGGCGGGCAGGCGAATCTGGGAGTCAGGAGGTCAGGGTGGATCCCGTCCTCCGTGTGAGCTGAAGTTGCCTGAGTCAGATGGAGTGGGGCTGAGCTGAGGAGAGGGCAGAGGCCAGAGCTGAGCTGGGCCATATCCAGAGGGGCCAGAAAAGCAGCCAAGTGAGACAGACCTGCCCTGGGAGCAGAGGTGCAGCCCCAGAGCACAGCCCAGAGACACAGACCTGCCCTGGGAGCAGAGGTGCAGCCCAGGGAGACAGACCTGCCCTGGGGGAAGAAGCTGCAGCAGCCAGAGCCAGAGGGGCCAGGGCAGCAGCCCAGGCAGCTGGAGGCAGAGCAGCAGCAGCCGTGCTGAGGCAGAGGAGCTGGAGCTGGGGCTGGAGCAGTCCGGAGCCGGGTGTGGTGAGCAGCTGGGGAGAGCGAGGGGAACCCTGGGCAGTGGGCCCAGCGCAGGGAGATGCCTCAGCCAGAAGGCCCTGCAGGCCAGACTTGCAGTGGGATCTAAACCCCGACAGGGCGGGGGCGACGCTGGGAAGAAGGGTCCTGCCACCCAGAGCCTGTGAGCGTGTGGCCACCGCCGAAGCAAGTATCCAAGCCACAGCGTCCCTGCAGCACAGCCAGGGCCTGAGAAGGAGGCCTGGGACTTTAAAAGGAACAGACTGAACTGCCCTGACATTGCAGAGACACTGTTGTGATGTTCCCTGCCACAGAGCGGGGTGATGTGTTTTCATTATCCTTTCCCATTTTTCCTTATTCCTGTTAAAAAATTAATTGCTAATTAAATAATTTGCATTTGCTTTGAATTGTATGCAGTGATCAGTGGGTCAGGGAAGCATCCTGTTCAGAGAGAGTACCCCGGAGTGGGGACACCCTAGCCCCTGACCTAGGTGACCACAGCAAGGTTGGGGGTCGAGCCCCCCAGGAATCCTGGGCCCAGCCTTGTTGGGGTTACGAGGACTCTGCCAGACAGGAGAGTGCAAGGGGAGGCCTCGAGGGCAGGGAGGCCTCTGGGTAAAGGAGGTGGGAGCGAGGACTGAGACCCTTCCGCTAGCCCATTTCACCGGGGGTAGTGCAGAGACGAGGAAAGTTCCCCACAATAGCGGGACTATTCCCCCGCTTACACTAGGTCATGTACATCCCTATGCTGATGTAGGGAGAGGGGAAGGAGTTTGTGCCTCATCCAACCAGAGACTGTAGGGGCCAGTGATGCTCCTGGCACAGTTTATTGTTGCCCTAAATTGGTGTATCCTTGCTGCAGTGGTCCCTACTGGTCTTTGCAAGGGCTCAGGATAGCCAAGGGAGAGGAAAGCCTTGGCCAGGCCCTTCCTCACACCCACAATGTGCCTACACCTTGTCAGTGACATGAATTTTTCCCAAGGACAGGTGTAACTGAGAAGGATCTCCTTCTGCAACGTTTGTCAAGATTGTTAGGGACGCTTTCACCAATGTTTTAAAAATGCTCACTAGATCAGGAGTGATGCCCGTGGATTTTCAATTTTTAAAAGCAACTCTCTTAGCTTCCTGGGATTCTTATTTTGTACAAAAAGCAAATGGCTGAATATTGAAATAAACAAACTTACCATATTCCCCCATCAGAGGAGTGCAAGACTCAACATTGATCCTAGGTGCTTCTGCTTGACCTTAACCAAAATATCAGTTGAGTATCAGTGACATCCTCTCCCAGGGGACTATGTCATCCTCTTGCGGGTGTATCTGATTCAGTCATAAAATCCTTGGCATCAACATAGTGCCTTTCATACATGGATTTCAAAGCAAAGGTGCTGTCCATTTCTAACTTATGATCCTACCATTGACTGATTGGACCCCTCAGTGGAGCAAAAAGGCATCAGTCATGAGGCTGCATTTCATGGAAACTACACAAAGGTTGATTGAAACACACATTTTCAGACACACTGTCTGATCATATGATGACATGCTCTCCAATCAGTGTATTGTGGATCATTCACAATTAATTCCAATAAGAGTCTTCAGTTTTCAAAAGGTACAGGTACTTATATCTTTCATAACTGGCAACCTTGCAAAAGAACTGAATTTAGAGGGAGTATGACTTCATATCTTATCATATCAGCTTTCCTGTGGATGTAACATCTGCTCGCCACTTGACCCCTTTGAAGAAATAGGGGGTAAATGGGTAGCCCAAGAGGAGTTCTGAGGACCCAAGCCTTAGGAAAAACAAGTTATGGTTCATGATGTTTACACTGTTATAGCAGACTGCAATACACTGAGAGCTACAAAATCTCCCTAGAAGAGTTTGGCTGATATCAAGATTGGCAACTGGGAAACTTGACAGTGCTGAGATAATTTTTTTTATCTAATTTAGATAAAACTTTTTAAATTTAAAGCTAAAGAGTACATTGCTCAGGGAAATCAGTGCATCGGAAGCGCACTAAAAATTTCCTTCTTCGATTTACATGCCTTCTACACCCAACAAAATTGCTTCCTCTTTGATTCTATGATAGATATTATTCTTTATTTACAGTTGGATGACTCACTGCTGAAGTAATCATGCCCATAGCCCCCGAATTATGACACTTTAAAAATTGTAATGAGATTTAGCTGGCAAAATTAATGCTATTGGAAGACTGAATGCACTGACTAAAGGGAAGACATGGAATGCAGTTAAGAAGTTGTCTTGGGAGTAAGGTAGCAGACAACTACTTTCAGACATGCAGATTTATTTATGTAAGCAGAGTCAGGATGAGCTCTACCCTGACATCTGGTGGTGAGTTGTGGAAAGGGATGTCAGGGGCTAATCTTGTTTGCATGGACACACCCACCCTGCAAAGCATGATGGACTGCTTGCCCAAATGGTCACTTTGACTGCTGTGGGAGCCCCAGTTTCTCTGTTATTGGGGCAGGAAGAATTAAGTGTTGTTACCCTGATTATGTGAATCAAGGACAGTGGGCTTTTGTTATGATGAAGGGACTCACCCTTAGCTAAGCAGCACTTGCTAGGCGAGGGACATGGATTCCAAAACCCAGTGAATTGAGAGAGGCTGGGGACAGGTATTTCTATCTGGTAGTGGGGGCCTCGTCTAAGGGCCCTAAATGTCAATTACATCTCCTTCTCTCTCTCTCTCTCTCTCTCCACTGTGAAATATCAGAGTTAATTTTGAGTTCCTTAGGAGTCTAACCACAGGCTGCTGAGTTGGAATCACTCTGGGCTAAGTGTGCAAATGAGCACAAAGGCTCCCCTAACTACAAGCTGAAATCACTAAAAAGCTGAAATTGTTATGAGCTGAAATCACTGAGCACTGTGTTAAGTAGTGGGGGAGCGGGAAGATATATTGCTGAGCAGCTGGTGGAGCAGAGCTGCTGACGGAGTGGCTTGCAGGCCAGCTGATGGAGCGGAGCTGCTAGCGGAGCCGTTGGCTGGACAGCCAGCGCGGCTTGCAGGCCGGCTGACGGAGCGGAGCAGTTGGCGGGACAGCCGGAGTGGCTTGCGGGACGGCAGAGCGGAGTGACTCGTGGGATGGCTGGCAGAGCAGAGCGAAGCCCCACGAAGGGACGGGGTAGTCAGCTTCGAGCCATGTAAGGTGCCCCTTACCTCTCCCCTCCCCATGTCTACCCAGACTGGGGGGGAGTAACACTCTGCAGATGAACTTTTGAACTCTGGGTCTGGACTTTTGGGTTGTTGGACTTTTGGGACTTTGGGTGATTTTTGGGGTTGCTGGACTCAAGAACCAAAGGGAAAGGACATGGCCAATTTGCTGGGGTGGGTTGTTGCTCACAGTTTGGTTTACAAATCCTAGATGTGGTGTTTCCCCAACAAAATGCCGCATTGTTTCTCTCTGTCATTAAAAGGTTTTTCTACACTCAGACTCTGTGCTTGCGAGAGGGGAAGTACTGCCTCTTAGAGGCGCCCAGGGGGGTGATATATATTTGTCCCAGGTCACTGGGTGGGGGCTCGAGCCGGTTTTGCATTGTGTTATTGGAATGGAACCCCTAGATACGGAACCCGGCCCTTGTTGCTGCCAACTCTGACTGGCAGAAGGGTTACATTTAGGCCAGATAAAAACCATAAGATTTGGATGGCTCTTTATTAAAATGAGGTTTAAGTCCATGATTTCCTGTGTGAAAGTAGGAATGAATAATGATTCCAGAATAGAGCTGTACTCTGCCACTAAATGGAGGCCCATTGCAATTTTCATAAGTTTTTGACTTTGTGATAACAATCAAAAGAAAATTGGGAAAAAGTCTTGAACCAAGAAATAAGATCTGGGCTAATTTCGTGTTCTGAAATTTTTGGGTGCCCAATCTGAGACACGTAGGCCCAGATCCTCAAAGGTATTTAGGACCTAACTTCCATGGAGCCTAAATACCTTTGTAGATCTAGATCACTAGTGCCTGACTTTCAGATGTTCTGAGAATTCACAGGACTTCAACGGGAACTTTGGGTCCTTTAAAAATAAGGCACCAGGGGCTAGATTCACAATGAGGACACACGCAGTGCAACACCTAACTTTTAGGCATGCTGCCACTTAGTGGAATTCACAACCTGGAGTTAGGTATCCAGGTTCCCCGTATAATGCATGGGTAGTTAGGCAGCTAAGCAAGTGATTCACAGAAGCCAGCCAGCTGAGTGTGTAGCTGCCTAAACCAGCCAGAAGGAGATGTCGTGGAGAAGGGTATGGCCTAAACCCCCACCACTCAAAGGGAATTAGGTGCTTAAGCCAGGTCATTTTGTATAAAATACTTAAATAGCCATTGGGCCAGAGAGAGAGCGAGAGAATGAATGAGTGATTCTGTAGCCTAGTAGTTAGCACACTCTTCTAGAAGACCTGGGTTACAGTCCCTTCTCCAAAGACTATTTAAGTGTTTTATATAAAGTGGAACAACTTCAACAGAAGTGTCTGAGAGCACCTCACTCTAGCCTATCCTATAGCTCATGGATTAAGGTATTCAGGTGGGAGGCCTGTGTTCCAGTCCCTGCTCTGAATCAGGCAGAGTCTGAGCCCTGGTCTCCTGCATGAGTGCTCCAACCACTGGCTATGGGGCAGAGGGAAAACACCATTGCTTCTCCTCAGCTGTGTTTTATTCAGGACCCGATCTGGCAGCAGTGCTGCTAGGCAGTCTCTGGGCATGCCTACTGCATTGGTCTCACAGGTGAGATAGGCATGGGTATGCCAAGTTTATGAATTTCACTGGGGCTTAAGTGTGAAGTAGGTGCCATGCTGCTCAGGGATGTCAGGATTTAGGTGGCTGTGTGCATGCCTAGATGCAGATATTTAGGCGCCTAGAGAACTTTACCAGTGCCCAAGGGCTCTAGAGGCCTATGGTGTTAGGCGACAGCTGGGCAGGTAGTTTGTGAATGCCAGCAGTGCTAAATGTTGGACTTGGACACTTAAAGTGGCAGTAGGGTGCTTAAAAAATCTTCAAAATCTAGCCCCATGTGTGTCAATTTGGGCACTGTAGCGAGGGTGTGTGTCCTCCCTTGGAGATGGATGGAGGGACAGCTGCGAGCCCCGCCCTGGTGGGCAGAGCCAGGACACCCAGGCCCACCTGGCTGGAAGCAGGGGGTGGGACAGGAACCAGACGTATAAAAGGCCAGCCCTCCAGCTCAGTTAGAGAGGAGCTGCTGGAGGAGAAGGACGTCTTTCACCTGTTGCTGGAGCTCGGACTCGACAGCAACCACTGCAGTGCCTGAGAACTGGAGGGGCTGCCAGTCGCCGGAGACCTTGAGGAGTTGCTGGGGCTGCTGTTTGCCGCTTACTGCAGCAAGACGGACAACAACCCAAGGACCCAGGTACCCCACTTGAACGGAGTGTAGGAAGTAGCCCAGGGGAGCCGAATATAGTTTGGTTCTGTTGCAAGAGACTGACAGCTGGCCAGCATGTTGCAGCCGGCTTTCCCCACTGACCCAGTGGCACACCACTCTGCCATGGTTAGGGCCCTGGGCTTGGATGCAGTGGCGTCAGGTGGTCCTGCATCCCCCTACTTCTGTCACCCCACTCCTGGGGTGGCAGCCTCTCCACCACAGGCCAAGAAGCCTGTGTTTGTTGGCTGTCCACCAGAGCCAGGATCCCTGACTGCTTGCTGCCCCGCTCTGTTTGAGGGCCTGGGCTTAGAGACTCGTTATTGCTCCGTCCTGAGTACAAGCCCGAGCGTCCTGACTTTACTGTCCTCCCTGTTTGAGGGCCTCGGCGAATAGACTGGTTACTCCACTGTCCCGAGTCCAGGCTCGAGATCCTGACTTTGCTGCCCACCCTGTACGGCCTGGGCTAATAGATTCCTTATTTGCTCTGTCCTGAATATCAGCGGCCAAGGCCGCCTAACTGCTTGGTGCCTCTCCCTGCCAGAGGCCCTGGGCTTGTGGACACTCCTGCTCTACCCTGACTGTAGGCTAGAGCCCCCTCACTGGTGCCCTGTCCAGTCGTAGGGCCGGGGTCCCTAGACACAGTACTTGATTACCCCACTGAGTGGCAGAGAAACTGATGCTAATTCCCCCTTGAATTGTGCTCTTCCAGAGGACTTGTAGCAAGGGGGCATGACATCCCTCCCAGATGGACCGCTGCAAACGCCTTACAGGCACCCAAAATGAAGGCATGCAAAATTTGCAAGCACTCTGAAAATACGGTTTCATGTGACTTGCCCAAAGTCAACACAGGCACAGTTGGCAACAGAAATCAGCTCTCTCAATATCCTGGGCAGTTCCTTTACCACAAGACCACCATTGCTCCTGTTAACCATGGAATACAGTTATTATCTACCCACATACTGGTATTTGTGAACGTAACCCTGTCCCAGAAGTGCTTCTCCAGCCCATTTGCATATATGCAGGTTCTTGACTGGAATGTGACATAAAAAAAAGATTGTTTTCTAGACAGCAAATACCTCTTGCCTCACTCAGGAAACCAGCCATTTTAAAATCTGGGGTCCACGTAGAATATGTAGCCAAATATTTTGCCCTTTCTTGTGCAACAGAGAGTAGGACATTTTAACATTTTCTAGCCAGTACTTATGAGACAATAGCACCCGAAGGCCTACTTGGGACTGACACTTCATTGTGCTGGGTGGTGTACAAACAGAAAAGAGACCGTCTCTACTCTGGAGTACTTACAGAGCTAAAAGATGCAAAGAGACAAAGGGTAGGGGATATGGGTATACAAATACAAGCAAGTGGATATGGTGAAGAACGGGTGTAGCTTTGTTGCACGTGTTACTACTTTTAGTTAGGGATAGAGGCAAGGAGTAACAGAGCCGGAGAAGGAAAGAAGGGGAAGAACAACAGTCATGGCTCAGCATCTGCCTACCCCTGATCAGCTATCAGCGTATCAGCAGGCAGGGCTACATAGACATCATGGTACAGAGCCTATAAAACTGGTAGGTCTGCGTATCTTTTAGCTCATCCTCTTTAATGTGCTCTCTACTTGCTCCTGTTTCCTATTGGAGACAAGTACATTTCCAAATGTGGAGCTAACCATTGGAGACATTTCTAATGCTCCCATCACTTAAGTGTGCAGTTGACATTTCCAAACCAAATTCCACATAGGAAACTGAAGGATTTTAATCCTGCTTCTAGGGCAAATCTCAATGCAATTTCAACTATGCATTTGCTAATGACGTTTCCTTAATTTGATGGAGAAGTGTAGTGTCCCTGACATTTCAGTGCATGACTTCTCAGACCGGTTCTTCTCTCACTGAGCTAATTAAACTAATGTACCGTATTAAAGAGTGGTAAGTGCCTACTTCCCCTGCTATGCGCCCTCTCTCATTAGAAGTGTTTTACAAATGAGGGAGCCTACATGCTTTTCAGTTTCTATCATGACAATTTGCCCATCTCTCCTGGGGGGAAAAAACAGGCGCTTAGAAAAAAATTACACTTGTGGCAAAAAAGCTTTTATTCAACTCTTCTCAGAAAGAGAATGCGCATTAGAAGGTGCGTTTTAAAATGTTATACATCCATTAAACTGAGTCCTGTGATGAACTATATGGAGGTTCCCCACTCAGCTTGCACGTGTAGAAAAATTACATGGCTTGTAAAAGTGATTTCTAAAGGGTTCAAAGGAACATTAGAAAGAGGAGGAAAAACTCCAACAAACAAGAAAAATGAAGGGTTTGAGAGGAGAATTTGGAGGACAAGCCAATTACTTACAAAATGATTTTCCATCTTCATCAGCCTTGCAAACTTATGTCTACACTAGCACTTTTGTCGGCAAAACTGGTGCCTACTGCCATGAGGCCAGGGCCGGGGCTCAGTGCCTGCAGCCAGAACCCAGCACTGGGAACAGGAACTGCATGGCTGGAGCCAGGGATTGGAGCCAATACCTGCCATTGCACGGCCAGAGCCCGGAGCTGGGTGTCGGAGCCCAGGGCTGTGTGGCTGGAGCCGGAAGCCAGCGCCTGCTGTTGTGTGGCTGGAGCCAGAGTTTGCTGCTGTGTGGCTAGGGGTTGGTACCCAGGGC
Source organism: Macrochelys suwanniensis (assembly GCA_033296515.1). Lineage (NCBI taxonomy): Eukaryota > Metazoa > Chordata > Testudines > Chelydridae > Macrochelys > Macrochelys suwanniensis. The sequence continues at coordinate 156,224,973 of CM065775.1, read as the reverse complement.
CAGCTCCCACCATCACATGGCCGGAGCCCAGGAGCAGAGCTTTGGGTCAGCGCCTGCTGCCGTGCAGCTGGGGCAGGGGATCAGCGCCAGGGTCTAGGGCTGGGTTGCTGGAGCCCGGGGCCAGCGCCTGTCACCGCATGGCCGGAACTGGGGATCAAAGGCTGACTGAAGCTCCACAGCCGGAGCTGGGGATCAGCACCTGCTGCCCTGCGGCCAAAGCCAGGGGTTGGTGCCCAAAGCTCCGCCATTGGAGCCTGCTGCCGTGTGGCTGGGGCTGGGTGTCGGTGCCTGTGGCCGGTGCCTGCCACTGTGCATCCGGAGCCTGGGACTGGAGCTGGAAGCCAGCACCTGCAGCCGCACAGCTGGAACCAGGGGCTGGAGGCTGAAGCCCTGCAGCTGGAGGCCAGGGCCATGTGGCCGGAGCCTAGGGTTGACAACTTTCTACTCGCACAAAATCAAACACTCTTGCCACGCCCCTGGCATGCCCGTCATCCGAGGCCCTCCCCGCTCACTCCATCCCCCCGCCATCATTGCTCTCTCTCTCCACCCTCACTCACTTGCTCATTTTCACCAGGCTGGGGCAGGGGGTTGGGGTGCGGGAGGTGGTGAGCGCTCAGGCTGGGGGTGCGGGCTCTGGGGAGGGGCCAGAAATAAAGAGTTAAGGGTGCGGGAGGGAGCTCCAGGATGAGGCAGTGGGTTGGGATGTGGGAGGGGGTGAGGGCTCTGGCTGGGGGTGTGGGCTCTGGGGTGGGGCCAGAGATGAGAGGTTTGGCGTGCAGGAGGGGGCTCTGGGCTGAGGGGTGGACTCGAGGGGTTCAGAGTATGGGAGGGGGATCTGAGCTGAGGCAGGGGTTTGGGGTGTGGGAGAGGGTACGGGCTCTGGGCTGGGGATGTGGGTTCCGGTGTGGGGCCAGAAATGAGGGATTCAGGGTGCAGGAGGGGGCTCCAGGCTGGGTCAGGGGGTTGGGGTGCGGGGGTGATGTGAGGGCTCTGGCTGGGGGTACGGGCTCTGGGGTGGGGCCAGAGATGAGAGGTTTGGCGTGCAGGAGGGGGCTCTGGGCTGAGGGGTGGACTCGAGGGGTTCAGAGTATGGGAGGGGGCTCAGGGCTGGAGCAGGGGGTTGGGGTGTGGGCTTACCTCAGGTGGCTCCCAGTCAGTGGCGCACTGTGGCTAAGGCAGGCTCCCTGCCTGTCCTGGTATCACGCTGCTCCCTGGAAGCAGCCAGCAAGTGTGGCTCCTAGGCAGGGGGGCCAGGAGGCTCCACACGCGTCTCTCACCCAGAGGCACCGCCCCCTCAGCTCCCATTGGCCACAGTTCCTGGCCAATGGGAGTGCAGAGCCAGTGCTCAGGGTGGAGGCAGCGTGTGGCGCTCCTTGGCCCCCTCCACCTAGGAGCCAGACCTGCTGGCCATTTCCAGGGCTCAGTGCGGTGCCAGGACGGGCAGGGACTAGCCTACCTTACCCCTGCAGCACTGCCACCGGGCTTTGCTGCCCGAAACCACCAGGGTCCCTTTTTGACTGGGTGTTCTGGTAAAAACCGAACACCTGGCAACCCTACTGGAGCTGGGGTGTATGTGTGTCAGTACCTGCTGCCCCATGGTTGGAGCCTGGGGCCGTACAGCCAGGTTCCTGAAGTCCTGCTGTGGAGCCTGCTGCCCAACCCCGCTCCCCCCATTATGGATCAAAAACTCACCTTGTTCCTGCAGCGTTGTGCCCCACCTCTCTCCAGAGGCAGTACAGGGTGATGCATCCGGGAGCAACCAGGAGGGAGGGGCCGATGCTTTTCTCCTGCCATCACCAGCCAGGAGGATGTCGTGGCCGCACAAAAAGCCCCTGGTGGCCGCATTTGAGAAACGCTGCTTTAGATGACATGACTGAAATGTGAACAAACTTTTGAAAACGTACTATAAATAGCACTTCTTACTCGCAGCTTGTCTCCCTTCAGTGCCCTCTAGTGGATAAGAAGAGCAGGACTACACTTCAAACAGCAGCCACAGGAAAAACAATTGTGAGACTATGCTGCTATCAACATTAGTAACTCCTGCTAACATTAATACACGTGCATATCAATAGCAGAATACAATTTTAAGATTTTTAAACAGTATGGGCCTGGAAGAGGTATACGAAATTTAACATTCAGGGCCTGATTTAGCAAACCCTTAACACTAAGCCTATTGCAAAAAAACTGGAACTAATTTTGGTAGCAAACACATCACTATATTTGGCATTAAGTGTTTGCAGTGTTAGGACCTTAATTATTATAATACTGATACTTGTAAATTGGGTGGGGGGGGGTTAGGGATAAAACTTAAACAAATGTTTCTCTTTTCTAGATTGTGACTCAGACTAGATGCCCGCAGAGGAGGGTTAGAAAGGCCACTTAGGCCCTTATGAGTCTATAGCAGGGGTTCTCAAACTTCATTGCACTGCAACCCGCTTCTGAGAACAAAATTACTACATGACCCCAGGAGAAGGGACTGAAGCCAGAACCCGCCTGAGCCCCCCACTCTGAGTGTGTGTGTGTGTGGGGAACCAAAGCCAAAGCCTGCGCCCCATGGCCCGAGGCGGGGAGGCCAAAGCCCAAGGGTTTCAGCCCCAGGTGGGAGGCCTGTAACCTGCGCCCCGCCACCCTGAGCTCCAGCAAATCTAACGCCAGCCCTGGTGACCCCATTAAAAAGGGGTTGCGACCCACAGTTTGAGGTCTCGACCCACAGTATGAGAACCGGTACTCTACAGGGACTATGGGTTTGGACATGTTAGGCTACTCTCCCGCTTAGTCGCTCTGTGGAGAGTAGCTAAGATCAGCAGGGTGAGGGAAGGAAGTAATTTGCTTCCAACCTGAAGGAGATTTTTTTGTAAGATGGAGCTAAAAATGAACAGCCATTTCTGAGTGGAAGCAGAGTGAGGAAAAATACACTTTCCTTATTAAAAAAATCTAGCTTCAGCTTTGTGTTACTCATACACATCCACCTCATTCATGGTGAAACTGGGTACAATTTTCAAAAGCATCTAAAAGTATGTCTACCCTGGAGCTGTAATTCCCAGTTTGAGGAAACGTACCTGCACTCGCTCTGATCAAGCATGTTAAAAATCAAGTGCAGCTGCAGCAGTGTGAATGGCGGGAAGGGGTAACTGCTCTGAGTATGTGCTGAGCATCTTGGAAGGGCTCATACTCAGGGCGGCTAGCCCCTTCTGTTGCAATCTCGCTCCATCAGAGCTAGCGAGGGTATGGCTCCTCAAACTGGAATTTATGCCTTAAGATCAAAGTGTAGACAGTGAGTTAGGATGGAGGCTAAGTTCCATTTTCAAAAGTGATTTAGATACTGGGGCCCCGCCCTTCACAGGTATTTCAGCATGTTATTCCCATGGAAATGAATGGGAGTTAGGTGCCTACATACATTCTGAGGATCTGGGCCTTGGGGGCCCAGGTATCATTGCAAGTCAATGGCATTTACACTTCTGTGGGTCAGATTTTTAAAGACATTTATGCACCTAAAGGTGCAAGTAGGTAACCAATGGGATTTTCACATAATCTGAGCACCTAATTTGCAGTAGTTTCAGTGAGAGTTGGACACAGACATTTTGAAAGCTCTACCAGGTGCCTAGCTGCATCTTTAGGCAGCTAAACATCCAGGGATGCTGGAACAATTTGTACAGTGGGGGTGCTGAGAGCCATTGAACCAAACTGTAAACCCTGTGTATCATGGAAACCACTTCAAAACAGGGGGTGCGGCAGCACCCCTAGTTCTAGCACCTATCTAAACACCTTTAAGAATCTGGCCTCAAGTGCCTGAGTTACTTTTGGAAATGGGACTTGGGAACCTAAGTGACTTAGGTACTTTTGAAAATTTTACCCACTGTCTGGTTTAGTGGGTGGGTAAATCGAGATGAATAATCCACTACTGTAAAAATAACGTGTGTGTTACAAAAGAAGAGGGCTGCTGGCACTTCTTTTCTGGAATGCTGTCCCTCACCCCCAATGTCTGAAATAGCCTAAATTTGTTGAGCTTCCTGGCATGCTGCTAAGCTCATCTGTTTGAGCTGGCATTGGCTGAGGTGGAATATTTGTCTCATGGGACAGTATGGTGCGGGTGTGAAGCTGCACTAATCACACCAGTGGTGATTACTTGAGGTATGGTAGAGTGGAAAGAAGCAGCGCTGCCGTCTGGGCTAATTTATGCTTTGCAGCTGCTACATTGTGCTTTTAAGTGTTTGTCAAGGGCTCTGAGAGCTTTGGACAGACTCCCTTTGGAATGGAATTTCCTTTCAACCAACATCTAAATAAATCAATTAAGTTAATAAAATATTCTTCAAATGGAATTTGCCTAGAATCTTCCTGAGATTTGGCAAAAAGAAAATAAGAAAGGAATACTAGTGGCACCTTAGAGACTAACAAATTTATTTCAGCATAAGCTTTCATGGACTACAGTCCGCTTCGTCGGATGTATAGAATGGAACATACAGTGGGACGATATTTATACATGCAGAGAAACATGAAAAGGTGGAAGTAACCATATCAACTGTAAAAGGCTAATTAATTGAAAGGAACTGTTATCAGTAGGAAAGAAACTTTTGAAGTGATAATCAACATGGCCCATTACAGACAGTTGTCACAAAGGTGTTAAGGGTATTTAACTGGGGGAAATAGATTCAATTAACATAATGACCAAGCCATTCCCAGTCTATATTCAAACCTAAGATAATGGTATCTAGTTTGCATATTAATTCAAGTTTGGCAGCTTCTCGTTGGAGTCTGTTTTTGAAGTTTTTCTGTTGCAAAATTGCCACCTTTAAGTCTGTCACTGAGTGATTAGGGAGGTTGAAGTGTTCACCTACTGGCTTTTGAATGTGATGATTCCTGATGTCAGATTTGTGTCCATTTATTCTTTTGCATAGAGACTGTCCAGTTTGGCCAATGTACATGGCAGAGGGGCATTGCTGGCACATGATGGCATATATCACATTGGTAGATGTGCAGGTGAACAAGCCCCTGATAGTGTGGCTGATGTGATTAGGTCCTATGATGATGAGATTTGGGAAAGTTAAGGACCATCCCTTCTAGAGGGAGCTTGAGACGGTCCCAGCATAGCCCCTAAACCTTACCTTTATCTTCTCTGTCCTCCCACTTCTCACCTGAGATGCTGTCAGAGTGTGGGGAGTAGGAGAGATGCCTAACAGCCTATCATCCACTGCAAAGGAGTGCCTGGGATGTCTCCTTCAGCTAATATCCTCAGCAAATGGGTGGCTAGCTGGCCTGTTCTTTTCTAAGGCTGAAGAACACAGAAATACCACTGCTCGGTCCTGCTATCCTGTGCTTCTAAAGTTTAAAAATGCCTCTAGAGCCTCCATTTCAGCATGTAGTGGATGCCTGGGAAATCCCCAGGCACTCAGACCTCTATGCCTTCCTTCTCTCTCTTGAGAACTGCTGGTGTTTGTGGGAATGGAAACTCCCCTGACCAGAGGTTCAGGCCCCATTCCCAGGGCTGGCTCCAGGCACCAGCCGACCAAGCAGGTGCTTGGGGCGGCACCTTCTCAGGGGCGCGGCCAATAGCATTTTTTTCATAGAAGTTCCAAAAAACTTCGACGTGGAAATATTGAAATGCAATGTTTTAACATTCCTGAATCAAAATGTTTCAGTTCATTTCAGGTAAATTTGACATTAATCTGTGTTTATCTGAGCTACTGGTGTGCCTTATGGAAGTTGTAGTTCAGGTTTCTCATACATCCATTCTTTCTTATGGACAGTGTCTCCACCTGGATTATATCTCCTGTGGTGCACTGTGATCATGTGACTCCCGTTATGCACTGCATTGATTCGACCAGATAAGAGATTGTGGTGATCATGGGAGATGTAGGAAAAGCCAATGAGCCCAGCCCATAGCAGGGAATGGGAGCATGATGCACCCAAACTACAACTCCTGTGAGGCACCATAATAGCTCAGAAAGCAGATTAATGTCAAACTGACCAGAAATGTTTTGATTTAACAAACTGAAAGGGGAGCAGTGGGGGGCAAAAAACCTAACTGGCTTCAAGACTGAGATCGATAAGTTTATGGAGGGGATGGTATCACAGGACTGCCTACAATGGCATGTAGCTGATCTGCAACTGCTAGCAGCAAATATCTCCGATGGCGATGATGGGACACTAGATGGGGAGGGCTCTGAGTTATTACAGAGACTTCTTTCCCAGGTGTCTGGCTAGTGGGTGTTGCCCACATGCTCAGGGTCCAACTGATCGCCATATCTGTGGTCAGGAAGGAATTTTCCCCCAGGTCAGATTGGCAGAGACCCTGGGGTTTTTCACTTTCCTCTGCAGCATGGGGCATGAGTAACATGCAGGTTTAAACTAGTGTAAATGATGGATTTTCTGTAACTTGAAGTCTTTAAACCTTTTCATTAACCCAGCCAGTGGTTAGGGGTCTATTACAGGAGTGGGTGGGTGAGGTTCTGTGGCCTGCAATGTGCAGGAGGTCAGACTAAATGATCATGATGGTCCCTTCTGGCCTTAAAATTTGTGAGAAATATCTTGATTTAGGTCACCTTGACCTACTGTTTAGATTTTGCTTAGGTTTTCCCAATGTAAAATTTTTAAAACAGAAATTTTCTGATTATCTTTTTTGAAAAATACACTTCACAGTAAAGGCTAATTTCTGCTTTACTTTACTCTGATGTAAATGCAATAAAACTCAACAAATCCATGAGGGTAACTCTGGAGTTATATATGCCATCACGTGCCAGCAATGCTCCTCTGCCATGTACATTGGCCAAACTGGACAGTCTCTATGCAAAAGAATAAATGGACACAAATCTGACATCAGGAATCATCACATTAAAAAACCAGTAGGAGAACACTTCACTCTCCCTGATCACTCAAGAACAGACCTAAAAGTGACAATTCTTCAACAAAAAAACTTCAAAAACAGACTCCAGCGTGAAACTGCTGAACTGAAATTAATTTGCAAACTGGACACCATTAAATTAGGCCTGAATAAAGACTGGGAGTGGTTGGGTCATTACAAAACCTAAACCTAATTTCCCCCATACTAATTTCCCCCTACTGTTACTCACACCTTCTTGTCAACTGTTTGAAATGGGCCACTCTCATTACCACTACAAAAGTTATTTTTCCTCCCTTGGTATCCTGCTGTTAATTGAATTGTCTCGTTAAGACTGACCTCACACTTGGTAAGGCAACTCCCATCTTTTCATGTATTTATACCTGCTCCTATATTTTCCACTCCATGCATCAGATGAAGTGGGGTCTAGCCCATGAGAGCTTCTGCCCAAATAAATTTGTTAGTCTCTAGGTGCCACAAGGACTCCTTGTTGTTTTTTCTGGAGTTACTAATAATCACAATAAGTGCTAGTGCTCACACTGGCATGATCTGATAGTTCAATCCTAGGCAATGTTGTTGAGCAAGCCTTAGTTATGGCAGTAAGTATCATCACCAACCTAACTTCTCAGGTCAGATTAATGTGCAGTTTGTTCCTGGATCCACATCATAGGCGTTTACTTAATTCTTTTCGCAGTGTTTGTTAATGATTAATAAAGGAATATGCACATTGGTTTTGGAATCTAACCTTATCTTATCACAACTACACTGTCACTGCAAAGCACAGCCATGAAAAGCAGTGAACAGAAACTACACTGAAATAGTTTCTTTAAGATCGTCCAGCAGAATGGCAAGGAGAAATCAACACTTTTGAGAGTCATTCAGTGTATGTGCGTGTGTCTGAGGAGTTCTGTGCATCCAGGTGCCACTGATAGATTTTTGTTCATGTGAGAATATCTGAGAATTTATCCAAGACTTTTAAAAGACAATCTTCACAGCGAAGGTAAGGTTGTATTTATTAGTTTAAAATAGATTAATGATTTTATAATGGATTTTCATAAGTAAGTCAAATAATTTAATCAGAATTAATCTAAATGGGAGTTAGACAGTTTTAAAAATATTTCAGGGGGTTAGAAATGGCTTTCGGTTTTCCAACTGTGTTACCAGTTAACTGCTAAATATTCTGGCATAAGGAACTGGGTCTGAAATACAGCTTTAAAAAAACACTAACACTGGGAACAGTGAGTGTGGTAATATGTTGTTCTTGTATTCACTTTTCAACTTTAACTTAGGCCCTGAGCCTGCAATGAGCGCTGCTTGGGTGTGTCGTCATGTCCACAGAAGTTAGTAACGCCACTTAATGCACTACCGGAAGGCACTCAAATACTATGGTGATGAGTGTGGCACAACAACCTTTATAGAATAAACCAGAACAGAACACGCAGAGCCCCACTGACTTCAGCAAGGCTCTCGTGGGCACAGGGGTCCTCCCATTTAGGGCTCAGTGCAGGATCAGAGCCTAAGCATTCACTGTTAAACTTTCTTTACATGTCTTCAGTCTTTATTCATGGACCAACAAAGAAACTTCTAGAGTGCCAAAAGCAAACCTTATGTTACACACAGTTGCTAGTATGGAGCTTGAGCTAAGCCTTAAGTTCCATGTTTATTTTCAATTCATACGCATTTATGTGTGTCAGCCCTGATTCTCCATTGTTCTGCACCACGTGGGGTCATTTACCTCAGTACATGGTGGGTGCAAAGTGGGTGTAAAATGCTGCCAGATTGGAATGGGCACATTTTACACCCAGTCAGCACTGGTGTAAACGACTACACAAATTTCACAGCAATGGCGACTCAGGCCCCACATGAATGTAGGGGACCTGCTCCTGCTCCTATTTATTTAAAAGTGTTCATCTTTGTCACTGAGTTTAATAGGTGCAGGAGCAGGCCCAGGATCTACAAGTACAAGAGATTTAAAGCAAAATTTAGTCTTAACGACTATGCAATATTAAGTTTATACTAGTAGCTTGTTGATAGTTTTCCAACTAATTGGTATGCTGGCTGAAAATGCTGTTTTATCAAAATTGAGACTTTCTGTGGGAATGCATTCATTTCATCAACATTTCATATAGAAAAAAAAATGAAATGAAGCATTTGAATAACAGCAAAATATTCTGTTTCAACCTTATCAGAACAGCTTGATTTTTAATTTCAAAATGATTTTTCATTTCAATATTTTATATTCTATTATAAATGGCAATAGAATAGAAAATTTTTCAAAAGTCAAAACTGGAATGAAACACTTTGATTTTATTGAAACAAAATATTTTGATTGACCAGAAATGAATTTTCTTTTTTGAAAATGTAATTAATCAGGAAATTGTAATTATGTTTCTATTCTAATTCAGAAGAAAAACAAAATCTGAAATCATGGAATTTTCTCTAGTTGCATGGGTACAACAGAAAGTGCAGGTTAATAATTTTGGATTTTCTTCCTGGCCTGGGGATTTACCTCTATTATTTCTATTAATACTGGAGATAATTACATGCAGACATTGCCAGATTTTGTGTGGTGAGAATAAATGCTCCAGATGAAAGCGAAAAGTTCCATTTTATTAGGAATTGGATCCTGGCTTTTTCAGCTGCTTAATAACGGACTTTTCACCACGCAAAATGTGAGAACGAGCATGTATCTAAAGTAAACTGAAATGCTTTCAGAAGAGAGATATATATAGATATAGATATAAAACATGTCTAAGACCTTGAATCACTAACAAAAACACACACTAGCCTTTACAATTAAATGAACTGAAAAGGTGTTTCTGTTGTTAGTTTGTTTATTTCACCTGCCAGGACCTGATTTCAGGGTTCTAGCTGTTTTGCAAGAGGTAACCACAGCAGAAATAGTTCCAGTGGGAGAGGGAGCCATTCTGCATTCTGCACATTCCTTTAAGGGCCTTGATCCTAGGAAGTGCTACAAATTCATCGGAGGCAGAAATTTGCTTTTTTCACACAGCTATAATCACAAAGTCCCTATTGGTTATTAATACAGACCCTTAAATACAGGCGCTTACTGTAACATAGCAAGGTACTGGATTTGTTCAGGAGAAATAAAATGGTCACATCAGCTTTTTTTCCTATGTAGTATAGTATTGCTTTTAAAAGCAAGGAGAAATAAAACATTTTTATAGGGAACCCACAATGTCACTGCTGTGCTATTAATTTGTACAGGTTCCAGAGTAAGGGTCTGGGTGTCACAAAGCAAGGTCTATTTAAAGGCAACAGAAGCTTGTTACAGGGAGTAAAGATTGTGGCCACAAAACAGTGTCCTTTCATCCTCATCCTCTTCCTGAATGCACGAGTGTAATGCCCTAAAGTGAAAAGTGTGCAAGCCACGACAGGCAATCTAGGTCCCTCCCACATACTCCTTATAAATGTTAGGGTTACAATAAAACAGACTACAACTATTAGGAAACTGGGATTGTGCAGCGTCTTTACTTGGAGCTGGGGTATGATTCCCAGCTCAAGTAGACATACTTATACTAGTTCTCATTGAGTTAGTGTACTAAAAATACTAGTGTAGCCGTGGTAGCGTGGGCAACAGCAAGTAGTGGCATGGGCTAGCTGCCCTGAGGTCTGGACAGGTTTATGCTCAGGAGACCATCCTGTGCCACTGCAGCTATGCTACTATTTTTAGAAGATTAGCTTGATGAGAGCTAGCATAAATATGTCTCTGTGAGCGGAGCCTCACAGCCTCACATGTAGATGTGACCTGGGAAATGCAGTGCTAAGGTGGTACTCTCACACAGGACAAGCCATATAACCTTAACTCTGCCCTCTTTGGGATGCCAGCAGAAGTTTGCTTTTGGGAGTGGGGGTATTTGTCTTTTGTGACCTGAGTAAAATGCAGAAAAATAATATTAGGACACACCCTAATGTACAGATAGCCTCTTTAATTGTGACTGCAGAAATGGAAACCAGGAAAAGCAGCGCAATGTGTCCTGTTGTTTTTGTCAGTCAGCAGCTAGCAGTCTCAGGATCAATGGCACCACACAAGGCACGCTGAGAGTCTTGTTGAACTGTATGAATAAAAGTACTGAGTAGGAGCTGTGTTGGGCACAGAGAAAATGGCATTATTTTGTAGGGAGAAGTAAAGTACCGTGATGTATTCCCAGTTCCTCTTGGTTCTCTCCAAGGGCAGAAATAGGGTTGTGTAGCCGCCTTGTGTGCCAAGTGTCACCTTATCTGCGCAGATGCAAATATCACCCATATTGTAGCCCTGTCAGAGCTGGGAAAATAAGAAATGTAGATGATATTGTAACTTCAGGGAAACAAAACTACTAATATATAACTGACAGGTGAATGGGATTTGTGTGCAGCTGGATTGTGCAGTAATAAGAGTAATATCAGTGCTTTTGAAAATCATGTTTTAACCATGATTCATTGTAGTTTTCTTGGTCAGTAATTCTCGGGAAACATAACCAATATAGGTTCATTATAAGTAGGCTAGGAAGCCGCAGATTTTTATTTGGTAAATGTCAATAAATGTTGATTTCACTGGATACACACAAACCAAAGGAAAAAAAATATTTCCATTGGTGCTAATCAAAATTTACCAATAGGCAAAGTAAGAAAAATGCTGCTTGAGAACTTATTAGAGTTTGGTTTAAGGATCTTTACTTTGTATATTTTGACAGCTGATACTGACAATCTATGTGTAACGGCTATAAAGCTTTAACTTTTTGAATCTCAATGTTTGCTGTCATGAATTATTGTCTGTCCATCCCACAACTCTGAAAATTTAAATAGATAAAAATAAAAATAAATGCTTAAAACCCATAACTTTGTGCAACTGTGAAAATGTAAATTGATACAAATAAAAAATGATTAAAATAATCATTGATATTAGCCATCAAAATTACAAAACCAACCCCTAAACTCAAATTCTGCCAAGCTTTGTTGTGAGGAAATAAAATGGGCTTGAAACCAGTGTGGATTCTAGCAGAGGACACTCAGGGGCCCAAAGGCCACACAGAAGGGGTTGCAGAGGAGCACTATTCCCACAAAACCCACTATGCTGGGGGTCCCAGAACCAGCCAAAATAGCTTTAAAAGTGTGTGGTACTGGCCAGAGCAGAAATGTACTGAGGGAGCCTGGAGCTGTACTGATTAAACACATCCCATGGGTAGCCTCAGGCATGAATCAAACCCTGTCCAGTTACTTTAGAGAGGATATGAGAGACCATAGAGTTCTTTAATCTGCCAGAACAATACCAGCAGCATGGACGATGTACTCCAAGTACACATTTGATCACATACAACTCAGAATTATTTCTCCCAGCTGCCCATGATCCATTTTCATTATATTAAAGGATCTCCCTGCCACCTTTAATCTTCTCAACATGTATGTAGTACAGGACACAAAGGGACAGATGTTTAAATACTAGAGTGTTATAAAACCAACAGCAACACATTACCGATTTCCTCAACAATTCTATGTTGTGTAGCTTCCTTATAACTATCCAGTGACAACTGCATGCCTTTTTGTCCTAGGTTTCAGGAGAAAATGCTCCAATGGATAACCTCCAGAAATTTATTCCAGTCACTTTTGTCCTATTTGCCTCACTAACAGGTAGGAAGGACACTGCTAATTCATGAAATGACTCATAATGGACACCATTTATAAACTAATTTTAAAGCACTGTAAATATCTATTAAAGGCAGTATCAAATGTATGTTTCACAGTAATTCTTAATAGTGAATGAATTTATGAAATCTTCTTAGAAGGGATTGCTTTACCTTTCAAGCCTGAAAATACATCATGAATTTGGCTGGACCACAGTATGAAGGTGTTAGAAAGGGTTACAGTGGGGAGGAGGGGAGAGGGAGAAGGTGTAGAGGAGTCAGGAAAGCAGATGCAAGGAAGGTCATGGCAGAGGGAAGGCCTTAGTTCCTCTAAAAGCAGAATGTTCCCCCTCCATGCCCTCTCCAGAGGTTGAGGGAACTCAGCTCCTCATAGAGTTCCCCCTCCTCCTGTCTCTGCACTGCCTGCGGAAATGACACATCAGGCAGCAGAATTTCAGTCGGGAGCAACAGGGGGAGGTGTATCTGTCTGGGGAATTTATGAGGCTCCAGGTCTTTTCACCAGCAGGTGAAGCAGCACCAATACCTGAGGAGAGAAGAATTGTCCAAGCTGGGAATCTCCTAGCTACCTCTACTGCATTTTTTTCTACAGGACGATATGTCTCCCTGCTGGTTCTCCCTAGGGGACTGAGAAGGAAAGAGGCAGACCTTGCTACTTCAAACTCTCCCTCCCCTCCAGGGGAAATGAGAAACCCTTCCCCTCTCCTTGACTGAATAGAGGAGAAAGAGAATGGCCCTGTCAGGACTCTGTGCCCTCCGAGCTGTCCATAGGGGTGTGTGTGTCGGTGGGGAGAGGATAAGGCACACATGGGTTGTTCCCACAGCACCACATTTACATGCTCACACTCACTTTGCTTGGGACCTGCTTGGGGACATAGACAAGTCAGTTATCCTGCAAACCAACTAATGCTGCCCTCCTTCCCCAAATCAATTTACGCTGCCCCACTACCTGTCTGCAGGCCCCTGTGCTATAGGTGGCCCATCTCTGCTCCGCTCCTGGGCTTGTAGAATCCCTCAGCCCCCAGCCAATCATCCTTCTGCATCTGGTCCTTTTACTTCTGTTTCTCCCTCATCTGTTCTTAAAGAAGCAGTGGCTCAGAGCCTGCTCTTCTCCCTCTCCTCTGAAAAAAGCCACGTCTCCATCTACTCAGTTTCTCATTTTGCTTCCTATCCTGAAAAAGCACTAGCAGCAGGAGTGGCTCTGACAATTCTGCCGCCCCAAGCAGTCGCCACGGCCCCACCCCTGACGCCAGGCGACGTTGCGGGGCCCCGCCCCTGACGCGAGCAGTCTGAGTCCCGTGGCGGCAAGGTAAGAGCGGCGGACCTGCCGCTGAATTGCCACGGCGGCGGGCGAGAATGGGGCGGCAGTCCGAGTCCCGCAGCAGCAATTCGGCGACGGGAAGAGCGATGGAGCTGCTGCCAAATTGCCGCCGTGGGACTCGGACTGCCGCCCCATTCTCGATGCCACCCCAAGCACCAGCTTGGAAAGCTGGTGCCTGGAGCTGGCCCTGACTGGCAGTGCCTGAGTCACCCCTCTCAAATCCCTTCCTCCCCTCTCTCACCTTTACACAAGAAACAGCACTAGGAATGCTCCCTGTGTCCACCTCCAGTTCTCATTGGGGTGGAGGAGGTGACCTGATGTCTCAATGTTCTAGTGAAGGTGGAACAAGTCTGCAGTGCTAACAGAATCATCCCACTAAACTAGTGATGCTGACCCAGTGACCTCAGAAAAATATGTTCCTTCACATCAGCCCAGCAGGTAACAGGTGCTTAATCAACAACTGCATAGCAACCTGCCTTGAAATCATTCCAGAAAGCTAGGGATGAGTCAGTAATATCAAAGTGGCATAGCCCTTGACACCAGCATAGTAAGCTAGAGATGTTGAGCCAGAGGCCTCAAGCCTTGAAATCCTAGCCAGTTACAAGGGATGAATTAGTGAGCTCACAAAGGCCTGTATCTTGGCATCCTCCCAGCAAGCTATGAGTGCTGAGCCAGTGACATCACAGAGACCTGTCTCATACCAGCCAACCAGCAACTAGTGGGGCCGCACCAGTGAGGCCACAAAGGTCTATGCTTTGACATCAGTCCAGAAAGCAAGAGTTGCTGAGCAGGAGATAAATTAAGGAGGAGAGCGTGTGTGAGAGAGAGAATGCATGTACAGGGGGCGGGAGAGTATAAAAGAGGGAGCATTCCCCTTCTTTTCCATCTCTTGCCTCTTATATGGCAGATGAAAGGAAGACTGAGCATGTGGGAGAATCTGCAGTGGGCGATAAAAAGAAAAAGGACGTGGCTCTGTGGAAATGCTTTAAAAATAGAATAACAGAGCTAGAAAAAACGATTAATGAGGAGGACTTGGGAGTAAACACATTTTTCCCACCCCATCCCTTGCTGTAATGTGTCATTTATCAAGGAGAAGGAGTGTAGTCGGTGGTGCAGGGAGCAGAAGGAGAAGTGGGCACTTTCTTCTCAATCCTTTCCAGATGCCAAAACACCCGTTTGAAAATCTGATCCCCCTCTATGAGAGGAAGAGCAGGTGAGGACAGGAAAATGGTAGTAGGAAGGGATGGTTTTCTTACAAATATCTCATTAACTTGTGCACCATTTTTCACTGGCACTGAGTAACTTTAAACAAGAAAAGCATTTATTTCTGAAGGAACCATAATACCTGTTACAGTAAGTTAGTGTGACAGAGTGGGGAATAACCACTCATAGAACAATTGATGCACACTATGGACACCTTTGGATTGCCTTTGGAAAAGGTTGAATGGCTGAAACACCAGGTACAGAACTGCACCCTTAGGGTTCAGTGAAATATTCTTGTTATGAACTTTCATCAGGATTGATCCTTTAGTAAATAGTTACTGATACGCCCAAGGCAATATAAAGCTTTACTAACCCACACCTTCTCACACAAAAGCAAATGAACAATATGATTTCATGGAGCATTGTGCATAGTTTAGAGTTTTATCCAGTGAAGAGTAATAAAGTGGGGCTAGTTGTGAGGGCAGAATTTTCATCCGGTGTATGAGAGAAGTTAGGTGCTGAACTTGTGTTAATAAGAATTGAACATATAACTCCCTGAAAAATGCAATGAGAATTTAGTGTGAGGTCTCAGTTTTTCTCAATGAACATGTGAAATATTTTTCAGACAGTAAGGTGATGAAATTGGTATTGAAGTGTACTTGTTGAATTAGGGAACACTATACATTAGAGAGGAATGCTAATCCTAGGGTTAAAGCACTAGTTTTAGACTCAGAAGAGCTGGGCTCAGTTCCTGGTTCTTCCACAGATGTCCTTTGTTCCCAATCAGAAAAATAGGGGTAAGAATACCTCCTTTTCTATTTAGGTTGCAGAGTTCATGGCAGGGCTGTCTCTTATGATCTCTCTACATTGCCTGGCACAATGGGAGCTCATATTGATTTAGGTCTAAAAGTTTAAAAAAAAAAAAAAGAGATGAAGTTTCTCTTTGAAACAACAGAAAATGTTTTGGCAGAAGATACAGGAGAAGGCATTTTACTGGCTAGCCCGTCCTTAGACTCAGGAGCCCAGGTGTAGGGAAATGATTCCCCTAAGCAACACAATGTTGGTGGGCAGGCAGTGGTACCATCTACACTCTGTCTTGGGATTTTCTGTCAAGGAAGAGCAGCTTTAAGTTATTGTGGGGACAGGGCCAGCTCTAGGCACCAGCAAAACAAGCAGGTGCTTGGGGCACATTTCTAGGGGCGGAATTCTGGCGCCAGCCATGCTGCCCCTAGAAATGTGCCCCCGCCGCCCCAGCTCACCTCCGCTCTGCGCTGCTTCCGCTCGGCTTCTCCCCCTCCCTCCCAGGCTTTCACACACGGCAAGCCTGGGAGGGAGGGGGAGAAGCTGAGCGCCGCCGGCAGAGCGGAGGTGAGCTGGGGTGAGGAGCGGTTCCTGTTCCTCTACCCCAATTACTTCCTGCTCCCCCCTCACCCTAGCTCACCTCCGCTCTACCTGCTCCCCTGAAGGTGCCGCCGCTTCGCTTCTCCCCACTCCCTCTCAAGCGAGGGAGTGGGGGGAAGTGGAGCAGTGGCATGTTCATGGGAGCAGTGGAGTGGAGGTGAGCTAGGGTGGAGGGTTGCGGGGGGACCACAGGAAGCAATGGGGTGGGGGAAATGCAGCATGTGCAGGGGACGAGGCGGGGCTGGGGATTTGGGGAGGGGGTTGAAAGGAGCGGAGTTGAGGCGGGGCCGGGGGTAGCGGGGGCAAGAAAAAAATGGGGGGGGGGATTTTTTTTTGCTTGGGGCAGCAAAAATCCTAGAGCCAGCTCTGTGTGGGGATAGGTTAAATCAACGCTTCCCCCAGTGGATGTGACCACATCTCCTCTCTGAGTAGCACTTGATACTTTCTGAGCTGTGCTGGTGTCTTATGGGCTCCCAGTGGAGGGGCGGTTGTGACCACTTGCTACTTTCACTTTTGCGGCATCCTCCCTCCTTAGTGGACTTTCCACCTGTAGGGACCTGAACCAGGTTCTCTGGGTTAGAACGGGAAGCATTCTATTGACTTCAATAGGCAATGAATCAGGCCTTGTGTGCATATGGCAGCGTAGATCCTGGGCTTTGTCTGGCTCATGTACTGTTAAAATGTAATTGTATTAGTTAAAGGGAGGAATAAATGATGCTTACTTCCTCTTACTGCCCTGCTTGGCTGATTAAGACAAGGGCACAATCTTGCCATAGACCAGAGACTCAAGGGATGAATTTTTAGTCTATGATTCAGTGGCACTCATAAACATGATCTCATAACCATAGATGATGTACAGAGAATCCCATATGATTTATTCACAGGGATGGTAAACCATTAACTTCTTTAATAACACAAAATGTTTACTGAATGAAGACTGATTTTATGAATCTTCCAAGACAGCAAAAAGACAGGGTATATAAATGTCAAAGCTGAAGCATTGGAGAGAAAGTAGAGAAACGATAGGCTGTGCATGCTGAAGTTAAGTGACTAATGTGGAATCTAATAGGTGTGATGGCATAGGGAACATTATGAATGCATTTATTTCCATTTTATTTTTTAAATTTCCAAAATGTAATACATTCGTAAGTGATGCACAAAATACTGTACAAGAGGATTACAAAATCACACATAAAAACCACAGTTCCCCATGCTTATCCTCCAGTTTTTTTAATGGCCTGGCTCTGTATTTGCTGGTTTAATTCAGTCCCATGTAATGGTTTATAAAATGTACACTTTTAGATGCTTTTATTGTTTAAGGATCAGTCTTTTTGTTATTAAACTAGCTCTCAACAGAAATGTTTCAGGCTGGTCATTGGTAAAGGCAGGTACAGTCGAAATGTCTGAGCGTAGGACTTGGCACCAAGAACGCCTGAGTTCTAATGCCAGTTATGGCACCAACTCTTTCTTTGACCTTGGATAAGTCACTTAGGGCTAGAGGCACAAAATAATTTAGACATCTAACTCCAGGAAAGCATACCTGGCTGAGAATCTCAGGCAGAGGGAGGTGGCTTCCTCTAGCCCAGATTTTGGCACCTAAATTCCTTTGACGGGTGGGGTTTAGGACTCACCTCTCTCCTTGGCATTTACTATTGGTTGCATAGGCGCTGTCGGAGAAAAACAGAGTTCTCACTCTTTCTTTGGGTGCAGCAAGGCAGATACATTTTATAAACTCAAGCAATTGCACAGAGGGAGAGAGTGCACTAGGACACAGGGTTTCCCCCTCCTAGGCAGGTCTCTCAAAAGATAAACAATTAAGGCAAGCATTTATACTTTTTGTTACATACAGTAATGATCAACAGTTTGTTTATATTATGTCTTGCCCATTCCTGTATTTTCTCACTTCTGTTCTCAAAACATAGCTCCCAGCGCCTCCTACCCACCTGCTGCCCCGCTGATCAGTGCCTCCCGCTCTCTCCCAGTGCCTACCGCCAGCTGCGATCAGCTGTTTCGCAGCATGCTGGTGGCTCTGGGAGAGAGGGAGAGGAGTGGGGATGGGGCACGTTGGGGTAGGAGGTGGAACTGGGCAGGAAAGAGGCAGGGTGGGGGTGGATTCTGGGGGAAGGGATGGGGTGAGGGCGGGGCCTGGGGCGGAGTAGGGGCTGGAAGAGGCAGGATGGGGCTGGGGGAAGGAGTCAGGTGGGGGCAAGGCCTGGGGTGGAGTGGGGGGATTGAGCACCACCCCCGGGCCCAGAGGAAGCCATCGCCTATGATTGGTTGCCTTAGATGGCTCCCTGTTCAGCTTTCTGGCTTTTGTGGATCCCATTCTTAGGCACCTAACTGTTGCTATACATTGAATAGGGAGCCTACGTGCCTAACTTGAGGCTGAGGGTTCTACTGGGTGGCGGGGCATTGTAACAGAGGGCATTGCAGTCATAGGCGCCGACTCCATGAGTGCTCCGGGGCTGGAGCACCCATGGGGAAAAATTGGTGGGTGCAGAGCACCCACCGGCAGCTCCCCGCCATTCCCGGGGCCCGTGCCCAGCTCCCTGCCAGTCCCGGGACCCGCAGCAAGCTCACCTCAGCACTGGGAGACGTTGCGGGGCCCCGCCCCTGACGCTGGGCGACGTTGCGTCGGCGTCGGGGGCGGGGCCCCGCAACGTCACCCGTCGTCGGGGGCGGGGCCCCGCAATGTCACCCGGCGTTGGGGGCGGGGCCCCACCCCTGACGCCGGGCGTCAGCCCCCACCGGCGCCACCGGAAGTTGGTGCCTATGATTGCAGTGTGTAAGTCCCTTTGTAGAACTAGCCTGTAACCTCTCCATTACTTTCGTAGTCAGTAATCTGAGTATGATTATATTTACTTTCTGCTTCACTAGGGTTATGAAGATCGCTTAGCTACTGTTTGTAAATTATTTCCAAAATGGAAATAGCACAAAGACAAAAACTGCTATCGCTGCTAAATATTAGGGTAGATTTATTATATAGATCCCAGTGTGAAAAGCCAAATGATAACTTGCCAGCCTTGTGACACAGTACAGTTAAACCGGGCCTCTGAACCGGCTAGGACTGTTGCATTAGCTGGGCCATTTACAAGAGAGTAATGAAAGCCAAAACCTGGAAAGAAAAAAATCAAGAATTGTAAATATACCAGCACCATGTGAATGAGGTGCCTTTGGCTTACCTTGCATATTCAGCAAGATAAGACTACAAAACAAAAATACTTCCCAGTGTGAGGTAAATTAAGATGGGAGGGAATACTGATTATTTTAGGATCCAAAAGAACAGAAAGTCATATCAGTTCTGTGAAATATTTCATGTCCAAATATGTGCACAATGGACATTCAAAAATCATATACATTAGATTAGTATTCAACACTCCATCGCTCCAGCACATATAATTGACTTGGATCTCTACTTTTGCCATTCTGAATGGAATCCAGTGAGTTCTAAAATGTAGTTTTTGTTGTATAAGCCACAGCTATAGCTGAGGGTTGAAGAGCGGAAGTTTCTGTTAAATCTTAATGAACCTATAATTGTACAGTACTTAAGCCAGAGGCACTGTAACCTAGGAATGTGCTGAATAAAGCTGTGCTGAGTTTGGATCCATGGAGTATTATTCTGTAAACTATTTCTCCAGTTTATCCAACAAACTGATTTTCCAGGTGCCCTTTCCAAATGTTAATGTCCCCCCGCCCCTCCTCCCCGCCCCCCCCCCCCCCCGGCCGCTACTGCTGCTATAACAAGGGAGTAAGATCACTGTCTAAGAAATAAATTACGGGTGCACAGGGATCTATTTGCATGAATGGGAATTGTGTTGCTAAATCCCTGGGCACTGGGTTGAAAACCCATTAGGTTTTTTTGGACTGTTATATAACTCAGGGTTCTGGAAAAATCACATGTTTCTGTAGTGAATTCTAAAAATGGTTGTGTACAGTTTGAACCTCATGATAGCTATTAAAGTCAGTTGCAATCAATCATCAAAAGTTCACAGAAAGCCTTGAAAATTTAACCCTCAGAATTCAATATATCAAAATTGTATAGCCTCAGGGGACAGAGAGAAAAAAAGGGTAAAGATTTTTCATATTTCAAAGGCTAACTAATAAGCAGACTAGTTCTGTCACGTATGTTTGTGAGGTCACAATCCACAAGAAAAACCCTGGGTCAGAATGTTTGGTGGCTCAGAGAATTGTTAAGGGTACAGAGTCCTTTTCACCTAAGTCAGTGGTTCCCATCTGGCAATGGTCAGTAACGATGAGAAATAAGGATAATCTGATGGCTGTTGCTGTAAATGGAGCGTGTAAAACTCTCAGTCTGTTTCCTAGCTACTGTAACGACATCACAAAAGCCACTGCTGTTTTAGTGATGTCATCAGCAGTTGTAGGCTAGGATCCCCTCAGTTTCGGAATTGGCAGGTAGAAAGAGGAAGAACTGTCTTTCACATATTTTGTTTTAGCAACAGTTAATAAAACATGTTAAGTGTTTACATATAATTGTGTTTCAGGACTTGAAACAATTGTAAGTTTTAAAGCACTCCAGTTCACCTTTAAGATAATGATGCATGCTAAGGATAGCTGCAACTATACAAGGAAAAATGGGCAATTTCTGTTGAAAGGAGAGTGCTTTACGATATATTTGATGATTTTGATAACTAACAGTAGAAGTGAAGTTTGCGTTTGATTGGCTATTCTGTCCTTCATATACAGAGATGTTTAGGAGACTGCAATGCAGTGGAAAGGCACAATGTTTTTAATTAAAACCTATGAAGGCAGCAAATCTCTATAACAGTCTTCCACAAACATAAAAGCAAATCTCTGTACAGAATCTTTTATTCCCATGACTACTTCTACTGGCCTTCTCCTGGAGGATTGAAGGAAAAGTGTATTTTTTCCTCTAAGGAAATAGTTTAAGAATTTGAGGTATAATGTAACTTTTCAAATGATAAATAAGTTAAAATTAACTGAAATCTTGTGCATAGGCACATTTGAACATCTGTTTAATTCCCCACCCATTAGTCTTCATAACTGAAAGTTCTCCTCCAACAAAAATCTTAACTCTGCTCTGTAGTGACATCATGACAGGGAAAAAAAATCGAATGTGTCTCTAAAAATCAGTTTATTCTCATCTGGGATCACAAACACTTAAAATGACTCAGTCATAATCACATTGTTTTTGCATGTTGTCACTACAGAGCAGAGTTCAGGTTGTTGGATGCCCTAACTATGCATTTCCATATGGTAACTTGTTTAGGTTTCTTTTAAGTTTAACTCTAATTGTGTATTTCCTGGGTTTATAACACTTGGTTTGGGGATAATACAATATCCTTGCAATGTATTTGACCTTAAAACTACTGATATAAAGTCAACCATCCTCATCCTTAACTTCATTTTAACATAGATTTTTTTACTGGGAATTATTAATAATAATGGGGATTTTAAGCTTTCTCCAAAAGCATCTGGTATCACTCATTGTTAGAGATATATTGCCAGATTAGAGGACTCAGTGGTCTTTTCTCATATGTTCTTCAGATGTCAAATACACAAAATATTCACGTGAAAAAGTGCTGTTACTCAGAGCCAAGTATTTTTGTTTTGTAGTCTTATCTTGCTGCATATGCAAGGTAAGCCAAAGGCACCTCATTGACATTGGTGCTGGTATATTTACAATTCTTGTTTTTTTCTTTCCAGGTTTTGGCTTTGGTTACTCTATTGTAAATGGCCCTGCTAATGCAACAGTCCTAGCCGGTTCAGAGGCCCGGTTTAACTGTACTGTGTCACAAGGATGGCAAGTTATCATTTGGCTTTTAAACGGGAATGCTGTTCTCACAACAACTCATGGTGGAGGAGCTGTTGTAACAAGGGATCGCTTCACTCAGCAAAATTATACCAGCGGTGAGAATTTTATCTCAGAGCTGATCATCCACAACGTCCAACAGAACGATGCGGGTAGAATAGAATGCACCATCCAACTTGGTGACCCCAACCATGCCTTTCTTTCTGTGCAAGGTGTGTATGCCTTTTCATTTTTGACAAGGAATTTTTATTAAATTGTACTTAACAGAAAACCTGTGGCACAATGACAAAATTACCAGTCTGTAGGTGTACCGATTTTCCATGAATGCCCTATGCCTGCTATATTTCTCATCTTGAAAGCGGGATCAGTAATTTCATATACAGATTTGCATTCCAAGGTAGACTGAGGCTGCCACTCCAAAAGACTTCAGTTGTGCTCACTTTTTCCTGTAGCAGCTCTTACTCTGTTTTGGGTTGTGTGAAAGTGCCAGAAGCTTGTATCAGTGCTGCCAGCCATCAGTCAAAAACAATCTTGTTTGTCCAGAGTCTTTATGGATTTTTTTTCTCATTTTTGTACATAAAACTTATTTTGCATTTAATGTAGAGCTCCTTCCTTCTTTCTGACCTAGGAATAGTCAGCCTCCATCCAGTTTGTGTTGGAGTTTAACGTAGTGCAAAAATGTAGCCTCTGAGTCACGAGGTGATATCCTTGATGTGACTGCTGCTGTACACTACAGCTTCCAGGATACAGTAAACCTCTCATGTATATCAGACATCCTCTCTGTAGGCTTCCTCAAGCATCATTATTAAGAAAGTGCATCCAATAAAGTGGAATCTTCCCTCCATCTACTATTCATTTGTCCAAAAAAGAAGAAGCCCGATGCCCAGAGCATCACCTTTCTATAAACTTTCTGTGATAAACCTGAAGAACATCTCTAAGAGGTAACAGAGAAATAAAATCCCGATGACACATGGTCCTTTAGCTAGTGCAGGAGATATTTCAGTATGGCCAAAGAGTGACACTTCCAAAGATTTCATTGAACAGATGGTGGAAAACTAAGTCTAGTTGTAAAGCCAAAATGGACTATAACATGGCCAAGAAGCTGCAATGGCTCCACATTTATCTCATGTAAACAACATCCCTATGTTTTAGGTTTTCTATTTTATTTTAACTATTTTTTTAACTTGCTAATTTCAAAATATGATTGATTTTTGGTAGCCAAAGATGATTTAAAACTGGCAATAAGACACCATTGCAGTTAAATATTCTGAAGGAACAAATCATCTTTTCCCCCCACAGTTAATGGATCTTTGTTCATCAAAGATCACAACTCGACAATAAGAAAGAATGAAACAATTGAAATTGTTTGTGAAGCCTTAGGATGGGCTCCAGCTCCAAACATGACCTGGATGATAAACAACTCTTTTGTAGATAAGTCCAGGTATGTTACTAACCACAGTCAAGGATCTAATGATCTTCACAATGAAGTGAGCACCTTAACTTTGACTCCGATGGCCAATGAGACGCTGACTTGTTTAGCTTATATAGAGGCACTCCCTAAGCCCCAGAATGCAACTGTAACTCTTATTGTGCAGGATTCTCTTGCAGGTAAGTGAATATTCTCTATACTATGCCTTTTTGTTTTATTTTGAAAATCTTTTATTCCAGTTTAAGCAACATGACACCTGCAAATGTAACAGACTCAAACTCCACTAAACAGTACAAACATCACATAGTGTTAAATTCACTCCTGTGCCAAGCACCAGCACAAGTCCTGAGCATCACTAAATTCTCCTTATTTGGAGCAGCACAAGGGAAGCAGAACTCTCCCTAATGCTTACTACGGGCTTCATTGCATACAACATTGGATTTTCTGCCTTTTGCAAGTACTCACCCCATAAATTTAGGCATTGAAAAAAATTGATTCAGGCCATGAAATAACAATATATTTCTGTCAGTCGCATAAACATCTTATGCTATGTCTTGTTTGCTCAGGACTAAATCCTAATGTGAAATCCTGGCTCTACTAAACTCTGTAAGTTTTGCCATTGACTTCAACAGAGGTAGGATCTCACCGCTACACACAACCCAAAGTAAACACTTGTGCACAACAGAATGCTCCCCACAAGGTTACACAGCAGGCACGGAGCTGTTCTGCCATTGTAGTTACAGCCTCGGAGCCATACTGTGCTTGGTACCCACCGTGCTTCCTCATGCGAGGTGCTGGCTGTTCCATCAGCCAGAGATGACTGTAGCACAGTGGCATTCCAGCCTCATGCACTTTCCCAAGCTTCACTCCAACTCAGGAATTGCCGTGCTCGATCAGACCAGTGGCCCATCTCGTCCAGCGTCATGTCCCAGATAGTGGCCAGCGCCCAACAAACATATTGCTAAGTTCTTGGCCTCACTAGCAACCTGTGGCAATTAATCCCACATCTTAATATAGCCCCGATGCCATGGGAATCACCAACCAGCTGGGTAAGCTGAGCTGCCAGCTGCATTGTGCTGCCTGAGTAGCACAAAGCCAGCAGAGCTTGGAGCCAGGATCTGGCCCATAAGTGTATATCAGCAAACTGTTTCTGAGGTAGTGATGGATGGTTTTCTTTTCCAAGCGCTAGCACAATAAGAACAAACAGGACTAGATCCTCAACTGGGGCTAAGCAGCGCTTGGTGAAGCAGACAGAGGAGGCATGAAAATGCCCTTTTTGGCCCCTCAATCTTGGGAAATATCTGGCCATTTGTCCCCAGTGCTGTAAAGCAGAGGAGTTTCAGGGCTACTGGAATTAACACCAGCTGCTCATGGTCTCTAGGGGCTGTTACAAATGGTGAGATTACTGGGGCACAGGGACACTTTTGTCACACCTCCTATGGTGGGAGCTGGAGGGGTGCTGTAGAAGCCCTTATGATGACTCTGTGCCACCCAGAGTTTTCCCTAGGCAGATGAGGTCCTTAAATCCATGTTTCTTTTAGCTATTGGGTGAGCGTGGAAAAAGGGTGCTGAGCTTTTGACATCAAACTGGCAGCTCTTTGACTGAGTTGGCACCCCTTGGAGTGTTACGTGATATGTGACCCATTCCGTGTTCTGAAATGGGTGGCACTGGCATGATGTATAAAAGGCATTCAGATACTACAGTGACGGGTGTGGTATAAAAACCTAGATAGACAGATAGGCAGACTGGCTGGGCCTTTTACTTTAAGTGTGAGCCATTGTTAGCAGGTTTCTCAGGGCCATATACTTTGTAATGCAATTGAAAAAGGCCATTTTACTAGTTTTAATAAGACTTCCTCTAAGTTAAATTGCTTCTAATTACTGACAAAACAAGAGATCTGTCCTGAGGACTTAATAAAATGATTAAACTCCCCTGGCCTACTCATTCTAGAGCTATTGAGGCATCCACCCACAGTTTCCATAGTTACATGCTGTACATTAGAAGAGGAGAAAAACAGATGTCACAGACACAATTAGTACATAATTAGTGATCATATAGGACCATCATGCATTCCTCTTTGGGAAAATGATTATGCAGTAACAGACACTCAAGATTTCTCAGCATAAGCATAGTTTGACATCTATATTTGGAGGGGCAGCTCCGATCAGGCCAACGGGACTGCGCATGGGGGAGGGGAGGAGGCAAACTCTGTGCCTGCCCACAGGAGCGCCATTTCAGATTTGGGGGGGGCCGCAACTTTAACCTTGATTCCAGGGGCTACTTAGGCAACTGAAAACGCTAATGTTTTTGCAGATAATAATTTAGAAATATCTGACAGGAGCACTGTATTGAATTCCTATATCAAGAAAGAAAATTAAATAAATATTAGACCCACTCAGCTCTAATACTAACATGTTCTGACATCTTGTGGCAAGTCACTTATGGGACACTGATTAGGTTTAAAATTGTAATGTATATTCTTACTCAGATACTCTTACTAAAGTCAGAAGGGACCATCGTGATCATCTAGTCTGACCTCCTGCACGTTGCAAGCCACAAAACCTCACCCACCCACTCCTGTAACAGCCCTCTGACCTCTGGCTGAGTTACTGAAGTCCTCACATCATGGTTTAAAGACTTCCAGTTTACCACCATTTACACTAGTTTAAACCTGCAAGTGACCACCATGCCCCATGCTGTAGAAGAAGGTGAAAACCCCCCACGGTCTCTGCCAATCTGACCAGGGGGAAAATTCCTTCCTGACCCCAAATATGATGATCAGTTGCACCCTGTGCATGTGGGCAAGACCCACCAGGCAGACACCTGGGAAAGAATTCTCTGTAGTAACTCAGAGCCCTCCCCATCTGGTGTCCTGTCTCCAGCCATTGGGGATTTTTACTACAGGCAGTCACCGATGGGCCACATGCCATTGCAGGGAGTCCTGTGATACCATCTCCTCCATAAACTTATGCCAATGGCAGAGAGCTCTTCTGTCGACATAATTAAACCACCCCTAATGAGCAGGAGTAGCTACATCGGCGGGAGAAGCTCTCCCACCGACATAGCGCTGTGCACACTGCCACTTATGCTGTCAAAAATTATGTTGTTCAGGGTGGTGTTTTTTTCACACCCCTGAGCGATGTAACTTTTGCCAACATAAGTGGTAGTGTAGACATTACAGAGACTAATCAGAGGGCTTCCTCATGCACAATTTAGCAAAATACTATAGTTCTTATGGGGCTGCAGGCCCTGGGACAAGCAGAAAGATCAAACAGGGAAGAGATTCATTAAACTGCCAAACTGGGAAAAGCAGACGATGATGATGACAGCAATTGAGATGGGGAGGGGGGTGGGAAGGAAAACTGGGAAGTCTGTGGCTGTTTATTTTTCACACTGATTTATATGGAAGTGTTAAACCATACCAACAGCTGCTCCAGTTCCTTACAGGCACATTCATGGTCTCCATAACATACTGAACTATGGGGGACAACGTGGTACAATGCCATCTTTCAGACACCCCAGGTAACTAGTAGGAAGTAGGCGAGGCTAGACACAGACAGAGGGTATGTCTTCACAGTAGCTGGGAGGTCTAATTTGCAGCACGGGTAGACAAACACGCACTAATTTTACTCAAGCTAGCATCTAAAAATAGCAATGTGGCCTGGGCAACATGGGCAGTGGCTTGGGCTAGCCGCTTGAGTACCTAGCCAAGGGATTAGGCGGGATTGTACTTGGGTGGCAAGCTTAAGCAGCTGCGTGTGCCACTATGTACATCTACCCCCACCGGGATTTACACCTGCTTGGTAGACGTACCCATAAAGATAGAGTTCTCCGAGCCAGACACTGGAGGCAGTCTCATCCATTATATTGTTGACGTACCAGCTTTTTACTGAAACCTAAGACTCCCTGCTTCTTCAATAATACTACAGTCAGACTGTTCTCATCCGTTTTATAAAATGAAAATCTGCTGTGTTTTGCACACAACGATCTCGTTTTCCCCTCCGCTAGATTATATAGAAGATCTCTCGTAATGGATTCTAGTGATACACAGTAGGAAGTACCTTTCCATTGCTAGTTCCCTTTCAATCCTGAAAGATGGCTGTGCTCCAGTGCAGTGAAAATTCCACAAAAATCTCATCTTAAACAGAGGACTCAGGTAAAAAAGAAATGAAGGAAGATGACTCCTTAAGCAATGCAATTTTTTAGGTTTATTGAAATATCTGAAATTATCCTGGGCACTTTGCTTGCAAGACTTGTTTCAAGCATGTAAAGTGTCTTGACATCAATGTGCAGGCTTTTTGTAGTCCTTGATCTCAGCAGAATGGCAGTGAATGGGACTGGTTAAAGTATGCACACTGAAGGAGTTCCCACAGTATGGAACTAACTTAGAATTAATGTGAAAGATGCTATTAGAGAATATGCTGACAGGAGACTTATTAGATTTATATTAACCTGAGGTTATAGAGTATGGATAAAGTAAGGGAAAGAATTAAGAACATTTTTAGAACTCCAAGTATATGATTATTATGCAGTGCAGGTTTCTTGTGCTTAGCTTTTCCTATCAATTAATGTTGAATTTCTAATGATAATTGAGTCCTCTGCTTTTAAATCAGCATAGTTCTTGGGAATCACAAGTGTTAAAAACAGTCCTCCTGAACAGAGTGATCATTTTGAGTGACAAGTACATTGGAGACAAGCTGGTGCAGAGCACAGGAGCAGTGCCATTGGCATCTTCCTGCTTCTGCGTACCAATGCTGGCAAGTCTTAGTGATCCATCTATGTCAAAGCTCAAGGGCAGGCACTGAACAAAAACCTTCCCTTGCTCCCTCTTTCTGCTCTGTGCTGCCTGAAAAGCAGACTATTCCTGACTTTGACCTGAGCAGCCATCTTACTTTGGCAAATGAATAGGCCATGAAGGCTCAAAGGCTGGTTGAATAAAAATCACATGAACAAATGAAGCTGTTGTAAGAACTATTCCTCAAACCTTAGCATCCCACTTCCTGTATTTACCAAGAAATGTGAAACTAATGAGGGTGTAGTGTTTGTCAAAGCATAACATTGCAACTGATAAACAGAAATCTTAGGCTATCACATGTGGAGATCTGTTTCTAAGGCTCATTAAAAAAAATTGACTAACACACCTCTATTAATCTATATACTGCTTGTATATAACTTTGATATGACTTAGCACAACAAATTATTTTCTGCATGTATCTTATCACAAAACTGTATTAAAGTTAACTGAGAAAGGTATTACAAGAAGCTAAATATAAAAACAAGATCTTAAAATAAGAGTACTCAAAATAACTGATATTTGGTAGCAATAACTTATTAAAAACATAATTAAACATACAGGCAAGATTAACATCCATTTAATATTTTAACTACCTTAAAATCCCCATAGTATTTTGTATGGCACAAAATAAAATAAAATAAAATAAAATAAATAAAATGCAGATTTATGCTGTAGATTTATTTCTTCCATGCAAAAAAATCACAAAACACTTCACAATTGCTTTATAAATATTAACTACGAGGCTGCAGATTATAATATACTGGTAACCTCAGTAGTTATGGCGAGGCAGAACAAAAGCTGTACAAGGCCAATCTTAGGAAGAATGACTGAAGACAGAAACATGGAAAATTAAGAGCTTGATTCTGCTTCCCTTAATGTAAAATGGGAGTTTGCCACTTATTTAAATGGTAGCAGGATCTGGATGGTTAGTTTTCTCAGAGAGTGCATTAAGAGCCCTACATCAGAGAGAGGGATGAATCTTGTCGTGATGAGATTTGAAAGCAGACAGGATTCAAGAAGGTGCACAGAGAAGGAAGGTGTTCCAGAGGTTGAACACAGAATGGGAGAGGGATTGGTTGCTCAAAAAAACTGGGATGAAGGGGGAAAAAATCCGGTGTTTGAGGTGTGTAGGGAATGAAGTTAACAGGAAGTATTGGGGGGAATTAGGTGTGTCGTGTGTGGCCAGAGGAGGATGATGGAGGGATGAAGAACCTATAAAGAGCATTTAAAATTGGGGCTGACATCTGCCTTTGCATTTATGCACAGGATTTCCATTACGCTCAATGGAATTAATGTTCATACACACAAGGGCAAAATATCCTCTTAGGAGAGAGAATTAATAACGACCATGGACATGGAGACAATACATCCTTGAAGTGCACTAGATGGGTAAAGATATGTATTAAAGTTGGAATCCAGGAACAATTTGGGTAGTAGATTATAATTAGGTCCAGGAGCAGCCCCTCAATTTGGTTAATTTGGTTCATTTGCATGATTAATTTACATGCTGATAGTTCGTTAGGATTAGAGAAGAGACTAAATTGAATAATTCCTGAACCATCCAATCTTTGGAGTGTTCAGAATCCAAATTCAAGTCCAAATTTTGCATCTGGGCTATTATGCTGTAATGGGCCAGTCCAAAGCTGCAGAAGAACATCTGCAAACTTTGGTGAGTCTGAAATCTGTATCCAAATTTTGCCATTCAGGCCCATCTTTAATTAGGAACACTAAAAAGTACCTGACACACACAAATCCAATGCAACAGAGGCAGTATTGTCAAGTCCGTACAAACCTTGTGCTTTTAGGTTCGATTTGAAGTTTGTTTTTAATATAGCTACCAGTGCTATCTTTTGAACTGCTTTTGGAACTGGCCTTAGCTTTTGGGCTGAGGCTACTCCCTGCAGTTAGGAAGATCAAAGATTGGTCCAGTTAGGTTAAAGAGTCCCACAGATATTGGATGAGCCTGATGGACAGGACCATATTACCATCAGAAGTGTCTATTGTATGTTGACAACTAGTTAAAGGGTAAAAGCTATCAATTTAATGTTGATTATTTTGGGGGATATATGGTGAGCACCTTTTGTTTGTGGCAACCAGAAACAGGGATACATTGAATGATTTTGAAATCACCCGATTTAGCATTATAGGTAAAAAAAATAAAATTGAATCATAGTTATCTGAAAACACCATAAATGCATAGTGTACATCTCTATGCAAAATTATATGTTATAGTCCAGGATGCAGGAATGTGTCACGGTTAGCAATCTCAAACTCAATAGATGTGTTGTAACATGCTTGTCCTTTACAGTGGACAACTGAGGGTGTTTTGAATTATGCACAATGAGTTGAAGCCTGTTAAAGCCAATGGAAAGACTCCCATTTGCTTTCAGTGGGGTATAGATTGATCTCAGAATGTTTACAAAAAAGGTTTAAATGGGAAGAATGAAGAAAATTAGCAGCCTAGGTTTGTCAGAAATATATCAGATAAAGTAGAATAATTGTAACAAAGAATTATTGTGATCAAGGCATTTTGTGGTACTGGGTATCATCAATATAGGGTAAGGTCATTTTCAATACAAATGAGAAACACAATCCAGCTCTTATTTTAAAAATCAACAAGTAATTAAATAATGCTTCCAGAAAGTTGGTCACGCTCTTCAGAAAAAGAAAGGTCGCAGCTCTGCTAGTGTAATGCTACTTCATTTCATTTAATAGAAAATGGTAACCAAGAAGACAGCACGCGGACACGGACTATTATACTTGCAGTCACATTGTCAATTGGTTTTCTTCTTCTGATCATTATTATTTTTATAATAATATATTGCTGCCTAAAAAACAAAGGTAAGTGGATTTTTGCTACTCTGGCTATGCATTTTTTAAACCTTAAATTAGATTTAGTCTATTGCTATTTCAGTTAAAGCATAGTGCACAGTTTGGTAAGGATTGTTCAGGACAGAGAGGTGATTCTGATAACCAATGGCTTGTAGATACTACAAATAGTTGCCTGCTGACTTCTTCCGATGTAACTTGTTTCCAGTGGAATTGGTGGCTTGCTAGTATTTCCGTCAATAGTAAAGAGGAAGGGTAAGATTTTCAAAAGTGACTAACTGACTTTGAACACAAATCTCATTGAAAGTCAATGTACATCTACACCTAGATTTGTACAGCTATCCAATGTACACCAGCTACAAATGCATTCAGTAAATTCTTTCCTAGTATTAATTTTCCATGTAAGCAAGTGCACCAGGATGTTATGTGACTGCAGACGGGAGGGGAGCTATGAGATAATTTCTGTATTAAAATACAGTCTGAACTGTGAGAAAATGGGAGAACCTCAGTAGCAAGCCTTGTTGTATTTTGCTGTATTTTAAAACCATTTCTTCCTTTCTTTCAGAGTCCACCTATCAAACGGAGTTGAGGTAAGTTGAATACCATGGATTTCCCCCTCTGCTATGCCCCTTGTATGTTTCTGCGGCACCATAAAAGAGCCATTAGAGCCCCAGATCTGGCCAGGAGAGAACTGTGGAAGGCAGCTTACGCTGCCCTATAAGGCCCCCATTGCAAGCCTAGGCATAAGGGGTGTGCCAGGAGAGGTGGAGGAGGGCCACAGCCTATAGCACTGTGGGAATTCTGGGCAGTGCTGTCACCCACAGGCAGCCCTTCTACATTATTCTGGGGCCTCACTGGCTCCCCTCAGCAGCCAAGAACCCTGAGGAAGCAAAGGTGGCTCAAAGCCACCAGCATCACCCTCCCCTACCCCTCCTTCTGGGATGCGAGTTTTATGCTGAGCCTCTTAGGCGACACTGCAAGCTACGGGTGTGATTCCTTGCTTGTGTACACATACTCGCTCTAGTGAGTATAAATAGCAGCATACCGGGGTTGCATGGGCAGCAGCAGCAGCTTAGCTGTGTTGAGTACAAACCTGTCCGATCCCCGTGGGTATGTACTCGGCACGGCTAAGCTATACCTCAGTGCTGCTGTGGCTATGCTATTATTTATACTCGTGCCAGTTCTCATCAACTTCGTGTGAGTTATATGGGAATTATACCCCTTGCTTGCAGTGCTAATGTAGCCTTAGAGGTACACCACAAAAATCTCATTCCACTTTTAGTTTTCTCCCCAAAATGATTATACAACCAAGTCTATATAATTGGGAGTGATAACAGATACTGTAAATAACTACCTTTAAAAAAATAATCCCCAGTCAGAAGATTGTCCGTTACACTCATTGGAGTGAATCAGCAACACCATATTACTGAAAACTGTAACTGATGTTCCCATAAAACTTCTTTTGAAAACGATCAAAATGATCAAGGTACTGAGTTCCAGATTCAGCAATACACCTAAGCACATGCTTAACTTATAAGCATGTAAGCAGTCCCAATAAAGCCAATGAGAATACTCAGGCACACAAAAATTAAGCATATGCTCAAGTACTTTATTGAATATGGGTTTAGATTTGATCCTATACTTCTAGATATTCCTATTTTGCACCAGATTTCCTCCAGCCTCAACACTCAGCATTTGCAACAAATTCCACAGGAGGTCACTGTGCACCAAAATAGCTCTCTCTTCCAAGTTTCAGTCAAGATTACAGTAGATTTACAACTTGCCCAGAGTATAACCCAACTAGAATTTCTGTGGTACAGAAGAAAGGTTGAAACTGAGACAGATTGATGCAAATTAAATGAGACAGATTGGCAGACAAATTAGATGATGTCCCCTGCTTTTTTAAGGACCATTAGTTATACTATAAAAAATGCTGCCAGTGATACCTGTCAACACTTCCTACTTAACCAAATGAGTATCAGACACATCTGAATACAAAGCAAACTAATTGTTTTTGCATTACTGTATTAGGTTGAAACACCTTAAAATCCTGTTCCTGTTAATCAATATTAAGATCCTATTTGTCAGTACTAATGTGAACAGAAAAACTTTTTCAGTGGGGTTACTGTGTGTTATTCTTTTAAAATATTTAGGTGTAAACTGTGAATCCAACTATAGTTATTATATGCTACTGGGATATTTAATCCTACTTTGCTTTCTGTCTCCTAGCTATTTTTGATCAATGACAATACTTTGCCTCTCACCCCATGATACTTAACTTCTTTAGTAACATCTTGTGTGAAACCTGGTCAACAGCCTCTTGAAAATCTACCAACACAGCTACAACAACACTGCATAAATATATTTTGTCACCTGGTTCTCCTTTATCCACTATTTTATTGACCCATTCAAAGAATTCTGAGAGATTAGTAAAACAAGATTTTCCAGTGAAGAAACCATGCTGAATAGTCCCTCTCATATCATGATCTTCCAGGTGTTTTGTTATTCTGTTCGTAATTATTGTTTCAACCAATTTATCAGGTACAGATGTATAAACTGGTTGGACTAAATCAACAAAGCATCTGAGGCCAAATGCAGGTCCAAGTCAATTTTTATTTTTGATTCAAATAAAACTGCTGCAAAAGTATCTGTCATTGTGGCTCATATTCTGAGTCCTGACCAGACTCACTGTATGGATTAGTCCTGCTAGGGCTGAACCTATTGGTATGTTGACACTGCAGTTTGACACCAGCCCATGCCAGCTTATTCGGGCACACGAGGTTTGGGCGAAGGAGCTGTTTAATCATCAGGTAGATAGTTGGGCTTAGGCTGCAGCTTGAGCTCTGGGATCCTCCCACACCACAGGGTCCTAGAGCCCAGGCACCAATC
Organism: Macrochelys suwanniensis; assembly: GCA_033296515.1. Lineage (NCBI taxonomy): Eukaryota > Metazoa > Chordata > Testudines > Chelydridae > Macrochelys > Macrochelys suwanniensis. The sequence continues at coordinate 156,190,840 of CM065775.1, read as the reverse complement.
TGATCTTGAATGTCTATCCTGCAATTAAAAAGCCCCCTAGCCTGAGCCCTACGAGCCTGAATTAGCTGGCACGGGCCAGCCAGGGATTTTTAATTGCAGTGTAGACATACCTTATGATTCCCTGGAGAGGGAATCCACACAACATATGAAGTCAGTAGTTCAGGGAGTGTACATGCTAAAACACAATGTCTGAATCTCTTGCCCTTGTCCAGGTACACACCTGCCTGTCTCTATCCAGAGAGGGCCCACAGAGTGTTTTTTCCACAGGTTTTGAAAGTGCAAGGCGGGGCATAACAGTTATGTCTGGTTGCTCCTTTTCTGTGTACACATATTATTAAAATAAAAAGGAGCTTGAATGTGGCCCATGGTAAATTAAGTTGGAGCTTCATGAAATGCTGCATGCTTTTTAGTCCCTAGTCTAACACAAGAAGTCCTGTTGACTTCAGTGGGGCTACTCAGATTATTAAAGTTAATCACATGCTTAAGTACTTTGCTGGCTCAGGGCCTTAGGGTTTAGATTGAATGTAGGAGCTCAGCAAAGCAAAGACTTTAAGTACATGTGCAACTTTACTCATGTGAATGGTCCCAATGAAGACAAAGGGGCTACTCATGTGTTTAACGTTATACATGAGCGTAAAATGTTTGAAGGACTGGTGTGTTTGTTTTCTAATGATATCTATAAATGAGTGCTCTCTATCCTCAAATACTGCATTGGAACAACACTGGTTTCATATAGGGTTTTAAAAAACTCATTGCAGTCTACTCATCTGATCCTAACATCTATGAATTTAGATATAAAGAAGCATTGAAAAATGCCCGTCTGAAACTCTAGGCACTTTGTACATTATGTTAAAAGTATAGAAATAAATGCAGCAATTTCCCTAAATAATGGGAACAAAGAAAAAAATCCCACTCCAGCTACAAATCCCAGCCCTTCTTCTGCAGACCCCTGCCCTTAGCTGGCTTGTCTCTCCCCAAAAGCTTGGGCAAAGAGATGGACCTTGCAGCATGCCCTGGAGGACCTCAGACTTGGGCTATTTGGAACAAATGATGAGTAAAATTCCCGTAGCGCAACAGAGTGATAAACAGAGATGTATTATCTGTATCCCACTGGCTACAAATGTAGGCCCCCACCCTGCAAATGCTTACATATGTGCTTAACGGAGGAATAGTCCTATTGACTTCAGTGGGACGAGACACCTGCTTGAGGTTAAGCATGTGTGTAAATGTTTGCAGGATCAGGGCCATAGGTCAGATTGTGTCGTAGCCTTACATGGTGTGTTCTGGAGGGTGCACACAAGAAGCCTCCTGTTGCCTTGCACAGCTTGCAAAAAGACCTGTCAGTTGTACCCCCCTCCATTTAACTCCAGGTGTGCATCTCACCCCAAAGGGGAGCTTGGAGGGTGGGAGGCAGAGGCAGAGTCATAGCCTGGCCTCCCCACCAAACTGGCCCACTGAACCACAGGTTGCACCCTCTTCTCTGGTGTGGGGAAGTAGAGGGAGAAGATTGTATAGTCCCCCTGCACACAGGGGTACTCTCCCTATTGCTCCCAATGCAGGGCTGTGGTTAAATCACACAATCAAGATTAGAATATGGGGTTGTGATTTAGTTTTTACAAAAACTTTGAAATGGGTCACAGACTTGAAGTCTTAAGATGTTAATCATCTTAATTTCCCAAATGTTATTAAGCAGCTGATCAGAACTTTTTAAGCAAAGCCTAGTTAGGATTTATACAAGACCATGCATGCAGTAAGTAAATTCTTTCATGGATTATACATTATTTTTCTTTAGTTTTTTGGAAGTTGGACACATCTGCAAGTCCTTTGGCCCAGATCCTCAATGGTATTTAGGTATCTAACTTCCATGAACATCAAAGAGTTAGGTGCCGAAATACCTTTAAGAATTTGTGCCTCTCTCTCTGTTGGATACTGCCTCAGAATGCTCATAGAATGTAGGTTTTAATTATTGGAATTTTTATTTCCAGAAAAGTTTCAACTAAGAAAACCAATGATGGCAGTGTGAAGACCAGGAGAAGCAGTGGTAATGAAAATTCTGGATACAGTCCAGAGGAGCCAGTGTACACAAAACAAATGCCAAGTGAGTCAAACATGTCAATGATAATGAAACAAGCATAATAGAGTTGGCTCACCGATTTCCAAGAAATGTGCATTTTTTACTCGGTGCTACTTAAATAAAGTCTTAGAATACCCAATACATTATGGAAAACACAATGTGTGCCTGACCCTATTCAAGAAAGTTCAGATCTCAGAATGCTAGGGTGTTTGGAGGCTTCCAAACACAGTTGTAGTTGTAGGGGTGGACCTTTGCCCCAAAATCTAAGTGAACGTGTGAATTGAGCATTTGTGAAGTTGTAAAAACTTTGGTTATTTAAAAAAAATTCTTCCATGTGCCTTTTGACTTCCAAATTCCTTTGAGGGCCAGAGACGGAGGTACCAGAATCCCAGAAGAAAGGCTGTTCTTGCAGTGATTTAGTTTGACTGAAAGTAGAAAATGCAAGAAACATCACAACAGAGCCTGTTGGCATGAGATTTCCAATCCAGTTTTGCAGAAATTCTGATAGTTTAGCTAACTCTTGGAACTTTGCATGCTTCTCTGAATACAACCGCACCTCCGGCGGCGCTCTGGGTCTTCAATGCATCTGCCTTCAGTCACAGTACAGCTTGCTAGCTATCCATCACACATATTGACTGAAAATAATTAGCTATCTTCAGGCCTAAAGCCATCAATCTTGTTTGAACTACCTGCAGAAAGAGACACACAAACCAGACACCATCACCCCAACGCAAGCAGTATTCTTCAGCAAACTTGCTCTATTTACTGAGCAATTCGCAGCCTCTCCGTCCCCAAATATTCCAGGATGCCGGCGGCTTCCTTGGCCCCCTTGAATTCGGACAGTTGTTTCCAGCTAGTCCCACTCTCCAAACAAACCATCCTGAGGATGGGAGCAACAGGGTACGTGGCTAGCATCAGCCGCGAGCCGCTGCACCCTGCTGGCAAACGGCGGGGTTTTAACGCCAGACCAGAGTCCCCTGCCCCGGCGGGGCCACAAGGGCCGGCTGCGGGGGTCCCTGCACCGGGGCCAGCCCAACCGCAGCGCCCCGCACCTGCAGCCACGCCATGGCCCCTTACAGAGCAGTGCCAGCTCCAGACGCAGGCCCACGGAGCCCCCCGCTCACTACACCCCGAGCCCGGACCCACCCAGACCCCGCCAGCCCGACGCGCCCAGGGACACACGCTCCCCACCGGGAGCCCGCAGCCCTCTCCGCAGCCTCCATTGCCTGGGTACGTGGGGGGGGGGCCCTGGCACAGCCCGGGGACGGAGTGTCAGGACCTGGACAGGTCCCGGCGGGGCGGGGCAGGGCGGTCCCTCTCGGAGGGGGGTCAGGAGCTGCCGCCCCTCCCAGCGCAGAGGTGCTGGGAGAACAGCAGTGAGCCCTGCCAGGGCCGCCCCTCACCTGGCCGCTGAAGACCTGGAGTGCCGCCGGGTGAGTGCAAGAAGCGGCGCTTAAAAAGAAGCGGCGCCTTTTTTTAGCTCTGCTAAAAAAGTTGGAGCTCTGCTAAAAAAAGGCGCCGCTTCCTTTTTAAGGCGCCACTTCTGCTCACAGGGGGAGCGGCCGTTCCCCCTGCTCCCCCCCTTGGCTACACTACTGTTTATTATCTTATACAATAGCACAGAGATATTCTTAGAGGATGATATGTTTATGGATGATATACTTATGGAACGGTGAACCCCACTGACACGTTCAGTTTCCCACCACAGTACATTCTGTTACCACGTAGTAGAATTCTTAATTAGAGCTGGGCAATTTTTGGGGGGTGGGGGAGGGAATAGTAAATTACCCCACATATACATTTTTGGGAACACTAAAAATATTCAAGAATTCAGGACAAATTTGGTGACTAGTTCAGCCAGAAAAGGCTGATTTTTTTGAACTGTTGACATATTTTGTTTTGACATTTTCAAAATGAACTGTTATGTTTTGGTCCAAAGGCACATTTTCTTGAAAAAATGACATTTCAAACTGACATTTGAACCCTTTAGTTCAACCCAAATACTTTTTTTGCAGTGAGAAATATCAAAATGCAATTTCAGTTCTAAAATAACTGACTTTTCCTCCGGCTTTTTCGGTTTGGCCACAGAACCAAAAAAATTAATTATTCACTCAGCTCTACTCTTAACTGTATAGACTATAGAATCCTGAGTGTGCAGGAGGTTAAAAAACCCAACAGCTACATTTTAAAGTGGTGGTTTTTATAATGTTTGCATTCACCAATGGTGACCACAGAGTGGTGGCTAAGGACTTGGTAGACCACTGACTGCTGTACCATGTCTGGAAGATATAGGTGGAGGTACAAACGTTGGAGAGAGCCCAATTCTTTGAACAGCTTATGTTTCCCCACAGAAATACAAGGAAAAACAATTGTCCTTTGCTATCCTTTTCTCCATGTTGCTGAATATATGTATGAAACTGTACTAGAGATTTAAGATTTTAGCAATAAATGACGAATCTAATGCAAATTCCAGCTCCCAGACAGGAGGCCTGTTCTTGAACGTATATAGACAAATAGTAAATGTAAATCTCAATCAAATCCTCAAATCCTTGCTTGCCACTTGTATTTATAATCACATTCTTTTTCTGTATAAAACATTTAAAGGATGTAAAAGATTGTACATAGCGTATAATCCAACTATGCACACTTTTTCCTAAAAAAACCAATTACATATAAAGAAGTGCATCTACTATGAAGATTGCAGGGGTCCGCAGAAGCAATATTTTGCTATTTCATAAAGTATAAACTTAGACAAGCTTAGATAAACTTCAGCAAGAAGATTCTACAGTCTCCTAGATGACTTCCTTGAAAATTCATTAGGCAGAAGTAATTCTGCAAAACACCTACAGTAACAAATCACGTTTTATTTTTATACCAGAATGAGTTATGGTTCATCCCTTGTTGGACAGTGAATAACAATGATCTTATATATTCTTCTGTTACAGGAATTGCCCCTCTTCCCCCAATGGCCTCCAGCTTCTATCACCCAGAACAAGAGTTAGAAGTCAGTTCCACGTCAGAGGTAATTGGAAAATAACCCACTGAGATCTTCACATTTTCATATAGCAAATATGTACTATACTTAGATCATGAATTTCTAAAGGACTTTGAAATTTAAAAGCCAAGTATGGCTCCATTCTGGTGTTCAACATTATCTCCTTTTAGCTTCTATGAAATGCTTGCTTTTCAGGACATACACTGGAGGCTAATGCTAGTTTCTTAGATTTGCATCTAAAATTAAAAATCTAAAATTTGGTTTAAAAGATTTTTGTTTTTACTAATTATGTTACACCTTCCTACCAGCCTGGGCTATAACTATGCAAGATCAGGACTCCTTATCATGTGCTCTTTTCCTTTCCCAACCACCCAGTCTCCCTCAGACCCACCCATCTGCTCCTGAAAAAAAAATCTAGATATTGTGAGCCAGATCCAAGGTTCTGCTATACAAGCCCCTTTGTGCTGCTCAGTTGGAGCAAAGGGGACATAAAGCACCTTTAAGTCAGCTGAATTTCCGCTGCCAGCGTGATAGGGACTTTTGCTGGCATAGAGCTGCCATAACTATAGGCAATTAGCTTCTCATCTTTTTCTAGAATTAAGGAAACATTAATACAATAGTTATCATTACTTAAAACAGTCCAGTCTTTTATTCATCAGCAGGAATTCCTCCTTGATTCAGCTTTTCAAGAAGTCACCTGTTTGTATATTAAAGAGCCCATTAGATTATGGAGTTTTTTGCCCTGCTTTCAATGTGTAACAGTTCCTTGCTTTTGTGTGCAATAGTTGGCTAGTGTCCTCCAGCTCAGAAGCTGCTGCAATTCAGTAGCACTGTATGTTCATAGGGCCTGATCGAAATCACACTGAACTCATTGGGTGAGTTTCCATTCATTTCAGCAGGGATTGTATCAGGCCCATACGTCCTAAAATGTTTTGAGCTGAAATGTTGATATAGGTATAAAGGACACTATGGGGCATGCCCTTGGAACATGCTTTAATGCAATGGCTATTTTACTGGAACTTCGCCCAGGAAACTCTCCTGCTTCATTTGAATGGGGGTGGGGAGAAGTGCCATTAGTTAGAAAAGAAATGTGAGCATACTTTGTGGCATAAAAGATGGCAGTTTATCATTCACAAGACTATCTTCTCACACACATTTAGCTGAGCTGGCTTCTCTGCCCTCAGTAATTAATGATCAGGATAATATGGAAGTTCATTTCCTCTATGATTTTTGTTCATCTCAGCATGTAAGACTCTTGGTCTATTTGATTTGGAACTGAGAACAATAGCTGTTACAAGAAAGCACCAGGATGACACTGAGTGACAGTCTCAGGTGAACATAGGAACAACAAAGTGACATGAAGAATGAGGTAGCTCAATTCCATAATGATCTCCCCGGTATAGTACAGAAGAAAGATATAGGTTACCACAAAGCAGCAGTTTGGCAAAACTGCAGTCCCTCAGCCACTATAGGGACTTTAAAAGCTAACTTCTATACACAGATGTCTCCCTGGCCTCTCTTGTGTTATTCCATCCTGAGAAGGCTTTGGCTACTTGACCAACCACCTTACTCCACCACCTTGCTCCATCTAAGGTTCTTTTGTAGACAGATCCTAGCAAGCTGGTCTGTGAAACTTACGATGCAGTGTTTTTGTCAGCGTGCTACCTCGATAATTTCACAAATGCCCCTAGCGTTTCCTTGTTCACTTTGGAATATTGATATTGCAGGATTTAATAAGTACTTAGCCATACAACAAAATCTTTCTGGTTTATGTATTTATTTTTCTAAAATAACGCAGAAAAAACCTTTTATGCCTGAATCTTCCTCCTCTCCAAAGGTGAAATCCTGGCCCTACTGAAGTGAAAGGGAGTTTTGTCCATTTTGTCAGCCCTTTGATATTCTAGATTTTCAGGCTTGTCTAATTTGGCCTTTCAAACTACTGTTGGTGCTAGAAGTTACAAGTACACCAGTACATAGAAGCACATACCTGCTCAGAAGGGTAGGCCATTACACAGTGAGTTCTTTGTGGACTATTTTAGAACATTTTGCTATTGCATGAAGCTATTATTGCATGAACATTTATGTCACGATGAGAAGAATAGGTGTATTTATGTATTTAAGTGCCCAGAACTAAGTGCCTAGTATGTATTTAAAATAGGCACAATGACTTTAAATGCTCAGAATGAAGTGCTGAGGCCTTGTATTGCTGACTACAGTCTAAGGGTGAGATTGTGACTTTAGACACACATAGCACCACTTCCTTTGCTACCCTGGACTATACTGGTTCTGCTGCACATGCTCTAAAATACTGCACATATGCAAGTGTTTTTTTGTGGTGTTACAAAACAACTGAAAAGATATACGACCAAATAATGGTTTCCATGTAGAGTCAGACGGATTATTATTTACTGTTACTTTTAATTGAAGCTATTCCGTTTCTAGCAGATACAGACCCATTGCTTGCTTGCTTGGCCTTTGCCTTTTACTGTAAATTGGGATTGGTGGTGCAGATCTATAGAGCATGTGTGATTTGCACAGCTTTTATAAACTGGCTAGCCAGGCCTGATGTTCTTGGGTTGAAATCAGAATTTTCCTTCTCCTAGCTGGACTGCTGAGAACTGCTGAGCCCCACCTGCTCAGGCTCACACATTAAAAAACAAAACCGCTGGGCATTCTCAGGAAGACTATGTTGATAATCAGCATAAATATCCTAAGCAGTCAGTTACTGAATTGTCTGAGAAGGGGCATTACTAGGTACAGCTCTAAGCCTTGCAATACCACCAAATTTGGAGGCCTCATAGTGTGCTTTCACCATTCTTAAAGGGCCAAGACGCCTGATTGTCTGAGGATGTGTCAACACTGCAAAAAACCCCTGTGATAGCGAGTCTCAGAGCCCAGGTCATCTGACTCGGGCTCGCAGAGCATGTGCTATGGGGCTAAAAAATAGTAGTGTAGGCCTTTGGACTCAGGAGCCTGGGCTCTGAGACCCACCCACCTCAACAGTTTTCAGAACCTGTGCTCCAGCCTAAGCATCTACACTGCTACTTTTAGCCCCAGAGCATGAGCTCTGCAAGACCAAGTCACTTGACCTGGGCTCTGAGACTCACAGTTGCGGCTCTTTTTGTTGCAGTGTTGACATAACCTAAGATGAAACATCAGTTCTATATCCACTGTAGTAGTGGAAGCTGGGGATTGTAACGACACAGATTTGCATTTGCCCGGCATGATTTCTTGCTGGGCCACTTGACAACATTTTCTTTATTTCAGATTTTATGTCACCATTACAGATACTGACATTCTTTCTCACAAATTTTACAAGTCATTTAAATCACAATATTTGGCATCTAAAATGAAAGATACAACTTAAAGCATGGATGTGCCACACAAGTGAATGTAGAACCTTGTGCCCATTCAATATGGCTGAAGCATGAAGAAGCAGAGTTCAGTATTTATTCTCTCATTTGTTCCCTTCTCAGCTACCTCCTTGCTTAAGTGTAGCTTCAAGCTCTAACAGCTGGTAACACAGTCAGGAAATGCTGGTCTGCTCCACATTAAGTTATCTTGTAAATTTATAAAAGAGCTTTAGTATGCCAACTACAATCTCACCAATATTCTCTCAGGAAAGAGTCAGTGATGTGGCATTCAGTTCCTATATACTCTGGTTTCTCTTCAGATTGTATAAATCTTTCACCTTTACTAAAGATTTCTGTGGAGAGGAACATTTATGAGTTTATACCACACACTGAAATCTTGTTTATTTTGAATGAGATGTTTCAACATATAGAAAGCTGAGATCTATCTTCTGATGATATCTTGTATTAATTCATTGAAGAGTAAGCCTAGATCTTTCTCTTTATTATGCAATTTAGAAACTGCTCAGGATAGCTGCTTAAAATAATCAAAAAATTTTCTGGGTAGCCATTATATTTCACACGGACTGCTAGCTAACAAAAATATCACTAATGCAAAGGTGTGAGATATATTCAAAGCAGTTGAAGATGCAACATCAAGATCATCACTAGCTCTTTTAATTGTTGCAACATTATCATGAACATTTTGACAGCTGTCTTCCGTTATCTCCCTTTTTCTCACCATTGTCTGATAAGCTTTGGAGTTTTTGGAACCTTGGATGGTCTCGCAATATAAAGATGAAGCATTTCTATTAAACTAGCTGCCAGTCCAGTGTGCAGGCAAACCATGGAAAGTCTGTGTTGTCTATCTGATTTCTCACATCAGAGAGGAAGACAGGGCAAAGTTAAGGTGGTTTACATCTACATCAGTAACTGCAGGCACATTATTTTACAGAGGTCAAGAATTACTCTGAGGGTGAAAACGTTTTGTAATGATATTTTACAATATGGTGAGAGCAATCTAACCAACGACTTGGTCCTCCACAGTAGAGTATGGTTTCACATGATGTATGTGTATCCCAACAAGACACTTTGTGTATCTTTACAATCTCCAGAAATTCTACTTTCCACTATCTCTTCCAAGCACGGTGGCCATGCCTAGATTCCCAATCTGAACACAGCAGATTTTCCCATTAGCCCTTTGGCTTCTCAGTACACCACTGCATGTCTAACTTACATATGGCTGATTACAGCAATTTTAATATTCTATAAGGAAGCCTTTCCAGAAGAGATGGTGGTTTTGCAATTTGTGGACTCAATCTATGACATTAGTCTCAAACATGGTGAAAGATTCACCGCACCCCCCCAACTGCTTTCTTATAGTCTTCCCCTACAGATTCAGAAACAAGGCTTCCTGCCAAAGGATTGGCCACATTTGAACACCGACAGATCAATTACTGCAGCACCCAATATGTTACATGACAAAAATGTTAAATACTATGCTGCTCATTCAAGATATTAAATGTCTTGTCAACCGGGAAAAAAATCAGATGGCCAGCCATATAACTGCCTGTTATTTGTTCTTGGTTGGTGATTACTGTTCAGCCAAACAGCATGTTCAGTAGCCATCTACACTCCTGCCACTGCAATCCCTGGCACAGGCATCTATCTAGGTCAGTGGTCCCCAACGTGGTTCCCGCAGGTGCCATGGCGCCCGCCGGGGCATTTATGTGCACCCTCCATCAGGGCCGGCACCAAGGAAGGAAGAGGAGAGCATCTGTCAGAGAAGCGTCACCACTGAAATGCCGCCGCGCAGCGCTTCCGGCGGAGAAACTTTCGCCGAAATGCCGCCGAGGAGCGCTTCCAGCAGAGAAGCTTTTGCTGAAATGCCGCCAAGGAGCTTTTGCCGAAATGCCGCTGAGGAGTGCTTCCGGTGGAGAAGCTTTCATTGAAATGCCGCAGAGGTGCGCTTCCGGCGGAGAACCATCACCACCAAAATGCCGCTGAGAAGTGTCACTGCCCGCCACACTGTGATGAAGGGATGAATGTGCTCTGGGCCACAGAAAGGTTGGGGACCACTGGTCTAGGTACAGGAGACACTACCAGTGGCTCTTCTTCTTCCTTACCCTATTGCTCTTCTGGGTATTTTAATAGAAATGAAAAAAGGGGAGGGGACGGAATTATGTGAAGAACTGTTTCCACATTCCAGGAGGATATGGGAGTGAAGACCCCAGCACCTGGCTCCCAGTCCCTGGATAATAAGGGAGGATGAGTAAACATCTGGGCTTTTGGCAATCCTTCCATGGAGGACAGATGAGGGGAGTGAAGAACCTAGCTTCAAGCTCTTCCTCCCTGGAGGAGAAGGAAGAGGAAATGAACACACTTGCTCCCCCTCATTGAAGGAAAGAGAATGGGAAGTGAAGACCCAAGTACTTGTCTCTCCATCCCTGGATGATGGAGGAAGGGATTGAGATCTCTGTGCTTGGCTTCCTTGACACCTCGAGGAATCAGCAAAAAGAACAGTAGCAGCAGTGGCAGCAGGAGATGGGCAGGGTTTGACAACAGGGCTTCATTTTCAGATGGTATTCATGCCTGGAGAGATTGACTATAATGCAAACACAGTCACGGAGAATGAATAGAATCTGAATTCAAATATTAGCATTTTTCCTAGTCAAAACTGTACGTGTGGTCTAATAGTATTGTGAGTACTATTATGTTCATAATGTTGTACTCACTGCAGTGCAAATAAAGTAGTGTGCAGACATCAAAAATATACCCATAGTACTGACATCTTAGGAGGACTGAGAGGAGGTCTTGCACATTCAGGCACTATAGGGCAACAAATAGGATTGCTCTGACCTTTACGTTTGTCTTCAACTCCTTGTGGATTCACATGTACTGATCTAGCCACAAACATGTTGGATATCTATCATCATGTGATTATTCACTGTGCATTCTGATCATAACCTGCTTCCTTTTCTCATACAGATCTCAACACATGTAGGGTGGCAGTCATCTCAGGCCCCCAGATCATCACGTTCTCTTCCATACCACACTTCCATTTCACCTGTGCATCACCATAATCATCATAAGCAGCAACCTAAGACACAAAACTACAAGAGGCAGCAAATAAGGACCCCTCACTTAAGGATCATTTACCCCAGGACCCTGCAATCCAGAAGCCAGCATCCACATACCAGGACCCTGTACAGCCACAAATACCAACACAGACATCAGCACCCACACACTAGGACCCTGCATCACGGAACCCAGCAACCAAAGGGTCAGCACCTACAAACAAAGAACCAACAACTCATAAGTCAGCACTCACAACCCAGGATCCACCAGCCCCAGGGGCAGCAAATCAAGAACCAGCACCCCCGCACCAGGACCCAACAATTCTGGGGTCAGCAACCCCAATCAAGGAACCAGAAATCCACAGGCCAGAACCCCCAACTAGTGACTCAGAAACCAAAGGACCCTCATTTGTAATCCAGGACTCATCAATCCAGAGGCCAGCACCAGCAACTCATGACAGAACAAACCAGAAGCCCTCACCTGAACCTTAGATCCATTAACCTAGGAGCTGCCCTTGTGATCTTCCATACCATCAAGAGCAGCAGCATTACTTTTGTTTTTGCAAACCTTCTACCTTTTGTTTTGCTCCTCCTTTCAGATTTGGAAATTGTTAGTTTTGTCTCCCCTTTCCTCCATTCTAATCAGGAAGGTTTTGGTTGGGTCATCTTTTTCATTTCCTCCATTATTGAGTTCCATGTTTGTGTCTTATTTCCCTTGTTTAAAATAAATTCCTTGTGTTTAGCATATTGTAACATTCTGTACTGATTGATTTAAACATTTCTTCTGTACAGTACATTCCCCAGCCTACGTGAAAATTAGATGCAACATGTTAGGCATCTAGGGCCTAATCCAGCACACATTGCAGCCAGTAGAAAAACTCCTATTGACTTCAATGGGCTTTGGATCAGGCTTCTGATTAGGATCTTAAACCACGTTGACATCAAATTTGGCATTTACTTTTCAATGCTTAACAAGGTGCAATTTTAAATTACTAGATGGGACTTGGCACCAAAGATATTGTTTACATAGAAATCCTTGCTCCCTACCCCTTGGAGTAAAGCACCTAGGAACATACAGTGCCTCTTTATATAAACTGGCAACATAAAACAACATAGACAACAGCTGTCATAAATTAATCTAATCAGAATAGAAACTAATGTAAAACATTCATAGACTATGAATACTGGTTCTTTTGCACAGCAACTGCACTGATCAATTCATACCATAAGCAAAAGATTTGGCAAATCATCATAGGGAAAACTAATGCTGTAGCATGTATCAATTTAAAAATGATATGATATAAATATTGAGCTAAGGAGAAAATTGCCAGCAAGCAGAAGACGAGGCCAAGGCATCTGTCCAGAGGTGCTGGAAAGTCTCGTCTCCACTGTGAATACATTAGCTAAGGAAAAGCCACAGGAAGATGAGAGTTACAGAATTCTGTTTAATTGCATATTTTGCTACTGCCGATGATAATGAAGTGTGCTTCTTGTTCACAGTCACAGGGGTAAGCTGTGGACCAAATTTATGCTTTGGGAGTAAGATACTCTCAATGCCTTTAGCTTTGGTCCTTAGGGTTGTTTCACTTTCTTTGAAGCACTGATTTCAGTCCTACATGGCATAATGCAAAGTCCACTGAACTGAAGTTTTCACATTGACATCAGTACACGTTGGATCAGGACGACAGGTATTTTTGCCCCAGTAAGGGCTATGAGGGCCAATTGTAAAAGTGCTGAGCATCTTTGTTGAGGTACTGAGCTCCTTCAATTCCCCTTGATTTCAACAGGCATTGAAAGCACTCAGAACTTTGCAGGACTGGGCGCTCTAGTATGCAAGCCCCATAGTTGGTCCACTTAATATACAATAAATGTCTCTGATAGACAAGATGATCATTTTGTAAAATCATCTGTAGATGTATAGTGGACCAAATCCATCCTCAGCATAAGTCAATTGCCTTCAGTAGAGCTATACCAGGCTTGGATTTGGCATAATATCTGCAGTCCTTATTTTTCAATCTAACGTGAGTCATGGTTCCAGTAATGGGGAGGGATCTGGTTTTCATTTTAACTACTACAAATGACAGCATATAACTTAGAAATATTAGTTAGTTGCGGTTATGGTTTTATGATGGAATGAGGCTGGGGTAGTGGCCACATTTACTGCATTACATATAACCACACGGGGACTCTGTGGATTGTTTGAGAAGAAAAACTGTGCTATCAAAACTGAATTAAAAGGCCAATAAAACAGAAATACAAACCAGTGACAGCAAGTAACTTCACATTTAAGGGTGAAATGTACCATTGAGTATGTCCTGTTATTATGTTCATTGGTCGGTGAATCTTGATTAATAGGACAAGAAATGGACATGACACATTTGAAGAAAAGGCAGTTCCAGTTACTAGACACAATGATGATGATTTTTTCCAGATGCCCAGGGAGGGGAGCAAGATTATGATCTTGTTTTGGGCATGTGCAAGGAGTGACTTTGGGTGAGCAGGAGAGTATGGTTGATGGTGTTACACAACGGAGGGGATGGAGGCAATCTGTTCTGTGACATGATTTTCATCACAGGGGATGTTGTGATATGGTGCATTTGAGTTATTGTTAGGGTATCCAGGCTTTAGGATGGGGGCTTTTTTGCTGATTTATCCACTGAAATAAATAACTAAAACAAAATTTGGAATGAAAAGAAACAAATGTGGGTAAGCAACCCTGAAACCTAAAACAAACAGATGTCCCCTCACCTACTAGCTGGCTGACACTCAGTCCCACCTCTGGAATGCACCTGATTGGAAGAGCTTCCGAAGAGGTCCCCCCAGTAAGAGAGTCAGGCCCTTTAAAGACACACCACCCATACAAGCACACAGACGCCTCTCACTGTCAGCCAAACCATAACAAGGGCCTGAACCTGCAGGTTAAACTCCCACTGATTGCAGGCAGAATTTTGCTTAAGTAGGGACCGGGCCTCTAAGTTGTGTGCTGCCCAGTAGCTCCAGCCTCTAGTACAGTAGAGTGCGTCGAGCAAACAGACGTGCTTGGAAACACTCCTACTATATTAATTTCAGCAATTTGTTCTAATGCTGTCAGAGGTGGAGTTTTGGCTGGGTAACAATAGGCAGGGCCTTCAGCTCAGCTCACATTTCCATAGCATTCGTGTCTGAGTAGCTGCCATCTGTCAAATCAATTTGAAGTTCAAACCTCTGTTTCATAATAGCAGATGTGTGCACATCATTCATCTACTTGATGTCATATTGGAATTAAAAGTGACTACGCTGTGCTTGTACTAGCTGAAATCTTTCTTTCACTGATGAAAGAAATGCAGTGAAAGAATTCAACCCTGAAGTGAGCTGCTGCATGCACCAGTTTTATCCTTAGCTTCATCCATGGACTACTACTTCCTTTTGTGTGGCTGAAGAGCTGTAACAGACAGAAAGATTGATTGGGTATCCAGTTCCTCCCAACCATGCCAATATGATAAGAAAGGCTTTATGCTTTCAGTAACCTTGAGGGCAGTTGATAAATCAGCATGTGGGGTTTTAAGCTTTTTATTGACAATCGTCAATGGATGAAGAATTTCATGCTATGACTGCAGAGAGATTTAAAGCTATGAAGAAGGAATGCCACCATTTTGCTTCATATTTGGCAGAGGGGATCATTGTGACCATCTAAGAACATTGACAATACAGCATCAGATACTTCAATAAATGAATCAAGCCTCACTGTTGCTACTTCTTCTCCCCCCAGCACGTTAGACATAATTGACAATGAAACCATTCATCTTCATGAGGTCCGAGAGGGATCCTGTGAAGACTGGAAACACATATGTGCTGAATTATTCCAAAGAAGAAAAAGCTTTGAATCAAACCAAGCTGAGGGCATGGAATCCATAACACAATGATTGAAATCAAGAAGTTACTATTGTGCTCCTAAGTATTTGAACTTCACGTAGGAAACTGTATAACGCAGCTGATCTTTTAAAATCTTCATTAGGCAATGCTAAATTGCCAGGGGCTAGATGGTACCAGTTAGCCACATTTTGAGTAGAGCTGCATGGCTGCAGGGGGATCGCGCAGACACTGGGCCTAATTCACTGCACCTGGTGTAGGCATTTACACCAGTGCAGTGTGGGTGTAAAACTCAACCGGAGCAGGGCGATAGCCTTTTACACGCACTTTTCATTCACTTGGAACTGGTGTAAATGTATACACAAGATGCAGGGCAATAGTGAAGCAGGCCCGTTGTGCATTTAGGGGCATAATCCCTTTCTACAGTGCCTGCAGTGGGAGTGCACATACTGCCCCAGACCTTTCAAGGTGGAGAGGGGGGAACTGCAATTGCCCATACGTTTGGATGGGATTTCCAAACAAATGGAAGACTCCTCTTCCCCTTCCCTAGCTATGAGCCCTAGTATCAGGGCAATCTGGCCATAACATTTTTCAAGACTGCATCTGTCAGTTCACCCTTATTAAAACCACCACCACCAGCAGCAAAAACTGACCCTCCTATGGCATTGTCTAATAATAGTCCCAAACCCTATATCTTACAATAACACTACAGTAGTGTTTGGTGCAATTGACTTTTTTAATAAAGTCAAACAGAGTGAAATATTTTGGTGCAACAAATCTATGGAAATGTCATGGGTCTACACTTTGCTAAACATCCGATTTTAAAAAATCTCATATGTTGGGAAAGTTCAGAGCCAGCTCTGAACTATGCATTTCTGTTCTGTCTCTATTTGAGACTTCATGGTTATTAAGTGCAACAAACAAACAAACAAACCGAACCTCCCCACCATTAGTTTAATCTTTTCAATATGATTTATGTTAGATGGGCAGTCCAGAATATCTGAGAAGCAGGTGGCTTCTTTCCGCAAACAACATTTGCCTTCTGATTTTTTCAAATGATATCTGCACCATTTCTTTTATAAATCTGTAATTTTTTCTTCAGGCAGCGATCCTGCACTTTTATTGACATGACTTCTCTGAGATGGTCTGACATAATGACCAAAGCTATAACTGAAGTATCAAGAAATGCCCAATATTGTTTGGCCATAAACTGAACAATTGCTATCAGCTAAAGATCCCCTGTGCTCTTGAAATTACAAGTGAGCAATGACTCTGCTGAGGGAGTTAGGCAAAGTCCTCAGACTGTTGCTAAATTGCAAGAGGCTAAGATCAGCAGGGACCAGCAGAAAGGTCCCTGAAAGGGTCTGTTAAGCAGAGATGGGCCACCCGGTCACTTCTGAAAGCGCTACTCACTCTCCATTGAAATAAATAGTTAATAACGTGGGTAAATTTGGCAACTAACATATGTTTCAGAGATGCAGAAGGAAAAAGAAAGAGACTCATGTTTGAAACAGAAGACAGCTGTCTTATGACATGTTCCTGGAATAATTATATTTATCCTGTGGTTTTTTTTGAGGTGCCATTAAATCCAAAGCTATATACTGGAGCAATATTGTTCAAATTTGTTATCTAACATTTCCTTCTATGACCTGTTAAATAATTCATATGTACCAGATGCATTATTTAAGAAGTTAAATACAGGCAGAATACCGAGAGAACATAGATTTCATGCACTTACATTTTAGACTCAAGCAAACCACAGAAAGACTATTCAGTAGCTGAGATCCAGCTTTCTCATCTTGGGTATGATCCAAAGCCCCACTGAAGTGAATGGAGAGACTCCCATTGACTTCAGTGGACTTATGGTCAGGCCTATGATAAGTCAAACATTGCTAGTCACACTGGGGACTATACTGGCACACAGATTGTCCAGGGTTTGGGGAGCCCAAAGCCAACTTTTTTTTGTCCCACCTGTCCTGATTTGCACTGTATGCTCCTTAGCCATAGTCAAGGACCTGGGTCATTGGCTATAATTCCCTGATGGTTTACAGTTGTGAAACTACATTTGGGAAGTTGCACAATTATAATTTTGCAGTAATTTCTTGTCTTTGGAGCTCCTTAATAAGTAACTATTTTTCTTAAACCTCTGTATTTTTTTGCGGTTTAACAATCTGAACTATATATTTCTTGGTTACAGTAGCTGAGGATTTTGAGTCTTATTCTACCTTGTCTTTTCTCTTTCATATGATATTTTGCACAGAGTCATACGTAATTAAGGATGGAAGTCTGTTATACTAACCACAAATCTTCTAGGGGAGGATTTCCAAAAGTGCTCAGCGTAGACCTAACTCTGGCCCCACTGCGATCAATTGTAAAATTCCCATTGCCTACGATGGGAGCAGAGGTAGTGCAATGCCTTTGGAAAATCCCACCCTAAATTAACACTGCAAAGTCAGGTGACCTACCTCTAAAATATTGCTTCCCCTTGGTTGACATGTTTAATACTTTTAATTTTAGTATTAAGAGAACAATGCCAGAAGTCCTACTTTTATTTCAGCTTGTTGAATAGCTTCAGTAAAAAAGATCAGAGAAGAGGTACTCCAACAATCTTTTGCTGAAAGGGGTACAGATTACAAGGGTGTACTAGCAGCTCTCAGACTGCAAATGATTAATTAACAAATGCTAGAATTGTCAGTCCTACGATCAGTGTTTCACATGTGAAACTTACATAAGTGTTTTCTTTCTTCCCAATCCTGTTTTACTTTATTCTTGGGTTTTGAGTGGGACACTTGATGGATTTCATTCTGATATAATCTAATATGTAATTGTTTGTTAATTATCCATAGGTACCTTATAAGGTGCAGCAGAACAGAGTATCACCTCGAAGACCTACTGATTATCCAGTCAATCCAAGGAAAATCAGAAACGTGACACTTGTATAGGAATTACTGCTCTTTGATGTTCCTGTATCGCTGATATTTACACCTTTGGATGACTTCCTACTACACAGAAAGATCACCATAATTTCACTTATAGTTGAAAACAGGACCATAGATTTATTTATTTTTCATATAAATGAACAATTTCTACCAAGAGAAACTAACAATCTTGACTTTAACATGCACATTTTCAATAAAATTCTGTATACAAATCATGACCCTCATCCTGTAATAGGATCCAGGCAGGTGCACCCTGCAGAGCTCCACTGACTCCCAGGGGACTTCCCAAGGACAAGGGGCCATGCAGTGGAGTCCCATGGAAGTCAGTAAGGCTCAAATGTTTGCTCAAATATTTGCTCACCCAGATCCAACTAAAAGATCAGCGACTATATAAGCTGGAGATTTATTAGTCCGGAACAGCAAAATCTATTGCTGGTTAGTATAATGTTGCTTTTATATTACTTAACTTATACTTTCTGATCATCCCAAGCTCCATCATCAACAAAACTTTTCCATTTCTTATTTCCTAATATGAACTAAGATTTCCAAAAGGGCTGGTTGAGGATTTTCAATCAAAACTGATTTTTTTATACTAAAAATTAGGTTGTTGACTAAAGTTTTTTGCAAAAAGTGTGTTTTCTAAAGAAAAATTCAACTGTTTGTCAAAAAAGTGAACACATACAAACATGAAAAAATCAGTTTTTGATTAAAAACCAGAATATGTCAGCTAAAAATGAAAAATGTTGATTCAGAATTCATATAGCAATGCCTCATGAGAGCTGAAGTTTGGATGTGTCATTTCCCTGTTCTTCTCTCTATGCTGAGTTCTCCAGCCAGACAGCTCTCTTGGCTTACTCTGGCCAGATTCTCTCATGATGCATCACAGTGGCTCATCAAGATCGGAGACTGTGGTGCATCAAGGGAGATGTAGTCTGACATCGGAGCTTGGCCTAAGAGGAGAATGCGGGCATGATGCACCTGAACCACATGAGGCACTGAAGTGGCATTACCAACCACAAAGTTTTGGGTTTCAGCCAAAAATTATGGGCTGAAACATTTTCAATTTTCAGCTGAAACTTTTCAGTTTATGATTTTTCACCAAAAAGTTAATTTTTTTCATGGAAAAAACCCATTTTATAACCAGCTCTAGCTGCCATATACTCATAACTTTCTAAGTTATCCTGTAATTTATATATTGATATTTCATAAGGACCAATTCTTTTGAATGTTGAAAAGAAATGATGGCACCAGAATTATTTCTACAATGATATTCTATGCAACAAAGAGAATAAATCCAGATCCTGAATTGTGGGAAAATTTTGTTTTGCACTCTATTTTCAATTTCATTAAATTGTGACTACTGAATCCAGATTCTGCATTATTAGTAGCATTTTACTGTCAGTCAGTGTAGCGGGGTGGCACCCCGCTCCTGCCCTGAGGGGCTGAAAACAGCCCAGGAGAGGGCTGTTTCTGGAGCAAGCAGCCCCAGGCTGAGTGGGAAGGCAGGCTCAGCTGGGGCCATGCCCCAATTAAGGCTCAGCTGGCCCTTATAAGTGGGCAGTGAGCCAAGAGCAGGGAGACTCTCTCTCTGCCTTTAGAGGGTGAAGGGCTTGGCTGCAGAGACCTGAGCAGGTACCTAGGGTGGAGCAGGGCTGGGGAAGGCCAGAGGAGCTGGGGAGCTCTGGCCTGAGAAAACCCCAGGTTGTGGCCTAGGGTTAGGCCCATCAAGGTACTGGGGTTGTGGGGGCAACCCACGGGTAGGCTGAGGCAGCAGGTCCAAACCCCCTTTGCCTGTGATGAGTGGCTTATACTGCAGTCTGCCCCAGGGCGTGGGGGCTAGCTGGAGACTGGCAGTAGCCTACGCCTGAGGCGGGGATAGTGGGTTGGGGGTTCCCCTGGGGAGGGGAGACCCAGATCTGGGGAGTACTGCCAGGGGGCAGCCACCCCAGTTATAGGGGCACCGGGTCTTGAGAGGGACACGGGGCTGGAGCGGTCAGGCCTGCAGAGGGCGCTCCAGAGGCTGGTGAGCTAATTCTCCGGAGAAACCAGCAGGAGGTGCCGCAGGGGTGAGTCCACCCTGTCACAGTCAGATCAAATACTGAGGCCAATTCATATTTTGACACATCCAGTTAGAGCTGGTTGAAAAATTTCAGACAGAACAGAAAATGCTGATTTGATGAAAAATTATCAGACATTTTGTTTTGATAAGGCAGAAGAACCTCATTTCAACTGTATTGTTTAGACTTTTATATTACCTTAATATAATATATAAAACACTCAAAAAAGCACTTTGATATGGTTACTTTGCCATTTCTGAAACAAAAATATTCAGAATTTTCAGTTCACGGAAAATTTTGATGTTTTGTTCCAGTGAAAGGAAATTTTGAAATTGTCAGAAGTTCCTGTGGAAAAGAAATTGACATTAGACTAGTTCAGGTTCTCCACTAGAAAATGTTGATATGACAAAACTGAAATGTTTCATGGGAAAATAGCAATATGGTAGACAGTTTCAATGGGCAATTATCAAAATGTTTCATTTCAATAAGGTCAAAATGTTTCATCTTTATCATTTTGAATATTCTATCATATTATTATGTAACATAAAAAAGCTGAAAAGAAACATTTTGAGGTTGAAATAAAATATTTTTGGAATGTTTTCATTTTGTACAAAATTCCAAGATTTTGACTTTTCACCCCAATCTGGGACAAAACCAAATTTCCAGATCTCATGCAGGATGGAAATTACATTTTTTGGTCTACTCTAGTTCAAGTCTGTGTTGGTCCCAATACAGAAGAAAGAAGGCATCCATGAATTCAGAAACTATTGTGGTATAAAGTTACTGTCTAATGTGATGAAGATACTGGACTACATCTTGGATTCTAGGATTAGGAGAATGGTGGAACCCCTTCTTGAACAAGAATAGTTCAGTTTTAGGAAAGGATGAGGAACCACAGATGTCACATTTGTAATTCGGCAAGTGATAGAGAAATGGTTAGAGTACCAATAGGATAAAAGTTTGTGAGCATTTATAGACCTAGAAAAGGCATATGATAAAGCTGACCGAAGGAGGCTCACACCAGTGCTGAGGAAATATGAAGTGTGTGAGGATTTAATAACTATGGTGACTGCCCTGTATAGATCACCTAAAACAGAGATCCAAACATATTTTGGAATAACAAGCCTCTTTGAAGTAAAAGTCGGACTGCATCAGAGATTGGCCCTCAATCCACTCCTGTTTATCATATTGATAGACCAAGTCAGCAGGAAGATCCCAATGGAAACAAAATGAGAAGCTGCTATATGCAGATGACATAGCAGTAAGGGCATCCTAAAAAAAAAAAAGACATAAAGGAAATAATAAAACAGTGGTATGACCAGCTAAATAGCCATGGGATGAAAATGAACATGACTAAGATTGAGGTCATGTGGGTCAGTAGAGGTGCCACAGGGAAACTGGATATAGAGATTAATGGAGTACAACTAAACCAGACTGATCAGTTCAAGTACCTTGGTGGCTGAGTTAAAGAAGACGGATACCTTGAGCGTGAGATACAGTCCAGACAGGGGAGTGCTGGAAGAGTGTGGAATAATATCTCAGGTGTTGTGTATGAGAAGCACATGCTACTGAGACTGAAATCCCAACTATATAGAACAATGGTGTGTCCTGCAATGCTGTATGGTGCAGAAGCATGGAGAATAAAGAGACAGCAGCTGCAACACCTACAGGTGAGAAGTCTTCATTCAGTAAAGAGAGTTACACAAAGGGAGAGATTACAAAATGAAAGTCAAAGTCCATGACGTGGCTGACAAAATCGAGGAAGCGCGACTTCACTAGTTCAAACACACACAAAGGATGAATGAAGAAGACCTGGTGAAGCTAACATGGCAGGAGAGAGTGGTAGGAAAACTCAGAGAAAAGTTGAAGAAGTGATGGATATACGGCATCAAAGAAGATGGTAAACAGGTGGACCTTAGAGCAGGATGACTCGACCCCAGATGATGGGATAAAGGGAAGGAGAAGGTCATTTCCAGTACTATTGTTTAAAAATGCTTTTAATTCATTTAAGTTTTTAAAAAACCCTACTGCTGTGATCTACAGTGTGGGGCAGCAGGGAATGGCTGAAGTATAAATGCTTTTTATATCAAAATGTAAGGACTTTCAAACTGTATTTTTACCTTTTCTCCTACTAATCTATAATCTAGTGTATTAACCAAAAAGTGCACTGCTATGCACAATAGTGAAGAATATGCAGATTCTATTGTTCTACTACAAGATATAAGACTAAGAATATTTTCACAATTATATGGCGCCTTTCATCCAAGGAAGTTCAAGTTTTTACTTGATGTATGGTACATGGTATTTTGGGAAGTTCTGAGGCCTACGCCATACAGGAGGTCAGACTAGATGATCACACAGGTCCCTTCTGACCTTAGAATCTATTAATCTATATAGGACCAACTGGTCTGTGTCGTTTCTTCTGAGCACATCAGAGAGGAGGTGCTGTTAGAGCCAATTATGGCTCCCTCATTCTCTGCCTGGCTCTTATCACAGATGCAGGTTAACGCAGCCTGAGGCCCTGTTCTAAACCGCAGCAGCTGACTATGAGAACCCTATGGACCATTTGCCAGGAGGGGACAGAGCACGACATGCTCCAATCACTCCCCTCGCCACCTCAACATGCCTACCTTGCACTAAGGTCCTCAGGGAGAGGGAAACAAGAATTAGCCCATGCCTGCCAAGGGCTCCCCCAGCAGCAGAGTTACAAGCAAATGAGGGATATAAAGGAATCCTTTCATTGATTTCACTGAGTGCCAGCCCTAAAAATGCAGCCATCCCCAGAATCAGATTCTGCAGTTTTCTTTTCATTCGGTAGTAGAAGGCAGGATACAGCAATGTAAATGATGCCTACATAACATAATGTTTACATGGTATTGTAAATGTCACAAACGAAAAAAAAAGGACTTTTTCAGAACTGTGTAGTGCAACCACAAAATGTGTGCACTGACAGACTGCATCTGTTTTCTTTGCTGTCAGAACCTATAGTTCAATCATGCAGCCATGGTAGGTTTTTACATAGCATTAGTGTAAGGTTCATTAATGCCAACAATATCCTTTAAAAGTATTGCAGAACGGGTAAAATGAAAATTCTCAAGGACATTGGCTAGGGTTGCCAACTTGGTAATATTTAAAATCTGGACAATCCAGGAGGAGTACCGGAACCTCCCCTACCCTGCCTCTTCCTCCCAAGGCCTGCCCCTGCCCTGCCTCTTTCCCCAAGGCTCCGCCTCTGTCTACTCCTGTTCTCCCCTTCCCTTCATTGCTTGCTGCTTTTCCCCTCCCACCCCTCTGTCTGGTTCAGGAGGGACTCGCCTGCTTTGCCGGGGCTGGTAGCTGCAGCCGTCTGACACAGGTAGAAGATGGCTTAGCTGAGTAGGGGCTGGCGTGGGTGATATCCCAGTGCCTCCCCATCTCCCCCTCCCTCAGTAACTGGACTTTGGGTGTCCGGTCAGTAGAGCTGACCAGACACTGTCAGGTCCCTTTTTTGACCGGACTTTCCAGTCAAAAACCAGGCACCTGGCCACCCTGACATTAGTATATTTTCATACAAAATTTATTTTTCTCAGACATCTCACACAAACTGTGTGTGATCCTTGACTTCTACTCTTTTAGGTTCTCTTGCAAGCTGTGTACTATCCAGAGAGGATTTTTATCCCTCAAAGTGTAAAACCTGCAGTATTTGAGGCACTTTATGGAGACACCGATCTCCTATACCAGTAGAAGTTGATTTTATGATTAAGACTTCAGTGACGTTTTCTTATTCTGGCCATATCTATTTATTATGTTGTTCACAAACATTACTACTGCCTGATATGGTAAAACCACTCCATGTTCCATTATTAAGTGTTCTGATTTGAATTCTTTACGCGTAGGCCTGGAAAGAAGTACTTCATGGACATACAGTATTTCATTCCAGAGTAAAGTTTCTTAAAGTTGTCTCCTTCAGTTTTGTGTTTCACAGGGTATTAGGAATAAGCTACCTGAACCCACCTAGTCCTAGCTACTTAAAAATAGCCTTGACTTCATGCAGCGGTTTCTCTTTACAACAAGAAAGCATCTCACATTTGAGTGGGCTGGGCAGAAGTGACAGATGCAAACTCTCAGCATTGCCCACGAAAAGTATTCACCTTACTGACTAAATAGTCATTTCCCCTCTAATAAGATGGCATAGAGCTTTCAGTTATACTTAGTCTCAAAGATTTATGAAATGGGGTGTATGGTACTTGGTGATCAAATGCATAGTTTAAACAGAATTCAGCTAGTGAACATCTTTATATATATATATATATATATATATATATATATATATATATATATATATATATATATATATATATATATATATATATATATATATATATATATATATATATACACACACACATACACACACCTTGTATTTGTAAGAGTTGAAGCTGATGAAGAGCCTCAGGGTATTGAGGCTACAGTTGAATTGTTGTGAGAGTTGTAAGGGTGAGATAGTGCTTTACCACAGCACTTAGTTGCCAAGGCAGCAAATGTTTGAGTGAACGCCATAGGAAAAATAACACCTGAACATAATGTACTGAGCAACCTCAGTAATTTAAACATAACACAGAGTTCACTGAATACATTTAGCCTTTAGAAGCCTTAAAAGTGTATGACACTCCATGTTGCATTATGTAAACTCAATGTGAGAAGAATTTATAATCTCATACTCATTTCAGGACATAGCAAAGGGCCAGATCCTGCTCCTTTTTGTTCACACAAACCTTTATTGACTTCAGTGGAAGTTTAGAGTGAGTAAGAGCAGCGGGATATAGCTCAAAGTCTGGTATAGATCCAGTCACATCAGGCAGATTTTCAAAATCAGGCACATACCTAAGAGCCATTTGTACCTTTGAAAATCTACCACATTGAGTAAAACTGTTCATACTGAAAAATAATGTAAATAGATTTAAACTGGTTGAATTTACAGATATTACAAGATTGGGCCAAAATAGATTGCATCCAAGATTGATATTTTTCAATGCTTTCAAACATATAAAGATTATTTACATTTATTACTCACAACAATACCACAGGAAGTGGATGGAGGTTATGGAAGGGAAGGTGGAGGAAGAAATAAGTAACCAAAATACAAAATTTCATTGCATTTAATTCAGAGATGGTAGATTCAGCTGGGGGTTGCGGAGATTCCACAGAATGATTTTTGTTTCATGAACATGACCCCAGAATTTGGGCTTGATTCAAATCTCATTAATGTCAATGAATTTCTTTCAATTTACTTAAGTGGACTTTGGATCCAGCTCTTTTTGAGTAACTATTAGACTCATATAACTGGCATTTGCTTCATAAAACAGCGACTCATGAATGGGTGCATAGATTTTTTCAAGTCCCAAGGAAGATAATTAGAAGGTCAGTTTTTGTAACAGGTTTAAAGCTTGCTTTTTGGAAATCCCATAAACTAATGATCTGGATACATTTTTTTTAAGTCCCCTCCACGGTTGCATATATCTACAAAGAGCTCCTATCAGCATATGGATATTGAATGAATTTAGGCTTTTTCATGCTATTTAAGCACAGCCCCAAACTGATGTGGTGTGGCTCTGCATAGCCTTAGTGCAATTCTGCCTCAAGAATTCCTCCTGGAGTTCTCCAGAACACAGTGGTAGCACAGGCCTGATGCTATACCCTTCTGGGTTGCAACAAGCCTCCTTTGCTACACTTGGCCAGCTAGAAGGGGTAGAAGAATCATGGCTCCACTAGTTCCCATCTTACTATAGTCGGATGCATGGAATGAAACATACAGCAGACAGATATTTATACAGTCAGAGAAACATGATAAGGTGGAGGTGCATAGACCAACCTTAAGAGGCTAATTAATTGAGAGGAACCATAACAGCAGGGGAAGAAAAACCTTTGAAGTGATAAACAAGATGGTCACACAGGTGTGAATGAGGATCGTTACGTAAACCCACGAAAGCTTATGCTGAAATAAATTTGTTAGTCTCTAAGGTGCTACAAGTTTTTCTTTGTTATTTTTGTTTTGCTGACACAGACTAACACGGCTACTACACTGAAACCTATCTTACTATAGTGTGTTTCTTAGGGCTGCGTGCAAAAAGCAGTCTCTGTGCTCCAGGAAGGACAGGGACTGCAATTATGCCCATCTGCTGATCAGGCTCCTTGAGCCTTTCTCTGAACTATGCATCCATAAGCATGTGGGTCCTTGTAAAAATGCCCCTTTCTAGAGCAGTGTTCCCTTATCCCTTGTTTGCTGATGCTTCTCCTCTTTCCCTCCTTGGTCTATTGTCACCTCTCATTATGTCATCTGTCTGAGTACAGTGTAGTAGCCGTGTTAGAGCAGGCATCTGATCTTCCTACTGGGCTGCAAAGTGCTGCACACAGCAATGTGGGGCTACAGAAATAATAAGCATAAGTAATGAAATCTATATCACTTGACCCTCATTGACACAGACTGCTGACAAGTTTTGCCCTGCATTGCAGAGGCTGTTCATTTATCACAATGAACTCAATCAGAAATAATTAATGAAGAACTTCTAATGGGTATTGATAGGTAGTCCACCAAACTCAGTTTTTTTCCACCCTCTTATACCACTACACTCAGCAACTTCATAATTAATAAACCTTAGACTCCTTAAATTCATCAGTTAATCCCTTTCCATGGGGTGGAGGAAGATAGAATTAACAGCAGATGCATTCTGAGGTCGTTAGGGGTGCTCTAGAACATAAACTGTAAGAAGATCCCAGGAGCTACAATTACCAATGTTACATTACTGAGATATGCTCCTGCTTGTATTTGTTAATTTTACAACTGGATAAGAATTGCTTAACAGACACCAACATATTTTTCCACTCTTGTTTTACACAATGAACGGTTATTATAATGTAGCTAGAATAACTGCATCTGAAAGGTAATACATTTAAACTTCCATCCTCTCTATAGTTCTCTTGCTCTGCAGCACTCTTCTCGCATGCTGGTGAGTCACTGCCTGTGATAATCCAAAGCAATGGCTACAGTGGCTATAATTACAGCAATTTATATGAAAGGTCCTAAAGTGCAGTTACTATATTTCCCCCTTCTATGCATATATGGTAGCTTAAGTTGCCATCTCGAGTAGAGAGTCAGCTGGAGCTGCAGAGCTCAGAGGTAATAGTTCATTGAACTCAGCTTGCTCCTCTAGCTCTGTTTTCTGCTGTGCAAACACAGTTCTCAAATAAATATAATTGCTAGCACTAGGATATGATGTTTTTCCTGTCAAGGAGCAAGCAAACTCTATGATGGTTTAAAGATCTGACTGAAAGGTCAATTGGCATAATCAACAATTTAAGTAATAAATCTATTATCATTCTTTCAGTTTCATTACCTCAGCTAATGATTCCTTCTCCAGGGTTAGAACGGGCATTTCAGTGCTAGGAGAACGACTTTTCCTAGCGGTCAGGTATGCTTCTGAGCATGCATTACTGCCAAGGTAATTTATAATAAAAATACTCTAAAGGACACAATGGTTACTTTGTACTCTGATCAGTTATGTATTTTTTTAAATTAGGAGCATATATAGTAGAATACATTTATTAGGGGGATGGAGTAGAGTCTGATTGTTTATATACTTGCACCTCAGTTTCTGTAATATTAGTCAAAAATAAGAAACATTCTGACAAAAGCTTTTGGAAATGCACAAAAATAGTGCCACAGTTTTGGGGGGAGATAAATGCATACGACTTCACAGAATAAAATGACAGCAGCAGTTTTGGGGCAAATTCTCATCTTTGTTTTGCTGCTCTAAATCTAGAATAACTCCACTGAGGCCACTTTGTCCAACAGAGTTACTCCAGATGTACTCCCGAGTAGCTGAGATAAGATTCTGGCCCATTATTTTAACAATCTCAACAACAAATCAAAATATGCTTTAGGGTGTAAAAGTTGCTTTTTCCCATGTTCTGCACTTGAGTTCTCTGCTCATAATTAGCTTTCCTTATTTGATCATGGTCCATATATATTAGTAATAGTATTGTTAGATAAAAGGGGCTCCTGCAGTAAATTTCTTCTGGCTTCCTGCAATAAACTCCTCCTGACCTTGTTCAAACTCCCTTTATCTTGTACAAATATTCTTGCGGTGTTCCCTCTCCTGCTCTGCCTAAATTGAGTAACTATAGAAACCAGTTTGAACAAGGTCAGCCTGAGATGATGCAGAGGTAAACACGTGCCCAGTACCCCTCCTTCTTGTCTGTCTTAAAACTAACTATAAGTACTGATGCTTGTCACTAATAAAGTTGCCACATGCCTCCGAAGCTGTGTGCCCTTTGATCAAAGTTACTCGGCCTCAGTGTGGTTCTTACATGGCCTCTGACAGTTTGTGAGCTGTAAATCCAACTCCGCATTGCCCAGGTGTTGGAACGGTGAGTAGGACAAGCTGATTTTTACCTAACAATTTGGGGGCTCGTCCGGGATCCTTCTGGTGCGGCTCCTCTGTCTGGTGGTTGGCTCACTCTTTCTCAGACTGGCAGGCGCCACGGGAGATTTCTCCCAGTCACTCTGAGATCAAGGGGTGGACTGCCGGACTGCAGGATAAGTGTCAGTTGGAAAGCTCCTGTCAGACGCCATGGGGCAAGGGACTAGTGTCCCTGTTGGGAGCCCTTTGGGTATTATGAATAAGTTGTGGGATGAAGGAAAATTGCCGGTCCAAAAGGGAATGACCAAAAGAAAATGTACACATTATGTGTGACAATGTGGACTGGTTACACTGCAGTGTTGGCCAACCCAGAGGAGTGGTGGCCAGGGTATGGTTCTTTTGAGCAGGCTGCCTTAAGAGGAGTAAGGGGCCAGATCGAAATCAACCATCCCAGACAACTGGATTACTGGTATTGTTGGGAATCTGCAGTGGGACTGTGGAAATCTTTAAAACTGATGGCAGTCTGTAACTCCACCGAGGAGGATCTTCCTCCCCCTTCTTATTTCAGTGATGATAGTAAGGCCCGGCAGGTCCTTGACCGCCACTTGGTGCCTTCTGCCCCAGGTCTCCCTCAGCCTGCGGGTTCTCCTACACCTTCGACATCAGCCGCAGGGTCTGATGAGGAAGGGGGGTGGGGGCGGAAGAGAGGGATCCTCCCCGGGTGGAGCAGTTACCAGACTGCAGCTGAGGCAGAAAGTTAAACCTCCAGCCTGTCCTCAGGGTCTAAGTTGTTTTTAGTGCAAACAGCTTGGCCACTTTAAGCGAGAATGCCCCTGGGGACACCCAGGTGGCCAGGGCACCTTTACAAACAGTTATGTCGAGGATGTGCCCACACCCACGCCTCCAGCATAACCAATTCCTCAAGCCTGGGTAAACTACGAAGGACAACAACACCCCAAGTGACGGTGCCCCGGGGACAAAGGCGGACATTCTGATGGTCTTATCTCTTTAATGTCTTTAGCAGGCTCCCTTCTCTCCTTTTCCTCTCCCACTAAGGAACCTCGTTTAACCCTTTCAGTTCAAGGTCTCTCTCTATCTTTTCTTATGGACACAGGGGCTACCTTTTCCCTTTTAAACCATGCCCCCTCTTCTTGGTTATCTCCTGAGGTAAAAACTGCAACGGGGGTGGAGGGAAATCCTTACTTTGCCTTTGAATGTTGTTTTTGCTCATAAGTGTTTTTCTCATCGTTTTCTTTTTTCCCCAGCCTGCCCGATCCCCTTGATGGGTCGAGATTTACTTTGTAAACTTGAGGCCACTTTAACCTGCACTCCTAGGGGGGTGGGCCTACTGATGAGTTTATTACAGGGAAGGAACACTCCTCCCAAAGAAAAGAATGTTCCTTCCCCTCTTCCCCCAGATTTGGAAGGCCTGCCACCGTCCCTGTGGGGAACCTCAGAGATTGATGTGGGACTGCTCCTCTCTGTGGAGCCTGTCCGCATTCAGGTCAAGGCTTCCTTGCCTCCCCCATCTGTTCCCCAGTACCCCTTATCTTTAGAAGCTAGGAAAGGCATACACCCCATTGTAGAAGGATTTGTAGAGCAGGGCCTTGTTAAGGCCCAATGCATCCCATGCAACACCCCTATTCTTCCGGTCACAAAAGCCACCCAAGAAGGAGGGAGACCCCGTGAAGTGGCGTTTTGTTCAGGACTTACGGCTGGTCAATAGGTATGTCATTCCCCTCCACGCCATGGTGCCGGGATCTGGCCACCATTATCAGCCAGATCCCCTGGGATGCCCAATGGTTTACTGTTATTGACCTAAAATCAGCCTATTTTAGCATCCCTGTCCACCCGGACTCTCAGTACCTCTTCGGATTCACCTGGAAGGGCCAATCCTGCGTGTGGCAGCGCCTGCCTCAGGGGTTTCAAGACAGCCCGACTATATTCAGCCAATGCCTCCACCACAACCTGGAGGGGTTCTCCAGTCCCCACGGATCAACTTTGGTCCTATACGTGGATGACATTCTGGTGGGGCCATTGTGACCAGGAAGCTCTCCGTCAGGACGGTAAGGCCCTTTTACTTTACTCACACTCCCGGGGACATAAGGTTGACCCTACTAAGGTACAGTGGGTCTCAACGGGTACGCTAGTTGGGATTCATCCTGACCCCTGCGGGCCAGCAGAGGGATCCAGCCCACATTCAGGCCATTCAGCGGTGCCCGTTACCTTCTACCAAGAAGCAGCTGCGGGGGTTTCTCGGACTCATTGGCTTCTGCCGCCCATGGCTGCCATCCCGCGGGGAGTTGAGCAAACCCCTCCATGCACTCACCTCTAACTCCGCCCCGAAACCTTTGCAATGGTCTCTGGAGACTGTTCAAGCATTTAATTTACTTAAAGACAGTGTTGCCACTTCCATGTCCCTCAGACCCTCCAACTACACCAAGACGTTCCACCTGTTTGTACATGGGGTGGGGGGGGTGGCCAGTGGAGTCCTCACCCAGATGAGTGGACCCCACCACTTCCCAGTGGCATTCTACTCACAGCAAATTGACCCAGTAGCCCAGGGAACACCCTCCTGCACTCGCACATTGGCGGCAGCCGCCCTGCTCCTGGCCAAGGCTAAAAGCCTTACCCTGGGACACCACACCACCGTGTGGACATCTCATGCACTGCCTGCCCTCCTACGGAAGGGGACCACACAGGTCTTCTCCGCACACCGTCAGCAGCAATTGGAGGCTGAACTCCTCGAGGACCCCAACCTGACATTCGCGCGATGTGGCCCACTCAACCTGGCCACCTTGCTTCCTGACCTCCCCGTTCCACCCGATTCCCACAACTGCGTGGAAGTGGTTTCCAGCGTCCTCCACGTGAGAGCAGACCTGTTTGACGTGCCCCTCGCCAATCCAGTGACCTCTCAGTGTGACGTCATCGAGGCAGCCTCCCTACCAGGCAACTGGGGAGCCCAAGCAGCTGAGCTTTATGCCCTGGCCCGAGCATGCCAGCTGGCAACAGGTAAAACCATTTCTACTTATACGGACAGCCGTTACGCCTTTGGGGTTATCTATTGCCACATTCACCTCTGGAGGTTTCGTGGCTTTCAGGCTGCAACAGGCAAACCCATCCAGCACCTCGCGCTGTCGCCATCGTCCACTGCAGGGCTCACACCCGGGAGAACACTCCTGTCACCCAGGGAAACATCCTGGCTGACCAAGCCGCAAAAGCCGCTGCCATCCAACCCCTCGCCTTGCCCACCTTAGCCCTGGACTCAACACCTTTCCTCCCACTCCAGCACAGCCTGACTGTCCCCTCACCGGAACTCGAACATTGCCCCCAAGTCCTGCCAATCTGGGACAAAGGGGGCCTTGCAAATGCCAGACGGCCGCCTCTGCCTCCCCCGAGCAGCTTATCCAGTCGCTGCACGATGGCACCACAACAATGGGGGGCCACTACAGCACTCATGCCTTGGTGGAAACCATCGCCTGCCTTTGGTTCGCCCCAGGCATTCAGACTGTGTGCAGTGCAATGGTGAACTCGTGCAACACGCACCAACGCAATGGGCCTGCCCCGCCTCACCGGCACATCCAGGGGGGGCGACCTTTACCCTCTGCCCCATTCCAACATCTCCAAATTGATTTCGCCGACTTGCCCAAGGCCTCTGGGAAAAAACATCTCCTGATCCTTGTCTATTCTCTTACCTCCTGGGTAGAGGCTTTCCCTACGGCGAACTGTACCGCCTCCACTGTTGCCAAGGTCCTCCTGCGGGACATCATCCCCCGCTTTGGGGTTCCGACCAGCATTGACTCTGATGGAGGAGCACATTTCACCAGCTATGTCCTTAAGCACATCGAGGAAGGATTAGGAATCAGTCACTCGTTCCGTACCCCGTACCACCCTCAGTCTAGCAGGAAAGTAGAGAGAATGAATAGAGTCCCTAAGACAGCTTTGTCTAAATATTGCCAGGAGACCAGGTTAAAATGGCCACAGGTACTTCCAGTTGTTTTGTTCCACCTTTGTACATGCCCAACTCGAGTGTTGGTCCTCTCTCCCTTTGAATTGCTTTATGGGCATCCGCCCGCTAAAGGTGGCTCATTGCCATGTGTTGACATTTCACTATTGGGGAGTGGGGGGATCACATAACTGCTTCTCAGTTTCTCTCCTTACAGGCTCGCCTCCGTGCTCTCTGGAAAGCCTCTCAGCTCTCCCAGACCGTGCCTCTGGAGGATCAAGTTCACCCGTTCCGGCCTGGTGCTTTGTATGGGCCAACAAGTTTGTTCACGGTGACACCCTCCAGCCGAGGTTTACTGGACCCCATCAGGTATTCTTGACAACGCAAACCACTGTTTTCCTGGAAGGGTGGAAGTCCTGGATTCATCAGTCTCACATCAAGACAGCTGTAGTGGACCTTGGCAACGGACCAGCAGTTTCTGTCGCTCCCGAGGGTTCCATAGCCGACCGGTGGATCTGCCAGCCCCTCTCAGACACAAAACTAAAATTATCAAAGCAAACATTCCTCACATGAACGTCACTGACTCTCCTTGGACTGTACCCTCTAATTATTGGAACCTTGACACTGGACCTGAACTCTTCGTTTTCACATTACTTTTAATTCCTTTGGTTATATTCCTTTTTGCTTGGTATACGGCAGGATGCAGATACTGGTATGGGTGGCCGGTGCACTTCTCTCTTTCCTCCCGGGTCCTGCGTATGGGCAAAGGGGACACGGGTGGAAGGGTAACAGTTTACTAAATTTAACTTGAGCCATCATCCAGGGGCTTAATCGCACTCAGTGTTGGGTTTACATTCACACCCCCACTTACCTAGGACAGGGAATTCTGTTAGTAAGGCCCCGACCCTCACCGAGCTCACTTTGGCTGAAGCCACTGGGCAGCCCCTGCTGCCTCCGGCCTAAATGCAGCTCTTGATACATTAGGTCTCAAGGCTGCTGAGGGGGGAATTGTTAGATAAAAGGGGCTCCTGCAGTAAATTTCTTCTGGCTTCCCGCAATAAACTCCTCCTGACCTTGTTCAAACTCCCTTTATCTTGTACAAATATTCTTGCGGTGTTCCCTCTCCTGCTCTGCCTAAATTGAGTAACTATAGAAACCAGTTTGAACAAGGTCAGCCTGAGATGATGCAAACACGTGCCCAGTACCCCTCCTTCTTGTCTGTCTTAAAACTAACTATAAATACTGATGCTTGTCACTAATAAAGTTGCCACATGCCTCCGAAGCTGTGTGCCCTTTGATCAAAGCTACTCGGCCTCAGTGTGTGTCTTACATGGTCTCTGACAGTTTGAGCTGTAAGTCCAACTCCGCATTGCCCAGGTGTTGGAACGGTGAGTAGTACAAGCTGATTTTTACCTAACAGTATTTTGATCTTATAGTGAATTTAAATTTGGTATGATTAAATCAATGTCAAATTGAAAACAAATGCAGAACATAGAAGCATAATTAAATAGTTGACCAAACCAGGTAATACTGGGTGTCCCCCGATTGCCTGAAAGTATGTGTAATATCATCTAATTCTCTGTCCTTATACTGATTATAGGTTCAGTGCCTTGAACTCTCAAGGATGAACAGAAACCACATGCCAGCCAGTGAAGCCTCTTACTTCTTCGTTCATGGATTGTAGGTTAATCTTACCGGTTAGAGAATAACTGGCTGTACCAGGTAAGAAGGTTAATTTCCCATTAGGGCTATGTCTACACTTATGGTGGTATGTAGAGTACATACACTACACCCACCACAGCACAGGTTTAAATAGCAGTGTAGATGGTGAAGCACTGCTTAGGTGAGTAAAGACATGCCAGCACCTTAGGGAATATATCCTACCTGGCTCTCTACATGCTGAAACTGTGCCTTCCCCGTTGTGACGGAGCAGAGCAGCCCTGCACTGGTACCGCAGGGGTTAACCCTTCCTTCCTGGAAGAGGAAGCCCCATCCTGGAAGCCCTGCTGGGCATGCTCCAACTGGAACCTAGGTATAAAAGCCTGCAAAGCTGTTCACCCCTGGGCTGACTACCGGAGGAGAAGGAAGCACACCACCAGCTCCTGTGGAGGGGCAGCCAACTCTCCAGGATCCAGGGGCTAGCCAAGCCGGGACGTACTCTGCATCCCACATGGAGGCTGCGACAGGAGGGGATGGACCAGAGGACCCCCCCTCCCCCAGAGTGGAGAATGCGACGTTGAGGGTAGGAAGTGACCCAGGGGAACTTTAGAGACCGGCAGCATTAAAGCTGCACTAACGCTCGGTGTGTTGCGGGCAAATCCCCGCCGAGATAAGCGCAAGCGGGAAACCCGCCAATAGGTGAACCCTGGGTCAGGACCTGGTGGAGAGGGCAGGCCCGGGTCCCCCTACTACTCCGTCCAATAGGCTGCACTTCCCCGCCCGAGAGAGGGAAGGCTATGGACTCTGGCCATTGGGTCACACTGCCCTGATACTTGGGGCGAGTTACATGGACTCTGGTCGTTGGGCCATGCCGCCCTGATCCTTGGGGCAAGTTGTAAGGACTCTGGCTGTTGGGCCATGCTGTCCTGATCCTCGGGGCGAGTTGTATGGACTCTGGCCATTAGGGCCCACTACCCCGACCAAGGGGTGAGCAAGAGGAGACCGGCCATTAGGCCACAACAGGACTGCCTCAAAGGGATGGGCGTGGGGACTTAAGAGTGGTGAGGCCCCGACACCTCAGCCATTCCTGCCACAAAGGGGCGCTGCGGTGCTGGACCCATCACACCCATCTACATGGCTATTTTTAGTACTGGAGTGTCTTGCTGCATCCCCCCTGCCAGAGCCTTTCACTACTGCATGTAGCTACACACTGGAGTACGGGCACATCTTGCTTTTTGCCGCAGAGTGGAGCTGCATATACCTTACATGCCACCACCAGTGTAGACAAGGTCTATGTGTAGCAAGGATCAGGCTGCTTCCTGGCCCTTTTCTCCTCAGAAGTCTTTTGGAATCTGGTGACCATTCTCCCCCTTCCCAAAGACTTCAGAAATGGAGCCACCAGGAGACAGCTAGAAGAGGGAGGAGACACCAGAAGTGTCCCAGGTCTTGCAGGGAGGTGGTGGTGATTACCGCTGATAGGGAGAGAAATGAGAAAGTTGAGAGAAACTGGCTGAGTGGAATATGTCTGCAAATTTTCCTAATTGTGTGAAATTCCTAGCCATAAGGTTCACAAAATACAGAAGAACCTCAAACCCAGGCTCAGTTCAAGTAAATTCAGATTCACTACACATTTTTTGCACAGCTCTATTCCAAGGTAGTTAGTAGCCACTCCCCTACAATAAGGGTCAGATTGTACCTGGACCTGTACATGAGACACTACACAGGGCTTGTTTCCACAGCCGGGGCCTGCCTCATCTGTACTGGCCAGCAGAGCTTGCCAGATGCAGAGGCAGTGCTTCACCCTCTCCAAGAGTGGTATAGCAGCTGCACTTCTCCTGCACACCTCAAAACTTAAGAGACATAGTGACTTGTTGAGGCACAATGTCTCTCAGAGATCCCACTGGCTACCAGAGGCTTGTCTCCACTTACTGAGGGATCGACGCATGCCAATTGATCCATTGGGGGTCAATATAGCGGGTCTAGTGAAGACCTGCTAAACCGACTGCCAATTGCTCTACCGTCGACTCCGGTACTCCACCGGAATGAGAAGCATAAGGTAAGTCGACAGGAGACTTTCTCCCGTCGACCTAGCATGGTGTAGACACCGCAAAAGGTCGACTTAAGCTACGTTGACTCCAGTTACATTATTCACGTACCTGGAGTTGCGTAACTTAGGTTGACTGTGCCGCGTAGTGTAAACCTGCCCCTGCAGAGAAAGACTTGTATAGCCTGCTAGGTGGGCTTATCTCAGGGCAGGTCTACACTACGGGCAGGGGGCGGTGTCGATGTAAGGTACGCAACTTCAGCTACGTGAATAACATAGCTGAAGTCGACGTACCTCGCCGTGAGGACGCTGTAATGTTGAAGGCTTCCGCTCCCCCATTGACTCTGCTTCTGCCTCACGTCGGGGTGGATTTCCGGAGTCGACGGGGAGCGCGTTCTGGGATCGATTTATCGCATCTACATTAGACGCAAAAAATCAATCCCCAAAAGATCGATCGCTACCCGCCGAATCAGCAGGTAGTGTAGACTAGCCCTGAGTCTGATTCTCTACATGAGTGTGTGCGTGTAGGCCAGCCCCAACATGAGGAAGTTCCAGAATTCCTGACACTAATGAGAAGCTGGCAACTCAATAATGTCTGCTAGACCTGCTGCGATGCTACAATGGATTTCTGCAAAAATAGCAGGCCTGTTTGAGATGCAGGGTGAGAGAGGGAGATATTTTTTACCTTAACTTTTACAGACAGAAAAACATGTGAGTTTGGTTTGAGGGTTGGGAAATTTCTTACTCTTAGTATAATTATTAGCAGTAGTAGTTATTTATATTATGATAGCAACCAAAGGCCTGAACCTATTGTGCTGAGCCATGTACAAACACAGAAAAGAGAAAATCCTGGTCCTGGAGGGCTTGCAATTTAACAGCACAAACAGATGAAGGATAGAGGAAGGGGATACACTTACCTCAAGTCTATAGAAAGGTGTGGTCACATCCCTAATTGCATGCCATATGAGAATGACATAATAAATTCATAGATGGGGTAAATACTAATAAAAATACAATATACCCTGTCTCTAGACAAGAATCATTCATGTGTTGCTCTCTGCAATCTAATTTGAAAGGCTGGACTAAGATAACTTTTGTGGTCTAATCAGAAATCAAGGCTCCACTCTACAGCCATTTCTTGGGGCTATGTAACAACCCACCTGTAAAATACAATACAAAAGGGATAAATTAATGCTTATTAGCAATTCCTATTTTATTCATAATGATGTGCTCTAAAAGAGCAGCCAGCAAATTACTGGCCTTACATGAATCAAATGTATGTTATCCAAAACTCATCTTGCATATCAGGTGAAATCATCTGTGTACTATTTAATAACACCATTAAAGTTTTAGCTTCTGAAACTTTAAATACAAAGAGACGGTAAACTAAATATTTAAGAGAGGCTAGGATTAAATTCCTCTGACCTTCAGGAACTCTTCCTAGTAATTTATAATAGATGAGCTTACTTACTACTTGAAAAAAACAACCCACATACAAATCAGGGTTAATTAGGTTTACATTTGAGAATAAAATTTGTTAACCGACCATGATCCATATTTCATTAACCTACAAAGTTTGTTCTAAAAGAGAATTTCTACTCTGCTCCAAGCTAAATTTATCTGACTTTTTATGATTATTTCTATTAATGTTGTATTTTTGGTTCAACCAGATCAGTGTCACATATCACATAGCGCTTTATGGTACAAATTACATATCCAATGACTGAATTTAAGGGATGGGATTTTCAGAGGGAATTACTGCTGGTATTTCTCTGCTCCCATTACAGAAGAGAGAGGAAGACTAAGAACGTACGAACGGACATACTGGGTCAGACCAAAGATCCATCTAGCCCGGTATCCTGTCTTCCAACAGTGGCCAACACCAGGTGCCCCAGAGGAAATGAACAGGGCAGGCAATCATCAAGTGATCAATCCCCTACCGCCCACTCCCAGCCTCTGGCAAACAGAGGCTAGGGACATCATCCCTGCCCATCTTGACAAATAGCCTTTGATGGACCGATCCTCCATGAATTTACCTAATTCTTTTTTGAACTCTGTTATAGTCTTGGCCTTCACAATATCCTCTAGCAAAGAGTTCCACAGGTTGACTGTGTTGTGTGAAGAAATACTTCCTTTTGTTTGTTTTAAACCTGCTACCTATTAATTTCGTTTGGAGAGCCTCAGTTATTGTGTTATGAAAAGGAGTAAATAACACTTCCTTATTTACTTTTTCCACACGAGTCATGATTTTATAGACCTCTATCATATCCCCCTGTAGTTGTCTCTTTTCCAAACTGAAAAGTCCCAGTCTTATTAATCTCTTCTCATATGGAAGCTATTCCATACCCCTAGTCATTTTTGTTGCCCTTTTCTGTACCTTAGTTGCAGTCTATTAATATATATTCTGTACCTTCAATATATCTTTTCTGAGATGGGGCGGCCACATCTGCACGCAGTATTCAAGATGTGGGCGTACCATGGATTTATATAGAGGCAATATGATATTTTCTGTCTTATTCTCTCTCCCTTTCTTAATGATTCCCAACATCCTGTTTGCTCTTTTGATTTCTGCTGCACATTGAGTGGATGTTTTCAGAGAACTATCCACAGTGACTCCAAGATCTCTTTTTTAAGTGGTAACAGCTAATTTAGACCTCATCATTTTATATGTATACTCGGGATTGTTTTCCAATGTGCATTCCTTTGCATTTATCAAAATTGAATTTCATCTGCCATTTTGTTGCCCAGCCACCCAGTTTTGTGAGATCCCTTTGTAACTCTTCGCAGTTTGCTTTGGACTTAACTATCTTGAGTAGTTTTGTATTGTCTACAAATTTTACCACCTCACTATTTACCCCTTTTTCCAGATCATTTATGAATATGTTAAATAGGACTGGTCCCAGTACAGACCCTTGGGGGGAACCACTATTTACCTCTCTCCATTCTGAAAACTGACCCTTTATTCCTACCCTTTGTTTCCTGTCTTTTAACCAGTTACTGATCCATGAAAGGACCTTCCCTCTTATCACATGACAGCTTACTTTGCTTAAGAGCCTTTGGTGAGGGACCTTGTGAAAGGCTTTCCGAAAATCTAAGTACACTATATCCGCTGAATCTCCCCTTGTCCATGTGCTTGTTGAAAAATTCTAGTAGATTGGTGAGGCATGATTTCCCTTTTCCAAAACCATGTTGACTCTTCCCCAACAAATTAATTTAATCTATGTGTCCTATAATTCGGATTACTACTGGCTTGAATGGGAACAAATAAGCCAGCACTTCCCAGAATATGCAAAATACTGTACATGGTTTGATTGGAATGATTCAAAATAGGGAACTATGTCTCTGTCATATACACATATATAATTCATGTTACTGTAACACCAACAGATCCTGGTCATCAGCAGGCAGGACTGAATTTGGGGCTTTTGGAGCTTAGTGCATGAACCTCTACTGCATGAGCTAAAACCCAAAAGCTCGTGCTCTCTCTCGCTGTCTTTTTTTTTTTAAATCCAGAGTAGAAAGAAACAAACACTGAGCACAAAGACTTTGTCCTTAACTTTCCCAGTACCAGTAAAATGAAGTAGGGAAAGGGGTATACTTTTAACTTCACCCTCTTCCCAAACTTCAAAGAATAACTGCCGAGCATCTTTTTAAACACATTAATTCCTTTGCCTGAACAGAGATTGAATATTCTTAACTGATAATTAATATGCCTTTTACCTTTTAATTAAAAAGTTAACTGCCACAGGTAAGTGCCAGGTAATATTTGAACGCTGGGTATTTTCAAATGCTCTCTTCTGCAATAAGCAACCAGTCAGAGTGGAGACACGGAAGCATTATTTATGCTTCTAAAGATTTAGGGGACTTATAATGACTGAAGCTGGACATTGCTTTCTTTACTCCAAGACTGAGGGACACACAGGTTATCAGAAAGCAGACATTTGCTCGTTACCTGCATCACTATTTTCTAGGCTGACCTAGATACAGAGTTTTATATTTTGGGGGGGGGTTTAGGAAGGAGAGATGATTCATATTATACACTAAACCCTATCCCACATGTCTCCTGATGTAAGACTGTCAATTTTTCCAAATTATGTCTGATTCTTTTGTGACATTGACAGCTGTGGGACTCTGCTGAAACCATTGACTCATTTCCCTTGCATGGGCCCAGAGGTTAGACTGCAACTAAGGTCCCAAGTGATTAAAGCTTATTTTGTTTTTTTAACCATTCACGCCTTTGAAATTTGGTTTATTTCTATATTTTTCATGTTTTAATTGAGTAAGCTACCAGGTAAGT
Source organism: Macrochelys suwanniensis (assembly GCA_033296515.1). Classification (NCBI taxonomy): domain Eukaryota; kingdom Metazoa; phylum Chordata; order Testudines; family Chelydridae; genus Macrochelys; species Macrochelys suwanniensis. The sequence continues at coordinate 156,150,154 of CM065775.1, read as the reverse complement.
GTGTGGATGACCAGTCTCAAATCATGCAGTGATTGCGGATATGCATGTTAAACCTATCACTATTAAGGAATTAATTAAAGCTTATAATTATAGCATGCACAGGGTAATTAAGTTTGAGCTCCAAATTCCATTCTCTACCCCTTCCCTTTTCTGAGACACATACCTTCCTCAAACAAAAGCCTGCCTGTCTGAAGTTCCCATGCTTGGTTTCAGCTCCAAAGTGATTTTTTTGTTAAAAGAAAGTTTGAGCAAAATGGGTTCAGCTGCTCCTGAGTTTATTTAACAAGAAAGCATGAAAACGCAAAGAAGAATGTTTCCCCATATGTGCCAATCTGAAATTTTGTGCTGGGCTTGCATAACTCTTCTGTCATGTTTTTCAGTTACCATTAAAATACAGTTCTATGCTGAAAAGTGACTATAAAAAACAGCACGTGGAGTTTGATAGCTATTGTCTCTCAGTGACTTCCAGTTCAAATGCACTCAGTTACTAGCCCTGCAAATTTAGCTTGGGTTCTGAAAATCAAACAAGATTCCAGCCAACTTGCATATCATCACTAGTTATAAAAGTGCTGCAGACCAGTGAGCCCTTTAGTTACACATGTGCAACGCATTGTCTTCCACTTAGCCCCTAGTCACACATGCATAAGTGTCCTCACACTGTTGCACAAGTGAAAGTCATTGGAAGTTAGTGAACTCTACTATTGATGATGGACAAAATGGAACAGAATCCAGCTCACACTCTCTTAGCTGTGTTGGGCTTACAGGGTTAATGGGAATAAAAAGCAGTAAGGCCCAGAGCCACAAAAATACGTAGGCAACTAAGTCCCAGTTTTAGGCTCCACTGTGATCCACAAAACTCCCACTGAACCCTGTAGGTGCCCACATTCCCTCACTGCCTACGTTTCTGCCTCTGAGCATGCGCGTGGCTGCCACACTTTAGGCTCCTGCCTCCAAGCATGAGCCACAAACCAGGGGAAGATAGTTGTTTGGCTTGGCTGCCTAACTGGCATGTGGGGCCTATTTGGTAGGAAGCCTCTGACCATGCCTACTGGATTGGCTCCCATTCAACATCTGACAGGAGGAGGATGTGGTGGTGATGTCTAATTTATAGTATTTAGCCCAGTGGTTAGAGCAACCTGGATAAATACTTAGCGAGTCATTGGGCCAGAAAGAGGGTGAGAATGACTGGTGGTTAGGGCACTTATGTGAGAGACCCAGTGTCTAGCCCCTTGCTCCAATGACTTTTTAATTACTTATCCACAGTAGAAAAAGTTTCAACAGGACAGCTTGTGGGAGCCCCACATCAGAATATCCCATACTCAGTTGTTAGAGCACTTTCCTGAGAGCTATAGGAGACTCTTCTTCAAATCCTTTCTTCTTCTCAGTCAGAGCGGGAAATTGACCCTGGGTCTCCCATATCACATGTGAGTGTTCTAACCATTGGGCTATAAGTTATAAGATGGGCACCATCACTAACCACTTTGTGTGCAGTGAGGCAGGTGCCTAATTCACTCTTTCAAGAAACACACACAGAGAGAAGCTGGGTATGTGCAGGAAGTATGAGGTTGTAATGAATATATGCATATACAAATATGGGACAGCACAGACACTCTTGTTTTCAGGAATACTGATTTTTAAACTGGTTTGCTGTCTCCTTGCTCCTTTTGTTACAGATGATATGTTTTTGAATATTTTTCATTTGTCACTAGGTGAAATAGTTGCATCTTACAATTAAAAGAAACATTTCATACTCACTATGTTTTTAGTTCTCATCACATATTTCCCCCTTATCAATGATCCTGAACTATGAACATTTCATTTAGTTGGCACAACCCAACCGGGAGTTTGAATCTGCTTTTCAGTTTGTACCACTAGGTGGCCCTTTGTGCTCTCGGATGCATGCTGAGGAGTTCAGCAGGTGAATGCATCTTATTGGTTTACTAGCGGCATGATGCCACCGGGCAGCCCTTTTTAAGAGAAAAGCCAGGAATAGTGGAAAGAGCTTTTGTACAGTCTCCCTGTTGTGAGGAAGTGGAAATCTGTGAGCTGTCATTTCAAAACAAATATGAGTGAGGTGAGTGGATAAACCTATTATCTGGAGAGAGAGAGATGTAGGTATCTGAAGCAGGAATAACACCAGTAACGGGGAAATGCAGCTTAAGAAAAATCAGATGAGATTTTTTAAAGTAATTTTAAATCAACTATATGGAATGAAAAGTTTGAGAAATGAAGACATTCATAACTGAGTAAATTAATGAATACATATAGTTAACAGGATTATATAATGCTTTGTTTGAAAATGTAAAGCACACAGAGCTAAATATTATACTTACTCTTATAAATAAGATTGTTTGTTTGGAAATGACCAGGTAGGTCTTATTTTTTTACTTAATTAAAAACCGAATGAGATTACACTGTACCTCTTAGCATAGCCTACAGACCTATGAAACGTCTGCTCTCTGGTTGTGAAATATGAAATACATCAGTTTCTAACCAAGATTATTATTATTAATTCTTGTTATCTATTACTAAGTATAGCTCCATAGGTGTCCATGGTACTTTGGAGATATAAAATAAGACAAGCTTTATCATCTTTTAAGGTTTCATTTTATGTTCAATGTAGAAGTAAGCTGAGAGGTCAGTGGTGTAAAAGTTAGATATTAAAGTATAAACATCATTTGAAAAATGCCTTGTTTGTAGTTTGCCCGTGCTATGAACTGGGTAGCTATTGTCCTGGGAAAGATTACATTTACACTTGTCCTTATAACCAGCAAAGGAAAAATGCAAATAACATCAAGCATGAAAGGACCTTTGTGTATTGCAAAAAAAGAAAGGTGAAAATTCAGTCACTACACTTACTCTATTTGCAGTGAAAGAGTTTGGCAGTGACAAGCCAATATTTTTATTTTAAAAACTATATTCATTCCAAATGTTGGGCAGGTTCAGCTAGTAGAACCCTGATTTCTATAGTTCGGCTCTTTACCTCATCCCAAATCAATTGAGTTAGTTGTAATTATGTCTTACTTAGCACTTACTTTTGGAGGCTTCTTTTCTATCACTATCTTTTTGACAGATGGGTGTGCCTTTCTTGGCAGTCAGGGTAAAATTAACAACCACACAAAGTATGTTTCTGCCTACGGCTATTGCTATGTTTTCCACCATATCTTAAATGACTGACTTGGGATATAAACACAATGAGGAGACATAAGGAGAGATGTAGTATAGTGGTCTTTGCAAAAGGGTCATATGGCAGGCATATTTCTGTTTACATTCTGCATACCTGAACAGGCTAAGAAATGGGGAATCCTCATCATGTGTTCCTGCTATGTGTAATGTACATAGAATACTGAGATAAGGTATCAGTAAACCCACAGACTTTCACCTGCTGATTGGATGTCTACATTTGCATAAACTGGATACAGTTCATATTGTAGCTTTTATATACAAAGTATCCCTTTGTCACATATATTAACAGATATACTTTGTCTGCTATGGCATCATTATTTTGGTAAAATGTTCACTTTTCCTAATGTAAAAGGATGAGAGGTTGATTATTATTGTCTATATCTGTATCATGCCAATGCAGTTTTGTATTACATTGTCGTTTCAGCAGCTGTTCATACAGTAGTTCACAGTGCAATAGTTTACATTAGGTTCCCCTCTTTGACATAACCTCTCTTTTGTCTAAACAATAAGCTAAGAGTTCCCATGAGCATCAAAGTCAGCACATCTATACAACACCTGGGATCCCATATTTTTATTAATATACTTCCCTGTCCCACACAAAATAGCACTTCTAGCAAGTCCCCATCACAGAGGATACTGCTTTCCTTCCCAGTACATTTCTCAAGTCCCTGCCAAGTGTCTATTTAACAATTTTTAACTTTTTCATTGATGCTTCGAGGGACAGAACTGCTGTCATTGTCATACAGAAGATAACACTTGGAGCACTTATTTCACAAACTGCACTAGGGAAGAATGCCTTTAACTATTCTTTAGTTGATTATTTCCCTCTTAGGACAGAAAAACAAATGGAGCAGCCCAGGTTATCTTAATTAGAAGGGCTCTGATTAAAATAACTGAGGCAAAAAGATAGATTGGCAGAAGACAATCACTTTAGTTGTTGGAGTGTGCAGTGTTTAGACTCCTGATGTGGCTCCTGATGTATTTTGTCTGAAACATGGTAACTGGAAATGCTTAAGATATATATTTGCACCAGATCATTTTGTTATCCGCTGTGAAATCAGAGGATAATATGACTGAAAAGCCAGACTCAAATATGGCTATCAAATATCCAGAAGTGGGAGAGGGAAAGCTGTGAGGATGGTCCAGCAATTGTATTTTTTTATGCTAATCATTGTCACACTGTTAGTGGAGCTTAGAATGGAGGCTTAGAGACCCCATGAACTGAACAAAAATGAGACCCTTCAAACCCCATTGGCTACACCTTGTTTTATTTTTCATATTACTGCTGAACAAAAGTCATCAGTTTTGTTTCCCCTTTCTGGCCACATGATTACAAATCAACTCCTGAAAAAGCTGAAGAGCATAAAATAGTCAATGTGATCATGCCATTTTTTAATTTCTCTACATTTAACTTGGTTATTGGGGGAAGAGATAGAGGTTTTAAAGAAAAAAGCAACAAGGCTTTATTCTGGAATAATGGCATCTGCAAATTTGTTTATGACACTAAGGGCTAGATCCACAAAAGGATTTAGGCACCTAACTGCCACTTTAGGTGCCTAAATCCAAAATTTAGATCCTCAACATTCCTGCACAGCTGCTGCCTAAATTTCCACCACTGAGCCTGCACACAGCTGCCTATGTACTGATGCCCAGTACCTAGCTCATGCCTAAGAACCAATAGGATTCACAAACTAGGCCTTCCCCCACCTATCTCGCTTGCTCACAGGTCATGGGTATGTCTACACTGCAATTAGACACCCACAGCTGGCTTGTGCCAGCTGACTCGGGCTTGTGGGGTTCGGGCTAAGGGATTGTTTAATTGTATGGACATTCAGGCACAGGCTGGATCCCAGGCTCTAGGACCCTGAAAGGTGTGAGATTCCCAAAACTTAGGCTGCAGCCTGAGCCTAAACATCTACACTGCAATTGAACAGCCCCTTAGCCCAAGCCAGTGTAGTGTAGACATATCCTGTGAGTGCATCTAGTGGACTGGGCCCCACAAAAGACACAGGAAGCAGTGGTTGTGCCCCCGTTAATACTCATTGGTCATGACATTCATCCAGGATGTGTGAGACTGGGATTCACAATCCCCACTCTGCGTGATGGGGAGTGGGGATTTGAATCAAGGTTCGCACCTTCTATAGCAAGGGTGGGAAAACTTTTTGGCCCGATGCCACATCTGGGTCTGGAAATTGTATGGCGGGCCATGAATGCTCATGAAATTCAGGTTTGGGGTGTGGGAGGGGGTGAGGGCTCCAGCTGAGGGTGCGGGCCCTGGGGTGCAGGAGGGTGCTCCGGGCTGGGATTGAGGGGTTTGGAGGACTGGAGGGGGATCAGAGCTGGGGCAGGGGGTTGGGGTGAGGGAGGTGGTCAGGGGTGCAGGCTCCAGGCGGCGCTTACCTCAAGCAGCTCCCAGAAGCAGCGGCCATGTCCCTCCTCCGGCTTCCATGTGGAGGCGCAGCCAGGCAGCTCTGCGCGCTGCCCCATCCGCAGGCGCCACCCCTGTAGCTCCCATTGGCCGCAGTTCCCGGCCAATGGGAGCTGCAGGGGTGGCGCTTGGGGTGGGGGTAGTGTGCAGAGCCCTCTGGCTGCCCCTACATGTAGGAGCTGGAAGAGGGACATGCCACTGCTTCTGGGAGCTACAGGGCCAGATTAAAATGTCTGGAGGGCCAGATGCAGCCCACCCCTGTCCTATAGGGAGAGTCCTAACCACTGGGATCCAGGGCAGGGCTCTCTCAGACTTGCCTCTTGAGGCTTCTCCACTCTGCATGGAAATACTTAACTATAGAGCGTAGCAGAGACTGGAACCGGACTGCCCCATATCCCAGGGGGGTGTCTTAACCCCTGGGATATGGAAGCACTTGTGCTTGCTCTCTCTGGCCCAATGAATATTTAAGTGTCATCCAAAGTGGAACCACTTCACCAGGCGGGATTGAGCTTGCCATAGGGCAGTGTTTAGGGCACTTCTGTGGGAGACCTGGGTTCAAGTCCCTGCTCCATAGTGGGCAGGGTTGGGATTTAAACCCATCTCCCACAGCCTGGGTGCGTGCTCAAACCACTGGCACATAAAGGGGGTTCCAGCGCTGCCTCCTCAGGTTTTTTTTGTGTGTGTGAAAAGTCTGACCTGGCGTAGGCACCTAACTCCAGGAGCAGGTTCATGGCTGTGAATCCTGAGCAGCGATAGACACCATTGAGTGGTGGGGCTTAGGACACACACCATCCAGCCACATTTTTTATTGGCGAGCTTAGGCAGCTCCCTGCTCAGTGTGGAGCCTTTTGTGCATTTCATTCGGCGGCGCCTAACTCTCCCCATACGTTGTGTCGGGAGCCTGGGCATTTAATTTGGGGCTTAGGATTCCACCGGGCAGCAGGGTGCCCAAAGTTTGGCATTGTGCTGCTGAGTCAAGTCCTCATTTGGGGTCTATCCAGGGGAAAAAACTGTAGTTACTAGTTACAGAGAGCCAGGTATTTAGATGCCTAAAGATACAGAGAGCTGTTGTGGGGGGGAGGACCGGATTTACACTTTGGGCGCCCCTAGGCACAGTGGCTCAGAGCTCCCCCACCCCATGCCCCGCCGCCTGTGGCGGCAGAGAGCCATGGAATGCCCCCACTACTTGCGGTGGCTCGGAGCTTCTAACCGGTGCAGGTGGTGGGGGTACCCTGCCACTTTTAACTTTAGGTGCCCCACCCCCAGTGCCCCTCTGCTCACAGACACCCTCACTGCCCAGTGCCCCCCACACAGACCCCCCACAACTTCCCAGTGCCCCACACAACCCACCCCCCCACTGCCCAGCACCCCCCACCCCCTCTGCACAGAGCCCGCCCACAATCCCCCCCAGAGATCCATTCTCCAAAGCCTTGCCACACTCACTGGCCCTGCTGAGAGGTGATGCTGTCAGCCAGGCTGAGCAAGGAGCCTTCCAGCAGGGATGTGTGGGGCCATCTGCCCCTCAGCTGGTTCCACTTCCTGCCAGGACCCAGGAACATGAAAATTTGAATTTGTAGGGCCCCTAGAATACCGGCACCCCTAGGCACATGCCCACTGTGCCTAATGGGAAATCTGTCCCCGGAGGTGGGATTTTTCAAAAGTACCTAAGCAAGATAGGTGCCTACACCCCATTGATTTCCATGGGAGTTCAGCACCTAACCTGCTTACGCACTTTTGAGAATCCCACTGGGCACCTATTTGCATCTTTAGGCACCTAAACACCTTTGTAAATCTGTCCCAAAAATAATTGTTTAATAAGGGCCTGATTCTTGGATCAATGGGAGTTCATCAGTTGTCTTCAATGGGGTTTTGGTCAGGCCCTAGAGTTTCAGTCTGAGTTCCTTAGAGTTTTCCAGCTCCTTACCCTTAAATAGAGCTGGTCAAATAATGACAAAAATTGTGAATAAATTATTCACAGAAAAATGCCAAAATACATCAGATAAATTATTCACACCTAAGAGTTCTGAGCAGCTCTACCATTGAGCCTTTAGACACAAAACTGGCGTAAACTTGACACACATCAGTGGAACCAGAGCATCTCATCACAGACATTTAATTATGTGACACTTTATGGGCGATGTCTGGTCACGCTGACATTTTCTTATGGAATGAGGGTTCACTGGAGACAGTTCATCACATGGTTTTTACAACAGCCATGGGCACATTTGTCTTCAGTATTAAATGTGAGGCTGTTGTCAGGAATCTGAGATCCAGACCTAGGCATGAGCAGAAGTCTCCCATTAAAGGTCATGCAAGATGTTGCAGTCCCTAAGAACATGAGCATTGTCTTTCAGTCCTGCTGCTGTTTCTGTGATGAAACGTTAGCTGAAATAGGTGTGGCAGCTTGGAAACAACTTTAGCAGGGATTTGTCTTCATGATTTTTTAAAAAAGACATAGAAAGGACCAGACTGAGGCTGTCCCTGTCCAGGTACAGAAGGTGAGATAGCTAGGGTACAAAGAGCCTTACTTCTCTTATACGCTTGCAACAGCATAGTTAGAGCTGGGTGAAATGTTTCAGCCAAAATGGTTTTGGTGAAAAATGCAGATTTGGTGACACCAACGTGTGTTGTGAAATTGTGTCTGTTTTGTCAAATTGTTTTTGTCAACCTCCCCCTTCTCCCTGTCACAAGAACACACACACACACTCCAGAAAAAAAATAAACATTTCATTTTGATATTTTCTAAACAAAACGTTTTGATTTTTTTTGTTCAAAACAACTTTTTGTTTCAAAAAGTCCTTTAATTTTATTTTAAAAATATTAAAAGCTTACAGGTGGCTAAAATCAAAATAAAATGTTTACATTTTGTTGAAAGAAAACATTTAGCTTGACCCAAAATGATTATTTTTTCAGTTAGATCTAAAATGGAATTGCCAGCAAACTAAAAAATCCATTATTTTCCCAGCGCTAAGCATAATCCAGGCATGGAATACAAACACTAGAGTGGAAACTAACCTCCCTGAAGGAACTGAAAGGGCAGGGCCATGATATCTTAACCTCTCCACAATGCCTAACAAAGCTGGGTGTGCATGGGGAGAGGGAATACATGCTGCATCCTTCCCTTTTAATGATTGCACTAGCTGCCTTGCACTGTGTGAGGATCCAGGAGGAAATCTGGCTGAGCAACTAAAATTTTCTGGGGACTGCCTTCTGCAACTTATTCTTCATTTCTCTCCCCCCCGCCAACATCTACCTCAGTGCAGCCAATTGTCTTTTGCCAAAATCAGGAGAAAATAAATATTTATGCAAACTGCAGAGATAATATAGGACAGAATTCTGCAGCTGGCATAGATTGGGGATGCGGGGAAGGAAAGCACAGGAAGATCACTTTTTAATTTTAACTTACACGCATTTATTAGCTGGGTGGCAAACTGCAGCTCAAAAGGGGAGGGAAAAGGGAGAACAATATGTGTTAGCCCTGTCAGTTTGCCTATTTTCTTCTTCAGCGTGGCATCAGAACATGCTCAGGCATCTCTTAAAGTATCCCTTAAAAGTTAGAAAATTGGAAGTCAAGTTCTGTTTAAGTTTTAGAGACTGGTGACCATGCTGTTTAAAAAGAAAAGCATGAGTCTTCCTGCCAGGTGTGTAATTACTGCACATTTCAACACCATATACATGTATTATTAGTGACTACATTTCACTAATTAGAGATTTATTCATAGATTCATAGATTCATAGATTCTAGGGCTGGAAGGGACCTCGAGAGGTCATCGAGTCCAGCCCCCTGCCCTCATGGCAGGACCAATTACTGTCTAGACCATCCCTGATAGACATTTATCTAACCTACTCTTAAGTATCTCCAGAGACGGAGATTCCACAACCTCCCTGGGCAGTTTATTCCAGTGTTTAACCACCCTGACAGTTAGGAACTTTTTCCTAATGTCCAACCTAAACCTCCCTTGCTGCAGTTTAAGCCCATTGCTTCTTGTTCTAGCCTTAGAGGCTAAGATGAACAAGTTTTCTCCCTCCTCCTTATGACACCCTTTTAGATACCTGAAGACCACTATCATGTCCCCTCTCAGTCTTCTCTTTTCCAAACTAAACAAACCCAATTCCTTCAGCCTTCCTTCATAGGTCATGTTCTCTAGACCCTTAATCATTCTTGTTGCTCTTCTCTGGACCCTCTCCAATTTCTCCACATCTTTCTTGAAATGCGGTGCCCAGAACTGGACACAGTACTCCAGTTGAGGCCTAACCAGCGCAGAGTAGAGCGGAAGAATGACTTCTCGTGTCTTGCTCACAACACACCTGTTAATGCAGCCTAGAATCAAGTTTGCTTTTTTTGCAACAGAATCACACTGTTGACTCATATTTAGCTTGTGGTCCATTATAACCCCTAGATCCCTTTCTGCCGTACTCCTTCCTAGACAGTCTCCTCCCATTCTGTATGTGTGAAACTGATTGTTCCTACCTAAGTGGAGCACTTTGCATTTGTCCTTATTAAACTTCGTCCTGTTTACCTCTGACCATTTCTCCAATTTGTCCAGATCATTTTGAATTATGACCCTATCCTCCAAAGCAGTTGCAATCCCTCCCAGTTTGGTATCATCTGCAAACTTAATAAGCGTACTTTCTATGCCAATATCCAAGTCGTTGATGAAGATATTGAACAGAGCCGGTCCCAAAACAGACCCTTGCGGAACCCCACTCGTTATACCTTTCCAGCAGGATTGGGAACCATTAATAACTACTCTCTGAGTACGGTTATCCAGCCAGTTGCGCACCCACCTTATAGTAGCCCCATCTAAGTTGTATTTCCCTAGTTTATTGATAAGAATATCATGCGAGACCATATCAAATGCCTTACTAAAGTCTAGGTATACCACATCCACCGCTTCTCCCTTATCCACAAGACTCGTTATCCTATCAAAGAAAGCTATCAGATTGGTTTGACATGATTTGTTCTTTACAAATCCATGCTGGTTATTCCCTATCACCTTACCACCTTCCAAGTGTTTGCAGATGATTTCCTTAATTACTTGCTCCATTATTTTCCCTGGCACAGAAGTTAAACTAACTGGTCTGTAGTTTCCTGGGTTGTTTTTATTTCCCTTTTTATAGATGGGCACTATATTTGCCCTTTTCCAGTCTTCTGGAATCTCTCCTGTCTCCCATGATTTACCAAAGATAATAGCTAGAGGCTCAGATACCTCCTCTATTAGCTCCTTGAGTTTGCTTGTGAGAGAATTGCTTGTGAGAGAATAACTACAAACTGGTGCAACTCTAAAGGGGAAAAAACAAAAACAGATTCTCTCCATGCCTGAGTCTGATGAGGGTTAGTAGGTTATAATGTTGGAAAACGATTAACTGTCATGAAGACATGCTATTTTGTAGACAAGTTGCTGGAAAACAAGCATTCCATTTAGTAAAAGAATTATGAGGTTTTGAAATTTTGTTTTTGGTCTGCACTGGAGTGAAATGGAGCCCCTTTGAAATGAGAGCGAGCAACTAAGCACACAATAGCGCAGTGGTTAGGACCCTCACCTGATATATAGGAAACCCAGCTTCAAGCCCCTACTTTGAATCAGGCAGAGCTGGGGGTCTCACTACCAGGGCCGGCTCCAGGCACCAGTGCAGGCTCCAGGCACCAGCGCAGGAAGTGCGTGCCTGGGCGGCAAGCCGCAGGGGGTGGCATGACGGACGCTGAGAGGGCGGCAATCAGGCGGCCTTCGGCACCGTTTCTGCGGAATGTCCGCCGGTCCTGTGGCGGCAATTCGGCGGCGGGGCTGCTGACAGCGCGGGACTGGCAGACCTCCCGCAGAAACGCCGCTGAATCCACGGGACCTGGGACTGCCTGCAGGCGTGCCGCTGAAGGCCTCCTGACTGCCATGCTTGGGGCGGCAAAATTCATAGAGCCGCCCCTGCTCACCACCCGGGTGAGTCCTCGCCCCCATACTATCTTAGCATTTCTCACTTTCTTGTCAAAACCAGAAATTCTATCCTGGACCTGAGAAACCTTCTAGATGACAACTTTGGTGACATTGATCTGTTTCCGCAAACAGTTTAAGTTTTGACTAACTGGCATTTTCTGACGGAAAAACATCTTATAAAAAAAAAAACCCCAACCAGGTCTACTTACAAGAGCAATTCTTTTTCTCCCAACAGTTTCTAAATCTTGGGCCTGATCCAGATCTCACTGAAACCTATGGCAAAAAACCCACTGACTTCAGTGGGAACAGGGTCAGTCTTTTTATCATAGGGAAAAGTCACCAGTCATTTGCTTACTGATTTGAATAAAATGTATTTGGTTTCTGTGCCACCATTTGCCTGGCTTTCTTGTTCCGCTATTATGATAGCCAGGAAAATATCTGTCTCCCCTCAGAAGAACAAGTGGACTCTAGCTATGGTCTATAACTGTGAGCTCTAAAGCAGCGGTTCTCAACTGGGGGTTTGCACCCCCCCGGAAGGTTTATGAGCCGTTTTCATGGGGTCTGTCAAGCAGGGCTGGTGTTAGGCTCGCTGGGGCCCAGGGCAGAAAGCCGGAGCCTCGCCAATGAAGTCTGAGGGCGAGGGCCAGAAAACCGTTGTTGTTGCACAGATGGGCCAGGGAGTTTTTATAGCATGTTGAGGGAGCCTCAGAAAGAAAAAGTTTAAGAACCCCTGCTCTAAAGAAGAACCTGTAATACCACCAGGGCCGGCGCTTGCACTAGGCAACCTTAGGTGGTCACCTAGGGCGCCAAGATCTGGGGGGTGGCGGGTGGCTGCCTCCTGGCTCCCTGCTCAGCCGCTGAGCGTGGAGCCGGGAAGCAAGGGGCGGCTCACCACGGTTGCCCGCTGCCTCCGTGCTCAGCGGCTGAGCTGCTGAATGGGGAGACAAGGGGCGGCTCGCTGTGGATGCCCCCTGTCTCCCCGCTGAGCGGCTGAGCTGCTGAGCGGGGAGACAAGGGGCAGCTCGCCGTGGCTGCCCCCTGTCTCCCCGCTGAGTGGCTGAGCTGCTGAGTGGGGAGACAAGGGGCGGCTCGCCGCGGCTGCCTGCTGCTGAGTGTGGAGCCAGGAGGCAGCCGCGGCGAGCCGCCCCCCTGTCTCCCGGCTCCACGCTCAGCTCCCGGGGCCGCGGGCTGCGGGGCGGGGGAGCTGATCTCCCATGGCCCGCGGGCAGGGGGCTGAGCTCCTGGGGGCAGGGGAGCTGGCTGGGGGGGCAGCATGGGGGGGGCAGCGCAGGGCTGGTGCAAGGAAGTTTCGCCTAGGGCGCAAAACTTCCTTACACCGGCCCTGAATACCACTAGAACCAGAGTGGGTGGGAAAAGATAGTGAATAGACCCAGGTCCACAACACAGGAAGGGGAAGGGATGGGGGAAGGGCTGCATTTTCCTTCCAGACAAGAAAACTGGGAGAAACAAGCATCCAACTACATATGTATGTGTGAGACTTTTTTCTTTCTACTATCTTTGTTGCTACAGAGCCGTCACATCATTCTGAGCCCCCATAACCCTATTTCCTTATACGGGCTACAATGTCCAGGATGGTCTAATGAAGATGGATAACCTGCAGCCTGTAATCTGACAGTATTCTACTGATCTTCCTCTCCACTTCCCTTGATGTTGTTTGGCAATAAAACAAAAAACATGCCAGTTAAGTTAAAATTCAAACAACATGTATCCATACATTTGCTTGAAATAGATGTTGAACTGTACCTAAAATTGAGATCCAGTGTTGCCGACCCCACTTCCAAAGCAAAATGACTTTCTGTTCTGATCTCTCTTTATCATAGAGATGGAAAAGACCTATTAGATCATGTAGGCCATCTCCCTGCTGAGGCAGGAAAATGGATGGCAGCATCTATGGAAAAGGCTCAAAACTATGCAGCCACAGAACAGTTACAACTGCAAATATTTTGTGTAATGACAGGATCTTGGATCACAACACATCTCCACACTTAATGTCTGTATGCTTCATAGACAACACTCAAAAATGGTTATCATAACACCTCATAGTTCTGGTTTGGGCAAGCTATACGTATGGGCCAGATCCCCAGCGGGTGTAACATGACACAGCCAATTTACACCAGCTGAGGATCTGGGATATTTATTTCTTTTAATATTTTTCTCAAAAGTTAATTCTGCTAATCACAGGAATTAGAGCTAGAAAAACAAAATAAGTCAGCTAGTTCATACCCCTGCTGGTGCAGAATTGCTCCCTACAGTTTAGTTCCTGTGCTTTTTCCTGTCTAGTTTTAAATGTCTCAAGTAATGGGTCTTTTGCTACACCTCATGGAAAAAGTGTTCTGCAATTTAATAGAGCCCCCCAAGGGCTAAATCCTGCTTTGCATTTAAGGCCTGGAATGTTCTGGATGCAGTTTAACAAAGGAGCCTTACTGGTTGAAATTCTCCCACACTACAAACTTCATGCGTGTGTGCATGTAAGAGTGACTTTATTTTTTCATTGTTTGTTAGTCAAATACAATTTTTAGTAAACTTAAAAGCCAGGACTGGCTTATTGGATTTCAAGGACATAACAGGAAGGAGGGAGGTGGAGGGAGAGAGAAGGAAAGTTGGAAAAGTTATACACGATAGAAACAAACTTGAGGGGACGAGGGAGGAATGAGACACTGAGATATACAGTCAAGGAGAGAAAAGGAAGAGCAAATACACTGGATACAGAGCACAATTTGAAATGCATATGCAGGAGGACACATACTGCAATTAAGCTTGGGCGGCCAAATGCCAGCCAATTCAATACTTGGCTGTTTATTACTATTCTTCCTTGAGTTCATCCAATCAGCTTTGCAATCCAGGTGACAGTACTAATAGCCAAGCCAGTTTGAATTATCCTCTTAAGTAAGATTGTGTGAGGCACTCTATCATCATTTCACTGAGTTTGAGGGTTAAACATTTTTTTTTTGTTTCATGTATAAGTTCAAACATGTTTGAATCTTGGATGTGGGCTTTTCGGCCAGATCCTCAGCTGGTGTAAATGGTGTAAATTCACGGAAGTCAATGGCGCAATGTCAGCTCGCATAAGCTGAGGATCTGGGCTTAAAGATTCAAAATTACAAAAATAATGTATATTGAAAATAATATGCATTCTGGCAGTACCCTTTGGCGGTTTTCCATGTAGGCTCTTCCCTCCCCCCCCCAGCTGTCTACAAAATTTCAGAAATAGATGGAACATAGAAGTGGATCTAGGCAACACAAAATAGTGAACTTTCATCATACTTGGCTATTGTGCTTTCCTTGTGAAATTCTGAAAGGTACTTTTTTTTTTTGCACATTCAATGCAACAATGAACTTATTAAACACAGACATTTATTTTTAAGGAGAAACATAATAGGACTGGTTTTTGGCTGCCTTTCATGATCAGCAGTCATCTTCACCTGTGTAGCATAGGTATAAAATGATATCATGATAATTTGATAGCATTTTAAATCTACTTTGCACAGGTACAAATGACTACACTAAATACAAAGCAGCAGAGAATGAGACCCAGTGAGTTTTGGGACCCAGAGGCACACAGAGAATGTAAGGTTTAATGCCTGGGACTAGTTTCTTGGCTTTTCTTCAGCTTTGTGTCTATGAATGAGAAAGAGCCGAGTATGTGAAAATGCTTGACACTACTTCCTGGCAGTCACTGTAACCTTACATATCACCCTGTCTATTTTCTTTCCAATGCAGTAGGGTCACTTCCAATAGCCTGGCTTCAGTTTAGGCTCCCAGAGCCAAGCCAGACAACAGGGCTTTGCTCTGACGTGTACATAACTTCAAGCTCTCCAAAGTCTTCTTACCAGCTCAATTTCAATACATGTTTGAACAATAAGGGGCAGATTCTCTGTCCACTTATATCTGATTTGTGCCACTCCAGTGTCTCAAAGGAAATTTAAAGCCACCCAAGTGGACAGCTGAAGATTCTCCTTGCATAAGGGAATCTTCCAGTGGCATAGAGACAGCAATAACAGCTCTGCATCATCTCTCCAGGCAGCTGCCAGCATAAGGATCATGGCCAAGGACAAAGGGTCTGGATGCAGTGCCCTCACCCTCAATCCCTAGCTTGTGGAATAGCCTCAGTGAAGTTACTGCAGCTGGCATAATCTAGACAAGCCCCGAGGCTGCTCTAAGTTGCTCCTTGTGACTGGACTGGCGGACTGGACATCAAGAGTGGCAAAGGTGAAATATAGCCACTTTTGCTGCTTCTCCTTGGAGCTGTACTGGATATTGATTAACTTGTCCTGTGGTTTTTGTCCTATGAAAACAGGAAGCTGCATTGTATGACAATCTGAAACTTTCTTCAAATATCATCTGTTCAGACTTTGACTGGTCAGTTACTAGTTGCTAATGCAATATATACCAAAAGTTATTGAAATGTACAGTAATGCCTTTTTGTTTTATTTCTGTCTCTATTGAAATATGTAGGGAGTCCAAGGAGAAAGAGAAGACAAATGTGTTTTCAGTGTACAATTGAAAAAAACACTTTCACTCTTCAGGCGTGTGAAGGAGATAAGTCTGTCTTAATAATGTTAGGATCAATATGTTCAGATACGGTGCAATTTGTTGGTGCAAACTTCTGCCATTAATAACTGTGCTGTCCCTTGAAGACAGCCTTAAACTAAATTACAGCTGGGTTTGTTTCCTAGCAAATTAAATTCTTCTGGATTTCACGGGGGTTTGGAAAATGAAATATGAAGCAAACATTTGTTACAAAAATCCACCAGTATTCATTTGGACTAGGCATGACCAAGAAGTCCAATACCAATACTTGGATTAGGATACTATTCAGATTGTGGGGTGGGGGAGGGCTAATAGTTGGGTAATATAAAAACCCTGCATATCATCTGACTCCAAATATCAGCTTCTGCGTGCCATCAGCCAACAGTCCCAGGTCCCTGATCCACTCCCCACTGGACATTACAGTCAATACCATCAAAAGCTGAACAGTCTTGACTCCAGGCATTTGACAAAGCTGTGGTATTTTCCTATTGGAGAACCTCTAAATCAGCGGTGTCCAATACATTTGCCACTAGCCACATGTGGCTAATAGGCTATTGAATTGTGACTAATGCATGTGGCTTTTTTATAATGTGGCTAATAAGAAAAATTCAAAACCACAAGTGTGGCTAGCATCGAATTTCTATTGGACACCACTGCTCTAAATGATCTTTCAATTGAAAATATAGTTTCTGCAAAATCAAAAATTTCCACAGAATTTTTTATATTTTCCTTTGGGAACACCAAAGCAGTTGGTTTGATGTGAATCAAAATTTTTTCGTTTGTTGACCTGACATGGGCGATGTAGTCTGGCCAGGGAGTCCAGCCCATAGGGAAGAATGGACCAATAGACAGCCAGACTACAATGCCTTGCGTCAATGTAGCACCCATTGGGAGATGCAGTTTAATGTTTAACTGATTCGAAATTAAATGTTTTGGTTCCATTCAACAAACTGAAACAAAATATTTTGATTTAGGAGTATCACAAGGTTTAGTTTCAATCAAAAGTGCCAAAATGGAATGCTTTGCCATTTTTGAATCAAAAATTTTCAGACCCTGTTGTTCTCCATAAAGTTTCAATATTTCAACTTTTTGTTTTGTTTCAAACATCAAAACATCAGAATTTCTTACTGGACTGAAATTCTGATTTCCTGCTCAGCTCAGTCTTATTCCCATCACTGTGGAGCAGCAGTGCTGAGTGCCCACTGTGCTGTACAGAGTTTTGATCTTTAGAAAATTACAAAAAGGAAGAAAAGTTGGTTGGTTTCATATCACAAATTTGGCATTTCTTGGTAGTCAGAAGTAGAGGGACTTAGCATACTCAGCTTTTTCCTCAGCTCCTTGGGCCAAATTACTCAGTTCCCCCTCAAAGAAAACTCTCACTGAAGTCAGTGAGTGTGTGCCTGAATGATGACTGAATAAAAACTGAGTGCTAGATTATACCCCTGAGCTCCAGCAATGGAAAGGCCCTCATCAGACAGATATCCCTTCTTTGGGTTTGGTTGGGCTTCAGCAGCCCATATGACACTGTCCCGCTGTGTCGTGGGACCCTACAGCGGGTTTTCCCTGGGAGGAGAAAGTGTGAAGGAATGGGTGGAGATGTGTTCAGATATGGCATCTAATCTCCCCACCAACTCCACGGATATTATTCAGAAAAATGAATACAGCCAGGCCATCCTTCTCCTCCAAACAGAGGTCCCTAGGGGTGTTTCGGTGCACAATCCTGACTTTTAAGAGAGTTGTTTAAGGGAAGACAGAAAGCTCTGGACCTGAATCCAGACTTCTGGGTCTGGCCCAACTTATATACAATTTGCAGGTCAGGAGATATGGTCTTAAATCTAAGATAAGAAATAGTAGTAAGAGGAACCGACCCTTTTGCTTAAGAGGTTTGCCATTTTTTTATTTCTGTCAACCAGATTTATCAATTAAAAAAATTTAGAGCATTTCTCCTGGGCCACCTTGACATCTTTTTTCAACTTTAATTAGGTACAGGCTGTATTACTGTAGACTGGAGTGGAGGTAATTTTTTTTTTTGGCAAGCAGTGTGGTGAGGCTTGTTCTTTGGCCAACTGAACAATGTTTGCTCTTTGCTAAACAAAATCTAATATGTTGCTTAAAGGAATTTCACATTAGCACACCAAGGGCTTGGTCCTACTTCTCTTACTCTTGAAAGGAATCCTATTAAAGTCAAATACAACTGCGTGCCTGAGTAAAGGTTACTACATAAATAAGTCTTGCAGTATCAAACCCTCAGCGTCCACCAGAATAATTAAGGATATCTTCTTAAGGATTGCATAGTAATTAAAAGGATTTAGGGAAATACAGCACATTCTTGCAGCTGCTTTCAAAATTAACTACAAAGATTCCATTAATTCCCACCCCCTCAGAAAAATATGTGATTACAATGTCTTTGGAGAAATATCTGCTTAATAATATTTTAATTCAACATATGCTAATAAACCAAATATTAGACAGGCTACAGTTTGTGATAATTATGTCGATTAAGTTTGCTGTTGGTGTAAATATTCTTTGTTGAGAAAATTACATTGAATTTGAATACAAAATCAGTGATTTCTCACTGTGCTGGTTTATAAATTCCAGGATTGCAATGGTAAAAGAGGATGAGAAAGAAAGCTTTTTCCCTCTGTGCTTTTACAAGACTTAAAACATGACTATTATATTTCAGTTACCCTGAATCAAGCTGTTCTATACTTTATACAATTTGTGGAATTCTATTGCAAATCTTTGCAATTTTAAACTATTAAGAGACATATGCACATAAGAACGGCCATACTGGGTCAAACCAAAGGTCCATCTAGCCCAATATCTTGTCTTCTGACAGTGGCCAATGCCAGGTGCCCCAGCAGGAATGAACAGAATAGATAATCATCAAGTGATCCATCCCTGTCGCCCATTCCCAGCTTCTGGCAAACAGACCCTAGGGACACCGTCCCTGCCCATCCAGGCTAATAGCCATTGATGGACCTATCCCCCATGAATTTATCTAGTTCTTTTTTGAATTCTGTTATATTCTTGGCCTTCACAACATCCTCTGGCAAAGAGTTCGACAGGTTGACTGCTCATCCCATCTGAGATTTCCAAAAATAGCTATTGCTAATTACGCCATTGTGAAAATAAATTAAGAAGGACATATTTTCAGTGGCAATCTGACCTAAACTGGTAATTTTTAAAAGCTATATCAGCCAGTTAATCAGTTAAGTATAGGGTCCATATTGACTTCATGGGAGTTTTGCTTGTTTGTAGGCTAAAGTATTCAGCCTATGGATTTTGGGTGGGTTATTTTTTCAGTGAGGTTTAAGTGGCCTGATTCCCCATTCCCATGCACCCTTTATAGACATGTACACTAGTGCAAAAAAGGTGTAAGAAGCTACCCTCTGATTTGGTAATGATTTAGACCCACTTTGCACTCATTTTACACAGGTGTAAGTGATTGTATAAGGTGCAGAATCAGGAGCAGAAGCAGGTTCACTGTATCTAGAAGGCAGGTCTGCTCTATGTCTCCCCCTCAGTTCTGTTGATTATTGAAAAATATTACATCTGTCATTGACATCTCATCATGCACTTATATGGTTGGTGGTTATAGAAGTGTATAAAAATCATTACCACTGGCAATGCAATTGTTCAGCCATTGCAGTTTGGGTCAGGTCAGTTCATTGTAGCCCACTTGCAGCACTCTCACTCATAAAGCTAATAGGAGACTCCCAGTCAAAATGACTGTCCCAGCAAAAATTAGTACGATCAAGGGATGGTTAAATAGCATACTGCATGACCATGTAGATACTGAGAGGAACTGCCAAAATGTCCAAAGATAATTTTTATTTTGACAGATAGATGCTGTTACTGAGGGTCAGATTCTGGAGTGCTCTTTTACACTGCTCTAATCGCACAAAACTGACAGAAAATTGGCTCCACTGGTTACTTGTGTATTCCCAATGTGTCAGGGGATGGTGAAAAGCTGGCATACATAGCTAACATAGGGGCCATAACCAGGAAAAAGGAGATCTTGGAGCAGTGATCAGCCAGGTATAAGTTAGAACAGCCTTTGTGCCTCTCCATCTTATGTCAGAGACTGGAGTCGTTTCTAGCTAGTCCCATTATTTAGGAGCTACAAAGGTGGCATCCAGTGACATATGCCCCCTCCCCCTGAGCTCTGCTGAATACAGCTCAGACACATCTGTCTACCTAAGTATATTCAAGTATTTCTTTACTTAGCTTATGTTTACTGTAAGGTGCTCAGGAACCATTGCCTATGACTTTTTTTACATCCATATGTAAGACATAAATAATTGGATAGCTTGACTCACCTTGTATTTATATCCAGTGTTGGCTGGGTGTTCTGCATTTGATGAAATTATCCCCAAAAGACTGATGGGGAATGACAATTTTGTCTCATTAATATTCAGCACCACTTCCCTAGCATGGAAACAAGCCGAGAAACATGAAGAGGAGGTAAAAGTAGAGCAACGAGACGAAGAAAGGTTTCTTAACTATGTTAGAGATTCTCTAAAGGATCCCTGACCTCCAGCTAATCCTAAAATAATAACATAATATATGTTCTGCAGATGGATGAGCAATGCCACACATACAGATAAGCTGATTTGGCATGGAGGGATTTGATTTTGTATATGCCAGCTGGCCACATGGCACTGAGGTTTTGGGGAGGCAGCACCCATGTCTTTTTCAGCAAGGGGTTTTTAGAGGAGAAGGGAGAGAGAGCACATATGTGTGTGTTATCAGCTACAAGCCAGTAATTGCTCTCTGTCTCCCAGTTCTGCCTCATCGTCTCTAGTACATGGTCAAGAAGCAGGTGTATTAAAATAAATTCTAACTTCATCTTTTAAAAGTCAGGTGTTCCTTACTAGCTTCATTAAGCAGAAGGTTCTTCTGTCTTTAGCTGGGGCACCAGCATCAGTGTTCCCCTTCTTAAAAGATTTTTTTTTTGGGGAGGGGAAAAATAGTGGACATCATTATGACCTTCTAATAATCCTCGGAGAAGACAAAGGTCTGGTAAGTAGAAGACAAAAATGTACAAACTTTCTAGCTACATATGGAAGTACTGACTGCTACAATTACAGGTAAATTTCTGAACATAGGCTAGCATGGCCAAACATAGTAAGCAAGAACCTTTCATTAAGGAAAAATTTAATCTTCAAACTTTCATACACAAATGTACTTGACACCCTCAATTCTCCACAATGTATCTGTCGGCTCCAACTTATAGTTGCTTGGCTCTACCTCTCCATAGTTGTATATTAAGTCTTTCTGTTTTTTCTGTCTGCTGGTTGTTTGAGTCCAATGGCTACTATTCCAACAAGATACTTGTGTTCTCTGGATTTATACGCCATGGGTAAAATGCTGACCCCACTAAAATCAATGGCAAAACTCCCATTGAGTTCATTAGAGTCATTTTAAAATTGCACTTGAAAGGATTTTGATCTACCAATTGTTGTTGTTGGCGTCCGTTAGTCTCGAAAGACGATGGATATGCGCCCATGGGGAATGTTTAACTGGAGTGTCCTCTCCAGGGCGCAAGCCAGGGCAGGGTGATATGGAGGAACAGCTGTTGCCCATGCAGCAGAACCCCCCTCTCCACGCAACTGATGGATCCAAGGGAAAGACAATGTCGATACAACTTGGCACCAGTCGATACAACTTATCTACCAATAAGATGCAATATTTTCTCCAGTATCCGCTGCCTATTTTTAAATGCAATTTAAAACCAAATGCAACTGTAGCCAATAGGAAAATTTCACCTGGTTTCAGAAAAATTTAGAGTATGTGAAAACTTTCCAGAGTCAGGGAGTGCAGGGGTGTGTGTATATAGATTATATATGTAACAGAGAAGGAGGTCACGCTGAAGATCTGGATCCTGATTTTGGTGGTCAGGGTAGCGAGATCTGGGTTTTTATTTCAGACTTCTCTCTTATGCTTTACCATAAATACTTTGTACAAATTAAAGACAATGTGATAGAATATATGGCATTTTGATTACAAGCTTTTAAAAAAGCACGATATTAAATTTATACTGTTGCATATGGTAGCAATAGTCATGTGCTAAATTGCATTTATCATGTACTTTGACTTCACCTGCCCAGTTCCTAATCTACCTTCACCAGGGCTTATTCTACCATTCCGAACTTCTGAGCAGCTTCAAAAAGTCACCAATGTTTAAAAATCAGCTTGCAAGAGAAGTACTTCATTTGCCACTCAAATGTAAAAATTTCCCTCCAAAATTACATTTTTCTGAGGTGCTGGGCATGAAATACTTAGTCCTGGACAGACACGGGGAAAGATTAAGGTCTGGAATCTCATGACCATTCAGGAGTAGAAATGGGAAATCCCAAGCTTTCCTTGCTTGGAAGCCATGGAAGATCCATAGATATTAGACATTAAAGGAGTAACATTTTTATGTATGGAAAAGCTATTTTAATAAAATTTTTAGAAGTTTTAAAAATGTATGAGTTATATATTGTTTCTTCCTCTCAGGTCTGTGCAGTTGGACACTCGGTAACCAAGGCAACTGGCTTTACAGGCAGAGAGATGGAAAATAGTAAATAGACATAAGACATTTGTGCAATAGTTTTCTGTAAAATATGAGGTTGATACAGCATATATAATGGTGTGGTATAAAGGCTTTACGGGTACCAATTTGGCATGACCTATATAACCCTCTCATGGCTTTGACCACTATGAATAATGACACTCCAAATTCACGAGGCTAGTGCCTTTATGCCACATCACATCAGCATGCATTCTCTCGCTCTCAGTTCTGCTAACTCGGGTTAAGATAGCAGTGAAGACATGGCAACTCGGCTTTTAAATGAGCGTGCAGCTCAATTTCAACCATAGGCTCCTATAGCTGTTAATCCGAGCAGTTAAGAGCTGAGTTGCTGTGTACACAAATATTTTAACCTAAGTTAGCTAACGAGGGTTAGCTAACATGAGTAAAGAACTTTTTTTTTCCAGTGAAGGCATATCCTATATTATATATGTATAACTTCTTTGCTGTTAGTGAAGCTTGTAATCTAGCAGTGAAATAGGGCTTAGATGAGACCTATGTGGTGCATAAACTTTGTTCTACCTCTGTGCACATGGACAAATTTCACCCCACCTACTTATAACATTCTTATAACATATTTCCTCTTTACTAAGTGGCAATGAAATATGACTGTTTTTTGTCCTCAGTGCAATCAAATCTACTCCCATTGCTTCTGATTTTAATTTTGAAAACAAGAACAGTTTATTTTCTCTTCCTACCCTTTAAAAAAATCACAGCAGTTCACACACATATCCAAAAATTATTTGTTTAAAAAAATGGTGAAAGTCAAACAATTTTATTTTTAACGTTAACAAATTTTGACCAGTTCTATAGTTGGTCAAAAAACACGAACATTTTCAACCAATTTTTTTTTGCGGGGTCTCTCATCAAAATAGAATTTTGGACAAATGAAATCACCAAAAACTCAAAATTTGGAAGATGTTGACATGGATGATCAATGAGTGGCCAGTTATACACTATAAATGCCTGTATCACACTTCCACTGGACCTGTTCTTTATTCACTGAACACCCCGTGGAACACCTCCTGTCCTTCACTTCTGCCTTTCTTCCCTTCCCTTTTTTCCCCACTGGCAGCTCTTTGTTTGAAGCTGCATGCCCTCTTCCTTTGTCTAATTGCATAACAGTATACCTGTCTACGAATCCAATAATCAGTTAAACAAACCAAAAAAACCTAACAAGCTCACATATGGGGTCCCATTTTCAAGCCTGTGTGCCTCAGCTAGTGTCCCCAGTTCTGCAGCTAAGTAGCTAAATACATATTTGAGGTGCCCAGGTACTAACTGGCGTACCCAAATGGAGATACCGGAAGCAAGGCTTAAAAACTGGATTTCTCTTGTAACCCACTGTAAAATCATAGAAATGTAGGTCTGGAAGGGACCTTAAGAGGTTATCTAGTCCAGCCCTCTGCACTGATACAGGACCAGTAAACCTCAACCATCACTGACATGTTTTTGTCCATCCTGTTCTAAAAATCCACCAAACAGTGGGGAAGTCCACAGTCTTCCTTGGAAGCCTTTTCCACAGCTTAACTACCCTTATAATTAGAAAGTTTTCCTAATAGCTAACCTACATTTCCTTTGCTGCAGAATAAGCCCATTACTTCTTGTCCTACATCCAGTGGCCTTGGAGAATAATTGATCACAGTCTTCTTTATAACAGCCCTTAACATGTTTGAAAACTGTTAGCAGGTCCCAGTCAGTTTTTTTTTTAAACATTTCCTCATAGGTGAGGTTTTTTTCTAAACCTATCATCATTTTTATTGCTCTTCTCTGGACTCTTTCCAATATGTTCACATGTTTCTTAAAGTATGGTACCTCAAACTGGACAGAAAATAACACCTTGAATTTGTTAAATATATATTAAACTCAAATAAGGGGAAATAATATTACAAAATATTTAAAAAATGGTTTTCAGGCTGAGACTTCCATCAGTCAAATTTCAGCTCAAAGGAAATTTCTCTGGCTCAGTGATTAAAAAAAGCCTTTTCCCCCCACGTGCTTATTAACACCTGACCACAATCCCTAACCATAGCAATGCTGATTGGTACAGTATAATAGCAAAGGTTAGTAAAATACAAGATAGGAAAAGAATTTAAAATTAGAGGCAAAATTGAAGGTTTGAAGCTTTTTGGGGCTGAAGAATAAATTGAAAAGGTTCATGTTATAATTTTAAATCTCAAAAAAACCCCACTCCTGCCTGAAAATTGACTTCTGACCCTATTTTCTACATATAGGGGTTTAAGCACTGTTTTAAATGCCACATTAACTGGATATTTTGTGTATTGCACTAAGAAGAATTCTGTTGAAAAATATCAGCGGCAGAAAAGTAAACCTGTTCCTTTCTTATAATATTTGGCATATTCTGTAGCCCTTTCCCCTCTTCTTCAGACAAATGAGTAGTGACTTTGATTTTGGAGACACATTTAATGATGTGCCTTTGATATTCTGCAGAACCACCGAGTTAAAAATTAATATGGCCCCAAGCATTCATAAACTATGTTTCCTCCTACGCATGCTAGCAACAAAATTGTTTTTCCTGTTTTACTGTATAATCATTATGGTTTTGCACTTATATTCATTTTATCTTGAATATCTTATGTAATGCCTCTATCCTCTGATGATAACTGGTGTTTGCCTTAGAAAATCCTGGGGAAATTCCAGAAGGCATAAATAGTAAAACTGGCCAAAAGTGACCTGTTGAATAGAAGACTTTGCTTTTGTCTCTTAAAATATGGTTTATAGTTCAGGGCTTGTCTAGATATGAAGACAGTGTTGTGATCTTCAACATAATTTGTGATTCATTTATTTTGTTGAATTTATTGATTCTGCTGTGCACAGAGAGAATTTATGCTATTACTCTCCCAGGGCTATGTTCTGCTAATTTGTGACGCTATCTACAATAACTACTTCCAGCTGTGTGTTCTTCCAGACTTTGATCATGTTATTAAAAAGCTATCCCTTATGTTGCACACCATGATGGCATCATTAAAGAGTGTAGAAGAACACAAAGATGCCAAGAGTTAATAATGCCAGTACGGTGCAATTTTTTTAGAAATAGGACTGTTGACTGAATTAAGGCCGAATACTTTGCAGGGGGGTTGATGGCAGTGCATACTGCTTGTTTACAAGAGTTTCAATGCCCCTGTTAAGGTAAGATTGATTTTCCCCTTTCCTCCTGAATCCACTGCCATTAGCTGGAAGACAATATACTTCCTTCAGATCAAAGTATGCATATGGCACGGAAGGCAAAGTTATCAAATGCATTTGAAATGACTTTCACACATGTTCACTGGACTCTCATAATCTCTGCTATTTTTGACTGAATTAAACCAGAAGGAAATGTTCCATCTCCATAGGGGGTTAAACCAGGAGGGACTTCCCTCCAAACATAGGTCCTTATTCTCCACTCCCTTGGACCTTGTGTGATGATTTGCCTTTCTGCACAGCTGGTGTAAAATGCACCGATCTGATTTTGTAGCATTTCAAATCCACTTTGCACTGGGGTGAATGACTTCACAAATGTAAGGCAGTCAAGAGAACCAGGCTCTAATAACGATTCAAATGGAAAACTGCAAACCCAGGGAATTCATATAATAACATCCTTTTTATTTCTCTCTCAGAGACAAGGTACTGGAGCAACAAATGGAAAAGACAAGACATCTGGTGAGAACGGTAAGACTAGATTTTACTTCATTTTGGAGAATATCAAGCCAAGTTGTTTTCTTGTATCAAAATGTTTCATTTACTATATTGACATATATCAGCCTTTACTTTCACATCAGTTTGAAAACTTGTGATGGTTGTCTTCATATTTTTAGCATTTCAGTGTGAGCACCAGAGCCCTGATTTTGAACTTACAGTAGTGTCACACAAGAGTAACTCTACTGAAGTCAATGGGTTATACGGGTATAAACTGAAGCGAGAACAGAATCAAGTACCAAAAGATTTGGCATCATGGACAAGAAGATTAGAGGTGATTCAATATTGTGGACTGGGCCATCAGTGTCTGCTATATGACTGAGCAGGGTGGGTAAAGACAAACCAGCTGTGCCAGGGCTGCTCATATCAACAATAGTCTCTGAGTGCCTTTATTTTGGGGAGCACGTAATTGCGGGTTCTCATGCCCTTCTGGAGAGCTGGACACTGAAAAGGAGGCAGGAAGGGATAGGTTTGTGCCATTTGAATGCTGCTGTACAGGAGTTGACTCACGGCTGGCTTGCCCCCTTGTGGCAGGGCATGGCATAGTAAGCTTTCCTCATCTGTCACTCCCTGCCAATAGCCAGTCCACCCCTGTGGCGGTCTGCCTTTTCTTGTGACTCTGTTCTCCAGGCAAATCATTTATAGTCCCACCTCTCCCAGGGTAACAGTCCAAGAAACAAAAATCCAATGTTTTTACATCAGGTCTTTAGGTCCTGTCTAGTCTCCATAGTTCTTATACTCTGTTGTCTCAGGACTTTCAAAAGCCCTTATCCCCTTGTATCAAGGTGCTCCATGCCACCTTCCTGTGTGACTGGCAGGTAAGCCTAGGCCCACTCTCCCCTCTGGGTTCCAACCCAGAGACCCAATAGTAAGCAGGCAAGGTCTATTCAGACCCACCCCCTGATATCTGTATGGGCTTCTTCCAGGGCAGATTTAAAGGTCAGAGCATGGTCAGCAAACATGCAGCATGTGGCCTAATGGTTACGTGACATCGTGTCACATGACTTGAAGATGAGCTGTGTGTAGTTTTGAAAGCTTGTCTCTCTCACCAACAGAAGTTCATCCAATAAAAGATATTACCTCACCCACCTTGCCACATCACTTGAGGCTTTTTTAAGCACAAACAGTTTTTTAAAAAACCCCATAAAACAAATCACAGGCCTGAACAAAAGTGGAATATCACCCAGCTTGTGTTGTCTTATGTATTTCCAATTATTGGAACCTTGCACCATGGCAATGCTTTTCCTTGGCAAATTGTTCTATGATGCTGTCCAGCTCCAACCCTGTGTCTCATCTTTCTCAATTACAAGGAGAGCAAGGTCACTAAGCCATGTCTGTGATAATGTTGAACGTGTGTAGTTTTTGACACGTCTTATTGTGCTCGTTGCATGTTCAACACTGGCCACTCCAATTGGTGTGATGAGAGAGTCAACACAACATTTCCATTACTGGTAAAATATCATCAAGAGAATTTGACACTATTATATTCAAGTAGTTCTGGACTCCAAGTGACAAACTGAACTCCTGTCTCTTTTGTAAATTAATTCATAATCTCTTGGACCAAGTCTAAAGAAAAATGAGTTTTCCCATAAGTTTAAGAACTTTCTCCTTTAACTCCTCTAAAGTTATATTTTGAAGTTTCCTGGGAGGGAGGAAACCAAATGGAGTAACTGCCAAATTCACCAACATCAAGATTTTAAGTCCCGGATCATATTGTCTAAGACCTCAAACTATTTCCTTTGCTTCTAACACAGAATTGTGCACAAATTCATCATCTATGAGGTATACGTGTCTCTTCCTGTGGCTTGAATATTTTGCATTTTCAAAACACATTGTTTCCCACCTGTTCTGAGATTCTTTCATAATTTCCTCATAATTTTCCTCAGATCTGAGTTTGTTGAGCTCATTCACTGTGCTTTCAAGTGTCCGGAGGACATGGAACCGGTCAATTATCTTTGACTGAAGGATTCCAGAGGCTGCAGCCTCGATAACTAAGATCCTATGCCACCAAAACAGATTGAGGTAGAACATCCAATACATGAAAGACAAGTTGCATTTGCTCCACATATGTCCTCATTACGCCTGTGTTCAGTGACAATTTCATCTTCTAGGCATTCACAGTTGTACTCTGAATATTTACTATCATTACCTCAGTGGCTTTCATTTGAGCTGCCCATTCAGTCTTGCAGAGTGCCTTTTAGATGTAAAGGTCTCTGTGATGGGGTTCCTGAAACCCTTGTGGTGCCTCCTCTTGGCTGTTCTGGATATTATCTCTGCCAGGTGCTGTGCTCTCCTCAGCAGTCTCTCTATCCATCTTCTTCTCTCTGTCTGCACTCTCAGAGCAGCAGCTTCTGGTTTGTGGCTTGGCTGTCTGGCCAGGTCACTAATTGCCTCCCTTTCTGGGGAAATTGCAGTCCTTCCAGACCCACTGTTTGGCTGATGTCTTCAATGCCCTGTGCCATTACCCAGTGGCTGGTAGGAGAACCCAGGCTCACCCTCTACACTGGGTTCTAGCCCAGGAACTCTATAATATGAACAGGGCCAGCTTTAGGCCAATTCCCCCGATTCCGTGGAATTGGGCCCCATGCCTAAGAGGGGCCCCGCAACCTCCGTAGCCGGCACTTCGGCGGCAGATGAATGTGTGTCTTGTACTGCCCAACACACAACTGAATGATGTAAGCTCACATAAAGTCTGTCATTTCATCAATGCACCAGCCTTGTTATTCCAAATGGAGTTTCCCACACACTGGCTAAGATAAAACAATATGTTTATTAACTACAGAAAGATAGATTTTAAGTGATTACAAGTAATGATTCATAAAAGTCTGGACTGGTTACAAAAGAAATAAAAGAGTAAAATGCAAGCTAATACCTAACTTGACAAGCTATGTGAACTTGAAAGCAAAAAGGCCTTGTCTCACCATACATTTACAGCAGTCTGTACTGGCTGAAAAGCCTTCCAGCCGGGACCACCGCTCCCCCAGTTCAATGGTGCTTTCTTTGTCTTTCAAGCATTGTGGCTGCCATGAGAGGAGAGCAAGGTGAATTGGAGGCCACTGTCTCTCATTCTTATACCACTCTCACCTCTTTGAGGATTACCTCCAGCTGGGGGTGCAGGCGACAGTCTCTTGTGAATGTGACGTCTGAACCATCCTTGTGTTGGATTGTAGATTTCTTATTCACACCTTCCTCCTGTCAGAGAATGGCCGTGCAAGCAAATGACAGTCTTTTAACACCTGGCTTGGTGTCAGTCTGTGCTTTGTTTCTAAGAAGCTGGTTTGGGTCTACTTTTCTTAAACTTGGAGCATGTCAAAGCAATGATACATAGTAGAATCTTATAACTTCACATACAATGTTGATACACATTTTACCAGGACAATAATGTTGAGCATGTTATGACTTTTCAAATGATACCTCACAAGGCATACTTCGTACAATATGTGTCATGGTCTTGCAAAACTGGTGAACATAATGATCTAGACTGTCACCCAGCCCACTCTCCCTCCACTCAGGGAATGACTGCAGATTCCTTCCCTGCAGCTCCCTCCCCCTTTGCTACTTGCAGCTCTTGGGCTTTATACAGGCCCCTCCTGTTCCTGCCCAGTTGAGCCTGCTTCTAATTAGTGGCTTTCTTGTAGCCTACATCTCTCCCCTACTTGATGTTTAATTAGGCCTGGACTGATTTACCCTCTTAGGGACAGTGTGGGGAATACACCCCATCACAGTCTCCTTTATTCTTCAGAAGCCTGTTCAATTTCATCTGCTACATCAGTGCTGTCAACACCTTCAAGGGTCTAAAATGCATAATAAAGTTCCTCTTCTTTTTGAAAAACTGCTCTCTTGAGCAAGAATTTGAAGATAAATATTATTTTTAGATTTAAGCATTAGTTTTTCCCATTGACAGGAAGAGTTTTCAAAATATTTATATATTTCCTGCAAAGTTGAAAAGACAACCTTCTGGTCCAAATTGGCCTTATCTTCATCAGCATGCACCAAAACTAGGTTAAAGTGATGTGGTGGGCAATGGATGTATGGTGCATACACTTTGTCTCCCTTTCCCGAAAGAAACTCATTTTTGTTTGGAATCGTCACAATCTCCGGTTCATTATATTGGCCCCATCATAACCCTATCCAGACAGGTATTTGGAGTCTAATCCATACTTCTAGAATAAAACATTCCTTAACTAATCACACAAGGATGCAGAGCCTGTCTCACTTACTGCCACAAAGCTTACAAAATGCTCTTTTATATCTACTTTTTTCCTTCGATATAATCAATACTAACAAAGTGAAGCTAAATGGACATTTGATCAACATAAGCATGCATCTACAATCATAGAATATATCAGGGCTGGAAGGGACCTTAGGAGGTCATCTAGTCTAACCCCCTGCTTAAAGCAGGAGCAATCCCCAATTTTTGCTCCAGATCCCTAAATGGCCCCCTCAAGGATTGAACTCACAACCCTGGGTTTAGCAGGCTAATGCTCAAACCACTGAGCTATCCCCCACCCCTTGTCATTTCACCATGAGAGTGAAACACAGCTGATTTGCAGCTATTAAGTATGTGCCTCCTGGCTTTTGACGTTAACAGACTTAAGTTCATCAGTAATTGTTGTGCTCAAGTATTTGATTCTCTTGATGTCACTAATATGTTGGGGAAAAAGTTGTATTACGTCTGGCAAGTAAATACCACAATTTTTACTCTCCAGCACTTCACTGTGGCTGTGGAAGAGAGACCTAAAATAGCTAAAGTGTTGATTGTGTCAAGCAATATTTTTAGTACATACCATTTCCTGATGTTTTCATACGCTTCCTTATCAAAACATGCATTGATACTATGACCCTACATGCACTGTAGAGCTACCACAGGTGACTATGTTGCCTGCTACTCTATGAACAGACATTGACTTTAGTGTATTCTTCCAATAGTTAAAACCTGTTATCGAAGTTGATTTTTGAGTTTCTGTATCCTTGAACACCCAATACAGTGACAGTATGCAGAATCTGAAAGATAGGAGTATGCTAACTACTTGATATGCAAATCTTCATGCAGTGCATTTTTCATTCTGTAAAATGAAAAGGAAAAGGGTGGGTTGTAGGAAAAAAAATTAAACGGTTCATTTGGCATATGTTAGTGGGCTGTTAAGGACCAGTCCATATCAGCATACACAGTTGATCAGTTGATAAAACTGAATCTTGAAAGTAACTTTTATCAGATGGGAACTTCAAACCTGTTTCATCCGGAAGATTGCTTTAAACTGATCACCTGCAGGGTCTTTGGGTTTTTGTTTTAAGATCATCTGTGGAATCTTTGGCTTAGTTGGTTTGTGGCTTATCTTCAGCTGTGCTAGTTTCAAGCAAAGTTTCTCTGGAAATATCATCTGCTACTACTACAGGTAAAATGTCAGCGGTACGGCACTAATAGTTTTCCTGACTTAATCGTGACACAACAACAGATTCATGCTTGCTGAACTGAGATGCAGTTCTTGACTTTCTACTTCAGACTGCAGGGGTTGATCAGGAAGTTTACAACATAACAGTTTAGGGGATCTCTGGAGGCAGTTTGCAACAATGAAATCTCTTTTTCTTTTCATTTTCTAAAACTAGACTTGTATTTGTGCTTGTTTTTCATTTCCAGATATCTTCCAGTATGAGACTAACTAAGTTGGAAGTATAGGCCTAAATAAAGTGTCTTTTTATGCTGCTTAATTTTGCCTTCAGTTGTGGAGGTAATCCAAAAAAAATGTTGATTTTTTTCTCTACAGACTCTCACCTGGGCATTTTCTTTCAGCCTGCCAGTCTCTCCATTCTCTAGTGCTACAAGCAGGACTGCAGAATTCTGTCTCTCTCTCCTTGCAGTCCCCTTCTACTCTGGGCTTCCTCTCTCTATAGTAACCATCCAGCTCCTCCCACAGCTAAGACTCCTATTTAATTGGGCCTGGTCCCCCCTCCAGGTGCACTAATTGAACTATCCAGCTCTCCTTACCCGTTTCAGTACCAAAAAGGGATGATTTACACCCCATCACAAGCACAAAGCTGCTATAAGTAGAGGTGGTTGGGAAATGTTTTCCTTTTTTTCCTGTGGAAAACTTGACTTTTCATAAAACAAAACAAAAACCCACCAACCAAACAACCCCCTGAAAGTTTATGGCTGAAAACTCAATTTTCCGCAGAAAGCAAAAATTTTGCTTATTCAAAAACCCAATTATACACCGATAAACACCTTTGAAGAATTTTTTTTTAACCAACCCTTGCTTTAACGCAGCTGAGAAATGGGGCCACTGTCAGCTTGTGGACAATTCATGAACAGGAAAAGGACCAAACTTACCAAATAAATTGTTCATTTGAAATTCTTTGCCCAAGTCTAATCAAAAGAGAAACTGTTTCTGCAGCTCTGTGTAAGCTCAAAAGCTTGTCTCTTTCACCAACGGAAGTTGGTCCAATAAAAGATATTACCTCACCCACTTTGTGGACTAACTGAAGGAAGGAAGAATTGAAAAAAAGGCATGAACAAGCCTGTTCTCACAAGATTTCAAGCCCATTTTTCCCCGAGTTGAGAGATTTGGATTGTTCAAATAAGGTTTGGATATGCCTATCAATTTTGTTATTCTGAAGCGAACCTCTGTACCTCTTGAGATTAACTCATCCTGAGATGTTATTTCTGTTTTACTTTCCTATTAAGGATAGATGACTTTCCCATCAGTGTTGTTTATAAAAAGTTATAGCGAAATGAAATCAGTACACTAGGTTCCAAATATTCTAAAATTATGCAGTTAACAAAAATTAAAGAAGCAAGAGAAATACATATTTTGCTAGGGTTTTTTAACATGTTGACTCATTAGGCACAGCTTTTGTTTCATTGCACAAATTCATACACACAGCAAAGTCATTCATGTCCTCAAGTCAACTAAAAGGACGTCAGAGAAAATATTTTAGTTATTGGTAAGGTTATTGGAGAGGTCTTTTTCTTTACTGTTTCAGCACATTGTGAACTGAGACTGTCTTCCTTGTGTTTCATCATGAATAAAACTGTCCAATCTCCTAAGTTAATACAGACTCAGAGACTCAAATCCTGCTGTCCTTTGATCTCAACAGGAATTTTGTCTGAATAAGGACTGCAGGGTTTGTTCAAAAGTAAATAAGATCTTTAGTTAAAAGAGACATTTTTATGCGTGGTGTTGATTATATATTATGTACACTGTAAGCAAATTCGGTGTCAATTACATTTTTTGTGTAATGTAATGACAACTGTTGTGTCCTTGGGGGCAGCAGTTTTAGGAAGAAATCACTTGAGACTCAGAGAGCTATAAACCTTAAAAGCAGCCATTTATTGCCACACACTGAACTAACCAAACCAGCCAAAACTGGCTGGGCTATTCCCTAATAATTTAATTTAGTTGCCATAGGAACAACAAGGTTTTATTACCACGACAACCAAATACACAACAATAACAAAGAGTGTCCTGTCTATAAAACAAAGTTCAGGGGCTCCCGGGGAGATGGGTGAAGGTGCTTTGTGCCATCTCAAGCCCACACACTTGCATGAGGCTCAGGGATAATCTGATTGCCCATTTGGAATTCGATTTTAAACAAAAATGAGGCAGCAACTATATGAAAAGGAAAGTTGGACGCCAACTTTAGATTTTGTTCCATAAACTGTGTGTTGTAGGTACTCCTAGTTAATTAAGCAAATGTGAATGATTCCTTTGGAAGCTGTGCATATATTTTATACATACCTACACATGCTATACAGCCTCCTTAACATACTTTGGCTGGAAGTCTGGAAAATGTCAACATCCTAAGCATGTTTCCATTGCTGCTGCTTCCCCCCATTATCTCTGCTGATGCTCTCTCCAGTGTCAAGATGATGCTTTCCATTTTAAAGGAAGAAACGCCTTCTCTTTATTGAAGGCTGCCCAGCTGCGGCGTCATGCTAAGAAAACAACGCAAAAAGTGGCATTTAAAAACTAGTAATTGCCAATGTTCCCTCTAATTTTTCCCATGCATGTGCAGAATGAATTTTGTTATGTGCACCAATATGGAGGTGATGTGTGGCAGGGGTGGGAACGAGGGGTTCAGAGTGTGGGAGGGGGCTCAGGGCTGGGACAGAGGGTTGGGGTTCAGTGAGGAGGGGGAGTGCTCTGGCTGGGGGATGAGGGGTTTGGGGGCTCAGGGCAAGGGCAGAGGGTTGGGGTGCAGGAGGGGGGTGAAGGCTGTGGCTGGGGATGCAGTCTCTGCGGTGGGGCCAAGGATGAGGGGTTCAGGAGGTGGGACGTGGCTCAGGGCTGGGGCAGAGCATTGGGGTGCAGGGGGGGTGAGGGCTCTGGCTGGGGGTGAGGGCTTTAGGGTGGGGCCAGGGATGAGGAGTTTGGGGTGCAGGCAGGCTGCCCTGGGGCTGGGGCTAGAGGGCTCCTCCCCAGCCCTCTCTCTGCCGGCAGCTGCTCCAGAGGAGAGGGGCTTCTTCCTGGCGGCAGGAGCTCCGGGGCTGGGGGAGAGGCCTGTGGCAGCCCAGCATGCCCCAGCCTACTCCCCTCCTCACCCACCACCTGCTTCTCTCCTCTCCAGGCCCATCTGGCTGTGTGCCTGCAACAGCCCTTTATAGCCTGCTGTGCGGCCATGCAGCTTAGTGGGAACTTAGGTCATTGCCCTTCTTCCTCCACCAGCCAGTGATCTAGCTGTTAAGAGGACCAGGAAGAGCTACTGGAGACTAGCGCTGGGTGAACCATAGAAATAATTACTGTACTTTCAAGCATTCTGATGAATTAGAAGTGGACTTTTGATTCATGTTCAGATCCCTGTTTGCAGACACTGGTGCGGATGAAGTTTTGTTCATGCAATGTTTGTGGGAAATGTTGTTGCTGTTCTATTTGCTGATGTGTCATATGCCTAGAAAGGTTTATGTGAAACAGGTGTGCCTCATGGCTAGGTCTGTGAATTAGCTTGTGCCCCATCTGGTGATTACTCTCAGAGTCTGTAACCCTTCTTGCTCTCCATGACATGGGGTGCACTCTCTTTGTTACTTGGCGCTCTGGTCAGGTCACTATATAGTTCCACCCCCCTCCTTCTGGGATAATAATAATATATGGAGATATGCCTCTCTCATAGAAGTGGAAGGACCATGAAAGGTCATTTGAGTCCAGTCCCCTGCCTTCACTAGCAGGACCAAGTACTGTCCCCTGAGAGATTTTTGCCCCAGATCCCTAAATGGTCCCCTCAAAGATTGAACTCACAACCCTGGGTGTAGCAGGCCAATGCTCAAACCACTGAGCTATCCCTCACCCCCTTCCTTATAACAAAAGTTCCATCAGACAAGCTGTCCATATGCCATCTCAGGCAAGTCTTCTGTTCCAAATCCAGATCCTGTACCACTTTGCATTGAGTTGCAGCCCAAGGACCCTATAACTGGCAGCCAAGATCTACATAAGCCCACTCCTTGCTGCTGTGTCCCTGGGCTTCCTCCACTTAACTTCTCTGGGTTGACCCTTCTCTCAGACCTAAAATCCCTGGGCTTATTCTCCACCCTGAGTGTTCTCCTCACCACCTCTCTGTTCCCAGAGAGTGACTCCAGACTCCCTCCCTGCAGCCCTCTTTTTGGCTCAACTTCTTGGCGTTATACTAACCAGCCTACTCTTGCCTTGCTGGGCTTCATGATCAGTGAAGCCTGCCTCTCCCTCCAGATGCAGCCAGGTAACATAACTGGCCTCTCAGGCCCACATTAACCCCTTCACTCCCCATCACAGTTTCCAATAAAGAAAGGGCATTTTGTGGGACAAATAAGCCCATTTCTTTGCTCTGCTTTCCTTTCATTTTCTTATTCTTCATACTTTACATATTGATTGCAGTGGCATGGTGATGGGACAAGATTTAGTTTGGTTATAGCTGCTCTTTTTGAAGGTTAATTTATTCAATTAGCAAACACCTTTTTTTAGTTCTACGCAAGTTTGATTTTCTTAGAGGTATTTTTATTGGATCCACAGGTACTAAGTGTTTGAGCACTACCCTCCTCCCCAGTGTAAAGCCTCACTTTCCTGTTGTTTTCAGTATTGCAGCCAGAAAGCTATGAAAGAGAGCTTTGTTTCTATCAGCTTCCTCTGTCTATCCATTTCCTTCTCTACTGGTAGAAATACAATACTATGTCTGAAGGTATTTCAGGCCCCTCTGGTCTCTTACTGTAAGCTCATGTATCCCTACCTACCAACTGTGTATAAGCAAAACTATTGAGACAGTTGCAGTCCTATTAACTTCATTTTGTTCAAATGTATAACACTCATGCAACACATCACTCCAGCACTGGAACAACAAACTTTGCTTCTATGTTCAATCACAAGTTGCTCATTTTTCAATGAATGGAAACTGTGCAAAACTCTACAACAACCGTAAGAACCATTATATTTTCGCTCTCTCTCCTTGAAGACACGTATGGCATTGCTCTCAGCACAACTCAGACAATGAAATGAAATCTGTGTTAAAGACTCCTTTTTATAGTAGTGGACATCTTGGTAAAAACTCATGATAGTATGTTCTGGTTTGATCTCCACTAGATGGCAACCCTATCTTGGTAGCAAAATCTAATTTTGACTTCCACAGCTGAGACTTCTCATGTTCCAATCTCTCAGTGGGAAGACTCCTTTATCATTTGAGCAATATAGTCACAGACCTAAATTCACTCATCTGGGACTGCTTTGTGGTGACCCTGTTGCTTGGTTCTTGAAGAAGAGCAACAGCAGAAAGTGGACTTTAGAAAAGGCAGTAGATCCCCTCCCAGCACCTAACACTGGTGTGAGCTGTGTAGATTTGGGGAGGGATGGAGTGGAGCAGGGTGGACTCGTTCGAAGAACTATTTTGCCAGTGCAGAGTAGGATGGCCCATAGCAGAGGGAGATCATGTGCACAAATCATATTCCTAACAAATTGGGGACCTGACTAGACCCCTATGGGATCATGGTGCACTAGCTGGACTCCCCTTCTCCTGCTCTCTTTAGTACTCTATTACGCTGCTCTGTAGGTCCAGTGGGGAAGAGAGTGGAGAAAAAGGCCACTTCTCCCAGGTTACTTGTGCAAAACAGGACAGGATTTCCCTGCAGAACATTTCAAGATGGCAATTCTCTGTATAACACACAACACCATGTCCTCCTCTTGTGTATGTACAGCAGTTAACACAGTGGGCCCTCGACCCCGTTTGGGGCCTCTGAATCCTACTATAACAGAAATATTAAATAATAATACCACCCAGATGGAGCTCAATGGCAAAAGTCACATCGACCTCAGTGGCAGCAGAATTAGAGCCTTAAAGACATTTATCTCGCCTGACAATTGAAAGTAGCCATGGCTTGGCTTAGTGTTCTTCTACAGGTTATGATCAAGTCACGCTGAAGACTGACATTTTACCATGGTGATACCATCATGGCCTGATCCAAAGCCCATGGAAAGTCTCACATTGACTTCAGTGGTCTCTAGACAAGGCCCCAGTAGCCTTTTTGGCCAATATTTACAATAGTGCTATTAAGAAGCTACAGTATGTCAGCTTGTTATCCAAGAGTGGGGAAGAATACAATTATTATTAGGAAAATGGCAGAATAAATTAATGTTCTTAGGAGACAAGGTTGCTTGTGCTACTTACACAGAGAATGTTTTTTTTTTCAATTTTCTGTTTTACTGATATTTTGTCATTAATAATCTTTTGAAACATAGATGCCTAAAGCTACCTTTTAAACCCTATAGGCACCTAAATAAATGGTTGGGTTTGCATAGGCACGGAAAGCAGACGCATCTCCCCACAGATTTCAGAGAGAGTTGGCAGTGCGCAACATCTCTGCAAACCAGGCCACATTAGTTTAGATGCCTAAATATGAGTTTAAGGACCTAAAAATGTATTCACTTATGTTTGAAATGTTTGCCCTAAATTTATATCTGTCTTCACTGCAGGACTTGAACTAGCATATTATCATAAACACAGCTATCTGTGAATTCAGCATGTTTGTTGTCCTCATTATTCAACCCAGCTGCCACTGTTTGAACAAGGTCCCCAGTCTTCCCATAGAAAGAGGGAAACTGAGGACACCAGCAAGAAAGCAATGTTTAACTGGACTGTGGTACTGCTCTCCGAGGCATCAGGCAGATTAAGCTTTGGTTTACACCAGCTTCAATTGTTGTAAACTCATGCATAGAGCCCTGGCAGTGGGAAAGTTCAAAGCAGCCCGAACTACCAACCTCAACTGGAAGATGTACAGAGGGCCAGGCACAGCCCACACAGTGGGAGGCACGGGCTAAGAAGGGAACATTGCCACAGTTGGCAGGGGATTTACTGATTCATGATATCCCTTCAGCAGTCTCTACTAGCAGACTTAAAGCCATAACGTAAAGCTGCTCCCCCATGGTGGAAGATGGAAACGCTATCACCACTTGCCCTCTGATGGTATGAATCTCACCTGGGCACATGGAGCCAGCCTAGTGCAGGGAGGTGTAATTTACATTTCGTTTACCAACGTTGGTGAATCTGGCCTAGTGTGTTTCCTTTCTATTCTAGTGGAAAATAGTAGCCAAAGAAGTACTCCTTATTTCCTATCCATTCCAGGTGCATGGCCTTCTTGTGCTTACTAGTTTTGTGATGTCACAAAGAGGTTTTCCATAGCTCAGCACTTATCACTGCTCACCTCATTTCACCTCATCCTACTACATTCTTCTTACATCATTTACAAGCTGCCACCATACAAACAGCTCTTTACAACCTAGCACATTCTGCAGGGGAATAATTTCATCAGAACCAGTGGGCTCTGTCTTTAAATTTGGAAACACCCTTTTTTCCTATTAATAGAGCCCCTACTTATCTTCTGAAAGCGCATGAGGTACACAACTATTATTTTTGTGTGGTTGTAAATTACTTTCTCCATATGTCAACTCTACCATCAAACATTATGAATAACTACAATTACAAATTGTATGTATTTTCATGTGACGATTGTGACAGCTTTCTGGGGCTGCTGAGTCAAGAGAAAAGTAGGACAGTTTTGCATTAACCCCATCCTGCGGGGTTAGGGTTATCATTTAACAAATGTCATTCTTCTTTCCAACTTTCTGTTCCTTTCTCAAGTACTTACTCATTTGATGTATGGTCTCTGCTTCAGAGGGTGTCCATAGAGATGCTAGTGGAACTGTGGTCTGGATCTCATAGTCCCCAAGGGTTACTGAAGTTTTGCTTAATGAAGTCAAGCTATGGGTTATTTTGCATTCCATCACTTCTGTTTCAGTCTTTATCTATATTTCTTCTTTCACATCTGAAATAACACAATCTGAACTCACGGAAATATGAATGCTTATATGCCATATTTACAACACATGCAAAGAAGTCATCATGCTGTGCTTCTTATCATTTTGTGAATTATTAATAGGCATGGAGATATCCATCATAACTCTCCAACCAGCTATTCTCATACACTGTAGTCAGCAGTCCATTCTGTAACAGCTTTGTCCAAACAAGGACTCAAGGAGATCTTGCACAACGTAGGAGAGCTTGAGAACCAGACACAACTACAGAATTGCTGTGTCCAGAAGACTAATCAATCATGTTTGCATTCACTTGTGTGCAATGCAGAGCACAATGGCACCAGAATCCCTGGCTGTGGCCTGTAGGCATTAATGGGGTAAATACTTGTGCTTAGGAACTCAAAATTCACTACCCACTAACATTTTCCAATACACACTCAACATTTATTATTTCTGGGTGCATTACTGCAAGTAACCTTGTTATTTGTGGAAAATGAACTCAAAAGCGAAGGGAACACCTCTGAAGCTAATTTGTTTACATATTCAAATTGAATATTCATGGCATATGTTTTGTAGTATCTGCTTAGCTATAGTTGTCATGTCCTTTTGTCACAAGGGAAGTTAGTGACTGAGCTATCACACTGCATTATATACTATAGCATTGTTTATTTTGACCTTCTCTCTAATCCTGCTCATGTGAAAAAAGGTCTGGCAGGCATTTGCTGACTCAATGTAAAAAATTATTTCCAGACTGAGGCTCTCTCTGGTATTTTACCCCATGGCACCAGTTACGAGTTAGGTAAGGTGGCAGTGTCTGAAACTAATTAATATTCAGCTTCCTGGGTTTCAGGTAGAGTGGCTGGGGGAAGTGACCGTGCAGTACACATATCTTCAACTGTTTTCATGATTGTATTTAACCAGTGTCCTCTCCTTAGAAGTGGTGTTTTCCAGAATGTGATGTCCAAATCAGTAACACATACCTTCCTCCTCCTTTCCACTTCTGATCCACAGATTCCAGCAGTCAAACCCTGCACCACCTTACACCCTTTACAGCCCAGCTGATGTCAATCAGGATGCATGACGTGTCCGTCAGCGCAGAACTTGGCCTTGGTCCAAGCCCCACCTCTTAAAGTTGCAAAAATACCCCTCTCAAGAA
Organism: Macrochelys suwanniensis; assembly: GCA_033296515.1. NCBI lineage: Eukaryota > Metazoa > Chordata > Testudines > Chelydridae > Macrochelys > Macrochelys suwanniensis. The sequence continues at coordinate 156,109,365 of CM065775.1, read as the reverse complement.
CATCCATAGGCACACGGACATCAGTTACAATAATACAACACCTTCACTAAGAGTGCATAAAAAGTATCGAAATCCCTGCCATAGTTAACTTAACCATACATTACGTATATCGTTCCTAACAGTCGCAAACTGAGAGTACAGGTGGGCCATGCACCAGGTTCTAATGGTCAACAAACTCAGTCTCTTTCAGACCAATGTGGGAAGCAAGTTCCAAAGTTGAGGGCCCTATACTGAGCCACCAGCCATTCATATCTAGGGACGGTAGAATCAACACTCCAGGTGACTTATCTGCTGAGACAGCATTTAGGAGGAGAGCCAGTCATGCAGCTAACCAGGTGCCAAACCAAACAGGTCTTTATAGATTTATGTCCTCCCCATGACTGTTACTCCTTTAGTCATCAGATCTGATCCCCCAACTTGGATGTTCAGTATCTCCCACTGTCTTCCTCCTTCCTATCTCCTCACCTCAGCCAGCCTATCTTAGATATAGCCAATCTTGTCCTTTATATTAGGGCTCCTAGGCTGTTCTCACATCTTCCATGTGTGAGGGAGTTACACATGCATTGCATTTCCTCTCTTAGGTGAGTTTCCACTTCTGAGGCTCAAGGCTAGGTACAGTTTCTGATCAGAGGAGCACTGTGTGCTTAGTTAACTAAAGGGAGAAATCAGCAGTCAAGAATCTTCTCCAAAACTTTCAAACCAAAACCAATTGCTTATATATTGGTTATTTAGTGTTAACACAACTTTTGCTGTGTGCATGAAATACAATCCACATCTTCTGAAATTACACACACACACACACAAAATGATGATGTGTTTTTTTTGGAGAGGACTGTCTAAGGGAATATTAAGAAAAAATATGAAAAAATCTATGATTTAAAAAATTGATATAGCATCTGGGAGAGAAGATACTGCCCTTGTTTCTTTCTTCTTTGATATTTCTAGTGTCATTCTGCTTTTTATTGCTAAATTGCAGCTGAATATTTCATCAAATAATAAAGAAAACTCTCAATTCCATGTTTTCCTAACCAGTATCTTATTAAAAGTTGCATCAAGTAAATCAGCACAGCAGTGACTGTTTAGTCTGGTCAGTGTTGTCTTTCTGCACAGGAAGTTTTCAGTTCTTGTATCATGGATTGCAGTGACTCCACCAAATAAATACATCCCCTAATACAAAGAATACAGCACTGTATATAAAGTGTGTGTGGGTTTTTCTGATGTGACTTTTAATGACACTGTTTAAAAAAAAAACCAAGAACCTCAAATCCGACATATGATGAAATGTTCCCAGACAAGTACACCAAACTCAGAAGTCCCCAAGGGACTAAAAAACATAAAAGAACTACTTCAACTCCCCAAACTCTACCTGAAATTTTAAACCTTTTAAAAGAAATTTCTACCACTCTTCCTTTAAAGGCCCCCTCAAGTACCCTCAGCAGAAGGCCAGCTAGCTGGAATATATAGGACAGAAAAAAAATCCTCACACCAGATGCTCCTGCAGCAAATCTATCTGTGTAGGTACTTATATGGCCCTCAACATCCTAGTCTCTGAGTGCCTTCCAAGTGTTTAAAAATAGAGATAACAATAACTGTCTCTGTGTCTCTTTTTTTCCAGCCTGCAGGAACAATAGCTTGATTAGTTTATACAGATTTTTGTGTTTGCTTCCTTATGCTTGTGTGTATGGGTGTATTTGGAAGAGATCTAAAATGGGGCACAGAGGAACAGATAGGTCCACATTTTCAAAAAAAATTAGGCACACTTTTGGGAGATCAATATCGAAGGCACGCGTGCAAGTTGGAGATTTGAATGCATACATACCTATGTGTATGTGACTCTGTAAATGCTTACTGGCCATTGCATGCTTGCAAGTCAGGCACACGCAAAAGTTCAAATGCATTTCCGAAAATGAGGATCATAAAGAGCACTTTCCATGGGAAATCCTGCCTCGGGTCCTTGCACCATAGTTACGGAGTGAGAAAATTAGTAGAACTGCAGTGGCTCTACAGCACACAGGTGGGAGGCAGCCTACAGAAAGATCAAGGATAGCTTCATTAATTATTATTACTTATAACTGTACTATGGTAGTGTCTAGTGCAACGGAGCCCCATTGTGCTAGATGATGTACCTACACAGAGTAAAAGAGTCCCTGCCCTCCCAAAATAGAGAAGAAAGGCAAAGGATATGTGGAGAAACAGAGGTGAAGTGACTTGCCCAAAGTCACACAGCAGGCCAGTATAGAGCCAAGAATAGAATCCAGGTCACCAGACTTCCAGTTGAGTGCCCTCCCTATCCATTAGACCTCACTGCTTCTCAAGTACTGTCTTTTCTCACACACCCTTGTATTTCAGAAATTAGAGCAGAAAGTGCCTCTCTCTCAATCTCTCCTCTGTCACACTCTGGCTTTGCATTGTGCTCTTTGCCTCTTAACTTTCACCACTAATTCGTGGTGACTGAATCTGTTCTGGGTGAGAGTCTGTCTTAGTTCATTTGTACTTTTAATTATGTCAGTCACTTAGGTCCAGATTTTAAAGGTATTTAGGCATTGCTATTCACAACATTGCAGTGCCTAACTGATTTAGGAGCCTAAGTCCCATTGCCTTTCAGTGAGACTTAGACATGTAAGTGCCTAAATCATGTTGAAAATGAGACAGGCTGCTAAATCAGTTGGGCATTGCAATGGTAAAAATCTGGGCCTTAGAGCCCAGGATGGGCATTTTTTTATAGTAGTTATACATTGAAATAAAGGAAACTTTGGACATGTCATCAGTTTTTCCTGCTTAGATCACTCAGAAATGCGTTTAAGTTTCTGTCAAATGTTAGTGAGTAAGGGCGTAACTGAAATTATGCCCTTGACAAGTACCATATTTCTTTTTGAAGTTGGCTTATAATTATCAGTGTGCTGCTTCACCACACACCAGAAGCAATGAGACCTCTTCTTGTGATTGGCACATACCTGACACCTACTGACTTGCTCCTTTCAAATGACAGAGGTAACATTTAAAAACCTTCCTACCACACACACTGTTGGGATTCTGTCTTGCTGCTGACACGGTAGTATGAGCCAAGTTCATCCTTAGTAGAAACCCAGTGAAGTCAGTGGCATTACATCAGAGATGAATATGGCCCAGTATCTTCAGGGATTCTATGGGCGTTTATATGCAGAGTCAGGGCCAGATTCATAGCTGGTGTAAATCAACCTAGCTCCATTGAAGTCAATGGAGTTAGGTTGATTTACACTAGCAGATGATGTCATTCTCAGGGTTCAGAACATCTAACAGCATATGTCTAAAAAGCCTGAAAAAAGTGGAGCAGCCCAGCAACTTACTTTCTAATTTAGTGGAAGTGGAAAATGAGGAAGGAAAGAAATCAGTACACAACACTAGTTACCAGTATATTCTAAAGCAGCAACATCACTTTTATTTTGACTACATGAACTAATTCATAGTACTCTTTTTTTCCCCACAGAAGATTTGTTTTTGGAAATGAAAAATGCCTTCCCATTTATATAGTTCTTCTGTTAATAATTTGATAATCTATTAATCATCTTCCAATATATAGCATATCGCTGGCATAATGCATTTAGCCTGATGCTCTACAATCACTATGTAATTTGATATAATTGGAAGACCCTGCTCAAGGGAGTGCCAGCATTTCGAATGGCAGGGGTGCTACAGATAAGGACTGAAATCAAGGCTATTTCTGGTTGAACTGGTGTCCTGGACAGAGAAGAGATTTAGTGTTCCGATCCACCCCATGTTGGGTCCTGTCTTCCATTATTCCCTCTTGACTCAGTGACCCTCCAGCTACTTACCTGTGTTTTTTTCACCTTCTCTCTCCCCCTCTCAGTCATTGAGTGATCATGTTTAGTTCCAGATGTACCCCATAATCCTTTCCAGCGTTTACTATGTTGCTTTAGAGGAGGTACTGGAGTAACCAGCACAAAAGATACTAAGTTTGTATCTGAGTCCCAAAGCCAATAGCTGCACTCAGCTAAGTGGGAAACTGCATATTTCCCGTTGCTGACATAGGTTCAGAGGGCAGCTCGGCTTGTGCTTAGCACCCCTTTACGTTAATCCCAAATTGCACAGCATGGGAAAGAGAGAAGCCTTAGTGAGGCTGCTACAGCCCTTGCCCTGGTGCAAGTGGGCAGAGCCTTGGCTGCATCACCCCGCCTCACCACGCTGACTAGCACAGCTACTCAGTGTCACGAGCTGCCTTCTGGTCTGGTCCAGGGCAGGGCAACCACCGATTGTCTTTTGCTTGGTGCTCATTGCAAAACCATGACCGAGTCCATTATAATGCATGTGAATCCTTCTATACAAAAGTAGAAAAAGGCAAATTAAATGGTTGTGACTTAAACTGTAATGAATGAGAACAGAAGGCTGCCAGAAGGAGTAGGCTGGAAGGTGCTGGGAGTATAAGTTTGTGGTTGAAGGAGAAGGGGCAAGCACATGCTGGAAGACATCATGCCAAGGGATTGCTGCCAGTGGTTGGAGGATTCACAGGCTTAGAGAGTCATCTGAAGGGAGGGCTGGCCAGGGTGAGCCCTGTGTATTGCTGCCGCTGAAGGATTGAAGTGGAACAGAGAAGGCAGTTAGAAGATGGCATCACCGTGGTAGTGAGAAGAGTGGCTTTCCTTAATGGATGTGGCACCTTACACAATGGCCTACCCATAATACTGCCTCTCATATGTGGTGGGAAGTTTGTACAGGAAAAATGTGTTCCCATACTATGCTGGTCTCTGTCCAATATATTCATTTATTCATTTTCATAAGCACTAAATTACCCACCACCCCCGTGCTATTATTATTGTTGTTGTTAATTTAACAAAGTGAGATTGGTGAGCTTACTATTTCTGGCCCCGATCCTGCACACACACATGCACATGAATAACTTTCCACATCTGAGTAATTCCATTGAACTCAATGAGTCCACTTGTGTGTAAATGTTTGCAGGACTGGGGCCGGTACTTAACATAATGCAATAAGAGAAGGTTCTGAGGCTATTCGCTTTTGTACATTATTTCCAATTTTATTTTACTTGAGTCAGATAGAGGAATGGGGTGGGAGTAGGAAGGATTGTGGAAACAACATGGTTTTGAAGTAGAATTTTCAGAAGAGGAAGAAACTTGGCTACATACAGAGTCAGGGAGGACAGTGCAGATGTAAGAGGCACCATGAGAGAGGGATCAGTGGTGCTTGTGTGAGGAGATAGTGGGCATACTAAAGTGTGGAACTGGCAGATCAGAATGTCCAGCAATTGTGTGCAATGATACTAATATTATTTAATAGGAATAATTAACACTAAATTAGATGCCTGAGTTCTGTTTCTGCACTTTGAATTCCATCAGCATTATATTTGTCTTAATAATCCATATGGTCCCATAGATTACTGATCAGCTCTGCGTATGGAAACTATTAATTCTTGATTAGTTATTAGTGAAACAACTGATATGCCACAGTAGACAATTGAGAAAACCCCTTTATTAGTAACACAGTAAATATGAGGGCAATATAAATAAATAGCCATGTTTGAATTTCAAACATATTGAAAGCTGGGCTCATTTCCAGGGATACAATGTTTTTTATACTTGATTTTGGAATTTATTCCTTGTCTATTCTAGTCAGTCCAAAAGCAATCAAAGTCCTAATCTAAATTAAAGATCTCAGATTGCTATCCAGTTAATGGTAGAGTGTTAGCCTTTATAATTACAAATGGACAATTTCGTCCAAATAGTTTCTGCTTTCACAAATCTCCCCTTAGCCCTCATATTTGAGAATGTATTGGGACAAGTGCCTCTATCATACAAAATCTAGGTCAGAGACTCTTTCACCTGCACATCTTAAGTTATACTGTGCATTAATGATGCATTAACTTCCTAAGCATCATGGCCTTTGTTTTTTGTAGTTTGAAGCTCAGGCTAGCTTTGCTTGGTTACAATAGTTCTTGATGGGATTTCTCTGAGTAAAAGATCATCATTGCTCCTGTACTTATGAAATATTTTCTACAAAGAAGCTGCGATTCACTGTATATTTAAACCATATTAATTCATTATAATTTTATCTTGCTAGGCACAAAATAATTTCATTTTTATAAGAGTACCTGTACGCTGATATTTTACTTGCAAATTTGTTCATACTGCGCTGTAGTTTACACATATCAGTGTTTCATTTAATTGTTATAAATATTTTACATGGCACCGCAGTATCTGCATGCACTGTGTATGGCTTGGTTAAAAGCAAAAAAATATTCTGTGTGTATGAGATGAGAAGCTACCACTCCTTGACCCAGCTCAGCAACACAATTTTCAATTGGAAGACACTGCCACTAGACCAAACAACACAGGAAATGGAACTAGTACTTACCAATAAGCCCAGAGAAAGAGGTGTGTCTTATAATGTTTTGTGAAGGTGGTCAGGTGGAACTCAGGGAACCTCTGACAGTGACACATACAAGGTGGCTTTAAGCCACCTTTGCCATCTTTTGATCCTGGGTTAATTTCTTTTGGATGGACTCCCAATACAAATCTGAACAGTCATTAAAATAAGTTAACTTACACTGGCTGCTTATGTCGCCAAGGTTCCATTGTAGCAGCCAAGGATGGCCAGGACATTGGGATGTCCTGGCCACGCCTGTTTTCCTTGAACACACTGCCTGTGACAGGCAGAGAGTGTGGAGTCGGAGCTGCAGGAGGAATCACATGTGACTGGGCTACCTCAGCTACATGTGACTGGGCTACCTCAGCTGGAATCACAGCTTTAGGGCTACCTCAGCTGGAATATACTGGAAGGTCAGGGCTTCTGCCCCCAGTTTCCTTCAGCCCCTTTTTTTTTTTTTTTTTGCAGGGGGAACCATTAGCTTAAACATTCCATCCAAGCATAAAAAGAACAGGAGCACATCGGACAGTGCCCAGTATCAGATTCTTCAGAGAAAGTTAGAAGAGCCCCTGTAGCAGGCAAAAGAGGGATAATCTGCCCCGCAAGGAGGTCTCATCCTAATTACTAATAGTTATAGTCTGGTTTAAACTATGAAGCATGAAGTTTTGTTTTCTTTCCACACTTTTTGTTAATGTTACTTATTATAATTCTGATACCCTTGTGTAACCCCTCTGCCAGTCAGAGTTGGCAGCAACAAGGGCCAGGTTCAATATCTAGGGGTTCCTTTTCAACAATACTACACAGAACCGGCTGCAGCACCCACCCAGTAACCTGGGACAATTACACACCAACCCTTGGGTGCCTGTAAGAGGCAGTACTTCCCCTCTTGCAAGCACAGAGTTTGAGTGCAGAAAAGAAACTTTTAATAAAAAGGGGGAATGTAATCCAGCATTAATTAGGGAAAATGTTGCAAGCAGGATTCATCAGCTTAAACCCATGAGCAAAACTCCCACCCCAGAGTTCGTCAGGCAGTGTCTTTTTGCCTCAGGTTCTTAAGTCCAGCAACTCAAAAGTTCCTTTAGCATCCTCTCCCTTCACCACACCCCACTCTCAGTTGTTGTCGTTGGGCATTGAAGACCCAGAGTTCAGAGTTTCACGTGCGTGTGTTCACCTCCCACCCTGGTGACTCCACTGCCCAGGCATTTGCTCCAGCATCAGGTCCATTCCACCAGCCACCCTGCTGGCTGCTCACTGCTCCGCTCTACTGGCTGCCCTGCCGGCTGGTCGCTGGCTGCCTGCTCTGCCCCTCTGGGATATCTTGAAGTCCCATCACTTAACACAGCTCTCAGGGGGTCACACCACCAGGTACAAATACCCACCCTCTTTCAACTCACTGGGCTTTGGCACCAATGTCCCCTGCCTAGCGAGTGCAGTTTGGTTGAGGGTGAGTCCTTCAATCAAGGTATGCTGAGCACAGTTCTGCTGCCCTTGATTCACACAACAAGGATAACAACCTTTTAGTACCCCTACCCCCAATAACAAAGTGACTTATGATTCAACATCAGCCAAAAATGATCATTTGGGCAAAGCAGCCCCATCATGCTGAGCACCTAGGCACGGTGAGTGTGTCCAGGCACACAAGGTCAGCTCCTAAAGTCCTCTTCTCCAGATCATCACTAGAGGTGAGGGGAGAGCTCATTCAAACCCTGATTAGCCTTGCTATCCATGTAAATATTCAGTCCCTGTTGGAATATTGCTAAATTCTTGGCCTCAGTGATGTTCTGTGGCAATGACAGTCTAATGACACATTGTCTGAAACAATATTTCATTTTATCAGTTTTGAATTTGCCAGCTTCCAATTTAATTGAATGTCCCCTTGATATTATGTTATGAGTCAGAGAGAACAGAAGCTCCCAATCCACCTTCTCCACACCATTCTTATTTTATATACTTTTAGCATGTCCCCCTTTTTAACCTCCCTGGTGAAGTAAACAATCCTAGTCTTTTCAGTTTCCCTTCAAGAGAGTTTTTCCATGCTCCTAATCATTCTTGCTGCCCTTCAACGACCCTCTTTAATTCTGCAAGGTCTTTTTTGAGATGAGGTCAAGGTGCCCTGTACTATACGTACTAATTCAGGTGAGGATGCATGTTGATTTATATGGTGGCAATGTGATATTTTCCATAGTATTCTTCACTCCAGTCCTCATTCCTCCTACCATCTTGTTGGCCTTTTTAAGCACTGTTTTAAGCAGAGGATTTCATTGAGCTGTCCACAATGATGCCTAGGTCCCTTTTCTGAGTCAATCCAGTTAATTTACAACCCCCAAAGGTGTATGAATAGTTGAAAAATTTCCCTCCAACCAGATCAGTGGGAGTTTTGACTGAGTAAAGAGTACTTGTTTTAGACTCAAGGTTTTAAGAAGGACAAGTGGGCTTTCAGTTCATTCTCTCTATTTCTCCTCCACTTAAGATGATAAAGAAAGGGCAGAAGGGTTGGGCCATTGAGGGAAAGAGAAGAAAAATAAAAATTCTGAGGTTGTTCAATCTATGTTCAATTCTAAGGCTTGAGCAGTTTTTGGAATTAGTTGGTCTTTATATAACACCACTGTAGCTGGTCCTGGGATGTACTGTATACTGCCTATCCTCAATATGCCAGCGCTCACTGTGTCAGTTGGAGGTTTTGATCCTAACTGAAATACTTTATTACACTAGCCCAACTTGTGTTTGCTAGGTGGAGGAAAGACATAAATTTTTCAGTCCTTCATCTAGGTACCAGCCTCATAAACTCAGAGGGCTTGTAATCCTTAGCTACAAGGAAGCGAAAAATGAGTCTGTATGGATTAGGGGAATATGGTCTGGAGCAATAAACAGCTTGCCAACTGAGTGTGTCAACGGAGATAGTGTGGCTAATAAGCTTTATTGACAATTTGACATGTCTGTAAATCCAAGCAGAACTCAAAAAGTGTCTATCAAAGCTTAAATTCACACTTGGGAAAATATTTTCAGAGACATTTAAAATTAAGAGCAAAGCTAAGCAAGAGAGAAGTTCTGGAAAATAGAATCCTTAAGGGAAATAATTGATTAGCTTCTGTCTTTTATTTAATTGTTTTAAAGCAGACTCTGCTGCTAGTAAGCACTGACGTTAAAAGCTTTGCGAAATCACTGGTACAAATAAAACACCAACACTAGAATGTGCACAATCTTTTTAACCCTTCTTTAGAGATATTCCATCTATTCCTAACTTTCATTTCTATTTCATTTGTTCTGGGTTCTCTCTTTCACTTTAAATTAAGCTAATTTCTTTTTTATTATGGGTAGGATTGGCAACACGCCTCTTAAGGCTACCTGGCGCTTCCCAGTATAAGACCCCCTTTCAATTGCTTATAACTTTGTCAAACTTTAACCATTAGGGGCTGACATTTTCTACTCTGGTTGTCTGCCTCAGGTTGAATGTTATTGGAAAGTTTCACCCCAAATGGGTCAGCTGTTTCCAAGAATGTGGCTAATGAAACATACATTATTAAACAATGTTAAAAAGAAATCTGACCTCCTCGCCTTTGAGAAGTAGCCTTTGTACCGGGATTTGTCTTTTGCCACCCCTGTGAAAAATCTACCCAAATTTGGCCAAGTCATAAGCTTTTGAAAAATCACATTGTGAGCTTTTGAAAAATCACATTGTGCACATGCTCAGTAGAGATTTATTTAGAGTTTAGTAGTTAAAATTTCTGAAGATTCCATCCTCCCGAAACATGCTGTATCTTCTCACAGCTGCTAGGGCTGCTGACCAAACTACATTTGTCATTGCCATAGAGCAACTGAGTCCAGTCCTCCAGTCCAGGGCTACAGTGGCAAAGCTGAACTTTTCCTGTAATTATAGTTCCTGCCTGCTCTGGGCTGGGCACCAGGACTGACAGCAGGGACCCTGACTCTTCTATGCTCTCAATGACCCATGTCCCGCTCCTTTCCCCCCTCACTGCCCCTCCCCCCACCGGCACCAAGAAGGATTCTGCCTGACTCAAATACACATTGGACAATAGCCAGACTGAAGGAAAAGAAAGGAGTAGATTGGAACAAGGAGCCAGGTGAGACTTGTATGGGAGTCATGGGGCAGACTGGTACTGGTCGGCCAAGGAGACTGGGACTAGGGACTGGGAGGTGGTGAAGGAAATGGGGGGAGGAGGGGCACAGATCAGACAAGGAGCTTGGGGGTAGGTGGGAGAATAAGACAGGCTGGACAAGGAGACTAGGAAACAGTAGGAAGAACCCACTAGCAAAGTGTGGCTTTATTCTCCTCTTGTGGTGGCCCAAATAGTGGATGACAACCTACTATTGCTTTCAGTCACTCCGTGAGCTCAAGTGACAGAGGTCAGGGTTGTGGATCCAAATGTTCCAACTTTGCTTATGACCTGGATGGATGTCAAAATGGTTCTACATGATAGAATTTCTGTTTGATTTTTAAAAACCTAGGAAGTAGCACATATGTGCACGCACACACAAATTTTGTTAAAAGAACATTAAGATTGCCATGTAAAAAGTTAGGAAAAGCCAGAATTAAAGTTGCCCATGCAACCCTAATTCAGCACCCTTATGTATATGCGTCAAGATACAGTCTTCAATTAAATGATCACATACTATTTTTCCACAGTTCCCCTGCCTCATTCAGCTCAGGGGATGAATCAGGGTCATGCATTGAGGCTGACTGCTGTTTTCAGGACCCCCTGCCTTATTTGTTATATAAGTTGGAAGGTTTTAGTGAATGAGGTAGGGCACTGCAGGAAGAGAAAGAGGGTCTCATTGGTAAGACAGTTGACTGTTGCCCTGGAGATCTGGAATGTACTCTCTTACTCTGCCACAGAGTTCCTCTGTGATGCCTGGTAGTCACTAAGAGTCTGTTCCTCATTTTCTGAGGGCCTGACTAGAAATCCTGGGGTCTGGCTTGCAGAAGTTCTTAGTACTCACAACTGCAACTGAAGTTAATAGATGCTGTGCTTTGAGCATATGTAATGCTAACACAAAAAAAAAATTAGGCCCTAGGAATCTCAGATTGGGCATCTAAAATTAGCAGACACTTTTGACTGTGCCTTAGCTCCCTATCTGTAAAATGGGGATAATACCATCCCCTCACCGTACCCAACTTTTGAGATTAATTAAACACTCATTAATTAAACACACTATAGTGATGAGTGCCACAGAAAAACCCAGGAGGAAATTAATACTTCTGTCTTCAGAGCAAGGTTTGAATTGTGTGCAGTAAATAAGGCCTGGAGTCACACATTGAACAATGAAGATAAAACAAAATATTTAACACTTGTTCATTAATGGGCATTACAATTCTAGTATTTCATAGCATTTCTCTGCCTGAAGGTGATTTTTTTGAGGTTCAAGCAAAATCCATCCTCCTTTTTTGAGGCATGGAACAATACATTTTTCCATTATAAACTAATAAAAGCAATAAGGCCACTTCTGGTCATGCTCAGTGGGCATTTGCTAAACTTTCAGCAAAGCTTAACAAAGTCCTTCCCCCTTTGTGACATCACTGCATATTCTCCTTTCTGGTGCCTGGGCAAGGCGTAAGGGCTGCAGGTAAAAGTTAATCGGGGACATACTCCATAAAGCAGGTGATCATGGTATCACCCTTAATGTTCTGTTACTGCAGTTTATTTGCCTGTATGGAGTCTAAGGGTAGATTGTGTCTTGAGGGTAGACCCTACACTGGGGCAGTTTGTTATCTCTCCATCCAAAGGGGAACACAGGAAGGCATTGTGATTCAAACAGTCACAATCCTTCCCTAAGTCCCTGGGGCACCATACTTTCTTCTCAAAAACCTCAAGTTCAAAAGAAGATGCTGGTTCGATGCCCCTTATGCAAAAGAAAAGTTGAAATTCTATTTTTCATTAGATGGAAAAAAGAAATGGTTGAAGAAAGTGCTGTCTAGTGCTTTTGGTGTCTGACCTTGCTCATTAGTCTCCCTTGCTTAAAAAAAAGGCTCGGAAAATTGCATTACCCTATACCATCAACCCTCACTCAATACAGACACAAAAGGCTGGAGAGAGAAATCCCACAGAGCTCTAGTATTGACTTGTTAGAATTCCAGGTGTCTGCCAGCAATGTAGTAACTCTCTATAAGTAATGAACAAGCATCTGAGAAGGACACCGTGCCCTTTTTGATTCATGTTCTAGTTTTTTAGAGAATCTATTAATTGTCATTGTTTTTCCCCTGCACTTAACAATAAATTGTCCTGCATGCCAATAAGTGTTCTCTGCTACTTCTATGGGAGGAAATTTATCTTTTGCCCTGGTGGATTCTTTGTACAGCATGTTCCTCAGGATCCCAGTTGGAAATGCATGTATTAGAGCTCAGACTGGGAAGAAATACATTTTAATTTTCTTAAGAACTCCTAATATTAGTGTTTTATGTGGAGGAGTGACACTTTTCACATTCTTTCTTGTGGCTAATAATAATTATTTCTTTTGTGTGAATTTCTAGTGTAAAAAAAGTGTCATGTGACATTTGTGCAAGTTTACCAATAGTTAACTCTGAATCAATGATTTGCCTATTCTGGGCTTTTAAAAAATAAATATTTATATCATTTTCATGTGAAACTTGTATAGCGACTATCAAGCAATGTTCCATTCATAACTCAGGGGGTACCCATGCATGGCAGGGAGGATGGTAGGGAGGGGGAGAAGATTCCCTACTTGAATAGCAGTGCTTGGAGGTACTCGCCCTGCCTTTGCACATGAGCAATATGGGGACGTATCTAAAGGCCACAAGAGGCTCTTGATTCAATAGGCATTGAATCAGGCCCATGGTGAGAAGCATCCTTTGCTGTACCTTTAAAAAGGCAGAGGCACCAACTTTGAGTTCTCGGGGGGGGGGTACTCGACCCTCACTCTGTCCCAGGCCCAGCCCCTACTCCACCCCTTCCCCCAAGCTCCCAATTCAGTCAAGTCCATATTTCCTGGTTTCAGTTGGCAGGACATGGTGGGCTGCAGGGGGAAATGGCCAGACCTTCTTCTGATAGTTTCTCTCCAGAAAAATAATTCCTGGAGCACTGGCTCCTTTAGGCTGGTGCTTGCCATGACAATTTTGTGACATCAGCAACACACTGCAGTGCCTGAGTTCACTGACATCAAACTTTAAGTGTTTAGATTTAAAATCAGCAATGGTAATTTGTGAGGGCTTATATTTCCCCCCTCACTTTTAGTCTTAATCTGCCCAATAAAAGAAATACCCTTTATATAATCTTATTTGGGAGCCATTCCTTGATATCATATCATAAAATGTAGAGGTTATGAAATAACTCCCTGCAACAATTACTTTGCTATAAATGACAAATCACAGAAGTGTTGTGCCTTGCACTATCCACTGATGGACTATACAATTAATCACATTTTAATCAACACACACTGATAGCCTTTACTAAGGGCTTGTCTATACTACCCGCCAGATCGGCAGTCAACGATCGATCCAGTGGGGGATTGATTTATCGCATCTAGTCTAGATGCGATAAATCAACTGCCAAGCGCTCGCCTGTCGACTCTGGTACTCCACTGAAGTGAGAGGCGCAGATGGAGTCAACAGGGGAGCATCAGGAGTCGACTCACCGCAGTGAAGACACTGCGGTGAGTAGATCTAAGTACGTCGACTTCAGCTATGTTATTCACATAGCTGAAGTTGCATAACTTAGATCGATCCCACCCCCGCCCCCAGTGTAGACCAGGCCTAAGAGAAAAATATACCACTATGACTGTTCCAAGCGCTAGTATATCATAGTTACTTAGTTTAACTTTTCCTTATAACTTCACTTTTCATTAGCTACTAATAGAATTATCCTGGTGTACAATGGTCTCCTGAAACTGTCCTCATTTGGTAGTTTGAAGATGGAGCAGCATAATATTTTGCTCTTCTCTTTCCTGAAATTTGTGTATTAAAAGATGCCCCTTTTGACTCTATGCTGGAGTTTTTCTGAGTCCTCTCATTTTCCTGATTGACAAGTTTTCTGCTGTAACCTGTGTCATCTTCCTTGTCTCTTCTTACTTTTGCAGTGTATGTCACCTTTTTCTGCTGCTTTTGTATGATACTTCATACTCTCATTTCTCTGAGTTTATTCACTACACTATCTTGTAAAAGCCAAAGCAAAAGAGGCATTCTTGGAGAAATGTGGAAGTCATAACATGAAGGAGGCTGTATCAGAGTGGAGGATGAATACTTCTTTTGTGTTGTTGTTCATCAAGGCCTTGAGTGCCATTGGTCATTGCAATTAATAATTTGTTTGAAGTCATTTTAGTTAAATTTGTTAGATGTCCAGGGTGCCACAGTCTTCCAAAGGACTCGATATTCTACTTTTGAGTAAGGACTAAGGTCTTACTTTTAAACTTTACATTCTGAAAGTATTATTGCACTTCATAAAAATGATAAGCTCTTTGGGGCAGAGACTTATTCTGTGTTTGCAAAGCACCTAACACATTGGGGTCCCAGTTCATGACTAGTGCTCCTAGGCACTACCACTATAGTAATTATATATTAATCAGTTAAAGAATATGTTCCGTTTCACAACAGACCCACAGTGAAGTTAGATAACATACAATCCTCTTGCTGGAATGTTGCAGCATAACCCTTTCTTAGAATTCACAACAATAGCACACAAGAACCCCAAAATAAGAGAAACAAAGCGGGCTGCTCCCTAAGACAGAGGAACAACTCAACCTACCTTACTCTCTGTACCATGATCAATGGAACCAGAGTCAGAGAGCCCATGTTCCCTGGAGGGACTGCTATTGACAGGACACCAGGAAGGAACACAGGGAGTTAGGCTGGAAGCCACTCAGGCACGTGGACAGAGCAGAGCACAAATGTTAATAAAGTTCCACTTGTTCAACTTGCAGATGTTATCCTCAATGTAGGGAAAGACAGCAATGATACAGTAGCTGAACGAGACCGTGACAGAAGACTATAAACTTTTCTACAGTGATATGGGAACGAGAACATAGAACTCAACCTAGAAAAAAATGTTACTCAGACAGTGAAGGTGAATATATTGGATGTTTGCTCACAGCAGAGGGACTTAAAGCAGATCCCAACAAGATCAAAGCAGTCAAAGACATGTCAGCTCCAGTGGAT
Source organism: Macrochelys suwanniensis (assembly GCA_033296515.1). Lineage (NCBI taxonomy): Eukaryota > Metazoa > Chordata > Testudines > Chelydridae > Macrochelys > Macrochelys suwanniensis. Next base: position 156,093,863 of record CM065775.1, on the reverse strand, counting down.
GTTTATGGTCGCTCCAGTCTGTAGACCGGAGCAGCCATAAATATCTGCATTACAAATGAAGTCATTCCATTTTGTGCCCAATATACGACGTTGGCATTTTGTGTGGAAAGTCTCCAGCTTTGCCCAGTATGAGCGGCCTAGTGTCCACTATGACACTAGTGGGGGGCTGCGTGTCAATAATTTATTTTTAGTGTTTATGTAAAAATGTTTGTAAAATTAGGAAACGTATCATGATCAATGGAACTGAAGCCAGCGAGCCCATGTTCTCTGGAGGGACTTCTTGATGGGACACCAGGAAAACTGGAACATGGGGAGATAGGCTGGAAGACACTCAGCCACATGTACAGAGCGGTGCTCTTGTTCAACTTAATCTGCATTCAGCCTCACTCTTTGCTAATGAAACATTATAGGCTGGTTTTCTGCAGACAGACTGTTGCTAGGCCCAGACTGCATACTTCCCTACATGCATAAAGGATCATGAAACCTCTTGCATTTAAAGTGATAGCTTGTAATTTTAATGCCATTTACAAGACACCAGAGTAGGGTGAGAGGGAGGTTCATTTCACACATTGCTGAAATGCAGCCAGTTCTGTGGTAGAACAGTGCAGCTGTTCATTTATACACAGCAACACTGTACAATAGCTTAGACAGAAAGTATAATACAGGGAATTTAATAATGAAAATTCCTAGTTCAATCTTGTCCAGTACATTGGGCTAATGCTCATATTCCTGCAAAGAGTTTCACAGCACCTGGAGCTGACTAAAAGTGGTCAGGAGGACCTTGGCTTTTCATATCATCGTAAGTATAACACCTTCAACAGCATAGTACCTGCTGGTCAGGAATTGGTTCAATAGTGATTCAGAAAGAAGAGAGAGTGCTTGTCAGGTGACCATCAACACCATTTCCTGTGGCTCCCTGAGTTTTCCCTATGTGCTAGCCACTTGAGGACTGATCAGGCACAACTTTAATATACGGAGATATGCCTATCTCATAAAACTGGAAGGACCTTGAAAGGTCATTGAGTCCAGTCCCTTGCCTACACTAGCAGGACCAAATACTGTACCCTGACAGATTTTTGCCCCAGATCCCTAAATGGCCCCCTCAAGGATTGAGCTCACAACCCTGGGTTTAGCAGGCCAATGCTCAAACCAGTGAGCTATCCCTCCCTCACTTAGCTAATAAGATCTGATGAGATTAGAAGCTTGAGGTGGTCATTACAATTGGCATGTTCTATGTGGTCATCATTGCATGAAGCAGAATCCCTGTACTGCTATTTTAATTATGCATATAACTTTACACCCACAATTGCTCCAAGGTCCCAGTTAGCACAATCTCATATTTTAAAGCCTTTTTAAAAGTCTATAATAGGTGCATCAATATAATTATTTCTGAAGAAAGAAATTACGTTAAATATTAATGTTTCAGTACAAACAATATTTATCACCATGTTAATTGCTGAAGAAAATCATATTTAGCAAGCTAGATATTAGTTTAAAATAGAATTTTGTAACTTTATCTTTATGACTGTTCCTTTCTGTCTCATTATATTTTATCTGATTATACATAATTTTCAGCTATTGCATTTATCTTGTGTCAGAAATAATATTGCTGCTCTCTAACATTTTTAGAACTGGAAAAATATTAATCAGACACTTCATAGGCCTCATGCTGAAAAAAAAATTTAAACTCATAGAAGAACCACCATCTTTGCCCTACCACAAAACTAATTTTTCACAATCGAGATAAAAACACTACATTACCAAAGTAAAGGTCAATCTGAAGGAAAAATGGTTTCTGGCTGACTAATAAAGTCATCTTTATACCAAAAGATAATTTACAGTTTTAACAGAAAGATGTTAATTCCTTTCCCCTCTTCTTTCTAGGGATATTAAGGAGTTGCTTGCTGCTGGTCAGATAAATAGCTGTAGATTTAACCTGATCACTCGTCACAACCTTTATTTCTCGTCACACTGAGTGTGGAGTCATACTAGAGATGCAGGCTCTAGGGTTTGCTGTTCAGGGGTAGGTGGTGATTACTGAGGGAAGTTATACCATCCAGGCACCTGTTTCCTTCAAAATAACCAACCACTGCAAAAGAAATAAAATAAAACAAAACCCAGTCTCACCCTCTCAAACAGAATGGGTTGCCTTTGATATTTAGAAGTGGTATTTGAAAATGTAAAGTTATTAATACCATAAGTTAAGGAAATCAGAACCAATATATTGATATGCAGAGAAAACTCCATCTCACCAAGTAGAATGGTTACAACAAAATTACATCAGTGTATACACTACCCTGTAGAATTTTAAATGCATAGATAGGAAAGTTCTTCTGTAACTCCTGAGCTAGTTGGTAGGAATGTCCTTCTTTTAAAATAACGAAATTATTGTAAAAGCAGCAAAGAGTCCTGTGGCACCTTATAGACTAACAGACATATTGGGGGCATGCTCCAATACGTCTGTTAGTCTATAAGGTGCCACAGGACTCTTTGTTGCTTTTATAGATCCAGACTAACACGGCCACCCCTTTGAAATTATTGTGTTGATTCACTTCTTTAGAATTAGATTCTGATATGCCATTGTACAGGGGTTGGGGGAGGGAGCATCATTCCCCTCCTCCCCCACCCCAAATCTGTGTGCAGTACTGACCTATCACAACTGCAGGGATGTGAATGCACAGCACCCGGGCTGTGTCCTCAAAGTTGGTAAGGAGTAGATGGGGGCACGCTTCTCTCACACAGGCAGTAACTTCACAAAGGCCTATGCCTTGGCGTTATACCAACCATCTAGGCAAGAGCTGAGCAAGAATGGGACTCTAGTCTTTCACATAAGTCCAACAAGTTGGAGAAGATCAGCCAGGAATCTCACAGAGGGCTGTCTCTTTACATCAACCCAGCAAGCTGTAGTTGAGCCATGGAGCTCACAGAACTTTGTGTCTTGACATCGGCTCAGCCAACCAGTGGTGCTGAGTAGGTAACTTCTCAGATGTCTGTGCCTAGATATCAACCCAGGAAGCTAAAAGCTGGCCAGACATGCCAAACCCGCCAGACATGCCAAACATGCCAAACAAAATACAGAAATTAGTCGTGTTTTTGGCTTAATTGGCTTGTTGGCTAGTTTTTGGCGTGTAGCTTGTTTGGCTTGTAGCTTGTTCTTGTTGCTTCTTTTCTTTTTGATCTGCTCCTGGCAAGCAGGGTCAAGCAGGGGAGAGAATCAAGGGTGCAGGGAGCTGGCCCACCACTGTCCCAGACTGCACGCCGGGGGGATCTAGTCACATAAAGTGTTGGGGTTCTTAGGGATTGGCTTGTTTTGGCCTTATTTTGAAATGGGATTAGCTTGATTTTTGGCTTATTGTGAAAGTTGGGGTGCTTATTTACTGCGTGAAAGTTGGCAACTGTGGAGCTGACCCATAGAACTGATAGAAGATAAGGCCAGCCCAATAAGATGGCGGTAGTAAGGCAGTAACCACACAAAAACCTGGTCTCTGACCAAGCAAACAAGCAAGATTGGTGGTAACCAGTAGTGTCATAGATATTTTCCTTGACTCACTAAAGCTACTGAGCTGGTGAGTTCAGAGGCCTGAGCCTTGACATTAACCCACCAAACTAGAAGTACGGATGGAAAGCCCTCTCAGAAATTAGTGCCTTGAAATTACCCCAACAAGCTAGAGATGCTGAGCCGGTGAGATCACAGAAGCACGTGCTTTGATATCAATCAAGTTCAGAGGAGCCTAACATCACTGAGAAATGCAAGGTAGAATTGCTGAGTCAGTGAGCTCAGCGGTATCTTTTAGTGAACGATGCTGCGCAGGGGTTAAGGAAAAGGGGGAGCATGTTGGAACACAGCTTGACTCTGCTAACACCAGAAACAGTGTTCTCCCTGGGCATGGAAGAGTTCAGCTCCTTGAAGTTTCCCTCCTGCCTGTTCACTGTCTGGTAAAATGAGGACATATCGGGTAGGAGTATCTGCAGGCCTGCTTCAGAAGAGCAGGAGGTGCTGTCCCTGGCTGGTGAGTTGATAGGGCTCTAACCCTTCTTGCCAGTGGGTGGATCAGCACCAGCATCTGATGGGAGAAAAACTGTCTGAGCTGAGGCCCCTATCTGCCTCCTTTCTTCAACTGCAAGATCTGTCCTTCTGCTGGCTCCCTCTCCCATCCAGGGGGACAGAGAAGGAAAGTAACAGTCTGCCACCTCCAGCTCTCCCTCTATTCCAGGGACAGATGGAAACTCGGTCTCTGGCTTCCCTTCTTTAGCCTGAATCCAGGAGAAACAGAATGGTCTTGTCAGTTCTCTCAGCTCTTCTGGCCCTGTATAGTGGAGAGGGTCTTTGGGAAGACCATGATTTGCCTATTGTGCTTCTCCACACTCTGCACACATCCACACTCTCTGGCAGGGTATGAGCCTTCATGGAAACTGTTGTGGCATTTGGTAGGGTATTCTCTTGTCCTATCGCACAAGATGATGTACTATCACTTTACTACACGGATGTAACATCCATGGGACCAGAAATGAGGAGCTCCCCACTTCAGTTTTGGTCTGGTTTAACCATGGCCTGTCCTGGCTGGCTTAACAGGCTGGGGTCAGGGAAGCATAAAGGATAGTGCAGCCTGTGTAGTCCTCTGAGCACTGGGCCACTTGAGGAGGTATTGACCCTACCGGAGGCAAAGTGCCTACGTGAGCTAGCTTTCTGTGGGGTGATGACATTCTTCCCCATCCCTTAGTTGCGCCAGTTGCTAAGTACTGCAATTCAATCCTTGAAAACAATGTATTCTTTGAGGTATATTTTACCCACGTTTCTGTAACTCCTGTTGATCCTTACTGGGACAAGGAAAGAGTGTGGTACTTAAGATCTGAAGTGTCATTACTATGTATAGTTTTCAGCCCATGCACCAGTACAGTTTCATACCGAATGTTGTTAGCGGAAATGAAAAACAATCTTTGCTTTTATGGCAACATGAAGCTATTTTGAGAGCAAAGAGTGAACTGAAACTCTTAAGTTTAACTCTCTAATTTTCTAACATTGTTTGAAATGTGTATTTCCCTATACCCCCTTGTTTTAATGCCTCATAGGGCTGTTTTGTATTCATGGCTCTGGAGGAAAATCTAATGTTTTTCCATTTTACTGTGCTGTCATCATTCATTTTGGTACAGACTTGAGAAGTAAAGCAAGAAGTTAGCCAAAGGCATTTGTGAGTAATTACACTTGCACTACATTTCTCAGTAGTTAGCTGGGAAGTTTCAGTGTGTACAAGGATTGTTTGCCTCTTTACAGGAAGAGTCTGACAAAGTTTTATTATCCATCTAGTATTTGTTATTGATTATAATTTTCTGAAGGACAAAAGAAGGTTAACATTCTAGTGTTTGTTCTGGAAATGGAATAGATAGTTCTGTAATACTCACTTATAGAATTAGAGATTTATTGGACACTGCAAGTTCCAGTGCCAACTCCAGCACACGCAGGCAGGAAGTTGCTAACTTGCTAACCACCCCAGATTAGAACAACAACATAACATACAAGACAATAGCTTAATGCTAAGATAAGGATATAGTACCATCTACTGATGGAGGTACTTGCTAAACTGGCCAATACAGATCATATAGTAGGATAATCTTTGGACAGAGGAGGAGAATCCTGTTGTTTGTGTATCGGTACCAGCATTTGAGCATGTTAGTAGTGGATAAGTCTTAATAACCTGGGAGTCTGAGGTTTGTGAATATTATGTTGCATTTTAGATTGGACATAATGCCATATGGAGAGTCTAATGTTGCTGACAGCCATAGAACACCCTTAGAATGTGTCTTCACCAGAAAAAAAGGTGTGATATTAACTCAACTTAGCCAACTTGCAGTAAAATCCTACCTAAGACAGTGCGGTTTGAAGTTTTCACAGAAGGTTGCCGGTCATGTTAAAGATTTTACCTTGAGTTAGTTCAACTGAGTTAGCCAACTCAAGTTAAGAACACACCATTTTTTTCCCTTGTGAAAACAAGACCACGTGTGTCCATCTGACTCATTCTACATAGGGACAAACCAAATCGGTCCAGTGTCTGACAGTGGTCAACTAATGTTTCAGAGGGAGCTTCTAGAAACCCCACAATGCATAATTATGTAATAACCTGCCAACTGGGGAAATTTCTTCTTAACCTTCTCCACTTAGTGGTTGGTCAATGCCTGGAACTGTGAGGGTTTATAACCATTTTAAAACAAAACATATATGTTATCATAGACGCGTCATGCCATAGCATGGTGAAATCTGGCATTGTAGCCCCTCTGCTCCTCACCCTCCTCTGGACTTCAGTGGTCTGTCCAGTGGACTTGGCCCTCCAGCCGGGTCACATGAAGAGTCCCACACATTCCAGGGTAATAACTCCCCAGTTCAAAGGAACAATGACTCTACCATCCTTTCCAGAATCAGCCTGTGTTTAACACAGCTTCTCCTCTGGTTCCTAGGTTTCTCCTTAGGTCCTCTCAGCTCCTTCTTTCCCTGTCAGAACATCAGCCCCTCAGGACAGCCTCTCAATGCCTTGCCCCATTTAAAGGACCTCCTCAAGTATTAATTCCATCCCTGTGGGCTTCTCCAATCTGCCTTTCCCAGACTCTTCCCAGAGGTAGGGAACTTCCTACCTCTTCTCTCCTGGATTTCTCACTCTTGGGCCTCTCTCCTAGACCTTCTCTGTAGCTTTCACTTTCTTCCTTAATGAAGATGACCCAGGTCCTCCCCAGCTGGGTCTAATAACAAATCAAGCCCATTATAATCTCCAGATGCTGCAAAGTAGACTAACTGAGCTCTGACTCCTATTAACTCTTTGTTCACCTGTGTGGGGTAGAGGCCCCATCACAGATGGTAACAAGAAGGGATAGATAAAGAGCTCTTGACATTTAAATAATTTATTTCAGAATTTGTTTTATAAATCAGTTATAATTTTCTTAATAAAAACGAAAAACAAAATAATATCAACATATTTGTTTATTAATAATAATCATTATTTATAGAATACCTTATTGCTTCACCCTTACTCATGAGGAAGAATATCTTGCTTTGAGCAGTGCCACTGAAATTAATACGATTGTTTTGGATTAAGGTTCTACTCAGTGTAAGAATGACTGAGTTGGAGTCCATAGTGTCTAAATTGTGGTAGGACCTTCAGTAAATAGTTGAAAAGACATGGAGTATTTCCACCCCCAAGTATTCAAAAATTATGAATTAGGTACCTCCAGAACGATGAGATTTTTAATACAATCATGAGATTTCAAGAATAATACATTTGGCATTCTTTTTATTTGCTCTATGACTTTTGCACCTTTAGTATTCATATTTTAAGCTTATCTCTGCTACTGTGAGGGCTAGCTACTTCCTTATTCTTTTTCAATTAAAGCTGAATTTCTGGTGTAGTCACATGAGTCCAGGATGTAGGGCTTTAAGAAACACCTCAAATATTGCAAAACTCATGATAAAATTACAAGATATAAAGACACCAGAAAGGTCTCTGTCGTGAATATACTGTAGATTACAATTCGAGGCAAGACAAGGCAAGTTGTTCTGAATGATTGGACCCCTGGATCTGGACAGAGCCCCGCTAACGCCATTGGGGCTCCATGTAGGCATAGATGTCCCCTGGCATGCAGTTCATTGTAGGACTGGGTGCTAAAGTTGGCCATAACATTTTAGAAATAGAGTAGGGTGAAAATTTTTGGATGACGCTTTTTTTTTTTGGTCACCTCCCAAGAATGCAGGTTGAAACTCTTTGCATGTTCATGTTGAATTCGCCATGTTGTTTCAGTCAGAATGCCCAAATCCCTGGAAACAAAAATTCCAAAGAAGTCAAAGTGTTTCCTTTTGACATTTTCAAAAGGAAACATTTTGACTTTTCAACTCACAATGACTTTTCATTTCAAATTTTACGTCAGTTTTATTACAAATACTTTTAAAGGTTAAAATAACCTTGAAAACAAACCAAAACTTTGTTTTGGTTCAGACACCAAATAAATAGATCTTATTTATAATGAGAGCTCTGCTATAATTAGCGCACCAATTAGAGCATTGGAGTTTCTGTGACCAGAATGTTAGTTCAGCTGCTGTGGCTCAGCACTCTGTCACAGTTGCCTTTTGGTTCTCGAATAGCCTTTGTGGCTTCATAGATAGACTATGTGAGAGAAACAGGGGGGAGAGACTTCCATCTCATGGTGCAGTTGATTATCATATTCTCAAATTAATATTAATTTGTTTTTATTTTCTCGGGACAGATGGACAGAAGAAAGTTCAAGAGGACTTTGACATAGACATGGACGCACCAGAAACAGAACGGGCTGCCGTGGCGATACAGTCTCAGTTCAGAAAATTCCAGAAGAAAAAGGCAGGATCCCAGTCTTAGTAGCTACCTCGTAGTTTAAAGTGGTAGTTCTGAGGTGATCTGTCAGGAAATTAATAAATAAAACTAAGATGCATGTACAGAATATTTAAAACCCTATTGGCAGGTATATAAAAATGAGCTTGTATGTGGCTTCATCTTTGTGATTATCTCCAGTCCCTTTTCTTCTGTAACTCACCATTTTGCTTGACGTTGTAATAAAAAGTTAGGATGAAGTAATTAAAGTGTCCTTTTTCATCCGGCTTTATATTAATCCAGCAAGCACAGTGTTACAAACAAATCCAGCCCAGATGCCTATTTTCCTCTTCACTTACAGCTTGGAGACATAATGCAGCACCGTATGTTATGAGATTTTTGCTGAGGGAAGAGAACACGTCTGAGCCCTGCTTACCTCATTTAGAGAATTCCAGCTGCCAGTCAAATGTGACAATAAAATGATTTTTCCTGTAATGAGGTGAAAGTGAAAAATCACAGACAGGAGGTGTTATAGAAGAGGCAGGGGAGCCATTTATTTTGGTCTCACAAATCGGACAATAAAATGGTTTAGATGAGGAAATCACCACCCACAGAGATCAAAAACAGAGAACACAATACATCCCCATTTGGATCCTACTGGTCAGAGTTACACAGCTTATGACAGATGTCAACAGTTCTAGAAATAACCCTCCCCCTCCACCCCCCGCCAACACCATACACATTCAGAGATTTGATGTAGAGGGAGATTTTCCCCTCTAAACTCTTTCTTTCCTGATTATAACAGTACATTACCTATCCAAACAATTAATGCGTTTTTCCTGGCCCTCCATATTTTCCCATGGTTTGCTAAGAAAACCATAACATATGCTTTGCCTCCCACTACAGTTTGCTCTTTCTCTAGGTACTTTATGTGATCCCCACGCCCCTCTTCACTGAAATATCTTAGCTTTTCATTACTACATTTAGCCTCAAAGTAACCCTTGTAAGGTAGGGAAGCACTATTTTTCAGACAAAGTGAGTGACTTGTCCATGATTACCCGGGAATCCTGTGGCAGAGCCAGGAATAAATTCAGATTTTCTGAATCCTAGTTCAGTGCCTCAACCACAAGACCATATTTTATCTTTAGCTTTGATGCCTTTCTGTTGCTTATCTCCTTTAGAAATTTCACAAATAACTTGCCAATATGAGCCTAGTAATCTCAGGATATAGAATGTAGAGAACATAGACTTCCCATATATCTTTCAAAAGGTACACCACACCATATAATAAGAGCCTCAGGGTGATAATTTTAAAATTGTAATGGGTTTTGGTAATACCATTTTGTTTAGGTCAATACGTTTTTTATAAAATAAATAAAGGATTGCATTAACCTTGTGCGCTATGTCATCTGAAATAGCATAAACTTTGTAATAGTTCCTTAATTGGATAAAAGCTATGGGCAAAGCAATAGGCTTTTATTCTTTATCTGACACCCCTTGGAGTAATTTTACTCACATGGTTAAATCATATGGTTGGGGCAGAATGAAAACCATTTCATTGTTGAAACACAGCAACTGGGGCTATTGGTAAATGGATTACTAGCTTTTCAGCAACAGGACTATTTTTCAGCTTCAAGATCAGAGTGCAACTCACAAATAAAGTCTGCACACACAATGGAACGATCAAGAAGGCGTGAGAGAATGACATTTGGATTAATTGCTACAGACTTTGATACAGACAATCCTTTTATAGCAGAGTATTTTTCTCTCACAGCTTCACTGCAGATTCCCATCCATGTGGGCAACAGTCTCATGCCTAACGCTTGATTTTGATTGGTTTTTTGCTCATTTTCAAGGCAGAACAGTTTTAAACAAGGTTTTCCTTATCACAAACCTGTACCATCAGTAGGTTGGGTTGTGGGAGGGGTTTGCAGGCATAGGCATACTTTTCTGAAGCACATGACCTATATTCAGACAATAACTTGCCCTGTACTTGGGGCTAGGCTTATACTTTTCATTTGTCTCTCATTTTTACTTCCAAACAGCAAGTGGGCACTCTAATTCACTTGCCCTGGGAGTTTCCTAGCTGAGAATAGTATACGTTTATGCTGCTACTGAAATACCCAGGTCCCAATGGGTAATCTGAAAGATTCCTCCACAACACATAATCTGAGAGAATAGAAGGACATCAGCCTCAAAAAGAACCTATCACAAATGGGTCGAAGATAACGTAATAGTAGACAGTGGGCTGAGTGAATCTAGACCCTTGCCATGTGTGGAAGTAGAACACTGAATTCAATGGATAAAACCTCTAGACCAGGGATCTCAAACACGCGGCCTGCGGGGCTCTTCCCTGTGGCCCGCCAGGCTCCCCTCGGCCCCCCCATCCCCCCCCTTTTTTTTAACCCCCAGGCAGTTCCTGCCACCAGAACAGCTGTCTGGCGGTTTCTGGGAGGGAGTGGGGAGGAACGGGGAGCCGTGCGCACAGGGGAGGAGGCGGAGAAGGGGCGGAGAAGGGGCAGGACCTAATGGAAGGGGTGGAGTGGGGGCGGGGCCGGGGGCAGCGATGGGGTGGGGTCAGTGATGCGGCCCTCAGGCCAATGCACTAGTCCTCATGCGGTCCTCGTGGTAATTTGAGTTTGAGACCCCTGCTCTAGACAATCACGAGGTGGAAAATGATGACGATACCATCTTTCCATAAGCAGCTCCAGAGACTAAAACACTAATGATTCCTGTGAGATGGACCCACTAAATGGTTAACCCGCAAGCTCATCAGTGAATGATCAGCAATGCCATGGAGACAGGGATCAAATTCTTAAGTCATTTAAAAAAAAACCCAGCAGCTTATTTTTTTATAATTATAGCTGTGTACATGCCTGGTTAAGTGTAGTTAGGACAAAGTAAAAATGTTTTATTGTTAGCCTATACTTCAATGGGGAAGGCCTGTAGAATAGTCAGCTACTCATTCCATGGTTGTTTACTTCAGATCAGAATTTAGGCAGATCCTGTGTGGTAATACTACCTGTCTTCCTGTGTCTGTGAGCTAGACAGCCAGGGAACGGCAGTGTCTGCGTGGGCCCAGCAGCCTCAATAAAGGAACTTCCTTCTGTTTACTACACCTACGCCTGTCTCTTCCCTGTTATGAGGGATCTGGCAAGTCCTCTAGATTTGCAAAGTGCTCTTCACATTATTCATTTTCTTCCTGGATTGCTTGCACTTGTTGTCCATTCTCAGGCCAGTGGTCCATTTTCTTCTGCCATATGTGACCCTGGTGAGCTGCCACCCCTGGATGCCTCACTTGCATTATGACCAATGGTTTCTCTGACCCAGTTATCTACCTGTTATCCCACAAAGTAGCCTGCAGCTCATGTGTGGTTGTGGTAGTTCCTGAATATCCTGTCCAGGCCCCAGTTTTCTGGCATACAAGCAAGATATATACAGGTGTCCTCTTTGTGATTATTCCATTCCATGTACTAATGGTTAATAACAACATGTTGCTCTGGATGCAGCAGTATTGCCTGGATCCTTTTGTATTTGTACATCTTATATAATACAGATCACCACAAGCCTTGCTAGACGATGCAAATTGCACCTTATTTTTGACATTCACCCTCTTGAGTATAAAGTGACCCACCTAGAATCAGCCAGGGAATCAAGCCCACTGAGTAACTGGAAAGATAGTTTCAACTATATATATATACACACAGTGCATAGGCAGTAACAAATACTCTTTTGGATTGCTTGCAGAGCAGACTTTTCATCAGATCTGTTTAGTGAAGTGTATTTCAGCAGCTACTGTATAATCTAGTTCAGCCAGAAATACATCAGTTTGCAGCACATTTGAAATTGCTCCAAAATATCTTGGCTGAATATAGCAGTGTAAATATGTCAGGAAAGATATTTACAGAATTATGAATTGGGGAGGAGGGTGGCAGACAGCACAGGAGGTTGGCTGAATAAAAAGAAAATAAATGTAGTAAATAAGGGGTATGGGTGAAAGTTCACAGAATCATTTGAATGGGAATGCTAATTTGTTAAAAACCACTCTTACCCTTTTTGTGTGGGTCTGCAAAGCAAGTTTTTCTTGTTCAGTCTCCAAAAATATCCAACTGCTGTCTACTATGATCACACCCGTTATCCTTCGGGCTGGCTTGAGGATTTGCGGAGATTAGTTAGATGCTTCCTTGGGATACAACCAAACTCAGCTGATTCATTTTAAATAAAAAATTGTGTGTGGTCTGTGTGTGTTGAGAGGGAATCTTCAGATCTCCCAGTTTCCTGTTACAGAAGTGTTGCCCATGTGCTAGAATCCATGTGTAGTTGCCAGTATTTGATAAAGTTTTTTCCCTTCAGGGTAAATTGTTCAAACAAGGGATCTGGGGGCTCCTACTGCCAAAGGGATTGGGTGCATTTTGGTAAATTTTAACACTTATATAGCACTTTACAGACATTTGGGGCCTGATCCAAAGCCTGCTGAGGTCAGTGGAAAGATTCCCATTGACTCCAGTGGGCTTTGGATTGGGTCCTATCTCATTAATCAGCACAACACTCCTGTGAGGTAATAACAATAAGTAAGAATTGTTATCCCCATTTTACGGAGAGGCAAACTAAGGCAGAGTGATTAAGTGACTTGATTAAGACTACAGTGGGAGTCTTTGTCAGAGCTGGGATTGAAATGCTGGAGTCCCCTGGTCTCAGTACTGTGTTTAGTCCTTTAAATAAAGTTGTCTCTCATGGCCAGAGGTTACAGGCAGTGGGGGGAGAGAGAGTGGGTTTTTGGGGTATCCACAGACTGTCAGCTCGTTATCTCCTAAGTTTACACACCTCCACCTCCCCTGCCTCTCTCTCACTCATTGAAAGCAAACAGCAGGGGCTTTGTTTGTTTTTTAAAAGCAGATAAGCAGCCGCTCACCGAAACAGACCCCAACCCCTCCTCCTCCACCCCCCCCCGCCGCCTCTCTCTTCAAGCAAATGTTTGTTGCCAGCACTCCCCTGCCTGCCTCTCACTCATTCAAAGCAAACACTAGCTGTATTTGTTTTTTTGATAAGTAGCCCCCAAAATGGAGCTCTGAACTCCAACTCGGAAGTGCCGTTTCAAAATAAAGGGAGCTTCCGGAGGTCAGTGAGTGCATACTCCCACAACTACATTACAGCAACAACGTCTCAGCCACTATGCAACAGCTGTTATTCCTCTCGGGGAGGTGGAGTACCAGCAGCGCTGTAGCCACGGAGATACAGCGCTGTACGTGCCTTGCCAGTGTAGACAGTGAGTGAGGTACAGCGCTCTAGGAGGCTTTATTGTGCTGTAACTCGCAAGTGTAGCCAAGGCCATAGACACCAAAGTTGATTACTGGGAAGCTGTAGGAGGGGTTTTTTGTTACTTGTGATTCTAATGGATATGTGTACACTTGACATTTTAGTTGTATTTAAACACACATTAACTAACCTGATTGTAAATTCGAGTGTAGAAACTCTACAGATGTTGGATCCAGTGTACACTAGAAATTATAATCATGTTTGTTAATTAATGTGTGTTAAAAACATAAGTAAAAATTCAAATGGAGACATACCCAAAGTAAAATCAATTCAGTATTTCAGCCTAATTATTGGGTTGCATTAATTTATATGTTCACAATGAAAAGGTCTAGAAACTCATCTAAAAAAGAAAGCTGAAATTAACCGTGACATTTCTAGTGCTCACAGTCCAGTTCTGAGTTGGTTACTTAGTCCATCTCCTATAATGTGGCACTGCGGTTTTCATTACCCTTAAACTGTCCCTGACAGATGGGCTCCTACCCTTCAATAGCTCTAGTCATAGTGAATCTAAAACCTTCTTTGGCCGCTTGTTCCATTCTGAACTTTCCTTAAAGCTACAAAGATTTCTTCATATTTTACCTAAATCTTCCCTGTGCCACTTATACTCATTGGCTGTAGACCAAATATTCCCAGTTCCCTTAACCTTCCTCATAGGTCTCATATTCCAAAACTTTAATAATTTTTGTTGCTATCCTATGAACTCTGCCAGTTTATCTATGTGCCTGAAACTAAATGCAGCCATCCAGCTGAAACATAACCAATGCCAAGCACAGGAGAATAATTACCTTGATTATTCTATATGCGATACTCCCCTTGCCACAGATGTATATGGTTTCTGGCATTTTCATGACAGTGTCACTTTGTTGGCTCATATTCACTATTGTTTCCATTAAGTCCCAGATCCACTCTGTGTTCCCACTGTCTAGTCAATATTTTCCCATTCTATACACAGTTGTCTTCATTTTTAGAAGAATGTATTGGCTGTTAAGTACCTCTCCTCTCTTTCTAACTCATTGACAACTTTGTAATGCTGTAACAGTTCAGGAATCCAGGAAAATAGCCTTTACACACAGCTCTTTACCCTGTAAACTGGGCAGGAATTTTAATTAGATCACACTTGTGTGTGTGTTTTCTAGTACTTAATTATTTCAGCCAGGTGCAGAAACACCAATGAACTTTTTTGAACTTAAGAAAAGGGTTGGATCACTTATTTTATTCAAAAGAGTTGGCTGGACTCTCCCTGCAATGATGAATTATTTGGTGGGAAAAGTCTGAATATGCTTATCTAAAAATAACCCATAAAATAAGCCTGAGGACTGCTACCCGCTTTCAGTGTGGTATGACTTAATGCTGTTGTACAAGGGCCAGACTGTGATACTATTATTTACAGTGAACAGTAGTTTACACCATAAATAGCCTTACTGAAGTCAATAGGTCTATTTGTAAAGTCAGATACCCTTAATCATGTGAAATTGTATCGTGATCCCCCCCCCCCCCAAAAAAAACCCCAACCTACATAAAATAGGTAAATTTAGTTTAGAGGTGAGGCAAAATGATATTGCTCTTTTTCTTTAATCACCAACATTTCAGTAGGGATTCAAGTCTAGTTCACTTAAAATGCTTTACTATATAAATATTAATAGTGATAATAAAATACTGCTAATAGAACAATAATAAAGCCAAAATCTTAAATTGTGGTAGCACTTCCAAAGACAGAAAAAAATACTGTCCCAACCCCAAAAGTGTACAGACCGGTATTGAAAAAGCATATGTCACCTGAAGTGAACAAAAAGCATTTTTATTGAAACTAGGATTATTATTTTTTTCAATGCAATATATTTTTTAAGACAATCAGTTGTAGTTTATCTTCACTTTCTTTGGGCCAGTTTCTGGATCCAGCCACATGCAGCTGCCATGGAAGCATAAGGGGGAGTGGGCCACAAACACCCCCACCCCCACCATGCCCATGTTAATATCCCTCCATCCCTACTTCCAGCAGTAGCGGGAGGAACAGAGTTTACGTACCCAATATTTTCCCTGTCCTATGAAGGTGAGCAAGGAGTGGTCAGAACTTATCATGGAAATAGGCAGACTCTTAAATCTTCTGCACAACATATCAGGTAACATAGCTGAGCTAATAGTCCAATAGCAAATCATTATCCCACCCCCCGGAAAGTGCAAGAGAGAGAGGACAGAGAAAGAATTCTGTTACGGGCTTATTAAAATGGCCCTTATTAAAGATACGCCAGAGATGCAAAATTCAGAATTTTTCAATCTTAATTTTCCCAAAGTTGAAGTTGTGTGTTTTTAGAGGCAGAGTTTTGGTTCAGCCCATTATGGTGACCGGAACTAGTAAGAACACTGGGGTCTGGATTCAAACTTCCCCAGAGTTCAGAGAGTTCAGTTTGGGGGTTCAGCTCGAAGACATTTCTAAAGTTTGATTTATATCAAGCTCAAATTCTCCTCTTGGATCTGCCCAGTAAACCCTGATGCCAATATTCTGCTCTCTCTTCATGTGTGGGACTCCCATGGCAAGGTGGGCAGAATACAGGGTCTACTCTAGGCACCAGCTAAGGAAGCTGGTGCCTGGGGCGGCAAATCAGAAGGGGCGGCACTTCGGCAGTTCTTGGGGTGGCACTCCAGGGTTTTTTTTCTTTTTTTTCCCTTTTCTCACCGGCACTTTGGTGGCAGCGTTTTCATTTTTCCTTCCTCGGCGGCTGCTTTTTTTTTTTTTTTTTGCTTCGCTGCTTGGGGCGGCAAAAAAGGTAGAGCCGGCCCCGGCAAAATATTAGTCTGTTGGGAGAAGAAGTTTGCTTTGAATATTTTAGATTCACTAATTGATTAGAGTTCTTTTAACAATGGAGGCCCCACATCTAGTTTCTGATGTAACATTTGAAGTCTATTTGTATTTATAGATACAAAAAGCCACCTCTCCAGTGCTCTAGGTGCCCTTGACACCAAATTAAAAATACATAATTAAATAAAACCGGCAGCCAATACACCACCATAGAACTCATACCCACACAACTCCCCTGCCTCCACAAACATAGGGCCTCCAAAGCCCAAGGATATGGATAAACCTAGCAGCATGCACAGAAGGTCAATAATGTCAGGCTGTTTTGGACTGAAGATTAGTTAACAGCCAGTACACTCTTCAGTTGATTAATTCCCACAGAATAAACTCTACCCCCAGCCTATTGCTTTAAATCAATAGGAAACACAATTTGAGCATTTCTGTGGGTCATAACTGGGACAGCATGACATAAGGAGAGAGGCAGTGTCTCAGGTAGGCTTTAGATCTCATGAAAAACTACTGAAGCTAAACAGCTAATTTAGGGTTAGAGGAGGAAAGTTGGAAAAAGTTTCGAGCTCATATGTTTTGGGATGCATACAAAGAAACCTTTTAAAAAGTATTAACTTGTAAAGAGTTTGGCCTAATTTTTTGATTTTGGATACCTCAATTTTTGGTTGCCCATCATGACACATCTTGAGGGGACAAGATTTTCAGAGGATAGGTGCTCACCACCATCTGAAAAACCAGGTCCCTTTATGGTATCTCAAGTTGGGCACTCAGGAAATTAAGAAACCCAAGACTGCCAGTCACTTTGGAAAGTTTTGGCCAAAATCCAGACAAATACCTTGCCACCATGTAGAAAGGAATAGTTCTGCTAAACTAAGGAAGCTCCTTTGTTTGCTCATGATTTCAAAGTAACACATCCTCAGCAAACAGCTCCACTGTGTTGACTGGCTGAGTCACTGACTACTTATTAGTAAGAACCCTTCACAAGCAAAATGACAGAAACCAACGGAGTACATCTAATCCAGTGTACTAAAAATGATGTAGATTATCTACAGTAGGTCCTAAAACAGCAAAAGATAGGAAGGAAAAGCTATTAGTACTAAATATGTCATTTAGTTATATAAGATAAGACTGCTCTATAATCACAGACTGGATGACAAGAATAAAGACATTTGAATCAGCTACGCCTCCAGCACACAAAGATAAGATAAGGAAAACCGAATTGGGTATCAGGGGTACAGCTTTGCTCATTGTTAATTTTAACATACATGCATTATATTATGAATTACCAATAAGGAACGGGATGGCTCAGGCAATTGGCAATAGGATACGAAAACTGTCACCCATTGCTTATTGGTTCAGATTTGCCCATGGATCTGGACATATGTAATTGGGGTTATTCTTTATAAGCAATTACCTGGAACTGCCCTCTGAGATCTCCCAGAAGGCAGTTCCAGGTAATTGCTTATCTACCCTCAAGCGCTGTCTTGTAGGGGATCCTGCAAGGTCACAGTCTAAGACTAGTTGTATGTGAGAGACTGCTAGATGAGAAACTGGAGCATTTTGAGCTACAGTGCCATTATGATGTGCCAGAGCCTCAGCTGGTATAAATCAGCATAATTGCACTGAATTTAATTGATTTATACCAATTTACACCAGCATGCCCCTAAGTCAGGGACTGCAAGAGGGGAGAGCAGCATGAAGTCATTATAGCAGCCATATGTTGCTCAGTGAACCCCCTTATGCCAGGGGTATTCCTAAGGGACTATTTCGGTTCACCACTCATGCCACTAAAGTGATGTATAAGAGCTGGATCATGATGGAGAATCTGGCTCAGCACATCTTCACACAGGATAAGTGGTTCAGCCATATTCTCAAGGGTCTTTCATTCCTCAGAAGTTCTTAGGGTTAAGATCAGTTGCATAAAGCAGCCCAGCAGAGTATATGCTTACCCAGCTGTCAGCGTAGTAAGCTACAACCTATACTCATCACAATTTCCAACAGCATGAACATGGAAAAAAACCATGTAGTTATCCTGGTTCTACATGGGAACCTTTGCATTCGAGAAAGTAATCTCTTCTTCCCAGCTTAATATGGTTTGGAATTACTTTGGTCGCCCTTAAAATCATACTGGTTTTGCTTTTGGAAAAGTCACATTACTTAGAGAATTACCTAAGTATTGCCTGCTTAGTTATCTAAAACAAAACTGGGCAGTATTGTTTATAGGCAATACCTAGGCAACACAGCAAGTCTTGAGGTACTGTACAATTTTAAAGTTCTGTAAAGCAACGGGCACATTTTTAAGGATCACAGCTTTATAACATACGTTTTGTTTTAGAATAAAAAATGAAAACCTCAATATTTGATCACTCTACTCCTCCTATTCGGCCCCTAGAGTTTTCCTGACAGATGGTACCCACCAGACTCTGGAGAATGATCTAACATCCCTTACAACTAGGATAAAAATGGATTTAGATACATCATATATGGGGAAATTAAAATACTTATTTACAAGGAAAAGCAATTTTAGTAGAATTCCTCTGTCATCAATATCTCCATACTCACTGAAGTCCCATATTTATAGTAAATAACTTAATACTAGCAATCATTTTTAAGCAGTGAATGGAAACACATAGAATATAATTTGGTCATAGGTAAATACAATACTATTTTTCCGCTCCTCATTAATGCACATATCCATGGATATTAGTAGGGCTGTGTAGCCTATTGAGCACTCACCGCCACAGCATCTCCTGCTGGTCATCCGGGAATTAGCTATTTCCAGCCTCAGAGCACCTCCTGATGGCCAATGTCTTGCCTGCCTCAGGCCCCAGTGTCCCTCCCGGACCCTGGTGCCCCTTACCTTGGGGTGCTGCCCCACAGCAGTGCCCCACACTCTAGGTCTCCCTTCCCAGGGGAACCCCCTCCCCCTATACCCACCTTGCTTCAGTGGCTACTGCCAGTCATCATCTAACCCCCTTTCTCTGCAGTCTGTCATAGCCACTCATCATTGGCAAGGGGGTTGGACCAGCTGCCTCTACCTATCCCCGTGCTGCACCTCTGCAGCCCCAGTACTGGCTTAAGCCTTAATCGAGGCCTCAGCCTGGTGATTTGCCAGGCTGGAGCTCCTCTTGCCCTTCCCCAGCCCAGCACTGCTCTTCCCTGCCCCAGATACCCTGTGCTCCCAGGCAGTTAAGTCCTTCCCACTCCAAAGCTGCAATGAGCCTGACCCAGCTCCACCCTTAACCCTTAAATCAGGGTCAGCTGTGTCCTGATTGGGTGTGGCCCCAGCTGTGGCCATTTCCCCAATCAGCCTACCTTTTCCCCCAGGAGCGGGGTAACTGCCCCACTACAGGCTGTCAAGTGATTACAAAATTAATCACAATTAATCGCACTGTTAAACCATAATAGAATAGCATTTATATAAATATTTTTGGATGTTTTCCACATTTTCAAATATATTGATTTCAATTATAACACAGAATACAAAGTGTACAGTGCTCACTTTATATTATATTTTATTATAAATATTTGCACTATAAAAATAAAAGAAATAGTATTTTTCAATTCACTTAATACAAGTACTGTAGTGCAATCTCTTTATCATGAAACTTACAATCTCTTGCAATTTCTTTATCATTAACTTTACAATGTCACCTGAAAGTGAGAACAGACGTTCGCATGGCACTGTTGTAGCAGGCATTGTGAGATATTTATGTGACAGATGTGCTAAAGATTCATATGTCCCTTCATGCTTCAACCACCATTCCAGAGGACATCCGTCCATGCTGATGGTGAGGTCTGTTCGATAACGATCCAAAGCCGTGCGGACCGACGCATGTTCATTTTCATCATCTGAGTTAGATGCCTTCTGCAGAAGGTTGATTTTCTTTTTTGGTGGTTCAGATTCTGTTGTTTCTGCATCGGAGTGTTGCTCTTTTAAGACTTCTGAAAGCATGCTCCACACCCTGTCCCTCTGAGATTTTGGAAGGCACTTCAGATTCTTAAATCTTGGGTTGAGTGCTGTAGCTATCTTTAGAAATCTCACATTGGTACTTTCTTTGCGTTTTGTCAAATCTGCAGTGAAAGTGTTCTTAAAATGAACAACATGTGCTGGGTCATCATCCAAGACTGCTATAACATGAATGCTATATGGCTGAATGCAGGTAAAACACAGAGTAGGAGCCATACAATTCTCCCCCAAGGAGTTCAGTCACAAATTTAATTAACACATTTTTTTTTAACGAGCATCATCAGCATGGAAGCATGTCCTCTGGAATGGTGGCCAAAGCATGAAGGGGCATATGGATGTTTAGCATATCTGGCACGTAAATACCTTGCAATGCTGGCTACAAAAGTGCCACGTGAACATCTGTTCTCACTTTCAGGTGACATTGTAAATAAGAAGTTGGCAGCATTATCTCCCGTAAATGTAAAAAAACTTGTTTCTCTTAGTGATTGGCTGCACAAGAAGTAGGACTGAGTGGACTTGTAGGTTCTAAAGTTTTACACTGTTTTGTTTTTGAGTGAAGTTATGTAACAAAAAAAAATCTACATTTGTAAGTTGCACTTTCATGATAAAGAGATTGCACTATGGTACTTGTATGAGGTGAATTGAAAAATACTATTTATGTTATGACTTTTACAATGCAAATATTTGTAATAAAAATAATACAAAGTGAGCACTGTACACTTTGTATTCTGTGTTGTAATAGAAATCAAATATTTGAAAATGTAGAAAAACATCCAAAATATTTAATAAAAATTTCAATTAGTATTCTATTGTTTGACAGTGTGATTAAAACAGCGATTAATAATGATTCATTTTTTGTGTTAATCTTGTGAGTTAACTGTGATTAATCGACATCCCTAGATATTAGTACGGGCTGTGTTGAAGGAGAAGACATTGTCTGGTGATTGGCAGTATCCTGGAATAGAAAACTACTACTTAAGACTTCTATAACACAAAAAAAGACTGATGCTTAGCCTGTCCATTTCTGCTCATTTTCAATACTGCTGTGCTGAAGAGTGTAAGGGAAAGTCATGCATTATACATTCATAGTCTATACACTTACACAGAAGAGTAGTAGTAAATGGTCTTTTTATAGTCAGAGAAAGGCACTTCTCTATTACCATATGTTTTCCTTAGCATTAGCAATCTACTTAAAATGGCTCAATTCATACATGTATGAATGAGTCACGCATTGAGGTTATAATTCTGCAAGCATTGTAGTAAATAAAACTGATTTAAGGAAGTAATTGACAATAGTGTTCACAGTTCATGTCTGCGAAGGTTTCAATATTAACAAGAAGAAGAAAAAGAAAGAAAGAAATATGGAAAACGTCCAGTGACTGGGTAGGAGGGAAATTCTCCAATGATCAGTCAGTTACAGTTGTACCTCCAATATACATGCCATAAAGGAGCAGTTGGTGCAATTGGACAGAGAGAACAGGACACTCGAGAATACTATTGGGTGCAATGTAGTGATGTTTCCTTTGTGTATGGGCTTGGATCTTACCCTTATTTGTGTGGAGTAGTATTTCACTCCACAGGTAGTTCAACTGACTGGCAAAAAATGCATGAGTATAGGTACTGGTAATTCAAGTAAGGCTGGCACAATTTCTCATTGATAAGTACAACTCTCAGACTCTTGTTTCCAGTGCAAATACTTGCATTTACAAGTTCAAAATTCATATTCTGTATATATCTTCTAATAGTCTCATAAAATTCACTCTACCCAGAAACATTTTTGCCAGTAAACTTGGCCATTAAACTGCTTAAAACAATGGTTAGGCAGCTGGTGTGATGAGACTGCCTATCACGGCTGACTTAACTTGCCTCAGTGTTTCCATGTCCTCCTGTATCTGTACATAAGAACATAAGAACGGCCATACAGGGTCAGACCAAAGGTCCATCCAGCCCAGTATCCTGTCTGCTGACAGTGGCCAATGCCAGGTGCCCCAAAGGGAGTGAACCTAACAGGTAATGATCAAGTGATCTCTTTCCCGCCTCCATGAATGTATAGCCTCTGTTTGTCAGAGGGTGGAGATGGATGGCAGAAGAGAGATCACTTGATCATTACCAATATCTGTCTGTAGTGATCTGTTGTCTCTCACATGTAGATTGTTGTTCCTTGGGGCAGGGATGTCTTTACTCTGTGTTTGTACAGTGCCTAGCACAGTAGAGTCCTGGCCCATGACTGGGGCTTCTGGGAACTACCACAATGCAAACAACCACCAAGAACAATCAGGTTCACAAAACAGCCCGGGGGAAGTTCCTGTTTTATTCAAACCACTATTTATGGAAAATGTTTGAGGAATTTACCCAACTCTGCTTACCACGCACACCCCTGTACAGCAGCAGCAGAATGAAGACTGCTTCATTTCACTTCAGCTCTCACTTAAAAACACTACAACTTGTGTTACAGACTCATGACCTGTAAAACTTAATTTAAAATAACCTTTACATTGCAGAAGTGCAATAACACGTGTGCCAAGGAAGGCATTGTAACAGTGGCCTTAAAACCCTCAGATAATAATACGAACCTCAGGGAGACACTTAACAATAGTGGCACTAATAGGCACAGCCAGAATCAGCTGGACTTGACAGTTTTTCCTAGCAACCAAAACTCCCTCACTTTTGTTCTTTTCTCCCTCCTCCTGCTAAGATACTATCAGACAAATGGCTCTACTGCTGATACACTACAGAGAAAGTTTGATTTATATTCTGCTGTTGCTGGTGTCAACATTTTTATTTTTAGGTAATAAGCAGCTCTGTTGAATAGCAGTTTAAAGGTTACCCTTGTTTGCATGCCTTATACCACATATTCCCCCCTGTGAATCCATCATCATGTACTGCTGTCAGTGACGATATTCTTTAGATGAGATGAGAAGTCAAGGTTAGTTAGTTTTTCTTGCTTGCTTCTTCTCTGAGCTATGCTGACCAGATGATCTCCACCTAGTAACTGCTCTTTGTTGGCAGGTGGGGATACATGCATGATTGACTCCACCAGTTTAGGCATTATTGAAACAGTTACATTCCATTTTTATAGTTAGCCTCTGAAAGTGTATTCATTATTATGGATTTGGTTTTCCTTCCTGTCTTAGTCTAATTAACACAAAACAAAGCCTAGTCATGCTCATGTAATACTGGACAGCAATTCATTTTGGTTTTGTCTTGAACTAAGTGCAAAATATATTTATCTTAGTCACAGAGGATGAGGTTCTCAAAAGCCACTAAGGGACATAGAAGCACAAGTTTCATTGAAAGTTAGTGGGATTTGTGTTCTTAAGCCTCATAGGGTATGTCTACACTGCAATTAAAAACCTGCGGCTGGCCTGTGCCACTGACTTGGGCTCACAGGGCTTAGACTGTGGAGCTGTTTCACAGCTGTGTAGACATCCCGGCTCAGGCTGCAGCCTGAGCTCTGGGACCCTCCCACCTCAGAGGGTCTTAGAGCCTGGGCTCTAGCCCAAGCCCGGAAGTCTACATTGCAATTAAAGGCCTCCCAGCCCGAGCCCCACGAACCCAAGTCAATGGCACAGGCCAGCCGTGAGTTTATAATTGCAGTGTAGACATACCCATTGGCACTTTTGAAAATCTCTCCCAGAATTATGACTGTACTATATTTTATTGTAACAATTCAGTGATGAACAAGGTTTCTGTCAGCTAGTGAGGTTTGTCAGCCCCCTTTCATCAGAGTGCAGTACAGTATTGTTAAAGAATTCTCATCAATAACATGATCAACCACATATATTAAACAGCAGCTTCCAATTAGTAACCACCAGTTTACGCCGTCACAGTTTTAGTGATATCCAATTGTTTTTACACTGAAAAATTAAAAACCAACATTCCATCTTATTTTTGTTGTTGTGAGAGCTGCATATGATAACAATAGAGTAAAACTTTTTATCTGTACATGGGGACATTTGAAAAAAACAATTAACATTAATGGACAGATTTTTTTCCTGGAGCCATTGTATTAACAACTGCTCACAGTTAAACTAGGTGATGTAATGAATGAGCAAGATGGGCTTCAGGGAGGATTGTCACAAGACAGTACATCACGTTTATGCTCTACATTGGCTTTTGATCCAATTCCAGGTCCAGTTCAAGAACCACAGCCCAGATCCTGAAAAGTATTTAGACACCTCCCATGGGGAGTTAGGTGCCTTAATACCTTTCAGGATCTGGGGTCCTTAGGCCTTATCTTTAAAGCCTTCAACTGTGTGATAGGGTGCTCACAGGGCTGGCCAGCCTAGTGGTTAGAGCACCTGACTTCCAGCCTCTTGCCTCTCTGTCAGGGTGGTAGAGATGCCTGTTCCTCACCCTAAGCAGGGAATCCTCAGCTCTTCACCTGAATTTGGGTCTTGGCCCTTAGGAATGTGGTAAGGGGACCTGGACCTGCTGTAGGGCTGCCAACTTTCTGATTGCAGAAAACTAAACACCCCAGCCCTGCCTCCTGCCACGCCCCTTCTCTGAGGCCCTGCCCCTGCTCACTCCATTTCCCCTCCCTCCGTAGCTCGCTCTCCCCCACCCTCGCTCATTTTCACTGGGCTGGACAGAGGATTGAGGTGCGGGAGGGGTGAGGCTCTGTTTTACCCACATTCTGCCATATATTTCATGTTATAGCAGTCTCGGATGGATGACCCAGCACATGTTGTTCATTTTAAGAAAACTTTCACTGCAGATTTGACAAAATGCAAAGAAGATACCAATGTGAGATTTCTAAAGATAGCCACATCACTCGACCCAAGGTTTAAGAATCTGAAGTGCCTTCCAAAATCTGAGAGGGACGAGGTGTAGAGCATGTTTTCAGAAGTCTTAAAAGAGCAACAGTCCGATGTGGAAACTACAGAACCCGAACCACCACAAAAGAAAATCAACCTTCTTGGTGGCATCTGACACAGATGATGAAAATGAACGTGGGTCAGTCCGCACTGCTTTGGATTGTTATCGAGCAGAACCTGTCATCATCATGGACACATGTCCTCTGGAATGGTAGTTGAAGCATGTAGCCCTTTCACAGTCCATTGTCTTTGCTAATGGGCTATCAGGCCTGTCTTGCTTTTTCATTGTTGTACCTGAAGGGCTAGTTGGGGGTGACACCCAAAGTAACACATTTGAAATACAGATACATGGTCAATATTCCTAACTTCAGATACCAAAATTATACAGCCGTACAAATTGGATAATCACATTCTGCCAATCATAACCTTTCCAATGATATCTCACATGAGCCATCTTGCATAAAGTCTATTTCAGTTATGCCATATCCATATCATAAGCATATTTCCATAAAGAATATGGAGTGTAATGTCACAATGCCCTTCTTTGTTTTACTTCTCACACTTAATCTCCTCTTAGGGAGGAAGATGCTTTGTGACCATGTTTAAGATTTGCAGAGCTCCATCAGCTGAGAGCAAGCCATGGCTTCTGACAAAAATGTTCTGCCACCATTCTGGCAGCACACAGTAAACTTTTGTCTGAATGAATTTGCACAATTCAAGTTTGTTTATTGCCCAAGCTAACTAAAGGCCATGAAATGCTAATATTAGTGCTGGAAGCACGTTACTGCTTCTGTAAATTATTTCAGCCAACTTCTTTTGATGGCATTTGGGTAAGCTAAACTGCCAGTCGAACCGAATTTCTTGGGTAGTTCAACATAAAAAACCATGCTAGAAATAGGAGATTTGTATTCAGAGGCATCTAATTAGGGAAACATCATAATAGTCAATGCGAATGCCTCCCAAGGAGCTGCATCTGTTCACCGTGCATCAATTGCATATTAAGATTGCTATATCCATTTCCGAAGCCATTAAAGCTATACAGCCATCCAAATTGCACTTACAGCCTGCCTATGTGAAAAAACTAGGCTTCCATCTTCGTTCTTCAACCCTTTGTGTGTTAATTGTTTTCCTCAATGAAATAATTAATGAAATAGAAAGCAAAATCTGCAATCCAGCTCTGGTATGTCATCAGAAACTTGGCAGTGGTGGGAAAAATGGATTGTGTTTACAGTTTTTTTGCCCTCAAAAAGAAAAAAAACAACCTAGTTCATATCTTTCAAAAATTAAAGGGAAAACGTCAGTTTCAATGATAAACTATAATGTTTATTATGTGCATTGCAGAGGTACCTAGAATCCCCAGTCAGGATTGGGCCCCCATTGTGCTTGGCCCTGTACAAACACGGAGCAATAGGAGACTCCATGACCTGAAGAGCTTACAATCCTAGGCCCCCAAACCTGCAAGGAACTCCTCACAGGTAGCCCCCTTATCCTGTGTAAAACCCCAGTGAAGTCGAAGGAGCGCTGCATGAGTGCTGGGGACTGCAATGCGGAGCAACTTGGAAGATTAAGGCCTTAGAATTTAGATTCTGGGGGGGAAAAGGTAGTGTAAATAGTGGACCAAATTGTCCACCAGTTACCCCAATGCGACCCTGCTGACTTCATGGCACACCCCCATTTTTTTCGGTCATTGACTTCAACAAGGTTACTTGGAGATAAGCAGGCCCGCGGACAGCAATTCCGGGCCCCAGGCCAGAACAGTCAATGAGCACTCTTCCGGCATGGCCAGGGCTTCCACATGCCCGCCTGACTGCCTTTGCCGCTGCCAGTACCTCCCCGCATGCGCCTAGAAACCCTGCGGCCCGCCCAGGTGATTTAAAAGGGCCCAGGGAAATTGCCCCCCCTTTTCCCCCCTGTTGGCGGGCCTGGAGATAAGTGAGGACAGTATTTGGTTCATTGGATATGCCATGATCCCACATGCAACAGCATTCTTCTTGCTGCATGACATCTTTCAGCATTTATGGGAGTTATGCATGTGCACTGAGGGGAAAATTGATCCTGTGTGCCACCAGCACAATCCACATTCTCTCCCCATTCCCTAAGTAAATAGTGTGCGCTATGCTTCCTCCCCTCTCTCTTCCTTGCTGCATGTTACTACTGAAGAGACTGCACTTTTTCTAAGCGATAAAGAATTTCTCTTCTCCCTATACAAGGATCACTTTTTACACACAAGAATCCATTTCAATGAAATTTAGGTATCTAAATACCTAATTTATACCTAAATACCAGTGAAATTTAGGTATCTACATTTGAGGATATGGGCCAAAGCTACTAGGGTCTTCACTAGAAGTAAGGCGGAAATACATTAAAAGTCAGAGGGAAAAAAGGTCTCAGTATCTACAATTATTGTTACATTCAAAAATCTATAGTCTTGGATCCATGAGACAGAGTTTTTGTCGGCTGAATTATCAGACTTGTTCTCCACCCTATTGGAGTGCAGCACTTCTACCAGTTTCTCAGCAAGATAGTAAGAACATCTTGTAGAAATTTGGCTAATATACTCATAGGCGCCGACTCCGTGGGTGCCCCGGGGCTGGAGCACCCATAGGGAAAAATTGGTGGGTGCTCAGCACCCACCAGCAGCTCCCTGCCAGCCCCGGGGCCCGCGCCCAGCTCACCTCACCACCGGGAGACGTTGCGGGGCCTCACCCCCGACGCCGGGCGACAGCCCCCACCGGCGCCGACGGAAGTTGGCGCCGGTGCTGGTGTTAACATTCTTTATGGGTTTAACATTAAGGCTATGTCTACACTACACGCTAGGAATGTGATTTCCCTGCTTGTGTACACATCCTTGCCCTAGCTCCCATTGAGCTAGCATGAGTATAAGTAGACTAGTCACAATAGCATGGGGAGCAGCAGCAGATGCAAGGCTGAGTCATGCCAAGTATGTACCCATAGCTTTCAGGCAGGTTGTATTCAGCATGGCTCAGCTGTGGTTCTGCTGCCCCTAGCTCTCAGTGAGTTACTGAAGTATATGCACACGAGCAGGGGAACCACACACCTAGCTCGCACTGTAGACTGTTTCTTGTAGGGGTTTTGTGGCTTTTATTTAAAGTTTTTAAAGCACTTTCAGATTGTCAGATGAAAAACAATGTAGAATAGCAGTAGAATTATTCCTGCACCTTTACAAGTGATATAAAAAACTTTGAGGATCTATACATACACTCTCTAATCATAAAAATAAAGTTGTTGACCAGTGACTTAGCCTGGATAAAAAGTAACAGCTCCATTAAACTCAAAGGAACAAGCAATTTTGTTCAGGTTCATTTGGGGATTTTCTGATACATTTGAAAAGTCTGGCAATTTTGAAAAATCAAATAGAAAATTAGACTGAGCTAGCAGCCCTGTTCAGTTATGGTTCTTTTAGTAAACAGACGAAGCCTTTTCACAATAGGCCTTGCCTCACACATCCTTAGTAAATTGTTTTGTAGAAAGTCCTACTTCAAAAATCACCACAGTTCTGTTTGTAGAACAAATGAGGCTTTAATGGCCTACATTCT
Organism: Macrochelys suwanniensis; assembly: GCA_033296515.1. Lineage (NCBI taxonomy): Eukaryota > Metazoa > Chordata > Testudines > Chelydridae > Macrochelys > Macrochelys suwanniensis. The sequence goes on along the minus strand of CM065775.1, from coordinate 156,065,076 downwards.
CATTTGAATATTCATGATAATGTGCACTTTTTCATTTAGGAAATAATTGTGTAGTAACGAGGCATACTGATTAACTCCAAATGCAGTTGTTATAGGAAACTAATTTACTCTGATTCTTGACAAGACTGAGAAAATTACCATGTCCATTAGGGAAATAAAATAAAAAAAACCCAACATACATTTTCCTGTACCTACTCAAGCCTTAAATATATCCAGGATATTTTCTACAATTAAAACACATTCTAAAGAGTAAGAAGGCACATTCGGTCAAGTATTAAAAGCTGGGATGTGAGGTCATGATGATACTAATGTTAATAAGAAAATGGAAAAGGCCGTTTCAAAGCTATGTACTCAAATATATGTCATATAGTGGCAGTGAAGAAGAAAAGACAATATAAACCAATGAAGAATTTAAGAAGGCATTTGATTTGTCTCTCAGGGCAAGTCTACACTATAGCCTAAGTCGACATAACTTATGTCACTCAGAGGTGTGAAAAAGCCTCCCTCCCCTCCCCCCCCCTCCGAGTGACGCAAAGTTTGCGCTGTCCACACCAGCGTTAGGTCATCGGGAGACTCTCTCCCGTTGACATAGCTTCTGTTTCTCGCTGAGGTGGAGTGATTATGCTGACAGGAGAGCTCTCCCGTTGGCATAGCGCATCTTCACCAGATGCGGTACAACGGCGCAGTGGCACCGGTGCAGCTGCGCCAATGTAGCACTATAGTGTAGACTTGCCCTCAGGTTCTGATCCTCTTTCTCACGTGGTGTAAATTGTCATCGCGCCATTTCACAGCTATACAGATGTAGACAGATATACTCATTCATATGTGTAAACACACAAACGCACACAAAACCTCCCTTCCTACTGTACCTCCAGTCCCTGCCAAAAGAAAGTTATGATAAGACAATGGAGACTTATACAATGAGCTAGATTCATAAAGGAACTGAGGCAGCTAATTCCCACTTTATAAGGCAGCTGAGCAGGAGGCTTTGAGGATCTCAATAGCACCCAAACAAGGGGGACTTCAACAGGAGAGACTGAGAGAACCCTACATCAGAATATCCCATAGCCCAGTAGTTAGTGAACGTATTTGAAAAGCGGGAAACTCCTGTTCATACCCCATCTCCTCATTAGGTATAGGGGGGATATGAACCAGAACCTCCCACGTTCTGTTCCCTAACCACTGGGGTAAAGGTTAAAAGGTAGACTTCCACCTGGCTGTTTTGCATGGAGCTAGGCATGCTTTGAGAATGCCTACTAGATCAGGCCCTGCAAGTGAGATCAGAGGCAGATTATGGTTTTGTGGGGCCCTGGGCCAGAGCAAGGGGGGCCCCCTCCCCACTCCTCTGCCTGCAGTCCCTGCCCAGCGCTCCTGCTGGGAAGCAGGGGCAGGGCGTGGGGGCTTGCCCCGCTCTGTTGCCAGGCAGGCAGGTGGGGTGGGACAAGCCCCCATGCTCCGACCCACTCACTGGCTGGAGTGTCAGGAGCTGGTCGGGGCCCGGAGGCACCCATTTTTCTGGGCACAGGCCCCATTGGCTCAGTTGCTAATCCACCACTTGGGCGAGATAGGTGGGGAATGCCTAGCTTGAGGATCCTGCCGAGGCTTAGGTAAGAGATAAGTGCCTGGGTGCTTAGACTGAGGCATAGTGCATGTGCCCAGAGGCAGAAATTTAGGTGCCTAGGGGACCTTTTTGGTAAAAATGTAGGCACCAAGCAATTTTACATGCCTCCTGAGTGAGGTAGCAGCTGAGAAAGGGTTTTGAAGATCTCAGTGGAGCTTAAATGTTGGAGTTACGCACCTAAAGTGGGAGTTAGGTACCTAAATCTTTTAGTGGATCTAGCCCAAAGTGTATAATATTTGGGTTAGCTATGGTTTTTTGGGTGCTGGAATTACAGAGCTCAGTAAAATACAGCCTCTCTCTGTGGTACCCATCCACAAACATCTTCCAGGCTGCTTCTCCGAAACCTGTGTCGAGGCTTGGCCAAGCCAGGAAAAGAATGCTTACCTTAGCATGTGAATTTCTCTGGGTGAACTCTCAATGATTCCCAGTCAAACCCAAAATGAACAGTGACACTCCGCCTGTGGAGAGCTGTGAACATCCAGGTTTAGTAAAACATTTTCATCGGTGGTTTTGATGAGAGGTTCTTAAGCTTGGAATAAAATGTGAACAAAATCCCATGGGTTCAAAACCAGAGTGTGATCCCCAAAACTGGAGAATTTCAAGGGATTTTAGTTTTTGTAAAGCAAAATATAAATAAAATAAAATTACACGAGAAATGAAAATGAGTTAATTGTTCAAAACCAATAAATTTGCTATTAACTGGAAATTATTTAAAAGGAAACTTGATTTAAAGTGAAAGAATTTAAAAATATATTATGCTTGTATTAATGCTTTTTGTTTCCTTTTTGCATTTCACTCTACTTGAACAAAGAAAATCAATTATGCCAGTTCACTTTGGTTTACAGTCATTTTCACTTTCAGCATCTCAATGCTGAAACGTTTGGGTTGTTAAAATTACAGGGGAACTTTAAAAAAAAATTAATTCCAGTGGAATTTAAAAAAAAATCAGAGAAAATTTTTTGTTTTACAATATCTAATTTTGGGATCAATATAAATTGACAGTGTTCCCTTACATGTTTCCCATATCTTCTATAACTGTGTAGCTAAATACCATGGACAATTCTGTAAAGGATCTTTGTATCAATTTTTTTTCATAAACAATCCCATTGTACTATATTTACAAATGTTCTTTTCCCAACAACTTGTGTCATAGTTGTTCCTTGTTTTCTTTATCCATATATAATATAATAAAACTGTGGCAATACAAAGAAACAAACAAGCAAAGAAAAAAAAACCCTAAAAGTATATCTGCACTATGGCTCCTATTAAGCAAAGTATTAATAGCATGTGCCTTACTTTAAGAATATGACTAAGTCCCACTGACATTAAAGGGTGAAATCCTAGCCTTATTGAAGTCAATGGGAGCTTTGCCATTCACTTATGTGGAGCCAGGATTTCATAGAATGGGTCTTAAGCACACACATCTATAGATAGGGATGGGCTTAAATACACATTACTTGCTTTGCTGAACTGGGACCTGTGGTTGCAAGACCAAAGAAATGTGGCTGACAAAAATAAGGGAATTAAGGGTACCTGTAGTAGGTTAACAGATGAACTGTTGGAGGAAAGGTAGATCCTGTGGAATGAACAGATGAAAAAAATGACATAACATTTATAGTAATGGTACACATATTTATTGTAACCTTAACTGCCTTTACTCTGCTACATTCCATTATAAACATGTAGAGGTGACAACCTTTCTTAAATCCCTAATAAAAAATTACTTGTACTGTCAACAATTCTGTTTACCTTTAATGAAACAAGTAGTAAACAATGAATTAAAACAGTGCTATTTCTGATATAAAGATGATTCACCTTTAATTCCAGCTTCATCATGTGTTTCCCAAATCTAAACCCATCTGACACCTAACTCATAGCCCACTGGTTTGTTGCAAATATGTCACAGCACGTTTTTCTTTAAGTATTTTGAATTGTTTAAAATTAAATAGTTTTTCTCTCATTTTTTCTGCAACTTCATCTTATTATTTTCCTTCTCCAGAGGTCATTTTGATTCATATTAAATTCCCTCTAGCAGATATTTTTACTGCTAAACTAACATTTATGTCTTCTAATAGGAACGCTAAGGGAATACAATTAGAGTTGGGGGACCCCTTTGGAATGTTTATATTCAAAGTCAGATCACGGTGATGTTACGTGAACTCCTTTCAATAACTCATTGTAGGCTTACTTTTACTGTGCTTTGACAAAAAAGAAATTCAATTCATGGGTTTCAGTTTTGCAGAGCTGAGGAATTGCTGGCCAGTTGCTTCACCAACTGTTGTACTAAGAGGACACCCTTCCACCAAAAAAACAAAATCAAAACCAAATATCAAAACCCAGCCAAACAAAAAACAGGTGCTTTGTCAGCAGTCAAGTAGAGAAGGCGATAGATTGAAAGGGGAATTAATAAAATACTTTCTAGAAAGAAAAGGTGAAGGTTTTTTTAAATCACTGTTGGGCTGATTGGTAGGTTTCAATACATCTTTTCTTTTCTATCCTCTCATTCCACAAGTAGAAATGGATTTCAAGGCTGAATGTATTCACTGAATGAATGAGGTACATTGGAATTGGGTTTGTTTAGTTTGGAAAAGAGAAGACTGAGAGGGGACATGATAGCGGTCTTCAGGTATCTAAAAGGGTGTCATAAGGAGGAGGGAGAAAACTTGTTCACCTTAGCCTCTAAGGATAGAACAAGAAGCAATGGGCTTAAACTGCAGCAAGGGAGGTTTAGGTTGGACATTAGAAAAAAGTTCCTAACTGTCAGGGTGGTTAAACACTGGAATAAACTGCCCAGGGAGGTTGTGGAATCTCCATCTCTGGAGATATTTAAGTCTAGGTTAGATAAATGTCTATCAGGGATGGTCTAGACAGTATTTGGTCCTGCCATGAGGGCAGGGGGCTGGACTCGATGACCTCTCGAGGTCCCTTCCAGCCCTAGAATCTATGAATCTATGAATTGTACATTAGTGTTGGGAGATGAAATGTGAATATTACCTAGTGACCCTGTGGGGGAATCTCACACTCAGTGCTGCATTTAAAATTTGCCCATATTGGCAAATAGTTCACAGGGTACTGATCCAAACCTGCCTGAAGTCAAAGGCAGTCTTCCATGGACTTGAATGGATGCTAGATTGGGCCCATATGCAATAACAAATGACATGCTATACCAGTGTGAAAGCTTTAAAAAAAATTAATAATTTATAGGCTACATACACGGTAGTATATTATAAATATATGGATCCAAATCTAAGACTCCCTAGCTTTTATATATATAAATACACACACATACAGAGTCAAATTCTCAGCTGGTGTAAATCAGCATAATGGCATTAATTTCAAAGAAGCTATGCTGATTTACACTTGGTAAGCTTCTGGCCTCTTGTGTGTCTATCTATTTAGGTTTTTATAAGGTTGTCCATCACCCTGGTATCAGAGCATCTTCCACAAGAAGTAAACACAAAATTTTCTATCTCTAGAACTTGTGCAGTGAAAGTACCCGTGGATACTAGATCTTCCTCTTCAACAATCCTGGCCCAAATTATGGTTATGAATAAGGAAGGGGGAAAAACCCCTGGAAGTTTCATCCAACATGGCAGTCGAAGAGTTAACTAAACTTTTCTCATAGGGTACCATCTCCTGAAACTGTCAAATGGAAAAAAAAATCTTCTAGACCTCACCTCTTATTTTTGTATTTGTGCTGATCTTCTGTTTGTTAAGGACAAGCTTATAAATGTGTTTACAACTAGACAGGTGCAGAGTAGGCTGACTGGGGTCAAATTCAGCTTTCAGCAGCATTCTTGAGCAGTCCTACTGAGCTCTCAGAGGTATAGAAGAAGAGATAAAAGAAGGGACTTCAGTGAACAGTTAATTGGATGACACTTTGGCTTCAATTTATAAGCTCCAACAAAACAGAACTGTAAATGTCATGATAGTTTGCAACCTTTAAAACATATGCATGCTAAAAAAGGAGAGTAACCATGCAACATCCCTCCTCAGTTTCTTTATACTTCAGTGATTTCATTAAAAGGTAGTGCAGTCTCAGTGCTTCTTCCATGTTATCTTACCTTGCAAGATCACACTTTCAGGTGAAAAAGTCAAGTGCTCTTCTTTGAAGCACTAGCATTCCACATTTGGCAGAAGACACACATTAAAAGAGTCTGTTCCTCAGTATCTGGAGGCGAGTTAGGGCTCAGTCCTGCAACCATTTACACACGAGCAACTTTACTTTCACAGAGTCCCATTGAACAAAATGGGGCAACTTATGTGAATAAAGTTACTCATTTGCATATGTGGTTGCAGAATTGGGCCCTTAATTATCAAGAATTTGACATCTGGTTGGTAATTTGACTGTTATCTTTATAACTAGTCAAGTACAGGGATTTTGTTTGCATGTATCCAGGAAGTTTCCATGTCTTCCCCTTTTCAACTATGGTTTAAAGGGTTAGACAGGTTTCTGAGGCACTAAGATCAGTACTGAAGTTCCTAGGAATTGTAACTAGTACTTACGCTTTGTAAAAATATTGCAGCATTTCCATGTGCTTGGAAACAAGACATATAAAACCATCCCAGAATAACATACAGAATTTCTAATGTATGGAATTCAATGTCCCTGCAAGTCAGTATAATAAAAACTATAACACAAAATGGAAGCATCATTTTTTATAAATGTCAACCCTTTATTAAGTATGTAGAAAACACTTTAAATGTATATCAACCAGCAAACCTTGCAAGCTTCTCTGCATATTAATGTGACCTTTTGTTGTTAGTAGTTTTATTATTTTTGTATTTTTATATGTATTGCCCCAGTGGCCACTTTCTAGGCCTATGGGATACTTTGACATTTAATTCAAAACTTCATTGCAAACCTGTATTTACTTCAGTAAAAAAGTTTTTAAAATATTGACATTCCGGTAAACAGAATATATTTAGTCTTGAAACCAGGAATATCCTATTGGTTGAATGAATCACCTATAAAAGTTATTTCAAAACATATCTATTGGCTGACACCTAGTCAGTATTTTTGTAATATTATATTTACTATATTATATCCATAAAACTAGGTTGCAAAGTCAAGCACTCAACAGTTAGGAAATGCCAGAATTAAGGTTGCCCGTGTAACCTTAATTCAGCCTCATTGTGCACATGCATTATGATAGTCTTTAATTACATGCTCAGATAATATTTTTTCCAAAAAATCCAAAAACAAAAAACAATATTCAATATCTAATTTTATCCTCCACTTTCAATGTGTAGCCCCAGGCTTTATTTAATACTTACTATCCAAATCCTGCACTGAATACAAAGTGATTAATTTCCTCCTGAGTGTTTTTATGGTGTTCTCACTTCAGTACCTGAGTGCTGCACAAACAATACTTAATTTATCTCCACAACATCTCTGTGAGATTAGGTGGTATTATTATTCCCATTTTACAGCAGTGGAATGGAAGACTAGGGAGATTATGCACAAATTGTTTAAAATGTTCCTATAGGGCTTGATTTTTCTGAGTATTTAGTATTAGCCAATTTCAGTTGCAGCTGTGAATGCTCAGCACTTCTGCAAATTTGGCACCAGATGTCTCAAATTGGGCACTCAGAAAATGAAAAACATACAGTTAGTGGCCACCGTGCACATTTTGGTTTAAGGCCCAGATCCACAAAAGCATTTAGGTGCCTAACTCCTATTGAAGTCAATGGGAGGTAAGTGCCTAACTCCTTTAAGGATGTGGGCTGAAGTGTGATTTGCCTAATATTGCCACGGAACTCTGTGACAGAGGTAGGGATAGAATCCCCCTCCCGGGGTGGCATGCAATTGCCTTAACCATAAGCCCAGCCTTTCTCTTCCTACAGTCCACTGCCTCATCCATTACCCATTTTCCAACTCCTGCAACAAACGAGGTGTGCATTAGAGAAAAGCCCCTGAGGACACAAAATAACAGCTTTCCTAAGGCCTGTCATCCCCTGGCTCTCTAGTGTTAGGAATGGCAGCTTTATCCACTTGGGAGGGGAGATTCCCCTCTTTGCAGTGGGACACGGCCCTTGGACCTAGTCCTGTGACATTTGAGCTTACAATTGTGCCATCCTTACAACAATTGAGGTCTTTCCACTTTCCGCATCTCACAGATCAAAACTAACGTTTGACAATGCAGCTGTTCCTAAATGTTTAAACTTTGATTAAAGCTATAAAAAGAACAATAAAAAGGATGCTACCAAGCATCAGTTTGGCTCTGTAATATAGACATATAACTGTGTAGCAACGTCAACATTCATATCGTGCTGGGTTTAAAACTGTGGCAAATTTCGATACACCATGCAGTTTTAGCTTTTGAGCTGCAACTTTTTCAGCATTTGTGCACCCAGGAGATCATTTACACTGCTTCTTGCTGGCCTAATCCAGCCTTACTTTGCTCACCATAAAACCCCACTGAAGTCATAGGGTTCTATAGGTTATAAAGCAGGACATAATTTGGGTCTGTAGTATCATCATTATTATTTTACTGTGAATACAACTGGCTGTCACATAATTTGATCACTGATTAATTCTATTGTGGGTGTTAAGTTTTCTGCTTTCCAGACACCAATTAATTTGGATTGTGTTTTTACTGATATTTTGATCACTTTAATTGTTCAAGTAGGAGTCAGCGAAAACGCATCAAAAGTTGGCTGGGTTCTTTCAAACTTAAGGCATTATCTAAAATAAGCATGCAGAAAATTGAGTGCTGGTTGAGCTCTGAGAGGGAGCTAAGCGCTGTTACAGGTCACTGAGCACAGCAACATAAGTTTCTAGTCCATCATCGAGCAAGCTGCTTATTTTCTTGTCCCACACTTCCTCTTCCTGCGTCTCTTTCTGCATGGCTGGAAATTAAGAAGGGCTGCCCCTCTCTGAGAATTGCTTTCTTCACCCAGAGTTTTGGATCAGTTGCATAGGCACATGTGTTACTGCAGTATGCATGGAAAAGTTACCCTGTATTTTGATAGAAGTAGCGAAGTAGCAGAGTTAGTAGGTTGGGCCTGATTGTCCTTGTGTGGTCCAGGCTAAGCTCAGACAGTTAGTTCCCTTGAGCCTGCACCAAACCCATGTTCTGGAAAGCAGTCTGTTCAATTCAGGGTATCTCACTGTGATGGAATACACTCCTGTATTCATATGCTACACACTATTGTAATAATGTTTGTATACATTATGCCTTGTGAGGTATTATTTGAAAACTCATAACTTGCTGATCAGTAATATTCTGATAAAATATGTGTGGCAACATTGTAGGTGAAGTTATGATGAGATTATTAACACATGTTCCAAACCCCACAGCCCTACCCAGGCACAAGTTGGCAAACAGGTCTGTCCTAAACAAAGAAATGTGAGCTTGCCTTAATTTGCATTTAAGCAGTAAAGAGAGTCAGCAAGCAGGAAGGGAAAACAAAGGAAGCTCAAACAGGTGAAGAAAAACCAACAGGGAACTTCCTTCCACAGAGACTCTTTGTCTCCCAGTTCTCAGGTAGAAATGTTTTGGGGGACTAACAAACACCCCAGGGCACACCCCCACTCCCTGCCCATCACATTCTCCACACGTGAGAAGACAAAAGGAAACAGCCTTTGTTGGACCTTGGGAGTGAGGGGTGGAGGGGAGGAACCTGACCCAAAGAGTTTGGTCAATAATCTTGCTGGAAGCATGTGGGGAGAATTTTTTTCTTGAATTTAATATAGTTTGTTAAGTTAAGGTACTAGAAGGCATTTTATTTTTCTTGCAACCATTTCTGACTTTTGTGCCTCAATACTTGTACTCACTTAAAATCTCTCTCTTTGTAGTTAATAAACTTGTTTTATTGTTTACATCTAATCCAGTGTGTTTAAGTGTCTGAGTAACTTCATTTATCATGATAAACTGGTGTATATTAAAGGAATAGCAAACTTACTATTTCTGGACTAGCTGGGAAAAGGCTGGACAGTGCAGTACATAGCTTTCTGCAGGAAAGTCCAGGATTGGGCATGTGTTTGAGTAATCCTACAGTATAATTAAGGCTGATGACAGCCAGGGTCTGACTGGCAGGCTGAAGTTACACATACACATCTGGGAGAGACCTGCATAGTGGTGGCTCGTTGTGAGCAGTCCACGTTGGAGGCTACAGCAGCAAGCAATTATAAAGGGCACCCCAAGTCAGAAGGAAGGTGTGACACAGCGCCCCACTGGTCTGAATTGTACCCTGGTATGTCACAGTACCATCTATTTTCCAGGCACCCTGCATATTGCTAGTGTGTTTAGAGGTTGCACATGGGGATTTGCTATGCTCAGTTTTCCATGGATTCTGAGATCAATGGCAGGTTCAAAGTGCGAGATGATCACTCCATTGGTTGAGAATGTCAGTCACTAATTTTCAGGACAAAATTTCAAGTCCTCTCAGCTAGTGCTCAACATAGTGCTAGTTGAGTGTTATTTGAAAGTTCTAGCTCAACACTTTGTTAGCTGTTTCCATATGGGCTGTACCAAATAATTTTATCAAGACTGCTTAGAACCAATCCTAGTCTGGCTGCTCCATTTTAAACCACACATCATGAGGCATAGGTATTAATGTGGTGTTAATTGCTTTGTTATGCACTGAACATGTTCCTTGTTACAGTGTTAGTTTTGTAATAACACTGCCTGCATATGCTTTAAGGGGCAAAACCCTGGCCCTTTCCCCACATCTGCTCAGGGCCCCTGATGGGGGAATTGATGTAGTTCTGCTGTACGAGGGGGGAGAGGGGAGAACAGGTGGTGTTGAACTCAGCTTCATAACACTGCCTGTGTGCAGAAGGTGGGTCAGAGGCTCTGCTGCTATGTTAAGCCATGCCCCTTTGAAGGGGATATTTTAGGACCACAAGGACTTGTGTCGCTTTAGGACAGATGTAGCAGCCACCCAGGGCCTGGGGAGAGGTGTCCATTCCTTTAACCCCTTCACATCTTCCCTGCACTCAGCTGTGCACTGGACTGAGCATTCTATTCTATATAAGTTCTTATAACACACTCTTTTAGAAAATTGACCATAAATGCTCTGATTCCTGGCCTTGTGGGCAAAGGATTTGAAAGCTCAACTGAATACTGTGATCAACTCAGAAAAAGAACCAAAATGATCAAAATAAGGGGGGGGGGGGGGACTCTCTGCTAGAAAGGAAAACATTTGCTAAAGGAGTTGGCCTTAAATCAGTAATACCTGTATATACACCCACAGAAGAACACTTCAAAGTGATGTGATTGCGAGTGGTTGATTGATGTGGTTTCACAAAGATAAGCAACTTTCCCTTCTATGTTCCATTAAGAAAAATGTACAGTGATAGTAACAAGAATGTGATAGATTTCACATTGATCTTCACATTTTCTGTGCAGGAGAATGTCTATTTATGTCTGTTATAACCACAAATAAACAAACCAATCATAGTATTGATGACCACTGGATCTGCAATACAAGACTGACTTGAGACTTCTTGAAATTCCGTTCTGCTGTTCACTAGATAGATGAAAGTATGCCTCACCCTCATTATTGACTTTCAGAATGTGCACTTTCTTCAGCATACCTGGCTGTACCAGTGGCAATGCACTGCCAATCAAACTCAAGCCAAAGTCAAAACATGTCTGGTGTGTCATATGTTGTGTAAGTAGGTGAGTACACTGGCTGAGTGTTATATGTAATATTGGAGTGGCTACACTTCCGTGTACTAAACTGAAACTCAAGCAGTTTTTGGGAGTGCACTTTCAGTGAGGTGTGCAAGGAATTAAAGGGCAACACTTTCAGATTTGGGAGTCTAAAGACAGACACCTAAACAAATGGCCCAGTTTTCAGAGGTGCCGAGCACACAGCTCAGTGCTGAAGAAAACCAGGCCACATATTTTGGTGCCCTTATATGGGTTTAGATTTCTAACTTTAGACACCTACGCCTAAAATGTTGGTGTATGTAACATGTCAAATCCTGACACAATGGCACTGAAATATACTCCATTTCTCCTTTTCCCCAGTGTACCAAACCAGTTTTAAAATAGCTGCTCTAGCTACACTCTTCTCCAGTTGTTACACAACCTCCCCGTTATTAAAAATAACACAATTCTTGACAGCATTATGAGATTTGACTCTTGATCTTCTTCTCACTGAAGTCAATGTCAAAACTCTCACTGATTTCAACAGTACAGAACTGAGCCCATGCTATTACTTTTCATAGCCACTTTACCTTGCATTACTCTGCTTATAAATACTGAAAAGGGTTCACCTTCAAGGACAGTGATTTAATTAGAGCTGGCGGGAGCTGTTTGCCAACAAGTCAAAGCCTAATGAACAAGCCCCTCTAGGCTGGCTTGGAATAATTTACCAAACCACGTGTCAGTCACCCATTTCCCTATGTTCAGGATAAAAGACAAGTGAGGCTGTTACTTTTTGTTTTTGTTTTTTAAATAATAGCTATTGGATTATTTTAATAGAGACTGGAATCCCCAAACAACATTAGCAGCTTTTGGATCTTTGTAATTATTGGTTCAGGTGTGAATCTGTATTCTGCCACCAAAGTTAATTAAGCCTTCCTTTAGCTCCTGATTTGTGGGAGTTTTACGATAACTTGCTCTATTGGCAACAATGGTGGTGTGTGCTTGGCAATTTTCAAGTTCAGGTTGATTCAGGTTGCAGTTAATGTACGTTCCCTCACAACAGCATATAATTACACTATTACTGAAGCTAGCATAATTATAGAGAGGTAAAGAAACCGATGTGGTGTTCAACCTTATAGCTCCATAATGCTTTTCTTTTTTTTAATTTGTGAACAAAAGTATCTTCAAACTAGGCCCCTGGAATAGCACTACTTACATCAAACAATCTCGGTGAACTTTTAGAAACCAATTTGTCTTGGTTAACCTAATGAAAAGAAGGAGATATTAAAACACCGATTATCAATTTGTCTATGTAGAGACATTGACAGGTCCCACAGAGTCTGACTTCCAATGGGAATAAAGGATTATGAACCGAAATCCTTAACAATATAATCCCATTTAATCTATTTGATACAACAGGATCATTTTAACTGAAATGCCACAACTAATTGAACACATGCCACTTTTTTCTTTATGGTTTCCAGAAAAATAATTCAGTCTGTGGAACACAGAAATAATCCTGTCTACAACAGCAACATCTCTTCTAGGTCACAAAGAAGTTACGGCCAACAGATTCAAACCCACGTGCTTAAAGTGACAAAGAATGGTCCAGTGGTTAGTATGCTAGTCAGGAGTTGGGAGACCTGAATTCAGTTCTCTGCTATGCTGCTACCTCCCTGTGTAACATTCATAGGACTGTAGAGCTGGAAGGGACCTATAGAGGGCTTCTAGTCCACCTCCCCTGCTGAGGCAGGACTAAGTATACCTACACCATCCCTGACAGATGTTTGTCTAACCTGTTATGAAAAACCCTCATATGACGGGGATTCTACAACTTCCTGTGGAAGCCCATTCCAATATTTAACTCTTCTTACAGTTAGAAAGCTTTTCCTAATATCTAACCTAAATCTCCATTGCCCATTAAGGCCATTACATCTTGTCCTACGTTCAGTAGACATGGAGAACAATTGATCGCCATCCTCTTCATAACAGCCCTTAACATATTTGAAGACTACTATCAGGTCCTTGCTCAGTATTCTTTTCTCAAGACTAAATATGCCCATTTTTTAAACCTTTCTTCACAGGTCAGGTTTTATAAACTTTTATCATTTTGTTGCTCTCCTCTGGACTCTCTGCAAATTATCTGCATCTTTCCTAAGGTGTTGCACCCAAAACTGGACCAGCAGAGGCCTGAGTAGAGTGGAACAATTACCTCCTGTGTTTTACATATGATACCTCTGTTAATACACCCCAAAATTATATTAGCTTTTTTTTTCAACTGAATCACTTTACTGGCTCATATTAAATTTGTGATCCACTATAACCCCCAGATCATTTTCAGTAGTACTACTACATAACCAATTGTTCCCCGCCCGCTTTATAGTTGTGTATTTTATTTTTTTCCTTCCTAAGTGTAGTACTTTGCACTTGTCTTTACTGAATTTTACATTCTTGATTTTGGACCAATTCTCCAATTTTTCAAGGTAATTCTGAATTCGAATCTTGCCATTCAAAATGCTTGCAACCCCTCCCAGCTTGGTATCATCTACACATTTTGTAAGCACACTTTCCACTTCATTATCCAATTAACGAAAACTGTGAATAGTACTGGGCCCAGGACAGACACCCTCCGGAACCCCACTAGATACATCTGCCCAGTTTGACAGAAAACTACTGATAACACTCTTTGTATGGTCTTTCAACCAGTTATAGTAATTTCATCTAGACCAAATTTTCCTTGTTTTCCTAGTTTGCTTTGAAACATTTTGTTTGACCCAAAAGTATTATAATTCTTCGTGCTTTTGTTTGATTTTTAATTCATTTAGTTTGTGGGTATTTGTACTCCTCTTTTTTTGTTTCTTTTCCTATATCGGGCTAAATTTCTATAGAACATCATTTTGAATTTAAAAAAATCTAACCATTTTGTTTAGAAAATAACAGAACAAAATGGTTCAATTTTTTCATTTTTTTGCCCGAAACTGTTCACCAAATTTGACCCAAAGGTGCATTTTTGGTGAATAAGCTATTCATCCAAAAACTTTTGCACAGCTCTAGCCACAAATTGCCACACAAAAGATACCATTTCTGTAGACTCATCCGAACATTTACAGACGTTTGCAGAGACCTCTGAATACTCCCAGTATCAGCCTGTTTGACATTGCCCAGTAATTGCATGAAATCCGCTATTGATGCAGTTCATAATGGAATATGGAACCTTTGAAACCTAAGTTAGCTTTTTTAAGTATGCTGCAGGGAAATGCTGATATAAGGAAATATAACCTATTGGATATAATTGTCAGCCTTAAACCGAAGCAGGTGTAGAATGTCCCCCTCACTGCATTATTCTGTGACCTAATCTGTTCACTGGACCTGTGTATTTCCTAGTGAGAGACTTGTCTCTTTGGGGAGGAACTGAGATCTCCCCTGGGAAGCTCAGGCAAGATCAAACAAAAATAATAGTGAAAGGCATTTTTTTTCATTCCTGGAATGTTCAAGAGTCAGCAGCAATAGACCATTAAACCATTGCCATGACCTAAGTGGAAATAACCTAGCAAAGACTTAAAACATTAATAGGTTGCATGTTTGATTTTATTTCTCCAAAGGGGATCTCCCCTCCATCCTCAAAAATATTTGAAAAAGAACTCCATTAAAAAAAAAGTATAGAAGAATGGGCTAGATTTGCATGTGGTGTAAATTGTGTAGCTCCTTTGACTTCACTGTATCTTTCAGAAATCTGAAGCTCTCTCTCTATACCTCAGGGGAGCAAGGTGGACAAAGTTTGAATCGACTGCTGCACAAGACACCAAATTATAGTTAGAAAGAAGAAGTGAGAAATCAGGAAGGTTGTTTGTTCTGTGACTTTTCGTGGCAGATCAGCATAAAGTGCTTCTGCACAGATGTTCTCATCATTATGATATGTTGGAGGAGTTACACATACACACATTCATCGTGGTAAAGGTGTTGGCTTGACAACCCTGGGAACCAGAATTCTTTGAGGGGGTCAACAAGCATGTGGACAAGGGGGATCCAGGGGATATACTGTACTTAGATTTTCAGAAAGCCTTTGACAAGGTCCCTCACGAAAGGCTCTTAAGCAAAGTAAGCTATCATGGGATAAGAGGGAAGGTCCTTTCATGGATCGGTAACTGGTGAAAAGATGGGAAACAAAGGGTAGGAATAAATTAATAAATGATCTAGAAAAAGGGGTAAAGAGTGAGGTGGCAAAATTTGCAGATGAGACAAAGCTACTCAAGATAGTTAAGTCCAAAACAGATTGCGAAGAGTTACAAAGGGATCTCACAAAACTGGGTGACTGGGCAACAAAATGGCTGATGAAATTCAATGCTGATAAATGCAAAGTAATACACATTGGAAAATATAATCCTAACTATACATATAAAATGATGGGGGTCTCAATTAGCTGTTACCACTCAAGAAAGAGATCTTGGAGTCATTGTGGATAGTCCTCTGAAAACATCCACTCAATGTGCAGCAGCAGTCAAAAAAGTGAACAGAATATTGGGAATCATTAAGAAAGGGATAGATAATAAATACCATATAGCCTCTATATAAATCCATGGTATGCCCACATTTTGAATACTGCGGGCAGATGTGGTCACCCCATCTCAAAAAAGATCTATTGTAATTGGAAAAGGTTCAGAAAATGGCAACAAAAATGATTAGGGATATGGAATGGCTTCCATATGAGGTGAGATTAATAAAACTGGGCCTTTTCAGCTTGGAAAAGAGACGACTAAGGGAGGATATGATAGAGATCTATAAAATCATGATTAGTGTGAAGAAAATAAATAAGGAAGTGCTATTTACTTCTTCTCATAATACAAGAACTAGGGGTCACCAAATGAAATGAATAGGCAGCAGGTTTAAAACAAACAAAATTAAGTATTTGTTCACACAACACAGTCAACTTGTGGAACTCTTTGCCAGAGGATTTTGTGAAGGCCAAGATTATAACAGGGTTAAAAAAAGAACTAGATAAATTCATGGAGGATAGGTCCATCAATGGCTATTAGCCAGGATGGGCAGGGATGATATCCCTACCCTCTGTTTGTCAGAAGCTGGGAATGGGCAACAGGGGATGGATCACTTGATGATTACCTGCTCTGTTCATTCCTTCTGGAGCACCTGGCATTGGCTACTTTTGGAAGACACGATACTGGGCTACAGTGCCGTACCAAGGGCGAGGCGAGTGAGGCACTTGCCTCGGGCACGCAAAGGTGAGGGGTGCAGAAAACTCCCCGAGACGTGCCGCGGCTCTCTCCACCTCTGCGTCCATGTTGGCGGCATTTTGGCGGCAGCCCAATTGCTGCCACCGTCAGTGGCGGCATTTCAGCGGTGAGGGTCCTTCTTGCCTCGGGCACAAAAATAGGTAGTTACAGCTCTGCTGGGCTAGATGGACCTTTGGTCTGACCCAGTATGGCCATTCTTATGTTCTCATATATTCTGTGTTAATCCAAAATCATTTAAAACATGGTCAACTGTTGTACAAGTTTCCACACAGACTTCCACATCACTGACTCTCAATCTTCAAGTCCGTGCAATCTTTGGCTTTTCTGAAGAGACTGCCAGTTAGTGTAAATGGAGATGGCCCTTTAAAAGAGACAGAATAAGACATGGTCCCTGCAACAAGGAGCCCACAATTTACCACAAACAAAACAAGGGACAAAACGTAATTAAAAAAGGGTGTGATGAGATAATATCTAGATATACAGACCTGTCGCCTTCTAGCCAAACAAAAATCTCAATTTATGTCTCTGACATCCCCTTGTTGATGTCTAGCCTTCAGCTTAAGCTCAACATGGCTAAAACAGAGCTCTTACTCCTCCCCCAACGCCCTCCCTGCTACCTTGTTTCTTGAGCACTATGGACAACACCACCATCCTGCCTGTCACTCAGGCCTGTAACATGGGTGTCAGCTTCAATTTGGATCTCTCTCTAGCTCCTCACATCCAAACTATGTCTAAACCATGCAGATTCTTTCTGTATGCCATCTCTGAGATGTGGTGTTTCCTATCCATCCATGTTGCTAGAACGCTCAGCAGCTCACATCTTGCTTTTGTATCATCCTTTAATTTGGCCTCGGTAAATACAGATAGGGCTATGCCACACTCATATCCATTCTGAATACTGCTGCAAAGATCATTTTCCTTGCCTGTCACTGACCAGGTCATCCCTCTCTCTATAGCCATCCACTGGCTCCCTCTTCTGTATCCCATCAAACATAAGCAGCTTGTACTCACTTTCATGGCCCTTCATGGCTTATCTGCGCTTTACCTGTCATCTCTCAGTCACTATTGAAATGCCAGCTCCCACCTCCGGTCAGCTTGTGAGGCTCACTTGTTACATTTCCAAACAAGCACCTTTGTGCTTTCTTCCATGCCATCCCTCATGCTCGGGAGCACTCCCTGTAAACAGCTGCAAAGCCTCCTTCAGGACCATCCTTAAAACTCTCCTTTGCCATGAAGCCTACAAAAAACTTGACAACAGCTAGGTTGCCAGTGTGCTGAGACCAGAGCCTACTGTGCAGACCAATATTGTCTCATTGTTTTCCTTGTACTCCCCCGTCGGTCTGTCTGTACCTAACTGTTATATCTTGGCTTATACTCTTTGGGTGCAGGGACTGTCTTTTGTTATGTGTCTGTACAGCACTGAGCACAATGGGGCCCTTAGGTGCTACAATAATACTAATACATTAGGTACGTATATGGCCTCCATTTCTGTAGTATCTGAGCATCTCACACTCTAATGTATTTATCTTTGCAACACTCCTGCGAGATAGGTAAGTACTATTATCCCCATATTTCAGCTAGAAAACAGAGAGACAAAGTGACTTGCCCAAGGTCACACAGGCAGGCTGTAGCAAAGCAGAGGCTTGAATGCAGGTCTTCAGCTAGTGCCCTAACCAGTGGACCACCTTTCTTCCTCTCAGCGGATCAATGGAAAGGACAGAGAATGGGTGGTTGGTGGACAGCAAAGAGGAGATTATTCCAAGCTTGGCTAGGAATGGAGCATTGGAGGCGGTATGATGTAGACAAATAGCAGTTGCAGGGGAATCACCATCTCCTGCAGAAAAATCTGTGCAAAGAGGCTTGGGAGCAGGAGGCAGCGGAGGAAGAATCCTCACTGAGGTTGTCCTTTAGTTTCCTACAGTTTCTTTTATCTGGTGGATGGGGTTTCACCTCTATCCGACTCCCAACGCTGTAGAACATGTGGTAGGGTTTATCCCCCCAGAAGCTGTCAATCTCCACACTGAGTGTGGGGAATCCAATGGAGGGCTTGTGTCTACACAGAGGCTCAGGGATTGCCTGCCCTATTACTTAGGCACTGGGTCTTTAGCACCAAGATCCACTATTGAGGCTTAGCTCCTACACAACTACTTCTAGAACTCTCCCCGCCTCATTATAAATGTTTTGCAATAAGGAGTGGGCTCCATACAAAAGTTAATGCAGACTCAGGTTACATTAGCTTTTAGTAGAGTTACCACTGGTTGCAATGTGTGTCCTCTTGGCCATCTCTCCCTATGTAGATCTATGAAGGGCATATGTTGGAGATAGTTGACACACCCACGCCAGTGTAGGAAAGGGGAAACCTGCATGCAGCGAGGATCCTCTTTGCTTGGATCCTGGGTCCTGGATAACAATTCCTCCCACAGCTTGTTATTTTTGTGTAAGAACGTTAGACATTTCTCTACATGATCTACACTTAGTTTAATTGGGGTGACTGCTCCATTTCTATTTTGGGGGGTTAAAATAATAAAAGCTAAAATGGAGACTTTGCCCCCAACCATGGGCATGGTCATCTAATTCACAGTTACTGCATGCACCACAAGAAAGCAATTTAAACTAGGCATTTCTATGTCCATTGTAATACATTCAAGCCCAGATTCCTTCCCTGGATCAGTCATGTTTTTATGTAAAATCGATTAATTCTTTAAGAGACATTTTAACAGGTGTGTGTTTTTCTCTTAATAATAAAGGAAAAAATGCATAAGGGTCACAGAGCAGTAAGGACTCAGTCTTGTGGGGGGCTGAGTACTCTGTTTCTGATCCAGCAAAGCACTGCAGCATGTGCTGGGATTTTTCATTTGATTTTCAGAAGATGAAAATGTTGATTATTAAAAACCCAAACAAAACAGCAATTTCTATTTGAACCAAAATGAAAAAAAAAATCAAGTGACAAGTTTACATTAAACTGTTTCCATTTTTCATAGGTGACTTCTAAGTGAAATTTCATGTGAAAAATTGAAATTTTTTTTAGTGTAAATTTGTAATTTGGAATTTTTTGCTGGAAAAAACCCTGGGTTTTGACCAGCTATAGTATCAGGTTGGTGAGGTTAGTGGCCTACATAGGGAAATGGTCATCACTAATACTAAGATTTTGTCATGGTTATTTTTAGTAAAAATCACGGACAGGTCATGGGCAATAAACAAAAATTCATGGAAGCTGCGACCTGTCTGAGACTTTTGCTGCTGCGGCTTCACGGTTCCCCCCACCATGGTGGCTGGGAGCTGTGGGGCTCCCCCTCTGTCTGCGGCAACTGGAAGTTGTAGGATGACCATATTTCCCAAAGGAAAAATGGGACACCCCCCAGATGCTCGCCCGAGGCATCCCCCACACCCGTCACTGGAACCCTGAGAAGGGCTCCCTCAGGAGTCTGTCACCTGTTGCTGGAACCTTGCAGGGAGCCCCCTGTCGCCTGTCCCTGCTGTTGCCTGTTGCTGCAACCCTGCCAGGGCCCCATTGGCTACCAACACCAGAGTCCCACAGCCCCAGGGGCTGAAGAAGAGAATGTCAGGGAGGTCTCTTGATGTCAGGGATTCCGTGACTTCCGTGACCTCCGTGACATAAACATAGTCTTAGTTATCACCCTCTATTTCTCTACTGGCCTGCCAGCTGAAAAGACCTTAGGCCATCTTCATTTTGTCCCTTCTGCAGTACCAACCATATTATTAGAGTTTAGGCTCTGATGTAATGAAGCATGTAAGCACATGTTTAAGTCCCATTGACTTCAACAGCATGTGCTCAAATACGATGCTCAGGGTCTTTACAAATACATAACAAAATAACAAGACATACAGTATGCTACACCATTGTTATGGATATTTTGTCAAAGAGAGAAAGACTAGAACACATAAATAGGCGCTTAGAGATTACCAAGGTTATTTTGTTGTTGTGTTAAACCCACAAACTGTATTGGTTTAATACTTTCTATTTTCTGCAAAATAAACAATATTTTCATGTAAGCAAAAGGTGCAATGAAGATCCGAGAGTGGGGATGTCCTTGGTAAAAAGAGGTCTTTGTCTTCTTAAAAAGAAAAGACAGGTTGATAGAAAGCACATTTCTTACAATTGCTTAGGAATTAATGAGTACAAAGATTTTTCTGGATGGTTGGAAAGACCCACCTTGTCCTGTAATAGGGAGAAGCTTAACTATTCAGTCCTGAAGTAGACAACATAACAGTGAAGCCAATGGAAATGATGCCTACATAAAGGACTAAAGATTTACCCCTAGAGAGCTAGCAAGGTAACACCAAAACACTCCTTGTTACATTTTCAAAATGCTAATAAAGGGCCTGATTGAAAACCTATTGAGGTCAATAGAAAGACTCCCATAGACTTCAATGGGTTTTGATCAGGTCTAAAGAGTACACAGAAGGTCCAGTGCTGGTTTTGTTCCAAGCACCTCACTCCTTTGCAACAGTCTTGCCCTTTACCCCATTAGCAAGGGATCTCTGTCTGAGCAAACCCCAATAAATTTTAAAGACATGTCCCTGCTCTCCTTACATAGGCCAAACTCCATTCCAAATCAAAGATTCATAGATTCTAAGGCCAGAAGGGACCATTGTGATCATCTAATCTGATCTTGTGTATAGCACAGGCCATAGGACTTCTCTGAATTAATTCCTGTTTGAACTAGAGCATCTCTTTTAGAAAAACATCCAAACAGCAAAGTCAATGAAGATTTTGCCTGTGTAAAGTATACAGGGTGAAGTGCTGAAATAGTTACTAGACATAAAGAAAACCAAGCACAGCAGAAAGTGATGCAAGCAAAGATCACAAATAAAGGCAGAAGACCCTTTTATTTCGCATAGACAAAATGCAAAGAGTGTCTCATTAAATTATTTTTTAAAAAAAGAAAAGAAAAACCAAAAGCAAATTGATCCCCCCCACACTCCACTGACAGCACTCATCCTAATTAACAACAAAACAAAAAGATCGATCAAGGACCCAATTTCTAATTAAAAAAAAGTGTGCAAACATGACAAAAGACTTTTTGATTTCCCAGATCAATGTCCCTGTTAAATTCACAAATAGGGAGATTTGTTTTCCTTCTTTTTAATCTTGTGTGATGGAACTTCCAGTTAAAATGTTTTATTTAGCCCCCATGCACTTTGTAGAAAATTAGTAAAAACACAAAAGCTTGTGAAGATCAGAAAACTGGACTTCTTTTACCCAAAAATTCAGATGTCCAGTCAGATGAAGCTCACATTCAGACAGAAAAAAAGCAGGAGAGTCTTTGCACTGTTTGTAGTTTGCATTTTTTTCAAATATTTTGGCAATCTTCTTTAATTATAAATATTGGAATTCAATAAAAAAGGTAGCTTTGATTGGTTTTTTTAATTGTAAGTATTTACAGCCACTGTCCAGCCATGCTCTTTTTGTTATACCAGGGTGTAAGATTTTGCGTAGGGATTGTTTCCTTTCAAGTGGCCCCGGGAGTCCAGCAGGGATTCTTGGGAGCTGCTCATTTTAGCTGCCTGTCCTAGCTCAGCCCCTTCTCGCTGAGGTAATGTTGCCACGGCACCAGGTTGCCATGACTGTACTTCTCTCGTGGAGGATGTTTCCATAGGTATCGGCTCCAGAACTGTGGGACGCTTCAAGGTTCGGCTTTTCTGAGGTTCCAAGCAGGCTTGGCCCAAACCCAGGTCTCTGCTAGTGCCTGAAACTCCTCGGTTCAACAAAAAGTCCATTCTAAGATACGGTGGCAAATGCATGAGGTCACCTGTGAAGAAAAATATGAAAAGACACCTCTTGGTTATCTTCATGCAATTCAGTAACACTGCCTATTTGGCTGACGTAGACTCAAGCATTTAGGCAGCCATTTAATCTGATTTCAAAACAAGACTTCCGTGACCCAGTCAGAATGTTCATAACACAAAGGCAACGAAACTGGTCAAAATGTATTTTATTTTGCATGAAAAAAAAATGGAAGGACTTTTTTCATAATTTATTGTTAAAAACCAAAAAATAACAATTTTGGGGGGGTTTTTGGTTGTGAAAAACTGGAAGGCTTTGGCTATTGAACTTTGAAAAATATTGGTTTGGTTTTCAGTGAACCCCCCTAGAATTTTGACTAAAGGATCCATCCAGCACAAAAATAATTATATAACATTTGGATGAAATAACACTAGGTTACACATTTAAACACCCCAAAGTTAAAATATAAAAAAAGTGAGGGCCCTTATAGTAATCTCAATGTGCCCTCTTTGCCTGTACGTCTTATGACATCCATCACTGGTCCCCATCACAACACCCTCTGAGTGGTAACGAAGTTCTATCATCCCTATTGTACAGATGGGGAACTGGGACACAGAGACTCAATCTGTGGTAGAGCAGAGTATTGAATCTGGGTCTCCAGGTTACCCAGGTTAGTAGCCAACACACTGCAGCATCCGTCTTCCTTTCCTTATGGTACACATTTAACTACACACACATTCACTTATTAGCATACACATTAAAAGAGCAACACAAGGATACAAAATACAACACATGAACAATTAACACAGTTCAGTTAACATTACTATGAACCCTCACTTTTTTCATCTCCTGACTTTTGAGCATTTATAGTTGTAGCCAATAATGCTACACTGACGGGGCTAGAGGATTTATGATTGCACACATCCTCCCATCATTTTTTGCAGGCAAGGGGCTTCAGACAGAGCTAGGGAACCCACTCCCACTGTTGAGTTGGAATAGCCTCTTTGGAGCTGTTGTGTGGTCACTGTGCACCACGTGGGGAAGAGGATGTAGGGTATCCTTGTTCTTATGTATGCATCTGCCCATCTGCTAGCCCTGCTACACAAATCAGTTTAATTTAATCTAATATTGTCTTATTCTTTCATAGACTGACTTGCAAAAATTCAAGGAGACCAGAAAAAAGAAGCAAATTTAAAGCATGTCTCCTTCCAAAAAGCTTTGATGTTGAAGATGTATCCATGGGTGATGATGGTGGGAAATACCTTCAGATCTGGGTTCTTGGTATAGCACGATAATGACAATTCATCTCTTTTGGGCATCCATTCCCATCCACAGCCACATAACTGAAGATCTCTACACTGCACCTCTCAGGGTTCCAGAGTCTGGGCTCCAGCCCAAGCCCTAATGTCTACACCATAATTAAACAGCTCCCTATCCCAAGCCCCACGGGCCTGAATCAGCTGGCGTGGGCCAGCCACAGGTGTCTAACTGCTGTGACATACCCTAAAAGGGGATGAGAGTTCTCAGAAGCTTATAGTTTTCTATTACAATGCCATGGCAACTGCTTCCAACATCCCATTCCAACTAGAATGGATTTAGGTAAATTGGAGAACAGCATTTTCACATGTCAAAGTACCCCGGTAAATGGATATAATTCCCTTCAGGGTTATATGTAAAATTACTACCACATTTATAAAATGAATGCATGCCAAGTGTTTTAAATAAAAGTCTTTTCTAGCACAAATCATAGTACATACACCCAAACTGTTGGAAATGGCAGAAATATAGGCCATACTGTGTCAGTATCATAAACAGCAGAGGACTTCTTGATACCATTTGCAGAGAGAGTTTGATGTAGACACAGTGGCAAAATGAAAACACATGCATGGAATTAAGCAGCAGGCTGCAATTTTTATTAAACTTTAACACAAGAGAGGGGTGTTACCCACCAATCATCCTTACTCTCCTATACCAGGCATGTAGTTGGTTCCAGGACTCCTTACCATATGACCCATAACATGAGGTGGCGCTCCTCAACCTACCCCCCAGGACTCAGCTCTCCTTCTCTGAGTCCTAGCACCTTCCCCTCTGTGAAGGGGATAGAGGGTGCAGCAGGGTGGGGACCACAGCCCACAAAGGCCACAAGGTCTCACCCTATCACATGAGCCCAAGGCCCATCACCAAAATCCCAGGTCTTTTACCTCTGGGAACTGTTCATTTTATTCTCTTACCCACACTGGAAACTGGTCACAAGTTGAGATGGATAAACAACTCCACTCAAGTACCTCATTTAGGTAGTAAGCATAGATTCATAGATTCTAGATTCTAGGGCTAGAAGGGACCTTGAGAGGTCATCGAGTCCAGCCCCCTGCTCTCATGATCCTACTGATCCTACTTAACCCACGGTGGCTTGAAAGTGCTGCGAGGAAGGCAAAAATCTCACTGATCCTCTGCCAAACGGCCCATGGGAGAAAAAATTCCTTCCTGACCCCATAAACAGGTAATTGGCTAGACCTGCAGCATCTGTCAGGCTGGGTTCCCATTCCTAGTTCGGGTGGGTAGGGTGGGCTGCTGGAATAGAGCTGAATAAGACTCCACATGGACCCTGAACCGGACTAAATTCTGGGAGGTAGGGAATGCTGGCCAATCAGCACCCCTCTCCTTGAACTGGCCAATGGGTGCCAAAGACTCCCATGGGAGGAGTTACATATTGTGCCTTGGCAAGTTCCTCCCTCCCTTGCTACTGGGATTGTCCTGGCCCCGTCAATTGATGCGGGTGGGTCGTATTTTTGACTAATCAAACTGAAAGTTGCCCAATACGTTAAAATAAAGCAGATTCTTTACCTTGTCCTAAAAGTAAAGGCAATGTTATTGTTATCTAAAAGATAAATAGCTTCTAATCTATTCATGATTTAAAGTCACGGACAGA
The DNA here is from genome assembly GCA_033296515.1 of Macrochelys suwanniensis. NCBI lineage: Eukaryota > Metazoa > Chordata > Testudines > Chelydridae > Macrochelys > Macrochelys suwanniensis. The sequence continues at coordinate 156,039,926 of CM065775.1, read as the reverse complement.
AAAATTGCTGAGAAGTTATATTTGGACAGAATCACAGTTTATTCCTGTGGATCTCCTGCAGGCACTGTGTGGCACCATATGTTTTATTCTAGTTACATTTCCAATACAGATGTACAGTACACTGTATTTAACCCCCACATAGTAGGATGTAGTGCACGTCTCAGGACTCAGCTGACATACTGCAGCATCATTTATACAAGAACAGGAAAAACAGTGCGTGCCCATAATCATATGGTTATCACTTAGAAGATGAAAGGCAAATTGTCAAGGGCCTAATAATTACTACTTTAAATTTCACTGATACCTCATCCCAAAGCAGTTTACATGTACATGAGTCACTTTAACTACTGCAGGACTGCAGCCACCACAAGGGTGAAGTGCACCAGCACACAGCCACCCTGCTCAGCTGGTAAGTGAACAACAGTGTATGCAACTGACATGGGAGGAAGAATTATGGTAGATGATACGTAATTACCTGTACAGGTCCTTGGGAGTCACACCTTTATACTTGCAAACAATTTGAGGTTATTAGCCATCAGGACCTGGGTTTTATGTTGCATCTGAACAATGACATATACAGCAACACAGAACCCTTTAACACCATTTGGAACATTGGTTCCATATGATTCAGGGAATGAGCGCCACCTACTGTACTGAATAACCAATACCATTTTCTGCAGCAACGGCTTTTTCCCTGGAGATCACTCTCATCATAGTAATGATTTTAGCGCGCTTAACTCCTACTACCCACAATGCAAGATGATACAGCTGTACCACTTCATTAAGAGTAGCATGGAACTGGTCATGTCTTAAATATGCCATACAAACTGGCCATCTATACCCACTGATGCTTTCACTATATGTTCCTCAATATACTTTATATAACAGTAACAAGCTCAGCGTGAAATCCAATTGGATTATTGGCAGGCCCCAACTCTCATATTAAATATGCATTTCAATCACTTACCACATTGCTGCTTCCTGGGACTAGTGGATTAATCATGGATTGTAAAAAATAAAAGTGTTTAACTTCATATAGCTGAAGTTTTACTTTCAAGGTGCTGGATAGAAAACAATATATATACACATTTGAGAGCTTTCTGGACTATATGAAAGAAAAAGTGTTTCTCTGAATCCACTTCTGCTAGGAGAGTCTTTAATCTTTACAAACAATATGCAGCAATTTTTATAGCAATTTGCATATGAAGGGGTGCACAATTTTAACTGGATTGTATTAATACATCACAAACTAAGAAGTGCAATTAGATATAACTTAGATGGAGCTACTATAAGGTGGGTGCATAACTGGTTGGAAAATCATTCCCAGAGAGTAGTTATCAGTGGTTGACAGTCATGCTGGAAGGGCATAACGAGTGGGGTCCCACAGGGATCGGTTCTGGGTCCTGTTCTGTTCAATATCTTCATCAATGATTTAGATAATGGCATAGAGAGTACACTTATAAAGTTTGTGGACAATACCAAGCTGGGAGGGGTTTCAAGTGCTTTGGAGGATAGGATTAAAATTCAAAATGATCTGGACAAACTAGAAAAATGGTCTGAAGTTAATAGGATGAAATTCAATAAGGACAAATGCAAAGTACTCCACTTAGGAAGGAACAATCAGTTGCACACATACAAAATGGGAAATGACTACCTAGGCAGGAGTACTGCAGAAAGGGATCTGGGGGTCATAGTGGAGCACAAGCTAAATATGAGTCAACAGTGTAACACTGTGGCAAAAAAAGTGAACATCATTCTGGGATATATTAGCAGAAGTGTTGTAAGCAAGACATGAGAAGTAATTCTTCCGCTCTACTCTGTGCTGATTAGGCCTCAACTGGAGCACTGTGTCCAGTTCTGGGCGCCACATTTCAAGAAAGATGTGGACAAATTGGAGAAAGTCCAGAGAAGAGCAACAAAAATGACTAAAGGTCTAGAAAACATGAACTATGAGGGAAGATTGAAAAAAATGGGTTTGTTTAGTCTGGAGAAGAGAAGACTTAGAGGGGACATGATAACAGTTTTCAAGTACATAAAAGGTTGTTACAAGGAGGAGGGAGAAAAAATTGTTCTTCTTAACCTCTGAGGATAGGACAAGAAGCAATGGGCTTAAATTGCAGCAAGGGAGGTTTAGGTTGGACATTCGGTAAAACTTCCTGTCACAATGATTAAGCACTGGAATAAATTGCCTACGGAGGTGGTGGAATCTCTATCACTGGGGATTTTTAAGAGCAGGTTGGACAAACACCTGTCAGGGATGGTCTAGATAATACTTAGTCCTGCCTTGAGTGCAGGGGACTGGACTAGATGACCTTTTGAGGTCCCTTTCAGTTCTATGATTCTATGATTCTCCAAAATCCACTAACACAGTGTGTCATCTTATCTTGGATTTACCCTGAACACAAGCTATTTTGTGTGATGTGCACATTTTCATATTGTAATGAAGCAGTAGTTTTTGTAACAAGAAAGAAGCATCATTCCCTGCAACTTCTAAGATAAACAGATGATTAAAAGTGTTGAAAAGAAAACTTTCAAGAATCTAACTTCCCCACTCCTCCTCCCCCCCGCTAGGACTGGAGCCATATCATGTCATGAAAAAAGTCTTTGTTTTGTTAGAACTAATATTTCTGACTGAAAAACAGTCTTTGAAATACGACCACAGGGGTCCACTTTAGCTTCCTAGATCAAGGGTGAGGGTATTTTAAGAAGATTAAAAAGGATGGGAGAGCCATGGCTACAGAAATAACATGGCAAGATTTCATTTCTCATATTTCCAGATTCATTGGTATATTTGTTTTTCGGTTTGTTCCTACTCTGCCAAAGTTGAATTCAGTTGAATGTTAAATTTTTCAAGCAAAGCGTTATGAAGTTTTAAGATGGTTCATTGCCTTTGATGCTCTAATTACCTCTTTTCAGTGCTGTGTGTGCCTTATTAGCAATGAAAGCAAACCTTTCAACTGCGTAAGCACTGCAAATGAATATGCTTAATAATTTATGCATTTAGGCTTAATTAGTACAAAAGCCATTCAAGAATCTATAGCTTTCTGATGGGTTTAAAAATAAAAGATATACTGTCTGTGGAAAAATGGAGTATGTACATCAATAATACTCATCCATTCAAATATGAACCCAGCAATTTAATTGAGCATTGACTTTGTCCTTCCTTCTGAGTGGCCAATCGTCTACAGCAATTGAAATAGTTCACATAGTACATGTTATGAAGTGATATCTTCTAGAAAATTAAAATAACCAAATACTGTGACTTCCCTACATGCATTTAACATTTACAATATCTTTTTCCCAGAAAAGGGATGTTTCTTAAGGCTGTGACTGCACTGCAAAAAAGGTGTGTTTTTACACTGAGAAAGCTAACCTGATGGAAAATCCTAGCTGAGATGGGTAATTGTTACCTTAATGCAGCTAAGGGAGGCCAGATCCAGGCTGGGGTGGGGGGGGGGGGGGCAAAGGGCTGACCTTGATGACTACAATGAGATAAAAACTAGTCATGCTTTTCCTTCACTAGGATTTTACAGTGAGATAGCTATTTTGATCCAAACAAAACCAAACCACCAATTAGCTCAAACCCAAACCAAGCCCACATCTTTTTACCTGTGAAGACATAGCCTAAGTATCCTTCAAACTTCAGAAAGTTCCTCCACCTTTTTTTTTAAACTGTTCCACACAAGATAAGGATCTGAGCCAGGCTCATTACGGGAGTCTTGCAGGCTGTAAAAAGATACTGAATACCGAACTGGTAAGGGTATCTGTGTGGTGTGTCTAATGGATCGTGACTTTGCCAAATCAAAACCAATTTTCACCCAAACACCCCAAAGTATTTCTCCTCAATGATGACCATTTTCCTGACAAATTTCAACATTCTATCCCCACCTCTGGAGGTGTGAAATGGGTTCAAACAAAGGGGGCAAGATTTTGAATAATCAAAAAGGGTTTTCATTCTCAAATATGGCTAAACATTTTCACTCAAACATTAAAAAAAAATTCAGCTTGGCTGATCGCAGGCCTAGGAAACATCAGTTCGAAAGAGACATTTCAGAAAGTGACAAGTGGCTGAAAATTGGGTGTCAGGAAATTCTTAGGTAGCCTAGCGGTAATACTTCTTACAATTGTTGCTGTCAGTATTTTGAAATGAGATCTTGCGCTCACATTGTCTGTTTTATGCTGCACTGAACCAATAGAGTTGTCTGTGTTGCATTACAATAATTTCCATAGCAACAGGCTATGGAGTTATAATAATCACAAGGAATAACTGGAGCTATAAGAAAGAAAAAGTCTCTATTCAAACACAAATCTCTTAGGGTTAGATAGTGCTCATGTTTTACTCAACTGAGCAGGGTAGTAAGAAGGATCAACCTTGTGCCTCCTTGCTTGGCCTACACAGATCTTGGGGTTGAGTCTGATGGAGAGCACATCTCTTGCTTTGTGAACACTAGCCTCGGAGAATAAATGGGCAGGGAGAAACTCTGCTCTGCTTCCTCCCCTTCTTACTCACTGACAGAGTAACTGGCCAGCCATAAGGGGGAAATAAGCTCTAGCCTTTCAAGAGCTAAAGTTACTTATTCTCTTTCACGGGAAAAGGGGATCACCTGTTCCTGGCAAATAGACATTATGTCACTCCTTACTAAGAACTGAGTCTCAGGGTATGTCTACACTGCAGCTGGGAGGTGTGATACCCTGCACAGACATACATGTGTTAGCCCCGCTTGAGCTAGCACCTAAAAAAAGCAGTGTGTCCACAGTTGCACAGGCTAGCTGCCCAAGTACAATCCCACCTGACCCTTTGGGTACATAGTTGGGCAGCTAGCCTGAGACACCACCTGCGTCACCGTGGTCACACTGCTATTTTTAGCATGAGAGCTTGAGCAGAGCTAGTGCAAATCTGTCTACCTGTGCGGGGAATTACATCTCCCAGCTGCTGCGTGGACTTACCCATAGGCTCAATTTAGCCCTTAAAGAAAAGGAAAAGGAAAAAGATTAGAAAACTATTAGCCAAATATTTTTTAAATGTTCACTTTTTTCAAGACTGCTGCAGTGTGCGAGTCCCTCTAAGCGATTTACTTTCATCGGTTTGGAAATGAAACAAAATGCTGTGTTCAAACATGGCATGAACACAGCCAGGGTGTTTTTAATTAATATACTAATACGGAAAACTGAACAGAGGGCAGAGTGTTCAAACAGAACTCCACTGTGTGCTGAAGACTAGTTGAAAGGGAACTGAAATTTTCCCATGCAAATTAGTGACTGCTCAACTGAACGGAGCCCTCAATGTAGCTCTCAAGCAAATGGAGCTCTCAGGTAGCAACGGGCTATGGAAACCTACATTCTTTTGGGCACTTCAGCGCACATGGGGTGACCTCTAGACCCTCTAACAAAACAGGCACGGTGACTGAACAACAGATGAAACAATCTTTCAACTTTAATAGGAAGCTTTCCAGAACACGTGCTTTGTAGCAGCCTCAGAGCTCGCTCTGGTTGCTGAATCCCTTAGGTTAGCCTAAGCCAGAAGAGGAAGTGTAGCCGCATGCTTTATACCACAGCATTTGACTTTCTTTCTCTAGGGGAGGGAAAGAGAACCAGCAGGGAGGAGACATGGATCTTAGTTGGATGGTCTGTGCAGAGAGCCAGGCAGGGTAACTCAATTAGAAAGACCCAGAAACTTCCAGAACAGGTTGTGGTAGTTACTAGCCATGCTCAATAGCTGTTCTGAGGCTGTATAGGATATTTTCATTGAGGGCAGCTTACCTGACAGGTTATACCCTCGTAGCCCTCTGAGAGAGGAGCCAATCAGAAAGGCGGGGGGGGGGTAAAGAAGGTTATAAGTAGAAGCATTGAAAACAGCCTTGTGGACTCAGGGACTGATTGGCACAGGACCAAGAAACGTGACTGCTGTGAGGGCTGGGTCCCAATCCCTGTACTGCTTTGGATACAGACTTCTGTTTCACCAGCAACTGTGAGGACCAATCAGCTATTAACCCAAGGGCTGGAATGCCTCTAGCTGTGGAGATCCCCAGGCTGTTTGTTTGCTGACAGGGCTCTGAAGTGCTTGAAAGGACTGAGATGCTGCCAATCTCCTCGAGCTCTGAAGACTTCAGGTGACACATGCTATATACTATGGTCACACTGTAAAGTCTGAGAAATCATCTCAGAGAGGAGACCAGCGGGGAACGTGTCTTGATGTGTGTGCTGAAGTATAGCAAGTATTATGTCAAAATCTTTGTAACAAAAACAAAAGGGGATAATACTTAGTCCTGACGGGAGTGCAGAGGACTGGACTACATGACCTCTCAAGGTCCCTTCCAGTCCTATGATTCTATGAAAAGTCTGTCCAAGGAACACCAATAGATTTACTGTCTAATAGCTTTTGTTTAAAAGTTATTCATAGTATTCCCAATACCATTTACAATGTTTGATACTATTAATAATGTGTATTGTGTGCATTAAATATTTGTGTATGGTATGCTCTCTTTGAAATTGACTGGGACTGTAAATGGGTCAGACTCACCCCTGCGGCGCCTCCTGCTGGTCTCTTCTGGGAATTAGCTAATGCATCCTCTGGAGCGCCCTCTGCAGGCCAGTGAGCCGCGTGACCGCTCTGGCCCCCGTGTCCCTCCCAGGACCCGGTACCCCTTTCTCCGGGGTGTTGCCCCTTGGCAGTACCCCACAGTTATGGGTATCCCCTCCCTTGGGAACCTCCAACCCACTATTCCTACCTTGCCTCAGTCGTAGGCTACTGCCAGTCACCAGCTAGCCCCCGCGCCTTGGGGAAGACTGCAGTATAAGGCAGGTATACTCATCACAGGCAAGGAGGGTTTTTGAACCTGCTGCCTCTGCCTACCGGTGGGCTGCCCCCTGCAGCCCCAGTACCCGTTTTGGCCTTAGTCTAGGCCTGCAACCTGGGGGTTTTCCAGGCCGGAGCTCCCCAGCTCCTCTGGCCTTCCCCCAACCCTGCTCCACTCCAGGTACCTTCCCAGGTCTCCCAGCAGCCAGGCCCATCTCCCTCCACAGTAAGAGGAGACTGTCTGCTCCAGGCCCACTGCCCTCTAATAAGGGCCAGCTGAGCCCAGGGCCGGTGCCAGGATTTGTGGGGCGGCGGGCAGCTGCCTCCTGCCTCCCGGCTCCACGCTCAGCCGCTGAGTGGGGAGCTGGGAGGCAGCCGCGGCGAGCTGTCCCCCTGCCTCACGTTTCCACGCTCAGCTCCTGCGGCTCGCAGGAGGGGGGAGTGGGGAGCTGAGCTCCCGCGGCCCACGGTTGGAGAGGGAGCTGGGGGAGGCAGTGTTAGCTGGGGTGGGGGGGGGGGGAGCGGAGCAGGGGTGGTGCAAGGAAGTTTCGCCTAGGACGCAAAACTTCCTTGCACCGGTCCTTGCTGGGCCCTGATTATACTGGCCACAACTGTTTTTAGCCTCAGCCCTCTCCCAGGGCTGTTTCCAGCCCCTCAGGGAAGGAGCGGGGTAGCCACCCCGCTACAGGGACCTATTAACATCTATTTACTAAGGTTTTACCTACAACAGCCCTGAGGTTTAACTTGGTGTATTTCTTTTTGAAAAGTCCTGAAAAGACAAAATGCTGGCCTGTGCTCCAGCAAAGAGCTCAAGTGCAGGAAGAAGGAGAGTGCATAGTTATAAAATCTATTGCCTGAGTTATCCCCTGCCTCCCCTATTACAGAAGGACTGGGCCTAGCCTATTCACTCCTTTTTCTACCCCAAGGTAGCTAACATCTCATAGACACATGAATATAGAGATATCATAGAACTATTATCTAGCCTGAGTTGGAAAGCGTTCGTCAAAGAAGGAGGGGCTCTATTATTGACTAGCCATGTAGCAGGGAGAAAAAAGGAAGCGTAAGTGTAAGTCGTTCTCTGATTGGCTAGGAACCTAGTTGTGAAAGCACTGACTAGTTCTCAGCTTGGTTTGAATGCCTTCAACTAGAGCTCAAATGCCTATGAAAACACCCCAAAGGGCTCAACTTTTGGCATATTTAAATGAGTTAAAGGGTTAATTTTGAATGGGATCAATTTTTGATGCATTTTAGTAGTTTGCTAACTTGCAGCTAGATGACTGCCAGCTTCTCTTTTTCATATGGGTAACCACCGTGACATTAGAGCCCATGCCATTCCATATTTAGAGTTTCTCACAGAGATGGAGATAGGGGTTTTAATAGTTCACAGATGGTACTAAAACAACAAAAACAAAAATAACCCCAACCCGAGATGAAAACATGGACCTATGCCTGTAAGCACATAATGCAAAAGACGTAAAATCTCCATGCTACACTTCACTAGTGGACTCATTTGGAGATATCCAGAACTTCCCTGTAATATTTATTATATCTAGACTGGGATATTAAAACTTCTTTAGTTCCCCTCATGGTTGCACTTTATACTTGGGAGCGGAATTGTTTTTATGAAATCTCTATAGAGCTATATATCTGTGCACACCTATATACTTAACTGCTTCTTGCAAGCTGCTGATGTTTGCATGTTCACAAAAGCTTTCCTTCCCTGGTTTTCTGAATAATTAGCAGTTAAGTTTCACACAATGAAACAAACCCACCTGCTGTTGATTCCATTCATCATCATTCAGCTACTTGTTGTTTATAATCCAAATATCCACCGGGGGATGAGGAAGACTATAGTTTTGTGGCCAGAACCTCAGTTTGTGTAAACTGGCATAGCTATATTGATTTCAGTGAGACTAAACTGATTTACACTTGCTGAGGACCTGGCCATCAATGATCAAAAATGAAAATTCCATCTAATATCGAACATTTTAAAAGAATGTAATTTACTCAGATACTTAGGCTTAAGCCTTCTAATTCCTAAAACAGGTTCTTAATCAATGAGTGTCTTAAACAAAACCACTACCACTATAATTAAACTGAGAACATACATCTGTATTAAATCAATGAAACATACTTAAACAGAGCACCTATTAACTGAATACTAGGAGGCATAGACATGATACCCCTCTCTAGTTTGAAGCCTCTAATAAAACAGTACATGAAGTACATTTCTTCTTCTTACTATTGCAAGCAGAAGTGGGACTGACTTACAGCACTAGACTTTAAAAACTTGTCAGTTGCCTCATACTTAAGTAAGCATTTGTATTTAGACAATCTTAGCACAACATCTTCAGTATCCAAGGTATTTGCTACAGTAGAAAGTACAAGGGAACATTGCAAAATCTTTGAAGTAATTTTAGTTATATGCATCAGGCAAAACTGGCACATCTTTAAGGGCTGCCCCTGTACTGCTGGTGCTGGAATTAAGAATCAATTAACTCCAGATACCATAATGGAAGTACAGTATCTGTCGGATCACACAGCTGGTGGGTGGGAGTCCAGTTTTTGACAATACCAGCATGGTTGCAGCTCTGGGGCTTTTTTAGTTCAATATGAATGCAGCAGCAAGATTGTGAAAACTTGTAAAAAGGACCTCTCTGGGTAAATCAACATCTTTGGCTCATCAGCCAAGCTGCTTCATGCTTTTAAGGTCATTTAGAAATAGTGATCTCCTGTCCACTAGGGGAGATAGAGAAAACATACTAAAGTCATCACTCAGTTATGCGTGGCTAGTAATACCAGTGTTTAACACTAGTTTGCTGCAGACTGGATGCACCGAATGAAAATTCTTTAAATATGCACCATCTCATAGAGTTGCCACTTTTTAGAACATGGTACACCTCACAGTATATTCCTGGGATATTTTAGGATATTCAACTGGGAAATATAACCCGATTCAATGCCCAGTGAGGTCAATGGGAGTTATTCTATTGATTTCAATAGGCTTTGGATCAAGCCCTGCTGCTGAAATCCATGGTTAAATCTGACAAACCTTGTCTACACACAAAATACAGGTTGACATAGTCACATTGCTCAGGGGTGTGAAAAATCCACACCTCTGAACAGCACAGTTATGCAACCCCAACCCTTAGTGTAGATGCAGCTAGGTTGATGGAAGAATGCTTTAATTAACCTAGCTACTATTGCCTGGGAAGGTAGTATTCCTACACCAACAGAAAAACCCACCCCTTCAGTGTAGGCTGCGTCTACACTATGTGATTATGTCAGTGTAGACATGGCCTTAGAAACCCTATGAAAAGAGGGTCAAAATTAGGCTGTAGTTTCAATCTCCACTAATAACAATAGTAGGAAGATTTGGAAGCAGCAAAAACTCAGAATCAAAGACTGTTGCTGATATACAACATCCCTGAAGTGATGCTCAGAGCACAGTTACTGTAACTGGATCTCCTTATGCTCACCAGTGGAAATAATTTGAGTGGTGCTGACAGGGTGCATTGTGTAATTCTTGCTAATTTATCAACTGGGGCCAGAAATCCAGATTTTCTTACTTAAATTAAGAACTTTCTAGCTGCTGACACCAAAGGTTGAACAACATAAAAACATGTATATATTAAATGTCACTATCTAAAGAAGCCTTCACATTGAGAAAAACGGCAGTTATGATAAGGATATGCTGTTAAATTGATTACCTGCACATACAATGACACTTGTTAGCTTGCACATTATGGTCTGACAAGAGCATGATCATGTTCTTGCAGGTAACCACAAACTACCACTTCCAGCTGCCAACATTTTAGAGCTGTTGTAAATCTAAAATTGTAATAAGGTCCCATGGCATAATGGAAAGAAACAGAACCTCGGGTATAGGCTAGTTGTAACAGAGACACCTGTAACTGACCACAGCATCTTATGGCACAGCTGGATCATTTACTGTTTCTATGGAAACAATTGTTTCTGGTTACTCTGGGACTGCCTTGACATGACATATAAAAATCACACAGCATCTCACAAAACCAGCAAGATGAAATGTTTCACTCATTATACATTAAAACGGTGCTTCTGAGGTCAATTTAGGTCCAAAATTAAGGCTTTGTAAAACCAAGGTTTTAAAAAATATCAGATTAATAGAATTTTTTTCACAAACTATTATTTTCATTAAAATAAAACCAATCTTTTTATTTGGATTTGAACATTCCCTTGTAGTAGTGTTTGAAATCTAAACATTTCAGCAATGGGCTAGAGCATTAACTGAAAACAAACTATAAATGTAACCCCTGCTTTAAGTGCAAAACTCTGCCTTCACTATGGAGTTGCATCCATTAACTCCATTGTATAAAAGACACTGGGCTGTTTAATTTTATTTTCAGCTGAGAGAAATACAAAGAAAGTAAACAATTAGAATTAGTAATGAAAAGTAAAGATTTTAAAAATCTTTCATATTTATAATTTAAGTTGTTGCTAATAAAGAAGGACATTTGTGTTCTTTTATACACACACATTATATATAAAAACGTGGGATTTTTTTAACCTGACAAAAAGTGAAAGAGAAAACAAACTACACTGTAAACTAAAGCAGTCTAGAATAAGTACTTGTGAAAAACCCATTATAAACTTTCAAATGAAAAAAATAAAAATGAAGCATCATTTGAGTTGACACTGTTATTGGAATCTGTGAGGAACTGGGCTCTCATTCTGTTTTCTTCTAACAAAGGGGTGGGATAAAGTTACCTTACATGAGCTTTACTGATTCATATATAGTAGCTGCAGAAGCAATCTCCAACTCTTTTACGCCCATTGAATTGAATATAATGTTCAGGTCTATCACACTCTGTTTAAACTGAAATTTTCACACTAAAGCTGGCTGGAAAGCAGGATTGGATCAAAACAGCTGCAAGATTTAAGCATTAAAATCACTTCAATATAGTTTCCAGTTTGATACAAAACCACTAGAGTCACTGATCTAATACTGTTCTAGTTCAATATTAATGCAGCAGCCAGGTTATACAAATTGTAAAAATGAACCTCACGCTGTAAACCAATTAAGGAAATGACACAAACCAGTGATTTAAACTCTGTAATGAGTCCCTATTAAATGCAGAATTAAGTGGTTTGCAGAACATTAGCTTGTCAAGGCTCAAAGATGGCTAAACCCCTGTTATCCCAAGAAAGAAAAGCTGAAAGAAGATGAAAATTTCTCTTTTCATCACTGATGTGCTGCCCCTGTGACAAGATGCAGACTGCATCGAACTGAATTTTGCTGAGGTGCTCCCAGTTTACCAACAGCACAATAAAAAATAATTATCCCAAGCATAGAGGAAAACATAATAAAATAAGATGTTAGATGCCATTCCTGCAAAGTTGATCCAAGGGAGTAACTTTGGAATCCGGAGATGTGTAAGGGTTCTGCCACATAGTACATATGAAGAGACTTGCTGGTGAAGATTAAAAAAACATAGTAAAAATCTATGCACAAACATTCCACCTGCTCAATTGTTTTCCTGCCTGCTTTGATTAGCCTACTCATCTAGTTTTCTCAGCACTGGTCCCGGGTCCATTTAACTCTTTTATGGAGTCAAGTTGATGATCTGAATCAGTCTTGGAACTGCTTTCAGCAAACAAAACCTTGATTGAAAATATTCTCTATTGCATTTTAAGCTACATGATGCAAATATTCAACTGAAAAAGCATCCCCCTCCATCTGGTCACCCCATCTCAAAAAGGATATAGTAGAACTGGAAAAGTTACAGAGAAGGGCAACAAAAGTGATTAGGGACATGGAACAGCTTCCTTATGAAGAAAGATTAAAAAGACTCGGACTGTTCAGTTTAGAAAAGAGAAAGGATACAGGTCTATAAAATCATGACTGGTGTGGAGAAAGTGAATAGGGAAGTGTTTTTTACCCCTTCACATAGCACATGAACCAGTGGTCAACCAATGAAATTAATAGGCAGCAGGTTTAAAATAAACATAAGGAAGTACTTCTTTATGCAACACACAGTCAACCTGTGGAACTCGTTGCCAGGGGATGTTGTGAAAGCCAAAAGTATAACTGGGTTCAAAAAGGAATTAGATAAATTCATGGAGGATGGGTCCATCAATGGCTATTGGCCAAGATGGCCAGGGATTCATAGATTCTAGGGCTGGAGGGGACCTCGAGAGGTCATTGAGTCCAGCCCCCTGCCCTCATGGCAGGACCAAATACTGTCTAGACCATCCCTGATAGACATTTATCTAACCTACACTTAAATATCTCCAGAGATGGAGATTCCACAACCTCCCTGGGCAGTTTATTCCAGTGTTTAACCACCCTGACAGTTAGGAACTTTTTCCTAATATTCAACCTAAACCTCCCTTGCTGCAGTTTAAGCCCATTGCTTCTTGTTCTATCCTTAGAGGCTAAGATGAACAAGTTTTCTCCCTCCTCCTTATGACACCCTTTTAGATACCTGAAGACCACTATCATGTCCCCTCTCAGTTTTCTCTTTTCCAAACTAAACAAACCCAATTCCTTCAGCCTTCCTTCATAGGTCATGTTCTCTAGACCCTTAATCATTCTTGTTGCTCTTCTCTGGACCCTCTCCAATTTCTCCACATCTTTCTTGAAATGCGGTGCCCAGAACTGGACACAATACTCCAGTTGAGGCCTAACCAGGGCAGAGTAGAGCGGAAGAATGACTTCTCGTGTCTTGCTCACAACACACCTGTTAATGCAGCCCAGAATCAAGTTTGCTTTTTTTGCAACAGGATGCTCCCATGCTCCAGGTATCCCTAAACCTCTGACTGCCTGAAGTTGGGACTGTACAACAAGGGATGGATCACTAGATAGTTGTCCTGTTCTGTTCATTCCCTCTGAAGCATCTGGCACGAGTCACTGTTGGAAGACAGGATACTAGGCTAGACTGACCATTGATCTGACACAGTATGGACATTCTTATGTTCTTATATCATCCATTTCACTCGTTTTAGTCACAATCCTGGGACAGCTGCTGAATGTCCTCTTGCAACATTTGTGCAGGTTGAGGAGCATAGAATTAGTATTGCAAATCCAAGAATGTTAAATAAGCACTGTAAAGAACTGGGTAAGGCTCCCTAGGATATCTCTAGCAGCTACTGACTGTTGATGGTAACTGGAGAGGGACTCCAAGTCCCTTCACAAAATAGAAAGGATGGGCCTGATTCTCCATTGCCTTACACTTCATGCAGTCATTCATATTTCTGCAAATTGGGTGTAAAATGTGGGTAGCATTTTACCAATACTTTTCTCTCACTTAGCCCAAGTGTGAGTGATTATCAGGTATAAGGCAATGGAGAATTTGGCCTAATTTTTGATGAAAAATGGAGTGACCATATAAGTGTAAATTTTTCACATAGAGTTCAAAGAAGCAGAAAGAAACCCAATGCTATTCCAACCAGTTTAATCAACTCTATAGACGTGTTGCAATAAAGAGTAATCTCAAATCACACAACCTGCAACTACATAATTTATCAAACAGCATACAGGTTTCAGTTTAGATGTGAACTTGAACCAAAACTCCAGAGTCAAATACCCTGAATCTTTAAGGAAATTCAGTTTTGGCTCTGGAGCCAGACTTTGTGGCTTGCACTCACCTCTAGTTTCAACCACTGCAGAAATACAAGAGAAAAAAAGGGGATATCAAACATTCATTTTCTCAGACCAATGCTATTCTTGAGTCAAGCCTCACAGTCATTAATAAATCTCCAATGGCTGAGTTCATATCAGGTTCAGGTACTGCTGCCACTTTTCAGCAGAAATTGAGTTTCAAAATAGGTTTCCCCTCCATATTGCACTCTAATCTTTGCCAGGTAGAAAACTGAACCCCCAGCTTCAGCATCATTGAATTCATGACATACCAGTTCACATCTTTTGCCTGAGTTGCAGGCTAATGTTTGAAAAGAAAGAATGAACCCTTTGAACTTTATTACTACATACTTCATTTTTTTCCCTCATTGCGCTGAGTAGCTTATTTTTATCCATACTGTACGAGTCTGGAAAATAAGATTTGTGCCCAGGCCACTTTCACCTCCTGCCTGGGATCATAAAGCAGCACTCCACATGCAGCAATTAATCTTCAACATCTGCTTGAGGGGCTTTATAAGCAATTATTTCATAGAAGTGATCGCATTCTGCATCTCACAGGCTTGTCCTCACTTAGAAATTTTGCTGCTTTAACTATGCTGCTATACTTAATGTGGCAAAACCCCCTGGCGTAGATGCAATTATCCTGGGACAGGCAGGATTCCATCCCTCAGACAGCCTTCGCTCTGGGTGCTGAGGGCAGTGCTAGGGCTTTATGCCTGACATAATCCTCAAGGAACAAGTCACCAAGGAGGGTGGGGAGTAGGTAGAGACATAATTCCTTCCCCTCCGCCCCCCGCAAGTGACACTAAATCTATTTCATTTTATTATGATTTCTGTTGATGAGGTTATTACAAGATTTAAAATAATAATAACAGAAATGTATTTTTAATAAACCCCATGACTGGTATGTTTATTGCAGTTAGAATAATTGTGGTGATAACTCAATTTTGTGTTAATATTTTCAAAGCAGAAAATAGCAACATTATGAGAAAACTTCAGCTATGTCACAGGGTTTGCTACTCACTCCTGTGACGCCACCCTGTGGCTGCACCTGGGGATTAGCTCTCAACCAGTCTGATGCCCGCTCCTTCAGTTCTTGCCCTCCCCTGTCCCCGAAATCAACTGCTCCCTTTTCATGGGTTGGCCTCTGGCCAGGTCACTATTGTTTTCCCCTTCCAGGGTATCAAAGTCCCACTGGACGATCTATCTCAGGCAGTCTTCTGTTCCACTGGTCAGACTATGCCAATTCCCCAGGGGCTGGTAGGGGAACCCAGGCCTGCCCTCTGCTCTGGGTTCCAGCCTAGGGACCCTATGTCTAGCAACCATGGTCTAAGCAATCCCAAACCCTGCCACTGTTTCTCTGGGCACTTTCCTACTTTCCTTTCTCTGTCTTCTGGCCCATGCCTGAGTTACCACTGGAACCTCCGCCATCCACTGTGGCTACTTCACTCTCTCTTGGGCTCTTGCCAAAGTCTGTTCTCCCAGGCAAGATCCCAGAGTTTATTCCTCCCCTATGACTCCTCCTTGTCTCTTGTCAACTCCCCTCCTTTCTAGGGTGTGACAGTACAGCTCCTCCCTACAGTCCCCTCTTACCACCAACTTCTTCTCTTTGTAAACCCAGCTCAGCTCCTCCCCGAGCTGGGATTCATCTGCCATTAGGCCAAATCAGCCTGATTCTCCTCCAGGTGCAGCCTGTCACAGGGTAATTGGCCCTTTTTACCTGCTCAGGCCTTGTGTGAGGCAGAAGTCACCATGGCCCTTGGTAAATTGCTTCAGTGGCTAATTAAAAATGTATGTCTTACTTCCAGTCTGAATTTGTTTAGCTTCAGCTTCCCACACCAATTTTACAAATCAGGTGCTGAGAGACAGCCCTGGAGAATGAAGGACTTATGCATTTATCAGTTTCCCAGGTAGACCACAGGCATTAGCAGTGGAAATTGCCTAACACTGATGTGCTAATGTGCCTTAGTCCTGACCCAAAGGACTAGAGCTTGTGCTGAAATGATAGTCGAGTCTCCATAACTGGTTCAATCACAGTTGAGACTGCCAGACAGCGGCAATGGGGGTGCAATCTGTGATGTGGACACCTGTCCACTAAGAACTGCAGTAAGCCCATCAGCTCTTCTCACCTAGATGACTGGATCACCATGAAATGTTAATCGATTGAGGCACCTACTAGCTTGAGCTAGTCTGACATTGTTGATTGGGGGGAGGGATCGCTCAGTGGTTTGAGCATTGGCCTGCTAAACCCAGGGTTGTGAGGTCAATCCTTGAGGGGGCCTTTTAGGGATCTGGGGCAAAAATCTGTCAGGGGACAGTACTTGGTCCTGCTAGTGAAGGCAGGCAACTGGACTCAATGACCTTTCAAGGTCCTTCCAGTTCTATGAGATAGGCATATCTCCATATTTATTATCATTATTTATCAAGAGGTAAAAAATCTCTATATTTTCAATTTCCAATTGCTTTCATTTGATTTATCCATTGTTCTCTTGAAGTTAGGTGAACTCCCAGACTTCCAGGAGCTTTGAAGTTGAGGATATTAAATTCAATGCTAACAATATCTTGGCATCATTTTTCACATATTACATGTTATTAACACTACGAAGATGATGGGCATTGGGGGTCTGTGACACAGTGGCCGATGGTGGTTCACTACTTTGTGTCAGCAACTTTTGTCAGGAGTGACATCTAACCACACCTAATAAACTGTTATCATGATGTGTGCCCAAACAGATAGCATGTAATATAACATTGGAAAACTAATAACTCACTTATCATTAATATTCTTGTGTGATTTATGAGGTGTGTACAAAGAGTTATGGATTTGTGCTAGAATTATGTTCTTAAAATGTGTTTGGCAATCAGTGCATAAGCCCATTCTGCTCTATACAATGGAATGTGTATTTGCTTGTTGTCAGGCAGAGACAATGAAGGCACATTTACATAAAAGATAAAGCCATCAACCTAGCTAGTGGGGGAGACTGCCTCTTGCAGGAGTCTGAACCTCAGATGATAAGCAATTGACCAACTGATCGTACACAATAGTACTGCATTATAAAAGTGCATCATGTAAGGTTTTTTATGAACTGTGTATTAGCACTAGATGAGGAATTATGAATACTCACTGATATTATGCTTTAAAGTCTGATCAAACAAAGGGAGGAACAGGTTTTCTTCCAGACAGGAGGTAAGACAGCTATTTACCTGTCTCCAATGAAATTAAGTGAGGCATGATCAAAAACAAAGGTAGTCCCATAGGAAGTCCACAGGAAGGGAAGACAGTATGAGGTCATCCTGAGTCTGGGGACAAAACAGTGAGTTTGGGAAGATATAAGGTGAGAGACAAAGCCATCTTGTTCTCCATCCCTGGACAGATACAAAAGGCCAGAGCTCATGCAAGCTGAGAAAGATGGGGGCAGACATCTCTGGGAACTAAACATAGGTGAGAAACCTGTTCAGGCAAAGACCTTTCACCTAGGAAAACAAGGGGAATGATCAACTTGTACTTCTGTGAAAGGTCCTGACTGAGAGAAACTCAGCCATGAGTGGAAGGAAAAAGATTGGTGAGAAATCTACCAAGGTTGTAACTTGTCAAGTTAGGTCTTAGCCACTAGAAAGCATATTTTATTTTTATTTGCTTGTAACCATTTTGTCTTTATCCCTTGTTCTTGAACTCACTTAAAACTGGTCTCTTTTTGTTAATAAACTGGTTATGCTTTTAATCTAAACCAACCCAGTGAAACTGCTCAGCTCAGCTGTGTTTGAACTGAAGTGTTTGCTAACTCCAGTTAAAGTAATAAACCGTACTTTTGTCTCTTTGAAGAAGTAACAACGCTTATTAATTCTCTGAGTGTGCCAGGAGAGGGCTGAGACTTCAGTGAAGATGGTTTGGGGGAAATTCTTGACTGAGAGTGTGATGGGTCCACTTGGCTAATAGTAACTAAGGTGGAGACAAGAGTGTGGCTGAGGTGTAACGAACAGGCTGCTGGAGTCAGAGTTGTTGAACTGGGGCTGCTTAACACACAGACACTCAGTGCATACTTGCATGTTGGCTGGGAGTGTCCAGACAGGGAACTACAGCAGCAGAACATTTTAAGAAACTCAGGATTACAGGAAACGCAGTGACACAACCTCTCACTGGTTTGGGTTGCACCCCAACACATGACAGGCCTCCTCATTATGAAGGGCCCATTTTGCACACAAAGTTTAAAATACAGTCATACTGTCTCTCATATCCCCTTGTTCTTTTAACCTTCATTCTAGCACATGATGCCATCACAGTGGCATACTGTGCAGTATGACCATTACCAATGCAAGATGACCTAGACTCAGAGACCCAGTTAGATTTTGTACATGGAGTCAGCAAAGTTTGCAAAATCTGTAGACTGCTCTGTGCCTGCAGAATTGTAAAAAGTCAAAGTATCATGATGCAATGATTAACAAGAAGATTCTATTAACACAACTCTTGGCCCATCCAGGAGGTAGATCAGAAAACATGCTCTTGCATTTTGAAACTTAGGGAGAATGATGTACAGTGCAGCAGTTTTATTTTGATCAATGGTCTAAAATGTCCAATTGACCATTATTAGGAGGTAAAAGAAAAAACACTCTGGTAATGTTGACATAAAAGCAAAACCAGCAATTAATCTGAAGTCTCTCCAAAAAAACTGTATGTGGGTTTGGAAAGATTAGCAAAAATACTTTTAGAATTCTGCCTTTAGAACTCTGAAAGTGAGAATTCATAAACCATTTTAGTTCTCTGTTCCATCTCCTGCAGCTGTGATTTCTAATATATCTATATCTATATCTATATCTATATCTATCTCTCTATCTACTATGAGGGTCCTGCACTTTCTCTTCTTGTGGGGGTCTTCAGGGTACCATTTCTTGCCCCTGAACTGGGGTATCAGCTGTCCCACTAGTATCCAAGAACAGGGGAATGGAGAGGGAGGGACCCAGGCCCGCCCTCTACTCTGGGTCCCAGCCCAGGGGCCCTAGGTTAGTGGGTAAACCACTCATACTAGTGATACTTTCCCCTGGGCTCCTTCCCTCTCCTGCTTGTGGGGCTTCCTGCCTTCCCTCTGCACAAGCCAGGTGTCCCTTTACCTAGGGTCTTGGTCTTCTTAGCCCACCACAGCACTTCTCCAAACTCTCCTCTGCTTTCCTCCAAACTGCTCTCTGCCCCACCACCAAACCACTCTGCTCCAACTCCTTCCTCCTCCTCCCGTCTGCCTGAAGCAGGGGGTTTTATTAGGTTCCTGAGAGGGCCTTAATTGACTGCAGGTGCTCCAATTAACCTGTAGCCACCCTCCCTAGTCTCCAGGGAACCACGCCTTAATTAGCCTAGGGCTTATATATTTCCCCTCTCACACTCTACTACTGCTGCTCCCTGGCCCTCCTGTATCACAATATATATATATATATTTATTTAGAAAAGCACAACTACTGGAATATTTAGTAATGCAACCCCTCCAATGGTACCTTATAAATATGCTTTGTTGGAATATGTTCTACTGATATAAGTGAAAATGATGGAATGCTTGTGATGTGATAGAGAGAGACATATTGTAGCAGAATATGCTTGACAGTCTGCATTGTTTAGGAATAATTTAGCTGAATATTTAAATGATTTTTCAGTGTTGCTGCATGTCTCTAATTTAGTATAAAAATTATTCTTGTTTTCAGCTTTGTCAGTTTGTTTTATTAGGCCCTATCATTTTCCTTTTCTTTTAAATGACTCTTATTGCAGTTTAATTGACTAAATGTTAAATTCATGATTTTATAGCTTCATGTACCTGACTCTCTTCATTGTGTAGCCTAAACATCATGAATAACATAGGAGAAGAAATCCAGGTAAAGTAGAAACCAATTCTAAATATGCCACTTGCAAGTAATCATGAGCATCAGAAAACAGGGGATCAGAAACATAGTTGACAGAGAGAAAAAAGGGTCACAGTCTCTAATTTCATCCCAAAGGACTGAAAGGTTTACAGTGGATTGGAATAAGTGGAGGTCTTCTATCATATATTACTAATTACACAATTAGACTTGCATTTAAAGTGTAGAGGTTCTGGAAAGGCAGTCCTAATTCCCAGCTCTAGTGCTGTAAAAGATCACATTTTAAGCCTGCCTAGATGTGTGATGAGCCATCCAAATTGAATTCCAATGTAAAATGCCAACCTGGCATGGTTATTTGCAGCTGTCATTTATAGAGATAAGTAAATATTCAAATATTTGGATTGAGATGACACTTTCTGAATGAAGCTGAGCTGGAGGGGGAATAAGGGATGATCCTATTATTCAGACCTCATCAAAACTGAAAATGGGCTACCCTGCCTTTTTCCCACCCTTCTTTCAAATGGGCCTCCAAACTCTCCACTGCTCACCATTAGCCACCTTCAGTGGCTCAATCTAATGGCTCAAATGCTACTTGTTGGATGGGTCAGCCACTCTGACTAAAGGGGTTAATCCTGCAAGGTGCTGAGCACTATTGTGAGATGCTATGTCCCCACAAATCAATGAAATTAATAAGAATAGAGGGTGCACTCAGCATCACACAGGAGCATTCAGCAGTTTGAAGGATTGAGCCCTAAGGTTTCAGAGTTTTGTCTATATTAATGGGAGCAACAGACTGAGGAATGGTTAGCTAAGTACCTGAGTGGTCTGAATGTCAGGCCAAAATATCCCAAAATCTTTGACTCACTGACTTTGGCTAATATTCGTGCTATACAGCAAATGATTTTATGCACCTATCTCTATCCATTACCTTGCTCTAATGAAAAGGAGCTCTTACCATCAGGTGGTTTAGCCTCAA
The DNA here is from genome assembly GCA_033296515.1 of Macrochelys suwanniensis. Taxonomy (NCBI): domain Eukaryota; kingdom Metazoa; phylum Chordata; order Testudines; family Chelydridae; genus Macrochelys; species Macrochelys suwanniensis. Next base: position 156,018,695 of record CM065775.1, on the reverse strand, counting down.
TATTTCCAGTCTTTGAAAATATTCAGTTGTTATAATCTGGTGTGGAATGTCTTGTAAATTCTAAATACATTCTATTTTTAATCCTAAACTCTCTTGGGATTATTTTTGAACAATAGCTATTATTTATGCATAAATTGGAAGCAGAAGGGCTACAGAAGTTTGATTGAAAGGTGAGATCAGAAATTAGGAAGAAGGAGGCATAGGTTAAAGAAAATGATGTAGTACAAGAGACAAAGGAAAAGAAAAATACCATGGAAACAGACAGGTATATGTGATCTTGAAAAAGAATGACATTAAATGAGAAAACCAGAATCAAAGAGCATTGTCAAGGTATGCACCTTCAAATGTTTCCATCAAGCAAATCTAAACATGTAATCATTTTTATTTCTTCATCATGCTATCAGATTCACAATGATGTCTTTAAGTAATTATATTTCAATTATTAACTTCCTCAGAATTTCTAAAAAATTAAATGATTGAAAATAATGCCCCTTGAGTCACCCATCAACAGTGTGGACACTGGGAATATTAATCTATCTTCTAGCATTCAAGAATCAACTTCCTTATAATTCCATATGTCGTCTAAGTCTTTTCAGTTATAAAGTATAATTGAAAGCTCATGTTAAGAAACATTTATTATCAATGAGCCATAATTAAGGCTCAGAGTCTGTCATGGAAGTCATGGATTCTGTGACTTTCCAGGACGTTCTATGACTTATGCAGCGGCCGGTGTGTCTGGCCCCGGGGCCACCCAGGCAGCTCGGGCAGCCCCTGGGCCAGCCGCACCGGCCGCTGCTGGGGCAGTCTTGGACCACCCCCTCACCTCCCAGCACCAGCGGGAGTCTTGGGCTGCTAAGTCCTCCTCACCCCTCCCAGCACCAGTGGGGGTCTGAGGCCATGCGCCACCACCCCCTCAGAGCACCAGCGGCGCCCCCGGGCCACTCCCCAAGCACCTGCGACATCCCTGGGCCATCCCTTGCCCCAGAGCACCTGCGGGCCCCCGGGCCGCCTCCAGCTCCAGAGCACACAAGATTTAGTCAGGGGTACATAGTACAAGTCATGGAGAGGTCACAGGCTGTGAATTTTTGTTTACTGCCCATGACCTGTCCATGACTTTTACTAAAAATACCCGTGACTAAAATATAGCCTTAGCCATAATCATGTTGGGCCCCTGGAACTTGCATCACTATTCCAAGTTATTAAATCTAATTACCATGTCACATGATATATTGCCTCTCCTTAATGCAAAAGGAAGTTAAAATTTAGCAAGAAAATGGGTGTGAATTCAAATCAATTTAGCTGATGGCCTCAGGGCTGACCACAAATCTTTAATTCACTGGCAGGGAACTGCTGAGATCTTAAACCATGAAGCTTTCCAACTCAAGCGTGGGGACTGAATTATAGCACTGGCTGCCCCCAGGGAGCATGTATGTATTTAGAATACATTAGAACATTTAAAAATATTAAATAAGCATAAATAATTTATTTGGAAAAATGAAAGGCATTTACTTTTCTATTTGCCTAAAGAATTTATAGAACATGTCTGTTGACTGACTGGAAGGGGTAGATTGTAATTTTCCTTCAACTGTGAAATGTGGATATTTCCCCTAAGCAAAGTAAGAAAAAAAATTACCTTTAATTCTTGTTTTCTGTAGATTCACATATCCCAAGTGATCACCACTCTTGGGATCTGTGTTTCCAGTGTGTAACCAGCTGGGAATCAGTGATTTTCTCGACTAAAGTATTTCCTCTACCCATCCCTCCTTCATCCTTTTCAATGGCTTGGTAATTCCCTGCCTATATTATTGCAACTTCATATCTTCTTTTTCTAGTTCTTTAAAATTCTTCTTGTATACTTGTCCCAGAAGGCCCTCCTGGATTCCCTCCATGCTACTTCCTGCTCCTGGAACAACCTGTTCAACACTATTTGTTATGCTTGTTTCCTCTCTTCCCCCAAATCCAGTTTGTTCAATTAGTAGTATTTATTATTTGTGTTAGGATAGCAAGTACAAGTTGCTTTCTAAACATATAGGGAGCTCTAAAACCAACACAGGCTAATGAACAAACTTACTAAAAATGAAATTACAAATAAAAGAAATAACCTCATAATGTTTACTGTGTAAATCCTTCTTCACTTACGTCATCTCTCCCTGTGTCATGCATTGTCTAACCTAGACTGTAAACTCTTCAGAGAAGGGATTGTGACATATTTACCTGCAGAGCACCATGCACACCTATGCATTGTATAAATAAATACATATTATTAGGGTGTCACTAAAGATAGAATTTGTTGCCTGCCAGGAGCTGGACTAAAATTAATAGGCACCCATCAGGCATTATTAGTCACTAACAACTTGGGATGGACTTAAGTTAGTGACCTACCAGTGGAAGGCTCCATATTCCATTGTCAGTTAGGGATGCTGGAACAATTTGTATAGTGGGGGTGCTCAGAGCCATTGAACCAAACTGTAAACCCTGTATATGTTGGAAACCGCTTCAAGCCTGGGGGTGCAGCAGCACCCCTAGTTCCAGCACTTATGTTGTCTGTCCCCCGAGGTAGCCTGTTCCCTTGATATTTTTTACATTTTTGTTTTTTTCCAGTTTCAGATAGTTATAATTCCGTAAACACAGACATCAAGGGGAGAGTACAACACCTCAGCAATGTCCCTCAAAAGGCATTATGTCTGTCTGCAACGAATTTTGATGACATTTTGAGGCATTCCTTTGAGATCAGTGAAAGGGTATTACTATGCCATTGTTTTTAATTTGTCTGCATACAGGAGGATAAACTTACACTGAATATAACATCAGTTATGATAAAAAGTGATTGTTTACTCTGCTAATACTTACCTTAAATATGAACACTTTCTTCCTTCATTCTGATATATCTTGTTCCATCTACCATGTTATGCATGCAGTGAAATACTCACCCAAAGTACCAAAAAGTTAGCTCTGTGCTCTTACCTGGCCGATGTGCCTTTGGAACTGCCATGTTCATCACGCGCCCTCCGTCCTGAGGTTTGGGGGGTGAAGCAGTAAATCTGCAGATCCCCGATTCTGATGGTGTGCTTGAGGTCAGACTGTCTGTGTACTCATTAGTCCCTGCTGTTAACTGTTCCGATGATGTGTCTGATATAAAGCACTCTGTAATTGTGAACTTGGCATGTCTCAGCTGCTCTTCCATCTTAGCATGTTCATATGCTCTTGCTAGCTCTTCGTACGTAGAGGAGGCACTTTCTGTGGAGACCATGCTGCTTCTTGCTCGATCTAAACATCCAAAAAGGATAAAAAACAGTGTGGTCATTTCAGTACCTAAATCATTAAAATTAAAGGGTTTTTACTAGAGTGTAGTTTTCCTGACTATGACTTGGATGAAATCTACTTCATCATGAATGTTGATCTTTCACACTTAAAATGAGGTCTCATTGCCTTACCAGTAGCATTGGAATCAGAATTGACTTGTTTGCTTAGAAGCAGAAAAAAACTTTTATTCAGTAAGGAAAATGTGATTACTCTCCCCCCCCCCCCGCCCCCCCGCCCCCGCACCTTTCTCTTTTGAAAAGTAAGTTTAGTGCTTTACATGTCAAAAGAAAAACAGAAGGCCACTGTTCATCTACAAAACAGACACAGCACTGCCAAGGACAGTTTCAATACAGTATCCTGTTAATGTGCCTCAGACATGTTTCAGAGGGCTCACCTAGAGTGGTGAAAGGATAGCTCTCTTTCTATATTCATTCACACCTTGGCCCTTCTGCTGAGAATGCCAGCAAAGGTACAATAGAATGGCAATGATTCTGAGACAGATATCTGTTTTCTGGGAACCGGACTGAAACCACCAACTCATTTCACATAGAGCAAATGGCTGCATCAGAAGGTAATATCTTTTGGTCACTACCAGTCTGCTTGTATTCTGGTGCCTGATTCATCACTAGTGAAGTCAATGGTAATTTCACCATTGATTTTAATGGGCACAGGATCAAGTCCTTTGTAATAAAGAAGTGTGTCTTTTCCCATTACCAATTCCTGGAGACATCAACTTCCCCTGAACAAGCATCATTATTCTTGAAGATTTAATTAGTCACTTGTGCATGGTAAAGCATACTGGAAGTACAATGCCAAACCCTGAAAAGTGAAGCAGATGAGAGGTTTCTATTTAATTGAATGGAAAAGTCCCTGGAATGCTATACTTTTCAGCTGTGGTGTGCCAAGAGCGAAGTTTCACAAGGTCCTTAAGCAGGAACCATGTCTTCTACCAGGTTTTGTACAGTTCCATGAAGATTACTGATACTCAATAAATTAATAATAATATTAATAGTAGCTGCAACAACTAGTTCATAAAAATGAGACCACTAGAGTAACTAGCTGCAACAGTTTGTTAATTGCAAGTCTTTATTTTTATATCATATACTAGAGTCCTGGTATCAGTTTTTATTTATAAAAAAATATTTTATTTTATTGTAAGAAGAGCAATACACCTGTCAATTATAAAGAGGTAAATGCATTATTTTAATTCATAAGTATTTTTATGATATGACTTAATTGGAGCACGACATTCAAGCTTACCTATAGATGTAAATGATTAAAGCACTCTTGGACACATCTCCACTAAGTTTAAAGCTACTGGCCCATAAATCTGGGACAATTCATGAAATGCTAAACTCTGCCCATATATGTCCCAAGCTGCCTTGTTTTGGAAATCTGAGCCCAGAGTTTGAAAGCAGATCAACATTGGTAGACCCTTTGTTCATTTCATTTATGGATTCTTAGGCTAGCCCCTACATTAAAAAGTTAGGTCGATCCAGCTACGTCACTCAGGGGTGTGAATAATCCACATCCCTGTGCAATGGAGTTAAGATGACCTAATACGCGGAGTAGACAGCAGTAGGTTGATGGAAGAATTCTTCCGTTGACGACCTCTCAAGGAGGCGGATTAACTACTAGAGTGACGGGAGAACCCATCCTGTTGCTGTAGTATGTGTCTACACTGAAGCACTGCAGCTGTGCTGCTGCGGTGTTTCTAGTGAAGACATAGCTTTAGACATGTAGCACGGCTATGTTTGGTTGTACAACTCAATACATAATTGTTTCATCTTTTAAAATAACAATAGATTTATCACTCTGACCCCATTCCTTTCCTAGAAATCAAAAGCATAACATATATACTGTTTTGTCACCCCTGTGTTGTGTACCCCTTCCATGACCCAAGTTTCCAAGTGTACTTTTGGTTTTAAAAATCTATTTTAATTCTAATATAAAACCCTGCACATCTTAAAGGGCAGGGATAGAGTTGGAAGTTGTCTAGTAATTAACAACTTTTGTTCAAATACTATAGGTTATGAAGCAGGCTTGTAAAATCATTGTTAAAGTTTACAAGCCCATGCAGTGAATCCACTTGCATGTCCTTTTCCATGATGATTAGATGATGATGAGAAAACCTAATGATATTTTACTTGTCCATCAAATAAAATTACCCTGGGTGAGAAGAATCTTGCTGTGCTGGGATATGTGACAATATGCTTGTGACGCATGTGGGAATTTTCTGTAACATTTTAATGAACTATCTGTATGACTCTGTACCTATCACCTCAGTATTGCTACCCAATGAGTGATGAAGGGTTAAAATGTTGCTCCAGGGGCAGAGCAGGACACATGAGGTGTTTGACTCACATAGCTGCCTGACTGAAGACCAGAATTATTAGCAAACTGAACACGTGTGAATGGAGGTCCTGGAAGAGACAATGGAAACTTTGATGACCAAAGGTTAACACCTAACTGCAGAGGCAGCTGAACATGTGAACACCTGAGAACAAAGGCAAGAGGTGTCAGATGTCTGTGATAAGCACTGGCAACACAGAAACACAGCAGCTCTCATGGGAGACTGGAGGACAAAGAGACAGCGCCAAGGTGGATTCTAGAATAGCTTGACTGGATGCAGCCCTAGCATTGGCCAGTCTGAACTCTCTCTTTACCTTTGCTTCTCTATGCTAACCTAAGGACTTCCCGATGCTGTATTCTAGTTGACTAATAAACCCTACTCTATTCTGAAAAGGCTACATAAAGTCACACCAGATATTTGCTGAAGTGCATCAATCTCCCAAAGGGGTAAAAATCTCTGAACAGGAGTCTGCTTCAGCTGGACTCATTGAGCAAAGCTCACGGCGAGGAACAGGTGTTCTGGAGCCTGGGAGGCTCAGCCATGTGGCTTACCTTATGGAAGAATGCGACTCCTTGGGGGGTCTGGCACACTAAAGGGGTATCCCCTGGATATGGTCTACTAGTTGGGGCGTAGCAAATCCAGGATTATGCCCTCAATCTAGCTTGCCCATAATAAGGTTTTCACCATCCTTCCAGAAAAAGAAGTCTGGATGAAACTGGAGGCATATCTGATGGGCAATATGAAGTACTCTCTCTTTAACCAAGGTGGACATACTGCCTTCCTCAACTCTCCTACTTCCTGACAGCCCAAGAGAGTGGCACCTGGATTTCCATGCAGCTTTGCACAACAATATCCATGAGCCATTAGGGAAGCCCACAACTGTGCTTTTTTAGATTTAATTTGTACATTGTTAGGGCCCAAACTTCCCTTTGAAGAATAAAAAAATATTCTACTGATTTAGATATGCATAAAGCTATTACAGGAAAGTAAATGTACCTTGATTCTTAATTGAATAAGCTTTACGAGTATTTTTATCTTTATGTATCTATCCACATAGTCATGTAAATTTCACATTATTTGATTTAATGATGTACCTTACAATGACAAAAGCACAGCCCATAGGAAGTTCCTGATACTAATGTTGAATATAATATGTAAGCAGCGGTAGATTTTAAAATATATTTAAAAGGAGGGTGTCCATTCTTAAAAGATAACAGCTTAATCCTACAAATATTACTAGGCACAGTGCTTACTACTCTGAGTAGCCCACTGGAAGTCAACGGGCGATATGTAGTGCTCAGCACTTCTGAAAATCAAGCCGCATATTTAGGTCCGTAAATATGGATTTAAGCAACTATCTTTAGGAATATATTTTTGAAAATCTTGGACCAAACGTTTTTAGATCAAGGCAAGGCAGATGTCTGCTTTTTCTTACTCAGAGAATAACTGGATGTTGTATCCTTGGGGCAGCAGGTTTAGGAAGAAATCACTTGAAACAGAGAGCTGTGAAAGCAGCCATTTATTTTCACACACTGAACTAACCAAACCAGCCAAAACTGGCTGGGCTATCCCCTAATAATCTACCTCAGTTGCCATCACAACAACAAGGTGCTATTACCACGACAACCAAATACACAACACTGGATATTTGCCAAAAACCCCCTCATATTTCTATGTAGTGAAAAGCTATTTGTGTATACTGCTTTGGATGGTTTTCTCTTCTGGGGCCTGACTGTTCTGAGACTTTCCTGTGTAGCCACTCTAAACCCAGAGGTGAAAGAAAGCTGATCCAATACGGCGTACTGGTAAGAAAGTGGCTGCCGGTACACAGCTGACCGTACCAGCAGGGCCGCTTATGGTGGGGGGGAAAAGGGGCAGTTGCCCTAGGACCCGGCGATTTAAAAGGGCCTGGGGCTCCCGGCAGCGGCTGGAACCCCTGGCCCTTTAAATCGCTGCCAGAGCCCCGGGGCTCTCGAGCGCCGCGGCTACCCCGGGGCTCTGGTGGCAATTTAAAGGGCCTGTGGCTTCCAGCTGCCACTGCTTCTACTGCTGCCATGCCAGCGGGTGGAGCCCCAGGCCCTTTAAATCGCCGCCAGAGCCCCGGGTGGCATGGGCCAGGCTGCGCTGAAGGGCTGGCTGCGTTAGTGTGGCCCCAGCCCTGTCCCTTCCACCTGAGGCCCTGCCCCTTCTGGGGGCCCAGAGCCACCACCCCCCAACCTTGCTCAGGACCCCAGCCACCCTGCATACTGGTAAGTCTGTTAAGTTACTTTCACCCCTGTCTAAACCCTAAGAGAATACAAGCAGTTGCTTCTGGCCAGCCTTGAGCTAGGCAGGGAGTCACCGCCTCTGTCAGATATATACCTCAAAACAAACATTTTCCTTGGGTTTTTTTTTAAACCTAACTTTGGAGCTGCTGTGTGAGTGTTTCCCTGATAACATGATGTAACTCATTTAAGGCTGTACATTTTTTCATCTCTTGTTCAGTATAGAGGAAAAAGAAAATCAGCTTCACTTTTCAATCTCACAACTGCATTTTAACCGGGACACAACAAGGCTAGTATTAAGACTGAGTGAAGAATTGCATCTTCAAGTTCCCCTTTCTCATTAGTTATAGATACAGTTGTTCCCAAATAAAATAAGGGCTTTGTCCAATGCCCATTGATGTTATTGAGTACTGGATTGGGCCTGAAAGCTGGGCATTCCCCCTATGAGCAAATTTCACCACTGGGAACAACTTACCTTATAGTAGCTCAAGCCTTAAAACCATTCCAGTTTTGACTCCATTTTCCTGGCGCTAATACTGCCACTTCCTGGCTGGTGCCATTTCATGAAGCAAATTCTCATACCTCTCCCTTAGAACTCAGGAAGTACATAGTTTCAGTGACCAGAAAAATAACCCACAGAACCATCAAAAAGATGTTGGAGTTCATTTTCAGCATAGAAAGTCACTTACACAATGCCTGTTATCATAATGGTAGTATAACCCAGTAGCAGTTGCAGTTAGAAGGTATGTTTCTAAAATACTTTAAAAAGAAAATAAAACTCTCAATCCCAGCAGCAAATATGGTAAATCTCATGCAGTGAATACTACTCCAGTTATGCTAGTCCTGTCTTTAGAGGGGAATTCTGCAAATGACATTATACCTGTATCCTGTGAGGGGCTGACACTGTAGCTGTCACTTTCCTTGTCTACTGATCCTGCAGCTCTGGGTGTTGGCAGCCTCCAATCTGTGGTGAGGGTGTGGGCTGATATAGTGGGATGGGGTCTGTTGAGAGTCCATTGACTAGCATACCTGTTGCGAGCTGTGGGCCCAGTTTTTGCATTCCTTCTTGTAGTAGGATCTGTGATTGACAAACAGAGAATCTTTGTCATTAAGTTCTTAATTAGTCAATGAAAAATCACCTGCAGAATAACTGAAATGAAGTGGTGACTGAGATATTGTTAAAAACAAAACTGACAAAAGGAGTTAAGGATGAAAATGTGTTTCAGTGACGTGCAATGAGTACATTCCTAAATTAGGACATTTTCTTCACAGACATTCTACATGTTTATACAATCACAAATGTTAAACAGTCTGGAAATGAACAGGGAAAGGGATCCAACCAGTTCCCTACTGCCATGTAACTCTACTTCACTCATTATCACTTCATATGAATCATAATAACTCCCCCACTACAAATTTATAAAATATAAATGAAAAGATTATAAATGTCTAAGAGATTATATTGTCACATTTCCTATTCTAGGGATCTTGCTTAACATTAACATACAACAGTATTACTCACTACTAAAACTCCATGTGTTTATTATTTATTTGTAAGTTTACATTTGGGCTAGTATGTTATTGATTATGCATGCTAAAGGGCTGCTACCAGGTAGCTGAAAACATGGCAAATCTTAAAATCCTCCAAGTTCTCATGGTAAATTTATCCATAAAGATTCTTACAGGGTCTGAAAAAAATAAAATCACCCCAGTTCTTCCTTAGAAATTTTTTAAAAATCCACTATTTATGTAGGTCCTAAAATATTTTATGCCTTGCTGCTCCAGAGACAATCCATCCTTCCAAGGGAATACAAGTAAGCTAACTGCCAAAATTGACTGCTTAGGCTTTGTGGACATCATCAGTAGCGCTGGTACAAAAACAAGGCTTGTTTTTCATCATATGTAGGGCCCTACCAAATCCACAGTCCATTTTCCTAAATTTTACAGTCATAGCATTTAAAAAATCTTGAATTTCATTGTTTCAGATATTTAAATCTTAACTTTCACGGTGCTGTAACAAAATATAATCATGTCAAGCCCTTAAGACTCAGTTTCAGTGTAGTAGCCGTGTTAGTCTGTGTCAGCAAAATGAAAATAAGAAAGAAAAACTTGTAGCACCTTAGAGACTAACAAATTTATTTCAGCATAAGCTTTCGTGGGTTAGTACCCACTTCATCGGATGAAGTGGGTACTAACCCACGAAAGCTTATGCTGAAATAAATTTGTTAGTCTCTAAGGTGCTACAAGTTTTAAGACTCAGTGTTTCTCTAACTGAGGGTTCTGACCCACAAGGGGGTCGCAAACTATTGTAGGCGGGGTGGGTCATGGTATTGCCACCCTTTGTTCTGCTCTGTTTTCAGAGCTGGGCGGCTGGAGAGGAGCAACAGTTGGCTGGGTGCCCAGCTCTGAAGGCAGCACTACCGCCATCAGCAGCACAGAAGTAATGGTGTACTTTTGTATACGTTTATCTTATAGTATAGAATAAAAGTACACAAAAGACCAGATTCATGGGGGACACCAGATTTAACGGTCTGTGATGTGATTTTCATGGGCATGAACTTGGTAGGGCCTTAATCATAAGCCAAAGGGAGAAGAAAAATCTTTAATTGGCAAATAGAACCATCAGGGAAAGATTTTTCTTTTGAAGTGTCTATCAGTAACGATGGTGAGTAAAAGAATTAAACAGTGCTCTTTGGCATTCAAAGAGCTGGTAAGGCTGTTCTATCACTTTGGAGTGGGAGATTTGAACAGGAATGGGTTTAAGGATAAACCATCACTAGATACTGACTTTGAGCACTGTTTCTGAATCAACGTTCCCTATGAAGCATTTACAGCCTGTTACTTCAAAAGTGCAGGTTATTTATAAATAAAAAATGGCCATGCCTGTTTGACCTTCTATTTCAGATCCTCCTCCAAAGCAAAACAAAAATACAAACTCAATGCCATCGATAAACACTGTATCATGCCTGCTCTTTAGAACAAGGACAATAGTTAGATGGCTATTATCTAGTTATGAAAAGATTGCAGGTTAATGTTGGAAATTATTGAGACTAGATTGTAAATTTTCAATCTACCCTGAGCATGGTGCACAGCTGCGCCACCTCAGAAGCAGACTGAAGGGGGCGGTAGAGGCGGGTGCTGGGAACTGTGAAATTACTACACCATTAGCAGATTTCTTCCTCCTCTGTGACCGCTGAGGTCTGCTAGATGGAGGGGCAGAGCCTTGTCTCTGATCATTCCCCATTCCTGTCTGTTCACTGTTGCTGCTCTTGCCTAGTACTATGAATTGTGATATCTGTATTTGGATGGTCAGGAGTGGGGAGCAAGGGGGTACCTTGTGCCTTCTTATTCTCCTGTGTGGCTTTGTAAGGATAACTCACATCCTCTACAGACATGAAATCCAAGAGACAGTGGGTGCGTGTGGAAGATGCCACCCACAAATTCCCAGTGTCTAACAGCTGCACTCTGCAATTAGACAGTCATGGCTGGCCTGTGCCAGCTGACTCAGGCTTGGGGGCTCGGGCTAAGGGGATGTTTAGTTGCAGTGTAGATGCTCAGGCTTGGGCTGCATCACAGTTCTTTCCCATGTAGCAGTGTTCCCAGAGCTGGGACGTGAGCAGCTATTCCTTGACTGGCATTTGGTAGCTATACTCTTTAGAAAATCTCAGCTAGCTCAGACTATCACTAAGAAATAAACAATTGTATCTGTTTTCAAAACCGTTCATCCTGAAGGATCCCAAAGCCCTTTACAACCTACTGTGAAGTAAAGACACAGTGCACCACTGAAACACAATCATCTCTAGCAGGAGAGGGCAACCCTCAACAGTACACAACACATAGCAGAGCACTGGGCAGAGGACAAATTTTGGCCAAGGATATTGGAACTGCTCTTACAAAGAAAAATGCCAGTGGATCTTTGAAATCCATGCACGTCATGTAGGACCCTCAGTTTTTTGAGGTCTCAAAGTCATCCCGAAGACATGACCTAAATCTCCTGAATCTTATTTGAGTCCATTTCCCAGACTTAGTCTTAGAAATATCTTGAAACATGCATGAACTTTAAGGATCAAAGGTGAAATCATGGCCTTATTGAAGTCAGTGAAAGTTTTGCCATTGACTTCAATGGGGCCAAGATTTTACTCCAGACTGTGACTGTCCCAGTGCAGGTGAGCAGCATGGGTGAAAAGTGCAAGAAGCTTTCCTCCTTCTGTGCAACTGTGCAGGTGCCAGCTTTAATCCTAGACCTTATGCTCCCTGAATGCAAGGAACAGAAGAGTCTAATCACTAGACTTTCGAAAGGAGCAGGGCCGGGTCTGGCTTTTTTGCCGCCCCAGGCAAAAAAAAACGTCCGGAGCGCTGCCAAAGCAAAAAAAAAAAAAAAAAGCAGGAGCGGAATTTGCCGCCCTAAGATTGGCCTGAATGCTGCCCCTTACAATGTGCTGCCCCAAACATGTGCTTCCTCGGCTGGTGCCTAGAGCCGGCCCTGGAAAGGAGACAGAACGAATGGAATGAAGGCCCTAGCAGAGCCCAGCTGGAATGTGGACACTGCAACAGTCGTACCCAATTTTTGTCTTCTGAATAAAAGTTTAGATTTTGAACAACAATTGTGTTACAACTTTAAAAAGGATGATTACACAGACTTTTTGCAATCACATATACGGATTCTGATGGATGGATGGTCTCTGCATTGAGGGGGCTGGCAATCTCAGACTTCCAGCTTGTTTGGAGAATTGTTGTTTTAACAAATCTGTTTAAACGCTAGTAGCTATTCATGGGCCTCAGCACAAACAGCTGGGCTGTTCTTCCTTTGCAGCAGAGAAGGCTGAAAATTGCATATCCTTGAGCGCCTCAAATTCATTTAAATGAGTCTGTTAAGCTTGGGAAACGCTACTCAAAATTCTAAGACTGGTACTGCACACAGCAGGGGTGCTGGAACAATTTGCATAGTGGGGGTGCTGAGAGCCATTGAACCAAACTGTAAACCCTGTATATGATGGAAAACACTTCAAGCCTGGGGGTGCAGCAGCACCCCCAGCATCCCTAGTTCCAGCATCTGTGTTACTTTCCAGCACCTATCTTACAGTGTTACTTTCAATTATTCAAGGAATATTAAAATGCACAATAAATATATTTAACACCTTTCCCACCACACTTGCTGGGATGCATGTGAACCAGACTATTGGGCTTGATTAAAAGCCCATTTTAAGTAACAGTATTTCCATGGACTTCAATGGGCTTTGATTTAGAGGAGATAAGGGATGGAAAGTGTAAGTATTCTGGGGTGCTGTCCAGCCTCTAATCATCCCTAGGAAAGACAAGTACTTCTGGAGTGCAGGATCTTGCAGCATTAAAGATAGTTAGATTTTAAAACAATGCAGGGTTCTATTATATTGTTCACTCTCATAATCTTGATTCTTCAATATAATAAACATCAATGACAGTATTTGATTTTTGTATTTCTATAATCCTAGGAATTGTTTATATACTTCAAGAATGCCACATTACACCGTATTCCTATCTAATAAGTATTCTTTAGATTTAATGAAACTTTTCCAATTATACAGATATGGAACACATTTATAACTGAGTTTAGGAAGAATGTAGTGCAATAGTATATTTATTCATTTTGTTGTTTAAATCATTGTAAGATGATCTCAGCATGGATATAGCTGGGAAAATGGATTTAATATAGTAACTAGAAATATAACTTTTTCAAAAATGCAGTAATCAGAAAATGTATTTCTCATATACTAGAACATTAGGAATAATCACAGTTAATTGAGAAATGAAATAAAGATCGATTGCTGAGAAATAAATATCTATTAGCTATGAAAATCCACTAGAAACATTTGCTCAATAGATTCTAGATGTTAAAATACAGCAAAAATTTCCGTTGAGGAGTATTCAGGTCTGAATTACCTTAAATTACATCTACATTTTAACATGCAAAGGAAACTTTTATTGTATTAACCTTAATATGTACCACTTTTACATTGGGTCCAGTTGTAAAAGAGACTATTTCCTGCTGCACAAAATAGTTTCCGCACAACATTCAAAATAAAGGAAATACCACGACAATATAAATACTGCGGTAATGATATCTGCTATAGGTAATATAGTCTCTCTCATACTCACTTGTTCCTGGCCGGGCATCAGAAACATCAACCAATGGTCCAGTAGCTTGTGAGACAGACTGGTAATGTACTGTATGAGTAACTGTCAATGACTTCTGTTTAGATGTCTCTCCAAAATCAGCATCAGTTAATAACACTGTTGATCTGTCATCTATAAGCAATAGAAAATGAATATTAAAATAAAGAATCACATTTTTGTTGATCTTTAAAAATAGTTTAAGTCCTCAAGTTTACACAAAACTAAAGAAATGAGTATTGCCTGTGGGCCTTCATTTGGGATATGATGACTTTAAGGGACACAGATGGGCTTTTTGTGTATCCTTTTAGAAACTCTCTATTGCCTGTAACAATCTTTTGCCTTAAGTACTTGGACTTTTTCCATTTTGTAAACACTGGTTCCCCCTGCCCCTTCATGTTTGTCATTAGCATAAGTGATTGTATCTGTGATGTCGAAAGCAGATTGTTAGCTCATTTGTGCTCTCTCTTCTGGCTAGCTTCGCCTCTGCCGCACCAGAACAAAAATACTGCAGCATTACGGCCTCAATCCAGTAAAGCGCTTATGAACTTGCTTCAGCATTTGAACACTCTCATGGAAGTTGGTGTGGGACAAATCTTGTGCTTACAGTTATGCACATGCATAAATGCTTTTGTGGTCTGGAGCCCATAGGCCAAATCTTGCCTCTTCCTTATGTTGCAAAGTTCCTGCAGCAGAACGTGGGTCAGTGGCACAATAGGAAGAGGATTTGGAGAGCCTGGTGCAAGTGGTGTGGATCTCCTGCATGCCATGGAGTACAGCTGCACGGAAGCTTCTTCCTATCTGCACAGCAGGATTGGTGGAGTGGGGTAGGGGAGGGAGTTAGACCCCAGGCCGAGTAGGGGAGAAAGGAACACTTGTGAATCCACTACTGCACGGATTCTCTGCAAAGAAATAGCAGAGGCCACTGTGGAGGATTCCTTCCGACTTTCCATTAGGGTGACCAGATGTCCCGATTTTATAGGGACAGTCCTGATTTTGGAGTCTTTTTCTTATATAGGCTCATATTACCCCTCACCCCCGTTCCGATTTTTGACACTTGCTGTCTGGTCACCCTACTTTCCATACAAAATCTTCACCACCCCCTGCACCAAGCCAGGCTACGTGGGGGAGCACTTGGTCCTGTGGCAGCTAGTAGCTTTTTTCTTTACAATTGTGATCACAGTGCTGTTTTTTTAAAAAAAGAAGCTATGCAGAATGCAGAGTATGTTGCCCACTCAATCGTACAAGATTTAATAATAAGTCCCCTCCTGCCCCCACTATAATCAATGGTAATTCTTCCATTGACTTCACGCTTCCAGAACAACTACATTTGTATGCTTAGTGCTATCTGGGTTTAGTCTCCAGATTTTATTTTTACATTATTACAGTCTTTTTCATCTATTCTTAATAGCAATAAAAACCATGGAAAATTCCTGCTAGCATACAACGTATAGCTTTTTAATGCATTTCTAAAGGGACTGCCAGCAATGTTGCTTCTGTGAATTTACCCATTAGCTGTGGCTGATCCACTGCTTCTAACAATTGTTTTTGGGTTGCTTTTTTTTTCAACTGACAAGAGAACATTAATGTGAACAATTCCGCACCGTAACATAACTGGCATTTTTTGCCCAAAAAAGGCCCTAAATAGAATGAACGTTATGAAACCAAATTACACGGTCCCTGGCAAAAGAGGAGCTCTTACTCCGGTCATGAATAAAACCTGCCAAAGCCTATGTGAAATCCTGTCAAAGTGCTGGCTTACTATTAATGCTTTGTGCGACACAGTCTATTACTGTGGCACCGATCACACTGCTGTAGTTAAGGAGCTAATGGCATTTCCATTATAAACCCCTATTGCCCAACTACTATAACTCAGGAGTGAAATCTCCCTATAGGATAAAACTTGTCATAAAAGGTTACAGCACAGAAATGAAATTTGGAAACATAAAAGTGGAAACAAAAATGTCTATGTTGCAGGTGATGTGTAGATCTTGTCTTCAAAACAATCTTATAAACCATGAAACACAGAAAGGGCTGAATCCTCTGGTCCAGCCCAATCAAGCTAGCCTGGCACAGGATGTGATGGGACAAAGTTAGCTCATTCTTCCCCAATCCTGAGACTGACTAGGAGCCTCAGAGCTAAGCTACATTATACCTGCTGGCTCCACTGGTCCCCTCCCCTCTGACCACATCCTAAATGTGACCACTACATATGCTCTATATCACTGGAGGATTCCTCTATACAAATGGAATCCTTTGCTGACCACTTAAGCCAGCTTCAAGTTTGCTTTAGACTGCTTTCTGTCCAAAATGGTAGAAATCTGACAAGATCAGCTCCCTCTGTGAGAGCTCTGCCATTTTGTATAGCAAGACTCTCACTAGATCAGTTGTTTTTGCGAGCTTTCAGCCATTTGGGGCTGAACTCTTAGGAAAATTGCTGTTTTTATGAGACTTGAGATGCATCCCAGGCATAACAAAAGTTATTTATGGCTTTTGACCTGAAACCAGAATGACAGTGGTGAGTCTGGTTCCAGGAGATTTGGTATCCAACCTTCTGAAATGTAAAAGATTTCAGCTTCAGGGTCCCAGAATTCATGTATCTCAATTTTTTTCTTATTTATTCAATGTAGCAGAATACAGAATCACTTTTGCTATAGCTAGGCAGATATATAATTAGGTAGTTTTATGTAGATTTGGGTGTGAAACAATTTTCTGGACCTGCAAAAGTTTTAGAGATTTTTTAATTTTTTTCTTGTCCCAAATTGGGGCAAAAAATTGAAATCTCAAACATAAGAATGGCCATGCTGGGTCAGACCAAAGGATCATTTAGCCCAGTATCCTGTCTTCCAACAGTGGCCAATGCCAGGTGCCCCAGAGGGAATGAACAGAACAGGTTATCATCAAATGATCCATCCTGTGTCACCCATTCCCAGCTTCTGGCAACAGAGGCTAGGGATGGGACTCCATCCCTGCCCATCCTGGCTAATAGCCATTGATGGACCTATCCTCCATGAATTTATCTAGTTCTTTTCATTTCACATGCATATAGTTTGAAAAAAAATTCAGATTGGGTCAATCAAAACATTTTATTTCAGTAATTTTGAAATGTTTTGTTTTAATTTCAACCTTTTAAAATTAACATCTTTTATAGTAAACAAATTAAAATTTCAAAACAAAAAATCATTTTGAAATGGAAAATTAAAGTTTTCACGTTGAAAATGTCAGAATGGAACACTTCACTTTTTGCTGCCCTACTCTACTTTAAATTTGCTAGGGTTCCTTAAAGGTCAAAATGATTCCTATGTAGAAAAGGCTTCAATTCACTTTTCAACCGTGACAAATTATCTTGTAAATTTGTCTTTATGTGTAAAGGATGCAGTGCAAAGTCCACCAAAATCATTTATTATAGAAAGCAACATAAGTGCATTGACATTTTACCAATGGTCTCCATTGTGTCCCTCTCTTCAATCAGAAGTTGAGCTCTGGGAATATCTATGTGCATCCTCAGCGTCTGCTGCTGCTTGTTAAGTGTATCTGAGGTCCTGGTGTTCTTACTAAGCACAAAAGAGAGACAAACATGAAAATGCACCCCATAGGAAAAGATACTTAAATATTTCCTTTTTAAAAATCCGTTCAATTTAAGCTAATAAAATTACCATAGTCACCAAAATTCTCATACATTTTATTTTCTTTCTTTGTACTTTGAAGCAAATAGGTGGTATTAATTTAAAGTATGTGGTAGGGAGATGAGAAAAAATAGGTGGGGGCAAAGGACCGAGTCTGCCATTATTCAGTGGCTTATCTATCAAAAGCCCTTATTAAACCTTTTCGATGCAGCTGTTCCATATTGAAACTGATGGAAACAGTTATAAAACTGCCATTTTTTTTGAATTTCTCAGATTTGACTAATGAACCCTTCAGCTGACCAAACAGGTCAGTGGGAAGATGGTGTCTTATATAAATTTCTCGTATTAATTAATTTTCAGCAATGGTTTAAATCCGGAACATCATAAGAATTGGTAAGTTAAGAAATCAATCAAACATTCATTAGAAATTCCATTAATAATAATGACTTGCATAAGGAAAAGTGAAGACTTTAGTTCTGTTGACATTGCAGTAGTAAGAAATTATAAACCTTGTTAGCATTCATGGATTAACTCCTTTCGTTGGATTTGGTATTTTAGAACAGGACTATAAAACAATTATTGTATCATCACACAAGTTATAACAATTTTAAAGCCTGTGTACCAGAAAATTACTCTGAGAATGAGCCATCTACTAATAAGTAAATGAAAATGGGTAATAAAACTGAGCAGCATAATCATATGCAATACAGAAATTGCGGTAAAGTCCTTGGATTTTAGTGTAATATGGAGGATCTGTTCACCCCTTTCCATGGAAATGCTAAAGGGAAGGAAGGAACTCTCCATATGGGCCCCCTTGTTTTCCCTGAATCATTTTGTGAGAGGAATTCCCTCCGCTCACAAAATGGGCAGCAGTTATGCCTCTAAACCCAACACATCCAATGGGATCCACCAGAACTGAGCTAGGACATATCTGCCAGACTCTATTTTCTAGTCTTTTCCCCACTCTGTGTCTATCTTAGTAATTATGGCCCCTATCAACAGTCTTTAATGTGTTTATTCTCACAACAACCCTGTGAGGTTCATAGACTCTTCCTAGATTCTAAGACCTGAAGGGACCATTGTGATCATCTAGTCTGACCTCCTGTATGGCTATAGAACTTCCCCAAAATAATTCCTAGAGCAGATCTTTTAAAAAAATACCTAATCTTGATTTTAAAATTGTCAGTGATGGAGAATCCACCATGACCTCACCCCCAAGAAGCCGTCTTCACAAAAGTCTCTCTCTCTCTATCGAAATTCCATCCTGGAGATGAGAAACCCTCTTATTAAAACTGATTTGTCTCCATGAATAGCTGTTTTTTCAAAGAATTGGCATTTTCCAACAACAAAAAAATTGTTGAAAAATTCCCAACCCACTCAAGTGAGTGGGTCTTTAATGTTATAAAATCCAGGCTATTAGCATCAAGGGTTTATAATCTCATAGATAAGGATTCCAGAGACTACTTCCCTAACAGGAAAAATATCATTTACTTACATTTTAGTTACTCTGAGATGATAAAAAAAAATGAGACTCTACTGATCATAAGCTTTAAATTTGTCTCAAGATTGCTAATTAGCTCCATAGACATTGTGATGGTGTATATATAACATCTCATTTATTGATTATGGATAAATATTTTTGGTTTTTTTTAAGCAAGTGAAATGCATGATGTGCTAAAAGTTTGTTCAAAACTGATTAAAGAGATGAACATCATTTTGAATAATCTATCTATAACCATCCCTCTCAACTGAATGACTGAAAAAAATCTGTACATTCAAAACAGGGTTGAATTTTACACACCCATTTATACACAAAGGGATTACATATGGCACCTATGTAAAACTAAGGTCATTTTGGATGCTTGGCCAACAGTCATGCCTCTTCATTATTTTTGGGGGCTGAGGTCAGTAAGTAGGTTAATGCAAAAGAGGTATGGAAAACCATTCCTTTGTAAATGAGAAGGCTGACTTAGAGATTTCAGGGGAAATTTATGTCTTATTCTATGCTCAAAATTAGAAACATGAGCCAGTTCCTTATGCTATCAATGATGAACAATTAAGAGGAATTTATCTGGAACTTGCTGCCAAAGGAAACATCACCAAGCTGAGCTCAAATACTAGTAACTGTTACTAATTTGAGGTGAGAGGGGCAAATAATACAACTTTCATTAAACTGTTAATAAGTGGGGCTTGGGTAGCTTCCCCCGCAATCTGACTTAAATACCCCAAACCAAGGCATTCAACACAAAGACTAAAGCGCCATCCTTAACCCTTTTTATTCTTAAATGCATTCACAGGGGCACAAATATCCCCAAGGGAGATTTCTAGACTTTCTAGATTTGTATATGATATTAGGTTTTGGTATAATATAAAGAAATCTTATTCATAATGTACCAAGAAATTTAACATATGTGACTCTGTGGGTTATTGGGGATTTGCCTCCTTTGTCTAAAAAAGGCCTAAATTTTCAAAAGTTAACCAGTCATTTTGGGAGCCTCAGTTTTTGGTTACCCAATCTGAGGTAACCCTTAAAGGGGCCTGATTTTTCAGAATGTGCTGTGCATGCGCCCTCTGAAAAACAGGCTGTCAGAAAGTGCCGCAAGTTGGGCACCCAAAATTACTAGTCACTTTTGAAACTGTCCTAAATCACACATTTTTTTTTCAAAAAGGCCTATTTTGGTTATTGTTTGCTGTTATTTATATCTTTAATATATATATATGTAGTAGATTTTTTTAAATCACGCAAACTGGTTTTTAATGGGATGGGGGAAGGAATGATTGTCAATACTCAAAAAAATTAAAGGTTGGCAGAAATGATTGCAGATAAGTAACATGATAGCTGTACTAAAACATTTTGCCAATGCAACTTGATCTGATCTGCTATGTTAGTACTAGGTCTCTTTTGAGCAGAGGCTTGCCAAATATGCTGAACTACGTGGGTTTTTTCTGAGATGGAGAAACACCAAAGAATGACTCTATTGAAATAATTTTTACTTGTCACTTACAATTAGCCAGGGCTCCAATCCTGCAAACATGCTCATATGTAATTGTACCCACACAAGCATTACTACTGAAGTCAGTGGGACTCTACAGATGTGTAAGTGTTTGCAAGATGGGGGTCAAGCTTTGAATCTAGGTTAACTGATTAACCCAATGTATCACCAACACACCAGACAGATATAGTCTAATAACTGTGTGCCGTAAATTCAAACGAAATCTAAAACCTCAGAGATGGGGGAGTCTGAATTTTTGAAAATGGTCCAATCTGGCAAATCATTAGATATCCTGGAGGTTTTTATTTTCTTAAAAATAAGTACGATTTTCAGTTAATATGAACCAAAATGGTCCTATTTTCAAAAACCCACAATGGTTTCAAAGTTCAGCATTTTCTCCAGACAAACCAATAAACACTGAAAATATGAAATTTCCATGATTGCAGGTTATTGTTGCAAGAACGGTCATTTTGTTGTCATTTCACAAAAGAATTATATTTCTGGATAGTGAAATGACTCAGAACAAAAGAGCAAAATAATAAATAAATTGTCCCCACTTTCACAAAGCTCTACTTATAATCAGCTAGCAATGGTATGTGTGTGCATGTGTGTGTATGTATGTGTATTATATTTTCAAATATGTGCTTCCAGGCATTTACTGCCTTCAATAAGATGATCTCTGAAGAGCAATTCCCTTTATGCATATTATGAAAACACTTCAGTGAACAGGCAAAATGTCCAAAGGAACCTAAACATGTTCTGCAATTTAATCCACTAATACAGGGGTTCTCAAACCTTTTTATATTGTGGTTCATATCTTAATAGAGATATTGTCTCATAGGTCACCTTCTTTGACATTTATGACTGCACTGATCACCTCTCTTTTTGCTGATTGAATAAAATCCCTGAAGCAAGTTCAGCAAGTGCTTAAATGCACATCCAATATTAGGAAAGTGTTCAATGCATCTCCAGCCTCTTTTAACATTATGTTATAGGTGGAAACAAGGAGGTGAATCAGCACCATGTGACCGACCAGATTTCTGTGGAACTCTGCTCGTCCCTGGACCATTAGAAATCACTGCCCTCATTCCTAAGAAACACTAAAATGGTGTGTTTGGCACATAGATACAAAGAATTCAGGAATGGAAGGTTTTATAATTAAGTTGTTCCCAGAATGATTTTGAATATAATCCCTTGAACCAGAAACATTATTAAATTTGGAATTACTAAACATTATTCTTACCTCATAAGCATTTCAGCCAAACTCTTTGCATCTAGAAGAAAACATGACAAATATTAGTACCTGATAAGTAGCTAGTTAACACTTTAATTTTTGTGCCACAATGAAAGTTTTTGGTAAATGGATTATTAAGGAGTGGAAGATTCAGACGAGCCATTTATTAAAGATTATTCTCTTTCCTCAGATCAGCCATCAAGACATAATAGCCTCTAAAACTCCTTATTTTTGTTAAAACTGCATTTGACTATCATATATCTTTCTGACACACAGAGCATGTATAATTCTCCAGTGGCAGTGAAAATGCTCAGAAACATATTAAAGGCTTTATTGCAAACTGTTTGTCTTGACTTTGAAGAAAGCTAAATTTAGAACAGAATAGAATTTAACTTGAAAAAGCTAAAGAAATTCAGTAGAAGAGAGAGAGACAATATAAAAACCAGAACAGCCCTAATAAAAGCATTAGCACTATCCCTTCTTCAACACAATTGGCTTAAAAGAAATCAAGATGAGTTAAAGTAGTTCACAAAGTTTTAGGCACCTCTTAATAGGTGCAAGTCATGACATGAATGAGCAATCTCCTACCTGGGCACCACCAAACCAAATCTGATTGCCTGGAGAATTGGCCAAGGAAGATCACAAAAAGGTGAGCTTGTTTGGTCACAATCAGGTATCCATACCATTCCATTAGCTATTATGCAGAACTACCCCTTTGTGTTCAGAGAGAGACCTACATACAAATCAGTAGGTTGCAGCTTATTCCCATAAGAATCAGTCATTCAAAACTATCCCAGTGGGTGGACCCTGATTCCCTCACAGAGTCCCACTGACTTCAATAGGGCTCCAACCAGGAGTAAAGGTCCATGTGAGTGCATGTTTTTGTGTTTCAAGCCACTAGTTTTTAATTCTTATTTTAAAACTTTCCACTGTAATTTCCTAAGAACTAAGTCTCACACTGAGACTCTACCACCTTGAAGTTTCTTTTGTCATAAGGGTTCTGCTGTATCCTCAGCCTGACCTCTTGGAGGCACTACATCCTCCAGGCAGCAGTTGGGAACTGGCAGCAAGGACAAAGCAGTTCTCATGGGAGACCAGGCCAATGGAGGAGGGCTGTTCAGACAGATAGGAAAATGGGGTCTTGCTCCTCCCAGGAGCGCCAATCCAATCTGACATCCAGTATTCTGAAACTGTCCCACCTTCCTCTCACAGAAGTCCACGGTAGCTCTTTGAAATTAGCTAGATCCCCAGATAATATACATCTCAGAAAGAGGAAGATTTTTTTGTTATTTATTATGAATATTTACTTACAGGTTTTCCAATTTCTATGATTATGCTTTTTTTCCTCCTAGAGATCCAAACTCAATTTGCTTCTGTAGCCTCCCTCCCTTCCCTTCCTCCTACCTTTTTTATCTGTTTATTCATTGGCTACAGATTATCTAAATTTTAGATTGTAAACTGTCTGGGGCAGGGACTGACTTTATGTTATTTGTTTGTAAATGTCTCCTACAATGGAGTGCTGATCCCTGCTTGGAACTGTATAACAATGGAGAAATACCCTTTGCTGTTTATGTACTGATGTGCTCCTTGAGGAAGGAAAATTATAGGTAGGAGTCCCATGAATGGCCCCAGTGCAAAACCAGCAGTTATTTCAGGAACAAGTGTAATACCCACCACCTCTGAGTACATCAATGTCCTGATCGCTTCACAAACCTGTGCCATGACAACCCCCACAGCTGATTTGCCAACTCCAACTGGTTAGCCAGGGACCTGTAGCAGTTTGGGGTAGCCAGCT
The DNA here is from genome assembly GCA_033296515.1 of Macrochelys suwanniensis. Taxonomy (NCBI): domain Eukaryota; kingdom Metazoa; phylum Chordata; order Testudines; family Chelydridae; genus Macrochelys; species Macrochelys suwanniensis. The sequence continues at coordinate 155,994,977 of CM065775.1, read as the reverse complement.
TCCAGATAGCTATAGCGACCTGCATCTGGACTTGTATATGACCTCCTTTACACAGGTGTCCTGGCACCTGATGGTTGGGGTAAACTGATCACCAGCCTCCAGAAACATCTGCTTCTTCATGCAAAAGTTCTGGAGCCACTGCAGGTCATCCCAGGTCCGCATGATGATGTGATCTCACCAGTCTGTGCTTATGGCCCTGCCCCAGAAGCACCAATCTACATATGAGGAGTCTGCAGCTAAGGCATGAACAGCGTCAGCCGGGCTGTGACTGGCATATTAGTGTCCCTCTCTGAGAGATGCCTTCGGCAGGCCAAAAACTGCCATTGAAATGTCCACCGGCATCTTGCAGATGCTCTGCCTGACTCCTGAAATAGGACTGACAGCATGTGGTGGAGAAGTTCTTCCACTGGGTTAGGATCCATGCTGATGGCTCTGGCTCTTGGAGGTGTGCAGATACACAATGGCTCAGCTGGATGTGTTGATGGGCAAAACCCACTCAAAACACTTCCAGCCAGCTCCTGCTGGACAGACAGACAAGTTCTCCCACACCCCACCACGAACCAAGCCTGAGAGTGGCTACAGCTATCAAAAGTGCTAGCAACTCTGGGATATAATGGTATATGCCCACAGAAGCGGAAGTTCTGACTCAGATCTGAGCAGGGAAGTATGGATACACTAGCATGGTTGTGAAGCCCATTCCAATGCAATGTGGATGCTCAAGTGCAGGCTTGGAAACACTGAGTCTGCAGGCACAGGTCACACAGACCCAAGCTTACAATGCTGTGTAGACAGTCTCATAGGCACTACTGCAACTACTAGTAAAAGAAGGCACTTTCTGGGTATCATAATCAACGGAGAGAACAGATTAAAGGGAACCCTCTGAAGGCTGGTTGACTCAAAGTCTGTTTTTCAATGTTGCCTCTTCTATTTGTTTGTAAGAGGAATATAATTATTTTTGTGGCATTTTTAACAAAACAAAGACTGACGTGCATCCCCCCACATCCAAAACATGAAGTAATTTAAAAACGGGTAAGTCCAGAGATCACAAGCAATCCCAGAACAACAAAGCAGTGTGCAGGTGCAACACAGGGAAAGAAATGTGATAAGAAAACAAATCTCAAGTTTCAAGCTTTTAAGGAGTTATTCTATCAAAAATTGGTCATGTGGAACCCTTAATTTATCTTTTCCTCCCTTGTCTCCTTGTTTGCAAATCTATCAGCATGTCCAGGATATTGGCAGAATTTGTCTTTATCGTCTCTCTGTCTCTGCTGAAATCTTTTACATTCCTTAATCACCTCCAGGGTCTACTGCATGTATTGCAAGTTCCTCATACATGGTCCTATTAAATGTCACATCTCTAAACTTCCAAAGATGTAGGATACAATGGGCAAACCATTCACATGTTCCGGGAGGCAGGAGCATATCACCACCAGCTTAATGCCTCACTCTTAATGGATTTTTATTCAACTTTGACTATAACGTAAAATGGACTCTCTTTGCTTTTAAAATCCTACAGGGATTTTCAATACCCTACATCTTGACATCAGCCACCTTATCTACTTTGGGTTTTATACCTCTCTCTGACTGAAGTATCTGAATGTGTGTTCTCCCCTTCTGCTTGTTCCAGTCTTTCAGTTTTAACCTTCTCTTCCCTTTGCAATGCAGGAGCAGATAGCGGGGGACGGAGAGGAGAGGGGGTTTTTCCACTTGAAATGCCCCATCTAATTTGAATCACTGTGCCACTGAGTCTCTCTTTCTCTTACATCAAAGGGGTTTTGCTGTTAAAAGTTGATTGACAATTTACACAAATGGTGCTACATGATAACAAGAACAATATTTTTAAAATTATAAACCAAACTAAGGGCCTGCTTCAGCTTCCAGCTGAAGTCAATGATGGTTTTACCAAGGTGTGTATGTACAAAAGAAAAGGGAAAATGAAGCCTATATTGCCTAGAAAATGCAGCCATTGATGCAAAGTAAGTTCTTATTTCTTGCTGATCTCAGTTGTGTTTCTTGTTGCTGACAAGTTACAGCAATATCTGGGATGATGAAGAGACCAGATCCAAATATGATCCACAACTCAGACTTAACAACGTTGCTGTGATACATAAAAATTCTCCTCTACCCTGCAGGAAGCTTTAAATGAGCAACTTGTAGCTCCTACAGTGAGACTACAGATAGCTAGAATGCTGGCTGAAACCAAGGGAAAAAGTTTTTTCATTAAATGTTCTCTCCTTTTTTTCATTGCAGCTTGTCCGGTTGGCTCTAGAAAGCAAATACACTGTGAATCGCCCAGTGCCGCTTGTCTGGAATAAACACACTGCAGTATCAATATGCCCACTCGTGTGTCCTTTTCCCTTGGTTTCAAGCAACCTCTTTCCAGATATTCCAGCTGCTGCTCAGCTATATTGTGCTCCTCGCTGAATCTGAAAAAAAAAATTGAGTGAGTTTATGTTCTCATCACCACAAATATGTGGTAGGGTATTCATATGCTGATTTAGCTGGCCTTAGAACATCTGTGTAAGGGAGCATCTCCTCACAATTTCACCCAGACTGCCAGAAGGAAACCTGTAGCACTATGCAATGGTGCATAAAACGTTGAATGAGAAATCGCTGCAGTTTAACTGCAGCACTAATATTTAGCACAGCAACTGCCCAAGTTGGTCCATTGCCTAAGACAATAGCAGCAACATACTGAAATACACATTGTGCCTTCCATGCTCTGCACAGAGCTTACATGTGCATGGCAGTGATTTAGTGAACGAAAACTAATGTACCGAGACTACATGAAGGGTGACTCATAAAGTCTGTGAATCCTTAACACATTTGGTAAAAAACACTTGTGCCAATTGCAATAAGACAACAATATGTTCAAATCATTAACTGAAGCAGAAATTCAGACTCATTGGCATGCTAACTGTACATGCTAGAAAGGCTTCTGGTGCATGACTACATCAGGATGTGAAAAATGGGAAATCCACCTTCTGCGCTCACTTTCACTCACTGGGATCTCATCAGTTCTATTTCTTAACCCATTAGGGTTGACTCTGGGGAAATCAGCAGCTGTACTGCAGTTTTAAATTGGGTGTTGCCACTTATCAGGTATCATTCTGTGCTGGTATCTCCTGCTTGGATTAAAGTGAGCTGAAATTCAAAGCAAAGGAGATACTGTTTCAGTAACAGTGGGGGCTAGGTTAAAAGCAGAAAAAGAGTGAAAGTCAGCAGGTTCCTTGGTTCTAATATATACTGAGTTACTGAATCACTATATGACCTCAGGTATCACTTGATCTCCTCATGCCTCAGCCAATACGGCTGAAAAATTGGGTCAACAACTGGTTGAAAACTAAGTAGTGTCTGTACTGAGAGTTCTTGAATAAATGAATAAATTATACAACATGCAACATTGGAGGAAGGCAATTTTTTAGCTGTCTCTACATTTTAAAACAATCATTAAAATGCTTTAGAAGGAAGAGAATACTGGGTAGACTGCTTAATTTCCCTGGACAGAACTGAAGCCGTAACCCCATTCTAGATCATAACCATAACCCCAAATCTAGATCATGGAAAGGATGCTCTTATGAAAAATGCACTGCAAGGGACATCAATCTATGAAAAAGCTGTGGGGGTTGTGGTGGATAATCAGGTGAGCATGAACTCCCATTGACGCACTGTGGCCAAAAGAGCTAATGAGATCCTGCAATGCACAAAGTGGGGAATCTCAACCAGGAGTAGAGGGGTTATTTTACCTTTGCATTTGGCCCTGGTGCTACTGCTGCTGGAATAACGTGAACAGTCCACAATTCAAAGAAGAGGTTGATAAATTGGAGAGAGTTCAGAGAAGATGCACGAGACTGGTTAAACGATTAGAAAACATGCCTTATAGTGCTAGACTCAAAGAGCTCAATCTATGTAGCCAAAAAAAGAGAAGGTTAAGGGGCAGCTTGATTATAGTCTATAAGTATCTACATGAAGAACTAATATTATAAATGGGTTCTTCAATCTACCAGAGAAAGGTACATCATTACCCAATGGCTGAAACTGGAAGCTAGACTGGAAATTTTTGACAGTGAAAGGAATGATACTTTACAACAATTTAACAAGGTTTGTGGTGGATTCTCCATCCCTGGCCATTTTTAAATCAGGACCGGATTTTTTTCCAGAAGATCTGCTCTAGGAATCATTTTGGGGATTTTCTATGTCCTGTGTTATACAGGAGGTCAGACACTAAATGATCACAGTGGTCCCTTCTGGCCTTGGAATCCTCATTCCCCCTTCTCCCTCAGTTGTGTATCTTCATGAAGATACACACCATGCAATAATGTTCACACTTCCTAAAAATATTTTTAAAGCCTTTATGCAGAGAAAACAATTTCAGAATTATATTAAATGTAAATAATGTCAATGAAAAGTGAGTCAGTGATGGCTTTAGGATCACAATGATTCAATAAATACTTCTGTTCTGTAATTGGATAAAAGCCAGAAGAATGTCTTCATATCATATGATGAAATACTTTCCATTGTGACAGGAACTCAGGAAGATGTTAAACAGCACCTACTCAAGTTAGATATTTTAAAATCAGCTGTTCCAGAAACTTGGATCCAAGAGTTTTAAGAGAGCTGTCCAATGAGCTCTCTGGACCATCAATGTTGATTTTTAATAAGTCTTGGAATGCTAGGGAAGCTTCAGAGGATGGATAAAAGCTAATGCTCTGCCAAAATTTAAAAAGGGTACCTGGGACAAACCAAGTAATTATAGGCCTGGGCAAAATAATGAAATGGCTGATACTGGACTTGATTAATAAAGAGTTAAAGAAGGATAACATAATTAATCGCATTCAACATGGGTTTATGGAAAACAGAGCCTGTTAAACTAACTTGATATCTTTCATTGATGAGATTACAAGTTGGGCTGATAATTGTAATAGTGTTAATGTAATATACTTAGACTTCTATATGGCATTTGACTTGGTACCAAGCAACATTTTGAATAAGAAACTAGAGTGAGACAAAAAAAACATTATAGCACACACTAAATGGAATTAAAACTGCTTTACTGATAGTACTCAAAATTTTAACAGTAAGAAATATTTTGACATTTGTTTTGATCCTGAAATGTGATGAAAAGTCAAAATATCAACTTCTATTCAGGAATGAAAAGTTTAGATTCAGAATTGTCAAAACAGGGGTGTTTCCAGGGGGGTCCTGCAAGGACCAGCTCTTGGCCCTATACTATTTAATAATTTTTATCAATGACATGGAAGAAAACATAAAATCTTTCCTGATAAAGTCTGCAGAAGACTCAAAGATTGAGGGAGTGGTAAATAATGGAAAGGACAGGTCACTGATACAGAGTGATCTGAATCAGTTGGTAAACTGGAGGCAAGCAGACAATATGTTTTTCAATACAATGAAATGTAAGATCAGACATCTAGGAACAAAGAATGCAGGCTATATTTAGAGGATGGGGGACTCTATTCTGGGTAGCAGTGACGCTGAAAAAGATTTGGGGGTCGTGTTGGATAATTATAACATGCGCTCCCAGTATGATGCTGTGGACGAACTGGCTGATGCAATCTTTGGATGTATGAACAGAGGAATATTTAGTAAGAGTGGAGAGGTTATATCACTTCTGTATTTGGCACTGGTGTGACTACTACTAAAATACTATGTCCTGTTCTGATGTCCACTATTGAAAAAGGATGTTGTAAAACTGGAAACTGTTCAGAGAAGAGCCACAAATAATTTTTCTCTGAGTTGGATTAATTTAATAAATTAGAAGAATTTTAGGGTGATTTTCACACTCTATACAGTTTGACAGAATGGGGAATTGAATATCTTAATAATTAAATATTTACACCCACTCATGGACATGTGAAAAGTCCCCTTGTAATGTTCCAAAGCAGGTTTTCATTAGAATAGGTTGGCAGGATGCTGAGGATTGTTTTGCAGCATTGTGTGTGTATGGAAAACATGCCTTATATCAAAAGACTCAAGGAGCTCTATCTAGCTAGTTTATGAAAGAGAGGGTTAAGGGGTGAGTTGATCAGAGTCTACCTTCATGGGGAATAGAAACTTGATAATAGAGGGCTCTTCATTGTAGCAGACAAAGATACCATGGGATCCAATGGCTGGAGGTTGAAGCTAGACAAATTCAGACTAGGAAAAAGGTGCACATTTTTCATGAGGATAATTTACTATTGGAACAATTTACCAAGGGTGTGGTGGATTCTCCATCACTGACTATTTTAAAATCAAGGTTAGAAGTCTTTCTAAAATATAGGCTCTAGTTATACTCTAACAGGAATTAATGCAGGGAAGTTCTATGCCCTGTGTTATGCAGCAGGTCAGAGTAGATGATCACAATGGTTCCTTCTGGTCTTATAATCTCTGAATCTATGAAAACTCTAATTATCAGAATAAAATTACTCTGGATGTGCATAGTGATAATGCTTTTCACCCAGTGATCTCAAAGCACTTTACAATCATTAAAGGATTGAGACTCACAATATCTCTGAGAAGTAGGTAAGTATCAGTATACCCATTTTTATGATGAGGAAAACTGAGGCACAGAGAGGCGATGTGTGACATGACTAATGTCACACAGGAAACCTACTGAAGAGCAGGAAACAGAATCCAGGTCACCTGACTCCCCTGTGCTGTGCTTTACATACAAGATCATTCCTCCTCTGTGACCTATGCATCTGCACAGTTCTAAGGGCCCTGCACAGTTCTAAGGCCCTGGTGTCACTACAGGAAGGCAGAAAGCAACCCGAAGAGGAGGAGGGTGGATACTAATATTGGGAGGAAGATGAACAGGGATTTCCACATATTATCCTGCAAAACCTAGGGCTGGCCCTAGTTTTAATCAACAAGATCACACATTGTGTGAAATATCTATGACTAATTTTCTTGCATGCAGTACTTGGAAATAAACTCATTTTAAGGATTACAAATATTTTTGTTACTATGTAGTGCAGGCTATAAAAAGCTTTTAGCAAAATAATTTCAGTAAGCCTTGATGTGATGTACTATTCTCCATGCTTCACAAACACAGCCAAGTCATGAGGCACAGAGGGCAGGGTGCAGAGATGGTACTCTGCCCCCATTGCAATTAGTGGTGATGGAGTGATCAGTGCATTCATCGGAAGACACAATGAAATTGCATTAATTCATAGCTTTAATACCTATGTCAAGTGCAGATACTTATGTATGAATAGTGTAATGATTAGAGGAAGGGAAAGCTCAACAACAAAGAAAATGAGATATAATAGGAGAGCAGAGTAAAATAGTATAAAACTTTTTCCATTTGAAGTGAACAATGAAGTATGTGATTATTATACTTCTGCTATAATGCAGTACATTATACAATATAATTAATGTCCAACCCAATAAGCAATATGCAATCACATCTTTTGCAAAACATATATGAGCAAGTCAGAGAATTTATAGGTGTGTTTTTCTAGCTCATTGATATCTGGCAACTGCATCAAAATTATCCTAGATGTGTGGTTCATGTTTTCTTGAAAAGTGGATTTCTCTCTCCCCCAAAGAACAACCAATATGATCTTTCAAAGAAATTGTAACTAGGGGATGCTGAAATTCTTTAAAAAAAATAAACGAATGGAACACATGATTTTTTCCTCAGATAAAATAATCACTTTGCTTATGGAGATGAGAGACTGATTTTTCAAAAAGTTATTTCTTTACAATGTTCATTTCTGTAAAAAAAAAAAGATGTTTTTAAAAAACAAATTACCTGTATTACTATAGTTATTAACTTAATATCACAGGAAAATGACACTTTATGTAGAAAAATATCTTTGGCACACCACACAAAGTCTCAAAAGCTTTTCTCTTCACAGCCCCATTTATACATTCATGCTAGGTGACTATGAGTATGTGGGAATAAATGCCAAATGCCAAACGCCTCTCTTACCTCTGAGTCTCTTCAGTCTCTGCTCCCTCCTCCTCCTTCGCACAATCAGCAGAAGCACAAAAAGCAGCAAGACCCCCACCAAGATACAGGAAATGGTCACCAGCATCTTTAGCCCTTCGTTGGTCGCCAGGCCTTCCTCACTTTGGACAACTGATTTAATGAGTGGAGGGATTGTACCTGGAAACAGTTTCATGACATTAGATGCCTATTAATGAAGAGAAAAGGTTGAGTTCTCATAGAAACTGTACTGTATTTTCCAAGGGCATACAAGCCATTAAGAGGGTTTTGTCATGTTCAACATGGTATTACCGTTGCACATGACATATTTAACCATTACAAAGAAATTGCAGCTCTAAAGTCTAACCTATTTGTTTCATTCTTTATACTATGGGAAATTAGTATTTGTGTAACAGATTTACATCATTTATCAGGTATTCTTTTAAAAAGGAATGCACATTCACTGCTATGTACATCAAATGGGCCCTTTAAACAGAAACATTCTTGTATCAGGTGTCTAAGTGGGGAGCACTGCACTGATCTTGAATTCAGATAACTTACCTGCTGCTAATTCTAGAGCTGATAAAGACTTTCTGAGGTTTAGCTCATGAAAGAAATAGAACAAGAAGGATGTGTGGAAACCATGAGATTTTAAAAGTGGAGTAGGGGAAGTAGTTTATAAAGCAAGCCATTCTAGGAGTCAGGCAACTTGCTCTGTTCATTTTGGGATATATTTGCATTTTCAGCACCATTCCCTGATGTATGGCATGTCATACTTCACTCTTTGTTTTCCTTTTCAGGGATATGAGCAGCATGCAGCACTTTCTAAAGAAAGCTGTTTAATCGTGAGAGGGTTCTCATTCACTTCCTGATGACTATTAACCTGCTATGTGCATCCACAAATGGGGCTATAAAATGTAGATTTGTGTGGAACATGAGTAGAAATATGTAAGTATTGTGAACTCTGATGACTGCAGATAGAAACTATTTAATTTTAACCAGCTACTGAAGCATAAAACTGGATATTTGCTTGCTGAATGGATAGGAGGTTAGGATTAAAAAACAGATACATTCTCTTTTACATTTTAACTGCTCTATTGTGTCATATGGTTATCTCTCATTATGCAGCATACAAAATCATACAAGTACTATGATGTGATGCAATGTAAGTGCCATAATTACAGGTCAAATGTAAAGATCTACACCCTTTTTGCAGAATAGCTACTTGTTTTGTACATAATAAGCACAGTGATACCCTAAAGTCCTTTAGGTAAGCACAGCATGTGCCAACGTCCAAGGTTATCTCAGACACTTCAGCACATTTATTTTCATACGGTAGCATTTTTCATACACATCGTGTATGGTTTTTTTCCCTTTACTGAGCTACAGTGTTCACATTATACCAAAAATAATGTGGTTTAATAGGAAACCAAGAATAATAACAGCTTTATAGAGTAAAGCATGAAAATGCCTTTAGACAAAACTAACGGAAATGGTTAGCTAAGGGAACGACAGAAAGAATGATCAGATAAAGATATGGAAAGAACTGCAAACTAATCTCTGCAATGTAATCATCCCAAATTCTCCTAAATACTAATTACTAAAATTTGCCTTCAGTTACAGTTACACAAACCCTTTGGCTGAGAAGATAGTTAGGCTCAGTAGTATCTAAAAATATGTCTTTTGAGATGCTATATTTTGACTTAAGTGATATTAAAATAATGTCCTAACTTTAAATTAAAGCCTCAATTTTTAGGTAAATACATTAAATGCTATTCTAAATAAAGTGCAAACCTGGTACACTATAGATGAGCACTGTTAGTTTAATACAATATGTACTACAAATTTAATAGAATTATATATGCTTCACACAATCAGCGTATGACGTTTAGCGTGTGTAATTAGAGCTGGGCAAAAAACAAAATTTCCATCCCATGGCAATTTCTGATATTTCAACATTTGTTTTCATCCCAAATTGCCATTAAAAGTTACAAACTTTTCACAGAACAAAATGTAATCAATAATTTCAGTTTGCAAATGTTTTGTTTTGGATCAGTTCAACATTCATCTGCCTGAGCTCCTGTGGTGCCTCATAGGAGTTGTAGTTCGGCTGCCTCGTGACCCCATTTACCCCTGTGGGGCAGCCTCCCCAGCCAGACTACATATCCCATGATACACTCTGGACCTGGTACTCCACAGTGTCTTACTGCATTCCTACTATTGTTGGCTGTTGGATGGGCCTTTGTGGGCCTAGTCAACTAGTGTAGTTTAGAGCTGCTACTGAACTGTTCTAATTTATGCCAGGATAAGAACTGAACCAGCCTTAGAATTAGGGATCCAAAACTGGCTCCTTTGTATTCCCCCCTGCCACAGCTATGCCCAGTGGATACTTACAGCTAAGAATCCAAACATAAATAGTTTGGTTTGAATGTAACTGAAGCTCAAGCAAAAATAGAGGGGACACAAAATTCTGCAAACTGAAACCACTGGGAAAGGTTAGCTGAAATGTGTGGGAACTGAAATCAAAGAATATCACAGAGCTCTAGTATGAAGGCTCTAGCCTTTCAGACTAACTGGCTGTATAGAGCTTTACATTTTAGGGCATTTAACCTAACACCCATTAGCTGTTCCAAACCAAATGCAAACCAAACAACTGAAAGGATCTGCAATTCAGAACCTTCTGCTAACATTCTGAAGGCTTTATGTAAATTCTGCTATTGTTAACAAACACTCATCTAGAGCACTTTACATCTTAAAACCCCAGTACAATAGTCCTTAAAACAACTTACAGTACATAAATTCAGAAGTATTATTATTTCCTTTCTACCGGTAGGGAAACCGAAACAAAGACTGGTTAAATGACTTGCCCTAGGTCACAAAATGAGTCAAAAAGGTCAGGTTTAGCACTCATGAGTAGAACTGGTTGGAACTTTTACATCTGAATGATTTTCTAATGGAAAATTCACCTTCTGCAAAATCAAAATGCTCCTCAGGGATATTTAAATTTTGACAGACTATTTTGAGCAGTGGCATAGCCAGGTTTAGAGCACAGGGGGAGCAGAGCTAAAAAAAGGCGCCGGGAGCAAAAAAAGGTGCCAGGAGCAAAAAAAAAAAGCTGCACTCTGGCTGCAGCGTAGGAGCAAAAAGCGTCAGAAGCAAAAAAAATGCTCCACAACAAAAGGCGTCGGGAGCAAAAAAAAAAAGGCGCTGCTTCTGCTCAGTGGGGGAGCTACGCTACTGATTTTGAGTTTCCATTGAAAAATTTTCTCCAGCTCTATGCCTCCTCCATATCTTGGCAGCCCACCAGAGAACAGCTAGGGAGTCAGAGAACATGGGGAGTACATTTCATTTTGGCAACACTGAAACATCCCTGCTGCAGGAATGTTTTGGTGTTTCTACAACAAATTATTTCAGAATTTCATGGTTTTTTCTCAATTTGGGAGGAAAAACATCGGTTCATGTACATAAAGTTCTGTTTCCCACCCTGCTCTACAAACTCATCTGATTCCCAGTCATGTGCTCATTTTTCTAGATCATACTCTCTTGCTCTAAGGCTGATGGTAGCCACTTTGGCTATAGATCTTCACTACCAAAGCACCGTTATCAATTTATCAATATATAATTTATGATAATCAGTGTCATAAATGTCTGCTGCTCTTTGTGAGATTTTTCAGCTAGCTGACCAGAAGCAGTGCCCCATTGAAATATAAATACTTTAATAGTTTTATTGTCTTCTTATTGCAGATTCCATATTGCAGCACACAAAGTTAAATGGCACTTAGGTAACGTTATGTGAAATTAAATTATTTACTGTCTACTGACCAAAAAAGCATGTGAGCTGCCCTTTGAAAACAGTTTTTCATATGAATTTAGTGGCTAACTGCTCTGGTTCTTTTATTATACATTCTGGTCTGTGCCTTTCACAACATCCCAACTTAATGTGCAGCTTAAAACAGCAGACCTAGCCATGCAGTAATTATTGTGCTTGGCTTTTTAAAATGTCACGAAAAGGCAGAAAAACTGTTTGAAAGGTCTGAGAAGGAGGAGACCGAAGGGCCTAAGTAAAACACTAAGAAGTCAGCTGATGGTACTTGAGTTATAGCCGGCACTGATTGTATAACACAGTAAGGAAAGCTCCTGCACCAAAATAACTTACTGCACTCAAAAAGAACTAGTTTTAACTATTAGTCCAGCACTCTGAGTTGCTCGGTGTTAGGTTACTTAGTGAGGTTGGAGCTCTGTCACAAGGAAACTCCAGGGAATGACGCTGCAGCCAATCACACTCTCTCTGGTGATGGTTGAAGGCACCAGTCATAAAAAAAGAGATCAAAACGACTGCTGGATGGAAGAGAAACTTTAGATATTACACAAAAACTGTATCTAAACCAGTGGTTCTCAACCTATTTATCATTGTGGGCCATATTTGCAGCCCACAATATGTTACCTGGGTTGCAAGGGCTGGGTGACAGGGCAGCGGCAGCCCGGACCCTGACCCCGGATCCCCACTGTGTGGGGCCGGGCGGCTGCCTGACCCCAACCATATTGCTTGTGGGGCCAGGTGGCTGCCCTACCCCGACCCTGGAGCTTGTGGGGCCAGGCGGCTGCCCTACCCCACCCATGGAGCTTGCGGGGCTGGGCGGCTGCCCCACCCTGGACCTCCGGAGCTTGTGGGGCCGGGTGGCAGTGGGTTGAGAACCAATGATCTAAACCAAATACATAAAATGGATGCACTTACTGCCATCATAGTTGAGTGTGGCAAATTTGGCCTGTTTCTCTGCACAGCCTGCACTGTTGCACACTCTCATTTGCAGTTCATACCAAGTTGATTCCTGGAGGTCATATAGTATGTAGGACTTAGAAAGTGATGTCCGCTGAGCCGTGGTCCATACTGTGGTCCGAAATGGTCGGTACTCCAGAGTAAAGGAGGTGATTGGACAACCGCCATCATTCCAGCCAATAAGGTTCAATCGCACTCGGGTGGTGTTAATGCTGGCAAAGAGTTCTTGTTCTTTGGAAAACTGTGGCTCTAAGAGAAAGTATATTTTAAGTGAAATACTTGAAATAAATAAGGAATTATTGATAGGAGGGTCCTGCCTTTGTCATAAATCATTCTCAAAAGTGTCCACTAGTAAGCACATTTTTCTCTCCGTTTTAAAATGTATTTTTTCAGAGACCCAGATTTTTAAACCCAAAAATAGTGTGCATGCACTTCTGCGTGGACTGGACTTGCACAAGTCAATTTGCACTTTTGCACAAGTCAGTTTGAAAATCTACAAACAACATTTCAGAATGCTATTCACTGTTGCTTCCCCCAAAGAAATATATAGAAAACTAAGTGAAAGTGTCATAGAAAGGCAGGTAAACTTGGGGAAAAAATTCTACATTAGTGAATTGCCCTTTAGGACGATATTCTTCCTTTGACTTAGAACTGATCAAAATTTTTCAGACGTAAATTTTGGGATATAAGGGGTTTGGTCAAAATATTTTGTGGGAAAATGTTAATTTTGACATAATTTTCTTTTTTTGTGATGGGAAAACTCAAAGCAAAAGCATCAAAATGTTGACATTTTGAAATGAAACACTGTTTTGTTAAAAAATGTCCAAATTTTTTGTTGTGAAGTTTCTGAATCTAAACTTTTCATTCCTGAAAAGCAGCCAATATTTTGACTTTTCATCCCATTTCAAGATCAAAACAAATGTCAAAAATACTGGAATTTCCCATGCTATGGAAATTCTGTTTTCTGACTAGCTCTACTTTGAAGCATATGGGCAAGTCCCATTAATGGTAGGGGAACAGACAGTATATCTTTAAATTAACAAAAAAGGGACAAAAAAAGGACAGCTATGCTAAAAACTTCAGATTCAGAGGTAAAATTTGCCAAATCATTTTGGGATATTATTACCAGTTAAATCAAGAAAGGGAAGCAGCTAAGGTGCACATAAGGGATTGTACTGCTAACCTCTTCTGTCATGCTAAAGACATAGCTGAAAATGTTTTCAAAGAGACAAGGTAGCTGCAGGGCTGGCCTTACCATGAGGTGAACTGAGGCGGCTGCCTCAGGTGCCAGACTGTGTGTGTGTGGGGGGGGCAGCACCACTAGGACCCAGAGTGTAGAAAATTGTGTCTTCTGCTGGTGCATATATATTCTCTCTGCTCTAGATGCACAGAGATGGAGTGCTGTGTTGGAGGAAGGAGGGCACAAGAGACATAACTGGCAGGCAGGAGAAAAGGTGAGAGGGAATAACAGAAAGCAGCAGGAGCTGCAGTGAGAGAGAGGAGGAGGAGCCTCTTATGTACCTCTCTAGCATCCCCAGGAGCCTGGACAGATTAACACCAGCTTCTCAGGGAGCTTCCTGTTTCCTACTGCTTCTCTGAACCCACGTGAGGAGAACAGGCAGTTAACTGAAGTAGTAGGAGACAGGCCCGTAAGACGCTGATATCTTCCCTCACGCAGGCCCTGCTACCAGCCTGCTTATTTGTCCCCTTCAATTGAGTGTTGAGATCCACTATAGCTAGCATAGAACAGCAGTCATTAGTGAAAGAAGAAAATGCCCCTCTGGGGTATCATTCAGAAAAAGAAAGAAAGCAAAGGAAGCTTTTCTATCTAAGCGGGAAGGCGCTCTCCTGAGAAACATAGACACAAATGTTCACAGTGAGCCTTCTGGCCCCAGTGCAGATGTGAGTGGTGAGGAGATGCCTGATCTTCCAGTTAGTCAGAGTGCAGGTGACCTGGCAGCTACTGCAGCATCCATATCTCCATCTCAAATGGATGTAACCATGCACATTCCCAAAGAAAAGTGTAGATCAGAGAAGAGTGTGGTAGAGGTGCAAGAAACAGCTGCTGCTGAGTTTAGTTCCTTAAGTCTAGATGATCCAGGACTGTGGACCCACTTTAGCAGTAGCCTGAGGGACTTCCTTGTACTGCATGGGCCGGGCCACAGCAAGTGAAAAACTTCATGTTCCCCAAAGACAATGAAAATAGAAGTTTCCATCCAACACATTACTGGTGTGAAATCCCCAATGGTGACAAAGTGGAGAGGCCATGGCTTATGTACTCAAAAACCCAGAATGCTGCATACTGTTTTTGTTGCAAACTCTTCCAGTCTAATGTTCCAGCCACATTGGGTTCTACAGGAAAAATCTGGCTAGAAATCTGGCATGCCATGAGAAGGCAGCAAATCACCAGAGAGCATTCCATAGGTGCAAAGAGCTTGAGATGAGACTTAAGGTTAAAGGCCACCAAAGATGATCATCATCAAGAGAAGATTGCATCAGAATCTCTTTACTGGCCACACGATGGGAAAGTTGAGTGGAGGCGATAAAGCCTATCAAACACCAAATTGGGAAGATAGATGATGCCATAATTGCTATTATGGAAGATAATGCTATGACAGGAACTGTTCATGGGAGAACAGTGGCAGAGGGAAATGGAATCACCAGAAACATACATAACTTCAAATTTCTGTGTGGCTTAGTGTTGTGGTATGACATACTGTTTGAAATAAATGTTGAAAGCAAGAGACTCCAAGGTGTTGACCTTGATATATCTGGAGCAATGGAACTCCTGGACAAAGCAAAGTCATACCTATAGTCTTACCAGTCAGATGAGGGATTTCAAAATGTTCTGAAGAGTGCACAGAAGTTGGCAGAGGAACTTCACACTGAAGCTATTTTCCCACCCATTAAAGAATACAAGAGTCACCGAAGAAAAAGACATTTTGATTACGAGGCACGGGATAATCCTATAAGAGACTCCAAACAACAATTCAAAGTTGAATTCTTTAACCAAGTGCTAGTTTGTGCAATACGGTCAGTTGAAGAACGTTTCATGCAGCTCAAGGAACACAGCAGTATATTTGGGATGTTGTATGATATTTCAAAACTCCTCACTATACCTGAAGAAGACCTACACCAGCAATGCAGGGCACTAAAGACAGTGTTGACAGTTGATGACATGCGCGATATTGATGCGAGTGATTTAGGTGATGAACTGAAAGCCCTTTCAAGATATATTTGAGCAAGATCAACTCCAAAGGCTTTTCTGGAATATATGTGCACAAATAAGATGACCACCCTCTTTCCAAATGCTTTTGTTGCTCTGCGCATATTTCTAACACTTCCTGTAACAGTTGCCAGTGGAGAACACAACTTCTCCAAGTTGAAGTTAATAAAAACACATCTACGCTCCACAATGACACAGGAGAGGCTGGTCAGCCTTGCAACTGACTCAATAGAGCATGAGCTGGCTCAGACTGTGGACCTTCAGGAAGCTGTTCAAATGTTTGTAACCAGGAAGGCACAGAAAGCACCGCTTTGATTATTCAAACAGATAAAAATGCCAGTGTTTACTATGCAGACAAGAAAAGTTACATTTGCTGTTCAGGCGTTTGAAAGTTAAGTGTTACTTAAAATTTTTGAACAAGGCATTTTAAGTTGTTAGTTCTCCTTTATTGGGGTAAGTAGCAGAGCAGTACCATGAGAGGAGTAGAACAGGAAGAAGGCAGAATTGAGACCTTTCAAAGTTTTGGCCTAAGTGAGGGGGCATGGGGACGTCATTTGAGCTCCCCGCCTCAGGTGCCAAAATGTTGTGGGCTGGCCCTAGGTAGCTGAGGTAGTTTACCCCTTCTGCTTAACAATCTATCCCAACTTGTATTTAGTTCAGAAACTCTGCTTCCTTTCCCAGACCTTGAAAGCTTGTACCTTCCACCAATAGAAGTTGGTGCAATAAAAGATATTACTTCACCCATCTTGTCTCTCTCATGCCCAGGGACCAACATGGTTACAACAACAATGCAAACAATGTCTTCAAAAGCAATAACACAATACTCAATGCAACTAAAATTGGAACGTCTGTGCTTCTCTTTCTAACCATAACAACAGAATTACTTCTATAGCAGGATGGGAGAGCTCACACTCATTAATTGTCTTAGTAAACAGGACAGCAACTCAGTACCTTTTCCAAGTGTTTTGGCCTCTATGATCTCGCTGATGCGTCCTGGTCCCACTCCATTCTGAGCAGTTAGTGTGAACTTGTACCAGGTACCACATTTCAAGGTCTCTAAACGGTAGGACCGTTCACTAGGGCTAATAGGAAAACTACCCCACTGCTCACTATTATCTTCAGAGTACTGTAGTATGTAACCTGCAAGAAATGCAAAGACAATGATAAACCAGCTACTTAACTTCTTTAGAAGATATGAATCACAAATTCTGCTGAACAGGACAAGATGTTATGAGGATTTTTGTATATTAGGAAACCTTTAGCACAGAAAGATATTGAACTCTCGTCTTACTAGATTAGTTCCAATAGATTCTGTGTAATATAAGTATACGTATTACTTGCGTGCGTGACTTCCGTGACCTCCGTGACAGACATGGAGTCCTAATCATTATTATATGCCAGGCCTATAAAGAGATGATAATTTAGTAAGAAATTGCAGTTAATCTGAATTCTATTACCTCGTATAGAGCTACCACCATTGTCTCCAGGTATCCAGGAAAGAGTGATAGAAGATGATGTGGTTTTGGACACAGTAAGTCTTGGCTGGTCTGGTGGCACTGGATAGGAAGGAGTTAAAAATAAAAAAATAGATTTAAATGATTATGCATAGCTTTAAACCATTCTAACAGTCATTTATCAAATAACTGTTTTGTGTGGCAAAAATGCAAATTATTTCTGTCAAAGTGTCTGTATAGTTGACATCCTCAGTTAGGAGCGAGCAGACAAGCTCTCATTTTTTGTATTTAAATTTCTATACAATTTTATCTTTCATTTCCCCCCACTTTTTCTCTGAACATCTGTATTTCTCAGCACTGCTATCCTGCAGGATCTCCTTCCAAATAACCAGGAACACACTTGGCCTTTCGAATTACTTTCTATTAATTTTCATGCCTGTTTTAAGCACAAGGGCCGCATGTTTAGTTGCTGGAAAGTGAGGCCCGTTTGCAAATAAATGGCACACGCAGGGATGCGTTTGCACCAAATAGTGGTAATCGCATATGCAAAAGCGGGTATATACACATTGTTTGTTCAGCTCCATGTGCTGAAAATTTAGCTGTGTGCATTAATGGCACAGGAGTGGAGTATCTCTGCCATGAGGAAATCCAGCTTCCTATGTGCAGAAGCAACTTTTGCAAAGCCCCACAGCTCCTCCATATGTTTTTCTTCCACTCACGATGCCTATTCACATGGAGGAGATGGAGCACTACCAACAAGAGATATGTGAACCTGGAGAAATTTTGGTTTTGTTTCTGTGTACAGAGTCTATCAGACCCAAAATTTTGCCTGGGCATAGAGGATGGATTCCCAGAGCACAGTGCGTCTTGGTCTGATTGTGGGAAAGTGACCATCCCTCCCTCTTTTTCACTGTGACAAAATATCATGATTCCATCACGTGAGCTCATCTTGCAATATTCTGGTTCATTTTGGCAGACTCGTACATGGCTTTGATTTCCAACTGAACTATTTATCTAGACCTTTTATACCAATTGAGGATTCCTGCACGGGGGGAATGAAAATGCAATGCATGCTGTGGACTCCTCAAAGATGAACATTTGCCAAGCTAATACTGTTTGTTAAAAAAAGTTAACAGGTAGTGGTAGGTGAAATTCCAAAGAGTTGATTCAGTTTGGATCAGAGGCCTAAAGTCTGAATATTTATCTAAACTTTATCTGAACCTCTTGGGTTTGCAATTCTGAACTAGAAATTTGATGAGAAAAAGCTCTCCTATGATTTCTGGGACTGCCTGGTTAGAGTCAGGCCAGAAATATGGCAAGGAAAATTTTTGTGGTATTTAGTCACTTCACTTCCCCTTCTGCTCCTACTTTGAACCAGGAGAGGCTGAGGTTCACGATTATTATAAATTAATATTTTTTAAAAAGTTATATAAACTTTACAATCACAACACAGGTTCAGTTCAAGTCGAGGTTTTTTCTGAGAGTTTTGATTTGTTTTCTCTCTACCCAACCGGGCTTATCCATCCTTACTTTCAAGTATTGATGAGTGGATAAAAATCTTTCTACCATTTGCCCTTTCCCGAGGGAATCCCCGCCCCTATCATTTACACAACTAGCATGTTCCTCCTAAGAATTCTATGATGTAGTCCAGGGGTCGGCAACATTCAGCACACATGCCAAAGGTGGCACGCGAGACGATTTTTGATGGCACGTGGCGGGCTGAACAGCTCAGCCCCCTGCAGCTCTGGGGTTCCGGCTGCTGGCCCCTTACCAGCCGGGGTCCCGCCGCCAGCCCCACTCAGCACCCGCTGCTGGCCTGGGTGAAGGGAACCCCAGGCTGGCAGCGGGCTGAGACCCCGGCTAGCAGGAGCCGGCAGCCGGAACCCCAGAGCGTTAAAATGTATTACTGGCACATGAAGCCTTAAATCAGAGTGAATAAATGAAGACTCGGCACACCACTTCTGAAAGGTTGCCGACCCCTGATGTAGTTCATACTGTAAGGGCTGGTCCACACTGGGGGGGCGGGGGTGTGTGTCAAACTAAGATACGCAACTTCAGCTACGTGAATAACGTAGCTGTAGTCGAAGTATCTTAGTTCGAACTTAAAAGCACTTACCGCGGGTCCAGACACAGCAGGCAGGCTCCCCCGTCGACTCCGCTTACTCCTCGCGCGGAGCTGGAGTTCCGGTGTTGACGGGGAGTGCTTCCGGGATCGATTTATCGCGTCTAGACGAGACGCGATAAATCGATCCCAGAAGATCGATTGCTACCCGCTGAATCAGGCGGGTAGTATAGACGTACCCTAAGAAACATCTCTGAAATCTCTAGGATTGGAAACTAGAGCTGATTAAAAAAATTTCATAAAAAAAGTTCCCAATTAAAAAATTGCAATACATCAAAAACAAAACTGTCCGAGAAACAGGTAAGTTTAATGAATCTCCTGGCCTTTACATTTTTTTGGAGAAAAAATTTGAAATTGTCAAAATCTTTTGTTTCAACGTTTTGTTTCAAAAATTCAGTTTGTCCAGTTTGAAATGACTTTTTGTTTAGAAACCTAAGCCAATTAGAGTGAAAAAGAGGTACAAAGAAAAAAATGGCAAAATCAAACATTTTGAAATGATCAAAATGAAATGTTTCACTTGTCCTGAACTGATTTTTTTTGGCTGTGTGTGTGTATATGTGTGAAAATTTAGTCCTGATTCAGAATAAGGAAATATTTTCACACTCTTGAAAATATTCCCAGGATTGGAAAACTCTTTCTCACTCAGCTCTGTCAGAGACATCCCACCCAAAAATGCTTGGAGGGAGCAGAATCTTAATATAGGTTCCATCTCTTCTTTTACCATAGATAGAGGAAGCAAGAAAGAAACTGGAGGCTGAAGGATATGAAATTGAACACTGTGGGTGAAATACAGACTCCACTGAAATCAATGGCAAAACTCCCATTGACTCCAATGAAGCCAGAATTTCATCCTATAGGTCAGATTCACTAGCAGGCTTCAGCTACTAAGCGCTGTTCTAGTGACACACAGCAGCTGTAAATACAGATGGATTTATGGACTCTTTGTGCTCCCCAGAGCAAAGCAGCTGGAGTAATCTCCTGCTGAAATTCCCATTCAAGTCACAGGACAGCAATTTGATCAGTGCTGATGTGAAGCAAGACCATCAATTTCACCTCCTTTATAGGGGGGCTGATCTTAGTTACTTAACTTGCTAAGTACAGAATGAGTGCTGGAGAAAAAATAAACTCTATACTCCAGGGAAGATTAATTACATCAGATGTAGTACCATTGCTCCCTTATTCCTTTTGCTTTGGTACATTCCACTGAGAGATACTGAACAAATTACACACTAAAAGATTGAACATAAAATTTTTCATCATAGTTCTCACCTTCTCCACTTAAGATCCCACATATTAAATGCCAATCTCCCTTTATTCCAAGGAATTAATAGTGATTTGCTTTTAGTTACTGCAGTTTAATAACTTAGAGAATATACAATTATGAAAGTATGTACTAGAGTGCAAGAAACAAGGCTTCAACTTATGTTATTTCTGTCCCATTTCCCTATTGGGATCATGTTTCAGACCTTACAAAAAGCAGCTCCACTCCTTTGTTGGATTTTAGTTGGGTTAATGCACTCACTGATATTTGTTTCAAGGCTTAATAGATAAGGATACATAGAAATACCTACACTGCCATAGAGACCACCTCTCTCTTTGTGTTCTACATTTCTGGGCTGCTTGTACTGACAATTTTTAGGATAATATATCTGGGGACTGTGAACGGAGTATTTTCCAAAGGGTGTTCCGTGTGCTCAATTCAGTAATATATTTCCTGTGTCTGATACGTTTTTGACAATCAAGGCACATTGCAAGGGTTATTTGCTCAAGCTTTGCACTGAGGGAGAAAGAGGAGGAAAGTCTTGTGAGTTGAGGGATCTTTGTGTGTGTGTGCACATGAACATTGTGTGCTTTTGTTGACATTAGTGTTATACATATTTTCACATTGTTTGTGCACCTTGCAGTACCATGTTGGGTGACTGTATACATTTAAAAAATATTATAGCAGGTACCTGGTAATACCTGCTAACTAAGATTATAGTAGGGGAAAATATTAATACTCCCTCCTATAGTCACCATAGCTTTCTGTACATTTCTCCTTTCATGCTGAAGTTTTCCATGCTAGGTCTCAGTC
This sequence comes from Macrochelys suwanniensis, assembly GCA_033296515.1. Lineage (NCBI taxonomy): Eukaryota > Metazoa > Chordata > Testudines > Chelydridae > Macrochelys > Macrochelys suwanniensis. The sequence goes on along the minus strand of CM065775.1, from coordinate 155,973,391 downwards.
CAGCAAAATTTGATTTGGGAAGTTTAAACAAAATTCCTTCAGCTATTGTTAAATTTTGCAACTTTAAAATGATATATTTATATATACATAACAACAGTAAAAGCATAAGATGCTATTTTCCTTGTGTAGAACTCAAACCCAATTGAAAGTGAACACTTTGGACCTGATTCTGCAAATGCTTATCCACGTGCTTAACTTTAAGTGCATGAGCAGTCCCATTGAAGTCAATGACTTTATCATATTCATTTTTAGCTTGCAAAAGGTATACCATAAAATATATAGGATGATAAACTGTGAAGCAGCCAAGTCATCGTTACTAGGAGAATCTTTCTTATGAGTTTTCATGTCTTGTTTTTGAATATTTAAATTTGCAAAGATATTGTTTGTACATAGACATGCAAACACACACACACTTAAATATATATTACATACACACTCACACATTAGCTAACAGCCATGATAAGACTGTCAAAACAATTATGTAAAAGATCCAATTGGCTTACCTTGTACCTGCAAATTCAAAATAATTTCATCCGATCCCCAGTTGTTACTGGCCACACAGCTGTAATATCCAGAATCCTCTGCTTTCACAGTACGGATAACAAAGCTGCCATTGCTAAAGATGCTTCTTCGCCCATCAATCATCACTAGACTGGGTGTCCCGTTACTACCTCACAGGAAACAAAATGCATACATTAAAGAAGTTACAATCGGATTAAAACAAACAAAAGAAAAAACAGGACCCTCTTTAGTTAAAGCAGCACTGGAAGCATGCTGCTGGAGAATGCCAATGGTCTGTATTTGGATAGGTGGGAATCCTGGCTATGATTTGAATAATAAAGGAGAGGGCTCCCTCCTTAATTATCTGCCACTACAACCAACTCGGGGCATAATGTAACTCAGAGTTGTACAATGCATCATAATCACTGGTATGGGACATGGGTTTCTCTCTCCTAGCTTCCAAGTATCACTGCTGATCCAATATTTGGATCAAATTATTGCCCATACAGTTACAAGCATGGCTCTCCAACATGTGAACAGTATGTTTAGAAAAGAGCAAAATGGGTGTCATGTACTGTACTCATGAATGTTTTCTTTTTAGAAAATTACTATTATTGGCATTTACCATGGATTTTGATTCACATTAGCAACATAATGATCACTGACACTCCAGTTATATTCCCCAAGCCTGATATCTAAATAGCAATCAAAACTATATTTAAAGTATTTACTATTGATCTCCCCCCACCCCCCCGCCATTTTCAGTACCTTCTAACCCTTAAAGTCAACACGTTTTAGTCAGTCAGACATTCTGAACTTCCCTTCTGCAGCTGTAATCAGTCTCTACACAGTGAAGCAAGGGTAGATTCCTCCGGACACACACATGCAGTGTCATGCACAATCTTGCCCAGGATTTTAAGCTAACGTGCTTTATTCAAGCTACACGTATAGTTGCTGGTTACCTATCCTTCATCCATTTGACTGTAGGAGATGGGTCCCCAACGGCCTTGCAAGGAAGGATGATATCCTTCATCCATGGGGTCGTTACTGTGCCACTGAATGTCAGAATTCTGGCTGGAGCTGAACAATAAGAAGAGGAAGACTGAAACAGAGGAGCACTTTTTCATACGTTCTTTGGAGTAAAAACACACAAATGCAAAATTAAATATTTAAAGGAAAAGCCAACTTGCTCCAAGCTATGTTTCTATGAAATTAATGATTTTTGACCCACATTATCAGCTATTTATTTGAACACAAATAAAGTATTTTTAATATCTGGAGGAAAGAAGACTGGGGATGGAAGAGCCTTGAAGTAGAATAAATCCCCAAAGCTTTTAATCACTGAGCCCTCTTTACTTTCCTAGTACTTTATGAAAACTTAATCTTTTGTATATTTATTGGTAGGAGCTAAGATGAAATGTTATATCAAAGGGATTCCCCTCTTTGAATTATCTTCTAGTCCACATTTTCTGGTAGTCGTATCTACAACATGTCAGACTCTCAAAGACTCTAGTTACTGAAGAATAGCATATCAGCATCCTATGATATCTCCTACTTTCATTTTGACTAGCAAATACAAAATCTTATTCACCTCAGTGAAGTGAAAGTTGAAAACATTCTGAATGTATCAATAGTTGTTTTGATAATCTCTTTTATGACTAAGCTATGTCTTCAATGGCCCAGATACATTCCTTCAAAAGTCAACATTGTTTTATTCCCTGCTCTTGCTATAAACTAGACTCATTTTTCACAAGTGTCAAACCACTTTAGGCTTTGCCTGTATGGTCCTAATCCCCACTGCATAGTCTTTCTAAAATAATCCTGTGATCAGAGCTTGTCCCAATACCTGCTCTACTTCTGTGTGAGTGGCACGGGTAGAAAGGTTCTTCTTTCTCATTTTCTAGCAGTTCATGGAATACAATAGGCTCTTTTGAAGCAGTCTTGCCCATTATCTATGTTTCCATCCAAAGTAATGTTAATGTAAAAAAGAAAACTATTACCCCAGATAAAACATTGTCATCTTGAAGTCCAGTGGGTATCATCACTATCCACAGCTTAGTGAGAGTTAGCAGTTTAGGCTAGATACCTACTGTACCACAGTGGGATTGTTGGTGGAACTGCCTGGGTTCATAACCTGATGTGTGATTTTGAATTAGGTCTACATTTTCTGGCTGAGACTGGCTCAATGGGAAAAAAGAGTGCCAGTTATTAAATACTATAGTGATGCATGCTATAAAAATGTCTAAAATAGACAGACAGATAGAATTTGACAATTAGGTCAGTCTATGGATGGTTCATCTCCTCTAATGATATGAGCATTACATTAAAATGGTCCATAGTTGTGAACTCTCTGTCAAGAATTCACTTCAGATATAGAGTAGAATGGATATTTAAGGGTAAAGATGCAATTTACTGGAACTGCTCATTCATGACATACAGGGACAGATCTTCAGCTGCACTAGTGTTGAACCCAACTCATCTGGGGGAAAATGTGGCTTTATGTGACCTCTGTGCCCCTGATCCTGGAGCCAGTCCCTGGTGCAGCTTAGAACAGCCCTTTGTCTGATCTAAGTTGCTTCAGGTTGCAATGATACCCAAAGGCCATTTTGGCAACTAGAAATCACCAGAAAAGAACAGACCTCTGGTCATAGGTCACATGCTAAAGTCAGCAAGGTATCCCATCTGAAAACACTCATGTGGATGTGTAAGATGTGTCCTCAAATGCATAGCCCAGGGACAATTTTAGCAATACAAGACACAGTTCTAAAGGCGTCTTCTAAATTTGTTCTTGAACCATTTTGTGCCTACAAAACTGTTATTTGTGTACTCAAAACAGGCTGTCTGTTTTGAAAATGAGGTCTTTATGTTGTATGGGATGAATCTATGTGGGACAATGAATTTTAAAAATAAGAAAAGTGTGGTTGTCAGGCTCAAGGAAATATTTTATAAGTTGGCTCATAGAGGAAACTTCATTTTGTTCCACTTTAGCACATGCTTGCTTAAGCCATGATTTTTAAACGTCTGTAGCTGCAGCAGCAGGATGTTCAACACAAGTCAATAGACTGTTCTCTTCAGCATGCTATGAGCAAGCCCAGACTAAAACATTGTATCTGAGGAAGATGAATTTTCTAATGAATTGGAAAAGCTCAGATTGGTATTTCGGGCTGTGGGAACTTGAAAAAAAAGATTTGTCATTTTTAATAGATTCCTTTTGTGCTGCATAACACAAAGCTGTTTTGTTTTTCAATATGAAATTTGCTAACTTTAAGAGGGATAGTCTCACCGCAATTACTAGGGAGCTAGGCAAATAAATTGAAGATGCTGAGGGGATAGGAGTCTAACTTGAATCCATAAAAGCTAATAAATTCAAAGTTAAGATGGCAGCTCCATCTTTAACACATACTGTACCTAAGGATTTCAGCAAAATGTTACTGTAGTATTTTTGCTCCATAATACATAGGCCCTGTGGGGTCATGTTTTAGCTTTAACATAATGAATTTCCCAGGTATGACTCTTGATGTAATTATTATTCATTTGTCCTTAAATGTACATCTAAAAAGCACCATCCTGAATTTGGATGCAACAACATTTCATAGTGCATTTTTAATACTGATATTCTTCGATCGTGCATGTTGATCAGAACTGACAATTAATGATCCATTTTGTGCCAATTAGACAAACATGAAAATGAGAGTCAGCATCAAATATAACTGAGATGTTTCATCTCAGTAGGTTCTTATCCTCTGCAAATAATATTTAAAGTAAAATCATACATAACAGAACAAGTCTTGAAGAGTGAAAGGAAATTACATCTTTGGGCTGCAGTGGGACTGCTGGGATTCATGAAGGGAAAACAAAGACATATATTATGTAATCATTTTGGACTGTGGTGCCTAGAGTCTCTTAATGTGCGGCAGAAGCCTCAGCTTATTAAGACATTTGCTCTAGTAAAACAATTAATTAAAACATACACCCAAAAAATCAGTTCGAATGATTGAGAGGAACCAATTAAATGAAGCCTAGGTCGTAGGACTACAGTATATTGCTGATAGAAAAAGAGCCAGACTGAAAATGCCGATTACTTGCGGATGCTAAACAGCAGCCAACGAATACCTGCTTACTCTACATGTGCAGGTACTTCATTAGCCTTGATGGGATGGTGGTTTCAGAAGCACTGTCTTGAGTAAATGATACCACCAGAATAGCATGAAGAAAGTCAGTCATAGAATCATAGAATCATAGAATCTCAGGGTTGGAAGGGACCTCAGGAGGTCATCTAGTCCAACCCCCTGCTCAAAGCAGGACCAACCCCAATTAGATCATCCCAGCCAGGGCTTTGTCAAGCCTGACCTTAAAAACCTCTAAGGAAGGAGATTCCACCACCTCCCTAGGTAACCCGTTCCAGTGCTTCACCACCCTACTAGTGAAAAAGTTTTTCCTAATATCCAACCTAAACCTCCCCCTCTGCAACTTGAGACCATTACTCCTTGTTCTGTCATCTTCTACCACTGAGAACAGTCTAGATCCATCCTCTTTGGAACCCCCTTTTAGGTAGTTGAAAGCAGCTATCAAATCCCCCCTCATTCTTCTCTTCTGCAGGCTAAACAATCCCAGTTCCCTCAGCCTCTCCTCATAAGTCATGTGCTCCAGCCCCCTAATCATTTTTGTTGCCCTCCGTTGGACCCTTTCCAATTTATCCACATCCTTTTTGTAGTGTGGGGCCCAAAACTGGACACAGTACTCCAAATGAGGCCTCACCAGTGCCGAATAGAGGGGAATAATCACGTCCCTCGATCTGCTGGAAATGCCCCTACTTATACAGCCCAAAATGCCGTTAGCCTTCTTGGCAACAAGGGCACACTGTTGACTCATATTCAGCTTTTCGTCCACTGTAACCCCTAGGTCCTTTTCTGTCGTCACTTGTGATGTTGCAGTGTTGTTTTCTGCAGTGCCATTTTCAGGGGCATATGTTTTGGGAAAGACTAACACAAGCATGACAAGACTACACAGTAGGAAAAGGTAACTGGATAGTTAAAAACAAGCTAACTAAACAAAAACAAAACCCAAAAGTCTATCCATAGACTGACTACCTGGAGTGAAATCCTGCACCCACTGAAGTCAATGCCAAACTCTCACTGACTTCGGTGGAGCCAAGATTTCACCGTTGGAGTGTTTTTTTAAGCTAGGCATTATTGTGAAAATTCCACATTTTCAACAAAAAATAATCATTCCAAAAAAGACCAAAAAATGAAATTGCAAAATTTCTCATGGAACAGATATTCATTTCAGAAGTGTCAAGAGAATATTTCATTTTGATATTTTCAAAATATTTCTGAGGCTCCTTAAGGTCTCTTATACTGACTAAAATTTTCTGTTATTTTTTACTACTATTTTGGACTACTGCAAGATCCCTGACTTAAATAATTTTTTTTTTCATACAGCAGAATTCCAGGAAAAGGCCTCACCAGGTTCCTACCAACTTTTTTGTATAGTTTACTTACTTTCTGAAGGTAACTTCAGAAGTTAATTACTCCCTAGGTTTACAAATCAGATGTAAGGTCCCTGCGGACATTTCAGTTGTAGGTATGACAGGAAATGGTTTTCAACATTTTGTGTGCTCCACATCATTAGGGTGCGCAGAAGTAACATACAACTTCACAGAAACACAAACCACTTGCAAACTGACAGAATGCAGCTCACAGGACATGTTCACAATATAAAAGAAGATGACGCTACTTTTCTTGTCATTTATAATTTTTAAATTATAAAAGGGCTCACTTCATCTGTACCACAAAGTAGAGCCCTGCGCAGATACAAAATTTGTATCTGCATCTGATCTGCAATCTGCAAAAATGATCCATAGATCTGAAGTGGATATCTGCCGATTTGCAGGGCTCTACCACGAAGTACACCACACCAGTTGGTCAAACAGAAGTCTCCACACCAACTAAAGATCAGATTATACCATGTGATTGTATTGGTCACCCTATTGTAGCAGAGACTTGACCAACGACAGTGGCTAATGAAAACAGATGGCTTCCCATCACCATCACAGAAGGCTGAGGAAGATACGACACATTTCACGGAAAGAAAAAATAACAAATGCGAGAGAAGGGAGCTCACAGAGCAGGACATGTTAACAAATATCATCAAAGAAAGAAGGATCAGATGGTTGGTACACATATACCATACGGAAGATGGGAGACATGCTAAACCTAAACAGGCACTGTATTGAGTACTAGAAGGAGGAAAGAGTAAGCGAGGAAGGCCAAGGAAGAACTGGCAGAAGACAGTGACAGAGGATACTGAATGTGTTGGTATCACCTGGGAAGTACCACCATAACTAGCGTCATAATCAATGGAGAAACTGGACTGCCCGATGTGTCAGAGGCACAGGAGGAACTAAGGTCTAAGGTAAGGCCCACCACTTTCCATACACTAGATACTCTTTTAGTGTTATTTGATTGTAAAGCAGATAGAAAAGCAGCTTGGAAATCTTTAACACAAACATTTCCACATAACTAATAATCTTCTGAGATTATTCTAAAAAAAAATATAAACAAACTAACCTAGAAACAAACAAATTTCCCAAATTCCTTAGAAAAAAATGACTAGCGTTGAAATTATAGCAGGCATATATGAGTATAAAATACTTTGATCCTCACAAGTGAACTGGGAGAGCTTGTTTTGCTCTAGCTATCAACAGCTTACTTGCAAGTCTCACATTATTTTACTGTGATGTCAAAACACCCTGCATGCCTGCAAACTGCCTACTATTCTTATATTAAAGGACATGACATTGTATTAGTGTGACTTTTGCTTTCATATCTTGTAATTTCACCAGTCCTGAGCTGGCATAAACCAGCTCTGCACTCCCCCTTTCTCCCCGAAAGGAGCTTCTCATACATTCAACTATGAACACTCTGTCCCATGTCATCGTTCCTGGAGAGAACAGAACTGCAGGCACCGAAGATAAGTCAGGCCTGCTGAAGTAATCACAGCTAATCACAGGGGACTACAGCCCTGCACCTGGTCTGAGACTGGGAGACATGTGTGATTCCACCCCAAGAGAGATGTGATAGCTTGAGGCCCGAGACCTGGTGGGGGTGCACTCACTGCCCCAATATGTCCACTGTGAGGGCACTAGCCCCCTACCCCCCTGCAGTTCTGCCATCCTTATACACTGTTGCTTTCAGCTCTACTAGATCAATTAAAGCTAAGACAGGTATACCTCTGATTGCCACGCAGACAGACGCTACAGTAAACTTAGAACTTAGAACTGAAACTTAAAAATAAACAAACCACATCAACAAGCTATCACACCACCAATTACAATTAAGGTATGTTAGTAACTGGTGTTCTTAAAAGACAAGAGGACAGATTATTTTATAAAGGGCAGTCTCCATACCTTTAGCCAATGGTTCCACAGTAATAATTTCGCTGCTGTTGCCTCTTCCTGCAGCAGTGACAGCTACCACCCAGACACTGTATTGTCGATTCCGACTCAAGTTGGGGATTCTGTAGGAAAATGAGTCAGGAGAGGCTTCAAACTCGCTGATTACCTGTGATGGGAGAGACAAATGTTTCCAAACTAAAATAAACAATATCTAGAGAAAGATTGTTGAGTGGAGTAGCTCAAGGATTTTACCTCTGGGCGTCTGGAGTGAATGATGGTAATTGCTCCAAATAGACTGCACATGGTACTTAACAGGATAGAACTATATTATGAAATCATTTTATTCAGTGAATTTAGCCCTATTTTCTGTTTGCAAATTGTCTGTACATAGATCATGATTTTTATGACTTTGTTTCTTTTAATTGGGTTGATGAATAGTTTTAATTAACATATTTGACAACTGTACTCCATGAATTCTTATGAACACATTGCACAGTGGGTTGTAGTCAAATCATCCTGAGTGAATATTCACTCATTTGTCTGATTAGATTGTTCGAATTCACTAGACATGATTTGTGATGGGTCACCCCATGTCTTAAGGAATGGTTCCTATACCTTGATTGAAGGACTTAACCCAGTTTCTTACTCTGATTGGATGATTTAAACTTTATAAACTACCTCCACTCCAGGTACATTTTGTTTAGTCACAAAATGAATTTTGTTTTCTTTCTTGATTCAAAGATTCTCAGCTATGGGTCTTCTCAGCCACTGTGATGGATCAGGGCGATAATAGGTATAGTGCGGGCAGTGGAAAGTCAGTCTTCCCCAAATTGCCACACCAATATGCTTCAACTGTGTGCTGGAGAGATGCTAACAAAGTGCTAGCTAGTGCCAGTTGTGGTGAAACAGTTTACAGTGTAGCCAAAATAACCTATGTAATTAAAGAAACATGGGGATTTAAGGATGGCCAGAGATTTTGTATGTAAGTACACACCGTACAATGAGGCTTTATTCTTCTGTGGGTTTGATCTGGGAAGCAGATTTTGTCTCAGGCTTGAACAGTAAATGCAACTGGAATAATACAATAGACAGTGCTGAGTACCAGGAGCTAGCTGTGATATTACTGCCTGACACCACACTATTACCAACTTACTTTCTCCTGCTGGTTCAGCTAGAAGAGAGTTGCAGTAAAAATACTGAAGCCAGTACTTAGCAATTACATACAGTCAGAACATCCAGTTTTATTTCTAACATGGGTTCTGTGAATCCTGAATATAAAAACAGCCAGGATAACCAATCAGTTCAAAGGAATAAAATAGATTTTTTTTTTATGTGCAACATTACACTTGGGTCTCATTAGCTAATGGCAGGCTACTAGAGTATTAATGATGCAAATTACAATTGTGTTGAGATTTTTTTTTATTACAAATAAATATTCATATAATTCAAGGTTCATTAAAACAGACAGGTTGGGTGCACGAATGCCCTTTGATATACAAATATCTCAGGGTGGTAAAGGCCAATTCCAAGTAATTGGTATTGCAAAGGAGTCTTTGACCTGAAAGTGTTCACATAAATGGTCCTTCAAAAGGAAATTCAGACTAAATGGGCTGTTTCACAGGTGTCAATTAACACCTCTGCAGTCTGAACTGACTGTCTCAGCAAACTGTTGGGGCAATGCATACTCCTCTACCCTTGAGATGGCATCTTCTACACTGGGAAAAATGGATCATGTTAGAACATTTGTTAACTAATACCATGTTAAACTCCATTTTGCCTTTAGGGTGGACAAGGAACGCTTTGTTTAAAAATGTGTTGTCTGGTCACTATTAACCTGAAGGTCCCCTCAATGTTGACATTTTAAACTTAACTTGGCCCAGTCTAAGCAGGTCCTAAATTATGCTTTTTATGTTGGTTAATTTAATTTGTTCTAATACAATATATTTTCCCAGTGCAGCCATGGCCGAAGTCCATAAAAACTTCTTAAAGTGTCGGCAGCTAAGCCATTACTCAACCATACTGTAGGGATGATTCCTTGCTGTGATGGGGCCAGTCCTTTGTATGAGCTCCTTTGAACTGGTCTGCTTCATCTGACATAAAGTATCTCTTATGCAGCTCCAGCCCAACACTGTTTGCTCCCATTGGTGGACTGGCTCACCTGCTGATTTCCCTGCGTCCAACCTACTCCCCCTCTGGGGAGGCCAGCTCTGGTTTGGGATTCGCTTGCTCACACTCATTGTTATCAAAGCTGTCATAAATATGAAGGGAAGGGGGAGAGGGTCTGATGCAGTGCTATAAAATCCTCTTTCCAGTAAAGGGTTAAGAAATGCAGGTAGCCAGACTGACACCTGACCTGGCTGGCATCTGACCAATAAGGGGACAAGATACTTTCAAACTTTGGGAGGGGGGAAGGTTTTTGTGTGTGTCTTTGTCTGAGAGAGGGTGATCTTGGAAGACAGAAGGAACCTACAGAAAATCAAACCTCCCTTTTCTGAAGTAAGTTTAGATAGCATAGCGTATAGATTTCTGTTTATTTTTGCTTGGTGTATCCCCTGTGTTAGAAAGGGCAAAGGCGGGGGGGGGGGGGGTATTCATGGTTTTCTGTAACGTTAAGGTTTTGTCCAGAGGGGGAAATCTCTCTGAGTTTGGAAATATAGTGCCCTGTGAAATAGTTACCATCCTGATTTTACAGAGATGATTTTACCTTCTTTATTTTTAATAAAATCCTTCTTTTAAGAAGCTGACTGTTTTCTATGGTGTTAAAACCCAGGGGGTGGGTTTTTAGATCACTGTGTAACCAATTGGTTGGGAGATTGTTCTCAAGCTTCCCCAGGAAAGGGGGTGTACGGCTTGAGGGGGTATTTTGGGGGGGAGGGAAGTTCAAGTGATTCCTTTCCTGGATTCCTGTTAGACATTTGATGGTGGCAGCGAGAAGCGTTTCTTGGGGTGCAGGGAATTTTGTACTTTGGGGGTTTAACGTAAGCTGGTAAAAATAAGCTTAGGGGCTCTAAATGCGGGTCCCCACGTCTTTACCCTAGAGTTTAGAGTGGGGAGGGAACCCTGACAAAAGCCCAAAGCCTGATGGGCTTTTCCTAGCCACTCTGACTCCTCCCGTCATGATGCAGTGTCACTTTGCCCAACTGATCATATGTTTGTCATGGCTTCCACTGCTGACATGGAGTGAAGCCATGGATCAACTTTCATTTATTGTCTAGGACATTACACAGGGATTTGAAAATAATCTCTCTCAATATTTACATAAGAATATTGGACAGGCTGAATCCGGTGTGAGGTCATCTACAAAGAGTAAGATTTTGCTTAATAGTACAACCGATTGAATTTTAATATTCATGAGCTAAAATTAGTTGGGGTGAATTTGAAAGGGCAGTCAGGAAGGCCAGATGCTCTCTGGCTCTTGGGCTCAGTTCATTAATCTCTCTAGAATGGTCCATCGGTAAAGTGTCTACCAGAGTGGAATATACGCTGGTATTTTGTTTAACACAAACTGTCAATATTCCATTTCAGCTAATATCTGGATTTAAGAAAACATACAGAATACTGGATATGCCATATTTATAAATCAACACAATTATTTTGAAGTAATCAGGCATCTGTAACGGTCCTCATCATGGAACTGCTTTTGTGTTCACAACTATGACTTTGTATCACTAATTCCACCTGACACCTCTTCAAAAGGTATCTTTGTGTAAGAGAAACAATACGTTAGATATCTGTACATTGTTCTCGCTGAAAATAATTTACCTTTATACTGTTGCTCTCCCCTCCAACACTTTTCAGAATGTAGAAGACTAGTGCTACTGAAACCCCAATCAGAGCTTTAAAAATCGCTTTATTGAAATTTACATGGAAATTCTCTTATTTCTCATAATTACAGCACTTCCTGGTTTCAGCTAGGTGTAAATAGTTCTCTGCTGAGTACATCTGTTACTCTGTAGGTCACCCTCCCGGGTAGCCTGGCTGACTAGTTCTGCAACTAGCAGGGTGCAGGACAGACACGCTGAGATCTTGGGATACAGTTTGCAGGTGGGAAGCAATTTTAGCTGCTTTGGCTGAGTAGGGTTACTGGGATAAGGTGAGCTTCTAGACAGTCAGATGGGGCCAGGAAAGGAATATAGTAGGTAGGGAAATTGCACAGGGGAACTGGAGTCACTGGTGCTACGTATCCAGACCTTTAGAACCACAGTAAAAATATCCCTGTGGTTGCAAAAAGAGCATTTCAGTGATACCTAGCAGGTGGGCAAGGCTCCAGGGGAGTGAAGTTCTACCTCTGTGGCCACTGGGACATTTACTGCCATTCCATTGGTGGGATAATCACAACACTGGTGTCTCCAATTCCTTTTAAACTCCCTCATGTTTGGCTCCTTTCTGACTGCCACAGAGACTGGAGCAATTGTATCTACTTCAATTAATTATTCACTCTTTCCCTCAATCAATTCATTAATTGAATCTGGCATAACTAGCAAATATATCCATACTCAACTTTTAGCAAGATTATTTAGCAAACCATTTTAGTTTCTAACTGGTTAACAGAATTCTCACATTTCAATATCTAACATTAACTTCCAAACACTTGGGGACATTCCAGTGACAAGGAATTGATTTTACTTCTAGCTTTTTCCCTTTCATTTCAGCTAGACTAATATGTCAGAGACTTACATTGCATGAGTGGGGAAAGGGAACTTTATGAGCAAGAAGATTAAATAACTAAAAAAAAGTTGTAATAAAGCATTTTAAAGGAAATGTCTCCTTGTCATATATTAGGCTTTGCATGTCCCATTATGAATGCCCTATGCTGAAAGGAAAGCTAAACTTGCTCAAGGGTTTCTTTCTACTGACTACTCCTGGGGGAATTCTGCACCAAAAAATAAAAAAAATCTGTGTACAATATTTTAAAATTCTGCAAATTTTATTTGTCAAAATAACACCCTAGAATAAATGTTGGTAATTTATTTAATAATACCTGTCAGCAAGTATGTCTGTAACAATACAGACAACAAAAAAGATTCAGGAAATGTTTTTTTGACAAATAGATTCTTTACTAGGCATATTAATACAGAAATCTGAGTAACAATTCACTTAAACTACAATACAGAAATGCATTTCTCACACCCCTCACAAGCAGTGCAAAAGCTTGGTGGAGTCAGGGGTAACAGAGGAACTGAGGGAGAGGGAAGTAATTGCTGGGAAGAAGCCTGGGAATGAATCTGGAGTGTTGGGTGTGGGTGGGAGAAGTATGGAATAGTGGGGTGGAGGGATTCTTAGGAAGTTGGGGAGCCTCCCTCATCCAGACCCTGGCTGACACCTAGCCCCTCCCATCCAGTCAAGAAAGTCTGCCCCTGTGTCCATGTGTCCTTGTGCCTCCCTTTCCCCATCGCCATGTGTTCCTGCACCCCCTTCCCCTGTCTCCATGTGTCCCTGCACACGCACTCAGCCATCCCTGCACCTGTCACCATGTGGCCCTTCACCCCCCTCACCCATCCCCATGTGCCCCTGTACCCCTACTCAAACCCCCCACAGCCCCATGTGACACAGCTTCTCCTGCTCCCAGCCTCATGTGGCCCTGCACTCCCACTCCCATTCATCCCCTGCCCCAGTCTGTCTCCCCCCTCTAGCCCTTCTGAACACTAGTCTATGTGATCCCCCAGCAGCCCCATGTGCCCCACTCTATCTGTCCCCCACCATATCCCAGGCCTCCTAACATGCCCTGTGGGCATGATGCTGTAAGGCAAACAGACAGCTGCTACTGCCAGTGAGCCAGCTGCTCTGTTCTGACACCACAGCAGCCCCTGGTGGGCAAAACGTGTAGCTGCAGCACCTCTCCAGCAGAATATATTTTGCGGGGAGAAAAGCGAGACACATGAATTCTGCATGTGTACAGTGGCACAGAATTCCTCCCGGAGTAACTGACTGAGCTGGTGCAGTGGCTTCTTCAGCTCCCCTTTTTTGGGTTTATTGTTTGCTGTTTCAATTCACTGTCTGTGAACACAGCATGGAGCATAACCATGGGAAACCAGCTGGGACTGTGCAGCATGAAATGGAAGCTATGTGACACATTCTCCCTTCTGTGCATTTTCTCTTCTAATTATCCATGTAGACCAACTACCGGTGGAATCCAGGCAACAGAAAGAGAATCAGAGGAACAGCCATTCTAGGCAGCATACTTTCCCTCCCACGTAGCATCAAAAATATTACCAAATAGATTAGTTAATGCTGTTAGAGACAGCCTTAACTATCCCTTCCAAACTCTGACTTCATCAGAGGGACTGCAAGGTGTGGGTAACTAGATGGTGTCAGCTAGATGCTGAACAGTAGCTGGGCCACCTGTTTTGCCATGGCTGGGGCAAATCTATGGAAACTGCAGAAGAAGAGTTACTCTATGCAGCAGTCCAGGCATCCAAAGGGTTAGGATTAAGGCCAGGATTTCCTGTGGATACACAGCCAATGGGACACAAAAGCAAACTGTTTCCCCTGTCTGCACTGCATCTTGGCCAGTTCTGCACTGAGGATAATTGCTGCATTGGAAATATCTCTCTGTCCTGGCCCTGCAAAGATTCCAAGATTCCTCTCCTTGCACATTTTTCTATGGGATCACAGAGATCCGGGTTAGGACTAGGATGAACTGAAAGAGCTATATGAAGACTGCTGAGAGAAGAATGCAAACTGGGACTCGCTTAGATTTATTCTCTAGCTTGTGAAGAAGCAGCAAAGTCAGTGCAGCTAACACCCCCAGCATGAGCATAAAAAGCATCAAATTAAAATGTAAAAGAAATGACAGCATCACTAGAAAGTGTGATTCTATTCTGAAATATGACTATATAAATGTTACCTTCTTATTCAATAGACCTGTTCCCTGGGGGTATTCAGAATCACAGCTCCTTAGATTAGTGACTAAAATAAGATGTTACTCCTTTACTCCTCTTAACACTGCGGAGTCACACAGCTAATAATAAACTGGATTCTATGCCTTCTTGTACATCACCATCAACAGAATTGTTTACTACATCCCAGTTTAGTCCTTAGGTGCACCCTTTGCAAACCTACTGCAGACAATGGGGCTGCACAGGTGGTGCTGAAGAAATGAATTAGCCAGAAGAACCTTTATTGCTACTGGTGATGATGAGTAAGAGAAAACCCAGTTTGAATCTCCCATCCCATAGTGTAATCTATTCCTCAGTAATCCATTTCATGATTACTCCAACTGGGCTGGGATTTAGGCAGACACTGAGTGGGGCAGCACAAGATGTGTACCTCAGTTGGCAAAGCAGAGAGCCAGGGAGTTACAGAGCATATATGTGTCCAACAGCCTCAATAAAGAATCACCTAGCTATTTACTACAGCCAAGTCCTGTCTCTCATTGCTACGCCTCACTGGTAGAGTTTGTAAGGCTGACAGTTAGAAATAAACATGGTTTTACTTGTAAACTGAAGATGTTTGAGCTTGGAGACTTAGAGAGAAAATAATCACAGAACCCCAGCAATGCTCTTTGTAATGAGCCATGCTTTAAAGAAGAACGACTCTTTAATTTACAGACTTAAAAAAACCCTGTATGTGAAATCCTGACCCTAATGAAGACAATGTGAGTTTTACATTCATTTTAAAAGGGTCAGGATTTTGCCCTGTGCTTTTGGAGCTAAAGGTTGTAAGTTTTATCACTGATATATGTTGAAGAGGGTGTGACGAATCCATAGGTGTTGAAATTGTCAGATACTCAGTATTTTCAATAAAATCCATCAGCTGCCAAATCTGAATCTGGGTAATGAGACAAGTCCACCATTTTATGAAAAAGCAGGATGAGTTTTATTTTTAGCAGGGCTTTAAAAGAAGAATGATATTATATAGCATATCAGTATCATTTGTGCATATGAGTGGATCTGTTATTTCCAATCTATGTTGGTGATATGCACTATGGCAAAAAATGTTAAACAAAAATTTAAAGCTTACAGAGATTAAAACAATGAATCTACAATTATTTGTGCTGGTAATAAAGCTGTAAAATAGTTATAAAATAAGACTATGGTGTATGAATAGGTAAGTATTTTTAATATAGCTGAAAAATATAAAATAAGTCTATGTGTGGTTTATAAAAATAAGTATTAAATAAACAAATACTCTCACGGTGTATAAAGTGCCATGTAATCAAATTGACAGATACTTCCTGTAATGCATGAACCTAAGTGTGGATTAGAGACAAAAAGCTCAGCACCCCTCCAGCAACCTTGACTCCAGCCAGGCCTCCCTCCTGAGTGCACCTTTTACCCCTTTAGCCTACTCGTGACTCTGCCTTCACCAAATTTCTCTCTTTCCTCTTTTAAAAAACTGATCATACTCTTAATCTACAAGGCCTGTAGAACTGTAATGACCATACCCCCTCTTTGTTTATAACTGGTTTTGTATCATATTGTGTAGTTTTTGCTCATGTCTTCAAAACTGGGGAGGGATAGAGACGGATGTAAAGACATCTTCATCAGGAATAGGATGCTGGCAGCCCCTGTGCAGCACCAGTTGTGTTCCTAAATCTGCAGCTAGAGAGCTATCAGGGATGTATTTGTTCATCACAGGTCATCTGCCATACAGTGCCATGTATCCTTATGATATTTGTAATTTATTCTGTTATTTATATAATCATTGTAATAACCAACCTTCCTGCATTTTCTGCATGCATATGTTCTGTGCAACAAAATAATCTCTCAAAGTGAGTAATGATGGGCAAGTCAGAGAGAAAAGTCACTTCAATAAGAGGAAGATGAGGAAGGCTGATTGTAATCTTTTCCTGCCATTTTATTCTATGGATCTCCAGGGAATGGTGAGTAGGGACCTGTCTCTTCTACTGACTGTACAATCACAGGAGCCAACAGACAGAGAATGTACAGTGTTGCATGCAAAAGTCACAGCATGCAGGGATTATACAACCATATGTTGTCTTTGACACTAGGACAAACAATGTAATGTAAAATAATGTAATGTATCTTTCCTATTGGTGGATTTGAGTACAAATCAAACCTGAATCAGATACTGACTACCTTAAGTAAGTTCAAGATGTAGTGTCTACGATAGTGGTGGACAAATTTGGTTCAGGCAAAACAAAAGTCGAACAATCCTTAACCTTTGTCAATTCCCCAAATCAAATAATATTTTAGGGTCCAATTGGTTTGGTTCCCTGGCCAAACATAATCTTACTTCCTCTTTCCCCACAACCTCTTTAGGTCCCTCTATCTCCCCCTCTTACTTTTACAGAAGTATTGAGAGACCTACCCGAATCTGTGCTAGGCCCACTGCACTTCTACTTGGAACTCTGGGGACGGGGGTATTTATTTATAAAAGCCATTTTTTTCCATATCTGTTGAACTAGGCAATTTTCAGAGTTTCAATGTGACCAGGAAACACTATGAAAACTAGTTTCAGTAAGATGAAGAGTGTGAAGCACTTAGTCAAAGGCAACACACTTAAGGATCACAATTCTTCCATAATCTGCTGAAGTATTATGATTTCGTGTGGCATTGCATAAGGTATATCAAATCACATAGTCTCTAGGGAACCCAGTAATAGCTGTGCACAACAAAGATAGCTTTTCAAAGGAAAGTGATGATAAGAGTTTACATAACCATACATTCCTAACATAAAAAAAATCCCCAGCAGTATGTTTTTCTATTACACACACACTTTTACAAAAATAGACCAAATGAACTTGAAAAGTAATTTAGAAGTCACTCTAGTCTACTGTTCAACCATTATGATTTGTCATGTAATTAAACCTTCCCTTATTACGAAAAGTCTATATTATTTCTTTGTCTACCATGGAAATATTTATGCAGTAAGTAAAGAAAAAAACCCAACAATTTTATAGCTGAGATGTGACCTTTGGAGAAAAATGGAATGTATAATGGCAACAAAGATACTTCCTTAATGAGACAAAGGAAAAGGCAGCACTAAAGTCCTTCAGACATTTGAGGTCATCAGCAGAGGTTGCACACCTTCCATTTCAATCCTCACTAGGTACAATAGGCCAAACTAATTCTGCTTTTGGATTTCCCTTGTCAGGAAATCAGAGTGTGGTAGTGAAGTCATCTTACTCCACATCTTAATATGGGTGGAATAGAAAAGAAGAGCTAACTGTCTTCCATTTAGTATACTTTCAGAGTGCTGTTTTACTTAAATCGCTTCTTCTTCCCCATCTCTAACCACCCCATAGAAGGAATAGCCAATTTATTTTCAGTTAAATGACCCACTTTATGGAATAACCTGCTTTAATGGCTTTCCTTTCTAACATTAATTATGTGGCTTGTTAAATGTACAACCACCAGGGCCGGCTTCAGGCACCAGCAAAGGAAGCAGGTGCTTGGGGCGGCACATCTGAAGGGGCGGCATTCTGGCCATTTCTGGGGCACATTTCAAGGGCCGTTTTTTGGGGGGGAGGGTTTTTTGCTTCGGCAGCTTGGTGCGGCAGAAAAGCTAGAGCTGGCCCTGACTACTGCATGTGATGAACTGAGAGCTTTTGTAACCGGCTATGCAATCTAGGTTTTAATACAGTATAGTATATTTCTGATAGATGTCATCGTACACTGTTGCACTACATATGTAGTCCACATTTTGCATGAGGTCACGAGTCCTTAGGCTTTGGCTCTGCTTTCCCATCACATCTGAAGTCCTGCTACTCTTCCCCTGTTTTTCTACCAGTGAAATCCTGCTCCTTATGCCTCATCCCACTTTGAGCGTGAGACACGCGTCTTTGGTCTCCCTTTTCCTATCCTGACATTGCTATTTCCCCCAAGCAGGGAGGCTGCTGTCACTTGCTATTGTGATGCTGTTTTCCAGGCTCTTTCTGCTTCCCAGGTTTTATTTAATCTAAATTGGTTCATTCATCTCTTATAGAAATGGAAATCTGTTTCTGTGAGCAATTAAGGTTAGCAGTCAGCTTTAAAATGAATGGGTCAGTATCTGCATTTTTGTATTTTTCTCTGTTTTGCACAATGAAAAAATATTCTCCCAGAATGAAAAGAAACGAGAGTGTAGTTCACAATGTTGTGTGGTGCGGGGGTCCTCTCCTGGAATCTTGGACAGACGTTGGGAGTTCAGTGATAGTTACTTTTCTGTTTTCACTGGTGAATCAAATTCTCCTGTTTGAAATATTCCAGGCAGATGCTGTCCTTTGGAATAAAAGTGTTTCAAGCTGAAATTTCAGCATCCCTTTGCCTAAAGTCAGCAAAATTTCTATCAGAGTCTGCCCTTGCAAATTGAATCTGGCTGTGAGAAGTGCTGGCAAATCTGCACTTCAGAAATCCACAGGGTCATTTGACGGATGCACAGTGTAGAAGTGTGCACAATATGGCCAGTGGTAATTGTTCATTTTTTTGTTAATTCAGAGAGATTTATTGTGGCTTTTAAATATCCAATGGACTCCCAAGCATTGTTTTTACCGGAAAGAACATCAACTATATTTAAGCGTAGCAGAATTTGATTTTTAACTTTTTATAATTTTGACATAATATCAATGTTTATTTTAAAGCTTTTTTTTTTTTTTTCAGTTTTTGTCCATTTCAATTTTCACAGTTGCAGGAAATTATGGGCAGGTCAGATAATAATTACTTAATGATAGTACACGTTGAGATTCAAAAAGTTAAAGCTTTATAACCATTAATACACAAATTGTCAACATCACATCAACAAATGCAGCAAATGCTCCTTGTGCCCTGGTTCTGGTCTCACCCGCCCACCTTGCCACACACAAGAGGAAATTCAGTTCAGTCCAGTTTGATTACCTTTAAAAGTCTTGCTCCCCCTGGGGAGATTTGTAAAAGCCCCCCCCCCCCCCTCGCTTGCAGGAGCTGGTTAAAGGAAACGGGGAACGTTCATCCTGCTTTCTTGTCTCCCTCCCCACCAAGAACAGCCAGGATTCCAGCAGCAAGAGAAGGTGCATCCCCGCTTTGCCTTTCAGTGATCAAAGGAGGAAAGTTCAGCCACCGGGAGAGAGCAGTGGGAGCTGGCGGACGGACAAAGTTTGCAGAAGTTCCCCAGATGGGATCACGCAAGACGGTGACAACGTGTTTTAGAGGCCATTTTTAGGAGCTGAGACCAGAGCCAGGGAAAGAGTGCTCTGGCTCTAGAAAAGGGCTCATTGGGGCGTTAGAGAAGAGGGTCCCGCATTAGCAGAGGAAAGGTCTCATGTACTGGGGGGAGTCATGCAGTCGGCATCCTGCATAGCAGGGCTATGGAAAAATGGGGACCATGCATTGGGGTCCGTTATGGGGCACAAGGAGCATAGGAGAAGTGTGATGCCTTTTAGGCGGTTGCCCATCTCTTCTCAGCGCTGCCTCCCAGTCTGTGTGCAGGTCTAACGATTCTGGGGAGTGGATGAACTCTTGGGCAGCAATGCAATCGTGAGTGGTCCCCTGACTCCTGGGAAGCCTGGGGCTGAAGTTGTCTTGGCTGAAAATGACCTGGGTTTGGGGTTAGGAGGACAGGGTGATTGGGTACAAGGAATGTTTTTGCTTTATCAGGCACTGGTACTGATTTACTCCAGATTTCAAATGCAGTGGCAACGGCCACAAAGCCTCCCTTTGGAGCAAGAAGGCAGCCCGAGCCCATGAACGGGTGTGTGTGTGTCAAGGGTGGGGAGGCAGCAGGCTGGGGAGGAGCTGCGCCACCCTC
This sequence comes from Macrochelys suwanniensis, assembly GCA_033296515.1. Classification (NCBI taxonomy): domain Eukaryota; kingdom Metazoa; phylum Chordata; order Testudines; family Chelydridae; genus Macrochelys; species Macrochelys suwanniensis. The sequence goes on along the minus strand of CM065775.1, from coordinate 155,952,828 downwards.
CTGGCAAAGCCAGGAAGAGGAAGAGAGGCAACACCCTACAGCGAGGGTCTCTGAAAAGTGAAAAACAATGCAAATGATGAGCCTCCAAAGGGAGGTGAGCCACATCTGGCATTTGCCCCCTGCATGGCCAGACTTTTTCCCCTTTTGATTCAGGCAAATTATTTTGGGGAGGCTAAGCCTCCCCAAGCCTCTTATACATGCCACCCATTATAAAAATAGAGTACTTAAAGAGATGGAGTCAAAGTTGGTCACCTTCATCTCTGACCTATTCTCTTTTTCCTGGTATCTTTTTGCAAACTCTGTGTCACTCTGTTAATGTGGTGGATTCCCTGCAACCCTACAGGCAGCAGTTCAAGTAAGGGGGTGAAGTAGAGCTCTGATCCTCTCCCTTTACTGAAAGCAGAAAGAAGGTTCTCTCCTTCACTCTCTCTCCTGGACTTGGAGGAGATCGACTCCTACCACCTCTTCACTGACTGATGGAAGAAGGACAAATGAAGAAGACTCTGCAGTGGCAGCAGCAGCAGCAGATGTACCTGGCTGGGGGCGTTATGGGACTCCAGGTCTTCTTGCCACTAGGTGGAGCTGTACCAGCACCTGATGGGAGTAGAAGAATTGGCGAAGCTGGAGGTCACCTATTTTCCTTCTTTCTTCTCCTGTAATATCTCTTCCCCTGCTGATTCCCCTCCCTGCCAAGTAGGGAAGAGAGGAAAATAGGCAGAGCTTGGTGCCTTCAGCTCATCCTCCAGGAGAAAAGGAGGCTTCTCACACAAGTTTCCCCAGCCCAGCCAAAGCAGAGGTGGTTAGGAGCATAAGGGTTATCCCTCTACATAGTTGCACCCTCTATGAGTGCACACATGCACTCACGTACGCGTACGCGCACACCGTTTTTGTTTGGCTGGCTCTGGGCCTGATTGAGGACAAGGACTCCTGCCAAATACATTTGTTCCTTTGTCCTCAGACCAAGTTCCCCCACCGAAGATGATACAAGGTCACTTCGTTACATGATATCAAAACCCATGATAGCATACAACCACCAAAACTGATGAGCGCCTCCTTCTCTTTTCATCTACTTTATGAATGCCTACAAGTTAACGTATGGGACTGGGAGGGGGAAGAATTTAGGGATGAGTGCAAAATTATATTATGGTTGCTGGGGGTAAGTGAGGGAAATATCTGGCTCTTGTTTGGAAATTGTTTTCAACTGTGTAATGTCCAAGAAGTCCCCATAATAAGTCAATTAGTGTGTTTTTTTTAATGAAAAATGTAATAATGGTAGCTTTTAAAACAGAGCTCTGCCAGCTGCGGGGTACTATAGCAGCAACATGCAATATGAAAGCACTGTTCTATTTACAATGTCTCTCTATCAGTTTAGGTTTCAATAGACGATGGTAAAATCCTTATCTGAGGATGTTTTTATGACCAAAACAAACAAACCCAAGACATTTTGTCTTAACAAAAAAATATCAAGCTGAGGTCCTAAAATGAGTCTTGTGGTCTTGTCTTACCCAGAGAGGATGCCTAAATTGTGCTTTACAGGTGCTGACAGTTTAGTGTGATTGCCCATCTCTGCTCAAGATAGAGTGCTCTGTACTGAATAGGAGGTGCTGCTGGGAAAGTCATAATTATATGAATCAGCAGAGTTTTATGGAGGAGTTTACCCAGCCTATCCTTACGATTTTTTAAATTTATAATGTATGCAAACAGCAAAAGGGTCCATATCCATAGACTCTAGGAACCTTGACATTACATCTCAAAATTGCAGCAGCACAATTCAACATAGTCCAACCCCAGCAGTGGCTCTAGTCAGTCCTAGCAGTCCCTTATTTTGCAGAACACTCAAATTTACTCCACAAAATTACTCTGTAGCATAAACCATGAGAAAAGTGTTTTGAGCCTAATAATGAGGTGTTAGCAAAACATGGAGGTTAACACAATTTGTGAGCCACAAAAAAATGAATTTGCCCAAGAAAGAATATAATCAGAGAGAACCTTCAAAACAAATTCCAGGTACTGGATGTACTGAATGGTGCTTAGTCTCCCTGTGATATAAACCAAGCATAACAATGTTTCCAGCAAAGAAGCTGAAGGAGGAAATGTGTGAGAAGTAAACACAAAGAAGCAGCAGCACCACCTAGTGTTTTTTCTAAACCATAGACACAGTGACTGAGTAATTCACATTTCTGAAGCATCACAATCATGACCTAAAAAAATACAGGCAAGCTCTGGTTCAGTAAAACCCAAACAACCTACTCCCTTAGTAGACAGTGCTGTAAAACCAATAGCTAGTTTAACAACACCACCACACCATATCATCAAGATATTTTGGGTTTCAACACAGTGATTTCTGAAATAATGGAATTAGGGGTAAAAGTGTCAAAAAATGCTTAGATGCCTAAGTCCCATTTCTAAAGGGCCAGATTTTTAAAAGTATTTAGATGCCTGAACATGCAGACAGGCACCTAGTGGGGTTTCATAAGCATCTAGGCAGGTTAGGAGCCTATTTCCCATTGATTTAAATGGGAGGTAGGTGATAACCTAGTAGGTGCTTTTGAAAAAATCACAAAAGGGTCCTACCTGCCTCTTTAAGTGCCTAAATACCTTTGAAAATTAGTCCTTAGATCCCTAACTCACTTTTGAAAATGGGACCTGGGCACTTTTAAATATTTCCCCCTAGGCCTCATTTTAATTCAGGAACAACATTTTTATTGTATCATAAACTAAGGATATGTTCAGTTAAAAGTACCATGATTGACGAATACTCTCATTTAACATTCCCACATCCTTCCGCCACATAGAGAAATACATATAAAATGCAATAAGTAAAAAGTATTGATAAATATGTTACATTTGTATCAGAGAGACAACCACTGATGTTTATAAAAAATAGATGTTCCCCCAGATTTTAAAATAGCTGGATTCCTTCCTGACTGAGGGAGAGAGAAAGGCATGAGATGGCCAGCCAATGTTCAATTCAGTTATCCCTTGTCACATTTTCAGCAAGTAATAATGTGCATATATAGGATGGGCAAATGCTTCTGGCACAAATACGCATATTCACAAGAAAATATGCTCGTTCACACATCATTACACTCATTCACAAATGAATGCCCAAGCCAGAACTGTAGGAACATAGATCCAATTGCAAGTTGGAGTTAGCAAATATGTTAATAAATAAATGTTTCCACAATTTACCCAGCTGTAATTGTATCACAGATAGCAGGCAGTTGGTCTTGTGAGAACCAACTAAAAAGCTTCAGAACCTGTGCCTTTAAAATCATTCAACCTGGGAATCCTATGATTTGAAATGACTTGTAAATTAGTATGCTGTATTAAGCTTTAAGTACTGTCAAAAAGGACATGTGAAAACAGCAAACCCCTCTTACGGAAAAAAAAACAACGTTTCAGAGATAAAGAAAAAAAAAGAGAAAGTCCAATAAAAGTGTTAGGCACTAAACATCTGGAAATGTGTATATATATATATATATATATATATATATATATATATATATATATATATATATATATATATATATATATATTTAGGATAGATGAATAACTGAACTTCTAAAGTTGTTTTGTAGAACTTACTGTGGGATAGGGGTGTGAGCAGAACACTGTATACTTTCGGATGACACCATTTAACTTAAATGGGGGGAGCCAGGACACAAATACAGTGGATGGTGATGCTGCAGCTGCTTTAACTCCAGCAGGAGGACCTGGAACTGAAAGAGCAACATGTATAGTTATCAAAGTGGACCAATGTAATCGAAACACACTGATCTGTACAGTAAAGCATATCTAACAAGAAAACAGCTCAGAGGTCTTAATGTACTCAAGAAATGGAAAAGAAGGGGAAGAAATCCTACCAAGAGTCAATTGCATCCAGTTAAGTATTTCTTATAATTAATATTTTATGTCATTCCCCCCACCCACAAATATTAATGAATCTTTGCAGAGATTACATATGCGAAATTATGTGCTCTACATATTTATAATATACATTTGCATATATTTATACACACACACATATATATACACATTTAATTATTTATTTACAGTAGCTCCTTATATATTGCATCACAAACTACGCGGAAAAAGACTAATTGAGGCTGCACAGTTAAACACTCAAGTCAGGAAATGCCAAATTTAATTTTCTGTGTACAACCTTAACCCTGCCTCCCTGTGTATTTTCATTATGAGAAAGAATTTAATGATATGCACTCATATTTCTCAAGTATACTATATACTGTATACATTTTTTACAACTTCCTATTGTATACAATTTGTGTATGTGAGAACGTCCAGAAAATATGACACTTATGTGAAAAGTGTGCAATAAACTATACTTATTATAACATGCTACAAGGTCTATTTAGGGTGAGAGCTGGTTGAATTTATTTTTGGACAGAATAGCTTTCCACTGAAAAATGCAAGTCAGTAAAAACTCTAAATGTTTTGTGGGAATGAGTGCATTTCAACAAAATTTTCTATGGGAAAAATTCAGAATATTTCATATTGATAATGTCAAAACATTTTGTTTAGATAGTGTTGAAAATTTTCATTTCAACATTATCATTTCAACGCAGAATACATTAAATATTTTAATTATAGATATACCTATAACATAAAAATTAAAACAAGATTTGCAACACTATCAAAAAAATGTATGGATAGTATCAAAACCAAACCATTTTGATGGTTCCAAATACATTTTTTTTCTGAATTTTCGAATGGGAAATTTCAGCTTATTGTTCTGATTCAGAATTTTCTTTTAATATTGTAATTTCCTGTGGAATGAAAATTTTGGTTGCTGGCCTGGTCTTTTCAGTATCATAAAAAAATTGCTACTAAATACATACAATCTTAGGCCCTGGTTCTGCAAGCTGATCTGCATAGACAGAACTTTAACCTGTCCAGATCCTCACTGAAATTAATAGGCACCACACAGGTAGTAGGTTCTGCTCGTAAGAAGCAGCTAGCAAGATTGGGGCCTATGTTTGCAGATAAATTTAGTTTCATAGTTAAATGCCTCAGCCTTTGAAATGCATTTAAGGAAAACTTCAGTTTCTACATGTGCATAGATAAATCAGCTTTGTCATACACTGCAACTCAACTACATCTAATATTTTTCTAAACAATGTAAGAAAGCTGATTAGTAAGTACCACTAAATACAATTTTGCCTAAGATGCAGCCATTCAAAATACTATGGAAGCTTCCTGTAATCCAGCATTTTCTATTTATACTGTATTGAGAATGTTACTAATGGTCCAAATGAGGAGCTCATCATTATATTCACATTCCAACGCCCCCACCCTCCCGCCAATCCTTGCTCCGAAAGGCTAATTCATTTAGTAGATTCTATCCAATCCAGAGTAAATGTTGATGTTTGACAGCATTCAGCTCAATATTTATATCCAGCTCATTAGAAATGCTATTTGTTACTGCTGCTGAAGAATGAAACCTGGCTCTCCTGGGTAATTACTTAGCTCAGTGGGAGATTCCTTTATGGTTAGTAATGTCTCCTGAAAATCACTGCAACGAGATAAGCGCGTTTAAAATAATTTATTGCCAAATTAGTGTTTGATCGATGGGGAGAGGTTCTGACGGGAGTGGCTCTTATCTGTCAACTGCTGAAGGACTAATTCAAAATTGATAGAGTTTTCCAGACACATGAAAAGCTTTACTTTTCACTAGATTCCTATATTTTCTCCTATAAGGTGTAGACATTGATGAACTTTAATTGCTAATAATTTTTCATTTTAGATATTTATTCAGAAAACCCTCAAGGACATTGCTGTAATGTTTTTTTTACTAAATAATGAAATTAAATAATCTCTCTCTCTCTCTCTCTCTCTATAAAGACACACACATATATATACACATACATACATCCAGCTTCTGCTTTCAGGAAAACTACATGGGGCTGTGAAAGTCTTGGGTTTTGGTGCTCTATCCTGGAACATAGAGTGGGTTTATATAATAAAATAACTAGGGTGCTTATTAAATGTGATCCCTGAATATTCTGAAGAACCTACATTTGGTGGTGATGTGTGCTGCTGACCTTATTATTGAGAGACATGCTCACCGTCCTACACTGGTAGCCACTGTCACCCATTGCCACTCTTTTCTATGGAACTAATAGTACACCTGGGCAGGAAATGGTCTTCCCATCCTGCTAGAGTTTTTCAGATTTGGAATGTTTTTCTGCCCCAAAACAGAATGAAAAACTGAAATCTCAAAAAATGGTGAGTTGATAATCTAGAAAAAATACAGACTTGGCCAATCAAAACATTTCATTTTGAAAATGTCAGAACAGGACTTTGACCATTTCAATTCTTTGTTTCAAAAAATTGTAGACAGAGAGACTGATTGAAACCAACCCCTTCTCATTACAAGTTTAGATTTCAAGTAACTGACATTTTCCCATGAAAAAGTATTTTGTTGGAAAATTCCTGACTGACTGTACCTAATAGCTTCTGGTTATGATAGGACAGATAATCCCACATGTTCTCTCAAAATTGGCTAATGGCTGTAGTGATTTTAAGAGGGTGAATTCAAAGGTGATCTTTTGGTTGCAGCCTGAAATTTCCATCATTCTCACGAGCTCTTTGAGTCCTCCAATTCCTAACAATGACAAGCTAGACATGGCATGTACTATGTACGGCTTTTCAGTGACTGCCAGGGGTGAGACAGAATAAAAGGTGAGTTGGGAGGAAAGAAAGACTCAACACCAAAAGACTAAACACCACTTGTGATCAGACATTGGACCCCAAACTCATTCCCTGGACAACAGGAGCTTAAAAACAGCTTAGAGATAGCATGTTTCATGCCATGCAGGAAAGGGAGCACTTTGTGTTGCCCCTGTGGCTGCGTGAAAATGTGTCGAAAGGTGGGAGAGGACGGGCAACATTAACATGGAGAGGACAATTACATTGAGAGGACTAGGATGGGAAATAGAATTTACTGATGGTGGAGAGTGGAGATCCAGAGTGGCTCCAGGAGCTCTCTGACAGCAGGTGTGTAGCGGGCTATTTTTCTTCACAGTACCAGACACCTGGGAGGCAAAAGTGCTGTGAATGGTACATTTGAAGGCTCTATCACCCCTGTGAGAGCAAAGCTTTGCTCTGTACACAGGATTCCTACTCTGCAGTATACAGAGCCAAGCCACCAATGATTATGTCTGGCACCCAATGTTTTTGGGTGGACAAAAAGACATTGCTGCCTAAATTTGTCTTCCCTCTAGACAATATGAGCAGAACGTTTTAAAATAAAAGAGAGTGAATTTGAAAAGAAAGACACATGTATCCTTCTGGATCATCCGAGTCCCCAAAGCTGCCATAGGCAGCTAGGAAATAATAGAAAGTCACGCATAGCAGATTAAGGCTGCCACATAAGGCCAAATTGGGCAGTATGTACCCACATCTAAGTATCCCTTTTGAACAGAGCCTTGAGTGAGTTAATAGCCCAGATTCTCAGCTGGTGCAAATTGGTGTAGTTCCATTGAAATCAATGGAGCTGTGCTGATTTACACTAGCTGAGGATCTGGCTCAGTGGGGTCTATCTAATAAAGAATAGAGATTCATTGTTTCAATTAAGGTTTTATAATGTATCATTTCCAATAAAGAAATATGAAGGGAATAATTCAATCCCTATGCCATCAAATACAATAGCTTGTGAAAATGCAGTTTAAACCCAAGGAGGGAGAGAATTAGAAAATCTATTTTAATTTTTAATGATCAGTAGAATAAATCCATGGGTGAAGAAGACACTTGGCTTATGAGTGGCTCCACTGAGAGTGAAAAGGGTAGGGGAAAATGCAATGAATTCTTAAAATAGGAAGTTTCTACTCCACTTTTCATGGTGCCACAAGGATCTCTGAGAGGAACAATTACTTTTTCCGAAGGCTCATGGGGAGAAAAGCTATACAAAAACATAAATGATGCCACTTTAAAAGGAAGCCTCACTTCATATTCTCAGCTGGAACCTCTCTCATTTCCTAAGCTCAACAGCAGCTATGTCTGACCTCTGGTGTCTAAAATCAGTATTGATTATTATAAGAAATCCAAATCCAAACTCATTTTCTCTAGCCTGATTTCCTTATCACTTGGATTACTGTTTAAAATTTGCTACTTGGGAAGTAAATATTTTGTTAATTTCAGGGCTGCTAAAGATATTCTGGTTTCATGGACATGTATATCAGAGCTGGGAACCCATATTTAATTGATGAATGGCCACAATGTGTCTTTATCAATAATAATGGGACATACCAGGCCATTGATTTAAGGAAAACTTCCTACTGATCTAAAAACAAAAAAAATGACATGATATAATCCAATAATAATAAAGAAGTAGGAGGCTTGATGGTAAGGTAAAGACACTCAAGAATAAGTTTATTACTGAAGATCGGGATACTCTGTCCTTAAGTAGAGATAACCAACCACAAGTGGAAGATATGAGCTTTCCAGATCTCAACTCTCCTGAAGATGTCATATATTTACCACCAGAGTTTGTAGAAAGAGCAGCCAGCAGCATCATTCAGATGCTAACTTCCTCAAAGTTCAGATGTGTTTGGCTCCAGGGCTTCTGTTTGGACCATTTCTAATTTGAACCGTCTCACTATCCTAGGAAAGATCTGTACCAGAATTAAAATAACTGCAGTGAAGCTGGTGCAAGATATGAAATAGTGACATTATCTATATACATATCTTAAATGAGATTCCCCGTTGAAGAATTAAACAGTAGGGCCATTGAGCTGACTCTTGCAATATCTGAAAAGGTTGGGCTTACTGATTTAGGGCCAGATACTGCTTAACACCTCTGTGGCTTTGCAGGGAGGAGGAGGATTAAAGGAGCCCCCTCTTGAACCAGGCACAATCACTGCCTCTGTGCTTTTCATAATGTGGAGATGGCTCACTCTATGCATCCCAGGAAGCAAGACACCCAAAAGGAGTCAGGGAGAAGGGAGAGACATGACCCTACCCCTCCATTATAAGACTGGCCAACACACATTGGGTAGTATGCTCTACTCTCCCTGAAGGGACATAGCAGCAGGTGCTCTCCCTCTGTACTCAGAGGAGCTCTAAGAGGAATTCTGTCTCCCTGAGATAGAATTGTTCCTGAGCTCCCCTGGAGCAGCGTGTCCCACTCTTGACATGGGGGCTGAGCCCTCAGTGCTAGGTCACTGGAATGGAATATTTACTCAAGCATTGCCGCATTGGCTCTCCTGTCACCTCAACTGCAAAAGTCCTTTGAGAACATATTACAGTATTTTACAATTTTTAAATAATTTTTAGACATTTCTTGAAGCCAGAGAGACATCTATACTAACTTCAAGCTCATGGCGTTTTGGAGTGCCACAAGAAGAAGGTTGGTGGTGACTGGATGTCTAACATAGTCAATGTCAGTGAAAATAAGGTAGGAGGGAGGAGGGATAGCTCAGTGGTTTGAGCATTGGTCTGCTAAACCCAGGGTTGCGAGTTCAGTCCTTGAGGGGGCCATTTAGGGATCCAGGGCAAAAATCTGTCAGGGGACAGTACTTGGTCCTGCTAGTGAAGGCAGGGGACTGGACTCAATGACCTTTCAAGGTCGTTCCAGTTCTAGGAGATTGGCATATCTCCATTTATTTAGGATCAGAGGCTAAAATAGGGAAAGAACAAGTTAAAAGTTACTTAGACAAGTCTTCAAGTCACCAGGACCTGATGAAATGCATCCTGGAATACTCAGGAAGCTGACTGAGGAGATATCAGGGCCATTAGTGATTATCTTTGAAAAGTCATGAAAGACGGGGGAGATTCCAGAAGACTGGAAAAGGGTGAATATCGGGCTAATCTATAAAAAGAGAAATAAGGACAACTGGGGGAATTACAGACCAGTCAGCTTAACTTCTGTACTGGGAAAGATAATGGAGCAAATAATTAAGCAATCAATTTGCAAATATCTAAAAGATAATAAGGTGATAAGAACAAATAGTGTCAAACCAACCTGATAGCTTTCTTTGACAGGGTAACAAGTCTTGTGGATAGGGTGGAAGCGAGGTCTATCTTGACTTGAATAAAGCTTTTGATACTGTCTCACGTGACCTTTTCATAAACAAACTAGGGAAATGCAAACTAGATGGAGCTACTATAGGGTAGGTGCAAAACTGATTGGAAAACTGTTCCCAGAGAGTAGTTATCAGTGGTTCATAGTCATGCTGAAAGGGCATACGAGTGGGGTCTGGTTCTGGTTCTGTTTAATATCTTCATCAATGATTTAGATAATGGTATAGAGAGTACACTTATAAAGTTTGTGGATGATACCAAGATGGGAGGGGTTGCAAGTGCTTTGGAGGATAGGATTAAAATTCAAAATGATCTGGACAAACTGGAGAAACGATCTAAAGTAAATAGGATGGAATTCAATAAGGACAAATGCAAAGTACTCCATGTAGGAAGGAACAATCAGTTGCACACATACAAAATGGGAACTGACTGCCTAGGAAGGAGTACTGCGGAAAGGGATCTGGAGGTCATAGTGAACCATAAGCTAAATATGAGTGAACAGTGTAACACTGTTGTAAAAAACCCCATCATTCTGGGATGTATTAGCAGAAGTGTTGTAAGACATGAGAAGTAGTTCTTTCGCTCTACTCCACGCTGATTAGGCCTCAACTGGAGTCTTGTGTCCAGTTCTGGGTGCCACATTTCAGGAAAGATGTGGAGAAATTGGAGAAAGTCCAGAGAAGAGCAACAAAAATGATTAAAGGTCTAGAAAACATGACCTATGAGGGAAGATTGAAAAAATTGGGTTTATTTAATCTGGAAAAGAGAAGACTGAGAGAGGACATGATAACAGTTTTCACGTACATAAAAGGTTGTTACAAGGAGGAGGGAGAAAAATTGCTTTTCTTAACCTCTGAGAATAGGACAAGAAGCAATGGGCTTAAATTGCAGCAAGGGAGGTTTAGGTTGGACATTAGGAAAAACTTCTTAACTGTCAGGGTGGTTAAGCACTGGAATAAATTGCCTGGGGAGGTTGTGGAATCTCCATCATTGAGGATTTTTAAGAGCAGGTTAGACAAACACCTGTCAGGGATGGTCTAGATAATACTTAGTCCTGCCATGAGTGCAGGGGACTAGACTAGATGACCTCTTGAGGTCCCTTCCAGTCCTATGATTCTATGTGCTCTGACTCAAAGTACTGACGGCCCAAACAAACAGTCTTACACAATGATTTAAAAGGATTTCAATGTCTTTTGGGGTGTGGCTAAGACATACAGAGTGAGAAGCAGCATCTCAAGGCAGTTTTAGACAGAGTAATTGCTGATGATGAACTAAAGGAGTTTCCAGTGTTGTTGTAGCTGTGTTGGTCCTAGAATATCAGAGAGACAAGGGGGCTAAAGTAATATCTTTTATTGGACCAACTTCCTTTTGTGAGAGACAAGCTTAACTTGAAAAATAAAAGATAAAGGTAAAAGATATTACCTCACCCACCTTGCCTCTCTAAAGGAGTTGAAACATAGCTGCTTCTACTGAGCTCTGGAAGTAGAACTACATTTATGAATTATAAGACATGTTCCTGCTTTTTCTGTTAATCCATCTTTGTTCAAAGTAATAAAAGGAACTATGTAAATATTGAAAATAAAAATAAGCCTGGGAACAAATAGCCTGAGTAGAGTGGAGTGAATAATGAAAAGAAATCTACATTAAGGGCATGTGTCATAGGGTGGCTCTGCCTGGAGTGCCCTCTAGCAGCAGGCTGTGACAGAACAGGCACAACTGCCTCAGTTTCCCCTCTCAGGCAGCCCAAAACCTCCATGACAGTCTCTTGCCTAATAATCTCTCATTGGGACCAGTTTATTACAAAAACATAGTGGAAATATGATAAAAACAGTCCCCAAACAGTCCATTTATCACCCAAGTGCAGATAGTCCCTTAAAACCCCCAAGACATCTAGTTCCTCAAAACCTCACATACCACACGCCAGTGTCTGCCATCACTCCTGGGCTCTTCTGCAGTCCACTTCTGTCCTTTAACCAGGTCAGCCACCCCAGACCTTCCAGCTGGGCTATAATCCACTCTTCCCAGCAGGAACACTCTTCCCCCAGCCACTCTGATGGGAGTTCATCCTCACTAGGAGGCCACCACCGCTTTTCCTGTTCAGTTAACTTTTCATATCCCGCACAGGCCAGCAGATAGGCCCTTCCTGGCTCCAGCTCTCCACCACAGAGGTGTCAGCAGATAAGCCCTACACTGCTCCCTTGCCTTCAGCCCGCAGCTTTGGCTCTCCGGCTTAGAAATCAGCAGGCAACACCCTCTCTTGCTCTCTGGCCTCCAGCCCTAGCTTGCTGGTTTAGGAAGACCAGCCTGCAAACCCAACTTGCTGCTCTCTTGCTTTCAGCCTTCCCCCACAAATCGCCTACAGCTTCCTTCAAGGACCTCCAGTCTTTTGGTCACTGACAGCTCTCACCTGCCCTTTCTCTCATTAACTCCTCCAGACAACTCCCATTTTATATGGGCCAGGTGCCCTCTTAAGACCTAGTATTGTACACACATTGCTTTGAAAATCTGGGCCAAATCAAGCAGTCATATCATGTCAGGCCTGTCTATGGAGAAGTTCTTAGTTCTTACCATCCTCTTTAGTGCGGGTGAATATTTGTTCACTCCTGACTCCATCTCCAGCTCGTGTGAATGCCAACACCTGGATGCTGTAGTTGGTGTATTTTTCCAGGCCATCAAGCTCTAGTGAGGGCTGTGTAGTACTGACATTTTTAATCTCTCCCAGCTCTAGGGACAAAAAGTGAACCAAGTTATTGGCAGTGCTATTTTTCTTTTAATCATACATGTCTATAATGGTATGAAAATAAAAGGGGAATCTTCTGATGAAAGAATATGCACTCATGAAAGAGAGAGAATATTTTGTGATTATAAAATAGATACCTTAAATGCTCACACTGATCAATACTACAAAATAGAGCAGATGGGAAAAAATGACAACATTTGAAATTTTTATGTCAGTTCCATTTCACACAATTAACAGCAAACTTGTTTTTAACTTTATAATTTATTTAGCATTTTTTTAAATTGAAATTTTAAGCAAAAATATCAAAACCACTGTCAAAATGGTTATTGAAATTTTGCATTTACTGAGAAACAGCTTTTCGGTAAATGAAATATTTCTATAATGGTACTGACAATACTTAATATTTAAAAATTGGTAATAATGATGCAACATTTTCCCCCCAAAATAAAAACATTAGAAAAAGTCAACAATTTTTACAACAGTTTTCACGTCTGAAAAAAGCCATTTTTTGTAAAATTAAACAAACAACGCTTTTTGTTTGAAAAAATTGGCACAGCTCCACTGTAAAGTGCACTATGGTCAGAAGTGTTAGTTAACAATAGATTTAAATGTGGTAAAACCAAATTCACTTGCATGGAGAGATGTGGCTCATCACATAAACCTTAATGTATTAAGCTGGGAAACACGATTCATGTGCAAAAATACTTTAAAAGAACAACTAGGGCAGAAAATATAGCTAACAAGATAAGGCCATTCAAAGTTAAAATTTCAGGTCCAATAGCTGCGTTTTGCAGGGTATAGTAAGCTATCCTGTAATGTAGCTTTTCAGCCGTGTAGGGCCTAATCCAAAGCCTACTGAAATCAATGAAAAAAAATTACCTTGTCTTGAATCAGGACTGCACATTTTCTCATCTTTATTTTTCATTCACCAATGAGTAGTCATTGTACCTCAAAAGATTTCTGACTTGAGCATTATCACCAATAACAGTGAGCCTCCGGGTTACATTCTGCCCTCATTTACACCTGTGCAACCTCATGTTTGAACAGGTGTAACTAGCAGAGGACAGAACTTGGCAAGACAATTGGAATTTAATTAACTATTCTATTGATGAATACACACACCAGAATATAATCCAGCTCATCCTGCCAGAGCTGAAACAGCTCTGCACTGCTAGTAAGAGTTTTTAAAAAAAAAGAGTTAAAATGTATTGTTCACTAAAGTCTACAGAAAGGAAACAAATATTGAGGTGATATGATAAATTGCAGAATGTGATAAATGCATGCACACTTGACCACCTCACTTGTTCTCTCCCCACTAATCCACTCCCCTTATATTCTGTGTTAACATTCCAAACATCAGAGCAGTTCAAATACACGTTGGGGAAAAAAAGCTGCCCCAAACCTGTTTCCTTCCTTCACCCTAATTGTGGAGGCAAAAGCACATTGTCAGCACATAACTAAAAAAAATATACTGGGAGCAAATCTATTGAGGAGGATGGTGTTATGTTTACAGTGTCACTACTTAGTGTACACACACACTTTACTATGTAATTTTTGTTTCAAATCACATGGAGATGAAAAGTGCTACTGTCAAATAAACTGCAACTTATTTATTTACCAAAATGGCTGAAATACTTCAAGCCATTTACTAATTAGAAAACAGAAATCCCCTACATTGTGGGCCTCAAAAGCCAATCACCGAAGACAAGTCCATAATACAAAATGATTTCAGAGGTAATTCTGTTGACCTTAAGAAAAAGAAATGCCAGGTAGGTTTCTTTTCCCCCCTCTGAAAACAAGAAACCTTTGAGTATTTAAAAAAATATATATTTTAAAACGGTTGTAACATTTAAAGAAGGATTCTTGTGTTTAATGTTGTTCTTCCTGGATGAATAATCAGATAACAGGTATTTTGATAATGCTGCTAAAACTAGCACAGTAATCTTTAAAGGAAAGGCGGTAGCTTCATCTCTGAGGAGGTAACGAGGACCTGATGATACTCCCACACTTGCCAAAATTCTCTTTTGAACATGTGTGTGTTCATAAATAGTTTTGTAACAACCTGTCAACTACTCAAAGCTCTGTACAAAATGATTCAGACGCAGATGCATGATGCTCTGTGTAAAATGACGATGAAAGAAAATGTAAAGTTTTCTGATATGCTTTTCACACCAGAGGCCAAAATGATATTAACTGCCGCCATGATCTGCCTGTTATCCTGTCATTGCAATTGGCACACACCAGATAGGTTGGTTAAAGCTTCTTACCTCCATCCAAGAGATTAGCCCAGTAAATAACTCTGAATCCCTGTAGAATCCCATTCAGGGCTTCTTTGGCAAGTGTAGACCAGGAAATAGAGATAGTTTCTGGTGATGTAGCAGTGGCTTGGACATTCCCTGGAGGGCAACTGGGCACTGGAATGAGATATTCACCAATTTTAGCTCTCGATAACTTCTGTGGACAAGTAAAACTGCACTCTTAAGAGATTACAGTCACCAATGTGAAACTGAATGCTTAAAATACACATATATTTTTTTCAAAATTAATTGGAGAGACAAATTAAATAACAATTATTCCCACTTCTTGGAAGAGTCCCTTTCTACAACATTTTCAATTTTCATCACTTAAGCAAAATCCATTATTTTAACCTGAGTTTCTACTTTGCTACTGATGGAACTGCTTGGTTACTGCTACGTTTGTTTTTGAAAGTACAGTTCACTTCCCAGAAATGTCTTTGGATCCACTCCTTCTCCCTTCATTAGGATTTGCCCTTGCTACTAAAAGGAAAATAAATTCTAGAGCTGATTAAAATATACATAAACATTGATTTTTTTAATATCTTTGAGATTTTTCTAAATCAAAATTTACAGTTTTTTTGAAAAATGTCAACCGCTTTTCACAAAAATTTAGAACATTTTCAAATTTTCAATCAGCTTTAATAAATTTATATTTAGTAATTTCTGTTTCAAATGGAATACTTGTTAATCTATCAATTTTCCTTCTTGATTTATCTTATCCCCAATTCCCATAATGACCTCACAGTGATGTTACAAAAACGTTGCCAAAAAGGACCCATATGTGCCAGATAAAACAGAAAAACTTTATACCTGTTGCAGTAGTAAAAACATGCATGTTTAAGTGAATTGTCTTCCATCATGCTGTATACTCTGTCTAGTACTAACAGGATTTGCAGTAAATGTAAAACACCAGTGTTCTCTGAAGCATATGCCTCAAACACTGTAATACTCAAGAATGTACAAATATGTTACTCTGTTTAACATACATACGGTCAGATTCTCAGTTGGTGTAAACTGGCGTTGAGTTTAGTGGATTTATGCCAATTTAAATTGCTGAAAATCTGGCTTTTGATATCTTCCTTGGTTGCTTGTGTTAGAATTTACTTTTATACTGTTTTAAAATATCAAAGTCCTCTCTATAGCATATGGAATAACCCTTTTCTTCCAGTAGAGGACTCTCTATCATTATCTGAGCAATGCTCTTCTGTGTGGTTTAGAAAAATAATTCTGAATTGCTTTTCTCAGTGGACAGCCTGAAATATACAGAAAGTGCCAGTGACTTTTCTTTTATTAGTTTGGACATTCTTGGAAAAACTCATGTCTCATTTTAGGCTGGCAAATTATGTTACTGCATAAGCACAGCTCTGGGTTTCACAGCAGACTTATCTGAAAAAAAAAGTTACTTCAGTTTTAGTATTTTTACTTTACGAGATATCAAACCACACTGTGATCCTATGCTGAGAGCATGAAATTGGCAACTGAGTCACTATCAAAACAAGGGTGTTTCTAAGAAAGGCTATGTTCTCAATCAAGTTCTCTCACAACTGGAGATGTTATTAAATCAGAACAGTCATATTTCTTAATCTGAACTATATTGCATAGCTAGCAATTTGAAATTTGTGCACAACACGCAGGTTGATTTGTTCCCTCCTACCTGTCTATAACTATTGTTTCCCAATGTAACCATTCTATTATCCACTATATAATGAACACTAATCAGGCAGTAGATACAATTAGGTCAACATATCCATCAGTGAGAATAAAAGGCCTAATAAAGAAATCATAAAATGTGTGCAATGGTATATATGATATTTGCTTGCCTAGGACCTACCATCCTCTAGAGTAGTGGTGATGATTTCCTGAGAAGAAGGTCCTATTCCAGCCCGGTTACATGCCTGTACTACCATGCCATACTGGGTGAATTTTTTCAGGTTATCCAGGGTATAAACTTCACTATCTCCAGTGGTGTCAATACTGATGATGTTGAACTGGAAATTGCCCCCTGCACTGTACTCTCGGTAGCCTATCTGGTATCCACGAATAATTCCATTTTGCAAGTGCTTCTTTGGAGCCTGAACAGGATAGGAAATATTATATGTTAAGAATATATGTGGAAACACAAATAAATTCTGTCCCTTAAGCACTTTGAATTGCACAGAAAGTCAATGTTTTCTTTAATGAACACCACTCTATTTTTAGGTAATAAATTGAAGGAGTCACAGAAGGCAATAACTCTTTACTATGCTAAACAAATTTCAGGCCAAGTTGTTTATTACCCAGGATATAATCATCAATGAGTTAAAAAGAATCCCAGACTGTTATTTTACTAAAATGCCTAACGGTGAAATATTTTTGAGACCTAATTTAGATTTGGAAGTTTTTCCTGCTTAAATCAAGACGCTGAGGAAGGCACATCTGTTGTGGGCACAGAGATGACCTCTGAAGGCAATAGTGAATCAGAATGTAGGAATTTCTACACTGAATGGCTATTGAAACAAGTGTTTGGCATCCAATCTTTAAAAATGTGCCCCGTAAATGTATTGTACACTACAGAGCTGAGTCACCATACAAGATTCCTGCACTCTGACTGACAGATCTTTCCATTTCAGTAGTCTGTAGCATAAAATATAGTATACAATAAAATAAGCATTGTTAACTTGGTGAGAAAGTCTATTAGTAACAGAAATGTTTGTTCTGTTTCCACTTACATAGATGCTGAAATTTGTTGAACTACTCTTTATTTCATTTTGTAAAAATGTTCCCATCTAATGCTCTGGGTGCATATACAATTATTGTAAAAATTACAATGACCTCTTAGGGCTATGTACAAAAACTAATACACACACACAGATCCCATCAGACTACCCAAACAAGCTCTCCCACTACCATCAGCACACCATACTGAAGTCTATAACCAGATTTCCTAGAGTAACAGGATTTGATTTTCAGATGCCTTGTTTATTTTCCACTGCATTTGGTTTCCAAAAAAGGAGACAAAGCTTCAGGCAGGAATCTCTTCTTAGGATGAGAGTATACAATTCCCCCAGTAACAACAAATTTTCTAAGAGAGTGGTTGCCTCCTGTTTTACTGTTTCAATGTGGACTTTTAGCTAATAAGAAGTAGTAAAGACAACTATACATAGCCTAATCACTAAGTCCTCACACATCAAATCCTCACTGATTTCAGCAGAAGTATGCAAAAGAGATGCAGAATCAGGGCCTAAGTTCATGCATGAGAGACCTCAGGTGGATCTAGAACTATGCTTTCTGATATATAATAGACCAGTTATTTTTCTTGGTTTCCTGAGCAACTCTGTTCTGTTGGGTGATTGAATACATTTCTTTAAAAAGTCACATCTTGTAAAAAATGCATTAGCTGCCAGTGTGGCATCATAGTCTCAATACTTTTAGAGTTTGTTGCTCTTTAAATGATGGTAAGACTTTATATTTTACCACTGGGAGGAGGGGGGAATCTGGCTGGAATTTTAAAAATCTGGATATCTTCATGGGAATGCAGAACGTTTGTCCCAGCTGAGAAGGAAAGATCATAGTTATATTTTAGTGGTTCAGTGAGTAAGTAAAAGGCAAATAGTTTTCTTGGTTGAAGCACTCTGCACTCTGTTTCATAACCATTGCATAAAAAGTGGACCATCTGTGTGAATGGACAGTGTAGTTTTGTTGTTTTAGTAAAAACAAAACAACAAAACAAAATACAAACAAAACAAACCAAAAAAACCCACCAGGGCATAGACAGCAGAATTATTAGAATACTCAGTTAACTGATCATTCATTCACTTTCTTGCTTAAATGTTCTTTTCTTATAATTTGTTGAACTTGAAAATTTGTTGAAAATTTTCTGCCAAAACTGTTTTTAGATGGAAAACTAATTTTTTGTGTGTGAAAACAGTCTCAATGGAAAAATTATTATTTTTTTGGTTCAAAAGCTGAATGTCTGAAAACCAAAATGCTAAAATAGAGTGTAGATGTGGCAGAAGAGGCAGGGGCTTAGATGCCCTGAGTATGATCCTGTTTGAAATGCTGGGCGTGTACATGGAGTGGCTAGACGTGCCTGCAGCTCCTGCCACCACAGCTACAGTCTATTTTTAGTGTGCTAGCTTGATTAGAGCTAGTGTGGGTCTGTCGCCTCAAGCTAGAATTTACACCTGCAGCTTGAAGTGCAGACATACCCGATTAGCAATTCTGGGATGGGTGTCCTTTTCTGACCAGAAACTCAACCCTGTACACCAGAAAGGTTTGTTGAAATCGATATATTGCGGCACCAAGTTTCAGTTGGGACAAATCAGCATTTTCTCACCAAAAAAAAAAAAAAAAACTATAGTGGAAAAATTCCTGACCAGCTTGTGCCTAAATATGGATTTTGGTGCCTGACTCTATGTGAGCAGGTTTGAAAATGTTAGCGGCAATGTTTTACGGTTGTACTTTTTATATAGCAAAGAACCAAGGGTCACTCAATAAAATTACTTGGCAGCAGGTTTAAAAACAAACATAAGGAAGTGCTTCTTCTCACGGCATACAGTCAACCTGTGGAAATCGTTGCGCAGGGATGATGCGAAGGGCAAACGTATAAATGGGTTCAAAAAATAAGTAGACAGGTTCATGGAGGATAGATCCATCAATGGATATTAGCCAAGATGATCAGGAATACAACCCTATGCTCTGGGGGTCCATAGTTTCTTACTGCCAGAAGCTGAGCCTGAACAACAAGGGATGGATGTTATGCAAAGCAATAAGGATGCAGCCTGTTTGTATCCAAGAGGTTGTGTACACGTCACTTGTATAGCAAAGTGCTTATTCGACCCCTAAATGGGGCCATAGAGACTAAGGCCCAGAGTCGTCCTGTCAGAAAAGAAGTCTCCCAGTAAGGATCATGATGGGTGAACTGTAGTCCTAAGGGAAGGGCACAGGAGGGCTACTGACAGAGCAGTAGCCTGAGCTTAGCCAGTGAGGGAGATCCTAGGTGAAAGAAAGAAAGAAAGAAAGAAAGAAAGAAAGAAAGAAAGAAGTCAACTTGTTTCAAACACCATGGTGAAACCTAGCACTGTTTAGATGGTACAACAGATCATCTCTGGACATTTTATATTCTAGAACAACTCTAAATACCACTGAATCAAAGCGACCAGTTTCCTGCCAGACACCTGGGGAACTGAGAGCAAGGGAGACTGGTGCAGCTGTAACCAAAATGTATTACTTCTTAACACACCATACTGAACTGAAAATAATTTTAATTAAGTGAATATCATGCCTCTTATGGTGCCTCTCTAGAGCAGAAGAGTGAAGGTTGTGGTTCATGGTCTGTGGTATATGATAGCTGCAGTAGAGTTAAGGTGTGTGTTTATGGATAGAAGAATAGAGGGTCTGCATTGATATGTGGCTTAAACTTCCATTTCCTTGCTTTTGTGGTTTATGTCCGGTAGGTTGAGTGTGTAGCAACTTTAACTGTTGCACTATTATTATTAATACTATTATTTACTTGTATATGAGTTATAATAAATTATCTTACTGCTACATTATAGTGTATGACATTTGTTCTTTCAGTATAATGTGCTCTTGCATGTTCATTTTACTATAAAGTGTACAAGCCATCACTTGAAAAGTGTTGTAGTTTCACAAAGCAAATCAGTCTTGGCCATGATTCTGAATGCCCTCTGTACAAGAAAGGGACCAAGAAAAATATAACTCCAGCTGCACTCATTTAGATACATTTACTTTCCTGACAGCACACACAGACTAGGTGGTTAAATGTCTAAATGGGTACAATTGCAAGCACAGCTAATTGTGCCCACATTTAATTAAGAGCGCAAAATTATACCTACGATGATGGAGGCAATTTTTGAAAATTTAGGCCAGGAAGTTTCATTTCAGCTGTAAATATCTGCATGGATGTGACTCCATAATGCTTAAGAGGAGATTTTCAAAAGACACCAATAGGCAGTGAGGTGCATAACTCCCACAGAAAGTCAATGGTGGTGCCTAACTCCCATTTGTGCTTTTGGAAATTTCCTCCTTTAAGCATTTCTTCATATAAGGCCAGAGTCAGTATACAGTGTACGTTATTTCAGAAGGTGACTATGTGCTCTCCTGCTAATGGTAAAATATATTAAAGTACAGCAGTTCATGTACCCTCTTTAGCTTTCTCTACTGGTATGTTATGGAGCTTCATTAGGTCTGTTATATGATGCTATTCTTTGTAGCCACAAACCGTTGCTACCTGTAGAAACCACAGCAACAAAAAGTATAATTGTACAACATGAAGGCGATGCAAACATTATCACTGTATATCTGACAAGTAAAAAAGGACTAGCAAAGAATTTTTGCCTGATTGGACAAGTCAGGGTAAAATCACTTCCTTACACATTGCAATAATTTTAAATAGGATGCAATTTGCTGCATTTTATCATTTTATCATCTCCCCTCCCAATCTGAATAATTATATTTTGCTATTAGATTTATATACTAAATGCAATGCTTTGCAGCTGACACATGCACTACAAAGAACAATGCATACATCAGCAGCAAAGGAGAATCATCCCCAGAAACTTAGATCACTGAGGAAACACTGAGTTTTGTGAAAAGCACCTTTAATATTATTTGTACTTTCATTCCACCCTCATGTTTGTGGGGTGGGAAAGAATAAATTTAGGACTGATGATAGGGAAACCTGTATTTGTACTTCAGTGGACAGCCCCTGGAGAGAGTGTTTTCAATGTATCTATTTTAAACTACTACTAACCTACTCAAGAATCCCTAGCATGTGAGGTATCTCTGCATTAGTTGGACAATTCATTAGATATAGTCTGTCTGTCTGCACACACACTTCCTTTATATGCAGGATAATCTTGTTCCATCATGAATTGTCTGAAATGAGTGTGTGCTGGTGTGATAAACTGCCAGCATTCTATAATTATTACCATGACAGTTCAAAAGTTCTGTTACATGGCAAAGTTCACATTGCCACTAAGCTTTCGTGGGTGAATACCCACTTCGTCGGATGCATGCATGTAATACATGTAATGCATGTAATACCCACTTCGTCGGATGCATGCATGTATTCACCCACGAAAGCTTATGCTCCAATACGTCTGTTAGTCTATAAGGTGCCACAGGACCCTTTGTCGCTTCTACAGATCCAGACTAACACAGCTACCCCTCAGATAATTGCCACTAAGTTACAGTAACCATGTAGAATTTCTACACAAGTTAATGGCCATTATGCTGTAACCTTATTTTAACAGTTTACCCTATATATTTCTGAATATGGTATGGAAATTGCCACTCTTATTAAGATTATACATAGTGACTATGCATCTTTATTCTATCCATCAGTGGTCCCCAACCTTTCTGTTGCAATAGCATATTCATGTTCCTAGAAGAGTGTGGCGGGCGCCGAACGACCAGCCGCCGAAATGCCGCCAAGAAGTGGCGTCATCGAGCAGCGTAGCCACCAAAATGCCGCCGAGAAGCAGCAGCATTTCGGCAGCAACGCTTCTTGACGTTGCCGCTTCTCGGAGGTATTTCGGTGGCTGGTTGTCCGGCGGCCGCGCTCCTCAGCAGCGGGTTGTCCGGCGGAAGCGCTCCCTTGTCAGTAGGCGGGCGCACATAAATGCCCCGGCGGGCGCCATGGCGCTCATGGGCACCACGTTGGGGACCACTGCATCAAGATGTACAGTTTGGTTTAACGTATTTATAAACCTACTGGTTTCACTGTCAAACAACATATGTAAAACTTTTCAGGACACTGAATAAAAACAAACCAAGTCACAAGCATTAGGGTTACAGCAGTTACAATGGAGATTTTTAAAAATTGCATTGAAAAAAATAGATAATTTTGACTAAACTACATATGAACTCATGGACTCTACTTTTGATCAAATTGGGACATAGCTCTCCATGCCTCTATCTGTGCAGGCATTCCTTTAGCAAGGGCCTGGGCCAAAATCAATGGAAAGACTCCCATTTCCTCCAAAGGCTTTTGGGGATCATGCCCTATAGTCATATCAGTCCTCAGTGAGCACTAATTTTGTCAGCACAAGGTCTTGCTTGCTTACTCAGAATAAGGACACTTAGAGCACAAATAGCAAATGCAACTCTGCTCAATAGAAATACAGGCCTGCAGCAATGATTTTCCTCTAGAATGTTCTTTCCTGGAATAAAATGACAGGCTTATTGGCAAAGCTTGTAAGATCTGTTGGCAAAATGATCTGCAAATGTTATTCAAAATAAAATACTTCTGATCCACAGTTATTATAATAGTCACCCTAACAACAGCTCTCTGAACAGGCATAAATACTGCTAGAGTCTATGTTTCCTGCTATGGTTACTTACTTTCCAAGTGACCCGAATGCTTTGTGAAGATACAGGCTCAAGCTGAACTTCCTGAGGTGGACCATCAGGAGCTGGTGAGAGAGACAGAGAGAGACACACATCCATCATAAGGCAGGTTTTTATAATGTGGCAGAAATAATCAGAATATACAGTGTTGATGCCAACACTGTGGCATAGAACAGAGGCTTTGGGTTGGTATGAAACCATTTAACAGCATATGAAGCATTGGAAGTATCACTTTACTCAAACAAAACCAAAAGGCTAAGGGGTCTCCACTAGCTGGTTGCACGGTATTTGTGACAATGAAATGTCGTGTACTTCAAGATTTAGCAAGTTTGCAAATAAAACAGGAATGAGTCGCAGGTGACTTTCCTTCAAAAGCCTTGTTTAGTGACATGTTCAAGATGCTTTTCTTTCCCTTTGAAGTCTTCTCTACTGTTGTACTGAATGTGCTTTAAGCTGCTGTGAATGTGCCGGCACTGAAAAGACAGCAGCATCCATTCAGAACATGGCAACTCTTCAACCAGCTTTGATCATTTCAACATGTAGCTTCTGATTAAAATCGTTCTGTTAACTAGAGACTGAGCGTGTTCAGTACAAAATTATTATTTTATGAAGCAAAAACTGCGCAAATAGTTTTTCTGTGTCTAAATATATCAGTGTGGAAGCCATATAAAGAATATCCCGCCTGATTAAATGAGCACGGGACAGTTCCTGCTGGCTCAGTCAGAGGGAGTCTCTCTTGTTATTTAGATACTGCCAACGGTATGTGTGGTGCTTCACAAACAAGTGGGAAGACAAAGTTCTGGTCCTGAGAAACTTCTATCTAAGCTAGACAGTTACAATGCAATGATCGCTGATTGGAGGCAGTTAGTGTTGCAGTGGGGATTTGTAAAAGAAAGCTAACAAAAACAAGCCATTTTAACGGAAGGATGTGAAGGAAGAGACGGAGATATCTCAGAGCTCTAGCAGAAGATTTCTATACATATGAGGTGGCGTGAATAAAAAGTATAAAATCACAACTTTAATAATATGACAAAGGGAGCAAAGGGGGTGAGACTAGGTTGTGAGCGGGAGAGCAGGAGGAAATGGACGTTGCAATGAAAGCACTAGGAGGGGTAAACAGCAGCAAATAACAGCTGCAGTGAAAGAAGTCCATTTGGCTTACATGGGTGAAATTCACACCTGTACAGAGACCTAGCACATGGCTTATGCTCCACTGAAGTCATGTACAAGTCCTATTTTGTGGGATTTTGTTGGCCCTGTGCAGAAAGGTGAATTTCACGCATGGTGAAGTGGAACCATTGCCTATAGCTCATGTGGGTCCTTAGTTTAAGGGCATGTCTACCCTGCAATCAGACACTTGTGGCTGACCCATGCCAGCTAACTCGGGCTCGTGGGGCTCAGGCTAAGCGACTGTTTAGCTGTGGTGTAGATGTTTGGGTTGGGCTGGAGCCTGAGCTCTAGGACCCTCCCACCACGCAGAATGCTAGAGCCCAGGCTCCAGACTGAGTCTGAATGCTTACATAGCAATTAAACCGTCCCTTAGCCTGAGCCCCATGAGTCTACGTTAGCTGGTGTGGGCCAGCCACAGGGTTTAGTTGTGGTGTAGCAGGGGGGAGGGATAGCTCAGTGGTTTGAGCATTGGCCTGCTAAACCCAGGGTTGTGAGTTCAATCCTTGAGGGGGCCATTTAGGGATCTGGGGCAAAAATTGGGGACTGGTCCTGCTTTGAGCAGCGGGTTGGACTAGATGACCTCCTAAGGTCCCTTCTAACCCTGATATTCTATGATTCTATGACCCTAAGTTTCCTATGTAATAACACACAGTAATGAAAACAGAGTGAGTACAACAGCAAGAATGGGGTCACTGCTAGTTCTTTAAGTCAACTCTAGACTCTGACCACCAGTTTACAGACACAAATGTCAACACTCCAGATATATTATTCTGTAGTAGATATGTGCAAAATATTTGGCCCATAAAATGAGCTGATAAAATCCTGGCTTTTCATTGGCATCACAATATGGCAACCATAAATCCCCATTATGCCACAGTTTATTTCGTTCCTCCATGTGCAGAAACATATTCTATGTTTCTGATGTGGAGGTTAATACTGTGACATATTTATTTAGGCTAAACCTTTGCTCGTCTGGTCTGAAGAATTCAGACTCACCACAGGAAGCTCGTGCAGGTAAGAAGGAAATCAGAGAGAAACACTGCCGCAA
Organism: Macrochelys suwanniensis; assembly: GCA_033296515.1. Lineage (NCBI taxonomy): Eukaryota > Metazoa > Chordata > Testudines > Chelydridae > Macrochelys > Macrochelys suwanniensis. The sequence goes on along the minus strand of CM065775.1, from coordinate 155,927,183 downwards.
ACATTAGTGATTGTGCCTTACTTTGTAAAGATTCTGGATTGCTTTGCTATGCTTGGGATAACATATCCTGGACCCAGTTCTGATCTCACATTGGTTTCATAGTAGTACTCCTGATTTACATCAATGTAAGTGAGAGCAGACTCAAGACCTTGCCTGGGGGACTGCGAAGGAGATAGTTGCAGTTGAATGGCTTGTGATAAAGAATATGGTGAGCCCATGACAGAGTGAATGGTTGTATATTGGGTTAGTGGGGAGCTGGGGGGCGGGGGATGAGATAGGTGTGAGGGCAAGTGGAGGGAGAAGGGTCCTGCATCTTGGCAGGGGGATAGATTAGATGACACTTGTGGTCCCTTCTCACCTTCTGGGTCTATGAGTCTAATGGTTATGACAGATGCTGTTATGGACTGTGGGGTGCAGCAGATGGTATAGTGGAGTGAGAGGTGAGGGGGGCTATGACATAGAGTATAGAGGAAGGTGAGTGGTGGAGGCAGACTGTGGGTGCGTTTGTGATGGAGAAGCCATGACAGAGGGTATAGCAGAGTGAGTTTGTGTGAAGGCATTTGGTTAGGGGAGAGGATGGTGATAGAGGGCATAGAGAGGGGAGTGTGCTGTGACAAAGTGTGTGGTAAGGAGGCTGTGACAGAGGTTGCGGTGGAGTGAAATTAGTGTCTTCCAATTTCAATGTACATATTCACCACAACTTACATGATTATGAAGAGTTGCTAGGAATCTAACTACTATCCTGAAGGCAATGAGGTGAATTTCCAGTATGGTTTCCAGGAATTAATTTGGGACCCATAAGTGATTCTTCGCAAAAAGTCCATCCAAAATGTACAAGGTTATGTTAACCTTTTAGGATGGGGTGGGCAACCTGTGCCCTGCGGGCCGCACACGGCCCATCAGGGTAATCCGCTGGCGGGCCATGAGACAGTTTTCTTTACATTGACTGTCCTCAGGCATGGCTGCCACTCGCCATTCCCAGCCAATGGGAGCTGCGGGAAGTGGCACGGGCCATTGGCATGTGCGGGCTACCACTTCCTGCAGCTCCCATTGGCTGGGAACGGTGAACCACGGCCAGTGGGCGGCTGTGCCTGAGGACGGTCAATGTAAACAAACTGTCTCGCAGCCTGCCAGTGGATTACTCTGATGGGTCGCGTGTGGCCTGCGGGCTGCAGGTTGCCCACCACTGCCTTAGGGTATGTGTACAGTGCAATTAAAAACCCACGGCTGGGCCATGGCAGCTGACTTGGGCTTGCAGGGCTCAGGCTGTGGGGCTGTATCATTGCGGTGTAAACTTCTGGACTAGGCTGAAGCCTGGGGCTCTAGAACCCTGTGAAGTGGGAGGGTCCCTGGGCTCAGGCTGCAGCCCAAGCCTGGAATGTCTACACCACAATGAAGCAGCCCCGCAGAGGCCAGCCACAGATTTTTAATTGCAGTATGTCTGCACTGCAGCTGGGAGTGAACCTCCCAGCCCAGGTAGACAGACTCATGCTCAAGCTAGCATGCTAAAAATAGCAGTATGGACAGTGCAGCTCGGGTGGCTGTTCAGGCTCTGAAGCCCATCCAACACCTCTGGTTCTGAGCTTGAGTCGCTAGCCCATGTCTCTGCCAGAACCGCGATATCCACACTGCTATTTTAGCATGACAACTTGAGCCATGCTAGCGCCAAGTCTGCCGACCTGGGTCCTTCCCAACTGCAGTGTAGTCTTAGCCTTATACACATACACTAAATCCACTGAGCCTTTGATAACTATTCGCATGCGGGAGCCAACTTTCCTGCAGCCTTGCTTGCTCTAGGATGCCATACATTTCTCTAGGGCCTTCCATCTAAGCATCTCCAAAGGATTTACAGACATGACAGATTTAAGCCTCATAACATCCCTGTGAGGCAGGTAAATGTTTTATCCCCATTGTACACATGAGGAGACTGAGGCACAGAGAAGATAAACGAGCATAAGGTCACTTGGAGTCTGTGACAAAGCCAGAAAGAGAACCCCGAGAGCTCACCTTGCACTGCTAAACTTTAACAATACACAGAAACAAAGAAAAACAAGCCCTCTGCTTTCCTTTCAAACACTGACGGAAATGAGCTCTCCCAGTCTATTTTTCAAAGCAGTGACTATTAAAGGTTATTGGGGGGAAAAGCTCCAATAGCCCTGAAATCAGCTCCAGATTAGTGAAAGGACAGAGGATATTGCTTGACTCTCCTCCTGCTGAAGGCATCCTTTTCAGTTTACTTTCTAATAACTAATGCCGGCAGCCTGGAGTCGCACTAGTGTAGGATATGTAATCTGCACCTTCGCAGTGAAGGGGTTTGGATTTTTAAATTTTTAATGTTGTTTTTCTCAAGCCTTCATTTTGATCTCTTCCCTTAGGTGTCTCCCTCCTGCTCAGCACCCTGTGCTAATTTAACCCTCCTGATGTAAGAGCAGCAAACAGCAAACAATGACAAACGACTGCACGTCTGCATACTGTGCGACTGATCAAACCAAAACCAAGACAACAAATGCCGTTGCCTTGCCTAGACTTGCCCTTCCCTCTGCTGATTGCTCCCTGAATAAATCAATGACTTTTGACTGCGGTTCCACATAACTGACCTTTCACTCTGACTGGACAGCTCCTTAATGAGAGCAGTGAAAGGCCCAGTCATCCTGAAACTAGGTCAGGAGGCAGAGGATAAAATGTGACATCCAGGTTTCAGCCTGCTAATGGGGAAGCTAGTCTTTAATGGGAGGTCAGTTGCTGATGCTGACATGTTAATTATCAGACAAAAGAAAGTCAATAAGTAAGAAACACTCCAAGTTTATTAACAGCACATACTAACAACTTGTGTGAGTATATGAGAGACACCATTTATTTAGGAGATTTTGGAGAGGGGAGAGTGAGAGGTGGAGGTACTCCGGGCTCAGGGGATGGGTAACCTGTTTCTCTAAAGATTTCACATTCACCTTGCAAACAGGAAAAACATTTCTGCATTCAGCATGTAGTTTAAAAGCAAACAAATTACTCATCCTTTCCTTGATGTATAGTAAAGCAATCTGCCATCTGCCCCACCACTGAAGAATCATATAAAATTAAAACTCATAATGCAGAGTTCTGTTCATTCTCTCTTCCTTTTCTAACACAGACATTATTTGTGGGCATAATATATATGCTGAAAAAGGGCATAGGGGAAAAAATGAATGCAGCTCATGTTGTCTCCTGTTTGCTTCGGTTTGCACAGTAAGCCTTTGTGCTCTTATTCTTTGTCAGAAATCCTTGAGAACTGAGAATCTGATCTCACAGCAAGGGGTAAATTTTCACTGCAGTGATTTAGTCTTCTATTAATATTAATAAGATTTGCACAGCCAAATTCTCATGTGTGGGCTGAAAATGGTGCCACTGAACCTAGATCATCATGTAGCTTTAGAATGCGGTGGGGCTTTAACTGTCACAATCCACCCCCAACCACTTAAATTATTATTTTACCTCTCAACTGTACATAGATTCATAGATTCCAAGGCCAAAAGGGACCATGGCGATCATAGGCTGACCTCCTGTAAAACACAAGGCCTTAGGGCTTCCCAAAAATAACTCCTAGCACATATCTTTGGAGGGGGTGGGGGAGGTGGAACCAAGCACGGAGGTATTAGCATGTTAGCATAGGAAAAAATATGCATGGTGCCGGTATGCTTTTCAAACAAGAAATGGCAGATTCTTGTATGGCCTGGAGTTTTCAAAGGAACCTAAGGGATATAGGAATTTCAGTGGTGTTCGTATGTTGAACTTCCGTAGGCTCCTTTGGTTAATCCCAGCTGTGATTTCTATTCATTTAATTACAGTATGTATCTTTGAGGGGAGATATTTGCAGAACATAATTCCAGGAACAAAACGATACGGCATTGGCTTCGGAAAGAGGGAGGCACCAGAGCAAAGGAAAGCAATAAAGGATAACTTCTTTCACTTCAGCAAGTGAGACAAATAGAGACTTGAATGCAAAGAAGCCACTGCATACCACAATTACAGGGGCTACCCCGGGCATTAAGGGGAAGGTGTTGGCAGAGTCCCCTTGCCAGACAGAACAAAGAGATAGTGGCGCTGCTATGACTGCTCTGTGAAAAGTCAGTCACTTGCCCTCCTGGCTGGAGAGGAAGTGCTGCAATGGCCAATGCCCTCTGAGGTGGAGGACTGCATGAAAATTACTTTTTTTAAATTTAATAACGTTAATTAATATTAATTAATTACAGCAAACTAACTTTAATTGCAGTCAGCACATTAAATGGGTGGAGAATAGCTCAATGATGACATTATTTGTGTAGATCAACATTTTCAATCTTGGGAATCTTAAATTAGGCACCTAAATCCATATTTGGGTGCTTAAACAGGGATTTAAATGCATAGCTTCAAGTCCCCAAGGTGGAAAATTTGGGGCCTGATGTCTTCTTTGACCACTAGATGCCACTGAACAGCTTTAACGACAGGCCTGCACAATGCCGTTGCTGAAGTCATGCTTTCTTGGAATACTGTAGCATCCTCTGTGAGATAGGTGTAGTAGCGTAGCTGGTGTTTCAAACAGAAATTTCTAGTAAGGAAGAAAATTTGAGCTCAGGTAAGATTTAGGCCAGCGGTTCTCAAACGGGGGGCTGCAGCCCCCTAGGGGTCCACAAGACCTTTCAGGGGGGCCACAGGACCCCCCGGCTGAAATCCGGTGCACCGAGCCCTGGCACGACCCCCACAAAAGCCGGCAGCTGTGCAGCGTGGAGTTGAAACCAGCAGCGGCATGGGGCAGAAGCTGGGAGCCCCGGTGCCCCTGGGTCTGAAGCCAGGAGCGGTGCAGAGATGAAGCCAGGAGCCCCAGCATCCCCTCGGTCTAAAGCTGGGAGCGGTGTAGGGCTGATGCCAGGAGCCCTGGTGCCACCCCCCAGGGCTGAAGCTGGCAGCAGTGTGGGGCAGAAGCTGGGAGCCCCAGTGCCCCCCCCGCCCCGATCTGAAGCTGGGAGCGGTGCAGGACTGAAGACGGGAGCCCTGGCACCCCCCCTCCCCCCCAACCCCCGCTGAAGCTGGGAGAGGTGGTGGGGCCTCGCACCCCCGCCCCCATCTGAAACCAGCAGGGGCGTGGGGCTGAAGCCAGGAGCCCCGGTGCTGCCCCCCGCCCCCCGCTGAAGTTGGGAGCAGTGCACGGATTAATCCCTCCCTGCGGGCAGAAGCCCTGAGCCCATGGGCAGAGTTGGGAGGCACAAGGGTGTTGCTCCCCCAAACTGCAGTGCCTTACCCAGAGTGGGGCCATCCTGGGGTCAGCCCTAGCTACCCCTCTCCCTGCACCCTGAGTGGTTTTCAAACTTCTTGAATTGAGTCCCCGCTTTGAGTTAGATTTTTTGGTTGCATCCCCCCTGGATGGCCTGCTGAGGTAAGTCAGGGAGTGGAGGTGGCACTCCCTCCCTGGATCGTGTTGTGTGGAGTTGGCCTGAGCCCCACCTGCCCTTGCCCACCTCCAAATAAAAGTCAAACTACGCCTATGCCCAAGGCCTCCTCTCCCCTGCCCCCCCCCCCCCGCCCCCGCCCCCGCCAGCCCAGAGCCCTGAGTCCTCCCTTACCCACACTGGGCCTAGCAGTTTTCATAGCATGTCAAGTGGGACCTCAGAGAGAAAAGGTTGAGAAGCCCTGATTTAGACAATACAAATCCAGAACATACCTGCTTCATCCGTAGTGATAGTGAGCTCATTGCTTGCTTCGCTCTTGCCAATGCGGTTTTTGGCATACATGCGGATGTTGTAGGTCGAGGAAGGGTGGAGGTCAATGATAGTGGCCTGGTTCAGCTGAGGAGAGACGTCTTTGGTTCGCTGAACGGAATCCCAGGAGTCTATTGAATAAATGGGGGGAGAGAAAAAACTAAAGACAATTTTGCATTCATTTTGTTATTTCAAATATTTAACTAACTCAGCCTTATAAGAGAAGACCTCCTGTTTTCAGCATCAGCACTGGGAAAATTTTGCTAATACAGCCTAAATGTATCGCATTTCTCTTCAGTACTCCTTCTCACTGATCAAAGCTCTTAAAGAAAGAGTTCTCACCCTAGGGTGCATGAATAGGTCCAAAGGGCTTGCTACAGCCCTCTTTTTTATAGTGAAATGAGAGTGAGACGGGTCCCCCAATTTTTTTTTTTTTGTGATATGGGAAAAGGATGAGATCCACTGCCCTAAAGGAATTCCATCCAGTGCTCCTCAGAGGGAAGGTTGGTTACAGTTACAAAGAGCCTTGAAAGGAAGTTGTTCAAGAAGAATGAAAAGGGGGACAGGAAGGATTCTTAGAGATGCAAAGGATCATTTAGAAAAATATTTTTTTTTTAATATTTTAAATTCTTAAGGGCCCACTCCTGCAAGCTTATTCAATGAACTAAGCAGATAATTAAGCATGATCTTAAGTGGGATTGGGGCCAGAGTATTTGATACCTTTCAGTATCGAGTTCTAAGCCACTGAGACATGTTTTCAGGTTAACGATGCAGATCCAAATTTAATGAGATTTAACATCAGTGGAGTCATTAATCCCATGAGTTGTCTGTATGTGCTTGTAAAAGGAGGAATTTTATCCAGATTAAATCAATATCTAAAGAAATCTGGGGTTATCCACATTTAGCATTCACTAAACTTGCTTGACACGTGGTATTAGAAAGGACAGAATTTGGTTGCATGTAGTAACCACTTGGCCTCAATGTAACATTAAATCAGTCCAAATAAAACAACGGGACTCATCTGTTTTAAATCATCTTGACATCTCTTATGTGTTGTCATCTGTCATTTCTGTCCTACTGTATTGCATATTCCTCCTTTAACCTCTGCAGTATCCTATGGGATTTAGCTGGGAGGTATACCGTAGTGTTGTATAAAGAGGGTCACTGCGGGCAGCATCATGAAAAGCTCACCAGACAGAAAAGTCTCGGTTAAAAATAGGAAAGCAGAGCAGGAAACAATATACTGTGTCCAGTTTTTGAGGCAGTGTGTAATTCTCTCTCTCGCTGTCTCCGTGGCATCCCTTAGAGATGGGCAAATTGTTTACATATTAAACAATTTTGTTAGTTGCAGAACAATTTCATTCTTCCTCTGTCTGTTTGTATTTCATTGATGCTCATTTAAAAACTCCTAAACATGTAGGTATCAATTGATGCAGTGCTAATCAACTGCATCTGAATTCATGTACTACTCGTCACTGCTGCCTTTGCAGTGGTACTCCCAGAATGCCTAAAGGCCTCCTCTGCGTATAGCCTCAATAACATTTCCTTGGAATACTCTTTGTACACTTTATGGACATTTTACAATGGTGCTAAAAACTGAAACTGTCCTGATGTGTCTTGGAAAACTGTTAACATTTGAATTAGTGACAGTAGCCATCACCCTTCAAAATGCTGCAATTTGGGGATTGCCATACCAGAATAAACCAATTGTTCATTTATACAGAATATACAGTATTCTGTATATAAGACTGGTCAATGCCAAATACTTCAGAAGAAAGAATTAAACCACCATACTATATGAAATGGGGAATCATTCAGTGATGAACAAACCTCAAAATGTTTAAAGTTCATAAAAGCATCCAGAAATGGGAGACTCTCTACTAGGTGTACAGCTGGCAAAACATATTCCTATGCTACCCTCCCTGCAGCCATTGTCACTGGAGGGCAAGAAGGAAGCATAGCTGGAATGCACTGCATTCTGGCTCTCTTTCGCTGTCAGATGGTCCTTCGGGGACTATTGCCAGCTGATACATTTAAGAGCAGCTATTGGGCTAATCTGGGGCTGGGCAAAGAATCAGGGGACTGAAACTGGCTCCCTGATGATCCCACAACTCAGATGCACTCTGCAGAATCTCAGGGTAGCAGAGAATCTGGCCTGTAATATTTAGCAATGGCTGTTGTTGTTAGAATAGTGCATAGGGACCTCAGCCAAGATATATGCCCGATTGTGCTTAGCACTATAGAAACATAGAGAAAGACAGTCTCTGTCCCAGTTTGTTATGTCAACAGTTCTGGACTAAAAAGATCCAGTTTGTATGAAGGATTAAGTAAACTTCCTTTGTGGTAGACGATAATTTTTATTTGAATATTTTACAAAATTGATTATGATTTTTAAAAAGATTTCCTTCAACGTTAGTGGTTTTTAAAAAACTATTAAGTTACTCAAATCAGAGAATCCAGCCTGAAAACCCCCCTAGGTTCTTTGTAGATTAAATAATGACATACCAAAATAAGGGAGGAGGTGGAAAACCAGAATCTTCATGACTTCTAGATATATTTTGTTCCAGATTGATAGAGTGTAGGTAATACATGGATTTTAGAGTATATTTTGATATAAATTTCTGAGGGAAAAATAAAAAAAGCTTGAGACACATAGACAAGAAAGAAATTGTTTAATTTCTCTCCAGTGTTGTTGCCAGCTGACACAACAAAAAATAAATGTTGATTTAAATTCTGCTGCTAAATTATACAAATAAAATGATTGTTCCTGTGTAGGCAGTAAAATAATCATCCAGTTGGGTACTGTGATTGATTTATGGCTCTTTTGTTTTCCTGCTACCATACTAAAGCATTTTAAAATCAATGTATTTAATAGGGTTTTAACTTAGAAATAATATACAGAACCGGTAAGAACCATACATAAATGAAGCAAAAAGAAAGCATAAAATTTCAGTTCATTTTTCCCTCCCAAAAAGAGATTTAAAAAAAATATCAGGCAATTCTCAGTGCTATATAAAATGCACCTCGACAGAAAGTGTTTATGAAAAGCCATAGCTCTGTGTTGTATTTTTCACTAATTCCTAAGATAATGATTGACCCACAAAGGTCCATTTATAGAATCTAGCTAGGCTAAATATGTTTTATATTGTACTTTACTTCTGATTTAGGGGAAAGATTGTATATATAATATTTTAGCCAACATTGTGAATTTCTATTTTGTGTGTGAGATGCCATCTAGTGATACTATTTAAAACTGCACACATTTGTGGCACATGTTGCTAAAAGCTGTATGATTTCTTGAAGCTATTCTTGTCAGGCTGCAGATAAAGACCTTGATTCTGCAAATCCATGCACAGCATGAAGGAAGGAATGCAGAGCTGTCGTACTTAAATGCAAGTGTGAGCTGAGTCTATATATAGGTATGAGGAATGCTAAGCACTAGGCATAATCCTCCCTTTGTGCACCTTGCTCCCTAACTTTCAAGGATGCAGCGTCAAAAATAGGCAGGGTATGGACAAAGAAGGGACATGTTTCAGAAGACATAAGCTCAAGCATGATGAGACACCTGGTTACATCGTGTCCCCTTCCCCTGGTCCCTTCTCCTGCTAGAAGGCTGGAGTAATTTAGTGACCAAACAGCAGTAATTTCACTGCAGTCAAATTCCTGGGCCATAAACTGGATTAAGACACAGTTCCTAAAGCCATGTGATTATATCAAAATCTCAACTTTTATTTTTAAAAAAAGTTTCTGGTCCACCTGGTTATAAAGAAAAGCTTGAAAATGTGACACATAAAGGATGCAAGAATGTCTGCCTAAATCTGAAGGGAAACTGAGACAACAGCTGAAAGAGGGATGAATTACCCCATTCATCTCAATGAGGTGTTAATTCCAAAGACCAACTCCTCCAGAGAGCCCTGCAACCCCTCGACACCTTTTGTTCTGGAGGACTATGTGTGTGGAAGGAGGATCAGAGTCCCACCGATCCAACAGTGACACCCCAGTTGTTGGAATAAGTATGGGAAACCCCTCTTTCTGCCATCCCTGAAGAGAGGGTGTGGGCCCTGCTGCCATTCCTGGTGGAGAGATGGGAGCCTCATGATGCCTATAAAATCATGAATGTTGTGGAGAAAGTGAATAGGGAAGTGCTATTTACCCTTTCACTTAACGCAAGAACCATTGGGGGGGGTCACTCAATTAAATTAATAGGCAGTGGGTTTAACACAAGTATAAGGAAGTATTTCTTCACACAAAACACAGTCAACCTGTGGAACTCATTGCCAGGGGATGTTGCAAAGGCCAAAAGTATAGGTGTGTTTAAAAAAGAATTAGACCAGTTCATGGAGGACAGGTCCATCAGTGCCTACTAGCCAAGATAGTCAGCGATGCCCTAAACCTTTGACTGCCAGAAGCTGGGACTGGATGACAGGGGGTAGATCACTCAATATTTGTCCTGTTCTGTTCATTTCCTCAGAAACATCTGACATCTGGCATCTGCCACTGTCAGAAACCAAGATACTGGGCTAGAGGGACCATTGGTCCGACCCAGTATAGCCGTTCTTATGTTGCCCTGCCTTTCTGTGACAGGAGAGGGGCCCACTGCCATTTCAAATGGGGAAAGGGCCATGGTGCATGGGTGGGGCCATGAGAGGCCCCATCTCATGATGCGCCTAAACCAGAGATTGCCTGTATATGGTCCTAGGTTGCCCTGTGCTCCCCAGACTTGCTCATCACACTTTACCTTATAACACAACACTCAGCACCTGCATTGTACAGGATCAAGTCTACAGTAAAAACATCTTGGTGAGAGTGAAAAGGGCTAATGACAATCTAATGCAGTGTGATTGGGCAATAATTTCAAAAATAGATTACTAAACACTGCATGCCATTTTAATCTGCAGAATGCTTCTTTCCCATGCTGCTCCTGAATGGCCCCCTCACATCCTCCTCTGCCTTTGCTACAGTTCATTCATTCATGTAAAAGGCCTTTGAGTCATATTCTCATGGAAGTCATGGAAACTGAATTTTCTTATCTTCTGTGATTTCCCCTGTTTAACTACTTATCAGTACTCTTTTAAAATTGCAGGCGCTTCAGAGCTACAAATGCTTCTTACTTGGCCAGTGGGTAGGTCTGGGTGATGGAAGATGAGCTCAGGATGCTTGTCAAAGGTTTGTGGCCATTTCTGTCATTCTGGAAGTGGCAGTAAATCTGGTTGCTTTCTGAGAACAATTACAAGTGGGTTTACTCAAGAGTTGGAATGAAGCTTTCACTGGAGCGTGTTAGGGTGGGTTTGGTATCAGAGAAAGAGAAAGGGAGATGACATTGGGTTACTGATTAGGAACGGTTGTTGGATTGTTGGTTGGATTGGGGGTTTGCTGGAAGTACTGTACCTATGACTTTAGCCTTTTTTCCCCAGTGACTTGTCTGTGAAATTTTTAAATATTCACCTAAGACTTACTGTAGGTAGAACTTTGTTCATTAACTGATATTTCTAGGCTGACACACATTTTAAGACTTGCAAATAAGACACTCAAGTATAATATAATCAGAAAAAACCATCGTACACATATTCATGTTGGGTGTAATGTGTATGGCCATAAAGCCATAGCTGGGAGAGTAGTGTCCTGAGGTCTTTCCATGAATTCTCACTTGAAGCAGAAGTTCCAGAATAGGTGGGAAAAGAATCACCCCTTCTGGGTTCTAGTCACCAGTCTGACTGCTATACAATCACTAGGACCCAGGTACCTAAGTAGTCAGTTGGCATATCCAGCAGTAATCCGTAATGTTATTTCTTAAGTATCTAATTCTCTTTAAACATAACTATACTGGTTATTTTCACTTTTATTCTTGGTAGGTATTACAGATGCTTATCATCTGCTGTGTGAATGTTTTGCCTAAATTATCTTCTAGCCTGTTTTTTCCTTCTTTCGTCTGTGTACACGAAGCCCTGGGTTTAATATTAGTTCAAGGATCTTATCTTCCTATGATCACTGTCTCTCTTAACATCTGAAAAAATTCAGTGATAACCGCTCTTGACTCTCTTTTTCTTCAGCATTGCTTTCCCCAGCCATTCTGCATAAGTTAACTTTACCAGTGCTTTCGTATTTTTTGTTGCCTTTCTATCTTCTTGATGATTTTTCTATAGAATTGTGACCAAAAACTGGGCATAGTAGTTCAGTGCAAATAATCACTATACAGATTTTAAAGTTTTGTCTTATACACCAGTTCCTCCACCCATTCCTTTTTTCTTTCCAGACTCAAACTTTTATTATTATAATGTGCCCTAGTCACATAACCACTTTTTAAACTACTGTGCTATCCTTGCTACTGGTTTATCATGTGGTATTGTTCAGATGCAGTTTTGAAATCCAAGTACATTATGTTGACTACTTCACCCTTGCATGCACTCTGTATTATCATCTGAAAAGATTCCACCAGATTTACCAGAGAAGATATAGACCCTGATTCTGGGATGCATTCTTGCCCCTTTACATCACTCTTCCACCCTAGTAGGAGAGGAAAACAGTTGGATGGCTCCAGGCAGGACGTATCCTGATGCAGGGGATTCCCTGAGCAGTGTAGGGGTAGGCTCAGAGTTGGAGGAGGGTGCGTCAGGGAGGGATGGCATTCTAAACTCCGCTTCTTCTGGGTTGGTGGAGTGGATTACAGGTGGATGGGGAAAGCCAGACCCAGAAACATGGAAGTGCACACATAACTTAAAGTCATATCACCTGCTAAGCTGCACATCCTGGGCTGTGCTTCCAGGGATGCTAGACTAAGAATCTGGCCCATAATCTTTAGGGAACCATACTCACTGGTATAATTTCAATTTTGAAATAATGTAATTTCTCCTTAAAAAACAAACAAACAAACCCCCCTGATTTATGAGCAGTTTATACAACCAAGTGTGATGTTTGCTACTATTTTGTGGCACAGAATTCTCCTAACTCCCACTTCCTAACCTAGCAATAGTAATATTAATATGCTATTTTTGCATATCAAAGACCATGCACAGGTAGGATTGCTACCTCTGTGCTACGCAAACTGGGATGCCCAGGATGATCCTGAACCCATAAAACTGAACAGCTGGCAGTGTGTACTGAGCACCCCTACAGACTTCCTGGGACAGCCACCTCAAAAAAAAAAAGAAACAATCCAGGGAAAACCTGAACAGTGGTAATCCCATGCACAGGAAAAATACAATACAGACCAATCGAATGCAAAATATTAAAGACATATAGTGGAATATAATTTGTATAATTAGTTATCAGTTTCAAAGAGTTAAAAATATAACGTTATACAAATACTCTCTTATTATTAATTTAATCAGCAATATGTTTGCACCGATAACCATATATATTCAAAATATATGTCCACAGATACAGTAACTCCTCACTTAACGTTGTAGTTATGTTCCTGAAAAATGCAACTTTAAGTGAAATGATGTTAAGCGAATCCAATTTCCCCATAAGAATGAATGTAAATGGGGGGGGTTAGGTTCCAGGGAATTTTTTTTTTTTTGCCGTACAGTACTGTACTATAGTTGGGAGGTTCCCCGGCCTTACCTCACACAGGCACAGCCCACTGGCACTGGAGACAAGGGGGCAGGCAAGGAGGCTGAAGGTGCTGTAGGCTAGGAGAAGCATGTTGCGCAGCAGCAGCGGCAGCTTCCCCTACTGTGCAAGCATCAGGGGTGGGGGGGCTCACCCCTCAGCCCACCCACTCTACTCCTTCCCCCAAACCCCACCCTTGACCCGGATCTTCTCCCCCCCCCCACGTCATCCCCCTTTACTTCTCAGGCTGCTCCCTCGCTCCTACCCCCTCCTTCCTGCCTCCTAAATGCGGCAAGCCAGCTGATTGCTGTGGGCAGGAGGCGGGGGGGAGGGAGAGGAAGGGAAGGCGCTGATCCGTGGTGTCTGCCAGTGGGGGGGACGCTGTGGGGAGGGGGGGGGGAGCGTAGGGAGGCTGCCTGCTGTGGAGAAAGCAGGCAGCCAAACAACGTAACAGTGGAGCATTGCTCAACTTTAAACGAGCATGTTCCCTAATTGATCAGCAATGTAACAACGAAATAACGTTAACCGGGGCGACTTTAAGCGAGGAGTTCCTGTAATCTCCGTAGACAGAGTACAACAAACACCAAGATGAGAAGCAGCACAAAACAAACAAACAAACAAACAAATTCAATATCCCTTTTTAATATCTTTTAAAGCTTTCTTATCAATAAGGTGAATCTTATTCATCTATAATTTTCTGCTTCCTTCCTAGTCCTTTCTTGGGCCATGATATACAAGAGTATTTAAACATAGGCTTAAATTTTAAGTATTACGTTAACTTGTATGGACTTCAATGGAACGTGAACATATGCTTAAAGACAAACCTGTGTTTAAATTCTTTCCTGATTAGGGATGATTTCCTGAACCAGGAGTTATGTTTATTTTCTTCCAGTTCTTCAAGTTTTCACCATTCTCCAATGACCCTTTCAGTTCTGCTCCATAACCCTGTATCTTTTTTGCATTTTCTATTCCTATACAGGGTATTTTCCTTCTTTCCCCTCCGATAATTTGAAAGACTTTATTTGTGGGTGTGTAACGTCTTACAAAGTTGCATATAAAATGTTTGTGAAACGGATGGCCTCACATCTTTCATCTACATGTTTGTAACACTAAATTAACCACAATAGCATAACACACAGCAACAACATATTATATGTGAGAAAGCATAAATGAAAGTGATGTTGTGACCTTACCAGTAACTCTTTCTGCCAACAGTCCAAACACAGTTGAAACTCAAGCCAGTGTGCACCTTTTACGTTACAGAGCAAATGATGTTCAGCCCAGAGGCAGAGCTATGATATTTAATCCAAAAGTTCATATATTTAATGGTTTAAAATGTCACTGTCTCTGTATTTTCCCTTTAAGAATACGAATTAGCACACCTGTCGTGATACTGGCAGATGGGTTAGCTTTACTTATGAGCTGCATGTTGATATGGCTGAATGCTGACTTAGCAGAAATATATCTGCTTACGTTGTACTGCAGATATGTGCCACTAGCCTGTCCCTTGCAGCATTTCAGAGGTTACTGCAAACTCAGCTTGGTGGCTCAGCAAGCTACTATACAGCTTGCTTTGTCTATCCTAGTACATTCCCAAGACTGCATTTTGGCTCCTAACCCTGCTGTTCAGGTGAAACGTCACACAACCCTACGTGCAACAGAAGAGAATTTCTGTAGTTCAGCACTCCAGATAAAAGGTCACTGTTCAGAGAAATTACCCCACTGGGAAAAATGGGCAGTGGGGAAAAAAAATAGAAGGAGATAAAGCTAATGATAGTGGCCTAGTACCATTGAGCATTCATTGTGGCAGTCACAAGCTGGAATGGCTAAGGCTGCATCAGTAAATCTGTGGATATCCCAATAAAAAAAGGGTAGAGCAACAATCCAAATATAAACAAAATGATCATAACACAAGAAATCAAAAACAGTGAAATGGTAAAAGACAAAGCTGACTGTAGAAAAATAAACAGACTGTCCAGGAAGAATTTCCATCAAGATGTTTTGATTTCTGAGTCACTGTTTACAGTACAAACAAAATAACGAAGGAATACAAACAAGTTATGAGAAATGGATCACTTGCAAATGAAGACTATCTCTTACCAGACTTGTTCTTGCATTCAATATCGTAGCCTGTGATCAGGCTATTTCCATCAAATCCCATGGTCCATCTGAGGGCAATGCTGCGTGCTCTCACCTCTCGGATTTCTATTTCAGGAGGATCTGGTGGCTCTGAGTTAACAGACAGACTCTGCTTTAGTCAAAAGAACGCCGGTACTAAGCATAAGCTATAATAATGAGCATGGCTCTAACGTGGTCTGTTAACAGGATGATCTCATGCCATTTTCTCTGCTCCCTCATTAATATCTATAGTCATTTAACCACCCATTGAAGAACATTTTGCGGAGGAAGGAAAAGTCACTTTTCAAAATAAGAGTGACTGAATTTGTCTTGGATTACTAGCTAATGGTAGGCCTGCATAGATGCAACATATTGTAGTATTGCTTAAATTCCACTCCCATTTGCAGTATTCATGCCAGGGGAGGTTCTGGCTATAACTGTCACACTGCATTGGTATGTTGACATTTTGAATGTATGTGATGGTATATACATAAGGACAGTACTTTTAGGGCTAAACTATCGGGGGGGGGGAATAAGAATCCCAACCCTTTGAATGTAGATGCATAAAAGAAGAGTTCAAAACCGAGGGCCTGATTCTCATTTACACTAAGCCCACTTTAAGCTGTTACACAATGTGGCATATATATATATCTTATGCCCATTTTAAAATCTCTTTACATTGCCAGAGCAGTATAAAGGACCCTTAGGGCAAATGAGAATTTGGCTCCCAGTTTCCTCCTGACTTTCTTGACAGGGCTGGTTCAGACATGCTGTGGAACCTGTAGTCACAGGGAACCAAGGGTTGGGAGAAAGATTTTTTGCAAGTAGTAGAAATGTTATGCTCCAAGGCATAAAAAGCAAATGAGCTAGTGTCATGTGGCAAACCAGCAGTGACCAGTGGCTGAGTTCCGCCTCTGCTCTGCATCTAAAATACCATCACCGTAAACCACTCCACAACCTGCTGCTGTCTGCCCGACTGAACTCGCCACAGGAGGGAGAACCCAGCCCCAAGCGATATAGGCTACTGGAGCCTGAGTTGCACAACTATATTAACATTTATTTTGACTGATTAAACTTGAAATATTTTGTTTCTAAATATAGAGTAGGTTTAACATTTCTCCTGAAAAAAAATCACATCAAATTGCTTTTGCTTTATTTCACCTGAGTTTAAACCATTTTCTTAGTTTAAAAAATAAATAAACCAGCCCTCCTGTATACCGTCCCTACAGTATATGTGCTGGATGGATTTTTATGTCTGACAAGTAGATTGTCAACTAGTGCATCTAAGAAATACTCCCTTTACTCATCTGTACATTTCTACAAAGACTCTGGAGTTTAAGCTTCATTGTGATTCATTCTATGGTGCTAGAAAATATGAGTTTAAGATTCTGATGCACCTTCTAATTTCTCAGACAATTAGGAATATGTTTAATTAGGGACTAGCACCTCCCCCCCAAAACAGATTTCTGAGCATGGCATACACTTACTGTACTACAATAGTTGTGTTTTTTTCCTTATGTTGTCCTCTTCCTACCTTGCACAGTGAGCTGAATTATTCCACGGTCCTCCCCGTAAGAATTGATAGCGTGGCAGGAAAAGAAGCCAGAATCTTCACGCACAGTTGGCAAAATCTAGAGGTGGATTGAAAAGAAGCCTTTGATTCAACAATATGTACAGAAGACAAACAAATGTAAGCATCTTTCAGAGACAGGGTGGGGAAATGATACAAACTGTTTCTCTTTGCAGTAGTACACAGATATTGTATGTGTGTATATACATGGAATATACAAACACACATGTAACTATGCAGAATAAATATTAATGGCACGAGTGTAAGGTCCAAAAAGCTGGTATCTATCAAGACTAGAAGCAAGAGCTAAATCTACTAGAAAGCTGGGCATCTTCCCTTTCCAGTGGTAGAACCCTTTTTTAGCTCTGTTGGGTTACATGAGGTCAGATCTTTAATTTTTCACTGATCCAGGGCTCAATACTCCCTATTCTGCACCTAAGATCACTTTAATAATTTACTTTGGAAGCATGAAAGAAACTTTTCTTTGGCAGGTTGTTTTTTTTAAAGGAAAATGGCAGATGTTTGAAGCAACTTAATATCTGGAAGTAATCCAAGTGGAGATGGATTTGTGGGCAGAGTGCAGGTGAGGTAGTGAAAAATGCATAATAAATGCAATGTAATGTTCAGTGTCACAAATTATTGCATGAAACTCTGAATATAAGCACCATAATAATGATATTGGGCTGAGATTTTTTTATACCAGGTGTCTGCCTCAGGTGACTGTTTTTTTAAATTTCAGTCACAATGGTCAAACCCCATGCTTTGGATAGGGTGACCAAACAGTAAATGTGAAAAATCGGGACGGGGGTGGGCGGTAATAGAAGCCCATATAAGAAAAACACCCAAAAATCGGGACTGTCCCTATAAAGTCGGGACATCTGGTCACCTTAGCTTTGGAACAGGGACCTGAAATTTGGGAGGGGGGTGACTGTGTCAGGGTTGTGCCTTTTTTTCATCCGCTTGAAAATCCACCCAAATATACCCAAGTAATAAGACTTTGAAAAATCCCAGTTTGTAAATGCACAATAGAGAGCTTTGACGTCAGCAGCTAAAATCTCCACAGACTGCCTCCTAACTGAGCATGTTCAAACCTCAGCTCGAAGTGCTGACTAGACTGTTCATGCATCGTCCCCTCATAAATCCTACATGTGACAGGACTGCACATGAACCATCCACACAAATTTACTGAGCACGCTGCATCCTCTCTCTTCTCCCAGAGCTGACCAGATTCTGCATGAGTCATACTCACAGAGTGGCTGAGCATGCGCCTTCCAGCCCAGGGCTACATCGTAGAAGCTGGAGTTTCCCTGTAATGGCTGCTCCCAGCTGCTCCAGGCCAGGATGGGGCCAAGCAAAGGAACTGAGAGAAAGGAACCTGTCTCTCCTGTGCTCTCAATAAGTCCCCTGCTCATGATCCAGGCAGTGCGGAGAAGGAAACTGTTTGATTCTAACATAGAGAGGGCAGGGAATTGTGGGAAGCGAAAGGATGGTCTCATGGTTAAAGCAGCTGAATGCTGCCCTGGAGGACTGGATTTTATCCCTGCCTCTGTCCCAGAGTTCTTATGTGATAATCGGCAAATCACTAAAACCAGACTTTTCACAGATGGTCACTAATTGTGTTTTTCTCATTTTCTGGGTGCCTGACTTGAGACCCTTGGATCTGATTTGCAGAAGTGCTGAACACTCATAGTTGCAACTGAAATCAATGGGAGCTGTGCTTTTACCATATAAAGTCTATATAATGCTACATACTCTGAAAAATCAAGTTATAGGAATCTTAAAATGGACACCCAAAATTAGTGGAAACATTTGACCATAATCTCTCTGTGCCTCCACTCCCCATCTGTAAAATGGGGATAATACTTCCACTTCACCTCACCAGACTGTCTGTGACGATAGATTAATTAATGTTTGAGAAGCACTCAGATAGTATAATTATGAGTGCCATAGAGAATCCTATGAGCAAATGAATAGTTTTATATTCAGAACAGAGTTTGAATAGTGTGTAGTAAATATGGCCTGGGGCCCACACAGAACAATTAAAATAAAATATATATCTATATATTCAATAGCTGTTCATTAAGTGAGCACTGTCCATCCCGTGTACTGAATGAGGCAGGGTTTCCTGTGGAAAAAACATTATGTAATCATGTAATTAAAGACTATGAGGGGGACAAATTAAGATTGCACGGGCAACCTTAATTCTGACATTTCTTAACTTTTGAGAGCCTGACTTTGCAACCTTAATAATATTCTTGTAACTTTTTTGTGAATTTATATATATAGCTCTCTCTCTATATATATAGCACTACCATATTATTTCATGAACAATTTGCTAACCAAGAAAGGGATTAATGCCCCAATCTTGCACATAGAAGTGCTATCATATGCACCCAGATGGAATCACACTAAAATCAGCAAGATGGCTGTGGGTGCAGGAACCCATGCTAATGTATCTATTTGCACAACAGATTTATTTGAATGAAATAAATATTATTCACCGCATACGTACACACACACACACATACACACACACACTTAGGAGCTTATCCTCTCTCGCTGAAGTCAATGACAAAACTCACATTGACTTCAACAAAAGTAGAACAGGAGCTTTACTGGATATTCTTCAAAACATCTTCGAGCTAGTGAAGAAAGAGCTATATTTTACTGTGTGAGTATAACTTAGCATCATCACAGAGCTAGAGTTATTTCCTTGAGTCTGATATAAAACATCTCTTATTTTCTTATATTCTTATATTGTTTTTTTTTTACAGTGTAATTGAAAAGCAGTACTGGAATCAACAAGAATTTCACCAAATTATGCAGAACGTTTTGCATTGTATTCTTTGGAAGGTTTTTTTGAAAATCTGTGGGGTTTTTTTTTAGTATATTACTAAATATACATGCGAAAACATAGATGGACGGGTTAGTAACTTATGTTTATTGATGAGTTTTAAATAAAACTCACTGTTTAATTCACCTGATCTTGTCTTTTCTTAATCCTTCTCATCTGCTGTTCCAAATATTTTTCTTCCCAAAGACCTTCCACTTCCTTTTATCCCTCCCTTTGCAGATGTTGTCAGTCCCTCCTCCACTACATCTTTCCATCCATCCCCAGACAGAAGACAGAACGGCTTAACAGAGGAGCTGCAGAAAAGTGAAGTGTTGCTTAGCCCTGCTGCCCAGAGAGAAGTGGGGGCAAAACAGC
Source organism: Macrochelys suwanniensis (assembly GCA_033296515.1). Classification (NCBI taxonomy): domain Eukaryota; kingdom Metazoa; phylum Chordata; order Testudines; family Chelydridae; genus Macrochelys; species Macrochelys suwanniensis. The sequence goes on along the minus strand of CM065775.1, from coordinate 155,907,028 downwards.
CGTGTTGGTGCCCTTCCCATGTAGAGGTGGGGGATAAGGGGATCTAGAGCCTGGAGGGATTCCAGGGATCTAGAGCTTGGAGGGATTCCTAGTGACAAATCACACTAGAAACAATACTTAAAAGCAAAATAAGATGAAAGAAAGGTGCCCCAATTGCTACATTAGGCATGGCATCCACCTAAACCTTTAAATACAGGGTATTTGGACCAAAATGTGCAGGAGCATCAGATGTAGCCTGTGTTGATGTCCTTAGTCCTGATGTCAATTTCAACACTAAGGGTACGTCTACACTACCCGCTGATCCGGCTATCGGGGATCGATTTATCGCGTCTAGTATAGACGCGATAAATCGATCCCCGATCACTCTGCCGTCGACTCCTGTACTCCACCGCGGCGAGAGGCGGAAGCAGAGTCGATGGGGGAGCAGCGGCAGTCAACCCCACGCCGTGAGGATGCGAGGGAAGTCGACCTAAGATACGTTGACTTCAGCTACGCTATTCTCATAGCTGAAGTTGCATATCTTAGGTCGATCCCTCCCACCCCAGTGTAGACCAGGGCTAAGAAGGGCTGTATTACAAAACCACTTTAGGATTTATCGCCTGGTCTCAGCTACTTGGATAGTGCGTTATATATATACTGGTAATACAGCCTCCAGGCCAAATTGTGGCTGTGCCAGGCTGGATGCTGTGATGGGGAGAGGGCGCAAGAAGCCCTTTGTCACTTGCTTAGCACACCTGTGCAGGAGGCAGCATTATTTGGCTGCAGGCTGCCATAATGGAAGAAGGGGCAAGCCAGCACCACGAGAAATGATACTGTATCCAGAATGCATTTCTAGGCAGAGTGAGGGCAGGGTCATGGCACCAGCCTACTAGGATAGCTTCACTTGTTTAGCAAGGGCTACCTCTACTCTTTCTTCCACTAGTGCCCATGCGACACTATGCCTCACAAAGCCATAATGCCATTAAGGTGGTACACCTCCTCCCCATACCCTTTCCAACTGAGCCTCTTCTGGCTTCACTGAGCCCTGTCTACATGTGACAGCTAAAGAAGATTCATAGCTATGATACCACCTTAGAGCTGTATTTCACATAAGTAACAGCAAAGCTGTGAAATATGACTTCTTGCTACCTGGCTGGATGATTTTTGCTACAATATCCAGTATCTGCTGAATATTAACAGACACAGTGCAAGTCCTTCTCATGTCCCTGAGGCACTTTTTCCTTTAACCTCACTTGGTTTAGGATATTTAATGGACATTTTATCTGATTATTACTGTGACTGCCTGGTTGCCACTCAGAAGCCCAGATGGGAAGAGGGAGAGAAGGCACTTGAAAAACACAGGGCCTGATTCTCTTCCTTCTTACACTGATTTTGTACCAATATGACTTCACTGACTTCAGTGGGGTTACCCCTGACTCAAACCAGTGTAAGCAAGAGGCGCATCAGACTAAAGTCATTATTTTTAGATTGGCAGAAAGGTTGGGCAGCTGCTCTAGAACAGGGGTCTCAAACTCAAATTACCACGAGGGCTGCATGAGGACTAGTGCATTGGCCCGAGGGCCGCATCACTGACCTCGCCCCCTCGCTGCCCCCGGCCCCGCCCCCACTCCACCCCTTCCATTAGGCCCCGCCCCTTCTCCGCCTCCTCCCCTGTGCGCACGGCTTCCTGCTCCTCCCCCCTCCCTCCCAGAAACTGCGAAGCTCTTCCCATGCAGCCAGTGGAGCTCTTCCCTGAGGCCCACCGGGCTCCCCGCGCCCCATCCCCACCCCCCCATTTTTAAATTTTTTAATTTTTTTTTACCCCCAGGCAGTTCCCGCCACCAGAACAACTGTTTGGTGGCGGGAACTGCCTGGGGGTTTAAAATTTTTGGTTTTATTAAAATTATTTTTTTTTAAAGGAGGGTGGGGGGGGGGGTGAGGGGAGCCCGGCGGGCCGCAGGGAAGAGCTCCGCAGGCCGTGTGTTTGAGACCCCTGCTCTAGAATGATGTATAAACAGATCATCGGTCACTTAGCTTTAGTACCTGCAGGGTAGAGATGACTTCATCACCCACTTCCTTGGTGGAAACAAGATAGCGGGACATTTCAGGGTTAATGATTCGATCCTCTTTCTCCCAGCGGACTATGATGGGTTTCTCTCCATGTGCTGTGCAGCTCATCTCCTTCTTTTGACCCTGTGTTGCCAAAGTGGTGTTTGGATAGGAAGTGATCATAGCAGGAACTAAAAATAAAAAACAAGGCAGCTCATCAGTGAGACAGCTACTCTAACTGAGGTCTGGCCTTGGAGTCTCAGGCTCAGCCACGCTCTTGATATGTCACTAGCTAGCACAAATATTTAGACAATGGTTTTATTTTCATTTTTATGTACTGTAAGAAACAATATTTTAACTGAAGATGGTCCCGAGCCAACATCTGAGATCCAAACAATTCTTCCTACACGTTAGGGAGCCAGGAATCTAGATTTGAAGCTTGAGTTCATCCTTATCTTTAATACTTTAAAATATGCATAGATACAGAAAATTACTGTGAGCCATAAGCAGTCAGGTACGTGGCCTGAAAGATTCAGCAGAAATGCCTGAGGAAGACCAATGGAACATGCATTTACATTTCTATTTATTTATAAATATATTCTGCATTATTGTCAGCATTACAGTGGAGATCAGGGCCCCATTAAGCTAGGAGCTGTACAAAAACACAAGAGACAGATAGCTGCACAGAGGAACTTACGATCTATGTATGCAGAGTATATAATTATCAGATGTACTGCACGTTTATATATAAAGCTGATGCTAAATCTAACCTGATTTTCTCCTACTATACTGAGTAGTCAGTTTTCAGCCTATTCACACTAATTGTCTGCTGTGTTGGCTCTACAGGGCTAAGAAGACTAAAAAGACTGTAAAATCTTACTTTTGTCACAATCTATATAAAGAAAATGCAATTTTCAAGTTTCATTTCAAAATCTACATTATGGCATAGATGTAATTATCTGTAGTGCTTAGAAGTCTTTTACTGCATGTCCTCCCCTCACGGTTCCTTAAAAAGACAGGCTCAGAACTGACAAATCCAAAACTGAACCTCTGCTCACAATATCATTTCAACAAAATCAGACCCTGAAATCTCTGCCTTCCTTTGACACTGAGTGATGCAATAAAGCGAACCACAGCTGAGTGACTCACCAAGAACAAGCACACAGGGGTGCTGGGTTAATTTGTAGTTGCTGCACTGCACTGTCCCTCTGCACTGCTTGTTCTGTTCTCATGAGCCAGAAGGTACTGACATTTAGAAGACTCCTAAATTTTGACAGTAGCCTGATCACAAGAAAGGAGCAGCAGAGCCACGCAGAGGAACAGTGTGGCATCAGCTTTGTGTCCAATTGTATATGTAAGTTTCTGAACAACATGCTCTAAAGCAGGCCAGGATGGGCCGTGGAGCAATCAGACATGTAACCCATGGAGTGGGCGACTTAGGGCCACTGCCTTTTCCCACCGCACACATTGGCCAAAACGTGAGCACTGCCCCAAACGCTGTGATCTGCTGCTGAATATCACATTACACTCACTCCTGACCACCTCTGGCTTTTCTACACAGCATTTTGGAGCAAGCCACCCAGCCTGCGTCAATAGCCCTGAGCTTGCAGCACTTGTGCTGGAGCTCTAAGACTAGCTGTACAGGCAATACTTTCAGTTGCAGCTAAGGCTGGAGCTCAGGCTCTGGAGTCAAGGGGTGTGTGTGGCTTCAGAGCCCAGCTCCAGCCTGAGCGGCAACTTCAGAGTGCTCTCTATCCAGATATTTTTGGAGTGCTAGCAAGAGCCCCTCTAATCCAAGTTGGTTGGCTTCGGCTGGGAGGCTCTCTCCAAAATGCTGTGTAGACATACGCCTAGACTCTGCTCCCTGAGTTGCCACCTGAGGGAGTGAAGGAGAAGTGCCTTATTCCCTCACACATCTGGCTCCCCGTTTATGTGGAGATCATGGCAGGAGAGAAGAAAGAACCGTTCAGTAATTAGAACCCAGCCTGGCCTGCGCTGCTGCTGCAGCATCAGAATGAGAAGCGGTTAAGGTCCTTCTTCTTGTCTGTCCGATAAGCCAGCCACAGCCTTCCGCTTCTTTCCAGGAAAGGAACAAAGCCTGCTTTCTTTTCTTCATCTTGGAGTCAGGCAGGCTAAGTGTTCCCTTCTTCCGGGTACTACCACCATTAAGCTGTTGGCTGAGCAGAGTGAGAAAACAGTCCCCATCTGAGGAATTGACTGAAGTAAGTCTGCTGAAGACAGCCACATCCATCTTTACACTGACAGGAAGTAGGTTTGCCCCCAGATTGGATTGTGGGTACAGTCTTGAAGATGTGTCCTCTGACCTTGGGTTTCCCGATATGACACCATTATATCTTGTGCCTGTGGTAGCCTGTTGTGCCTCACCCTGCTATCCAGTGTTTGGAATAACAGTAGATAAAAGGGTGTGGACATGAGTGTCAATGGATAAGGTCAGGCAGATATGAGATGTGTTACCACTGTAACGATGCTGCCTCTGGCGGGACACAACTGAGAGTATCAATTCAGGACAAATTGCTTAGAGCAGGGTAGTTACAGCCCGAAGCTGGGTTTCCTTTATTATTAAGGCACACCAAACCAGCCAAACAGAGAGGACTTCGGTCTCACCCCACTGGCTAACCATAAGTCATACAAGCAATTCCCTTAGACACTCCAGTTTTCCAGTATCACCACCAGTGCCACTCATTATGGGGATGAATGGTTATGAAAACCAATACCCCAGTAAAAGAAAAAAGGTTCTCCCGATCCCAAAGGACCAAGCCCCTGACCCAGGTCAATATATAAGTCATATCTTACCCACAAATCATGCTGTTGCTAATCCTCTAAAATCTAAAGATTTATTCATAAAAAGAAAGAAATACAGATGAGAGCTAGAATTGGTTAAATGGAATCAATTACATACAGTAATGACAAAGTTCTTGGTTCAGGCTTGTAGCAGTGATGGAATAAACTGCAGGCTCAAATCAAGTTTCTGGAGTGCATCCACACCTTGGATGGGTCATTCAGTCCTTTGTTCAGAGCTTCAGTTTGTAGCAAAGTTACTCCAGAGGTAAGAAGCAGGATTGAATACAAAATGGAGATGATGCAGCTGCTGTTTATATTCTCTGCCCTGTGGAAGGACACCCCTTTGTTCTTACTGTGGAAAATTACAGCAGCAAGATGGAGTTTGGAGTCACATGGGCAAGTCACATGTCCATGCATGACTCAGTTCTTTACAGGCCGATGCCATTGTTTACATGTTCGTTTGAACGTTCCCAGGAAAGCTCAGATGTGGATTGGCGTTACCCAAAGTCCATTGTCAGTTAAGTGTTTCTTGATTGCGCACTTAATCTGCAAATATATTTCTCAAGAAGCTGACCAAATGCTTCACTAATGCTACTTAAATTCAAACACATTGAGATACAAGTACATAGCCAATATTCATAACTTTAACTACAAAATGATACACACATACAGATATACAGCAGTAGCGTAGCCGGGGGGGAGCAGGGGGAGCGGCCGCTCCCCCATGAGGAAAAGTGGCGCTAAGGCGCCGCCAGAGCCTCGCTAGGGCGGCGCTTTAAAAGGCCCGCGGCTCCTGCCGCTGCGGGGAGCCAGGGGCCTTTTAAAGCGCTCCCCCACCCCCAGCCCCGCTGCCAGAGCCAGGGGGGTGTGCTTTAAAAGGCCCGCAGCTCCAGCCGCAGCAAGCCGCCCCTTGTCTCCCCGCTGAGCTGCTGAGCGGGGAGACAAGGGGCAGCCGCAGCAAGCCGCCCCTGGTCTCCCCGCTGAGCTGCTGAGTGGGGAGACAAGGGGCAGCCGCAGCGAGCCGCCCATTGTCTCCCAGCTCAGCGGGGAGGCAGCCGCCCGCCGTAGCAAGCTGCCCCTTGTCTCTCCGCTCAGCAGCTCAGCGGGGAGGCAGCAGGCAGCCGCAGCAAGCCACCCCTTGTCTCCCGGCTCAGCAGCTCAGCGGGGAGACAAGGGGCAGCGGCGGCAAGCCGCCCCTTGTCTCTCCGCTCAGCAGCTGAGCTGCTGAGCGGGGAGGCAGCGGGCAGCTGCCCACCGCCCCCCAAATCTTGGCGCCCTAGGTGACCACCTAGGGTAGCCTAGTGGGCGCGCCGGCCCTGCCAGCAGCTCCTGCCGCTGCGGGGAGCCGCGGGCCTTTTAAAGCGCCGCCGGAGCCCCGGTGCCGGAGCTCCGGCAGCGGTGCTTTAAAGGGCCCGGGGCTCCACAGCAGCTGGAGCCCCGGGCCCTTTAAAGCGCTGCAGGGTGAGTACAGGGGGAGCGGGAGGCGCCTTTTTATAGCACCGCCACTCCCCCTGTGCTCAAGACCTGGCTACGCTACTGATATACAGATAGCATAATCATAATCAGCAAATTATAACCTTTTTGTAGACACCTCACATGACAACCTTTGTACAATATTTGCTGCAAATGTATAACAGTAGTTGCAATAATCTATACGGTCAAAGTTTATGTCAATAACGTCACACCCTGCTAGCTAGTGTTTGGAATAACAGTGGATCAAAGGGTGTGGACATGAGTGTCAATGGATAAGGACAGGCAGATATGAGGAGTGTCGGTGGATAGAGGCGATGAAGGATTAACCCTTTCAAATGCTCTGGACTGAGACTCAAAACGTTGCTTCACTGCCTCAGCCCTCTCCAAGCCTTGGAAAGTAATGAAAAAATAAAGACCTTCCATGCGGGGGGCGGAGGGGTGAGAGGGAGCATAGGAGAAACACAGTAAATTTTTGTTATAATATGTTCATATGACAAATAAAATCTTAAAGACATGATTTCAGGCCTCCACTAACAGCCATTCAGGCAGTTAAAAACACAACTAATACTTTTCCGTGTCAACCCTTGCTGTAGGGTTGTTATGCAGTCATGAATGGGAGGAAAGGGGGCCTGGGCAATTGTGAATAGGAAGGACGTCCGTCACTCAGTTAAGATCTGGCCCACGCTGAAAAAGTTTGAAAGCTCTGTGTGCTGAACGGAACCACCTTCCTCTGAATTGACTCAGGCCCTTTACTTGGAGGAGCCTGGGGGCGGGAGTAGAGGGAGGACACTCCTTGCCAACCTCTCACATCCAGAGCTACTTCCACAGTACAGTTCTCTCCACTTCTATGTCTGGTGAGCCTGCCTCTTTCTGTCAGGCAAACAGTCAATTTGTTTCATTTACATTTTTGTGGGTCTCAATTTCAGAAAGAAAGTAGTGCCACTCAACTTGGTTCGGGCCTTTCCAGTCTCTTCTTTCAGACTAAGCCATTGCTAGTGGACAGAAGAAGAAACCTTTTTTAAACGAATTACTATAATTGCTGTTTTGAAATGCTAATGTTTGGTGGCATGACCTTTTCACATGTCAGAGCTATTGATGCTTGGATATGACAATATGTCAGGATGCAGCCCTTTCCGTTAGAAGGGTTTCTGAACCATAACAAACTGATCTGATAATTAACAGGGTTGTGGAGCTGTGGGTTAGAATTAAAAATTGGATCTAATTACAGAAGGAATTCTTAGAAAGGTTTTCTCTGAGATATGATACACTTACCAGGCATCATTATGCAGTCTGATTACCTATGTCTTGTAAAATTGTTTGTATGTTAAATCCGGATAAACTTTCTTACAGAGAAGTGTTCCCCATTAAAGATTACTTAGAAGAGGAAACTGAGTTGAGAGAAATTCTTGCTTTCATAAAAAAAAGTGGTGGTCCCCATTTCTCCAGGAGTCTCATGAAATATAATACTGTACTGCTCAGCTGATTTATTTCACAAAAGTATGACTTTCCAACTATCAAGAAGGCCATATATTCAGAGGGTCAGCTTTTGTGGCATGCACCCATTGCATCTAAATTTACAAATCAGTAAATTAGGCATATACAGTTATCCAATTTATGGACACAAAGGTGGGTTTTATACGTGTACCTGGGGGCACTGGCACATTTTGGTCCTGGTCCTGCAACTTTGGGCAGACAGCTGCACCTATGCACTACATGTTGTAGGAAATGAAAAGGAGGCCCTTTGAAAATGTGGCTTACAAGTTCTAGCGGCAAGTGCCTGAGCTTGCACCTTTGAATTTACTCAGAGCAGGCATGGGGCGTAGAAGTTCACAGGCATTTTCTGTTTGTTGTAAACTATGCTCAGACAGTATTTCTACAGTAGTGTATGAACTCAATATTCACACATTTGGTTAATCATGGAAGCTAGCAATGGGAAAAATGATTAAATTATCTAGTTGATTGATTCCCCTATCAGTATGGGATATAGTCCCCAGATATAGGTTATAGCATGATGTAGAATTCAGTAAAAAGGGGAACAAAGAGGACCTGGGGAATTATAGACCAGTCAGCCTAACGCTGATACCTGGATACTGGAACAATTTATTAAAAAACAGTTTGTAAGCACCTAGGGAATAATAGGGTGATAAGTAATAGCCAGCATGGATCTGTCAAGAAAAAATCATGCCAAGCCACCCTAATTTCCTTCTTTGACAGGGTTACTGGCCTACTGGATAGGAAGGGAAGCAGTAGATGTGCTATAGCTTAAATTTAGTGGGGCTTTTGACATAATCCCACATAATATTCTCATAAGCAAATTAGGGAAATGTGGTTAAACTGAAATTACTATAAAGTGGGCACAAAACTGGTTGAAAAACCATACTCAAGGAGTAGTTATCAATGGTATGCTGTCAGATTGGGAGGATGTATCCAGGGAAGTCCTACAATGGTCTGGTCCTGGGTCCAGTACTATGATGTATTTTCATTAATGACTTGGATAATGGAGTGGAGATTATGTTTATAAAATTTGGAAGTGACACCAAGCTGGGAGGGGTTGCAAGCACGCTGGAAACCAGGATTAGAATTCAAAATGACCTTGACAAATTAGAGAATTGGTCTGAAATAAACATGATGAAATTCAATAAAGAAAAGTGCAAAGCAGGAGCAGCTGTAGCATGGATTCAATTGCACCCACCATGAAACCAAGCCGGCCAAACCTGAGTAGCACTGTGAATCTATGTGCCGGGTCACAACGGCTGGAGTGGGGAACCCAACCCAGCCCAGCCCCATGGGACAGGAGCTCCCACTGCAGGGTGAGGTCACTCTCCAGCTGCCCCTCCCTCTGGGCTTCCCCTCCATATCGAGACGGGATTAGGGTTGCGGTGCTGGGGCAGAGGGAACTTCCGTGGGTGATCGGTGACCCCCTTGACTACAGTATAGTGCACCCATTGAATTGAGCAGCTACCTCTGCCCCGGTACAAAGTATTACCACTTAGAAGGAAAAATCATACGCACAAATGCAAAAAGGAGAATAACTGGGTAGGTGGTAGTACTGCTGAAAAGGATCTGGGGTTATAGTGGATCACAACTGACTATGAGCCAACAATGTGATACAGTTGCAAAAAAGGCTAATATCATTCTGAGGTGTATTAACAGGTTTGTCTTATGTAAGACATGAGAGGTAATTGTCACACTCTACTTGGCACTGGTGAGGCCTCAGCTGGAGTACTGTGTCCAGTTTTGGGTACCACACTTTAGGAAAGATGTGGACAGATTGGTCAGAGTCTAGAGGAGAGCAACAAAAATAATAAACATTTTAGAAAACCTGTCCTATGAAGAAAGCTTAAAAAAACTGGGCATGTTTAGTCTTTTAAGAAATGAAGGAGGAGGGGTGGGGCCACCAGGGGAAGGGGGACGGAGGGCTGAAAATAGTCTTCAAATAAGTGAAAAGGTTCTTTTAAAGATGACAGTGATCAATGATTGTCCATGTCCACTGAAAGTAGAACATGAAGTAATCGACTTAATCTGCAACAAGGGAGATTTAGGTGAGATATTAAGAAAAACTTTCTAACTATAAGGATAGTTAAACTCTGGAACAGGCTTTCAAGGGGGTTTGTGGAATTCTTGTCATTGGTGGTTTTTAAGAACATAAGAACATAAGAAAGGCCGTACTGGGTCAGACCAAAGGTCCATCCAGCCAGTATCCTGTCCACCGACAGTGGCCAATGCCAGGTCACCCGGAGTGAGTGGACCTAACAGGTAATGATCAAGTGATCTCTCTCCTGACATCCATCACCCCTCTCTGACAAACAGAGGCTAAGGACACCATTCCTTACCCATCCTGGTTAATAGACATTAATGGACTTAATCTCCATGAATGTATCCAGTTCTCTTTTAAACCCTGTTATAGTCCTAGCCTTCACAGCCTCCTCAGGCAAGGAGTTCCACAGGTTGACTGTGCGCTGTGTGAAGAAGAACTTCCTTTTATTTGTTTTAAACCTGCTGCCCACTAATTTCATTGGGTGGCCCCTAGTTCTTCTATTATGGGAACAAGTAAATAACTTTTCCTTTTTCACTTCCTCCACATCACTCATAATTTTATATACCTCTATCATATCCCCCCTTAGTCTCCTCTTTTCCAAGCTAAAAAGTCCTAGCCTCTTTAATCTCTTCTCATATGGGACCCGTTCCAGACCCCTAATCATTGTAGTTGCCCTTCTCTGAACCTTTTCTAATGCCAGTATATCCTTTTTGAGATGAGGAGACCACATTTGTACGCAGTATTCAAGATGTGGGCGCACTATGGATTTGTATAAGGGCAATAAGATATTCTCTGTCTTATTCTCTATCCCTTTTTTAATGATTCCTAACATCCTGTTTGCTTTTTTGACTGCCACTGCACACTGCGTGGACATCTTCAGAGAACTATCTATGATGACTCCAAGATCTTTTTCTTGATTAGTTGTAGCTAAATTAGCCCCCATCATATTGTATGTATAGTTTGGGTTATTTTTTTCAATGTGCATTACTTTACATTTATCCACATTAAATTTCATTTGCCATTTTGTTGCCCAATCATTTAGTTTTGTGAGATCTTTTTGAAGTTCTTCGCAGTCTGCTTTGGTCTTAACTATCTTGAGCAGCTTAGTATCATCTGCAAACTTTGCCGCCTCACTGTTTACCCCTTCTTCCAAATCATTTATGAATAAGTTGAATAGGATTGGTCCTAGGACTGACCCTTGGGGAACACCACTAGTTACCTCTCTCCATTCTGAAAATTTACCATTTATTCCTACCCTTTGTTCCCTGTCTTTTAACCAGTTCTCAATCCATGAAAGGATCTTCCCTCTTATCCCATGGCAACTTAATTTACGTAAGAGCCTTTGGTGAGAGACCTTGTCAAAGGCTTTCTGGAAATCTAAGTACACTATGTCTACTGGATCGCCCTTGTCCACATGTCTGTTGACCCCTTCAAAGAACTCTAATAGATTAGTAAGACATGATTTCCCTTTACAGAAACCATGTTGACTTTTGCCCAACAATTTATGTTCTTCTATGTGCCTGACAATTTTATTCTTTACTATTGTTTCAACTATTTTTCCCGGTACGGATGTTAAACTTACCGGTCTGTAATTGCTGGGATCACCTCTAGAGCCTTTTTTAAATATTGGGGAACAAGTGAGACAAACACCTGTCAGGGATGGTCTAGGTTTATTGGTCTTGCCTTGGTGCCTCTTGAGGTGCCTTCCAGACCTACAATTTCTATGATTCTGTGTGTAATTGATTTTTTGGTTCGGGGGCCAAATCAAAAAATTTGAAAAAAACTCCCAGTATTTCTAAACTTAATTTGTTCTATTTTCTCATCAAAATGAAAAAAAAAACCCACAAAGTTTGTTTCAGATTGAAAATCACACAAAATGAAACAAAACCATGAAACCAGGTTTTTTTCAGTTTTTCATTTTGCCTTGTTGTTTTACGGTGTTTTTTATTTGGAACGAAGAAAAAAACAGTTTTTCATTTTGTTTTGTTTCTGCTTTTTTAAAACTTTTTTTTTAAATAAAGAGAGCTAAATTTCAAAACGAAAAGTTTCAAAATGAAAAGTCAAAACATTTAATTTCAAAATGGTCTAAATGAACCATTTTGACCTGTTTGAAAAAAAATCCATTTTTTTTCAGCTAAAACTATTCACCAAATTCAATCTGAATTCATTAATATTTTCTCTAGTACCATAAAACTGATAACAAGTATCTCTCCCTCTACTACAGACTTGTAGTTCAAGAATGTCCTGGACACAAGTCCGAGAATAATTTAATTTAAATACTCGCTGCATGAATTTAATTACTCAAACATTAAATCTCATATGGCCTACAAAATGAAAGGGGGGTATTTTAAATGCTTAACTCAAAAGGGTCAGCTTAATAAAATTTTTGTTTGATATTTTCAGAATCTGAGTGCAGTGTTCTATAATACTAATATTTCTATGAGTACTCAAAGTCCAAAACTGATATTTTACTTCAGAGGTATACATAAGAATCTTAAAAATACATTGTGCGATTACAAAACACAGGTACTGCATCTACCAATTTGCATGTCTGAGTCACAATCTGCTTTCGTGGCAACTATACATTGCCCCGTACATTGAGCTAGTGGCAAAGGCAGAATTTAGCACTGTATAGCTGCAAAAAATGTGAAGTTTGGCTCTGAATCTGAATTCCCCGAGCTTCAGGGAAATTTGGTTTGGGAGTTCTTTTTTCTTTTCTCTAGTTTTAACTGTGCCAGCAAACAGCTAACTAACTGATATTTCAATGCCAAACCAAACTCCATTCCTATCCTTTTTCCTTTATAAAATTTTTTTTATGATTTGGGGGAGTCTGTCTATGTGCAGCTTATGAATTCTGGTTGACATTGGGACCTTCTGTGTATCTGTATCAGACTGCAAACTCTATTTTGAATGCGGAGATTGTTTGCCTTCTCTGTTGTCTTTTGCCTCCATATTGAGCTAACACTCACAGGCGATAACAGAAGAAATTCATGCACCTGGCACATGGCTAACAATAGATGGTCATTAACCTTTGATGATTGAACATTCAAATGGAATACCCTTGGACAAAGAGATGGCTGCTACCCAGTGAACACCAGTTTTTCAAGTCTGAACTTCAGGGGTGAGATAACTAAGCAACGAATCACCTGACTTTGATCACCTGATGAGGCTGCCAAAAGGGATTGGAGGTTCTAAAAGAGAGGGCCTCTCGTTGAATAGGGGATGGTGTGGGGGAAGAGTATGTGTGGAGGGATACTGACTGGAAGAATCAGAGAGAGACATGCTATGATTCAGAGGAGAAACCATGAACTGCAGGAGAGGGGTCAACAACACTGCAGAAGACTCTGACCTAAGCCCAAGGAATGTTCCAGGGTGGGGAGGGAACCGAGGCAGGGAAATGTTTATAAGATCTATGTATCTTTTTTTCCCCCTGGATCTGTGCATCTTTTGTGCTCGCTAATGTAAAGAATAATTGTGTTTAGAAATCTTTGCAAAGCCTGTGTATGTTATGTGCTACACCTAGCATGTGTCCCTGAAAAAAATGAATGGTAAAACCACAGTGCGCACAAGGATACAGCTCTGGGAGAGTGTTTGGTGAAGCTACTGGGGGGTTAGCATGCTGGTCCTGGGGCAGCTGGGCCATCTGGTCCTGTTTTGTTAAGCAGTAACAGACACAGAGCCTGTGCCCAGGAAATGTACCAGAGAGGCCAAGGAAAGACAGTGTGACAGCCTACTCAGAGGAAGGGAAGCTTAAGGACACATGGGACTAGTGGGACCCAAACACAGCAGTCTGAGGAGTGTCCAGCAGAGGGAGTGTTACCAGGGCTGTGTGTGTGACACAAGTAAATAGCTCATAAGAAACAAAATATTTAAGCAAACTTTCTTAGAAAGGACACTAGAAAAATTATATAAGAAGAAATCTGTTTATTCTTTACTGAAAACTGTATCCCTCCTTAGCCTCCGTTTCCTCTAACACAGTCATCAGCACTGAGTCTTCATTGACATAGCACGCTGATTTCTTTCTCTCCACAATCTGTTTGCAATGATCCTAACCCATAAACTCTCCAAGACTCTCCTCTTATTCTCCCTCCATGTCAAAAGAAGATCTCTGGTATCAAAGCCACATTCCTAAGACTGCATGTTTCTCTTTCCTTCTATCTTTAACCAACTATTGTTAAGTGGTGTAAACAGCTTAATTAAATATCTTGGTTCTTTATTGACAAACCATCTTGAACAATCTATTTAATAAAACCAATAAAATATATTTCTCAGTAGAATTTAAGTCACCCTTTCGGCTTTATTGGCATAAGAAAAGTGCCGAAATCAAAATCCAAATTCAAACAACTTCTGACATTAGGAACATTCAGATTGAGAGAAATAGACTGTGGAACAAACTCCCACAGCATGTCATCAAAATTTAGTAAGATTCAGACAAGAATATTTATATGAATAACAAGAAGTCATAGTTGTAGCAGTAAATACTTACTTTAAAGTGTTTTGGAAGGGATATAAAGCATCATGATTCAGGGCTTAACCATCTCCAGTTATTAGGATTTAGGAGGAGGCTTCCCTACGGGCCAGATTACCCCACATCTGCCTACTGGGGAGTTCTTTGCATAGTATCTGTTGCTGTGCTGACCCCTGTTAAAGATAGGATTGTGGACTATATAGACCATAGGTCTGAGCCAGTATGACAATTCGTATCTTCAAGATCTGAATTTTGCAGTGTGAGCCTAGATCTACTGGTATGTATGTAGTGAGGGTTCTGTGTTTAAAGCTGGTCTTCTGCCTGGAAGGATGATGGTTTAATTTTTTACACGTCAACCAGTTATCTTCCCCTTCCTTAAGTGGACATTGTAGGAAATAACTTCACTGGTAGAGATTGTTAACTACCTCATCCAAAATCAAGGTGCAGAATTAAGTAGAAGAGGTTACTATTAAGAACTGTTGAATTGATTCAGATAAAATAAGAAATTGTGCAGACACCTTACACCTAAATCTCAAACTAAACTGAACCTGGACCTTTACTGAGTTTCAGTAAAGTTTGTTAACTTGCCTTTATTTCCTCTCTTTAATGTTTGTCCATCACTGCACTTATTATTTCATCAAGAACTGAAAATGGACGTATTGATTTACCTTTAGAAAAGCTATTCTTATTCCACACCAAGGAGGCTCTAACAAGTTACGATAAGCTTGAGATAACCATCTGAGCCAAACTTCTCAATCTTTTTAGATTCACCCATCACAAGGCATTAGTAAATTGAAGTGAACCTGGCATGAATTCCATTGAAAATCCCTTTATAAGAAACTTGCAATATTGTGAGTTTTTTCATTTTTTCTGTTTTTAGCTGAGTTCAACCAGTTAGTTAAAAACATCCACCAAGGAAGAAAAATTTTAAAAATACCCTTTCTCTGCACATATAATGAATAATTACCACTATAGTGAGCCTCCAACCACCAAATAGGTGCTACCTTCCCCAGGATTCCTAGAAGCTGAAGAAAGAACTGTTAATGGGATGATAGCACTTGCAGGCTCTCTATAGTAGGGAGGAGGAGCAAATGTGATTTGCCCAATTCCAAACCATCTTTAAAACTAGGGTGACCAGACGTCCCGTTTTTAAAGGGACAGTCTCATATTTAAGCCTTCCTGCAAGTGTCTGACTTTTCCTTTCAAACGAGCAAATTGTCCCATATTTTCTGTCACTCCCACATCAGTACTGGTGGGTCCTGCTGCTGGCCAGATCCCTGCTCGCCAGCCACCCAATGAGGGGTCCAGTGGCCGATGATGAGGGTGGGTGTGCAAGGCTGGTGGCAGGGCGAAGATGCAGCATGTAGGATCGGCCGCTCCCCGTGCTGGTCCATCAGTGCAGCCCCCGCTGCGTGCTGACTCTCAGCCAGTAGAGTCCTACCCCCGATCCTGTTTCTGGCTGGCACTGGCTGCATGCTGCAATTTGCGGTGGTTGGTGAGTGCAGGCAGGCGCCAGGCAGTGTCTGGTTACATGTCACCTCTGTTGCCCACCCATTGGCCATTTACGTGCTTCCCTTCTCGCTGTCCTCTCCCTGCTTTGCCCCTTCACTTCCCCAGTCCTGCGGCTCCTCCATATCGCCCCCAGCAGGATGCATCCCGTTCCCAGCACTGTGCAGAGAACCAGCCCCTGGTCAGCATGCTCAGCTCACCAACAGCCTGGCCGGCAGGCTCCTTCCTTCCCCCACTGCCTCTGGCTGGGATGGCACCCCAGGAAAGCCCAAAACCCTCTGGCATGGGGTGCTGGCCAGGAGGAGCCGAGCCCTGCGTGCGCCAAAGCCCCACACAGTGCTGGCACTGGGAAATCTCTCTGCCCCCTAGCTATGCTCTGGAGTGGTGGGGGGAAGTGATTTCCAGCCTGTTCATGTCGTGACCCTGCAAGCTCCACAGAAGCCCCCCAGGCAGGGACTTAGCACCTTCTTCATCCCCCCACTTCCCCACCCTGGGTCCTGCCCCCAGGAAGCAGGGGGCTGCTCTGTTCCCTAGGCATCCTCCTCTGGTGAGCCACCTCTCTGGCCGGGTTCACTGAAGCCCCTGCAGTCAGGTTCCCTGGGCCCTGGTGCACAATGCATCCTTAGGGCTTAACCCCTTCCTGCTCGTGCTGTAACCGTGGGGACAGGAGGCAGCTGGGTTATGTCTGTGGCCAGCTGCAGCCTGGATGTGTTAGCTGCCTTTCGACACTGTGCAGGCAGGAAGGGACAAGCTGCTTCCAGCCACATGGGAGAGGTGGGGCAGGGGCAGAGGAAAAGGAAGAGATGAGCTCTGTAAAGACACAGGCCAGGTCATCCCTTCCCCTCTCCCCTGTGGCTAGAAGCAGCTCCCTTCCCTCCCTCACAGTGCCGAAAGGCTGCTGCTGGCCACATTCTGGTGTGAACCCTGGCAGAAATCTGGGGGGTGGCGGGACATGTGACCCTGCATGCCATCCCCCCCCATGTGTTGCCTTAGGAAGATGTGGTGCCAGGTACCAGGAGAGGTGGGTCCATCCCAGGAGCCCAGCCAGGCATGAAGGGTGGAGAGTGCCGGGCAGGGAGGGTCGGGTCGGTTGGTTACCCCCCTGTGTGAGAGAGGTGTACGGGAGTGTGTGTGTGTGTCACCTCTCCCCATGTGTGTGTGTGAGGGGGTGGGGGTTAGGGGTGTGTGTGTCACCCTTCACTGTGTGAACCCTAAAGCCTTAACGATAAGAACGTAAATAAAAAGAACCCAACTACGCAGTATTTCTTTTTAACAGGGGCTCAGTCAACTTGATGTTAATTTGAACCTTTGTATAATTGATTGCCATTGAACTGGCTGGAATACGAGTACTTTTACCCGGTGTCCTGTACTAAGCATAGGGAAATATGGTCACCCTATTTAAAAGCATTCAAAGGCTTGAGTCAAATCCAAACATTGCATGGATTCAAGTTCTGCTTAAGTGAGGTGATGAAAAACAAGGAGAGAGGGGCCAATGAGAAAAAAAAACCCATTGGAAAAACAAAGTGGCAAATGTAGCGCATAACAAGCAGAGTTAAAAAATAAATACAAAGGGAACCCGAGCAGCAGTATGGTCTAGTAAATATCATGGTAGACTGCTGTCTCCGGAGATGTGGGTTCTATTCCCGGTGCTCTCACTGACCTTCGACAGGTCATTTCACCTCTGTTTCTTCTCCCACTCGTGTCTATTTATCTCTTCAGAGCAGGTCCTGTCTGCCACTCTTTGTCTGTTCAACTTCTAGCACACTGGGGTCCTGATCTTGGTTGGCATTGTGACCCTGCACCCCATATTCTTCACAGTGATGTTATTATGATATGGTTATAGCTAGGGACTTACCAAATTCACGGTCCATTTTGGTCAATTTCACTGTCATAGGATTTTAAAAGTAATAAATTTAATGATTTCAGCTATTTAAATCTGAAATTTCACGGTATTTTAATTTCACGGGTTGAGGTTCTGCTACCCTTACTTCTGCGCTGCTGCTGGTAGCGGTGCTGCCTTCACAGCTGGGCAGCTGGAGAGTGGCAGCTGCTGGCTGGGAGCCCAGCTCTAAAGGCAGAGCCTCCGCCAGCAGCAGCGCAGAAGGATGGCAGGGTATGGTATTGCCACCCTTACTTCTGCGCTGCTGCTGGCAGGGCGCTGCCTTCAGAGCTGAGCACCCGGCCAACAGCTGCTGCTCTCCAGCCGCCCAGCTCTGAAGGCAGCACAGAAGTAAGGGTGGCAATACCACAACCTGCCTAAAATAACCTTGTGACACCCCAGCAACACCCTTTTGGGTGAGGACCCCCAATTTGAGAAACGCTGGTCTCTCCATGAAGTCTGTATAGTATAGTGTAAAGAAACACAAAAGACCAGATTTCAGGGGGGGAGACCAGATTTCACGGTCCATGATGCGTTTTTCATGGCTGTGAATTTCGTAGGGCCCTAGTTACAGCATAATTATGATGCATTTTATGCAAGATAAGTCATGTGAGATGTCATTGAAAAGGTTACGGTTTGCTGAATATGATTATCCTACTTGTATGCATATATCATTTTTGTATCTGAAGTTTTTTTTATCTGAAGTTATTAATATTAACTATATATCTGTGTTTCAAATGTAGTTACACATGGGTAACGTCCACTAAACAAGATGTTTTCAGTCTAGATAGTGGGGGGAGGGGAGAAGGGCCTATTCTGGGCAATGGGCCAAGAGGAAAAAACAATAGGCCTTAGGAGAAACTTATCTCCCACATGGTGAGCCTTCCTGTGAATGCTCCAAACAGCCTGTGAGTAATGGCTGCTATGACTCTACATGGACGTGTGATGTTCCCATGTCTCTAAACTCCATTTTGGGATGTCAGTGTTTTTCCACAGACTGGTCTGGGAACCAAACTTTGAAACAAAGGGTTCCTGCCATATGCTAAGGCAGGGAGTGACATCATCCGGTGTTCTTCACTCCTCACCCAAGAAGACTCCTGGAACACCTCAGGAAAAAAGGCTGAACTGGGGGAAGGGATTTTTAGCATGTGAATGAAACATCTGGGGATTCCAAGCTGTAAAGCCCCTTAAGAATCCCTTGCCCCTTAAGAATCTGCAGCCTCCTTGTATCATCTCCTAGGGTGAGAATCTGCTATTCATATTCAATCTATTTAGTATATTAAATTTAGTTTGCATTTTTTGTTTATTTGCTAGGTAATCTGCTTTGATCTGTTTGCTATCACTTATAATCATTTAAAATCTATCTTTTGAAAGTTAATAAACTTGTTTTTGCTTTATCTAAACTAGTGAGTGGGAACCATAACTCAGGGGCAGAAGGTTGTTGCATATTCCTCTCCACATTGAGGGAGGGAGCAAATTTTATGAATTTACGCTGTACGGTTCCCCGTGCAGCACAAGACAGTGTAATTTTGGGTTTATACTCCAGAGAGGGGAAGTGCCTGAGGAGCTGGGAGGAGCTTTCCCATGCAGGGGCTGGTCAGAGAGCCTGCTTGTAACTGCAGCTGGGTATGTCCATACCTGTATGTATGCTGGTGAAAATGCAGGCTGGAGGGCTTTGTAGCTTGTCACAGCAGTACAGTGTGAGAGGCCAGGCTGGTGGGTCAAGGGGCTCAGTGGTACCCCAGTTCCACATGGCACCCCGGGGGGAACCAGTCACAGAGATTTTTATGTACTTCTGTAACTATAATAATATGAACAATTTAGCATGATGGAGAAAAGAGAAAAAGCGAATGAAAAAATAAATGTCGTATTTAAAACTTATGCAGGAAACCATCAGGGCATAGGGAATGCTCTCCTAGTGATAACACACACAGCAGATTTCACTTTAGCTAGAAACACCCCCCCCCTTTTTTTTTTCAAAACTAAAACATCCTTAAAAATAAAAGAATTTAAACTTCAGGAATAAAGTTCACAGTTTCTAAATAGTTTAGCTAACACCAAAACTAGATCAACTGGTTTGCCCATATCTACTCTATTGATTCCCATTAACTATTTTCCTTTCAAATACAAATAACCCTATAATATCCTACTGGTAAACCATTAAATTTTGCCATTTAATTTCAAATGTCCCTGTTGGTAGAGGCTAAGTTTAATACATTAGCTTCCATCTTTTAGAGACCTGAATTCAAATACATCCAATGGCCCCTATCTAGCAAAGAACTTAAAGTTAATGGAACTGCTTAAAGGTAAGCATATGCTTACATGGATTGCTGGATCAGGGCCTGTTCAACAAGTGAAAATACTCGCCCCCACTTGGTTCACGTCATTTGACAACTCTGGAGGCGCCCAGGCCTAGAAGAGAAATAATGTTGCCTGTCATGACTGACAGAGCTGTGTGAGCAAGATAGCAAAATAGCTATTAATAGAGCCCTGCAAATCTGTGGATATCAGCTTTATATCTGCAGATGTGGCTATCCACAGATCATGTTTGTGGATCGGATGCAGATACAAATTTTGTATCTGCACAGGGCTCTACATATTAATCACTCACTTTTAAGAACACTAAATTCATTCCCAGAAATCAATTAGAAAAATCAGCCCTATGGTATCTCGCCAATTCTTCTGTAAATAGTTCTATTTCTAATTGAAGCCATGGCTTGCAATGGAGCTGAGCAAATAATGGAAAACATTTTCTATTAGTATTTATTCAAATTTGAAAATGAATTACACTGTGACTGCTTTTTGAGATCCTTTCATATTTGCTTGTCATGAATACTGAAAATCAAGCTCTTTTGGCACAAATACTTGCAAAAAGAAAACGTTAAGCTCAAATATTTGAATAGTTGTTGGAAGGGAATTTTACATTGTATATTTTATTATCATGTTTGGAATTCATCCTGAATTCATGATACAAGTAATCTATTTGATTAATAGAAGCAATGCGAGGTGACTTATGTAACTAATCAATGTGGTATGAATTTTAAAGTTCAAATAGCAAATATTTTGGAATGAACTGTTAGTGAGGTATTAATACAAGGGGAAAACATTACAGATAATTTCAAACAAATAAATGAGAATTTTGCAATCTGCTCATGAACATTGTGCAAACAGAAAATGAGGGGGAGTCTCATGAATTAATTATTCGGTCTGAATTATTCACTCAGTTTTAGTTTAGAGTACTTCACTGAAATGCAGGAGATATTGCAATGTGTATGAAATTAGTTCAGGCCAACTAGTTAGCTGATTTTTTTAAATAATCAAACCTGGCACACAATAAGGCCTTTCATACTTATATTTACATGTGTAACAGCACTTGTTAATTGACAGATGTCTTGCAACTAGTTTAGTTTCATTAAAAGTTCTCTCTACTAGTAGGACAGTGGTCTGAAAGTAATACTTGTTGAGAACCAGTGGCACAGTGGATGAAAGATAAAAACACAGCAGGGATCATGTGTTCATATTTGTTTATACAGCACCCAGCATTTTAATAGCAGCATATAAATAATAAACTACAATTGTAAACACAAATAGAGTTCTTGTCAGTGACCTTGCAATCCCCAGATCAAAACATTTTTCTTACACAAAACTTTATGATCTGTAAAAACTGCAGTGTTAGGGCCTGATTACTGGGTAACCTTAATCCTTATGAATGAAATTATTTCTTCAGCCTGGAATTAATAAGCATTCAGCACATTCTTAAATATCATCTCTGCTGGCTTACTACAGTTATATAATGAAGTTACTTGATAAAAGTATTACTCAAACATGTGTTTCGAAACTAGAGCAGCCTTTATTTAATGCTAAGCTTTAAAAAGAATGACAATGTTTCGAACACTACGCAGCTTCTCCAGAGCCTCATGATATGATTGAATGTGTCAGGGTAAAGGCTGTGAACATTTAGGGTTCATATCTTATTCACTCAGAAGCAGTTTCAGGTCAGATTATAGGAAAAGGAGTTGATTTATTTTGCATGGCAACTATGAATTTTAACCAAAAGACACATTAATAACAAGGTTTTTTCCTCTCAATTCACTACAGGCAAGTCTTTCCCTTTTCCTGAGCTTTTTCTTGCACTCATTTTATGTTTGTACACTGCAAACTGCAGTCTGCAAATAACATACCAGAGACTAACAGTGCTTATATTTTTCATTCTTCTTCTTATCTGACATAGTTTTCTGAAATGAATGTGACTTTATTCTGCATTGCCATGTGTGTACAATTCCCATTTTGCTAAGTGAACTTCCTAATAACCAACAGAATGAAAATGGAAAATGGTAAATTGACAGCTTTGTTCCCTGCAGTGAATTATAGTAAAAGCCTGAGGAAATTTGTGAGAAATTGTGATAGATCATATGAGACTCTGTGAGATAAATATCATCGAAGCTAGACTAATAGCTAATAAGAAGAATAACTAATTGGAGATTTATAAACAGTTTATTTTTATTTTAGCATGATTCATGAAGAATTGGACAAAGACCATCATCTCCATGGGAAATTAATGAGCATTATTATTATACTACAAAGGATGGATTTTTCAAAAAATGATTGGTATTTGAAATGTTCATCTACTACGAGTAAATTTTCATGGACCCTTTTTTATCAGCTTTATTAGCTGCTGTGCAAAAGTAAAATCTAAGATCAATAGAAATGTTACAATAGTTAAAAGTAGTAGTAGATTATTCTGGATGTTTTCCCCTTTGCTTTGATCCTATGTTAAGTGAATGCACTGAAACACCATCAGATTGTAATGTTAAATAACAATACCTCTGTTACCACAATTTTAGACCCATTGAGTTTTCAAATTTTTGTAGCTTATTCTTAAAGATTATAAATCAGTAAAAACCAGCAGAGGCTGTTAGGGTCATTGGGGAGAGTTCCTATTTACTCTCTGATTAGTTGCCATTCCTGAGATCTTCTGTTTGTGTCCTTTGATAAAACCAGAACTGTTTACAAATTAAACAAAACAGGGGCAGAAAGTCTTTAGAAAACACAAGCTTTTAATCAGGAGATATTTTATAACCATGCTGCTCTCAGGGGCTTTTTAGATTTTTGAGCCTTGTGAAGTGACATGTGTAAATGTCCCTCCCAGGGGAAGAGAAGCAGGCACTAATTGAGGTATTGAGGGGTTTAAATGAAGCAGAAACACACTAAGAAGCTCCAGCTACAACAAAAATGAGTGCTGCTGAGCAATGCATGCTGGGACACTAATGGTTTTCATTCACTGCTCGTTCATGCAAGTAAGTATACTTTTAAGCATGGTGACTTGGGTCTATAACAGCACAGTTCTGAGCTAAAAAGCCATGAAATACGATCTGCTGATGTATACAAAGTAGAGCTCTGGTAGAAATAGTCTAGTATTGTTTTGCCTTTTCAGAATGAATTATAGTTCTAGTGCATATATTGATAGATAGCATCTGATACCATGGTGATGGCTGCAGCATAAGAACTAGAATAGAATAGAAGCAGGATATATCTATTCATATATATTTGTGTGTGTGGTACATACACAGAGACAAGGCGGGTGAGGTAATATCTTTTATTGGGCCAGTTTCTGTTGGTGAGAGACAAGCTTTCGAGCCACACAGAGCTCTTCCTCAGGTCTGGGAAAGATACTCCCAGCAAAATAAAGATATTACCTCACCGCCTTATCTCTCTAATATTCTGAGACTGACATGGCTACAACTACATCGTATGGTACATACAGTAGATGGAGCTCCTCTGCATATAGATAGAAAGATGTGTTTATACACACACACACACACAAACACACACACTCTAGATGCATGGTTGTACATACATTCAATCAAGCAGTGAGTCTAATTTAGACAAAAACAAAGAGATTCGTGATATCAATAAATATAACTTTCTGAGAAGGCATGACAGTCGAATTATCCCTAGTTTGAATGAAAACCTAATCAAAATGCTGAAGACATTGTCTTTACATTACCATGCATCTATCTTGCTTCTCCAATCAAAACTTTAATATTGTCCTTTGCTCCAGAGACCATTTATTTGGGGAATTAGGCAGGCAGGTAGGAATCCTCACAGTGTTTGGACCAACTCTGTGGCTGAGTATTAGCGTCATCCCCTGCCAAACAAAAACACCAAACTTGAATCCTAACCCACTAGATGTTTTGCCCTCTTTCAGCAACATGTCCACCTATGGCTGGTTGGAATGTCAGTAGTTTCTGCAGGGAAAAATAGCCCCCTGAACTGTGGTGCGTAAAAGGAAAATGTTCATGAAGAGTGAGGAACTTGCTCAGGGAGTGAAAAACTAGGCTGCCTGGTCTAAAAGCAGATAGGTGGGTAGCTGTATTTACTGTGTGTACAACACAATTTTATGTAGAAAGACCTATGAAAAGTGAATGTGGCATTAATCACAGGTATAAAAACCACCGAGTTCTTGGCAGTTGTAAATTAAAACTGCTTAACTGAATATGATTTAATAGAATCTTTTGGAGGATGTATATGTGACCCAGAATGGAGGAGGCAACAGATGACCACAAAGGGTAACGTTCACGTTTTTTTGCCTAAATCTGTGTTAGGGCGTAGAATGGCATACCTATTCCTTTGCAATAGGTGGGTAAACCTTTTGCTTTTGACATGTATTGTATAGTCAGGGTACGCACAGGGCCGGCTCCAGGCACCAGACGGCAAAGCGCGTGCCTGGGGCGGCGCCCTGTAGGGGGCGGCAGTCCGGGGATTCTGGGGCAGCGGTTTTTTGTTTTTGTTTTTTGCTTCGGCACTTTGGTCAGTGGCCATTTTTTTTTCCTTGGGGTGGCTGAAAAGCTGGAGCCCGCCCTGGGTACGCATCGTGTACTGTCAAATTTAAGGACTAGATCTTTATCTTCAAGGCAGTCAATGAGTTGGGCCCAGGATACCTAAAAGATCACCTAAAGCTCTAGGATGAGGACTGTGGTTGACAAGTCTGACCCTCAGACACCATTGCAAAGAATTCTTCTATGAAGCTGGGAGAGCTTTCTTGCGGAGCAGCTGAAGAACCAATGGCTACAGCATGTCAGCTCCATCTCAGTCTTTCTCTCTTTCCATTCTATGTACAAGGTCCACTTCCTCAATTCACACCACAGCATCTACACAATATAAGTGCTTTAAAATAAAATACGGTTATTTTAAAAACCCAACTTTGTATGGAATTTTCCTCCTTGGGAGAGGAAGGAAAAAAGAATGAACCCCATTTGACAGATGTTAGTCACCTCCTTTAATGATTTTATGAAAGGTGTCATATGTAGTGATGGAGCGTGCCGTGGTGTAAGAACTAAAATAGAATAGTAGCAAGACAGCAAGAGGTGCTCAGACACTGTACTGATGACCACTACATAAATTCATGGCAACAGAGATACACACTCTATGGCCACATTTTGCTATTGATGATACAGAACTTGGTATTTACAGATCCAGATCCTTGCACTGCCATCATTTTTTGCCCCACTCACAGCAAAAAGAAGCCATAAACCCAGTGTAGCCGGCCATAGGAGGTTTGCCCCCAGTGTAGTGAACTCTTCCAGTGGCACCAAGCCAACACAGCAGTCTCCATGCCACCCCCTCCCTGAGCCCAGGGGAAATCTGCTGGGCATCCCTACATGCTGCTGCAATCTGGCTGTTGTATGAAGACCGTGGGGCCAATGGAAGTTGATGCAACTTAAAGCAGCTTTATGGCTGCTCTGACTCATTCTAAGGGACCAACCTGTCCAGCCACTTGAAGATCAGGGGAGCACAAAGCCATGTGTGTACTCCTCCTCAGTTGCACTGTATTCTCCAGGGTGGTAGTTGATGCTTTGGCCCAAAAGGATCTGATTTTTTAAAAGTTGTTTTTCATGGAGTCAAATAACTTGGAATAAGGATTTAAAATATCTTGCAAAGAACAGAGGAATCCCCCATCACACCCATACCGAGTGTTTCCATTATTATAAGGATTTTTGTTTTTAGCATAATCTGAAAAGAAATATGTTTCTGCTTCTCTGGAGACCATGTTTATCCCTGGGCTAAGGAAAGGCATAATAAATTCCAGTGCTTCGGGCTGGAGTAAATTATAGCTATCAATCTCATGGCAAAACACAAAGTAAAAGACTCCAGACCCCTTTTTACCACCACCGACTGGCACATTTAATAAAATCTATGAAGACCTTCATTCGTTTGGTTTATAATTTCCTTTAATGTTTTGCTTTAAATGAATGAGCAATTAACACACACTTTGTAATAGGTACTGAATATAATGAATCAAGATAAGCCACCCGCTACAATATTATGTTAAATGAGGACTGTATTTTAGCATGACTTTTGATCAAATTATCAAAATTTGCCATCTCGATTGCACCCACAAAATGGGCGTACCCATTGTATACACAGAATCCACGCCTCAGTACTGGTCTAGTGACAACACTGCAAGATGAGTGGCTGATCCAGTCTAGTCAATGCAAAACCTTGCTCTGGCCAAACTCCCACCACCACCCCCGCACCTGACCAAACTTCCCCCAGGGTACTGGAAGGCTGTCATGCCTAATGGAGCAGATTTGACAGTGTGGTGCAATGGCTGTTGTGTATGGTGGTTGTACTAATGGTGAGGTTTGTGTCTCTGGGTGGAAGAGTAGATAGTATGCACTGTTAGGTGCCTTAACTTTTTATTTCCCTGCTTTTCAGGTTACATTTTAAATATGTAAAGTGGGCAGCAACTTTTACTGACAGTCTTTTTGTATATGCATTTCCTCAGTTTTTTAGACTGAGATAGGATCTCTGATACAGCAGCATGAGTCTGCTTTCATGAAGCACAGGATTTACTTGAAAGCACCCAGCTGGCTTAGGCATAGACCTGCTTGAAAAACAATGAAAGCATGTCATGAAAATGTAGTTAAATTTTTCTCAATACAGTTATCTACATTTTAATAGAATTAATCAAAATTTTAAAAAATGACTAGCTTAACTCCAGAGCCACAATCCTGAACTGTCTGGAAACTTTCCAAAAGATGCTGAACCACTCAAAAATGATGCATAGAATGCCAATGCCTGAGATGATGGTTGTTCACACCTCTGAACAACATACTAACCCACAGAATCCTTCCTACCAAAACTACAAAAAGAAGGATTCTGCGTGGACTCCTCCTGAAGGTCGAAACAACAGACTGGACTTCTACATAGATTGCTTCCGTCGACGTGCACAGGGTGAAATTGTAGAAAAGCAGCATCACTTGCCCCATAACCTCAGCCGTGCTGAACACAACGCCATCAACAGCCTTAGGAACAACTCTGACATCATAACCAAAAAGGCTGACAAAGGAGGTGCTGTCGTCATCATGAATAAGTTGGAATATGAACAAGAGGCTGCCAGGCAGCTCTCTAACTCCACATTCTACAGGCCATTATCCTCTGATCCTACTGAGGAGTACCAAAAGCAACTACACCATCTGCTCCAGAAACTCCCTGGAAAAGCACAGGAACAGATCTGTACAGACACGTGCCTAGAACCCTGACCAGGGATATTCTATTTGCTAGCCAAGATCCATAAACCTAGAAATCCTGGATGCCCCATCATCTCAGGCATCGGCACCCTAACAGCAGGATTGTCTGGCTATGTGGACTCTCTCCTCAGGCCCTATGCTACCAGCACTCCCAGCTTTCTTCGAGACACCACTGACTTCCTGAGGAAACTACAATCCATCGGCGATCTTCCAGAAAACACCATCCTGGCCACTATGGATGTAGAAGCCCTCTACACCAACATTTCACACAAAGATGGACTACAAGCCATCAGGAACAGTATCCCTGATAATACCACGGCTAACCTGGTTGCTGAACTTTGTGATTTTGTCCTCACCCACAACTATTTCACATTTGGGGACAATATATACCTTCAAGTCAGCGGCACTGCTATGGGTACCCACATGGCCCCACAGTATGCCAACATTTTTATGGCTGACTTAGAACAACGCTTCCTTAGCTCTCGTTCCCTAATGCCCCTATTCTACTTGCGCTACATTGATGACATCTTCATCATCTGGACCCATGGAAAAGAAACCCTTGAGGAATTCCACCATGATTTCAACAATTTCCATCCCACCATCAACCTCAGCCTAGACCAGTCCACATAAGCGGTCCATTTCCTAGACACTACTGTGCTAATAAGCGATAGTCACATAAACACCACCCTATACAGGAAACCTACTGACCGCTATACTTACCTACATGCCCCCAGCTTCCATCCAGAACACACCACACGATCCATTGTCTACAGCCAAGCTCTAAGATACAACCGCATTTGCTCCAATCCCTCAGACAGAGACAAACACCTACAAGATCTCTATCAAGCATTCTTAAAACTACAATACCCACCTGCTGAAGTGAAAAAACAGATTGACAGAGCCAGAAGAGTACCCAGAAGTCACCTACTACAGGACAGGCCCAACAAAGAAAATAACAGAACACCACTAGCTGTCACCTTCAGCCCTGAATTAAAACCTCTCCAGCGCATCATCAAAGATCTACAACCTATCCTGAAAGATGATCCCTCACTCTCACAGATCTTGGGAGACAGACCAGTCCTCGCTTACAGACAGCCCCCTCAACCCGAAGCAAATACTCACCAGCAACCACACACCATACAACAAAAACACTATCCCAGGAACCTATCCTTGCAACAAAGCCCAATGCCAACTCTGTCCACATATCTATTCAAGTGACACCATCATAGGACCTAATCACATCAGCCACACCATCAGGGGCTCATTCACCTGCACATCTACCAATGTGATATATGCCATCATGTGCCAGCAATGCCCCTTTGCCATGTACATTGGCCAAACTGGACAGTCTCTACGCAAAAAAATAAATGGACACATATCTGACATCAGAAATCATCACATTCAAAAGCCAGCAGGTGAACACTTCAACCTCTCTAATCACTCAATGACAGTCTTAAAGGTGGCAATTTTGCAACAGAAAAACTTCAAAAACAGACTCCAACGAGAAGCTGCCAAACTTGAACTAATATGCAAACTAGATACCATTACCTTAGGTTTGAATATTGACTGGGAATGGCTCGGTCATTACGTTAATTGAATCTATTTCCCCGAGTTAAATACCCTTAACACCTTTGTGACAACTGTCTGTAATGGGCCATGTTGATTATCACTTCAAAAGTTTCTTTCCTACTGATAACAGTTCCTTTCAATTAATTAGCCTTTTACAGTTGATATGATTACTTCCACCTTTTCATGTTTCTCTGAATGTATAAATATTGTCCCACTGTATGTTCCATTCTATGCATCCGACGAAGCGGACTGTAGTCCACGAAAGCTTATGCTGAAATAAATTTGTTAGTCTCTAAGGTGCCACAAGTATTCCTTTCTTATTTTCTTTTTGCTGACACAGACTAACACGGCTACTACACTGAAACCTGTCAAAAATGATGCTGGTCATGTCAACTGGTGTCTCCAAGTGGGTCAGCTCAAAGTGATTCATCGTAACAATAGCTGCTGATGATCTAAAAGAATTCGTATAAACATCAGCTCTTTGTTCATCACTGCAATAGGACATCACCAACCAAATGGACTAGGCCCCTATAGGGCATGGAGATGGCATTAAAGCCAGAATGAAAGTGCTCAAGTCACAGTACTCGAGTTAATACTACAGGTGCCTTGCCATTTCTCAGGGGGCAGGAGGGTGTCTATCAATTGGCTGCTTGGGGAAAGTTCTGCCGTTGCTCATAGTGAACTTGTTTAGTCAAGAAACAGAAGATGTTGGACTCCTGTGTTGTCTGTCAAGTGGGTGTGGAGGGAATACTTCATTGGTAAAGATTGTCATTATCAGCACCTTTTGATTGAGGCACAAATCTTCTATTTATTCATCAGGAGACAAACATGTTCTGTTTATTCATTCAACAGTTACAACATGGATGGCAGCAATACACATTGTCCCCTTACCTCCTTGCTAATGCGTCTCAGCTATTACTTCTACAGTCCATCGCTGCCAAAGTGGTTTTGGGTATCCAAGTCGAATCAGTTCTAAGCCTCCCTGTTTAACATGCCAACCGGGGAGCTGACTGTAACAGTTAGCTTTGTTATGTGGAAACCTGTCTACTCGAAAACTGGACTGAGAGCACCAAACAACTGTCAGATATTTTCATTCACCACTAACCTAGTCAAATTCAAACTGGTGACCTAGAGAGAAAAGACTACATATTCCATTATCAATCTCCAAAGCTACCAATTCCCTAGGTGATCCATATTAATACTCTGACACATGACGACTGATGTAAGCCATTAGAGTAAATCTACTTAGAATTACAGCAACCCTCTTATAAAGAATATTTATTATCTGACAAAAGCTGCTTATCTAATAAGGATTGCATGATAAGCAGAGCATAGTGTATTTGTTTTAAATCTCCACCCTGCACCCTGCAGTAACTAATAACGAATATCTTTCCATAACTAACAAGAAGCAGCACCACCAAATGAAGGCATTTAGAAAAATGTGGCAGAATTGGAGACAGGCATAAAGCTATGCATCATGCTAGGGAAAAGAGCAGTGAGGGATATAATTTCATTATATAGTGTCCAAATCTTCCTTGAGTTACTCGTGCAATATAAATCCTATTTTATATGTAAGGTTCCTGTAGTCCTAGTTACAGTTGAGTGGGAAATTACAAAATTCACTGAAAAATTGGTTGTTGAAATTTTGAATTTATATGAAAAGCCAGACAATATTTTTGTGAAAATTTCCCCTAAAATTCCATCCATTTTTGGACAGTGGCACCTCCGAGAACAGCAGTTCAGATCAATGAAGGCAGGTGATATTCAGACTGAGGCTCCGGAGCCACAAGTGGCTCTTTAATACATACCCTACATCAAATGAATATTTTTTAGGTTTGCAAAGTCCAGCACTCAAACACAGGTAAATGACAGACTTTAGGCTTCCTGGGAAACCTTAATTCAGCCCCCTTGTGCCTACGCAGTATGATACAATCTTTAATTGAATGATCGCATACTGTTTGTTTCACAGAAACCCTGCCTCCTTGGGTTTACAGGATGAACAGTGTTCAGGCAATGATTCAGGGGTAGGTAGTAAATGAGGCTGTGTGTAGGACTCCTGTCTCTTTTGCTTGAGGAGTTCATGGATATACACTGAATAACACAAAGTAGTGCAGGAAGACAAAGGATGGTTTTGTGGTTAAGGCACGTGAACACCACGCTGGATAACTTAGTCCTAGCCTATCTTTTGCCACAGCATTTCTATATTAGATTGGGTAAGTTGTTTAAACCAACATTTCGGCAGATGGTCACTGTGTGTTCCTCATTTTCTAGGTGCCCAGCTTGAAAGCCTCATTTAGTGGTGTGCGGAGCACTCACAACAGCAACTGAAGTCATCCTAAGAGGAAGTCCTGATTATCTGGGCAGTAAAGAGTTTTCCCTGGACAAAAGTAAAGCAGTAGGTGCTTGTTGCCTTTTAGAAATGGACCCATAACTAGAAGAAACAAAATGTTAACAACATTATGTTTGCCAAAGACTCAGAGTCTGATGAAGCAATGCTTTCTCCAGGGCACACCTGGAAACTTCATGAAGATCTGTGGGCTTAGAGCCCAAAATGTACCAATATTAATACTGTACATTTAATTCAGTAGCTTTTTATAAGTGTGGCATCAGCCAAGAGTCACACAGTTCAGAGCTTGATCTACATGAGCAACTCATTAGAAAGTTGACCTCTAGAG
Source organism: Macrochelys suwanniensis (assembly GCA_033296515.1). Classification (NCBI taxonomy): domain Eukaryota; kingdom Metazoa; phylum Chordata; order Testudines; family Chelydridae; genus Macrochelys; species Macrochelys suwanniensis. Next base: position 155,875,554 of record CM065775.1, on the reverse strand, counting down.
AGCTGTAAAAAAATAATTAAAAAATGCAGGCTTATTCCACAGCAGGGACGAAAGGAAAAGCCTGCTCAGTTCTGTCAATTCAATACATTTTTAATACGGCTGCCTACAAATAATAACCCTTTGATTCTCTTTCCAAAAGCCTGCAAAGTTGCTGGCAGCTCCAGTAACTCACCCAACTCCTATTGTGAGTTCTGCCATCTTCTGTGTTCTAATCTTTCACAAATCTCAATCCCGTCTACCTCTCTATCTGTAGCTCATGTTCCTTGCCTTGGCTTTGGCCAGAACAAAAGCCTGTAATACCATAGACAGTATGTTTCCAAGTCTCTCCCCTTTCTGAGCAGGCTCCTGCTGGGTCCTTTAATTAGGTTGCGTTCCTTGTAGAGACTTGGCCTTAGAGAGAAGGTGGTGAAAAAAAGCCCACTGGAAATTTATTGTATGTATCTGGCAGACCTAGCTGGCAACTGCAATGCTGTAAACCTGAATAAGAAGGAGTTTTGCAGAAAACATCAAAAGGTTTGGAACTTCAGTTCAGAAAAAACACTCCAAAATTTGGATCATTATCTTAATCATATCCAATCATCTGAAAATTTGGATAGAAATCTTATGAAATGAGTCACTGTCAAGAATTCTATTCTATCCTACACAGATTTTTTATACCGTGCTCATCACCATAGTATCTGGGTGCCTAAATTCCTATATTTGCTACTTCTGGTAGGGATAGAAATATTGCAAGAACATGCTTTCCTGCTGTTTTGGCACTTCCCCTTTTGGACTCAGCTAGAAACAAGTAGTACAGAGGTGTGAACTAGAATATTAGTGTTTTAAAAGTTATCCATTTGATTTTCCAAATCTCAAAAGGATTTCTGTGTTCAGACTTGGACTTGCTTTCAGCCAGATTGATTTCAACCAGATTGGGGGGAGGGATAGCTCAGTGGTTTGAGCACGGGCCTGCTAAACCCAGGGTTGTGAGTTCAATCCTTGAGGGGGCCATTTGGGGGATCTGGGGCAAAAATTGGAGATTGGTCCTGCTTTGAGCAGGGGGTTGGACTAGATGACTTCCTAAGGTCCCTTCCAACCCTGATATTCTATGATTTGCCCATCTGTGTTTGCTACATAAAAAGGCATTAATTCATGAGGATGTGTTTATTGAAATCCGAGGTTTGATAAAAGTAAATGGGACGGCAAAGGTCAGATTCTCTCCATTATTACTGGTATCTAAAGACTGAATAAAGCCACTGAAAGGGATAACAAGATGGTCATGCAGATAAAGCACAGGTCTGTGAGAGAACACCTAGCTCTTATATAGTGCTTTAACTCATCAGATCTCAAAATGCTTTGCAAAGGAGGACAGTGTCATTATCCGCATCTTATAGATAAGAGTTCTATTTTCAACTCTGTCACAGATTTCCTGTGTGGTCTTTGAAAATCTCTTACCATCTCTCTGACTTAGGCCATGTCGACACTACAAAACTATGTCTACCTAACGTTGGCATACAGCCAGCACGGTTATTAAATCTCTTGTGTGTGCGCACACTTGGCTCCTTGTGTCGGTGGTGTGCATCCTTTCCAGAAGTGCTTGTATTGATTGTATTCAATGCAAGCAATGCAATGTCTAACTGACACGGTGTCAAGCTAATTAAATCTACCATGCCTCTACACCGCTCGGGGAGGTGGTGTTACTAAATCGGCATAGAGAGGCACTTACATCAGCAGGAGCCAAACTTAAGTGAAGACACTTCCACAAATAGGTTGACGCAAGGCAGCTTATGTCAACCTAATCCTGTAGTGCAGACCAGGCCTTGTTTCCCTTCAGTAAAATAGGGATAGCAATATTTATCTAACACAATGGGATGTTGTTGTGAGGCTTATTTCATTCATATTTGTGAGCAAAATATTACAATGTTGTACAAATTACAATGAATGTACAAAATATTATACTACTCTCTGGAGTCTGGGGATGTTCACATCTAGGGTCTCAGTTTGGCCGTGCATAGATTAGAAGCTACCCGATTATTTTGGATTCCATTTCTGGATCCAAAAATTCCACTAAGTTGAAGTCTTCAGATCGAAACATTTCTCTTGGGACCATCTCCACTTGCAACAAAACTGACATGAGAGCTGCCAAATGCATATGATAGTTACCAACAATGGGGGCTGAGGAGGTGGGCGGGAAGAGAGGGAACTGATATATAATAAAAAGTAAACATTATTGCTATGCCATCTTATTGTATTAATATTTCCCAGTACTGTAACAGCAAATCCAATAGAAGAAAAATATAGAAACCAATTAACTGTAGCCTTTAGAGGTTACAGAAAGAAAACCTTAAAATATAGCAAAAAACCCCCAAAACACTCTCAAAATGATTTGGAAACAATTATCTGCCCAGAACCTTCATTCATGCACTTCCTGTTTAAAATCTGGACTACTCTTCAAGCTTGGACTGGTTCAGATAAAGAACCCTCCAACTTCTCCCTCCATCTCCTATTATGGTTGTGGCTCCTTGTATCTTTCTCATTAATCCTCACCAATAAGCTGAGATAAACTCATGGTGTGGTAAATGGAATGTGCTTAGACATGGATGGACAGCTCCCGAATGGTCCAGTTGCACTGAAGTCAAAGGAGTTATACTGCGGATAAACTGGGCACTCTGAGCTTTCCTAACAAATCAGCTATTAAAAGAAATGACTCACTAGTGCACAGGCCAGGAAAACTACGCTCCTGAACTACTCTGTCATGATACTCAGCACCAGCTACAGTATTTCGGTCTTGTCTGAGTTCATGACAGAATGTGTGTCATCTGTCTCGCCGGTGTCAAGCCTCTCTCAATGAGCTGGACTTAGAACTTTTCAGAGCCCATCCAAGAACACTTTGAGGTACCAATCTGTCAGTAAGTAATCTATTTATGAGGGTTGTCATCTGTGACCGTGCGTGTACAGGCTTAAGACTAACTATTCATTCCTTTATGGGACAATATTAAAGTGCTATTGGATTTTTGTTGACAATTAACCCTTGCATCAGTGAATTTTCTGGATGATTACTCAGACTTACTGTGTATTGCCAACTGCGAACCAAGAATGTAGACCCTTCAAGATTAATCTACCTTCACATTCACACTCATTCATTTCTTTCTACAGGCCAGTATATTTGACACTTGAGTTATCTTCAAATCTAGTTTCCCCTAAAAAAATACAGAAACAGTAAATCTTCAAAGGGAGTTTTGCTTGTGTAAGCAGAGTCAGGATGAGCTCTACCCTGACATCTGGTGGTGAGTTGTGGAAAGGGATGTCAGGGGCTAATCTTGTTTGCATGGACACACCCACCCTGCAAACCATGATGGACCGCTTGCCCAAATGGTCACTTTGACTGCTGTGGGAGCCCCAGTTTCTCTGTTATTGGGGCAGGAAGAATAAAGTGTTGTTACCCTGATTATGTGAATCAAGGACAGTGGGCTTTTGTTATGATGAAGGGACTCACCATTAGCTGAGCAGCACTTGCTAGGCAAGGGACATGGATTCCAAAACCCAGTGAATTGAGAGAGGTTGGGGACAGGCATTTGTATCTGGTGGCATGGGCCTCTTCTGAGGGTCCTAAATGTCAATTGCACTTCTTTCTCTCTCTCTCCACTGTGGAATATCAGAGCTAATTTTGAGTTCCTTAGAAGTCTAATCACAGGCTGCTGAGTTGGAATTACTCTGGACTAAGCATGCAAATGAGCACACAGGCTCCTCTAACTACAAGCTGAAATCACTGAGCACTGTGTTAAGTAGTGGGGGAGTCAGAAGATATATTGCTGAGCGGCTGGTGGAGCGGAGCTGCTGACAGAGCGGAGCACTTGGCGGGACAGCCGGAGCGGCTTGCAGGCCGGCTGACGGAGCGGAGCTGCTGGTGGAGCGGAACAGTTGGCGGGACAGCTGGAGCGGCTTGAGGGACGGCTGAGCGGAGTGACTCGTGGGATGGCTGACGGAGCCGAGCCGAGCGAGGCCCCACGAAGGGATGGGGCAGTCAGCTTCGAGCCACGTAAGGTGCCCCTTACCTCTCCCCTCCCCATTCCTACCCAGACTGGAGGGGGTGTAACACTCTGCAGATGAACTTTTGAACTCTGGGTCTGGACTTTTGGGTTGTTGGACTTTTGGGACTTTGGGTGATTTTTGGGGTTGCTGGACTCAAGAACCAAAGGGAAAGGACATGGCCAATTTGCTGGGGTGGGCCGTTGCTCACAGTTTGGTTTACAAATCCTAGATGTGGTGTTTCCCCAGCAAAATGCCGCATTGTTTCTCTCTGTCATTAAAAGGTTTTTCTACACTCAGACTCAGTGCTTGCGAGAGGGGAAGTACTGCCTCTTAGAGGCGCCCGGGGGGGTGATATATATTTGTCCCAGGTCACTGGGTGGGGGCTCGAGCCGGTTTTGCATTGTGTTATTGGAATGGAACCCCTAGATACGGAACCCGGCCCTTGTTGCTGCCGACTCTGACTGGCAGAAGGGTTACATTTGCATGTGACTGGGAATGGGCCAGTCATATGAAGGAAAAAGAAAAGCAACGCATAGTGTAAATTGGGTAGTTTGATTGAATCGTTTATGCTTTATTTGTATGACACTTAACTTTAATAACATAGAGTCTACGTTATTCATTAAGGCCCTCAACTAGCAAAGCCCTTAAGCTTGTGAGTAATTCCACTGACTTCAACAAGAAAACCCCTGTGCTTAAAGTTAAGCATATGCTTACAAGTTTTGCTGGATCAGGGCCTAAGGATGAAATTAACTATAATTGCAAGGGACTCTGCACTCATAAGACACTTAGGACTATTAGAGTGAAATCCTGGCCCCATTGAAGTGAGTGGGAGTTTCACCATTGATTTCTGTGGGGTCAGGATTTCACCCTTAGCCTTTAATGAAAATGGGTTTATAGTGGAACTGCTTGACAGCCCTTAACTATACCAGTAGTCACTGACAACAGCTATAATGAGTATGTTAAATCAGATTTAACTACAGTATGTTACAAAAAAATCAGTTAGTATTTAGTAAGTATACAGTAATTCACTTCTGCACATTTTTAATTCTAAAACAGTTATTGAATGCTACTTATTACCAGGTATATCCTTGATTCATGATTAATGTATTGTTATTCAATCACAATAAAAGCCTTAAACAGTTCATTGTTGCATCATTCTGTGCATTTAAGATGTCTAAAATCTCAGTTGTTTGCTCTCTCCACTATTAGTCACCTAATAAATTCACCAGAACTTCAGCTATGATGGTATTGTTTATCATATATACAATGGTGACACCTGATAATTTCACAATCATTGCAAGACACCATGTGGTTTCTTTTGACATCTTGTGACAGGCTGTATTATCACACACAATTGTTTTCATAGGAAGCAACTGCATCACGTGGTGCTTGGGACATTGTATTATCTCCTGGCAATGGTGTAGTTACATGTGTATACTATAATTAAAGACTACAAGAGTGATTCATTTGAGTGAAGCTTAGGAATCCATTTTATCTAAACAGAGTAGGAAAACCTAATATCTTTTGGGCTCAGACCCTAAAACCTACTCGTTTACAACCTGCTGCAGTGATATCGGTTGACCTATTAATTGCAGCACATTAACCAAGAAGTGTTTATTCTCTGTTATAGTATGGGATATTGGATTAGGATCATTATGCTAATGATTGTTCTCATGGAGATCAATAAGAGAAACACGAACCTAACGGTGTTACAAACCCTTTGTCACCTTTGCTCAACCAACAGTAGTCTGAAAACAATTACATTTCAGAGTTCTTGACTAACCTAATGAAGCTGAAGTAATTTAGATAGCAAACCTACTACAGATAATGCAACCTCCTCCACCCACAAAAGAGATAAGGCAGAAAAATACATTTCTCATATCCTTGTCCGTAAGCCACATACAAAGCAAAATTTCTTTAAGGGAGCTTTAGACAGATCAAACTTTCTATATAATCCATAATGATTTCTATGAATTATGCTGTAGTAATATATACCTCCGTAACCATGAAAACATATTGTTTACAAATTGTAAGAAGGAGTCACCTGCCAATGCATTTTGATGCTAATGTTAATTAATATTTTGATGCGCTTATACCAGTTGTAGTACAGTATTATAGCATCAAGGTCATGGCACTTTGATTGCAAATCCCCATTTATAGCATTCTGGGATGGAAAAAAACCCCTAAAACCTTTGGAACTTCTCAAAATTTGTTTTCAGTGGAAAATTTATTTCCTTCTCTCTTAAATTTGGTAAAATTCCAAGTGGTCTTTTTGAGTTATTAAAATTTTATTTTAAAGTATGTTAGTGCTTACAGAATATTTTCATAGAGATATTTGCACTTGGACACAGTCACTAAAAATGTGTTTGATTTAAGCAAAATTCCAAACCGGTCATAGATTTAGCCCTCAAAAGCAATTGCCTATGATACATCTGAAGAGACTGGAATTAGATTAGACAATATTAAAGATATATGAAAATCATCTCTTGGCATGCATTTCACATAAGCCTCTAAGGGCTAGTTCATATACGATTCAACAAGTGGAGGAAAATCCACATCAGCTACATATTGATATGAAGGCTTCATGTCTCCCCCCTTACTCACTTCTTCCTGGGACCCTAGGTAAGCTTCTCTGTTGGAATGAGTGGTGGGCAATGGATTATATTGAGGGTGGAGCTTGAGGCAGGACAGGAAAAAACATGACCAGTCAGGAATGACAGCAATATTGTCCCCAGATTTTGAAGCAGAAATCTGATCTGGAGTGAATGCTGCCTGAAGCACCATTCATCCCAGGTAGGACATCCAATGGCAACATGGCTCCTGGGGGAGTGTGCTGCCACGGGCATGGGATGATGGGGCCCAGCAGAACAGCACAGAGGATGGAGCTCTCCACTCCCTGGCCCTGAAGGTCCAAGGCTTCCATCTGGGATCCACAAATGAGAGATTGTACGTATCCCTGCCTACTCTATGCCCTACACCAGAACTCTACAACCTGAGAAGATGACTGCTTGGAAACTATACAAAGTCAACCTCATTACCCTTTCTGCTCACCCTCACATATATTTTTATATAGGAAAGGAATATTTAATCTCAAAATTGTTAGCATTGCACTGAGGTGCAGAACACTAGGTACATATATATATTTTAAGCCAACACACATTGGCTCCTGCACACCGAAAGAAACATTGTTGTGTTTATTTCAATTCTTTTACATTGGATTTATTTTGGTGTGCAAGGCTATATTTCTTTTAAGCCAAAGAAAATTAAGCAACAACTAAAATAACAATAAACCCCATTGATGCAAAGAAAATTAAACAATAGCTAGAGCAACTCGGTTGATGCAAAATTATAGTTGAATATTTAAATGCTTGAAGGTCAGGAAATTCAAAATTACGGTTTCTAGAACTGTAACTCAATAGCGTAGTCTGTCACATGGATAAATTTACAGTTTAGACTAATGCAATGCTAAAAGTTGCCAACTTGCCAAGGGCCAAGTTATTGTTGCTGGGAGAACTATAATCAAGTTTCCTGATTTTTATATATGTGCTTAAGCATAATGTTGTATTGCCATCATTTTTTGCTTTATTTGTATTTTAAAAATATTTTGATCATATTAAGGAACAAAGCAAAGCATTGTTTCCTCTCCACAATCTAAGAGCCTGATTCAGGACAGCACATGCTTAATCTTGAGCATGTGTTTAAGTCTCCTTAACCTCAACATGCTTACATGCTGTCTTAAAGAGAGATGCTTTCATGAATCAGGGCCTAACATTCAAATATGCACACTGAATTAATTTGACTTTTAATTTATAGTATTTTAAATAATTACTCATTACCTCATAGTCTAACATAACACGGTTCGTACAGCATACTTCCCAAAACAGTAAAAGAAAAAAATCTTACAAGTCCAAGCAAACTCTAATGGTGCTGTAGCAAGCATTACTGACTGAGAAGTATTTATTTTTATTTTTATTTTAAGCAATTCAATTGTAAGTAGATCACAGACCTTAAAACTGATGGAAAAACTAAACAAAAAGTTGCCATGAAGTCAAAATGAGGGATGTAAAAGTTCACTGAAAATTCAAATTCCTCATCTGACTCAACAGTCAGACACAGGTGCTAATAAAGTATTGTTTTTAGCAGATAAGAAGATGTATGCTTTGTCAAAGTTAATGAAAATATATATGAAAATATATTTCTTACAATATAATACTACACAAAGTTTCGCTGGAAAATGTTTGTTTAATACGGACAACCTAAAAGAAGAACAGCTCACAAATGACAGAGCTACTAGTCTTATACTTTCACTGTAAATGTATATAGTGAATGATATTAAAAATTAAATATTCACTGCCCTGGGTATTTTCAGTAACCATGGTATCTTCTTATACAGAGGAGCTACCACTATACTGCAATTACTGTGGAGTTTTAAATGTTGACTTTTTTCATGGTCCCATATAGGAAATGATATGAAGTGTGGCTTTTTAATGTACTTTAAAAAAAAGAATTCTTGTTTTAAAAGAATTCTGTGCAATACCACACAAATCAGATTTTTAGTGAATAGTCAATATTTTGCTAGGAAAATATCACACTGCATACATTCGGTATGCCAGACTCAAATTCCACTCAAGCATTACATTACTTGCATGAGAGCTGTGAAAATCAATCATATATTTCATTGCTGAAACACACAATAAGAAGACTAAATGGATACAAATGCAATATCTTAATCTCGTTGGAAGTATAGGAACTAAAAAAAGCAAAACAAAACAAATACAGTATCTTGACCATGACTAATTCTACTCGTTAGATATGTAATGGGTTCTTAAGAAAAAGATGTAAACCCCCTCCCCATTGACATTATGGGATGCAGAGATATCTATGAAGAGAAGGACAGAGCCTATGTGTCTTGAATTAAACTTGAGACAATTTACTAGTTTTTCTATAGCATGGTGCTATATAAATGGGGCACATTCTTACGTTGATCACCGTGAATTGGCCTGTCTTTCTGGGAGCTTCACCTCCCTCCATCTAAAGGCTTGTCTGTGTGGGGAAGTTATTCCAGTATAAGGTATGGTGTGAATTTAAAGCACTATATTTATACTGTATAACTCCATGTGTGGACACTCCTATTACAGTATCAGAGGGCATTTTTCCAGTTTTGTTTATGTTGCTTTGGAAGTGGTTTAAACTAAGCTAAAAAAAGCCATTCTCACTACAGAATAAGAGTGTTCACATGCAGAGTTATACCAGTGTAACTATAACACTTTAACTATACTGGTATATAGGAAGAATTGGAAAAATATCCCAGGTAGACAAGCTCGAATGAACTGAATGGAATGGTAGGAGAACAGCATTTATACTTGACAGCATATGAGTGGGTAGCCATGTAGGGAGCCTGGCTCACCCTCCACCTTGCTACTGTTGCCCTCATGGGTCAAATAACCTTAGGAGCAATGGTTAAAGTAGATTGAAACAGGAGGGGGAGCTCTCGCCACACCAGCCAGGGTAAATGTAGATGAGGGAGCTGCTCCTCCAGGGCAGGGGAAGAAAAAGCAAGTATGATCTTCTGCACAATACCTTATTTTAATCCCTGCTTAAGAGCTTTGTGAGTTCTGTCAGTTTCTTCCTGAAGAGTTAAAGCCAAGAAGTGAGAATCCTGGACAACTGGTATCTTTATAGAAATTGTGTTGCTGATAGCAAAAATTTTATAAACTTGAACCATTACTACATGGAATTTATAAATTAACAAAATTCAAAACCCTTTTTCAAAACAATCTGTTTATAGGTGTGCTGCTTTAAATAAGCTTGAGTTTAAGAGGGACAAGATGAGTAAAGCTGTTACTGGTATTTCATACAAATTTTCCTTTTGCAGAATATATATGTTTATAAAAGTAGCAAGGACACACAGCAATTGCATTTTCTTGTTACTCCCATGTCTAATGGATTATTTAGGCTCCATGAAAAATGTCAGTCAAGCAGAGATGTTTTATGATGAAAAACAAAATCCTGTCTGGACTTTTTCAAATCAGATTGGCTGTCTGATCAGGTACATGTATCACATGGAATCAGCAAAAATCATGAGGACCAGGGCTTTGGCAGTCGTATTCACCATTTAAATACATGCCCATTTGCATTAAAATACATTAGCTTCATTAAGCAATTACTTATTTCTTAATTAGAGATGGACATTAGGTTTGCAAACAGTGAGGGGATTTTCACTGATCACACACAATCATTTATTGGAAGTCTGCTCTGCCTTATTTCAGCTGGGAAAGTCACTGTTTTAAAAACTGATTTCCAGCTGAAAATACTGGAGTATGACTAAATATTTGTCAGGGAGCCAACCTTTGTCAGCTGGAGGTGTCACAATGTTATACTGCATTGCTGTATGAAACAGCGTGACATGCCTACATCCAGGGCCGGCGCGCCCACTAGCCGACCCTAGGCGGTCGCCTAGGGCGCCAAGATTTGGGGGGCGGCGGGCGGCTGCCAGCTGCCTCCCCACTCAGCGGCTGAGCTGCTGAGCAGGGAGACAAGGGGCGGCTTGCCGTGGCTGCCCCTTCTCTCCCTGCTCAGCTGCTGAGCGGAGAGACAAGGGGCGGCTCGCCGCGGCTGCCCCTTCTCTCCCCACTCAGCTGTTGAGCGGAGAGACAAGGGGCGGCTCGCCGCGGCTGCCCCTTGTCTCCCCGCTCAGCAAGGGGCGGCTCGCCGCAGCTGCCCCTTGTCTCCCCGCTCAGCTGCTGAGCTGCTGAGCAGAGAGACAAGGGGCGGCTCGCTGCGGCTGCCCCTTGTCTCCCCGCTCAGCGGCTGAGCTGCTGAGTGGAGAGACAAGGGATGGCTTGCCGCGGCTGCCTCTTGTCTCCCCGCTCAGCTGCTGACCTGCTGAGTGGAGAGACAAGGGATGGCTCGCCGTGGCTGCCCCTTGTCTCCCCGCTCAGCTGCTGTTGGTGAGAGAGAAAAGCTTTCAAACTACACAGAGCTCTTCTTCAGGTCTGGGGAAGGAAATCAGAGTGTCTGAGCGAAATAGAAGTTGGGACAAATAGTTAAGCATAAGGGGTAACTGTGATGCTTTGGGGGTTCACCCAGACCACTAAGAGGTTGTGTCACCACCTGCCTTACAACTTGGGGTTCTTCTATGATGTGCAGCTTTGGCCCAGATTTCTGACACCAGCAGCCTGCTTTCAGCGCAACTGCCTCATCCTGGCGTCCACTAGCCTAGTTATTCCTTGCAGGGTGATGCCAATAGTGCTTTCAGCCCCAAGTCTCCCCAAAACCTTCTCCCCTGCAGTGATCAGCCCCTCTCACTGTAGTACTAATAAAACCTTACCACTGGTCACTGTTCCTTTAAAGAGACAGTACACAGCACCAGCCTGTTAGTTTGGCTGAGGTTTTTACTCTTCAGTCTGAAACACTGCACTGAGACGGTTGTGTAATAAAACAAGATTATGTTTATTAACAACAACAAAAACCAGTTATTTAAGTGATACCAAGCTGAGGGAATTAATTAAGCAAACAAAAGTAAAAATATACTTCTAAGGTGAAAACCTAACTTAACAAACTAGAGTTTTGTTGAGCATAATTTTCTCACTACAGTTGTTCTTCCGACTTGACTGGCAAGTTCTCACCCAGGATCCAATACAGAGCTCAAATCGCTTGCTTTCTTTGTCTCTTCGGGTGAAAGATACCAAAATGACCTTTTCTCTCTGCTTAAACCCTTGAAGTTTTATTTTTGTTTTCAAAGTCAGGAAGCCCTCCTGGGGTCTCGGCTTGCTGTTTCCACTAGGGAGCTGTTGCCATGTTAAATTTTGCAGTCTCCTCCCCCTGTCATGATAGTTAAGTGGTTGCGGCGCTACATGCTAGTTTGATGGCTTTGTTTACATTTTTTGTAAAAGTACTTCCATTGTCTCTCTTTGCTCCATTTATATTGGAGACGCATTCAAACATGCAAGACCACATTCCTTTGTCTAGCATGGGGTGATTTAAGCCCTACCTGCCAAACACATTTTAAGTACATATTTCCAGTACATATTTATAATTTTTCATACATCACCCATACATACACCACACAATAATATTAATGACCAGCATGTTACCAGTTTGCACATGATATCTTACATGACAGCTTTTAGATAAGGATGAGGCCAACAGTGAGTTGGGGTACATTGAGTCAGGCCAGCTGAGACTCAGCTAAATACCAGAGAGCCCTTTGCCGTCTGGCACTGGAGTACTGTTAGGGTCACACTAACACATGTTGTAGGAGGTCACTTGAAATAGAGTGAACAGTAAGGGTGGATGAACACTTTTCACAAAGTAATCACTCCATATCTGACCTTTCAATACTCACCCTCAAAGAAACCTGCACAACACCTTCAAAAGGTGAGACTGGTAACTTAAATTCATGACGCTGCTAGCCACTAAAAAACATGGACTTAATAGAGATACTGGTTACATGGCTCATTACAACAATCTGTAACACGCAATGCCTATTGGGGAGCCATCCTAGTACTCATGGCAGTTCCCGTGGTTTAGACAAAGTGTTTGTTGTTGAAGGTAAAATTGTTATGGGTGAGGATGAAATGGATGAGCTTGGTGATGTGTTTGGGGTGGCTATCTGAGGATTGCCCATTGTCTTGTAAATATTTGAGGCAGACAGCTATGCTGTCATTGCAAGGGATGTTGGTGTAGAGAGAAGTGACATGCATGGTGGCAAGGCTGAGGGATGTTGTTAATGTTGTGGAGTTTGTGGAGGCAGTTGGTTGTGTCCTGGAGGAAGCTGGCCCTTTGTGTGGTGAATGGTTTTGAGGATGGTTTCCATTAGTCCTGATATTCCTTTAGTAAGAGTGCCAAGGCCAGATATGTATAGACACACACACACAGACACACAAAACCCCAGAACTCCCCCATCCCTCCTGCACAGTGGTCAACTAGTTACATGTAATATTGTCAATTTAGTTGTTTTACAACCCTACTTGTAAATTCAAACACCCCCTCTAATTTCAATTTCTAAGAAGGATTGAGTTTCCTTGTTTGTGTATGTTGGGAGGCATGTAGAAGGTCCCTGGGGTAGGCTTTTTTGGGGGGGATGAATTTGTAAAGTTTCTCTTGGAGTGGTCTGGGGAAGGATTTGATGATATCCTTAAATTCCTGGGTAAAGTGTAGTGTGAGATCTTCTTTGAGTTCTTTATAGTTGGTGGTGTTACCTACAATCCCTCACTGTAACCCATATGGGGTATCATCAGACAACTACAACCTATAGTTGATGGGGACCCCATCCCAAAATAAATCTTTCCTGAAGTCCCTCTTCTAGCCTTCAAACAACCCCCTTGTCTCTATAAGCTCATCATCAGAATCAAGCTCCCCACAGACCAACCCAAAGTGGCACCAGACCCTTCCAGAACAAGAGATGCAAAACCTGCAGACTTATATCCACTGTTACAATGATCAACACCATCCATTCCACACCTTTCAAGATCCATGGGTCCTATACATGCCTATGACAACATGTGGTGTATCTCAACCAGTGCATTAAATCCCCCCAAAACAACTATGTGAATGAAACCAGACCATTATGACACTCTCAAATGAACTGACAGAGGAAAATGATAAAAGACAAAACCAAAAGGAACAGTGATCCACGGCCACTGGGAGCTGCAGGCGGCCGTGCAAATGTAAACCAACTGGTGGGATGCGTGCGGCCCACGGGCCACAGGTTGCCCACCACTGCAGTATATAGTACTATCATAAATACTAGTCATCATTGTTTATTTTTCTTAAAAGTTTAGGCCAAGATTTTAAAAGATAGTACCTAAATTTAGGTGCCAAAATAAATGTCCAGCTCTTCAAAATGGATAGTATTAATCAGCTCTCAACTGGGAACTGTTGGTTACTCGGCATTTTTGAAAATCAAGCCACACAGCATATAGGTGTATAAATATAGTCTTAGGAACCACTTTTTCTAAAATTGTAGCCTTGAAGATTACATTTAATGCTCATAAATATGAAAGCCATGCATGGTGTTGGCAAGCTTCCCCATATGGCCTTAAAAAGTTCTCTCAAAATCTGTGTGTGTAAATTCTCGTACAGGACTCATGAGTAGAAACTGCCACCAGTATCAAAATGGACAGAACTATCTGATGGATGGCCATGCTATGCAAAAACTAAATTTGAACTGGGCAAATAGTGGAAAAATATGCATAGCTATGTTTATGAAATCTGACTCTCAATATCATTTGACCATATTTGTACTCCTTTTTGTTCACTTTTCTGTCCCTTCTCTTAGGTAGGGTACAGAGTGCATCTCTCTCTCCCTCTCCCTCTCTCTCTCTCTCACACACACACACACACACACACACACACACACACACACACACACACACACACACACACACACACACACACACACACACACACACACACACAGTGTTGGTGACTGTGGCCAGTAATTAAAGGAGATCAAAAGGGGAAGGGTAGCTGACTACCATTTGTGGTTGTGTATTTTAATGGATGATGACACAGTGTGGCATTCTGCAAAACTAAGCTTGGAAATATTCAGCACAAAAAGTTTTGAGTATATGGAAACAGGGTGTGATATAGAAACCATTTTACCAGTCCTAACTATACAGTGCAAGTTCATTGTACAAGTGATACTGCTTCAACTTGTGTGATGGGACACAGCATGGGAAAGACACAAATACAATAATAGTTATACCAATTACATAATGTTAATCATATGCACACACTTTGCCCACACAGATGGATATATTTAGATTTCCAACTACCTGTCCACAATGAATGCTGTTTATAAGTAACTTAAATCCCTAAATAACATCTGAAGTTGTAAAAGATCAATTAGCACTATTACCTAACCTTTTCAAAGCAGAGCAAATAATAATGTTTCAGAGGCTCAAATTAATACTGGAACTTTAACAGAAGTCCATAAGGTAAAGAGAGTATTATCCTGTCATTCAATAATAACAATGCTTGTCTTCAACTAAAAAGTAAAGAATTTGGTGTTTATTCTCATCTTGAAGAATCATGGAGTATTTTATGCACATACATCCCCACACATTAATCTGAAACTACATCCCTGTGGGCTACCTTTGCATTTGCCAGATGGAAGCTAAGTGTTAAATAAATGACACTAAAGGAAGCAAAATGAGTTTTACAAAGTAGTCCATTACTGTTATGACATTACTGTTATGACGTCTTTTCAGGTTAAAAGAAAATACTCAAATATTCCACCATATGATGGAAAAGAGAAAAAAGTCAATGCAGAACTGGTTAATTATTCTGTGGCCTGATGGAGAAAGATAAAAATTGAACAGTCTTGGTTAATTGTAAGAGATTGGGACAATACTGTGAGTTCTTTCATTGGCTAATCATGGCTCTTTGTTTGACAAGACTTAACCCTGTATTCCCCTAATGAGATTTATTTAAAAATTAAGACACACTTCTTTAGTTCTTTATGATGGATTGTGTACCATAAAGACATTCTTACAACAGTTTAAAGGTAACAGCCATTGTTATAAATGGACAGCTCCAAAGGCTGTCCTTGCTTCCAAAGAAACATGCAGGCAGTAGATTATGGTATATACTGGCATCACACATTGAAAATATCTGAAGAAAGGAAAAATAAAAAACCTTAATAGGCATTCAGACACTGATGCTGAGATGAAATCTTTGTTTAAGTGTACTATTCAGGCCAAAGAAAAACAGTTTCCCACAGAGCAAATCTATCTAGGCTGCTGAAAACGACTGTACTTTACTAACCATTTGCAAGTGCTTCTTTGTGAATTACTGTACATGATGAACGCACAGCAAGAGGCAGTCTGGGAAACAAAATGCCAGAATTCACTTGTTTGCAGGGATCTTTGACCTAATGTACAGTCCTCCTTTGGCTCGGTCTGTGACGGGTTGGGGTCACGGAGACCTGCTTGGTGCTGCCACCTGGTGTGCCAAGGCTACTTCTGCCCCTGCTTCCAGGCCTTTTCCAGCTTGGGACTCCCGAATCCTGTCTGTTTTGAGCCAGATTCCACTGATCTGCTGCAAACACAGACCCAGGTCCGAACCAAGTCCACTCACAACTGTAAGGCTCCTGGAAGCGCTCTTACCTTTGACACCCAGTGTCCAACTCCCAAGGAGGTTCAAACCCTTAATAAATCCGTTTTACCCTGTATAAAGCTTATACAGGGAAAACTCATAAATAGTTCGCCTTCTATTTCAAAGATAGAAAGATATGCACAGCTGTTTGCCCCCACCCCCCACCCCGGGTACCAACTCGTACACCAGGAAACAATGAGTAAAAAGTGATTTTAATAAGTACAGAAAGTAGGATTTAGGTGATTCCAAGTAGTGACAGACAGAACAAAGTGAATTACTAAATAAAATAAGATAGAACATGCAGTTCTAGGTCTAATCGCCCTGTGTACAGATAAAAACCTCACTAGGTCCAGTAAACAGGTTATCTTCCTTCTAGCCTGGGTCCAGCAATCACTCACCCCCCCCAATGTCTTTGTCCTTTGTTCAGTCTCTTTCAGGTGTGTCCTTGGGGGGTGGAGAGTCTCTCTCTTTAGCCAGCTGAAGACAAAATGGAGGGGTTTCCTAGGGGTTTAAATATATTTTCTCCTCTGGGTGGACACCCCTCCCTCTCCCTGTGTAGCATCCAGTTACCAAATGGAGTTGGGGTCACATGGACAAGTCACCTGTCCATGCACAACTCAGTTCCTTCTCAGACCAGCCACATTCCTGGCAAAGCTCAGATGTGGATTGGTGTCTGCAAGTTCTATTGTCTGTTAAGTGCTTCTTGACTGGGCACTTAACCTGCACATTCCTTTCTCAAGAAATACAACCAATATTCATAACTTCAACTACAACAATGATACCTGCATATAAACGGGAGGAATAAATTCAGTAGGTCATAACTTTCACAGAGATATGTTACATGGCACATGTAGCATAAAACATAGTCCAGTTACATCATGTATACATTTATAAGCATCTCCCCATAAAGTTTTATGGGGTACACCGTCACACGGTCATTACGTTAATTGAATTTATTTCCCCTCCTTGAAAAACTCTTAACACCTTTGAGTCAACTGTCTGTAATGTAATGGGCCATGTTGATTATCACTTCAAAAGTTTCTACTGATAACAGTTCCTTTCAATTAATTAGCCTCTTAACATTGATATAGACACTCCCACCTTTTCATGTTTCTCTGAATGTATAAATATCTGATTACTGTATGTTCCATTCCATGCATCCGATGAAGTGGGTTCTTAACCCACGAAAGCTTATGCTGAAATAAATTTGTTAGTCTCTAAGGTGCCACAGGTATTTTTCTAGTTTTCTTTTTGCTGACACAGACTAACACGGCTACTACACTGAAACCAGTCCTCCTTTAGTCCTGCATCTTCTGTAACTTCAGTGTGTCTCCAAACTGTATACTTAACCTTTGCTTTTACTGTGATTATTATAGGATACACACATGGTATTTATACTGAATAATCATAGGATTTTCATAGAAAGATATGATCACAGCTACCATGTAACTCTTGAATAACAGTTTGAAGTACAAAACAAAAGACCACAAAAATTCTGTTCTTTCATCTCTCAAGACAAAATTGCTTCCTTTACAAAAAAAGGCCTTTAAGTATAATGATGGAAGCAGCTGGATGAGAACCTCTTTGGCTAACAGAGATGCTTAATATTGTATTTAAAATCAAATATGCTCTTTGGATCCAAAGCATAAAATATTTGCATAGGAACTATGCTCTTTACATTTTCTTTTGCCACATGAATATTATGCAGCAAAATATATGTAACTACTGTGGAGTGTATGTGTCACTCAGAACTCAGGGATGGTTTATACACTCTGCATATATTCTCAAAGGATACTTTTTTGTTGGAATTCAGTGCCTTCTTCTTGAAAATGAAGTCTTGGATAAATAGTCTAGTATAAGATGCTAACTTCTAAAACGCTCTCTAAGTTTTCCACTGTCTTAAAAAGCTTACCTGGGGAGGGAGGAAGAATGAGGAGTCTAAAATTAAATTATTTGTAAGGCAGATAATTCAAGATAATTTAATTTTTTATAGCAAATATAGTGAGCACCTGGTAGAACCTATGATAGTCAAGATTAGTAAAAACAGTTTCTGTTATAATCCCCATTTTCAAAAATGTATAACTTTTTGAAACAGACATTTTGTGCTGAAAATGTCCATGCTTAGTTCATCAGGAACACATGAGAACTGTAGGCATGAAAAATCATGGATTCATGATTTAAGGATCTGTCCACAACTTCTGCTGCATTTGACAATGTTCTTCAAATTCTACATTTTCATATGAGAGGTGAAGGGAAGACAGCTCAGGCATAGATTTTTGAATAAGCAGTAAGGAGATGGTAGCTGAACTTGTGTAAGTGGATGAGGTCACCTACGGATAAGATAGAGAGGAAGGCAGGAGGAAGGGCTGAGCCTTGTAGAATACCAACAAATATGAGGTGGAGGAAGGAGGAACCTCATCCAGACTAGATTCTGGAAGAAGTGCAGAGAGATAGAAGAAGAATTAAGAGAGAACAGACTCACAAAGCTGACTGGTAGGATAGGTTGTTGAGAAGGCAACAACCAAGGATACCAAAATTTTCAGAGAGATCAAAGAGGATGAGGAAGGAGTAAAGGTCCTCTGACTTAGGCCTTAATCCTGCAATTCATTGCATGTGGTTAGACTTCTGTGCTCACCCGATACCCCACTGAAGTCAACACATCATAGGATTGAGGCCTTAGTCAGGAAGGGGTCACTTAGGCCCTGGTAAGAGCAGTTTCAATCAAGTTCAGGGAGCAGAAGTCAGGTTGAAGGGGTTCAAGGAGGAAAAGAGGAAAGGAAGTCAAGACATCTGTTTTAGGGTACGTCTATACTACAGAATTAGGTCGAATTTATAGAAGTCGATATTTTAAAACCCGAATTTATGGAATCGATTGTGTGTGTCCCCACTAAAGAGCGTTAAGACCATGAGGTCGATTGACTGTGTCCACAGTAGCGGGGCTAGCATCGACTTTCGGAGCATTGCATTGCGGGTAGCTATCCCACAGTTCCCGCAGTCTCCGCCGCCCATTGGGATTCTGGGTTGCGATCCCAAAGCCTGATGGGGCAGAAAACATTGTCGCTGGTGGTTCTGGGTACATGTCATCCCTCCCTCCGTGAAAGCAATATTTCTCGCGCCTTTTTTCCGGGGTTTCCGTGTTTGCTACGGAAGCCTGCTCAGCTCACAATTACCGTACATCTCCAGCGTACGCCTGGACATTAGGTCTAGTGGGGATTCAGTCACACTATAATACGGGCAGAGGGATAGCTCAGCGTTCTGAGCGTTGGCCCGCTAAACCCGGGGTTGCGAGTTCAATCCTTGAGGGGGCCATTCCGCCTGAGGCTGGTAGTCGCGGGACTACACAGCAGGAGCGCCTTGCCTTCTAGCTGCAGATGGTGCAATATGCCATAAATGGTCGCGGGACCACACAGCAGAAGCTCCTTTCCTTCTCGCAGCAGATTGTACAATATGATTGGTATTCGTGTGCTCTTGGCCGGCGGCCTATGGTGTGGCTGGCCGGGGGCGCTTGGACATAAATGGGAGTGACCAGAGTGACTCTGGTCATTCTCTTTTTTACGTTTTGTTTAAGGGAGATTCAGTACTGCCTGGAACACGGGCGGAGGGATAGCTCAGCGGTCTGAGCGTTGGCCCGCTAAACCCGGGGTTGCGAGTTCAATCCTTGAGGGGGCCAGGAGCTGATGATGGATATCAAGCATATTGTACCATCTGCTGCTAGAAGGGAAGGCGCCTCCTTGCTCACCGCATATTGTACCATCTGCAGCTAGAAGGAAATGAGCCTAACCCTTGCTCCCCCCTCCCTCCGTGAAAGCAACTGAGGGGGGAGCAAAAAATCCTTTTGATGGGACTCCATCATGGTCACCTCTGCTGATGAGATCTGCGCTCACCTGCAGCTCACCACGCTGGCCAAACAGGAAATGAAATTCAAAAGTTCGCGGGGCTTTTCCTGTCTACCTGGGCGGAGCATTGGAGCTCAGACTGCTGTCCAGAGCGGTCAAATGTTGCACTGTGGGATAGATCCAGGAGGCCAATACTGTCGAATTGCGTCCTCACTAGCCTACATCGATTCGGCAATATCGATTTAAGCACTAATCCCCTCGTTGGGGGTGGAGTGGCGAGATCGATTTTAAGAGCCCTAGAAGTCGATGTTAAGGGCTTCGTCGTGTGGACGGGTGCACGGATCAATCGAAATAACGCTAATAAATTCGACCTAAACTCGTAGTGTAGACCAGGGCTTAGATTGCCCATTCAAGGTGACATTGTCACACTTCATGGTGCAGTTCAGATCAATATGGGGTTGTGTCATCTCTTGCCCTGCAATACTGGGTATCTACCAATGCTTTGCTGCTATCGCTCCCAGCCTGCAATGCTCACAGCCAGTCTATAAGCATGCAGGGCCATGAGTGTCTGTGTGCTAGACAGCCCTGGTTCAGCAGCTCTGACCCCAGAAGCCTATCTACAGCCCTGCAGCCCCACTCTGGCTTCTACCAGCTTTGGTGACAACCAGCAAGTTGACACCAATACACTCCCGGTCCCAAATTTGCCCCAAACCATGTGCCCTGAAGTGTCCAGCCCTCTCCTGGACAGCTCAGAGAAATAATAAGGTTCCTTTTGTTTCCGTAAAGAGATAAAAGCACACCAAAGCTTATTAACTGGCATAAATACACCCTTCCCTGCAAACACAGCACTGAGTTGGTTGGTAGTAAAAATAAAACACATGTATTAACAACATATACATGAGATTAAGCGAGTTTGAGTATAAGGAATGAAGATAGAAAGAGTTACATGTTAAAGAAAACAAAATACGTTTTCTAACGGCTAAGACTTAACAAGCTACAGTCTTTGTTCAAGGAAGATTTCTTACTAATCTTTTTCCTTTCCAGCCATGGCTGACTTTCTCTCACAGTCAGGACCTTTCACAGAAGCACAAAGGGCTGCTTTCCCTTGTCTTCCGAGGTGAAAGATCTTTGCCTAAACAGGTTTCTCACCTATATTCAGTTTTCAGAGACTTCAACCCCACCTTGGTTGAAGGACTCATCTTTCTCAGCTTGCAAGAGCTTTGTTCCATTGTGTCTGTATAGTGATGGATGCCAAAGATGGCTTCTGTCCTTGCATATATCTTCCAAAGTGCAATTAATTTGTTTCAAGAGGATGGCTGACCTCATGCTTTTCTTCCTTTCCTGTGGGTTTCCCATTCCCCTGTATGTAAATGGGGCTTCCATTGATTTGATTCCACCATGCTTAATTTATTTATTAAATTGCTGTGATGTTCCCTGCTCTCTGGGAAAGACCTGTTTTTCTCTTTGTTTGGGCACAGAGTGTAAATCCCAATATAAATGAGTATCCATAATTATTTATATAATGTCAATACCTACATTTTACCATGATATTAATCACCAGTGTGTCACAGACCTTCATAAAACACCTCACTAGATAAACTTTTTAAATACAGTCATATTGTAATTTGATTGTCTGTACCCCTATATTCATCCCATTTACAGGACTATGATAAATTTTGTACAAAGTATGCCTTGTGAAGTATCATTTTAAAACTCAATTTGCTTATCACTATTGCCCTGGTAAAATATGTGTGGCAACATTACATGTAAATTTATATAATTCCTCTGTAGGGTATTACTAGACATATTCCAAGTCTGGGGGTGGGGGGCAACCACAAACCAGTTCCCCAGGGATAAAAGCCTAGCCAACACCTCAGTCAGTTGTCAACAAAATCAAATGGACCATCACCTGGTTAAGTGGCCATTCTTTGGCAGGAAAGAGGATGTTAGTGAAAATCTACATCCTTTACAAATAAACAGCTGGGGGTTCCCATGCACACAGACTTTTTGTTTCCTGAACCTCAGCTGCAGATGATTCTTGAAGAAGAGGAAGAACTATAAATGGAGAGAGGAGGTGCCCCAAATTATCTGTTCCTCCTTTCCTCTCCATCCCTGGCAACCACAACACCTGGAGAACAAAGGAAACAGCTTTGGACTGGATGAGGGATCCTGACTGAAAGAATTCAGCCATTAAGACTCTAGAACATAGTCAGAAAGACCTTTGCTTTGAATTTACTCTAGCTTGTTAAGTTAGGCAATAGTTGTGATTTACTTTTATTTTCTTGTAACCATTTCCGACTTTTATGCTTCATTACCTGTAATCTTAAAATCTATCTTTCTGTAGTTAATAATCTTGTTTATTGTTTTCTCTAGACCTGTGTGTTTGGATTGAAGTGTTTGGGAAGCCCTATTTGAGATAACAGGATTTGTGCCAATCATTTTCTATTAATAAAATGACAAATTTTATATGAGTTTGTATTGTCTAGGAGAGTGCTGGGCAGTACATGATGCACATTTCTGGGGGAAAGTCTGAGACCTGGGAATTTGCTGGTGTTTCTCTGCAGTATAATTCAAGGATGGCTGGCTGTAGCATTCTTGCAGTATAATTTACATGCTGGAGGCTGTGTGTGAGCAGACTAGGACCGGTGGCTCTCACAACAAAACAGTGTAAAAGACCCCCCCCCCCACAAAAAAAAGCCAAGAAAAGGAACCCTCTGGAGTAAGAGACAATAGTCTATAGCTATATAAGTGATGAAGGGAGAGCACAAGTTGTCATCTCTTGCAGAGGAGAGACTGCCAGGAGGAGTGTCTCATGAAAGGTGGATCTGAGCTTTCTGAACTAGACAAGAGCTGCAAGGATTGAGTATTGGGTAAGAAGTACCTTATTAGACAGGAAATAACTTGTTAATAAGTGTAGGCTATTGATTGCATTTTATGTTTTTCTTTTACCCAGAACCTTAGTTCCAAACCCTTAATACTTGCTTTTATTTCAATCTCTGTCTCAAGCTCCATTAAATAAACTTCAGTTTGATTTTACTATAAATCTAAGAGCATAGGTGCTGACTCTTTGGGTGCTCCAGGGTTGGAGCACTCACAGGCCCCGCTGATCAGCTCCTCCCGCTCCCTCGCAATGCCTCCACCCACGGAGGATCAGCTGTTCAGTGGCAAGCAGCAGGCAGTGGGAAGGGAGGAGTGAGGGTGGGGCATGCTTGGGGGAGGGGGTGGAACAGGGCAGAAAGAGGTGGGATGGGGGTGGGAAGAGGCGAGGCAGGGGTGCGGCCTGGGGGGAAGGGGTAGAGTGGGGGCAGGGCCTGGGGTGGCGCAGTGGTTGAGCACCCCCCAGGAACTCAGAAAGTCGGCACCTGTGCCTAAGTGCCTTGTGCTAAGGAGACTGGTGAATTAGGACTCACTGCTTTCATGGAGGCAGCAGAAAGGAGTACATTGTGGGTGTCCAGAAGAGAAGGGATGGGGCACTTGAGTGCAACAAAGTGGGATGTGTAAATTGCTAGCCTGAACTGGGAAAGAGCTGGGCTCCTGGAGGCTGGATAGGAGCGCCTGTGTTGCCAACCGCCATTGGGGAGGGTCTCCCCTGGTGGGCACAGACCAGGCTCTCTTGTGCTGTAAGCAGGTGATAGTGATCCACACCAGATACCTTGGGTAACTCTGAAAAGTGCCTCAGTGGAATAACAAAACATGATCTGGGTCATTAAGGGGGCAGGATAGAAAAAATACAGAGCTCTCTCCAAAAATATTGTAGCAGTGCAGTAAGCAAGTACAAGTAATAGTGAAACTCCGTTAAGCTAGTTGGCATATATTTGCTTAACAGCCTATTTAGAAAAACATATATTATTCCAGAAATTTACATGCAGGCTTTATGTGATAATACATCTAAACTGAATAATTTTGTTTTAAATTCTCTCTTTCAAAAAAGAAAAGAAAAAGAAAACCCAAACGATAAGTGAGGACATTTTCCAGTACGCTTCCTGTAAAATGGAAGCCTTCCAAGATTAAAGTATACCTCTTAACCAGCTCCCTTTATATTCCATTATATTCTAGTGCCACTGAAATTGCATTTCTAAGACAAATGAATTAGACTTGAATATCGGGAGAAGAAAGAGAAAAAGAGAAAGAGAGACGCTCTACATTTCAACCACCCACCTATAATATACACTGGATTAATTTCCCTCTCTCCACAGGAATTGCATTGTTGTGGCAGGTGAACTGTTCTCTGAGCTGGGCATGCTGCCCCTTTAACTAGCTCTACGGTAGCTTATATTTTAAATATCCATTTTTAATCCCACTCCCATCATCATGAAAGGTTTATAAAACGGATGAAGATAAATATGAACTGGATATTTTTCTATCTAATAGCCATCATGGAAGTACCAGAATATCAATGGAAAAATGGAAATATTTCACTATTATTTATTCTGGTCCCACTTATAATGTGCTAGGTGCTGTCCATATGCATAGGAGACACAGATCCCAACACTGTGATGAGCTCTGTTGGGCAGACCCTTGCGTGCACGCAGTTCCATTGCCTTCAGTAGGGCTCTGTCTGGGTGCTCATTGCAGGATCAGAGCCACTGTCCCGTCTCCAAGAAAAGCTACAATTTAATAGGACAAGCAACATACCAAGGACAGGGAAGAGGGACACAGTGAAAATAGCTGTAGTTTTATACACATTTCACCTATTGTGGTTATTTATACATTTTTAAATATAAAGAAAAAAAATATTGGCTACATTACACCATCTCCCTCAGACTATCTAGTAATAATTGGCTAGTTTCCTGTAGGCCTCATAGCAAAAGTAAGTTTGAAAGAAGGCTTTGGAGGAGGAAATGGTAATGACTTTACTACGTTGATCATCTCTGCAATGATGCCTTATTATTTTACATCTCTTATGATACCTCTGACAGCGGAACACTTCTGAAAATAGAATTACAGTCCCAACTGAATGTTCTCTATGTAAGTATTAAAAAAAATCCACATATACTTCATGTTTAATTTTGTTATGCAAGCACCACAGGGCTTGGAGAGATGACTATCTACAAGAAAAGATGAGTGTGATGTCGTTTATCCAGATAAAAAGATATTGTAGGTCTATATATACTTATCTATATATGCCTTAGGGTGAGAATCTCTATGTTTCATCGTCCTGCTAGCAGCATTGCTGGTGCAGCTAGTCTCCTGGGAAAGACAAAGGCGCTGCTATTTTTTTCTCCCCGCATAGCCAATTACAACAGGGTTCTTTCTTTAAAAAAAGAGAGCAAATTTCCAGTCCCTTCTTTAAAAACCGATAGGAATGTAATGATTTGCATACAAAAGCACTTTCATATTTGTACTTCAGTGCATCTGGCAATTATCTGACGAGATATAGCAGTTGTTTCAGCCAATTGCCACAGGCTTGGCATTAGTGAGAAGAGTAAAAAGCTTTCAAATCTACAGAAAAAAAGGGATATTCCAGCTTTCTACCAGCTACCTTGAACATACTTCACGTTTAATTTCACCCTGTTGCCACAGGCACTGTGTTGTTATGACGGCTGATCTGCCATGGAATAGCTGTAAAAGAAAATCAACAAAGGGTCGCTTCAGCGACTTTCAGTGCAATTTACTGGCGCTTGTATCTTGCGGCTGCTGCCGCCTGTCGGGGTAATGACACATGATGGGTGATTAAAGTGCAAGTCCTTAAATCAAAGCTGTGCCGATGGTCTGAAGAGGCAGCAAACAGCACTCAGAGCTTGTTCATTTCTCATAGTGGGAGGACCTCATTAGAATAAAAAGGGGCCTGTTATACTAACAAGAGTGAGTACTTGTGTCTAGGGAACCTTTTCATGTTTTCAAGATTTACCATAGCTTTTCTTTAGCTTTTCCCAGACTGCATTAAAAAAGAAAAGTACTACAATCCATCAACATTTACTAAAAAATTAGAACAGAGGCTCTCAATAGTTCGTTTATGCCTACATATTTCAACAAAGATACACCCATTCTTTGGCCAGGAGGGTGGGGTAGAAAAAGGCAAGGCAATTGGGTATGGCAAGAAAAAGGCACTTTTTGGTATATATGCTGCTTTTCGTTCAACTGAATTATTATTTTATTATTTTTCACCTTTACTTACTCCATTGTTCTGATGAGATGTTTAAGTCATTGAACTATGGAGTCTCCCTTTTCCATTGGCCAGAATCTCAGCCCTCTCTGTCTAAGGTGGCTGCAATACATAAGAAATTTTAAATTTTGGCTCAAGATGGCAGAACGTAGCAGGAGAAAATAATAAAACACAGAGTGTACAACCAGAGTGTCATTTTTGTCACGGAAAACACTATTTATTGACCATGGAACTGCAAAATATGGAATAAGGCCAGATGAAGAAATATCAGTCAGAATAGTTGGGCTTGTTCACAGTGAACTTGACATAGTGAGACAATTGTTCTTCCTACAATGGATTTTTGAACATGCTACGGATGGTAATTTTTATCTCCCTTTACAGCACGCCATGGGTGATTAGTTGCAGTTACTTTGCTGAGGTAAGCACACTGAATGCTCCATTATCATGCACTGTTCTTTACTGCAGGAACAAGGGGTCACCGAATGAAATTAATAGGCAGTAGGTTAAAAACAAAGAAAAGGAAGTACTTCTTTACACAACACACAGTCAATCTGTGGAACTCATTTCCAGGGGATGTTGTGAAGGCCAAAACTATAACTGGGTTAAAAAAAAAGCTAGATAAGTTAATGGAGGATAGGTCCATCAATGGGTATTAGCCAAGATGGTCAGAGTTGCAGCCCCATGCTCTGGGTGTCTCTAACCTCTGACTGCCAGAAGTTGGGATTGGACAACAGGGGATGAATCATTTGATAACTGCCCTGTTCTGTTCATTCCTTCTGAAGCACCTGGCATTGGCCACTACTGGAAAACAGAAAACTGGGCTAGATGGACATTGGGTCTGACCCAGTATGGCCATTTTTATGTTATTATGTAGGTATTTTGGCAAGACAAACTCATTTAAGTGTGTCTTTATCCTGCCAGGATAAAGGTACACAAAGGAGAACAGGTGTACATTTGTTTTTGACCTATGACTACTGCAATGTTTCAGTGATATGGTAGCATGTTACCTTTCAACAGTGGAAGATATAGTTTCACAGGACGCAGGGTTCCCTTATATAAGCCTCCATTTGTTCTTCTTTGTGTTTTTGTATTTTATTATCATTTATTTGTATTGCAACTGAGATCAGGGCCTCATCGTGCCAGGTGTTGTACAAACAGAGTGAAAGAACGAAAGACAACCCTTGCTGTGAAGAGCTTACAATTTAAATAGACTTACCCGATATAGGGTGGGAGGGGAAACAGACACAGAGAGGTCATGCAGCAGGTCAGAGGTAGAGTTGGGACTAGAATCCCAGGCTCCCTACCCAGGGCCCTAGCCACTGAACACTGCTGCCTATCCCAGGCTGTTTTCTTCTCTGCTCTGAGCTCTTGTCACAGATCTCTAGCAGGGTTTAGCTAAAATATTTAAAGTGGAGTAGCTTAGCATGATAAGTATTATTTGCGATTAATCCATTCATGCTGGAAGGATGCATGAGTCTGACTGTAGGGTACAGCTTTAGGTTTATGTATTAATCACGTATAATGCAAATGATCAAGAAGTGTATTTGAGAGGAACATGAATGAAGTGATTTTATTGGTAGACAGGACTTGCTGGATGTGTTTTGGTGGTCAGATTAAATGTCACTAGTCTCCCCGCTGGCACGCAAATGAGTGATGGATTTAGGAAGGATCAGGGAAATCATGGCTGA
Source organism: Macrochelys suwanniensis (assembly GCA_033296515.1). NCBI lineage: Eukaryota > Metazoa > Chordata > Testudines > Chelydridae > Macrochelys > Macrochelys suwanniensis. The sequence goes on along the minus strand of CM065775.1, from coordinate 155,847,811 downwards.
ATCCAGTTGATGATTTGAATAGGAACATACCGCAGATTACTTCCTATGTTTTATACTGAAGTTTGGCTCCCATTAGAAATTCTTACAAAGCTGTTTTAACATGTTATACACGCTCTAGTTTGGAATTAAAGTGTGATAGTATTCAGATGAACCAATCTGTGCAGTTAGTTTTTGAATGGCACCCATTTTAAATAGACATCTCTTCTCCTATCACTCCTGGACAACCTTCAATTAACTTTAGTTCTTCCCTCACCTTGAAAGGCTTCTTATCCTCTGTAGAATTTCCTTAGAATCCCCTAATTCCAACTACCACCGGAAAAAGTCCATTTCTGGATGCCTTATTTCAGGGCTCTCTCATTGTTTTTTTCACATTTTATATATCCTGACACATGTGAAGTTTGAAAATTGCAGATGTTGAGCCCAGAAGAAAGACAGACATACCCAATAGTAATCTTCAGATGGACTTATCAAATGGTAAAGAGATGGACAATAATTGTTAGGTGTAGACTATGTTTTTACAGTTCTCAATCTAGCCCGTTGGCTTCTGCTCCAATATCCACTTTGGAGGCGCTTTCTCCTCCTCACCCTCGGTTGATTTTCCTTGGGGCTCTATCCATTGGTACCTTCTCTCTTCCCTGTATGCTCATTCCTTACACAATCTCCATCAGTCATGCAGCTTTAGCTACATTGTCTGAGGTGAATCATCTTGCAACAAGCGCCATTTGGAGCGCTAAATAATATAAATACATATCTTGAATTGCCACCAGGTGCTAGCAAGGTTGTTTTTTAGCCTATATGAACTGCATAGTAAGTCTGTTTATTTGAGAGAAAATGAGGAAGAGGCAATAAACCAGGAAAGTATATTAGTTCAAAATGTTCATTCTAACCAGCTATAAAGTACCAATAAAGACACTTATCTTATGTTAACACCTATTGTAAATAGGGGATAACTTTGCATACTTGATACTAGAAATGTTGGAAGAGGAAAGAATCCAGTCTTTCAGAGAGATGAGATTTATCTCAGTTAATATAGAAGACTTCTCTGAAAGTGTTAAGGTAGACAAAGGAGAAAATGGAGTAGACAGAAACACTCATTAAAAATGGAAAAAATAACCTGCATATAAGATTATTATTTTTAATTCATGGTTACACTTTCAACAGTTGGCATATGTGTACATATGTTGCTAGATGTTCAAGAGATAGGCTAAAAAGGACGGGTGGAAGGAACCACCCCTTATGTCTCTTTTTCAGAGTGGTAGTCTGATTTCAAGAGCTCAATGACTTTAAGTCTGTATTAAGCCACTTATTTCTTTCTCAAGTGATTTGAGATGCTACGGCATGGTATACAGATTGAAAATCTATACAGAGTGTCAAGGGATACGGGGAGGGGGAAAGGAAACGGATTTGTCACATGGACTCTTCAAAGAAAATAAGTAGAAAATATTTGTGTTGATCTTTTTGAATTTTTGAAAGGATATTCCTTTCTAACCCTGTCACCCAGAAATCACTGCCTGTAGCATTTTGTATCCCCTTCTGCCTTTGAGTAAAAGGAGGCAGTTAGGGTGAACACATGGAGCTGGGCAAACACGTTATGCAGGATCAATTAATGACTAACATAGTGAATTTCACTGAGGAAATCTGAGGCTTTCATCTAGTAGCAGGGATATCCCTGAGGACTACAGCATAGAAGCCAGTGTGTGACAGAGTGGGAGAGGGAGTAAGAATAATCACAGGGTAAAATAAAACAACAAACAAACAATAGAATACATCTGGAGAACACCACATAGGTATAGGGTCTCCTTTGGAGTGACAGCAGTTTATTACATTTCAACCATAATAATCCCTACGATAACTGGGGATTCAGCCATATCATAGGCACACAACTGCACTATTCTACTGATGTCACTCCAGCAACCAGATTGCCCTTACTGTATGTTTGATTAAAGCTAAGTCTGAATCTCCTTTAAGCATACACCCACATACAAACAGTGTATGCTATAGCTGCTTTACAAATCCCATGCTGGGAACAGTATGTGTGTGTGTGTATGTGTGAGAGTGCATGCATGTGTGTTTGCTATCTTAGAGCCAGAGGGGTTTTCATTAGATTCAAACAGTAACTAACTCTCCAGGGAGGCCCCTGCTCTTATTTGATAAGGGATGCTCTTTTATCACACATGAAACTGCATGCAGTGATCAGACAGGCACTGTGCATAGCTGCCAACAAGAGAAGCTGCTTTTCTATAGCGCATTACAGAAATGTACTGCTACGGTAGTTGAAAACTGGTCCCAAAAATGGTCAATTACAGAAGCATGGGAAACTGGTGTTAAAACCTGATTTATGAAAACCATTAGTAAGTGTTCATAATTTTGGTTTTGGAAATTTTGGATATCACATTACTCTGGTCATTTCTGCAGTGATCAGGAAAAATGGTCCTCTCCTTCATACCAATCAGTGTGTCACTTTTGGCAAAAGATAATCTGGAGCGTGGAAGATGTTTGAGGCTATAATACTAGCAGGTGTAATAAGATTCACATTAGTCTTTGCAATCCATTTACAACAATCCGCAATTCTTAGTATTCAAAAACTGTATATCCTAGACTACAGATCCAATGAAGAATTAATAATCTGGATTTTCCCACCCTTTCAGGGAAAAATACCTTTTTACTTTCAAAGATAGCCCTTTGCCAAGACAATTGACATCCAGAACTTCCAAAGCATTCAATCAATCTGTGAAATACTACAGGCATGAAAGGTTTCAGTGTAGTAGCCGTGTTAGTCTGTGTCAGCAAAAAGAAAATAAGAAAGAAATACTTGTGGCACCTTAGAGACTAATAAATGTATTTCAGCATAAGCTTTCGTGGGTTAGAACCCACTTCATCAGACCATTATAATAGTTCCTCTTAATTAATTAGCCTCTTAAAGTTGGTATAGGCACTTCCACCTTATCATGTTTCTCTGACTGTATAAATATCTGTTCACCGTATGTTCCATTCCATGAGTCTGATGAAGTGGGTTCTAACCCACGAAAGCTTATGCTGAAATAAATTTGTTAGTCTCTAAGGTGCCACAAGTATTTCTTTCTTATTTTCTTTTTACAGGCATGAAAGTGCATGCTGCCCCTGGTGATCTCCATTAATGCTGTTCTAATAAGTCAACAAGGAGTATTTGAAGGATGGTGTGTGCTGGTGTGTCACTATTTCCTCTACCTCTCTATGGTGAGAAAATGTATCAACATTGTGACTTCCTCTGGAATATATCTGTGACACTGATAAACCAGCTCTAGTCAAAACCATAGGCCAATTCACTTGTATGTAAATATCAAAGAAGCGCTGAGTGTTAGTATGTGTTCAAACTAATTCACTCATATGCTAATAGAGATCAACGGGGGATGTTGATTGTATTGTTTTCGTCTGTCTATATCCTGTAGTTTGCTATTACATTACTTCTACATTATCTATACCTTGTAATTAAATAACCCTAGATCAAAGGTGTGTTAATGAAGAGTGTATTCAGGTGTTAGAACTTCATGAAAACTAATGGAATGTTAGGTGTATTGTTCTCATTATTTATTCAAAGGAAGGCCCATGTGGGTACAAAAGCTGTCAGCTAGCATTCTGTGTGAAGAAGATATAAAAGATGGATTCTAGGAACGATCCTTCAACTCAGGACTGTTTTGGATTCCAACAGAGTGGAAATACTGAGCGCGTGGACAGAGATCCCCAGAGTTAAATTGGGTAATCCTGAAAGACTTTTGGAGACTAGCAGATTATCACATCTCTGCTATAATTTTGGACTTACATACGTAGACTCACCTGTTAGTGTATTTTACCTATTTTAACCTCTCAATAACTCATTTATTTTTCTTAGCTAATAAACCTTTAGTTATTTTACTAGAGAAATTGGCTGTCAGTGTTGTCTTTGGTGTAAGACTGAGAGTGTCCATCGACCTGGGGTAAGTGACTGACCCTTTGGGGTTGGGAGTAACCTAATGTGTTATGTGATGTTTGGTATAGAGATCAGTATCACATAATCCACCTGTCTGGGTGAGGGGGCTGTCTGTGAGTCCATGGTAAGATTGTTCTAGTGATTCAGGAATACACATTTGTTACTGGATTGGTGAAATCTAATTATAGAACATACCACCAGTTTGGGGTGTGTCTGCCCTGTTTTCTGACAGTCTGACCTGAGATTGGCACTCTTGGTTGTGAACCACTCCCGACAGCATGACAATATCATCATCTCTATATTCTCACCTGTGTTTATGTTAAAAGAAGTTGTATAGATATTATTAAAATGTATTGTTTGTATTATTGTAACACCTAGGAGCCCCAGTCATGGTCCCGGGCCTGACTGTGCTAGGACCTTTACAAACACAGAACAAACACAGATGTTAAAAATTGTCCCTCCTGCCCGTACAGTAAAGAAGATATGTTTAAGCCCCGTAAAGATCTCAGATCAGCTAGAAAAGGCTTTGACCAAATCTTTTGCAGAAGTAAATATGTATGTATTTCCTGAAAACTATCGGCCAATGACCAATTTAAAATAAATATAGCAACTGCAGCATACGGTACCTTGAGAATTAGTCCAGGGATTCTTCATCCTTCTTCTCAGCCAATCCTGGGGTTTGCTAGCAGATACTCATAGTATTTCTCCTTCATTATTCATTTCTTGTCCTTACCCAAAGAATGTTCTCACCACATTCTTCACTGTTGAACTATAAGTAGTATCAACGCTCTGCCTTTTCATCTGTTTTTTAACTCTCCTAAATAAACCTTACCCAGCTATACTGACATTCCAGTTACAAGAATATGCACTTCAGTTTCAATATCAAATAAAAAAACTATTTTATCAGGAACAGGGAGGTAACAAACCAACCTTTGTAACTCAGCTTTGGATCAAAAAGAATGGCTTTTAGTTCTTACTTTTAACAGTGAGGTACATGGACTTGCTGACGTCCGCTCCCACATCATTGCTGACCTTGCAGAGGTAGTATCCACTGTCTTCCTCCAGCACATGCTTAATCAACAAGGAGCCATTTGTGAGAAGCTGGATACGGCCATTCAAGGCAATGGGCTGGAACTGGGGGACCCCAGCACCTACAGCAGAACCCAAAAGATTAATCAGAAGGGAAGAGGTGGGGAAAGAAGAACAGGCTACATTCAATTAAAATGAAATGTTGCTTTCTGGCATTATAACTATCTACAGAACAAACTGAATGCCTTTTGCCAAAACTAAAGTCATTCAATGGAAAGAAAAAAAAGTCATATCTTATCAATTATAGTAGTTACAATCCACCACAAGGTAGAGGGTGGAGGCAGAGGGAAAAAGGAGTAAGAGCGAGAGAAAGATTTGCAGAGCTCTCTTGGGTAAAAAGCCACATTTGTTGTACATTTAGTGGCTGATAAATTATTCAAAATTACAGCTGAACCGCCACAAAAGTCTGCATTCCTTATGCATATGCCAAATGAATCCTTATGATCATGAGGGATGTGTATTGTAGTAAACATGGAACGCTCAAGGGACTTTAAGGATCTTGTTCATTAAACTCATGGTAGCATGTGGACAAGCCCATCAGTGCATATTTCCTCCTACAACTGACAGTCTGATCACACACAATCTCTGAGTCACTGTGTTCTGGGACAGCATTCTGATTGATGCAAGGACACATCTAACTGCAGGTGCAGTTTGTCATAAAAGAACTGTAGTTGGTGCACAACTCACTCAAAACATGCACTGGTCACTTTTCTATTAACAGTGAAATGGGGCATTGAACCAAATACAACTCTGGTGTAACTGCATTGCAGTCAAGGGAGCTCAGCAGGGACAAATTTAGCTCATTGATCTCTGTTATGAGGGAATGCTGAGATGGAGTTGTTGATATTCATCTCCTTAAGAAAATCCTCACTTCATAAGGTTAGATTTACAGTATTGTATAATACCCTCCTGCATGTGTCCATCAAATTCAGTTTATTTCAGCTATATTTATTATTTGCCAATGGGTATCCCTTTCTAATAGTACATATTCTCATAGGGCCTGCATGAGGCCTACGCTGCACTTAAGTCCCCGTCTGTTGCTCTATTTTGATTCCATTCGCCAGTGCTGTAGTGTTATTCCTCAAACTGTGGCGTCCAGGGTGGCCCAGTATTGAGGTGTGCCTGTAAGCAGAGGACAGCTTTGCAGCCCCACACTGACTTGTGCAGAGCATTCCTTGGCTGGACATCAGGCAAAATAGGGAGTATGATGCTCTTAGATAATTGGTACTTTTTAAATTGTTCTTATGGCTCCTAGATACCACAGTGATGGGTGAATTTTTTATGCATTAGATTAGATTAGACTGAGTACTATAATATACTGGGCTATCTAATAACTGACACCAAACATTCTACTACCAGCATCAGTGATGCACACAGAAGCCAGCTTAATAATAATTTTTGGACTGAAACAACCATCTAAAGATAAATCTATGATACCTGAAAATATGTAGACATGTAGCCAAGCTTCACTCTTTGGCGTGAGTAGGAGCAATGAACCCATATTAAAATGCAATGTACAATTTAAAGGATTTCAATCTGTTAATTGTCTCAGTCAGAGCTGCAAAGAATTTAATAAGGTGTGAACAAAGCTGTTAAACTTTTAAAAACAAAAACAAAACCCAAACTGTGCACATCCCTCAGGGAACAGATATGGAAACTCTTGTAAACTGCATAAATGGCTCTGTGATGTTTCACTCTATATTCTTTATGAAAATATGCTTATGATATGGATATGAAATAACTGAAATAGACTTTATGCAAGATGGCTCATGTGAGATATCATTGGAAAGGTTATGATTTGCTGAATGTGATTATCCAATTTGTATGCCTGTATCATTTCCGTATCTGATGTTAGGAATATTGACTATGTATCTGCATTTCAAATGTGTTACTTTGGGTGTCACCCCCAACTAGCCCTTCAGCTACAACAACGGAAAAGCCAGACAGGGCTGATGGCCCATTAGCAAAGAGCATAGTCTTCCTGTGGATGCTCCAGACAGCCTACGCGTAATGGCTGCCACAGCCCTGCAGAGACACGGGTCTGAGTCACCTGGTACTGGACCCACCCCTTGGAATGCCAGTGTTCTTCCACAGGGAGACAAAGGGTTCCCGTCATACACAAGAGCTAGATAAGGCAGGGGGGTGACATCATCGTGGTTCTCCTTTGCCTCCCCACCCAAAGAGACACTGAAAAATACCCGGAAGCAAGAACTGAACTGAGGGGAGAAGGGTTGAACCCAGGCTGGGAGGGTGTCTAGTCTCTGAGTGGAAATACCTGAAGTCTCAAGCTGCAGGCCAGTGTAGCTGCCTTTCAAGACTTTCTATAATCTACCTGTGACAAGATTTAGGGTGAGAAATTCTATTTTGTAACCTGTTTCTTTAGTGAATCAAACTTAGTTTGCGTGTTTTGTTTTATTTGCTTAGTAATCTGGTTTGTTCTGTTTACTACCCCTTTAACCACTTAAAATCTGCCTTTTATAGTTAATAAAATTTGTTTTGTTTATTATTAAACCCAGTTTCTGTAATTTCTAACTTGGAGGGAGGTGGCGAATTTATAGATTTCTCTACAGCGCAAGACAATATACCTTTGGGTCTGCACTCCAAGCGAGGTGGACACCTGAGTGCTGGGGCAAGTCCCTTAAGCTGAGGATTTCTAGAGCTGATCTCAGTGTCTGTGTCGTTCTGCAGCAGGGTGTGGCCCTGCCTGTGTGTGTGCTGGAAGAGGCTTAATAGCCTGGCTCAGCAAGACAGGTAAAAAGGGTGCCCTGGCTGGCAGAACAGGCGGGCTCAGTGGTATCCCAGCACATCAGGTGGCATCCCGAAGGGGGGCAACCCATCACAGGCTCAACTTAACAGCTAGTTTAAAATACAAAATTCAGATCCGTCGTATGACTTGGCAGACATGGAGGCTGGTTGGACAGAAATGAATCATCTACTTGGTTAGGCCCATATGCTTCCTTTCGCATGTTAAAAAGGAAGACAGATCTAGAAGGGCATGGGCCATTCCTGGAGATGGGTCCACAAGCAGTGTGTACTCTGCCACTTCTTCTGGCAGACAAATATTTGCTGGAATAACAGAGTTGTGCTCCTTAGATCTCAGCCTGTCTGCTCTTCTCCCAGGCTTCCCACACAACAATGGCAGCACAGCATTTGTCCTTGCTGCGTTGACATTGGCTGAGCCCCTTCACAGTCCCCAGTGGAAAAACTGCAGAGAGGGATTTACTCTTGCTCATGGTAGCACTAAATTATGGTGCTTTCATGTTGATTTGATCGGGGATTAAGCCACACAGCGTAGTTGTTCCTTCAACTCCTTACCATGTCCCTCTGGCCATACCCTACCCAGCTCTGTGGAGTAGGGCTTATATATAACAACTGTCAAGGAGAAAAGGGCAAATAGACAGAGTTGGTTAACCTCTCAAGTGGCCACTTTTCCCTTCCACCCCTTAGCTGAACACTTTGATTTCCTTCCACCATGCAGCCGAGTGAAGCATAATGCCCTTCAGTAGCAACGTTATTGTGCATATTTCTGACCTGGAATCCACTGATTCTTGAATCATCATTAAATATCAAGGCTTCTTGCTCATGCAAGAGAATAAAGGTCCCATTTCCAATCCCAAATGATTGAGCTGAAGCCATTTTTGCATGGGAATGAAGAGACTGGATGATTCAGGGGACAAGTAATAAGATGCAGTACCTCAAGAGCAGTTGCTTGAATTTGGCCCAAGTCTGTACTGAATATCGTTGCTTCCCTATTCCCACTTCAACACTGGTGGTTTCAGTCCAGTTCCAATGGTACAAATGCTCTCCTCACAAAATTCACCAAGAATTGTGTATGGCAACTAAACAACCCCTTCGCTTTTACAGGTACTCCTTCTAGAACAGAACAGAACTGAAGTGTGTTTACAGGGAATCTTGCACTACCATTGTCTATGCTTTGGCATTTAAGGTATGTCTACACGGCAAGCGGAGGTGTGATTGCAGCATGTGTACCTCAGGGAATAGTTAATTTTCGTTTTGGTGGCTGAACTGAAAAAAAACCTTTCAATTTTGTAAAAAAACAAAATTTCATTTTTGTTTTTGTCTGAAGTTATTTGATGAATTCATGAATAGTTTCAGTCTACCAAAAACTGTTCTTTTTTTTGCAAATAAACTACTCATACAAAAAATTGCACTTAGCTTTAGTGTAGACGTACCTGAACTGGTTTTAATCTAGCTAGCATCTGTACCAATAATAGCGTAGCCATGGCAGCATGGGCTTCAGTACAGGCTAGCCACACAAATAAGCACCCAGGGTCCCATGTGGACTTGTATAGTCCACACTGAACCTGTGCTGCCACAGCTTCACTGCTCTAGGACCTGAGCTAGCTAGATTTAAATTGGCTTGGGTAAGTCTACATGTGCAGCAACCATGCACCTGACCACAGATAGACATACCCTTTGATATTGTGTTGATAGATTCCTTGGAACACCTTACAGAGATTACATAGATAGTATTTGTATTGTTGATAGAGGATGCTAATTTCCATTGCTATCAATATAGCTTACATTTAGATAGTTGATTACAATATAATGTTTATATTATCATAGGGCCTAGAAGCCCAAATCAGGATCAGGTCTCACAGTGTTAGGTGTTCTACAAACACATACAAGGACAAGGGCCCTGTTCCAAAGGTTTAACAGTCTAATTTGGGAGGCAGTTGGGGGCATTATCAGAGAAATCACATGGATATATTTTTCAATGGGACTCTCTTATATAACTTTCTGTACATGAATTTGATATCCATCAACATTAATTATTATAAGCAGTGGGCTGAGTAAGCCTAAAAGAAAATGGAATAAGAAAATGCTATGGGGAAAGAGAACACTATAACAACTCATGAATACAACATTTGGAATGTTAAAATTTAACATATGTGCAAATTTAAGCTTCTCTAATCCTAAAAGAGCTTACTTTTGGGACTGGCAGTTACATGGAAGATTACCTAGGCAGATGCACTGAACTTGGTAACATTATAGGATAATGTCTGCACATATATTAGCTGTCATTAATGATTTTTCAACTGTATTATTCACATTAATGTTGTTTCTCTTTTCCTATTTCTTTTTATTGAATGAACCAACTTTCTTTTGGTTAGTGCAAGGGAACTAGTTACACTTCATGAATTGTGTGGTATCTGTGCTGATGCTCTCTTGTTGTTGTAGTATCCAAAATTCTGTGAGTAATTTGGTGCTCATGGAAAGTGAGTGAAGGACTAATAGCACTGGTGAGAGACAGGCACAATTTGGGAAAGCATCTACATGTAGCTATGGAAAGGCATTTCACTCATGACTTGCAAAACACCAGCTATTCCAGGCCAAAGTCCATCCTGAGCAGTGACCGTCAATCGCACATTACTGTATACGGAGTTTTGTGACATGACTGAATGTTCCTTAGCGACTAGGATAATACCATCTTGCTCATTATTACTTGGGTTTATATATTGATTTAGGTCATAAGTCTACAGCAGTGATAAGGTTGTCAAACATTATCCCATTGTGCACAAATGCCATTCTGCCCTTCCTTTTGTAGTAACTTTAGAAACCTTATATTGGCCATGATGCTAACTGGTTTTCAGATTTGTTGATAATCTGTAAACTCTACATGGCATCTACAAACTTGATGGTACCTGTGCACTTTGTTGCTAAAGACCTCCACCACAGTACTTATTTTGGATCCTAGTACAAACCTGTCACAGTATATAGTGTGCCATTTTAAGACAAGATGGACTGTATAGCCTAGAGATCTGTACAACATTTTAATTAAATCTTCTGATGAAATCATGATGTAATAACAAAATACAGTGTCAGCATGAAAATATTGTCCATGTCAGCTAGAGCTGTTCTGGAAAAAAAATTACTGGAACTTAAAAAATTCAAACATTTTTGACCACTTCTAATATCAGCTAAAACTTCGTTCTGCATGACAAACCTACTTCATCCAAGATTCAGGAAGAGCTATGAATGGAGATCATTACAGGATTTTCACTTAGATGTGTAGAACATCATTAAAATGAAACTTCTCTTTTCTGCTACTAAAAAAAGCCCTAGTGGTGCTTACATGCTGTTAGCTGGAATCTAGCTAGCCTGACTTGGCCTCCCTCTTCAGAATACAAATGGAACGCAGAATAATTGTTTTTTCCTTATTATCACAACATGGAAAGTGAAAATAAAAGCACATAGTGAAGTGTTTAAATTAATTCCATATTTTCTTCCATGCACTGGTAAAGCAAAACAGTGCTATTAAACTGAAAATGACATGTTCTGTTGCCTCAGTTATTGCCCCAAACAGCACCAAACTTTAGCCAGAAGTCAATTGTTTTGTTTTGTTTTTGCCTACATACAACTTGGTGTGATAAAGTATTCTCTTTTATACTGTTGTAAAGGGTTAACATCTAACTAATGTATACAGTACAGTTGCTTTCTGGAATAACACCAGCTTTGACACAAGGTAAGCATTAACAGATAATTGGCTAAAAGACACAATCTAGCAGGCAGCACATTTTAATTAAAAAGCTGTCAATTTCATGTGGTTAGCTGGGGTCAAGTGGGGCCAGTTTTAATGCTCTGTTACATAAAAATAAAATGTTAAAGCATTATGTAAAGCGCATACTGAATTACTGGGTTATGCTAATACTATCTGACCTTTCTTCTTTGCAGAAAAGATATGATTGGCTGTGTTATCATGGATTTGAAAAGAAAAAAAACCAAACCAAGTAGTACCAATGAACCTTGTTCTGAAGGTCACAGCAATCAAAGTAACATTTACCTTCCATACCCTTCTTTTTGAGACTTTATTCAGGTTTACTTTCAAGAACCTAAAATCACTGTAGACAGTCAAATGCCATACACATACATGCAGATGCAACACATGAATTTTAATAGTACTACTTTAAATATCCGGGGACTAAATTGTGATACGCAACTCAAATTCAATATTACTCCATGACTAGTGCTATTGAATTACATGGAGTAAGGTGCTACTAAACTGAAGTCTGAGTACCAGAATATGGACCCAAATGATTATGAAAGAAGTCATACCTTTTGAGTACTTCCAGACAATGGTGGGTACAGGATAACCCTCTGCAGAACAATTGAGGATTACAGCTTTACCATAAATCCCATCTTGATCACTTGGTTGAACCACAAATCTAGGGGGAACTGAGGGAAAAACAAGGAATCTTTGAGAAATTGTGCAGCTGAGAAGATAATTCAGAAAATTACTGGCAAAGTCTAGGAATTTTAATGGGAATAAAAATTAGAAATGGGCACAAAATTTCACACAAAGCAAAATAAAAAAGATAACTTTTCAGTATTCAAATCTAATAGCTAAACTTTTTACTTTTGATTTTTTTAAATTTTAATTTGCACTAATTTAAAGTATATATATATATAGTGCACCACTGCATGAGAGATTACAGGGGGGAAAAAAGGTTGAATGGTAAATTCCACTTGGTGTCTCATGTGATCAACCTTAGAATCAGGCTCGTATGATGACATATCCTCACACTCAGCACAGGACCTACCTCTGTGGAAGACAGAGGTAGAACAGGTGTCTAAGAACAAGCAACATTTTTTTTTTAAAACTGCTGCCTTTTTGTATCAGAATAATTATGTATGCTGATAGGTTTTGGAAAACGAGGAAATCAAAGAAAATAAAGCAGAAAAATAGATCTAAATATCATTGAACAAAGTAATATGATAAAAATATTAATACGACCTATCTCTTAGAAAGATCACTTTACTTTAAAATGATGCGGTTCAAACCAGTGCCCATCATTCTATAAACAAATGTGGAAGTTTCTGGCTGATCTCTACTTCTCTGAGGTCATGCTCAAATGAGAGAAATTATCTGAGTTATCTGAGATAGACAGGGGCGGCTCTATGTTTTTTGCTGCCCTAAGCACGGCAGTCAGGTGGATTTCGGCGGCATGCCTGCGGGCGGTCCACTGGTCACGCGGATTCGGCGGCGTTTCTATGGGTGATCCGCCGGTCCCGCACCTTCGGCGTGGTCGCCGCCGAATTGCCACTGAAACCACGTGGCCAGCGGACCTCCCGCAGGCATGCTGCCGAAGGCTGCCTGACTGCCGCCCTCACAGCGACTGGCAGGCTACCCTCCGCGGCTTGCCGCCCCAGGCACACGCTTGCTGCACTAGTGCTTCGAGCCGCCCCGGAGATCAATATGTGTTGCAGAGGTCACTAGATCTGTTGGTTTTGAGGAACTGACCAGAATGTGCCAATAAGTATACACCATGTGGGAGATTAACTACTTGTGACAATATTGGCACTAAGAGCTGACCATGAGGTGCCACTACTAGACATACTTGCATAGACATAGACTTGCAAAGGTGACAACTATGATTTATGGCTTTCAGAGTTTGAAATACTCTGAGCCAAAGGTTCTAAAAAAAAGAAGGCCTCAGGCATATAGGGTCTAATCTAAAAGTCCATGGGAGTCTTTCAATTGACTTCAATGGGCTTTGAATCAGGCCCATAATCATAGAATCATAGAAATGTAAGACTGGAAGGGACCTCAAGAGGTCATCTAGTCCAGTCCCCTGCACTCATGGCAGGACTAAGTATTATCTAGACCATCCCTGACAGATTTTTGTCTAAGCTGTTCTTAAAAACCTCCAGTGACAGAGATTCCACAGCCTCCCTAGGTAATTTGTTCCAGTGCTTAACTAATGACCACACACTTGGAAAATGGAAGTGTATAAACTATTTGTATCCTCAATATGTAAAAATCTTCTTGTTGTTGTTTTAGTGCCAGACAGAAAACCATGTTAGGTGCCTGAGCCTGTAAAACGTGTTTTTTTTTAATTTGGTATACGGCATGCATCAGAAGCAAAGCAGAAACAGCAGAATGACCAGTGCTATACCAATGACCTAAAATTTCCAGTATAGGTGGCTTAGTGGCTTATGTAAGTAGTACCATCCATTGCAGGATGAGTTAGCACTTGTTGGAGCAATGTTATTGAGGGAAGACAATCATTTTACGAGCTCCTTTTCTAAATTAAATCCTAAAGTTTTATCAGGGACACTGAAAAATCTAATACATTGTGAAGCTGTTTATTAACCAAATATGAATAAAGACAATGAGCAGATGACAAGAAATGTCAGTATGTCTTAAATATTACTGCAATAAACCACAGGAGCTAACTGTGACATAAACAATATCCACCTCTGCACTGAAAAAAACAGGTTCTGATTTATTACTTTGCAATGGAAAGGGCTACTGTATTTATTGTTCATAATTATTCCAGCTTTCCAGAGGATTGCCATGCTGTCAAGCACAAATCAAGTATTGCATTAATTCACATGAAAGCTATTCCCCAAAACTGCAACCCTAGCAATCAGAATCTTGGCCAATAGTCCACACTATTCCATTCATTAACATAAAATATTTACATCAGCATATGAAATCAAATTGTTATAAGTCCATTTCATCACCAAGCAAATAGAAAAGGGAATCTGGGGTACTGATTCTCCAAGGCCTGCTAAAAAAAACCCCACTATTAGGCAGTAACACAAACATACTTGGGTTTATATGGCTCAAAGGCTAGTGACATCAGCATGTTTCACCTGGAGAACTGTTAATGGGAAGCAAATTATCTTCAAGATTTCCCCAAATCAATAAAGAGGTGACCATCTGTAAATTCTTGCATGAAAATAAACTGCTAACATTCTGTAAAAAGAATACTTTGCCTGATTCAGGAAACATCCTGTAACACATGTTTGGTAGAAAGATATGGTGCATACAAAGGTGACTGCCTGAGACCTGGAAAGAAAAGGCTACAGTTCTGATTAGAGTATCACCTGCCTCATAGAAGGATATGTTGGAGAATGGACATATTTATAATAAAGTAGACACCATTTTAAAACTAATGAGACACTTGAATTTCCTCCAGAATTGGATGGAAATGTGTTGCACTCCACTTTACAGGCCTTGATAGAGACGGGATCTGAGTCAGTGGATAATGGGTCAACTCAAGAGCATAGGTATTCAGAGATTAAAATCCTAGTAACACTGTCAAAGGTTGAGAATAAAGATGTGTCCAATACAGAATCAGTATCTTTACCCTTGGTTTTCCAAGGTGCAAGATACTATATCACCTAAACATTGTTAATACAATAATAAATGAACATAGTAGTTTAGTAACTACAAATGACACTCTAAGATAATATGCAACTAGATAAATACAGGACTTCTTTTGTCCTCCAAAAAAGTGGAGGCTACAATGTTACAATACCGACCCATTTTTGTAAAGTGTTTTGAGATTCACAGATATATTTGTTATCCATGAATCCCAAAACACATTACAAAAATGGGTCAGTATCATTACTCCAGTTTTACAGACAGGGTAACTACACCACAGAGAGCTGATGTCACACACAGGCGTCATATAAACAGTGCTGACCAATCACAACTTCCACTGAGTTCAGCACCTCTGAAGATGTCAACTATGAGTTAGAACCTGGCTCTCCTGACTCCCAGTCCTATGCCCAGCCTACCAGACTTTGGCTTCTCATCATGATGGGACAGCTTCTGATGGGACAGCTTAGTGACACACTTGTTCATGTCCAAACATGGTCTCGCATTCCCCCAGACAGCACATCCCCTGGCCTGCGCCACATCCCGCAGCCCCCATTGGCCTGGAGCAGCGAACCGCAGCCAGTGGGAGCCGCGAACTGCAGCCAGTGGGAGCCGCGATCGGCCGAACCTGCGGATGTGGCAGGTCAGAAAACCCGCCCGGCATGCCAGGGGCTTTCCCTGAAGAAACGGTGGACCACAGTTGAGAACCACCGTCCTAGAGGGATAAGTTGAGTTTCTTGTACTTTGGGGGTACTTTCAGATAAGGCCATAAAAACCATGCTTTGGGCTGCTCTTTATGGACACATCCCAATGTGTAGAAAGAATAGTAAATATGGCAGGTGACCAGCTTGGCTTAACAGTGAAATCCTTGCTGATCTTAAACACAAAAAAGAAGCTTACAAGAAGTGGAAGATTGGACAAATGACCAGGGAGGAGTATAAAAATATTGCTCAGGCATACAGGAGCGAAATCAGGAAGGCCAAATCACGATTGAAGTTGCAGCTAGCAAAGGATGTTAAGAGTAACAAGAAGGGTTTCTTCATGGATGTTAGCAACAAGAAAGTGGTCAAGGAAAATGTGGGCCCTTTACCTTGAATGAGCTAATGTACTCAATGCTTTTTTTGCCTCTGTCTTCATGAACAAGGTCAGCTCCCAGACTACTGTACTGAGCAGCACAGTATGGGGAGGAGGTGAGCAGCCCTTTGTGGAGAAAAACGTGGTTCAGGACTATTTAGAAAAGCTGGACAAGCACAAACCATGGGGCTGGATGCACTGCATCTGAGGGTGCTAAAGGAGTTGGCCAATGTGATTGCAGAGCCATTGGCCATTATCTTTGAAAACTCATGGCGATCGGGGGAGGCCCTGGATTACTGGAAAAAGGGTAATGTAGTGCCCATCTTTAAAAAAAGGGAAGGAGGAGGATCCGGGGAACTACAAACCAGTCAACCTCACCTTAGTCCCTGGAAAAATCATGGAGCAGTTCCTCAAGGACTCAATTCTGAAGCACTTAAGAGGAGAGGAAAGTGATCAGGAACAGTTAGCATGGATTCACCAAGGGCAAGTCATGCCTGACTAACCTAATTGCCTTCTATGATGAGATAACTGGCTCTGTGGATGAGGGGAAAGCAGTGGACATGTTATTCCTTGACTTTAGCAAAGCTTTTGATACCGTCTCCACAGTATTCTTGCCAGCAAATTAAAGAAGTATGGGCTGGATGAATGGACTATAAGGTGGATAGAAAGCTGGCTAGATCATCGGGCTCAACAGGTAATGATCAATGGCTCCATGTCTAGTTGGCAGCCAGTATCAAGTGGAGTGCCCCAAGGGTCAGTGCTGGGGCCGGTTTTGTTCAATATCTTAATTAATTATCTGGAGGATGGCATGGATTGCACCCTCAGCAAGTTTGCATATGAGACTAAACTGGGAGGAGTGGTAGATATGCTGGAGGGTAGGGATAGGATACAGAGGGACCTAGACAAATTAGAGGATTGGGCCAAAAGAAATCTGATGAGGTTCAACAAGGATAAGTGCAGGGTCCTGCACTTAGGACGGAAGAATCCCATGCACTGCTACAGACTAGGGACAGAGTGACTAGGCAGCAGTTCTGCAGAAAAGGACCTAGGGGTTACAGTAGATGAGAAGCTGGATATGAGTCAACAGTGTGCCCTTGTTGCCAAGAAGGCTAACGGCATTTTGGGTTGTATAAGTAGGAGCATTGCCAGCAGATGGAGGGAAGTGATCATTCCCCTCTATTCAGCATTGGTGAGGCCTCACCTGGAGTACTGTGTCCAGTTTTGGGCCCCACACTACAAGAAAGATGTGGAAAAATTGGAAAGAGTCGAGTGGAGGGCAACAAAAATAATTAGGGGGCTGAAGCACATGATTTATGAGGAGAGGCTGAGGGAACTAGGATTATTTAGTCTGCAGAAGAGACGAATGAGGGGGGATTTCATAGCTGCTTTCAACTACCTGAAAGGGGGTTCCAAGGAGGATGGATCTAGACTTTTCTCAGTGGTACCAGATGACAGAACAAGGAGTAATGGTTTCAAGTTGCAGTGGGGGAGGTTTAGGTTGGATATTAGGAAAAACTTTTTCACTAGGAGGGTGGTGAAGCACTGGAATGGGTTACCTAGGGAGGTGGTGGAATCTCCTTCCCTAGAGGTTTTTAAGGTCAGGCTTGACAAAGCCTGGGATGATTTAGTTGGGGATTGGTCCTGCTTTGAGCAGGGGGTTGGACTAGATGACCTCCTGAGGTCCCTTCCAACCCTGATATTCTATGATTCTATGACACTACAGATTCCACTGTACTTCCATAATGTATGGCAGGGGAGGGATAGCTAAGTGGTTTGAGCATTGGCCTGCTAAACCCAGCGTTGTGAGTTCAATCCTTGAGGGAAGCCATTTGGGGATCTGGGGCAAAAATTGGGGATTGGTCCTGCTTTGAGCAGGGGGTTGGACTAGATGACCTCCTAAGGTCCCTTCCAACCCTGATATTCTATGGTTTTGCTCAGATATCCTTAGCCAAAATTTCCCCTCTCAGGAGCAGTATGTTTTTACACTGGCTGATTGCCACTTTACCACAACAGTTGTGGTTGCTTTCAGTGGTGCTGTGTACAAACATAATTTTCCATACCAGCTCAGACAAAATAGTCCGCCACATCGAGGTTCCTTCCTGAGGCTGTAGCCTACCATGAGCATGATGCTTAAGAGGATTTTGAAAAAAACCTGTAAAGGTGTACCTAGCCAGTTGTGTGTACAGTGTTGTACATGGGGAGAGGGGGAGAGGAAATCCCAGTCCCACAGTGATCAGCTGATGCCCTGAAGTATGATATGTGATTACATGTTTTATGAAAAGGAACAATAATTTTGTGGAATGGTTTGTATCCTTCAGGATCAAATGTTTGTATATAATTTATCATTATTAATTTATTGCTACTATTATCGAATTTAGTGCCAGATTGACAGCTGTGGAAATTGGAGTCTAATATTTAGCTATAGAACAAATACAGCATGAACAGCGGCATAAAAGCTTTCCCATATAGTTCCACAAATACAGAGTGCTTCAACCCTTACAATTATGAGTAATAAAGGAATTCATTTCTATGCCCATTCAAACTTCGGTATCTCTGTAAAGACCACCTACAAGAATGCCATTTGCTGCCAGTTGGGCTGGTATCTTTATTGCTATTACTAGATTTCCACTGGACACCAGAAATGTTGCTATAACAAAGCAAAATGACACAGACTTTTACATTAGTACAATGATCTTTCATCTACTTATTTTCTTTTGTCTTCTAGCCAAGCCAAAGGACTTTCTTCTTCTATGACTGGAATGGGAAGTAACCAGGTGATAAAAAGAAAGGACATCTTCAGTTTCTCTTTTCATAGTGGTTTTTTTTTCTCAATCCCTATCCCCTTCAATTTTATTTTCAAATGGGTGGTTGCTTCACCACTCATATTTTTGGAACACATACACACAAGCTGTCATCTTTTGATTTTGACTTTTGATCTAGTTTTGCCCTATAAAGATGCTCTCATGTTCCAGTTTCTTCAAGGCATTCATTGGACCTTGGAGAAATCAAGAAAATCTGCCTCGTAAGGACTTCTCCAAGTTGACCAGGCTGATGAGCTTATGTAAAGTCAACTCTGGGGAGAGAGCAATTAGTCTGGTGCACCTCTAGAATAGCCTTCAACTGCAGTGTAAATACCAACAAGGAAAATAAATTAGTGTTCAATAATGGCAATGACCGTTTGTCTTCTTTTCCTTACTTTTCAATCACAGTCTATATTTGCTACAAAATGTTTTCAAAACATCAGTGAGTAGACACAGACTCTGTTTCTTTATGGAACATTCATGGCTCTGGAACTCCCCATTGGCTGCTTAACTATCTGACACTATAAAATAGACCAAACAAGCACAAAATGAAAGCACATTTCCACTAAATGCATTATGGGGGGTTATTAGATATTAAAAGACCTTATCTCAATTTAATCTCATGATGTGTTCACACAAAAGAATGTTAAAATCATGATTTATGCGCACATTGCTTTCTTTGAACTCTCTGTTCTAGTAGTATTTCAGAATTTGTGAATTCATAATATATTTATGAGGGTTTTTCTCACCAATTAAAACACTTCTGACTACCCTTTTTATTTCACAGTTATTTTACTCCTGTATTAGAAAAGCCCCAGAGGAATTATTAATCATAACCTTTCTGTAGAATTTTTATTCACCCTATTGAAGAGAGAAAATGTTGAATTTAATTCTGTAAGATGGTTTAAGAATTCTATAGGAAGGACATAGTTCTCTGAAATTCTGTGAAAGCTTTTCACGGCAGGAGTCATTTTCTTTCTTTTATGTTTGTATGGTGTGTAGCACATTGAGGGTGTTACCAGAAATAAAATAATAATAATAATGATTAATATAGATTGTAGAGTAATTTTTACATAGCCCTATTGATTTAATAATCCCTAGTAAATTCTATAGGACTTTTCTATAAAAACTGACAGGAGCCAGCATAGAATGAGTTTATGAAACTGAGCCTCATTTTCATTCATTTGGCTTAATTACCAGACATATTTGAAAGAAGAGGGTGGATGGATTTCCCTTCAAGTAGGTGAGTTTATTTTTAAAACAAAGGGCTATAGGAGAAGCCTTCAGCATAACTCAGACAGCACTGGGGTCACTCTGGCACTTTTACGTAACACTACAGGGCTGGAGCACGGCGTAGGATCTCACCTAAGATGCACGCAATTAAAAGAAAATAATGTTTCCCACCATCACCATTTTTATTGCCTGCAAAATGGCAGAGAGTCTAAAGGCAAATTAAAACACTTAAATTAAAAACACACAAGACTTATTTGACAGACCCCCAAAATTAACAAAGATATGCATGTTTTAAAATTACATATAAATATGATTTGACAGAGAATAATTGAAGATTATTTTCTCCCCAATTTATGAGTCATCATATGGACCCTTCAAAAGTTCATACTCTCACTGGTAATAAACAGTTTCCTAATCTGCTTTACAGTACTGTAGGTATTAATGATGTTGTCAACAGCCACTGCAGGAGAAATATAGACCCCTGAAATCAACTGTTGGCAGATAAAATGCTCTTCAGTTCAATTTTGGATTGCAGTGTATTTAGATGCTATTTTAAGTCTACCCAGGTGCTGTTAAATTATCTACACTCCCAAATATTTTAAATGTAATTATCTTTGTTATAAAAAGCATTTTAATTCAACTTTTAAAATTAATAACAGTGTATAGCGCAATAAAGGAGAATAAATATTTACGATGAACAGTCATATTTCTCTTGACTTTTCCATACCAGCACACATGATATCTCACTAGTCTTGTATAAAAAACCCACACACTTCAGATAAATGAGACTTTTCCAAGAACCCATCCCCTGCCAGTTGGTAAGGCCAGTGTTTAAGTCCAGAGCATATTGTTCAGAAGCTGTTGCACAATATGGATTAGAAATGGGAAGAGCTTAAGTACCATTTATTCTCCCATTACATAGGGGAAACCTGCTTTGCTTATTTAGAAAAATATAACACTTTTGTTATATGGCAATCATAATAAGAAGAGAAATGATGGAAGATTGATAGTCTCAGGGAACAGATAGTGGGATAGCTAGTCTTTTACCAAAGGGTATCTAGGTCAGGTTAAGTCCAGATTAGTAGTGACCAACAGTGACCCTTTGATAGCTGTCTACTGACCTATATGAATTGAAATGGGGTGTTTGAGGTGGCACAATGAGGAGGATGGGGTCAGTCCAGCACCCAGTGGAAAATTTAGGCTCAGTATTAGAAAATATTTCCCAACAGAGATATATCACTCTAGATATGGAATAGTGGCTCAAGGGAAACTGATTGAGTCACTCTCATTTAAGTTGATAGGAGGAGAGGATAAATGAGAGGAAACTAAAGGAGACCCCAGCAGAGTGTCAGTGGTGGTAGCAGCATGGGTAAGGGGGTGGGGGAGACATACCAGCCACTCCACCCCCCACAGAACTTTGAAGCATCAGGACACCAGGAGGCTTTCCTCAGCCCCCAGGGACATGTAGGACAGGAGCTACCCCCTGTCATCTCCAGAGGTCTGTAAGGACTTCCTCTAGGAAAAGGAAAATCAGACACAGAAACAGGTAGGATCTTCAGCAGAGGGGACCAATGAGGCCAGCCAAGCCACTCATGAAGACGAGCTGATGATGGGTAGTAGTAGTAGCAACATAGCAGTGGCAGGGAGTAAGTTAGCTCAAACCTCTCCCTAGGAGGGCAAGATGACCCAGGGGAGGGTAGAAGTGCACCCAACAGAGGTAACATAAACACGGGAAAAGAGAGAAAGCCAACCAAGCCCTCCCGCTTAGGACTAGGTGACTAGTGGAAACAGGAAAGAGTCAATAGCAGTACTGGCATGGGGAGGGGAGAGAGAGCAGGCCAGTGGGGACCCACCTGGACAGGAGACAAGTATGGGCAATAGACAAACAACAGTGAAGATAGTAACACAAGAAGGGGACAGGTAGAACAGAACAGCTTTCACAGGCCCAGTGGCTTGGTGAGATTATTAGAACCCATTATGATTTAATGCCCATCCGGAGACTGTGAGGAAAAAGGGAGAGGGTGTCAAGGTTCCATTGCTTGGGAAAGGAAAGAAGGGGGTGGGGAAATTCTACTTTCACAATTACAAATGATTGTTGGGATGAAAACTAACACACACACACAGTAGCGCAGCCAGGTCCGGAGCGCCACCCCCTGTACTCACCCAGCTATAAAAGGCGCCACCCCCTGTACTCACCCAGCGGCGCTCCGGGTCTTCGGCGGCACTTCGACGGCTCACTCCGGGTCTGTGGTGGTACCCCCCGCCAAAATGCCGCCGAAGACCTGGAGCGCCGCCGGGTGAGTGCAAGAAGCGGCGCTTTAAAAGAAGCGGCGCCTTTTTTAGTGCTGCTAAAAAAAGGCGCCGCTTCCGCTGCTTCTGCTCAAGGGGGAGCGGCCGCTCCCCCCTGCTCCCCCCCGGCTACACTACTGCACCTGCACACACACACACACACACACACACACACCCCGTTCTAGCCTTGATTCAGCTTTGTTCAGGTTAATACTTTAGCATATGCTTCACATTATGCACATACTTAAACCCCAAATGAAATATAAGTAGGCCTTCAAGTTAAACAGTTAAGCATTTAAGTGCTGTCTTGAATAAGGAGGAACTTAAGCACCTTCTTAAGGGCTTTCTTGAAATGGGGCCCCTGCTTGTAAGTTGTATCCCTGTTCCCCCAGTCTTTGTCTGTTTTTGTCTTCATGGGCAGTAAACTCTTCAGGGTAGGTAGTGAGTCTTTGCACAGCACCTCACACAATGGGGCCCCAGTTCTGACTGGGATCTTTGGGTACTACTATAACACAACAACAAAAATTGTTGTAATACTATAATAAGATAATAATCTTGAGAATATACCAAAGGGAATAATCTAGCACTGGCCCCCAGGGAAATGGGTTAAATATAATATATAAAACTGGCTGAAATTTTTTGTTTCGATTTTTTTCAATGACTTCGTGAATAGCTTTTTTTACGAAATTTTTTTTTTATCAAAAGGAGACATTTCAGTTGGAAATATCTACTTTTAATTATATTTTTCAGGCTTATAATTAAAAAAATTAAAACCTGAAAAAAATGTCTGATTATACAAAATTTCAATCAAACTAAACATTTTGCCTTACAATCAATTTTTTGGGGGAGGAGGGAGCGCGTTTGGTTGCTGAAACTGAAAACACATCTCTCTCTCACTCTCTCTTTTTAATGGAAACCCCAAAAATGTTGCAGAAAATATTTTACAAAAAAACAATTTTTTTTGATTTCCTGAATTTTTTCACAGGAAAAAGAAATTCCAGAGTATCTCTTCTAACAGGTCTTTTCCATCTCTAACTTTTGAGATCCTATATTAACATTCCAGAGATTATGAGTTTAGAGCAGGTGCAAAGACACAGAAGGACAATATCTAGCTAATTACAATAATACTTTAAAAACTGATAAGCAGGAGGAAAAAAATCATTCTCCTGTTAAAGGCAGTTCCTAGAAATTTTCATGTTCTTTGGTTTATTAGCATGATTTGTAGGAGATACTGTTCTTCTAAATTAAAAATAGGGAGAATCAGACGAGAACACCAATAAAAGGAAACTAATCTAATAGCAGTTTAAATGCTTTGTTCCCAAAGAATGAGTGGGTTGGTGTTTCAAAATATTTTCCATAAATTAAATCCTGTGGCACCCATCTGTGCCCTAATGCATTCCTTGGTTGCTGATTAGGTTCAAGGCTTAGTACTTTCAGAAAGAAAAAGTTATGTTTGTTTTTCTGCTTTATTGTTCTGTGTTCTTTAAGATGAGAGAAGGGATTACCATATATTCCACAATTTTATACCTCCATCAAACAGTGATCATTTGGAAATATTGTTGACTTCTGTTTAATTGGTGCCCTTCAGACTAATTACATATCTTACCTCTCACAATTAATTGGCTTTGGCGCTCCACAGCTGCAGCGTCATTTCTAGCTATACAGGTATAATTCCCATTGTGCATCAGTGAAAGATTAAAAATCCTTAAGGAGCTGGTGAAGTCAATGTTGTCAATGGTTACTCCAAGACTGGCTGGGATTGGCCTGCCATCCTTCTGCCAGGTGATTGTGATTGGCAAATCCCCTGAGACCACAACACATGGAACGAAGACTCGCTGTCCAATGGAGAACCTTGGAAACTCAAAAGGCTGGATGAAAGGTGGAACTGAAATGAAAAATTAAAAGAAAAGAGTTATTGCAAATATAGTATAATTATGGAAAATACTGCTCATTGTTGAAAAGAAAACTATCTTCAACCTGCCAGCTGGTATGTCGCATACGTAATAGTCATAAAAATAGCAACTACATAGCAGTTTTTATCCAAGGATCTTAATATGATTTACATTAATTACATAAGCTTTACAGCACCTCTGTGATGTAGGCATTATTTTCCCCATCTAACAGATGGATAAACTGAGGTGATGAGACCTTCAGAGATATTGATCACCCACAATTCCAACTGAAGTCAATGTCACCTGTGAGTGCTCAGCACCTCTTAAGATCAGATCATTACATCCTGATCCAGCAAGTTGTGTTTCCTGAAACATTCTCAGTGAGGCTGCCCAGAAAACAAAAATTCCATTTTGCAAAAAATGTTGAGGTTTCAGAAACCCACCCCAGAATAGCCAATAGCCAGGGGTTAGAGCATTCCCCTGGGAGGTGGGGGAGACCCAGGTTCAAGTTCCTGCTTTGATTAAGAGCAGGGACTTAAACTTGCGGGGTCTAACATTCCAGATGAGTGCCCTAGCCACTGGACTGTTGGCTATTCTGTGGTGGATGGGTGACTCTCCCTCTCTCTCAATTCTATCCCTGACTTGAGAAACCTTCCCCACTAAAGTTTTATCAAAATCGATACCTTTCTATGAAAAGTTTTGGTTCTGATGAAAAAATGTTTTGTTGAAAAAATCCTGCTCAGATCTAGTTTTGAGCATCCTAGACTCTCATGGAAATCAAAGGAAATCAAGGGTGCTAAGTATGCTCTGGGCAGAGTCAGCACCTTGCAGAATCAGGTCTTAGGCTGAGATCCTCAAGAGGTATTTTGGCACCTAACTCTCACTGAAATCAATTGGCGGTAAGTGCCTAAATACCTTTGAGGATTTAGGCCTTAGTGACTTTCTGACATCACAGAATAAGTCTGGAATAGAATTTAGTGTTCTAACCACTAGACAACTCTGCAGACAGTTACTCACAGCCACATAATTATCCCTATTGCCTTCAAATGGGACTACTCAGATACTTAAAGTTAAGCACATACATAGGTATTTGCAAGATCAGAACCTTAGAATGAAATTAATTTCTATGCACAAGGGCAGCAAAAGGTCTGTGCACCACTTCAGTCCCATGCAAGCCCTATTAAGAGGCCTAGTTCAACACATCATGTATTTATTAAGAAGGCTTAACTGGAATTAAACATTGTGCATGGGCCTTGTATCTGAGGGAAAAATAAAGCACTTTAGGTTTAATAAGTCAAAGACTATGATTTGTGTCTACAAATTAATCAGAGAAATAATAAATATGTGAAGTTCTGATATTAACTTCACCCATTTGCACAAGCTCTTATAACAGAATAATGGGATAGATGTCAAGAGACTGAAGAAAATATTTGAATTTGGAAGCCCTGCTGTTGCTGACAGCAGAAATATTCTTGGGGGAAAAATATACTTCACATCTCAAGAAGCCAGGGACAGACAACAAAAAATTATTAGGCAAAATATGTCCCAATATTTCTAAAATAAAGTGACTATAAGAGAGAGATTTCTGCTATGTCATGTTTGAATAAATTCATTTTGTACAAAGGTTGCATCCATCCCCAACTAAACAAACTAGTTCATTTTTTAAAAATAATACAAGGCCCACCTTACCACTGTATTACTCCAGTTTTATGCTGGTATACCTGCAGGTACACTGGAGTGTAACACAGGGCCACAGAGTACGGTTAAATGTACAGACAAGTATACTATAGCAAATACTTCGGAAATTGTGTTGCTAAAATGTACTGCTATAACAAACATTTGTTCCTGTTTGGCAAAAGCTTGGACTTGAGCAAACAGCTCTCCAGAGCCTGTGGGCTTTTCCCCATATACTCGGTGGATTGTTTTTCCACTTCCATGGTCGGTAAGAAAGGACAAG
Organism: Macrochelys suwanniensis; assembly: GCA_033296515.1. NCBI lineage: Eukaryota > Metazoa > Chordata > Testudines > Chelydridae > Macrochelys > Macrochelys suwanniensis. The sequence continues at coordinate 155,821,398 of CM065775.1, read as the reverse complement.
TAGGACAAGGAAAGATCCAGTGAAGAGTAAGCCTGGGGAAAAACCATGCAAATTTCAGCTCTCTGCCAAGCAATATAATGTCTTAGGAATGCTGAAGATAAGAGCACTTCTTTTATTTAAGAAGAGGATCGTTGGTCAGGCTCACTAGTGCTAGCCCAGAAAGGTTCAAATTATGTCTCCTTGCCCAAGCAAGCACACCTGTGAGAGATTCCTTTGATTACCTTCACTTTGCACCACTGCCTTCCATTAGGAGAGAAGCAGCTTTAATTTCTTGGCCAAAGGTCCATAGGAACCTTGTTGGAGGAAATTTCTGAGAGGATTCATTGAAACAGCACATCCTCCAACTAATCTGTCTTTGCAATCTTCCCTGTGAGCATTGCCACCCTCACCCCTTGTGGTCCCCCACAGTGAAACTGAGGTTGTTGTTACTTTATGTCACTGTTCCTTAGTGGATTTTTCTGCAGCATGCGAACAGAAACACCTACATGAATAGCTTCTGACACACACTTTCACAGGGTACAGAGAGAGCTCCCTTTCACAGACTGGTCTAGATCCCTTGGCCAATACAAATAATGGCCTGACCCTCATCAACTTGTTCTGCCCCTTTGGGGTGCTTACTCACCTCAATTTGGATTGGATTCACTTGGTTTTTATGCATTGAGAGTGCAAGGATCAGAACTGTGTCTGGGCCTTGTGCAGACACCCAGGACTAGCCAGAGTCTAGCGCTTTGTAAATTTCCTTAACATCATCTGGTCTCTCCTAAACAGTTTAATCAATTGTGTGTTACTAGGTGCAGAATCCAACTTAGTCGCTGGAGCATTAGACTTTCAATTGTTTGTCCCTTACTGCAGCATATTGAACTTCATCAGCAGGGATTATCATTCATCAAAATATTTATTCCAAACTGAAAAGGGTAACCAAATAAACAGACTAGACATCTGCTAACATTACATCTGCTAATGACATTTATTGATCTGAGCTACTGTTTCCGTATGTCCTGGATTCATTGCTAAGTGTTAATCTAACCTGTCCTGAAAAGGGAGAAACAATGTTCTAAAAGCCTTTGCTTAGCAACTGCATAAAAAAAAATAAAAAAAAGAGGCTGATCTGTGTGATTCTATTGCTGTACAAAGACTCATTTATCAGGGTACTGTATTATAATGCATTCTTCACTTCTATGCCAATGACATATATATAAAATACCCCCTCCGCCAAAATAACCACCCCTACATTAAAAGTATTGCAAAATCAAGCACTCATAAATTAGGAAATGCAAGAAGGTTTACATAGATTCTAAGCCAGAAGGGACCATTATGAATGCCTAGTTTAAACTCCCACATAACCCAAGTTACAGTTTTTCATCCAGCCATTCCTTCATTGAACTGTGGTTGAGCTGTATATACTTTACAGAGACATCAATCTTGATTTGAAGATCTCAACTGATACAGAATCCAACATGTTCCTTGGTAAATTACTCCAATGGGTAATTACCTTCACTGTTAAACATTTGCACCTTAGCTCTAGCCTGAATGTATGTAATATCATCTTCCAACCATTGAGTCTTACTAGGCCTTTGTCTGCACAGGGAGCTAACTATTTCCACAGTTTGGGCCTTAGCCACACTAGAGATTGCCTCTCTCCTCATGTTACATGTGAGAGGTTGAGATCAACTAAAGTACGTGAGCTAAGAGCCACAGATGTAAGTGAGAGGGGACTACTAGCAGGATGATTTTAAAGAAGGACCACTGGCTCTCGAATTGACTCCTGCAACTACTTTGACAGTCATACTGGTTTCACACCAACTCCCCTACTATCATAATTCTAGAATTACACCCAGGAAGTTGGTTTTACATCCACTTGTCCATTATCATAATCCTGATTTTATAATCTTACATATATGTGTATACACATATATAATATTCATATGTAGGCACATAAAATATTATGTATACATCATACACATACACCCTCCATAACCCTCAAATAAATGAGTAAGAACCAGTTATTAGAGAGAAAACACCCTGATATAATTCTTCTATCGGGTTTGCAGGAGGTAAGGCGGTGTAACTTCAGCAGGAGGTAGTGGGAAGGTCTCTAAGTCACAGAGATAAATAAGCTTTATGAAATCAGTGACATCACTTTTGAAAACTGCATTCTTTTAACATTGTGCTGCATTGTCCTCTCTCTTGGACTTCTTTTTCAACTCATTTCAGTAAGGGAAATGAAAAATTCCCCCAAACAAGGGAAATTCAAATGCAAAGAACTCAAACCAAACCAAACCAAAACCCTGCATTAACATGGCGTTAAGGCTAGAGATGGATGACATTTTTCAGACAGTGACGGCCGTGCTTCCGTTAATGCTGTCAGCCCAGTGGTTAGCGCACTCACGTGGGATATAGAAAACCCAGGTTTAAGACCCTGTATCTCATATCCAAGATGAGTGCCCTAGTCACTGGACTATTGGCTGTACTGGGGTAGCTCTCTCTCTCTCTCTCTCTCACAAGAAATTCCAAACTGCACTTGAGTAAAGTTTAATCAAAACTGCTATGTTTCTGTGCCCGGTTTGATTAATTGGCATTTTTTGACGAAAAACTATTTTGTAAAAAAAATCCCAGCCAGCTCTGCTACTCCTGTACACACAAATCCAATACATTTCATAAAGATTTATCCAACCAAAATTAGTATGTCACACTTTTCTATTTGTATTAAACAACAGTACGCAAAATATATTGTTACATACTTGTGCATGACTAATTCTCCATCACAAATACAGTCATAGCAATGCAACAGCTTCCACGTCTATTTTCCAGTGGTGCTATTTTTTGCATTTTTGGAAGTAAAATAATCAGAAATACATAGCAGAACAGATATATTGTCTATTGCAGGACTCAGAATACATATCACATTTGTGGTTTTTTATTAATGGAATTCAGCAACCTCAACACTGCGTTAATGCATACAAAACAAGTTTTAAAAAGTTGAGACGTGAATTTGGGAGGTTCCCACAGAAGATATTTCATGTGAATAAGCAATAAGAGCAGCAAGGTGAATAAGCAATAAGAGCAGCAAGGTTGCCAATTAATATAAAGGTACTGCAAAATATAAAAATAAAACAGTACTAAGAAGGGGTATCAGAGCTGATTTGCACCTGGCATATGCAATGGACATAACCATCAAGTTTCACCTGACAAGACAGCATAAACTGTTTCCTTGCTTTGTTGAGAAGTATTAGACTACAGTGAAGTTGCAAAGCATATCAGCAAAGAGAGGACACAGTGTAGGGCTGTCTTATCATATAGTGTTTTCTCAAGTCTATACAAGGTTAAAATATCATTTCACACAAATTGTGTATTTAAGCTGTTCAGGCCTCAATGACTTTTCTAAGCTCTCTTACAGCAGAGGCTAGGAAGGATATCATAGCTAAAAATGTTTCTAACCCCAAACCTTGCAACACTAATCTCACTAGTGCAGAAATGGAGTAAGGCCTTCCTTATGCACATGCATGCAATGAAGCTCACATTTACTGTCAGACATATACTAATGATTGAACCAAGCATGAAAGAACTAGCAGATTGTTTGATGAAAGTATAAAGAGATCCATAGAACCCTTGAAAGATTCTAGTTTTCTCCTTTCATGCCTATATAGTTTCCATTTTCTAAAGCAGTCTCCCATGCTCTCATCTGCAATGCAAATCAATTAACAATATTTTATTTATTAATTAGAGAAAAACAGACACTTCCCAAGAAAGGCAAAGAGGAGCTATTGAGACAGTTGTAACATAAAATACCTTAGAAATAGCCCATAATTGGCTTTCCCGTTACCGGAGAAGAAACCCTCTAATATAATTCTTTTATAGGGTTTACAAAAGGTAAGGTTGTGCAACTTCCTCTAGACCATAGACATAAATAAACTCTATGGAATCAGTGATATTATATTTGAACACCGGGCATTTGTTTAATGATGCTGCATCCTCCCCTCTCTTGGGCTTCTTTTTCAGTTTGTTTCAGTAAGAGAAATCTGAATGAGAGCAGGCTGTTCAGCTGGGAAGCATCTCCTATGAGACTGACCAAAAAAAATCACCACTCAGTTCAGATAGGTTTTACTATAGCTTGAATATATAATAATAGTTTTGGTCTCATCATTTGAAGGGTTAATTTTTCAACACAATGTTTCAAAAAAATATCATTATATTTATATATACTGTGGCAAATTGCTGGCACTACTATGATGGGTCCCGCACTTTCTCTTCTTGTGGGGGGGTTTCAGGGTGCCATTGCTTGCCCCTGAACTGGGGGTAACAGCTATCCCACTAGTATCCCCGGGAAGGTGAGTGGAGAGGGAGGGACCCGGGCCCACCCTCTACTCCGGGTCCCAGCCCAGGGGCCCTAGGATAGCAGGTGAACCACTTGTACCAGTGATTCTTTCCCCTGGGCTACTTCCCTCTCCTGACCTTCAGCTTGTGGGGCTTCCTGCCTTCCCTCTGCACAAGCCAGGTGTCCCTTTACCTAGGATCTTGGTCTTCTTAGCCCACCGCAGCACTTCTCAAAACTCTCCTCCGCTTTCCTCCGAACTGCTCTCTGTTCCACCACCAATCCACTCTGCTTCACTCCTCCAAACTGCTCTCTGCTCCACCACCAATCCACTTTGCTTCACTCCTCCAAAGTGCTCTCTGCTCCACCACCAATCCACTCTGCTTCACTCCTCCAAACTGCTCTCTGCTCCAACTCCTCCAAACTGCTCTCTGCTCCAACTCCTCACCTGGCTGATTGAAGCAGGGGGATTTTATCAGGTGACTGGCTTCAGGTGCTCTAATTGGTTTCAGGTGCTTTTAATTAATCTACAGGGAATAAGGCTTCTCCTCATCCTAGATCACTCTCCTGCTGCCTTCTGGCCATGCTGTATCAGAATACACACACACACACATACAAACACCCTGTATTCAGTTACTTTAACTGTCTGGGCAGTAATTTTCCATGCTGGGTGTCTGCCACAGGCTGACATTTTTTTGAAAATGTCAGCCACAATTGTTTGGCTGGTTCCAAGAAAAGGTTGGGGAAAAATACATTGTTATGCTCATGTAAACCATTCTAATAATCTTTCTTTCAAGAAGCTCTCGCACAACCATGCTTTAGGGCAGGGACTTCAAATTTGTCAGGAAGGTCGCTTTTGTGCCAGGAACGAGCCTTTCACTATCCCCCCAAAAAAGCCATCCACAGTTGGCCAAGTTATGACTTTTTGAAAAATCACAGTTCACACTTGCTCAATAGAGACTTGCTAGAACTTCACAGCTAAAAACTCCAGAGATTCTATCTCCACTCAGCACACTCCAGCTCGGCGTCCGGTGGATGGGAGGAGGAGCAGAACTTTCCCAGCAATTGCAGCTCTGGGCAGCTGTGGGGTGGGTTGGGGACAGGCATCAGAAATAACAGCAGGGAGCCTATCTCTCTTGTGCGCTCAATGTTCCCTTGTCACAGTTCTTGGGCTGATGATGGGTGCTTCCTACTGGACGGGCACTGACAAGTCCTCGGGGTGCGCCCCTCTGCCTAAATAGGAGTCCCTAGGACACAAATTGCATAAGATAGTCTTGGTGGATTGCTGGGGATGGAGTTATTGGCTCCCACTCCTCTAGTCCCTTTTATTTGTTCTCAGCTTCTCTAATCCCAAAAGGAGTAAAGAGTAGCGGCACCAAGCAATTAATCAGCTTGCCTTGAGGCTTGCTGAACCTATCTTACCTGGCTGGTATAACTGGGTCACTGTCTCCTTGTAAGCACATGGGGCTGAGGATGGTAAATGGCCTTCCCGAGGGAAGTTCCCATGAAGGCTTCCAGGAGTCTCCTCTGAGAGGTGTTGAGTTACCATATGCTCTTTCCGGGAACTTCCTGTTTTTAAGCCTTTATTCCATCCTTGATGTGATTGACAGAGCCAGGAGGATGGGGCTAAGCTTGCCCACAGTAACTCTTTAAACCCTTCATCACCAGTGAGGGTTTATACACCCTGTCACACCCCCTTTTGGGTCCAGTCAATATGGAGGAGGAAGCTGCCCAATTCAAATGCAGAGGGAACAAGAGCTGTACCCAGAGGGTGAGGGAGAACTTAAAATGGTTGGACAAGGAGACTGGAATGGGGAGCTCAGAGGGGAAAACTGGGACTGAAAAGCCTGAGGAGTAGAGACTGGGATTGGCAAGGTGAAGAGAATGGAACTGGAAGGAGGACACAGGTGGGGAAATGATAGGACTGGAACAAGGACAGTTTGGACAGGACAGAGCATAATGGGTCAAGCTTGGGAGGAATGAGCAGAAGAGTCTGTGCAAACAGGAGAACCCCTCTTTAGTTCAAGAGACAGAGGTTTGTGCAGTGGATCTAAAGGTTACAATCCTGTTGATCACCTATGATCAACATGATGCCATAGGGTAGAATTTTTATTTTTGCAATTTGCTTTATTAAAAAGCCAGGAATTTACCCACAAATTGCTATACTGAAGGAATATTATTAAGGTGGCAAAGGAAAGCACTCAGAAGTTAGGAAATGCCAGAGTTAAGGTTGGCTGTGCAAATGAAATGGATGAAATATAAGGGCCTGTGATATACAGAGGGTCAGACTAGATGATCTAATGGTCCCTTCAGGCCTTAAACTCTATGAAACTATTTCAAGATATTTGAACTCATCTGTTGAAGCTGCCCCACATTTTGTATTTTTCCATATCAGACATAACAGTGTCAGTCTGAATTATAGAGGAAAAGGTAGCACACTAAAATTATAACAGTTTACATTATATTTTCAAGCAATAGGCAAATACTGACTGTTGTTAACTGCTAATGCTCCACAGAACTATATATAATATGCAGGATAAAATCTGGTATGTAGTGTGGCAAATTGCCGGCACTACTATGATGGGTCCCGCACTTTCTCTTCTTGTGGGGGGGGGGGGGGGTTCAGGGTGCCATTTCTTGCCCCTGAACTGGGGTAACAGCTATCCCACTAGTATCCCCGGGAAGGGGAGTGGAGAGGGAGGGACCCGGGCCCGCCCTCTACTCCGGGTCCCAGCCCAGGGGCCCTAGGATAGCAGGTGAACCACTTGTACCAGTGATTCTTTCCCCTGGGCTACTTCCCTCTCCTGACCTTCAGCTTGTGGGGCTTCCTGCCTTCCCTCTGCACAAGCCAGGTGTCCCTTTACCTAGGATCTTGGTCTTCTTAGCCCACTGCAGCACTTCTCAAAACTCTCCTCCACTTTCCTTCAAACTGCTCTTTGTTCCACCACCAATCCACTCTGCTCCAGCTCCTCCTCTGGCTGATTGAAGCAGGGGGATTTTATCAGGTGACTGGCTTCAGGTGCTCTAATTGGTTTCAGGTGCTTTTAATTAATCTACAGGGAATAAGGCTTCTCCTCATCCTAGATCACTCTCCTGCTGCCTTCTGGCCATGCTGTATCACAGTAGTTAACAACTATTGCGACAAAAAAATGTGTAGCTGTCCAGGATAATTTACGGCAGTGCTGGACTACAGCTAAAATATATAACAACTAAATTAAAATTTGTTCAGATTTGATGAGACAACAGCCCATCTTCGGAATCTTGTATTGTACAAAAAATTTCTTAGGATACGGATTTAGCTAGTTTATTTTTTTAAATACCTCACTCTTGTCAAGATAAATTAAAGGCCTCTGAATCGTTTGAGACTTTCAGAGAGAGGCAGAGTCAAGTTTGAAATCTGTTATCCACTGGAAGTCAAAATGCCACCCACCCACCTCAGTGGGTGGGGGAATTTAATGGGGCTGGTGGTGAAGGAGGAGAGCTTCAGCAGCGAAGGTGGAAGACACATTGAGGGACACCAGTTAGCTCCTCTCCCCCCTTGGAGTATCTGGCATCCATTGGCCAGCTGTGGGGGAAGGGCAATGTTTGGCTCACATCCCCCAACTCCAGGAATTTAACCTGAAGCCTGGGTCATGTGGTGCCTTTTTCATCTCCATTCCAGCAGCCCCACCCTCCTACCCACCCAGAGCTAAGCATGGGAATCCAGTCTGGCAGATGCTGTGGGTCTAGCTGTTCACCCATTGAGGGTCAGGAAGGAATTTTTTCTTCCCTATGACCAGTTGGCAGAGGCCTGGGGAGTTTTTTTGCCTTCCTCACAGCACCTTCGAGCCACAGTCGGTTAAGCAGGAACGTGCTTGCTAACTGAGGTGCCTGGTTGAGTTATTAATTCATCACAACTTGTGGACGGTTTCCAGTGCCGTTAAAAAGATAAAGTGAATGGTTCCCAGAGGTAAAAGACCTGGGATTTTGCTGATGGGTCTTTGGCTAATGGGATAGGGTGAGACCTGGTGGCACTCATGGGCCAAGGTCCCCACCTTCTGCCTCTGTCCCCCTAATAAGGGTGAGGTTGGTAGGACTCAGAGCCTGCTGAGTCCTGGGGGGTAGGCTGAGGAGATCCAACCCCAAGTTATGGGTTATATGGTAGGAGCCCTGTAACTGCTGCACTGGAACCACTTAAATGCCTGGTATGGGAGACTAGGAGTGATGGGTGGATAGCACCCCACCCCTGTGTTAAAGTTTAATAAAAGTCGTGGTCTTAAAATCCATCCTCATGCCTGTCCTCATTTTACCACCATGTCTAGATCAAAATACTCTGACTCTAAGGCATCAAATCGCTTTCAGAATGGCAGTTGTGTTTTGGCCTAGATATCTGAATTGTATAGGTATGGCACCAAGGCTTTTCTTTACAAATATAGTAAGAGCACTCCCATCTACATCTGATTACATTAGCTGTCATAAGTACTTGAAGAATGATATAATTAAAAGGTGGCATTCTCAACCAGGGGGAACAGTAGAGACGATATCAGCACAATCACTAATTTAACATTCATTTCCACAGAGCTGCACCAACGGCAGTTTTGCAAGACTATTACGGTGACAGACAAGATAGAGCATATGATAAAAAGCTGCAGTGTTAGCAGCTTTTTATAACAAATTGCATGGAACAATGCCCCTTCTGGGCTAAAGAACATGATGGGTCACTCCTTGAAGGGTCCACAGTACTACTGGTTACAACCTAATCCCTCCACCCCTTCAAGTAATAAGCAATTAATATAATTCTAGAATGAAAACAAGAAAAAAGGTGTAGAAATGTTCTTGGAATCTTATCTAAGGCCTGACACATATTAATCAAAGAAAAACGCAAAAGGATAGAAAAGCTTTTGAACAAATTCATAAGGGGGAAATGCACTTCAGTTCTTCCTGTAGGCTTATATGAAATGAATTTGTTAGTCATCTTGGATGGGGGACTGGACCACATCGCAGTACAACCTAGTTTTGAACAATCAGGCATAATGAGCGCTTTTGTGCTTTTAATCTTTAATGTCTTTGTGAAGGGTCTGGATGCAATGCTTGGAAATTATCATCATCTACTTCTGAATGTTTACATATCAGTTTCCACATCATTGTATGGGAACTTTTGTGTTGATTTCAAACATCTTGTTCCAAATTACAAGTCATGCAACATTAAAATGAACTTAGAGAAATGGCTCTCTCTTTAAAGCATCAACATCTCCCTGAAAAGAACAATTCCTATTTTTTTTAAATCAAGTTTAATTAATTTAGCTATTGTATCTGTTTACTGCTTACTGGAGAAAAAGGAGAAATAGACACAATTCATAACTAACAAAACCTCATTGCATTTGCTAGCAGCTGAAAAATAACTAGGTTGCAAAACTGACTTTAGTCATCAAGAAGAGACAATGACCAATGAAACTTCAGTGAACGTAACATTCAGGTGAATGATCAGCCATCCTCAGCCACTGAGTCATCTCATAAGAAAACAAAGGATTACATTCAATGCTCTTCAGTCTTCAGTTTTTAGAAGCACTAGAGTCCTCATCATCATATAAGGCCAGATTCTCCCAGATTTACTCATGGTGAGCAGTACCTTACTATGCAAGTAATCCCACTGAAGTCAACAGGATAAGGCACAACTCAATGAAAGCAAGTATGGTACAATATGATATATGTAGATGACCATTGGCTATATATCATGCCTACACAATTGTTAAAGAGCAGATTAACTGTCCTATTGCTTATTTTCTAATCACCAGTACAATTTTATATGTGTGGATTCTTGTACTGATTAAAAACCATATGGCCATTAGCTTAGCTTTATATTTCAGTATAAACATTACCTTTTACAGTCACATGCACACTCTGGCTTGTAGACAGCTGGGGTTGAACCAGAACATTGCATGTATATTCCCCCTCATCCACTTCCTTCTGCACATCTGAGAGTTTCAACGTTCCATTGTTTTCAAATGCTACTTGGCGATGGTTAAAAGGAAGCAGGTCAGAGTTCTTGTACCATTTAATGGAGTAATATGGATAGCCAATCACACGGCAATGTATATAGGTGTCCCGTCCTGCTATTGCTGTGATATTTTTCATTGGACGGATGCTTGCTGGCCCTGGAAAAGTATAAAGAAACTCTTGAAAATAATTTAAAGGCATACTTGCTAGAGGAAATATTCATTTTTTGCTGATTATATAAATGTTTATAACATCCATTAATGTTGCCTGCATAACATTTCTTCTTAACATTTGATAGTTTTTGCTTTTAAAAACCACTTAAGCAGTCTCCCTAATCTTTATGTGCTCTAGTTTCTCTCACCCTACAGCATACATTCTAATTAGGGCTGTGGTATATGTTTGTATTATTGAATACTTGTCTGATAAAATCTTTGCTGCATTACAAATTAAAGGCTGGGGAATGATTTAATTAAATGTCAAATACTAAAACGTATGCTAAGCTAGAATCCTGTTACACATGAGAACACTGACAAAGTTAGCATTCATTCTGATGTATATAAAATATAATATCATGAGGATGGGTATTATGCCATGTAGAACTACAAGTTCAAGCTAACATACCATGTGCACGAGTAATTACAATGAATGTAGGACAACTAAAGAAGGAGAGGAAAATAAGAAACATATGCATGCAAAAACTAAAATAGGAAACATATTAGTGAGGACGCTAACCCTCATGCTCGAGGAACATAAGTTTAGGGAAAGAGATTGTATAATAAGCTGACTTCACAAGCCAAAGAGGGAAGGCCTTCTAACCTTAAACCATACATCAGAGTTTCTAGAGGGGGTTGAGGGAGGTGTGAAGATGGGAGAACCACAGTAAGTCAGTTTTGGCAATCCAAGATTCAGAACAGTGCATGCAACAATCTTCTTCTCCACTACAATGAGTTATGTGTGTTTTTTTGAGGAGCTGATTTGACAAGCACCTCTTACGTTTATTCGAGCCTGGTACAGGATGACTCCAGCAGAGTTGTTGGCAGTACAGCGATAGACTCCCCCATCTCGAACTTGAGTGTTAGAGATATTCAGGTAGCTGACCACGTTGCCCTCAGAGGTGATAATCTGGCTGATACGATGATTACTATCTTTCATTATGGGATCTTCATCTAGTGTCCAGGTGATTGTAGGCAGAGGAGTCCCCTTCACATTGCACATAAGGGAGACAGGCTCTCCTGGACTCACCACTTTCTCACTGAAGGCAGAAATGATTTTGGGAGTTCCATCTGAAGAGGAAATGGAAAGCAAATGAACAGCATGTACGCACAATAAAACTGCTCTCTCTCCCTTTGTTTAGCCCATAAACCAAGAGTTCTGAAAGGGATGCTAACCCTAATCCGTCAGGAACATAAGCCAACCTCTAATTAATGAAGGTTAGGAAGGATTTTTCCTGTGGACAGGTTATCTAATAACTGCTTACTGCAGGGTTTCTTTTGCACCTTCCTCTGAAGCTTCAGGTACTGACCACTGTTGGAGAGATGATACTGGACTAGATGGACCATTGGTTTGTTCTGATATAGCAGTTCCCATGTTCCCGTGAAAAAGGTTTGGATGCCATAGGCAATTGAGAAGCCAAAATAGTATAGTGTAAGCCTAAGATGTTTGGGGATCTTATTATACATTTCAGTTCCTTTGAAAGTTAAGGACAAATAATATTGGCCAAAGCCAGGCATAACTTGTGTATGCTCATTCCACACAGCTCTGCCAATTCAGTTCAGTCCTGCAATATCTCTTTTATACCAGTATTAAAATAAGCCTTTTCCATATACAAATTGCTACTCATACTGATGATGACAATTTTTGAGGTAGCTTAGTGTTGTACACAAATCTACCAGGGTGGAGAGGACACCAAATATATTTTCTTGTGACCCATGTCACAATTTAACCAAAGTCTCCAAGGTGTAAGTGAGAAAAGAAAAAGTAAGTATGGAGTAGAATTAAATTATTCTCTAACTGGATAGCACAGAGGGGTAGTGGTTTTAAGAAAAATGACACCCTATTATTATTTAGAAGGTTCTTTCCCAGATTTTGTAATACAGTACACTCTTTCTGTTGTTCTTTTTTAAATTATTCTTTAAGAGTAGTGTTTAGAATGGATTTAAATATAATTGGGGGTAAGAATGCATCTGGTTCAGCTCATAATATGTAGGAAGCAGTCTAGTCAGAGGTTTAGAAAACAATTCTGTATGCCATTGTCTGGATCTAATGCATAGTGTGGCCAGCCAATTAGTTTTAAAGTTGAGAAAATATTAGCATCAGAAAAGACTATAAGGGGGTGGTTTAATCACAGTATAGAGAATGGGTTAAGCCTCTTGAAAACCTATCTCTTCCCACCCAGTGGGCTTTGCCCTATGGGAATAACTCATTTTAATTCCATACAAGATGTAATGGGGAAGGACATCAGTGACAAGCATCAGTAACTCTAATGTTGTGAGAGAATATGTAGTGCACTCAGCACATTTCATGGAGGCTCAGACCAGCATAATTCCATTGGAAATAGTCTCTCCTTACCTAGTAATCTCAACACAGGATCACACAGAAAACTGAGGGAGATCTCGTGATGTGTGTGGAGCTTGAATTGATATCCCCACAAAATGTGCTGAATCTCAGCAGGATTAAAAAAAAAAGTACAGCAGCATTCTCTCTCCCCAGCACAATCACCTAAGAGCATCAAATTTATCATTTCCAATACATTGAAACACCTAAATATTTCAGCAGGGACATTAGGTTGGGTTTCTTATATATTTTTTTCTCTCTCCCTCTCACTTTGTTGGATGTGTGACAGAGTATTTAAAATTTCTTTCTTCATCTCTGACTCTCTCTTCCTTTCCTTTTCCATGCATTCACACTGTCATCTCTCACAAGACAAAAAAGCTATCGGCTTTTTATCCTGAATGGAAACTGACACACGACAAATAAATCAGTGAGTGTGCTCAGTATGCACCTCTGCCCCTTTTTTATTCAAGTGACAGGCTTTTTTGGAGATGAAAGCAGACATTATTTTCCCAGCAAGACCCGAGTGTCTTTGAAATCTTTCCTGCTGTCGCTCTCTGATAACCTGCACTCTCTCGACATCATTATAGATTATCAATATGCTCTTTAGACTTTCTTAGTCACAAGAGATGGTTGCCGAGGTAACTAGGTCCAGGCAGGTAATCTCTTCTTTTTCTATAAAGACTAAAAATAGTGGCCATGCCATGACTGCACTACAGTCTCATTAGTGAACCGGCTCTGTACAAATTGATTACTTTCCTCACTTGATTATTATGTGGAACATTGTGTCGGTTACTTAGTATGATCCCCAGACCTTCAACTGATTTCACAGCCAGCCTGAAAACTGCGTTTGGAATGAAATGTTTGATCCTCAGTAGGGATCTCTCTTCTCTTGGAGTTACAGAATTTTGGATAGCAGCAGAAAATTAATGCATCTGATAGGGATATTTTTCAAATCAATTTCTTTGACACTTGGACCTTAATTTCCTCTCATTTGTTGTTCTGGAGCATGGAGAGGCACAAATATCTCCCAAAGTATGTGGCTAGCTTCATCCTTCCTACAGGCACAGGGTCTTCTCTCTCTTTATAATTGGAGACCACAAGCATATTGTATATACTATACACATACAATAACACTTCACTGCAGCCAGTAACCCCACTAAAGCAGGTAATGACTAACCTTCTAGCAGCACCTGAACATAGTCTTGAGCAGACATCTTGTCCTTGCGTACAAAGCACTGGTACGCTCCACCATCACTTTTGACCATGCCATCCATAATGAGATTCTCACGGTTGATCCCCATGATCCTCACATTGTTTCCAGGGTTGATGATTTCACCATTTCGGTACCAGGAGAGTTCTTGGTCCTCAGTTCCAGTCACACTGCAGGACAAGGACACTTGACTACCAACACTGCTTTTAACTTTCCGTGGACTGATTGTGGCTTTCAGAGGCTCTGAAGATTTAAGTCAAAAGGGTGGGGGGGGAAGGGAAAGGAAGACATTATGTATCTTTTTAAAAAATATGACTAACAGGTGACCTTTCACTGAGAAAAAATGCTGAGTCACAAACACACATCACTGAAATGAGAATAGGTGGCCATGTTTGCTTTCAAGGGCCTTTTAAGGCCACAGTCCCACAATTAGTTCTGCACAGGCAGGCCCCTATACCCAGTTGGAGTCCCACTGCCATCAGTGGGGCTCTGCCTGGAAGCGAGGGTGCCCCTGTGTGGAACTCACTGTGGGATAAGCACCCAAAGCAGTAAGATAGCCCAATTGACTTTATTCTCAGTGTCACCATTTAAGAATATGATGATATATTTTTATTGAAGTTTGATATTCTGCGTGAAAGAAAATTCACAGTATTGAAGTAACCATAGTAAACACAAGGAAGGGAGTCTTTATCCACACACATGCCAACAACTAAAGCTACTGAATTTGGATCTGCATCCCAACCTCCCTACATTTTGATTGGGCCCAGTACATACATAACAGACCACCATGACATTTATATCCAGATGGAATTCTCCCCCAGGCTTTTCGTTCAATACCACCTCTATCAACAAGAAATAATTCAAAATATAATACATCTCTTTTATCATCCGTGGATATATGTTATGAATCAAATGTGATGAGATATTGTTTATTTAGCATGTTTAATGACCATCATTGTACCTAATATTGGAAACACTATCAATATTACTTATTTATTTCACATTTCTCTCTCAGTCTCTCTCTTTGTCTTTCACACACACACACACAGCTATAGATATAAGATGTTATACTATATTCTGTAAAATAGATGAGTTAAATAAAGAATTATATATTATACTTTATACACACATACACAATTCCTTAGTTAACTTAATTCTGTTTTAAAGAATATTGAATAATATGATAATTTAAAAGTTATTATCATTTCCCTATTGAGGATTGCTAGATATTCCTGGTCTGTTATGAGCCTGTAGAAAATTAAGTGAATCTGATTCAACTACCTGTTAAGAATGTTTTATAAATGTAGCCCTCTTTTTTAATTTGTGAATCATTGATAAATGATTCTGATTTTCTTTGGATGTATTTGTTATTTGTAATTATTTGCTGAATAATTTTTAGACAATGGATTGTTCACACACTTTTCCTTTTGAAAATTTGTTATTCATGTTGTGTGGTTGGAAATCTAAGTCAGATGATATTGTTTCTGCTCCTTTATAGCAAAAAAAATGAAACAACAGAAGAATAACAAACAGCAAATAATTCCTTTCCAATAGAGCATTTCAGACTAATAATCATCTATGATAAAATTCATGAGACATTCAGGATTTGCATACATTTTCATGAATACTCAGGGATTATCTGAATATTCAAAATCATTAATAGCAGGAATCCCAGTGACCAGAGCTTGACACTTTTATTCAGAAGACTGTTTGCAATTCATCCAGTTCTATTACCAAGTAAAATACATCCTTTATGTGAACAATCACATAACCATGTGATAAACTGTGTTCATTTTGCACTTCTGATCTCTCATCTGCATTTTGCCCACTAATCCATCTCCACTGAGACAGCTTATAACATTCCAAACCTTTGAGCAGCTTCAAGCAGCCACCATTGACAATAACAAAACAAGTAACACCAACACAAACAATAACAAAAGAAGCTTCTACAAAACGTTTCCTTCTTTTCCTTCCATTGCAAAACCAAGCACAATCATGGGTTTGAAATTATACTTGCCACATTCAGTCCTGGACTTACGTTTTACATGTAGATGCCCTATCACCTCAGCAGTACCATAGTTGTTCCACACCTCACAAACGTAGTTGCCTGAGTCCGAAGGACGTGTGTTCTCTATCAGCAGACCTGTGACTGTCTGCCGAAACCTGCTATCTGGCTCCCAGGGAACGTTGTCCTTCAGCCAACGGTACTTTGGTGCTGGGTGCCCCGATGCTTTGCAAGGCAGCTCCACTCGCTGTCCTGCCATGGCTTTACGTTGGTCAAACCCATCCAGAATAGACGGCGCTGAGTTTGCTGGGTCTGGAAAGCAAATAGATGTTTTCATTGTAGTTAATTAAGATGATTACGTTTTCCAAGCAATATGCTGCTACTTATCCTCCTTTTTATAGTTGCTATCCCAGAATTTTATGTACTGTAAACTGCTACTGTGCACCAGTCATCCAGATTGTGGTATCTCAGCAGTACTGGCTTACATCCAGCAGCATGTACTAACTAAACATTGCATGATTACTTGGAAGCCCTCCCACTGGATTTTTTCCAGGTGGCAGTCATTCTTCACATCACCCATCAGGAAAGAGAAGAGCCAGAAAGTGTAAACACATTTCACTTAGAACCAAACCAACATATTCCACCCGCTTCTAAGTGGTCAGAAGGTTTTGAACTAGAAGAGTGAATTATTCTCTTGTCAGAAGAGAAATGGGCAGGAGCAAGGGGCAGTATGTTTATAGTCTAATTGACAAATATTGTATACTCTTAAAAAGGAATCTTATGTAGCAAAAGTAAACTACAGCTTATAACTCCAGCGATCTGCTCTTTGTCCAGGTTCCCAGGAAGACTTTCTCACACAAACAAGTCCCAAATGCCATGTGACTGTTGTTATTTCTATTCTAGAGAAATGTGGCACATTAACTCCATGTTCATGCTTTTTAATACCTCACCAAACATAACGATCTCCATGTTATGTCTTGTTTTTTAGCCTGTAAGCTCTTTAGGACAGGGGCTGTCATTTTCTTATGATTCTGCTGCATGCTGTACAATGGGGCCCAACCTAACTGAGGCCTCTAGGCACTACCACACAATAAATGTTTATTATTACTACTACTAAAATAAAATAAAATAAATAATTATTATAATATCAAATATTGACTTAAATGAAGCTATGTTTCTTATATCTTAACCAATTTTGCGACATCTTAACCATGGTAGACTCCACATGTTAAACTTCCCGCTCTCTCTCACCTAGCATATGTTGATCTATTTGTTGCACTCCATCTGCTGTGTACTATACAGTTGTTATGCAAGTTATAAAAACAGCTCTAAAAAATAAAATGCCATTAGACTGCAAACAAATGGACTAAGCAGTCACCCACGTTAATTTTATATAAACAGTTAGTAAAATGTGAATTGTCAGGTTTAGTCAAAGATAACCACACGATCTTTGCCTCTATCTGGATGCTAGCAAAATACTTGAACCACTATAAAATGGTTACTAACCTTTCCGTAACTGTGGTTCTTTGAGATATGTTGCACATATCCATTCCATTGGAGGTGTGGGTGCCCCAGTGCACAGTTGTTGGAGAATTCTTTCCCTTAGTGGAACCCATTGGAGTGGCATGAAGACCTTCTGCTACCTCGTGTATTGCACACAGCTATAAAGGGAAGAACTGTCCCTGACCCCCCTCAGTTTCTTCCCCCCGGAAGACTCTGATAGAGAGGGGAAGGAAAGCAGGGTGTGGAATGGACATGTGCAACACATCTTGAAGAACAACAGTTACAGAAAGGTTACTAACTGTTTCTTCTTCTTTGGGTGACTGCACATGCCCATGCCACTGTAGCTGACTCACAAGCAACCCCAAGTGCAGGTGGGTGCAGAGTCTATGTGAACAGGGACTGGAGGACCAATGTCTAAATTTAGCATTGTCTCTAGATTGTTGGGAGATGGCGTAGTGAGAGGTAAATTTAGGACAAGATGACCAGGTTGCTGCTTTGCAAATGTCTAATATGGGAATGTTAGCCAGAAAGGTCACAGAGGTTGCTTGGGACCTACTTGAATGACCCAACACTCTATCCAGAGGCTTCATGTTAGCCAAATAGTAACAAAAAAAAAATACAACTGGATATCCAAGACAAGATTATTTGAGTGAATACAGAACTGCCTTTCCTTCTGTCTGCAAATGCAATAAACAACTGAGTCGAAGATCTGAAAGGTTTAATCTGATTCAGATGAAAAGTGAGAACTCTTCTAACATCAGAGCATGAAAGCTCTCCTCATCCTTATGACCACTACGCTTTGGGAATAAAGTCAGCAAGAAGATTCCTTGGTTAATATGAAAAGTGGAAACCACCTTGGTAAGAAATTTTGGGTGAGGATGATGGCAAACTTTTTCTGTGTAGAAACATGTATATGGAGGATCTGACACTGGCATCCTGAGCTCTCCCACTCTCCTGGATGGTATAAGGGTCACTAAAAAAAGCTACCTTCATCAAAGGATGCAGCTGGGAGCAGCTCAGTAGAGGCTCAAAGGAGGGGACACATAATCTTTGCTAAGACTAGATTCAGGCTCCATGGGGGAGCAGCATTCTGCACATGCAGAAATAGTCTGCCCAGGCCCTTTAAAAGTCTTATAGACATTGGGATGGGAAAAAGAGATCAGTTAGCAATAGGTGGAAATGCTAGGATAGGTTTCAGAGTAGCAGCCATGTTAGTCTGTATCCGTAAAAAGAACAGGAGTACTTGTGGCACCTTAGAGACTAACACATTTATTTCAGCATAAGCTTTCGTAGGCTATAGCCTACTTCATTGGATGCATAGAATGGAACACAAAGAAGCAAGATGTATATATACACACAGAAAAGGTGGAAGTTGCCATAACAATTATAAGAGGCTATTTAATTTAGATGAGCTATTATCAGTACGAGAAAAAAACCTTTTGTAGTGATAATCAAGAAGGCCTATATCAGACAGTTGACAAGAA
This sequence comes from Macrochelys suwanniensis, assembly GCA_033296515.1. Lineage (NCBI taxonomy): Eukaryota > Metazoa > Chordata > Testudines > Chelydridae > Macrochelys > Macrochelys suwanniensis. Next base: position 155,802,355 of record CM065775.1, on the reverse strand, counting down.
GGTGTGAGGATGCTTAATCTTGGGGAAATAGATTTGATGAGTGTAATGACCCAGCCATTCCCAGTCTCTGTTTAACCCTAGGTTGACGTATCCAATTTCCAAATTAATTCCAGTTCAGCAGCTTCTTGTTGGAGTCTGTTTTTGAAGTTTTTCTGTTTTAAAATTGTCACCTTCAAGTCTGTTACTGAGTGACCAGGGAGGTTGAAGTGTTCTCCTACTGGTTTTTGAATGTTATGATTCCTGATGTCAGATTTGTGTCCATTTATTCTTTTGCATAGAGACTGTCCAGTTTGTCTTTTGGTTTTGTCCTTTTCTGTGTATATATATATACACACATCTTGCTTCTGTGTGTTCCATTCTATGCATCCGATGAAGTGGGTTCTAGCCTATGAAAGTTTATGCTGAAATAAATGTGTTAGTCTCTAAGGTGCCACAAGTACTCCTGTTCTTTTTAATGCTAGGATAGACATTAGCTGCACACTGACTGAGCTAATCTCCAACAGTTGGTGTTTTAGGGACAGAAGATAGTCTCGCACGTGCTCAATAGAAGCAAGGACTGGAGAAAACCCTTTCAGTCTGGATCAAATGGAAAATCTCTTTCATTTAGCCGGGTAAGTGCTCTTATTTGATGGTTTTGTACTATTTAGCAGCACCTCCTGAACTTCCCTAGAGCAGGACTCCTCCATCACTGTCAACTGGGGGCTGGTCCCATTCCCACTCTTCTTGGGATTGCTCATGAGAAGGGTCCTGAATTTGCTTGGTGCTGGGCTCAGTACCAAAGCTAAGTTGTTTGTGGCATTGATGCTCCTTATGGATAGTAGATGGAGTTGGCTGAGATGGATGCAGAGATGCTCTTGATTGAGGGGGAAACCCTCAATCCTTCTCAGAGCAGGGCTTAAAGCCCTTAACGATGCTACATCTGGCACTTAGGTGAGTCTTCCCCAAGCGCTTAAAGCAGCTGAGGTGAGGGTTTCTAATCAGCACAGCCTTACCACAAGAGTGGCAGGTCTTGAAGCCCAGAGAGTACAGCATAACTCCAGGACCAGGGCTGGTACCGAGATTAGGCACCAGAGACACACAAACAACAGCAAAATCTATTTTTTTCTTTTTCAACTAATCTACGTTAACTAACTACACAGATTCTAAAAATGGTACTGCTTATATGCTAAAAGAAAAGACTTGCAGAATCAATAAAAGGGAGCTCCAGCAACTGTCATGGGCAATAGGAGGAAACTAAGGGTGGGTGAGGCGGGTCAGCGTGGCTCTTCCCTTTATGACTGTGTGTAGTGCACAAGTCAGCAGAAAGCGCTTGTGCCACCCCAATGGGTATCGCCAGGGAAAAAACTCTCCAAGAGCTATGCCGTGGAGCACACAAACACCTACAGTGGAATGGACATGTGCAATCACTTGAGGAAGAACATCAGTTCTATAGCATGCTTTCACCAACTGTAAGCTCTACCCTCCAAACCAATGATTTTATATACATCAGTAGCCATTGGGTCTATCTTTGGCAACAACACCTATAATATTTGTTAGCATGCTGTGCTGTGCATGTCTGGCTTTCAGAAATTACACTCTCCCAGTAACATTTTAGAAAAGCTGAACGCAATCATAACAAAGTGGTTAACCTGCTCCTCCTTCATCTCTGGTTTGTCGTGTCAGACAGCAGCCACAACGTGAAGATGTTGTGTAACAAGTGTTTTCTGTATATTTCCTGTTTGGCACCCTGCTGCCTCAACTTGGTTTTGATGGAGTTAACTCAGGAGAAATGCAAATATGGATAGGATGCTAGTAATGGTCCCTAAGATATGCCGACACTTCAGTGGACTGTTCAACATAGCATATGTTTAAGGAGCTTCCAAATGCACAGTGGTCTTCTCTGCTACTGAATGAAGTAAGGAAGTGGTCTTAATTCTACCAGGGATGTGCCTGGGATGGCTATAGGAGCTGCACATAGTGATACAACATTTTATATGCTTTCTAACCAGACTCAAGAGGACACTAACCTGTACATTACCCCTGATGTGTGCTATTTTATGGGCATTTAATCACACCACAAAGCTGATGAGTTGTGATGCTGCTGATGTCAACTAGATGATATTGTCCATCATGGTGCTGGAGTGGAACAAAGATCTGAGGCCCATCAGAACAAAAAGGTGGATGAAGTAGCACTATCATGAGGGTGCAGAATACAACAGATGATACAGAGTAACTGAGAATCAGTGATGCAGTGAGAAGATCATAACATCCTGGCCAACTTAAGTCCGTTTATTGAATTTTTTAAAAACTTGTAAGTGACTTTTAAAATACATCCTGGCTGTGATTGTCAAAGCTACCTAAGGGACTTAGATGCCCAAGTTTCACTAAAACTGATGAGGTTTGGATATCCTGTTGTGATAATTGGGCCTGCAAATGTACCCTGATTGTGAGCCCAACTTTAAAAAGTGAGTGTAAGTTCATGATACGTCACAATAACCCATAACAACAAATGTTTATGGAAAAGGGTACGAAAAGGAGACAGACTGAATTTTTTTAAAAGGCCTACTGATATTACTCAAGCACTGTGTTAAGATCATATTTGGTAAACAAGAAAAGTGAACCATAATTGGTGTGTCAGAAACTAGGCCTAATTGTTGACAAAATAATGAGGGGACAGGCTATTCCAGCCATCCCTCTGTTTGCGGGTCCTTAAAGAAAGAGACTTTTTGGAGAAAAATTGGCTACTAGAGCAAGTTTCACCAAAGTGGCTGACACTTTCCCTATCTCCTGGGACCCTGGGCCTTTGTAATCCTAATCCTGAGAGAGGTCCTGACCAGACTGGGCTAGAGAGGGGGACCCAGATGACATCACAACTTCTATTGGCTCCAGCTGAATCCCAAACACCACCTAGGCAGATCTGAATATTTTTTTAAAAAAAGGTGTTTCCATCCCCGCTCTACAAGTTGCATATAAAATGGCTACACATTTTACAGGGAAATTTCACTTTTTTGCCTGTTTGGTTTCGTTGCCACTTTTCTGCAACACTATTCAAAAGCTTCCAGGAGCAGGAGGTTTTTGAATAGATGTTTTCAGTTTCAAAGGGTTTGACAGGTCTAAGTAGTACAGTTTGCAACCCCCTAAAGTGCAAATCCATGAAGTGGCATTCAGACCTTGAAACACGACAAGGATCACCTATTCAGATACAGGGACCTAAAGAAGTGGATTGAGGGGAAAAAAAAGAGACCTAAAATACCAGAGTCCAACATGCGTGTGCTTGCTTCATGGAACAGTTATTACCTGTGGCACATGCACTGGTTTACAAAGCATGTGTGGTGGAGGAGCAAATATAGATATAGATAATATAGATCCATTTTGGGAATCACAAAATAAAACTAAAGTGACCCCGCTTTCTTGCATTTTGTTCTAATGTATTCAAGTATCTCTTCAATAGCCATATTTTCTCATAGGCTAGTCCTCAAATAGATTCCTGCCATTTTTCAGTTAAAAACAGAAAGTAAAAGAGGAAAGGAAACCCATTTCTCAATTTGTAATCACCTCCAATAAAATAAACAGGAAAGCACTATATGCCAATTCAAAAATCTAACGAAAAACAAACTGCAGTAACCTCTTTAAAATATTGTGATTCAGCAGTCACCTGCAGGGGGCTGTGAACAAGGACAATGGAAAATTGAGGCAAAACATTGTGTCTGAAACTGTTCGGCTGTGGATTTTGTGTGTGTGTGTGTCCTGTTAAGACAAAGTCATTGGGGGGTGGAATTCTGTGCGTGAAGCCAGATTCAGCTCTCGGTTACACCTATGCAACCCCAGGGATTTCAGCAGGATTGCATGAGTGTAAATGAAAGCAGAAGTTAGCTTTTCAAGGATGTAAAACTAACCACTTCAAAAGCCCTAAATGCTGAAGTTAAGGTTGCGTACATTCGGATGCACCAGACTTCCCACAATGCTGTGTGTGTGGAATTGGGCAGGAAAGGGAACTCCATGTAGGGGTATATCCTCTGGGCTGCTCAAAGAAGGTATAAGTAATGGAACAGGCAGAAAGCCCTCTCTCCCGCTTGTTCCAGGAAGCAACTGGGGTAGAAATCTTCCTTTGCTGGTCAAGATAATGGCTTGATTACAGATTACCACTGGTTCAGGTTTAGCTTGACTGGATGAGGGAGTGGGGCAATATTTCAGGGCTGAATGGGAAGGATGGAAATCAACATTTACTGTTAAGACCAAATATCTGGGATAACCAGACAGACCATTGTGCTGGACTTATATTTCCTCACCTGGCTGGAAAAAGTAGGGGTGAGTGTTTCAACTACATGGGACATAGTACAAATAACAGGACTTGAATAGTGAAACACTTCTGGATTATATAATGAAATAATATTTAGCATTTACATACTGATTTGTATTTTCAAAGGGGCTGAACAACCATTAGATAACATTTCCAGAAGAAAGGGGAATAGTAGGTTTGATCATTTTGCAATCTTTATGACCTAAGATCTCAGTCACAGTTGGCAAGCTGCAAGAAGTGGGGATTTGTGGATTTAATCACCAGATTTTCCAGATAAAGGATTAATCCCAGGGAAGGAGAATGAGTCCTTCAGTTGTTGGCTTGTGACAGTTGCTATACACAGAATGATCTGCAGGGCCATGGCCATATAATAGCTGTTTGATAGTGAAAACAGGTAATTGCTACAATGCCATAATTAGGGCTTCTGTTTTTCAAGTTTATTAATTTCATTTATCAGAATTTATTTTTAGCAATTTTTGAGTTTATTGTGGATGTCCAAAAATCAGGAGCTGGTGGGCTGTCTTTTTGTATATACTGTAATGAGTAATCTCTTTGTAATATTCTCTAGCATGCTTTAATGTAGTACTATTTCAGACAGCACTATGTTAAAGCACACCAGGGAATCTTTAGTGAGCACCTGCCAGGTCTATACTGACTAATTAATGCACACCACATTAATGCACTTTAGAAATCACACCCCTGTAACCCGCATTACTGCTCCGTGTAGACAAACCCTTAGATATAAGTAACCATGTCTAGTGTTTATTGGATAAACACCAAATTTTTTTCTTTTTTTTAAATGAGATATATATGGGTGTTTTATCAGTGTTTATCAACTAAAACCGGGGGGGAAAACCCAGAAACCCTAGCTATAACCCATGCCATATGCATCAAATAGGAAGGATAGCCTCTTGGGGGGCTGGGAGGGGGAGAGGTTGTGCACTTATAGTCTGGGACACAAAAGCAACTGATTTTGCAGGTGTGTAATGATTTTTGGATACAGAAACAGACATGTACAAAGACATTCTCTCTCTCTCTCTCTCTCTCACACACACACACAAAACCAACCATTAACCATCAGAGGAGGGAGGTTTTGGAACAGCTTTCCAGTAAGAGTAGTGGGGGCAAGAAACCTAACTGGTTTTAAGATGGAACTTGTTACATTTATGAATGGGATTACATGGCAGGGTTGCCTGTAATAGCAGGGGACTGGATTCAGTGACCCAGAAGATCCCTTCGAGGCCTCTGTTTGTACGTGGGCGTTTTAATCGTATGCTGTGGCACTAAATCCCAGTCACAGCAACCATTGCCTCCTCTCCTCAAAATTTAGGATAGTAATGCATACCTATCTACCTAATAGAAGAACTGTGACAAGTGAGAAGTTAATGTTTGTAAAGCACTGTAGATCTACTAAAATCTACCAAAATACATACTAAAGCCTAGTTCCTAACCACCCCTCCCGCAATGTTATTTGGAGAGGCATTTATTTTTTTAAGCAGCTTGCATATCTAATTTTGAAAATAGCTTCCTTTTTTGGACATGAAAATGTGTTTGAATAATTCAACCAAATCCCCGGACAAATTTTACTGCCCAACATCTTTTTCAAATTTTAGGGCAATGTGTATTTAATTACCAAGATACAGGAAGGTGGGGTTTCATTTTTAACTGTCTGTTTCCTAGCTTTATGTACTTTTTACTCTTTGTGCACACTAATTAGGCAGACTAATACCTCAGTGATTGTTTGAAATGATGGCACTGAGTGTTGCATTCACAGGCCCAGTGGCTAAGATAAAATTGTTAAATCATGGATATTGCAGAATGGGGGCCATCTCAATAAATATTTACTAGAAAGTAGAATAATAATAGCAAGTGAATCTTTCAAACTACAAGGGGAAAAGACCATGTGCCTCTAAATGTATATTACTCATAAAAGGGCCATTTGAGAAAAAAAAAGTTCAGATCTTACTGTAGAAAGCAACATAATTTTGTGTATTAAGAGCCTGGAACTCCTGTGTTTTTATCCCAGTTCTGAGAATGAATTGTTGTGTAGCCTTGGACCTGTAGCTTCTATATTTTGAGGGAATATATTATATTATAGCATTCTGGACAGTATTTTACACAGAAAATACATAATTGAGTGAAAAAAATAGAAATAGAAAAAGCAATTTAAATTTATCATGTTTCACTTCTACAGGAAAAGTACTGAAGATTCTTACCTACTTACATGTGCATTTAGTTTGCAAGACAAGTGATTATTAGTACCAGTAGTTCCTGCCTTATCAGTTCAGTATGCTAGAGAGAGAAATATGTAGTATAGCAAGTTTAAGAAATTCCAGAGTACCTGATACAAAAAGTCTTGCACTGTTGCTTTGTCTTGTTTCTCCAGTGTATCTGTGCCGAGTGATACATCGGTAGTTATACAATCCATCTTCATTCTGTACATCTACAATATACAAGGCTCCCGTGGATGTGATGAGAAATCTAGATCCTGAAAGACACAAGAGTTTACAGTGTTCAAAACACCTGAAGATTTTTATTATTGTTTTGTCTTCTGAGGTAAAAAATAAGTTTTCCTCATAAGAGTCTAGAGATAACGTGTTGCCAATCTTATATTTTACAAAGTGTCCATATATGAATGCCTGTCTTGAAATTAATTCAGGTGGATTTCTTATAAAAGTACAAGAACATATATGAAAAGTATGATATATCAATATAAAAGAAAGCTATAATTAATTCATAATCATTGCAACATCAAATACCAGAGAGGTGTTTTAAATAAAATATAGGAGGGAATTGGCTAATATAGAATTTGAGCCAACTACTTAAATGTCAAAGAGTATTATTTTATGCTAGTAATTTACCTGGGGAATTATATACATTAGAATAATTATCTGGGAGGATATGCATAATAAAACAATATTAAACCAAACTGGTCTCATTGTTCAGAAGCACCAGAAAACAAACAGAAAATTTTCAAATAAGATTGTGAGGAAAAGGGAGACTAATAAGTTAGAGAGAAACTTGCAAAAATAGAAAGATTTTACACCAAGATCTGGAAACATCTCCAGCGGGGGAGACATATCTGGAAAAAGACTGGGACCCTGCACAGAGAAGGCCCTGCCACTTGTCTCTTTAAAGTGTGACCTCAGAGCAGAAAATAAAGACAGCAAAGCTAACCTCAGATGACTTGAAGGAATATTGCAATGGGAGACTTCTGGGCTTTGAGCCTAGATTAAGAGCTCAGATAAACTAGATCAAGAAAAGGGAAATGCTTTGAAGTTCAGATAACCAAAGATTTAAAAAAACAGCAATAGTCTTAAAATTTTAGAAGCAAAATCTAATTTCAAGAAGAAAGTAAGCCCAGCAGAAGTTGCTCTTTAAAAAGGGACAGGACTGAATTGTCCTGCTCCATCATTTCACCCACAGTACCTTAAAATTGTAGAAATGTGGTGGAAAGTCTTCTCCTATTAATTTTTAAAATATTATATTACAAACGGCCACTTGCTTTTGGTATTAGTTTATGGAGGGAATGGTATGCTGAGGTTGCCTACAATGGTATATGGCCCTATCCCCAACTGCTACTAGCAAATGTCTCCAACGGCTAGAGGTGGGATTCTAGACGAGGAGGGCTCTGAGTTACTATGGAAAATTCTTACCCAGATGTCTGGTAGGTCTTCCCACATGCTCAGGGATGGGACGGAATTTTCCCCCAGGTCAGATTGGCAGAGACCCTGGATTTGTTTTGCCTTCCCCTGTTACATGGGGCATAGGTCACTTGATGATTTGAAGTAGAGTAAATGGTGGATTCTCTGTAAATTGAAGTCTCTAAATCAAGATTTGAGGACTTCAGTAACTCAGCCAGAGGTTATGGGCCTACTACAGGAGTCGGTGGGTGAGATTCTGTGGCCTGCAATTTGCAGGAGGTCAGATTAGATGCTCATGATGGTCCCTTCTGGCCTTAAAGTCTATGAGTCTACATATAATATATGAATATATGTATTTACATTTCTTTTTAATCCATTCTTCTTTAACCTAGAACATGAAAAAGCTACTATGTACACAAGTTTTTATAATTTTTGTTTAGGTATTTATTTATTTGATGTGCTAACAGAACCAGGCAGACAGTCAATAAAGGGAACACAGAATAATGAACAAGCTCTGTTCTCCATGTTGTATTGGTCTAATTGATAATGCTAACTACAATGACTGGAAATAAGTAAGGTGAAGCAATGTTGTCCTGTGTACCATAAGAATCATGGACGATGAAGAGCTCGCTGTATTGATGAGGGGAACACCGTCAAATAAAAATGAACAAAATTTGAAAGGAAAGTTGGTCTTGTGGGTAAGGAGACTGAAGATCTCACTTCAATTCCCAGCTCTATCACAGATTTCCTGTATGAGCACGGACAAATCACTTAATCTATCTGTGCCTTAATTCCCCATCCACAAAATGGTGATAATATTCTACCTTTCCTATTTAGACCTTAAGCTTTTGTGGACAGGGACTATATCTTACTTTGCATATGTACAGTGCCTAGCACAAGGGAGCCCTGATCTCATTTGGTGCCTCCAGACATTGCTGGAATATCAATCAATCAATAAACAAACAAATAAATAAATATTTCAGGGAAAGAATAGGTTTTACCAAGTTTTTCCATTAGAATAAATGGGAATCAAGAGAAAAAGAAAATATAAAATTGTTTTTGTGGTAACGTTATCTATCATTTTGTATCTAGCATTGTAATTTGAGTGCAGTGCAAGTTTTTGCACTCATTAGAATACCGACCTAACTCCCCCTGAAGACCCATCTGGCATTTTAGCCCTACATATGACCGCATTTAATAAAAGTAAGAGATAAACAGTATATAGCAACACTAAGTGCACTATTGTTCTCCTGATGTTTGTTAACTCTTACAACGAGAACATTTGTACATGCATATTGCAAAATAGCCTACTTCCCGAATTATGGTGGAAAATATACAGGGATGACAACAGTTATAAACCAATATTCAATAACATGGATGTGAGAAACACTTCCTTTTAACCAGACATGGGTTTACATACAGATTTGTCTGTGATTAACAATATGAAGGACATTTAGACACAAATGGGTCAAGGTATAAGCACTTCTAAGGCTACGTCCACACTACCCGCCCGATTCGGCGGGTAGTGATCGATGTTCTGGGATTGATTTATCGCGTCTCGTCTAGACGCGATAAATCGATCCCAGAACCGCTCCCCGTCGACACCGGAACACCAGCTCGGCGAGCGGAGGAAGCGCTGTCGACGGGGGAGCCTGCCTGCTGCCGTGTGGACCGGGGTAAGTACTTTTAAAAATCGATCTAAGATATTCGACTTCAGCTACGTTATTCACGTAGCTGAAGTTGCGTATCTTAGATCGATCCCCCCCATAGTGTGGACCAGCCCTAAGAATCAGTGAATCAAAATAAAATGGTATTTGTGGGGAGGACAATTACCCGAGACATCCCATTTAAGCAGTGATCTAAAAGAAATTTTAAAAGAATTTGTAGAAATTAATTTAAAACCATAGCACAGACTAACCTTTGGAACAAGGCATAGTGTACTAAAACAACCTTAGACAACCTTTCTTTCTCATGTTAGGTGCTGAATGATAAAATAACCTCAGATATGACACTAGCTTGGCCTGATCCTGCTTCTTTTCAAGTCTATGCAATATTTGCCAATTATTTCAGTGGAAGCAGAGTTAGGCTGAACTTTGAATCCAGTTTCCTCATTTTTGCAAAAGATATTCAACTATTATACTGAGCTGCTGTTGAAAACTCTCACTGAAACATAAATATATAGGATATTGAGCTCCTGCTCACTTCAGATCAAATGCAGAGCTCAGTGCCCAACCTGAGCAGATGTGGTAGACATGGGACAGATGTCATAGGGAGAGCGAGGGGAAAAGGCTTTTCAGTCACAGTATATCTGTGGAGGCACTCTGGGAGTATATTCAAACCTATAACATGAAGTGTTTACCTTTAGATGCTGCTTTTTTTTTTTTTTTTGGACTATCCAAGGACCATTGTCTTGAATACTTTAATTACTGAAATGCACAGGGTTTGTGTTTCAGCCAGATTATTTTGAAACAAAACAGGCTTCTTAGCATAGTGGAAGGCAGATACCACCTCCTGAGAGATAGTATTTCAGAGCAGTACAATTATGGCTAAAATATACAATGTAAATCTCACAAGGAAAAAAAATCAGTATTTGTATTTTAAAATATTGGAAAATCTTTAATTACAATGTTTGGAGAAAATGGTGTAGTCGATCTAACAATGCATAACTAACTCAATAAGAATGGTCAGCACCACTGCTTTTACATAAGAGGTTACTAGTGTGGCTACGAGCTCTTTCCAGGAGTAATGCTTAGCCAAACAGGGATTCTTTGGCTGTGCATGTTACTCTTCATACAGCAGTTGAACAGTTTTACTGCCAAACCTTGCAATGGGTGAAAACACAGAAATTAGAGATTGAAAGTATCGATTAGATCATCTAGGGCATTCACTAGCCAGTAAACACTTGCTCTCTACATTAAATTTTCTAATTATTTGTACAGTCTACTTTTAAATGGCTCCAGTGATAGGGCTTCTATCACTTCTTTGGAAAGCTGTTCCATGGTGTTTCACTGGTATTCAGTGAAATATTTATGTGGCTTAGTTTCACCATATTACTCTTCATTATACCCCCTTGCACCATGCTAAGCAACCCTCCCTTTTCCATCGCATTTACAACCTATACACACTCAGACACAACTATGCAATCCACTCTCCTCTGCCCCTTGCTCAACATTTGGCAACCCAACTTCTGCGCAGCATTTTCATACATTTTACTTTGTAAAGATTCCAACATCTGTGCTAAAAAGGACACTTGCCATGTCATGCCAAAAACCCAGCCTATAGTCCAGATCCAGATCTTCTGAGGTATCTCACCAACATGTCCGTAGAATCTAGACTTTTTTAAAGTTTATATTCCTTGTTTGCAAAGAAATCCTCATGACGTGAACTGTATAACCATTGCACAGATGTTTTCCTCTGACTGCAGGCAGCCTGACATGATCACTCCAAGAGATGTGAGCTGCCCTCATTAATCTCAGTTGGGGCTAACTCTTAAGCCTAATGATCACACTTGAAGAGAATGAATTTTAAGTAATTTAAGTGTACAATTATGGTCTTAATTATCTAATTTACCCAACCATGTATGAGAATAATGTAATTGCGTGTGCAAATGGCCAAACAAACGTCCTAAAAGTGCCCTGCATCACTATCTCCTGTATTTCTTCTTCTTAGCCTATGCACAACGTACCTCAGGTGGCACGTGACCAGGATTCATTACTGAATTTGGTCAGCTGGTTGGACCATTATCTTGCCTGGCTTGGGCGGGGTACTGACAAGGAGTGCATTATGAATGCTGATCCATGTCCCCCTCTCTGGTACTGACTGATTCTGATTGCAATAGTATCTTTACTAAATAAAGCCCCAGTCCTACAAAGATTTAAGCCGCTGAGGGATTACTCATGCATAAAGTTACACACATGCCAAAGTCTTTGCATATACTTGGGTTTAAAAGTTGCATTCCCACAGCATCTCCCACCTAATGCATATTATTCCTACCAATATAGGAAAAGGAATCTTAGGTTGAGACCTCTGTATATTGCCTATTGTTGTTCTAAGGGACATATATGAATGGATATGTAAGCCACTCCCAGACCCCACAGCGCCCCTTTGCACCTCTGCATGTTATTGGTTGAGCCTTCTTTCCCCTACTCCAGCCTACAAAAGTTCTCACATGCGCCTATGTACACATGCCAGTCAAATTTGGTCTTATTTTTTAAAAAGCCTGTCTGAAAGCTAGAGAAACATCACATTATGTCTCTGCACAGCTAAGAATTTGTAAATGCTCATTATCTGAGTAATGTATTAAATGCAATTATTTTGAAATATAAAGTTATTGATGTAATTGTAATCTTCTTCTAGTCTTAGTCCCATGCATATGGGCTTGCCTCTTTGAATGTACATGTAATATTAACACTATTTAAATGATCTCACGGTTGAATATAAGAAAGGGAGTTGTTAAATAAAACCTTTACTTACTAATTATTGAGGATTTTTTGCCTCACCCTCTTTAAACATGACTAAAAATAAAGAGCTATTGCCACCTGTCAGATTTATCGCACAGTATACATTTCTCAACAACACACACTGTGTATAATTACAAGGTTAAAGCATTTCTCTTCCTCTTTTTCTTAATATATTTTACATACTTATGTAACACTTTTATAACCAACTCCTTTAAACCATAAAAATGCTAGACATAAAAGATGACAAAAAATAAAAGGGAAAATGTATGTAATTTCTGTCACCTTCTAAACGGAGAGCATTTTCATTAAAGCCGACAGGCTGTCAGCTGCAACAAAGCCTAAATGTTGAGCATTCTGTGTACTGTACTTCAAAAGTGTTTAGAAACGCACCAGGATGGGGAACGACATGCATTTATTACACTGTTGATCTTGGGGAGTGTTCTGTTCTCCAGGCATATTTAATTTAATCACTCTTGGTTTTGCTCTAGCAAAATCAATGTTTTTTTATTTACCCACTTAATATGCTAAACAAGAATTTTTTTTAAAGATGCATCCTTTCAGATAAATTTAAGCTTTTTTTTTGTTTGCTGTTAGCAGGCTTCAAGGGAGGGAGGGAGGCAGAGAAATCACCTTCACCCCAATTAATAAAAGAACACTGTCAAAATATATTTCAGAATTTCCGTTTATTTTTCCTTGCTATTGAATATAATAATCCCTTGGAAACTTTATAATTATAATAATTTTAGAGCCTGATTTTCAGGGGTGCTGAGTGCTTGAAGCTCCTATTAACTTCAATTGCAGTTTTCAGTGCACAGAACCTCTGAAAATCAGGCCCATCATTTGCATATAGTGTCTTTTATTCAAGGACCTCAAAGCATATTACAAACACTGATTACTCTTCGGAACACAATTGTGAGGTAGGCAAGTGTTATTATTAATATTATAATTATAACTGTTTTACAGATGGGTTAACCAAGTCACACAGATTAACCAGGGACTTGCCAAATATCATAAGGGTCAGTGGAAAAGATGGGATCAGAACCAGGAGTCCTGGCCCCCAGTCTTCAGCTATCTCCACTGTACAACTTCACCTCAGTATGAGGATGAATAGTTTGTGGATTCATAGATTTTAAGGCCTGAAGGAAACCGTTATAATCCTCCACTCACACAGTAATTCCTATCTGAAGTCCATATCTTGAGGTTGAGCTAGAGCATATTTTTTTAGAAAGACATGAATCTGGATTATAGATTTCCATGGAGAAACCACTACAACCACAAGGTAAATTATTCCAATGACTAATTGCCATCACTGTTAAAAGTTTGTATCATAGAATCATAGAATCATAGAATCTCAGGGTTGGAAGGGACCTCAGGAGGTCATCTAGTCCAACCCCCTGCTCAAAGCAGGACCAACCCCAACTAGATCATCCCAGCCAGGGCTTTGTCAAGCCTGACCTTAAAAACCTCTAAGGAAGGAGATTCCACCACCTCCCTAGGTAACCCATTCCAGTGCTTCACCACCCTACTAGTGAAAATTTTTTTCCTAATATCCAACCTAAACCTCCCCCTCTGCAACTTGAGACCATTACTCCTTGTTCTGTCATCTTCTACCACTGAGAACAGTCTAGATCCATCCTCTTTGGAACCCCCTTTTAGGTAGTTGAAAGCAGCTATCAAATCCCCCCTCACTCTTCTCTTCTGCAGGCTAAACAATCCCAGTTCCCTCAGCCTCTCCTCATAAGTCATGTGCTCCAGCCCCCTAATCATTTTTGTTGCCCTCCGTTGGACTCTTTCCAATTTATCCACATCCTTCTTGTAGTGTGGGGCCCAAAACTGGACACAGTACTCCAAATGAGGCCTCACCAGTGCCGAATAGAGGGGAATAATCACGTCCCTCGATCTGCTGGAAATGCCCCTACTTATACAGCCCAAAATGCCGTTAGCCTTCTTGGCAACAAGGGCACACTGTTGACTCATATTCAGCTTTTCGTCCACCGTAACCCCTAGGTCCTTTTCTGCAGAACTGCTGCCCAGCCATTCGGTCCCTAGTCTGTAGCAGTGCATGGGATTCTTCCGTCCTAAGTGCAGGACTCTGCACTTGTCCTTGTTGAACCTCATTAGATTTCTTTTGGCCCAATCCTCTAATTTGTCTAGGTCCCTCTGTATCCTATCCCTACCCTCCAGTGTATCAACCACTCCTCCCAATTTAGTGTCATCTGCAAACTTGCTAAGGGTGCAGTCCACACCATCCTCCAGATCATTGATGAAGATATTGAACAAAACCGGCCCCAGCACCGACCCTTGGGGCACTCCACTTGATACCGGCTGCCAACTAGACATGGAGCCATTGATCACTACCCGTTGAGCACGACCATCCAGCCAGTTTTCTATCCACCTTACCGTCCATTCATCCAGCCCATACTTCTTTAACTTGCTGGCAAGAATACTGTGGGAGACTGTATCAAAAGCTTTGCTAAAGTCAAGAAATAGCACATCCACTGCTTTCCCCTCATCCACAGAGCCAGTTATCTCATCATAGAAGGCAATTAGGTTAGTCAGGCATGACTTGCCCTTGGTGAATTGTACATTATATCTGGTCTGAATTAGCCTAACTTCAGCTCTCAGCTATTTGATATTGTTATGAGTTGTCTGTTAGATTAAAGAGCTCCTTTATTATTAGAAATATTCTTCTCACGTAGGTATTTACAGACCATAGTCAAGTTACCTCTTAACCTTCTCTTTGATAAGCTAAATAGATTGACCTTCCTAAATCTTTGATTGTAAAGTGGATCTTTCAGACCTTGAATCATTTTTGCAGCTCTTTTCTGAGCCCTTCCCGGTTTTTCAACAGGCTTTTTAAGTTCACACCCCTGAACTGGACACAATATTTCAGCAATGGTCTCAGAAATGCTGTATGCAGGGGTAATACCCTCTTCATACTCCTACTTGATATTCCCCTGGTTATGCATCCAAAAACCATGTTAGTCTTTTTAGCCACAGTAACTAATGTTGATTATTTACCATAACCTTTGATGTCCTTTTCAGTGCTTTTCAGAATACAGTTCCCCCCCATTCTGCATGGGCCTTGGGCATTTGTGGCACCTGACACTCTTCTGTTCTCTTTCTGTGGCACACAATAGTTAAGTCTTCTGAGGACTGAAATGCTTTAGTCCAACTAAAGTCAGAGGGTTCAGTATATGGGTATATGGGGAAATGTAATGCCCTGTGATATACAGGAGATCAGACTAGATGATCTAATGATCCCTTCTGGCCTTAAACTCTATGAAATTATGACCTGTATTCTTTGTTCCTAGGCCTTGCATCTAGCTGTATTAAAACATGTGCTGTTCAAATGAGACCAGTTTATCAAGTGATCCAGATCACACTGTACAATTGACCTAATCCTTATCATTATTTACAACTGCACCAATTTCCATGCCATCTGCAAACTTTACCAGCAACCATTTTAGTTTCCTTAATCAAATTACTTTCCATCAATTGTGAATAACATTCAATTTGTATTTATATAGGAGACATTACTGAAGCATTTAATCTGAGGAAACAAATAAAAAAATAATAATCTTGAAAAGAAATAGATGGAGAGAAAGTAGGTCAAATTGGTGCCTGCCAACCTGAACTGTTTCCCTTTAAACCTCCTGGATGGCATCTAGAGAAGTGGATCTCTTATTTTACTAACTGCTGCCTACTGCCCTAAATAACCCAGTGACTTCATTAAAGTTTAGCTGCATTGGCAAATCTTGTATTAATTTCTCTAAGTGATGAGAGGCCACATTAACAATATGAAATTGCTCTTATGTAAGGTTTTTATGCCATCCATTAGAGTGAATAATATCAAAGAGTAAAATAAAATTTTACAGGTCTTAGTAATAAAGTTAAGATAACTCTGTTTGGGTTTCCAATATGAATTTTTTCTCATGTATAATTCATAAAAGAGTATTTGAATGCTTTCTTGTGGAATTAGTGTAAAATATTCTTGTATGAAAATGAGCATATTTTAAGACTCTAACATTAATTATTCTTTTAGCTTGCTTTCAAGGTTTTTTTTTAAAAAAAAAACACTTTATTTATTTCCCCCTTTCTGGCAGCCACAGTGTTAGTCTTTGAATAAGGGGTAATGTTATTCTCAAGAAGGGGTAATAAAAAATATTTGATTTTCACTTTGTGAGAAACGTATCATGATTTCATATTATTGCAGCCTAAATTGGGTTAACAGAAATTAAAAGAACAGATGGTTCCTTTAATCAGATGCTAAATGATAATATAGCACAACTAAACTTTTATCAATTGTACCCATCACTTCCAACTGAGAAAACTGTTTTTCTAGCAAGGATCTAGAATGGTTACCCTGAACATTTCCCCAAAAAGCCATTCTAGAGAATAACTTTTATCACTATTTTATAGCATTGCTACAACATGATTCTCTAAACAACAAAATAATCTGCCACTCTGGACAGGGAAAATGTGCTAGATGCAGCCATGCTTAAACAGTGCTCTGAAGCCACAGTCCTGCAAACACTTATGCATGAACCAGACTGAGTTAAAAAAAGAGTGGTGGTACTCTTCCAAGATCCACTCACAAAATATGTTCTTTCCATGTGAGTCATCAAAACGAGATGCAACTCACAGTAGGTTGCCCTCATGTCCAAAATAAGAGTATGCATCCCTCTGAGCTCCACTGGCTCCCCTGCAGGGGGACTGATTATACCCATGGGCCCTGCTGGGCTCCTTAGGCTGGCATAACTCCTTCTTGCCTAGAGGAAAAATAAGTTGTGATAACTCTCAAATGTCACACACTTTTGGCACTGAAATGAGATGTTATTCAATAAATTTTGAAGATCTATGATCCCTCATCTCTTTTCTGAAATCTCTTATTTCATGAGAAATAAAACAAGTAATAATGTAAAACATTTAAATCATGATCACTGGGCATCTGAGTTAACACCTTCTTGAGATGAATGGGGTAGTTCACATCTCTCAGAGCTATTGTTCCAGTTCTCTGCAGACTCACAAACACTTCTGCATCAAGTTATACCCTGACTTGGTCTACAGTACCAACTTGTATCCGTAAACTACATCACTCAAGGGAGTGGAAAATCCATCCCCCTGAATGATGTAGTTAGACCGACCTAATTCCTGGTGCAGACAGCACTATGTCAATGGGAGGCCTTCTCCTGTTAACATAGCTACTGCCTCTTGGGGAGGTGGAGTACCTATGCTGATGGGAGAAGCTGTTCCATCAGCGTAGGTAACATCTTCACTATGGGTTACAGAGGCGCAACTGTGCCACTGCAGCGCTTTAACTGTAGACAAGCCCTCAGTTCATACTTTTGAGGTTTTTTTCAGAACGATAACAACTAGAGAGTTAGGGATGGTGTTTTTATCTCGCTCCCTTCAAAATGAAAGCTGAGACTTTGTAAAACAAGATAGTAGCTTCACAGAGCGGGGAGTACAGCATATAGGCTCATACCGGCTGTTTTGAGCCTTTATGTAAACTCAGTGAGATTACTTTCATGAGTAAAATTAAGAACACGTGTAAATGTTTGCAGACTTGAGGCCCAAGATGGTTTCAGTTGTACTCTGGAAAGGACCTAAATTCTTGTTTTCATTGGTGGATAGTTTATTGATTTGAGCTATCAAATTTACATACAAGCACAGAAGTTTCTTAATCTTTCATAATTTTCAAAGAAACAGATAGGTTTCCATTGAAATAGCTTTCTAACCCAGAAATGATTCTTCTAACTAATAATTCTGCTAAGGAACATAGTGGATTCTCCATCATCTACAGTCTTTAAATCAAGACCGGATTGCTTTCTAAAAGATATACTATAGGTTAATCAGAGGTCAAAAGCTAGATACAGAAATTATTTGGCAAACTCTTTAGCCTGTGTCAGGCAGAAGATCAGACTAGATCAGGGATCTCAAACTCAAATGACCACGGGGGCCACATGTACATTGGCCCCAGGGCCACATCACTGACACCCCTCCTTGCTGCCCCCGGCCCCGCCCCCATTCCACCCCTTCCATGAGGCCCCTCCCCACCCCCATTCCCACCCTTTCCCCACCCCCATTCCAACCCCTTCCCTGAAGTCCTCACCCCAACTCTGCCCCCTCCCTGCCCCTATTCCAACCCCTTCCCCAAAAATCTGCCCCTGCCCCGCCTCTTCTCCGCCTCCTCCCCTGAGCACGTGGCTCCCCACTCCTCCCCCGTCCCTCCTGGAAAGTGCTAAGTGCCACCAAACAGGAAGCGCCTGGAGGTAAGCAGAGGAGCGGGGACGCGGCATGCTGGGGGTGGGGGGGTGGGGGAGGGGAGCTTGGCGGGCCGCAGGAAATAACCCCGTGGACCGTGTGTTTGAGACCCCTGGACTAGATGATGATAATGGTGCCTTCTGGCCTTAAGAGCTATGAAATTATGAATCCAAGATTTTTCCAAGCTCAAGAGTTTCAGATAAACATCCAGAGTTTTGCACGTTTTATCTATCCTATATCCAAACTTTAGACTTTTTCAGGTTTGCTCATCACTACCATCAACTTTGCTTGCAACAGTGCTGACATATGACTTCCCTTTCTGAGCTTCCGGAGTTTGCAAACTGAATAATTAATTTTCTGATTAGCATAATTATTAGCCATATTTGGCTGAGCAGCTGTCAGAGTTTTGAGACACCACTGAGTAAGGAAGCATTCTCTCTCCTCCAATCCTTCAGGAAGGGGACAGGGAAAAAAGACCACCCTTCTCCTGTTTCAGTTCTCATGGCGAAGATAAAGCCCTCAGGTGCAGCTCCCCAGGTTCCCAAGATAATACTGCCCTCACCCCATCCTTGAAATATCTCATGGGAAGAAGCCACTGTAGCTATATGCAAATCAGGCAGATGCCTGGGGGGCAGGGGCAGCCAGACCAAACCTGAGTGGTGCTGTGACCCCATGGCGCAAGGTTTCAACACCACCCATTCAAATTTGGCCTGGCCACCTTTCCATTACGGAAAAATCTGTGACATTACTAAGCTACAGTAAACAATTTGCTTTTACATTTAAAAAATTATTTTCCTGCTCCTAGGACTATCAGGTAAATAAAAAAAATGTTCAAAAATATGCAAACACCAAGTAAGTTCATCTTTATAAACTGACATGATACAAAGGATTAAGCAGTGGCTACCCCATAACGTTGGCAAGATATATGTCAGCACAGGAGTCCTTCCTAGGTTTTGAAGCCATGTTGCATTCAGATCCACAGGAAGTGGTCTGAATCCGATGACACAAATCCAAACACCCCTAAAATGTAGGGGAGTTTGAATTCATACTTTTGGTTAATATGGGCGCAACTCTAGTATCATAATACTGTCTCTCGCTAAGAGCAGAATAAGTAAGAAAAAATGAATAGATAATCTTATTGTGTTTACAGTTCAATCATTTTAAGAAGTTAAATATAATACTTGGATACTGTGATAATGGGCACCATAGAAAACTGAGTTACATTAGATAAATCAGAACATTTAAGGAGATGCTCCTCCTTATTTCTTTTTCCTTTCTCACCCATGTTTTAGAGTTTGCAAAAAAAAAGGGGGCATATTTGCTATCAGTTGTCAGTCCTAATTATACTTGTACTATGTTATGTTTGGGGCTTTAAAAGGACATGTTTGTTTTCTGTTAAGGGATGGGTAGTTCAAGGGGGAAAGGAAAATGATCAATATTGCATTGTACTTTTATGTACATTTGTCAAGATCATGTTAATTAACAGTTATGTCAATGTTAATTATTTTTGTGCTGTTTGATCATAAAAAATTATTCAAAACATGTACATAATGCACAGTCTCTTTTCTCTAAATCTCCCTTGAGAGCATTTGGTCTGGGTAGTTGCAAATCTCTCCTGTAGTAGTTGGCTGTCAATCCTCCAGCATGTTAAGGAAAATTGTCATAATCTTAATACTGCAGTTTTAGATGATTCAGGCCTTTATAGACGTTACTCTCATCAGCTGCTTTCCCTCTTTCAGTTGCAAAGAAAGAAGCTAAAGTTTTAAATCACTAGCTAGTTTTAAGATGGCTTTTGATTAAACGGGTTCCCTTGTGATGTACGGAGCTGCCTGAGGATTAAAATCAGTTCTTTCAAGTTTTTGCTGGTGAATCCTTAATAAATATATGGCCTATAGGTGACCAGTGGCACAATACAGCTAAACTTACGCTTTACTCTATGATACCAGGAAACCTAATTCATCCCCTTTTCCATCAACAGGGAGATTTAAAAACAAGCAAGACAACACCCATTATATGAAGGAAGGACTTGCATTTCTTCTGAACTGAACAATGGTTAGGTTTATGCATTTGACTTAATGGTTTGTACCTTCAAAGTCACTTTGTATGCATAGTACTTTAGGTATAAACAATATGATTAGCTTAAATCATAGCCTAGGGCATTACTAGTGCCAGTAGCAGCAGCCTTATTGTAACTAATTGCATATAATCAATATTATGCTACATTTGATTAGAATTGCTGCAGTTTAATAGTTTCACATATTTTAAATACATTGATGTGTTACTGCTTTGGATCACCTCACAAGTAACTGCAAAGGTAATGAAGCATCTCAATCTGGTGGGAGAGTCTTATCAAAAAAATTGCCTCAGTGTCTCTTCCTTCCCCCCATGAAAAATCTTGTAAGCATTTCATAGTATATTCACCTATTGCATATGCTCTATTTGACGAAGTGTCACTCGACATATTCTAGTTTAGTAGTTTGATCTGATGGTTGATTTTATGTTTGTCAAATCTGGGAATCCAAAACAAATCATTTGGGTTTGGGCTGGGGTTATTTTCTCTCTCTTATTGATTTGGCAAGTAAACATAAGCTATTTATTGGATAAACACTCGTTGAAGTATTCACTTGCCTGGAAACAACTCAACCAGAAACAGAGACATCAATGGGACTAAATTAAACTAATGGCTTCTGAACACCAAGGCCCAGCTCTTTAGGCCCAGCTCTTTAGGTCCAGCTGTGCATTGCTGAGTCTAGGACTCAAAGGAGCGGGAGAATTGTAGCTCTAAGCCACCTTTGCACTTCCCTGAACAAGACAGTAGTGCAAACTTGGTGCAGCTGAGGCTGGTCCACCACCCACTTGGTAAAGTTTCAAATAAGCACCTTTGTGCTTTCTCCAGGCTGCTCCGCACAGTTGGGCAGTACTCAGTGTAAACATCTGCAAAACTAACTCATTATACTCCTTCAGATCCCTTCATAAAACTCCCCTTTGACGTGATACCTACACAACACTTGGCATCAGTTAGGCTGCTCTTGTGCTGAGGCCACAGCCTATCATGTTGACCAATATTGTCTCATGGTTTCCTTGTACTCTTCTGTCTGTCTCCAACCATACCAACGAGGTAGGTGAGGTAATATCTTTTATTGGACCAGCTTCAAAAGTTGGCCCAATAAAAGATAATACCACACCTACCTTATCTCTCTAATATCCTGGGATGGATATGGCTATAATTACACTGTATCCATCTGCTGCCTCTTGTCGTATACTTATATTGTAAGCTATTTGCAGCGGGGACAATCTTTTTTTTCAGTGTTTGTACAGCGACTTGTATGACAGGATCCTGGCCCATGATTCAGATTTCTAGGCATTATACTAATATAAATAATAGATAATAAAAAGTATGACTGTTCTTTGGAAACGTCTCCAAAGCACTAACCATATACTGTCCTTCCTGTACGATCAAGTATATATTTTCTCTCCCCACCCCCCATTAAATGTCTCTCTCTCATACACTATTACAGCATATTGGTGGAATACATTTCTCGTCACTCATATGCACTGTCAATGTACTGTGGAGCAAAGGGCCATATCTCACACATTTTCTGTTTTAAGCTTTTTTTCACCTCTGCAGTGCCACTGAGTTGGTGGAAATGTCTCAATGTCTCATGTATTGCTAGTCCCATCTTTTAGGATTTGAGGATAATTTTTCTTGGCATTGAAAGATGCTGACTCTTTATCCGGTACCAACACAGAAAAGTGTGTAGTTGCATTAACAGCAACCTATTTGTTGGAGAAGTGCTTTAAAGGATTAGAAGTACCAGCAGCAGAACCACTACAATAGGAGAAGATGCAGAGGTGGCTGTGCTCGTCTGAATTATGAAATGAAATAATTCTTGTCTACTATGATCTAATGAGGCTGCTTCCTAGACTGAACATTTGATGAGGTATTCAGCAACTAAGAATTATACAAGATGCCATATATGTATAAGTAAGGTTATAGGGAAAAAACAACTATATTACATTGTTTTAATTGAAAATTCATATTTGAGTATGTGATTAAAGACCATAATGCGTCTGCACAAGATTTAAGGTGTGTATGCAACTCTAACTTTGTCATTTCCTGATTTTTTGAGAGTTTAACCTCGGCACCTTAACATTCTCAAAACATAGCTAAAATCAACACTAAAATGACAAGATCTGAATTGTGTTGTGATGCGGTGTTTTATATAATCTTAACATTCTGATTACTTTTTCTTGTCATGGTACATTATTGGTTTTTAAGGCTGACATTTTAATCACATAACATTTATTCAAAGAATGTTTTTTAAAAATAGTATTTAAAACCTTTACTAAATATAGTCATTTAAAATGGGTGACATTCACCCACATGCAGAAGATCAACTGAAGGCTTATGAGCCACTCAAATCCATCTTAATGTCTAGAGAGAGGGCGGAAGTGAGATTTAACCAGCGCGGAAGTCAGGTCCTGATCATTTTCCCTAGTGGGGAATTTCACCCAGTAACATTGTGTCCCTCAGGACTGGAAGGATGTGGAAAGAAATGCTTTACAAACAAAATCCTTTAGCATAAAAACCAATAATTTAAGTATTTCTTTTATTTATGTATATGCACCACTCCAGTGCTCATCCCTAGACAGCAGCTGACTACCCCAGAAACACTAATGAAATAAGACACCAAACATCTCTGTGAGGCAATATTTATTATCCCCATTTTTGTAAATCAATGGGGAAAACGAGGCACAGAAATGTGAAGAGTTATAGAGGAAGTTTGTGGCTGAATTGTGAATTGAACCTAGATCTCCTGACTCCTGGTCCTGTGCTTTAAGCACAAGATCATCCTCCTTCATCTTTAGTACTTGCATGGTCTGTCTGTGGGCCTGCCAACCTCTATTTGCTCTTTTGTTTAGGTCAGTGCACAGCAAGCCTGCACTTTGAACATGTAAAACACTATGTACATGCTAAATATTATTACTGTTTCAATGGCTGAAGTGTAAATACACTTGGACTCCCATTTAAGTGTACATTTGCCCACTTTGTATGCAAAACTCGAAATCAAATCATTTGGAAAATACAGTCCTTTGACAGACTCCATACTTTGTCCTGTTAAATATCCCTCCATCTACACAGCGTTTAGATTTCTTTTAAACAGTATCTAGAGATAAAATTGAATTCATTTTACATATCAGAAAAAAATTATTTCAACTTGTGTTACTTAGCTCTATTTCTCTTTTCTGAAATGTGAGTTATTTTAAGAAGCATATCATGCTCTAATGCTATTTTTAATTTTTTAAACTATGTATGGAAGAGCCCAGCGGTACTTTAGGCTTTGCCAAAAATTTCCCTCCAAGTTTTGAAATTTTTGTGTGTCACAAAACATTTCCCTCTTTATTTACAGCCTGCTTTTCAAGGAACACACACGTAAAAGTCTGCCTTACTAAACGGAAGATGTGTTGCTCAACTCATACAGATCCATGCTGGAAAGCAATTCTTTCCCTTCCCAGCTCCTGAGGCTATTCGAGAATCTGGTGGGTGAAAGCATGGCCTTGTCTGCAGCCAGAATCAATGTGGAGGCATATGTCTTCACCACAGATGGCTTTGGCCTCCTGCAGATCCCTGAGGATTTGCTAGTTTGGGGAGTCATAGAATCATAGAATATCAGGGTTGGAAGGGACCTTAGTAGGTCATCTAGTCTAACCCCCTGCTCAAAGCAGGACCAATCCCCAATTTTTGCCCCAGATCCCTAAATGGCCCCCTCAAGGATTGAACTCATAACCCTGGGTTTAGCAGGCCAGTGCTCAAACCACTGAGCTATCTCTCCCCCCTGTGAGTGTTCCTCATAGCCATTGTAGAGGACAAATGCCTGAAAGGATGAGAGGGGAGCACCTTAGTGAAGGGAATCTTGCACAGGGGGTCTTATTCTGAGGCCTATTCCGTAGATTGGGAGGGCATGAATGAGGGCAATGTTAGGGACATGTACTAGGTATTTTAGTTTGTGCCATTGGTACAGTCCCATTGTTCTGACACATTATCTGCTATTTCATTGACAATATTTATATACAAAGATTAGAAGATGAGCATTTCTTATATTTATATGACATATATTTATATGACATATATGACGTATGCTTAAGGGTGCACTGTTAGGAGATTAGCTAACATGGGTGAAATTTACCTTTATGCAGAGGACCAACATGAACCCTATGAACTAGTTAAGTCTCATTTAAGTCCTCAAACCCGGGCTTAAGATGGTTTTAAATGGTGCATAGCCCTTTTGCTAGCTCTTTGCACAGACATGAAATTCATCCTACAGGAATATTCAATTTCCTTTTGGTAGTGTGGAAAAAGTTAAACACACACAAGGCCTACAGACACTCTCTTATAGGCAAATTCACTTAATATGGGGGCCATGTACCCAGTTAATTTTGAAAAGAAACATGCTGCAATTTTTATGATTTGACATGCTATGACAACTTTTAAAAAATGGCAATTTCTTCCAGATTGCAAAGTAAAAAGGAAAAAAAAGAAGAATATTCCTGTTTTTCAAAATTAGACAGCATAAAAATAGTAAAGATAAAGGCTTTAGACTAAAATTATTTTAGTTTCCCTTTCTTGATATTAAACTTTAATTTAAGAACTCTATTTTCTGCAGCCAATGGTTTAGGGATGTGAACAGCCATAAATAAGTTTCATAAAAAGAAAACTAATGTGGTAAAAAGCTGGATGGCATATGGCATTTATTCTATGCTAATTTTCCAAAAATTCAACCTCTTAAGCAACTGCCTTATTAGAATATATTAGGGTCATAGTTAACTCTTTAGACTCTCACAGGGACTTTACCTCACAGGAAGAGGTCAATTTCTCTTGCTAAAATTCTTTATGATGCCATCCCAGTAGCTTGTATCACAGTACCCAGTATTAAAATTCTACACTGTGTACTTCTGGACACCCTGTTCCCCAACCCACCTCTAAAGAACTTACTTCAGAAACAAGATAGATAGCAACTCCATTACTGGAGTTTGGTTGACTTGTGTTCTTTCTGTAGTGTAAGGAATATATTGTTCAAAAGGTAGTACATTGAAGAGCAGTGGAGGCAAAGGATAGGAGTAAATATAAAATAAATTAAATGTTAAAAAACTCGCTCCAAAAGTCAATATATTGTGCTTCACTTATTTTTCTTCAAGATAGCAGTAGTGGCTCCAAAGTCTACCAGTTCAATAATAATGATTTAAGGCCAATCTTCAATAGTGACCCAACAGCTGGCACCTCTTCTATTCAAACTGACAAGTAAGTGCACAAAGAAGGGCTTTAATAATTAATTACAAGTGGTTGGATGGGATCTGATTGTGTGACCAACCTATTATGTTTGTTGTCTTTGACCTACTCTTTCAAAACTGGGTCTTAAAGCTGCAACTCTTTTACAATAATCTCTTATTTCCTGGATATCTTTTAACATGTAGAAAAATCTGTCTGGGTATACCTCTGAGATGACTGTAAACAAAGGAGAGACCTGATTTCACTTGGGGAACTAGGATTTCAGGCTGCAAAATGGAATCCTCGTTGGTCTTCGTACTCAGTATTCTTGACATTCAATCCCATTTGTTGGTAGACATCCAAAACGTGGGTGTGAGTGTGTGCGCCCGGGGGAAGGAGGAGAGAGGGAAGGCACTTGAGTAGGGGAAGCAGCAAGGAGAGGGAGTAAGATTGCCTGAGGCAACAGCCATTTCCTAATGCCTACCTTTCTACCTTGAGAAACCTCTGGTTACAGAGCTACCCTCGCCTTTAAATTCGGAAGCATTTTTTTTTTTACTAAATGTCAAAATGCCAAACCCTTTTTTTTTTAAAGGCAGAAGGACAAACAATCATTGGCAAGAATATGCAAGCAGCTGCATTTCTAACTTAAACTGTGCCTATTTGCTTTAGCAATATAGTGACAGAATATAGAAGAATTTACCTAGCATGTCTTCTGGCTGAGAGGTAAAACTGAAGTGCTCCTGGCCATTTGTGGTCATTAAATATCCCCTAGCCCTTTTTACAAGAGCAGGATGGTTCACTCAAACATACTGGCCAAATTCTAATTCGGGGTAAATATTAGAATTGGCTGAAACTTGGGATTTCTGGTTCATAGGAAAATGACATTTTGAAATGTGCTTTTGTTCCAGTTCAGACCAAAAGCAATTTTTTTCACAATATCATGTACATTTTAAATTCTGTGAAATTTCTGTTTTGGGAACACTGACACATGGTATTTCTGAAACAAAATATGTTCCCTGGGCTGTGGCTGACTGAAATGGACATGATTCATGTCAGTTTCAGCTCTACCATTCAGAGTGCCCACTAGAGCTGGGGATTCCAGGGCTTCCAGGCTCCAGCTCCATATCAGGAAGCCTAGAAGCCCTGAGAACCCCTAAGGTTTCTAGATTTTTGAGAAGGTTTCCATTGGAACACTGTTTGTGATATGGTGAAAATTCAAATCGGAGATATTTCTGTAAAACATTCCAGGCTTGACAAATCAGCACTTTGCAACAAACTCTGTTGTTACTGGACACCTGACTATATTCTAGTCCCTGTTTAAACCTACACCGTGCAGAATAATTATTCTGAAAGTATAATAATCTTCAGTGGTTACTCATAAACATTCGTAATTCTTTTCAGAAAGTTTTGTTTCATCTATAGCATTTTGGAATGTGACAAAGTCAATGACAATATCTCTTAAAATAAGACTGTTCACAACTACACAATCAGACTATGTGAAGAAAAATATCGAGTGGTGCTATTAAGAAGCCAACATTTACCTTATTACAGAATTTGAATTAATTGTATTTACTATATTTAAAATGTAAGATTAAGATTTATTCATTTCATATCATGGTAAACATTTTCTTTTTAATGGTACTCATACTACATGTTATAGATAAAGCTACTTTTTGAAATGATTTGTAAAACTTTTGAGAGCAAGGTTTGCTTGGAATATAACCGAGGTTAAATATTAATACACTAATATGAGTATTTATGTAAGAAAATATCCTACGCCTGCATGTCTGCACATAAATGTCTTTATGCATGTGATAAATAATATAAAGCCCCTGTGTGTGATAAATTATGTAAGCGATGTATAATACATAAATTGAGAGTTAACTGTGGGCAAAACTATTCACACACAAGAAGTTGGAAGGAGGGAGTCCAGCTACCTATGACACTGTATTAAAGACAGAGGGAATACACGTAAATATCAAGGCTAGAGCACTAACTTCTGAATTAAGTGTTCAAAAACAACAGCTATCAAGTCTTCGTATCCGGGAAGCAGAACTGGACTAGTGGGGAGAGAGGAAGACAAAAATGAAATCTTAAATTACCATTAAAAATGTTGAAAAATTGGAAAGGGCACAGTAAAGAGCTACAAGAATGATTCAAGGTCTGGAAGTCCTGCCTTACAGAGAGAGTTAAGAAGCACAATCTATTTAGCTTTTCAAAGGAAAGGTCAAGAAGTGATTTATCACACTCTATAAGCATCTTCTGATGGGGTTTACAGACCACACACAAAGGAGCAATACAGGGCCAAGAGTAGGGTGACCAGATGTCCCGATTTTATAGGGACAGTCCCAATTTTTGGGTCTTTTTCTTATATAGGCTCCTATAACACCCCCCCACCCCCGTCCCGATTTTACACATTTGCTGTCTGGTCACCCTAGCCAAGAGGCTGGGTGGAGGGATGGGAGGTGGAGGGCTCCTAATAGTTCCTACTGCTGTTCCTATGGCAGTTCCTCAGCAGCTGGTGCCCAGTGCTATCCTACCTCTTTGATGGCTGGCACCTGTGTACTGATGCCCCCTATCCCATCCCAGGTGCCAGTTCTGTTCTCAACCCTAGTGACTGGTGCATGTGCCCCTACCCTTCCCCTGGGCTTGGTGTCTCTGCCAGGCCCCATGGTGGCTGGAACTAGGATGGACTGGGCTGGGCCAGGGAGACCTATCTGATCTCCACAGGCCTGCCTGATCTCGTGTGCAGCAGTGGCCACTCCAGCCCTCCTTAAGATCTCACTCTTGTCTCTGTCCAGCCCCCTGCAGGCAGAACATAGGCAGGTCCCACTCTTACCTCCACAAGATATCGCGGAAGATTTCCCCCACCCAGGCCCGCTGACAGCAATTCCAGGCCCCAGCGCAGTACAGTCAATGGGGCTTCCACATGCCCACCCAGCTGCCTTTGCCTCCACCGCCGCCGGCGGTACCACCCCATGCATAACTAGGAGCCCTGCAGCCCACCCAGGCGATTTGAAAGGGCCTGGGACTCCCAATTGCCCATAGGCACTGACTCCTACTGGCAGCCCCCTACCAGAAACGCCCACTCCCCCTAGCGCCTCCTGCCTGCGGGCGGGCCCTGCCAGTCAGTGCCCCCCCTCCCTTCCAGTATCTACCACCTGCCATGCATCAGCTGTTTTGTGGCATCTGGAGGGGGGAAGAGTATGCTCAGGGGAGGGGGCAGGGCGGGGGGCAGGAAGAGGCGGGGCGGAGCAGGATGGGAAGAAGCAGGGCAGGGTAGGGCCTTGGGGGAAGGGGTGGTATGGGGGTGGGGCCTGGGCGGAGCCAGGAGGGAGCACCCCTCAGCAGATTAGAAACTCACGCTTATGCCCCAGGCCATTTTAAATCACCCAGGCCCCTGGACAATTGCCCCCTTTGTCCCTCCTCCCCCCCATCTGCAGGCCTGCCCCCAACCCCAATATTTCCACTGGAGGCATCACCCCCCACACCTCTGTTCCACCACCCCTGAAGTCCAGTGTCTGGAAGCTGAAACTAGATAAATTCAAACTGGAAAGAAGGTGTAAATTTTTAACAGCAAGGGATATATTCCAAATTTATCTAAAAATGTGCATATAACAGTAAAAACTGTAAGAAAATATGCTTTGGGCCATATTCTTGCATTTTGTTATGAATATTAGCACCTCCACTTGGGATAGGAAGTGAAAGTGCCAAAATACTGTGCACTTCATTTTTTTCCACTTCACTTCAAAACACTTACTTGTGCACAATTTATGAGTACTAATAACGTAGGTAAGTTAAAATCAAATTGTTTTTAAAGCAAATAAAAGCACTGGTGCTTAGTGAGAACTCCTGTATTTCCATGCCAAGTCACTGCTTGCAAACCTTGGCTGTTTTTGCTGTAGCGCTGTTAAGAGAAGCAGAGAATTTCAAGGGGACAAGTTTTTCTCCCCTCATTCTTGCCTAACTTGGAAATGGTGAAATATTTTTTCCTGAATCTTTAAAAGCAGGGGGAAGCAGAAGCATGTGTGAGGGAATATGAGAGGAAGTTACCTACTGGCAGAAACCAGGGTGATATTCTGGCTCCATTGAAGTCACTGTCACTGATCGGTCTATCAGCCCTCACAGAGAGAGCGCTGATCACAACACGTCAGACATGTTGTTTTAGCCAGTCCTCCAACTACTCGCTGGCCAGGCTGTCAGTAGCACCGGACACCCGATTGACATAGCGCACAGCAGTCTAGAATTCCTGAGCGATCCGCCAACCGCAGCCTCCCAAGCAGCTGGGATTACAGGCACGCGCCACCACACCGGGCCCCATTGAAGTCAATAGCAAAAATTCCCATTGACATCAATGGGGCCAGGATTTCACACAGAGCATGGAAAAGTGTTGAGTGTCTGAAAAATGAGGGGTTGTAATGAAAACTTTTTGCAAGTTTAACTGTAGTAGTCAGTACCTATCGCCTGCTGTCAATTTTATTTATTTTGATTTGTATATTGTGTCTATCACAAACTCTCTACATGGATACAGAATATTTTAAACAAATTCACAACCAGTCCAAAAGATATTGAAAGGCCTTCTTAAACAGACATCCAACCCTGAAACAAAATTTTCCTAACTCAGGGCCCTAATCTACTCCACTCAGCTCTCCTTGGACAAGCCTGAAAAAAACAAACAATTCTTGCAGCATGCCCTGAAGCTTGCTAAATCTGATGTCTGACAGACCAAAGAGGTGGTAGCAAGTTTCAGAGTTAAGGACAACTTGCCAGCCCGCTCCAATGGCAAGAATCACGGCAACTACACAAGGGAGTGGTGCTGGAGCATGTCAACTGATTGCACACCCTGTGCTATTGTGATGTCTACCATCATAAGTGACATGCTGAAGACTGAACTGAAGACTGTTAGAGCTAAAAGCATGAGTCTCCACAGTTTCAGTTTAAGAGCCAGAATCAAACTCTGTATCTAGGAGCTGTAACAGACTCTCATTCTCTGTGGATCAAGCACAGAAAGGGAACACATGACACACTGACCAGTGGGTCACATAATCAATTGTGGTGAAAAGTGTTCTCTTAAATCCAAACCATTTAGGGTTTTATAGGTTAAAACCAATACCTTAAACATCATCCAAAAACTGACTGGTAGCCAGAGCAGATTACAGAGCACAAGGTTTAATATGTTTCCTATGAGAAATACATAGTTACTATTATTACTAGGAAACTAGAATTACAAATACTGAAAACAAACGCCTCTTCCTGCAAGGAGACATATTTAATTGTTGGACAAAATATTCCAGCTTCTACATTCTATGGCTTAGCTTAATATTTTCCAAGCAATATACTCCATTTTTCAGTAAGGTGGAAAATGTATGTCGCTGAAACTTCCAGTACTATAACTGTCAGATCTTATTTTCTCAAGCTGCAGTTTGACAGTGACAACATTCCTTTCTGGATGCTATAGTTAGACAGTGCTAGGTACCACAAGTGGAGCGACTGTAATTTACACCAGCTGAGTATCTGGCCCCACAAGAGGAAGCATCAATTGATGCTTCCTACACTCCATTATCCAGGTTGATGCACAATTTTAAGGAGTTTTTGAGTAAAGCATAAGTAATTTCAAGTTAGCCACTGAAGGAGGCTAAGCCAAATGGGCAATCCAGAAGGTATCCCTCAAAAAGGTGTAATAGAAATATTCAAATAAAAGCTGTATGAAAAAAGCAGCAGTTCAAAAACTGTATCATAAATACTTTTCACTTTATAGACTTTGATGACCCTTACAACTATGTGATGGCAAAGGCCTTTTTGGGGGTTGGGTTTTTTTTTTGTTTTGTGATATTTTGTGCATAAAATTGGTAGGTCTTCTGGAGAAGCTGCATCATATTGCCAGATATTCAAAAGGAATTTTACTCACAAAATAACAAAGGATGAAAAAGGAGATGGAACTGAACCAAAATTCATTCCTGAGCCATCACTGATCATTTGCTGGCTTATCACTTTTTTTTTTTAAAGGAGAGAGAGAGAAAAAGTGAAGGGAGTATGCTGCTTCATGTCCCTGTCCAGAGAGGGAGAAAGAATTCCCCCTTATGTTTGTGCAAGGTCTAGCACTTTGTGGGTGCTACTGGAAACAAATAAATAATAATAATAATAATATATAATGAGAGCCATATGTAATATTTAAATTTCAAGGGTATGAAATTTCAAATTTCAAATAGGTATGATTTGTTTATATAAGATTTATTCCATAAACCTGACATTCTATTCTGTTCATCTGAATCTCAGATTCCCTTAACGTCTGCATTTTTGTGCTTCCTTTGTTTTATGCTCTGTTGCCTCTCTGAAAAAAAGAATATTGGCACCTACAAAGTGAATGACTGTGGAGCCTGATCATTTGCCAAGCATTATTAAAAGCTCCCTGAAATCACTCCAGTGCATTGCCCTTTACAAGCCATCAGCCATCAATTCAGACCGTCAAACATGATTACCAGCACTCTTTCTGAAGCCACTTCCAAGCCATTAGTCTGATCGAAAAGCTGTGTCTTTGGTCCCAAGTGTATGTAAATCCACCATACCACTGCCTCCAAGTTACATGTCGACTCATTAACTCCAGAATAGCATTTACAGTGTTAAATCTCCAAGATAAGATGGCATTTGTAATGTTGAAATATTCCCTCATATAAATATGACTTTAAGAACATCCACACATACACCCGCTTTCTCTCAAACAACTATATATTTCAAACACAATCAATTCTCAAAGATGTGTGAAATGTTAGTGAGTAACAGTTCAGAAAAGTTTGATTATGCAAATTATGCTATCTACCTTCTGCAGGTATGGAAGGTGTTTTCACTACTGTTACATCTCCCTCCACCATTATTTTAAACAACAGCACAAGATCAGATAATTCAAAATAAGAATCCATCTAGGGCTGTGTGAAACATCTGTATAAAAATTGTAAACACTGGAAATTGGCCCCTTTTTGCATTCACATTGCATCTTGGAAAATACATCCTTTTTTTGTGGAGTTTTCTGCACAAGGCAAAATTAGAAGCGGAGTGCTGGTTTCCCTCTCCCACTTCCCCCAAACTATCTGAATTCCCATGGAAATTTCAAGATAAATTCTGAGCTGAGATAGTTAGGAATGGTCATGTGGTTTAAATCATGGGCTGTTGTTTTTGTCTTAATTGTCTGACGTCCCCCATGTGCTTAGGAGAGTCAGCACAAGCCTTTTTACTCTCTTTCTCGGAGGGAGAGGCTGGCTTTAGCTGAGTAAGCTCATCTCTCTGAGCTAGTCAGAAATACAGTGCCTGCGCTCCCCATTCAACCCAGTTTTTTTCCCAGTCAAAACTATGACTGGTAGTACAAGTGGCACAGGCTGAGCAATCAGAGAGTACTTCACTCCTCAAGGCTACTATTTTGTTTAATCACCCAGTTTATACAGGTGAAGGACTAATTATATTTTCATCTATTTGACACCCTATTAGATTGCATAGATCTTCACCACATTACAGCACAGCACAATGTGTCCAAAGGATCTGCTGTACATGTGCCCTTGGCCAAAATGATCAAACTTGGGTGCCTAATTTTAGGTAACTAAATCTACACATAGGCATCTGAATCCGTGGCCTGATTTTTAGAAGTGCTGAGCATTCACAATACCACCAAAGTCAATGGGAGCTTTGAATGCTTAGCACTCCTGAGAATCAGACCACATGAATGTAGGTGCCTCACTTTAGGCGCTCAGTTTTGCAAATGTTGCCCCTACTATCTCAGCTATGTGACTGAGACTCACTCATGAATAAAAATAAAACATGTATGGCCATGGCTATATTTAATCCCCTCTTGACTACACACACAGGAAAGTAAGTGGACTGCAGATATTTGACAGATCTTTTCTTATCAATTTAGGACAGAGCCCTGTTATAATCTCTCCCTATCATATAGTTGGGCAAGTGAGCAGCTTTTAATCTATTTGAAATTGTAACAGTCTCATATTTAGTTTAGAGTTTTATAACTGGAACAGCATCCCAGGATCAGAGATCTTTTTAGTTTGACTGAGGAACCAGAATGAAACTGCACACAGTGAAGATGTCCTATAGCAACAAAACCACAGAACACATTATAAATGCAGGAAAGAGAGCGAGAGACAGGTAACTAAAAGATGCACCATTCCTAGGAAATAATTCATAGCAAATAATTTATTTATCAGATTTCACTGCTTTTTCCTTTCACAATATGTTAGCAAGATCACACAGTCCTAGAACTGATTCTTCACTTGAAATTATTCATTATATTGTTGTTTTTTCTCTAAAGATTAAAAAAAAGTTTCTCATCCACTGCAAAAAAATTTACTGAATTTGAAATTAATATGTAGATATGGGTTCAAACCAACTCTGCACTTTGGGGACTTTGAAATCTGGATCTAGACCTGAATTTTGCAGCTTGATCACTTCTACATTTATTTAAAAAAAAACCAACAACAACCCATCCCCACTCCACACACATAAGTGACATAAGCTCTCTTCATATTTATAAATGATATATTTTTAATATTTCTTTCATTTTATTTTTAATAACTCAGCCATCTAAGTAGGAGAAAGATTCAACTTCAGCTAAAACTATTAACCAACAACAGGTAGCTTTTTTGTGCCACCATTCTGTCTTTTTAATGTAAAGCTCCTTCTTTTTCCTCACTTTGCTCATTAGATCAGAATCTGCCATAGTTAGTGTCAGACAAAAAGTCCTTGGTACTTGTCTTCTTGAGGAAGCACTCACTCCTAGCAGGTCAGAGAACAAGCCCTCACTCCACCTTCCTCAACTCAAATCCAGAAATCCCAACTAGTGAGCACAGAAATCCTTGCAACCTGCAGTGAGAACTAGAGGTAACTGAACAGAGATGTCTAGATATTTGATGTAATGGCTGTCCTCAGATTTTGAGGACACTATAAATGTAGATGGCAAAAGCATCACAAGCACCACCAGCAGTTAAATTCAAAACCAAAGACCCAGTCTTTCTGCTGTAGTGACTCTGATTTTAGGATCCAGTTTGAACAATGGCTTCTTTCCATTATCACCTTCTAGGTCTACCGAGAATGAAGGATCTAATTTGTCCATCAGACTCTTCTTCTCTGCACACGTGAATGCCACTGGCAAACCCAACAGCTGAAAAGCAGGAGCTCAGAAGTCATAGGCGCCGACTCCGTGGGTGCGTCGGCGGCGGGGCCCCGCCACGTCACCCAGCGTTGGGGGCGGGGCCCCGCAACATCACCAGGCATCGGGGGCGGGGCCCGGCGTCGGGGGCGTCGGCGCCTATGTCAGAAGTGTTGGGGTTCTACTAGTTAAAAGAGAAAAAGGCCTTGCCTAAATGTAAGGGTTATTTAGTTGAACTTAGCATGAATCAGTCTTTTGACTGGTGTGTGTGCAGTGGATGTTATCAGCAGGGCAGGGTGAAGTCTAGCTTTTGCTGTCATGCTTATTCAGGTTCAGAGAGCCGGTAATTAAAAACTAAATTATTTCTATTTAAACATTACATGACAGCAACAAGAGCCTGCTGGAAGCTGCATCCTGCATTGCTTGTTCTGCCCTCTGGGCTCCAAAACCGACCTTCTAACATGGAGGAGGGCTTTTGGTTCTGCAGGCACACTCCACATTCTAACACATCAGTGCTGTCTACTGTACACATAGCCAAAGCCTCCCAGTCCATTAGTGATCCAGACATCAGCCTCACTTGCTCACCCCAGTGGTCCCTTCTTTCCAACTGCACATGGCTGACCAAAACCAGAAGTTCCCAGGCACATCCACCCCCTAAGAGCAGTAGGGCATGCTCCAATCACAGCTCCTCCCAGACACATTCCCTTATATCAGAAGTTATGTAGGGGAAGGGGTGGCATAGAGTAGGCTATACTGATTCTATGCTACCAGGAGATTCTGCTCACCGGCAGAATATTCTGATGGCCACTTAGCCAGCTTATAGAGGCTGAGGACCTTTAGCAAAAGTTTAATCAATTATTTAATTTATTTTCTGTTTTCAAAAGCGCCACAGTATTAATTATTTTATTTCCCCAACAGTATAATGTTGTGGATCATGCTTGTGGCATAAAATACCACTTTCAAAAACTTAAAATCCCAGTGCTGATGTAAACATAAAAAATATAAAAGCCGCACCCATCAGTCATCTTGTCAATATAGGCTGCAAACACAAGTGCATTTAAAATGTTTGCTTTCTTATGTAATCCTTCATTTTTAGTTGCATGTTGTCTGTTTCCATTTTTTATTAATGGAATTATGCTGCACATTTTGCATTATGCACATTTTGCAATAAAATCTTGTCCCAGAAACAGAGGCCATTAAAAAAACATTGTGGTTTGAATATATATCAATCAACACATTCTGGTAAATTCCAAGGGAACACAAAGAAAAAACACCAATTGTTCGGGATTCTTATGTTTCTCCATAATTTCATTCACTACTTAGATGTTGTGATATATACTTTATAAATATCCAAGACATTGCTACAATGGTTCATTTTGCATCTTTCATAGTTGGCACCCAATTTCACTTATTTTTGTGCAACCCCATATCAGGCGGGATGGTTAATTGAGTTCCAGACAATAGTTCCTGACAGGCTGATTCAAAACAGTATGGAGTCAGTCTGTATCCTTAAAAAAAAAAAAAAAAACCCAACCCCCCGCAACCTATTTCATATTGTTCTGAGCATTCTGAATCATAGGGCATGTCTACACCAAAGGTGGGAGGTGTAATTTCCAGCTCAAGTAGACATACCTGCATTAGCTCTGATCCTAGTAGCACACTAAAAATAGAAGTGAAGCTGTGGTGGTGGGGGCAGTGGAAGGGGCTAGTTGTCTGAACATATATGTAGGTTCTTGGACAGAATAGATCACTTACTAATAATGTAGACAAGCAGAAAATAAAAAAAATAACTAGAAATTTAACTTTTGGGGAATTTAAAGATTTTAAATATATTTACCTAAGGTAAAAAAATATGTGCAACAAGTGATTAAACACATTGTGTCTTTGGGGAGATAAAACCATTAGTACTGCTCCACTAGATCTTCAGTCTCCCTGATGAGAAAAGAAAATACATGAAATAATTCATTACACTTACTAGACTCAAGCTGGGGTTTATACTGTACTTTAAGATCAAATGGCCATAACAACTTAATAGTTACATCATAGAAAAGGTCATGTGGGAGTAAGGCTTTGCAGTCTCAGCACATATCAATTGGAATTACCTTCCTGTGGTTTTAAAGCCAGATACTTCAGTATTAAACTTTAGAACTACAGTAAGGTAAAGTCTTTGTTGCCATTTCCTAACAAGTCCTGCAGTGAAACTCGTGGGTGTATCTGTAAAGTACTGACTGCTCTGTGAAATGTTAATAGAATAGGCATTGCTTGCATATAGGAAACTGTATTCTACAAGGTATCGCAGAGCACTTTTCAAAAGCTACAAAACCCATAAATAGCTACATTTTAGCAACAGGCTAAGGGTTATGTCTACACTGCAAAGAGAGGGTGTGTTCTTAACTTTGGTTAGCTAACCCTCGTTAGCTAAGTCAGGTTAAAACAGCAGTGAAGACATGGTAACTTGGCTTTTAACTAAGGTTAGCAGCTCAGATTAAAGCCTAATAGGAAATATGTGGGCGTGAGCTCCCAGCTGAGGTAGACAGACTCACATCATGCTATAAGTATGGACATGGGCTTGGGCAGCAGCTCAGGCTCTCCAGCCGATACAACCCCCGAGGTCTGAACTTGGGTGGTTAGCCAGAGACTCACCTGGATCCACAACATTCACATTGCTCTGCTTAGTGCACTAGCTTGAGTCCCACTAGCATGAGTCTGTCTATTTGGGCTGGGAGACTCACTCCCTATTGCAGTGTAGACATACCCTAAGGGAACCTGAGGTTGAACTAGAGCTGCTAACCCAAGTTAAAGCCAAGTTGCCATGTTTTCACTGCTGTTTTAACATGAGTTAGCTAATGTAGGTTAGCTAGCCTGAGTTAACATCTTTTATTTGCAGGGGAGGCATAACCTAAGTGGCTCCTTGTGAAAATGAAAGATAGAAAGTGTGTGTGTTTATGTATGGGCATATATATCAAGAGAGAGCGTAGATGGAAAACACAGTGATGTTTATAATAAGGCTACACAAGCAATTCTATTCTAAATGGACATAGTCACACATTTGTCATACTTATACCTTTCAGGCTGATATTTTGCACATTTGTTTTCAGCTCGGCAGTCAATTTTGTCTGAATGTTTGTGACAAAATATAATTTGGCCATATTCAGAAATAAAAGCATGAAAAAAGTACACTTTGCCATTCTAAAAACAATAGTTTGAAACCCTTTTTTTTTTTAAAGAAAAAAAAGGCATCTCTAGCACCTCAATAGTTTGTAGATATTTGAAACGTGGCAGACATGTAGTTCCTTCATTATGTAGTACCTCGTTATCTCTAGCCTGACTCTTCCCTGCACATTTATATCTGCCCCTGGACATTTCCACTGCTTGCATCCGACGAAGTGGGTATTCACCCACGAAAGCTTATGCTCCAATACCTCTGTTAGTCTATAAGGTGCCACAGGACGCTTTGTCGCTTCTACAGATCCAGACTAACACGGCTACCCCTCGATACTTTTGTTATGACTATACATTTTGGTGGGCCAGTGAAAAATCATTTTGATTTGGCTGGGTTATAGTGTTTTAAATTACATACACCTAAGTGCATGCACACCGTATTTTGTAGAGTCAGTAACGTAGCCGGGGGGGAGCAGGGGGAGCGGCCGCTCCCCCACTGAGCAGAAGTGGCGCCTTTTTTTGCTCCCGATGCCTTTTGCTGAGGAGCATTTTTGTTTGCTCCCGGCGCCTTTTTTTGCTCCCGACACCTTTTGCTCCTACGCTGCAGCCAGGGCGGAGCATTTTTTTTCCTCCTGGCGCCTTTTTTTGCTCCCAACGCTTTTTGCTCCCGGCGCCTTTTTTTAGCTCCGCTCCCCCTGTGCTCTAAACCTGGCTACGCCACTGTGTAGAGTATATAGAAATGACTTGCCGATAGACAATCACTGTTGTCTTGTGAATTATGCTTGGGCCTTTAGAGAGACAAAATGGGTGAGGTAACATATTTTACTGGATCAGCTTCTGTTGGTGAAAGAGAAACTTTTGAGCTACACAGAGCTCTTCTTCAGGTCTGGCTTGGGCCTGGCAGTCAAGAGAGCTGGATTCCACATCTCATTTTGATACTGACTTGCTGTGTGACAACAGGCTTATTATTCATATTCTGTCTAATCCTGAAGTTCTTATTCACCAGGCAAAACTCCTATTTTCTCCAATGTGAGTTTTCCCTCAGTAAGGACTTCAGGATTCATACATTTATGATTATGCTGCTCTCTCTCCTGTGAAGTATACTAAAGGGGATTTATTTAACAGGCTATGTTTCAGTATATCAAGCTGTCTATCTTTCTTCCTCACCCAGGTCTATTTTTATATACCGGCATGTTTCTACAGTACCCTGATCAGTAGAAGAAGTACTATAAGGATGTGCCATTCCTAATAGGTAGATGCATTCTTGCATGTAGTACAGAATGTTGTGTTCCCTGTAGTGTCATTCATAATTCTATCTGACATAACTAGTGTTCTTAGGTTGATGCGTTTCTGATTAATGAGGCATTTGTTCTGTATCAGGTAGCAATTTCAGAATAGTCTATTTCCAATGAGTTATGAATATGACTTGATTATTCCCATTTGACCTAATCATGTGTTGGGATGATTTGTGGCTATATTTTCCCCAGAGGAATGACCAAATGTCGTTGCCTTGAATGTCACTGTTATGTCCCAGTAGTTGAATGTAGATGAAAAAAATTGCATAGTAGGCATGGAATCTGTCTGTGGCATGTGCTATTTTAAGATAATTGCATGTATACAAAAGTTTTTGTGCTTTAAAAATGCATGGAACGAGTTGCATAAAAATTCTACAGTATTGCTCTAATATGAAATACAGCTGCCTTTGTTACAAAGACATTTGAAAATGTCTGAAGTCTCGCTTTTTTCTTTTCTTCTTCTTTTTTAATTGGGTCCTGATCCAAGGCTTACTCTAGTCAATGGGAGTCTTTTCATTGGCTTAAATGGGATTTGGATCAGGCCTATAGTGAATTCTACGACACTCTAGTTTTGCTTATGCGTCTCTGTGTGATTATGATAATGTGAATTGATTTGGTATTGTTTCATTTAATTCTGAAACTAAATGTCATCTTTGTCTATAGATAAGCACTGACACATGGTCTGTGAAAAACAGCAATCTAGCATGGTTTTGTCATTTAATCAGATGACAATATAATAATAATTCTAATAATCATGAAGTCATTTCCATTTTGATGTCAAGATAATAACGTTATGAAAAATAACAGGAGTACTGTGCATGCCCAATGGACAATTTTAAAACAAATATTTCTGCCATTTACATTTTTTTCAAATTCACAAAGGGCATTCTTATTTTAAAAGCTCTCCATCTGCAAAATGTGATCTTGTTTCCCACCTTATTAGATTTGTTTAGATCTGGTTAAAAAGTAGTAGTCCCCCCTTTCCACCCCAATTTGTTTATTCTAAAACCATAGGGCCTTACCTGCAGTCCTTACTTAGTAAAACACATTTGAATGTACGGACTAAAAACTCATCCAAAGAAACTGGAACAGAACAAGTTATTAGAGAATTCAATGGAAAGGTCGTTATGGTACAATATTTCTTACAGCAACACAGCAGGGGCAGTGTTGCGATTGAAGAATAAAATATATTTTGTGTGGTATATTTGGGGTATGGTGGTTATTATGCATTTTTTCCACCAAAGTGGCTTACATTTTTCAGATTTCATTGTTTTAAGTGCCGATCCTGCAAACACTGA
This sequence comes from Macrochelys suwanniensis, assembly GCA_033296515.1. Lineage (NCBI taxonomy): Eukaryota > Metazoa > Chordata > Testudines > Chelydridae > Macrochelys > Macrochelys suwanniensis. The sequence continues at coordinate 155,761,538 of CM065775.1, read as the reverse complement.
AGTATATGAGAAAGCGCATTAACGCATGCCTAAGTGTTTGTAGGGCCTAGCATGTAGTTTGTGTCACCATAAGAGCCACTTGCTTATTTCCCATTACACCGGTGTCCAAACAAGATCAGTGCCCCATCATGCTAGGCACTTTACATACACACAATGACAGACAATCCCTGCCCAAAAGAGCTTACTATCTAAATAGACAAGTAACAGGGTGGGAGTGGAATGGGTATACAGGGCAGGGTCCAAGGTTACACAGCTGACCAGCAGTAGAGAACAGAGGCCAGGTTCTCCTGAGGCACAGTCCAGTGCCCTACTCATTGGGCCACCTTACCTCTGTATTATGAGGTACTTGTATTTGTAAAACATTTAGTAATGTAACAAAAATACTGTTGCAATATGTGCTTTTTGTTAAAATAATGCAAGCTTAACATAAACATACTGTATTTCCCATGAGTGTGCAGATTAAGCTTCTAGTTTTTCTTTAAAAGGAACTGTGCACAGTTTTATGTGTTCTGGTTGTTTTGCTTCACGCTTTATTGAGAATTAGCATTTGCTTTTTCATATGTGTTTTAAAACCACCCAGAAAGTTATTTAATATAAATAGTTTAAATTGCTCTCTGCACCTCCCTGAATTAAAGAGAAAGTCATTGCTTTTGAATGGGGAGCACACTGCATAATAGGCAAAAACGCCATCAAAAGTAGTAAAACTAGAAAAGTGATGAGCCTCAACATGAGATGAGGCAATGAGTAAGGAGTGCTGTCATCTAATAAGGTCTGTTCTCAGTAATTACAGCAACACAATTTGATCAGCAAGGACTAAGTATCTTCATCTGAAAGGGATCGGATGAAATTAGTGCTGATGTAATAAGTACCATTTGTCACTATTAGTGAGAGAGGTGTTGACAGGCCTCTGCTGTTGCCGTGGTAACACTGCAGTTCTACTTCTCTTTGTGTGGGTTTAAACTACAACAAGCCATACATGTCTAGAAGGTACAGAAGATATTGCCAAGGTAACTTAATTACACTCTTTTCTAACTCGGGTCATTTAGGGTCATCTAATACCATCAGAGTCACAATATGGAGCTCTGAAATTTGGCAATACTAAAGCCTTAGGCTTTAAAGACTTGATAGTGGCCTCTGCAGTAACTTTTGGCTCAGCTGGTCTGATGCCATTCTCTTAAAAAGGGCAAATCTCCAGGTCAGTATGTTGTCCACAATCATGTTACAGATGCCTCCAAAGCAGGTGTGGACTGACAAAGTGGGTGTTAGCCAAAACCCAAACTAAGCAGCATTGTAAAATGCCCAGAATTGGAGGAAACTTAGTGAATTCAGGACTTTTGAAATATCAGTTTTCACCATTTATATATACACGTAAGGTGGAATTTTCAACAGGGAGTCATGCCCCCAACTTCCACTGAAAGTCAGAGTTGGTACTCTCCTAGGCCCTTTCAAAATCCCAGTCATAGTCACTAAGAAACTATGAGTGCACTTCATCCAATATATTTCCCACAAGTAATCGTGTATGTCTGGTGATTCCTTCCCATATTGACTTATGTAAAGATGTTTGGCCATCTCACCTTCTTATTCCCATTATATAAAGCATATCAAATCTATGGGCTTGTCTAAACACACAAGTTGTACTGCTTTAACTATACCAATACAGTTAAAGTGGTGCAACCGCCTAGTGTAGAGTAAGCTATATTGGTAGCTGTACTGGAAGTGGAATAAGCAGCTTTATACTGGTATAACTGCATCAGCACGAGAGGTTGTACTGGTGTGACCATTTTGGTAAAAATATCACACCCCTTACCAAAATACCTATACTGGTACAAAAGCTGTGAGTATACTAGGTCTTATATTAAATCATGTCAACTCCCAGTACAACCCAATTCACATCGGTAGTAACCACCCCTAAACTAGGATCAGTGCATGGAGCTGATGCATGGACACCTGCATCTGCCTCTTCAGTTTGTCGATTGGAGTATTGGCTGCAGCCCCTCCACATCATTTGTGTTGTGTGAGAATCACAATCAGCATAAATATGAATCCTGTGACTCTTCCTTTGACATCAATCTTCATCAGAGCTGATTGGCACAGAGGCTGCTCCTCAGTACTCAGGGTAGTCCAAAGATAACCCTCTGCACCTGCTCTGCTGGCAGTCTCTCCCATGCAGCCCTAATGAGAGACATAGGAATCGGGTTGGCTTTGAATTGGCCTGCTTAACTATGGTTAAAAACTGTACTTTCGTGGAGACCTGCTTCACTTCTAGACAACCAAGTAGAAAAATTCTGTTTTGAAATGTAAGTGCAGCTCTCACTGACTTTACAATAACCCTCTGATCTGCAGCTGGACATATATAGTTTAATGACATGTTGTTATAACACCGTCTGGTAATATAGCATGTAATGTGATGTAAAAGGATAAGATCAATTGTACTTAATTGAACAAACTACTAACTGTGAAATACCCCTCCCTCCAAATTCTCTTCATCAGATATTCACAATCAATTAATTTATCCAAGCACAATCCAAATTACCATCAGTGGATGGAAGCATCTTGGCTATTAAATTACCTGCAGCAATTCCAAACGAGTGAGTAACCTGTTTACTGCTTCCTGAAATTGTAATAATGTAATCCAGCAATCTGCCATATTTTATTTAATTAAAAACATAATGCACCATAATATAATAGCAATATTAAAGCTGTCAAGGGGCACTCATCACTATTTACTTGGATCTCATCTATTATCACTAAAGAACAGTAGCTAAACTGCAAGGGAATAGGAGACTAATAGGGCACAGAGAAATTAAGAGTATAAAGAGTATAAAAAGTTCCTTTCCATCCCCCAATATATCTAGGGTTGCCAACTCTGACTGAAGCTATTCTGGAAGATTCCCCAACATGACAATGTCATTTTCTTAAAATATCCTATTAAATATCTCCGGGATTGCTTTCAATAGTCACCGGGAGATCGATGCAGATTCCAGGAGACTACAGGCCAATCCTGGAGGATTGGCAACCCTAAATATATCTCAAAAATTCACATCCCATTTGTATAAGGTAAGAAGAGTATGTATGAAGAGTAACAATTTGAAATAGCTAATAACTTGCCATGGAAGGATATAAACAAATGGTAGAACCTATTGTATTAAGGTTGGACAAAAAATATTCTACCAGAAATGAATAATGATAAGTAATAATCACATACAGTTACACACTACTGAGCAACCCTACAGGATCCCATAGTGCTTTACAAACTTATACAATGCACAAGAACCATTCATCATGAAATGCTGCCACCTCTGGAGTGAAAATCTGCAGCACATGAAGAAATCTTATCCAACTGGAATTGATGGGGAATTAAGTGGAAAATATATACACCCCCCCCCTCCTAAAATATTTATCAGGATATCAGGTAACACCTCTACTTGATGTCCTTCTGACAAGAAGTACTCATAAGAATGGCCATACTGGGTCAGACCAAAGGTCCATCTAGCCCAGTATCCTGTCTTCCCATAGTGGCCAATGCCAGGTGCCCCAGAGGGAATGAACAGAACAGGTGTTCGTCAAGTGATCCATCCCCTGTCGCCCATTCCCAGCTTCTGGCAAACAGAGGCTAAGGACACCATCTCTGCCCATCCTGGCTAATAGCCACTGATGGACCTATCCTCCATGAATTTATCTAATTCTTTTGTTAACCCTGTTATAATCTTGGTTTTCCCTACATCCTCTGGCAAGGCGTTCCACAGGTTGACTGTGCATTTGTGTGAAGAAATATTTTTTTGTCTGTTTTAAATCTACTGCCTATTAATTTCATTTGGTGACCCCTAGTTCTTGTGTTTTGCAAAGGGGTAAATAACACTTTCTTATTTACTTTCTCCACACCAGTCATGATTTTATAGACCTCTATCATATCCTCCCTTAGTCATCTCTTTTCCAAGCTGAAAAGTCGCAGTCTTATTAATCTCAAATCGCATGGAAGCCATTCCAAACCTCTAATCATTTTTGTTGCCCTTTTCTGAACCCTTTCCAATTCCATTATATCTTTTTTGAGATGGGGTGACCACATCTGCACACAGTATTCAAGATGTGGGCGTACCATGGATTTATATAGAGGCAATATGATATTTTCTGTCTTATTATCTATCCCTTTCTTAATTATTCCCAGCATTCTGTTTGTTTTTTTGACTGCCACCACACATTGAGTGGATGTTTTCAGAGAACTATACACAATGACTCCAAGATCTCTTTCTTAAGTGGTAACAGCTAATTGAGACCCCATCATTTTATATGTATAGTTGGGATTATGTTTTCCAATGTGCATTACTTTTCATTTATCAACATGGAATTTCACTGGCCATTTTGTTGCCCAGTCTCCCAGTTTTGTGAGATCCCTTTGTAGCTCTTTGCAGTCTGCTTTGGACTTAACTTTCTTGAACAGTGTTGTATCTTCTGCAAATTTTGCTTCCTTGCTGTTTACCCCTTTTTCCAGATCATTTATAAATAATTTGAATAGTACTGGTCCCAGTACAGACCCCTGGGGGACACCACTATTTACCTCTCTCCATTCTGAAAACTGACCATTTATTCCTACCTTTTGTTTCCTATCTTTTCACCAGTTACCAGTCCATGAGAGGACCTTCCCTCTTATCCCATGATAGCTTACTTTGCTCAAGAGCCTTTGGTGAGGGACTTTATCACAGGCTTTCTGAAAATCTAAGTACACTATATCCACTGGATCTCCCTTGTCCACATGATTGTTGACCCCCTCAAAGAATTCTAGTAGATTGGTGAGGCATGATTTCCCTTTACAAAAACCATGTTGATTCTTCCCCAACAAATTATGTTCATCTATGTGTCTGACAATTCTGTTCTTTACTATGTTTCAGTCAGTTTGCCAGGTACTGAAGTCAGGCTTACCAGCCTGTAACTGCTGGGACCACCTCTTGAGCCCTTTTTAAAAATTGGCATCACATTAGCTATCCTCCAGTCATTTGGTACAGAAGCTGATTTAAATGATAGGTTACAAACCACAGTCAGTAGTTCTGCAATTTCACATTTGAGTCCTCCGAGAAAACAGTGCCACCAAATATCATTCTGGAGGACTGGTTCAGTACTAACTCAGAAGGACAAACATCATCTACAGAATCAACAATATCACTGCCTGAAGCAGCCTCAGTTTTCCTCAAAAATCTCCTATTCAAATACTGACAAGGCCCAAATTTGCTTAGCTTGTGAGTTTTGAAATTATCACAACCTGAAGTGGTGTGGTTGCAGTACCCAGGCAGCAATAGATTTTTGCTACTATAACATGCACATACTGTTGGCACAACAGTATCGACTGACACACTGCTGTATGTGAATAGTAACACAGTACCATGTGAAAATTGGTGTTATACCATAAGCACACTCCTCCTCCCACCCCCAAGTGCTAGTGGATTTAATGCACTGAGCAATCCTGCAGTGCTGATAATTACATCTGGGATCATAACAGATTTTTCAGCTTGCTGGCATTTCCAAAATGTTTAAAAAGTTTTGTTTCAGGTCAAACAGAAAACAGGAGGTTACTTACCTGTAACTGGAGGTTCTTCAAGACGTGTGGTCCATATTTGTATTTCAAACATGGGTGCGTATGTGCACCATACAGGAGTAGCCATGGGTGGGCCTGGGTGGGCCGCATGCTGGCCCACCCAAATCTGAGGAGGAGCTTTGCGCCCACCCTTCAGGAAGCCACGGTCTGGCAGCTCTGACTTGCCATTTTCTGAGCCTTCCCATGTGCATGCCCAGCTCGGCAGGCGAAGCCCTGTGTCTGGGGGCAACAGCTAGGAAGATGGCATTGCTTTGGGGGAGAAGCTGAGCTGGCACGGTCTGTCATTGCCTGTCCACCCGAAAGTTGGGACCCAGCCAAATTTCCACTCCTAGTTACGCCACTGGCGCACTATGTGCTGGACGTTTTCAGCAGCAATGTCCATTGGCCTGCACGTGCATCTTATGTTGCCCCATGCTCTAGGCGAGGTTAATAAGAGGCCATGTGGGGCAACGTGCCCTCAGTCTCCCACTTACCGCTGAATAGGCTATCTGCAGCAGAGGGGATGGTGGGTGGGTATTGGAATACAAATAGGAACCACACATCTCGAAGAACCTCCAGATACAGGTAAGTAACCTCCTCTTCTTCAAGTGATGGTCCCTATATGTATTTGAAATGCAGGTGAGTATGAAGCAGTGATCAGCTTGGAGGTGGGTGCAAGGATGCGAGAGGTATCACCTGCTGCAGGATGGCATGTCCCATGGTCGCATCTGTGGCTGCCCACTGGTCAATGTCGTAGGGTGCCGTGAAGATATGGATGGAGCACCAGATCACTGCATGGCAGATATCATGCCAGGGATGTCCACCAGGGAGCCAGTGGTTGCATGCGCCCTCATGGAGTGGGCTGTAATTCTGCTGGGTAGCATGGTGTTGGACTGCACACATCATTCCGCAATGCATAGAGAGATCCACTTGGATATGCGCTGTGAGGAGAGGGCCTGCCCCCTCGACAGTTCTTCAATGGCCACAAAGAGGTGTGGGAGCTCATGTTCAGCTTGACCCTCAAATCTTTTCAGAGTAACTGCTTCCCAGGATAGAGTCCCCCACCCTGTAAGTATGGCGTACATTCTATGTTTAGGCATAGGCGCCGACTCCATGGGTGCTCAAGGGCTGGAGCACTCATGGGGAAAAATGGTGGAGGCTGAGCTCCCTCCCACTCTGCCCCAGCGCCTCCCACCTGTCAGCGGGCCCCACAGATCAGCACCTCCCCCTCCCTCACAGTGCCTCCCGCCCCCTGCAAACAGCTGTTTTGTGGCATTCAGGAGACTGGTGGGGGAGGGGGAGGAGTGAGAATGCGGTGTGTTCAGGGGAGGGGATGGAACTGGGTGAGAAGAGGCGGGGCGTGAGTTGAGTAGGGGCAAGAAGAGGTGGGGTAGGGCTGGGGCCTTGGAGGTAGGGGTGGAGGGGGGGTGGGGCCTGTCAAGCACCCCCCTGGCCCTTTGAAAAGTTGGTGCCTGTCATACTAAAATGTACATTGTTGGCTTGAGCCCAAGAAATCCATATAGCTCTGTATTAGCAAACGGTCCTCTTCATTATTTATCATTCCCCTAATCTTTTGTGTTATCGGCAAACTTCATCAGTGATTATTTTGTTTTCTTTCAGGGCATTAATAAATATGTGAAATAGCATAAGGCCAAGAACTGATTTCTGCAGTATCCCACTAGAAACACGCCACTTCTATGAGTCCTTGTTTTCAGTTATATTTTGAGACCCATCAGTTAGTCATGTTTTTATCCATTTAACGTATGCTATGTTAATTTTATTTTTGAAATGTTGTTGAGCTGTGTTGGACCAGAATATTAGAATGACAAGGTGGGTAATGTAATATCTTTAATTAATTTTATATCATTCTAGTTTTTTAATCAAAATGTCATGCAGTACCAACTCAAATGCGTTACAGAAGTCTAAGTGTATTACATCAACACTATTATTATATTTGCTTGATAAAAGTCTCATAAAAAAGATATCAAGTAAGTTTTTTTCAGGATCTATTTTCCATTAACCCATGTTGATTGGCATTGATTATATTATTTTACTTTAATTCTTTATTAACCAAGTCCTGTATGAGCTGCTCCATTATCTCACTTGAGATCGATGTCAGACTCACAGGCCTATAATTACTCAGGTCATCCTGTTTACCCTTGTTTAATATTGGTACAAATTAGCTTTCTTCCAGTTTTCTGGTACTTCCCTGGTGTTCCAATACTTACTGAAAATCAACATTAACAGTTCAGCAAGTGCCTCAGCCAGCTGCTTTAAAACTCTTGGATGCAAGTCATCTGGACCTGCTGATTTAAAAATGTCTAACTTTAGTAGCTATTGTTTAACATCTTTCCAAGATACTAGCAACACGAAAAGAGTGTTATATTATATGACTAAATCATCTGTTTTTCCTCAAATACAGAACAGAACTATTTATGGAACACGTCTGCCTTTTCTGCACTATTACTGATAATTTTATCATTTTCATCTAATAATGGACTAATATTGTTAGGATTATTTTTGTTCCTAATATTCACTAAAAAAAATCCTCCTTTTTTATTGTCCTTAACTCTGCTGGCCATAATTTCTCCTTGTGTCACTTTGCTTTCCTTATCAATATTCTACAGTTCCTAACTTCTGATTTATATTAATTACTATCAACTTCCCGTCTGTTTTGTTTGCTATTTATTATTCTTAATTTTTTTTATAGCTGCCTTCACTTCTTTAACCAAGTCATTTTTTAACCATTATGGTCTTCTTCCTCAACTTTGAGATTGTATCTTTTGGAGTCTTTAGTAAAGTGTTCTTAACAATTACCATTGACATTTTTCTGATTAAATTCTTCCTCCCAGCTGATTTGTGATCAAGTCATGATGACCTGTGCCTAAGTTACCATTAATTTTTAGTTCTGTGATCTGTTCCTCTTCATCTGTCAAGATGAGCTCTGATATAGTATTCCTCCATGTTGGCTGCAACAGTTTTTGAGTTAGGAAATAGTCATCTATAATATTTAGAAATTCCAAAGATGTTTTAATACTGACAGAAGTATCGGATTTTTATCTTTTCCTTTCCAATAATGTGGGTTTAATGGCTAGGGAACCAACAAGGGAAAAACAGGAGACCTGGGTTCTATTCTCATCTCTGCCACTGACCTGCTGTGTGATCCTGGGCAAATAACTTCATCTCCATTTATCTGTCATGTCTGTCAGATTGTACACACTTCAGGGTAGGGACTGTCTCTTAGGAAGGGTGTATATAGTGCCTTGCATAATGGGGTCTTGATTTGGTTTGGGACTTCTAGGCACTACTATAAAACAAATAAATGCTAATATCATGGGCAGCAGGTACAGGAGACTGGGTGAGTCTGTGCCTCCCCAAACAGCCAGGCATGGCCCTGCCCACACTCCACCCCCAGGGTCCCACTTCAGTAATGCTGCTGGGCTCCAGGGGCTGGGGAGGCTGCAGCGGTGCCACCGCACACTCGCCCTCCCGGTGCTTCAGGGCTGGGGGAGGGGGACTGCAGCGGCACCACTGTGCGCTCTCCATCCCGGTGCTCCAGGGCTGTGGGGCTGTGGGCACTAGCCAGCTGGGGCAGGGGCCGGTGGCCACAGAGGCGGTTTCTGGGTTCCAGGGCACATGGAAAGGGTGGGGCCTCAGATGGAAGGGGTGGGGCTGGCAGCTAACCTCTGTCAGCCAGCGGTTCATGCGCCATCCATGGCTAGTATAGTAACTCACCTACTATACTCGTACAAGTAATGCAGGATGGTGGGAAGGACACAAAATGCTGGTCCAATACAAATAGAGCTATGTTTTTTGCATCCATTCCTTTACCTTGGATCTTAACATTTCCCATTCTGATTCTTAATTTCCTAACTAGTTTTAAACTTTGAGCTTTCAAGCGACGGAAGAGCTGCTGGAAGAATTCCATTTGAACGCAGTATCTTTCTGGGCTTACATGACTATTTGAAACAAATGAGAAGACAAACAACATGTGCATATGCTGACTAGCTCTGAGGACAACAGCAGTAAAATAGTGCTCTCAAAAACAACAAAACAACTACTTTTGCCCTGTTTGTCAGAGCTGGATACAAACCTTAGGCCTCGTCTACACTGGGCATTTGTCCTAGCTAAGTATTGGTGGTCAGTGACTGGGTGTAATTGCTTCATTACACACCTCTAGTGTAGACAGGCAAAGTCACTATAAGCTGTGATTTGCCTTAGTGCAGTTTACTTCAATTTTAAGAAAGGAGTTAAACTGCACTGGTGCAAACCACAACTTATAGCAAACATTAACCAAAAAATAAAAATAAAACAACTAGTAACACAACATAGAAATTCAACTTTAAATATAATGTCTTCTAATGCAGAATAATGGAAAAAAATTATCCCAGAATCTTCACACTAACACACATAAATTTTCCCTAATATGGGAAATCACCCCAGTTAGAACCTGCAACTGTCAGGAGCACAGATTGTTACTGCTTCAGCTATAATAGTAACAGGAGGACAGGGAGACATGGGGGTGGGGGGGTGGGAATTCTGTTATTATATGTGTGAGAAGCTGCCTAGAGACCCAACATGCATTTTATCAGTGGTTACTCAGTTTGTGAACCAGAACGATAATTTTGGGTATCAAGAATCCTGGGTTCTAGTCTCAAGATCAGCATAGTGGTTAGATAGAGCATACTTATGTTGAATGAAACCTGTTTGGATAATCTCCAGGGACTCACCTTTGGATCTAAAAGTGCAAGCTTTTGTCACTTGAATTACGTGATAATGCACGCTAGGATGGAGACAGTGGTGGATTCATAAACTGTATACAGGTCTGATCCAGAGCCGTCTGGAATTAATCCCAGTGACTTCAGTAGTCTTTGGATCAGGCCTTATGTGGTCTAGCCACTAGAGGGAGAAAAAGACCTACACTCTCTGTTAGTGTGGATTACACAACACATAATCTGACAGTTTTCACCAAAAGGTAATGTGGCTGTGAGCTGTCTTATTAGGGGCTTGGGTTCTAGTCCCAATTCTTCCTAGAGTGGCCTGCTTCACCTGATCAGTTACCTTATTTGTAAAATAGGTGAATAATAGTTGTATCCCCCTCAGATAAGTAAGATAAGAGGTCTTGGCTAGTAAGAGTTGTGTAGTCCATAGGAATATTAAGAACAGTCAGTAGAAGAGCTGAGATCTTGGCTTATAGTTCAGTTCACCTTCCGTTAGGGGTCTGTCAGGAAGAGACATTTTACTGGTAGGAGAGAATGCATGACAGGCCTGCAAAATGCCTGTGCACCACATGAAGTGTGCCCTGGTCTACACTACGAGTTTAGGTCGAATTTATTAGCGTTATTTCGATTGATCCGTGCACCCGTCCACACGACGAAGCCCTTAACATCGACTTCTAGGGCTCTTAAAATCGATCTCGCCACTCCACCCCCAACGAGGGGATTAGCGCTTAAATCGATATTGCCGAATCGATGTAGGCTTAGTGAGGACGCAATTCGACGGTATTGGCCTCCAGGATCTATCCCACAGTGCAACATTTGACCGCTCTGGACAGCAGTCTGAGCTCCAATGCTCCGCCCAGGTAGACAGGAAAAGCCCCGCGAACTTTTGAATTTCATTTCCTGTTTGGCCAGCGTGGTGAGCTGAAGGTGAGCGCAGATCTCATCAGCAGAGGTGACCATGATGGAGTCCCAGAACCGAAGACGAGCTCCAGCATGGACCGATGGTGAAGTACGCGATCTGATCGCTGTATGGGGAGACGAAACCGTGCTAGCAGAGCTACGGTCCAAAAGAAGAAACGCCAATACATATGCCAAAGTCTCCAAGGGCATGCAGGACAGAGGCTACAACAGGGACGCGCAACAGTGCCGCGTGAAAATTAAGGAGCTCAGGCAAGCCTACCAAAAAACCAGAGATGCAAACAAACGCTCTGGGTCAGAGCCCCAGACATGCCGCTTCTATGATGAGCTGCATGCCATTCTAGGAGGTGCAGCCAGCACTGACCCACCCATGTGGTATGACTCCGTATGTGGATCATCAGAAACCACAGAGGAGCATGATGATGATAATGATGCTGAAAATAGCGCCCAGACACAGCAAGGAAGTGGAGAAGCCCATTTCCCCGACAGCCAGGAACTCTTTGTCACCCTGGAGCCAGTACCCTACGAACCCACCCAAGGCGTGCTCGATGCAGGAGAAGGGACCTCTGGTGCCTCTGGTGAGTGTACCTCTGTTAATTAATACATGTTTTATAAGCAAGCGTGTTTAATGATCAATTCGCGGCCAGTACAGCTACAGCTACTGGAAAAGTCTGTTAACATGTTCGGGGATGGAGGAGAAATCCTCCGGGGACATCTCCAGAAAGATCTCCTGGATGTACTCCCAAAGCCTGTGCAAAAGGTTTCTGGGGAGGGCAGCCTTATCCTGTGCTCCGTGGTAACACACTCTACCACGCCAGGCCAGTAGCACGTAGTCTGGAATCATTGCTTTGCAAAGCATGGCGGCGTATGGTCCCGGTGTTTGCTGGCATTCAAGCAACATCCGTTCTTTATCTGTCTGTGTTATCCTCAGAAGAGTGATATCATTCATGGTCACCTGGTTGAAATAGGGGAATTTTATTAAGGGGGTATTCAGAGGGGCTCCGTCCCTGCTGGGCTGTTTGCCTGTGGCTGAACAGAAATCTTCCCCGCTGTGACCCACGCGGTGGGGGGAGGGGGAACAGCGAACATCTTGGATGTGTGTCTGTGTGTGTGGGGGGGGTGTCGATTAGGTTCGCGCTGCACGTTAACCCCAAAACTGCCGCCCCTCCCTTTTCAATTGCCAACCAGTTTTAAATTGCCAGCCCAAAGGCTGTTTGTTATGGGAAATGAGGGGGTTGCTGTTTGAAAACATTCCCACGTTATGAAGGTTAAAGAAGCCTATAGACTGTGGCTTACCATGGCTGTGTGCAAGCCGAATTCTGTTGCCCGCCGGACCTGCTTGTGTGATCTCTCACACCAAACCGGCAGACCCTCAATATAACAGGCAAAGTGCAACCTTGGACCAAATGCACATGTGATATGTAATGTTTGGAGCATTGTTCTCTAATATGTGTCTTTTAAACTACTCCTCTCCCGTTTGTTTCCTCCCACAGCTGCAAATGTTTCAATGCCACCCCCTTCATCACCATCCCAGAGGCTAGCGAAGATTAGAAGTAAAAAAAAAAAGGAATCGAGATGAAATGTTCTCAGAACTCATGGAATCCTCCCACACTGAAGCTGCCCAGCAGAATGCGTGGAGGCAGACACTGTCGGAGTCCAGGAAGGCAGATTTTGATTGCGCGGACAGGTGGCATGATGAAGAGAGTAGGTGGCGTCAGCGTGCAGAGAGAAGGCAGGATGCAATTCTGAGGCTACTGGAGGATCAAACGGAAATCCTCCGGCTTATGGCTGAGGAAAGGCGTAGGGTTCAGGAAAGGCCGCCTGAGCCCAGACCGCCGCTACAGACCCTGTGTAACCAACAGCCCTCCTTCCCGAGTCCCATAACCTCATCCCCGAGACGCCCAAGAACGCGTTTGGGCGGCCTCCGTGCACCCAACCACTCAAGTCAAGAGAACAGTCCAAGCAAGAAAGGGCTGGGATTCAATAAGTTTTAAAGTGCTGTGTGTCCTTGTCCTTCCCTCATCCCCTCCTCCACCACCCATCCTGGTGCTTCCCTTCCTCCACCAGCTATCCCGGGAGACTGTGGCAGTTAGCCCCATAGTTCCCCCTCTTTGTTTTACGAATTAATAAAGAATGCATGATTTTTAAGCAACAATGACTTTATTTCCTCTGCGAGCGGTGATCGAGGGGGGGAGGGCAGGGCGGTTTGGGTAAAGGGAAGTAGAGTGAATGAAGGGGCGGGGCTTTTCATTACAGGGGAAAAACAGAACTTTCACACAGCATCCTGGCCATTCATGAAACTGGTTTTCAAAGCTTCCCTGATGCGCAACGCACCCTGCTATACTCTTGTAATAGCCCTGGTGTCTGGCTGCGCATAACCAGTGGCCAGGCGATTTGCCTCAACCTCCCACCCTGCCATAAACGTCTCCCCCTTACTCTCACAGATATTGTGGAGCGCACAGCAAGCAGTAATAATAATGGGAATATTGTTTTCGCTGAGATCTAACCTAGTCAATAAACTTCGCCAGCGAGCTTTTAAACGACCAAATGCACATTCCACCACCATTCTGCACTTGCTCAGCCTATAGTTGAAAAGGTCCTGACTACTGTCCAGGCTACCTGTGTATGGCTTCATGAGCCATGGCATTAAGGGGTAGGCTGGGTCCCCAAGGATAACTATAGGCATCTCAACATCCCCAACGGTTATTTTCTGGTCTGGGAAGAAAGTCCCTTGCTGCAGCAGCCGAAACAGACCAGAGTTCCTGAAGATGCGAGCGTCATGTACCTTTCCCGGCCATCCCACGTTGATGTTGGTGAAACGTCCCTTGTGATCCACCAGTGCTTGCAGCACTATTGAAAAGTAACCCTTTCGGTTTATGTACTCGCTGGCTTGGTGGTCCGGTGCCAAGATAGGGATATGGGTTCCGTCTATCGCCCCTCCACAGTTCGGGAACCCCATTGCTGCAAAGCCATCCAGTATGAGCTGCACATTTCCCAGACTCACAACCCTTGGTACCAGCAGCTTGGTGATCGCCCTGGCTACTTACATCACAACAGCCCCCACTGTAGATTTTCCCACTCCGAATTGATTCGCGACTGACCGGTAGCTGTCTGGCGTTGCAAGCTTCCACAGGGCTATCGCCAGTCGCTTCTGTACTGTGAGGGCTGCTCTCATCTTGGTGTTCTGGCGCTTCAGGGCAGGGGAAAGCAACTCACAAAGTTCCATGAAAGTGCCCTTACGCATGCGAAAGTTTCTCAGCCACTGGGATTCATCCCAGACCTGCAGCACTATGTGGTCCCACCAGTCTGTGCTTGTTTCCCGGGCCCAGAATCGGCGTTCCACTGTATCAACAAGCCCCATTAACACCATGATGTCCACCTTGCGGGGGGGCCTTTTTTGAGAGAGGTCTGTGTCCATGTCATAGAATCATAGAATATCAGGGTTGGAAGGGACCTTATGAGGTCATCTAGTCCAATCCCCTGCTCAAAGCAGGACCAATCCCCAATTTTTGCCCCAAATCCCTAAATGGCCCCCTCAAGGATTGAACTCACAACCCTGGGTTTAGCAGGCCAATGCTCAAACCACTGAGCTATCCCTCCCCCCAGTGATGTCCTCATCACTGTCCTCAGGGCGCTGCTGTCGCCTCCTCGCCTGCTGTAGCTGTAGCAGCTCCTGGTTCTCGTTCTCCATATACTCCTGGACAATGCGCGTGGTGTTCATAACGGCGAGAACAGCCGCGGTGATCTGATCGTGCTCCATGCTTTCCCTGGTATGCTGTTTGCAGGACAGCAGAGTGGCAGCAGAAGCAGCGGGTGGATAACAATGGAATCAGCAATATGGCGCCCATATGAAAAAAGGCGCGAAAGGATTTTTTGCTCCCCCCTCAGTTGCTTTCACGGAGGGAGGGGGGAGCAAGGGTTAGGCTCATTTCCTTCTAGCTGCAGATGGTACAATATGCGGTGAGCAAGGGTTAGGCGCCTTCCCTTCTAGCAGCAGATGATACAATATGCTTGATATCCATCATCATCTCCTGGCCCCCTCAAGGATTGAACTCGCAACCCCGGGTTTAGCGGGCCAACGCTCAGACCGCTGAGCTATCCCTCCGCCCGTGTTCCAGGCAGTACTGAATCTCCCTTAAACAAAACGTAAAAAAGAGAATGACCAGAGTCACTCTGGTCACTCCCCTTTATGTCCAAGCGCCCCCGGCCAGCCACACCATAGGCCACCGGCCAGGAGCACACGAATACCAATCATATTGTACAATCTGCTGCGAGAAGGCAAGGAGCTTCTGCTGTATGGTCCCGCGACCATGACCATTTATGGCATATTGCACCATCTGCAGCTAGAAGGCAAGGAGCTTCTGCTGTGTAGTCCCGCGACTACCAGCCTCAGGCGGAATGGCCCCCTCAAGGATTGAACTCGCAACCCCGGGTTTAGCGGGCCAACGCTCAGAACGCTGAGCTATCCCTCTGCCCGTATTATAGTGTGACTGAATCCCCACTAGACCTAATGTCCAGGCGTACGCTGGAGATGTACGGTAATTGTGAGCTGAGCAGGCTTCCGTAGCAAACACGGAAACCCCGGAAAAAAGGCGCGAAAAATATTGCTTTCACAGAGGGAGGGAGGGAGGGAGGGAGGGATGACATGTACCCAGAACCACCAGCGACAATGTTTTCTGCCCCATCAGGCTTTGGGATCGCAACCCAGAATTCCAATGGGCGGCGGAGACTGCGGGAACTGTGGGATAGCTACCCGCAATGCAATGCTCCGAAAGTCGATGCTAGCCCCGCTACTGTGGACACAGTCAATCGACCTCATGGTCTTAACGCTCTTTAGTGGGGACACATACAATCGATTCCATAAATTCGGGTTTTAAAATATCGACTTCTATAAATTCGACCTAATTCTGTAGTTTAGACGTACCCTGTGTGACACAGGTCACATCTACCCTTATTTTTTTCTGCCTTTTAGTTGTTGCAGCAATGAAGCTGTAAACAGTACAAAGTATCCTTTGATGGGTTGCTGCTAGCTGGTCTTTCAGTACAAAACTATACAAAGGTATTTTCAAAGTTATGTTTTATTTTTTTAAAGGAGCATGCTTTAGTGACTGCATGATTAACAAGAACTGTCTGCTGTAAGTTCACCCCTCTGATTCAGTACAAGAGCGATTACACCAGTCCATCTTTTATGCAAGGAGGGATGTAATGTCATAACAGGCTGGAATTTCTAAAAGAGACGTGATGTTCTAAAAAATAAATCAAAGATTATGAAAAACCATTTAAATAATAATTGTATCTTTTAAAAATAGACAGTTTTATCAAAAGTTAGTGCTTGAAGTGAAAGGTTCTCTACTATAGTGGCTTACAGCACAGCAGATGTCCTGGAAATTAAAAGTAGGGACAAGCAAGTAAGAGAATGAAACTTTTTTCCATGAGAAAGGGCCAGTTCATCAAAACCTAAACAGTGTGTGTGAGGGAAAAGGTTGGTTTTCATGAACTTCTCATTTGAAAAAGTTTGGGGAAAACATTTCAAAATTGTCAAAATTTCCCATTTAGACATTTTCAAAACAAAAAATTCCATTTTCATTCTAAAAAAAATACAAAGGTCAAAATCTAAAATAAATGTTTTGATTGACCCAAACCAACTTTTTTTTTCAGATTGTCAATTCATAAAAAAATTCTGAGAATACAAATATTAGGTCGGGAAATTTTTTTGAAATCTGGAAAAAAATTCCTAGGACAGAAAAGCATTTACCATCCAGCTTTGCTGTAAAAGCATATAGATAGCATATATCCAGTCTAATCAAAATCTCTGGTTCTATTGCAGTGACAGTATGCTTTGCACAATGAACAATTTGAAAACTGCCAGGTTGTTCTTAATGTAGAGCACTGTACAAAGCTTCTATTACAATGAATCCTAAAATTAAAGGGGAAAGACAAGCAGGCTGAAAAGCAATCTATATTACTGAAAGACAGCATATCCACAGGGTTCAAGTGGAGTACTCTTAACGATCGATGTTTTAAGGAGAGAGATATTAGTGAAGTCCCAATAGCAATCAGTATCCACAAATCATTCAGGAGGCTCCTCCAGATGGCAAAATTATTTAGGAACACTTTGATGAGGGAGTCGATCCATTTTATCAGATATTTCTAACTGGTTAACATAATCATTTAATTTGCACTTACTGGCATGCCATTTCTCTACATTTTATTCAGTGGTAAATAACCCTTTGCCCAATTAATTTTGATTCTTTCTAGTATCTAAAATGGGGGCATTGTCTGATTTACCATGACATTCTATTTGGTCACAACAATACACCCTCACGCAAATCCATGTAATCGTTCACCAGAAGTTTTCCAAACCAGGCAGTACTTTTTTGTTTAATCTTGAAAGCATTAGTGTGCATAAATAAAGGTGGATAATGCCAAGAAGAAGGTAGTCTAAAGTTTTTACCTGAAAGGGGGCTATAGACAGATAGAACTGCTTTATACTTGACGTGGGAGAGGTGTGAATACAATTAAGTGGTTACAGCAGGGTTCATGGAGTTCAGTAAAAGTAATTTTCTAAAGTGGAGTGCTTCTGGTTGGTAGTGTAGTAGAATGGGCTCATCCCAGCAGCAGCCTAAGGCTATTTTTTTTCTATTGCTCTCTTATGACTGGAAATTCACCAAAAAAACAAAAAACAAAAAACACCCTCTTTATATCTTACAAAGGCTCAAATCCTCAGAGATGTGGAATACCTGCAACACACACTGACTCCAATAAGTTTCAGGTCTTGAGCACCTCTCCGGATTTGGCCCACTATGTACAACCTCCAGTAGTTTTTGCTGTTGATTAAGGAAGCAAATGTTTGAGTCAAGGGCTTTCAGTCATTCCAGCAGAAGCAGTTACTGTGTGAGGCGAATTATAACTATGCAGTCCTGTTGCTAAACAACCACCAGGGTGATATTTGCTATTATAGAAAACAGCATGGATGGGACAGGTACCCAAGTTATGCATCCTTTTCTGAATTTGCTCTCATTTTTATTAGTTCGTATTTGACCCCCATCAGTACCATATAATTAGCAAATTTGACTACACATGATCCATTGTCCTTCAACATCTGTTAATACCTTAACACTCCCTCTCAGCTTTCTTTAATATGTATTCTTTGAGATGTTTCATTTATAGATGGGCCCAAATCAAAACTGTGGATCCTTATGCCCTGAAATCTGGGGGAAGGTTTGAATTGGGATCCAGACTCAGGCCTAGATTCACAAAATGGGTTATGCCCCTTTGCACCACTCAGGTGGCACAAAAAGGGCATGAGCCAGCCACACGTGTCCAGCGGACAATTCTACTGCTTTTGTGCTGCAGCCAAGCCCAGTGTGCCTGATCCCACCCCTTCCTGAAATAATGTGTGTGTGCACTAGAGTAATGACCGTTATGGACCATAAGCCAATCAAGCAGCAATGCTTTAAGTTATGTGGAGGCCAAAGTTGGCACTCCAAATCTCTCTCTGTCCCTCCTCACCCACTCTCCTGTATCCTGTACTACGTTTTGCTCAGACAGAAGGGAATCCGCCCCTCTATTGCTCAGGTCCCTCTCTAGCTTCACTGCACTAAAAAGCAAGTCCATTTAGAAAACCCAGCTCTTAGAAAAATCAAAATAATTTTAAATGGAATCAAGTAAAACAATAAAAACTGTTTTAAAAGCAAAATACTCATCAAGAAGTTTTGGATTTTTATGTTTTCCTTTCCCACTTTGTGGTCTACTGGCAAAGGAACTAGACTGGGAATCATGAAACTTGGGTTTTATTCTCATCTTTGCCACTGACCTGCTGTTTGACCTTGGGTAACATACTTCACCTTGGTTTATCTGTCATGTCTGTCATGTTGTAAACACTTCAGGTTTAGGGCTCTCTTAGAAGGTATTTATGCAGTGCTTTGCAAAATGGAGCCCTGATCTGGTTTGGGGACATCTAGGCACTACTGTAAAACAAATGAATATAGTAGCTCACCTACTATACTGGTAGCAGTAATGCAGAATGGTGGGAGGGACAGAAAACATTGGTTCCAATGCAAATGAAGTTATGCTTTTTTTAATCCATTCCTTTACCTTGGATCTTAACATTTCCCATTCGGATTCCTAATTTCCTGTCATGTTATGTGTATCTGACTAGTATTCTTACCACAGAAGACACATTTTCTGAATCCAGTATCTCTGCCACTGCAGATAAGGAGGGCTGTCGACTTCCTTTGCTCTAAGAATATGATTGTTGCTTCGAAATTTAAGCAATTCCTAAATCTAACTGTGGTAATGGTCAGTAATCCTAAAGCCACTTTCAAAGGTACAGGTTTCTGGAGTGACAACATGAGCGATGAATCTTTCCCAAATTCCTGGGTTTAAATACACTTTAGCCCAGCCGCTCAAAAATATCTGGCACAGGAAATGGGAGGAACATGGCATGCTCAGTTTATACAAGCTATTGTGATGTGGTAACTCAGAGAAGTTTGATCTATTAACAATTCTGAGAACTTAAAACTATCACTTCTTTAGCCTAACTTACTTTATTACTGCAGTAATATTTAAACAACAGTTTGAGGACTTTACACAATTCATTCGATGTGGGAAGAAGACTGTCTTGTCGAACAGGAATAGAGAAAAAGGAAATTAATCCTAACAACAATGTGCATTTTGTAGTAAAGCAATAGAACAACAGGATACAATTTACGATAATTACTGCAATGAGAGAATGTAATTGTCCCTCCCCATTATTCCCCATTTTCAGTGTTAAGGCCTGATCCTAGGAGAATATGATCCCTACAACTCCCATTGAGAGAACTGTAGTTGGCAAAACAGTTCCACAGATATATTTTCATATTTCATTTGCATTTCACTTCTAAGTCAATTATGCTCAAAGAAGAGGTGCATATTTATATTGGCCCTAAAGTAAAGGTCTAACTTTGATTTAATTTCACTTGCCAACTGCCCCAGTATCTATCTGTTCCTACAGGAATCTAGTGGTCCAATTATGGCACGTAAAAATCCACACCCTATTTCTAAAAAATAAACAGTGAACAACTGCCCAGAAATAAAATACAATTCCTGGTGCCTTGAGGATAAATGGAGTTGGAGTTAAACCTGAGTTTATTGCTCTGGTTCTGTCACTAGGCAACAAGTATCACACACACACACACACACACACACACACACACACGTGCATCAGGCAGAGAAACATTTGGGATTTAAAAAATAGGTTTCTGTATTGTGAGGATTACTGCACATATACTATGTCTTCAGTGAGATTCAGAAGCTAAGCACAGGAAAAAGGTAAGTTGTAGGCACAAACCAAGGAATGGAAAAGTTTCCTTGATTAAAGCATAATTTGCTTGAAAACTGAAACTAGTTGCCTAACTACCTTGGAAAACTGTGGATTTGTAATTAAACCATAAAGTTCTCCCAAAAACATATTTTTTAAAAAATCATTGCACTAAATCCTGTTTTCATAGATTCTAAGGCCAGAAAGGACCATTGTGACCATCTAGTCTGATCTTCTTTGTAACACAGGCCATGGAACTTCCCCCAAATAATTCCTAGAAAAGAACTTTTAGAAAAACCTCCAATCTTGATTTAAAAATTGTCAGTGATGGAGAATCCACCATGAGCCCTGACACAATGTTCCAGTGTTAATTATGCTCACTGTTAAAAATGTATGCCTTATTTCCCCTCTGAATTTGTCTAGCTTCGACTTCCAGCCATTGGACTGGATTATACCTTTCTCTGCTAGATTGAAGACCCCATTATTAAATATTTGTTCCCATATAGGTACTTATGGACTGTAATCAAGTTACCATTAACCTTCTCTTTGTCAAGCTAAATAGCTTGACGTCCTTGAGCCTCCCACTATAAGGCAGGTTTTCTAATCCCTTAATCATTCTCATTGCTCTTCTCTGAACACTCTCTGAATTATCAACATCCTTCTTGAGTTGTGGGCACCAGAACTGAACACATTATTCCAGCAGCAGTCACATCAGTGCTAAATACTGAGGTAAAATAACCTCGCTACTCCTATTGAAGATTTCCCTATTTATGCATCCCAGGATTGCATAAACTCTTTTAGCCACAGAGTCATACTAGAAGCTCATTATCCACCAACTCTATTTCAGAGTTACTGCTTCCCAGGATAGAGTCTTCCACCCTGTAAATATAGCCTACATTCTTTGTTCCCAGATGTATATCTGATGGTGCACCCCATAAAGTTTTATGGGAATATGCTTATGAATGTGTATATATATGACATAACTCAGAGATGTTCCAATAAGCTTCCTTTTACAGACTAGTCTCCTTCTAGTCTGGGTCCAGCAATCACTCACATCCCCTGTAGTTACTGTCCTTCGTTCCAGTTTCTTTCAGGTATTCTTGGGGGTGGAGAGGCTATCTCATGAGCCAGCTGAAGACAAAATGGAGGGGTCTCCCAGGGGTATAAATAGACTCTCTCTTGTGGGTGGAGGATCCCTCCTCTCTCCTGTGCAAAGTCCAGCTCCCAGATGGAGTTTTGGAGTCACATGGGCAAGTCACATGTCCATGCATGACTCCGTTTTTACAGGCAGCAGCCATTGCCCACATGCTATCATGACTGTCTCCAGAAAGATTTTTTATGTGGATTGAAGCCTTCCAAGATCCATTGTTCGTTAAGTGTTTATCGATTGGGCAATTAATTTGCACATTCCTTTCTCAAGAAGCTGACCAAATGCTTTACTAAGGCTCCTTAAAAATCAAGGAAGTACACAGCCAATATTCATAACTCTGAATTAAAAAATGATACATGCATATACATAGGATGAATAGATTCAGTAGATCATAACCTTTACAGAGATATGTTGCATGGGAATATGTAGCATAAAACATATTCCAGTTATGTCATATATTTACATTCGTAAGCATATTCCCATAAAGCCACTGTCACAGTACACATTTTTACATTTTTCCATATTAAAACACATATTGTTTGATTGCACCCAGTTTATCGGTGATTATTTTATGTTGTTTTCCAGGTCATTGATAAAGATCTTAAATAATGCAGGACCATGATCCCTGTGGGACCCCACTGGAAACAGAAAATTACCCATTTACAGTTACATTTTGAGACCTATCAGTTAACCAGTTTTTAATCCATTTAATGCATGCCATGTTAAATTTGTATTGTTCCAATTTTTTAATAAAAATGTCATGTGATTCAAAGTCACACACCTTACAAAAGTCTAAGTATATTTCATGAACACTATTACCTTTATCAACCAAACTTGTGATCTCATAAAAAAAAGATATCAAGTTAGTTTGACAGGATCTATTTTCCATAAACTCAAGTTGATTTGTATTAATTACCCTACTTTAGTACTTTATTAATAAAGTCCTGTATCAGCCACTCCATTATCTCGCCTGAGATTGATGTCAGGCTGACAGGCTTACAATTATCTGGGTCATCCCATTTACTCTTTTCAAAGATTGGCACATTAGCTGTATCTTCCCCAGTGCTCCAAGCCTTTTTGAAAATCAACATTAACAGTCCAGCAAGCTCCTCAGCCAGCTCTTTTAAAACTCTTGGATGCAAATCATATGGACCACCTGATTTTAAAATGTCTAACTTTAGTAGTTTCTGTTTAACATCATCCAGAAATACTAGTGGAATGGAAAGAGTGTTGTGATCACCAGCTGATGAGACCACATCATTTCTCCCCTCCCGCCCCCCCAATACAGAACAGAAAATATTTATTAAACACTTTTGGCCTTTCTACATTATTATTGATAATTCTACCACTTTCATCTAGTAACAGAGCAATACCATTGTCAGGATTCTGTTTGTTCCTAATATATTTTTTAAAACTACTTCTTATTGTCCTTAACTTTGCTGGCCACAAAGCTCTCTGTGTCCCTTGGCTTCCCTTATCAATTTTCTACAATTCCTAACGTCTTCCTCAATTGTGGCATCTAGTAAGGTGTTCTTAAATGATTCCCACTTACAGATTTTGTATTTGAAACATAGATCATATGGGATGCCTTTGTGCCCTGACTGAATAAGAATAACTTTTATCAGAATTGTTTTACAGAATTTAGATTTGGGGCCAAATTTAAAATTGACATCATTCCTTAAATTGAATCAGTTTATTCCCCCATATGGAACCACAGAGTCTAGATACCAAATATATAATTAATTTTAATTATAAAGGGATATTAAAGAAAATGTAAAGAGCACAAACAAATAGTGGTAAGTCTGACTATAGATTCTGTGTGTTGGTCTGTAATCATGTATTTAATTATAAAGAAATTCCACAAAACTTCCTTGAAGTCCTACAAAAATCATGCAGACTCAGAATGCATTGCAATGCTAACAAAAACAAGAAAATGATACACGATAATTGAGACATGCATTGTCCTAGCACTTATAAAATAAACAAAGTAAGATTGTACTCTTTACTTCTATGGTGCAAATGGTTGCAAGTTTACACCATATATTTCCAGTTCTGAATTGTAGTTCTGAACACCATTATCTTCAAAAAAATACAAAAATTATAAAAACACCCATATCATCCCACAAATTTTTGTCAACCTTAAGGTACTTGTTTTACCTGAGTACACTGTAATTAGTATTTCTATGTTCTGCAGCTGTAACATCTTACAGCAAGAGCAGCGACACTGCCATAGCACTTTAAATGGTCAGAATTACAATGGTGCATGGTGTAAAAGTACAGAAAATCCTTTATCCTCTCTGCCTGGAATTTAAACCCATCTTTCCTAGAAATGCACAGCCTCTGGGTACGATTAAGTTAATTTGACACTTTCTATCACTGATGCAAAGCAAGTCAGAGAGAACTAAGCTCACTGTGCTCTCCTGATAGGATTTCACCAACAACTCTCAGTTTGATTTGGTAATGTTTCTGCCCCTTTTTGCTCTTTTTCCCTTGAATATTTGGATAATTGATTTCTGTTCATTTTTTGTGTGCGGAACTGCTGTTATTTCATATTAATACTAATTTTCACTCCTGTGAACAAGGTCATTTGTTATTTGGTATTCATCATTGTTTACTCTCCTGTTTTAAATAGTTTCAGTCATTCAATCAAGGAATAGAAACAACACCCATGTGACTTAGACGACCAACCACACAACAAATAATAGTGCTCACTTCACAAGTCAGCCATAGGCTGTAATTTGTTCTGCCTAGTGGTGCCATAAATAATTATGAATGATCGAACAAATTCAGGAAAAGCTACATGGGGTCAGAGGTGGTTCACAAACAGAATATAAAACACTCAATTCATTGAAAAAAGTCATCATTGCAAGTAGTGCATCCAGCTCTAGTCACACAGAAGCAGAGGGTAAAGGGTATCTCAGGTAACTGGGTCCCAAATTATTCAAAGATTTTAAAATCTTAGCCAACACCTTGAGTAACACCTGGATAAAAATAAGAAGTCAAAGCATACATTTTATTAGAGAGATGTTATGTACGAATAGCAGCCTACCTCACTCAGGAGGCCGACCACTACATTTTTCATCGGTGGAAGGCTCTAGACCAGGGATCGGCAACCTTTGGCACGCTGGCCCATCAGGAAAATCTGCTGGCGGGCCGGGATGGTTTGTTTATCTGCAGCATCCACAGGTTCGGCTGATCACAGCTCCCACTGGTCGCGGTTCGCCATTCCAGGTCAATGGGGGCTGCAGGAAGCGGCCCCCCTCAGCCCGCGCTGCTTCCCGCAACCACATCCTGGGGTGCAATCCAGACCAGTGAGGGGTTCTGTCATCACTTGCCCTGTCACCCTGGGTGCCTTAACTGCTCTGCTGCTGAAGCTCACAGCACAGACTCTAACAGCCAGCTGATAAGCATGTAGTATCCTGAATGTCTGTGTGCTGTGCAGCCCTGGTTTAGCAGTTACCTGAGATACCCTGACCCCAACACACTCCCAGTCCCAAATGTCTCCAATATCGTCTGCCCTGATGTGTCCAGCCCTCACCTGGAACACCCAGAAAAATAATAAGGTTCGCTTGCTCCTTAAAGAGACAAAAGCACCTCACAGTTTATTAGCTTAATGGGGTAAATACACTTTTCCCTTCAAGCACAGCACCGAGTTGGTTTATTGTAAAAAGTAAAGCAAGTTTATTAAACAAGTCCTACGTTAAGTGATACCAAGTGGAAGGAATAAAGTTAGAAAGGGTTAAAAACAAACAAAATTAAAAATATACTTCCCAATGGCTAAGATCGAATTTAACAAACTACAGTCTTTGTTCAAGATAGTTACGTTACCAATCTTCTGTTCCCAGAGATTTCAACCTCATCTTTCTCAGCTTGCAAGAGCTCTGGCCCTTTGTGCACGTACCATGATGGACACCACGATGGCATCTTCTCTTTCCTTATATCTTCCCAAACTTACTGTTTTCCCCCAGACTCAGGACAAGTTCATACTGTTCTTCTGTTCCTGTGGACTTCCTATCTCCCTGCTGATTCATATGTATATGGAGCTTCCTTTGTTTTTGGTCACACCTTGCTTAATTTCATTAAAGGCAGAAAGATAGCATCCTTCCTTCCTCTCTGGGGGAAAACCTGTTTCTCCCTGTCTTTGGTCATAAACTTTAAAGCATAATATCATTAAGCATCCATATTTCCTCATATAGTGTTAACGCATACATTTCACAATGATATTAATCGCCAGTGTCCCATTAGCTTTCATAAAAGACTTTACTCAATACACTTTTGTAATACGGTAACATTGTATACAATCAGTTGATTCCATTACTTATCATTTGAGGTTCAGACTCCCTGTCTTTATAGCCCAGGTAAAGTCTCTCTCTCCTACTGGGGTGTAGACACCATGCTGTCTTCTCCCCTGCTTGATAGCATTATTTGCTGTATATGTAAATGGACCTTGACTGTGTCTGCCTGATGACCAGGCTGGACAGACAAGTACACATTCCTTTGTCTACTGCAAACTGTGCTTATGCATTGCTTGCCAAGCACATTTTAAGAACGTAACTCTAGCACATATTCATACCTCTTTGAGCACACCTTGTATATACATCATGCAAGAATAGTAATGGTCAGCGAGTTATTAGTTTTCAAATGGTATATTACATGTCAACTTTTGGGTCTATATCATGGTAACAGTGTGTTAGGTGTGATGAGTATGTCAGGCCTGACAAGAGCTGCTGACAGAGTAGAAGCACCAACGGGCCTCTGTGTCACAATGCAACGTGAAAACCAAATCAGATTAGTTGAGGAAGTGAGCTTTTTTGAGAGAGAAAGTTCACAACATGTGTAAATTTTTTATCAAAACACTAGTGCCCACGTAGCAAATATTGTAAAGTATGGTGGTACTATTTAATTATTTGCATGTGGCATAAAACATCAGTGACTGCTCTTACCTATAATCACAGTGCTGACAATGTATTAGGATGCAGCATCATACTTCCACGTGAAGCAGGTATAGATCACAGGAAACATGCTACAGGCCATTTCATCTTCCTCCCCAGTTCAATTAGGAAACAACTGTCTTTTCTTCTCAGCATGTTCCTTTTATCTTGTCTTCACATGTTTCTGAGTGATTTTTTTCTTCCTTCATGCTCTAGCAATGGCATTGAATGCTAATGAGGCAATACTTAGTGTAACCCCAGGCAGCTCCTTAGGTAATTACTTTGGATATTAAACACACCTGACCCACAAACATTCAAGCATCAAGCCAGTCTGTTATCTGAAACAGCCACAGGTGTATTGGTGATGCCTGAATCACTAAAACTCTATCTCTTAAAACAACACAAAAAACAATCTAATCTCTTTGCAGATGGAGAAAAAAAATCCCTTTGTTTCTAATAGAACAAAGACTCAAGAAAGATATTTTCCTTCAAAATGTGGCATTTTCTCAGGCTTACTTTCCAGAGGTCTCCAGTAATTAAAAATAGATAGCAACTTAAAAGGTATTTTGTTTTACTTTACTTGCAGTGTTGAAAGGATCCATTTTCTTTCACTGATGGGAAACCATGTGTCTTCTCCCAGCAGGAAAAAAATTGTTCTGTGATTATAATGGCATCATGCTGCCTCTCATGGAATGTTATAAGTCTAAGAGCTTGAGAAGAAAGAGGCAATAATACACACAATATAACACAGCAGTTAAATCTTTTTAGTAGAAAGAGTGAGAGAAGTAAATGAACATATTTTATTCGGCCTCTGAACTTTAAAAACTCTTCCCTCTCCTCTAAAACACTTAGAAAATTCAGGAATGTATTACTGATGGAAATATATATGAGTTATAGCTTTATTTTGGGTGTCTTTAATAATTTAATTGGAACAGACTAGATGGCCCAGAACCAGGGCCGGCTCCGGGCACCAGCGTTCCAAGCAGGTGCTTGGGGCAGCAATCTGCAAGGGGCTGCAGTCTGTGTGCCGTTAGGGCGGCACGCGCGTTTCCTCCGCAGTGGCGGCAATTCAGCAGCAGCTTCTGTCTTCAGTCTGACAGAAGCTGCCGCCGAATTGCCGCTGCCACGGGTGGCTGAAGATAGAAGCTGCCGCCGAATTGCCGCCGCCGCGGAAACACGCGGACTGCTTGGGGCGGCAAAAATGGTAGAGCCGGCCCTGCCCAGAACCAAATCCCCAATCCAAATCCCCCTGGAGAAGCTCAAATCCACACCCAAAATTTGCAGTGCAGGCCCATCTCCATAACTGATGGAAAAATCTGAGAGACAGAGAGAAATATTTGGTAGTATGTTGCACAAGCAGGGCTGGCCTTAGGGGAGGGTGGGCTGGGCCACAACCCAGGGCGCTGTGCTAAGGGGTGACTTTCTTCTCTCCGCTGCTCTGCTTTGCTGCCTTCTGCAGCCACCGCTGCTCCTGCTCCCTCCTCCCTGCCTTGGAGCTGCCCCTGACAAGCTGCTACAAGGAGCCTTCTGACCGCTGTGCAGAGCACGGGGGGTTGAGGTCGGAGTGTCCCCATCCCCGCACCCATGTACCCAGTCTCTGCTGAGCTGGGGGGAGGGACAGGAGTCTGTGCCACTGCCTTTGGGTCAGGAGTGGGAGCTGCTAGTGTCTGATGCTGTCTGAACAAGCCTTCAGACTAGTGAGTGATGGGCTTAAAGAGACAGTATGATGTCTCTCACACTCTCCCAATACACATTCTCTCTCTCTCTCTCTCTCTCTCTCTCACACACACCCACACACACACACACTCCGACAACACATACTCTGTCTCTCTCACACTCCCCCAAGACACACTTTCTCTCACACACACAGTCTCGCTCGCTCTCTCCCACTCAAACACCCACACTCTGTCTCTTTCACATACTGTTTCTCTCTCACACACATTCTGGCACTTGCTCTCTCTCTCTCTCTCTCTCTTTCTCTCTCTCTCTCTCTCTCACACACACACACACTCTCTCTCTCTCTTTCACACATACACATTCCCCATCTCTTATCACTTCCCCAACATACACACTCTCCCCCTAACACACACTTGCACTGTTATTGATGTTGTCATTACTTCTTGGTACTTCCTGTCAAAATGTGCAATGCACATATATTGTTTGTAATTTTATTCTTTCAAAATTTGTTAAGGATTGCAGTGCTGTTATTTTAGTATTTTGACTGGTCTGTGCATTTCCTAATTTTATTTCTCTTTTATGTTTAAATTTAATTCTTTGAGTAGTGAGTTCTAAAATGCCTAACCTATCCTGGTTAGCATAATTATCATTATTACTTTGATTACCATATTGTGCTTTGTCATTCATTATTTAAAGTGGTGCAATCAAATAATAGTATCATTCTAGAATGTAAATTTAGCTTGTACTCACCTTAGCAGTGCCAGTTTAAAAAACTTAGCTAAACACAGAACTTTAGGCACTGTGGAGATAAAGGTCGCTTATTTTTAAATTGTATTTTTAGTTATATCTATAAAATAACTTAAGAACAAAAATAAATGCAGTTCCAAGAATGATACTAGTAGCAATGATGGAGTCAGATGTTAGTGAGTCATGTATATGATTGTGATTGGTAAACATAAATGCCAAAATAATTAGAAAAATAAATTCCCGTTCTTAATAAAAGAGAAAAAAACCTTAATCATGTATGTTAAAATTAAGTAAATATATTTCTAGTGGAGTGAAAAACAATTGACTAAAATAGAGTCAATAATGGCAGTAACAGAGTGTGTCTGTTCGAAAAGTAAACAGATTTTAAGCAGATTCTATTTATTTTTATTTATCTCTACTAAAGGTAGTATACAAAGTATCAAACTTGTCTTTCTGATATCTGTGTTAAAGCTCCAGAACTGATACCTCAAGGCTTGGGATTGGGAATATCTTGCTGTATTATCTCCTCATTGTTCAAAATTTACATATAAACTTAAAATATGGCTTTAATTGGAGTTTGTATATATTTTTTCTTTCTTTATATAGGAATTAGGTAAGGTGCCCCTGTCAGCTAATTCCGAAGTTATTATTTGAAAAAAACCTGGAGTTTTCAGGTGCCTAAGTAGCCCCTGGAATCACGGTTAAAATCAGGGATTTGGAGCAATCAGATTTTGTAATTGTTCCACTCCAGCTCCGCTCCAGCTCCGGGCATAAACCTACCACTCCGCGCTCCAGCTCCGGACTCCGCTCCAAAGCCCTGGTTAAAATTGCACACACACCCATCTGAAATGGTGCCCCTGGTGAGCCAGGAGTGGCCAGAGGGCTGTGGGAGGGCCACGGGCTTTGGCAAGATGCAGTCCCTGTGTGACAGCGCAAAGCCCGCCTTGAGCCACAGGCTAAGCATCACTTCCCGCAGCTCCCATTGGCCAGGAATGGTGAACCGCGACCACTAAGAGCTTCAGGGGGCTGTGCCTGCGGACAGTCAATGTAAACAAACTGTCTCGCAGCCCGCCAGTGGATTACCCTGACGGGCTGCATGTGGCCAGCGGGCTGGAGGTTGCCAACCACTGACTTAGATTTTAAGGTCTTTGGTACAGGCATCATCTTTTTGTTATTTATTTGTACAGTGCCCAGCACAATGAAGTCTGTGACTAGGACTTGCATAATCTAGGACAATACAAATAACAAAGAACAATAATAATCACATCCAATAACATATGCAAGATAGAACTGAAAACTAGCAATTTCTATTGAAAGGGAACAAAAAAGGAGAAAATAAAAACACAAAAATGCTAGAAAGATGAAAATCAAATGTATAAAGAAAGAGGAAAAAGAAAGGAAGAACATGAGAGGAGAAAGAGAAAAAGAAGCTAGAGAAGCTTATTAATCTCCAGACCAATGTTGGAACCCTATACCTGTGAGTTTCCTAAAGCCATTACCAAGAGAACAGCTAGCCAATCTACCAAGAATAGATTACTGCAAGTGTTTTCCCAGTAGCCTGTTCTTGGGTGCAGAGTGGCTAATAGCCATCCTCAATTCCTGAATATATACTTTTTTTTACAGAAGACAAACAAAGCCTCAACCCCATAGGAAATTTTGGGTGTTATTACATTACAGACATCAATTTGCTACTTTGATATTCCCGTCAGTCATTTCTACACTATTATTCTTTGGGAGTTATTTTTATGTAAGCAGAGTCAGGATGAGCTCCACCCTGACATCTGGTGGTGAGTCATGGCAAAGCACTCCAGGGGCTGATCCAATTTGCATAGGCACACCCACCCTGCCTGGTACGAACCATAGTGGCCCAAATGGGCATTTTGGGCTGCTGTAGGATCCTCAGTTTTCTGTATTGGGGGCAGGAATTTCTGTTATTGGGGCAGGAAGAATAAACTGTTATACTGCTTATGTAAATCATGGCCAGTGGAACTGTACTTGGCCTTTTGTCATGTTAAAGGGGAACTTGCCATGAACTAAACAACACTCGCCAGCCAAGGGACATGGGTTCCAAAGCCCAGTGAATTGAGAGAGGCTGGGGACAGGGGACTGCTTCTTGGCCTTTTGGCTAAGATCAAGCGTAATACCTGGTGGTGTAAGACCCTTGTGAGGGTCTGAGACACCAATTGCAGCATCTCTGCCTCTCTCCACTGTGGAATATCAGAGCTAATGTTGAGTTCCTTGAGAGTCTGGTTTCAGACTGCTGAATTGAAATCACTCTGGGCTAATAGTGCAACTGAGCACTAGGGCTCCCCTAAACTACAAGCTGAAATCACTAAAGTGCTAACAGCCTTCTGAGCTGAAATCACTAAGCTGAAATCACTGAGCACTGTGTTAAGTAGTGGGGGAGCCTGAAGATAAGTGGCTGGTGGAGCAGTTGGCAAGACAGCTGATGGTGTGGTGCTGCTGGCAAAGCAGAGCAGTTTGTGAGGACAGTCGGAGTGGTGCTGCTGGCAGAGCGGAGCAGTTCGTGGTTGCAGTTGGAGCAGCTTGCAGGACGGCTGGTGGAGCGGCGCTGTTGGTGGGACAGAGCAGTTCGTGGGGACAGCGGTAGCGGCTTGCGAGACGGCTGGCGGAGCAGAGTGGAGCCCCACGGAGGGGTGAGGCAATCATCTTCACGCCACGTAAGGTGCCCCTTACCCCCCGCCCCTTCCCATTGCCGCCCAGGCGGGTGGCGTGTGGCACCCTGCAGATGAACTTTTGAACTCTGGGACTGGACTTTTGGGTTCGTGGACTTTTGGGGACTTTGGGTGACGTTTGGGTTGCTGGACTCAAGAACCCAAGGGACAGGGCATGGCCCAATTGGCTGGGGTGGGTCTTGCTCACAGTTTGGCTTATAGATCCTAGTTGCGGTGTTTTCCCAATTTAAGGCTGGTATCGTTTACCTGCTGCTATTAAAGATTTCTGTTACACTGAGGCTCTGTGCTTGCGAGAGGGGAAGTATTGCCTCTTTGAGGTGCCCAGGGGTGTGTATAAGATTTTCCCAGGTTACTGGGTGGGGGCTTGAGCCGGTTTTGCATTGCATTGTTGAGAAGGGAACCCCTATGTACTGAACCTGGCCCTTGCTGCTGTCAACTCATCCTGGCAGAAGGGTTACATTTTTGGTGATACACACACATTGTGCTGCAGCCTACAGGAAAATTGAGGACACAAGAAAAGTGATGCCTGATTTGCCGGTGGGAGCATTGAAGTATGCGGGCTTGGTCCCCTTAGTGGTGCCTGCAATGACAGAAAAGGAGGTGATTGTCATGAGTACCTGCCTGAAAGGCAGTAAGGGAACATTAGCAGTGGTAGAGCAGCCGACCCAGGGAGGGCTCCCTGAAGGACTGCTGGTTCTCAGTGGAGTCATAACCCTACCTGCTGAAGCCCAGGAAGAGGTGACTATACTTATTGCTAATGAAACAAGCCAGAGTGTGCTCGTAAAACCAGGGCAGAAGATTGCAGACATCTTTGAGCCTGAAACCATTGTGAGACCCCAGTGTGAAGCTGAAGTTCCGGCGATGGATCCTGCAAAGTTAGACTTCGGTGACTCACCGTTGACTGAGGAGTGGAAGGATCGCCTGAGGAAGAAGCTTTGTGAGAGATCCAAGGTATTCTCACTGCATGAGTGGGATGTGGGATGTGCCAAAGGAGTGGAACACCACATCAGGCTACAAGATCCCCGACCCTTCAGAGAGAGATCTAGGAGGATTGCTCTCTCTGAGATGGAAGACGTACGTCATCACCTGCAAGAACTGATCGCGAACGGTATCATTACAGAGTCCTGTAGCCCCTATGCCTCTCCCATTGTGGTGGTTTGTAAGAAGAGTGGGAAGATCCGGATGTGTATTGACTACCGCACCCTAAACAGGCGCACTATAGTGGATCAGTACACCATGCCTCGAGTACAAGATGCCTTGGACTGTTTGCTGGGTAGCCAGTGGTTCTCTGTGTTGGATCTTCGGAGTGGATACTACCAGATCCCTCTGGGAGAAGAAGATAAGGAGAAGACAGCCTTCATCTGCCCATTAGGGTTCTACCAGTTTGAACGCATGCCCCAAGGGATTTCTGGGGCACCTGCTACATTTCAACGTCTTATGGAGAAAGTTGTGGGAGACATGAATTTACTGCAAGTGCTAGTTTATTTGGACGACCTGATTGTGTTTGGAAGAACCTTGGAGGAGCATGAAGAAAGACTTCTTAAAGTGCTTGATAGGTTGGAGGCATATGGTTTGAAGCTTTCAATTGACAAATGCCAGTTCTGCCGAACCTCTGTGAAGTATGTGGGTCACATTGTGTCCCAAGAGGGTGTGAGTACTGATCCCGATAAAATAGAAGCACTCACTACCTGGCCATGCCCAAGTAACTACAGAGAACTCAAGACCTTCCTTGGATTTAGTGGCTACTATCGTAGATTTGTGAAGAACTATGCTACGATTGTAAAACCTCTGAATGATCTTACCAGGGGATATCAGTCCAACAAGAACAAATCTAAGACCAAGAATAAGAGGGGCCCCCGAAAGCCTCCTGTGCAGAGACACTATGGCCCCTTCGAAGCGTTTGGGCCACGGTGGAGTGAGAGATGTGAAAGGGCTTTTCAGGAAATCATTACTCGCCTAACTCAGGCTCCAGTCCTAGTCTTTGCTGATCCAAGCAAACCCTTTCTCTTACATACTGATGCCAGTTTGGAGGGTCTGGGGGCAGTACTGTACCAGGAAGTGGAAGGCAACCGTAAACCTGTAGCCTTTGCCAGCCGAGGACTGTCTGACAGTGAAACTCGCTATCCCATCCACAAGCTGGAGTTCTTGGCCTTGAAATGGGCCATCACTGAGAAATTTCGAGACTACTTGTATGGTGCTCAGTTCCAGGTGTGGACAGACAACAACCCACTGACATATGTGTTAACAAGTGCTAAGCTGGATGCTACAGGACAAAGATGGGTGGCCGCCTTGGCTGGCTATGAGTTCAGCATCCAATACCGATCGGGGAGAAGCAATGTAGATGCTGATGCATTGTCCAGGCGTCCGCAGGCTCCAGAAGTTGCTGTGATACCCACGGATGGAGTGAGAGCTATTTGCAGTGTGAGTCGTCGAGAGCCACAGGCCCAGGAGAGCCTTCATGGATGTGTTGCAGAAGCTCTGGGCCTGCCCCCTGAATGCGTGCCTTCTGCTTCAGTGAACTATATTGCATTGGACCAATCTCCTTTGCCCATGCTTAATGCGGCTGACTGGCAAGAGGCCCAGCTGCAAGATGTTGACATTTGTGATACCCTACTGGCCAAAAGGGAGGGGCGAAGCCCAGCTGTGGTTATCCCACCTAGCCCCGAGGGTAAACTACTATTAAGAGAATGGACCAAACTAAAACTGATTCAGGGAGTGCTACACCGAATGACCACTGACCCTTTACAAAAGCAACGAGCACAACTAGTGCTGCCAAAAGAGTACAGAGCCCTGGCCATGAGGGCCCTGCATGATGACTTTGGACATTTAGGGATGGAAAGGACCCTAGAACTTATTCGTAGTAGGTTCTATTGGCCCCGGATGGCTGAAGATGTTCGCAGGAAATGTGAGACTTGCGCTCGATGTGTTCAAAGGAAAACTCTGCCCACAAGGGCTGCATATCTCAAGAACATCACCAGCACCAAACCTTTGGAGTTGGTATGCATTGATTTCTTGTCCTTAGAAGTAGACAAGAGGAATGTTGGGAACATTCTAGTAGTGACCGACCATTTCACGCGGTATGCACAGGCATATCCCACACGTGATCAGAGGGCCACCACTGTCGCTCGAGTACTGTGGGAGAAATATTTCTCAGTTTATGGATTCCCAGCCCGGATACACTCGGATCAGGGGCGGGACTTTGAGAGTCACCTTCTGAAGGAGATGCTGAGGATAGCGGGAATTAAGAAGTCTAGGACAACACCTTATCACCCCCAAGGTGATCCTCAGCCAGAGAGGTTCAACCGAACCCTATTAGATATGTTGGGGACTTTGCGACCAGAACAGAAGGCAACCTGGAGCCAACATGTCGCATTTCTGGTGCATGCCTACAACGCCACAAAGAACGATGCTACAGGAGTCACCCCATATCTCTTGATGTTTGGGCGAGAACCAAGATTACCCATAGACTTGTGCTTTGGTGTATCAGAGGATGGTGATAGCTATGAAACTCATCAGCAATATGTATCCCAACTACGAGAAAAGCTGCGGGATGCTTATCACTTGGCTACATCTGCAGCTCGGAAGAACGCAGACCGCAACAAACATCGATATGATGCTAGGGTACGTTTGCAGGAGCTCCAGCCAGGGGACAGAGTCCTGCTGCGGAATTTGGGTATTGCTGGCAAACATAAGATAGCTGACAGATGGAAGGCAATACCCTACCTAGTGATGGAAAAGCTAGGAGATCTGCCGGTCTACAAGATCAAACCTGAAGAGGGTCCAGGGCAAATAAAGACGGTGCATAGAAATCTTTTGCTCCCTGTGGGGGAGTTGGTTGGCACCCCTTATGAGATGGGCCCTGACAGGGCAGCCAGGCAGAACAGAAGTGCCAGGCCACAGCCGCCATCCAACACGGACAACAGGTCCTCCGAAGCTAACCTACCCCTATTCAGCACGTCAGAGAGTGAGACTGAGGAGGAAGACATGACCCTGGTGTATCCTGGAATGAAGACAAGATTTCAGTCTCGATCAGCTGAGCCAATAGAGAGCTCCCCCTCTCCAGCCCTCAACCCCATGGCAGAGATATTTAGGCCTGTTCCGGGCACTCCTGTGCCACCGATGGGACCCCCCGTTGATGACGCCCACAGGTTATTGGACAGTGGAGAATTCCAGGTGGAGGGGGCCCTAGACACGGTGGACCTTCCACTGTCGGAACCAGAGATGCAGGGGCCTATGCCAGTAGCTGAGGGACCCTCACAGGAAACCTCTCTATCCATCACTCAAGAAGATGTCCCTCCTACCCCTGCAACAGAGATTCTCAATAGAAGGGACAGGGTAATAAGACCAGTAAAACGGTTAACTTATGACGCACCTGGGGTGACTAGTGAGGAGCCAATACATTTAGCACACAGGCTGGTGGAAGCTAAAGTGGGCTTTCTGAGGCCCTTTGGAGGAAACCAATGAGTTGGTATAAGGGGAGTGTGATTTGTCGGGACGACAAATTCTCGGCTGGGGGGAGGATGTAAGCAGAGTCAGGATGAGCTCCACCCTGACATCTGGTGGTGAGTCATGGCAAAGCACTCCAGGGGCTGATCCAATTTGCATAGGCACACCCACCCTGCCTGGTACGAACCATAGTGGCCCAAATGGGCATTTTGGGCTGCTGTAGGATCCTCAGTTTTCTGTATTGGGGGCAGGAATTTCTGTTATTGGGGCAGGAAGAATAAACTGTTATACTGCTTATGTAAATCATGGCCAGTGGAACTGTACTTGGCCTTTTGTCATGTTAAAGGGGAACTTGCCATGAACTAAACAACACTCGCCAGCCAAGGGACATGGGTTCCAAAGCCCAGTGAATTGAGAGAGGCTGGGGACAGGGGACTGCTTCTCGGCCTTTTGGCTAAGATCAAGCGTAATACCTGGTGGTGTAAGACCCTTGTGAGGGTCTGAGACACCAATTGCAGCATCTCTGCCTCTCTCCACTGTGGAATATCAGAGCTAATGTTGAGTTCCTTGAGAGTCTGGTTTCAGACTGCTGAATTGAAATCACTCTGGGCTAATAGTGCAACTGAGCACTAGGGCTCCCCTAAACTACAAGCTGAAATCACTAAAGTGCTAACAGCCTTCTGAGCTGAAATCACTAAGCTGAAATCACTGAGCACTGTGTTAAGTAGTGGGGGAGCCTGAAGATAAGTGGCTGGTGGAGCAGTTGGCAAGACAGCTGATGGTGTGGTGCTGCTGGCAAAGCAGAGCAGTTTGTGAGGACAGTCGGAGTGGTGCTGCTGGCAGAGCGGAGCAGTTCGTGGTTGCAGTTGGAGCAGCTTGCAGGACGGCTGGTGGAGCGGCGCTGTTGGTGGGACAGAGCAGTTCGTGGGGACAGCGGTAGCGGCTTGCGAGACGGCTGGCGGAGCAGAGTGGAGCCCCACGGAGGGGTGAGGCAATCATCTTCACGCCACGTAAGGTGCCCCTTACCCCCCGCCCCTTCCCATTGCCGCCCAGGCGGGTGGCGTGTGGCACCCTGCAGATGAACTTTTGAACTCTGGGACTGGACTTTTGGGTTCGTGGACTTTTGGGGACTTTGGGTGACGTTTGGGTTGCTGGACTCAAGAACCCAAGGGACAGGGCATGGCCCAATTGGCTGGGGTGGGTCTTGCTCACAGTTTGGCTTATAGATCCTAGTTGCGGTGTTTTCCCAATTTAAGGCTGGTATCGTTTACCTGCTGCTATTAAAGATTTCTGTTACACTGAGGCTCTGTGCTTGCGAGAGGGGAAGTATTGCCTCTTTGAGGTGCCCAGGGGTGTGTATAAGATTTTCCCAGGTTACTGGGTGGGGGCTTGAGCCGGTTTTGCATTGCATTGTTGAGAAGGGAACCCCTATGTACTGAACCTGGCCCTTGCTGCTGTCAACTCATCCTGGCAGAAGGGTTACATTTATTAAACTAAAAATACCCAGCTTAGACTCATTACATTAATTTATTGAATTATACACATTACATGACGATATATGTAAGTGTTTCTACACTTTTTCCATTGAACACTGCTTATGATGCGGCATAAAAGCTTGGACATGTTTCTTGTATTTTTACATTTGTGATGAAAACATTGTTTTTGTCAGACAGTAACGAAGTACCATCTTATCAACAACAATATAGTAACTGGCTAACAAAACATGTTCCTACAGTAAATTACACTAACCCAGGAAAGAGCGATTATTGGCTAAAGGCTTATTTCACAGACGTGCTAACCCCCAGATGCACTATATTCTTTATTTTTCTATATTCATTTTGATTGCTATTCAAGTCTCTAGGCACCTCACAAGATTTACAAATACACAGACTGTCCTATTAATAGACTCCCTTTAATAGAATAAAGGCAATCTACCCAGCCATACCATAAGACACAACCTAAATCCTCCTTCATTCCCCAGCCCCTTCTCCTGAAAACCCACAACCACTGCCTGGGAGAAAAGAAGGGCATTGCAGCCTTTCTGAAAGGTTAATATATCAGCGCTCTAGCAGAATAACAAGAAGAGCTAAGGAACCACCCCAGGGAATATCCTTCCAAGCAACTTCCTCTTATTTATAACCACAGGGCTCTAGCTTGCAGAGTTCAGCAGATCACAAATGAGGTAATACCATACCGAGTGTGAGGTAGCACCTCAAATCACCAGAAACCAAACAATTTAGGACTTTATAGATTAAAACCAGCACAATTCAGCACCACAGAGAAATGGACTGGCAGCCAGTGAAAAGCATCGTAGTACTGGTAATAGATGCTTCCTGTGTGACAATCTACTCAGTAGGCAGGCAGCTGCAGTCTGCAGTAGTTTGAGCTTCTGAGTAGTACTGATGAGCAGCCCCATCTGGAGTGTATTACAATAATCAAGTCTTGAGGTAACAGACATAGATGATGGTGTGCAAGGCCTGAACTGGAGGTCACTTTCTTCTCACTAGACACCCCACCTTTTAGGCTACATTGTCACTCCAAGATTGTGAAGCTGACTCACAAACTGTGGCCGTACTCCTTCACCCAAGTGTGTAGATATCCCCTTCAACAAAGCTTCCAGTCTCTTCCCCCAAACCATCATCACCTCTGTGGATCCTGTCTAAATTAAAACTGAGCTAGCTTGCCCTTGTCCACATTCAGATTTCATGGAGACATTGGGTTATTCGTTCCATTGCACCAGCCAGATTCACTGTTATAGATACATAGAGCTGGGTGTCATCAACCGGCTGAATACACCGCCATCTGTGTTTCCTCACCACTTTCCAGATGACCTCATATATGTGTTTAACATGAAGGGAGACAAAGCATACCCCTGCAGAATATTGTTCATTACAGAGCCCTCAAGGCACAAGAAGCAATTCCCCGAAATCACCCTTTGGGACCTCCAAGATAGGAAGGCACAGAAACTCTCAAGAACAACTCCATTCACTTCACTGGGATTGTCCCAATAAAAAAACCTTGGGTGATGGTTTGAAAGACAGCTGGCTGACTATTTGCAGTAATACTTATTATTTTGATTACAGCAATGCCCAGGAGTCCCAAACAGGATCAGGACCCCACTGGGCTGTACATTGTATAAACATACAATAAAAAACTGTCCCTGCTCAACAGATCTAATAAAATCAACACGAACTCAGACTGTGAGCTCCTCAGAGCAGGGACACTCCTTTCCTGAATGTATGAAGAACATCTAAGAAATTGTGGGGGCTCCCGTACACACATTAAAAATGAACACACTAATTTTATTCTAATGGGGTCCTGAATACTGGTTCCACAGTATGGCCAGCTGTCTGAGAAGACCCAGAAGTCACCTGGGATAGTCCATTTATCATCATGGAAGTCATAAAATCCTGCACTGACCCAGAGGAATCATATGTGTGGACCCTGAAATTATCAAGCACTATTAGCCTGGCTGTTTCCACCACCACAGTGAATAAACTAATAAAATAAAGCAAGCCCCTTCACACCCCATCTTGGACTTAAGCACCAGCTGGACACACTACGTTAGATGTATCTTCAGGATAGCAGAACACCTACACTTGAAATCAAATGCAAAAAGCACAGCCAGCACCGCATGGCCTGACCCCCATCTCACCTCATGCTTAACCATACGCTTGCAGAGTAATAGCACTTTGATTCCAATTTTTACAGACATGATGGATTTTCTGTGAAGCAGCAATTTGAAAATAAAACTAAATCTTTACTGAAATGACGATATCAGAGGGGGGAAAAAATCAAACAAACAAGGAACATGTTTTTAAATCTGTATCCAGTACAATCTAAGTGACATAAGGGCCAAATGCCAAAGTGTTATAAAACTAGCCACATACACTATCATCTCCAAATTATAGCACTACCAAACTCTGGCTCCAAAAACCAGCATAGTCCATTAAAACAATGCCCTTTAAAATTTGGAACTCATTTGTGATACATGCGTATGGCTTAGCTCCTAGCCAGAAGACTGTGTTTATGTGCCATAATTACACAAAAAAAAATAAGGATAAACATGCAGAGATGTAGCCCTACAAAAAACAGCTGAGACTCAGTACTTGTGAGGTTCTGAATTAATCTCTTCTGTTCTTCTGCAGTGTCAACAATGTGTAAACATCCTAAAAGGTGCATGGGAGGGCAGGCAAGGAGGATAGAAGCAGCGGGATGAAAATACTTGTCAAAGAATTAGTAAGGAGAGAATGTCAAATTTTGATACCTAGGAGAGGTCATTTGCACGTGAAGTATTTTGACCTTTCCACTTCTAGCTCAGGCTAAAACCCAGTAATGCAAAATTGGAGAAGGAATAAAGCAAACCAAAACACTCAAAAATAAAAAAAGGTTTGGGAGAAAGTTCAGATTTTTACTTATTTTACACAAAACTGATTTGCCTAATGCTACAAGGAATTCTAATATAAATCAACACTGGATATGGAAAATCTGTTAATGTATTGTACTGAATTCAGCAATTTTGCGCCCTTTCATTACTGTAGCACTAGTTAGTTTCCTTCAGCGTTAGCACCCATTCTGGCACCCATTCAAGTAAACAAATTACACTGCTCTACAGCCAAAATGCTTCTGAAATAAATGTAGTCAAACTTTACTAATTCTGGGTCACTGAGAACAAAAATGATGCTTAAAATTGTTGACTGGCTCTAGTTTTCAAGACATGATATTGGGTCAGTATATACGACCCTTGACTTGGGAATGGCGGCGGATAAGTGAGTTATAAAGGGAAGGGATCTCAATTTAAACCAGAAATGACTAAAATACATCTTTGACTGGATCTATGAATAAATCTATGACTGGGTTTGGACAGTACTTGCTTTTTAGGCAAAACAATGAATGATGCAATCTGAAGCTGGTATTGCGTCATACAGGATATGAATTGCATCATGTTATTCCTAGAAGTCATGGATGATGCAATCATAACGAAGCTTACATCACTCTGCTGAACAAATTGCCCTATATCAGCTCTAGAAATCATACAGTGTCGTGCTCTCTTATTTGTCAGTGTTTGATTTTGCAAAGGGACACATTTCTGTTTAGCCAAAGTGAGCAGAGATGCCTCGTACTTGTGTGAACAGTGCAGATAACTTCTGCTATGTTTGTGGTGAAGTGACTTTTGCATCACAAAAGCGCAGTATAACCACTATGGTTAAGAAAGCCTATCACCTTTCTTTTGGCTGCAAAATTGGAGATCAGGAAAAGAGGTGGGCCCCACACATATGCTGCAACACTTGTGCAACAAATCTTTGCCAGTGGTTGAACAGGAAAAGGAAATCTATGCCTTTTGCAGTGCCAATGATTTGGAGAGAGCCAACAGATCATACCAGCAATTGTTACTTCTGCATGGTGCCTCCAGTTGGGAAAGGTGTGTCAAAGAAGAAAAAGTGGACTGTGCATTATCCAAACATTCCATCAGCTATACGCCCAGTACCCCACGCAGAAGGACTGCCGGTTCCTGATGCACCAGAATCATTCTCACTTGAGTCAGACGAGGAAGAGGAAGAGGATGAAACTTCTGGTCCTGAACCATCAATGTCACAGGACCCACATTTTCTCCAGTCCTCCTCCTCTGAACCACACCTCATAACACAAGGTGAACTGAATGACCTTGTCAGGGATTTGGAACTACCCAAGAGTAAGGCAGAGCTGTTGGGCTCCAGACTACAGCAGTGGAATCTCCTGGCAGGTGATGTTAGGGTTTCCATGTTCCGTGACCGTCAAAAGGATCTTGTCCCATTCTTCTTCATGGAAGGTGATCTTGTAGCCTGCAACAACATCGATGGTGTGATGGCAGCCCTCAACATCGTTCACGATCCAGATGAGTGGAGACTGTTCATTGATTCATCGAAGACGAGTCTTAAAGCTGTTTTACTGCATAATGGCAATGTTTTGCCATCAATTCCAGTTGGTCATGCAGTCCATATGAAGGAAACTTATGACAACATGAAACAACTTTTGAGGTGCATAAACTATGACCAACATCAGTGGCAGCTTTGTGGCAATTTGAAGGTTGTTGCTCTCTTGCTTGGTCTGCAGACTGGATACACAAAGTACTGCTGTTTTCTCTGCGAATGGGATAGTCATGCAAGAGATTCCCACTACATCAAGAAAGATTGGCCACTCCGACAGTCATTGGAGCCTGGGAGGAAAAGTGTTCAGCATCCACCACTTGTTGAATCAAGGAAGATTTTGTTACCACCCTTACACATCAAGCTGGGTCTGATGAAGAACTTTGTCAAGGCCATTGACAAAACACAAGCAGCTTTCAAGTACCTCCGTGGAAAATTTCCAAGGTTAAGTGAAGCTAAGATAAAGGAAGGTGTCTTTGTTG
The DNA here is from genome assembly GCA_033296515.1 of Macrochelys suwanniensis. Lineage (NCBI taxonomy): Eukaryota > Metazoa > Chordata > Testudines > Chelydridae > Macrochelys > Macrochelys suwanniensis. The sequence continues at coordinate 155,718,997 of CM065775.1, read as the reverse complement.
GTCCTCAGATTCGTGAACTTCTTCGAAATGATGCATTTGACCATGCACTGCGTGGCAAGGAAAAAAAGGCATGGAAAGCCTTCCAGTTAGTGGCAATACATTTTCTCGGAAACAACAAGGCAGACAACTACAGGTGGTTGGTGGAAAACCTCCTCAAGGCATACAAAAGCCTTGGTTGCAACATGTCACTAAAGAGACATTTTTTGCACTCTCATCTAGATTTTTTTCCACCGAACTGCGGAGCAGTGAGCGACGAGCACGGCGAGCGATTTCACCAGGACATTGCAACAATGGAGAAACGCTATCAGGGCAAGTGGAGCCCATCAATGCTTGCAGACTATTGCTGGACAGTGACAAGAGATGCTCCATTTAATGAATACAAGAGACAACCCAAGAAGCGCCGAGTAGACACTGAATAGGACTAAACTATGGACATAATAGTTTTTTGCCTTTTGTTTCATAATAAATTTTATTTATATAACCCCTTTGCTGATTTTTAAAGTGTTACATAAACAGGACAGGTGAAATAGTATCATGTAAAGCAACCATAAACACATGAAAAGACCTAGGTTTACAATTTATGATTAAAACTCTACTATCTACACAATATACATAGACATAAAATGTAAAAACTTAAATATCTTAGAAACAGTAGCCAATCAGTTGTTTTAATTGTCATATTTGAATTCAGCACATCAAAATACATACTAAATAGCACATTTTATCTCTGAAGCAGACGACGTCTCAAAAATTGTAGACCAGTGTTATGGGAACCAATTTTCTGCACTAGTGACAATGGCAACATGGCCCTGATCCAAAGCCCATTGAAGTCAATGGGAGTCTTTTCGCCGACTACAGTGGATTTTGGATTATGCCCTATGTGAGCAGTGTGTGTTCCCAATGACTTTTGCATAATGTATGGCAATATTTTTTTTAAAGATTCAACTAGATTGAGAGGAAAGGCAAATTATATTCCCATTTACTGGCTAATTGGCCTTCTGTTAATCAGTCAATAACGCACAGACATTGAGGCTGTCTCGGGTCTCACTGAGAAGCTAGATGACAACCAATCATCATTTGGGATTTTCCTGCTCTCTAGGGCTCCCTCCTCTATTTCTCCAGTATGATTCCTTCTGATACCAAGATATCATTAACCTAATTTACCCCCATAACTTAGATGGTGAGTCTCTTATCAAAGCCCACACTTGGAAAGCCCAGTATGGTGAAAGTCTCAGTTGTCACCACCTTCAAGAAACATGACAAAACGGGGGGAAGGATCCAAAGTCCCCCACAACTACTGAACCCCTTAAGACTCTTAATGCAGAAGCCTGAACCCTAACAGTGCAAAGGTCAAAATCTAGACCTTTGACACTTTTTTTTGCAGGTAATCTAAGATTGCTGGGAATCTGGCTTGTCTAGCTAAAACAAAACAAACAAACCAAAAACAACCACCACCACCACAACAAAACAAAAAACAACACCCCCCCCTCCTCTACAGTCTACACCATCTGGAAAAAAGCACCTAAACCCAATAGTGAAAAAGGTAATTCAGTCATGTATGCAACATGGGCTGGCCCACCCCATTGGAGATACCATTTAATAGTTTAAATTAAACTTACAAAATACAACTGTGTTAAATACAACACATGTAGTGTATCAATTTACATACTAATACAACACAAAATCAATTGTAATAAGCATTTATATATGTATTATGGGCCAACACCATCTGAGGTCTGGTGCTATATGTTATAGCAATCACCATTAAAAAACTAGCATTTGCCAACTATACTAAGAAAAAGAAAGACGAGTAGAGATAGTTTTTGGTACCTTCTACTACATGAAAAATTAAAGTGCCTTAAACAAGGTCTTCATCTCTTTCATGAGATTGCCTTAGTATCGGTATCTTTAATGTAAGAAAGAAGGATTTCTACAACACTAATGACAGATCTAGGATCTCTATTCTGTTGCCAAAAATTTCACATCTAGTACACAAAATGTAGATTGATTTCTATGTTTTATCATCAAAGTCAGCCTTAATGTAGTGTTTTGGTATGTTTTGGTTTGGTTTTAAATGGAAATGATGAAAAATAGTGCTGTTATCTGTATGGCCCTTGTCACTTTGCAGACACATCACCACCACAGATTGCTACTAGAATTGGATCTAGGCATTTGCATTTAGTTCTCATTATATTAGATGTAAAGAGATAACATTATATAAAGAATTTGAGTGACATTCTAAACTAGCCCTGACATTTCAAGTTTGTTCTTGTCACCTAGCATGAAGCATCATGACTGCCTTGCTAGTTTATTTGAATTTTATAGTGTATTTCTAAATATAAATACATACACACATACATACAACAGAGGGAGGAGGGCGGAGGGTAAGAGAAGTATGCCTTGCAGTATGACCTTTCTCTTTTCAGAGTTCACTGAATCACCAAACACTGGATATACTGTACCTTTCCTCTTTAGGATGCAAACACTTTTGAGAACGTGAAAGGGAAACATTAGAAAAGCACTGCTCGGTCCTGTCACGTTGTCTTAGTGTGACATGAAATTCTGTGACATGTGACATTAAAAAAGGTCACATTGACAAGCTGACTACTGCAATGCCAGCATATTTTTCACTACCCCTAGCAAATAAATGGCAAATGACTTCATGTCTGTAACAAACAAGAAAAAAATAATTTCTTTCTGTGCATTTTAATAAGTACTACAATAAGCTTTGCTCACTCCTTATCCTGTTCTCACCCCTTTCCCTCAAGTGTTTTTCTGCAGCAGTTTTTTGGTTTGTTGGTTGTGTTTATGTTCAAATACTATAAAAGATTCCTATCTACTGCATGGCCAGAAAAGGAAGCAAATTAGCTTCTTTAGTACAATATCTCAGATAAGGGTTAGAGCAGGAAGGGAGTAGAAGCTATAAAAGCAATGTGTAGTAGCCCCAAACCTTTCTTTTGCAGAGTGATCAGCATTTCTGTAGATCATCTAGGAGCCTCCAGCCTCTTTCTGCTAACAAAGCCTTTGATTGGCATCACAACAATCAACTGCCATTATAATGACGTTTCAAGATTTAAAAGGAATGGCATCCTTAGAGCGGGATGGGGCAGTTACCCTGTAAGGTTTGCAACTCCTAATCAGGAAAAACAGCAACAGCAGCAGCTTTGCTGGAGAGCTAATAACACAGAATTTATCTGGTCTTCCTAGCTTTTATGTATTTAGTTAGTTTCCAGTTGCTTAGTGATGTGACTCTTCTAAAAAAATCTGGTTCATGTTTAGATTCTGATTGGCTTGTGATTATTATAGTGGCACCTCGCAGGGTCACTACGCTAAGTGTCTGTGAGCATTTTTTAATGTCAACCATTGCTCTCATGGGCTTGTCTGTTCTATTGTACTTCCTGCAATGGTTAGCGGGTGGGGGGGCGGGTCTTCAGACTTTGTCTTCAAGTTGCCAAAACTTCTATTTTAAAGAGAATGGCAAAAATAAGGGTTTGTTTTCCCAGGTATTATGTGTATTGTCACAACACCTACGAGCCCCATTCACGGACCAGGACCCCATTGTACTAGGAGCTATATAAGCACAGGAAAAAAGTCTGTCCTCGTTCCAAAGAGCTTACAATCTATGTGAGAGATTTACAAGATTTATTTATGGGGCTGGTGGTCAATGGAGGAGTATAGATAATTTATCATTGGTTTATTTATAAGCTTGGGCTGAAATTTTCAAAGAAGCCTAAGGGAGTTAAGTGACCCAATCCCTGGTTCCTGATTCCCATAGCCTCCTTTAAAAAGAAATAAGGAAGAAATGGCAAAACAGTGCCCACTGGGCACATTTCTAAGTAGGGAATGAAGCAGAGGTGCACACTACTAAGAAAGAATCTGGAAGTGGGCAGGGCCATGGAGCTATTTCCATCTCTCCCCCTTTTGGGTCATGTGTGTCCTGAATTCAAGTACTGTAACTGCCCCTGCATTTATCTGAAAGTGGTGGGCTCTTTGCCCTTCTCTGCCTGCCACACCCACACAAGGGCCAGGCACAATCCAGCCCCAAAGGAAAGCACTCAGGTTTGTAAAATGATAGCGTGTCTGTGTATTTAAAAAGTAAAAACCTTGTGGAAAGAGTTAAGCTTTTAAGAGATCAAACAGCGTAATGTCAATGTGGTTGCATGGGTGTCACTGAGTTTTGAATTTGCCCCACTCTGCAAGATAAGCAGGCTTTCATATCGGCCCAGCCTTTTACACTTCACATTGTAAGGAAAGTGATGCTCTTTGGATGTGATACCTTAAATCAAGCCCTTACAAAGGACCCTGTAAGAGTCATTGAATTCATTCTCAAACTTCATGGCCTGATAGGATTATCGTGGGACAAGATGACACCAAAAGAACAACATTTCATCCTATACCTCAGTTTCATCATGAAATCTGACCCTATATCGTGATGTTAATGCACTTGCTTCCGAGTCTAAAATTCCTTTTTTTAAAGCGACTTAGACACTCAGGAGTCTCATGGAAAGGCAGCTCATGTGCTTTTGAAAATGTTATGCTTTATGAAAGTTGGCTTTGAGGCACTAATGGAGCTTAGTTGATTTCAGTAAAATTGTGGTTGCTAAGTTATGTCTTTTTAATCAGGTCTGTCAGGCTCTGGGTTCTAGGTGATCAGATGCAGTGGTCAAGAACAGGTACCAAGGGTTGAAGCTGGATGTAGAGTCAGGACTCGACCAAGGGCAGAGCTGACACGGGTTCAGGGACAGGCCATGGGTCAGAACCAGGGTCAGAGTTCATCGACAAGCCAAATCAGGTTCAGAGTCCGGAAGCAGGTTGGAGTCAGTCAAAGGGTTTGCGGGTCAGGGCTGGAGGAGGTCAGGAACAGGGGCAGAATAGGGCACAGACAAGGCTGGCACAGGCTGGAACAAGGCTAGGGCAGGGACAGGATCGAGGGCAGGCTGGAAGCCTACGGAGTCTAACACCATGATGCTACGGGAGGGTTCCTAGCCGAGCAGTACTGTTGCACAGACTAACTTGTGGCTCTGACAGTGAAAGTGAAATACCTGTGCCTGGGGGTCATCTGACTTAGGCCCTGCCCAGGGATAGCCTGAGGGTGAGGCTCATTGCAGGCTCTGCTGGAGGTGGACACTATTGAGTGTCTGGGGGAGTGTGTGGGCACAAGCCCACCCACATCTAAAGGCCCTTTCCCCCACCTAAGGGAGGAGCTACTGAACCCAGGGCTCAAGTAATTTCAGAGGACAACAAATGGAAAAAACAGAAAAAAACGGGAGTGAGGGTCACAGGGTCAAAAGCAGAGAGCCAGAGGGGGACACCAAACAGAGAACCCAGGATAGTGCCCCGCTCCTCGAAGGCATCTGGTGTTATTCTCCGTAAAACTGGGCTCTCTAGAATATTGAGACACATAGAAAGCAGCAATATCGGTTTTGATGTAAATTTTTTGATGTAAATTTGCTGCAAATATACTGTTATACATGAACAGTGCATTACATACTGTACATCTGAGAGCAAGTCAGAGAGATTTTCTATTAGAAGTTTTATGTAAACTATTTAAGTAAAATATATGGATTCCTGTTCCTGAAGTGAGTACATTCCTGTTTAGTGAGTAGTATTACAACTGTTTTCTACATTACAGCATTTATAAGTAATTTTAGGAGTTCTGTGGAAAAATAAACCTTAAATATTTAGAATTGCTTCACAATAAAGGTTTAAAAACATTTTAACAATTTTAGAAAAACATAGTGTGTATTTATAAATATTCCCCGTTAGAGATCTAATCCAAAACCCACTGAAATTAATGGAAGTCTTTCCACTGACTTTAATGGGCTTTAGATCAGGCCCTAGGGGAGGTAGACAAAATACCACCTTTATATTCGTCCAAAAAATTAAAACGCTGGGCTTTCAGGGAATCCTTCTTCAGATAAAGAAGTTTTAAATATTTGTGCAAGTGTGCATATGTTGATGCATACTTGGTTATATGTTTAATGAGTTTTTAAATTGTTTTCTCCTTCCCAACAGAAGAGACTGTAACCCCAAAGACCTGAAGCAGCAAATACTTTCAAACAAAGAAAATACATTTGCAGAAATCATGACAGGCTTGAAAATGGCTTGCAGAACAGAAAAGTGGTCTACATTTGTAGGATAATTTATTCACAACAAATCACTTGACAAGCTCTATGGAGGAGTGAATGTTGGATCTAAAGTAGCAGTGAAATGAGAAGCAGCATTTAACCAAATTCAGCTCAGGCATAAATGGGCTCAACTCCCATTGAGCCAGGTCTGATTTGCTCATTACGTTTAGATTTCAGTAGAAAAAGCGTAATGCACATAACTGAGCCAAAGAACCACCAGATCCAGTGTCATCCACTTTTCTTTTTATTGCATTTTCTCTTTCTAAAAAACATGAATGGCTTGAACGCACTATTAAGGGTACCACTTAAATCAAACATATATTCAAGAATTCTGAGATAAGGCTGCCGCACTGTCCAAAAGATACACCTACACATTACAGAGACCATGTACCATGTGGGCTATAATGTCTAGTTATAGAATGAGCTCTTCAAAACACTGCACATTGCATACTGCACACTGTCAAACTTGGACACTGAGGTCCTGATCCAACTCCCATTGAAGCCAAGGGTAAGATTCCCATTGATTTCAATAGGAGTGGAATTGGGCCCCAAATGAAGCATGAACCCTAGAGAAATAATAATATATTATAATAGGCCTGTGTTGCAAGGTCCTGTCCCAGAGTGTGACCCTTTGTGGCACAGCATGGCACTGCAAGCATCCTGCCTCAGTTTCCCTCCGCCTTCAGGACATTGCAGCTGCTAAACAATGAGGTTTCTGCCCCTGTAGTCACAAGCTACACTGATGCGCCTTCCCAGGGCCTCTTCCTTTACTGGCTGCTAGCCTCCTCTGTTTTAAAGTATGACTCCTGCGACCCTTCTTCCTGGAGCTCCTCTGTTCAGCTCTGTGATGGGTTCGGTCACAGAAACTCCCTCAAGACTGTCACCAGATGTGCTGGGATATTACTGAGAGCAAACCCCCCTGCCAGAGAAGGCTTCCGTCCACTCCCATCTTGCTGAGTTAGACACTCCAGTCAGCTACAGCACAGACCAAGAGGTTGGGCCACGCCCCCTTCAGTGCACAGAAACTAAGATTCACTTAGCCCAGGGGCTTCTCAGTTAACAGGGACTTTCCCAGCACCCAGTATTCAGTCTTTCTGGGAGCCTAAACCCCAAATGAATCCATTTTACTCTGTATAAAGCTTATAAAGGATAAAATCATAAATTGTCAGCCCTCTATAACACTGATAGAGAGATATGCACAGCTGTTTGCTCCCCTAGGTATTAATTACTTACTCTGGGTTAATAAATAAGCAAAAGTGATTTCACTAAGTATAAAAAGTAGGATTTAAGTGGTTCCAAGTCAAACAGACAGAACAAAGTAAGTTACCAAGGAAAATAAAACAAAACACCCAAGCCTAATATTAATACAGTAGGAAACTGAATACAGGTAAATCTCGCCCTCAGAGATGTTCCAATAAGCTTCTTTCACAAACTAGACTCCTTCCTAGTCTGGGCCCTATCCTTTTCAGACCAACATTGTGGTTTATGGCCTGGGCCCAGCAATCACTCACACCCCTGTAGTTACAGTCCTTTGTCCAGAGGTGAAAGTAAGCCAGTCCGGTCCGGTACGGCGTACCGGCAAGAGCCAGTACGCCGTGCCGGACCGGACCGGCTTCCCTGGCAGTGATTTAAAGGGCCCGGGGCTCCCCGTGGCTGCAGGAGCCCCGGGCCTTTTAAATCCCTGCCCGAGCCCCGCTGCCAGAGCCGGGCTCCAGTGGTGCTTTAAAAGGCCTGCGGCTCCCTGCAGCGGCAGGAGCCGCAGGCGATTTAAAGGGTCCGGGACTCCCACTGCTGCTACCCCAGGGCTCTGGCGGCTATTTAAAGGGCCGGGGCGGTAGGGGCAGCGGGAGCCCCGGGCCCTTTAAATAGCCCCTGGAGCCCTGACACTACCCCAGCGGGGGTCACTTACTGGTAGAGGGCAGGCTGGGGCTGGCTCTGACCCCCAGCCCCACCCCTTCCGCATGAGGCCACGCCACTTCCGGGGGCCAGAGTTGGCCCCAGCCCAGCCCCGGTAAGTCACCAAATCTACTTTTACCCCTGCATTTGTCCCAGTTTCTTTCAGACCTCTCTTTGGGGTGGAGAGGCCATCTCTTAAGCCAGCTGAAGACAAAATGGAGGGGCTCCCAGGGCCTTTTATATTCTCTCTCTTTTGTGGGCGGAAAGCCCTTTGTTCTTCTGTGCAAAATCACAGCAACAAGATGGAGTTTGTAGCCACCTGGGCAAGTCACATGTCTATGACTGAGTCAGCTTTTAGTAGGCGGACACCATTGTTTACATGTTAGTTTGAATGTTCCCAGGAAAGCTCAGATGTGGATTGGCGTCTCCCAAAATCCATTGTCAGTTAAGTGTTTCTTGATAGGACTATTCTGAGTACGTGCCCAATCGCTTCACTGATGCTACTTAGAATCAAATACATTGAGATACAAGTACATAGCCAATATTCATAACTTCAAATACAAAAATGATACACACATACAGATAGCATAATCATAACCAGCAAATTACAACCTTTCCATAGACACCTTACTTGACCACTCTCATCTGGTCATTCCTAGATGTGTGTTCTCTACTCGGGAACACAAAAATCTTTTCCCTTAGATCTTAATATTCAGCCTAACAACCTGTACACAAACACAAAGATAGACGCTTTTTCATACTGGGGTGTGGCAATCTTTCCCAAATAGGCCTGTTCAATTAGTTTATCATTTCATCATATTAATCTCTTTCTGAATTAAATCTGGAGTCCAAGGCTATTGCTCTGCTGAATTTAGGGACCTTTGCTGTCTTTCGTGGTTTGGTCAAAGCTAGTAGCTACTGTATATTTTTGATTATTTTATTCATTGATCATATTAATAAAAGTGTTTAGTAATCAGATGACTGTCCCAATGGATAAGTCAGTTCAATATTCTGCATTATTTTCTTTTTACCTTACATCTTTCATTACACTTCCAGTTCTTGGAGAAAGTCCAAAACTCTTTCCATGCCATATATTGTCCAAAGTTAACTTTATAGAAATGTTTTCTTTAATAAAATAGTAGGCGAGAAAATAAGTAATTTTAGGCCATGATACAGCAAAGCACTTTAGCACATGTATAAATGTAAGCACATTAGTTAGTGCAGTGTTTCCCAAACTTGGGACGCCGCTTGTTCAGGGAAAGCCCCTGGCGCACCCAGCCGGTTTGTTTACCTGCTGCGTCCGCAGGTTTGGCCGATCTGGCCGTGGTTTGCTGTGCCCAGCCAATGGGGGATGCGGGTAGCAGCGTAGGCCGAGGGATGTACTGGCTACCACTTTCCGCAGCCCCCATTGGCCGGGCACAGCGAACCGCAGCCAGTGGGAGCCGTGATCGGCTGAACCTGTGGACGCAGCAGGTAAACAAACCGGCCGGGCACACCAGGGGCTTTCCCTGAACAGGCGGCATCCCAAGTTTGGGAAACACTGAGTTAGTGTCATAAGCTGCAAATTCCAAACAGACAACTAAAGAACTAGAGTGTATGCATTTGGAAAAATTACTGGAGTTTTCTTTTGTAGAAAAAAAATCTAGTTTTGAATAGGTTAATGGCTACTTATTTTTTTAAGATACTCCTATTATTATTGGGGTAACCTGCTACTCTTGAATAGAGTTAGCATTCATGGACAGACAGGCTGGACTGTAGGTCAGGATACTATGCTACGATTAAAGGGTACAGCTGAAATCTCTCTTCCGTGTGCAGATCTAAATGAAAAAGACAAGCCATTTACCATACAAGTCAGGATGGTTTCAGCAATTCAGGTACCTTAGGTCCTATCACCCTGCTGTTATTGATATCAATGAGAATTGTGTATAGGGGAAGAGAGTAGAGTGTGCATTGGAAATTCCCTTTAAAAGTTATGGAGTTGTCAACAAAGTATTTTTAATGCTGAGAATTGATTTACGGTGACATTCTAAATGCATTATCTCGGGAGATTTATGAGTTATCAAAGAGCTGATAAATAAAGGGATTGAATAATTTGGGCAACATTAGCTGCACTGAAACTGATATTTCTGCGTTGGTTCACTGCCTTCATCTTCGGGGGTGGTATTTATATCTGTCAGAATATGCGACATTTGAAAAGTTAATATACAAAATGAAAAATTATATATATATATATTTTTAAGACAATATGCTTCTCATTTCTGAATGACTTAGTGGAGCCTATCCAAACAACCTCACTTATTTATTATGTGCAAGGTAATGTGAGTGATGTTAATTAGCACTTACATTTACATACAGGTGTCATTTTTCCATCAAAAAAAACCCCTGCCACATGAGTATATCAACAGATGGCATCAAGAAGAGAGATAACTCCCTCAGAGAGCTGTTCCTGAAGTTTTGAAAATGGGGTCCACAGATTTTCACAAGGAGAAGTTGTTAACAGTAATCCATTTAATGGTTGCTGAATTGATATTTTATTCCTCCCTTTGAAATAGGTAGAGGACTAAAACATTAGTACACTGCATGTAATTGACATTTTATTTTTGCCATGAACTTTAACAGCAGGACTAAAACACCAGTCATGCAGGGTCAGATTAAATAATAACTCTGTCCAGTTTTTACTCTACAAATAAGTCCACAAAGCCATGCACACACTGAAAGAATCAATGTTTAGGATGAACGGAGGGTGGGGTAGCTTTCGACATCACGCTCACAATATTAATGAATTACTGAACAAGCAACTGGGAGCTCTCTCTCTCAAAAAAAATTACAATATTATGAAACCAAATACTGAAAAGAAGAATTCTTCAAAGCTGTGAAATTGAGGAAAACTGGAATTACATTTAGTCTATCAATCGAGCTGATTAATTTAACATCAACACTGTGTTTCTTGTCTTTAGGAAGCAAAATCAAGTGAGGGAATATGCACTGAAACAGCATACTGTGGGGACATTTCAGAAAGAATTAGACCAAATGGCAACACAAACCCCACAGGAAAAACCTTACTAGCTCCCCAGAATCTGTTTCTCCTCATGTTTTTATTCAGTCTAATGCACCTGTGTAGTCCATTTTATTTATTTATTTATTTATTATTCCTGTGACTTTCACCAAGGCAATTCATAATTGTTAATAGAATTGCCTAAAGGCTTTTAGGTGTAAGTAAGTGAGCAATGAAGTGAGGTGGAAAAGTAGCTTCCCTTTGACAGATGTATGCTTGAAAACCAGGTGATAATAGGTAAAATGGTATTAAGGAGACTAATGACATACAATAACAAGCCTGTCTAATTGTGATGATTTAATTAAAGCAGAGCTGCTGTAATGGTGATGTAATTATTAAAAATATATACCTGGCTTTCTGTGTCAGATCAATCTGTTGTTTCAATGTAAGAATAGTAGGCAAATTATAAAAAAGACCAGATCTAAGCAATTCATATAAATATTTTAATTTGTTCAATTGTAGGTTGAGAATATTTCAATAGAATTGAAAAAATAATCCACATTTGTGAGTTCTAGTCAGAAGCATAGAATGGCAGTGACTTATCATATAGTGCAGCCCATTATTACAGTGCATAGCATTTTTATACTATAGCTTCAAATGCTATGAATGGCAAAGATGACTATATAAATGACAAAGTATGCAATAAAGATTTTAGGAAGAAAAGTTTGGTAGCTTGTGACAAAATTAAATTTGCTCTCTCTCAGTTATTTTACACTGCATTATTTTCCAGAGAGCAGAAGATACATTATTTGGAATTATCCAGGATGATATATATGTTGCTTCTACAGTCAGCAATTAGCTACGTTAGGTAGCATACCTCAACAGTGCACATTGTAACTAAAGTTTTGTTTAGCAGAAAATATCTTGCTTACATTCTTACATAAATGTAATGCTCATGACAAAAGCAAATTGACACAGGTGCAGAAACTGACATACAGAAAAGCTAAGTGATTGTCGATTGTCAAACAGCAAGTCAGGTCAGTGGTGGATCTGACTATGAAGGGATCCTCCATACTCCCCACTCCACTGAAACTGCCCTCAAAAAAGTTATTGATCACCTTTTCATTTCCAAGGCTATATTTACACTGCAAAGTTTTGTCACCAAAAGTTATTCCACTTTAATTAAAGCGCCGTTGCATGTCCACACTAGCTCCTTGTGTTGGCAGAGTGCATTGACACTACAAGCTCTTGCATCGACACAGACAGCAGTGCACTGTGGTAGCTATCCCACTGTGCAACTGGCCGCAGGGTGCTTAGGGAAGGGTTTGCAGTACCTCATGGGGCAGGTACAGCATCACATGATGCAGGTTTTTCAATCCCATCATTCCATGGGCCATAGACACTGACTCCGTGGGTGCTCAGGGGCTGGAGCACCCACGGGGAAAAATTGGTGGATGCTCTGCACCCACCAGCAGGTCCCTGCCCCCCCTGACCCCGCCCCAGCTCATCTCTGCTCCGCCTCCTCCCCTGAGCACACCACGGCGTCCTGCTTCTCCCCCCTCCCTCCCAGCGCTTGTGTCGCAAAACAGCTATTTCGCGTGGCAAGCTTGGGAGGCAGGGGGGAGGAGGGGGAATGCGGCGCGCTTGGGGGAGGAAGCAGGGCCAGGCTGGGGATTTGGGGAGGAGTCCAATAGAGGCAGGGAGGGGCAGAGTTTGGGCAGGGACTTTGGGACGGGTGGAGTCGGGGGGTGGGGGGCATGTGAGCACCCACCGGTGCTGAGAAAAGTTGGCACCTGTGCCATGGGCATCCTACTAGATTGTCAGCTGCTTTTTCAACTGAAGTATGTGTGGGGGGGGAGCATGTGACAGGGAGCGTGTGTGGGGAGGGAGAGACAGAGACAGACTGTGTGTTGGGAATAGGGTGACCAGATGTCCCGATTTTATAGGGACAGTCCCGATATTTGAGGCTTTTTCTTATATAGAAGCCTATTACTGCCCACCCCCATCCCGATTTTTCACACTTGCTGTCTGGTCACCCTAGCTGGGAAAGTGTGTGAGAGTGGGGGGTACATGTGAGAGAGACAGTGTGTGTGCTGGGGGAGAGTGAGTGTGTCGGCAGGCTGTACAGCTGCAGAAAACAACCAGTCTTGAAGGAGGGGGAGGGAGACACCCCCGACATCAGTCCCCGCCTCCGTCCCTGGCTCTGCACAGCACAGCAGTCTCTCTCTCTCTCTCTCTCTCACACACACACACCCCTGCCTGCCTCTGTGTCCGTAGTACAGGAAAAAGCAGGAACATTCCATGTTAATGCTTTGCTCTTTGTTCCTCGAGCAGAGCAGCAGGCTGAGCTGTCAGAACTCCAGGGAGCTTTGAAAGGGAAGGGGCGCATGCCTGCAGCATGCGAGCAGAGCAGTCACGACAGGCATTGTGGGATACTGGGGGAGGCCAATTCTGGCGATATAACAAACAGCAGCGTCTACACTGACGCTTTCTCGTTTTAACTTTGCCTCAAAAAGCCCTATGTTTCTCGTAGAGGTGGTTTTATTTTGTCACCAAGGGTGGCATTGCAATGTGTACACCTCCACTGTTTTGCTGCCAAAAGCTTCCTTTTGCCCACAAAGCTCTGCAGTGTACACAAGGCCCGAGTCTTGTCTTCATTCCCGCTTTCTCAATTCCTCTGCCACCATCAAAGCATAGATTTTTAGGGCCAGAAATGATCATCCAGTCTGACCTTCTGCTGAACACAATTGATCACCAACTTTTCCTCAGGGCTCGATTAAGGCATAGACGCTATTGGCCTGTGCCTCCGGCTCCAGATCCTGCCATTGTGTGATTACATCAGAATCTCAGCTTCCATAAAATACATTTTAAAAATGATTTCTAGATTTCACGATTGTGAAGAAAAACTTGAAAACATGACTCAAATGGAACCAGTGCAATGATGTCTGAGCCTGCAGAGATCCTGGAAAAACAGATCTGAGAAGTGTGACCTACTCCTGGCATTTCAACAGGTGGAGCATCAGGAACCACTGCTTAGGGTGGAGGGAAGATGTCAACATCAACCCAACAGGGGAGTGTGAGTATGGCAGGAGTAGATTGTACTGAGCTGGCACTCCTCACTCCCCTAAGAAAATGCACTCTGTCTCCTGGGGTAACTATGGCAAAAGACCCTACTGCTGCTTCTGGGACGGGGATAATGGAGCCCCATGATGCTGGCCTTGGCTCACTGGGATCTGTAGTTGAAAAATACTCACTGCTACAAGAGAAACATTTCTTGTATTGCTCCCTTTCCCCACTCCCATTCTCACCGCAGTGCATTTTCACACTGCTCTCTAAGCCTGGAACAGTGTCCCTCATTGGGTTCAGCAGGCACTTTCACTCTCCTCTTTTTGATCCCCTTTCAATAGCCATTTCCTTTGCCTTTATTTCCTCTGCTGATTCCCACCCCTGGGTGCTAGAGACGCCTCACTTTTTTCCCAATCTCCATCTCTGGAAAGTACTAGGGATTACAAGACTCGCTCATTAGAATATGACTCAGTATTTGTTATTAGCCCCTCCTTTCCTATCTATTTCACTTGGGCCCAATCTGTGGCTCTCACTCACACGGAGTAGCACCTTACAGGAAAGGCAATACCATTGACATCCTTACATAGCAGGGATAGATGGTGCAGTGGTTAGAGTGTTAACCTGGGCTATGGGAGACGCAGTTTTAATTCATGCTTCATCACAGACATCCTGTATGACCTTCTGCAAGTCAGTTAGTCTATCTGTGCCTCAATTCCTCAACTCTAAAGTGGGGATAAAAGCACTGCCCTACCTCACAGGGATGATGTGAGGATAAATTCATTAAAGATTTTGAGGCACTCAGATATCAAAGTGATGGGAGATATAAAAAGTACTGTAGACAGATCAATTTACATTGTTCTAAATGCAACTACATGTGATGTACCCTAGGTTCTATGTTTGTATAACACAGATTATAAATTCTTTATTGTAGGGAAAATTTCTCCTCACTTCTGTCTAATCTCTGTAAAAAGCCATAAACAACAACAGATGGTGAGTGAGCAGATAAAATCTGAATAAGCATCCAAACATTTATCTGAACTACCCAAAACACCTGAGTCTGAAAAACTGGGCTTGAAATCTTTCACATGAGATTTCCAACTCTTTTGCTTCCAGTCTCATCTGGAATTACCGGGAGAACAGCATTTCTCCTGTTATTTCAGCCCTTCTAGACCCTGCTGGAAACCAGAAGTGAACAGCATTTCTGAACCTTAAAGAAGGTTTGGTTCAAGTTTTATCCTAGAAATGAGTGAAAGTTCTTATTCTGACTACACTTGTGCCCAGCTGGAAAAGGACACAGGTCACCCAACTCATTTCACATAGGGCAACGAAGGCAGCTGAAAGTGACTTTCTGTCAATAGCATCCTTGACTGGAGTTGAACTGGTGACCTAGAGGTGAAGATGTCGATACCTCCAAACCCCCAAGTCATCCCTTGACTCCGCCCAATGAAGTTATTTTTCCATAGTTTATTTCTTCTCGTCTCTCTCCCCCATGTAAAATGACCCAGCCCATTTAGGGGAAAACATCCTCATAATGTTTTTACCTTTTTCAGTGTGTCAAACACACAAGCACAGTGTTTCAAATGGAGCTCAGACAATTCTTCCCATCCCCACATACACTACAGCACCTGTACTTTCAAATTTATTCTAGCATGGTGTCACTCCAGGACATCTTGTTTTCTGCAACAGTATCATTAATGGTAGCTCCAGGAATAGTATGGTTTAAATGCTGCTACTGAGCCTGAAAAGATTGCACAAAATAGTTTTTGTGGGTCTCCAAAGCAGCTCATTTGCAGACTGAGAATCTGGCTCAAAATAGCTAAACACATCTACAGCACCTGAAGGCATCGTTACTGGCAGTAGGACAGCCAAGGCAGTGGAGATCCCAAGTTGTCCTTGAAGCTCATGTGGAGATACAAGGCCTTGCAGATCATTGGCGATCCATGGGTTTTGTGGAGGCAAACTGCCCACTTTTTCCACAGGCATTGGGCAGGAGGGGGGCAAATTATGTTTGACCAAACAAAGAAGGAAGATGAAACTCTGAAAGTGGAAACTCATGGATTTACCTATCTCCTGTGCCAGAGGAGCACATGCAGGGGTTAAGTCTCACAGAACGTGCACTCTCTTTCAGTGTAAATTACAACAGAACTTAACATTTCAGAAGGAAAACAGAAAAGGAAAGTCTTCCAAATTTGTAACACTGAAGAACACAGTCATGTCACTTGGCTAAAAGAGATAAATCTAGTTCTAAGGTTCTTTGTTTTTTAAAAAACAGTAAAAAGGAAGGACTCATTTCAGTGCAGTTAACAAAATATCTAGTGACTCCAGCTAAGAAAGGACAGCAGATATGCAAAACAGGAACAATTTTGTATGATACGTTCCAATTTATCACGGGATAGTCACAAAACGCAAAACCTGCACCTTCTTGATACATACACTGTCACTTCAGAGCAATACCATCAAATAGAAAATGAAAAAAATCTGGAAACAGGAAGAAAAATGAAAATGAAAGCCATATAATAATGGGGAAATTGACAGCTATGTAGGTGTAAGGGGACTGTTATCCCCTTACTAACATTCAGAGCTCCCAGTACCAAAAGGGGAAGGGTCGATGGGACTGACAGTCCCCAGGGGCAATGGGGAGAGGCCAATGCTCCAGGTCAGCCTGATTGACAGCGCGGGCAGGCGAATCAGGGAGTCAGGAGGTCAGGGGTGAATCCCGTCCTCCGTGTGAGCTGAAGTGGCCTGAGTCAGAGTGAGTGGGGCCGAGCTAAGGAGAGGCCAGAGGTGAGCTGGGCCAGATCTGGAGGGGCCAGAAAAGCAGCCCAGAGACACAGACCTGCCCTGGGGGGAGAAGCTGCAGCCCAGAGACAGACCTGCCCTGGGGGGAGAAGCTGCAGCCCAGAGACAGACCTGCCCTGGGGGGAGAAGCTGCAGCAGCCAGAGGGGCCAGGGCAGCAGCCCAGGCAGCTGGAGGCAGAGCAGCAGCAGCAGCCGTGCTGAGGCAGAGGAGCTGGAGCTGAGGCAGAGGGTGGAGCTGGGGCTGGAGCAGTCCGGAGCCGGGTGTGGTGAGCAGCTGGGGAGAGCGAGGGGGACCCTGGGCAGTGGGCCCAGCGCAGGGAGACGCCTCAGCCAAGGGGCCTGCAGGCCAGACTTGCAGGGGGATCTAACCCCCGACGGGGCGGGGGCGACGCTGGGAAGAAGGGTCCTGCCACCCAGAGCCTGCGAGTGTGTGGCCACCGCCAGAGCAAGTGTCCAAGCCACAGCGTCCCTGCAGCACAGCCAGGGCCTGAGAAGGAGCCTGGGACTTGCAAAGGAACAGACTGAACTGCCCTGACATTGCAGAGACACTGTTGTGATGTTCCCTGCCACAGAGCGGGGCGATGTGTTTTCATTAGTCTTTCCCATTTTTCCTTATTCCTGTT
Source organism: Macrochelys suwanniensis (assembly GCA_033296515.1). Lineage (NCBI taxonomy): Eukaryota > Metazoa > Chordata > Testudines > Chelydridae > Macrochelys > Macrochelys suwanniensis. The sequence goes on along the minus strand of CM065775.1, from coordinate 155,701,490 downwards.
ACAAATTAATTGTTAATTAAATAATTTGCCTTTGCTTTGAATTGTATGCAGTGATCAGTGGGTCAGGGAAGCATCCTGTTTAGAGAGTACACCCCGGAGTGGGGACACCCTAGCCCCTGACCTAGGTGACCACAGCAAGGTTGGGGGTTGAGCCCCCCAGGAATCCTGGGCCCAGCCTTGTTGGGGTTACGAGGACTCTGCCAGACAGGAGAGTGCAAGGGGAGTCCTCGAGGGCAGGGAGGCCTCTGGGTAAAGGAGGTGGGAGCGAGGACTCAGATCCTTCCACTAGCCCATTTCACCGGGGTAGTGCAGAGACGAGGAAAGTTCCCCACAAGAGCGGGACTATTCCCCCGCTTACATAATTGGCGTCACGAACAGGATCCTATCCACAGGGTCCACCCCATTGGTTTACTGGTTGCATTCTGGTAGCACTGTCCAGGCCTGGTCAAGAAACCTACCATGGCTCGAATTGAAGAACTACAGGCCCAGGTTGCTGAACTTCAGTGCAGACTGTCAGACCAAGCTGAGGCATTACAACAAGCTAGAACAGAACAGAGAGAAGCCTTATCACTGGCTAAGGCTGTAATAGACCAACAGGCAGCAGAAGCTAAGAAACCCCCTACTATTTATGTCCCACGGGAGCAGAAGGTCACAGAGTTTGGTGGCTTCCCGACCAGAGCAGGAGACATTACAGTAGAGGAGTGGGTCAAGTCTGTGAAGACGGCTCTGCGTGTGCTAAGAGTACCTGAGGAAGACCATGTGGACTTCATAGAGGAACACCTCAAGGGCCAGGCGAAGGCCACTGTAAAGTTCATGGCAATGGCAGACAAGAAAGATGTGAAAAAGGTGTTTGAACTCCTCCTGGAAGTGTACGGAGACAAGGTACCTATTGGAACTCGACTAAAGGAGTTCTTTGAGAGAAAGCAGGAGCCCGGTGAAACTATCCGGGCATACGCATATGACCTTCAGGAGAGAATGAGCAAAGTGGAGCGGCGAGACTCTCAACGAGTTCCAGACCCAGATGTGTTTCTAAAAGAGCAGTTGGTGTTGGGGCTCCGGGACGACTCCCTCCGACGTGAAATGAAAAGGAGGTTTAAGGAAGAGCCCAGTAAAAAGTTCCATGAACTCATGCAGGCTGCCATTATGTGGTCAGAAGAAGAGGAAGTTCCTGGGGCAGAGAGGGCCAAGCCTAAACCCCATACACAAAGTGGGGGCCTAGTGAATGCAGCTGCTGGGGAAAAGGCCCTGCCCCAAACACAGCTAACATTGGAAAGCCTAAGTGAAGCTGTCCAAAAACTGGCTGTCCAACAGGGGGAGATGCTGAAAGTGATGACTGAGGTGATGAAAGGAAATACCTCCACTAATGTGCCAAAATATCCAAGAGCTCCAGGATCCCGAAGATCTCCACTGAAGGATGAGCTAGGGAGGTACATTTGTTACACCTGTGAAAGGCCAGGACATACTAGCCGAGATTGTACACTGAGAAGGAGACCAGAGTCCCAGGCACTCGAAATCGGTGGGGCACCAGGAGCGAGTGGTCCATCTACAGTAGAAGGCCAAGCAGTGGCAGAAGGATTCCTAGGCCTCTCCTTCGTGGAAAATCACTCTGCATACAGTGATGGGAGGAACATGGGCAGGACCAGCATATCTAGCGACTTCTGTAAGCGAGCATTTGGAGACTGTCTAACTGCTGAAGTATGTATAGCAGGGGTAAAAACCAGATGTTTGTTAGATACTGGCTCAGAAGTCACCACCATTACTGAATCACATTTTCAAAAATACTTGAAAGACAAGGAGCTGACCATGCACAACACACAGTTTGTACATCTAACAGCAGTTAATGGACTGGCAATCCCAGTGGTGGGATGCCTCGAAGCAGACATCGACTACATGGGCCAGACACTGCCAGGGAAATGCATCTTCATCCTGAAAGACAAGGCCTCTGAAGGGAGCCATATAGGAGAAGGAGTCCCAGGGATTCTGGGGATGAACATCATTAGTGAGCTGAAAGAGCTACAGTTGCCAGTAAAAGGAACAAGGAGGATGAACCGTCATGGGCACTCTAAGAGGAATGCTGTGCTGAGTGGAGTACTGGCTCGAGCGGAGAGGCAGAGTCATTCCCTGGGCCCCACAAGGTGGATTGGAAATGTTAAAGTTGGCAGAAACCGGAAGACCATTATTTCTCCTTGGAGAGAGAAGATCCTTCATGAACGCTGCTGGATGCCAGGAAATACCAATGAATATCGAGTGCTGGTAGAGCCTACATCTGGGTCAAGCCTACCTAAGGGACTTCAGTCAGCCAATGTATTGACTAGTGCCATCAAAGGAAGAGTACCAGTGAGTCTTTTAAACCCAAGCGTGAAGGCTATGGAGTTGCAGCCTGAGGAGGCGATCCCTCAGGTGAAGGTAACATTTGGGGAGAAGGGAGAACAAGTTACCTTTCCTCAAGAAAGATGTGGTGGGAGACTGCCAGTTCCAGTTCAAGCGGTATGCCAAGGGCTGATTCCTGCACAGGTGGCTAACTTAAGGGTGTTGCCAGAGAAGCATCAAGTAGCCTTTTCTAAGGATGAGGTGACCAATTTTGATGACTGGGTCAAAGGTGTCCATTACAGGCCAAAGACAACCAGCAAAGTTGCTCTCAGTACAGCTAAAGACACAGCCCAAAGTAGGAAAAGGACTTATGATTGCAAGTCCAGTGGGGCTCTCATCAGGCCTGGTGACTGTGTACTAGTTCGTAACCATGGACAACAGGGGCGTAATAAAATACAGGACAAGTGGGAGTCAAATCCCCACATTGTAGTTGCTCACAACAATCCCGAGCTACCAGTTTATACCATCCGGCCTGAGCGAGGAGGTCCTGAGAGACTAGTACATAGGGATCAACTAAAACATTGCACTCTTAGTCCAGTCAGGGACCATAGGAGGCGTACATCAGCACACCCTGAGGAGATGGAAACCAATTGGGGGATGGTTCTAGTCCCACAAACTGAGTACAGAGGGGAACAGAGTGGGGCAAACACAAACCCTAACAAGAATGGCCAGATCCCTCAAGCTGACCCAGTATTACCCGAGGACAGGGAAATAGAAAATATGGGTAATGAACCACCAGTTTTAAGAAGGTCCCAGAGGGCTAATAAGGATGTACTGCCTGTTAACTTTAGAGATGATTATGTGATTGGTTCTATGTAGTGTTTTAATTAATATTGTTATGTATAGTATGAAGTAGATGTGAAATGTTTAATATGTTAAATGTTCTTTTGATGTTAATGGGTTTGATATGATGTGGGTATATGTTGTTAATAATGGGTCCGGAGGTATTAGTGTAAACATTGTGGTTGTGGCAGTATTTTAGCAAGGGGGAATGTAAGGGGACTGTTATCCCCTTACTAACATTCAGAGCTCCCAGTACCAAAAGGGGAAGGGTCGATGGGACTGACAGTCCCCAGGGGCAATGGGGAGAGGCCAATGCTCCAGGTCAGCCTGATTGACAGGGCGGGCAGGCGAATCAGGGAGTCAGGAGGTCAGGGGTGAATCCCGTCCTCCGTGTGAGCTGAAGTGGCCTGAGTCAGAGTGAGTGGGGCCGAGCTAAGGAGAGGCCAGAGGTGAGCTGGGCCAGATCTGGAGGGGCCAGAAAAGCAGCCCAGAGACACAGACCTGCCCTGGGGGGAGAAGCTGCAGCCCAGAGACAGACCTGCCCTGGGGGGAGAAGCTGCAGCAGCCAGAGGGGCCAGGGCAGCAGCCCAGGCAGCTGGAGGCAGAGCAGCAGCAGCAGCCGTGCTGAGGCAGAGGAGCTGGAGCTGAGGCAGAGCGGTGGAGCTGGGGCTGGAGCAGTCCGGAGCCGGGTGTGGTGAGCAGCTGGGGAGAGCGAGGGGGACCCTGGGCAGTGGGCCCAGCGCAGGGAGACGCCTCAGCCAAGGGGCCCTGCAGGCCAGACTTGCAGGGGGATCTAAACCCCTTGACAGGGCGGGGGCGACGCTGGGAAGAAGGGTCCTGCCACCCAGAGCCTGCGAGCGTGTGGCCACCGCCAGAGCAAGTGTCCAAGCCACAGCGTCCCTGCAGCACAGCCAAGGCCTGAGAAGGAGCCTGGGACTTGCAAAGGAACAGACTGAACTGCCCTGACATTGCAGAGACACTGTTGTGATGTTCCCTGCCACAGAGCGGGGCGATGTGTTTTCATTAGTCTTTCCCATTTTTCCTTATTCCTGTTACAAATTAATTGTTAATTAAATAATTTGCCTTTGCTTTGTATTGTATGCAGTGATCAGTGGGTCAGGGAAGCATCCTGTTTAGAGAGTACACCCCGGAGTGGGGACACCCTAGCCCCTGACCTAGGTGACCACAGCAAGGTTGGGGGTTGAGCCCCCCAGGAATCCTGGGCCCAGCCTTGTTGGGGTTACGAGGACTCTGCCAGACAGGAGAGTGCAAGGGGAGTCCTCGAGGGCAGGGAGGCCTCTGGGTAAAGGAGGTGGGAGCGAGGACTCAGATCCTTCCACTAGCCCATTTCACCGGGGTAGTGCAGAGACGAGGAAAGTTCCCCACAAGAGCGGGACTATTCCCCCGCTTACATAGGTTTCGGTAATGCACCCTACATGAAGTTCATTGCTTTCCATTACGAAAGGACAATTTACACATAATAAAAGGTTCTTCATTTTTTATTTGGGATAGCTAATTTGATTTAAAAAAATTTTGGTCAGGGAAACAAGCGTATTTATTAGGGCACACTTCTGCTGCCACTGGCTTCTATGGCTACAGGACTGGACATCCAGGGTGAGATCCTGACCTCACTGAAATCAATGTCAAAACTCTACTAACTTCAGTAGTTTGAGATTTCACCCAAAGTCTCTCTAGTGCTAATTATTCAGCTACATTTTAACCCAGTCCCCAGTCTTGTGAACTGCTATGCATATGACTAACTATACTCACATACCTAGAAAGATTGGGCCTTTAGATTGTAAGATCCCCCATGGCTTACTCTCTCTGTAAAGTGCCATCCACATTTTTTGTGCTATATGCAAAAGTAAAGTAACTGAAGAATGCAAAATATTTTTTCTATGTGGTGGCAAACACTACTGCAATCATAGCTCCACTGCATGACGTTCAAACTGAAAGAAAGCTGTACTCCACTAGGCAACACCACAGAGATCTTGTATAAACAAAGTGGTTATTGTGTGCATAAAATCCAATAGAGGAGAGAAATCCCTGCATGTACTCACAGCTCTCAATTAGGTCTTCAGGGCTCAGAGTCATTTGGGATCCTTGCCATGTGGCCAAGTAATGGCAAAAATTCAACCTTAATTTCCTGTGAAATTGATGGATTTCCCAAATCTTGGCAAATGCTATATACTGCTTAATTGGACCATGTTAGATTCAACTCATTAAACTACTGCTGTCTAAAGTGTACTGGCCTTTTTTCTTCCATGTATCATAAATACTTCGGGGTATTTTTTCCCTTCCAGCCTCAGGGGTGCAACATCATGAATATTCATGAGCCATTACTAAGTAAAAATAAATTCCTCACCTAGTTTGTTAGCAGAAAAATGTCAGATTAAGCTTGAATATATGGTGATCTAGTTTTGCTGTCAACGTTTTTTTTCCCCCCCTTAAAGATCTAAATGGGAGATGGAATATACAGTACACAGATTCCCAATGTTTAAATTTTCATCTTAAAATGTAAGCTGTACAGTGTTAAGAACAAAATACGCCACACAGGGAGAAACTGCCTCCCCCAACTAATGAATTTAAATAAAAAAAAATTACTGATTACCAAATTACAGTTTACCACATGAATTCTGATTAGTAGGAAGGAAAATCTATTATTTCAAGAAAAAAATTGACCTTGGCATTCAAGTAGGACAAACTCTACTTTGAAAGTGACAAACATTACAATTATTTCTTTAAGAACTCTTTACAAGAAATTTCCTCAACTAATAATAGGCTCATGACAAGACTGCAACCAAGGTAATGTGTGTGTATTTTGTTTTATATAATATTTTAAATGTTCTATCATTATAATGTTCACATAAATAGAAGCTTGTATGGAAGTAGGAGACATGGGAAGAGAGAGTTTGTTTGGGTTACAAAAGGTCCAACCACACTGAAGTCAATGAAAAAACTGCCAGTGATTTCAATAGACACATAGGTTGTGGGAGGAAATATATTTTATTGGATAAGCTTTTGAGCTATGCAGAGCTCTTCTTCAGGTCTGAGAAATGTACTAAGAGTGTCACTGCTAAATACAGGGTGGAACAGATTGTTTAGTATACGTAGTTAACACATCATAAGAGACCATTCAAGGTGAGGTGGCCTGTTAACACCTCTGCAGTCATAGGACAAAAAGGGTGGCTAGTGGGTTACAGGTTGTTGTAATAAGCCATAAATCCAGGCTTTTATTAAGAGCATAATTTTTAATATCTTGCAAAGTTACAAATTTAAGATCCTAGTCTAGTGTTTCTTTTGAGAATGAGAACTGAGAGGTCAGATATGAAGTGATCATTTAATGAAAAGTATTCTCCCACAGGTGAAATGGTGTTTTTATCTTTCATCATTTTTCTTTGAGAGTTCATTTGTAGTGATTGTGTGGTTTCGCCCACATAGTTGTTATTGGGACATTTCGTGCACTGGATGAGGTACACCACATGTTCATAGAATCATAGAATATCAGGGTTGGAAGGGACCTCAGGAGGTCATCTAGTCCAACCCCCTGCTCAAAGCAGGATCAAACCCAACTAAATCATCCCAGCCAGGGCTTTGTCAAGCCTGACCTTAAAAACCTCTAAGGAAGGAGATTCCACCACCTCCCTAGGTAACCTATTCCAGTGCTTGTTCTGTCATCTTCTACCACTGAGAACAGTCTAGATCCATCCTCTTTGGAACCCCCTTTCAGGTAGTTGAAAGCAGCTATCAAATCCCCCCTCATTCTTCTCTTCTGCAGGCTAAACAATCCCAGTTCCCTCAGCCTCTCCTCATAAGTCATGTGCTCCAGTCCCCTAATCATTTTTGTTGCCCTCCGCTGGACTCTTTCCAATTTATCCACATCCTTCTTGTAGTGTGGGGCCCAAAACTGGACACAGTACTCCAAATGAGGCCTCACCAGTGCCGAATAGAGGGGAATAATCACGTCCCTCAGTCTGCTGGAAATGCCCCTACTTATACAACCCAAAATGCCATTAGCCTTCTTGGCAACAAGGGCACACTGTTGACTCATATTCAGCTTTTCGTCCACCGTAACCCCTAGGTCCTTTTCTGCAGAACTGCTGCCCAGCCATTCGGTCCCTAGTCTGTAGCAGTGCATGGGATTCTTCCGTCCTAAGTGCAGGACTCTGCACTTGTCCTTGTTGAACCTCATCAGATTTCTTTTGGCCCAATCCTCTAATTTGTCTAGGTCCCTCTGTATCCTATCCCTACCCTCCAGCGTATCAACCACTCCTCCCAGTTTAGTGTCATCTGCAAACTTGCTAAGGGTGCAGTCCACACCATCCTCCAGATCGTTAATGAAGATGTTGAACAAAACCGGCCCCAGCACCGACCCTTGGGGCACTCCACTTGATACCGGCTGCCAACTAGACATGGAACCATTGATCACTACCCGTTGAGCCCGACCATCTAGCCAGTTTTCTATCCACCTTACTGTCCATTCATCCAGCCCATACTTCTTTAACTTGCTGGCAAGAATACTGTGGGAGACTGTATCAAAAGCTTTGCTAAAGTCAAGAAATAGCACATCCACTGCTTTCCCCTCATCCACAGAACCAGTTATCTCATCATAGAAGGCAATTAGGTTAGTCAGGCATGACTTGCCCTTGGTGAATCCATGCTGACTGTTCCTGATCATTTTCCCCTCCTTTAAGTGGTTCAGAATTGATTCCTTGAGGACCTGTACCATGATTTTTCCAGGGACTGAGGTGAGACTGACTGGCCTGTAGTTCCCCGGATCTTCCTTCTTCCCTTTTTTAAAGATGGGCACTACATTAGCTTTTTTCCAGTCATCCAGGACCTCCCCCGATTGCCATGATTTTTCAAAGATAATGGCCAATGGCTCTGCAATCTCATCGGCCAACTCCTTTAGCACCCTCGGATGCAGTGCATCCGGCCCCATGGACTTGTGCTCGTCCAGCTTTTCTAAATAGTCCCGAACTATTTCTTTCTCCACAGAGGGCTGGTCACCTCCTCCCCATACCGTGCTGCGGAGTGCAGCTGTCTGGGAGCTGACCTTGTCTGTGAAGACAGAGGCAAAAAAAGCATTGAGTACACTAGCTTTCTCCACATCCTCTGTCACTAGGTTCCCTCCCTCATTCAGCAAGGGGCCCACACTTTCCTTGACTTTCTTCTTGTTGCTAACATACCTGAAGAAACCCTTCTTGTTACTCCTAACATCTCCAGCTAGCTGCAACTCCAAGCATGATTTGGCCTTCCTAATTTCACTCCTGCATGCCCGAGCAATACTTTTATACTCCTCCCTGGTCATTAGTCCAATCTTCCACTTCTTGTAAGCTGCTTTTTTGTGTTTAAGATGAGCAAGGATTACACTGTTAAGCCAAGCTGGTCGCCTGCCATATTTGCTTTTCTTCCTACACATCGGGATGGTTTGTTCCTGCAACCTCAATAAGGATTCTTTAAAATACAGCCAGCTTTCCTCGACTCCTTTCCCCGTCATGTTATTCTCCCAGGGGACCTTGCCCATCAGTTCCCTGAGGGAGTCAAAGTCTGCTTTTCTGAAGTCCAGGGTCTCTGTTCTACTGCTCTCCTTTCTTCCTTGTGTCAGGATTCTGAACTCGACCATCTCATCGTCACTGCCTCCCAGGTTCCCATCCACTATTGCTTCCTCTACTACTTCTTCCCTGTTTGTGAGCAGCAGGTCAAGAAGAGCTTTTCCCCTAGTTGGTTCCTCCAGCACTTGCACCAGGAAATTGTCCCCTACACTTTCCAAAAACTTCCTGGATTGTCTGTGCACCGCTGTATTGCTCTCCCAGCAGATATCGGGGTGATTAAAGTCACCCATGAGAACCAGGGCCTGTGATCTAGCAACTTCTGTTAGTTGCTGGAAGAAAGCCTCGTCCACCTCATCCCCCTGATCTGGTGGTCTGTAGCAGACTCCCACCACGACATTACCCTTGTTGCTCCCACTTCTAAATTTAATCCAGAGACTCTCAGGTTTTTCTGCAGTTTCATACTGGAGCTCTGAGCAGTCATACTGCTCTCTTACATACAACGCAACTCCCCCACCTTTTCTGCCCTGCCTATCCTTCCTGAACAGTTTATATCCATCCATGACAGTACTCCAATCATATGAGTTATCCCACCAAGTCTCTGTTATTCCAATTACATCATAATTCCTTGACTGTGCCAGGACTTCCAGTTCTCCCTGCTTATTCCCCAGGCTTCTTGCATTTGTGTATAGGCATTTAAGATAACTCATCGATCGTCCTGCTGTCCCAGTATAGGGCAGGAGCCCTCCCCTCTTGCACTCACCTACTTGTGCTTCCTCCCGATATCCCACTTCCCCACTTACCTTGGGGCTTTGGTCTCCTTCCCCCGGTGAACCTAGTTTAAAGCCCTCCTCACTAGGTTAGCCAGCCTGCTTCCAAAGATGCTCTTCCCTCTCGTCGTCAGGTGGAGCCCGTCTCTGCCTAGCACTCCTTCTTGGAACACCATCCCATGGTCAAAGAATCCAAACCCTTCTCTCCAACACCATCTGCGTAGCCATTCGTTGACTTCCACGATTCAACGGTCTCTACCCCGGCCTTTTCCTGCCACAGGGAGGATAGACGAGAACACCACTTGCGCCTCATACGTTGTTGTGATAGGCATGTGTTGGACTCATGGATCTTGAACAGTGTGTTTGGGAGGAGTACTGACTATCGTAGCAGTGGAGATATGTCTGCAGGTTTCGCATCTCTTGTCCTGGCAGGGTCTGGTGTCGCTTTGAGTTGGTCCAGTAAAAGATATTACCTCCCCCACCTTGTCTCTCTAATATCCTGGGACCAACATGGCTACACCAACACTGCAAACAACCAATTTAAATAGCAGTTGGATGAGATCCACCGTGCTTAACCACAGGAAGTAATCCTGCAGTCCTCACTCAGGCAAAAATCTCACTTCCTTCAGGAAGTGTTTTACCTAAAAAAACACTGCATACTTTGGACCCATAAACAACCCATGATAAATTACATTATTCTAATTCTCATCTGCTGTTGAATAAACTCCTTAAATTAATTTATTTACCAGAATTTATACTGGTGTGCAAAGAGCACTACAAAAAATCCAGACACTAAAAAAAAAATGTATTTTCAAACAATATTAAGTTTTGCACTTTAAGTTTGAATACAAGTCTTGTCAGTTGTATGGCCTAAACCAGGACCCAGTCTTGCAAACACCTTCTATCAGGAGCAGCACTTACTACTGTGAAAAGGCTCAGAAATACATTTTTGCCAGATTTGGTCCATAAGCATCATGGTCTATATTAGAGAAATAAGCAGATAGCTGGAGGAGTTTTGCATTTAATGTTATTATCTGAATTACATAAAGGTACCAGGAGAAATTTTCAAAACTGAGTAAAGGATTAAATAATTTTTTTATAGACTTTAGTGTCTTTATCCGTTTGCTTTGAAAATGTTAACCAGTGTGTACCATAGTCTACCAATCCTACTAGTAAATATACATAGTTCTACATAAAACACTGTTAAAGTTGCAAAGTTAAGCACTTAAAAGTTAAGAATGCAAGAATTAAGGTCGCTCATGCGATCTTAATTTGATCTCTTTGAATGTATGGATTAATATAGCCTTATCCAACAAAGCCAAAAAACAGAATTTAGCTTTCCTGGATTCCAATCCAGGGCCTTAAATTCAAGAGAACATCCTTCCTTGCAACCCTCTACCTCAATCATCCTCTGCCTTGGGCATTGAGTGAGAAAGGGGTTCTGTAGAACAAAGAATATGTGATCATGTAATTATAGACTGTATTTTAATGCATACACAGAAGAGGGCTGAAAGAACATTGCAGGAGCAACATGAATCCTGGAATTTCCTAACTTTTGAACGCTTGACTCTGCAACCTTAGTGTTTTAACATAGTTTTCTGTAAACAATTTCTTAATGATTCTTTCTTGAAGGAAAATTAATCACAACCCTTCCCTTCCAAACTCCATCATGTGGAACCATGTTTACCTCCTGCATGGGAAGAAAAGGAAGGAACATAGAATCTAGGGTCCACAGCACAACCTCTACCACTTGAGCTAATGGTGTAATAGTTTGTGGTAAATATTTGTTATTCTATATATGGACCAGTCACTAGAAGGACACAAGACACATACTTTACTAGAGGCTTGCACAACTATTTGCTAGACAGCAGAGGAATGTTAACATTAATAATTTTTCCACATGGACAGTTTACTTTGCCTTTGGACATGTGGAGATTATTAACGTTCTGCATGTTCTCTCATTAGTTCTAACAGATCTATATTAAAATGTCCCTGTCAGGGTTCCCTCCCAACTCTAAACTCTAGGGTAAAGACGTGGGGACCCGCATGAAGAGCTCCTAAACTTATTTCTACCAGCTTAGGTTAAAACCCCCAAGGTACAAAATTCCCTGCACCCTGAGAAATGCTTCTCTCACTGCCACCATCAAGTGTTTTAAACAGGAATCCAGGAAAGGAACCACTTGAAGTTCCCCTTCCCCCCAAAATACCCTCTCAAGCCCGTACACCCCCTTTCCTGGGAAGCTTGAGAACAATCTCCTAACCAATTGGTTACACAGTGATCTAAAAACCCACCCCCTGGGTTTTTAAAACCATAGAAAACAGTCAGCTTCTTAAAAGAAGGATTTTATTAAAACAAAGAAGGTAAAATCATCTCTGTAAAATCAGGATGGTAACTATTTTACAGGGTACTCAATTTCCAAACTCAGAGGGATTCCCCCTCTGGACAAAACCTTAAAGTTACAGAAAAAACAGGAATAACCCCTCCCTCTAACACAGGGAAAGCTCACCAAGCAAAACAAACAGAAACCTACTTACTATGCTGACTAAACTTACTTTAGAAAAGTGAGGTTTGGTGAGAAGATGACTGGTTGAGGAGATTGATTTTCTGCAGGTACTTCTTGTCTCCCAAGATCACTCTGACTCAGACAAAGAGCCACACACAAAGCCTTCCCCCCTCCCAAGACTTGAAAGTATCTTGTCCCCTCATTGGTCAGATGCCAGCCAGCTCAGGTGTCAGTCTGGCTACCTGCATTTCTTAACCCTTTACTGGTACGAGGATTTTATAGCACTGCATCAGACCCTCTCCCCCTTCCCTTTATATTTATGACAGTCCCTATCATAGCTAGAAAAAAGAACCAACAGGCATTTAGACTTAAAGATGGAATATTCACACGGTAGTATTGGGCTAGCTTCCCAACTGGAGTACGATGTAGTTCCATTTAAATAAATGGAACTACCCCAACTGACATCAGCTGAAGATCTAATTGATTTTAAGTTCTTCAGGGGCTGTGTCTGTACAGCGTCAAATACAATGGAGTCCTGGTTTAATACAGAGACCGAGCTGGACAAATCTTAGAGAGCATGGAAGGCCAAATACTTCACTCGTACTTCTAAATCCTGCTGTAAAGAAAGGAGAGTGGCTGAGGACAGCAAAACAAGCTACGTGATGATACTTCCTAGGGTGGTGTGTCTGACTAGACCCAGTTCCAGAGAGATCAGAAAGAAAGCCCTGTAAGTTGAGCTAAGAATCCCAAGAATACTTCATGCTTGTTTATATTTTTGCTTGTTTCTAAGTTAAAGGAAATGAAACATGTTGTACTGGTGAGAGAGCACTTGCATTAACAAAAATAATTATAGCTTCTGGGGCATTTTAAATTGAGCTAATTGCCTTGAATGACCTGCTGGTAACTGTAATTCTGTTCTTGTTTTGCTAATTTTTTTCTCAAAAATATTTCATTACACAGTTATGATCTTCTTGGTTCAGTCAATGTGCCAAATACATCCAACACAGTTACTCTGTAAATACCGCAGCGTGTAGCTTTATTAAACTCATGTAATGTTTGCTACTGCTGAAGTTTAGAATTTCTTGTACCGTATACTATTTTCAGATACTTGTATGTCATCTCATGCTTCATCATATCCTTCATTATGTTTTATCTCCCCAAGAAGACATAGCAAATTTTGCAAAAGAAATCTGAGGCCAGACAGTATCATGATGAATGCTGACCTTAACATTTACAAGGTATTTGAGCAAGAACAACAGTGGATCATGACACTTATTTTGAGAACTTGGCAAAGAAGGCAGAAAAGGGAACAAGATGTAATAAGTTATGACCTGCATTCAGAGCTATTCAATAACTTTGATCCAAAACTGAACTTTGTTTGGGGTTTATGCTGGTAAACAAGGCTGATGGTAAAACGTGCTTAAATCTAAGAAGTCCTGCTTAGATGGAAAGAATATTATAAGTCTGCACTTAACTATCCTGAAGTGACTCAGGGTTCATATCTGGACACATTAGCAGTAGATGCAATCTCTGACCCTGAAACATGTGTAGATGCACCTATGTTGGAAAAGGTTTGCTGTGCCATAAAGAAACTGCAAAGCAGGCATGCTGATGGATCTGACAGCATAGAATCCAAACTTTTCAGTGGTGCCATAGAGTTCACACGTGTAGCGCTGCATCAATTCTTGGTTCAAAACTGGACTATTGGGAAGGTACCAGCAGAGTGGAAAGGAGGGATCATTGTCCTACTCAATAAGGGAAATGCCTATGCACTGAGTGCAGTAGTTACAGGCCTGTAATTCTGCTCTCTGTTCCCAGAAAAGTCCTCACACACGTCCTACTCGCTCAGCTTCTTCCTCTCCTTGTGAAACGTCATTGCCCAGAGCAATCGGGTTTCACTTCCAGGAGATCTACAATGGACACTATACTTGCTCTCCATCTTTTATCTGAAACCCATTGTAAATTCAACCGGCCTTTGACAGCAGCATGCATAGACCTAAAGGCAGCCTTCAATTCTGTCGATAGAGCTGTCTTCTAGAAGGCCCTCCGAGGCATCAGTGTTCCCGGCATCCTCCTGAGGCGAACTGAAGTGCTACATAATGACTCAGGGGCACAGGTACACTGGGGGACCTATAGGTCTGACAGGTTTCACACTAGATCCAAGGTGGAGCAGGGATGTGTCCTGGTTCCAGCCTTATTCTGCCACACAATGGATTGGCTCCTTGAACATATCTCTGCAAATACTGGTATAAATGTCAGTTCAACTTCTTTTACTGACCTGGATTATGCAGATGATGTCATTCGCTTCAATCAGGATGCAAACAATCCCAAAGACACAGTAGAGAGCTTTCAGCACAAGGCAGTTGCCCTTGGGTTAAGATTTCTTGGGCAAAAACAAAAATCCAGATTGTTGGCATAAAAGTTGTGATACAAGACATCTTTGCTGAAGCAAGACATCAGGAGCTGGAGACACTTCATATGCATTGCCAATGGCAACTATTGGATATAACATGGTTTGAATTTATCAGTAACGGGGATGTATCATTGAGAACTGGCCTTGAGAACACTGAAGCCATCCGCCACCGCTGGCTGGCCCTTTCTGGTCCTGTTGCCCACCTTGGAGACAAAGTCCCCACACACTGAGCTTTGAAGATTGGACTTGAAGTCAGAAGGGGACACTGCCCAGTCATGGACTGGCAGTGGTCACGCAGTAGTCCACAATTAACTTGGCTTTATCAGATCAGTACTAACCCTGTGGAGCTCCTAGACACCTGGAATAAAGCCATACAGTGTGGCCGTGGACATTCAACACTACGGACCTCCATTGTCTAAATGTATTTGATTGTTTTACCCAAGAAGATACAAACCATCATGGTTTTCTGAAGTTTAGTGTACTTAGACTGTGTAATGTACTCATCTGGAGTACTGTGTCCAGTTTTGGGCCCCACACTACAAGAATGATGTGGAAAAATTGGAAAAAGAGTCCAACAGAGGGCAACAAAAATGATTAGGGTGATGGAGAATATGAGTTATGAGGAGAGGCTGAGGGAACTGGGATTGTTTAGTTTGCAGAAGAGAAGGAGGAGAGGGGGATTTGATAGCTGCTTTGAACTACCTGAATGGGGGTTCCAAAGAGGATGGATCTAGACTGTTCTCAGTGGTACCAGATGGCAGAACAAGGAGTAATGGTCTCAAGTTGCTGTGGGGGAGGTTTAGGTTGGATATTAGGAAAAACTTTTTCACTAGGAGAGTGGTGAAGCACTGGAATGGGTTACCTAGGGAGGTGGTGGAATCTCCTTCCTTAGAGGCTTTTAAGGACAGGCTTGATAAAGCCCTGGCTGGGATGATTTAGTTGGGAATTGGTCCTGCTTTGAGCAGGGGGTTGGACTAGATGACCTCCTGAGGTCCCTTCCAACCCTGATATTCTATTATTCTATTCTATGATTCTATGAATGTAAACTTTGACATTACTCCTTCCTTTTAGATATGAGACAAAAGCTTATGATGACAATTCTTCACTCACTCGCATCATGTGTAACTCTATTGACTACTATAGAGTTACTTCTGATTTACACTGGTGTGAGTGGGAGAATCAAAACCACATTTCACATAATCTGGAGTTTTGGTCCATACAAAAAGCAGAACATCTTGTGCTCAGAGATTCACTCTGTGTGTGTGATGCAGAAATCAGAATAAATCTAGATGAACATACTGTAATTGTTATTGGATAGTACAAACATGCCAATTTCTAGAAAATGCCCTGTTCTAATTTTGGGCTGACACGGTGTCAAGTGTTTCCCACTGACCTTTTTGCAGATTAAAGTGTTATTTCTCACCACCACTTCTAAATGATTGCTCTGCTATTCAGCACTATGTTGATCAACTTGGGTTACATTTTGCTAGGATGATCTCAGACTGATGTGATACGAAAGCATTTTTTTTTCCAAGAGATAGAGGGTATTCTGCTGCTAGGCAATCAAAGTCATTTTGCTTATTTAAATTTGTAAAATGCTATACTAACGGTAAAACTTTATTTTATAAATATTGCTGTAGAAGCTGGAGTGCTTCAATCATGTCTTAAATGAAAGTGATTAGAGTTTATAAACATTAATTGAGAAGTGGAGTTTGGATTACATTGACATTTTTCACAGAAAAACTAGTCATTTACTTTTTGTGTGTGTATATTTTCTATTTGAAAAAGTTAGGAAAACCCCGCTTACTCTCACTTTTTTACTTACTAGTGGTGGAAAAAATGAACATTCAAAATTAAAGCTTCATTTCAATTTTTTTCAAAATCTAAAAAGGGAAAATGTTTGAACTCAATAAAATCTTAATTTTATGCAAAAATTCACAAACAAAACCCTTCAAAACAACTCAAATTTCAACCTGCAGTGTTGAAGGAATGCAATAATATATACCCTCCCTAAATGACATCATTGTGATTTGGGGTATTAGAAAGCAGATTAGGACCATATTTTGTTACATTAATAAAAGTACAAGAAATACTTTTAAAAAGTTATAGCTTTCTGAGTTTACAGCAACAGAATATTTTCATACTTTAGTGAACTATACATGGGTAGATGAGTGTCACATATTTGCTACTGCCAGAAAAAACTGTCTATCCATGTTTTCCAAACCTACCAATTCTCCATTTAGAGATTCAGGTACTAGATCAGTGAACAGTGAAATCCTAGCCCCACTGAAGTCAATAGGAGTTTCGCCATAGACTTCACTAGGGCCAGGATTTCACCCTAGCCAATAAAATTACATGGTTAATTATTGCTGCAAGGAGTAATTTACTTCTTTTGCCTATAACAATTAAATGTTACTTATAAGTTTGGATTTGCCTAACACAGTGTCACGGATCAGCTCTCAGTGCCTCTTTCTTCTCCCTCTCTTCGTCTGTCTTGTCTATTTAGATTGTAAAATCTTTGCAGAAGATAGTGGCTCATGTTATGTGTTTCTACAGCATGTACTATACTGGGGCCCTGATTTTGGTTGGGATCTCTAGATACTATCATAATACAAATAATAATTAGTAATCATGTTTGTTTCATAATCCATCATTTTTAATATTTCAAAATTTAAGTATAAATGTAATTTTTAACTAGCTGAAGTGACTTGCCCAAGGTCACACAGTAGGTCAGGGATCGGCAACCTTTGGCACAAGGCCCGCCAGGGTAAGCCCCCTGGTGGGCCAGGTCGGTTTGTTTACTTGCTGCATCCACAGGATCGGCCGATCGCAGCTCCCAGTGGCTGCGGTTCATCGTTCCAGGCCAATGCGGGCTGCGGGAAGCGGCGCGGGCCAAGGGATGTGCTGT
Source organism: Macrochelys suwanniensis (assembly GCA_033296515.1). Classification (NCBI taxonomy): domain Eukaryota; kingdom Metazoa; phylum Chordata; order Testudines; family Chelydridae; genus Macrochelys; species Macrochelys suwanniensis. The sequence goes on along the minus strand of CM065775.1, from coordinate 155,684,190 downwards.
CCGCCGCTTCCCGCAGCCCCCACATTGGCCTGGAATAGCGAAACGTGGCCAGTGGGATCTGTGATCGGCCAAACCTGCGGACGCGGCAGGTAAACAAAACTGGCCTGGCCCACCAGGGGGCTTACCCTGGCGGGCCGCATGCCAAAGGTTGCCGATCCCTGCAGTAGGTCTTTAGCAGAGCCAGTAACAGAACCAAGGGTTCCTAAATTTCAGTTTAGTACTCTAGCCACTGGACCATGGCACTAAACTTCTTTCAAATGAATTAAAATTAGAAAAATTATTTCTGCAGCATTAATCATTGGAATACAGGTTATCATGTCTCTTACATCTCTTCAGTCTAAATACCAGGGCTCCAATCTGACAGGAAATTGAATTAACGGTAGATATTTTTTTATGTTAATATGTTAAGCAAGAGTGTTTTCCTTCTCAGTTTATGGATTTACAAATGGCTTTGTTTTACAAAGTGGGCATATGCTGCCAGAGCTGTTGCCAACAGTAGCAATGTCTGATTACTGGGATTTTTGCCTGTTCTTGCCTACTACTCATTGCTACTTTGAAGAAAAGTGCAAAGGAATGTAAGAGAAGGCATAAAGGAGAAATATTGGTAGCATTTCCATCTCTAAAAGTAAATGGTAGAAAGAGTAAAACATGCAAAATATGATGTCATCCTCTTCAGTCAGGATGCAAATGAACTGACATACTGCAAACGAACTGACAGCACTTACATGGGAAGAGTCGTTGGTTACAGGATCGAGTTACTTGATCTATTGTTCTATTATAAACATCAAAGGAGAGATTCAGAGCTCTGAACAAACCAGTTTTAGATGGATTATCATTTCTGGCAAAATAATAGTGTAAAATCAGGTTGAAATAACCAAGATAATGTGATATATAACTGAGGCAGATCACAGAGGAGAGGAACTAAATTCACTGCTACAGAGCTGAAACAAAATGACTTTCAAACAATTGACTTTAATACATTCTTCTATTTATCTAAGAGGAAAGTCTAGATTAAGAGAAATAGATTGTTCCTTAAAATCTATGTACTGTGACAGATTCAGACCAGAAGAATATAAGAGAGTGGTGGCAGGCAGGTATATCAGCCTTCAGAATGAGCAGGTCCTTGTTCCCTGGATAGCCAAACAAAGGCTACTCCAGGCCAATTAAGGTACCTGATGCCAATTAACCAGTTAAGGCCATTAGGCTGATGGAGACAGCTGGAACCAATCAAGGTCCCACTTATACTGTTTAAAGCTCTCCTTCCAGTGCCCTCCAAGAGGCTGAGGTGAAAGGAGCTGGAGGAGAGGAAGCATTGCTGAATCCTGAGGTAAGGGTGACGCTAGGAAAAGGGGACCACGGGGGAAATGGTCCAGGGAATCAAAGTGGTGTCAGTGATGAAGGGAAAGCCACCAACAGCTGCTAACATTAGGGTCCCTCGGCTGGAACCCGGAGTAGAGGGTGGGCCCAGGTTCCCCCCCACCCATACTCTACAGGGATCCCCTGGAGAAGGGAAGCAGGACTCAGTCCAGGCAGGAGATTGAACTGTGCCTACTGAGCTCTACGGAGCAACAGAGATTGTGGGGTATTCCCCTTTCCCATCTCCCATACTGGCCGGTGACGAAAGTAACTCAATAGGTTGTGACTCTTGCTGCTACACTGAGAAAGGGAGGTCACATTGGGGCCTTATCGAGTTTGAGGCCACTGAATCTGCCCAGAAGCGCGGGACCCACCAACACAGGCTCGGGACTTTGTCACAGTACACATGAAGCAACAATGTCAACTTCTCTGGTTTTACATAATACCATATAATAAAAAAAACACGTCAAGTATTAATAGCTTTTTGGGGAATTTCAGATGATGCCTAATTAAATATTGCAAACATAAAATGTCAACCATAAAATGATAATTATAGTTTGAATAGTTAGAAACTTTTAACACAGATCAAAGAGATGGAGAGAAAAAAAATACCTAGTTTAACAGGAATCTATTTTATGTAGGGCACTAGAACATAAGGCTGATTTATTTCTCCCAACTCAAGGTGAAGGATCCAAGCTCTTAACTCAGGGATTGGCAACCTTTGGCACGCAGCCCATCAGGGAAATCCGCTGGTGGGCCGGGACGGTTTGTTTACCTGCAGCATCCGCAGGTTCGGCCAAATCGCAGCTCCCACTGGCCGAGGTTCACCGTTCCAGGCCAATGGGGGCTGTGGGAAGCAGCGGCCAGCACATCCCTCAGCCTGTGCCGCTTCCCGCAGCCCCCATTGACCTGGAACAGCAAACTGTGGCCAGTGGGAGCTGCGATCGGCCGAACATGCAGATGCTGCAGGTAAACAAACCGTCCCGGCCCGTCAGCTGATTTCCCTGATGGGCCGCGTGCCAAAGGTTGCCGATTCCTGGCCTAACTGATATGGATTAGTTCTAAAAAATGGTGTATAAGCTTTGGGACATCCAAAACACAAGTAAACTTGCTACTTTCCTAGAAAAGCTTAGAGAGAGGTGAGAGATAATTTGAATTAACATCTTCCATGACATAACATCTTCCATAACATCCCCCCCACAGTCTTCTGTTTTCTTCTCCAGACTAAACAAACTAATTTTTCCACAATCTTTCTTTGAAAGTCTTGTTCTCTAGACCTTTAATCATTGTTGTTGCTCTTCTCTGGACTTTCTCCAGTTTGTCCACATCTTTCCTGAAATATGGCATCCAGAACTGAACACAATACTCCAGTTGAGGACTAATCAGCATGGAGTAGAGTGGAATTACTTCTTGTGTCTTCCTTACAACAATCCTGCTAATACATCCCAGAATTATGTTCCCTTTTTTTGCAACAGTCTTACATTATTAAGTCATATTTAGTTTGTGAACCACTGCAACCCTCAGATCCTTTTCTGCAGTTCTCCTTCCTAGGCAGTCATTTCCCATTTTGTATCTGTGCAATTGATTAATTCTTCCTAAGTGTAGTATTTTGCATTTGTCCTTTAATGCATTTCAACCTATTTATTTCAGACCATTTCTCCAGTTTGTCAAGATAATTTGAGTTCTAATCCTGTCTTCCAAAGCACTTGCAACCCCTCCCAGTGCGGTATTGTCCACAAACTTTATAAGTGTACTCTGTATGCTAGTGGGAGCTGCAGGCAGCCGTACAAATGTAAATAAACTGTCTGGCGGCCTGCCAGTGGATTACCCTGATGGGCCCCGTGTGGCCGCAGATTGCTCACCATTGCTCTATGCCATTATCTAAATCATTTTTGAAGACATGGAATAAAACCAGACCCAAGACAGATCCCTGCAGGACCCCACTTCTTTCATGTTTTTTTGCTGGGTTCTATGCCAGGAAATGCAACTTCAGCTAGAACACTGATGTTAAAGATACATCAGAAATGGAGTTTATGTTCATCCTTATTTGAGATTCTTTAGATAAAGGCTGTTGAAATCTAGATTTAGTGAATTACTGTAGATGTTTTTCAGATTGAATTAGAAATCAAAATGCCCATCCATGTAGAAAACAATATTTGTAATCATAGCAAATTTCCTAGTCCAGAGGCTGCAGTCAACATGAGTTATTTTCTAGTAAGACATCTTCTGCTGCCGGAGGAAGGCAGCCCTAAAGGGGAAAAAAAACCCAAGCATTCTGAGGATGGAATATTGTTTTGGAACAATGGCAGATAATAATTAAAAGCCATCTCAGTAGAAGGAATATATTGTGTGAGAACTCAGAATTTCACTGTACAGAAATTTCTCTCAAACACAAAGAGATAATATGACAGCATGTGGGAATGGGAATATCCAAAGGTGGTTTCCAATAATAGATTCCATGCCAACGAAGGCGGGGGGAGGGGTCAGTTGCCCAGGGGCCCTGTGATTTACAAGGGACTGGGTGGATGGGATGGATATGTATTTTTTTAATAAAAATTAAGATAAAAAAAGAATTTGGTTTCCAGCTGCTGCTGCTGCTCTGTACCGAATGCCGTCCCTCATTGTGACAGTAACAGTTTGCCAGAGCGCTGCTGCACCCTGCTGGTCTGGCAGAGCGTCAGCAAAAGCAGCCCGGGAACCGTTGAGCTTGCTGCCTCCTCTGGCTGCTTGGGAGCCGCTGTGCCTGTTGTGCTGGCTCTCCAGCTGCGAGGCTGAGGACAGGGAGACTTGAAAGAGGAACAAGCTCCCTCTGCGCTGCTAGATTTTCTCCCCCAGGACTGCAGCTCCTCGCCAAACACAAGCCAGCAAGTTCAGCCACCCAATCGAACTGCCCTAAGTTTTCCGAGAGGCAACTGGGGATAGTCCCCTCTTCGCTGCCGCTAGCACTGGCTGATGAGCCGCTGTCACGAGCACAGGATGAGAGGCCACCTCCACCGCTATGCCAGGGAATGAGGCGTGGGTTTTCCCTTTGCCTTTGCCCCTGGCTGCCTCCTTGAATATCTCCAGGTAGGTGTGGCGTGCCATGCCTGCCATCTTCTCATTGCTCTGGGTGTTAATGTCCCTCAGCACCAGCAGTGCAAGTATTGTATTGTACATTTTAACTTTGTTGGTTATATTCAGTTACATCTTGTAGATCAGTTTTTTCCGTGTCATTAGATTACGCATGAACCACGATTAGGTGTTTAATTAGCCTACTTGATACTTTAGGTGTTTTCTTACTCTGTGCTTCTTTAAATGTCTTGCAGATTCATTAATTTCATTTCATAGTGTATTATTTAAATTAAATATATAATTCAAAATAACAAATTCTACATCTTATATTTAGGCTCACTATTTGTTTAATACTGGTGCTGTAACTGGGGAAAAAAGTTTACTAGATCAAGCAACGTCACAATTTACGCATAGTGGGTTCTAATGTGTTATCAATAGGATAAAAAGTAGTGTCATAAACCTCAGCCATCCCTTTCAAGGGGGGCCATTGATTGTTCTGCCCCGGAGCCCAGAATTGCTGTTGGCGGGCCTGCATGTAGCAATTATCTGCTGGAAGGCAGTGTGGTTTGGAGGAATGTGTGCAGGACTGGATATCAGGAGGTCCTGAATTCTAATGCTGGTTCTGCCAATTACTTGCTATGTGGCCTTGGGCAAGTCACTTCATTACCTTGTCTCAATTTCCTCCTCTGTAAAATGGAGATAATAATTCTTAGAAAACACCAAACTGTGAGGCAGGTGGGTTTATTAATTAATGTTTGTACAGTACTTTGAATATATAGTGCCGAACTCTGTACTGTGTAAACTGGCACAGCTCCACTGACTTCCCTGTAGATGAATCAATGTATACACCAGCAGAGAATGTGACCCATACTGTTATGCAAATTCTAAGTATTATCGTGTTATGTTACTCCCAGTTCACTCTGCTTCTAATTTGCAGATGAAGTTTTTTCACCCATTCTCAGAGTGAAAAACAAAAGTGCCTTAACTGACGGTTATGATTTTGAATATCTCAACGAGGTTATCAAAGTCTCATTTCAGCCTCAGAGGAGAGACTCAACAGTATTTTCTTGTGCCTTAAAATCTGGTGTTATTGGTATTGCCATCTTGCATCATCGACTTCCTCCTAAGTGATAACATCCTTCCTATGAAAAATAATACAGAATACCAAATGGGGACCGACAAATCTCTTATACAAGTCCATGTCATCATGTCGGCCACATGTCATAGTGTGACACTTCTCCATAAACAGTGTTGTCTCAAACATTACATATGTAGGGGCTTTGATTTTGATTCCTATTTCCAAGCCCACATGTAATACTAAGGAAATAATATCCACAAATACACACTGCATGATGGGCTGGAGTGTCTCTTAAACAGTAACTGTGATGGGTTGGATCACAGAAACCCCTTTTGTGAACTGCCAACTGATGTGCTGAGACTACCTCTGAGCCCGTTTTCCCAGGCAGCTTGGGATTTCAGTGCCTTGCCTGGTTCGAGCCAGACACGCTAGCCTGCTGCAAACACAGACCCAGGTCTGAACTACATCCCACAAACTGCAGGCTTAATTGAAAACAGCTTAAGAAGTGTTCCTGTCTCCAACACTCAGATGCCCAGCTCCCACTGAAGTCTAAATTCCAAATAAATCCGTTTTACCCTGTGTAAAGTTTATACAGGATAAACTCATACATTGTTCGCCCTCTATAACGCTGATAGAGAGATATGCACAGCTGTTCCCCACCCCAGGTATTAATACATACTCTGGGTTAATTAATGAGTAAAAAGTGATGTTATTAAATATGAAAAGTAGGATTTAAGTGGTTCCAAGTAATAACAGACAGAACAGAGTAAATTACCAAACAAAATAAAATAAAACACACAAGTCTAGACCTAATACAGTAAGAAAGTGATTACAGATGAAATCTCACCCTCAGAGATGGTCCAATATGTCTCTTTTACAGACTAGCCTCCTTCTAGTCTGGGTCCAGCAATCACTCACACCCCTGTGGTTACTGTCCTTTGTTCCAGTTTCTTTCCAGGTATCCTTTGCGGGGGTAGAGAGGCTACCTCTTGAGCCAGCTGGAGACAAAATGGAGGGGTCTCCCAAGGGTTTATATAGTTTCTCCTTGTGGGTCTAAAACCCCTCCCTTTCCCTGTGTAGAATCCCCTCTACAAGATGGAGTTTTGGAGTCACATGTGCAAGTCACATGTCCATACATGACTTAGTTCTCTACAGGAATGTTCAGATGTGGATTGGCGTCTATCAAGGTCCATTGTTCGCCAAGTACTTTCATTTACTTGAATAACCCCCTCACACTATGTTGATCAAATTTGCCTTAGGTGCTTTCTACAGCAAACATTTTAAATAAAAGCATAGAGTCAACTCTCATAACTTCAGATATAAAAATGATACATGCATATGAATAGGATGCATACATGCAGAAGAACATAGCCTTTGCAAAGATATGTTATATGGCATATCTAGCATAAAACATAATCCAGTTATGTCATATTTACACACATAAGCATATTTCTATAAAGCATTATGGGGTGAAACATCACAGTAACCAAATTGCTTATTTTTTGTTTTGTATTCCATCCCTTTGCTAGTACAACTTAGCAATGTGTTTGCATTGTTCACTATTGCTCTGTACATAGTCCTGATGGTTTTAGTGACTTTTCCTCAATAACCAATTAATTCTTTCCTGATTAGTGTGCTGGGGTGATTGGTTTCTTCTTCCCAGACTAATTGTTTTACATATTTCTATACTGAACTGAATTTGCCATCTGCTGACCTAATTACCTAAATAATCCAAATCCTCTTCAGTCTGGTTGCACTGTTTCTCATTCTTTGCTCTGATTCTAATTTTAGTGTCATCTACAAGATAGGAGAGTTTATTTTCCATACCTCATCCATATATTTATATGTACACACACACACACAAAATATATATAAGTCCTAAAATCAACCATGAAGTTCTGACCAATGGTCACACTAGGCATAAGCAGACTAAACAATTGTTTAGAGCTGCAAGCAGCTCAAGGGGCCCCCAATTTAGTATTGCCCCCCAAAAAATAATGCATTGTATTTAATGTGGAATTTTTAACAAATATATTAATATGTGCTGTGTTGGTGTATGTCTGTGAAAATGATGAATTAATATTTTTAGAGAGTGGATGAGGTAAAAGGGGGCAAAATATCGCCTCTGATTCTGACTGTGTACACATCATGCTCTGAATCAGACACATTCAGGTGCAATTACTTCCTGAAATGGTGCAAAAAACTTGGTGGTGCCCAGTATGTACCCAATATACTTGTAGATTCAGGTACAGATGCTCATTAACCTGTGTGGCACATTACTAAGGATTTCAGAAATGTGGGCTATCTAGTGGTGTCTAAAAGAGTTTGTTGCTATAATTGTAGTAATCAGTACCTTTTCCTCAGCATCTTTACCAGATTTATAAGACTCTTCTGCTTCACAAACCTAAAGCATACCAGTGGATAATGGTTTCTCTTGCCCTGCAGTAGTGTAGCACTAGTACTTTATATTATGGTACAAGGTACCTTATTGACACATTGGTGGTATTAAAAATTGTGCTTATTACAGATTGATTTATCTTGGTTTCCAAAGTGCTTTGTACAAAAAATGCTACAGTAATGATGCAAAACACAATATCACTTCAATAAGTGGTGGTGTCTGGGAATATTACTACAGAAGATGATAGCATGGTTTCTTTTTTTTTTAAAAAAAAAGGGGGGGATGGCAGAAGGCCTCTTTCTCAGCATTGGTTTCAAATAAATGGGAGAACAAAAACCAGAAGGGAAAGAAATTTGAACGTAGTGAGTTAAAAGGCTGGGATTTTTTGATTATTTTTTTTTAGGGCTAGGGATTTGGAGTTTGCTCTAATTGCCTGCTTATTCCTTCATTATGGTTGAAGGGTTCTGGTAATTCACCATTATTAAATATTCAAGGCCTGGTCTGGAGGAAACATTCTTTGGGGATTGCTCTCATCACTCCAGCGCCAGTTGAGAATCCAGCTTTGTGCCTGTTCATGTGTGCAAATAAAGCTCTGCTTTTCCCTTTTTTATTGACTGCCTCCATTAAAAAGACGCCAAGCATGGCAGTAACGTGAGATTATCTAACAAATTAATGCTCGTGAATCTTTCATGGAACTTTCCCCCCTTTGAAAAGTCTGGCTGTTTATACTTCGAAAGAAGAGAACACTACTCCCCTTGAGCAGGGCTACCATATACACCGTTGCCTCCCCGCCCCCCCATTACAGGAGAGTCTCTCCAGCCGGCACCATCTGCATACCTATTAGCATCCAAACAGCACCCTCCTCTCACTTCTCAGATGAGGCTGACACGGATAAAAGAAACGACCACCTAGTACATACCAATCAGGTGTAACTTGGGGATATAAACAAATTGTGACCAGTACAGGGGAGCTGTTATTTGTATTACAGGAAAAGCCCCAACCAAGATCAGGACCCCACTGTACTAGGCACTATTCATACACATAGCAAGAGAGATCATCCCTGTCCTGAAGAGCTTACAAACTAAATAGAGAAGACAGACGCATTATTTGTAATTATATGCATACCATTATACGCATATCTATTTGAGGAAAAAACAGGGTTTAACCTCCCTCAGACAAGCAGGTGCACACAAATGCTCCATTACTGTGTGTCTATATCCTGGCTAGCAGCAACCTTGTATTTATACAGCCTCTTCTTACCACACAAGCTATCATGTCAAGGAACATGAGTAAATCGTATGGACAGTTGAGGAAAGCATTATGGCACTGTGTAGGGTTAAGGACTATTGCTGGTGCAGAGGTTAATTTCATTTCCTGTGATGTTCTAATTGAGGTCTGAACTATGCAGCCCCACAGTCACAGCATGACACCCACTAGTTGGTGCAGATGAGCCACAAGTCTCATTTCAGCATGGAGAGGAACAGTTCCCAGTATACATCTCTTACTGGAGAAGGGTAGAAAAATACTCCAGGAATTACCCTAACTTGGGCTGATGCTGTTTTCACACCTGCATTACCAATGTTCCCCTTCCTATTAGCTTTGTAAATTATGGTTTGCTTTGTGCAGGAAATACCTAGGGAGCACATATATTAATATACTTTCAAATGCAATGTGACAAATACAATTAAGTAGGGTTCTATTCTGAAGTTATATAAAATGGCATATCCTAGCTCAAACAATCTACTCCTTGTGTACATTGAGTCATCCCTACTTACTTTTTGCAGGAGGGGCAAAAAACTCTATTGCTTTTTGTCCCTGCTAACCTTGCCGAGACTACCAAGCTATGGCAATGTGACCTGGTTCTATAGAGGTTTGTGCATCAAAAATTATGTTTACTATATGTGAACTGCAGGGCTAAGTGTTGCTTTCATTCATACTTGTACAGCTCTCTTTAGGACATGTATTATCAAAGGCAGAATCTGAAGACTATGAAGTTGCAAAGGCATGAGTTGGTCATCCATAAAAAACAAAACAAAACACAACACCACAACCATGGCAATCTTGATGGCTGACTTTGGCCTATTTCTAGGGATGATGCACACTTCTGAGGATTAATTACTATGTGGCTGTTAAAGGCTTTGAAAATTTAAGATGCTAGAGAAAAGTTATGCATTATTACTACTACAGATCATGAGTCAAGTCAGACTTGGAACTCCTGAACTGAACAACCCTGAATTTTGGCAAAATATAGATTTGCTTTCTAATCTAGACACAAATAATTTCAGGGCAGTCTCTTCCTGGAGCCACACTATCAGAAAATGATATTGCCACTCACTTCATAGGATAAAAGACACTATGTTCCCCACCCACCATGTCAGTTTTTTTCTAACAGGATTATTTATCACTGTATATTATGTTTCTGTATATTTGCATATCTACATTTAATGGCTTAGAAAATGTAAATTAAAAGTTAATTACATTGAAATATATAAGGGAATAGAATTATTAATGTACCACAAATAGTATCAAGTCAACACATTTCAATAGTTGAATTAAACAGTGACATTATCTATCTGTATGAAATTCTATGGCTTGTGTAATGCAGGTATGAGACTAGGTTATCATAATTGTTCATCAGCATAATTTTTCTCCAAAAGCGTATTTCAGTGTTGTGAAGTGAGTTTTGCAGGGAAATTATTTTGTACCCAATGTGTGATCGTCCTCCATTCCCACCCCCCACCCCCCGTAATTTACACTGGTAAAATACTAACATCCAAACCATCTTTGCTTTTTTCCTGGAGCACCTGACCAGACTAGAAATGCACTTCTGAAACACAAACTCAAGTCACTTCTGTCATCAGCCATCCTACATTACCAAAGGAGGCCTATTAACATAAATTTCTGACAGGAGAAGGGCATGTCTTCTGTCATGGTCATGAAATAACTAGAATAAGCAAGTAAGCAGATGCTCATTTTCTCAGAGCTGTCATGTGTCTTAAGTCCTACCCACATCAGGTTTTGTTACCTACAGCATGTCACATAGCTACCAGAACTATGAAATGCTTAAAAAAAGTTAAGAAAGAATAAAAATGTCAATAATTATGACAAAAAATCTTTTATATTCTGTCCCTTTAGTACTGAAATTTAAGGGGTTCATGTCTCGCCTACAGAATAATGCCATAAGAACTGAGAACTGTTTTTATTAATCTTCTTCTATAAGACTTGCAGTTCTTAATGCCTGAGGCAAATCAGCATTTGAAATATACCAGTTCAATTCAAAATAATTCCAGTGTGCGAGGCACCCCAATGACTTTAGCCCTGATACATCGAAGTACGTAAAACCATGCCTAAGTTTAAGTATGAGAATAGTCCCAGTGATGTAAATGGATCTAGTAATATACTTAAGTTATGCATTTGCCCTAATGAAGAGAGACATTAGGACAAAGTCCACTCAAATACCCAGGTTCAAAAGAGAGACATTGGGTTGTTTTCTCTACAGACTGGCAGTATCTGAAAGTATCATGTCAATCAGACCTGCTTTGAGCAAGGATACATGACATTGTGTTAAACATGCCAGCAGGCTCTTCACGAGGGCTAATACCTATACAGCTGAAGAGAAGTTAGCAACAGTAGGACATTTTTAAAAAAGTTTCTCGGCTGTAGACAGTACCTCTGGATCTCTGCAAATCCCATGTTTTTCTTGTCCCCATGCCTCCTAGGATACGCAGAGTAGGTTTGTTTGTATAGTGTTTATTACTGAGGATTTAAGCAGTTAAAATGAACAATGAAAGTTATGTATAGTAAATGACTTCTGGGCTCATTTTGAAAAAAATCTTCACTGGCTGAAAAAGTTCATAGTAGGTTTGAACTAAAAAATGGCTGCTTTCTTTGCCATTGCATATTTATATTGACATTTTTAAAGCCAGTTAGGAGATCTGGCCGTCTGCTGGGGAGGGTATAATTATTATTACTACAATTTGCACACTTTTCACAAATCCATTGAACTGAGAATCATCATACCTGGCTTCCAAGAGTGTTAATTAATTACCTGCCAAGTCTCTAGAAATGACTGGTTTGGTCTAAGGTGCTTCTCCATCATTTTGAAATGTGTCACATCCTCCCACTAGAGAGACATCCACTTTTCTTACTGGAACTCCAGTTCACATCTGTGACTGTCCATACAACAGAGCTCTCACTTGATAAACACTATTGATTTGCTTCAAATTTCACACCTGTTTACAGTTACCGCAGTACATGTTGGAAAGAGATCAGGCTGTTGCTAAGGTGTTGGTGGTAGTCAGAGAGAACCCTGCAGCGTCTAGTACTCTAATTAAACTATTCTCCTGGGATTTAAATTCACAACACAGGGTCATTTAGGACCTGTTTAATGACAGTGACAAACAATGCTCCTAATTAAAAACCCCACTACTATTTCTGTTTGCAGTACCTCTGTGCACCGTGATAAAGACATTCTAGACTAACATTTTACCAATAACCCTATTAATTGACACATCCTTCAAATAATGAGCACGCAGCAATTATAAATATTTGGCGTTTTTTCATTCATGTTCATGATGATGTAAGGTCCCATAAATAAGGAACACAGCCCCCCAACAAACAGGAACAATAATACCCAGCTGACTTCTGCTACTCTGAAGCATTTTTCCAGCCTAGTGGAGAAACATTTATTACAACATACTGCACTCTTGTTTCATTAATATGTAGCCAATGTATAAAACCGCTCTGTTAATCTTAAAGACTAATGACTGCTGTCAGAGCTTTGTTACAGATTTATCTCTACCCCCAACACTCATGCACTGGGACAATAACGACATATACTGCATCTGGTCCCAAGACAACTAATGAAGAATGCATATTCCAACTAATTAAAATACTCAATTCATGGAACTGATCTAGTTTTCTAGGACCCTCTACCAGAGGTTTCATTAATGAGCAACAGAAATGAAAGGTAGAGTTAACCTACAAAATTTAATCTGAGGGAAAACAAATGAATGGTACTGTAGGTTGCAGGTTTGTTTGTTTTTTGCCAGTTTCTTTAGCTTCCTACTTTCACTCAGAGACCGACTAATCCAAACTTCAAGGAATAATAAAGTCAGAGAGCAAGAAAGATTCAGTGTTTAAAGAGTAACGTTTAAACTTGTTGTTCTACTAAGAACGTGGCTAAACAACTTCATTGACGGGCCTGCAATTATCAGAGGCAAAGCCACGCAAGGCTAATATGAAGCTATATTTATGACTGTACAACTCTGCAAAAATTCAAAGGAAAGTACTACAGACAATTTGGATTCTGGTGCTTTCCTTATTGTACCCCTGCAGTTATGTAATTTTCAATCACTATAAAAGGAGCTAACAAGTCATACCTGAGGACAAGTTGGGGGGTGGAATTAAATGGGTTATATTCAACTTCATTTAGAACCCAGAAGAGCATACTCCATTTCTTTCAGAAAAATAAATGGACCTACCTAGGGACTGAACAGTTCAGGAGATTAGAAGTGTTTCAGCTGTAGGTTGCTATTTTGAATCTGGCCAACGCTTTTAATGACCAGAACTTATTAACCTCTGATGGCTCTTTGGTGGACTATATATAATGGTTTGGTGGCCTACATTCAGTGCATGGGGGAACAGATATCTACATTACTAAAGCCATGACCACTACTATGTTTGTGTGATTTGCTGAATTGGGGGCGTACTTGGCAGATCATTTTATTTTTCTAAGCCACAATGTATTTTTGGAGATGAAATAAAATACATTAAATAGACATTTTATGTGGGAGAGAGACCTCACCACAATTCCCCCAATAAAAATGCTGTAGAAGTACAGTTCACAAAGGTATGCAGTTTAACTCAAATATAGAAACAAAGATTATACTGGGAAAAATTGATTAAATGGAAATGCAACATTAAATCAGTAACAAAAGTTTTTATTTCAGCAAAGCCTATATATTGCTGCAATGACTTCTTCGATACATCCAGAAAAGTCTATTTTCTTATAAGATTGAATGTTGCAATATTACATTTATCTTCCATATGGTCATTCTTCCCACATTTAAATTAAACTGTGTTCTTAATTGTTTTGGGGAGAATGTGTCAAAAACATAATCATGCTATTATTATTAGAATCAAAGTGAGAAATGTGGCATCCTTGGAAATGGCTAGTCTTTAGAATAAATTGTGCAACAGGCCAGTTTGGTCCCAACAATAAGATTTTCATTTCACTTTGGAAGAAAATTCCAATATCACAGTCAAATTCAAGTAAATTCTGTCTTCTGTAGGAGATTCTGCAGAAAGTGAAGCTACCTTACTTAAATTTCAGACATGCAGTTGGGTTTCTATAAGTACATTAGGATTTTTGTTGGGGCAGCAGAAGGGAAGAAATAGGTGGGAATAAGTGGACAATTCTATAGCAGGAATTCACTCAAGATGAAAGACCCTAAAAAATCTTCTATCCACAGGCTAAATAGAAAAGATGACCAAAATATATTAAATCTGGCTTAGGCAATGTAATTCACATCTGGGTTTGACTTTAAATCTTCTGCATCTATAGTTTTCCACTACCTGACATACAACTGTATTTTTATTTATTGCTAACTGTACCCTCTAGTCCACACTTGAATCTCATTTCTAATTCCTGAATTCTCTTAAACCAAATACCAGGGGATTTTAAATCACTTTAAACATGGTTTTGGATATTATTCTTTTAGGGTTATATTGGAGGGGGAGAAAAACACAAAGGGAGGAAACTTCCTCTTGTATTTACAGATGTCATAAAAACCATCCAAGTTGCACTGATGCATATTCTAATGTCCTGTGGTTATATCTAATGGGGTGAAAAAGATGGAAAATACCTGATGTTCCTTTAAATGACACAAATGTTTTGCATTACAAGCCACGGAGGTAATGCATATGCCATCAAAAAGGACCTCTCTGAAATGTTTATGCTGCTTCACATATTTTTCTCACATGCTGTATTTGTAGATCTGATAAAAGCTAATCATCCTTGTCTAATGTGAATGACACTCCAAAATATCTATCTTGATTGCCCACTAGGTGTCATACTAGAAGGCCTATATTTACAACACACACTTAGGAGGCACCTCATGTTCAGATAAAGCACACACCAAATACATTTTCTGTAAAAATAAGATACCAATGATATATTCAGAAAAGTTCATTTTCCACAGAAATTCTCTTAAAATAAAAAAATCCATATTGATATTCCTATAAGCGTTTACAAGGCTTCAGTGTGTGCTTCAGACAGCATATTCCCAAAGAAATACATTAAATGGGAAAGTCCCTGGAGAATCTATAATTACATTTGGACGAGACATAATCTTACCTTTGCTTACCATTTTAAAATATCAAGGTAGAATTTGCTGATGGAATGCTTTAAAGCTAACTCTTAAGGCTGTGTTACAGAAATGGTGGTTAAAAAAATAGACCAATTAAGGAAATAAAAGGTAAAAGTGAAGTCTCAGTATGGCAAAATGGAAATTAAGTTCACTATTGTTACTTATAGAAAAATAAGTCACGCATTTCACAATAAAGGCCTAACATACAATAGTAAGTACTGTAGCATTTTGTATCATTACAGCAACAAGCTGTAGTGTTTTGAATTACTCCTGTTGCATACTGTACAAATATCTATTAAGCAATGATAAAAAAAAGTCAAGAATGTTTTGGAATAAATCTAAAAACAGTCTTTGATTCTGAAGGTGTAATTATTTGCTGGTGCAAATATTTGAATTTAGACATCTAACTACCTGCGTGTGCCACAAAGCAGGTAGTTAGTTTCCTAAATGCTAGCATCTGTATTTACAGTAAATTGCACACTGAAAATTCTGCCTGCAAACTCAAAGGCTGAGTAGCGACCCCTTTAAGTTTATTAGCTGCTTGTGAAAGACATTGAGCTGACAACCCTTATATCCAAAGTCTGTTATCCACAGAAGAGTGGCAAGTCCTCCACTCCATCCATAATCAACTTATATTATCATAACACTGTTTTGAAAGGACCATATCAATGAGCAAATTCAGGCTCCATGCCAAGATCACTTTCCCAAATCAGCCTTTGAACAGAGTGCCCACCTAGTCCCTTTGGATGGCCTGCTAGCACACTTTCCAAATGCTGCAACTCAGGAGTATCTGTTCAAGTTCTAATTAACTTAATTAGACACATTACAGGTAAAAACACTACATATGCACTTGGTAACAGGAGTGTCAAGAAAGAGTTTCATTCTACCTGCTCATACTGAATACCCTTATGGAGCATTATTGTAACACTTGATTAGCACTGAAATCTACTCAGGGCAGGTAGCACTGATGCAGACTTTAATATCATGTGGTGAGATCTAATTATGAACAGGGCTTCAGTATTAAGATAATTAGGAAAGTAATCATTTTATGTCTCTCTCAGAAAAGAAATCACTAAAAAGTCCAAGACTGACTAAGAAAACTGATTTATTTCCATTAGAATGAATTTTAAATAACGGCTCAGTTTTATCGCTGTTACTTTCAAAAATGCTAATTAATTCCAGTTCAGAATGTATGTAATTATAATAGTTCTGCTGGAAAACAAATTATCCAGTGCCCTTGGGGTGAACTAGATGGAACATATTTTATATTCCTTTCAACAGCATAAATGTTTTTACCTTTTAGGCCATAAATGTAATGTGCCAAATCATAAACATTTTTTTCCTCTCAAATGTTTACAGTGACTGTTTTGTTCCTCTTAGCATGAAGACACTAAACGAGCTGACAGTTTGCTTGCCAGTCAGTTTAATCCTCCTCTCTCTGTGGGTTTGTGGGAAACTGGCATGCCAAGTTATTTTTGGCCAAGTGCTGCAGTACAAAGAGCCTACAGGAGTCTTCATTTCGTCAGTGGCCTAACTGGCAGCTGCTGTACCTGCAGAATGTGAATTGATATTGCCATGGAAATAGAATCGCTCTTTTTTGTTTATTTGTTCTATCATCGAATATATGGATCTGTTCTTGTACAGAGAGTCACTTTAGGAAGAATCTGCGAGGTCTGAAGGGAAAACATACAGTAGGGAGGGGCTTAACATCCACTTTTGCTTTCCTAGAGAATTCCAAAGACTATTTGCACTGACCAATGAAGAACACATTTTCTTATGAATCCCCTGTTCTCAGTTCATTTGGGTCATCTCTTGGTAAGAGGAGGGGAAAAGGCATTCTTCATTTGTCTAGCTGTCCATTGACAGGAATATATTTTCGTTAGCTTTGTCACAATGATCAGACCTCATTAAAGCCAGTCCTTTTAAGGGAAGACAAAAACAGACTTCATGATAGCTCTATTCAGGATTTTAAAAAAACCTCTTATACCAATCATCTTTAATTACACATAGGGCTTGTGAGTTTGTAATGAAAGCTGATTTCCATTAGCGTATGACCCAGAGTCACAAACCTACTTAAAGTTGGAATCCCCAGCTGGATGAGAATTGTGGCCTGAAAAATGAAAATTATGTGCCTCAGAATTACAGTCAGTTACAGGAGAGACCTCTCTACCCTGGTTCTGTCTCCATATTTAAAAAAACAGTCAGACACACATTCCCATGTAGCAGTAAACCCATCATCATTTTATCAGACAGTATGTTAACCTTGGCTCTCATACAATCAATTCGGTATGAAGTCACTAAAAGTGTCACAAAGCATATCCTCTAAGGAAGGTTTTCAAAAACAGAAAGAACTGTTGACACTGTTAATTATGTTCATTTTCAGTAAAAGAGTAAGAGTCCAACCAACAGCAAAGGAGCTGCAAGTATCAGAATTTAGCAGGTCCTCGCACAAGATTCCAAAGGCTAAGTCTGAGTTACTGTATCTGCAGAATTCAGCTATCCTTGTGACTACAGTGTGATCTCTCTCTCTCTCTCTCTCTTTTTGTGGCATACAGATTCGTGAGATTTAAAATGTTCATATGAGATATGAAAGTATAGATGGCTATGGTATTATTATTATATAAATGTCATACCCCCTTGCAATGTAGTATCTGGTCAGGAATAAAAACTACAAATATACATGATGAGGTGGGATTTTCAAAGGCACCTAATGGATTTAGGAGCAAAAGTCTCACTGAAAGTAATTGTGGCTTGTGCTCCTAAAACACTTAAGTGCTTTTGAAAAATCCCACTCAATGGTCTGCAGAGTGCCCTGCAAATTTTATTGGAGGGTAGCTGAGGTACCAAGATCTCTTTGGTTTCATTAATTGTCTTCCCACTTGAATTCTAGAAGAGAGACAAGACCTTCCTGATTGGTCCCTAACATTAATTGCTTCAATGTTTCAATGGAAGGTGAGGCTTCCCCATGTCTTCCGCTTGTTGATGAAATTGAAATTCTTGCAGGATTTTAGAAAAGAAGTCTTTGCGTTTGACACCCATCCATGTCGTCCCATTTGTTTTGCTTTTCCTCTTTTCACTGCATGTCTATTTTAATTAATATTCAATCACATGTACCAGCACTTCCAATTTACTTTTTACTTAAGGTAAAGATAACATATTAGATTAAAAAGAGGGATTAAAAGTATGTGTATGAGCAAAATGATTTTGACACATCAGTGTATGCCTGATTTGCTTTATGGGGTAAGAGATGTTTTATTAGATAAAATAATTACATGTTAGTTGAAGATTCAACAAAATATTAAAAGGAACAGAGGGAGAATGGAGACATTTTGGTATATATGCATAATATAGGATATTTACATTAAGAATTACTGAAAATATACCAAAATAGCAAAGATATGAGAAACAATAATGGTCTGAAATAAATATTTGAGACTAGAACTCACAGAAAAACCTCTTCATGGGCACCTACCTTGTTGATGGGTTAACAGCTCATTATTTGAAGCTATTTCTGTTAGTACACTATGTTAAAACTACTGATGGGCTTATTTAAGATCTTGAATGAAATCCTAGAAGTTAATGGCAGTTTAGTCATTGACTTCAGTGGGGGCAGGATTTCATCCCTTGTATTTATAATAAACAGGAAAGTTCATTGAGTTCTAGTCATCTTCCTTTGTGTTCCAGAGCAACTGGACAAAAGAGGGAAACTCATTTGCCCAACACAGGGCTGGTCTTCACTATGGGGAGATTGACACTGCTGCAATCGATGCAGCAGGAATTGATTTAGTGGGTCTAGTGAAGACCCGCTAATCGATGGCAGAGTGCTCTCGGGTCGACCCCAATACTCCAGCTCCCCAAGAAGAGTAGAGGAAGTTGACCGGAGAGCATCTCCCATCGACGCAGTGCAGTGAAGCCACTGGGGTAAGTCAACCTACGCTATGTCGACTCCAGCTACGTTATTCACCTAGCTGGAGCAGCATAACGTAGGTCGACTTGCCCCCGTAGTGAAGACAAGCCCACAGATAGAAATCTCAAACTAAATTCTGCCACACATACACCAGAGCTGACCTGCACCACTGAAAACGAGACCATGTATCTTAAATGCAGAATTAGATGCTTAACAAGGAAACCTTCTATTTAAAAACTTGGCACACGAGCATAAAGCCCCATTAACATGTATGTATAAGTTTTAAACCTAGATATTTCAAGATATTTGCATGGATAAAGTGTTGATTAAAAACACTGAACATTTTTTTTAAAGTTCAAGTTACTGGAGTTGTAGTTTTTCATGCTATACATCTAATAATATTTATAACATTTGCAAATATAGGGTGGTTGTTTTTTAAGGATTAAATGGTCTATTTGCCACCCACTGCTGAATGTGTAGTTCAGCATTGTAGATGTTTCAAGGCACTATGTATGAAAAGAAATGCATTGTGCTGCATAATACTCACATTCTTCAGGCACTGACAGCAGCCATACTAGCTCAGATTTATTTTTTCCAACACGGCTACTTTGTTTTTGCTGTGACTCCAGAAAAGGCAGTAAAAGAGTCTATCTACTAAAGCTGAAGTATATAAACACCCCTCCCCTCGTTGATTTGTACTGATTCAGAGTCGACTTTGTTGTAGTTTAGCTTCATTCATTTCAGTGGAGTTATATGGGGATGAATCTGACCCTGTAGTGTTTAACATAATTTTAACACGAAGGACTGTTGAATAGCAGTAGAAAAATATATATGTAAAAATACAGTCTTTCAAATTTCCTATTTATATTTCATGACTTCCAGCACCTTCTTTTAAAATACTACTATACTTGGAGAGTGCTATTGCACATATAAATATAGAGCACTGCCAATAAATATTTCTTTGTTGACATGCAGTGCAGAATTTTCAGCGCTACCATATATCAACACAATTTCTGTCAACCTATCAGTCTGCCTCAGTAAGAGGCAATAGATCAATTTCTGCTTGTATTTTAATCGTAGAAATGTCTAGTCTGGACTTCTCTGGTTTTGCTGGAGGATCTGTGGACCTTACCGAGAGTTTTCACCAAAACATCCTTTTTCCAATGTGTTCATTAATTATTGGAGTTTATGAAATGTACAAAAATAAAACAAAAAGAGAGCCAAAAGTTGTAAACATTCAGACTAAAATCCCTTCTCTGCTCAGTGTCACTGTTTTCCACCACCTATCTCATGATGTCATAATTTCATTAGTTCTCCACTAACGTTTAACTCTTCTAGGTGAAACAAAATTTTAATTTATAATATCAAAAAAACAGAACAAGAGCTTCTGTACTCTAAAAAAACAGCCTTTCAGGCCTCCCTTATACATCATAAAGGAACAAAAAAGGACATATGCCCTTTTTGTTTCCCATAGGCAAGTCACCTTTAAAAATAACTTAAGATGTTAGTCTGTAAACATATGAAAAGGGCTGTGAACAAGCATGGCCTGATCTTAGGGCTGGTCTACACTGGGGTGGGGGATCAATCTAGGATACGCAACTTCAGCTACGAGAATAGCCTAGCTGAAGTCGACGTTTCCTAGATCGAACTAAGTTTACTTACTTCGGGTCCACGCGGCGCAGGCTTGCTCCCCCGTCGACTGCGCTTCCTCCTCTCGCCGAGCAGGAGTTCCGGAGTCGACGGGAAGTGCTTCTGGGATCAATTTATCACGTCTAGATGAGACACGATAAATCGATCCCAGAAGATCGATCTCTACCCGCCAAATCGGGTGGGTAGTGTAGACCTACCCTTAGTGGTGGGCAGCTGAAAAGAAACAAAGACACTCCTAACACACATATGCACATGCACGCATAGGCGCTGGAAATAGAGGTGCTAGGGGTGCTACCGCACCCCCGGCTTGAAGTGGTTTCCATTATATATAGGTTTTACGGTTTGGTTCAATGGCTCTCAGCACCCCCACTATAAAAATTGTTCCAGCCCCCCTCTGCACATGTATACTCTGACACTTTATGCTCCACAAACACCTGTGTCCACAGAGTGTTTCTCTACTCTGGACTATTTTATGGGGAGTTAGGTTTTGTCCTTTCTTCAGGCCAACCCAAAAGAAAGAGCAAAATAGTTAACAAAGGACGGGTTGGTTCAGCTGGAGGTAAAACCAAATAGCCTTTAACGTACAAAATCATCTGGTTAGCAGTGTACAGTATTATGTAAGCAAAGTGGTCAGTTTCCCAGCTTCTCATAGTTTCCTGGTCTGGTGTGTGGGGGCTGTTTCCAACTGGGACAGGACAGGTAGAAAGCTTCACTTTTGTCTCAAGGGTCCTCCCCCAAAGTTCCGCTGCTTCCTCTTTATATTTCTGATCTAATGAACATCTAAGTAAAGCTTTTCTTGCTTATCTTGCAGCAGGCGTATTCCAACCCCCATCACAAGCTCTTTTTGAATCTTAGTAATTTCCTCACTAACCCTTCCTTCTTAAAATAATAAAAGGTGCCAACCAAACACACGACATTTGCAGCACATCATTTTGAAGACATGAGACCCTCTTGCAAAAGAGAGGATATTTACAAATTTTCATAAATTCTGAGAATTTTTGTAAGTGCCAAAATTTCAAAATTCCTCATTTGATTTCTTCCTCCATTCTTCCAAAAAACAACTCTCCCTGAGGATGGAATGAAATGTGTAATATTTCAACAATATTCATTTCTTTTTGAGGAGAAGGGGTTTGGAAACTGAGTTTATAATTGGAAGCTAGCTTCATCCTCCACTAAGGAATACCTAATGCTGCTCAATGGCCCTATCTAAAGCCCACTGAAGTCAACCAAAAGATGTCCATTGATCTTAATAATCAGAAATCCCTTTTTCTGGATGTTTGTGCCTTTTGTAGTCCAAGAAGATACACAGTTATAAGTTATAAACAATCATTTTCTCTTGCTGTAAATAATTTAGCAAAACCTGGGATCCCAGCTTTTCTTTTTCCTCGTAGGAGCTCTCAGCTGTGTTCATGTTTTGAAGATGGAATGTTAGAACAGATGATCCAATTGTGGTGACCGTTGATGCTGTAAAGATCCTTCATTCAGTGGAGAGTAAATGTGAAAAGTTGTTAAATAATTGATTATTTCAAGAGCTTAATGCTGAGTGCTTTTTATACACCAGGACAGTGCACCATTTTATAGGTGTCAGTGTGTCAGCTTGAAACGCTCACCTAGAGCTATTTACAAAGTGCACTACTGGTGAAAGCTAAAAATAAATAGTGTACCATCCATTTTTTGAAAACATTTTGCTGTTTCACTTCAGCTTTTTTTATTTTTTTTTAAACGAATCCCTTTGGTTCAGATTTGTGCCTTGGGGTGGGCGTCATTCCCACACGGGGACTGGTCAGCAAAAGTCTGTATGTTTGCAGTTTTTTTCTGGAATTCTTCTATAAGCAGGCAGTATTTGCTTCACCCACACCGAATTTATTTAGGTTTCATCCCCTAAACCTCTTACCTAATGGGCTCAAGGCCTCCACATTGCTACACAAACCCTCTTGGCCCCTCTGTAAGAGCTTTGATGCCAGGTGCTCCAAACTGTGAAGATGCTTAGCTGGTAATTAACACCAAGAGGGTCATGATTAACATACCCACAATAGTTTCACAATACTCCAAGGGGGTAGGTAATTTGGAGAGGGAAAATATGATGCTGCCTTTGTGGTCATTCGCCAATCGTCAGTTAGCTTCTTTCCACCCATAGTTCACATAATTCACAAAGCATTCATATAATGCTCTCAGGTGGTACAAATAAACCCTAATAATTTTAGCTTTTGTGGTATGGAGTTTAGATGCAAATGATGCCATGAGGCAGCACTTACCTGAAGGTAAGAAGTTTCATGAAGATTGAATAAAGTTTGTGATTTTGTCTAAATGCACACTTTCATGTACCTTTCCACCCACACAGTGGATATTTAAATTCCACCTAGATAATCACATGAGATATTTGACCAGGACCGTTGTATAATGTTTCAGCAGAAGGAAATCCTTTTACTGACCTCCAATCAAAATGATTATTACATCAAGGTGGAAAATCCAACATTATGCAAATTAATTCTCAAAGTTTATGCTACACATTTTGATATGAAGCATTTCACTTTTTCATGCTCTTCTACTCTCCCTATTTTCTTTCTTCTTCTATGTCTTTCTTTGGCTCTCCTTCACTTGACAACCTTATTTAATATCACTGGATGGGCCAAAATGATAGTTACTTTGACAACCAAAGAAAATAAGAGCAGTATGACATCAGTGACAAGAACAGAATGCATGAACAAGAATAAATGGCACATCATAAGACTCAGTCTGTCTCTCTCACACTCTCTTTTCTATCTTATTTCTGCACCATAATACATAAAAATCAGTTTCTCTCTTACATGTCCTCCTTTTAAGCTCTGAAGTAGTAAATAACCCTGAGAAGGCCGTATGCACGTTTCCTTCTTTGCATTAAGGAAGGCAAGAGGATTTTCAACAGCCTTCTGTTATATGTGCTCTATACATGTCTTAAACAATAGATAAACAAATACATTGTAGCAACATCAAAGGAAAATAACAAATGGTGATGATATGCATAAAAAGACTTATGGAATCATTATGAATATTTCTCCATGGATTTCGAAATTCATTTAGAAAGCACACACTTTTCCCCATAAAGGATTGTTTACTAACTTTTGGTTACTATTTACCTTTACATAATCAATACATATCATAAGAAATAAAAGTTTGTTTTGCTGTATATGAAGCAAGATATATACATATATCTATGCTATATATGTTTATATAATATTATAGGTGTAGCAGGCAGCTATGGCTATTTCTACACTACAGAGACTATGCTGGCATAGCTATGTCAGCATAGCTATGCTTGCATAGCCCCCTAGTGTAGATGCAGCATATGCTGGCAGAAGGAGTTTTTCTGCTATGCTAGCTATGCTAACAGAAGCACTCTTCTCTCTGCATAGCCGCATCTTCACTGGGTGTTTGGTCCGCATAGCTATGTTGGTCAGGGCTGTGAGTTTTTCAGAACTATGTTGGTATACATTTCAAGTATAGACAAGACCTATGTCTATATTTAAGGTTGCCCAATAGTTTCCACTGTAAAACCCTGTTTTCCATCACATCTAACTTCATCAAATTTTAGCCATTTGGGCTGATGCTTTCCATGTCGGCAATGTGCCTCTCGCTGTCCTCCACCTCCCCAAGGAGAGCTGAAGGAAGCAGAGGCAGTCTGGGAAGTGGAGGGAAGGAGAAAGGGAAATAAGGACAGGCTGAGAGGTTGGAGGGCAGGAACAGAAGGCACTATAGCCACCGGAAAACTGTTCATTGGAAGAAGAACCCAGGATTCCAGAGTTCCAATACAAGCTGGGCAATAATTTTTTACCATTCCCACCCCAACCCCCTGCCCCAGTGAAAAAGGTAGATTTGGTAATAACAAAATGTTTGGTGAAGTTGTGCTGATTTTGCCAAACTGTTTTGGGGGGAAAACCCCACAGCATGCAGGAAAAACTGAAATGTTGCATTTTGACATTTTTTTCCAAATAAAGCCTTTCTTTCTCTCTCTTTTTTTTTGGGGGGGGGGGGGGGTGGTGTTCAAAATAACCTTCTGTTTGAAAATTTCCTGTAACTTTTAAAATTTCCTTTTTTAAATGTTTAAAATTTCAAAAACGTTTAAAATCCTCAAAATCAAAACTGAATGCTTTATTTTGGGTCAAATGAATCTTTTGTTTGGCCCCAAACATTTTAAAAAAACTTTTAAAATTGCCAGTGAACTGAATCATCCATTATTCACCCAGCTCTAGTCCCAGTATTCCTCTGCTGTCAGCAAACAGCTGTGAAATCTACTGGCAAGTGCGTGTTTCATCGCACTCTGGTGCCTGACTCATTAGAGAGGAAAACAGGTTACTACTACTGAATACTCCATTTGCTCAAGTGGCAGAGGTCTGTGAGGTGGATTTAAAGATCCAAACCATGCTGATGAACCATGTGGGGCCCAATAGGAATTTTCATCATTTGAAACCATTTTTTTTAAGGACTAGAAGACTATATATGAAGAACTATGGTAAAATAACATTAAGGTTGTAAAGTCAAAGACTCAGAAGTTAGAAAATGCCAGAATTAAAGTTGCCTGTGTAACTTCTTGGCTTTCATTCATTCTCTCTCTCACCCCACCCCACCCCACGCTTTCTCCAGTGCTGGGAGGGGAAGACAGTTGCAGCATTGCTACAGTATCTGTGTCCCTTCCTCTCCCTGCACACTCTGCTGTCCATAGCATACAGACCTGACACCGACCATAGCAAGGGTGGGGAGGAGACAGAATGCATTGAATGGAGAGAAGCAGCAACAGGAGGATACGTTGTACCTTACGGTCCCTTCTAACCCTATGATTCTATGGGAAGTCTATTTTTTAAATCCCCAGACCTGAGGCAGGTAGTGTTGGTTAGCCAGGGGAATCACTGACTAGGAAAATAGTTTTGGAGCAGGGAACATGTCTTAGCCCCCCACGCCCCAATTCTTTCATCTCCAACCCACCCACACATGCACAGTGGTTGCATCTATGATTCCATCTGGCTGCTTTAGATATATGCAGGGAAATGCCTGAGAGCATGCTATTGGTGAGCATGCTCATTGGGGCTGGGGCATATGCAATGTTCATATTTTTTTCTTTGCAGCAAGCCTCCAGTAAGCACTATGGAGCAGAACACAGATGGCAAATGGTGACTTTTCAACAAATTATAACTGCCAATTCTGAACGGATTTTCAGCAGAACGCACCTCTCTGACCTCAGGATTATCCACTTGCCAAATTTTGAAGTCCTTGCTGCAAATTATGGAGGCATTACAGATATTTCAAACATGTTTTGAATTATTTATTTATTTTTAAATAATGGAAAGTTTTAAGCAATCTTTCTACTTGATCAGGAAGATTTTTTTGTCCAGCACCATTTTCATTTTATCTTATATTTTACATTAGTATATACAGAGCAGAGTGCAAATCTATAATTCTTTCATCTTGTACCTCCACAGACAATACAATTTATTCCTGACCAAGCTATTCATGTTTGCTGCTCACTTTATTCCTATTGGAGATATATTATAGTTTTACCATTCTAGCGGAACTTTAATTATTTTCTTTAAAATCATTGATAAGGGTCCCCTCCCCCATATAGTATCTGATTAGCGCGTCAAATAGGCTGTACTTCCTGGTATTTAATTGTTCTTTGTACCTATTTCAGTTAAAAATGTTCTGTAATTCTCATTACTATTCTTTTGTTATTATGCAATATTTATGATGTGCCTATATTCTTTTTAAAGCTTGATACATGTCCACATTTTTCAGCTGTTTTATAACTATAAGTGTAGAGACTCTTTGTGATATTTAATATAATTAATTCACTTGGGGCCACAGAGAAAGCTGATTCTGTCAAGGAAGCCATGAAAACTTAACAAGGAGAGTGGTCAGAAAAATTCTTTGTTCCTCAAAAGAAATATCTAAAAACTCAACAGATTAATGGTGCATTTCAAAGGCGTTTTGCAATTAAGTAGACCTCTTCATCAGCCAGTGTTTACTATTTATTACAAATGCAAATTTTAAAATTCAAGAGCAAACATCTAACAGGCTGAATTGTCAAAACAAAAATGGTTTAAACGTATCACATATTGGCAGATATTGGGCCGACTCTTGCACTATGAGAGTTTTGTTATAGACTTCAATGGGAAGAGGATCAGGGTAATAATGATCATTAAAATTTAGGAACATAATAGGGGCTAACAATCTGAATGAGGGAGCATTCCGAAAAACTGAATGAAATTTTAAACTTTTAATTGAAACATGTTTCTTCATAAAAGGGAGATTCTTTCAAACCTGTCTTAAAATTAATGTGAAATGAAAACATCCCCCACTAGATGAGAGAGGCTTAGGAGATATAGAATTGGCAGGAACATAAAGAGATAAAACTCCATCAACCAACAAAGAAAGCTGTGAAAAACATATGGTTTTACTGCCACAATATCTTCCTTGGATCAAATGGTCTTGTGGGTTTAATAAAGAAGAGTTTCCAATAACGGGAGAAAAGGCTTCCACGGTGACAGAAGGAAATGACACTTTACTGTAACTACAAAAAACAAGTAAAAATGCTGTCTTCTGGGGTTAAAAAAAATATATCTTGGTTCTCCAAAGAAATAAGATTCTCCTCCTTCATTATCTTTCTGCTGAATAAAATATTTCATTTTAAGAATGGTGCTAGGCAGTGAAAATATACCCATTTATGCTTTTTAGTTTTTCTGTTTTTTTCTTTTGAAGTGGTATGCCTTGTTAGAGGGAGCTACCTCTTGAAAATGTTTAACACCTATGAGGTAGTATGAATCTAAGGCTCACAATGAACCAAATGTTCAAACATAGGGGCCTATGTTGTGCTTATAAAACATTGCTGTAAACAGACTCCACGGGAAGAAATTAGGCATCTGTTTGAAAATGTGGCCCTTACTGCCTAAGGATTAGATAGAACATTTGTTCTATGTTCTGGGAGCATGGGGTGATGTGCAGCTACATCACCCAGTAGGAGCTCCAGTGCAGAATGGTGACTCAAGGTTAATGATCCAAAACCTACTGAAATCAATTGGAAACTTTCTACTAATTTTATTAGACTTTGGATCAGGGCTAAGGGTTTAACTTAAAGCTATGTAAGGGTCCTTTGGGGTTAAATTCATCCTTAGTTGCATCATTAACCCAAAATCCTTGTTTTAAATCTTTACACTTCAGAATATTCTATGGAAACAGATAATTATGTTGTTCCCAAAAGTAGCAACCAATTATCCATTTGAAACATCTTAGTTAACGTTAACCATGTAGATTTTAGACACTATGGAATGGAATGTTCACTCCAGCCCAAAAATCTCTCTCTAGAATAAAAAGAATTTCACTTGGCAAATGCTGATTATTATGTTTCTTTCACTCCTCAAGAAAACCTTAATAGCCTGCAAGGCAAAACAGTTCTTTTCACATTGGTGGTGGAGGCACAGTAATTACCTTTCATAGGGAAAGTAGTTCATATCAACTCCATGAGTTGCATTTAGGCCTATACTTTTAGCTCAGTACAGGGTATCTGAACAATTATGCACATAATGTCTGTTACACTGGTCTACAATTTTTGAGAAGTCGTCTGCTTCAGAGATAAAATGTGCTATTTAGTATGTATTTTGATGTGCTGAATTCAAATATGACAATTAAAACAACTGATTGGCTACTGTTTCTAAGATATTTAAGTTTTTACATTTTATGTCTATGTATATTGTGTAGATAGTAGAGTTTTAATCATAAATTGTAAACCTAGGTCTTTTCATGTGTTTATGGTTGCTTTACATGATACTATTTCACCTGTCCTGTTTATGTAACACTTTAAAAATCAGCAAAGGGGTTCTATAAATAAAATGTATTATGAAACAAAAGGCAAACAACTATTATGTCCATAGTTTAGTCCTATTCAGTGTCTACTCGGCGCTTCTTGGCTTGTCTCTTGTATTCATTAAATGGAGCATCTCTTGTCACTGTCCAGCAATAGTCTGCAAGCATTGATGGGCTCCATTTGCCCTGATAGCGTTTCTCCATTGTTGCAATGTCCTGGTGAAATCGCTCGCTGTGCTCATCGCTCACTGCTCCGCAGTTCGGTGGAACAAAATCTAGATGAGAGTGCAAAAAATGTCTCTTTAGTGACATGTTGCAACCATGGCTTTTGTATGCCTTGAGGAGGTTTTCCACCAACAACCTGTAGTTGTCTGCCTTGTTGTTTCCGAGAAAATTTATTGCCACTAACTGGAAGGCTTTCTATGCCTTTTTTCCCTTGCCACGCAGTGCATGGTCAAATGCATCATCTCGAAGAAGTTCACGAATCTGAGGACCAACAAAGACACCTTCCTTTATCTTAGCTTCACTTAACCTTGGCAATTTTCCACGGAGGTACTTGAAAGCTGCTTGTGTTTTGTCAATGGCCTTGACAAAGTTCTTCATCAGACCCAGCTTGATGTGGAAGGGTGGTAACAAAATCTTCCTTGATTCAACAAGTGGTGGATGCTGAACACTTTTCCTCCCAGGCTCCAATGACTGTCGGAGTGGCCAATCTTTCTTGATGTAGTGGGAATCTCTTGCACGACTATCCCATTCGCAGAGAAAACAGCAGTACTTTGTGTATCCAGTCTGCAGACCAAGCAAGAGAGCAACAACCTTCAAATCGCCACAAAGCTGCCACTGATGTTGGTCATAGCTTATGCACCTCAAAAGTTGTTTCATGTTGTCATAGGTTTCCTTCATATGGACTGCATGACCAACTGGAATTGATGGCCAAACATTGCCATTATGCAGTAAAACAGCTTTAAGACTCATCTTTGATGAATCAATGAACAGTCTCCACTCATCTAGATCGTGAACGATGTTGAGGGCTGCCATCACACCATCGATGTTGTTGCAGGCTACAAGATCACCTTCCCTGAAGAAGAATGGGACAAGATCCTTTTGACGGTCACGGAACATGGAAACCCTAACATCACCTGCCAGGAGATTCCACTGCTGTAGTCTGGAGCCCATAAGCTCTGCCTTACTCTTGGGTAGTTCCAAATCCCTGACAAGGTCATTCAGTTCACCTTGTGTGATGAGGTGTGGTTCAGAGGAGGAGGATGGGAGAAAATGTGGGTCCTGTGACATTGATGGTTCAGGACCAGAAGTTTCATCCTCTTCCTCTTCCTCGTCTGACTCAAGTGAGAATGATTCTGGTGCATCAGGAACCGGCAGTCCTTCTGCGTGGGGTACTGGGCGTATAGCTGATGGAATGTTTGGATAATGCACAGTCCACTTTTTCTTCTTTCACACACCTTTCCCAACTGGAGGCCCCATGGAGAAGTAACAATTACTGGTATGATCTGTTGGCTCTCTCCAAATCATTGGCACCGCAAAAGGCATAGATTTCCTTTTCCTGTTCAACCACTGGCGAAGATTTGTTGCACAAGTGTTGCAGCATATGTGTGGGGCCCACCTCTTGTCCTGTCTCCAATTTTGCAGCCAAAAGAAAGGTGATAGGCTTTCTTAACCATAGTGGTTATACTGCACTTTTGTGATGCAAAAGTCACTTCACCACAAACATAGCAGAAGTTATCTGCACTGTTCACACAAGTACGAGGCATCTCTGCTCACTTTGGCTAAACAGAAATGTGTCCCTTTGCAAAATCAAACACTGACAAGTAAGAAAGCACGACACTGTATGATTTCTAGAGCTGATATAGGGCAATTTATTCAGCAGAGTGATGTAAGCTTTGTTATGATTGCATCATCCATGACTTCTAGGAATAACATGATGCAATTCATATCATGGATGACGCAATACCAGCTTCAGATTGCATCATTCATTGTTTTGCCTAAAAAGCAAGTACTGTCCAAACCCAGTCATAGATTTATTCATAGATCCAGTCAAAGATGTCTTTTAGTCATTTCTGGTTTAAATTGAGATCCCTTCCCTTTATAACTCACTTATCCTCCGCCATTCCCAAGTCAAGGGTCGTATATACTGACCCAAAAGCATGTCTTGAAAACTAGAGCCAATCAACAATTTTAAGCATCATTTTCATTCTCAGTGACCCAGAATTAGTAAAGTTTGACTACATTTATTTCAGAAGCATTTTGGCTGTAGAGCAGTGTTATTAGTTAACAAGTTTTACATGCATCAGACATAGAACTCATGATGTACCATACTGTTTACACAAAAAATACCAAAATAAATAACAAAGCATTAGAGTCAAGCAAAATTTTAAATTTCCACCTTGTGGGAAATTCCAACATTTCAACAGGTTTTCATTTTGGGGTTGGTTTTTTTTGTTCCAAATTGGTACAAAATTTGAAATTTTGGCTTTTTTCTCCACAGAACAGGAATTTCAAAAAAAATGTCATTTTGGAAATGTCAAAACATTTAGTTTCAACATTTTTGATCAAAATGAAACATTTCATCATTCCCAAAATTGAAATGTTTCATTTTGGTTAATTAAATTGACCCAAAACACTTCATTCTGAGTCAGTTCTATCTTAAATGGCTTTTTCCCATAGTGGTGCATTGCTTCATGGAGTTGTAGTTTGGAAGCCTGATGCCCCTCATCATCACCTATGGATCAGGCTTCTTGTCCGGACTACATCTCCAGAATGCACTATGCATCTCTGTCAGAGGAAAATCCACATTTCATTATGGAAGAGGTAGTACTCCAAGGAGCCCACACCACAGGAGAAAATGGGAGTCCAAATTGCAACTCCCATAAGGAAATGCTCTGATACGGAATTGCAATTTTATATTTCGTTGAACTGGTTTGAAATTAAACATTTTGGAAATATTCTGATTCCGGGTCAAAGTGATTTAGATTTTTCTGATGGAAAATTGAAAATTCTCATTTTCCATTGGAGAACTCCTGACCTGCTCTACCCATCACCTTGTCAAATACTTACAGCTAGAACTCTGGGTATGGCTACGAGGTACACTGTACAGGTGGGGAATACAAAGATGAGATATAGCCCAGTTTTTCATTCTCCTGAAACTGGGCCTGCTATGTGTTGGCTCAGTCTACAAGGTTAAGTTAGAGTAGTCTTAGAGTTGCTCTAAGTTATCACAGATGTCAATGGCCCCAAAAGGCCAAAGACCTTATCCAAAGTCCATTGAAGTCAATGGGAATCTTTCCATTGACTTCAGCTGGTTTGGGTTCAAGCCCCAATACAGCAGACAGAGATCAGCAGGGTGAAAAAGTCTTTCTGGCATGCCCCCTTTCCTCTGAACACATGCCTACAGCAGAGAAGTATTGTGATATAGAAGCCCCTATATCAGCTCTATGCTGCTGTGGGATCTTCCTTCACTGGGATGATTCTCCTATAGCCATTTATGTGGCCGGATTCTGCCAGCAGTGAGGAGCAAAGCATCCTCACTGCTCCCAAGAATCTGGCCATTATTAGAAATTTAGTGGTGCTCTTCAGGCAGCTGTAAAAGAGGAAATAGTCCAAAGAATTTGCATTTCTTTCCTTAGATTACTGAAACTATACTGTAGCATAAAGTACAGTCCCAAAAGTCTTTAAAATATATACAGACCTTTGCAATATATTAAAAAAATATATTGAGGAATCCCCTTCATCCTTCACATTTTATATACCTGTTTCACCTTGTTTCCAGCAGTTTGCAATGCAAATGACTGAAAAGTGGGAAAAAACCACATTTTCGGTGGCACAGAAGTAGATAAACTTAGTTTGGACCACAAATCTCTTGAAACAGGAGTAGTCATTAGTCAGATATTTGTGAGTAGGTTTATGTTAAATATTTAGCCAGTCATTAGTTCTGATAGGTACCATAAACTTGTTATTCTTAGAAGTCCTATACCAAAAGGTAGTACTTATAGGCCAATATCATAATAGCTGGCAGTAATACATGGCCAGCATTAGCACATTCCCTAAAGTTACCATAAGATCTGCAAAACCATTAAAGCAATTCCATAAATGTATGGTCTCTAATACCAAGTAAGACAGGGTATTGCTAAATGCATAAGAAATATCTGCAGAAACCCAGTTGGATTGTTTTTTCCTCCTTGGCCCATTACCACAGTACATAAACTGTAATATACAGGTCAATAATTAAAGGGTGTTTGGAGGAAATATCTTAAAACCACCAAAAGGAAAGACTAATTTTAAAAGGTGCACGTAACCAAGGCAACTGCTCAACAGAATATATGATGTAGACTCTCTTAAAAGGAACTCTTGATGTTTCAATGTAACACTGACAATGTTCGTGTTTTCCTTTTAAATTCACGAGCTAGCTAGATAGATTAGATACATTTGGTCAAGCCCACAATATATTTGTTTATTAAGAACAAAAATGCTCTGGTTTCGTGATTAATTTCAGGAGAAAGATGGACTTCTTAAAAAAACACAAAAAACAAAAAACTTGCAGTCACTCTTAGATGTCAAATACCATTAAATGCATCTCTGCCTGTTTCTAGAGAAGATAAAAGCTGTATTTAAAAGCCTTGCCAAAAATGTCCTTTTCAATACTAATTAGAATCAATGGTCAAAGCTGCCAGAGCAAAAGAAGAACGGGGAGGGGATGAGCAAGAGAAATAAGTATAATCTCTGACACTGACAGTATTTTTTTTTAACATCAGCTCACGATAGAATTTTTTTTTAATGTAACATCTTATGTTTATATAGCACTGTGAGCAGGTGCCCTTCACAGTCTGCTCTATAATGATGTCCAACTCCGCACATAGAAAATCCACACACAGAAACTCCCTTTTCCTACAGTATGCCCAACCAAGAAATTAGCAATAATACAGTATGAAGTGTAGCACGAGTCCTCTGGCCAGGCTTGATTACTCCAAGGATCCCTACTTTAGGATTCTTCGACTCACACCCTAGATTTTCTCTCTCACTCTTTGGATGCTCCCACCTCCTCTTTCCCACATGAGGTAATGATTTCAATGAGTCAGCAGAATGCACTCAACCTTCTCCCATGATGGAACCCCCCTGCCAACAGATGAGGTGTTGCAAGCAAACACTCGCTAGACTGTTACCAGCCTCTTTCATCCCATAGGACCTGAAGTGTTTTAAAGGCTCAGTTGAAACATCCATGAAATAAATTCAGTGTTATAAACAGATCATGATTTTGTGACCTTGTTCTGAAAATGGACCTGAACTGCTGCAGATTTTTGGCTCCATAATGCATTTAGAGGCACCTGAATTCTACAGACAGCCTCCATGGCAAGGTACCTCATTTTGTGATTTGGTTTAGGCTCATTCAATGTGAACAGCAAAGGCTCTTTGCTACTTGAAAGACTGAACAAACAGAGTAGACAAATGTTAATGAAGCACTAAACTTTGTGAGATGGGAGAAGCTTGGTCCCCAATGTTTCAAACTGGCCAACAGATCACTAGATTTGTATTAATTTGTTGCCAAATACAACTTTGCCATCTCTTTTGTAAGAATCTGGAGACCATTCTGTGTACCTGGAACATTTCCCCCTGCTATGCAAGGTGAACTTCACATAGTATCACCAAACAGATTTGGAAATTAACATTGGTTTCATCAGCTGAACATTTTAAAGTCTTTCCAAATGTCTACTTTATGTGATGATGCTACAGAGCCTGACCCTCCTCCTTCTTGCAGTGATGTAGATCAGGAGTAACTGTGAAAATCAATGGAGTTACACCCCAGGAGAACCAGGCCATTCGAATATGTACATTTTATAGTTAACACCAGTTCTAAATATGCGTCACATCCTAAAAACTGATTAGCCCTCAAGTCTCATATTCCCGGGCATGGACCCATTTTAACTAACTAACTAAAATATAGTGCTTGTGAAAGGTGCCAAACTGGCAGCCGTGGACACTGAAATCCTCCTCTATGTATTCCCAGAAGAGGCATAGCATGGGCACAGTGGCAGTGTAAGCCTCCCAAACCTACCCTGTCATTATGCTTCAGCTGTGTTTTGGAAGGTGCCCTCCTTCATATCCTCTTTAGACTGCCTTAATGCCCCAAATGTCTACTCTTTAAACTAGACACTCTAATCAATCCCTCAAGGGGTGAAAGCTCAGTTCATCCTCCAGTCATTGGCCTTACTGCTGAGACTATCACCAAGAATGTCCACTGTGGTACCGATTTTTGTGATGTACAGTGGACATCTAGTCTTTAGGGATTAGACTGTAACTACTAATGCAAGAGGTCACTGAACATCTAGTAGATGGAAATTGCTTTCACTCTCTACCAGTCCTGTATCTGAACCAATGACCTGGCTGTGAAAGTCCCCATATTTCATTTGTCTGCTGATCCACCCAGTTCCTTGATGTTTCCAGTGTTTTGTTATGTTGAGCAAATAAGGTGTTTTTCCCTCCTGTTCTAGGACAGGAGCCACAAAAGAAGACTGAGCTGAGGTTTTAGGAAAGGAGCCTCATAAATTCATGATGCAGAAAAGTTGGCATGCCTCTGCATTCTCCATACTATAATGTCCATGGGTCTCAATGGTAGGAATGTCACTGCACAAGATACATTCCACACTATGGGAATACAGAGGTTAAGTGAAATAGTGCTTCTACCTCTGAACCTTCAGATCCAAATCTCTAGGGTAATCAATATTGCATCTTCTGTGAAATCAACTCACATTCTTAAGATTCTTGCATTTTGTGAGGCCAGTAAAATAATAAAACAATCTAGAATTCAAGTTACCCCAAAGCTGAGATATTTGCCAAAATCCAAGTATAGGTGAAAAACCCAGTTCTAGAGAATATTAAAAACGACATTTCTTCGGGTTGTACATTTAAAATGTGCTGACAACATACACAGATGAGGAAATCTTTCATAATTAATGCACTCATAATTAATTACACCAAGCATGTCATTTGGTCTGTCTGTACCTCAGCTCCCTATATGTAAAATGGGTGTTTTGATGACATTAATAAATGTGAGGTACTTAGTTAGCATGGCGACAAGAGCCATATAAGTACATAGAAATATAATTATAAACAACATCAATTCCTTTTTCCAATTTAACAACAGATATGAATCAAAACAGCAAAATTATGGGTCAGAGTTAAGGTTGTTTTGTGGTGATGAAATATGCCTTTCTTTATACTTTATCACAATTGTCATGTGCATTTAGTTTTATAATATTTTCAATTATCTATTCCCTTTGTTTTAAGTAATTGGGTTTCACAAAATGGTGTGATAGATTATTACATTGCTGTCACAGTGTTAACTAATTTTTCAATATTTTTTGTTTGCTTTGGTTTTAAATAGCAATTTAACTTGTCAATTATCTTTATATATAATATATAATTAAGATAATTAACAAGTTAACAAATCACTATTCAATAAATCATAAAAAGCAGCCAGCTTAGACTTCTGTATATTAAAGAGAATAACTAGAAAAAGTCTACCCCACCTAGGGGAAAAAACATTTGAACTCTCCCTGTAACAGTGTTTTATTTAAAATATAAAATTCTCAATGGGTAAGGGTTGATGCAGCATGAGGAGAAGGGATAAGGAAGGCAACACCAGCTTTTTCTTTCCAGTGTGTTTCCTATGCCCTCAAAAATTTCTCTTGACAGCACCTCATGTGCTGAAGAGATATTCTTCAATGTGTAATCAGCAAGGGGGTCTCTGTAGCTGCAGGTTGGCATATGGTGTCTCAAATTTCTCAGTGACAAGTGGCATGTTAGCAGAGCAACAGAGTAGCAGGGAAAAAGACGTTTTGCTAATCACTCCCTGTTGCCTGCACCCTCAGGCAGAATCATATTGCTTTATGCAGATGAGCTCATAACAGTTTCTTCAATTTAGCTTTTATATAAAAAAGTGCCAGCTCCTAACGCTATGTCAACAGGCACCCGAGGGCCTACCACTTTACACTGCAAGTGTATTACTATTTAAAGACAAGCTTTTAGCTTAACATCAGTGCTTGCCTTCAGAGTTTAATTACCGCCCTCCCCATGGGGCTCAATGAGCCATCTACTCCTCCCGAGGGATTTCTGCTTGGTGATGATCTTTAACTAAATAAGTAAATGCCAAATAAGCACTTCTTAAAGATGCAGTATCTTGTTTCTTGCTTGACTTTGATGACTGCAGAAGCTAGGCTGCAATTTGCCTCTGACTAGCAGTGAGCTATGTTGAATTTAGAAAGCTCAGTTATAAATCTCATGTTTAATATAAAGTGGTAGAAGGATTTTAAAAGAAAAAATAATTAAATCATTACTAGGGCTGTGAAGAGATTAAAAAAAGTATATGCGATTAATCATGCTGTTAAACAACAATAGAATAACATTTATTTTAAAATGGGTAGATGTTTACTACATTTTCAAATATATTAATTTAAACTACAACACAGAATACAAAGTGTACAGTGCTCATTTTATATTTATTTTATTACAAATATTTGCACTGTAAAAAAACAAAACAAAAAATTTCAATTCACCTCATAAAAGTACCGTAATACAATCTCTTTATCATGAAAGTTGAACTTACAAATGTAGAATTATGTTAAAAAAACTGCATTCAAAAATAAAACAATATAAAACGTTAGCCCCTACAAGTCCACTCAGTCCTACTTCTTGGTCGGCCAATCACTCAGACAAACAAGGTTGATTACAATTTGCAGGAGATAATGCTGCCTGCTTCTTCTTTACAATGTCACCTGAAAGTGAGAACAGATACTCGCACAGCACTGTTGTAGCCGGCGTTGCAAGATATTTACGTGCCAGATGCACTAAAGATTCATATGTCCCTTTCATACTTTAACCACCATTCCAGAGGACATGCATCCATGCTAATGATGGGTTCTGCTTGAAAACGATCCAAAGCAGTGCAGAGTGATGCATGTTAATTTTCAACATCTGAGTCAGGTGCCACTAGCAGAAAGTTGATTTTCTTTTTTGGTGGTTTGGGTTCTGTAGTTTCTGCATCAGAGTGTTGCTCTTTTAAGACTCCTAAAAGCATGCTCCACACCTCGCGCCTCTCAGATTTTGGAAGACACTTCAGATGCTTAAACCTTGGGTCGAGTGCTGTAGCTATTTTTAGAAATCTCTGATTGGTACCTTCTTTGCATTTTGTCAAATCTGTTGTGAAGTGTTCTAAAAATGAACATGTGCTGGGTCATCATTCGAGACTGCTATAACATGAAATATATGCAGGAGACATAACAGGAGACAGGACAGGATACAAGACAGGAGACATACAATTCTCCCCGCAAGGAGTACAGTCACAAATTTAATTGACACATTTTTTTAATGAGCATCATCAACATGGAAGCATGTCCTCTGGAATGGTGGCCGAAGCACGAAGGGGCATATGAATGTTTAGCATATATGTCATGTAAATACCTTGCAATGTCGGCTACAAAAGTGCCATGTGAATGCCTGTTCTCACTTTCAGGTGACATTGTAAATAAGAAGCAGGCAGCAGTATCTCCCGTCAATGTAAACAAACTTGTTTCTCTTAGAAATTGGCAGAATAAGAAATAGGACTGAGTGGACTTGTAGGCTCTAAAGTTTTACACTGTTTTGTTTTTGAGTGCAGTTATGTAACCAAAAAAAATCTGCATTTGTATGTTACACTTTCACGATAAAGAGATTGCACTTCAGTACTTGCATGAGGTGAACTGAAAAATACTATTTCTTTTGTTTATCATTTTTACAGTGCAAATATTTGTAATAAAAATAATAATATAAAGTGAGCACTGTATACTTTGTATTCTGTATTGTAATTGAAATCAATATTGAAAATGTAGAAAAACAACCAAAAATATATAATAAATTTCAATTGGTATTCTATTGTTATAAGTGCAATTAAGCACGATTAATTTTTTTGAGTTAATCTCGTCAGTTAACTGTGATTAATTGACAGCCCTAATCGTTATTCCTTTGCTGTTTCTTATCCTCAATATGTCAATACCTGTGGGCAGAATTAAGTCACTGAAAGGAGAATCCCTCATACCCAATTTTATTGCACCTAGATACGCAGATCCAACAACTATAGTCAGCCTCTGAGAGCAGAAACACTCCTCCATGGTACACTTCTCATTTTTTCCCTCCCTTGCCTTGAAAGATCTGGGATAGAGTGGTCACGATCATCATGTTCCCATTACGCCTCTGGCGTTTAGGGCAGCAACAAAGCCCCTCCACTTCTGTCTGTTTCTGGCAAGTCTTTCAATTGTTCCCCAGCTGTGCCCCAGGTTTTTCAGCTTGGTTCCACAGCTCTTTGCCATGTTGTTTTTGGGCGGCCTCATTTCCGCTTGCCTTCAGGTGTCCATCTTATTGCCACTCTGGTGATGGAATCAGTTTTCATCCAAAGCACATGGCCAATCCATCTCCAGTACCTCCTGGCAATGATGGTGCTCATATCCTCTTCATTCCATACAACCTGCCTCAGGAAAATCCTCCGTATCTTTTGGCTCAGAACAATCTCAAACCAAGATCTATTGACACAGAGTGGTACTACTATGACATTAATGACTCCCTTGAAATAGATATCTGAGTGGGGAACCCAAAGTAAGGGTGCAAACAAATATCCCTAGTTCAGTAACAAGTTGAGTTAATTGGTGAAGATTACAACTTGGTGAGTAACAGATTTTTCGGTGCACGGACATTTTCAGGGGAAAAAAAAACCTGTTTTGGGTCAAGAAAAAGTGAAAATTTTCAGAATTTTCAGAAATTTGAAAATTAAAATAAATCCCCCTTTGTTTCACGTTGAATTAAGTGTTTCATTTGTTCCAAAACAAAACGTTTCATTTAGGTTGAGAGTTTTGTTTTCACATTTAAAAAAAGAAATTGCTGAAAATTTCAGAACAAAAAAAATCATTTTGACACACACCCTTTTCAAAAAACAAAGTATTTAATTTTGAAAATGTCTAAATTAAGTGTTTTGATTATTTTGGGAAGTGTTCATTTTCAAGACAATTTGGCAAAACTGACAAATTCGTGAAAGGCTGTGGTGTTTTTGAATCTGCATTTTTCACAAAAAAATATTTTAGCTGAAAATGTCACCCAGCTCTAGTTAGAACAAAGGTTCTAGCAAGCTGAATGGGCCGGTAAAAACAGAAACTTGCACCCTAGTGTTTAAGAAGGAAATGGTCAAATGTGAGTGGATTATTTGGTTGATACAAAGCAGCTATAGACAGAAAGGATGATCCATTTACCTAACCCCCAGGACCACATGGCCAAGTACAAGAAACATTTAGCACAAAAAGCAAGAGATGAAGTTGCCAAGTACCAGCTGGTACACTTAGAGAAACGTGGCAGACGGGGGGACGGGACATGGGACTAGAGATTAGGTGAGAGCCCTTGGCTAGTGTTTTGAAGTGGAATTACATGAACCTTCCTTTCACTGTCTAATACTCCCAACAAAGAGTGTACATAATTATAAATAAAGGTTAGAAATAAGATACATTATTGCGTGTCTATTTCAACATACTCCTCTGCTAACAGAGAAACAACCCATTTTTTGTGTTCAAACTTTCTTGACTCCATGGAAACCACGACATAATGTCCTGGAAGGTCTATTCACTAGCTGTATTTTCTACCATTCTATTCAGCAGCCATTGGAGATGATATTGTGCATATTTATCATGCATGTCTGAGATTTGTGACTGGCCTCAGAAATGAAATTCAGACTCAACAAGCACTCTATTCATAAAGCAGAGAGAGCATCTGAGCTATATCCAAAACTCTGCAGAGTTTATACTGAATTAATGAAGGTTTTGTAAGAGCTTAGGGAAAGGGGGAACCTTACATTAGATAAACATGGCCTCCTCCCCCTCAACATTACAAAACAGAAAATTTCAGGTCATAGCTTCCAAGTCATTTTCATTTGAGTGGGAAGGGGGAAAATTATTTTGATTGTGTTTCAAGTTTGCAAAAGTGAGGGAGCTCACTTTAAATGCATATTTCAGAAGAAAGCTGAGATCCAAGGTTTTGAAGCTGTGGGCTTGGCATGAATTATGTATGATGGGTTATTATGGTGGCAGTCCTCCAGCAACATTTTGCTACAATTTTAATTTTCGTCTTTTTGATTTTCTATTATTTGTATTTATAAGAGAAGCTGTAGAGAAATCAAAAACAGACGTGTTCTCGAAACAGTTATTGTATCACATATGGTGTCAATCGTGTCTGAATGCAAACTAGCCTCTTCTCATCCCCAAGACTATTTTTATACAATATCTTCTACTATAAACATAACCATCTCTTTTCTTTTCTTTTTAAAAAGACAGGTATCATCAGCTTCTTTCCTTAGCCCCTCCCACAAATGCAGGTGGGGTTACTGTGGGAAAGCTAAATCAAACAAGTGAACTTTGCACTTTGTTCTGAAGGCAGTGAGGTTTGTGGCCATTCTGACGTATCATGAATACGCCGCTATGTCATAGCCTGCACACACGAAGCAGAGCACCATTTGGGGACTGGATGAATATAGGAGAATAAAAGGGCCTAGTGTAGAATCTATCTAGCAACCTGAGACTATTCTTTGCTGCTTCGACGATGGACCTAGAACAAGACAAGTTAATGGATATTCTGCTGCCAGCACAAAGTATGAGAAATCCCTCCACTTTTACCTACATCTTTTGATTAGTGAGGTGCCAGAAATGAACAAAATATTTCAGGTGCATCCTTTACCAGGTTCAACTATCATCTTCCTGCTCTATGATGTGCAGCTTCTGCACATACAGTCCCAAAACTGCTTTCTTTCCCCCACATTTTATTGCAAGCTTGCATGTAATTTTATTGCCAACTTGCTCTATTACCCCAAGGTCTGTCTTGGCAGGATTCCACTCTTCTAATGAATATCTACTTCAAATTCACCTCACTCTCCCCCTGCCCATGTATTAGCGTGTATTCTTCCTAGCTGAAACTCATTTTATTTTTTTTAATGCTTATACCATATTTAAACCTATCTAGGTCTCATTGCATTAATGTTTGTCCTCAGTGATGTTTGCAACAGCTCCTAATTTAATATGATCTGAGAATTTCATTAATGTGCAGTTAATTAATCCCCACTTCCAGACAAGTAGTGAAGATGTTAAATTAGATGGGACCTAACACATGTCTCTGAAGCTGTCCATCATTATCCCTTTTGGCCAGATGCAACCCATATGTATTTAGGGTGGTACAAAGTAGGGTGGACAACTGGATAAAACTAAAAGAAATAAATTTAAGACCAAGTATGGAGGAGGGGGTAATTTTCTGATAATGAGATTTATTACATAGTGTAATAATATTTTTAGGGAACTGGTGAAAGCCCCATAGTTTGGAACAGTTAAAGAGTGGACAGCATCATCTGGAGAAATTACACGCACATGGAGTTGGGGGCTCTTGGTAATAAACAACAAAATTTGCTTTAAAATGATGTTTTACTAATAGTTAAATCTGAATTCACTGTTGCATTTTCCCATCCCTGCTTCCATTTCCTAATTCAAACTAGGAGCTGGGAATCGCTGGTGAGAGTGGAGATGAAAGCAGACAGACACTAAATAAGCAGTATCCTACCTGAAGTCTTTCTGGGATGGTACGGAGTGATCATAAACCACCCGTGGGGCCTTATTTACACCAGCATTTCTCCACAGTTGGCCCGATCAGGGCTAGACAGCAGTACACCCTACCTACATGAGCACTCCCTCT
Organism: Macrochelys suwanniensis; assembly: GCA_033296515.1. Taxonomy (NCBI): domain Eukaryota; kingdom Metazoa; phylum Chordata; order Testudines; family Chelydridae; genus Macrochelys; species Macrochelys suwanniensis. The sequence goes on along the minus strand of CM065775.1, from coordinate 155,641,795 downwards.
GTTGCAACTGAACAGGTGCAAGGACAAAGTTTGGAGCAGTGCTAAAAATTCAGTGTAGACGTAATGTCTGCTTGTGGGGACAAAAGTGAGGGCAGATAATTACTGTAATGATGAGGGAGGGGAAGCCAAATTTCTCCAGCTGCGTGTGGAGGTGGCTGAGGGGGTGGGGATGGGGATGAATGCTGCCGCTGCTAGCAAGAGCAAGAAAAGCAGAGAAAGGAAGCCAGCCAGAAGGGAAGGACAGTGCCCAGCTGCTATAATAAAACAAGGGTGAGAACTGGGGAAGAGCTGTCCTCTATGAACAGCTCAGGCTTGGACTGCTTCCAGGATCCAGTTGCAGCTGCAGCACAACCTTTGCTCCTTACTGCACAAAGAAGGAAAGGAACCAGCAGCGAGCAGCACTGCACTGCACATGATGCAGCCGGGTCACTCTAGCAGCAGCAACTGCTCACAACTGGGGAACTCTAGTTCCCCCAGCCCCCTAGTTACTAGTAGTGGTCACCTCCTTTTCTTCCCCTTTAAGCTCAACCTTTAGAGGAAGAGGCAGAGAGGCGGGCGTGCTTACTAGCATTAAGTCCCTAATGCTAGAAGCAGGTAGACGGCCGATAATTTTCTGCCCCTCCTCAAAGTAGCGAGTAGATATAGGAGCTGGGAAAGTGCATATTCAATTATTAATTCACTTTTTTAAACAGTTTATGGAACTTACTTCAAGCACCAACAAATACTTGCATGCAGTTGGAGATTAAAAAACGTGTTGACAACCATACATTAATGGGCCAGATTATCAGATGGTGTAAATCAATGTAGCGGTATAGAAGTCAACACAGCTACGTTAAGTTACACCACTTGAGGGTCTGGCTCCATAAATCTAACCAGAACAAAGCACTAGCCCATCCTCCACTGAAATAATCTAGCACCAGCAGGAGGGATGATCCAATAACTCCCTTCTGTCTCTAATTTCTATGCTTCACGTGACAGCACTGATATCCAAGTCAAAATGATTTTTTTTCAAGTAAGATCGTCAGGCTATTCACCACACATTTTACTAAAATCTATTTGCTGGCTTTGCATCAGACACCAAAGCCCTGATCCTGCAATTAACTCCAGATCAGGAACTGATACTGTAGTGATGCAATCAAAAGCAGTCATGGTTGTCAGGTTTATAAAATCATGCTGATAATGGCTCAAATGTCCTTTATGGTTTATGGTTTATCTTCTTTGTATTTTTCCCATCATTTTACAAGGAACTGAAGTTACCCTATTCTGTCTTAATGGCTAAAAAATGGTTCTCTTTTTTGAAGATCAGTAAGATTTTGCCAGCCCAATTCTCCATGACTTTTCAAAAATAAGCAACATTATTTCCAAAATGGCTAGATTCTGTCACCCTTACACTGAATAGCTTCTTGCTCCATAAAGAGACCCATTGACTTCAGTGGGACTACTTATGGAGCAAGGTGTGACCCAATATGAATATGGTTATTGGAGAGCTGTCACTTAGCTAATCCCCTTAACATTCGAGAATGCTTATCATAGGGACCCATTGCAGATGATGTATGGATGGGTCACTACAAAAACTAATTTCCCCCTGCTGATACTCACACCTTTTTGTCAACTGTTGGAAATGGGCCACCTTAATTACATTGGCCTCATTAGCACTATAAAAGCGATTTTCCCTCCCTTAGTATTCACCCCTTCTTGTCAACTGTTGAGACTAGCCCACTTCCACCTTAACTGAATTGGGTCGTTAGCACTGACCCCCTCCCCCACTTGGTAAGGCAACTCCCATCTTTTCATGTGCTGTGTATTTATACCTGCCTCTGTATTTTCCACTCCATGCATCTGATGAAGTGGGTTTTAGCCCACGAAAGCTTATGCCCAAATAAATTTGTTAGTCTCTAAGGTGCCACAAGGACTCCTCGTTGTTTTTGTCAAATTTATCAGGCACTCTCTTCCCTGCTTTCTATCAATTCGTGTATTACAAGGCTTTTCAAAATTCTCCATCTCTATTTGTGTCTTTAACAAAAGAAAATCAGATTTTTATAAAAGCAGTTTGGTATCTGAGCCATTTTGGAGTCATCAGTGATTTTATTTTCTTTGTGTATTAAATAAGGGAATTTTGTTTCCATTGCAAACTTTCACAGGTATTTCATGATAGTGCTATCTCCTTTTCAATGCCAAATCTGACCTGCACTACACGTCATTTTTAGCATGGTTGAATTGTCTATTATTATATGTCACATGACATAATAGGGTTAAGAGCTGTATATTTCTGCAGTCTTCTTAGATTTATTCCTTCACTAACTATTATAATGATTATTATTTTACAGAAAGATAGCGGACATATTTCAGTGATTACAGTAAAAGAGCATTAAAATCAGATAAAAACAGATTTCTTATGTTTTAGACTTGGATTATTGCTAAAACCCAGCCCGGAAATTGAAACAGTCCTAAGCATCTTTGTTTATCTGCATTACAGCTCCAAACCATCTGCACTTAATTGTAAGACAACAAATTGTCTAAAAATCAGTGAGGATTAAAGGACAAAGCCTCTTATGAACAGTTTATATTAGTGAAATTTAAAGAAGACATCCCAGCACAGTACTCCGTTTTAGATGTTTTACGTCAGTCAAGTCCCTATGTTTGTGTTCTTAGTATACGCAAAACTATAGACTGTCACCACATTCATCATTTTATAGGGGCAATAAGAGGTTTATTGGAGTTTTAAACTCTGCTTATCAAGCCATCGCTAGTTTGTGAGTTCCCTGACATTTGGCCCTAAAGTTCATATCTGGCAAAGAGATCAGCTGCTGACACCAAGCGTTCGGTTGACTCCCATGCTTAAGAAACTGGGGCAAAGGAGAAGAAGTCAATTTGGGACACATGCTGAGAACATATGTCTTTTTTTTTTCAAATGAGGTCTACTAGCCCTAGCCCATTTTTTCTGCCTCAAAATGAAGAATATATATGGTGCTTAAGCTAGGTGGAATAGGGAAACATCCTGATCCTTGGATGGATTAAATGAGTGTAGCTCCACTGTAGTCAGTGGAATTATGCTGATTTGTACCAGCTGCATAGCAGCTGGTCCAAGATATATATTGAATGTTGCAGAAATAGAGTTTCAAACAGCTGGTTGGTTCAACTATGTTCATGTCCCCTTTTATTTTTTATTTTTTTTGTTATTCACCATTTGTTCCATTCATCCAACAAAAACAGTGTGACTTAGGTAGCCATTCACACACAACGAATAACGACCATCTACAGTCAAAGTGAACAGTCTGCAAACAACCCATATACCGAGAACCAGTCATCTAAACTATCTGGCAAATTTTGCAAATAATTATACGTCTGCCAAGATTAAAATGCCTAACCCTAACCCCGCATTACCATTGGTCCTCCCCTCCCCTCCAACTACTATTCTAGAAAATTCTTTGACCTATATAAGCGTCCGCATCAGGTGTGCCCAGCGCAGTGTCTACAGTGTTTGTAATCTTTGTTGCGTGGCGGTGTACTCTACTGAAATAGCATAACAAGCCCGTGGCTTTACGTTTTAATTCAATCGTATGATACCCCCTTTTAATTTTAAAATATGGATCAGTTCGTTGTTAAGATAAGAAAAGGAGCAGACAAGCTGTTCATGTGAAAGAGCCTTTTTGAAACTAGCACATGTAAAAAACAAACTAAGTACAATGTCCCAACAGCGCCTCGACTCACTCATGATTTTGCACATTGAACAAGAATTGACTTTGTCAGTTAATTACAATTGATGTGATTGAGGAATTTAAGTCCATAACACCTGGTGAGCGATGTCTCATTCTCCAGGACAGGAAGGTGAAGAAACCTTAATATGTTTTGGTCAATTTGGGTTAGTTCATTATCTGGTTAAAGATAAAGATCATGAAAATTGACTGTATCTTTGTATACGCCTGATAATCACTACAGCAAAAATTTGGTATTTTGTGTCTCATTTTTTAAGTAAAGTTTAGTTGTTAATTTAAAAAAAAAATAAGTTTAGTTAAGTTTTAGTTTCTTTGATGAATAAAAATCATAACTTTATGATTGAGTATTCAATAAATGTTCCCCTTAAAAAAAAAAATTTCCCTGGGTGCACACCCTAATGAAATGTGCTGCGCATGCCAATGACTATAAGGTGGATAGAAAGCTGGCTAGATCATGGGGGTCAATGGGTAGTGATGAATGGCTCCATGTCTAGTTGACAGCTAGTATCAAGCGGAGTGCCCCAAGGGTCGGTCCTGGGGCCAGTTTTGTTCAATATCTTAATTAATGATCTGGAGGATGGCATGGACTGCACCCTCAGCAAGTTTGCAGATGACACTAAACTGGGAGGAATGGTAGATAAGCTGGAGGGTAGAGTTAGGATACAGAGTGACCTAGACAGATTAGAGGATTGGGCCAAAAGAAATCTGATGCGGTTCAACAAGGACAAGTGCAGAATCCTGCACTTAGGACGGAAGAATCCCATGCACTGCTACAGAGTAGGAATGGAGTGGCTAGGCAGCAGTTCTGCAGAAAAGGACCTAGAGGTTAAAGTGGACTAAAAGCTGGATATGAGCAACAGTGTGCCCTTGTTGCCAAGAAGGCTAACAGCATTTTTGGCTGTATAAGTAGGAGCATTGCCCGCAGATCGAGGGACGTGATCATTTCCCTCTATTCAGCATTGGTGAGGCCTCATCTGGAGTTTTGGGCCCCACGCTTCAAGAAGGATGTGGAAAAACTGGAAAGAGCCCAGCGGAGGGCAACAAAAATTATTAGGGGGCTGGAGCACATAATTTATGAGGAGAGGCTGAGGGAACTGGGATTATTTAGTCTGCAGAAGAGAAGAATGAGGGGGGGATTTGACAGCTGCTTTCAACTACCTGAAAGGGGGTTCCAAAGAGGATAGATCTAGGCTGTTCTCAGTGGTAGCAGATGACAGAACAAGAAGCAATGGTCTCAAATTGTAGTGGGGGAGGTCTAGGTTGGATATTAGGAAAAACTTTTTCACTCAGAGGGTGGTGAAGCACTGGAATGGATTACCTAGGGAGATGGTGGAATCTCCTTCCTTAGAGGTTTTTAAGGTCAGGCTTGACAAAGCCCTGGCTGGGATAATTTAGTTGGGGTTGGTCCTGCTTTGAGCAGGGGGTTGGACTAGATGACCTCCTGACATCCCTTCCAATCCTGATATTCTATGATTCTATGATTAACTGCGATTAATTGACAGCCCTAATATTATATATATTTACTTATTTTAGGGCTGTCGAGATATAATATATATATACATACATACATATACATATACACACACAGGTTGCCCAACTTGGGGTGGAGTGGGGGCATGGGGGAAGAAAGAGGGACATCTTAAAAGTAAACACTATCACAGCATCAGTACTACAGTCCTTCTGAAGATAATATATGGCAATCCTGATTTTGTTGAGTCTTCATCAGAATAAAGAAAATCCAAGTTTTGTATAATGGATCAGAGACTGAATCAAAGATTTGAAGGAAATGTCTCCTGGCATCCACAGAGTAAATACAATGAATTTACCTTGAAAATAAGCAGTTAAAATATTTAAAGATGAATGGGAAATAAATTTAATAATCCACCACCTAGAGTAAACATATATTTAATACACTAGTAAATACTTATTCTGAGCTACTCAACACACTAACACTGTTATGATTACTTTCATCATCACCCATATGCTACTGGCTGGGTTCTGTATTACAATTAAGTTTATTCTCAAAAGACTTCTTGTACATGGTTCTGTGTCTTGGCTTAAAAAAAACCGCAACACAAACAGGAAATAATCCCATCTTTGCATTTTCTCAGTAAAATAATTTTAATTACGTTAATATTGCTTACTTTGTGATTTGTACAGCTGGTAGAAGTTTCTCAAACAAAGTTTAATTGAAAAATTGCATTTTTTTCCTAAAAAGAATGTTTTTCCCCCAAAGAATTGTTGGTATTGTTGATTTTTTTTTAATTTGCAAAACATGTGTCTTTTAAATATATTTTAATTTTTTTCACAAACATTAGAAGAATCAGGGTTTTGGCAAACAAAAAATTCAATAGCTATGTCAATCATGTTTAATATGTTTATTTTTTAAACTGAAAAAAACACAACACTTTTTTAAATGGGCCTGTGACTAGAAGAGACCATTGTGATCATCTATGGCCTGTATTGTAGAAGACTAGAGCGTCCCCAAAATAATTCCTAGAATATATCCTTTAGAAAAACATCCAATTTTGATTTAAAAATTGTCAGTGATGGAGAATCCACCATGACCCTTGGTAAATTATTTCAACTGTTAATTATGCTCACTGTTTAAAATTTACACTTTGTTTCCAGTCTGAGTTTGTCTAGTGTTTCAAACACTTCAAAGTAACTTTCCAAAGTAACAGTATAACATTCACTTGTGAATTAAAGGCCCTGATTCAGACCCTGACTTAAGCTGGTGCATTGCTACTTTGCTGAATCAGAACCCGAATGCAGATTTTGATATACATTTTCAAAGTTGAAGAGTTAGTGCACTAACCCACAATGAAGTTTAATTCCTTGTGCATGTAATTTCCCATGATAAAAATCTGTGGTCCTAACACTTTACCTCAGAGGAACAAAGTTTTCTATTCTAAATTTTCTCTGCGTAATTTATAATGACACATGTCCCCAAGTGACTTAAATAGTCATCTAATGTGTGTATGTGTCTAAAGCAACTTTTTAAACAGATGTGCCAAAAAACAATGTGTATCCCCCACCTCACAGGGCAGGACAGACCGCTAGGTACTGTGTAGTTTAGTAGATGCACAATATTTTTAAATAACTACAAACCTAAACTGATTCTTTCATATTTTGAAGCCAAACACTTTTCCACATCTAACAGCAAATATTCTTATTATATTCAGGGATACTTTCACAAAATATATTAAAAATAAAATACTTAAAACTTGTATAAAATATACTTCAAATGTCATGCTTTAAGATTTTCTATTTCATTTCTAAGTTTTGTATTATGGCAAAAGGCTGCCTTAAGGATTCCAGCGACAAAATATCTTTCATAACAAATGTCTCTACTACTACTTTTCTATTTAATTTTATACATGTAATTTATTAATGCTGGATGTAATATTTTTTTCTGAGATTAGAGTGATCTTTTATACACAAAGGTATAGGTCTGAAGATTTTTTTAAAATAAATCCTCATCAGATTTCTTTTTCATTTGCAAAATTGAGCTACTAATGAACGTAGTTTGTGGGGTGGTGTAAAAATTAGATATCAATACAAAAAATGATCATTACAAATCCTGAAACCCAGATCTGCAGCTGGTGTAAAGTGGCATATCCTCAATGAGATCACTACCATCTATTTTCTAAGACACACAATACACTGAAGTCAAAGGCCCTATGCCAGTTTACCCCAGTTTACCCCAAGTGGGGGGTTGACCCTTCTGTGTAACCCATGACATTAGATAAAAAGATTGATACCCACAAAAAATGTGTGGGATCTTGTGCTACCCACAATCCCAAGATGAACGTGGCTTCCAGAGTCATTCTTAATCTCAGAAATTCTCTGGCCCATGTATAGCCTCTCTAAAACAGTAAAAGCAATAACCAAAAAGAGCCCAGAACAAAGCAAATCAAAATAAATTCCGCTGGGCATTATGACTGATGTCTAGAAGTCCCCTAAAGTTGCTTGGTATCCTAGTGTGGAATCTCATCTGACCATTGGCGACATGAGAGGCTGGTAACTGCCACCATCACCATTAAAACTTATCCAAATAATGTTTGATTCTGACGTTAGGTATTAGAGGTCTTTGGAGACACAGGTGAGCCTCTGGGCACCAGCCAAGACCAGAGGGTAGAACTGGTTGGAAAATGGGGGTTTTCCTGTGGAAAATTTCAACAACAAAGAAATTCATTTTCATCCATGGAAAATTTTGACTTTTAATTGAAAATCCAAAAACCAAACACTTTTGACCAAAAACCAAAAGTTTACATCAGAAGAATTGAAATGAAGTAATAATATATGGAGATACACCTCTCATAGAACTGAAAGGACTTGAAAGGTCATCGAGTCCAGTCCCCTGCCTTCACTAGCAGGGCCAAGTACTGTCTCCTGGCAGATTTTTGCCCCAGATCCCTAAACGGCCCCCTCAAGGGTTGAACTCACAACCCTGGGTTTAGCAGGCCAATGCTCAAACCAGAGTTATCCCTCCCCCAGAAATACTAACTAACTCAAACTATTTTGGTTTGTTAAACTGAATTAAAATATTTTGTTTCAGAGCAGTCTGACCTGTGCAGCCGTGGTGCCTCACGGGACTTGTAACTCAGATGCCTCCTGCCACTTTTACGTCTATGGTCAGACTACAGCTCCCATTATTTACCAAGGTCTCTACTTTTGCTGACCCTGTTGCAGGACTTAATGGGAGTCACATGGTTGTAGTGCATTATGAGACATGTCACCTGGTCAGGGAGCGCAGCCCATGGAGAAGACATCCAAAATACAACTCCCATTGGTCACCACAGCACTCACTCACTGTTAATGAGACTAGGCTCTTAGGAGCCTAAATTGGAAACTTTACCCAATTACAGTTAAGTACTTATATTAACTCAAAGGTGCAAGTCAGGCTCAGGATCCCATTGTGTTAGCACTGAACAAACACATACAAAGATGGGTGAGGTTCTGATCTGCTTACAGTCTAAGACGATGAGAAACACTATTTAAATTTAAAGTTAATATAAAACAAAAGTTTGAATCTTATACACCTATGAAGCTTGACACACAAGTGCAATATTTATTTGTGCATATCATTTAAAATATTGCATAAAGCAATGAAGCTCTGCAATATGCTCAGACAGATACAGCTCATGACATATGGTATCAACAGAACATTTTTTAATAACAACAAACACTTTTATACTGTATCTTTTCTAATTCCCTGGGGTGCTAGGAAATGATAGAATGGGGCTACTAAGCTGACCTTCATTAACTGTTCAACTCAGAATCAGGATTCTGTTACAACAGTTTATTAAACCTTCCCTCTCTCTGTCCCCTCCCCCACAAAATTAGAGGGAGCTTTTTGCTAATGCTAGAGTGGAAGATTATAAAAATGTGTCATGTTCAAACTCCAGATTGGAGACATATTGCTAACTGTTATAACAAGTATAAAGTGCAAATGTTCCAGTTGCCTGCTCATCCCACTATTGCATTTCAAACCATCTAACATACTGCTACTATTAATTCTTAACCTGAGCCTAGAGCCTTCCAGGATTAGCTGGGATTTTTTTGCTATTCCCAACTTGTTTTCTAATACCCACTCTCAAAATTTTAGGCTTATGTCCGTCTTCATTTTCTCTTGACTGGACTAAAACAATGCAATCTAGCTGGGCATGAAACTGTCAGTCTTGAGGAAATGACATCTACAAAATGGACATGTAGACTCACTAAACTGGTTCCCCACAGATATCACATGAAGTTAAAGAGCAGAGTCTTTACCTTCAAGGTGCCTAATTATCTGGGGCTGGGATACTAAAAGATTGCCAAAAGCTCTAAGACTACTGTTGACAACTCCAATTCTTTGGCACAATAGAACTGTCTATATCAAGGGTAAAGCTCATTTCTGTAGAAGACAGTTTCTTCTGGTGATGGTCCGTGTCTGTGGAATGAACTCCTCAAAGAACGACCACAAACCTTCCCACTCTCCGTTGGAAGAGCAAAGTGCGCTTTTTCATCTTCACTTCACTAATAAAAATCACATAGCACGTCATACAGAAATAACAATACTCTACACACAATCTTCCTCCTGGGGAGTGGAAGACAGACAGACTGAGCCACATATGACAGATGCTAGTCACATCAATTACTGCACTTTTGAAAGAACTCAGACACTACATTGATGAGCACGGTATAAAAGATCAGAAGAAAATACAATAGAAAGAGAAGAGAATAGGAACTTCAGTTCTACTTGCATGCAGCCACATTGTGCATTTCCATTTAAATCAGAGGTATCAGAGTAGAAGCTGTCCCAGATATATTGCTGAGCTATCCAGATTGAGAATGGAAGACCAAAAGGTTCCTAAGTCAGCTAGCCTATGATTGCTAGACTGGGCCACTTGGACCCTCACATTGGCCCTAGGGGTAAACTAATCATTAGCTGAATGGCCCAGGAGATTTCTCTTCACATTGAAGGAGCTCAATAAATCTAGGCCATTCTGCCTTTTGCTTCCCATCAGGGCCACCATTGTGCCAGAGTGGCATATTAGAAATATTATTGGCATTCTTGTCACCCTGTTTTCACTCTTTCACTGCTATGTTGTCACTGGCCATTATTTATTATGTTATTTTAACCGTGGATTTTCTTTTTCCTCTATTGGGAATGCTAACATAGCACTTGGACATAAGCAGTTTGTTCTGGTTCTTATTATGACTATGAACCATTTGTCACAGCTTGTTGATTGAACAAGCGCAGGGAGGCCTTACAATAGGATCAAATTAGTCAGTCAGAGCAGACTAAAGTTGAGGGAAGGTGGTCTGTGTCTCTCAACCTTGAGGTTTGAGATACCCAATGTTGGAGATTGTTGTGAGTGGGTCTCTTGATGGCTCTAATGCTCAGTATGCAAGTGGAGCATTATATCACTCACTGTCTGGGTTAGATAGCCAGGGGCCTGAGAAGGGATTGAGGGATTCTCTGTGGCCATCCAGTTCTGAGTTCTACAGCCAAAGCTTCTCTTTGATGCAAGGACTATTCACAATTGTTGTGTTACTTGACCTGTTTAGTAAGCTCGCACTTCCCATCATCCTACTCCAGAACCAGGGCTAGACTGGTAGATACAGTCAGCTCAGATAATATCTTTAGAGCAATCCACAACAGCCAACCTAAAACTGTCCTTCTGTCCTCTTTTAGACGTACTCACGGTAATATTTGTTAGACAGTTGAGAAAAACTACCACTCTTACGAACTGTGGCTCTCGCTTTTCTTTATGTCTCAACAACTGCCCTTGTGTGGACTATCTGTTCCACAGCACTGCAGAAATAGGATATTTTGTGTGTCTCTGCATGCTTTGAAACAACCCACCAATACAGTTTGAGTTTTTAAGTGCTGATGTTCCAAGAGCACTATGATGTAGTTAGCTAAGGCTGAAGACATTTTATGGAGAGCACTATAAATACGTTTTGGTTGGTTTTTTTTGCAGATAATGAAGGCTTGAACAATGACAATGAGAACTCTCCTATAGCTGGTTCAAACTGATCAGAAATAAAGCAGTGGGTTTTTAAAGTGAGAGTCCTACTTGAACATGTTTTCAACTATATTCTTAAAAACATATTGTTTTCTAAGTTGGAGCAGTGCAGCTTTATAGAATCTGATCTGATACATTACTTAGAATACTGATTTAGTGTCAGTAATAACTGTTCCAGGAAAGTAGTTTCTTTGCTGCAATAAACCAAGTTTATTGGGTAGTTGTCTAGTAATCAGTCTGCAGTACGATTATTATTTACTATCACCTGATTTCATTCTCCATGTAGTAATGGTTGATAGACAAACAAAATTGCCAAAACAGTTTTATCTCTGATCTCCCATGGAAATAATAAAAGACACCAGAAGCATTCAATTTTCATTCTTTTACTTAGCAAGTCTTCAGATTACAAGAGGAGGAGATTAATTTTCTAAGTCAGCTCATTCACTTTGCTATAGTTTAAGTGCTCCAATCAGCTCTCCTCTACTAATTCTGACACCTATCATTGTTTATTTCACAAATCATAATGTGCCCACCAACTAGAAGGGGTTTTAATCCCTGGTTACTTTTAGCTTCATGTAAAGGAATGTCCTTCATCAGGGACAACAGGATACGGGATAGAATTTATGAGCCAATGGATAGAGCTGACTAGTGGTCAGAAATCATTTTTATTATATATATAAAATGGCATTTGGATTAAAGGACAACTACATTTTTCAAGATGACAACCACCATGCACCTTAGACAAGAGACTCTAAAGCCCATGGTTTGTGTGAGTGTGTGGGGACAAAGGGGTTAATGGCTTTTGCACATTGTTTTAGACTCACAGCTATGCAAAAATGTTAGAAGAGGAAAAAAAATAGCCAACAGAATTTAAAAAGATAAAATAAAATATGTTAGACACAAAATCCTCCCACATAATAAACACTTAAATTGATTTTTTTTTAAAATCTATATAATATATTCCAGGAATGTCACTCTGAAGTCTAAAATGTCTGTTGAATCAGTGAGAGGCAATGGAAATGGTTACAAGCATGGTTGAGAGCCCTTTTTGTTCAAAATACTACCAAGTTGAATCATCACTGGGATTCACAGTCCAACTTCTCAGCTATTTTGAGTTTACAAATTACACCTGTGCAGTGTACAGCTATAGTAAGGCAGGTATCTGTGCCATGCCAAGACTCCTAGACCATTGTGATATCAGAGGTAACTCAAACAATCACCACCCTTACACTACAGCTACTTTCATGCAACAATTTCATTGGCTGTATGAAGGAGGCTGCACAGATGGGGATTACTTGACCCATCCACTACACCCATGAACCCAACTGCCACCTGCATAAATTCAATACAAATCTCTCAGCACAACCCTCCAAGACACAAAACAACACAACCATCCACACAACACCACAACCATGATACACAATAAACCACTGCTTAATTTGTAATGAATGAGGTGCCAAGACTCAAGCAATTAGGTACCAGGGCTCAAGCAATTTTTTTTTACATTCATAACTGATGCAGCAAGCCCAGAGGTGCCAGGGCTACAAATTTCCAAGTCTAAAGGTGCCAGGGCTCAGTTCTGGCAAGCCCTGGCACAAATTAAGCACGGCAATATACCCCAAAACACAGCCGGCAGTTGGAAGCGGTGAGCTTCTAAACAAGGTTTGAAATCTAGAAGCCTCTGGTTCATTGGTTGAGCCTTAGTCAGGGGGTGAGGCTATCAGGAAGGCCAGGGCTTTATAAGGCAGTGAGTCAGCAACCAGGGAGCTTTGTGAACAGGGGCTGCTAACAGGGAGGGAGTTGGGAAGGAGGCGAGGTACACTTGCCATTCTTTAAAACCTTTAAACAAAACTATAATAAAAACTTATTGATTTAAACAAAAACCCTATCATTAACCTAGGTAGCTGTAGGAGACAATGCAGGCAGAAGCCCAGCAGCAGAGTGGGGGCTATCCGGTTTATTGTGCTCAGTGTAGCATGTATGATTACCTGCCCTATGGGCGGGTGGAGTATATGTGCATTCGGTGCAAGGAGCTCCTGGCCCTCAGAGACCGTGTGTGGGCTTTGGAGGCCAGGGTGGCGGAACTGGAGGAACTAAGGGAGGCAGAGAGGTATGTTAATGAGGCTTTCTGGGACACTGTAGATTTGTCCCACCTCTGGTCTGACAGCCTCTGCACTGTTAAGGAGAATGAAAGGCTCAGGGAAGGAGAGCAGTCAATGGGATCAGAGGGAAGCCTTCCCATAGTTGGGACCCTCCTTCCAGATGATGTTGGGGTATCCTCTCGCACTCAGGTTACCTCTCCGGGAGAGTGAACTCCAGTCATTAGGAAAAGGCAGGTGTAAGTAATGGCAGATTCAATCATTAGAAACATAAATAGCTGTGTTTGTGATGACCGGGAGAACCATATGGTGACTTGTCTGCCTGGTGCGAAGGTTGTGGATCTCTCGAGGCATCTAGATAGACTTATGTGTAGTGCTGGGGAGGAGCCGGTGGTCGTGGTCACAGGAGCCGACTTCCGGCAGCGCCCGTGGGTGCTGTCGCCCGCCGCCGGGTGACGTTGCGGGGCCCCGCCGCCGGTTGACGTTGCGGGGCCCCGCAGCCGGTTGACGTTGCGGGACCCCGACGCAACGTCGCCCGGTGTTGGGGCCCCGCAACATCGCCCGGTGCTGCGGTGAGCTAGGCGCGGGCCCCGGGGCTGGCGGGAAGCTGGGTGTGGGCCCCGGGGCTGGCGGGAAGCTGCCGGTGGGTGCTGAGCACCCACCAATTTTTCCCCGTGGGTGCTCCAGCCCCAGAGCACCCTTGGAGTTGGCGCCTATGGTCGTGGTACATGTAGGTACCAATGACATAGGGAAGGGTAGGAGAGACGTCCTGGAGGCCAAATTTAGGCTGCTAGGAAAGAGACTGAAATCCAGGACCTCTGTGTTGGCATTCTCAGAAATGCTTCCAGTTCCACGCGCAGGACCAGGTAGGCACGCAGAGCTTCAGAGTCTCAACTCATGGATGAGATGATGGTATAGAATGGAGGGGTTTAGATTTATTAGAAACTGGGGAGACTTTTGGGATAGGGGGAGCCTATACAGGAAGGATGGGCTCCACCTAAACCAATGTGGATCCAGACTGCTGGCACTTAACATTAAAAAGGTTGCAGAGCAGTTTTTAAACGAAGACATGGGAGAAAGCCGATTGCTGCAGAGGAGCATGTGGATTGGACAGAGACTTCAATTGGAGGACAGTCTATTGATAGAAATTCTCTAGGCTTCAGTCAGGAGGAGAGGATGGAAGAGCATAAAGTATGGGCCAGATCAGACGAGAAACATTTACATAAAAAAGAATCTGGCAGACAAATAAACAGTGGCAAGTTTTTAAAGAGCTTGCACAGAAATGCTAGAAGTCTAAATAATAAGAAGGGTTCCTCATGTTAAAGGAGGATATTGACATAATAGGCATCACAGAAACCTGGTTGAGCGAGGACAATCAATGGGACGCAATCATTCCCGGGTACAAAAGATATCGGAAGGACAGAACAGGTTGTGGGGGGTGGGGGAAGGAGTGGCACTATATGTGAAAGAAAATGTAGAATCAAATGAAGTAAAAATCTTAAATGAATCCACATGTTTCATAGAATCTCTATGGATAGTAATTCCATGCTCTAATAAGAATATAACAGTAGGGATCTATTATGGATCACCTGACCAGGACAGTGATAGTGACAATGAAATGCTAAGGGAAATTAGAGAGGCTATCAAATAAATAACTCAATATTAGTGGGGGATTTCAATTATTCCCATATTGACTGGGTACATGTCACCTCAGGACGAAATGCAGAGACAAATTTTCTCGATACTTTAAATGACTGCTTCTTAGAGCAGCTGGTACAGGAACCCACAAGGGGAGAGGCAATTCTCGATTTAGTCCTGAGTGGAGTGCAGGATCCTGTCCAAGAGGTAACTATAACAGGACCACTTGGAAATAGTGACGATAATATAACATTTAACATTCCTATGGTAGGAAGAACACCTCAGCAGCCCAACACTGTGGTATTTAATTTCAGAAAGGGGAACTATGAAAAATGAGGTTAGTTAAACAGAAATTAAAAGGTACAGTATCTAGAATGAAATCCCTGCAAGCTGCATGGACATTTTTCAAAGATACCATAATAGAGGCCCAACTTAACTGTATACCCCAAATTAAAAAACACAGTAAAAGAACTAAAAAAGAGCCACCGTGGCTTAACCACCATGTAAAAGAAGCAGTGAGAGATAAAAAGGGATCTTTTAAAATGTGGAAGTCAGATCCTACTGAGGTAAATAGAAAGGAGCATAAACACTGTCAAATTAAGTGTAAAAATTTAATAAGAAAAGCCAAAAAAGAGTTTGAAGAACAGCTAGGCAAAACCTCAAAAGGTAATAAAACGTTTTTTAAGTATATCAGAAGCAGGAAGCCTGCTAAACAACCAGTGGGGCCCCTGGATGATTGAGATACAAAAGGAGCACTTAAAGACGATAAAGTCATTGCGGAGAAACTAAATAAATTCTTTGCTTCAGTCTTCACGGCTGAGGATGTTAGGGAGATTCCCAAACCTGAGCCATTCTTTGTAGGTGACAAATCTGAGGAATTGTCACAGATTGAAGTGTCACTAGAGGAGGTTTTGGAACTAATTGATAAACTTAACAGTAACAAGTCATGGGGACCAGATGGCATTCACTCAAGAGTTCTGAAAGAACTGAAATGTGAAATTGCGGAACTATTAACTGTGGTTTGTAACCTGTCCTTTAAATCAGCTTCTGCACCCAATGACTGGAAGATAGATAATGTAATGCCAATATTTAAAAGGGGTTCTAGAGGTGAATCTGGCAATTACAGACAAGTAAGTCTAATGTCAGTAACCGGGCAAAATAGTTGAAACAATAGTAAAGAATAAAATTGTCAGACACATAGAAGAACATAAATTGTTGGGCAAAAGTCAACATGATTTCTGTAAAGGGAAATCATGTCTTACTAATCTATTAGAGTTCTTTGAAGGGGGTCAACAAACATGTGGACAAGGGGGATCCAGTGGACATAGTGTACTTAGATTTCCAGAAAGCTTTTGACAAGTTCCCTCACCAAAGGCTCTTACATAAATTAAGTTCTCATGGGAAAAGAGAGAAGATCCTATCATGGATTGAGAACTGGTTAAAGACAGGGAACAAAGGGTAGGAATAAATGGTAAATTTTCAGAGTGGAGAGGGGTAACTAGTGGTGTTCCCTAGGGGTCAGTCCTAGGACCAATCCTATTCAACTTATTCATAAATTATCTGGAGAAAGGGGTAAACAGTGAGGTGGCAAAGTTTGCAGATGATACTAAACTGCTCAAGATAGTTAAGACCAAAGCAGACTGTGAAGAACTTCAAAAAAATCTCACAAAACTAAGTGATTGGGCAACAAAATGGCAAATTACATGTAATGTGGATAAATGTAAAGTAATACACATTGGAAAAAATAACCCCAACTATACATACGATATGATGGGGGGTAATTTAGCTACAACTAATCAGGAAAAAGGTCTTGGAGTCATCATAGATAGTTCTCTGAAGATGTCCACGCAGTGTGCAGTGGCAGTCAAAATCAAACAGGATGTTAGGAATCATTAAAAAAGGGATAGAGAATAAGACGGAGAATATCTTATTGCCTTCTATAAATCCATGGTACGCCCACATCTTGAATACTGTGTACAGATGTGGTCTCCTCATCTCAAAAAATATATGTTGGCATTAGAAAAGGTTCAGAGAAGGACAACTAAAATGATTAGGGGTTTGGAACGAGTCCTATGTGAGGAGAGATTAAAGAAGCTATACTTTTCAGCTTGGAAAAGAGGAGACTAAGGGAGGATATGATCGAGGTAAATAAAATCATGAGTGGTGTGGAGAAAGTGAATAAGGAAAAGTTATTTACTTGTTCCCATAATATAAGAACTAGGGGCCACCAAATGAAATTAATGGGCAGCGGGTTTAAAACAAATAAAAGGAAGATCTTCTTCACATAGCGAACAGTCAACCTGTGGAACTCCTTGCCTGAGGAGGTTGTGAAGGCTAGAACTATAACAGGGTTTAAAAGAGAACTAGATAAATTCATGGAGGTTAAGTCCATTAATGGCTATTAGCCAGGATGGGTAAGGAATGTGTCCCTAGCCTCTGTTTGTCAGAGGGTGGAGATGGATGGCAGGAGAGAGATCACTTAATCCTTACCTGTTAGGTTCACTCCCTCTGGGGCACCTGGCATTGGCCACTGTTGGCAGACAGGATACTGGGCTGGATGGACCTTTGGTCTGACCAGTATGGACATTCTTATGTTCTTATCCCTCATTTTCCACACACAAAAATCCACACAACTCTGCCAACACAACATAACCTACATGCATTTTTTTCCAGCCACCCACACAAACACCATAAAGAGCACACATCATAAACTCAAACATCATTATGAAGCCTCAAAAGTTTGTTGAGTCACTGTGTAAAGAGATAGAAACAGTCACACACATGGTCGAGAGCACTTTTTGTTTAGAATATCACCAGTTCAATCGTCGGATTTGCTATCTGTTACCCCTCAATTTTTAAGTTCTTAGCAATTTGGGGCTTTTTTCACACACATGATTTTTGAATTGCCCCTGTTTAACAGCATGGGCTTTCACCTACTAGTAACCACGTAAAACATGGTAATGATCCTAATACAGCTGAGTCAGGAATGTTCTTCTAATGTTCCTGAAATAGGGGAATCAAATTTCTGGTCTTAGAGTCAGAGGCAATAACCTAAAAGAAAAGTGTGTAAGATACATTTATCACAGGTAAACATAAAAAAAAATAAATAAAAATTTTTACTGACAAAATATATCTCACTTATAATGTTAAACTGACCCTACTGTTGCCCAAAGAGTGGAGTTTCAGGGATCAGAACCTGATTAATATAAATTAAAAAACCATCTTCTGTTTAGTGGTCATCAACAAGCCTAGATACCATCTTCACTGTTCTACTTTACAACACACTGTTATGAAAGCTAGAGAGGAAGACGATGATGATGTACTATATTACTGGCTATATGTAGTGAAGAGGAAGAAATCAGACTTTTAGGAAAATGATAAAAACCTCCAATGGTAATGAGAGAAGACGCAGTAGCAAAAGATCAAGAAGTTCCACATAATAAGTAGATGTCACAATGGGAAGAGATTGGACAGGTTGCTAATTATATGCACCGTTACCAAGAAGCCAAAAAGAAAAAAAAATTCTCAGTGCAGGTTTATACGCAAAATTCAAAGGACATTAGCAAAGGAATGAAAGAGGAAAAGTTTCTGCAAAAGGAATATCACCATGTGCAAATACCTGCCATAAGAACTCACCTGAAAAAATAACCATGTGCCTTATAGGAATCCTGGGGGAAAACAGGCACAGAGGTCCATATTTTTAATGGTGTTTAGGCACCTAAAGATGCAGACAGGCACATGATAGAATATTCAAACGTGCCTCGGCACTTATTTGCATCTTTAGGTGCCTAAATACCTTTAAAAATCTGGCCCACGGTGCCTGTATTACTGAGGCTTCACCCAAGAGCCTCTCCTATTGCAAGGACACTCAAATCTCCCACTGATATGTCTTCTCACTGACTGTGGTGTAAACTGAGAGCAGCTGCATTGGAATCAATGGAATTACACCAGCGTAAAATCTGGCAAAAGAAGAATCAGGCTTAATGACTCTTATTAGCATTGATTAATCCATACCTTATGTGGACATCTACCAACAATTATTTCATAAGGTAATTTTTCAAGTGGTTTCTTAGAACAGATATTTCCCTTTTTTTTTTACATAGAATCTTTCTGCATGCAAACAGTGTATTTCTTGACTGTTGACTCTTGCTTCTAATGAAAAAAACCACACACTGTGATATTATTTCCCTTTTCAGCTTGCTTATGATGAAGCAAGTCTTAGTACACCCCAGCTTTCTCTTGGGCTCAGCCTCACCTACCTGAGCTAGACTGAATCCAGCTAGCACAAATAGCAGTCGCTTTGAAGACAGCACAACACGGGCTTCAGAGCAGGCTAGCGATCCAAGTACATACCCAGGGTCTATGCCAGGCTCACACCGTGCTGAAGCCCTCATCCTCTGTCTTACCGTTGTTACCCAGGCCAGCCGGATTCAAACTAGGTTGGGTAGGCTTGCCCATGTACCACTTTTGCTATATAGACATACCAGTGTGTAAAAACAAATGTAGCACTACACATCCTCTTTGCTTCCCTCACCCCTGGTCAACAATCCTGCATAGCTTAAGCAGCTGAGAGCAGAAACTTGCTTCAGGTTGTTATGCTGACATTTTTTTACCAAATTTACATTACCAAGTAGCAAACTGGGATTCTCAAGCATAGTAACATCTATAAAGAAGCCTAGGGGGTAAAGTGCATACGTACCTATCTACACATCCAAATCACAGCTGGACAATTGTTCCTGGCTACTATGAGAGAAGATATTTTAATAGGTTTTCTGATTCTATAGTACTTCTTTTTCCCCCCCAGAGATACTTTGCTTTGGAAGTAAAATATAAAAAATGGTCAAAGCATGCATAAGTCTGGATTTACAGTCCATGCTGGCTTTTAGCAGGCAGCACAAGGAAACTGATTATATTGGACAAGGAAATAGATGCTGCAGAGAACTCAGAGGTGCAGGACTGCGTTAAAACTTTAATGATTTTGCCATTCAGGATGGAAGATAATCCAAGGAATCTGTTACTTAAAGTTAATGTAAGCAATACTGGAGAGTACATTTTACAGCAAATTCTATTTCAACCACTACCATATTTTAAAGGCATAAGGCTGAATCATCATATAAGCATAGGAAATTAGATATAGAAAAGATGAGTTAGATCATTGTGTCCATTCGCCAGCTAGTGAAGGATTGAATGCCTTTATATGCGATCCTTCAGATAGCTTGCAATGCATATTTCAATACTTAATCTGAGCCAATCTGACTCAATTTTTCAAATATTTTAACTCAGATTTCTTTAACAAATGAGTATCTATTCCATTCAGCCACTAATTTTATAATTCCATCCAAAAATTATCACCCTTGTGTGGAGCAGTTTGTTCCTTATATAGCATTACTGTTTATTGCTCCTGGGTCTGATATCCCCTAGGGCTGGGATTTTCAATGAAGTTGTGCACCTAACTCACTTTTGGAAATCCCAGCCAACGTTCTTATAGACTCATATTATACCCCACCACACACACACACACACACACACATTTGAAGTCAGATTTACTGGACAGTAATCTCCAGGATTCATTTGTTGCCCTTTTTTAAAAAGACCAGTGCCACATTTGCTGTTTCCAATACTCTGGTACTTGCCCACTCACCATTATTGTGAAAAATAATTACTAGAGGGTCAGTAAATTAATTTGCTAATTCCCTTAACAACCAAAGACATCAGCTGGACTTACCAATTGTGTATAAGTGTTAACTGTATACATCATAGACCAATGGCAGGTAATGACTTATTACTTTTGGAGTAAAAAAAAATTATCCTATGAAATATCAAGGATGTTTATGCTTTGTTATGCACATAAACAGCCATTCCATCCTTATTCAAAATTTTCCTCAATACTAATTTGTTCCACAAAGCCGGTCAATGCTATTCCAATACTGAAAATGCCTTATTTTATTTTTAAATCAAGTTAAAATAAATAACAAACAAGGAATCCATGAAGAAAACAGCTTTAACCTCTGTTCTCCAGTTGTCCCCAATGCAGAGGTGCTAGAACAATTTATTTAGTCCTGAGAGATAAACTCTGTATATGATGGGAACCACTTCAAGCCAGGGGATACTGTCATACACCCCAGCACCACTAGTTCCAGCACTTATGACCCAATGTCCGTGTCACATTTGTATACCTTTGCCCAAATTACCTCTCCTCATCTTGAATAGCATGTTGTCCTTTTATTGTGTTTTGGGCTAATTTAAGATT
This sequence comes from Macrochelys suwanniensis, assembly GCA_033296515.1. Lineage (NCBI taxonomy): Eukaryota > Metazoa > Chordata > Testudines > Chelydridae > Macrochelys > Macrochelys suwanniensis. Next base: position 155,620,575 of record CM065775.1, on the reverse strand, counting down.
AGAAGCCTCTTGAGGAAGAAACACTGTATTTATATTTGCCTATAAATTGCTATGTACTGTGACAAAGTTCCTCCTCTACCTTGGTGAGTCCTGCGCTTATTGGAGGATTTTGATCACCTCAGAGATCTTCCCCTCTGGTAGAACCCACAGTCAAATTCCTCCTGTGTCTGATCAGGAGTTGGGAGGTTTGGGGGGAACCTGGGCCCACCCTCTACTCCGGGTTCCAGCCCAGGGCCCTGTGGATTGCAGTTGTCTATAGGATTTACTGTAACAGCTGCGTGACAGCTACAACTCCCTGGGCTACTTCCCCATGGCCTCCTCCCAACACCTTCTTCATGCTCACTGTAGGACCTTCCTCCTGATGGTCTGCTGATGCTTGTACTCCTCAGTGCTCAAACTCTTCTCACTCTCAACTGCTTGTGTGCCTCTTACTCCCAGCTCCTCGCATGCACACCACAAACTGAAGTGAGGTCCTTTTAAACTCAGGTGCCCTGATTAGCCAGCCTGACCTAACTGATTCTAGCAGGTTCTTAATTGGCTCCAGGTGTCCTAATTAGCCTGACTGCCTTACATTGGTTCCAGCCAGTTCCTGCTTGTTCTAGTGCAGCCCCTGCTCTGGTCACTCAGAGAACAGAAAACTATTCATCCAATGGCCAGTATATTTGCCTTCTACCAGACTTCTGTATCCCACTCGTCTGGATGTGTCACAGTACATGTATGGCACTATACACATCCTAATAATACTATATGAAACGTATTCTCCCTCCCACTTCTTTGACAAGTGTAGTATAGTTCTAATTATTTATGACTTTACAATATAGTATTGAATATTGTACATTATGTAAAAGCAAAGAAACTCTAGTAACATGAGATCTCATAGCATTGTTCTGCTATCCAGTTGTTGAAAAGTGAGGAGGAAAATAACAATTTGTGTGTCTCCGTTAAATGTACACTTTGAGGTTTTACTGTATTCATTTAGATATTTTATATTAAACTACTAAATTTACAAGGTCTTCATTACTTCTTAACTGTCCATACTGCTTTCCCTATTTTACTTCTCAGTTCAGTCATTTTAAAAAGCATTTCATGAGTTCAGTCATTTTAAAATCATTATTTTACCTTCTTCCTTTCTTTTATTAATATAACTATTTTCTCTCTAGGATTTGTTTTCTGTCTGATATATTTATACAAACACAAATTCACTTTGATCTGTTTTGCTACCAATAATGTCTACCCTTCCCCCCTTTTAAGCCTTAATTAAATCTATTTGTTCTTGTTTGGTTCCCACCCTCCTTTTCTATTTCCAGCATGTTTTGCCCTCTGATCCTTCAGCACTCCTTCATGAAGTCATATTACCACTTCTTGTTCCTTGCATTTTTCGAGTAAACAGGGCAATTGCCTCCCATGTCTTAAGTATGACATTCCTGTTGATACATGCCAGAATTATATAGCCTCTTACTCAACTGCAGTGGATTGTTGATTCATATTCAATTTGTAATCCACTATAATCCCCAGATCTTTTTCAGCAGTACTACCACCTAGCCAGTTGCTCCCCATTTTGTAATTGTGTGTTTGATTTTTCCTTCCTACGTGAAGTACTTTTCACTTGTCTTTACTGAATTTCATCTTGTTGATTTCAGACAATTTGTCAAGGTCATTTTGAATTCTATTATTGTCCTCAAAAGTGCTTGGAATCCCTCCCAACTTGGGGTCAGCCTCAATTTTTATGAGCATACTCTCCACTCCGTTATCCAAGTAATTAATGAAAATATTGAATAGTACCATACCCAGGACCGACCCCCGTGGGACCCCACTAGATATGTTCTCCCAGTTTGGCAGTGAGCCTTTGATAACTACTCTGAGTATGGTTTTTCAACCAGCTGTGCACTCACTTTATAATAATTTCACCTAGACCACATTCCTCTAGTTTGTTTATGAGAATGTCATGTGCGACTGTGCCAAAAGCACTACTAAAATCAAGATATATCATGTCTACAGCTTCCCACAACCCAATAGATCAGTAACTTACTGGAAAAGAAAAAAATTAGGGTGGTTTGGCATGATTTGTTTTTGACAAACCCTATTATAACCCTATTATCCTCTAGGTGCTTACAAATGGATTGTTGAATTATTTGTTCTAGTGACTTTCCAGGTATTAAAGTTAGGCTGACTGGTCTATAAGCCCCTGGCTCCTCTTTGTTCTCCTTTTTAAAGATAGGTACTATGCTTGCCCTTCTTCAGTTTTTTGGGACGTCACCCTTCCTCCATGAGTTCTTGAAGCTAATTGCGTTCCTTCCCTCATTTTTAATATTAATTGTATTGAGTATCTGGTCACCATTAACTTTTTTAATGGAGACTGAAGCTAAATAGGCATTAAACACCTAAGCCTTCTTGATTTCATCAATTATTAGCTCTCTCTCCCAGCTAAGTAGGGGACCTACACTTTCCTTCATCTTTCTTTTGTTTCTAACATATTTAAATAATCTCTTCTTATTACCTTTTATATCTCTTGCTCTATGGTACTCATTTTGTGCCTTAGTCTTTCTGGTTTTGTCCCTACATGGTTGTGCTATTTACACTCCACCTTAGCAATTGGTCCATGTTTCCACTTTCTGTAGGAATTCCTTTTTGATTTTCAGGTCATTGGAGAGCTCCTGATGGACCCATATTAGCCTCTTACTAGTCTTCCAATCTTCCTTTTGCAATGGGATAGTTTGCAACTATGCCTTTAATATTATCTCCTTGAGAAATTGCCACTACAGAACTCCTTTATCCCTTAGATTTTCTTTCCAGGGAACCTTATCTACCAGTTCCCTGAGTTTGTTAAAGTCTGTTTTTTGTGAAGTCCATTGTTCTTATTCTGCTGCTCTTACTCCTTCCTTCCCTTAGAATCATGAAATCTATCATTTTAGGGTCACTTTCACGCAAATTGCCTTCCACCTTCAGATTCACAATCAATTCCTCCATGTTGGTCAGAATCGAGCCTAAAAATCATTGTTCCTCTCGTTACTTCCTCCACTTTCGGAAACAAAAAGTTGTCCTCAGTGCATTCCTAGAACTTAATGGAAATGTTGTGTGTTGCTTTTCCAACAGATGGCTGGGTAGTTAAAGTCCCCCATTACTGCCAGGTCTTTGGTTTTGGATATGTCTGTTGTTCTAGAAATGCCTCATCCACCTTTTCTTCTGGATTTGGTGGCCTATAATAGACCCCAGGCATGACATCATCTACTTTTCCCCCTTTTATCTTTACCCACAGACTCTCAACTGATCTGCCTTTCACCTCCTTCTGGATCTCTGAACAAATGTACATATTCTTGATGTATAGTGCAGCACCTCCTCCTCTTTTTTTTCCTGCCTGAGCCTCCTGACCAAGCAAAACCCCTCTATGCCAATATTCCAGTCATGAGCTTTATCACATCAAGTCTCAGTATTGCCAGTTAAGTCATAATTTAACTCAGGGGTCTCAAACAAGCGGCCTGCGGGCCACATGCGGCCCACAGAGTTATTTCCTGTGGCCCACCATAGGCGCCAACTCCACTGGCAGCCAAGCTCCAAACATTACTGAGTGTTTATATTTTATTAAAACCCTTCTTTGCATTACAGTTTGTAAAAAATTAATACATTGACTTTTAATACAATACAATATTACTCTTCATTTTTTTCATTTTTGACTATACTTTTGTATTATTGTATGAAAAGGTTTCAGTGATGCAGCCCTTGGGCCAATTTACTAGTTCTCATGTGGCCCTCATGGTGATTTGAGTTTGAGATCCCTGATTTAACTTGTGTACTAATACTTCCAGTTCTTCCTATTTATTCACTATGCTCCTTGCCTTTGTGTATAGACATCCAAGATGCTGAGTAGGATTCCCCCACTGATTTCCCCCTTTGAACCTAGTTTAAAGCCCTCCTCACTAAGTTGGTGAGTCAGTGCATGAAGATGCTCTTCCTCTTCTTGGTCAGGTGGATCCCATCTCTTTCCAGCAGATCTTCTTCCTGGAACAGCATCCCATGGCCGAGGGAGCCAAAGCTTTCCTACCTGTTGACATAATCTGTACAATCAACCATTCATCTCCAGGATGTGCTTGTCCTTGCCTGGGACCTTACCCTCAACCAGGAGAATGGACAAGAACATGACCTGAGTTCCCGACTCCTTCACCCTAGCTCCCAGAGCTATGTAGTTACTGCTGATCTGCTCACAGTTAGACCTGTCAGTATCATTAATGCCCATGTGGGTGAACTAGTCATTCAGCAGAGGTCTGAGCACTTTAAGTCCCATATATATATAGTCTCATGTGGTTTCAACTCCATCAATAGCTGATCCAGAAATTTTAAATTCTTATTCTGTTCCAGCCCTCATAATTAAAGCTCAATAACACTCTCTTTTATTTTTTCCATTTTGACTTTGATTGCTTTCTATAAACTTGCTTCTTTGCTCATTAGTCATGCTGTCTGAACTTTGGCTCTTTGTAGTGTGATCATACTCAAACTCATCCAAGGAAGAATCTCTATAAATGATGCCTACACTGAATATCTTCATAGTTTTTTCCTGTTCTTTCTATCCTGCTATCAACGTACTGGTTCTCTCTTACTTTTTTGATGACATTCCCTTTGCGAGACATATGATTCAGTTTCCCTGAGTGACTTGTGCTTCTCTTTCTCCTCCATCATGGAAGCAGCTTGATACTTTGGGACTATGTAGTCCTGCCCTGACCTTAAGAAACAGGAGCACTACATATCTTCAGCATCAGACTGTTTTGTTTCTTCCACTGGCTGTTTTATGAACTAGTGATGCCCTCTTTTCTCATTAGACCTCACTTGAGGTCTAGGCACTATCCAAGAAATGTAATGGTTTGCTGCTCACTCAGTTGGTTATGCCCTTGCTGCTATACAACATTCAGCTGTGCCCTCTATTGCAATCACTCCCAGTCCCAACAGAGTTTCAAAACAAAGCATTTTAACAAGATCACCCACCAGATCTGAAATCATCTGCTCAAACCATCACTTCTAATCTACTGTTTTATTCTACTTGCTTCTGTAAAATCTCAGAAGCAACTCCTCAGGAATTCACCTTTTTGATGTCTTCCTATACTGATAACTAAAGAAAAAAAGAGATGGGTGGGAAGGAGAGAATGGCATCAGTCTTTTTTCCACTCAATGATTACATAGCTTATTCTGGGCTCTTTTAGAAGCCAGGTTCTAATGCTAGGATTCCTAGTTATCATAGCCATGCTTATGGTAAGCTTTAGCTGAATGGCAGTGCCGAGGAGGAAGGTGACAAAACTCCTTCATTTTAGTTGGCTGCAGTTCCTGTTTAATATTGTACAGTAGGGTTTTGCTTAACAGCTTCTGAAATGGTGAACCTGCTGCAGATTCAACATCAACAATTAAAAGATTTCAAGTCTTCATAACATTATATGTAGAAAGAATCAACCAATTTATAAATAAATGTTTATAACAACATGTAAGAAAATTCTTCTTGTTCTATCTCCTCACTTCTGTACATTCGATCTGCTTTCTTTCCCAAAAGATAATGTGAATAGCAGTGCTGAATAGCAATGGTGGAATAAGGGATCCCCATATGTAATTTATGCTGCATATCAATTTCTAAAGTGCTTTGAGATCCTTCAAGATGAAACAGATGAGATCATATATCTCTATATAATTTTCTTTAGCACTTCTGAAATGATCAGCTTACTAGAAAGTGGTCACAGCCAGAGTAGGCAATTGTATATAATTATATAAAATTACAGAGATCCTCAACAACATTCACAGCTAAATCAGTACGCCTGGAAAGTAGAAGCCACAATTTAACTCTAACATGTTAGATCTCTGTAGAGTTGTATGGATAATGTGAGAAGGCAAGGTAATCATTCTGAACTTCATCCCCTTCCCCGGCTTCTACCATCCTTGATTATTTATTGTAGGGTTCACTCAGGTTGGGGTAGGGAGGGGGAAATAACAGCGTTCAGAACTCTGAGTTTGCAGCTTCCTCTTTTAAATAAAATACAGGGACAGAAGAGATTCCTAAATGTGGCTTCTTTAGGATTTGCCACTGAGCTATAGTCCCATGCTGAGGCAGATTGAAGCTCACTAATCATGGTGTTTTCCATCCAAGAATAGCACTGTTATCAGCCACACGCAGGCTTTGACCCCTGTAGGCTGCCTATAGTGCCGCAGGTCTGCTGCATCTTGGGCTGTCAGCAAGGACAATAGATTGACCTGATCAGTTTTTGCAACTTGAAGTTGCCTGAGAAAACCAGGTTTAATACCGCTGGCTGGTTGAATTAGAATGAGAAAGAAGAAGAAGAAAAAGAAACAACCACATAGCATCTTGATCAGTCGTTGGCAGGACTTTATACCTGCAATGAATCTGATCTAGACAGATAGGACTCATCCATTTTAATAAAAAAACAAACAATTGAATGTATTTAGCTGATTAAGAAATCTGTGGCTAGGCTATGGCCCACAAGTATACTAGCTGCAGATATAGGCAGGGACAAGGAAATAGCAGAATCACCTGAATTATGTAGATTTACCAGAGTAAATATAAATGAACAAGACTTGAAAAATAAGGTAAAAATCGAAACCTAATAGGGAAAAATGGAGCATCACTATTTTTTAAAGTTACAAGTCATTAAAAAATGCAATGGATGATAGACTTGCCATGTCTTCTCTTAAAGGATGATCTGCAAGTATGATTATTATGAACTATGACAGTTTCCTAATAGAAGCAACTTGATTGACTGAAAATTTTTTGTGGACATACTGTTATGCTTAGTTATAAGATTAATAAATATGAATAATACTAGATGAAAAAAATATGTATAGCAATACTAAAGCTATCTGTGTGCTGATTTCCACCTTTGTAGTGTTTGCATGAAAGAGTCTGTTCTTTTTTCCATACCACGTAGAAACCACTAATGGCAATTAAACACAGAGGAAGAGGAGATCATATTTCATAAAGTGGGCTTAAGATAACAGGGATAATGCAATTCCCACCCAACAATCTGGGGACAAACATTCTTTTCATTTAAAAAAAATTAATAATATATATATATTGCAGTATACTGAGGCACTGGAGTTTGAACATCTAGCTGTGCAGAAGCCTTTCTTTCCAATTCAAAAAGAAAATGTATTTGTATGTAAGTCTCAATCATTTGACGTTTATTAAAAGTTACTTATAGCTTTTTATATAGCACAGTAAGTTGGAACATTATATTTCTAGAGGTGTTATAATACCACAGGGAATGAGTAGCGGCAACACCATCAACACTGAGACAGATGATACAGTATACGTACTTAAATGAATCACTTTTGTGGCATTCTTGAATGTCTTCTTCTAAAGCCAACTGCATACAGAATTTCTAGGCCAGCGCTGGTCCCCAAAATAATTTCTATTTATGGAGGATTAATTAATATTTAAATCCAGTTCTTGCCAAGTAAGTGGTGCCCTTACCTTCTCTCCTGCTCACTCCTATCTGTTATCAATCCTTACATTTCATGGTTTGGATTTCTCCAACTAGTTTGCATTAGGCATGCGCTCCAGGAAGGAGAAAGCCAACTAAAATCACTGTCTGTCTGAAGACATCGCACTATGGAAAGCATAGGCAGATATACAATTCCTTACTGGATGTGCACAAGGTATTTGTAATACTTTACAGGGAGCAGATATTACAGACCAACTACTCAGATACGTGCAGGATTTATTCTCTCCTTGGTGAGGTGGAGGGAAGCAGAGGAGGAAGGCTCATGGCATTTTTGCCAGGATCCTCATGCTGGGAAACTCCCCAATGTGGAATGAGCAGGGCATTCAATTCCTCAGAAGTCTCATATCTCAGGAGGATCTTCTGGAGGAAGTAGGGTGACTAGGCCATTAGCATGCTTCCATGGTGGCTATGGGACCCTCTGCTCCTTCTTGCTCCCTAGCAGTGTTGGGTTCTTGGGAATTTTGCTCTTATGGCTACTGCCGTTGATGGATATTCCTGGAATATCCTCTCCCCACCAAAGCAAGGAGGTTCTCCAGTGCGGAGAGGCTACCAGGCAAAAGATGATCCAGACTCAGGCTGTGTTATTAACTTTTAGGTGGATTTATGACTCGCACCCACAGGGAAGCCCTGCCCCAGTCCCTCCCCAGCCCTGAATCTGCCATCTCTTCCCGCTCATGCAAACTCCCAGACCTGCAGAGGTCTGGGAAAGATGCAATGGAGAAACATGCAAACTTGGTATTTTTTGAAATCTCACTACAGTTTTGCATTCACCCAAAATTTATGTAATGACTATATTCTATATATTGCAAAATAAACTGTTGTCATGCTGCACTTTCATGTAAGCAAGAATATTAATTGCAGCACTTGAAAAAAATATACAGTTTACTACTATACATTCAGAGAGGAAAAAAATCTTATGTAGAAGCTGTACTTTATATTTACCATTCCAGTATCAACATGTTCCAAAAATAATGGAAAAGTTCATTTCTTACTGATAATTCCCTGATTCCATATACCAGTAAGAAGGCCTAACAGTAAAATCTTTCTGGAGGTGTTACCCAGGTAATTATTTTAGAAATTGGTCATTCTGTGATTCCAGATTAAAGAAGAGAATTCATTTTTGACAGGTCACCACCGAACACTGAGTTGGCTGCATAAAGCTGTTGGGGGTATGCTGTTATTTTAGTTTATAATAATAAAATATGCCTATCTCATAGAACTGGAAAGACCTTGAAAGGTCATTGAGTCCAGTCCCCTGCCTTCACTAGCAGGACCAAGTACTGTCCCGTGACAGATCTTTGCCCCAGATCCCTAAATAGCCCCCTCAAGGATTGAACTCAGAACTCTGGGTTTAGCAGGCCAATGCTCAAACCACTGAGCTATCCCTCCCACCCTGAAAATAATTTGCCCAAGGTAACACAATCTGTGGCAGAGCTGGGACTTGAACCCTGATCTCCAAAATCTCAGCCCATTGCCTTAACCACAAAGCCATTCTGCCTTTCACACAACCTATGTCATCAATCTGTAAATTAATATTTGATTAAATGAAATTAGGCATTTTGCAAGTTAGAGCAAGCAAAGTACTCATTGTTATCAGACAAAACCCTAATTTAAATAATGACAAAGATGTGAACAAAAAGGAAGAAAATAAGCCAGGAAATTCAAAATGAAGGATATTATGATTATCTGCAGGTCAAACCAGAGTTTAAATAAACAAACATAATAAAATAAAATAAATACTAAATTATTAATAAAATAATAATAATAATAATAATTAATAATGTGGTGACACAAAGAAGATATAATAATGGATACCAAGAAATCATGGATCCAGGTATTATAAGAAATAAAACTGGGAAATAAACCCACACACAAATAAGAGAAAACTGTTACTACAGGAGAACAATTCCCAGTGTGAATTAAAAAAATGAGGGGCTTTCTTCCCCACTCCATGATACCAGCGTTATGTCACTGCATTTCCACTGATATAAAAGCTCATGCAACAGAGTGGAGAATCAAGTCCAAGATATCAAAAAACCCCAATAACAAACAATTCAGCTTTGCACTGGCTATTCATTCAAGAGGTAGGCATGCTGTCCTCAATATTATTTGTCATAGCTATTGAACCAGTGGGGTATCACTCATTAGTAAGATTCCTAGAAAGGTATTTGGCCCAGAAATAAACTTAAAAAACCAGATCTAAACTTCAAAGCATGATGCTGTATGTATCTAATGGTTCAGTCCATTACAGTGATGGAAGCCAGTTGTGAATTTCAGATCAGACCTCCCTAAAGTTCAGGTGCATTTGGATTCAGGATTTTGGGCTGGACTATCCTCAAATTTAGAAAAATCATGATCAGGCCTGAGTTCGACAAATATAGAAAGTGAGAGGAGGGTTGGTCTAAATGTCTAGCTGTCTAATGAATGCAGCGAGAACACAAATTATACAGGTTGTTACAAAGAGTTGAGTGGGCATTGAACCACTGCCTTTTAAATCTCAGGCATAGTAGCTGTACAGACAGGGAATACAGGAGGGTTCTAAAGGAGAGGCTTCAGGAATGACAAGATTCCTGACAATTTGACTCCACTACTGAGACATGAGATGCTCTCCCAAAAAAACCAGACCACCGTGAGGCTTGAAAAAATCCACCTTAAGGGTGGCCTGCAACCTAGAGAAGAAACATCACAGCGGGTGTTATGACCATCCCCCCTATTATGCAGGATCAGATCCAACAGTGGGGGCCTGCACAAATGATGTAAAATTCCCTGGTGCATGATTTCCATGACTTGTTGGCTTTCAAAACCTGTACAACTGGCGTAAAATCACTAGATGGTGCTTAGTGTTGTTTTTTTTTCAGCAAGGTCCTTCCTGTTTTTGTCCCACTTCTCCCTCTCCCTATTTAAGAGTTCTCTTTACTCTTTTCTTCTATTGCCACAGAGGAAGTACAATGCAGAAAAGAGAAGTTGAGAGAGCTGAGAGCTGAATTCCAACATTACACGTGAAATGATCACATAATCGGATTTGGTTTGGATCACTCAAACTTCCAGTGTTAAAATGGGCTGGAATTTAATCCAAGTTAAATCACTTAACCTTAATAAAAGCCTTATGTAACAGGCAGTTTTGAGAAGGAAGAATATATGCAACTTTTATGCACAGTTGGATATCCAATGACATATCAGTCTCCTGTCTCTGTATCTAGTATATTTGGAAAGGGTTTATTTTTTCCTTGTTGTCCCTGTAATAGTTACCTGCCCTATCCCAGCAGGAGAGGATTTGAGATAGGTTAAGTCTGCACAGTCTATTATCTTCCATAGTTCTCTGTGTAAAGTTAAGTTGCCAAAGTATTTTGTGGTGCGTTTGTGTGCATATTTACCCTAGACCAAACACACACGGACAAACAGATTCAGGAATGTGCTTTCATTCAGTTACCATAATGCTTGATAAGAAGCACCAAACAGGAAGAGTCTCAGCCTCCAGCAAATAGCTTCTAATGCAACCAGCATTCAATACGGACAGATGCAAAGTTCCTTAGGAAGGAACAATCAGTTGCACACATACAAAATGGGAAATGACTGCCTAGGGTGGAGTACTGTGGAAAGGGATCTGGGGGTCATAGTGGATCACAAAGTAAATATGAGTCAACAGTGTAACACTATTGCAAAAAAATCGTACATCATTCTGGATATATTAGCAGGAGTATTGTAAGCAAGACAGGAGCAGTAATTCTTCTGCTCTACTCCACACTGATTAGGTCTCAACTGGAGTATTATGTCCAGTTCTGAGTGCCATATTTCACGAAAGATGTGGACAAACTGGAAAAAGTCCAGAGAAAAGCAACAAAAATGATTAAAGGTCTAGAAAACATGGCCTATGAGGGATGATTGAAAAAACTGGGTTTGTTTAGTCTGGAGAAAAGAAGACTGAAGGGGACATGATAAAAGTTTTCAAGTACAGAAAAGGTTGTTAAAAGGCAGAATGAGAAAAATTATTCTCCTTAACCTCTGAGGATAGAACAAGAAGCAATGGGCTTAAATTGCAGCAGAGATGGTTTAGGTTAGACATTAGGAAAAACTTCCTAACTATCAGGGTGCTTAAGCACTGGAATAAATTGCTTAGGGAGGTTGTGGAATCTCTGTAATTGGAGATTTTTAATTACAGGTCAGTCAAACACCTGTCAGGGATGGTCTAAATAATACTTAGCCCTGCTATGAGTGCAGGGGACTGGACTAGATGACCAATCGAGGTCCCTTCCAGTCCTACAGTTCTAGGATTCCTCGCTCCTTACTCCTGACAACTGCCTGCAACATGGGCTAAAACTCCCAGCTGGGAAGGCAAAGCCACTTTCTAAAATAATTTCTTGCATGAATATTAACTCTCAAACAAACATTCCCCTTTACATCTTAAACTTCACATAACAGTATTTGTAAAAACCTCATTATCTGATCTGGTGTCTCATCCTCACACTCTTCTGCCTTTCCTTGTAATTCCTGCCTACCACAGGCAAGTTCTCAGATTTCTTGTGAAGGGGAAAAAGTCTTTTTGGGAGGAAGACATGGTCTCCATATGTCTTAGTTTGTAATCCCTCAGGATTTTTTTTCTATTAGAGAAAGCAGCAAATTTGACCTTCTCAACATTGGACCTTGACCCAGGCTGTGGCTGAAACACTACATTCCTATACTTCCATTAACATTAAAGGGGGAGCCAGGATACATGAGTAAAAGCAAACATGTGGCATATGAAGAGGGAAGCAAGTAATGTGCCACAACCAATTAAAGAAGGTTATTCAACCAAATCTGGGAGATACGCTGGCACGATACAGTTTCCCAGACTGGAAAAGTGGAGTACCTGGGGTCCCCTGGCTGGTACCTTTGTAACACATTACCCCCCCCCCCATGCCTGTTCCCCCCCAAAAAAAGTTGGGGTTTTTTTGTTTTTTTTAAATTGTAGAATTATCTGTAGCAGAAAATGGTGAACATCAACTGATTTTCCTGATTTGTTGAAAAACTGCAGGGATTTGGTTTGAAGTAGGCAAAAAAAGTTTGTATTTCCCTCATGTATAGTGTTAAGAAAATGTAAACACAAGGAAGTGGATGGATCAGATGTACTGGTAATGGAAGAGAGACAATTTCACTTGTAAAGCAGCAAATAGAGCCTGAATGACAAAGTAACGGGTTAGCTGTTGGGAGGACCAACGGTATATCTACACAGCATTAAAAGAGCCTTGGGACAGCCGCGTCTGGCCCAAGTCACTGACTTGAGCTCCCAGGGTTTGGGTTGCCAGCTCAGTGGCTTAGCCAGGTTTAGCGCACAGGGGGAGCGGAGCTAAAAAAGGCGCCGGGAGCAAAAAATGTCGGGAGCAAAAAAAGGCACCAGGAGCAAAAAAAATTGCTCCGCTCTGGCTGCAGCGTAGGAGCAAAAGGTGTCAGAGCACAAAAAAGGCGCCGCTTCTGCTCAGTGGGGGAGAGGCCGCTCCCTCTGCTCCCCCCTGGCTACGCTACTGTGCCAGCTATAAAACTGCAGAGTAGACATTCAGGCTTGAGCTGGAGCCTGGGCTCTGAGACCCAGTGAGGGGGGAAAGTCTCAGAGTCTGGGATTCCAGCCTGAGCCTGAATGTCAACATCACTATTTTTAGCCCCGCAGCTTGAGCCCTGTGAGCCTGAGTCAGCTGAGTCAGCCTCTGAGGCTTGGTGCTCAGGGGTGCTGGAACTAGGGGTGCTGAAGTAGCAATAACAACCAAATACATGGTTTCTGCTTTCAGCAACCCCACTAGGAATATTGTTCCAGCACCCCTGTTGGTGCAGTGTTTTTTTTTAAATCACATAGACATATCTTAAGTGAAAGGAGTTCCAGTCCTCAACAGAAGGGTACCTGGATTGCAAAATGTTATCACACGTGAACTTAGGAAGACACGAAAGCTCCGTGGGGCTAGTATGGAGGGATACAGTTAAGAGGATTTTAGACATAGTAAGGAATTATGTTTCTAGGCCTAAGACTTCCCAATGATCACCCTTATTGGCAGTCGTAGCAGAGAGCTCTAGGTGAGAGTGAGCATGGACAGTGAACTACGCTCTTATCCTTACAGATGTCCTCTTCAGCTCAAAGCTGAAATACTTTAGTGAGATGTATGGGGCGGTTTGTACCACTGCCTCCTCTGTTGTACTTGTCCTAAGAGTAATAAGAAGACTTTTGTCACCAGTGCTCTGTCAACCCAGCACTAAATGAATTTACAAAAACAAACAAAAAAAAAAGACACCAATAATAAGAAAATAGATATACATATCAAGGTGCAGTATCTCACTTTTCAGCCACTGTTATGCGATGACTTATGGGAGGTGCTGATCTGCAAAATTCATAATGAAAAAGCAAATGATATTTCCTGGTACTGTGAGCCCCAGAGAGACTTTGGCTGCTACAAAAAGGTATTAAATGTTTAGTACCACTGAAATCAGGGCCCTCTGAGAAATTCAAATATATATCTATTTATAAACAGGGCTGTTTAATTGCTAGAAAAGCGGTGGGAAACAATGAAGTTATGTGTGTGTTTTACTGTGTATAATGCACCTGGGTCAAGTAGGATTAATGGTTACAACCCACACAGATGAAAGAAAAACGTTTTTATCCAGGGAACTCTTTTTGCATAGTTCAAAAATTATACAGTGTATACATGCCAGTGTATTTTATTGTTCTGATATGCTCTATACACCCACCTGCTCTAACCACTAGAATTTTTCTGAGCACTGTTTACCTTTAAGCTATTTGCAGACAGATAGTTATATGAAACACAAGCCAACAAGACAAAAGTATGATTAATTATTTTAGTCAGTTTCCTTTGTATAGATGCATTAGAGCAATCTTTGAGACCTCGCAAGTTTTAAAAACTTCCCTTCATTCACTGAATCAGTGCTTCAGGGGTCTTTCATTCTGAGCCTAGTGTATATTTGGTTTAAATTCTAGTGCAGTCATCTATTCCAAGAATTTTAGCTTTGGGATTCTTTGCTAGTCACTTTCAATAAGCGTTACTATGGGTACTGGAAAGCCTATTACAATAGGCAGGGAAGAGCAACAAGAAAGAAAAAGACAGACACACATTTTTGTGGCAAAAAGAAATGGGGAGGGGAAAATTTCACAAACACCAGTAGGAAATTATTCTCTATGGCCTTTTTCTCTTACTAAGACTTTCAGCCTTTATGTAGTTAGTAGCCAAGAAATAACTGAAGGGGAGCACTTCCCACCTCCCTTTAATTGAACAGACTGTACGTTAAACAGTGTGACACTCCAGTTCTTCTCACCTCTCTTGCAATATTATGGGAGTAAATATTATTCACATCAGAACAGCACTCTGTCAACAAGTCTCTTTTACTACTGAAATAATCAATGAAGAAACAGCAATCTGCCCTGCAGCCTTCTGCACTCTCTAACATCTACAATAAGATTTCTACACGCTGGCAGTCAATATGGTTCAATTAATGTTTAATTCATGTTTTCTTCCTGAAGCGAGATGAAAAGACAGAACATTTATCAATAGCAGAGCTACAGCAAAAACAAACACTTTTTGTTCCAATATTACCATCTTTTTGAGATGCAAGACACTATAGCTGAGAAAAGGCAAAATGTCATCTGCCTTTTATTTTCCAGAGCTAGATTAAGCTCTGCAGATTATCAAATGAAATATTGGTTCTAAAATATATTGTGAGGGGAATTTTAAATTGTTGTAGCAGTTAAGCTTAAATAGTGTGTAGTCACTTTCATTCTTTCCACTGGCAATACTCTGAAAAAGACAAAACATCAAATTTAACCATTCTTCATTTCACCTTGCTAAAAAATCTTCCTTTCTCTCTAATTTATTTCTGGTCATCAGAAAGACTGTTGGTCATCAAGTGAATGCTTACTGCTGATAGGAATTTGAGTGAAGAATCCCCTCCAGAATGGCCATGATGTCTCTCTGTACATCAAGCATCAGTTTCTCTGAAGGCACAGGATATTTTATCTCCATGACAGAATTGGTATCCTATGCCCAAGGGTCTAGGAATATGAGTTTAAATCTAATTCACACCTACAGCCCACCTCATCACCCAACAGGTTTTAGTAAGTGCTTTTTCTTCATTTTCTTTTTAGATACGTTCTTAACAGGCAGACATGGCTATTCATAGTTCTTTCCTATATTAAGCTCTCGGCCCCCTTCCTAGCTCCAAGCCAGTCACCAGCCGAGATTGTGAGGACAGAGTATGAAGTAGGATAAAACCACAGCTGCCCTTTATGTAATAAGTGTCTTACGATTTGTGGGTACAATACTAGTTTAGTGTGAGGCATATTTCTGTCCATTTCCTTGGAAGTTCCCCATTACTCATACTGGGATGTCAGATTGGGAGATGGTGATTTGGCAGGCGGGGGAGGGAATGGTTTATATTACATGTAGGGCAAGTGGGGAGCGGAGAATAAAAAAGGCAGCAACATTTGTGTGTGTTCCTCAGGGTGCAAGGCCAGGGATTTTACATGTGGCCTATGAATCTGAATTGAGAATATCCACTCTAAAGGACATGGCAAGAGAAAGAAATGCAATTGACCAAAACTCATATAGAGTGTCACAGACATCAATAAGTCTGTAGTTCTCTCTCGCACATTATTATTGATATCACCCCCCCACCACCAGATGAATCAAAATATTTCTTCGTTTGGGCACGTATTCTGTAGTTCTTATAAATACCCTACATTAGTGACTCGGATTGATGACTGTCTGATAAACTGGACAGGAGAGGAGAGTGAATAAGAGATATTCTATCATTCCTTTGAAACATATTATTCTGACTTTTAAATAATTTACAATATTGAGCAAAGATAACTTTACAATCTTTGCCCAATAACATTGATTAAGAAACTCAGTTCAACATTCAGAATATTTGTAATCACCACAATACTGTGCCTCTTTCACTGCAGGCAATGAGCGCATAAGTATAAGACATGAAATACAATGAGGGGTCATGTCCTCACATACAGTACATCAACAGAGAATTAGGTAGTTGTTTTTATTCTGATCAAGATCCCAGGATTCATTTAATGTTAGTATTCAGCACTATAAAATAATCTTCAAGGTTAGAGCAAGGATTCAGTTTAGTGATATAACCAAGACCTAAGTACCTTGCAGCTAGATGGGCAGAAATCCCTTAGTTTTTGCAAGGTGTCCTAATTTTTGCAGAACTCTAGTGCATCAGGCTGGACACTAAGTACGAAAATTAATAATATAATGAATACAGTGTCCCGTGTTATTTATTTTTCTATTAGATTTGATGTGTTTAACTCTGTCCCGACATTTGAAATTTTCAGTGGGACACAGATGTTTATACCGACCAAGCCTAACTGCACTGAAGGGGCTGTGAAGGGGGAAGCATGGAAGTTTAAGCAGTTGGGTAGGGGAGCACTCTAGAATGCATGGGAGAGTTTGGAATTGTGAAATAAGTACATGGTCTGGATGTTTATGTCAAAATGGTCATTACTGAAACAATAATGTTTAGAGGGACTAGTTACATGTGTAAAGAACTTGTCTAATATAGGTAAGAACTATTGCCTTCAGTGGGACCACTCATGTACCTAAAGATTAAATACATGCCGAGGTGTTACAGGGGTCAGAGCCAAATGAAGAAATCGTGCTGACAGGCACATATACCGTAACTTCAGTTAAAGGAGAATGTTTTTAAGTGCATAGGAAATTTAAATAAGTAGGGCATCCGATATCTTAATTGTGGACCAGCTTTCACATATACATATGGAAGAGAATCGTAATGGGTCGCTTTTCTTTTCTGGGTGGAAGATTGCCATAGACCTCAGTCTGAGCTCCAGTGGAACTTTGTAGAGCCACGGAAAAAATACAGTAACCAAATTTTGGTCCTGTGAGGGCTCTTAGCCACTCCCCACTAGTACATAAAGTAAAGAGAACAAAGACAAGAGTTGAATCAAATTTTTCATGGTGTAATCAAGAGGCAACCCCACATAATAGTTTAAGTTACATTTATCATTACAAAATTGTTCTTTGCTAGTTATGTCAAACTAAACGGATTATTTGTATGAACACTGAACTTACTTTTTAAAGCATATATTGTAGTTGCATTACTTCCATTTATTCTGTGTTCTAAAGAAAGTAAAGAGATTTAAGAGTTTCATTTAAAATAATTTAACATCAGAATTTTTGCAGATTTCAGGAAAATACTCTTTTTGGAGGGTGCTTGCATTGAGCAGTGGGTCAGAAAAACTGGTTGCATATGATTTAGGAATAATTTAACTACTAGTGTCCAAACCCACACACAGCTAGTTTGGGAACCAGACACCTTAAAAATCTACATAAACTGAAAATATTACTGCTGATTTATATATTTGGTTTACAGTAGCACCAAGAGATACCAGTCAAGATGAAGGGGGCACTTCTACTAGGTATTTTACAAAAACAGAGTAAGAGAGATCTCTTCAAGGGCCACTCTATGAAAACCTAATTCACAACACTGAGCAGTTACCCAAGCAAGTAGTTCCATTTAAGTCAATGAGACTAACCATGTGATTAACTTCTCATCACTGGAAGTAAGGTGCTCAGAATTTGATATCAAGTCAATGCCACCGAAGTTAAGTAATCCTACCTGCACCCAATTTGCTGCTATCTTTTTTTTTTAATGGCTAGAGATTTTCCCCCTACAATCGAAATAAAGTGGCATATTTAAATTCCACATTCTGTATCTAGATTATGACATGTTTACAAGGGAACAAACATAAATGGGATGACCAGAGGAAACAATATTGCTAATAAAACTATTTTCCCCCATAAGACATAAAAGCTAAGGGTGGTGTGGGGGGGGGAGGAGGGGGGTGTTTTTCTTTGTTTTGTTTTCTAGGTTTATTTAAACATTTTGTTCCCTTTTAATCCTGACTAACCAGAAGGCTATTTAGGCACCTGCTAGGTGAAATATCTCATTTGTCTAGAAGGAAAGGAGTTCAGCATTTTGCTCGCCAATTCACCTAATGTTTAATTCATTGCCTTGTCTGCTAGCTAGATTAAAAGAAAGAACATTTATCAACAGGAGGGAGCAGTAAAATACAACCTCGTGCTCTGATCCTAATTTACAAGATGATCCAGTTCCAACTTCTTGATAAAAGATGTATTTGAAGGGAGGCCTCACTTGTGATTGCAAACCATAAAAAAAAACTACTGGGACACAAACATAACTGATGATAAATCCTTTAGGCAAAGTACAATTTATGATCTGGCTAAAATGGAATATCCTGGCACCTAATGTCATCATAGTGCTAATGGGATATATCTGTTGCAACAAACTGCATTCTCCATAAAATACATTATTTTGCTATTTTCCTATTTCTCAGCTTGCCTCTGGCTTTACTCTAGGCAGGGACTAATAACAGAGCATACTGCAAGGGAGTCATTCTTGCACAGTATTTTGCAGAGTTCATGTATTCAGTACCACTCTAAGAAAGCACAGCGACTGGAACAAAAATCACTGCATAGATCAAATCTGCAGACTTACATGTCCAACAGGGAGCTACAGAGAAAGAGGAGAACTATAAGGAAATGCTTTTTAGGGATTTGTGTCTATTTTTGAGTCATAACAAAGAGGTGATTAATCATAGTGTGTCATGGAGCAAGTCATGTAATGCAGTAGTGTATGAGAGGTAGGCATTATCAAGAGAATTACTGGTCATGACTTTCCTAATGAAAAGCTGTTTCTGTCAAACTGGAGAAGATAACTGATGTGCTAATTTTTAAGATCTATGATTTCTATCACAATAGTTCAGAGTTTTGATGGCAACACTTCTTGTTTATGTTTTATGAGTTCCAAAATTCTGGCATATTCCTTAAACGCTCACCCCTTCAAAATGTATTGATTTTTATAGTTCTGATTAGGCAGTTTGATTCAGCTCTATGGGAAGCAAACTTTCATATCTGTATATGAACACTACATGATATATTGAGCATACCAGAAAGAATGACAAATGAAAACTGCTGTAGGCTCACATACCTGGAAGGCTGACATCTAGAAAACTACTGAACTGATATGATTTCTGTAATATAATGACATTGCATCATATAGAAGAATCATAGAAGATTAGGATTGGAAGAGACCTCAGGAGGTCATCTAGTCCAACCCCCTGCTCAAAGCAGGACCAACACCAACTAAATCATCCCAGCCAGGGCTTTGTCAAGCCTTACAAACCTCTAAGAATGGAGATTCCACCACCTCCCTAGGTAACCCATTCCAGTGCTTCACCACCCTCCTAGTAAAATAGTGTTTCCTAATATCCAACCTAGACCTCCCCCATTGGCTCCCTTGTTTTGTCATCTGCCACCACTGAGAACAGCCTAGCTCCATCCTCTTTGGAACCTCCCCTTCAGGTAGTTGAAGGCTGCTATCAAATCCCCCCTCACTCTTCTCTTCTTCAGACTAAACAAACCCAGTTCCCTCAGCCTCTCCTCGTAAGTCATATGCCCCAGCCCCCTGATCATTTTTGTTGCCCTCCGCTGGACTCTCTCCAATTTGTCCACATCCTTTCTGTAGTGGGGGGCCCAAAACTGGATGCAATACTCCAGATGTGGCCTCACCAGTGCCGAATAGAGGGGAATAATCACTTCCCTCGATCTGCTTGCAATGCTCATACTAATGCGGGCCAATATGCCATTAGCCTTCTTGGCAACAAGGGTACACTGCTGACTCATATCCAGATTCTCATCCACTGTAATCCCCAGGTCCTTTTCTGCGGAACTGCTGTTTAGCCAGTCGGTCCCCAGCCTGTAGTGGTGCATGGGATTCTTTCGTCCTAAGTGCGGGACTCTGCACTTGTCCTTGTTGAACCTCATCAGATTTCTTTTGGTCCAATCCTCCAATTTGTATAGGTGACTCTGGACCCTATCCCTACCCTCCAGTGTATCTACCTCTCCCCCCATCTTAGTGTCATCCGCAAACTTGCTGAGGGTGCAATCCATCCCATCATCCAGATCATTAATAAAGATGTTGAACAAAACCGGCCCCAGGACTGACCCCTGGGGCACTCTGATTCATACCAGCTGCCAACTAGACATTGAACCATTGATCACTACCTGTTGAGCCTGACAATCTAGCCAACTTTCTATCCACCGTATAGTCCATTCATCCAATCCATACTTTTTTAACTTGCTGGCAAGAATACTGTGGGAAACCATATCAAAAGCTTTGCTGTATCACCTGATAGAAAAAACTGGCAAATATATAAATAAAGGACATAATGTAGGGGATAAAAAACCAAAAGCTACTGACTTCTATTTTGTTACCCATTTTTTCCACTGTTTTTATTTTAATATAATGGAGTCTTTGATGATATTGCAAAATGAAAGCGGAGGAAAAAATTCAGCCTTAAGGGGAAGGAAAAACCTTGCAGGTTTCATTTACTCCTCAGTCCTTAAGAACATCCTTTCACAAGTTGATTTTATCAAGAGAGATGTGGGTATGTTTCTGGAATGTTCCAGAAACTCAAAAGAAAGTAACAAAACTGAATGAACTCTACACCTGTAAGGGTTCAGATTAAGAGTTTTTCCTATTTTCTCTCTCTATTCGCAGCATGGCTACAGCTTACTCCATCTTCACCATTACTCTCCAAAAGAGCCTCTTCTCAGTTCTCAAAAATTGATTGTATGTAACTGAATTGAAAGAAGCCTGCAAGTCTGTTTAGGTTCACCTATCATTAGAAGAAAGGAAAATAACTAGTGGACTCCCTTTTGTTTTCTGCATGACATCCGCACCAGGCACCTCCTCTTACTCCCTAACCCCCACACTTCCCAAGAAACACCAGCAAAAACAAAATCATAATGCAACATGCCCTGTTTCCACAACCAGAGAAATAGCTATTGAATCCATCCCTAATGGAAGCATGAGTCTCTAGAAATTAAAATGTCATTATTTAATAATTTTCTAGCCTGTGAGGATAACCTTGGAAATAAGGCCTGAATGTAAACTGAGGCTGTATTCTTTTTCTGAGTCTGAAGCAGCATGAAGCAATTACTCTGAAGTGCCATAGGTAACATACACAAAATTAAACTATTAACAAAGCTGATAATTTAACGTGAGTTGTTTGGGTCTCATATTCATATCAATGGGGTATTAATTCCAAAACAGAAAGTTGTTAAAATTTCAACTTTGTTAGCTATTTCCTTGCTGATCCTTTTATCAGAAATATGCAGCCAACGTGCGTATCTCAGAAGCACAAACCCATTCCCATATTCCCCCCCACACCCATTGTCAAAACCCCCATTCACCCACATCTTCAGATTTCCCTCACAAGTTCTCTGATTTAGCTATGCACTGCCAATGGACAAATCTACAGTGTATTGAAAACTGGAAATGTGAGGACAGAGTCAAATAAATAGAATATAATATAAAATAGGTAGAACAGGGCCTATTGTTGTGGCTGTATTGCTTATTTTCAAATTAAATTCATTTAAATCCTCTGTTTTTTAATTTAAAATAAGCTGCTGAGGAAATGCCTGTATGCCACATACGAGAGCACGTCAGAATGCTGGGACCTCAGTGCATAATTTAGGTCCAGTTCGCCACCAGGCACACTGAGCCTTGCCTGTATGCAGGATATAGTACTTCCTTCTCCTAATGTCAAGGGATTAAGAACAAGAGCAGTAAAAAAAAAAAAAAGCAATGAGAACAGCATTCTACGGGGAATCCAAGCCTGTCCCCATTAGAGGGAATGGTTCTTCAAAGCCATGCAGTTACTGCATCTGGGGCACTTGCCACCAACCTTTTTAAAATTACTTACAGCATCTTCTGCCAACACTACCACTGTCTAATCAGATTTACTTCTACATTTTAATATTCCCCAATTTACCAGGAAGTTCTCTACTCAATTAAATGGACCACAGGAACAGTGACTACTCAGAAGATAGTAAGGGGTTCTGTAGACTTCCTATGGTTTATTCCTGATTTTTCTTGTAGGATTATTATAAACAGAGGGCACTTGGGTTCATCCCACTGTGAGTTAAAGATAACTTGAGAAGGGATTTTTTGACTATTTCTTTTACTCGTTCAGAAAAAGAATGTGAGATACTCATGGGTTTTTTAAAAAATAAAAGGAGTGGGGCAGAGGGCAATCCTTTATTCATTTATGTCATGATTGCCAAATACAAGATCAGCTCTCAAAATGGCAATAAATATGGGATAACTTTTCTACTTAAGTTCTGATTTATCTTGTGTTTTGTACCCATGAGTAAAGTGCCATGCTGGAAGATACTTCTTTGTTCCATTCTCCTTCTTTCAGGGTATCTAATACCCACAACCACCATCATTACTGTGGGTGTCACCTCTTAGTCTTTAGGTAAGCCACTAGTCCATGGATAGCCAGAATGAGGAACTTGACAAATGTTTGCTTGCTGAAACAGGACCTTATATATGTACATACTATATGACTGAAGACCAGATGAGCTATGAGAGTAGGAGCATCGAAATTATAATAACCTAGTGCAATAAAACATCCCTAGCAGATTTCAGATACATGAAACTGTATCAAATTAAACATCTTTGAAACTTCAGGGATAAAAAAAAGTCCTGGTTCTACATTAATTTCTCTCAGGCAGTAGTGTCTACAGCTGGGGACTGGGAATCAGGACTCCTGTGGGGAGTAGAAGCCCATTTACCAACGGGGTTTTTCCCCTGCACTCATCCATCTCCCTTTCATTCTCTACATTCAGGGCTAGCTCCAGCTTTTTGGCCGCCCCAAGCAAAAAAAAAAAAAAATGGCCGCCACAAGGCACCGCCCCAGGCACATGCTTTGTCGTCTGGTGCCTGGAGCCGGCCCTGTCTACATTTAACAAAGGGCCTACATTATAAGCCTGTTTTTTCCCCTAAAATATTCATTCAAATGTTTCCCCTCAAGGGGATGGAACCACAGCAAACTGCTAAAGAAAGCCTTGGAAACCATTAAAATCTGTCAACAATTGATCAACATTAAATTAAAAATAAAATATACTTAAAACCATTAAGATATTAGAATCCATCAATTGTTAATTAAAAACATTAAAACAGTCAACTTTGGTGCAACAGCCACCACAATACAGGAGTTCTACATTTGGTCACATATCACATATTTTGATAGGTCACATCACAGATTGGCAAGTCTGAGGGCTGAGCAGCCTGACACCTACTCTCAATTCTGGATCTGCAGAAGGCACTGTGGAGCCAGCTCATTAACTGCTGGAGTGCAGTTGCTATTTCTTCCTATATTTGCACTGGCTGATCTTCCTTCTTGCTCTCTCTTTCCACAATACAATTAGTTCTCTTGATAGGTGACATTGTTCACCTCCTTTAGGTTCTTCCCATCAACTTAGATATACTATTTTCTTCTATCATGTGGCCACCTTCTATGTGACCTTCAGTATAAAAACAATCTTACTAAGGGGAATTGAACAATGCTGTTTTCTTCAGAAAGCGTAGACTATAATAAAGCTTCCTTGCCAGAGAGTGCTGTGATACTGCATTAATATAAACAAGATAATTATGTAGCACAGCAAAACATGGAAGTCTTATTTGTAGCCTTTTCTAGGAGTGTTCGAGTGCACAGTCATTGCCCTCTTCCAGTCTGCTCTAAGTGCTGCATAGGCCTCAGGCGAACACATGAAGAAAGGTGATATTCACAGGAATCCCAGCTTTGTGGAGAAAAATATTAACTAGAACTGGGAAAAAGGGAAAGGAAGGTGAAATTAACATTAGTTAATGGCTGATCTCATCTACTGTTTCTGATAGACCTTAAACAGCTTGCCACAATCTAGTGCAGGGATTGGCAACCTTTAGCGGCTCGCCAGGATAAGCCCCCTGGCGGGCTGGGCCAGTTTGTTTACCTGCCGTGTCCGCAGGTTTGGCTGATCGCAGCTCCCACTGGCCACGGTTCGCCACTCCAGGCCAATGGGGGCTGCGGGAAGTAGCGGCCAGCACATCCCTCAGCCTGCGCCACTTCCCGCAGCCCTCATTGGCCTGAAGTGGTGAACCGCAGCCAGTGGGAGCCGTGATCGGCCAAACCTGCGGACGTGGCAGGTAAACAAACCGGCCCGGCTTGCCAGGGGGCTTACCCTGGTGGGCCGCGTGCCAAAGGTTGCCGATCCCTGTTCTAGTGGCTTAACACAGTAACAGGGGTGTGCATGTGCTGCGTGCTGCAGTTAAAAGACTGTGATCCAGTCGGGCTGGGAGTTGCAGTTGTGGTAGTGGCCCTGAGTAGAAGAGACAAAATGCGGGGAGAGTGAGAGAAAAAAGATTTCAGGGTAATACTTAGAGGGAAGCATCAGAGGCTGGATTTCAGACTTTTACAATTGTGATTTTGGATTGGTGCCTAGTTGTGAGTCAGTTTGTGATTGGCAGAGCTCTGAAATGGGAATGTCTACAAAGATATGACAACCTGTCACCACCAGCAAAGTAAGAAGGTGTTGCTGAGTTAATAAGCGTGGGAGCCTTTAAAGAAACAAACACAACAAACAAAAAAGGGTAGGGAAGAACATAAGGTGGTAAACAACAAAATACACAGAACTCTGCCCTTCGTCTCAAAAACCAAACCAAACCAAAAAGATTACTTTTCTTCCACAATGGATTATCCATCCCTCATTCATAGATTCCAAAGCCACAAGGGACCATTGTGAGCATGTAGTCTGACCTGCTGTATGGCACGGGCCACAGAACTTCCCCAAAATAATTCCTAGAGCACATCTTTTAGAAAAAAAATTCGATCTTGATTTTAAAATTGCCATCGATGGAGAATCCACTACAACCCTTGGTAAATTGTTCCAATGGTTAATTGCTCTCACTGTTAAAAAATTAACACCTATTTCCAGTCTAAATTTGTCTAGCTTCAACTTCCAGCCATTGGATTGTGTTATATCTTTCTCTGCTAGATGGAAGAGCCCATTATTAAATATGTGTTCCCCATGTAGATACTTCTAGACTAAGATCAAGTCACTCCTTAACCTACTCTTTGTTAAGCTAAATAGATCGAGCTCTTTGAATCTATCACTACGAGGCACACTTTCTAATCCTTTAATCATTCTCATGGCTCTTCTCTGAACCCTCTCCAATTTATCAACATCCTTCTTGAATTTTGGACACCAGAACTGGACACAGTATTCCAGCAGCGGTCACACCAATGCCAAATACAGAAGTAAAATAATCTCTTTACTTCTACTTGAGATTCCCCTGTTTATACATCCGAGAATTGCATTAGCTCTTTTGGACACAGCGTGACACTGGGAGTTCATGTGCAGCTGATTATCCCCCTCAACTCCAACCTTTCTCAGAGTCACTGCTTCCCAGGAGAGAGTCCCCCATCCAGTAAGTATAGCCTACATTCTTTGTTCCCAGAAGTATACACTTACATTTAGCTGTATTAAAACACATATTAGTTGCTTGCACCCAGTTTACCAAGCGATCCAGATCACTCTGCATCAGTGACCTGTCCTCATCATTATTTACCCCACCTCAATCTTAGTGACAACTGCAAACTTTATCAGTGATTATTTTGGGATTTTTCCCCAGGTCATTAATAAACATTTTAAACAGGGTAGGGCCAAGAACTGCAGCACACTCATTCAATGATGATTCCCTGTTTACAATTACATTTTAAGACTTATCAGTTAGCCAGCATTTAATCCATTTAATGTATATGTTAATTTGTAATTAAAAAACTAGAACAATATAAATGACATGTGGCACCAAGTCAAATGCCTTACAAAAGTCTAAATATATTACAGCAACACTATTACGTTTATCAACCAAAGTTGTAATCTTGTCAAAAAAAGGTATCAAGTTAGTTTGCGAGGATCTATTTTCCATAAAACCATGTTGATTATTTTATTAATTATATTGCCCTCCTTTAAATTGTTTATTAATAGAGTTACCCTTTTAAAATATTGGCACAAGATTAGCTGTCTCTGAGCCCTCTGGAACTTCCAGAATTCCAAGACTTAATGAAAATCAACATTCCATGAGCTGATCAGCCAGATCTTTTAAAAACTCTTGGATCAAATTATCTGGACCTGTTGATTTAAAAATCTCTGACTTTAGTAGCTGCTGTTTAACATCCTCCTGAGTTACTAGTGGAATAGAAAGAGTGTCATCATCATCATTATATGATATGACTACATTGTTTTTGTTTTTTTCCCAAGGAAACAGAAATATTTATTGGACCCCACTGCCTTTCCTGAATTATTATCGATAATTCTACCATTTTCATCTAGTAATGGATCGATACCATTGTTAGGATTCTTTTTGTTCTGAATATATTTAAAGAATTTATACAAATAAAATATTTCTTCATACTGAACTACTCTTTCAACCCTAAACATCACTGTGCCCCTATGACCTAGGACAGCAGCTTTTCTGTAGTGGCATGGAGTGTGTGGACCATAGACAACTATGTTAAATATGTAAAATTATTACTAATATCCACCTTTAATTTTGACATATCCAATATGCTAGGGCACACCCTGCTTATAGTTACTGCTATGGAGTTAAATTCTCAGATTGATTTGTTGTTTTTCCCAAGAGAAAACTCAAGACCTGAAATAGTGACATATTACAATGGTGGTTGTAATTTGTAATGTAAGATACAGGTGCCATTATGAGTTATTATTACCACGGGAAACAGGTGCCTAGTAATGGGAACTTGTGGTTCAATGGGATAACGATGCTGCATTATCTCAATAATGGTGCTGCAGAACATGTGTCACCACAGCATCCTGTTTGATGTGAAAGACAGTTTTCAAAATATCGCAGCTGGACAAGTCTATTCCCCTCTTTGGCCTATATATTTACTGAAGTATTGCAGAAGTCTGAGCTAAAGAAGCACCTACATCATCTAAAGAAGCAACTATTGTACACTGACCCTTATACACCTTATTTGCCATGCTACTCCATCACTTTATTTTTCCAAACTAATGAGCAACTGTATTAAAAAAATGTATTAGCATGCTGCACAGTAAGAATTAGGCTGATATATTGGAAAAACATGAATATATAGCAATTCTCTAATCATAATCCAGATTAGAGCCTGATTAGATGATAAGTATAAAATATCAAAACAGGTCACAAAATAATTCCATTGAGTTAAACAGAGTTATGCTGTGACTACTCACTGTATTTCACATAGACAGTCACTTATCATCGCAACTTTCCTGGATGTTTTCAGGACATTAGCTTGAAGACAAATAATTCTGAGTCAGTCTCACAACAGAAATGCTTAAAATCCAGTGGATTACACAATCTCTGTCTCATAGTGTCAGATTATCCAGAAGGCTTCCAAAGTAGTGTTTTTAGATATACAACAGTGCATATTTTTATTTTTTTATATTTTTAGTTTTACAAAATACTGATATTTCTCAGTTATCCTGTGGTTTGGTCCATCCAAATCATTCTTGGTGGCTCTACCCTGATATTCCTTGCTCCTGCCACTCATGCTCATTTAAGATTTCGCCATACTCCATGTTGTAGGGGCTAGTTCTGGAAGGTGAGTCAGGGAACAGCCTACTTGTGACAGGCTCTGCTAATGAGAATGAGCCAACCCAGATTCATCTGTGAGTAGTTAATTACCTAGGTAGCTGGGTGGCAGATAATTAGTTAGGGAACACCTGAGTCTTATAAAGGGTTATGAGGGCTCAGACTGGAAGCCCCAAAACACAGTAAAGAAGCTCCTGAGCAATGGGACTGCTCAGGAAGCTGGCTAGAGAGCTCATCAGAAAACAGGACCTAGAAAAGGTGCTCCTGGAGCAGGTTCAAAAAGGGTTATAGGTGGTAAAGGCCTGGTCCCAGTGGAAGAACCTTACCACACAGCAGCATGAGGTCCAGGTCATTGGGAAACTATACACTACTCCAGAGGAGAGCTGCAGAGGTTTGCCCTCTGCTGGGGCCCTGAGTACAAGGAATGAACCTGTCCTCAGGTGATGGCAGAAGGCCTGACTCCAAAGATGGCCCTGGGTCAAGAGGACCTTACTGGTGAAAGGAGAAGGATGGACTCAGATGGGGAAGACAGACTAATATTAACTGCTCCCCTCTGCCTCAGCTAGGACACTGGGGGTGAAGACTTGCTTGCACGTCTGTTTGTCCTGTTAGCCAAAGGGGCATCCTTCACCATGTACAAGTCTTGTTAAACTTACTGATAGCCCATGAGGGGGAACTGAGTCAGGAACACACCTGCCACTCCACACTGTGCCACCAGCGGGCATGCAGGGGCCCCCCGGGGCTAACACAAGAAGAGGCTCTGAGGATGAATGCCCACGCTATAACACCCACCAATGACCACAGCTAGCATCTCTGCAGCACTTTTTGACAATAAGCACCCTCCTGCCACACATCTTTAACTGATTAATTTGGCTTTTTATCCCACTTCTGCTTTTCTTATTTATACTGTTTGGGGATAAATACTGTTACATTGCCACTTGAGACAAAGTAATCTTTTGGAGCAGTATATGGACAATGTTATTTTCTGATCTATTGTATAGTTCCATGGAATAAGTTTATTGTTATTTCCTTTCTGATGTAATATACCAATGTATCCAATTTTTAACATAACATTCCTCCATATACAATCTTTCTTTCTCCACCCACCACAATTTCCATTCACATAATATGTTGTACTCCAAAGCAACCTATTGAACTTAGATAAGAGCATAACCTTTTAACATACAGTTGAACTTCACCTATTAGAAGCGGTATGGTTTACTTTCTTAGCAGCATCAATTTGCATACTGATAGCTCTCTTCCTCTTTTAATCACTACATATAAAGCTACCATATTTCTGTAATAATTCCAATGTACATCATATATTATTTCTTTTGATGTATTCAGTCACTTGCAGTGGCTAATGAATTTTCCCCCCATACTCTTTTGTGCCAACATGAATGTTTGCAGGAAATGTGATTCCTTTATTTTTTCTAAAAATCAAAGAATACATATAGAGAGTCATTAATGGTTTCAAAAGAATTATATTGTTTTATGTTGAAAAAAACAACATGTCATTCCCTGGCATTCTTGGGTTCTCTACCACTTAAACGTGAAATAACTACAAAGTCAACAAATCCTCATTATTATTAATTACTCACCACAGGGAACTGCATGCTGAAGGTTTATAGTTTCACATGGAAGAAACAGATTATTCAGAGTCAAGTGAAAGGAGTTTAGGGTCTGTTGGCTGATTGTGTCAGAATTTACCGCAGAAAGAATATAAGAGGTATAAGTTAATGAAAAATAAATAAGGTACTCGCAAGGTTAGGGGACCCATACAATCTCCCTCAAAGGTATCAATAAGACTATACTTTCTTCAAGCAAAAAAGAGTGGTATTAGAAAACATAACTATTTTCATAAATGCTTAATGTTAGCATGCCATGTCTCACTGCATGCCCAGGGCCAAATAAACCATTAACATTATTTCTTATTGGAAAGAGCACACAGAATTTATATGCAGAAGACCAGGTATGTGCCTTTTTTACAGAATGCACATTTATATCCCTATGTTATGAAATAGGTTAATTTAAAAATATTTGCTCTCCTCTCACAGCTTTTTGTTTTAATATATATTTGCTAGTTCGAGGCTATTGTTTACACAAAATTTCTAATGGCATTATCAAAACCAGTAGTTTAAAGTATGTTCAGTCCTTCAATTTTACACATCGCTACTCATCTCTCTATCTGTATTGGACATGCGGACCTACATAAGTGTGTGAAACTATGCATTACTGTCAATCTGCACATTAATGTAATGGGTATTTTAAAAATATCAGAGCTAGGTATTTTCCCATTTTGCAACCCAGTGAAATTGCACTTATGCTGAATTCTGTATTTTCACAAAGCAGTGGAAATTCACAACTTTCCTAGCAAATGAAAAAAAGCTGAATGCATGTATGAGATGGTGGGAAGAAGAGTAAGTTGTGACGGAAGCTGTCTTTTGTTTTCACTAAATAATCAATGTGATAACAGAAGGTACCGCACCCACTTCCTTTTTCAAATTAAATCTCTCCCCCTCCACCCCCGATTCACTGCTAGAGAATGAGAATTTTGTTTACCCACATCTGTTCTCCACATGGAATGAGAGTATCAAAGATGTGATACTCTTTCCAGTTTTGTCTCCCTATTGGTTCTATCATTAAGGCTGAACCTGCAAATATAAAATACTCAATGTCAGCATCACTTGGTGGTTTGTCAGACTTGTTGCCACCGACTCACTAATTGATTGTGGTTTCTCCCATTTCTGGGTCAGTAGGTTTCTTACATGTAGCTATTTTACAGGTAAGCATTAACTATAGCAGAACCCTTGTTTATTAATGCAGTACTACTGCAGCTTGGTGAATAAGAACAGAAAAGACAAAGGGTCCTGTGGCACCTTATAGACTAACAGAGGTATTGAAGCATAAGCTTTCATGGGTGAATACCCACTTCGTCGGATTGCCACTGCTTGCATCCGAAGAAGTGGGTATTCACCCACGAAAGCTTATGCTTCAATACCTCTGTTAGTTTATAAGGTGCCACAGGACCCTTTGTCGCTTCTACAGATCCAGACTAACACGGCTACCCCTCTGATACTTAAGAACAGAAAAGAATTTAACACAGCATTCTCAAACATATTCCTTTTCATCTCCTATAATTTCCATTTTGAATGACAAAATATTCCCACTTCAAACTTGAAGTTCTGCATTCCCTAACAAGTTTTTAAATTTCCTCATTAGAGTAACTGTGATGTTGACCCTGAGCTCTGTCTTCCACTTCCAGTAAATGTCTCTTTTCATGTTGAAAGGCAGAAGAGCACTACTTGTGCAACATACCCATCCATGAAGAGAAGATGTAAAATCAGTCTTAGAGAGCCTGATTCATAAGCTGGTATTCTCATTAATAGAGATATTTTCCCAAACAGAGTATTAACCCATTATGGATAATGCATTTGTCTCAAATTCTCAAGTTGTTTTTCATCAGGTGTTTTGAACATGACATTTTGGCTTTTTATAAATATTAGAATTGCCAAAACTATGATTGTGGAGGGATTCTGTACTCTTTAAAACAATACTTTGATAGGAGTGATTTGTTATGCTACTTTACTGATCAATTATCAACCTTTATTTACCTTTTTATCACTTGCTTGGCTTTACTATTTACATAACAAAACATGCATTCTGCTTTCTTCTTGTTGAGTGTTGATTTTTAAAATAGTGATTCCGAATAGAGGAACACAAATATGAAAAAAGAATACTGAAGTTTATTTCCAAAGTAGTTGTGTATAAGAGAGATATTAACATCACTTTGAAACCAAAAATCATAGTAAATTGACTGTAGGCAATTCTATATGTCAGTAGGCTGTCCTTCTGACCTTCTTTGGCACACAGACGTACTTTGTTAAGACTCGTATCATTTCTCCATTTATTGTATCTGACAAGGAATCATCCCATAAAGAAATAAGGAAAGTAAGAATGATGCTGTACAAATACAGATATACTATTTAGCTATCTATGCTCTTGAAGTGGCATAGCAGTCTGTATTAGAATGCCAGTATAAAATGCACAAAACCATGGCTTTCATGTTATCTGACGGATACACTTAGAAAAACTGCAAAAGTGCAGCACTTTGGACAAGTAAAAAATCCAGTTCCCTTGAAGCCAGCAAAAACAGATGGATATAATATTCTCATATAAGATGAGAATGCCTGCTCTGCACATTATTTTATACAGTGAAGAATGATGGATTGGGGGCTTCCTGAATTTGAGTTGCATTTATGACAGGGAGATATACATTTCTGTAACAGTGAACTATTGCTACTTCACTAGGAACACTAGCTACCAAGACAGAGTACCCTGCCCTACAACAACAGAAGGGATGTGTCGAGAATCGCCGTATAAAGGGCAGAATTGGATAGGAATCATGGAATTAAGCCAGACAGTATTAACCTGCCATGGTCCCACATGTTGAAGATACAATAAAAGTTACAGTGGTCCCAGAATCAGGTGCACAAAATAAACCAATCAATAAAACACAAAGGGTGAGAAGTGTATACCTTAAGGCCTTTAAACAGCTGTAACCTTGGAAACCCAGTATTGCTGGTAGAATCAGAAGGCAGGGCATGAGCTGTTAGAGATGATGACACAAACTGCTGATCCTCTGCCAATAAAACTGTGTTCAGCCTGTCCCATCGTGTATGTGGATTTGCTTTCCATCTTCCATAAGCTCAGTTTCATGATTCAGGTAATAAATTACAACAATAAGTGAAACAACAGGGCTGCTGGGGGGGGACAAATGTTCAATGGGGTTCCATATGGGGGTACATAAGCACTTATTGATTGATTTGCAGTTCAAAACACTGAATGATATTATGGAAGCTTATTTTGTGTAAACAGCTGATTTTACAGGAGAATGGGCCACTTGCATGAGTCCTTGGTGGGGACAGCAACAGTAGCATGAGCGTGACAGGGGGAGGCAGACTGAGCCTGCTCCCAAACCCACTGAAGTTATTGGGAATCTTTCCCTTGACTTCAATAGGTCAAGCAAATTAAAAAGGGTCCAGAAGAAATTAGAGAGATTATCTAGTTCATTTTAAGAAGTATTCTGATATAGACTAATAGATTTTAGAGTCAGAAAGGTCCTTTAAGATCATCTGCTCTGACGTCAGGTAAACCATAGGCCATAGAATTTCACCCAGTAATTCATCCACTGAGCCCAATCACCAGAAGTTGAAATAAAGCACCCAATCTTGAAAGACACCCAGTCTTGATTTGAAGATTTCAAGTGACAGAGAGTTTACCATACCTGGATGCCAATCTGTACCAATGGTTAACTGACACGCTGCTAAAATTCAAACCGGAAATAAAACCAATACAATTCTGACAAGCCTGCAGCCACTGGTCACGTTACGCCTTCACTAGATTAAAGAGATCTGAAGCATAAAATATCTTCTCCCTGCATAGGTGCTTCTAGGCCAGGGGTGGGCAAACTACGGCCCGTGGGCTGGATCCGGCCCCCGGGCCGTGGTGCTGCAGGCCCCGCTCTGCCCTGGGAAGTGGCTGGCACCACGTCCCTGCGGCCCCTGGGGATGGGGGAGCAGAGGGCTCTGCGCGCTGC
This sequence comes from Macrochelys suwanniensis, assembly GCA_033296515.1. Lineage (NCBI taxonomy): Eukaryota > Metazoa > Chordata > Testudines > Chelydridae > Macrochelys > Macrochelys suwanniensis. Next base: position 155,586,981 of record CM065775.1, on the reverse strand, counting down.
TCTTGCCTGTGGGTACCTCCCCCAAAACTCCCATTGGCCAGGAACGGGGAACCGCAGCCAATGGGAGCTTCGGGGGAGGTACCCACAGGCATGCGGAGTCCTCTGTCCCCTCTCCCCCAGGGGCAGCAGGGACATGGGGCCAGCCGCTTCCCAGAGCGACATGGGGCCAAGGCCAGGGCAGGCAGGTAGGGAGCCTGCCCTGGCCCTGCTGCCACCCCGGAGATGCTCCAGGTAAGCGGCGTCAGGCCGGAGCCCACACCCTGAACCTCTCCTGCACCCCGCACCCCAACTCCCTGCCCTAAGCCCCTTGCCGCACCCCTCCTGCACCCCAACCCCCTGCCCTGAGCCCCCTGCCACACCCTGCACCCCTCCTGCACCCAACCCCCCACCCTGAGCCCCTTGCCGCACCTTGCACCCCTCCGGCACCCCACAGGATGCCAGTAGTGGTCTCACCAGAGTGAATAGACAGAGATCATATCAAATCCCTAGTCCTGCTCAATATGCTCACCCAAGGATAAAACTGGCCCTTTTTGCAGCAACTTTGCAATGGGAACTCACGTTTAGCCTAAAGTTTGTTGGGCCAGAATTTACACAGAAGAGCTTTGACAGAGCTGAAAAGTCTTACACCAGGCACTCTGTACTAATTTATAGAGAGTGTTAGTTACAGGGAATTCTCCAATTACACCACTCAGTTCCACTGCCCACCTGCAGTACCCCTGCTTTTATTATTTGCCCCAAGTACCTTTTAGACACAAACTTTCTAAATGCTGGTAATCCCATTTCTCACATCTGCACTTGATAGTCTCTCATTCTGACCCATTGTCTATCATAGAATCATAGAATATCAAGGTTGGAAGGGACCTCAGGAGGTCATCTAGTCCAACCCCCTGCTCAAAGCAGGACCAATCCCCAACTAAATCATCCCAGCCAGAGCTTTGTCAAGCCTGATCTTAAAAACCTCTAAAGAAGGAGATTCCACCACCTCCCTAGGTAACCCATTCCAGTGTTTCACCACCCTCCTCGTGAAAAAGTTTTTTCCTAATATCCAACCTAAACCTCCCCCACTGCAACTTGAGACCATTACTCCTTGTTGTGTCATCTGGTACCACTGAGAACAGTCTGGATCCATCCTCTTTGGAGCCCCCTTTTTGGTAGTTGAAAGCAGCTATCAAATCCTCCCTCATTCTTCTCTTCTGCAGACTAAATAATCCCAGTTCCCTCAGCTTCTCCTCATAAATCATATGCTCCAGCCCCCTAATCATTTTTGTTGCCCTCCGCTGGACTCCAGATGAGGCCTCGCCAATGCCGAATAGAGGGAAATGATCACGTCCCTCAATCTGCTGTTAATGCTCCTACTTATACAGCCCCAAATGCCGTTAGCCTTCTTGGCAACAAGGGCACCCTGTTGACTCATATCCAGCTTCTCATCCACTGTAACCCCTAGGTCCTTTTCTGCAGAACTGCTGCCTAGCCATTCGGTCCCTAGTCTGTAGCAGTGCATGGGATTCTTCCATCCTAAGTGCAGGACTCTGCACTTGTCCTTGTTGAACTTCATCAGATGTCTTTTGGACCAATCCTCTAATTTGTCTAGGTCCCTCTATATCCTATTCCTACCCTCCAGAGTATCTTCCACTCCTCCCAGTTTAGTGTCATATGCAAACTTGCTGAGGGTGCAATCCACGCCATCCTCCAGATCATTAATGAAGATATTGAACAAAACTGGCCCCAGGACCGACCCTCAGAATCCAGAGGTCCAAAAAGACAACTTTTTTCACTCTTTTCTGTCTGCAATTAATGTATACATTTGAACCCCCCACTCCTCCTTGATTTCCATTTCTACAACTGTACACTGCATCTCTGTTTTTTGGTAGTACTATAACATTCCTTAATTATTCTAATCTAATTAGGTGCAAGGCCTTTCACTGTTTTCACTTGGCAAAGCAAAAACTACAATGACTACAGTTTCACCAAAAGAACGCTACCCTGCCTCATCCCATCTCTACTAAGTGGAAATACATGGAGATTTCTTTATTTTTCAAATGGTGAAGAACACAGGATGATATAGTGGAAGAAATTTAGCATGCCTGAAAAATTTTGTAAAGCATTATGTTTAGTTGTACTTTATGTGCATAGATTACAGCGGGCCATTGTACAGAATATGTCTATTACAATAATGAACACATTGCTTTAAATAAAGACATATATGTGAAAAATCTTGGTTTCCAAGGCTAAGGAACTCCTTTTCCTTAGAACAAGAGTTCAAAATCCTCTTCATATAGTGTGGACATCAGCTTAAGAGAAAGATTGTGTTATGGACTGTCACCTCCCATTCAAAGTCACGTAAAGCACCTCCCTTAACATTCATAAAATCCTTGTGGCAAGTAAAGTAATCATTTATGTGGGAAAGTAATATTAGGAAAAAATTTAATGCAGGGGTTCTCAAACTGGGGGTTGGGACCTCTCCGGGGGTCACAAGGTTCTTACATGGGGGGGTCGCGAGCTGTCAGCCTCCACCTCAAACCCCGCTTTGCCTCCAGCATTTACAATGGTGTTAACTAATTATATAAAAAAGTGTTTTTAATGTATAAGTAGGGGTCGCAGTCAGAGGTTTTCTATGTGAAAGGGGTCACCAGTACAAAAGTTTGAGAACCACTGCTTTCATGTATTTTTGCTGAGTTTAAAGTGATGTAGCAGCTGGAAGCAGAACTAGTACCACATGACTACAGCTCTCCATAGACCACCAGCAAGTGCTCAGTAGACCCAGCAGTCCATGAACCACAGTCTAGGAACTAATACTTTAGAAATGAGGTTGACAGCAGATCTTCTAGGTTGCACATTAAAATGGAAAACATTGTTTTAGTAGAGGGTGGAACAGCCACTCAGAAGTCTGACTGGTTGACCTGGACGTACTTCTATCAAGGTACCGGACACATTTTAAAAACAAGACAAATACATTAATAACTTCTTTGCAAGCACTACTTGCTTAATATAAAGGTGGTGTGGAAGGTATAGTTCTTATAACCCAATATTGTTTTATGTACAGTAATTGTATTGGTGCCCAGCCACCATGATGATGGGCATGTTTGATTATATGAGTGAGATGGATGGATAGATGTCTATATTCCCTGAATACAAAGTACTTTCTAAATATTGTCAATGCTAATATAGAATATACTGAATGTATGAATTTAAATGTGGTTAAAACATTCAGCAATAAAAGGTATTAATCAAAAGACTTATCTAGCAATAAATCTCTCTGATGAGGAGTAAATTACTATGTGTATTTATAATGAGTCCATTGTCTTAATAGTTTCAAAATACATGCTTTATTTTCAGACATGTGTAATTACTTTCATATTTCTCTCATTTACCACCAAATACAGTAACCATCTCAAACAGCTACAATCTGTTTGCAAACAAACCCCAGAACCTTTTTGTCTCCTTCACAGGGCTCTTATTAAACCAAACATAGCAGCAGGTCTCTTCAGCAGAATCAAACCAGAATATACAGGCTCTGCATTCTCACAAACATGATAGTTAACCATTTTGTTCTAAGGACGCTGATGAATTCTGATCCTATTCAGAAAAAGATAGACGGGAAGGGTTTCGGACATAAGTGCACCTCCTCCCTCCCCCCCCCCCAATAATATAACAGATGCTGACTCCACCCCCTCGGCACTTAATCCTACAAAAAGGGACAGATCTGGACTTTGATCACATTCCCCACATCTTGAAGATGCTCATTCCCAGACAAACATATATCGAAGATAGTCAGCTATGATGACATCATAGAATGTAACTGCATGGTGTCCTTTCCCCGTTGTCATTGCTTAGGCAAAGGGGAAAATCTCTCCAGGCATACTGGCAGCAAGCCATTCACCAACCTATCAGACAGCCTAAAATTCTTTGTAAACATTCTTTAAAATATTAGTACAAAGATTGAGGCCATATTGCTTTCAGTCAAGTAATGAAGAATCCTATTACTAAGAATCAGGTACAATACTGAAAACAAAACAACCTCCATCAGAAAACAGTTGTCTTCCTTGTGCTTGTAGGGACTCATACCCAGTTGGGTGATCAACAGCCCCGAAAAGATAGGTCAGAAGTATAGCTACCTCACCCCTTTTGGCTATGTTAATCATCTTAAAACATCCCTCCACCTTCAGTAGATGTGCAAGATCATACATATTCTGTCAGTTGGAATTGAGAGCAGCAGGAGCACGACTCATTGTTATAAGCTTCTGTCTCCTTAGCAACTGTTCACATCCATCTTCGATACTTATGGCTCTCCCATCCCCATAGTATCTGAGCACCACACCAGACGTTAATGTATTTATCCTCATAACACCTCTGAATTAGGGAAGTGCTACTATCTTCATTGTATAGCTGGGAAACTGAGGCAAAGAGAGGGTAAGTGACGGGAAGTCCATAGTGTGAAACAATGGAATTGCCTGCAAACTATTACATGGCTTAATCAAATTTTTGTTGAATGGCTCAACTAGGGGTGCAGAAATCACTTTTGTCCATAGTGGAGTAATTACAAACGCTCTGAATTTCAGAAAGAATCCACAGGGAGTAGGTTTTAATGGTTTTTAGTTAATACTTTTATTCTATTTTATCTCATCTCTCAATACTCTTTATATGCTAAAAATATATGGAAATCTATGCTAAAAACACCATCAAAAAGTCTTTCTTCTTAATTTACTTTCAATTTTTGTTTCATACCTGGCTGTTTTGACACTAGTTAACACCAAAATACTCTGGTGTTTAAATTATACTTTGATACCTTGCTGTGGATTTTAAGTGTGCATAGGAGAACAGCTTCCAACTTTATGCATCTGCACAGCTTGGACAAGGCCCATATACACAATTGCTTGAATGGTATGCTAACTACATAGCCAAGTCACGGATATGCCCATGTGAGGACAATGAAACAATAATAGATGTTGTTTCTAACACCCAACATCATCTTGATGTGAAATCCAAATTGGCAACTCTGCTTAGTGGGAGGAGAGGAAGAGACAAGCTGTGCTGTGAGTATTGTTATCTTGGGAACAAATGCCAATTTACAATGCAGTACTTTATACAGATCTGTGCACATCCTCAGGGTTTCACTTTGCAGGGATTCATCTAAACTTTCCTTTTGGTTCATGAAGTTCATGACTCAATAATTTTCATTCCTTTTTTGTTTGTTTGTTGTTAAAAACAAATATCTGAAACACTGGAGACCACTAACAACCTCCTGTGGTTTCACATAAAAACACAGTGAAATCGTGAATTTTAACACAAAATCATAATCTGGGTCATGTGTTCATAGAATCATAGAATCTCAGGGTTGGAAGGGACCTCAGGAGGTCATCTAGTCCAACCCCCTGCTCAAAGCAGGACCAAACCCAACTAAATCATCCCAGCCAGGGCTTTGTCAAGCCTGACCTTAAAAACCTCTAAGGAAGGAGATTCCACCACCTCCCTAGGTAACCCATTCCAGTGCTTCACCACCCTACTAGTGAAAAAGTTTTTCCTAATATCCAACCTAAACCTCCTCCTCTGCAACTTGAGACCATTACTCCTTGTTCTGTCATCTACCACTGAGAACAGTCTAGATCCATCCTCTTTGGAACCCCCTTTCAGGTAGTTGAAAGCAGCTATCAAATCCCCCCTCATTCTTCTCTTCTTCAGGCTAAACAATCCCAATTCCCTCAGCCTCTCCTCATAAGTTATGTGCTCCAGTCCCCTAATCATTTTTGCTGCCCTCCGCTGCACTCTTTCCAATTTATCCACATCCTTCTTGTAGTGTGGGGCCCAAAACTGGACACAGTACTCCAAATGAGGCCTCACCAGTGCCGAATAGAGGGGAATAATCATGTCCCTCGATCTGCTGGAAATGCCCCCACTTATACAACCCAAAATGCCATTAGCCTTCTTGGCAACAAGGGCACACTGTTGACTCATATTCAGCTTTTCGTCCACCGTAACACCTAGGCCAACTAGACATGGAACCATTGATCACTACCCGTTGAGCCCGACCATCCAGCCAGTTTTCTATCCACCTTACCGTCCATTCATCCAGCCCATACTTCTTTAACTTGCTGGCAAGAATACTGTGGGAGACTGTATCAAAAGCTTTGCTAAAGTCAAGAAATAGCACATCCACTGCTTTCCCCTCATCCACAGAACCGGTTATCTCATCATAGAAGGCAATTAGGTTAGTCAGGCATGACTTGCCCTTGGTGAATCCATGCTGACTGTTCCTGATCATTTTCCCCTCCTTTAAGTGGTTCAGAATTGATTCCTTGAGGACCTGTACCATGATTTTTCCAGGGACTGAGGTGAGACTTACTGGCCTGTAGTTCCCCGGATCTTCCTTCTTCCCTTTTTTAAAGATGGGCACTACATTAGCTTTTTTTCAGTCATCTGGGACCTCCCCCGATTGCCATGATTTTTCAAAGATAATGGCCAATGGCTCTGCAATCTCATCAGCCAACTCCTTTAGCACCCTCGGATGCAGTGCATCCGGCCCCATGGACTTGTGCTCGTCCAGCTTTTCTAAATAGTCCTGAACTATTTCTTTCTCCACAGAGGGCTGGTCACCTCCTCCCCATACCGTGCTGCGGAGTGCAGCTGTCTGGGAGCTGACCTTGTCTGTGAAGACAGAGGCAAAAAATGCATCGAGTACACTAGCTTTCTCCACATCCTCTGTTCTCAAAACTGAGGCAAAGTACGTCCTTCCACCAATAGTCTCAGTATTTGTACAGTAATCCAAAGTTTTACAATTTCAAGTGGTTTGAGTTTATTTGTGGGTATTCTGCATAGCTAATAATATGTGTATGATACATGTACATTTAAGTTTATTTAAATACCAAATTACCTCAAACATCTCAATAAATAAATAAATTAATAATAATGCCTCCATTTATTATTCACATCAAGCAGAATAAAAAAATATACCTGTGGTTAAACCCGGAACAAGGTGAGTAACATTTTCTCATCAGGGCTTCCTGACTCCCTGTTTACTAAGTTTTGCTGCCATGTGCAGGGTTCAATCTCTTGGGAATATGGCCCAGAGAGTTCCATTCTTTTGCTTCAGCTGACACAGTTCTCTTTGTGGCAGATGGTTTTAAAATATTTTAAAGGAGGTGCTCAGTGTATCGTTAAGAATCCTTCTAGCAAGCACTGAGCAACAGATCTCTACAGAAAGGGCTCACTGTGTTTCGTGTGCAGTCTCCTGAGTAGTGTGAATTTATTAACCACTTTGAAGTGGTAAAAACGTGATGTGTATATGTACAGAAGATCCAAACAGTATAAAAACCAGCCAGGAAATCAATCAAGCAGCTTTTTAACAAAGGTATTTCGAAGCGATCAAAAGAATAGCCTAACAGTTACATGCAGCTGATCTAACACTCATTACATTATCATTTCAAGGAAATATCTTTTGCAACTGAAAGGTGAAGGCTATCCATAATGAGCTCCTTCTGAGTCAGCAACATGACACTTTTTTATAATGCTGAGACAAAATAAATATGTGGCAAACACCAAGGAGGAATTATTCTCTGCAAACAAATGGTTTTCTGTACGGAAGGGCTCTGGCTTTGAAATGGAATGCTGCTTAAAAGCCATGAAACGTAGAAAGAAGGAAGGCTTTAATGTGGGACCTTTTCATTAAAAGAGTGAAAATGTAACGTAGAGGTGGTTGCCGTGAGGGATGGGTAAAAGGGGTGGGAAATTATACTCTGCCTAACGTTAGCAGATTCAAATATATGCTGAGAGTGCAACTCTGTTTGATTTGGTGCTAGAGAAGCTGTCTTTGATATTTGCCACGGATCTCACAGTTGGAGAAATGGTCTAACAAAATTGTAGTAAAACAAAATGTATTTTTCAAATGAATGGGACATAAGGAAGAGTCTCAGAGACAGGAAATGGCATGGGCGGCAGCCTCAGCTGCAATAAATTGGCATAGGTCCATTAAGTAATAGATCTATAGATATTTATACCAGCTGAGGATTTGCCCCTAATTTTATGAGGGCATTTTATTACTTTCCAGTAGAATAAATGGCATGGACCAGGAATGGGCAAGTGGTTTTGTAACTGAAACTCACCTGCCTACCCCAGCAATCAGTGCTTCAGATATATTATCTTCTCTTCCCCTTCCCGATCCCCCTATCTCGCCCCTCACTCCCAGCTGCCTTTCTATCATCAACCTACTCTTTGGCTGCCTTTAAAGGATCCCTGAAGCAGGTGAGAGGGAGAGCGATAGAGGCAGCATGAGATGGAAATGTTAAGAGAGGTGTGTGTGGAGCAGAACAAAGTGACAGTTTTATGTTATCACTGCCCCTAAAGTGTCAAGCTCCCCTTTCACCCTTTCAACAGAAGTCTGGGGAACTCCAGTTTCTTTTAACCAACTCTGTAGTGTAAAAAAACCAAAACCAAACACAAACAGCTTGGGGATCATTCATGTTGTTTATAATTTAAAAATGGTGGTTTGGAGCACAGCTTGCTGCTGTAAGTTCCTGGGGGTTTTGGGGAACAGAAGGAAGAAAGAGATCTTTCTACAACTTACTGTTCAGAGTATAAAATGCAAGCATCCATTGCACAGCTACCTCTCCCTCCTCTCCCTTGTTTTCAAAGGAAATTTAATGTAAAATTAAAGAGCCATAACCCCAGAGCAATAAGCCATGCCACATTGCGAATTAATACAGCTACGGGTGACCTTCTCCAGCTGGGGAAGGCACTTATATTAACTATGTCCTTGGGGGCTTTCTCGACAGACGAGAAGGGATGGTCCTCACCCCGAGGAGCTCACAGAACACTCAAGCATACATGCAACCACTGGGGAGGTGTGGTATGTTCACCACCCAACTTTAATATCTTGTTATTGCCCCTTCAAGGTGGCTGTGGGGTTAAGGCACTCTCATTCCTGCATCCCTACCCCAACCTCTTTTGTATACAGTTACACATATGCACCTAAGACATGCACTGAACGGCTACTACTGTGTAACTTGTTATGACAGATAAAATGCTATCTGGTTTGCTTGCAGATCTTGTGTGAGCTGCTATAGCAGAAGTCTTTTCATTTTTTACTCTAACTTTGCGTGTTCTCACTGGCTCCAAAGTATATGTAATTTTTCATGTCCACCTGTAGCACACTACCTTTATTGTGTTAGTAAATATCTGGGGTTTTATAGCCTGCCCATCACCATGACATCTGAGCGCCTATCAATATGGATATTTAAACTATCACTTTAAATAATTTCTGTATATGTGCAGTAGCTAATTTTCAAGTGTTAATCACTCAGCCATTTTTGGTAATTAAAAATAATGCTAGCAGATCTGTGTGGATACTAAAAAGGAAATTGGAAAGTTTGGAGGATTATGACTGCAGAAATATTTTTTGTTAGTACAGTTAGTATAGATTCATAAGGATTAGTGTCATGACTAAAATTTAATGTAATCAGTGAAAAATGCAATTACAAGTCCAAAAATGTCCATTGTACACTTGTGCTAGCTGGGTTAGGTTTTCCATATGTGTTTGTATTACTGTATTATTATTACTATTATTTTACTCCACTAGAATGCATTTACATGTTAAAATATTCAATGTGTGACAAGTGCTTTTAGGATAATAAACTCATCATGTACCCATTAATATGCAGAATTTCAAAGGTAAGGCAAGCTAGTGATAGGTCCGTGTTTATCTCCAAAATATAATATAAGGCAGAGAGCATTCTTCACAGAGAAGTAGTAGTTACAGGTGTGAAAGAAAGAGAACATTACAAAGAATGCTGTTTCCAATTATTCCAGTCTGATTTTCCCCACCATATCTGTATCAGATTGATTTTTGCAAAATGGACTTATTGAAAGCACTGTAAATTAACAACTGCATGTGGAGTCCCACCTCTTCCCTTCCACCCTAAACTTCCTGAGCACATCTGCCATTGACAAACACCACTGAATGAAAGCAAACACAATTGAAAGGTTCCAGTTATTACGGCTAAGAGTATTTGCTTTTCTCTCATTGATCACCTGCCCATTTACTTACAGCAGCTGGAATGCCATCTCCATGTGACTATCTAAAAAGGTTATCTTACACACAGATGAATAGCTGACATGCTTGTTGACACAGTACAAAATATTCCTCCTCCGCTTGTTGTAAAGAGCTCGGCAAAACACAAGCATAATTGTTGTATAAAATTTCTTCTGCAATGACAAAAAAAAAAAAGTTTCCTAGACAATATGGTTCCCTGTTTTGTCCTGCATTGTCTTTTGGTAGCATCTTCCCATATTATTTCTCTTTATTTCTGCTTAAATTGCTACTGGGCTATGTACAATAACTTGTGCATTTTGTACAGACCCTCTATCCATTTTGCACGTTATTATTTTACATGTGGCTGGCATTAGCAATTGGGTCCAACACCTTACAGTTGACTCTTAGTGCTGCAAAAATATTTAATATATAATTAATCAAGATTGTTTCACTTAGGGGTTGAATGGAGGGGGTCAGGAGAAACAACAATACACTTTCAAACCCTGCCTATGAATCAAGATCCATCCGCAAACAAATTTCTGGCCATTTGACATGCCAAATTGAGATGTCCCTCAAAACAGATTATGTAGGTGCTCAAAATATGGTCATGTATGCTCTATTGGGTTCCACTGGGCTCCTTTGGTTTGACTCATTGGCAGAGGGGTTCCCATTGGCTCTGCAGAGTTCCTCAGGAGTTGCTCAGATGCCTTGCTGAGCTATGCTAGGCTCCTTGATTTATTCTTGATAGGGGGCAGGGAAGTGGTTACACTCTCCCAAGCGCCACAGACTTCAGGCACCAAAATAAACTGTCATTCTCAGTAATTTGTGCAGATTTTTGTAATCCATCTCCTTTCTTGCATGATTTGATTAGTAATGAAATAAGTAAGGTTGACATTTACATTATCCAGGGGCATCTGAGCTAACGCTTCATTGAAATGGAACAGGAGTAGTTCACACTTCTCCAAGCTTTTGTTTCATTATGCAAATTCAGGGAGATATCTATATTATAGAATTAGACTAAACTGGTCTCCAATATAGAATTAAGTCGATACAAGGCAGTTTACGTTGACCTAATTCTGTAAATGTCTACACTAAAATTTTGCTCCTGCCAACGTAACTTGCCAGCTACTCTGATTTAATAACTCCATGTCCACAAGAGGCATAGAGTCAATGTCTATGTAGTTAGGTTGATGCAGCGTCTGTGTACACTGCATTGCTTACATCAATTATTGCTGGCTTTCAGAAGTCATACACAATGCCCCACACTGACAGTACAATTGATACAAGCCATCCTGGTGCAGATACGCACCGCTGACACAAGGAGCAAAGTGTAAACGCCCACAAGTGAGGTAATAACTGTGGTGGCTGTTTGCTGACATAAGTTAGGTCAGTTTAATTTTGTAAAGTAGACATGGCCTCCATTCATGCTTTGAGGGGTTTCTTTTGAACAGTAAGTATTAGAGGTTTATATATATATTTAAAGTTAGCTGAGACTTTGGAGTACAAAAAGGCAGTTTAGAAAAGTAAAGGCACTCCCTGTCTCCACATACTAAACCTTATTTGAAATCTTCATCTAATGTAATTGAGAGAGATGTTAGGCATTGTTACCAGAGTGCCAACAAATACAATAAATATAAATACAACAGTACCAAAAGCAAAACCCAAACCCCATAGGGAGGTTTCATATATTATAGTAGCAAGCACTATTCAGTTGAAGATCTCTAAAGTGTTTCTAAAAAATTAAGAGCCAAGTTTTCAAAGCCATTTTACCCCAGTCTCCCATTTGTGCACACAAAGCTTAGTTCCTATAAATATCTGGTAGTACATTTCAAGCACTAACCTCCAGGTGTATCAGTTACAGAATATAACTATGCAATCCCCACCACTCCTAAATGAGTTTTAGGCAGGTAAATTCTACCTCCTGTGCATGCAGGTGTTAGTGCTTGAAAAATACATATGCATCTGTGGGCAGGCACAGAGCTGCATGTGTATAAATACAGGCCACTTTTTTAAAAAATTGCCCCTCACTCATTAAGTCTTATAATATATCTGTGAGATAAACAATACCGCAGTTGAAGTTTCCACTGTTTTTAAGCAGTATTTATTCTGGAAGGCTCCCTTAAGAGCACTCTCCTCCCTCAAATATCCAACAGCCTAAACAATGGATTTGCAATGAACCACAGGAAATAAGCAATCTTAAGTGTCAGATTTATTCTAATTGGTTCCAACCATCAGTCTGAGGTCTTGGGTATCACAGATTTGTTGGATTGCGCTAAGAGAGGGAATTCATTATCCTAGAAGCAGAATCATGTCCAGCCACACATTTCATGCCAGGCAAGAAATCAAGGGCCAGGTTTTTTACAACATCCATTGCCAACCTTTTTTTAAATAAAAAATTAGTGAATCATGGCTGTTTTCAATAACTGCTCCATCAGTTGAGGGGAATATGAGTACAGGGGTTTATTTCTAAGAAAACGTTCCAAGTGTGAACGGAAAGAAAAGTTGTCAATGCTCTCACAGCAGACATGATTGATGAGAATGGTGAGGTTGAGGGTGACTGACAACGGTGATGAGGATGATGACAACATCCTATGTTCATCATAGAATAACAGTTGCCATTCAAATGGAAACATTATTGCCATTTCCTGCTAGTCAGTTGAAGTGGTGAATATGGCTAATTGCTCAAGGCACACAAACCAGACACAGTTGTAACTCTGAGTGATTCACACCACTGATTGGGCTGGGATGACAGCTGCTAAGAAAGATATGTGAACATCTCCAAGAACCGTTAACCTCTGGCATTCAGGCAGATCCATTATTTTCTCAGCTGAGTTGCAGTGACCTATCTGAAATGAACTAATTCAGATTTTGACAACAATGGGGTAAAACTGAAGAAGTCACCCAAAATCAATGTCATGTTCCAAGAATTTCCTGAAAATAGGAAATAAACTGAGCACACAACTTCTTTCCTTATACCAGTTTACTTACTAAGATATGGCTGGTTAATGTTTAATATTGACACTCAATGCTGCATCTGGAGGCTAAGTGAAGCAAATAGACTTTCAAAAGGACTAGTTACACTTATAAGATACATTTTACACAGCAGTATCAAAGTGAGTAGATCGCTGCCAAAAAAAACCAAAAAACCCCTCAACAAAAACGTGTAAGTTGTATATAAATAAAAGATTGTATGGTTTTAGATTCTACATCAAGAAAGTATATCACAATAGCCATGCATTTTTGTTCGTTAATTACTTTGCTTGAGTCTCTGCTGGGTCTACACTCCTTTTGCCATGTTGTTGGTCATTAGTCTCCTTTGCTCTACATAAATAGCTGATGCAAACCTATCTAACACATTCTATGCTTAGAGTTATTCTGAATTTTACCATATTGCTTCTTTAGATTAATTTGCTCCCTAATTTTCTATCAGCCATTTAATCGCCAAACTGCATATTCCATCCTCAGGTCATTACAAAGTGAACAGCATTCATTCTAATACTAATCCTTGTGGCATTCCATTAGTCACCTGCCTCCATCGGAAACAGCTTCTATGCAAAGTATCCTCTTTGATAACCTATTCTTTACTCTCAAGTATCCCACACATTGATCTTTAACTTTACAGATCAGTTCAGGTAAATTATTTCCATAGCTATTCGCATAACATCATATTATTTCTAAACTAATAATTTTTAAAAGAGAATTAGATTTGCTAGGCATGACCTCCCTTTTGTGAACCCATGCTTACTTTTTAAAATTAAATTGCCTGTTTAGGTGCTCTGTTATCCCGTCCCTAATTAATGCAGAGTGATTTCCCCTTCTCTGACATGAAGTTTATAAATACGTTATTTCTGAGATCTTCCCTAGACTTCATCCCAGATGAGTTGTAGAGATTACTAACAGCCTGGAGAGAAGCAGTTGTAACTATCCTCCTGCATATAACTAACTCTTCTCAGCTCCCTACACAGAATACAGAATTTAGACTTAAACTTTCATGCTGCAAACAAGCTATGGAGTAGACTTTATATTAATGTTTTTTAAAAGCTACAACTAACCTCAGGGTCCAATTAGTACAACACAGTAATCTTTTGTATTTACTAAACATGAGAAAAATTCTTCCTTTAGCTGAAGCTCAAGATGAACAACAAATGCTGGCAAAGCAAGAGAAACAAAATGGCTCTTAGAAATAGCATAACACAGCATTTAGTAGAATAGGTCTTGGGCCTTTAGGTGCTATGAAACACAGATAGTAAGGAAAATGGCCCCAATCCTAGAAATAGGTGCACCTGTGTGGACCTTTATGCTATTATAGACTATTATTGACTTTACGCTGGAGTGAAGCTCCGCTTCAACACATCTGATTGGGGCCAAAAAATGCCAAAACAGTCCCCCAGAGTTTAAGCTAATTGACTGGATAAATGCAGAGTGACCTAGCAGTCCTAGAAAGATTTTCTTTGTCAATATTAGATAAATATCTTTAAATTCTCTTTTTGTTAGTATGTGTCTAAATGCATCTGTCAAGAGAAGTATAATAAGTTTTTGAATGCTGCATCTAACATGAGTTTTGGGCAGATCGCAACTCCCTTAGAAACATGGGTTCAGGACAGTTCTGCCTGCACCGGTGTCAGAGATCTCTGTTGTTCTGTCTCTGGTGACAGAGAGGTTGGTGCCAGCGATTCTTCCTCCAATTGGTGCAAAGGTGTCTTTCTCAGAGCACTATCGGAATTGGAAGCTAGGGTTTCTAGTCTCCTTTCTCTAAGGCATCTACTCTGATGAAGAGCATCTCAACACAGCCAGTGCCGGGGTGACATAGGATTCTTGGGCTATGGGAAGAAGGGAATTGCCTTCAGATCCCTAAGAGAGGTGTCAGCACTGGACTCCTGCATAGATATAACATGCCCTGGTATCATCAGTGCTGAGGCTGTCACAGCAGATAGCTTCAGTGCTGTTTTAATGCCTAAACAGCGATCAGTGCTTCAGAAGACTTTGCACTAGAGCTTTTTTTGGATGTTGGGCAGAAGCCAGAGCAGATGCCTTTGCTCACTTGGCAATACTGGGCCTCAGTGTTGCTGATAGCCATTGTGAGCCCTGCGTTCAGGTGCCAGTGCCTATCCCTTTAAGGCTTCTCCTGTGAGGTAGGCTTGCAGTCTCAGCGAGTCCATCTGGTGATTCCAGCACACTCTGGGGGTGAACACTCAGAAGACTGAGCCCTGTTCTAGGGAATGAATTTCCCCAACGCATATGAGGCACTGAACACACACGTCCAGTTCCAGGTAATTCTCAGGCACAAGGTGCACCTCTGAAGTTGCCAACTTTCAACTCTCACAAAACCGAACACCCTTGCCCTGCCCCCTACCCATCCTCCAAGGCCCCTCCCATGACTTGCTCCTTTTCCAAGGCTCCGCCCCCACTCACTGCATCCCCCTCCCTCTGTTGCTCATTTTCCCCACCCTTACTCACTCGCTCATTTTCACTGGGCTGGCTCAGGAGGCTGGGGTGCGGGAGGGGGGCTGAAGCCACTGGGCTTCAACTTTGCCCCCCGCGCCCAGAGCAATGGGGCTCGGGCTTTGGCCCCACCACCTGGGTCAGTGGGACTTGGGCGGGCTCAGCTTCGGTCCCCCCTATTGGAGTCATGTAAGGGGTCATGGTGCAATGAAGTTTGAGAACCCCTGCTCTAGGGGACGGTTGTGCAGCCCCAGAGGACCCAAATTTGCTAACAGTTCTGCAAGCTTAAGGTACCAGGAGGCACCACCCAACAGCTGGAAAGGACAGATGCCCTTATAAAAGAATATACAATTTCCCAGCAATAATTTGTGCTTTTTTCTTCACTCTAACCCTTTCTTTGTGTTTTATTGCTAACCAGGATATTTATTTCTATACTTATAAATATAAAACTAAACATAATCGGGAGCAGGACAGAGATATTAAAAACAGAAAATCTCTTTGTGAAGTAGGGTGTCAAACATATCTAGCATGTTCCTTCTTGAATTTCAACAACTAAAAGAGCTGCTCATGTGGACTTTCTGACCATTTTTTAATGCTCTGCCTTGTTCTGAATCTTACATTTTGGGATACGTGCAAACCCATATATAGCACCAGTAAATGTGTTAGAAAAGTTATTTTCAAATGTTCACCATGTAATAAAATGCAATGCTTAGCTCATATTCTTATCTTTAAATGTCAATCCTTTATTTACTTTTTACTATTATGGGATATATAGAGCTACAGTCTTGCTCCAAACACCATTAAAGTTCATATAAACTCCTTCTAGTTCTTTAAATTCCAGCTCTGAACCAAACACTTCCCTATCTCTATTTTGATGTTATTTGGACTCTTCATCTTTTTTATATGAAAGTTAGAGGTATATACACAGAAATTATTGCACCATTAATGGGAAAGCATGAGCTTTCCTTACAGAAAGGATTGTAAAAAAACCCAACATTTCACTCAAGCTTAGGCATAACATTTCCACAGCAAGAATTTGGCTTTATTAATGTCCCATTAATATCAGGAGGGGTTTCAAAAGCAAAATCTGTCTCTTCCTCTGCTTCAAACATTAAGCTCTTGAGGCTTGTCATCACTTGAAAATGAGGTCAAGTTAGATGACATGGTTCTTCAAAGTTATGTTTTAGTACTGCATAAAACATGGCACTGTAGACAGAGACCATCATGCCACTTGATCATGGGTAAATCCTACTGGAACTATAGGGTTTATGTAAGCTGATTATAATTGACCTATGGCTCCAGTAGGATTTACCCACAACCTGCTGAAACAGTGTTAAAACACAAGTCACCCCTGCTGATTACAAAATCATATTTAACATCATGTTAATTAAAATGACCTAATTTTCTAAGGAAGACAAGAACTTAGAGACTTAGAAAGTCGTTTTGAGGGTTTTGTAACTTGTGGCTGTTTTGAGTTTATTTTCTTCTCTTTTTCTTTCCTCCCTAGTTTCATTACCTGATGTTACTCTGAATTGCCTGTGTCATTTTTTGCTACATCTTTCTGTTTTTATTCAAGTAATTTTGAATGTTATTGTCCCCTTGCCATCCCCAGTTGTGTATCAGCAGCAAATTTTATAGCCTTATCACACATACTTTTTACTAGGTCATTGCTGCCTGGGGATATGTTCATTGAAGGAATAACAAAGGTAGTTTATATTTTCCAATTTTAAACAAACATGATGCAAATGGTAAATAAGAAAAATCACCAGATATATTTAGTGATAGTTTCTAAGGATGGGTAAAATTAGATCATTATGCCAAAACTATTTGAGATTTGGGAACGTTTCATTAAGCTGCACTTCTTGTTCCTCAGTCCCTCATTTTATCATAGCAGGATCTTTGCCCACTGCTATTGCAGCCTGATGCTTCCTCAGTAGCTATGCATCAAAGCGTACAGCATGTCTGGGAAGTTCTAAACCTGGTACATCTTGGGGCTAGTGAACCTTCCTCTGAAGATTCTAGATGGTGACAGGAGTTATGAAGCTTGCTGTATGAAACAACGGCTGATATTGAGAAGGGAGAACTGCCAAACATCTCTTACAAAGGTTCTTGCGATAGAAAGAAGGCATTAGAATCCCTATACGATTGTTGGGAGTGAGGAAACAGGGCCCTAGCCACTCCTCTGATGAGTTCTGCTACTGACAGAATGAGCTAGATGCCTCATAATAGAAGCAGGGTGCAGAGGAGGAGCATATACATATGATTTAACTCAGTTTAAAGAGGGGAAAAAAATCAGAAACCTCTTCCAAACATACTGACAGCACATCACTACTTTTGTATTTTATTTCAGAATTATGAGATTGAAAAAATTCAAGGACAAAACTCTGCATCTGTTTCAAGAATATCAAAATACGCTTCTAAAGCAGAAATCACACAGCAATGGTTCTATACATGCTCTACTGGGCCAGCGGGAAAAAATAATCATGTCAGTTCTTGGCAGCAGGTGGAACTGCAGTGTACTGTCACATTTTTGAGACCCAGCAAATAACCCATGCAACAAGATAACATCTTGGGACCCTGCACTGAGATGCAGTGATCTGGTGAGTCACCCTGGCAGCCACACCACTGGGACCCTATTAGCTCCAAGCCAGGAGTAACTATAAAAAGTTTGAGTAACAATCTGAGTCAGAGGAAATATTAGTGACAGAGAAATCCCTTCAGGGAGCAACCCCAGAACAGAAAAGCACAGACTGAAGTCTATTTTTGATGTCATGTAAGTTAACAGTAAAGACAATATCAGGACCATATCTAGGTTGGGAATGCTATCTCCTTAAACACACTCAAGGGATTAGTTGCATTATTTTTTAGTCTTGAAGCCATCATGAGGTGTATAAAAAATTCCAAGATGTAGTTCTATGAGAATAGCCCTCTCAGACAGAAGAAGTCATCATAAGCAGAGATTTGGTTACTTATTAACATAGACCAGATTTTCAAAATGGTCTCAGAACCTAGCAGCTCTCCCATCTCCCACCCCCATTGAGAACAATGGACAAACATTTTATTTAGGTACCTTAAATAGGAGTTGCATGCTGAACTCTGAAAATTTTAAGAGCAGGTTAGATAAACACTTGTCAGGGATGGTCTAGATCAGTGGTGGGTAGCCTGCGGGCCGCACACAGCCCGTCGTGGTAATCTGCTGGTGGGCCATGAGACAGTTTGTTTACATTGACCATACGCAGACACGTCCGCCCGCAGCCGCGGTTCGCCATTCTCGGTCAATGTAAACAAACTGTTTTGCGGCCCACCAGCGGATTACCATGACGGGCCGCAGGTTGCTCACCACTGGTCTAGATAATACTTAGTCCTGCTATGAGTGCAGGGGACTGGACTAAATGACCTCTCGAGGTCCCTTCCAGTCCTACGATTCTGTGATTCTATTATTCTAAAATCTAATTCATGCTGTGTAATATTCAGAAAAAGGGTGCTAGCGGTCTACCAGCATTGTTAAACCTTGCTGCCTTGAACTGAGATTTTCTGACATACCAGCGCTTGAGAAAGAAGCATAATTAAAAAGTACTTTATGGATCCACTGATCTAGAAATATTTTAGAGATACAAGGTGCACCTTTCCCTGTTGGTCTGTTGTTATAATTCCCACCAAACCCCAGCTGGTTCAAGAACAGTGTGTTTTAAAGTTCCTCTCAACCTTCTGAGGAGTGCTATGTAATACCACCAGGTGGATCAGCCAGCCAGCTGAGGTGGTGATGAACTTGCATCTATAACCACTTCTTCCCCCATATCAAATTTCTCTATAGCTGTGATTTTCTATTATATCTTAGCAGACTATCCTGTTGCTGGTGGTGGTGCTACTGTAATGCTCCTTTTATCTATTTTCTAGCTGTTATGTGCCTGATAATTATAATATAAATGGGCTTTCATAGCTACTGGGCAAGTCTTGTTTTTACTCTCTTTATAATAAATTACTCTTATTAAATTACAAACAGGAGCCTGAGGCTGTAGATTTGATACCCAGAGGCCATTAAAAACTTGCAACCTCATTTCTGACAACTGGGGAATTAAACAAAAGTCCTCACATATGTTACAGTTATAATAAACAAGCGGCAGTTGCTTGTATTTTAAAGTATTATCTATTCTGCAGATTTATTTTTCTTAACATTTTATGAAGACACAAGCTATATTTTATAGCTTTTAATACTGTTTTCAATGCTGTATGGTTTGTAACACCATTTTACAAGCTAGAAAATAACATTTATTTTCTTGTACACCATTTCCTTGGCAAACAGCAATTTCCCCTAAACAGCCCCCACCCTCCCAATTTCCAATGAAGTTGAAATTAACATTACAATTTCTTTTGATGTTTGCTTCTTTGTGGATGATGTTAGCATGTAACTCAGGCCCTGTTTACATGAGAAAATTGAACCAGCTGAACTAAAGATGCAATTTTAAACCAAGTTAGACCAGTGCAAAACACTTATTTTGGTTAAATGTCACTGGTGCATCTTTCTTGTGTAGACAAGGTCTACGAGCAGTTCACATTAGATAGCAGTGGCTGCAAAACCAGCAGAAGGAAAGCACATTTAGGTCACAGAAATATGGTGTTTTTTAAAAAAATCCTCTAATGAGTGATGGATTTTTAAAAAGTAGATATTTTTGGTGGCCAATATTTTTTTAAATGGTCAAATCTGAGTTTTAATAAATTGGGTAGGTTTGAATGAGCTTTAAAGTGATTCATTTTGTACTTGTTAAAAGAAATACTTTAGGAGCTGTTAAATTTGGAGCTTAGGTGATTAAAAAGCACTTAACCTTCCTCTTTTTTGTTTGTTATTTTCTAGGGAGTGAACACAACTAATTCTATGCCATAATTTTTAAAGGTACAATAAATTGTTAAGGTGGACTTAACATTAAATGGCAAGCCATATTGAATCAGTGCAAAACAAGTGTATTGATGTTTGAATTTCTGTGTTTATTAAGAAGCTTCAGTGAGTTATGTGCCTTTGAAATTCTCTATTGGGTTTACACTGCTGTCTCAGCCTCTCTTCTTCCATTAACATAGACTATGCACATCTGCAGTGTACTGTGAAAAAACCCCAAACATTACAAGATTCCCTTTGCTGAGCTGAAGGAACAAGCCTCCTGAGTGCTAATTTTCATTAATTAAAGCTGAGATGCACAGCTGAACTGCATCTATATATCTCAAAGAACAATATCCACTTCCATGTACCTATCCTCCATAGTCTAAACCAAATATTAAGCACTGGACAACACACACATGTAGTGAAACAAACAGCTATTTGGGCAGACCCTGTAAAACCTGACTCATGCAAGTAAGCCTTACTTTATGAGAGAAGTCTGACTAATTTCAGTCAGGCTACATTAATGCATAATGGTAAGAAGAGCATTTTGTTAGCTCTGTTGGTTACAGGCCAAGGGGATCTTTCATTCTGGGTGCAACATAACAAGTAGTTCTACATCAAAGAAAAAATAAATTCCAAAGTAGTAATGTGTTATTGATAGCATTTAAATCATTAACACTTTTTTCTACAATATACTGTGTTTGGAACACAACATCAGAAATAAAATAAAAAGAAACAAGCTTGTTTCAGATGACAACCTTGAGCTTTCACTGGCATTCTTCTAGGGTGGACAAAGGTTAAAGAAGAGTTATTTTTCTTAAAGAAAATATTCTTAAAATGAATAAAACAATGTAAATCTTTTAGACCAAGAGAGAAAATCAAAATGCATATGGTCATGAGAAAAAGGAGTATTTCCCTCCTAATATTTTCCTAATAGATTATTCCAAACATGTTAAGCCGCTTTCAGGAAACCTAGGTGACTCTAGAAAGATTATGCAAATAACTATTTCATTTCTGCTACTTTTAGGGTGAAGTATCCTTGCCATTTTTAAATCTGTGAAGTCCCACCATTCCCTATCTCCACCACGCAGCTGGCAACTGTATCTAATGGATTATGCATAATATGCATGTGAGCCCAAGAAGCAAATACATTTATTCAGAGCTGAAAATAAGTGGGAATGCTGCAGTCCTCTAGGCACAGAGCAGAGATTCTTAAATAAATTTTCATGATTTTCCCCTCCCCCCACATCCACAAGAAGAGGTTAGGTATCACCAAAAACAAGTAAAGAAATCAAAGGCCCTTCTAATGCTGCTGTGTGTTTTGGTTTTTTTTAAGTAGGTTAATCTATAGAATCTATTCTCCCATCTGGGGACGTGCAAATCCCCATTAATGTTAATGGTGGTTACACACAAGCATATCAAAAGAATGGTCAATCATGATACCCTTTCCTACCTATTTCTCATATAAACAGTCTATCTTCTTCTCACCTCAGTTCTGGGCATAGAAAGATTCCAGCATCTATTATAATGGCAATGACTAAGACTACAGGCATAATAAGAACCAGATTTCCCACGCATTTTAGATCATACCTGGTTCATTTAGTTGTGGTACTAGCTAGATAAACACAAGTGTTATGTTTTATGGGCTCCTGAGGTCATTACTGCCAACCCAAACCCAAAGCTTTAGTTAGCTTTGACTGATTGTTAATATTGTTGGTAGAATGTTAGTGCCTAAGGAATCACCAAGAATAGGGCCCCCATTGTGCTAGGCACCATACTGTCAGAGCAGTAGATGGTCCCTGCCCCACAGAGCTGACACCCAAAAGAGACAAGACAGACATTGGGGAGTTAAAATGTACATTAAAAAAATGGTACTTCCACTGCAAAATTTAGGATCAGGTTTTCAACTGGTGTAAATTGTACGCTGATTTATACCAGCTGAGGATTTAGTCTCAAGATCTTGTTAAGACAAAACTGAACAGCTGCTATTACCGGAGGGGTTAATGGAGGCATCTTTTCTAAATGTAAATTCCATTTTCTGCTTTTCCTGATTTCAAGCATAGAAAAGCAGGGACTGTAATTAGAGAATGGGTAGTCAGCACCGTTCACCAGTTGTGCGTAAGCTTTAAACTAATAACTCAGCAATTAGAAGAAAAATGAGCAGTAATTACACAGATTTTTACTCACTGCTAGACAGATGGAACATTTTCTGCTCATTATTGGCAAACTGTCACTGCATTTATTTCATTTTTAGTGTTTACTGTTTGTTGTAGTTTGATTAGGAATAATTACAGACTAGGAAAAATATGAAAGAAATGAATAGCTTTTTTGGGGGGGGGGAATACAGCTGTTTCCACCCCCATCATCTTCAAGATGAACATAGCTTCCTTTCCATATTATTATTAAATTAAGACATCACCTTAGAAAGCTTGACGACCGAGCATGTTAGCACACTAGCCTTCCATGTCCATGGGGCTGACTCAAATTTGTTTCAGATCATAAATGACCGTGGTCATTTCCCTAGTGGGCTTTGTTCCATATTACAAAACTATCGTACCAGTTGGTATGCATTTATTGCGATTAGTAGTCCACTGTCAAAATAGCCCCAGGAGTTGGAAAAGATTCGTAGAGGTAGTGCTGGCAGGGCCTGAGCCGAGGAGAAAAACTCTTTCATTTGTTACATTATTTAAATATGTATGCAGACAAGGCAAAGAGTGATTGACACCTCCCTCTCCATGACATAACTGGTAGTTAAGATTGCTGTAGACCCTTGTGCTGGAATCCCCTAAATATAAATGAGAGGGAGCTGGTGGCAGGGTGCTCTCCATGAGGGGACCTTGGAACTTGCTCTCCCCTTGGTCCACCAGATCCTGGGTTTGTTAATCATGTATGTGTAGGACTGGAAGGGAGATCAATAGGAAGTCAATTGCCTCACTAAGCAATTTGCTCTAGTGCTTCACTACCATGACAGTTGGGATGTTTTTTCTAATGTCCAACCCAGGGGTCAGCAACCTTTGGCACATGGCCCATCAGGGTAATCCGCTGGCGGGCCATGAGACATTTTGTCTACATTGACCGTCCGCGGACATGGCTCCCCACAGCTCCCATTGGCAGCGGTTCACCATTGGCAGCGGTTCACCATTGGACCAATGGGAGCTGCGGGGGGCCGTGCCTGTGGATAGTCAACGTAGACAAAATGTCTCGCGGCCTGCCAGCAGATTACCCTGATGGGCCGCGTGCCAAAGGTTGCCGACCCCTGGTCCAATCTAAACCGTCCTTGCTGCAATTTAAGCCCATTTCTTCTTCTGATTGTTAGGCTATAGCAAATCTGTGGCTTTAGAAGTCAGGGAACTTCATAAAGGTTATGCATTTAGGCAAGCCCTATTACTCAACATTTTTGGAAATGAAATTTCTACAGAACGAGGCCCAAAAGCAGTCTTATACTGGTGTAAAACTGCTGAAAAGGAGTGGAGAATTGGAACCTAAATGTTCAATTCTGATCACTGTGGAACATATATTGTAACTGAGTTGAGACAAATAAGGATTGTTTCTGACATAACTAATATACAAATTAGAAATGTCAAATCGAAAAATTAAGAGGCAGTCCTTCTCAAAGCACAAAGATCATGGACATTGGTCCATTTAGTGTATGTTAATTCTATTTCTAGGAATTCATTCATAATATTTGCAGGTGATGTTTCAGCTCAGCCACGCTCTGCATACACAGATACACACACACAACTTCACTAACCTAATTTACAATATTCTCTGATGAAAGCATTTGTCTCAAAGTCCCAGCTAGTTCAGAAACAGAGCTTCCTTTTGTCTATTTTCATTGAGAGCAGAGCCTTACAATGATATTTAATGACACAAGCTTCATTAAACCTGGTTCAGAAATGGCCATATTTGTTATGCTACTCATAGCCTTTGGGTTGTAAGGATTTTTCTACATAGATTATTAGTGTTTTTGGAAGTGTGGAAGACATCTCTAAGTCTTTGTGAGCAGCTTAGACTGGATTCTGATCTACTCCAAATTGAAGCATCTACATTCTTTCTGTGTGTTATTTTTATGTTTTGTTGGGTCAGTGGACTACCCTGCTGCACATGTACATAAGATGCAGAGGGTGAAAAAGAGCTGAGAAGAGTTCTAACTAATCTTGTGTCCTATGAAATTTGTCTCAAACATTTTTTCTTTACTTAAAATTTTGAGCCATGATTCCTATCCAGAGTCTAGGTTTGGACAGAGTCTTCTCAAAGATAGCTTAATAAAATGTTATTTTTGGTAAGCTTCAACTAAGTATAACAAACATCTAGCAGGTAGGAAGAAAATAAGATCCCAAAGGGTTTTCTTAACTCTCCACTTTTAGGTAATAATAATCATCTACTTCCATTCTGCTTTAGCAACAAGAGATAGGAAGTCAGGGTCAAGTAGTTAGCATTCTGTTGGCTTTTCTTCCCTTATCACCACTGTGACATAAATTTCCTGCAATACTCTTCTAAAGCCTTATTGAATTAAGTTTCAGTATCTTTGGTGTCCACTGTATTACATGCAAAGGTTGCATAATATTGCAGGTCTGGATGATCAAAAGACTATATTGAAAATGTGGCAGACAAGAATGGTATTTTGACGTGTGAAGTGGAATTCCTGGAAAATATCTAAGAGGAGATGAATGCAAATGCCCCCTCCAGTTATGCAAAAACCCAGCCTTTTGAAGCTATGCCCTGAAGAAGGGACCATTGTCTACTGATTACCTGTTCCCAGAATCTGAAGATCGAAGACCTAGCCTGCATAAGTACGCTTGTTCTGAGCTAAAGCTGTTATGAACTTGTAACCACAGAAAAAAAACCTTTTTGTGAATTTGATGAATTGACTACTATCAGAGCCTTGTTGGAGTTGGCGTGAGCTCTGGTAAGCTTATTAGCATGTGTGTAGGTTCTTTTACTGTTGGTATATGTTTTCTCTGTAATGCTTTCACCTTCAGAATAAATATACTTGCTTAAAAAGAGCTGTGTGGTAACATATAATTGCTGGCAATTAGGCTGTGTATAGCGTCTAAGGAGAAGGCAAAGCAGAGATGCTGACCTATTTAGGCAGTTTAGCTTGCTAGGAATAACACAGTGTAGGCAGGGGAGTGTGCAGCCTGGAAAACCCCAGTCAGGAAGGAGAGAAACATGGATCTCTTTCTGTCCAAGAGACGTGACAGCCGAGGAACCAGGAACCAGCTGGGCCACAAGAGGGAAATAAAGGTGCAGTTGCCTTGAACCATGATAACCACTTTCAGCAGAACCTGCTTTATAATGCTATAGAACATGCTATGCAAGATTTTAACAGTATGCCTGCATTCCTAACACACTCAGATTATGTCCATGAGGGTATACTTTAATTCCAGAGCCAAGCAAGGATTAGTCTGTGGTTCAGTTCACAAGTTTATTTGTTTTAAAGCTGGTACATGAAGGGAGATGGAAGCTTACACAGTGCAGATGGAAACAATGGGACTGTGGCCTAGATTTTTAAAAGAGATGGGCAGGAAACTGTTTTTCCATCCCATAAAAATGTTTGAGATTTTGAATTTTGGTCAATTGAAATGTTTCATTTTGATTTCCACTTTGTTAAACCATTTTTCACTCTAATTAGATAAAATTTTGAAACTAAGTAATTTCAAACAGGAAAAAAAACCAAAATTTTCATTTTGAAAATCTCAAAATGAAATGTTTCAACAATTTCAAAACTTTTCCTCCACAATTTTTTGAGTCAGAAAATTCATCAAGCCCACATTTTTTTTAACAAAGTTTCAGTTTTCATGAATCAGTGTTTTGGGACAAAGATGAGCCTAAGTTTCATTGAAAGCTACTGGGACTTCGGCACCTAACTTACTTCAGAAATCGACCTTTAGGCTTCTAAGTATGTTAGGCATTGCAACACTGAGTGGAACAGTGACACTTTAAAAAATCTTAGCCTATGGTCTTAGGCAAAGTCATTGCAGGACTGGATATGTACTGAATAAGATAGCGGGACAAGCTAAAGGGGTCTTATTTTAGTTGCATCAACTAAATTCCACACGATATAGTCTGAGGAGTTGGCAATAAACTAGCCCCTAAGGTCTGCTTGAATGTTTAGTCTTTAACATTAGGATCGACCAATGAACACACTTTATAAAGGGTTACTTATCCATGTTCTCAGTCTAAGCAGCAGCTAAAAGAAGAAATCCAAAATGGTGGTCATGGGGTTTGGCAGGATCTACATATCACCACAAATTACTCTGCAGTTTCTCTTTTGGAACATCATACTTTTCTGCAGATAGCCATGTATCCTTATCCTGATGAAAGACATTTCAGATATTAAAAAAGAAAAGCTATGACTTGAACAGTTCAGTCACACACATGTAAATATAACATATAATGTTATCTATTAAAAAAAGTTTGTCCCTACAATAGGTTTGCACAAATATCACCACTGAGGGGATTTTTTTGCCGACTATAGGGTGTAACCTGAGGGCCAAAGCTGTGTAAAGGGGTCTTCGTGTAAATGAGAATCAGGCCCACAAAACTGCTTTTAAATGTCTTGTGTTGTGAATTTACACAAGCCTCTGGGAAATAATAGTCTTAATCCAGTTACTATCCATGAATTTAAATAATGTCATTTTTTGGAAGCTGATATGCAATCTGGCACTTCTTTCATGTTCACTAATAAAGTTACACATACAGAGAAATACTAATGGTACAGGTCCAGCAACATCCTAAACCAGGGATCGGCAACCTTTGGCACACGGCCCACCAGGGTAAGCCTCCTGGCATGTCGGGCCGGGTTGTTTACCTGCTGCGTCCGCAGGTTCGGCCGATCACGGCTCCCACTGGCCGCGGTTCGCCGCTCCAGGCCAATGGGGGCTGCGGGAAGCGGCACGCTTTTAATGATAATAATATCCTTGATAAGGTCAGGCTAGAATTTATGACACATGCATGGATGTTTTAGGTCTAAAATCTTCCTTGATTTTTTATTGTAAGTATAAGCAAAAGAAAAGCAGTAGTAAGGATAATTTGCAAACAAACTGTACAATCCATTTGGAACCCCTCTCCTGAGGCTTACTTTCCTCCCTGGTGTTTGCTAGTTGGAATGGCTTCTTCCCTCCCCTCACATGGGCTCGGTCTTGGGTTCTTTTTCGTGACACCTGGGTGCCTCCACCCAAGGTGACTTCTCACTGTGGCCAGAACACCTGGGTGCTGTCCATTGGGAAAATTAATAATGCAACTACTGCAGGCCAGGAGTATAAAACCCAGCACACAAAAAACACAATAAAACAATAAAGTACATCAATACAAACCCCAGCAAAGAAATGACACATCCAAAAATAACAGTTAAACAAAGGTGGGCTTTGCTGGGAGCAGGAAAATAGGATCTGAGAAAGGCTCAGGGTTAACTAATAAGTATTAAAACATCAACAAATCAACTAATTCCCCACCTCCCAACACTCAACTCTTCCCAACCCCAGCTACCTCCCTGACACCTTTCCAGGCAGGTGGTATATTGAGAGTGAGTCCAGAGATAAGTGCTGCAGTGCTGTGAACGTTGGCTGGGTTAAACACATAACAAAATGTGTCCTTTTACAATGTTTTTGCCCCGGTGGGGCAGGTTCCTCTCCTGGCTTCCTGGTCTGGATTGATGTAGAACTCTCGGTTGCCTCTTGGTAGGAGCACCAGGTCACATCTCTGCTACTCTGGGTGCTAGCATCTGTGGGGCTGGAACCACCTGACCCATGCACTAGATCCCACAGTAGTTCAAAGATGCTCTTTGTGGGGAGGGGGAGTTAATCAGAGACTCCCTGGGCTGTTCTGCTTCTCTTGAAGCTCCCAATTCCCAAACACACAGCTCAAAATCTGAAATTAAAACTAGTCCCTTGGTTTCTGTCAGGCTGTCCCTGCCCACAGAAGGGCTGAGCAGCTCTGGGCTCATCACTGGCCCAGAAAATTGCCTGTCCCTATTACTCCATGCAGAAACTTGCCTACTGACCTCAGCAGGGGTAAAGTCTATTCTGTCCCCAAACCTGATTTCAAGCTTGTCAGAGGGCTCTGAGGCTCAGTCCAGAGACCCAGAAGCTGGTAAATGCCAAATGGGAGTTACACATTGAATAATTTAGAGTGAGTTCTTTGATGTAATCCTAGGGATAACATGTTTAGAGATAATTGTGAAGTGTGTTTTGGTTAGGATTGTCTGATTTATCTGGTCCAGTAACATGAAAAGGAAATAAATCCAGATCCAGCCAACTTAATCTAAATAAACATTGGAGGTGTCTGTCAACTCTGAAGGTATCTGATTACATTTTAGCCTTTGTGGTTAACTTATTATCTCATATAATCATGCCTTAGTGCTCTGGCAATTTGAATACATCTTACTAGAAAAAAATATGAACTGAGCAGCATATATAAATAAAGTGGGTCTTTAGTAAAAAAAACCACATTAAAAATTGTTTATCATTGTGCCTTACTCTTCTAAAGAAGACTCGTGGAAGTTTACGGACAGTGTTTATGTACCAAAGCATTCGTGACTAAATCAGACCACCAACTTTCCTGAGCACACTAAGCAAATTGTCCCTCTAAGATTGGAACACACATACCCTTCCCCCATTACCTCTGGCTCAGCTGTGAAAACAGTAAGTTTTTTTCCCGTGATTAAAGAAATACCAGACCAATTTAAATTCTTTGCCACCCTCTCTTAATTCAAGGATTGATCAAATGATAATATTAATAAAGGATTGTTTTATTAAAGTGTTATGTATCTTTTATATATTTACGTGAACTTTGCATTGTTAACCATTACCCCACATGGATTGAGGGGTGGAGCGGTACTCAGGTCAAAAGGGAGTAATGTTTTCCTTTTTAAAGTAGTAACATGAAGAGAAAGGGTGAAAAAAACATTTTGTGCCTTTTTTGTGTGTGTTCTTTTACAATGTGTAAAGGAGGCCTAACAGGGTTTGTTTATTTTGTAGCTTACAAATATCACCAATGTCAAAGCTGATCCTCCCTGTTTTGCTGTAGGTCTTTCTTGGAAGACCCAAGATGTGGTTTGGGGGCTGTTTCAGCTCTTACCAGCAGCAGAAAGAGTTTTGAATCTTTAACAAGTGAACTTTTTTCCCTTACTGTTTATTCAGGAATTTAAGTTCCCCAAGAGTTCTTAAAAAGAAAACAAAACCCAAAAGGTTTCAAGCAGCGTGACGAAAAATCACTACCCTCTCAATCAGGGTTCACTTCCACATAGTTAATGATGGCATAAACTTATCATTTTTCCACTCACCTATAGAGACTTCCAGGAAAAACAAGGTAAAAAAATAAGATCTTAATTTTCATTTAGAAAAAAACAAGTCAAGTAAAACAAAAACATTACAAGCCAAAACATCTTTCAGGACTTCTTTGGATAAAACAGATAAGTTAAGACAGCACAAACCATTCTCCCACAATCCCCTCTCTAGATGACCTTTAAAGAGACCATTCTAATCAATGGGCCCACCAGCTTGGAGCAGATTGCAGGATTAGGTCTAAGTTACTGACCTAAGATCATGCAGTGAACTGCTCGCAGTATTTATAACACCAACTAAGCGTGAAATCCAAATCCTTGCCCCACTGAAGTCAATAAGAATTTGCCCTTCACTTCAGTGGGGCAAAGATTTCAACCCAAGACTCCTTACTCCCAGACCTGTGCAGTATCTACCAACAGTGTTGCCTGTAATCCCCACCCAGCTCCAAACAAACTCTACATATTTGTTGTAAAGTTAAAACATCACCCCTCCTGGGGCCTGGCTTTGTAAACAGAAAGGTTAATTCCAAAACTGTACATTACATACATCTCAGCCTAAGTATTCCACCAAGGCTTGGCTTTTCCTAAGGTCCCTTCCGTCAGGCCTCACACCATCATCCCATCTCCTGGAGGGAGATATCCATCTCCCTTACATTCAGGTTCATGTCTAAGGAGCTAGACCTGCCCCACTGAGTAATAAGACTGCAACTCCCTGCTGGGCTCCAACTAAGATACTTGCTAATAAGATGAGCGAAAGGAAAATCCTTGTCAGCTTGTTACACAGCCTCTTTCAAAAATAGATGTCATTGAATGACCCAAGACCAGAAAAAAACCCACCCACCACTATTTCTAAACCTCCTTTTGCACTGAAAAAAAAAAGTTAGGAAATGAAAGCTCCATATTTTGTTCTGGTTCTATTTTTATTTTATTTTTGCCAGAATAGATTTTGAATCGACTAATACAAAACAATCATTCTCCCAAGTATAACAGCTTATTGGCCTCTCTTTCACAAAGAGCTTGCTCTTCTCTTGTCTTCTCCTTCTTTAATGCTTTTCCTCTCTTTTTTCCCTTCTTTTTATGACATAGTTAAAGCTGTGACAATTATGTAGAATACAGGGGGTACTAAACAACGGCTACCACATTGGTCTTGAGTATGTGCTTGAGAGAAGATTAGTATAATGGGTAAATATTGAAACCTATATGAATTGCCTATGTTAGGGCTATTTAAAAAAAGTGTAGAAAGTGATATATTCTATAAAAATACCATAGGAAAGGCAACTGCATAAAGGTAAAAGTTAAACTGAAAGGCTTGCCAATTGATTCTTAGCTGAATTAATATTGCTATTACAACACTATAATAGGTAATATAAAGTTATTGATGTTACTAATTGCACTATGACACCTACTGTACCACTGTTCTGTCAGGTTCCTAAGCAAATTGTAATAAATACAGTAATTACCCTTTTCAGCTAGCTAGTAACATTTTAATATTCCACACACTGAAAACATGGTCAGAATCAAGATATTTTGGAAAAACCTTACTTCATTAGAAAATAATCTAGAAATATACATGGGGTGTTTCACTACCCAGTCTACTATCGGAAAAGGAAAGGGAGCAATTCCAATGTAGTACAATATTCTAAAGCAGAGGTTTTTTACTGTCTATTGTTTGTAAGACAGAGGTCCCCAAAGAGATCAGCACACTACAGTGGTAGGTGTTGTACAGAAGGGGAACTGAAGCACATAAAGACTAAGGGACAGATTTTCAAATGTATTCAAGCACTTAAAGATTCAGATAGGCATCTAGTGGGATTATCAAAAGTGTCTAAGCAGGTTAGACAACTAAACTCCCATGGTTCTCAATGACAATTAGGTGCCAAACCTGCGTAAGCACTTTTGAACATCCCACGAGGCACCTACCTAAAATCTTTAGATGGCTTAATACCACTAAAAAATGGCACTAAGTGACTTTGTTCAAGGTCATAGGAGTTTGTGACATTGTGGCAGAACTGAACCCAGAGCTTGTGAGTGGCAGTTCACTTCTTTAACTACAATACCTATATTACCTATTACCTATAAACTTTAAGGCTTTGTCTACACTACGCACCTTTTAGTGACACAGCTGTGCCGCAACAGCCATGCCGCTAAAAGGCACACAGTGTAGCTTCTGTTTGTCGGCAAAAGAGAGCTCTCCCGCCAACAAAAAACTCCCCCCTCCCCCCAGCAGCAGCGGCTTTCTCAGCAGGAGAGTGCTCCTGCCGACAAAGCACTGTTCACACTGGCACTTTTCATCGGTAAAACTTTTGTCATTCAGGGGGTGGGTGAATTTATGTAAATATTTATCAAAGTGAGTTTGGTGTGAAATAGTTTGAGGGGAAAAGTTAGAGCCTTGCAGGCCCAAATTAAGATTTAGACTTTACCTTAAAAGAGGACCTTGCAGATCAAAATAAGTCAGAGTAGGAACTGAGAACAACCACTGTGGCATTCTAGGCCCGAATGAATGGATGACAGCAGAAAAAGGATCCTTGCACTCTGTGACATGATACAAGTTGGTATAAGCCAACTAAAACCTGCACAGCTCTGTTAATTAGTATGCAGTAAATATGAATGTCTGAGGGCACATACAGTAGTCAAGCAAAACAAAATCTATTTTCAAAGCTTCATGTGTGTGTCATACTCTGAACAGGACATCAGATAGAAGGGAGAGCAGAATGCATGTGAGAGAAGAATGGGGAAGGGGGGGTTCTTGGCTATCAAGGCGATGGGTGTCTCACACACCACAGATAGATTGGATTAGACAGGGATTCAGTTGATCAATCCATGTAACCTGAAATGTGTAACTCTTTGAGTCATACTTTAATTACTGATTTACAAGATTGATTTAATAATGAAAAAATTAATGATAGTAGAATTGGAGCCTCTATGTTCTTCTGATTCACTTCAGAATAAATCATCTCTCAAATATACTTTATATGGGAAAATTTTAGTGAGGTGGACAAAGTTAACCAAGAAAAAAAAAAGATGATTATTAGGCAAATAAAATATATTGACTGAAATTAAGGTTGAGAATAAAATAAAAACATTATGGATTTGTGGGTGAATTTATGTAAATATATATCAAAGTGAGTTTGGTTGACTTCAAAGAAATACCAAAGTATAAATCAAAGGTCTCTTAAATCAGTCTGTTAAAATTAAAATGCAACCAGGTACAACTCTTTGAGATACCTTTATCCTAGACTATTTGGCAAATTCTGACCCTTTCAGTGGTAAAAATTGTATTTTTAAAAGCATTACATTTCTTTTGTGCAGTTGTTCTTACCCAACCGAGCATCTGTTCTTGCTCAAGACTGATGCAGACTTTCTATAGATATATTACTAATAATGCCATAAAATTAGATGCATTTATGTGTCCAGTGATGACATATTATAGGAGCAGTCATGGTGACTTCTCATTTAAGCTTATCAAATTAAATCCTACTGGCCTCCCCACATGGTGCAAGAACATACCATAACATTTGTATGTTAGCTACGACATAGTCCTCAATCTGCCTGCAGAACTCTCAAAGATTTAAATAGGGGTGGTGCGTATGGACAGATGACAAAATAAGGATCTTTGGCCAAATTTTCTGCTGGTAACTCCATTGACCTCGGTGGAGTTCAGCTAGTAGAACGTATGGACCTTGTGTTTATTTTGGGGGTGAAGGAGTTTATTCCAATTCCTTGTAATCGGATAATATTAATTTTCAATATATTTTATATAAACTATCATTTCCAGCAAAGGGAGATGATCCATTTTGATTAGAGTTGGTACAGTGCGATTAGATTTGCAAGTAATAATTATGCATTCCTCACACTGAGAAATGTGAGCTATTCTGTAATTTACTTCAGAGATTTATCAGTGTTGTAACCAGAATACAAGCATTATTCAATATCAAATCCCATGGCAATGTGGTGAAAGCCTGGCAGGAAAGGAAAGTATTATTTGCAGTTAATTGAAAGAAAAACTGCATTTTGCAGTATGATCTGGATTATTCCAAGATAACATATGACAAAATAAAATCCATAGTCACAAGCATATAGATTTTGCACAAATTTGGAATGTTTCAGAATATAAGATAGTAAAAAGCAGATTTTCTTATATAATGTATTTAAACCTATTCCTATCGAGTCCAGAGCCTTGTTTTTAGAAAAGGCAGGCTGTCTCCAAGCTATATCAAGCCTGTTCATCCAACCTTCCGTTTTGATGGATGTATTTAGGTCTGTGTGAATCAACTTTGCCCCCTTCGTCCAAGGAAGAAGGAAAATATCATCATTTAGGTACCTGAGGTGACAACTCTCTGTCACATACACATATCAAGTTTTATAATAGGATTCAATGCAGGCTCTCTCACATTTGCATGCTGAATTCAATAAATCTTGGGAAACCATAAAAGTGCTGGATGCTAAATTATCCCTCCTAGCTCTTTAGGCCTAGCAAGAACAATAAAGCCCTTTCAAACTGTTGTATCAGAGCTCGAACACTCCAAATGGTGGCAATCATCCCCAAGTACAGTTTTCTGCTTCTATGGGGGCAAAATTTCTGCTTTTATTTAAAAAGAAAAGCTTCTACATATAAAAACATTTTTATTAAGCTGCAGATTCATAAGCCCTGAAATGTTACAGCAGCAGCTAAAGTCAGTCTGTCAGATTTATTTATTTTATTTATTTTGTTCCAAATTGAATCCACAACCACTGGCTGTCTAAACCAGTTAGCTCAAACTCAGGCCACTAAATCTTGTCCTGATGCTGTCCATCATCTGCAACACAAAGCCATTTAAATAGAAATGAATTATTTGCTATTTTTTCCATGGCTAACAAACTCTAATTTGAAATGTTGCCATATTATAAAATAGACAAACCATATTATCACATCTACACTGTGAAAGCAGAAATCCTGATTTTCCTTTATAGCAATTTTTACTTATTTATTTATTTTGTATTCCCTCACTGGTACGAGTCTACTCTTATCATTTATCTCACAATGACACACCACTGGTCCCTCAGCTCCCTCGGGAATCTGAATACCACTGGATTTCCATCTATTTTCACAAAGTTTCCAGGCACTCCCTGGTGTGTAGTGAGCAAAAAGCCATTGTCACTTACTCCATTAGTGGCTGGGCTGTCAGACAAGCTCTGTGTGCATTATTTTTTTAATACCTCCTCAACCTGACAAGACTGAACTAAATTGCATTATTATGTACTTCAGTGTGAAAAGATGGTCTGTATGTACAATCCTACTATTTTTGTCTCCCTTTTCTGGAGAAAAAGGCAGTTTATTTTTGCAGTATCACCACCATCACCATCACAATTAGTCTTCCAGCATAATTGCGTCAGGACAGTTAATTGTGATATTAGGTACAGTCTTTCCACCTGTCTGTTTTGAGGGTAAGAAAAGTCAAGAATGAAGTGCTGAACTGCAATTAAACTTGACACATGCACAGAGCATGACCTTCCTTGGGCTCTTAGATATTATAACTTCCCAGGACAAGGAGGGAGATGACAGTTAACAGGGAAACCTAGATGATGTGAAATCCCTCTGACTTACTTTAGGTCACAGCTTGACAAAGGAAATTTGCCTTGCAAATTATGGTTAACAGAAGTAACATCA
Source organism: Macrochelys suwanniensis (assembly GCA_033296515.1). NCBI lineage: Eukaryota > Metazoa > Chordata > Testudines > Chelydridae > Macrochelys > Macrochelys suwanniensis. The sequence goes on along the minus strand of CM065775.1, from coordinate 155,551,712 downwards.
TTACAGTCCTAAGAGGGCACTGGAAAATTAGGTTCAGGGATCAAATTGTACCAATAGCAGAACCTTTGCATTCAGAAACTTTCTGAAATAGATTTTTATCTGAATGTATACAACACTATCTCCTTTTACTTCTGCAATCATGGTATGAATTTAACTTCATATGGATGACATGAGTTTGGTAGTCTCAACTCTATTCCCAGCGAACACTAATTCACATCACAAGAGTAACTATTTTAAATATAGTGAGACAGATTGGATGGTGTCTGCTCTGGAGAGCTCTCTTTGGCCTGGTCTACACTAACAAGGTAAGTCGATCTAAGTTACATTAGTTAAGTTACTTAAAATACGTAACTTAAATTGACGTAGCTTAGATTGATTTACAGCAGTGTCTACACTGCACCATGTCAACAGGAGATGCTCTTCCATCAACATAGCTTCCACCTCTTGGGGAGGTGGAGTACTGAAGTTGACGGGAGAGCGTTCTGCCATTGACTTATCGTGGCTTCACCAGACCCGCTGCATCCATCACAGCAGCGCTGATTTAGCCCGAAGTGAAGACAAGTCCTTTGAGCTGACATGGATCATATATCAACATCATCCTTTGAGAAGATGTTCATTCTAGGTCTGGAAAAAAACGATTACAGCACTATGTCTTGCACAACGCAAGTCTCGTGTCATACTGGCCAACAGAGAGAGAAATATTTACACAGAAGCAAATATTCCATCATTTTTTTAAGAAAGGAGTATTCAAAGTATTTTTAAATATATGAGAAGGTAGAGTAATGAAATAATAAAGTGACCCTGCCCCATATTTTAATATTATTTACTATTTAACATAGGAACTACCATATTGCATCACTCCAGTGGCCCACAATATCCTGTGTTTAACAGTGGCCAGACATGCATCAAGTAATGCTCAAAAGCCTCATTGCTGTAGATGTTGTACAGCCATATAGTAAAACACAGTTCATACCCCAAAGAGTTTACAACCTTAATAAGACACAACAGGCGAATGAAAAACTAAGATGGAGGAGGGAAATTGAGAAAGGATGGAGAAACAGCAACAGGAACTTGTTTTAGTTTTAATGCCAGAGTGGACCATTATGATCACCTAGTCTGACCTCCTGTATAACATAGGCCGTAACATTGTTAGTGATTCCTGCATCAAACCCATAACGTCTATCTGAGCTATAGCCTAACTTTTAGAAAGCTATCTAATCTTGATGTAAAGACTGCACGACTGCTCCATGTCTCTAGGTAAGTTGTTTTAATGGGTTAAGTAATTTCACTGTTAAAAATTTGCACCTTATTTCCAGTATGAATTTGTTGAGCTTCAGTTTTCAGCCTTTGGGGCTTATGTGGTTGCCTGCTAGATTAAAGAGCTCCTCTATTATCAGACATCTTCTCCCTGTGCAGGTGCTTATCGTCTATAATCAAGTAACTTCTCAGCCTTCTCTTTGATAAACTCATTAGATTGCTCAGCTTTAGTCTCTCACAGTAAGGCAAGTTTTTCAGACCTCCTCAAAGCATTCTCCTAGCCCTTTTCCAAACCCTTTCCAATTCTTCAACATCCTTTTTGAAGGACAGACACCAGAATGAGAAACAATATTCCAGTAATGGTCTCACGGATGCCATGGACAGAGGTACTACCACCTCCCTAATCCTACTTGATATTCTTCTGTCTATAAATCCAAGGATCTCGTATTAGCAATGCAAGTTACCCAAATGCTACTGTAAAATTAACTCTTAGTTAATTATGTCAACATTTAACTCTGAATTAAAACTTAAAATCAAAACAATTTGATTGGTAAGTGGAAAGGGTGTCTTAATTTTATCTTGTGACTGTGTTTTCTATTTTTTCATTGAAGGTCAAATTCTGAAGTCAATGGGACTACTTGTATGAGTAAGATAAAGCGTTTCTAAAACATTCAGTTACATTTACATAGCGTGTGTATGTATATATACATGCACACAAATGCTTTTTTTATTTTTATTTTAAGAAAAAGGTATGTCAGTACCATGGAGTTTGCCCATAATATTGTCTTTGTAACTAAAGCTGGGTGAAATTTTTTGGACAAATAGTTCATTCACCAAAAATATAATAATAATAATGCAGATTTGGGTCAACTGAAACTATTTGTGAATTCAACATGAATTTGCAGATTAGTTTCAGACAAAAAATTGAGGCAGGAGGGCTAGATTCACAGAAGAGGAGGTGGATTCCCTTACATCCTATAGCCCAATGGTTAGGGTACTCATCTGGAGTACGGGAGACCCAGATTCATATTCCTGCTCTGAAGCATGTGTGTACACACATGCCTATAGCCTGGTAGTTAGGAGGGGGAAAATATTTTGTTAGACCCAAACAAGTTTATTTTTATTTTTTGGAACCACCAGTGAACCAAAAAAGTCAGTTATTCACCCAGCCGTTTGTAACCTCTGCCCTACATTCCCCCTGACATATCTCTCCGTTTTCTCTTTTCTTGTCATAGTTACACACCGATTGTAAGATCTTTGAATCAGAGACTGAGTCTTTTTGCTAGAAGGTGAGCGGGGAAACAGAGGCACTGTTAAGTGAAGTAACCTGCCCAAATCACACAGTAGACCAGCAGCAGATCTAGGAATATAACAGTGCTTCTGAGTCCCAGTCCGGTGCTCTGTTCACTACTCAGTATCAGTATTATTTAATTCCAGGCTGCTGCTGAATCTTTAAAGACTTGACCTTCAGAATTTCAGAATCTGCATTGTGATGCAATTGAGCAACAGTGGAACACCAACAGGTTACGATGAGATGAGATGGAATTTTATTGCTAAACTGAACCATAGGGTATCTAAGGAATTCTACATGAATCTGTTTTCGTGAAGCTTAATTATTGCAAAATTGCCTATCTGCAAAACACAGCTACATTCAAGTACTGATTTTGAGACTAAAGCATGAACAAAGAGAAGATGTTTCCCATGAGATGTCTCTACAGTATGTGCAGAGAGGCACAAATGTAAGCACATTAAAAAAAAAAAAGATCAGACACATTTATCCTGAAAAACTAGAACTGCTGCCATAGAAAGGAAATGACATATGGTTTCAGAAATAAGAGGTTTTTAATCATAATACAACTTTCATAGAAAAGAGGGCCCGTAACAACTGAATGGCATATTATAGGAGAAAGGCAAGAAATAAGTAAGGGCTGGTCCACACTAACCCCCCAGTTCGAACTAAGATACGCAACTTCAGCTACGTGAATAACGTAGCTGAAGTTGAAGTATCTTAGTTCGAACTACAAGGTACTTACCGCGGGTCCACACGCGGCAGGCAGGCTCCCCCGTCGACTCCGCGTACTCCTCTCGTGGAGCAGGAGTACCGGTGTCGACGGCGAGCACTTCTGGGATCGATTTATCACGTCTAGACAAGACGCGATAAATCGATCCCAGAAGATCGATTGCTTACCGCCGAACCCGGAGGTAAGTATAGACGTACCCTAAGCTGTATTTATTATAAAATAAGACAACATCATTTCAAAGCATTAGAGATCACACAAAACACACGTCACTGCTAGGAATGATGACAAAAGGTCACAAGCCTCTTACAAACCCAGTCTTTTAAAACCACAGTCATGCATTGTGTAATACGTCATTCCTGGAGTTCATTAGCTCCTGCTATAATTTCAGATTCTGTTAAAGTTAGCTATGAAATAGGCATTCATATGGGAAAGGAAAATGCATAGGCCCAAATCTTTTCAGGAAAAGCAGGAAGACAGACAGAAGAACCAGCGTGGCATGCTGCCAACATACCAACTTTATGTCCCTTGACTTACAGTCTATGGAATAAGGGATGTGTTAGCAGCGTGACAAGAGAAAAGGAACTGTGGCTGGAGCATTATTTTCTCATCTGCTGCTGTTGCCTCTGGAAATATAAGTAGCCAGATGTAGGTTACAGCTGAACCCAGGGAGCTGCAAAGGTAGCAAACAGCCATCTGTGATCTCCTGCTCATTCAGTCTTGTTCAGAATAAGTTCAGCTCAGCCACTGCTCAGAATGGAGACCCTAATATTTCGGGTAAATAATGTGGGGAAACAGGGACTTAGCATGGGAGTAGTGGGGGAAAAAATCCTAACTGGCTTCAAGATTTGATAAGTTTATGGAGAGGATGGTATGATGAGATTGCTTATAATGGCATGTAGCTGATCTGCCACTGTTAGTAGCAGATATCTCCAATGGCCAGTGATGGAACACTAGATGGGAAGGGCTCTGAGTTACTACAGAGAATTCTTTCCCAGGTGTCTGGCTGGTGAGTCTTGCCCACATGCTCAGGGTCTATCTGATCTCCATATTTGGGGTTGGGAAGGAATTTCCCCTGGGTCAGATTGGTAGAGACCCTGGAGGATTTTCACCTTTCTCTGCAGCATGGGACACGGGTCACGTGCAGGTTTAAACTAGTGCAAATGGTGGATTCTCTATAACTTGAAGTCTTTAAATCATGATTTGAGGACTTCAGTAACTCAGCCAGAGGTTAGAGGTCTAGTACAGGAGTTGGTGGGCGAGGTTCTGTTGCCTCCAATGTGAAGGAGGTCAGACTAGATGATCATGATGGTCCCTTCTGGCCTTGTAATATACGAGTCTATAAGATAAGTAAAAATAAAATAGCAATGTTGTTTAAGCCAATATAGTTGGAGATGACCAAATTTCCACTCCATCCACTTTAAAATCCAGCCTATGAAATCTGAAACAGGTAAAGACAAAAATGGAATATCTTGTGAGGTAGCTGCAGGAAGAACTGTGGGTGAATCAATAGATGGTACCCTGTCCTTTGAGTCAGTACTGAACTAGTAACCTAGCATGGTGCTAAGAGATGATGTGCTGCAGGAGGTGCTGTCTTTCAGGTAAAATGTAAAACCAAGGTCCTTTTGTTCACTAGTGATTCCATGACACCTTTTACATGAGTAAGGGTGTTCACACCAGTTTCCAAATTCCAGCTTGAGCAATTACATGCCAACTATTTAAATTCCATGTATATATAATGTAATAAGATACATTTTCACTGAAAATCATCATTTTTATTATGATCATTAACAACAGAAGGCAGTCACAGTAGCAATTTACCCAGATGCTAGCAGGGGCGGCTCTGTGTTTTGTGTCACCCTACGCATGGCAGTCAGGCAGCCGCCGGCAGCGTTTCTGCGGGAGGTCCGCCGGTCCCGCGGATTCGGTGGTGTTCCTGCGGCTGCTCCGCCGGTCCTGTGCTGTCGGCGTTCCCGCCGCCAAATTGCCGCTGAAGCCGCGGGACCGGCGGAACACCTGCAGAAACGCCGCCGAAGGCTGCCTGACTGCTGCCCTCGCAGCTACCAGCCGATTGCCCCCCTGCGGCTTGCCACCCCAGCCATGTGCTTGCTGTGCTGGTGCGTGGAGCCGGCTCTGGATGCTGGAGCCCTTCAAATAGCAATAGCTCTATACATGTTAAGTGGCTTTGTTTAGACATCTGGAAAAAAAATAGCTTCTGGACATAATCTTCCATATATCCACAGGAGAGGCAAAACTGGCATCATCCTCACACTGTCCAGCCGTAATCTCTCAGTCAGACCTTACTGGGTCACTGCCAATCCTTGGTTTCAGTTGGGAGCATCACTGATGTTTAGTGCCATTGTGTTGGTTGTTTCAATAGGTAGACACTTGTCACCTAGTAACTTGATTGAGACCAACTACCCAGCAGACTAACCATATTTGAACCAATGATCTACAAGTCCACATCATGTTTTGTAGTTGTCTGCATTAAAATAAATAAATCAGATATCTGTACAGACCAGCACATTACAGTGTGAAAGATGGCTTGCCTTAATGTCATCTAAACTAGGCATCGCTTTGGTCATTTATTCTGTTAATAGTGGTGACCCTTCGTAGTGTACTGCCTTCCCAACACTGAGCCTGGGAGATATTTGTCAGAGGCAAGAACATTTTAGGTCAGAGATGAAGGAGCTGCTAATTACCCACAATTACTGTAATGCTGTAAGAGTTTTACAAGTGTAAAACATATTGTGAACTTCATGACGATAATGAGGTAATGGCAACAATCTATTTTCTTATTCTGAAAGCATTAAAATACCCATTCTTCACACATGTACACCAGTTTAGCTATTAATAGGTCCCCTACAGATGTCAATACCCAGTGGGGATTCTGGTTTGTCTTGGCAGAGACCTCACTACAATTCCTAAATTAGGGAAGCTTCCTGAAGTGTCAATTTGTTATTTACACATTAGCCCAAGATGATATATATCTCAACTTGAATATTATGTAAAGGATTTGCAGATCATCTCACTAAGAAACATTTGGTGAAGAGAGACAAAATTATGCCTTTTGGAAGGCAATTATAAATAAGTGGATAAGGTAATCCTTTTGTGTCCCCAGGCAATCAAGAGCATGGATTTAAAAGACTATTTTAATTAATGAAAAAGGGCTAAGGCCAATTTTGCATGGGTACCTATCACTCAATGTGGAGCAAAAATGGATTTGAAAAGCCTTTAAAAACATGTTTTTTCCACCTACCTATACAGAGGTTAGAAGAGAAGTTTCCCTATATAGTTTTAATGTCTGGTTATAAAGCACTTTAAGATCCTTTGGGATGAAAGGCCCTGTGGAAAAAATACTACTACTAGCAGACTGTTATTTGTGTCTCTTCCATTTTCTTCTCTTCATTATCCATCTAGTCTCTCTTCCGTTCCCCTTTCTAGTCCATTCACTTTTTTCAGAGTCCCCTTCTCTGATGACTATTCCTCTTTCCTTTCAAAGCTAATGAGAAATAGAATTCTCCTGTAAACCAGAGTGCTTTTAAGCAAGAATCTAATTCTTATTATGCAGCAAATCTAATTTTAAACAATCATATGCTAACTACAGAATATATCTATCCATGATCATCACATAGAGCTATTTTGTACCATGTAATCAGCAACTGTGTGATTTCTTTATTTGTTAAAGAACTGATGTTTTGCCTGATGTATATTTAAAGCTGATTTTCAGTACTAACTCATTGCCTCATCTCCATCATCACTTTAGCTGTTTTAACCCCTCCCCACTGTGAGCTTCCAACTCTGTGAGCTTCTTCTGTTCTTTAACAAGTGAGTCTGTGATCCTGCAATTGATAGCGCACAGAACCCCAGCACCACTATAATCAATGTCCACTGTAAATTTTAGGATTGGTGTCTCAAAGGAGCGGTATATAATTCTGAATACTAAAAACCGCACCATCTTCTGCATAAAGGTGGGAATTGTCTTGGTGCCCTCTCCTGCATCTATGCAGATTACCTGTAGCATTGTGTACGCTTAACAGTTTATTCAGCTATTTTTGAGAAAAGGCTTTCCCACCACACCCAAATCAATATATTATAATCAAGTGATTAAAATGGACGTGTATTGTTGCCTTCAGCTGGATGGAATCAGTATTGCTGTAATATGTTGGGCATACATCTATCAAGCAGCTAATAGATGACAAGAGCTTTTCCTCAGGCTCAAGTGTCTGTGCTTTGGGAACATGCGGTTCTGAGTTTTACTCCCACAACTGGCATGAAGTTCATAGAATCATTGAATATCAGGGTTGGAAGGGACCTTAGGAGGTCATCTAGTCCAACCCCCTGCTCAAAGCAGGACCAATCCCCAATTTTTGCCCCATATCCCCAAATGGCCCCCTCAAGGATTGAACTCACAACCCTGGGTTTAGCAGGCCAATGCTCAAACCACTGAGCTACCCCTCCCCCCCAGAAAAAAGTTCTGAGTGGCCATTGCAAATGACTGGCTTGTGGATTTGTGGCATACAGTGGTAGTTAGGTGGTAGTTAGTGATCATCTGAGGGTTGTTTGCTTTTGTTTTTAGTTAAATGAGGACTAACTAAATTTAAATATTTTAAAATATTTTATGTTTATTTTCACAGCATGTTTTATAGGGGGGTCATTGGAAATTGGTGGTTTTGACACTACTTTTGATGGTTTAAAAAGTAATTACATACAAAATACTTGAATGAAATACGATGGCTTTGACATTCGACAAATTTTTTACTACAGTTGAGCCTTTTGTCATTTTCACCAGTCCAATCCATTGCTTTTCCTGCATAGCCCTAGTTCTCAACATTTCTAGGTTTCTAAGCATCCAGGGGAATATTGTTTGTAACAAGTCAATTAATTTAATCCACTTTATTACTTGTGGCTAAATCTTACTTACAATTGCATGACCTTTCTAATGGCATATCTTTATCTTGACATTTGCCATTTTCTCTGTCTGGAGGGAATTTAACATCTCTCCTGTAAGAATATATTAAATTCCAAAAAACCCTACTTACAAAAAATCAACATCAGCATTGCATAGTTAAAATGACAAGTCAGGAAATACAATAGCTGAGGTTCCAACAAAATTAACTTGGAAGAGCAGCACATCCAGTACATTATATTACATATATCTAAAATCACAATATATTAAGCTACTGTTACTACTTAACCAAAAAAATTGATAGAAGATACTATGACTTTGTAACAATCGATAGAACATTAGTGTTGGAACCTTAATATTTGCATTTCCTGACCTTTGATTTTAGTTCTGTAACTACAGGTGTAAAAAGAACTGTTAACGAAATGGTAATCTCCCTTGTTTAAAAGAAAAAAAGGTCACATGCTTAATAATGTTAGCATTTAAACTGCACCAATTAGGTTCTGAAGAGCCAAAAATAAGGTAAGATATTTATCTTCCTTTGGGATTTTATAGATTCCCATCACCGCAATAAGTAGGTGCTGAACTGAAACAAAAGTGGGTTGGTTCGGCTCTTGGTTTATTGCCATTTTTGAGTCTGAAAACGGGATTATAATGAGAACTGTTTTGTAACCATAACAGATACTACTAGGTGCTTGCTATAATGCACGTGGAAAGGAAAATAGTTCCATCAGTGCTATAAAAACATATAAGAGGACATGCTCTCTGCCTAAGGAGCTTGCCACCGAGGACAGACAAAACAGATCAGACATATACTATATAGTACTGCTTCAGGTGCCAGAATAAGTTTGAGTTTGTGCAGGACCGTTGCTGACGTTTTTTTCCAAAAGTTCTTCACAGAAGAAAGTTTGTTTCTGAGGGCGATATTGCTATATTCCTTCTCATAAACACCAAGATCAATAAAAAGCTGTTCCGAAACTTGGGGTCAGGCCACTTTCTTTCAATGGATATATTGAATTCCACAATATTAGAGACCTTCACTTACTTTATGTGTGGCTCACTTTCAAAGATATGCAAATGAATATTTTTTCATGAAATCAAACTAAGATTCACAGAGAGTTCTGAGAAAGAGCAGATCAGGGATTTGCAAACTTTTTCCATTATATGGACTACATCTTAGGAAAGAGGATGTCAATAGCTCCTGGACAACTTGCCTATTTATGGACCATCCTCAAACCCCCTTACTTAAAATCAGCTACAGCAATTGCTTATGTAGTAAAACCAAATTAAGAAAGCAATGTATTATACCTTCTTTTAAATTTTGGTTTAAAAGCTGCAAACAAAGCGAGCCAGCACCGTGTGACCAGCCAATTCTCTGTAGCCCACACAGAAGTTCTTGTGGAAGGTAGACTATAGTTTGGGAGCCACTGCCACAGATAAGAGGAACTGGGAAATCAAACTTATGTTCTCTCTAGCATGGTTATCCAGCCAATGGAATTTCAGAACTAGATCTACAAACATCTGTATCACCTTTGTTGTCTGTGTACTGCAGTCTAGAATTCACTTTTAAAAAAAAAGTTGTTCTAGATTTTATTTGATTAAAATAGTTGAGAGCTTCACTGCATATGTAGAGTCTAAAACAAGACATGAGGATTCTGAAATGGTAGCTGTTGAATCTTGTGTATGGGAACAAGGGACCCAACATGTACAGTTTGGCCCAGTAAACCAAACTGAGGATCTGAACTTGGGGAGTAGTGACAGAACTGGGTTGGTTGGGAATTTTATTAAGTTCTACTCCCTGATTCTGTGACCTACAATCAGGTAAATAAACTAGGTCGTTGTGGTTGAGCTGAGAAGCTCCAGGAGAAGGGTTGCAAGGGACTAAGGAGGAGGCAGCTGGGGGAGGGTTGTGTGGGAGTGGGTGGATAGGGGGAGAGATGGGAAGTGGGTGCCTGGCCCCGGGGGGTGGAGAAAGCCAGGGAGAGTTTCAGGGAGGATGGGGAGATGGGGAGTAGGTGCCCAACCCTGAGGGAGGGTGGAGGATGTGGCCAAGGGAGGATTGCACAGGGGTGAGGGATGGATGAGGGGCAGCCCCTGATCAGAATTAAACTCTTTATTCTCTTAGAATGTGTTTCTCCTAACTAGGCTAGATTCACTGGTACACTCTAGCTCCTATGCAACATTTTGACAAAGGAAAACCCATTGTCAACCTGGTCTGATCAGCCAGTTCAATTGGATTTACGGAGTGACCCAAAAGAAGCTGTAGAATACAAGTGAATCTTGCCCTATATTGGTGTAGAATCAAACCCTATCCAAATAGTGTGAGTATCTTAGAGGTACTTAGAAGAGGTTACAGATGTTGGGAGGTGGGAACTGGACTTTTTATGTAGGTCACGTAACGTTTCTATCATATGGAAGCAGACGGACAATAAGTGCCTGACTTAGTAATGTAAAATGGACTAGGTATCACAATCTTTGAGAACTGAAGTAGCAGTTGTGTGAATAACATTTTTGTATAGTTTACTTTTTTTAATTGCATGGCAGTATGGATCCTTGTGTTTGGTTTCTGTGACATAGACCACATTTTCAAGAATGATTTGAGTATTTGTGCCAAAAGTTGTTTGCATTTGGTGCCCAGCCACATGATTGGCGAATACAAGCAAATGTTGTTTGTGCTCAAAGTACAGGTTTTTCCATAGGCAAAACTGTGGGTTCATGTATAAAGATTTGGGGCTTGCATTACTTCCCTTTTACACAGTATAACTTCATTCATTTAATTCCAGTAGAGTTGCACCAACCTGAAACTAGACTAACACAATGATGACTCAAGCCCTTGGGCTTTTTGACGAGCTATATGTGTGCCTTGCTACTTAGCTTTAAGTTTGGCACATAAAAACGGAGGTACATGTGTTCTGTGTTATGATACGTGTATTTATTACTAATATATGAGGTCTCATAATTGCTGTTGTGCAGATTTTCAATTAGATAAAAATTTACTGGTAAAATATTAGTTAGGTTTCGAATACGAGTGCTTTACTTGTGACGACGTCACACATAAGATAGATTTCGGAGACTCTCTCACCTGTAACAGAATTACCATCTTCAGATAGTTTCTCCTGCATTATAAAATGTAGCATTATATCACTGACAGTGAGCATTTTGTATAAATGTGTAAACAGAACTTTTCTCTTTGTAGATAGCTTGCAAAACTGCATAGACATAGCCTGCACATTATGGTTGGGTAATTATGGATGAGATGGATATGTTCTGATTTTCCAAGATGTTAAGGACAAGAAAAACGTTAGGTTTCAGAACTGGGAAGGTGACCCCAACCTATTCTTGCACCCAGCCTCCCGAGACCTTGCTACACTCCTGAAAGTGCCTGGTCTTCACTGTGTCTTTAACTCTAAATTTCTCATGTGAGTTATTTACCCCCAAAGTAAAAAAAACACCTTTTTTAGCAGTGAAGACAAAGCTTTAGTATTGACTGACCATCAACCAGTCATAGGCAGGGAGATGGCTCAATAAAGGTGTTTCATCTTGGCTCTAACAGCACAACATCTCTGCAGAAAAAAAATATTGCTTTAAGTAATGCTAAAATATATGTCTAGAAGAGAAATTCTTAACTGAATCTCAGATGGATACACAAAGAAAATATTCTGGAGGGTAAAATAAAAGGCATGAGTATTTCCAAATGATCAGTACTGCAGCTTATTGGATTTCAGTCGAATGTAGGTCAAATGTACCTCTCCAACGATGGTGCTGCTCAATGAGTCCAGGGAAAGAAAGAACAGAGTCTTTGAACTTAGTGCTTCCAAAAAAATAATGTTACTAAAAGCTGGTCAGGTGAGTACTATTGGAATGGAAGGGATCTCAGGACTCATGCTTCTCAGTGAAGTGACTGGATGCCACAGAGAAGAAAAATTCTATTTGAAGGACCAGTTTGAACATTCTCTGGCTGAATTTATGGTTACTCTTTGTGACCTATAATGTGATATTTTTAAAAAATAGGTTTGTGCTCCTTTTGGCGTCTTTAATAAAAAGAAAGACTACAATTTTTGTTGCTGGTTTTTCTAAACTCATATTTTCTTCTCTTTTTATACCTTTCCCAGTATCAGTATCATTATTGCTCCTCTCTGCTTTTCCTAAAAGATTTGTTCCAGGTTTTAAATATATATTTGAAATTTATAACACCTTAATTAAAGGAGTTTAGGGTGTAGAATCTAAATGAAAACCTCCTCTCTTAGTGTCATCAGGCATCAGAATTTTAAAATGTTAACAAAAACAAGAATTTTAGAGAGTCTGACTACCTATCCCTTCTCTCTTTGCTGATGTTTCACTCCCTTATAGTTTGTAATACAATAATTCCACTGGTCCTCCAGTCACCATAGAAATCTCAAGGATGGTCAAGTCCTAAATGTCTAATAAAAAAAAAATCCTCGGTTGTTCTTCATATACCATAAAGCAACACACACACACACACACACACACACACACACTTTTTCCTTCCTTTGGAGGTCACCTTTAAATGAGCTGCCAAGAACCACTAACTGCGCAATGGCAGCTGGCTACCATAAAAAATTAGAAGCAATGGGAGAAAATGCAGACCAAAAATGGTAGGCCTGTATTAAAGGCTGGCCAAGGCAGACAGCTGAAACCCTGACACCTGGGGCTGACAACTGGAGCCCGGGTGACAGGGCTCTGGCTCTCAGTGGCCCAATGTGCCGCATACTTACAGCCAGTGCAAGCGCCCCTGATAAGGATGCACACAACCAACAGAAGGAGCTAGTGTGGACAGGCCAACCCGATTTAATTAATTATTGTGGTGGCTGTACATCAACATAACTTACATGGACTTAATTTTGTAGTGTAGACTTGCCATCAGGTAAGAAACAGTGGCAACTTTTTGGGGGTCCAGAGAGTCAGCTTTTAAAGGGACACAACTAATGTAACCTGAAAGAGGTGCCAACATGCAGCATGCTATCTGAATTTCTTTTAAAAACTTCAGAAAAAAAACGCTGTTTAAACACCCACCTTCCAAAAACTTTAAGTCTAACATTTATAACTTGACAGTACAACAGTAATTAGTTATGTAGGACACCTATATTTTGCTAATGTACAAACATTAAGTTAGAGCCTATAAGGGTTATTTTAATTCCAGTATAGAATGTCTGCATTCTCAAAAGGATTAAAAAGGTGTAGACACAATTTATAAATAAATTCATACTAGCAATTCATAATCCATAAAGTAATAAAGACAATCCCAAATTCAGGCCTCTTGAAGACAAGGGGAGTTCTGCCAATGTTCCTCAATATAAGTATTCATATGGAGTAAAAACCTACACACAGTAAATCCTTTTTGCAAATAACCTATGTGTATTGTTGAACTAAAAATAATAATATAGTAAAGGTGGGCAAAAAAATGTGAACATTAAATTTCCTAAAACACAACAATAATCTGTTGTACAATTACTATATTTAATCTCCTAAACAACGCCCACAACCAATGCACAGCAAATTCAAATTCTAAATGACTCAAGGATCTGGAGTTTGATACTGTAAGGGAACAAAATCATTTTCTGTGCTATTCCATAAAATAATCTACATAAAATAAAATTTCTGTGCTATTCCATAAAATGATCTACATCCCACAGTCCCTCCCCTCCTGCAAAAAGCCAAACTCAAGTCTCTCTCCCTCTATGCTATAAACTGACTAATGGGATCATCAAATATTCTTTGCTTATCATTAGACTCACATTTCTCTTGCCTCTGCACAAAAACCAACTCTAGTCTTGCTTGTTTACATAAAAGCATAGTTCAGAGTGTTTGTGTTACATGTATCTACGGTATGCATTTAAATATGATCTGCTTGTGTAACCCACACACCTTCTGGGTGTGGTGTTCTGTCCCATCTAGTGGCACTGAAACCACTTAGAGAGAGAGATAAAATGAGTCTGTTCTACAGCCTTAGCTAAGAGCCAGTTGGCTTTTAGCTCATGCTCTAGAGCAGGCCTGCACAACATGTGGCCCAGGGGCCGCATGCGGCCCGCGTGGGCTCACTATGCGGCCCGCGGAGGGGTGAGTAGGCAAACAGCGGGGTGGGGCTAGCCAACGGCCGGCTGGCCGGCCAGCGGGTGGGTGGGCTGGTGAAGAGGCCGAGCCAGCAGCAGGGGGCGGGGGCAGCAGCAGAAGGTAAGAGGCCAGCAGCAGGCAGGCGAGCTGGTGGCAGGGGGAGCCAGCGAACCGGCAGCAGGGGGGCTGAGGACGCGAGCGGGCGGCGGGGGGTGAGTAGGCAAGCCGGGCGGGGTGGGGGATGATGAGCCGAGTGGGTGGGCAGTGGCAGGGCGGCAGGTGAGCCAGGCTTCCACACCCCGGCACTGGGGAAGGAGGAGTTGTTTCCACGGGACGGGCAGCGCTGCGGGGGGAGGGAGTGTTTCCGCGGGGCCGGGGGGTTTCGGCCCTCAGCTGTTTTCTTTGGAGTAATATGGCCCTCGCCGCTTACGAGTTGTGCAGGCCTGCTCTAGAGGCTCTCGCACTAAACTCCAGAGGCCCCAGGTTCAATCCCACCAACAACCAGGGTCTGTCACCGTTACAGTTGCACACATATATGTACTATAGTGAGCATTTTTCTTATATATTGATTTATATATTCTATTTAGTAGCACATATTAACCTTTAGCATTTTTGAACAATTAGTTGGCAGGCATGACCTTCTGATCAAAAGCAGCACAGGCTAGATGTCCCACACTCATGCCAGAAGGCAATAATCCTCGTATAAAGGGAAGTATGAAGTCCATATATGTCACCTGCTATTTCTGCTGTTATTTGAGAATGTCTCTTCTAATAGAGCAGCTGAAGGGAATCAAGGAAATGTTTCCCCAAACATTTCAACCAGTCAGCCAGCAAACAGGTGGGGAAGGGTGATTCCACTAAAAACATTAAAGTTCAAATTTCAGAATTTGAATGATTTTGACCCAGTCTATCCTCATCATTTCTTAGGCACCACACAACCATTTCTTACAAAAATCCCAAAGATTAACAAACCCAAGGATAAAAAGAATTATATTTTGGATAATGGAGTAGTTTCATAATCTGTTTTTAAGCCTTTGGCAATACTTCATTGATGTTTCCCATCCCACCGAGTCAATACTTTATATATGTATAAGCAAACACAGAATGACACACTATTTAATGATTACATTACAAAATAAAAATCAAAAGATCTACATATAATCAAAATATGCTTGGAGTTGATGGAGGAGTGTAACCAGCAGTTATACTATGCTCCTCCATCTGTAACACTGTTGCAAGTTGAACAGTTGAGAAAATGCTGGAGCATGCCATCACATTTTAGGGTGTGCTATCACTTTATATTCCTAGTTTAAGCACTGCTTTGTTTCTCATCTTTTTAAAAATGCTTTATTCCAATCCCCTACCACAGTCTTCTGAAATTAATCATAATATATATTCCTCCACCTCCTACACGAAAGGCTTGTCTATACTTCCGTCTAAATCAGCACCGCTGAGATCGATGCAGCGGTGTTGATTTAGCAGGTCTGGTGAAGACAAGCTAAGTCAATGGCAGAGTGCTCTCCCATCGACGTCTGTACTCCACCTCCCTGAGAGGTGGAAGGTAAGTTGGCGGGAGAGCATTTCCCGTCGACATAGCACAGGGTAGACATCACTGTAAGTCGACCTAAGTTACGTTGACTTCAGATTGTTGACTTCCCACAGTATTTTTGCCAGCAAATTGAAGAAGTATGGGCTGGATGAATGGACTATAAGGTGGATAGAAATCTGGCTAAATCATCGGGCTCAACGGGTAGTGCTCAATGGCTCCATGTCTAGTTGGCAGCTGGTATCAAGCGGAGTGCCCCAAGGGTCAGTCTTGGGGCCAGTTTTGATCAATATCTTCATTAATGACCTGGAGGATGGAGTGGACTGCACCCTCAGCAAGTTTGCAGATGACACTAAACTGGGAGTAGAGATACGCTGTAGGGTAGAGATAGGATACAGAGGGACCTAGACAAATTAGAGGATTGGGGCAAAAGAAATCTGATGAGGTTCAACAAGGACAAGTGCAGAGTCCTACACTTAGGATGGAAGAATCCCATGCACTGCTACAGACTACGGACCGAATGGGTA
Source organism: Macrochelys suwanniensis (assembly GCA_033296515.1). NCBI lineage: Eukaryota > Metazoa > Chordata > Testudines > Chelydridae > Macrochelys > Macrochelys suwanniensis. Next base: position 155,535,386 of record CM065775.1, on the reverse strand, counting down.
GACAGCAGTTCTGCATAAAAGGACCTAGGGGTTACAGTGGATGAGAATCTGCATTTGAGTCAACAGTGTGCCCTTGTTGCCAAGAAGGCTAATGGCATTTTGAGCTGTATAAGCAGGGGCATTGCCAGCGGATCGAGGGATGTGATCATTCCCCTCTATTCAGCATTGGTGAGGCCTCATCTGGAGTACTGTGTCCAGTTTGGGGCTTCACACTACAAGAAGGACATGGAAAAACTGGAAAGAGTCCAGCGGAAGGCAAAAAAAATGATTAGGGGGCTGGAGCACATGACTTATGAGGAGAGGCTGAGGGAACTGGGATTGTTTAGTCTGCAGAAGGGAAGAATGAGGGGGGATTTGATAGCTGCTTTCAACTACCTGAAAGGGGGTTCCAAAGCAGAAGGATCTAGACTGTTGTCAGTGGTAGCAGATGACACAACAAGGAGTAATGGTCTCAAGTTGCAGCGGGGGAGGTTTAGGTTGGATATTAGGAAAAACTTTTTCACTAGGAGGGTGGTGAAGCACTGGAATGGGCTACCTAGGGAGATGGTGGAATCTCCTTCTTTAGAGGTTTTTAAGGTCAGGCTTGAGAAAGCCCTGGCTGGGATGATTTAGTTGGGGATTGGTCCTGCTTTGAGCAGGGGGTTGGACTAGATCGGGGTCTCAAACTCAAATTACCACGAGGGCCACATGAGGAATAATGCATTGGCCCGAGGGCCGCATCACTGACCCTGCCCCCTCGCTGCCCCCAGCCCCACCCCCGCCCCACTCCACCCCTTCCATTAGGCCCCGCCCCTCTCCGCCTCCTCCCCTGTGCGCACGGCTTCCCGCTCCTCCCCCCTCCCTCCCTCCCAGAAACCGCAAAGCTCTTCCCATGCGGCCCATGGAGCTCTTCCCTGCGGCCCGCCGGGCTCCCCACACCCCACCCCCGCCCCACCCCCGCCCCCACATTTTTATTTATTTTTTTTACCCCCAGGCAGTTCCCGCTGCCAGAACAACTGTCTGGCAGCGGGAACTGCCTGAGGGTTAAAAAAAATTAAAAGGGGGGAGGCACGGGGAGCCCAGCGGGCCGCAGGGAAGAGCTCCGCGGGCTGCATACCCGTGTTTGAGACCCCTGGACTAGATGACCTCCTGAGGTCCCTTCCAATCCTGATATTCTATGATTCTATGATTCTAACTTAGGTCGGCTTGCAGCTTTAGTGTAGACCAGCCGTAAGAAAGCACTGGGAGGAATAGTTTTCATTTTCTGAAAGAACATAAGTATTGGATAGCTTTGCAAAATGAGGGCATTATGGGCATTCCTACATTGATCATATTTCACACTTCTAGTACAAATCTAAATTTATCTAATGATTTTTCAATATACATCTAATTTTATTTTAAAAAATAAAATTAAACAAAAAGTGCCATCTCTTACATTAAGAGAATATTTCACATATTTCCTCCATCATTGAAAAGGGATATCTTTTGTCCCCTTTTCAGGTGACCTCATGATTAAGAAGGGTCAGAAAAAAATATTAAATAAATTTCAAAGTTATCACTGGCACAACTGCATCATGTGGCAGGAATTATAACATTCATTCATTCATGTCTGTGTGGTAACTTCAGGTGGGGGGAGGGGTCACAAGCCATCAGCCTCCACCCCCAAATCCCACTTAGCCTCCAGCATTTATAATAGTGTTAAATATTAAAAATGTGAGTTTAATTTATAAGAGGGGGGTCGAACTGAGAGGTTTGCTGTGTGAAAGGGGTCACCAATGCAAAAGTTTGAGAACTACTTATCTAGACCAAGGATCGGCAATCTTTGGCACGCGGCCCACCAGGGTAAGCCCCTAGCGGGCCAGGCCGGTTTGTTTACCTGCCACGTTCACAGGTTCAGCCGATCGCAGCTTCCACTGGCCATGGTTCGCCGTTCCAGGCCAGTGGGGGCTGCGAGAAGTGGCGGCCAGCACATCCCTCGGCCCACGTCGCTTCCGGCGGCCCCCATTGGCCTGAAGTGGCCAACTGCAGCCAGTGGGAGCTGCGATTGGCCGAACCTGTGAACGCGGCAGGTAAACAAACCGGCCTGACCGTTAGGAAGTTTTTCCTAATGTCCAACCTAAACTGCCCTTGCTGCAATTTAAGCCCATTGCTTCTTGTCCTGTCCTCAGAGGTTAAGGAGAACAATTTTTCTCCTTCCTCTTTGTAACAACTGTTTATGTACTTGAAAACTATCATCATGTCCCCTCTCAGTCTTCTCTTCTCCAGACTAAACACCTAATTTTTTCAATCTTCCCTCACAGGTCATGTTTTCTAAACTTGTAATCATTTTTGTTGCTCTTCCCTGGACTTTCTCCAATTTGACTACATCTTTCCTGATATGTGGTCTCCAGAACTGGACACAATATTCTAGTTGAGGTCTAATCAGCACGGAGCAGAGTGGAAGAATTACTTTTCATGTCTTGCTTACAACACTCCTGCTAATGCATTCCAGAATGATGTTTATTTCCTTAAGGATTCCACTTTGCAAACTAGGGGAAAATAAGATAATTACGTATAGGAATTAGAAGAGAGAGCATATTGCTATACTGCAGTGTACCGTTAATGATATTTATCACTTACATTAGACTTTACGCGTACTTTTAAATTAATTTTCCCAACACTCACAGGTGGTACCCACAGATGAAATTCCATTACTTTCCTTTGAGGGTGTTGGGATTGGCTCTTTGGCACATTTTTCATTGTTTTATATTCACTGGTATGTCTGTGTTTTAACTTTATTGCCACGTCTCATTCTGAGGCCGCTTCCAAAACCAGATTAACCCAATGCTCTGTTCTGTCCTGCTCTTCTGGACCCTCACTCACTCTCTTGAGCCATACAGTGTACAGCCATATTTTCTTTCTAAACTAGCTGTGCAATTCTCACACCTGCTGGTTTTAAAAGCAATACATCTAAAATGGCCTAATAGATTGTCATTAAAATAATGTTGGACCTACAGGACCAAGTTCAGTCCGAAAATCATTTTTATGATCACCTTATAAACTCCTGAAAACAAGATTTCTGAACAGAAATGGTGATAGATCTCCATAAAAAGTACCCATATAATAATTGTAATGTAGAGATAATGGTGTTAAAGATAAAATTTAAAACGTCCCTCAACCTAAGTTGCATGAATCTTGGATGTGATACTGTAGGACAAGAAAGCAAAGTCTTAACGAAGCAAGCAGGGCCCGCAGATGTGACCAAAATGTCAGTGCTCCTCGTTAATACACTGGGTTGAAGCCAATACCTACTTGCACCTCAGCAACTCGGGAATCTTATGCTCCTGGAATCAAAATGAAGGTGAAAAATGCCTGTGTATTTAACTAAATAGGTTCCTATTAGAAATGCAAAAATGGCATTGATTTCATTTAAGAGGAGCATCTTGGATGAATGGCGTAGTTAAACTGCTACATACAAATCATCCCAACTCTAACAGTTTTAATTCAGGAGAAAATACAATATTCTGCACAAATGTTCTGAAGGAGTTTGTTAACATACAACATGTTAACTTAATTGAACTGAAATATTTAGTATTCCTTTCTCCATATAAGAGTCTGGGGAAGAATGTGGGAAATTAACAGTACTGCAGAAAACTCCAACTAAGCCACTTAACTTCCACACATGATTCAGATAAGGTATTAACTGGAGAGATTAGAATGAGACTTGAACTTCAGCAGTGCATGTCATTTGTAAAGGACATGAGTCACAAAGAAGAAGGGAAAGAAGTCTCCAGTTTTAAATGCAATTCATTTTCACTGATTAAAACAGACAGACAATCTTCAATTTTATCTGACATATTTAGGGCATTTTTTAATACTTGTTCGTACTGCTTCCTTGTAGTGATTTATTACTAGGCAATATCACACGCAGTAAGAAAATACATCTAAATAAAATGAAGCCGCAAAAGGCAAACAGTTTTATTTGATTTTTACTGACTATATTTATCAGCAATGATTCCCCATCCCATTTCTTTTAGCAAGCTTGACATTCTAAGTCTTCCACACAGGGAACTCCAATCCAAGTCAAGGGAGTTCTGGCAATGGCAATCCAAATCACAGAGAGCATGCAGGATTAGGTCTATACACAAAACAAAGCAGAGGCATTCTCACCACAAAACTGTGGCATTGTTCTCCCAGTTCTGATTTCTTTCTTGTCTTTAGAAGCGACAAAGGGTCCTGTGGCACCTTATAGACTAACAGAGGTATTGGAGCATAAGCTTTCGTGGGTGAATACCCACTTCATCGGATGCAAGCAGTGGAAATGTCCAGGGGCAGATATAAATGTGCAGGGAAGAGTCAGGCTAGAAATAACGAGGTTAGCTTAATCAGGGAGGGTGAGGCACTCTTCTAGCAGCTGAGGTGTGAATTCCAAGGGAGGAGAAACTGCTTTTGTAGTTGGCTAGCCATTCATAGTCTTTGTTTAGTCCTGAGCTGATGGTGTCAAATTTGCAAATGAACTGAAGCTCTATCGTTTCTCTTTGGAGTCTGGTCCTGAAGTTTTTTGCAGCAGGATGGCTACCTTTAAATCTGCTATTGTGTGACCGGGGAGATTGAAGTGTTCTCCTACAGGCTTTTGTATATTGCCATTCCTTATATCTGATTTGTGTCCATTTAGCCTTTTGCATAAGGACTGTCCAGTTTGGCCGATGTACATAGCAGAGGGGCATTGCTGGCACATTATGGCATATATTACATTGGTGGATGTGCAGGTGAATGAACCAGTGATGGTGTGGCTGATCTGGTTAGGTCCTGTGATGGTGTCCCTGGTGTAGATATGTGGGCAAAGTTGGCATCGAGGTTCGTTGCATGGATTGGTTCCTGAGTTAGAGTTATTATGGTGCGGTGTGTAGTTGCTGGTGAGAATATGCTTCAGGTTGGCGGGCTGTCTGTGAGCGAGGACTGGCCTGCCTCCCAAGGCCTGTGAAAGTGAGGGGTCGTTGTCCAGGATGGGTTGTAGATCACCGATGATCCACTGGAGAGGTTTTAGCTGAGGACTGTAAGTGATGGCCAGTGGAGTTCTGTTGGTTTCTTTCTTCAGCTTGTCTTGCAGCAAGAGGCTTCTGGGTACACGTCTGGCCCTGTTGATCTGTTTCCTTATTTCCTCATGCGGGTATCGTAGTTTTGAGAATGCTTGGTGAAGATCTTGTAGGTGTTGATCTCTGTCTGAGGGGTTGGAGCAAATACGTCTCAGCGCTTGGCTGTAGACAATGGATCGTGTGGCGTGTCCAGGATGGAAGCTGGAGGCATGTAGGTAGGCATAGCGGTCGGTGGGTTTTCGGTATAGGGTGGTGTTAATGTGACCATCGCTTACTTGCACCGTGTCTAGGAAGTGGACTTCCCATGTAGACTGGTCCAGGCTGAGGCTGATGGTGGGGTGGAAGCTGTTGAAATCATGGTGGAATTCTTCCAGAGTTTCTTTCCCATGGGTCCAGATGATGAAGATGTCATCAATGTAGCGTAGATAGAGAAGGGGCATGAGTGGACGAGAGCTGAGGAAGCGTTGTTCCAGGTCAGCCATAAAAATGTTGGCATATTGTGGGGCCATGCGGGTGCCCATAGTGGCGCCACTGGTCTGGAGGTATATATTGTCACCAAATTTGAAATAATTGTGCGTGAGGATAAAATCTCAGAGTTCAGCAACCAGTTGTGCTGTGGCATCATCAGGGATACTGTTCCTGACAGCTTGTATTCCATCTGTGTGTGGGATGTTAGTGTAGAGAGCCTCTACATCCATGGTGGCTAGGATGGTGTGTTCTGGAAGATTACCAATGCATTGTAGTTTTCTCAGGAAATCAGTGGTGTCACGGAGATAGCTGGGAGTGCTGGTGGCATAGGGTCTGAGTAGACCCTTGTCTTTGTTGTCTTTCTTGTCTTTGTTGGAGGTGATGGGGAAATGAACTGAGAAAACGTATAGGGTGTGAAACCTTTCTTCTGCTAATCCAGTACTTATAGGGAAATATATGAAAACAAAGGATCAAAAGAGAGGAGTACACATCAGGAGACCCAATTTCTATTTCCAGCTTTGCCACAGAGCCTCAGAACTTGGCCATGTCAATAAACCTCTTTGGGTCTCAATTTCTCCATACGTAAAATGACGATACTACTACTAATACCTCACAGAGCCTTAGTATTTGTCAAAGGGAGATTTTCAACTGATTTTCATCAGGACTTGTGTTCCTAAATTCCTTAAGCACTTTTGAAAATCTAGCCCAAAGTACCTTAAGATTCTTGGATGGAAGGCCCTATTGAATTGCAAAGTATTACAATTAATAATGCTATTCCAGTAACAAAATTATAATGGGTATGAAAAACAGGGCAAGCAAATGTAGTAGAGAATTTTTTTAAATCCTTTTAAAAATTTGCACAGCACCACAGAATGTACATATTTGTTCCACCATGACATTTAGGGGAGATCTTTCTATTTTCCACCCCAAAAATGCTGAGTATTTTCCACTGCTTGCATCCGAAGAAGTGGGTATTCACCCACGAAAGCTTATGCTTCAGTACCTCTGTTAGTCTATAAGGTGCCACAGGACCCTTTGTCGCTTCTGAGTATTTGTTGTGCTACTGGTTACACTATCTGACCACTTTCTATTCTTTTTCGCTTTGCAAAGTTCTAAAGTTGCTTTTTGGCAAGGCATATAACTTCCACTTGGATAGAAATGGCTGCGATTTTTCATTGAATGTTGTTAAATATCAGCATGGGGTTATTTTCCGGGACAGAAAATTTTATGAACGCTAATATGTTTATGAAACCAAAAATGTTTGGGGAAAAAAGGCCATGAAGCTCACAAAACCTCTTATTTCACCAGTATTCCCAGCCTTGCATTCCATATTTAAATACAACCTGGTACAAGTGTATTAGTCTTTGATACATGCCTTGTGTTTCACTGTGTTCTTTTTTCCAACCTCTCCCTCACTCCATTAATTGCTTATGCTTTTTTATTGCAGGAGTACTGAGGATGTTGAATGAGACTTCAGATAAATGAATTGCAATAAAAAGATTATTGTAAGTCATGCTGCATGCACATATAAAAATTATAAGAAGGCTGAATATACAGATCTAAGACTTCACACAAATATTTTGTTTTAAATGAGAAATTTGCTTCAAGGCAAGTTATTTCATTTGTAAGGACAATTTCTTCTTTTTTGTACTGAATAGTATTTTACATAGTTTAATCCTTTTTAAAAAATGCACATACTATTTTTTACATTTAAAGAATTGCCATCACATGAAATCTAACCAATTTTTTAAAACAGGAGATAAAAGTCATTTTGCACATGGCACCAATTCATTTAGTCAAATTATTGTGATAAAAATAATAAACATAGCATATTTTCTATTTTCAAATAAATGTTTCTCTTTCTTCTGTGTTGCCTGACTCACACAGAATGCATAAATGGACAAAGTAAACAGTATAAAAACAAAGAAAAATATTTTTCCACTGTTATCTCTCAGTGACTGCTTTGAGGGTTACTGGTAACAGTGTAGAAAAACAACATAACACAGAAATGTGATTTTTATATTGTGCCCCTTTAAATAAACCCCTACATTTTATTATTTATATAAATACCAAGGTATTTAAAAGACACAAAAATGACAAGCCCCAAAGACATTTTTTTCATTCCAAATTCAACTTATTTCCTGACTCTGAATACCTGTCTCAGAGTGTGTCTGTAATGTGGTGTCCTCCTTTTGTAAACAGATGTTTAGAAGGAATTTATTTTCCCCACAACGAATATGATCGGAAAGAAAAATGCTGTAAGTCAACTTGGTTTTCGCTGCTAAAACATGTAATCCCTGAACTGAGTTGCTCTGACCTTCCACAAGTAGCGGGGTGAGCGTTCTCGGGGAATTTATGAGTATCACCATCTATTTGAAAAGAAAGCCCATGGATAAAAGAGGAAAATTAATTTGAATGTACGGTGAGAGTGAACATCAAGTGCTGGGCCATTCCCCAAATGGAATTTAGCCAGACTTGATCCCTAGGCACAGAGCCAGAGACAATGTCCTACTGGTTGTACATGCTATATTTTTCAGATGTAGATATTTGTCGTGTGTGGAGTGGGGAGGTGGGAGAGTCTCTTCCTCAAAGCAGGCTGACAGGATTTAAAGACCCCAGAGCATTAATCTTATTAGCGGTCCATGTTACCAGATTCAAAACCAAGGCAGTAGTAAAGCTTAAGTTTTTGCTAGAGGAAGTTATATGGAATGATTCACCTAAAACCACTGCAGTGTAATTAAGGATAAATCCTTCAAAAAAAAAATCTGATGAATCTAAATTTTATAATCTAGACCAGAAAGATCTATTGAAAAGATGAATATGTTAATTCATAATTAGTTTCAATCAGCTCATAAATTTCACTAGCATCAAATTACTCTCTACAGTGCCCCCTCTCCCCACTTTTTTTTGTTTGTTCCCCATGGTTGCTTCTGATAGTAATCCAGATTTGGAAGCCAGGGCTCAAACACACACATTTAGAAATCAAGCTTACTGATTGTGATTGTCTGTGATATGCTATTCAGAACAGCTTACTCAGATGGGGAAGTTGGGCTGGCATTCATGCACAGGTGTGGATTTTTTTCTCCTGAGTGGTCAAAGCTCATCCCCACGGCACTGCTGCAGAAGTGCTCAATTAGACATGAGGACAGTGGTTCACCGGAGACATCAGCGGTGCAGACATGAATTTGTAACTTTTCTGTGCAATGAAGCATCAGTTGTTTTCAGTCCAATTCACTGCACGAGATGGAAAAATCTTCGCTTTATATCAAGCTAAAATTCTTGTATTAATTATATCAATTTGCATAAAATTCAGATGGAGAAAAATGGCAATGCAAAGAAAGTTAATACACATTTTTCTGTGAACTGAATTTGAGTAGTTGGTTTTAAATGGATTCTGAATGTTAGAGGAACATATTGGAATAGACACAGGACCGTTAAAATAAAAAAACAACAGGCAAGCACAGGAAGAAAGACTGAACTGAGATAGAAAAAAAAATAGTTGCCATAGATATATACCTACATACTTCATTTCATGCACTCATAATTCTCTCCGGCAGCTGCATGTTTAATTCAAAGATTTATTGATTTTTTTTCCTTGCACAATCCTGCTGACCTGCTTTTGTTGACAGGTCTGTGTGGACCACACTACTCTGTCAGTTGAAAGTATGGAATCATGTTGGTCTCTGTGGCCCAGAGTAAACATTTTTACTAGTTCAACATAAATAGCGTTTGAGTGCATGATAAAAATAAACACCCTTTGTTTCTAACTGGGCAGATATGAACTAGAGAACCAGTAGCCTAAAAGCTGAGAAATATACTGAAAGTATAATGCATTTCTTTGTATTAAAATAGTTGTTTAGGGTTTCCCCTACAAGAAAACCAACAGATTCAGTTCTTCTAACAAATCACTAGAAAAAGCAAAGAAAATGTGGGACAGCCTCTTATCGAATGTCAAAAAGTTTTAACTGTTATTGTGTATGCACGGGATGATTAATTATCATCAAGCAAGAGGATAGTGTTTCCCCCAGAAAATTAGGAATAAGCAGTTCTTGTAATTATTGCACAGACCACTGGTTTTAAAACAACCCGTATTCCTAAGTAATAACTGATTATCTAAAACTTAGACTGAAGAAATATATATATATATATTTTATTGGGGTCTGCATTTTGGAGACCAAAGTGAAGAAACAGAAGAAGAAAACTGTTCTTATGATATTTTTAGCCAGAGTGAAATCAGAAGGTACCAGATATCTCAACAGAACTAATTTTCTAGTGATCTTTTCAATTCAATTTTGACTCTCAAGGGAGATGGATGGATGAGAGTAAGCACATGAATTGTGGATGTCTGTCTGTCTGAACCTCTGAACATTTAAAGGTTACCCATGGCAACAGTACTACACCCATTAGTGGGGTTATTTTACTTCAACTAGTTAGACTGGTCAAAAAACTTCACCAAAAAATACTATTTCAAGCTTAATCAATGTCAATGTCAGTTGTTATGAATTCACTCCATATCAAAATAAAATACAGGTCCGACATCATTGCTAGTGAAAGTGTCTACATTTTATCACTTTGAAATCACAGCTAAACCACAAATATATAAACTTGGAATTGGTAAATGCCAATTTCACCATACACACAAATCAACACATATATATTTCCTCCAATGATAACAGAAATTTACAGATAGGCAAAGTAAGAAAAATGTGGTTTGAGAACTTAAGAGCTTGACTTAAGGATATTTACTTTGTATATTTTGACATGTGATGTTGACAATTTATGTTTTAATGGTTATAAAGTTTTAACTTTTTGAAACTCAATGTCTACTGTCATTACATAATCATTGTCTGACACCCCCTCCCAATAATTTCCCACAACTGTGAAAATTTAAATAAATAAATAAAAATAGGAAAAAATTATTAAAAATAAACATTGGTATTATCCATTAAAATCATGAAAAAATAAAAATCAAATTTTTATAGGACAACAGCCTTCTGGTGTAATCGGTTCTGAGAAGTAAGGCATGCTTTCATTAAAATGAATGAGCTGATATGTCAATTTCATCCCTTCATATCAAATCCATCAGTGATCACAGGATGTTTTTCTCAGGTCAGTTTCAAAATTTTGTTGGATTCATCTTGAAAACCCAGAGGATACTCAGTATCTATTCACCAACATATTAAAAAAATGTAAATATCTAGGAGGGTAACAAGATCCATAAGCAGCTAACAGCAAGGGATAATAAAAAAAATAATCCAATGATCACTATTTTTTATAGAATTGCAAAGTTAGGGCTAGATCCACACAGATGAACACACCAGTCCACATCTGTATTACACATCATGGGATTGGGGCTTGAATGAGTAGAGCCCACGCAGAAATTATATGCTCGGACACTGTCTCACATGCATAAAGTATAGGCTTGGACAGTGCCTTGAACATATAAACAAAGACACATGGATCAAAAACTGTCTGTGGAACTGTAAGTAAAGCGCACTAATAAAATTCAATGTGTCTGATACAGGAAAGGAGTCCAGCGAGCAACTGTGAAGTTTAATAGTCCATTCTTATCTTTGATAAAGATCCAGTGGAGGGGAGGGGTAAACACCATGTTAATTAAGAGTGCAGAATATTTGGCAGTGTTATGAACTCCAGAGAGAGGACAGAGAATATAATGGGAGACAGAGTTGCAAGAAAATTTGGCAGGCAATAATATGCGATGTAGCCTGGAAAAATACAGATCAATTCAGGTACATCTGGGGGAAAATAATCCAATGCGTAGATATGTCCAGAGAGAGAGAAACATTGCTGAAAGTACCTATTCATGACTGTGGATATCAAATTAAACATTAGTGTACAAAATAATAGGATCGCCCCCAAAAAATCAAAACCAAAAACCAATATAGTTTGGCGCTCACGTCTTGTAGCGTGATGAATTGCGCAACAGTCCACCAGGCCTGTGCTGTGCTCCATGAAGGGTTCTCCCATACATACTAAACTGCAGCATTGCCATAGGCCATATATTAGAATCATCATGCAATAGTCTGAGAAGGTGAAAGCACCTTTCTTTGTGGCACAGGTCAGGCCCTAGAACATGGTGCTACTTTCTGGGCCCTTCAGTACCAGAAAGATGTGGACAAAACTGGAAAGAGAACCTGAAGAGAAATACAATTGATTATATGGACTGAAAGGACACAGTCATTTGGAAAAACTAATTATTATGTATATATTTTTATTTGGTGAGGCTATAATGACTGGGGAGTGTGGCAAGTAATTGCCTATTAATATTCCAAGGATGGTGATACAATAAAGGGAAGAGTGGTTGTAACCAGGAGGATGGGATTAAATTAGAAAGATATATAGAGACTGAGTGTCAGGAAAAGCTTCCTAATATTTGAAGACCTGACCCAGGAAGAAGCTCCTCACTATTTCTCCTTCCCCACTCGAGGAAGGAAGGAAGGCCAGTGCCCCTTCTGCTCTCCAAGGTACCCATGCCACTTCTTCTTCCCCTCCTTTTGTGCAAGGTCCCTCCCCTAGAGAGATTTGAATCCTGTCAATACTCCTATATTCCTCACCTTTAAAAGGAAAAAGAAAAAAAGGCTGTGGAAGAAAGAGGGAAGAGATGGGGTGAAGAGATTTAAATGAAGGAGCAGGAAAAATAAATAAAAAAATGCTACTTGCTTCCTAGGCACTCCTCAGTACTGACATATCTACAGTACCTTCATCAGCTGTGTTCTTTCACTTACTGTAGTACAGATAAAGTAACCAATGGTGGGGCAGATTTCCGCTCCCTGGGTTTTTGGTACATCCCTTTCTGATATATCCCTTGCCCCCTGCTCCAACCTCCCATAGGCATCCATCCACATTCCCAATACTAAGAGGAAGAAGGCACTGGGGGTGAAAAGTCTGAAAGGTCAACTATTATCCCAAAAGAAAAGAACTATGCTACTTATGTCCACTCCATCTGTAGCCACTCTAAGAAACACAAAACAAAACACTGCTCCCAACCCAGCTCTTGCACATATGCTCTGCAATGCTAGCTCAACAGCAAAAAACCATTCACTATCCATGACCTTAAATCCAATGAACCCTCTTTCCTTTTGTCTACATTATCAAAACATGATTAGATGCTACCCCATAGCATCCCTCCAGGCTATTCCAGACATCACCCTGTCAGAAGGCCAGAACCAAAATCCTCTGAAGTAAACAGATTTCAGAGTGGTAGCCGTGTTAGTCTGTATCAGCAAAAACAACGAGGAGTCCTTGTGGCACCTTAGAGACTAACACATTTATTTGGGCATAAGCTATTGCGAAAGCTTATGCCCAAATAAATGTATTAGTCTCTAAAGTGCCACAAGGACTCCTCGTTGTTTTTGCTGAAGTAAACAGAGAGACTCCCATTGACTTCAGTGAACTTTAGACCAGGCCCAGAATGCACAGAAACAGAGTAGCTGTCTCACTCCTAAAGAAGAAGAATCTTCCCTGGGAAAAGTCAGAATATTTCAAGTGTATCCCTTATTTGCAAGACAACAAAATCCAAGTTAAAAGTCATGCCAAATAACTGACCTCCAAATCATGAAGGTTTTCATAGAGAAGCTGAGAGAGACTGTGGAAGAGTCCCAAAAACCCAATGCACTAGGAAACTTCAGGCCCATGGAATTGACACATCTGATACAATGGTCCAAAATTTTCTATGCACCTATAGACCGTGAATCGCCGACCAACACATGTAATTGCTCACACCCTAATCTAAAAGTGGATATAGGAGACTGAAGTTCCTCTCTTATCTTGATTGGATCACTAACCCCTCCAATCAGACATCATAACCCAAATTCACAAACAGGAAACCTTAGTCATCACGGTCTGTCCTCAAAGACTAACAGATCCAATTAAATTCCAAGGCTTCCTTATGAACACCATAGCCAACTCATGGACCAAGGAGCGGAAAGTCTGGTGAGACATTATTCCTCCCTGTGTCCTCTGCTATTGACACATTCGTATCTACACATATCCTCCCCCACCCACGGTTTAGCATGGTTCTCAGATGATCAGACTCTGATACAATGTAAAGGAAAATATAGATGGAATAGATATTGTATATCAGCCAGTGGGAAGATTCTCCAAGGAATGGGGGAAACAACATTGCTTGAGTCAGCTAAAACTGAACTACGTAAGTCACAGGCGAATATAACAGAAACTTGCATTGGCAGGACAGGTATACAAAACCTAATAGATCCTTCCCATCTCTAATTTCTATCATGTGGTACACCCCTCTTTAAACACTACTACCAAATGTAGAAAGTTGCAAATGCAATAACCAGGCACTTCTTAAATAATGCAGTAAGGTACATTTCCCTAATGGTTCCTTAGGAAAATGATTTTGTTGAAAGAGAAAGCTAAGAAGCAATATCAGTTTGAGAGATGAGTGAGCTTTACAAGTCTGCATGAAGCTTGGAAAACACATTGCTGTTGCAGCAAACTTCAAGTCCAATCCTGAAAAATGCTGAGCATCTGCACTTCCTATTAAAGTCACTAGCAATCAACAGAAGTTGCAGGTGCTCAGCAACTCTCGAAATCATGCTCTGAAAGAAAAGAAAAAGGGGGAGGAGTGGATGTGGCATTTTTCTGTATAGTATTACAATTTAAAAGAGTATTTTAATTCCTTAGCTGCATCATTGATATTCCATTAGATTATTCAAAAACTCTACATATGTTTACTGTCTTTATGTTTAACTCTTTTATTGTCAACATCAGGTCTAGCAATTTAGATTTTTATTCTGTTCAACTTGGACAATGAAAAATCTTAGAGCTAGAGCATTTGAAATTATGTTATATGGCTGTTGATTGTTAGAGAGGAATGGATGAATTTTGGATGCATTCAAATCTGGATCTCCTCTTTGCATGTGGGACCATCTTGTATATTGACAATATTTCTAAAGGACTATAATTTATATAGAAAACTATCTACATTCATGAATAATATTAATTAGAAAATTTAACCCATTTTAGCCATGCACAGCGCTCACTATTAAGGAGAAAAATGATCACCCCAAGGACGTTGAGATGCTGCCACAATCTCCAGATATAAGTACCAATAAAAACTTCAGTTCTGTATCTTAGATACCACGATGTGGTAACTACTGGCAAACAGGACTGCTGAACATCAATCACTGCAATTCACAGAACTCTTGGTGGAAAGAGATCCAAGAACCCTTGGAGCCTGCTAAAGTTAAGATTTAAAGACTGTGGGGTAAATTATGCAAGTCATTACATTAAATGCAGGGCATTGTGCATCAGTGACACATTATCAAGCCTTGGTCTGCTGTTTTATGGCTGTTTTATGGCTAATTTATGGCCAGTGGAGAGTGTAGCGGCTCAAAGACTCAACAGCTGTCATCCTCATGTCAATCAAAGCCCTTCAGAGACTTGTTTACCTTTCATAGTTCTATACCTTTCATTCAAAGCTGCTATTCTTTCACTGCTAATTAAATCCCCATCGTGCACAATAAATACTGTCCCTCTTCTTTTTCTATCTTTTTTAAGTCGTCATATTTTTCACACAACTCAGATCCTTTCAAGGTTTGTTATTAGACAGGAAAAATGGGGGAATTTATGCAGGAGGGTCCATGCACTTCTTGTTAACTCATTGTTAGTGCTAAACTAAAATCTAAAAAAACCCTCACAGTTCCCATCATCTAGCTAATGTGGTATTCATAATAAACCAAGAACAGATATAAAGAATGTGTGTATTTAAATTATATACAGCTACCCCCTTCAACAATTTTATATTGCAAATATTTTAATATAAATATTTTATATACAATATTATTGTACTGCTTCGTTTATATTTTTTCTCTTTTTCTTTTCACTTCCATTTTCTTCTAATGCATATCATAGTACATCCTTTCTGCTGTCTTTTCAGTGTCTGCTTTCCCTTGTCTCTTTAATATTATAGGAAAAGCAGACAAAGTTTCAGTTTGTTTGTGTCTCATATCGCTGTAACCCCTAGAAAGACAGGTTCTCTCTCACTATGACTACAGTTTATTTACCCTCCTCCCTTCCACTCTTTTTCTCACTTTCCCCCACTTAATCTTCTCCTTCCTTGTCCCTTCATTGTTCTCTTACATCTCATTTCAGTCACCACTTCTGTCCTCCACTCACCCCAGGAACCGATC
Organism: Macrochelys suwanniensis; assembly: GCA_033296515.1. NCBI lineage: Eukaryota > Metazoa > Chordata > Testudines > Chelydridae > Macrochelys > Macrochelys suwanniensis. The sequence continues at coordinate 155,519,689 of CM065775.1, read as the reverse complement.
AACACTTGAAGGGGTATGGAGCTACTCTTTACCCACCCACCCCAGGGAGAATCAATGGCTATTGTGCCTTTGCCCGTCCTCTTCCCCACCTGGCTTTGCTGTTTGTTGGAGCTGCCAACAAACACAGAGCAACAGTTTGGAACTGAGACAGAGACCAGAACCAAGCATCAGTCTCCTTTTGGTGGCTGAATGCAGGGGGTGGGGTGGGAGTCAACAGTGGGAGCGGAAAACACAACAGCACCGTCCATTACACTTTGTTTTCAGTTGTCACTGCACAAATGTGCTTTACTGCATTCTTTAGGCCCTTCCGGAAAAACGGTTTTCGGTAGTTGCAAAATCAGCACAGCACAATGACAGATTCTAATGGAGTGGCAATCTGTGGGGGTAATTTCATGAGGGAAAACAGTAAGGACTGGGAAGAAACTTTGTATGTATAAAGTTAGCTAGTAGTCACATGACTAGATTTACAACAAAGGATTACTTAAGTTTTCATGTTTAGTGTGACCTGCAAGACATGATTCACTAGAAAGCATATGTGGGTCTCAAAGATCTAGCTACAATACTTACAAAGACACAAGTGCAAGTCCCTTTAAAATTGCTTCAAACTACTGTCAATTTTTCTATTTTACACATTTCAAATGTTGTTAGGCAAAGCCTATACTGTGGCGGGAGAGTGATTAAGAATTAGTACTAGGAAAGATGGCTGAGCAAATGCCTGTTTGAATGGATATAATTTTTCTATTTGTAGTTTTCTAAAATTGATTTTATTTTAAATTTTTATTGAAAAATTTTGTGGAAAAAAGTTTGTGGGAAAATTTTCATTACAAATATTCACCATTTTTATTAAACATAGGCAACTATTGCTTCAAATGAAGGGGAATCTGTTAGCAACAGAGCTCCAGATAAGGTCCAGGGCCTATCTTCTGGGGATGCCTTCCAGTGGGCTTCTACCCCCTTACCTTTGCACTAACCCTGATCCATGGCATGAAACCGGAACCAGGAAATGGAGAGAGGTCTCTTACCAGCAGTCCTGTGCATTACATCTTTATTACACACTAGAGTTCCTATGGACAGCTTTCTGCTCTCAGATAACTTCAGTGAGACCTCTTTATGCACAACCAAAAGCAGAATCTAGCCGGTAGATTATAAAGTTAGAGATGTCTAGCATGTTGCATTATGATGAAACCAGCAAGGCTCCTACTATCTGAGCTAAGACATATTTCCTAAGTGTTCTTTTAAAAAAGAAGATTTTGGTATATATAATGAGCAGCAATGCTTTTAAAAGCAAGCAAGCAAGCAGAGAGCTGGTTTTACATAGAAAAAAGGACACCTAACGTAGTGTGTAATAGCTGAGCATCTGAAACAAGGATTGTGGCTCATTTGCAAGTCCCTTTATTCTAACCTTCAGGATGGGGACTCCATAAATTTAAGTATCTGAAATGTTGACTCTAGATTATATCTGAAAGGATTATATGCAAGTGTAACTAATTCAAAAGCAAAAATCACTCTTCTAAAACTAGAACGTGGAGCACGTTAGTGTTCTGGCTTGTTTACCTTTTTCAGGAAGTCTCACACTTCCATCCATGGGTCTACGCTTGCTGTCTTACTTGTGTGTTCTTCAACAGATAATCCTTATGGGAGATTTTATTTTCAACTTTCTCCCTTTTACCATACTGTATACTTAGTTTTATCCCACTGTTTCCATGGCATTTTGTCTAATACAGTCTGTGATAATCTCCAGTAAATATACATCCCTAGCAGATTCCTTGTAGTGGTTTCTGCTCATTTTAACTTTCTTTTCTGATGACATCCGCTACTCACTGATATCAGCCATATTTCTCTTTTAATCCTATCCTGCCACTAATGTTCTAATATTAAATTGTCAGATGTAAAAACATACTATCGCATATTTCTTTTCAACACTTCACAAAAGTTGATCAGACACACATGGGAAAGTTGTTCTCGTATTTGATACTTATGTTAGTATACATTTTCCCTCAAAATATTGATCACTAGTAGAAAACAGATCAATAGTCCTGTAATGTCTTAGCATCCTATTCATCAGCACTGGGAATCCAAGACTTTGAGGTTAATCAATATCCACCATTTGAGTTCATGGCCATATTATTGTTGAATTGATTATGGAGAGAAATCAAGGCAATTGTCTCATAAAATACACCACTTTTTAAAAAGCTAGCACTATTAAGCTGCTGCTAAAGTACTGTGATAGTAAACAGCAAACCCTACAATCATTCTAGTTAAACTGGACTGATGTTCCCTGCCTCCCTTTAACACTGGAACTGAGGAATTCATCAGAACAACTGTAATTAAATATAGACTTTATATTTATTCTGCACTGTGACAACCTCAGGAATCAGATTTTTAAATTATTTTATATGATATGGCAAGATACGCTAAACAACCTTTTAAAGAGCATCAGTTTTAATGGATAGTTTTTACTTGCTTTGTGACTGCACATGAATTTTTTTCAGATATACTATTGTAGGATCAGGGCCATGATAAATGATACAGCACATACTGTAGCGTAGTATAAACACATTCTTAATATACAATGCACTAACATTTAGCTTTGATTATTGTCCCCTTGCTCCAATACTCAACAGCTGTACTTTCTCATCCTGTGCATGTACATCATTTGCTTGAGCAGATGTATTCTGTGTTTATCCACATAATACACATTTCAGTTATAGTACAGCAACATGCACTTTCCATCTGAGACAGTCTATATACAGCACATGTTATTCTATGGATTTCTTATATACTATTAGCTAGAAAATGTTGGATTGCTATGGTGAAATCCTGGCTCCTCTGAAGCCAATGGTAGAACTCCCACCATTGACTCCAATGGGGCCAGGATTTCACTCCTAGACCCCAGTTTGTGAGGCTAAATCAGGTTAATTGGCTTCTTTTTTTAAAAAAAGAGGGATCTTTGCAGCATCTATACATACTTTCAGTACATACTGTAGGTGTTTTGCAGAGCCCTAACTAGAAAATTCAATTATTTGCATGACAGTTTGCAGTTTTCCAACAGCAAAGTAAATTTTCTGTATATGCAGCAGTGCAGATAGTTCTTTTTATAAACATACCATTTAAACTTCAATATATGCATAAATATATTTGGCATACATCAAAGATTTTATTATATTATGTCTGTGGATAGTAAATAAGCTTTCACACTGTGAAAGCTTCCAAATGTTGTCTATAGGCATACCTGGTACAAAAATATTATTGAAATATAGGAGTCAATTGCACATATCATTTAAAACAACCAAAATAAACGTAACTCAAGATTTCTTTTACTCCATAACTAACTTCACCACTAGAAAACAATCACAACCCAACAAATAGATCATGACACTCAAAACAAAAAATTCTATGGCAAACAGAATTTCCTTTTAAAAAAAACATCAAGTCAACACTATGCCACAATGCCAAGAAATTCAGATTTTATCTCTGGTGTAAAACAAAATACATGTTAATTCCCCTGGGAGCAAGCTAAAAAAAGACAGAGCTGTCTCAAAGCTTCAAGTCACACCTAATCACGAGGATGCATCAGAGCTAAATGTGCTATACATTAATTACAGTGGAAAGATGAAATATCATTCAGCTATAATCAACACAAAGGAACCATTGCGCATTATGGAAAACACAGAAACCATATCCAATAGGGAAAGAAAGCCATTAAAGCCTACCTGAGACAAGTGAGACTGTGTCTTTCTCCCAAGAGACAACAGTGATGTATGCCTCCACAGAGGAGGGGATAATGCACTTGAAGACCGCTACATTGCCTCTCATGGCTTTCTGGTCCTCCACACGGACTGTGTAGGGTTCACGTAAAACTAAAATGGAAGAATAGTGAGTTTTTGTTAACGAGTCAGATGGTAAAACAAGGTAGAATTAAATAGAAAGAAATCCTGTCTGGAAAGACAGGTGGGTATCATTTCCCCAAGGACTGATTGTAGACAACACATTTCCGCAGCCTTTATAAAGGAAATCAGAAGATGAGCTCCTGCCCATCAGCCCTTTCACTTTCACATGCCTTACAGCAGGCTTCGTCAAAGCCACAAACCCAAAATGGTGGGATCGTGTCCTCCTGCAGTTCTTGCACTGGTCTTGCACAATTCACCCAGGATAAAGACAAATTAGGCAGGCAAGTAAAATATTATTAGACTTTCTTCATCCTAATAGCAAGGGTAAGAAAGTAAATTGTGTGTCTTGGCTGGTAAATCTGTGATAATTTTATACTGCTGATCTGAAAGGTCTCCCTGAAACAACTCCAAGATCCTCTTGCTTGCTCCAATACTGTACTATACCTCATCACATTTCAGTGTTCATCCGCTAGTTAATTCTAGATAGAAGGGGAAAATCATTTCCCAAGAGAAACACAGTCTCCACGTGGAAAAAATGATGCTCTGTCTCATGACTGCTTGTTTAGCTTTTCATATCACACTTCCTTCAGAAGCTGAACGTTCTACTTTACCAGAGGGAGCACAGGTTCCCCCAATACTGGTGGGAGATTCCCACATGGTGGTTCTTTTGAATTAAGCTGCCAACCTTCTCTTGGTGTGAGGATAAGTGGGACAACCAGAAGGATGGGAGAGAGGAATTTAGGATGGAGGAGAGCAAGAAGAGTTGAAGGTGCTAACCGTGGAATCAACAGAAGTGAGTGAGAGGGAAGGAAGGAGGGTGCTCAGATTTGCAGAGAAGTGAAGCGTGTTATTAGACTGAAGGTCTCAAAGGTTGAGCAGAAAAGTGGGTGCCGAGGTGGAGTGGGCAATACTGAAAGAAATAAGGTAGTGATCAGAAAAGGGAAACTCAGATAGTGAGGTACATTAGCGGGAACAGTACTAGTGACCCTGCTGGCATCTGGGAGAATTGATTCAGAGATGAAGGTCAAAAGGAGATGGTAGGGAGTGGAAGATGCAACAGCATCTACCAGGTCAATACAACAGCTGAGCATTTTGGGGGAGGGGTGGAAGATAAATGGGAGAAGAGGAAATCCAGGCTCTGTAATCAATGAAAAATAGAGCCAAGAAGCCTGTGGGCAGTAACTAACTGGAGAGGGAGATAGAGATTAATGCCTGATGGAGTACAGTTCAGAAGTGGAAAAGGTGGGAAGTGGCATGAGTGAGACAGTAGAATCTCAGTACCACCACTGCTCCATATCTGGGCTGTGTGAGAAGAGACCACTACAAGAATACAGCTACAAAAGGGGTGTTGGCCAGCTTCAGTGAATACAAAGAGATGAAAGGAGCAGAAGACAAAGCAGCCACACAGCTCTAGAAGTCATCATTACTGATGAGAATAATTTCAGTGCCCTAAGGTAATCATGTCAGTAGAGCTATGGGACTATTGTATAGAAACTTCCTCTACTCCCACTGCAAAACAAAACAAAACCAAAAAAACTAAACAAAAAATTCACTGAGAGCAAAATTGAAGTATAAGCACATTCACACTAAGTGGGTGTGGCTGTATTTGCTTCCCAGTATTTGGATGTATATTTCTGGAATAAAGAAGCCATGGACTTATAAAATGGTGACCTCTTTATAACTGCTCCTCAAAAAAAAATGTGTATGGCCAGATTCAAATGGTATATTAAGCATGTACAAATAGCAAAGGGTTTCAAATTACAATGCAACCACTAGCTCATGAACAGGAAAGTGGTTTTTTTTTGTTTTTTTACTTTTACAATCTGTATAGACAATTATACAGTTTAAAGGTTAACAGGTCTAAAAATAAAATACATCAAAATTAAGTATTAAGAGAAGATGGCATCATTAGTCTAAAAATATAATACTAATTATAAATAATGAGGCAAAGTTACTAACTCTGATTACAGACTTTCTGGATAGTTAGAAGCATGTATTCTCTTACAGTAGCAACCTTGGAACACCTCTTCCCATGTGAAAGAAGCCAGCTACCATCTTCTTTCCATGCTCCAGTGAAGGGCTCGCAAAGTACAAGGATCTCCTTCTTTATGTGGCTAACTGTCTCCTACCACTAGTGCTCCAGGGATAGCTCGCAGAGCATGGGCTATTTTGAGAAGGTATCATGACACAAAATTATGAACAGGGCTAGGGCAAGCTGGTTCACATTTTTTCTGAACTACTTGTACAGTTACAAAAACCTGTCATGTCATTAAAAAAGCCACTTCCAGGGCAATTGTGTATGTTTGCTTCTTGGAACAAACACCTGTAAATCAGTGAAACTTGACAGAGGCAGAACTAATCTCATTTCCTCAATCCCTTGCTGGGGAGACTTACAATATCTGGACCTTGACATTTTGGCATATGGGAAGGGAGAGGGCTCACGTTCATCAGATTTCCAAACCAAACTATTTATCTTTGGAATTTGCAATATCCAAGGAGATTGAGATAGATCACAAAAGTAATTATTCAGTCCCAAACTGCATGAGACAGTTCTTGTTTGTGTACATGCACTAACTTGTTTGTTTAATGCATTCATAATGTTGCTAAGCCTCATGATTTTATCATGAGCCTTGTGATTTTTGCTGTTTTTCTTAAAGTCCCAGATCCCAGAATCATTTGATTGCATGAGATTCATCTTTCATGGAAAAAAAAAGAAAGAAAGAAAAAAGTCTCTAGCTTTCACAGTTGCCTGGGAAAAAAAATTGAAAGCAAGATGGACCTACCTCCATTTACCCCCGCTAAGAATCTGGCCCAGAGAGTTTTCTTCCAGGGATTTCCTAGGATGGATGCCAGGGATTCGTTGCCTCTCCTGACCAATCAGGGTATAGCTTTGTGTCAGGCTATCCCATTAGTTACATGTCTAGCTCTAAGTCGTCCTCTGATTGGCTGGGAAGGAGGGCACTGCACCCACTTTATGCAGAGCTATGGGGGAGCAAAGAGCCATTCCAGCTTTCATCCTGCTTGGAGCAGGGTTTCTCTCTACCTGCTGTGGGGTAGGGCTTAGGCCCAGTCGTTGGTCCTCCCTCAGGATACCAAATAGAGAGAATGTTTATGCTGACTAATCGCTGTGTTCTCTTTTCTGCTGTGTCCAGGTCAGAATCATGTTCAGGATTCCATATGATCCAGCATTGTGTGTCAGAACGTTTGGGGGACTGTGTAGTCTTTGCCAGAAGTTACATTTTGTCATCTCTTTGCTCTCTTCATAACATAATACACGGAGGCCACAGTGGTACCTGGGTTCCAAATAACCGTGTTTACCAACTATATACAAGGCCTCGCTATCTGTACACATCGCTACTCTGGCAGGGTTCTGATGGCTCCTGCAACAGAAAATAGGGAGGCCCACTAGAGGGCTCCCAAACTATTGATAGGGATATCACCCAGTTCCTATACATTGCAAATATATTATCCAGTTTCTGTAACGATAGTGGGGAAGGGTATATATCTCCCAGAATTGTGGGATTGGGCGTATCCCTGGGATTGAGACTGAATGGCAGCTCTAGTCCTCTTGATATTTGTTGGTGAGGAGGAGGGGGGATTTGTGATCCAAGCCCAGTATGCAGGCCCAGGTGGGCTTGGCTGTTTATCTGGATGGATAACTGTTTTGACAGTGGGGAGAATGGGTGAAATATGGCTGGGCAGAAGCTGCAGCCACCCTTTGCAGAGGCTATAGTTATTCCCTTCTTTCCTTTGCTTATGCTACTGATGTTTGTTTATTTAGCAAAATTGCTGTCTTTATGCCACAGACTATCCTTTAAAAAAACAACAACGAGGAGTCCTTGTGGCACCTTAGAGACAAAAGATTCTAAGGTGGTGTGTCTTGGTGATCCCACAAGCCACAGAAGGAATAGGAAAATGGTTTGCACATTCAAGTACCTATTTACACAAGTACTTCTTATAGACACCTATACATGATTGGGAGTACAATGGAGGTATGCACACATTTTCAGCCGCTTCATAGGTCCCTGCAGCTGCATAGACCAAATTGCTTGATCAGAGCCTTAGTTAGCAAGGTTTCAAGATATAGTCTTCTTTAGGCAGTCACATTAGTGTATCCACAAAAGAACTGCAAATTGAGCAACTAATATTTGAATCTTTAAGCATCATTAGCATGCAACATTTTATGAGGAAACCACCCAACACTTTAGTGTTTCTGCTTAAAAGAAGCTCAAGGAAAGAACTGCAAGGAAGTAAAGACTGAGATGCATTGGCAAATCCACACAGGGAAGCTGATATGACATCGGCTCTCCCTAAAAAGATCAAATCTCTTGTCTACAGATTCAATAAACTCAAAAAAAGTATATTCCACACCGAAAATGAATGTATTTTTGTAGACTGTATGTTTTGGATAATGCATTTCATGAATTTCTTGGAGATGTCAGTTTTTCTTTGTACCTTCTAATTACCACTTTGCATGTCTTTGAAGTAATATTTAGCATTAGTAAGACTAAAAGTCAGGAAGTAGAAACTATTAACTGGCATAATGCACTTCACGATCTGGCTTTTCCTTGTTTGCAAACAGAGAATCATAAGAAGAGCTATAACCCCAAAGTGCTATATTTGTGCATGGTTTGCAATTTCTCTAATATAGCTACTGGACTGCCGATACTCTAGGGGACAGATCCTCAGATGGTATAAATTATGTTGATGTAAACTGGTGATTAAGCTGGTGTAAACTGAAGTTACTGGTGCTTTTTGACAAATTTAGATCAGCTGAGGATCTGCCCCCAGAATTTTTTTAAATTAACATTTTGATTAATTAAAATGTCTAGATACCAGGTTTTAGAGTTTTGTGCACTAGTAGAATAGTGATAATAGACTTGAGTCTAATTACATTTAAAATCAATTCTCCCTTTATAGGGTCCACCCCTTTTTATTCAATCAACTCAGAAAAAAGTTCCCAAATTGCTATGCCCACAATACAAAAAATCCTTTGCATACTTTAAGTTAAACATAAAGCTATTCCTATATATTTACAATACCATTTGATTATTATTTATCAATACATATGTTCATCTCTGTGGAGTCACAAAACCAGATCACAACTAAAGAAAGGCAAAATAAGGGGAAGATTTTGTTATGCAAAAATTTGATCTATCAGCCCCGCCCCCTCCCCCCCTGAAAAAAAAAAAAAACAGTGCAGGGAGAGTCCTCATCTCCCCCATCCCCAACTCTTTGAAGAGTAAATAGATTCTGATGAATGGCCCCTCTCTAACTGTTCAGCTGGGAATCTTGGCACCTTTCAAAAATTCATTTTATTGATGGACTTTGGGATAGGACTTTTAACTTCTCTTTTATAAAAATAGGCTAAGCCAGTATTGTTTCAGTTGATTTTATTAAGAACTCTAGGGATTGCCCTTCTAGACCGCAGTCTTTGCTCCAGTTCACCATGGCTACCACTTTTAGCCAAAAACACATGGTCTCCCCCCTTGCCCAACTTGAAGTTATGAAGTAAAGAACCATACTTACCGGCCTTAATGTGAACATCCTGACTTCTGATTTTCCCTGAAGGATTTTCAGCTGTGCAATAGTAAGTGTTATCATGGATTAAGTTATTAAAGCTTGAAGGAGGGAAGGGGAAAATTTGGAGAGTGCCATTGGGGTGGACGTGGCGGATCCCTGGGACATCATAGATCTCCTCGCCCGTTGCTAGGTACCATCTGAGTGTCACAGGAGGGATCCCTGCTGCAGGACAGGGCACCAGTGTCCCTGTGGTGCTAGCAAACACTACCTCTTGCAAAGATGCATTGACAAAATACAGGCTGGCATGTAGATCTTCACTGAAAACTGCAAGATAAAACAGACAAATGTGTATTTAACAGCTAAGAAAATATTACTGCACATATCACAATTTTACACCTACAACTTACTAATATGATAGTGATGCTCAGGATTTTTCTGCTCCTTTAAGTAATTTCTTTTTGTAAAACACATACATTACAATCAATTTTGAACTGTTATGACAGTTGATGGAGGTAACTAGAGCAAGTGGATCCTAATATGGGATAGGACAATTTGTTTCTGTGTTTTGTCAGAATAAAACAATCAAAAAGCTATGGATCTCAAAACACAAAGCAAAGGAGTTACTCCTCAACAAGATTACCATTAGTCTGGAAAGAAGCAAATTAGATAATCTTTCCCATTGCTGATCCAGTATTCTTGCTAAGACCAGTCAAATACTAGCGGTAATTTACTTTAGTGAAACATTCTGTAACTACAATTTGCTGTCTGGCAAAGGCTGCTGCATTTATAAACAGAATTTGCTTTTATGTATTTTTCATCTCTGAGGTGTATCAAACAATGTAACGAGAAGAACTGAGCAACTAATGGGGAAAAAATCACAGTTTCTTAAAAAGTAACAAGATATTTGTAGGGAAAAAAATATTTGACCAGCGCTAGTAAAAAGAGTTGGATATGTTTAGTAGAGAGACTGTTTAAGGCTAACATGTCAACTGTAGTTTGCTCAGCAATAGCTCCTCCGTGGCCTTGGGCAACAGATCTTGTTATACTGAGAGGGTAAATACTGGCCAGAACAGGAAGTTATCCCCCTATTCTTTTAAGAAGGAAAGTCAGGAGATCATTACCTTCTACCCAGAAAGCCAGAAATAAGCAGAAGGGAGCTCACTTTATTTCATCCAAAGTATGAGACCTCTAATACAGTAGCATCTCCCTACCGCTCTGTGTTTGAGAACATGGCAGTGGAAAGCTTTACTTCTACATTTCTAGAAATTGGGATTTTTTTTAACTGTACAACCATACCAGTGCATTATATATTTTTGCATTTTATATATATATATAGTGTTCACCCTAAAAACTAGCCAGTTCTACCTTAGACAAATAGGTAAGGTTGCATTATTATCTGTATTTGCACTTCACTACAGCTTGAATTCTATAAACATTGAAGTAAAGTTATCCGGGGTAACTGGCAAGTTTTAAAAAGGTATCTATTGTGTATCAGGCCTGATTAAACATCTGCGAGAGAGTTCAATGCTAGCCTTTATCTGCAAAATGTATAATCTTGTGTTGGGTATAAAGAACCCCTAGCAACCACAAAGCTAATCTTTACAGGGTGCTATCTACTTCTGCTGTGAGAGAGGGAGGGTTTTTTCCTTACTTCTCCTGCCCACTAAGGGGGTGGGTGATAAGGAAGGAATACGTTGTTTCCTGATACTTCTTTGAAGACCATAATGGGTTGAAACAAGTGATCCTTCGTGGTGACCCCCACAAAGAAAGATGAGGATTGGCCTGGCACCCCCACAAGACCTCAATGGGAGAGATCCTCTAGACCCATTAGGTAGCAGGAAAAGCACATTGTCCACCTAAAAGACAGCAAAGCTAAGTGGAGAGGGATTTCTGGGGAAATCTCGGGAGGCAGGTTGAAAGGTTCTTGTAGGTTTAGGAATCTAAATCTTCTAGCAGACTGACGGGATGGCTGACAGCCAGCCCTGGCAAACAGATATTACAGGTGCTGGTTCAGAGTAACACATATGAAACAAAACGAAAATAAGAAAGAAAAACTTGTAGCACCTTAGAGACTAACAAATTTATTTCAGCATAAGCTTTCGTGGGTTATTACCCACTTCATCGGATGCATGGAATGAAGTGGGTAATAACCCACGCATCCGATGAAGTGGGTAATAACCCACGAAAGCTTATGCTGAAATAAATTTGTTAGTCTCTAAGGTGCTACAAGTTTTTCTTTCTTATTTTCGTTTTGCTGACACAGACTAACACGGCTACTACACTGAAACCTAACATATGAAACAGATCCTTTAAGGCTGGTTCAGCCAGAGTCAAAACTTGATTTATTTTTTTTTAGTAAAGCAAACAGATATGAACTGAATACACACAGGAAGAAGATTGTGCCATTTCTATATAGTCAGATTTCTAATTATAGTCACACTTTAAAGTAGGGAATAAAACTGATTGTAACAGGATAGAGAATGGAAAAAAATGTGGAAGTCACCGTTGTCCATTTAACTGTAAGAGCTATTATCTATAATTAGAATGGAAATATTGTTTAACATATTTTAATATTCATCTCCAAAGAAGAGACACTCACAGTAATAAATATACTGTACAATCACTAGCTCTTAATATTCTGTGCTGCATCTCAATAGAAGGTCAGGTATAACCAGTAGGTTTTCTGATTTAGGATGAAGAGGTGGATACCAAATGGTCAGTGTCATAAAACAGAGAAGATTATCAGACATTAAGTTTGGTACCTTACATAGAGCCTAACTTTTCCATGCACAATTTAAATCAAAATGCTATGCAAGTGAACTGGATGCATACTAGATGCTACAATACACCTTTAAGAAAATATCATATATTCTAGTTGCATGGTATCCCCTGTAGCAACTTTCAATATGCCTGACTAACTTTTCATCCATCTGCCTATAGAATAATCATAGAATCATAGAATATCAGGGTTGGAAGGGACCTTAGGAGGTCATCTAGTCCAACCCCCTGCTCAAAGCAGGACCAATCCCCAATTTTTGCCCCAATCCCTAAATGGCCCCCTCAAGGATTGAACTCACAACCCTGGGTTTAGCAGGCCAATGCTCAAACCACTGAGCTATCCCTCCCAGCCCCCCTGCCAATGCTTCACTTTAAAGTAGCATCTAGTACACATTCATCGTCATGGAAGCCACATGCACATATCAAAAAGAATCCCTGGAAAGTAATTGCAATGATATAATATACACACAAACAGAAGATCCAGATGTATTTTGTTGCTGAGCACAATGGATGCATACTGCAGAAAAAAATCCAGAATGGGATAATGTACAGTATCGTTCATTAAAGAGTTATCTCTACTATGCTTCATAGAAAAAAGTAATTTGCTGAACAACAGAACAGATGATGTATCAAAAATTAATTGAAACTGAGATAAAGGGGGAAATATAATTATATGTTGTTGTACTTTAAAATGTGTTAACTATTAAAATAAAAAATATGGGGGCTTAGTCAGGAGAGCAGCAGTCACACCATACCTGATGCTACTGGACGGAGGAGAAGGGGTAACTGATGAAAGCAGTCAGGTTAAGGGTGAAAACAAAGAGATGAAAGCTTGAAATAGGAAAGAGTATGCATACAAGCAAAGGATAAGATCAGACAGATGTTGGAACGAACCCATAAACTTTTCAGAAAACAAGAAACAATTATTTATGTTAAAAACTGGATCTAACGCTGATTTGAAGAAACTAATCCACATTTCCCAGCATAGAGCACAACATGCTATAGATACAAGTAAACAAATTTAGGCCCTGCTCCTGCAAGTTGTTCTGCAGGGGCAAACCCTAGCACCCACAAAAACATCCACTGAAGAGATTCAGGAGGTCTGCCTATGTGGAGCAAGTTGCAGGGCCCTGGAGATGATATGAATCCAGACTGGACTTTAACTTTCTCCCCTAAACCAAAACCTGTTTACAGGGTTAGACTGGGTCTAATAGCCACCCATTTTGGTAAGTAGAGTACAATAATTATCCTGTCACCCAGCCTGAGAGCCACTCGCTTCCCACAGCTCTGTAATAAGCCATGACTCCCATGTCCCCACATGTACTCTGGATTTGAAGGTCTTATGACAAGGCCAGCCAGTCTAATCATTCTTCTGCTTGATCCATATTGCTGGTGTCTACAGGTGTCTCTTGCTCCAGAGTTCACACGCACTAGATGGGACACAATAGGGGCTGCTATAACTGCTGATTATACAGTGGGATCAAAGGCAAAAGGAAGGTGAGGTCACTCAGCGTCTGCAGGAGGAGTCATAGTACCTGTGAGAGAGAGCTAGACATAGGAATTACCATAGCGATTCAGGCCAGTGGAGAGGTCCATCTAGTTGCAGTATAACATCCTGTCTCCAACAGTGATCAGTACCAGATGTTTTGGGGAAGATGAAAGAAACCCTGCAGGAAGCAGTTATGGGATAATCTGTCTCAGGGAAAGTTTCCCCCAACCCTTATTAATTATTAGTTTATGCTCTGAATCATGGGGATATAGATCCCCTCTACAACTGTTCATTACTTTTTTTGATTCTTGCTATGACAATTCAAATATTCATGTTATCCATATAGTGTCCAATCCTTTTTTGAATCCTATTATTCTCCAACTCCATGAAACTCGTTGCCACATAATTTAACTGAGGCTAATTGAGTTGTATATTTCCTTTTATCAGTTTTAAATATGCTCTCTTTCATGTTCCACTGAATACACTACATTTCTTTGTTTTTATATTCTTGTCTATTTTCCCTTCAAATTCCATTCTCTCATAGTTTCTTCTACAATAGATAAATTGTAGACCTAATTTCCTTCTACTGTAAAATAATGAAGAGGTAAGTGAGTGGTCTACAGCCTATATAAAAATACTGCCGCGAACGAGGAATAGATGCCTAGAGCCGTAAGCCCATAACATGTTTCTAAGGATGGAGAAAGTTCTGAGGGTCATTGTAAAATCATGAAAAAGAAAGGAGAGTAAGCAAGAAATTGAAGAGGGAGCCTGAAAAGATTTGGACAAGTATCCAACCTTCTACAGATTATTTGAACTGCTTTTCATGAGATTTGACCATTGCAGGTTTGTGTAGAGCAGGCCTGCACAACCCGTAAAGCGGCGAGGGCCATATTACTCCAAAGAAAACAGCCGAGGGCCGAAACTAGGGTGACCAGATGCGAGGAAAGTTGTTGAGCAAAAAAAAAAAAAAATACGGAGAAAGACCGGAAATCGGGACAAGCATCGGTCGGGACGCGGGACAAAAGAAGAAAAATCTTGGGACAATCAATCTGCCGCCGGGGGAGAGCGGGGCATCCTGCCCTCCCCCCGGCGCTCCTGCCAGCTCTGGCCGCCCGCTCGGTCCCCTCCACCCACCCCCGCACCCCCGCTCACCTACTTCCCAGAGCAGGGGGACATGGCCACGCTTCCTGGAGCTGGGCTGTACTGAGCATGCTCAGTACATCTGAGCATGCTCAGTACATCAGATCCGCTCCACACCCCCGTGGGCCGCACAGTGAGCCTGCGCGGGCCGCATGTGGCCCGCGGGCCGTATGTTGTGCAGGCCTGGTGTAGAGAGTAACACTCCTTTGTCAGTTTGGGTAGGGAGTCATACAACACATTCTTCAGCTGATTTAAAAAGTGATAGCATTGGAATGTAAAAGGAAATTACAATAATCAAAATATCAGAAGTAGATAAGCAACAATTCTAGTGACAGTTGAATTTAATATTTATAGATAACAGAATATACATACACAAATATTTAAATAGTACAATTTCTGTGTGCATCAAATTTATAAAGTTATTGAAATCGAATACTAGTTCTATTGGAAAAAATATTACATTACTCAGTTAGTGATTATTTATCAGCATTCTAATTTATGTTGCCTTCATTTTATACATTAAAGGGCCAAATCCTATCCTTACACTTGATTATGTAGGGAAGAATTCAGCCCTAAATTAATAAAACTTTTAAAAACACAAAAATATTTCCCCTTTGATGAATCGAATCTGGCATCAAATATTTATTTAGACATAATAAGACACATGAATCAAGGGCAAGCTCAGAGGTAAAGAGGGCCCCATGTATCTTATTTTACCATAATATAAAGTCAGTGTAGAGTAGATAAATGACATAATTAAACCCTTTGTTGCTGTTCTGCACTGCAGCAAATGTGTGGCAGCAGAATTTGAAGCAATGGTGCAGTACACCACCAGGTGCATGGCGTAGCACTGGACATATATGGTAGAGCTGGCATTTCCAGCAGATCGAGGGACGTGATTATTCCCCTCTATTCGGCACTGGTGAGGCCTCATTTGGAGTACTGTGTCCAGTTTTGGGCCCCACGCTACAAGAAGGATGTGGATAAATTGGAAAGAGTCCAACGGAGGGCAACAAAAATGATTAGGGGGCTCGAGCACATGACTTATGAGGAGAGGCTGAGAGAACTGGGATTGTTTAGCCTGCAGAAGAGAAGAATGAGGGGGGATTTGATAGCTGCTTTCAACTACCTAAAAGGGGGTTCCAAAGAGGATGGATCTAGACTGTTCTCAGTGGTAGAAGATGACAGAACAAGGAGTAATGGTCTCAAGTTGCAGAGGGGGAGGTTTAGGTTGGATATTAGGAAAAACTTTTTCACTAGTAGGGTGGTGAAGCACTGGAATGGGTTATCTAGGGAGGTGGTGGAATCTCCTTCCTTAGATGTTTTTAAGGTCAGGCTTGACAAAGCCCTGGCTGGGATGATCTAATTGGGTTTGGTCCTGCTTTGAGCAGGGGGTTGGACTAGATGACCTCCTGAGGTCCCTTCCAACCCTGAGATTCTATGATTCTATGATTCTATGAAAAGGCAGAATTTCCATTCTGTGGGAAAATCCAGAATTCTGAAAACATTTCAATTCTTTCAGAACAAAAAGCTGTTTAGAAATAATTGAAAAGTTTGTTTAGAAAATTTCTAAAGAAAATTGATCCCCTCAGAGCCCATGGTCTGAGGCTCCTGGCTCAGCCTGGACTCCCAGGACTTCAGGCTCTCGGCTCCCCATCAGCTCATTAGGGCTGACAGGGAGTTGGGAGCATAGGAGCCATTGGAGCCACACCTAAGCCAGGACCCTCAGAGCTTGGCAGCCAGGGTTCCCAGACTCAGTCCTCCCACAGTAAGGGTCCCAGAAGCCTTAAGGAGCCTGGAAGCCTTAAAACCTCCTGGAGCTTCCAGGTTTCCTGCCTTGGAGCTAGAACCTGCCTCCTGGCAGGCCCAGATCAAGCTCCATTAGAGCCGGGGCTCCAGAGGCTTCCATGGCTTAGTGGGGCTGCTCTGCAGCCACAGACCCTGGGCACCAGGGGGACCCCCTTCCCAGGGTTCATCAGAAGTTTGTCAAACCCAGTAGATTTCTGAGAAACACTTCAGATTCAATGAATTGGCATTTTCCAGCTAAACCCCATTTCTTCAGCAAATTACAGACCAGAGCTAGAAAGTAGTTTATTAGTCAGCAATCAAATATTTGACTTTATTTAAACCGGGTCAATCACACAGTGTGCTGATCTTTAAAGTTTCAGCACCCCTGACAGTTAAGCACAAGTACCATGAACAAAGGAGAGCCAGCAGCAAACCCCCAAAGCGTAAGTAAGGAGTAGCAAACTGTACAGTGCAGAATAAAACAAAATCTCACCCATATTTCAGGAGTGTGTCCTAACCACTGAGCTAGGGGGTACATCACTCTTAGGCTACGTCTACACTACCCGCCCTATTCGGCGGGTAGCTATCGATGTTCTGGGATCGATTTATCGCGTCTCGTCTAGACGCGATGAATCGATCCCAGAGCCGCTCCCCGTCGACACCAGAACTCCAACTCCGCGAGCGGCGGAAGCGCTGTCGACGGGGGAGCCTGCCTGCTGCCGTGTGGACCGGGGTAAGTACCTTTTGAAATCGATCTAAGATATTCGACTTCAGCTATGTTATTCACGTAGCTGAAGTTGCGTATCTTAGATCGATTCCCCCCCCCCCCCAGTGTGGACCAGCCCTTAGTGTGTCTGATTGAAGCTGTTGCACTTTGTATCCAATACCTGAATAGTCATCGGGCCAGAGAGAGTAAGCGATATGGACTCTACAGTCTGGTGGTTAGGGCACTCACTTGATGGGGGAAGACTCAAGTTCATATCCCTGGGTCAATGACTAATTTATACACAGTAAATGGCACTATTTTAAGACTACTCTGGAAGGGAAAGAGAAAGTTGCAGAGATCTCCTTTTGTCCATTGTAAGAATTTGTCAAGGCGCTTGGATATCACTGTAGTGGGCATAGTATACAAGAAAGATAGATTAGGTAGACAAGTCTTTTAAATGTAGTCAAACATTCCTTCCTCTCCCAAAAATCCCCACCCACACCTTAGTAAAAAAACAAAAAACAAACAAAATGTGAATGGATAACTAAAAATAATCATGATTGCCGGGACTATTCAAAGAGACCTAATGGAATAGCTTCAGCCAGAAGAAGTAGGTCAGAGAAGCATGGTATATAATACACTGGCTGTGGTCAGTCTCCCTCTAGTGACTTGCCCCAGTGACCAATGAATGTGGAACTGCAATAGATATTAAATATTTGTATTAGAGGAAGAAAATGAATGAATGAATGCCAAATTCTGACCTTAGAAGCATACACAGCTCCTTTTAAGTCAGTGGGAATTGGATGTTCATACCTGAGGGAAGAATTTGGCCCTTTGTATTTGGGGGTGAGAAGGTAAATGGGGATCATACAAGGAACAAAACTAGGGCAGAAATAAGGCAGACACTCAGGAATGTTGCAGAAAGTAGGGGAAAAGAAAAATGGCATTGAATGACAGCAAGTTAGAAGGGGGACTTCAAAGGACTCTCTGAATGGCACCAACAGTGTGAAGGAAAGAATGGGTGCATTGAAGCATAATAATCAGAGATAAGGAGAGTGATAGATCAACACAAAATATTTAAAATACAGAAAACAAAAAATGAAGTCAATTGCACAAATAATCATGAGATTAAAAAAATATAATTAACAATGAACCGACAATGTGGATATTAAATTAGTACATCAATATATAAATAATGTGGAAGCACCAATAAAACCAATACCCTACGGAACAACAATTTTAAGTCTAACCAGAAGCAAAGCAAGAGATGAACAGAAAAAAACATTTACTTGCTACAAGCTACTTCAATCTCCTTGCCCAATGCGGCTTTCTTGTAAGAATTCAAATAAGACAAAATAAGGTTCTCTTTCCCCAAAACAAAACTTTCAGAATTTGTTCTAGTAAAACTAAATACTTCCTATCTTCTCGCAAAAAACACTAACTCTCAATAACAGAACAAGTTTCTCCGATCTCTCCATAAGTGGCTCTGAATGGTTTTCCTGAACACCACATTATTAAATAGTGCTGGTCAAATATTTTTGGTTTGTGGAAATTTGAAATTTCAACTTTTCAATCCCAATTTGGGAAATAAATTTTTCAGTATTTTGAAAAATTTTGCAAGTAAAAGCTGGGGAAAGCTATTTTCTGCCCAGCTTTACCAGTAAGTTCAAGTTTAACCTAACTGAAGTGTCATGAATCAAAAAGCTGAAAAGTTAAATATAAAAAAGGAGACAGATAAACATCCACTTCATTTCCCTGTTACTGTAGCATTGTTTTATACAGTATTTTTTCCAGTCCATTTTCAATAGTGTGTTTACTTGCCCTGAGCCTTCAGAGAAAAACTACAGCCTGGCTACCTCCAGATCTCCTATATTACAGAAAGGATACTGATTACATACTTCTCTTATTTCCCTATCTTGTCATGTCAGAAGCTAGGACTAGTAATATGGCTGCTGTTTTGGACTACATATCCCAGTCTGCCCTGCTCTTCAAGTTCTGAGAAGGAAACTGGTAGAACCCACCAGGACCTCTCATCATTGCGGTGGAGAGTAGAGTTTCAGCCCATCCTATCCATGGGACTCCAAACGAGGGCTGTAAAGCCAGCATCAGCAGCTTTGGCTTCTCAGGGAAATCCAGACCACTTCTCTCTCAGTGACAGTGTCACCTAATGCCACAGGCAAACCTGGATTGGAGTAATACTAGCCCAAGAGATTTTCCCTTAAATTTCAAAGGGTCTGTACACCCAGTTACAGTCTGTAAATGCCATTAATATGCTACTGCTTCCTCTTTTAGGTCATGATACAGATCCTGAACAAGTCAGCTACCAACTCCAATCCCTTAATATGCACCTCGCCACCATCTTGATACACTGTATCATCAGAAGGTAATGAGGGGAGAGTTATAAGATTTAATCATGATAATGGATTAAGTTGTCGGGGCAATTTTCTAGAGGGAAACCACATATATTGGTGTTATGACTGTTTGCCCATTCTCCATTATTATTTATTCCCTGTATAGTGCTGGTATGATAGATATTAAGTTTGTTTTATGTCAAATTCCATACTGAAATTAGATGTTCATTGCTTTAAAGTTCTGGCACAGTGTCAGCTAGCGAACTGCACCTGTCTTAATTTATATTTATTGTACAAGAAAATTCTAGTTATTCTCTGGCATCACTGTAGCAACCAAATACTTTAAATATTCAGAGTCAGTTTACAGTCTGATAAAAGTACAATTCAAAATACAAAGCAATTCTTGGCTGTACTATTCTATGAAATACAAGCAATCCTGTAGTGCATTGCTATTGCAGTAACATGCAATGGAATGATCAAGGGGCAATATGGAAAACATATGTGCAAATAAGTTTTGTTAGCTTACATATTGTTTTAATATGTCTTATGAAACTGGTGCCTCTCAAAAAAACAAACAATTTCTTTCCATGAAATACATTCCATACTACTTCCCATGTAGTGTATTCTGTACTGGTAGTCAGGCTATTAGTATTTTAGGGCTGAGAAGTATAAAATTACAGTGTGTCCAAAAGGAACAAAACCAGACTGTGCATTTCCAAATTGCTACTCCTATTCCATGTGCCTACTCTCAATTTATTATTCCAAGGGTGTATTCATCTGAAGCAGCCTCAAAACCTCTAATGAGGATAATTAAGTAGGCAATTGTTTTTTCCATAGAAAAAGATTACTACAAGACAACAAAATGCGCACATTTTTACATTGCCATTCTCACAGGATAGCATTTTATATTAAAATCAAAGCAGGCTTCCTCAATTAAAATAAAAGGTCCTCAGGTCAAACCATAAAATAAAAAGCAGAGCCCACAAATGAGTTGCATCTCTGGAAGTGTGAAAAGTGGGGTTGTTCGGTATAGTGCATGGCAGAGACATGAATACAGATACTAAATGACAAATACTATGGGTGAAAGGCACGGAAGCATCTAATTAGTTAGGAAGGTATCATTGGTGTGCATGCCTTCAATTTTGTGTCCAATAATGTCTTGGACTGATATGCATGTGGAACAGATACTTTATTGCTTATTCATTCTGTAATTGAACAGTTAATGTTTTAAGCTGTGTGATGGCAGGGTTTTTTTTTTTGCGGGGAGGGAATTGGTCATTTCCTTTTTAAAATACAAGAGAAGTTTTAATAGGTCACTTCACTTTTATTTGTTAGCTTGTTTTCAATGAGATATTCTTGCCTCTTGCAATGGAAAGCTCAGGTGAAGCCTATTTGTTATTTTAGGGTAAGAATAAGGAAATGAGCTTCTTGAAGAAAGTGGTTTGAGGGTCATGAATAACCACTCAGAGGCAAGAGAAGAGTCCAAAAGGTACTTTGTGTCCCCCCCCCCCCAGAAGATTTAAAAGTGATAGAGAGGAGGAAGAGGAACATCTACTGAGCAGCACTCTGTGGCCAAGTCAAACAAATAAAAATATTAGTTAGCCCCTTTTTTATTTGGAATTACAAAATGACCTCAATTTCTCAAACATTAATTATTTATATGTATTTGCTGTCTCGAGTTTTCAGCCTATGAATTGCCTGTGAACTGCTTCAGTGTAAATATTCCTTGTTCGTGGTGTGCAATTGGACATCTACATAAGAACGGCCCTACTGGGTCAGACCAAAGGTCCATCTAGCCCAGTATCCTGTCTTCTGACAGTAACCAGTGCCAGGTGCTTCAGAGGGAATGAACAGAACAGGCAATCATTAAGTGATCCATTCACTGTTGCCCATTCTCTGGCAAACAGAGACTAGGGACACTATCCCTGCTCATCCTGGCTAGTAGCCATTGATGGACCTATCCTCCATGACTAGGGCCCTACCAAATCCATGGTCCATTTTGGTCAATTTCACGGTCATAGGATTTAAAAAATTGTAAATTTCCTGATTTCAGATATTTAAATCTGAAATGGCATGGTGTTATAACTATAGGAGTTCTGATTCAAAAAGGAGTTGTGGGGGGTGGGTCACAAGGTAATTGTAGGAGGGGTTGAAGTACTGCTACCCTTATTTCTGCAGCGGTGCCATCAGAGCTGGGCAGCCAGAGAGTGGCGGCTGCTGGCCGGGAGTACAGCTCTGAAGGCAGAGATGCCGCCAGCAGCAGCACAAAAGTAAGGGTGACATGGTATGGTATTGCCACCCTTACTTCTGCGCTGCTGCTGGCATGGGTCCTACCTTAACGTAACCAGTGGAAGTGGACATTTCCCGACGTGTCAAGATCAGGTTAATATTACCCCAAATGTTACATAGTTCTATTATATCCTCTTGTTGTTTTTAGAGATTATGTGACTTTTAAAAGGGGGAATTCCTACTTACTAAGTTTCACTATTGATAGTTTACTTGTTCCTCCCACGTCCTCTCTGGAACCCTTCTCATGCTCTAAATACTATAACCACTTCATGATCAGCAGGATTATATACATACAATAGATTGTATTATCTCATTGCTGGAACAGGAGTATGAGAAGAAGAATAAAAGAAAAACAGAGGGTTTACTATCCAAAAGTATTATTAAAATAGCTTTTTTGGGGGAGGCAAAGAAGAGTTAATAGCACATGGCCTGAGTGGCTGCCCCTCCTCCCATGCGGACACAAAATCTTTTTCTCAGAGTAGATCCTATCCCTTGGAGGGAAATATTTCAACAAAAGAAAATAGGACAGAAGAACAGCAGAGAGGGTAAGTTTGGATCTGCATGCCCTGCCCCCCTACAAACACGAGACTACATCACTTTTAGGTGCAGGACCATAGTTCCCTTCCCCACAGCCACTTTGAAGCACAGACACCTCAGCAATTCTTCATCTCCTGCTGCCTCTTTTGAAGTCTCTTCCATCTGCCTAAAGGAGAGACTTCACTAGGGTCTGCAGGAAACTGGAGCAGCAATAGCTTGTTTTTATGGGCGCAAGATATTTATAAATGTTCAGCTGCAACAGAGTTGAGGGAGATATTGGATAGAAGAAATGGGGCATGAGCTGGAGGTAAGGTGAGAGGTGATAAGTAGGAAACAAATCCAGGTGAAAGTAACTTAAAGGACTTACTGGTACGCAGGGTGGCTGGGCTCCTGGGCAAGGTGTGGGGGTGGCTCTGGGCTCCCGGAAGGGGCAGGGTCTCAGACGGAAGGGGCGGGGCTGGGGCCAGACTCCCCCAGCCAGCCCTTCAGCACTGTCCGGCCCGTGCAGCTCGGGGCTCCGGCGGCGATTTAAAGGGCCCAGGGCTCCAGCTGCTGCCGTGGTAGCAGCGGCCAGGAGCCCTGGGGCTGCGGCAGCGATTTAAAGGGCCTCAGGCTCTGGCCGCGGCCAGGAACCCCAGCCCCTTTTAAGTCGCCAGGCCCCAGGGCAGCTGCCCCTTTTAAGTCGCCAGGCCCCAGGGCAGCTGCCCCTTTTGCTCCCCCATCCCTGTCAGCAGCCCTGCTGGTACAGTCCTTAAAGTGCTGCCGTGGCAGTGCTTTAATGTTGGCTGGGTACCAGCTTGTACCAGCAGCCACTTTCTTACCGATACGCCATACTGGCCCGTACTGGCTTACTTTCACCTCTGAAACAAATAAGCATTATTTAATCTCACTACTACAGGGGTGAATTGCCCCTCCCCAAGAAGTCTTATGTCCTTCTGCCAGGACGAATTGACAGCAGCAAGGGCCAGGTTCAGTACATAGGGGTTCCCTTCTCAACAACGCAATGCAAAACCGGCTCGAGCCCCCACCCAGTAACCTGGGAAAATCTTATACACACCCCTGGGCGCCTCAAAGAGGCAATACTTCCCCTCTCGCAAGCACAGAGCCTCGGTGTAACAGAAATCTTTAATAGCAGCAGGTAAACGACACCAGCCTTAAATTGGGAAAACACCGCAACTAGGATCCATAAACCAAACTGTGAGCAAGACCCACCCCAGCCAGTTGGGCCATGCCCTGTCCCTTGGGTTCTTGAGTCCAGCAACCCAAAAGTCACCCAAAGTCCCCAAAAGTCCAAGAACCCAAAAGTCCAGTCCCAGAGTTCAAAAGTTCATCTGCAGGGTGCTACACGCCACCCGCCTGGGCAGCAATGGGAAAGGGGGAGGTAAGGGGCACCTTACGTGGCGTGAAGATGATTGCCTCACCCCTCCGTGGGGCTTCGCTCTGCTCCGCCAGCTGTCCCGCAAGCCGCTACAGCTGTCCCCACGAACTGCTCCGCCCCGCCAACAGCGCCGCTCCACCAGCCGTCCTGCAAGCTGCTCCAACTGCAACCACGAACTGCTCCGCTCCGCCAGCAGCACCGCTCCGACTGTCCTCACGAACTGCTCTGCTTTGCCAGCAGCGCCACACCATCAGCTGTCTTGCCAATTGCTCCACCAGCCACTCAGCAATTTATCATCAGGCTCCCCCACTACTTAACACAGTGCTCAGTGATTTCAGCTCATAAGACTTTTAGCTCTTTAGTGATTTCAGCTTGTAGTTTAGGGGAGCCCTAGTGCTCATTTGCACTATTAGCCCAGTGATTTCAATTCAGCAGCCTGAAACCAGACTCTCAAGGAACTCAACATTAGCTCTGATATTCCACAGTGGAGAGAGGAGGAGACACTGCAATTGGTGTCTCAGACCCTCACAAAGGGGGCCTACACCACCAGGTATTAATATCCATCCCCAGCCTCTCTCAATTCACTGGGCTTTGGAACCCATGTCCCTTGGCTGGCGAGTGCTGTTTAGCTAATGGCAAGTTCCCCTTTATCATGACAAAAGGCCAAGTACAGTTCCACTGTCCATGATTTACATAAGCAGTATAACAACAGTTTATTCTTCCTGCCCCAATAACAGAAATTCCTGCCCCAATACAGAAAACTGGGGATCCTACAGCAGCCCAAAATGCCCATTTGGGCCACTATGGTTCGTACCAGACAGGGTGGGTGTGCCTATGCAAATTGGATCAGCCCCTGGAGTACTTTGCCACGACTCGCCACCAGATGTCAGGGTGGAGTTCATCCTGACTCTGCTTACACTTATTAATGTCTAAATTATCTCCAGCTACACACTGAAAACAATACCCCAACACCAACAAAATGTCTGAAGCATCACTATGCTAACCCAAGCTTTCATCTGGTGCCTTGTTCTTTATGACTCCTTCCTAAACTTTGTCTTCCCCTCATCTACCATGTCTCTACTCAGACTGTGAGACCTTCAGGGTCTTATGAAACTTTATTGGTCTGTATGATACAGTAACATTTGGACACTAGGGCATGCACAAAAGGCCCAATGAAGAGGACAATGTGAGCACAAACTAGGAGCCATTTAGTTTGTGCTCAGTGTCCACATGGGGGAGGAGGGTTACAGAGCAGCACTTTGGGGCACACCGCTAGTCAGACGCTGTAGTTTGAACTCCAAGGCAGTGCAGAAAAACCCAGAATTCCCAGGTTCAACCACATATAGCACAGTCAAGTGCATAATTACATGTGCATTAGAGGTATATAGAAAACAGCACAATAGAATCCTTCTTGGCAACATTGTTTTCAGTGCACTCTGAGTCCCTATGCTTAGTGAATGACTGTAGGCTCAAGGGCAGCCACACTATCTCCTTTCCCCTTATTTTAGCGGGATTCTTAAAGGGGAGCATCAGAGTTACCAGGCAAACTGCACCTGTGACCTCACAGATCTCAGGCTATTACTCAAGGTGGAATCATGTGATTCTCCCACTCAGACTGGGTATTTGCTTGTAGTACCCTGTATATCAACTGTGATCAACTGAGCAGGTCTTGATTTACGTCCGGACCCTTCACTTCTGTTCTCTCTGAGGCAATCACAGTGGTAATTAGCAGTCAGGCAGCTTCTTAAAGCAGAGTATCATTTCTTCAGAACAAAAGCATTTAAGAGAAAATGTATCTTAAATAATAAAACGGACTGTATGCATAGCGAGATTTTCCCTAAGGCTCACCATTCCCTGGATCTGGGGAGGCCCAGCTCCTCTAGACTCCTCCCCACAGCTTGTCTCCCTAGACATCTGCTCACAAGATTCTTGTGAAGAGGGTTACAAGACACTTTAATTGTTTGGAGCCCTTTAATCAGGTAGTTCTGTCTCTAGAAAAACAAGGTTTGCAACTCACTGGAGACAGAGGACACAGGATTCTTGAAACTAACAGCTTGGCCCCTCGTCTTTCTAGGGTGATATCTAGATGGCATTATCTGGGAAGCTACTGAGTTGCTTTCCTGTTTGTGCTGCCCACGGCCCCTATTGAATCCAAGTATTACAGTGTGTAACAGCATTCCACTACCCCGATATAGAAGTTATTCATCGTCTCTCAATAACTAGGTTACATACCAATATTCTTACACAGCAGCTCCTTTTGTATTCACAACTTTATTACATACCAGCTTTACTTGTGTCACAAACAGGACCTTCCTTTCCTTGATGTAAGCCTCATCCAACTGCCTCTGAGGTCAATGGAAAGACTCATTCACTTCAATTGGAGTTGGATCAGGCCCTAAAATGGTGAGGGGAGCACACACGTCACATAAGGACGGTCCTACACAGAGTGAAAGGCACTTTCCAAGCAGGACTATATTTTCTATCCAATTTGACTAGAAACTTAGCCCAGTCTGGCCCATTAAAATGTTGACATGGTACGGTAGTAATAGGATTTCCTTTTTTAAAACCTCTATAAATTGGCCCCTAAAACGTTCTAAAAAATGTTCCAATACTCTTGAAAGCCTGGAGTTGCTATAAAATATAACAAATAATATTCTGTTACCTAGTACTATTATCTGATATCAACTCATGAAGAAAACATAGGAAAGTGGAACCTGAAACAGATTTTATCTTGGGAGTGGTGCAGAAAGCGTAATGGCACACAGTACTATATATTGGCCAATGGATGAAGGACACATTTTCTCATGGCTCACAATAAAACATTACAAAATGTTCTCCCACATTCAATATATGTACTACTGTGCTCTGCAACAAGAAACTAAAATACATAATGAACTAGACCAAAATGTTGATTGTATCATTCTAATCCCAGTATGTGCAACAGAGACCCAGAAACAAGCAGTAACGGTTTTGCAAGTCAGGATTTGCAACCATAGCAATATTGCCAAAAGCATTGGGGTATTCCAATTCTATTCTTTACTAAACATAGCAGTCTGTTCAGACAGTACAGCCATACATAAAGCCACAAGGGGCCTCTGGATTCTAGTAGTCCTCTCTATCCCCAGCCCACCCAGGACAGGTTGAAATGCTATGTACAAGATATGGTGCACTACTATATTATGTCAGGTACACGCTCATTCATTTTGAGAGAGCTGAGACACTAATAACTTGAGCTCCCTGGAGATAATTGGGACATCTTCCCTTTTATCTCAACCCTGATTGGATCACACTAAGTTACCCTCCATTCCTTTACAAAACAGGAAATAGTTGTCTGTCTCCTTCCCCACCTATGCGAGCCCCCAAATCCATGCTGGGAGAGCAACTTGGGCCAGCTTCGACTGGTGGATAGGAAAGAGAAACTGAGGCTTGGGCCACACAATTCAAGGCCATGCTGAACGACTCTGGAGGGGGCCCCAAGTTTGCTTGACACAGCCCTTTCCTAAACTAGAAACCCAGTTACAGTCATTTCCCTTTGGAATTCTTAGCCTGCTGTGCCTTTTCAGACAGTTCCAGAGCATGCAGTTTAGCGTATTTTGTAGCGTAATGCTAATTCACAACTGTACCAGACATTTCCCCTTGGGGACTGGATCTCAATTTGATTTCATTAGTTTTGTCAGTTTGCCCATCATATTAGACAAGGCTGGATTGACTGAGTCACAAACATCCCAACTACAAAGAACAAGAGTGGCACGCCTTTATCCAGCACATAGGCATTGAGAACACAATAAGAACTACTTCGCATTGCCCATGCAAGAGTTGGGCACCAAAGAGAACACAGATTCTAATCATGCTGAAGAGATAGTCCACATGGTAGTGCATGGTGCAGGCAGAGTAAAATGTCCTTCCTGTCAATTTGGACAGCAAGTACAAGTGCAAATACAGTCAGGTCTTCGTGGGTCTAAGCAGATATTCTCCCTTCTGTAAAAGGCACAGAGTCTGTTTTGACATTTGAAAAAGACACCTAAAATGATCGGACTTTAGTCAAGCATCAGAATAAAGCTATTAATTATGTAGGCACTATATAACTTAGATACTGCAACACAGTTAGGCATAGTAAAGAAAAGATGCCTCTTTTGCACTTATTGATCAGCTTCATTTTTAAGCCACTTTGGTGTTTGCTGTGAAGTACTAATTTTTATTTAGTTCTCTCTCCTGATGAAGAGAAAGTATAATGGACTGACTGCTCTTGGCCTCTATTTCTCTAGAAGACTAGACAAGCTATGGTGAATTACATGTACCCAAGAGAGTAGATGATTTTCACCCAGCATTTTGGTCTCTAAGGGTACGTCTATACTACAGAATTAGGTCGAATTTATAGAAGTCGATATTTTAAAACCCGAATTTATGGAATCGATTGTGTGTGTCCCCACTAAAGAGCATTAAGACCATGAGGTCGATTGACTGTGTCCACAGTAGCGGGGCTAGCATCGACTTTCGGAGCATTGCATTGCGGGTAGCTATCCCACAGTTCCCGCAGTCTTCGCCGCCCATTGGAATTCTGGGTTGCGATCCCAAAGCCTGATGGGGCAGAAAACATTGTCGCTGGTGGTTCTGGGTACATGTCGTCAAGCCATCAAACGTCCCTCCCTCCCTCCGTGAAAGCAATCTTTTTCGCGCCTTTTTTCCGGGGTTTCCGTGTTTGCTATGGAAGCCTGCTCAGCTCACAATTACCGTACATCTCCAGCGTACACCTGGACATTAGGTCTAGTGGGGATTCAGTCACGCTATAATACGGGCAGAGGGATAGCTCAGCGTTCTGAGCGTTGGCCCGCTAAACCCGGGGTTGCGAGTTCAATCCTTGAGGGGGCCATTCCGCCTGAGGCTGGTAGTCGCGGGACTACACAGCAGAAGCTCCTTGCCTTCTAGCTGCAGATGGTGCAATATGCCATAAATGGTTGTGGTCGTGGGACCATACAGCAGAAGCTCCTTGCCTTCTAGCTGCAGATTGTACAATATGATTGGAATTCGTGTGCTCCTGGCCGGCGGCCTATGGTGTGGCTGGCCAGGGGCACTTGGACATAAATGGGAGTGACCAGAGTGACTCTGGTCATTCTCTTTTTTACGTTTTGTTTAAGGGAGATTCAGTACTGCCTGGAACACGGGCGGAGGGATAGCTCAGCGGTCTGAGCGTTGGCCCGCTAAACCCGGGGTTGCGAGTTCAATCCTTGAGGGGGCCAGGAGATGATGATGGATATCAAGCATATTGTACCATCTGCTGCTAGAAGGAAATGAGCCTAACCCTTGCTCCCCCCTCCCTCCGTGAAAGCAACTGAGGGGGGAGCAAAAAATCCTTTCGCGCCTTTTTTCATATGGGCGCCATATTGCTGACTCCATTGTTATCCACCCGCCGCTTCTGCTGCCACTCTGCTGTCCTGCAAACAGCATACCAGGGAAAGCATGGAGCACGATCAGATCACCGCGGCTGTTCTCGCCATTATGAACACCACGCGCATTGTCCAGGAGTATATGGAGAACGAGAACCAGGAGCTGCTAGAGCTACAGCAGGCGAGGAGGCGACAGCAGCGCCCTGAGGACAGTGATGAGGACATGGACACAGACCTCTCTCAAAAAAGGCCCCCCCGCAAGGTGGACATCATGGTGGTAATGGGGCTTGTTGATACAGTGGAACGCTGATTCTGGGCCCGGGAAACAAGCACAGACTGGTGGGACCACATAGTGCTGCAGGTCTGGGATGAATCCCAGTGGCTGCGAAACTTTCGCATACGTAAGGGCACTTTCATGGAACTTTGTGAGTTGCTTTCCCCTGCCCTGAAGCGCAAGAACACCAAGATGAGAGCAGCCCTCACAGTACAGAAGCGACTGGCGATAGCCCTGTGGAAGCTTGCAACGCCAGACAGCTACCGGTCAGTCGCGAATCAATTCGGAGTGGGAAAATCTACAGTGGGGGCTGTTGTGATGGAAGTAGCCAGGGCGATCACCAAGCTGCTGGTACCAAGGGTTGTGAGTCTGGGAAATGTGCAGCTCATACTGGATGGCTTTGCAGCAATGGGGTTCCCGAACTGTGGAGGGGCAATAGACGGAACCCGTATCCCTATCTTGGCACCGGACCACCAAGCCAGCGAGTACATAAACCGAAAGGGTTACTTTTCAATAGTGCTGCAAGCACTGGTGGATCATAAGGGACGTTTCACCAACATCAATGTGGGATGGCCGGGAAAGGTACATGACGCTCGCATCTTCAGGAACTCTGGTCTGTTTCGGCTGCTGCAGCAAGGGACTTTCTTCCCAGACCAGAAAATAACCGTTGGGGATGTTGAGATGCCTATAGTTATCCTTGGGGACCCAGCCTACCCCTTAATGCCATGGCTCATGAAGCCATACACAGGTAGCCTGGACAGTAGTCAGGACCTTTTCAACTATAGGCTGAGCAAGTGCAGAATGGTGGTGGAATGTGCATTTGGGCGTTTAAAAGCTCGCTGGCGAAGTTTATTGACTAGGTTAGATCTCAGCGAAAACAATATTCCCATTATTATTACTGCTTGCTGTGCGCTCCACAATATCTGTGAGAGTAAGGGGGAGACGTTTATGGCGGGGTGGGAGGTTGAGGCAAATCGCCTGGCCACTGGTTATGCGCAGCCAGACACCAGGGCTATTACCAGAGTACAGCAGGGTGCGTTGCGCATCAGGGAAGCTTTGAAAACCAGTTTCATGAATGGCCAGGATGCTGTGTGAAAGTTCTGTTTTTCCCCTGTAATGAAAAGCCCCGCCCCTTCATTCACTCTACTTCCCTTTACCCAAACCGCCCTGCCCTCCCCCCCGCGATCACCGCTCGCAGAGGAAATAAAGTCATTGTTGCTTAAAAATCATGCATTCTTTATTAATTCGTAAAACAAAGAGGGGGAACTATGGGGGTAACTGCCACAGTCTCCCGGGATAGCTGGTGGAGGAAGGGAAGCACCAGGATGGGTGGTGGAGGAGGGGATGAGGGAAGGACAAGGACACACAGCACTTTAAAACTTATTGAATGCCAGCCCTTTCTTGCTTGGACTGTTCTCTTGGCTTGAGTGGTTGGGTGCACGGAGGCCGCCCAAACGCGTTCTTGGGCGTATTGGGGATGAGGTTATGGGACTCGGGAAGGAGGGCTGTTGGTTACACAGGGGCTGTAGCGGCGGTCTGGGCTCAGGCGGCCTTTCCTGAACCCTACGCCTTTCCTCAGCCATAAGCCGGAGGATTTCCGTTTGATCCTCCAGTAGCCTCAGAATTGCATCCTGCCTTCTCTCTGCATGCTGACGCCACCGACTCTCTTCATCACGCCACCTGTCCGCGCGATCAAAATCTGCCTTCCTGGACTCCGACAGTGTCTGCCTCCACGCATTCTGCTGGGCAGCTTCAGTGTGGGAGGATTCCATGAGTTCTGAGAACATATCATCTCGATTCCTTTTTTTTTTACTTCTAATCTTCGCTAGCCTCTGGGACGGTGATGAAGGGGGTGGCGTTGAAACATTTGCAGCTGCGGGAGGAAACAAACGGGAGAGGAGTAGTTTAAAAGACACATATTAGAGAACAATGCTCCAAACATTACATATCACATGTGCATTTGGTCCAAGGTTGCACTTTGCCTGTTATATTGAGGGTCTGCCGGTTTGGTGTGAGAGATCACACAAGCAGGTCCGGCGGGCAACAGAATTCGGCTTGCACACAGCCATGGTAAGCCACAGTCTATAGGCTTCTTTAACCTTCATAACAGGTGGGAATGTTTTCAAACAGCAACCCCCTCATTTCCCATAACAAACAGCCTTTGGGCTGGCAATTTAAAACTGGTTGGCAATTGAAAAGGGAGGGGCGGCGGTTTTCGGGTTAACGTGCAGCGCGAACCTAATCGACACCCCACACACACAGACACACATCCAAGATGTTCGCTGTTCCCCCTCCCCCCACCGCGTGGGTCACAGCGGGGAAGATTTCTGTTCAGCCACAGGCAAACAGCCCAGGAGGGACGGAGCCCCTCTGAATACCCCCTTAATAAAATTCCCCTATTTCAACCAGGTGACCATGAATGATATCACTCTTCTGAGGATAACACAGACAGATAAAGAACGGATGTTGCTTGAATGCCAGCAAACACCGGGACCATACGCCGCCATGCTTTGCAAAGCAATGATTCCAGACTACGTGCTACTGGCCTGGCGTGGTAGAGTGTGTTACCACGGAGCACAGGATAAGGCTGCCCTCCCCAGAAACCTTTTGCACAGGCTTTGGGAGTACATCCAGGAGATCTTTCTGGAGATGTCCCCAGAGGATTTCTGCTCCATCCCCGAACATGTTAACAGACTTTTCCAGTAGCTGTAGCTGTACTGGCCGCGAATTAATCATTAAACACGCTTGATTATAAAACATGTATTAATTAACAGAGGTACACTCACCAGAGGTCCCTTCTCCTGCATCGAGCACGCCTTGGGTGGGTTCGTAGGGTACTGGCTCCAGGGTGACAAAGAGTTCCTGGCTGTCGGGGAAAAGGGCTTCTCCGCTTCCTTGCTGTGTCTGGGCGCTATTTTCAGCATCATTATCATCATCATGCTCCTCTGTGGTTTCTGATGATCCACATACGGAGTCATACCACATGGGTGGGTCAGTGCTGGCTGCACCTCCTAGAATGGCATGCAGCTCATCATAGAAGCAGCATGTCTGGGGCTCTGACCCAGAGCGTTTGTTTGCATCTCTGGCTTTTTGGTAGGCTTGCCTGAGCTCCTTAATTTTAACGCGGCACTGTTGCGCGTCCCTGTTGTAGCCTCTGTCCTGCATGCCCTTGGAGACTTTGGCATATGTATTGGCGTTTCTTCTTTTGGACCGTAGCTCTGCTAGCACGGTTTCATCTCCCCATACAGCGATCAGATCGCGTACCTCACGCTCGGTCCATGCTGGAGCTCGTCTTCGGTTCTGGGACTCCATCATGGTCACCTCTGCTGATGAGATCTGCGCTCACCTGCAGCTCACCACGCTGGCCAAACAGGAAATGAAATTCAAAAGTTCGCGGGGCTTTTCCTGTCTACCTGGGCGGAGCATTGGAGCTCAGACTGCTGTCCAGAGCGGTCAAATGTTGCACTGTGGGATAGATCCAGGAGGCCAATACCGTCGAATTGCGTCCTCACTAAGCCTACATCGATTTGGCAATATCGCTTTAAGCGCTAATCCCCTCGTTGGGGGTGGAGTGGCGAGATCAATTTTAAGAGCCCTAGAAGTCGATGTTAAGGGCTTCGTCGTGTGGACGGGTGCACGGATCAATCGAAATAACGCTAATAAATTCAACCTAAACTCGTAGTGTAGACCAGGGCTAACAGCATAACGATTTACACACTTCCTCCTCATTTACTTCTATTTCTTACAAAGACCAAAACCACCTTATTCCATCAATCCTGGGGTGGTGGGAAGCTCAGGCTCACTTTGAAATCTGGGTTTTCTATTTATGTACAATGTTTTCTTTTTAAAGAGGACATTCCATTAACAGGAAAACTAACTTCCTCATCAGCCAATTAGAGACACAAAGTGGGTGAAGTAATATCTTTTATTGGACCAACTACACTGCATCATCAGCCAATTAGCATTCCCGAGCATTCTGAAAGATTCCTAAAACAACATTTAGCCCTTGAAAACAGAATCTTGTGTGCTGATCAGCTGAAGAGCAGAGATTTACAATGAATTAAAAAAAAAAGTAACCAGGGGCACAGTATGTGGGCATTTTATATACCCCTGCCATACAGTTATACCTTAGATATTCTTAATAAAATACAAGAGTTTTGTCTTAAGGACTTCATAGCCTTCCTGAAAAGCAAGCATACAATGCACCGGGCTTGGACTCAAGAGATCTGGGTTCAGAACCTGGCTCTGTCAAACTTTTTGTGTGACCTTGAGCAGGTCACCAAGTCTCTCTGGGTATTTTTCCCCCATTTGTAAAATGGGGCTAATAAAAGTTTGCTTCCTCACAGATGTGTTACAGGAATGAATTCATTAACATTTATGACATGCTCAGATACCACAGTGATGAGTGCCATAGCTAAACCTATCAATACATACTAACTTAATCTTGTATTACCTTTGTCTTTGTCGAGCAGATCCCAGCTTCCAAGTGCTTGTACCTTATTTGTTCCAAAACAATTTGCCTAGTTTAGATTTTTGTTAAACTTCATCCAATAGAAAGTAGTGTCAATGGCCTGAAATTAATGATTGACCCAAGGGAATGCTCCTTCAAGCCTGTATCAGTTGAATAACTGCAACTAGTCCATTTACTGCATTTTCCATAGGTTCATTTTAAACAAATCCTCTGTTCCAACTCCTGTAGCGTAATACTCTAAAGATTGTGCCCTGGGGTGCTGGTGCTGTCTTAAACACTTTGTTTACATAAAACGTTTTCTTCTTATTGTCTGCAAGCAATTGTAAAACAATCGGGGAGGTGGGGGTGAGGGTTAAATATTTGAATTGAGGTTGCTATTTGGTAACAGTTCTCTAAAGAGCAGATAGATGTACAATTTTCACAAGATAGAAAAAAAATCAAGCATTTCAAAAACTACAGAAATCTTTACACACAGACAGTATAATGTTGGACTGTCTACCTTGAGCACCAAGTTTAGATAACTGATACGGGAAGATTGCCAGAAGGTCTGAGGGTTGAAAATCACAAGAAACCAGTGATGGAGAGAGATTCATAAAGGATTCAGACCTGCAAATCCTTGCTAATGTAAAGGGTATGACAGCCCAGACCCGAACTGTCCAAAAGAAAAACGTCCCAGTTATACCTTTAGTGTCACGGGTGCGATTCCCATACAATGGGAGTTTCACTCACATAATTAGGCCCAAAGGAAGTGAGAAAGTGACTTTCAAGTTCTAAGCAGTTACATTACCTAATAGGACAGTGAAATAGTGTATATATTCTAAATGACGACAAGAGTAGTATTTAGTGAGGGGTTTTGTAAAAAGGCAGTCCCATAAAAGCTTACCCAGGGTAGAAGATACAGAAAAGGGCTCAGACTGCATCCAGCAACTTCAGCTCTGTTAAAACATTTTGTAGCAACTAAAGGGTAGATTTTCAAAGCATTTTGGGCTGTTTTAGTTGCGTAGCTTAAACCCTGCACAGTGCTTTCAAAGTATCTCTCTAATTCCTACGTTAACTTCTCAGAAGGTAGTAACCCCAATAGCTCCTTATTTTTCATTCCCTGGTATGGTGAAATATGCTAGTAAGGGTATGCCACTGCTGCCCTCCTGCATTCCCCAAATAATCAGGACCACAGTCATTATCTATAACAAAGGCCTGTAAGACCCATCTTTTACCCCACAGCCTGATGGACTCAGCATGAGTTGATGTGAACAAGGCAGTTGGTCTTCATAAAATGTTGAACCTACAGTTCATCAACCACATTAAATAATAACTAAGTCCCAATAAAATGAATGGCCACACTGGGTCAGACCAAAGGTCCATCAAGCCCAGTATCCTGTCCTCTGACAGTGGCCAATGGCAGGTGCCCCAAAGGGAATGAACAGACAGGTTATCATCAGGTGATCCATGCCCTGTCACTCAATCCCAGCTTCTGGCAAACAAAGAGGCTAGGGACACCCTTCCTGCCCATCCTGGCTAATAGCCATTGATGGAGCTATCTTCCATGAATCTATCTAGCTCCCTTTTGAACCCGGTTATAGTATTGGCCTTCACAACACCCTCTGACAAGGAATTCCAGAGGTTGACAGTGCGTTGCGTGAAAAAAATACTTTCTTGTGTTTGTTTTAAACCTGCTACCTATTACTTTTATTTGGTGGCCCCTTGTTCTTGTATTATGAGGAGGAGTAAATAACACTTCCTTATTTACTTTCTCTATACCACTCATGATTTTATAGACCTCTATCATATCCCCCCCCTTAGTTGCCTCTTTTCCAAGCTGAAAAGTCCCAGTCTTATTAATCTAAATACTTTTTTCACTTTTACTTCTAATCAATGCTAGTTAAGTACCTGCATCATATAACTGGCAGCAATGTAGATTTTGAAGTCTGATTTAAAGTATAAATAATGATGAGATAAAAGATCTTTTAAGCAAAATCAAAGTATGAAATAGTCATTATGTTTAATCAATATCGCAATTTAATGGCATTTTCTGCTGGAACAGGGCTATGAGCTGGCATGAGGGTGTCTAACCACCTCTTGTTATTTTACCCTTCATGTTTGTCCCAGCTGTCTAGAAAAATGCCAGCTGCCATGTGTACCTTTGGCAGGTTAGTCTGGTGCAAATAAGGCAGAGGTCCCCAAACTCTGGCGCATGTCCCCCTAGGGGGGCATGGAGAAACATTCGGGGGGCACAGCACGGCATGGCCCGGATCATCCCCCACAGGGGGTGGGGAGGAAGGGTCACCCAGCCTCGCTGTGCCCCAGCTCTGCTCCAGCCCTGCCCTCAGCCATGGCTCTGGCCCCAGCCCCAACCACTGCCCGGCCATAGCTTCCACTCCTGGCCCTGACCCCAGCCCCACCCCCAACCTCGGCCCCTGGCTGCAGCTCTGTTCCCAGCCCCAGCTCCAGCCCCGTTCCCAACCCCAGACCCACCCACAGCTCTGGCTCCAGCCTCAGCCCCCTTACCCCTTGTCCATGCCCCCCTCCAAGCCATGGCCTCATTCCCGGCCCGGCTTGGGGGGGGAGGCATGGACAGGAGTAATGGGGGCACGACCATTAAAAGTTTGAGGACCACTGAAATAAGACATCTGAGGCAATTATAGTGTTATAGTTCAAAGGATATGAAAAGCCCATGTTGGGATGAAGAATTCTAATACTACTTCTAAATCTATCCTTTAAAAATTGTCATATCGCTGACTAGCAAGGCTAATATAGGAAAAGACACACCAAAAGACTTCCTTTTCAGTCAGACAAACCAACCCACCCTGTAACACTTATCATACAAGACCACACACTCACTAGTGATAGAGAGATTGGGAAATACGCAAGAATATATATTTTTATGTGTGCATATATATATATGTAAAGATCATGCTATGTGCCTAAAAATATATGCTGACAAAAAAAACGCAGTGGCAGAAGAGGGGTAAAAGTTATACATTTCAAAACGCCCATACCTTGCTTTTGCGTTATGATTTTTTGGTTTGTTTGTTTCTGTGTTGTTAGCACTAATTAAGGGCTCAATTTTGCTCCTGGGGTTAGCGGGCAAAGGGCTTCCAACCATGAATAGCTGCGTCACTTCAATGGAATTACTCAGTGTAGGCAGTACCATGCCTGGTGTGGTGTGCAGGATCAGGCCCTCACATTGGTAGTGAAGGTACTTCTATTGAACGTATCCTTTTGGAACAGATTTCTGTGTTTTTAGCTTAACACGCCAGCTTCCATTTGTAGAACAGATTAGCAATAGCAAAGAAACTCAAAACAACAAACACGCCTTAATCTGCTCTGTTAAGACAGTCAAGGCGGAAGTCAATGAACAATAGCAATATAACCATAGCATGTGCTACTTAAGCACGATGGAAAGGAGGGAAGAAGAGTTAAGGACTATGAATGAAATCCTGACCTGACTGAAGTCTATGGAAATTTTGCCATTGACTTCAGTGGGGCTAGAATTTCACTCTATATTTTCATGCATTTGTTGATATATGTCATACTGTGTTTATTTGTTTCATTAGTTTCCAGTGTACTAGGCTATTAGAACAGCATCCTTCTGATTGTGTAGTACAGAGACATTTAGGCATCTGTGTGGGAGTGCTGGACCTAATCTGTCAAAGGATGAGATGAGACGTAATTTTCTGGGCCAAACAAAAAGCTTTGGATTGATCCAAAAAGTATTGGATATCAAGTTGTCACTTTGTCCATGAATGGGGGGACACTAATGCAGCCAGTGGAGTCTGCACACACACTGAGGAAATGTAGGTTTAAGATCACCTGGCACAATCTTAGAGTGGAAATAGATACTGCACACAACAGCATGAGAGGAGTTTGAATACACCCTTTCCCTATTTGCTACTTGCACAGACAGGGAAGAAGCCATAAGCAGAGGACATGTTCAAACAGAAGACATGCAAGACAAGCAGAGGACATGTTCAAACAGAAGACCCAGATACATTTTGAATTCAGGCTGGTTCATTCTCATCAAAGCCAGGGTATAAACTAATATCCTTCGTATCTCTGAGGCTTATACTAATGTTGTGTAGAAAAGCTTATTATGGTACTGAGAGCACATTGATCAACCCCTCACTTTTGACTACTGGTTCAGATAATTTTGCTCTTTCTCCCTTTCCTCCTCCCCTCTCTGTTGCATCAAGAATTTTCAGGAATTATTATTCAAAATGTATGTTCTTCTTCATTTTTAGGAATTAAAAGAGAAACTGGACAAATCCTTCAGCTACCCCAACCAAGACCACATTTGCCCTTTCTCTGGTCTTCTGCTTCTTTACTGAGAGATATCCACTCCAAATCTCCAACAGACTGACCTACTATGATAGAACACCAACTACTAACCAGTGAACACAATAGAAACATGGAAAAGTAATGCTTAATTGCTAGCAAACACAAACTGTAACTTCTACAATTAAAAAGAGACAAAAGTCAATCAAAATACTGCTAAGAAGTATGAATTTTACAAACAGAATATCATGTTTTAATAACTGCCACCCCTTCCCCCCAAAGCCCCGTCCCTCCCCCCATCACTTGTCCTTACGGCTGGTAAAAAGTGGGAGGGCCACTGCCCAGACACCATAGCATGCATTAGCCAGCTTCAAGTTCTTTTGCACAAGATACTAACATTTTGGTTAATTTTGTTTTTGGAGTCAAACCTTAGTGCAGGGATCGGCAACCTTTGGCATGCGGCCCACCAGGGAAAGCCCCCTGGCAGGCCGGGCTGGTTTGTTTACCTGCCGTGTCCACAGATATGGCTGATCACAGCTCCCACTGGTCGCGGTTCACCGCTCCAGGCCAATGGGGGCTGCGGGAAGCGGTGGCCAGCACATCCGTTGGCCTGCACCGTACTTCAACACCTATAAAAAGTGGCCTATTTTTCAGAACTGTTGAGCCACCCACGGGTCCCAATGATCTACTGTTGTGTTCAAGTTTAGAAAACAAATAAAGGTAACAAGCAGTGCTAAATACCATAATCTGATTAAGGATTTTTTGCTTTTGTTTCAGGTTTCATAAATAGGGTGTTCTTTGTAACTCAAGAATACCTAGTTTTAATCTGACGGTATGAGTTTAAAATTATTCTATTTTTGGATTAAGTGAGATGCTACCTTGAAAAAAATTGAAATGTCTTCATTCCACATACCATTTTCTTAAAGAATATTGTTACCTGAAAAGTCTCAGAATATAGGTCATTACTGGGTGATAGACCCAGAAGGACAGAAATATAGAAGAAGCATGTGTTCCACTGTGCAAGTAAAACTGAATTTTAAAAGACATCCACTCAGAAACAAATAAGGTGATAATTTGATAAAGTAACATGATTTTATATTCTGAAACAATCACTTGAGATGTAATGTATAATGTTTTGATGTCTTGACTATTTCAGTGGGTGTGGCCATTTAAACTGGGATTTGTTTTGAGATCTTAAATTCTCTGTTCTTTATCCTCAAGAACTTTGAAAATGGTTTTCTTCTTCCAGTTCCTGGCCCTAGGGAATCTTTACAATGCACATGCTTCTTATGAATAAGCAAACATGCCTTACCTTCTGGGAAGAATGCATACAAACCACAGTATTGATTACTGCTTTTCACTAAGCTGAACATTTAAATTGAACTTTAATAACAATATACTTGTTGTTGGCGTCCGTTAGTCTCGAGAGACGATGGATATGCGCCCATGGGGAATGTTTAGTTGATGGTAGTGCAGCGTCTGTTGTGGCTGTGAAGCCCCACATGAGAGTGGCAGTCTCGATTGCATTTGCTGCATTTGAAGGCGGTGTCAGCTGTGGGTTGGAACCGCTGCTTCCTTTTTCGTTGAACCCGCTTTTCCTCGGCAAGCTGCCACAGCTTGTCTTCGCCAGTTTTCAATCCAGTGGTCAGAGCGTGTCTCCATCTGCATCTGTCCTGGGCGAGCTGTTCCCAGCTGTTGATGTCAATTTGAACAGTCTTCAGGTCCCTCTTACAAACATCCTTGAAGCGAAGGTGGGGCCGTCCTGTAGCTCTGTTTCCGGAGGCAAGTTCGGCATACAACAGGTCTTTGGGGATCCGTCCATCTTCCATGCGACTTAGATGGCCAAGCCATCTGAGGCGGCGTTGACGGAGGAGAGTGCACATGCTGGAGATCTTGGCACGTTCCAGCACCTCGTTGTTCGTTATTCGATCACTCCAAGTGATCCCGAGTATGCGACGGAGGCAGCGCATGTGGAAGGTGTTCAGTCTCTTTTCTTGCAAAGCGTAAAGGGTCCAAGTTTCGCTGGCGTAGAGAAGAGTGTTTAACACCCATGCACGGTACACAGCGACCTTTGTGTTGATGGTCAGCATGTTGTTGTTCCATACTCTCTGTGACAATCTGGCCAAAATTGTGAAGGCCTTGCCGATTCTACGGTTGATCTCAGGGTCCAGTGAGAGGTTGTCCGTGATGGCAGATCCAAGGTAGGTGAACTGACTGACCACCTCTAGCACATAGTCATTGATGGCAATGCTTGGATGTTCTGCACCCTGGGCCATAACTTTGGTCTTCTGAAGACTGATTGTCAACCCGAACTCTTCGCAAGCTCTGGAAAAGCGGTCAATCAGATGCTGGAGATCGGTTTCTGTGTGGGTGGCCAGGGCAGCGTCGTCTGCAAACAGCATGTCTCTAATTGTTGCCTCCCGTACCTTGCTTTTGGCCTTTAGTCGAGCCAGATTGAAAAGTCTCCCGTCAGACCGGGTGTGGAGATAGACTCCCTCTGTGGAATTTCCAAAGGCATGTTTCAGCAATGCTGCAAAGAAGGTGCCGAAGAGTGTGGGAGCGAGAACGCAGCCTTGTTTTACTCCACTGTGGATGCCGAAGGCATCAGAGGACGAGCCATCATACAGTACTGTGCCTTTCATGTTGTCGTGAAAAGACTGGATCACGCTCAGCAGCTTCGGTGGGCAGCCAACCTTTACCAGGATCTTGAACAGCCCATCTCTGTTCACAAGGTCGAAAGCTTTGGTCAGGTCTATGAAGGCAAGGAATAGCGGCTTGTGCTGTTCTCTGCATTTCTCTTGCAGCTGCCTTAAGGAGAAAACCATGTCGGTTGTGGATCTCCCTGCTCGGAACCCGCACTGTGACTCTGGGTAAACTCTGTCAGCAAGCTTCTGCAGTCTATTCAGGATCACGCATGCGAAGACTTTACCCACAACACTCAGGAGCGATATGCCTCTGTAGTTGTTGCAGTCGCTTCTATCACCCTTGTTCTTGTAGAGGGTCACGAAGTTGGTGTCTCTCATATCCTGAGGTACTGCACCTTCGTCCCAGCACTGACAGAGAAGGTCATGGAGGTGTTCTAGGAGGACGTTGATGCCACACTTGATAACTTCTGGTGGGATGTCATCCTTTCCTGGAGCCTTTCCTGTGGACAAGCTCTCAATGACTTTCTTCAGTTCTTCCATGGTGGGCTTCTCGTCCAGCTCAGTTTCAATGGGAAAACCATCCATAGTATTGAGGGCAGCTTCGGTGATGGTGTTTTGCCTGGAGTACACTTCAGAGTAGTGCTCCACCCATCTATCCATCTGCTTGCCCTTGTCCTGGATGTTTTCGCCTGTTGCAGACTTTAGTGACACTCTCCACTTCTTTGTGGGTCCCATGGCCTTCTTGATGCCATCATACATTCCCCTGATGTTTCCAGTGTCAGCAGATAGTTGAATGCTCCAGCAGAGCTGGAGCCAGTAATCATTTGCACACTGTCGAGCTAGTCTCTGTACTTTGCTCCTGGCAAATCGATACTCTTGTAGAGTCCTCTGACTGGGGAACGCTTGTACTCCAGGTGAACAGCGCAGCGTTCTTCAATGGCTGGAGTGAGTGTGGCGGAGTTGGCCTCAAACCAGTCATTATTCATGTTTTGTTTCTTTCCAAAAACTTTCATGGCTGTGCTG
Organism: Macrochelys suwanniensis; assembly: GCA_033296515.1. Lineage (NCBI taxonomy): Eukaryota > Metazoa > Chordata > Testudines > Chelydridae > Macrochelys > Macrochelys suwanniensis. Next base: position 155,477,751 of record CM065775.1, on the reverse strand, counting down.
TGTACTGCGTCTCTGATGTGGTCCCATCTCTCTTTGGCGCAGCCACCGGGAGGCATACAGTTCAGCACCTCGGAGAGCTCATGGGTGAATTTCTCTGCCTTGTCTGGGTATGCGGTATTGCTCACATCAATGTGGGGTTTGCCCTCTGGCCTAGAGCAGTGGATCTTCTTTGGCTGTAGCCTCATCTTGCTGCACACCAGCGAGTGATCACTGTCGCAGTCAGCACTGTGGAAGGTGCGAGTAAGCAGGACGCACTTCAAGGCAGACCGCCTGATGATGATTAGGTCGAGTTGGTGCCAGTGCATGGAGCGAGGGTGTCTCCAGGACACTTTGTGTTGTGGCTTTGTCTGGAAGAATGAGTTGGTGATGCTGAGGTCATGGTACGAGCACAGTTCCAGAAGTCGTTGTCCATTCTCATTCATTTCTCCAAACTTTCCAAGACAGGTTGGCCAAAAGTCGTGGTCAGCGCCCACTCTGGCGTTGAAGTCACCCAGTAGTATCAAGTGCTCTTCTTTAGGGATACTCCTGATGATCGTGTCTAACTGATCACAGAACTCATCCTTGGTATCCCTGTTGGCGCTGAGTGTTGGTGCATACACGCTATCAGGTTGACGGGTCCAGTGGATGTGTGGAGTCGGAGTGATAACAGTCTTTCAGTTCCTTGTTGACCAGGTTCCACCATCCCCAGTAAAGAATTTCTCATGGCAAATCCAACACCACACTCTCTGATTTCTTCGGCACTCTTCCCTTGCCAGAAGAACGTATAGTTCTTTTCCCTGAGAGTCCCAGCGTCTGGCAGCCGTGTCTCCTGCAAAGCGACTATGTCGATTTGGAGTCATGCTAGCTCATCGTTGATGACTGCAGTCTTCCGAACATCGCTGATTGCCTGAAGGTCTTGTGATAGGCCAGTTGTCATGGTCCGTACGTTCCAGCATCCTAACTTGAGGGCTGGTTTCTTAAATGTTGGTTTTCTTTTGTTGTTGCCTGGTGCATGGTTCGCAGTCCACTTGTCAGGTACTCATGTACACTAAGCCCCATGCACCCAGTGAAGCAGGTGAACTGTGGCAGGACAACACCTTATTGGCTGGGGGCTGCCCAGCTTGAGGCGGGCGATAGTTGTCCAGTGAGACATGGTGATCCCTCCCACCATCGGAAGCAACCCCTGGCGCCAGCTCTATGCCAATCGAGCAGGAGGCTTATAACCGGTAAACTGTTGCTTCCCGTGTTGTGTCGACGCTGTGAAGCGAAGCTGGAGTGTCCTCTCCAGGGCGCAAGCCAGGGCAGGGTGATATGGAGGAACAGCTGTTGCCCATGCAGCAGAACCCCCCTCTCCACGCAACTGATGGATCCAAGGGAAAGACAATGTCGATACAACTTGGCACCAGTGGCGTCGCAGGAGTTGCCGGAATGACATTGAGGACAATATCAGACCGCCATCGGGACTCCGACACCGGATTTGGTTTCAGGGTTGACTCCCTTAGCCTTTCCCATGAGTGGGTATTGCCACAAGGCAGTGGAGGTTTTAAATCAGAGTTTTCCTTCTCCTAGGTGGGCTGCCTTCCAAGGCTGACGAGCCCCACCTACCCGAAAACAATATACTACTGAGATCTTAAGGGGGAAAAAAACCAAAGAGGGCTTGATGCAAGTCTGAGCTGGTATGAATGTCCCACTTTGTAACTCCTAGCAATCTCTTCACAGTTCATACCAAGGGGTCTATATTCTCCCAGCTGACATGCTTCAACACTGCACTTTAAAATGCACTAGAGGCTCATGCACTAAGCTCCAGAGGTCGATCCCACTGACGACCGGGGTCTGTCAGCGTTACGAAAGCACATTAGGGAAACTGTAGTGAGCGGTAGCAGGGTCCATGTAAACAGTTAGTGCACTACACACTAGTCTGCTGTACAGCTACACCCCCACTTCCCATGCACTAACTGTTTGTCTAGACAAGCTCTTAGAGAGCAAGCTAAAAATGATTAGAAGGACAACAGCCATGCTTTTCTGTGGAGATAAGAAAACCTCTCTCTGAGAAACTGCTTACATTTGTTTGGTGTGTGAGAGAGAGGCAGTTTGTGAGGTGTGGGAGTGGTCTTTGAAATCTGGGGATATGATTTAAATGGTTAAAGCTCTGTTTTACCATGAGTTCAAACCATAGACCACATTTATAAAATGGAGTAGAGTGTAAACATGAAATTATTGCTGCTAAATATCTAATACTGAAAGTTGATACAGCAGATACTAAATCTGTGTTATCTATATTTCTACTAGAGTTCTGTAAATATTCAAATTCACTAGAGATTTTCTGCAAATTATATTCATGTTAATGAATCATGCACAATGAACACAAACTAACTACTTAAGGGACAGGAATGTCATTTATGTTTAAGTTAGGAAAGTGGTAGGAAGAACAAAAAAAATGTATTTGAAGAATGTGGGTTTGTTTGTAGCTTACATTTCTGAAGAAAAGGTACCATATCATTAAGAAAGCTAACTCCCCTAACAGGGAACAGTTTAGTGCAACCATGTCTGGCTTCTTGCGGATTTCACATTGCTTTATTTGACTAGATCATGGGTGGGCAAACTACGTCCCGGGGGCCACATGCAGCCCTAAAGACATTTTAATCTGGCCCTGGAGCACCCGCCGGGGATCAGGGTCTGGGGCTTGCCCTGCTCCTTGTGTACTGTGGCTCCACGTGGCTCCTGGAAGCAGCGGAATTCCCCTCTGGCTCCTACATGTAGGGGCAGGCAAGGGGGTCTGCACGCTGCCCCCACCCCAAGTGCCACTCCGACAGCTCCCATTGGCCGGGAACCATGGCCAATGGGAGCTGCAGGGGCAGTGCCTGCAGACAGGGCAGCATGCAGAGCTGCCTGGCTGCGCCTCCACGTAGGAGCCGTAGGGGGGGACATGCCACTGCTTCTGGGAGCTGCTTGAGGTAAGCGCCGCCCAGAGTCTGCACCCCTGGCCTCCTCCCATGCCCCAACCCCCTGCCCCATCCCTGATCCCCCTCCTGCCCTCTGAACCCCTTGGTCCCAGCCCAGAGCACCCTCCTGCACCCCAAACCCTCATCCCCAGAGCCCGTACCCCCAGCCGGAGCCCTCACCCACCCCCACCCCCCCGCACCCCAACCCTGTGCCCCAGCCCAGAGCCCCTTCCCACACACTGAACTCCTCATTTATGGACCCACCCCAGAGCCTGCACCCCCAGCAGGAGCACTCACCCCCTCCCACACCCCAACCCCCAATTTCATTAGCATTCATGGCCTGCCATACAATTTCCATACCCAGATGTGGCCCTCAGGCCAAAAAGTTTGCCCACCCCTGAATTAGATTGATTTCCTATGGAGGTCTCTCTCTCTCTCTCTCTCGCTCTCTCACATACACACTTTTTCCAGTGGACACCATGAAGTTCCTAAACGAAACGTAATTGGACTACAACCATCCAGTGGAGAAAAAATAGCCTTAGAAGTAGGGTTTATTTGAGGTCTGTTTAAATATATCAGTAGTCACTTACTGGAAGAAAACTCTATTTGAGGTATGGGAGGAGCCTAAGTTATATAGTTGAGCCACTAGAATTCTTCTGCTGATGATATATGCGATATCAGTCTTGTGGAGTCAATAGTGGAACCAGGCCTTATAGTTCAGCACCAATATAATATAGTTGAGATATTATGGGTAATGTAATTCAAAAAGCAATTTTCAAATTAATTTGACTGCCAACTGCATTTTATTTACTAGCACACTTACCTAAGGCAGCATTTAAATTGTTTATTTAATCTAAAAAGCTAATTCAAGGACATTTTAAAATACCCTATTTGGATCTTTGTACAGAAAGTAAAATAAAAATGCCGTCAGATAACAGGACAGAAATTTAGTGCAGGGAGAGGAAGTCTCAAAGCAGGGCAAGGGGAAACAAAAAGAACAAAGGCTAGAGCTAGATTTGGAACACAAATAATTGTTTGGAGATCCATTTGAAAATGCTATGGTCACACCACAACATGAATAGCACCAGCCTAATGGTTTTGGAGGTGGTCTGTAAGAAGATTCTTTGGGACCACTCCCAAATTTAATTGACATATACATAGTTGTATACATACATACAAATAAAGAGGGGCAAGAGAGTTGACCCTTTGGGCCACTACCAGTCTCTATTAGCGTTATTGTCTGTGGTCACGTACATACATCAGTCATCAGCAGGAGGTTATGAATCATGATTACTTAGCACAGAGTGTTATTATGACTGTGGTCATATACACACAGTACAGTCATCAGCAGGGATCGAAATAAGGAACTCTGTACCAAAAAAACCCCACCCACACACCCAAAACTCTTCAACTTGAGCAAAAAGGAAAAACTTCCTAGCTGTAAGTAGCAAGATGTTATAATCCCTGCAGCAAATTGCTAGAGGGACACATGAATTATACAGGATAAGACTATTTATTACACCTGCATACAGGAGGTGTGAACCTTTGTCTTTTCAAGGGAAAACTTTCTCAATAAGATAAGCATTTGTGGGCTGCTAGTCTTCCTCCTCGCCCAAGCCAGAGGATTATTTGAACAATTCTGGTGACATTTAGGTCATTTTCTTCAGTTGATTTATTGCACAATCAAAAGTAGCCTTCAATATTAATATAAATAAGTGTTCATAATAGCTAACTCATTCCTTTCCCCCATATTTAGAGACCTGGGACATCTTTCAGGTAAGTACAATAAGAGTATAAAATATATTTTATTTAATTCAGCAGTTCAAAAGTTACACATCTTTTCTTGCATATCTCCTTCCTCCATTTCTTTATACCTTTCCCTTCTCCATTCCTTCAATCTCCACACCACACCTTTTCTCTCAATTCTCTTTTAGTAACCAGTAGTCTTCCTAGTTAGCCATTGTCTGAAACAGGGCATCTAACATCAAAACACTTCTAAAGGAAGGTGCACAACTGCCATAACGGAGTGTTATGCAACAATATGCCTTTGGAGAGCACTTCCTCCTACTTTAGCCACCAGCCTTTGGAACATAGCTGCAGTAATGTTAAATGGATAGCAACCCTCATTCTGCAGGATAAGATAAAATATACACCGGTGGAGGAGGAGAATATTCATTATATCTCTTCAGAGAAAAAACAAGCCCCCTTCCCCTCCCCCACACAAATACAATTTTCCCCCTTCTAATTCTTGATTTTGACAGAAATTTACCAGCTCTCCAGTTCATAAAAATGAATGATTTATTTTGTATCCAGCTAAGCTCTTTGTCTCCACAATATTGAGTGGCAGTGAACTGGATAGGCCATACATTACTTAAAGTGGTATTTCCTTTTAATTTCATTCAGTGTCCTGTAGTTCCTGAATGATAAGAGACACTCCTGTTTCCTTTCTCCTTACTATTTACTAGTTTTATACACTTCAGCCATGTCACCTCATCATCTTCCCTCTCTAAATCAGTTATCCATTATCTTATTTCTCTCTTCCACTCTCTTATTGAAGTCTCTCCATACCTGCAACAACTTTTATTGTCTCCGTCTGGATTTCTATTAATTCTTTTGGAGTGGGGGTGAGCAAAACTGAACTATTCGTGGCCTATTACTTCAGTGGGACCAGGATTTCAGTGTTTACACAATGTCATTATAATGTTTTCAGTATTATTCTTTATTCCTTTCTTGCAGAAACTTAACCCTTTATTTGCTCTTTTGACAGTCATCATACACTGAGTAGATATTTTTAGTGAGTTGTCCAGTGACACCTAGGTTTTTTTCTTAAAGGTTAAAATTAATGTGTCAATTTTTCCATTCTCTCTCTTCTCTCTCTCTCTCCATGCCCCTCTGCCCTTTTTATATTCACCCCCTCTGGTGCTGACACTCTCCCATATTAGTGTCTTTCCCCATGCTCCTCTTCTGTACTGTTCCCTTTTCTCCCTGCATGCTCCTCTCTCTGCTCCACCTCCTTGCTTCTGCTTGTCTCTGTCATTTATCATACCCTCTCCACTTGAAATTTCCACCTGTACAGAACTTCATGCATGTTGGGCTCAAATTCACCCTCATTGGCACAAAGGGTTGAAAACTGCCCCCCTGCCTGTGCCAACAGGTGTAGCCCTGCCTTTCGACTTCTCTCCGTAAAGCATGATGACTGGCGGGACAATAACAATTTTATTTTGCAAAGTGTTTTGGGGTTGTGGAAATTGTTTTTGTTCTGATAGGGAACGAAAATGAGATTTTTCAAAAGAACCAACAGCTCAGTGGTTAGGGTATTCACCTGGGTATGTAAGACCCAGGTTCTAGTCCCTGCTTTGCTGGATTCAGACAAGGAATCCTGGGCCTCCTGCATCCCAGGCATGTGCCCTAACCACCAGTCTCTTGGCTGAGGTAAGTCTGTCTCCGACCAGAAATTTCACCCTAGACCTAAGAAATCTTCCTGGAAAATTTATCAGTACCAATACAAAACTGCAAAAAGATTAGGTTTCAATTAATTGGTATTTTCAGATGAAAAAAAATGTTTAATTGAAGAGTTCCTGAGCAGCTCTAGACAGCATCCTTTCCCCGCCATAATTCAGTTCAGTATATAAGAGCTTTCATCTATAACTAGGCTTGGAAGAATTAGATTTTTTTATTGGTAAATGTCAATTTCATCATACACACACAAACTGAGGAAAAAATATTTTCGTCAATAATAACAATCAGAATTTACAGACTGGCAGAGAATAATGCTGCTGAGAACTTATTGGAGTTTGACTTAAGGATATTTACTTTTTATATTTTGACATGTGACGTTGACAATTTCTGTTTTAACAGTTATAAAGCTTTAACTTTTTAAAATCTCAATATCTACTGTTATTAAATAGTTGTCTGGCCCCCCACATTGTCTCACTCTCCACCCATAATTTCCTGCAACTATGAAAATTTAAATAAATAAAAATTTAAAAAGCTTAAAAACAAACATATTATCTATTTTACTTATAAAAAACTAAAAATTTAATTCTGCGAGACTATCTGACATAGTAAATCACATTTTACACCAGCTTCCAAATACTAGCCACCAATTTACATCACATTACCACCTGGATTACACTGACTTCTGCTGGTAAATCAAGCCTTTAAATTAAGCACCATTACCACAATGTTCCAATGTACGGATTACCTCCATTTAAAGATGTGAAAGCTAAGGCAGAAAAGTGAAGTTACTTGATCATGGCTACAGAGAGATTCTGTATCAGAGCTTAGGTTAGAAAGTTTTGGTAAATTGTTCTAAATTCCATACTTAGTACACTGAACTACATTGCTATACTCTTTCTTATGCTATCAAAATGCATTTTGTTCTAAAAACTCAAGGTAGGCTGCAGAGGAGACACATATTCTATGCTCTCTCATCAAATCTTCACTTTTATTCTTTTTTGTAGATTTTTCTCACTATAAAACAAAGAACAATATAGCTGCAAGTACCTGCTCACTGTTTAAGAACAAACTTCTTCTTTACAAGTTATTACAGCTTAGATTTTTCCAGAAGCCAACTACCCTTTTCTCCTCCTCTTGCATGGAAGAGCTTCCCATTTACTACTGTTGAAAAGCGAGTGGATTTTTCATGATCTGGCAATAGTCATAAGATATTGTAGCATGAGGGGAGAGCACAGTGTCAAAAACACAAAGCTTTAGTGCAGCCAGAGATCCCACCATGCCTCTCTCTACTAGAGCAGCTAATTAGAGCCAGTTGGAAATTGTCCTGTGAAACGGTTTTATCAGAAATGACGATTCCTAGAACCCAATGTTGTGTTTTTGTTGAAACATCATGGGTTCCAAGAATTTTAAGTGAACCAAAGACAGGGTGAATTAAAGCTCACCAGATTGCTGGGGACACTGGTCTTCCAGGGTCCACAGCTTTTAGGCAGCCCCACCGTGCCAGGGCTTCCAGACCCCCTGCTGTGGAGCCAGAACCCTAAAAGCCTCTCAAAGCCCGGGTTCTAATCAGGGTTCATCTCCCTGTCATGCAACTGGAAGCCCTGAGAACCCCAGCTTGGGCCAGAGCTTCTCAGGACTTTTAAGACCTTTGTCATGGAGCTAGCAGCCTGTGTCCATGGCTCTGGGGCAACCCCACCATGTGACAGGTCCCAGACTGAGGACCTCGGGGCTTCCATACTCCCGAGCCTGATTCAAAATAAAACCAAAATATTGAACACACACAAAACATTTCCCACAAACTTGAAATCTCTCATTTAGGCCGATCTACTGCCAACAGGGAGCTCCACTCTCCAGGACAGACAGTTTGTTTTATTTTCCATTATTCCTCCAGTGTTTCTCAAACCACAACCATCTGTAGCCCAGCTGGCTGGGGTTAGAGGGAAGCTGATTACACTATGAATTTATATACTGACAGAGACTTGTTACATAATTATCACTAGTTCCTGTGCTATCCCTAACACCTTTGCTGCTTCTAGCACCCATTGCTCTAGTTACAAAAGTGCTTGGTAAATGAGAGATGTCTGTATATACGTAGTTACTAGATAAAATGGCAGTCAACAGGATTCATGAGTATGCACCATAATTACTGAGTTTTGTAAGTTCAGTAAGACTTGTTGTGCACAGTATTGCCACCCACAAGCATTCAAAAATAAAAAGTCACAACTTAAAATAAATACCCCCCACACACAATTCAGGCCCCTAAGAAATAGGTAGAATGACTACAAACTAACCTTCTGTATACAAAAACCAAGTGTTGCTCCTTTCGATTAATGGTAAAACCATTAAAATGGTTTCTTCGTAAAAATATTTCATTTAAAAATGCATATACTTTAATCATATCTATTTATGAGAAATATGTTGTCCACATATATGTTTATATATTACACACACATGCAAAAGAGTTCTCAGAATATGTACATGGCTTAGATTTAAATGCCCTTACTGTTGGGTTGTCCCCAACCCTTTCTCCTCCTTCACTTTATGTCTCAGGGATTAGGATTTTTGCAAACTCATCTCCAATAATTGGGAATTACATGGGGAACAAATGCCTTGAAACCAAATTAGGAGAGAAAAAAATCAAGTTACATATTATGCCTTTTCTAACCAACGGCAATTAGGCAAAGAAATGATCTATCTAGGGAGGTAGCTGGCACATCGTCATTAGAGGTGTTAAGAGCATGATCAATAAAACACTTGAGGGACTAGCAAAGGAAAACATATCTTGCTCCATGCCAGAGGGTAGACTAAATGGCCCAGGAGGACATTTCTAGGCATATTTAAGACTGTAAGGTAATACTTTTAATCTGTAAGAAGAAAAATTATAGAAAGCAAAATCTCATCTCTTTCTGGTTTTAAGGGTGAGGGAAAGCTGCTATTTTTGTTTTTCTGAATTCTCCCATATCCATTTGCTAGTAGTTTTTCTTCTAGTGATATATTTCCATGCAATGTACTTCAAGTGACTCCACGTAGATAAAAAGGCCTCTGAACTGATCTCGTAAAAGTCTTTTCTTAAAAATGCATATATAGAAATGGACTTTAAAGGTCAGCCTTGTGGTTTTCAAGATGCTATGTTCACATATTCCGTTAAGGGGCACCTGCCTTGCTTGCAAATGAGGAATGCTTTATTCTAAACTGGAAGCAGTTTGATCTGTGTTTTTTTAATGAAATCTAAAATAGAAACCAGCATTACTTCTCCTAATAAACTGCTTATCCTTTTAAATGCCACGAGCTAGCTTTTCTGGATAAATAGTTCATCAGAACCAGCTATAGGGACTGATTCTTCCCTTGGATGCACACACAGTCCTTCCATAGAAATGAATGGGAGCATGCATGTAGATCTAAACACAGAATTTAAGCCTTAGTGTGTGAGCGACAGCAATCAACACACACCCATAAACTTGTCCTGCAATCAAAAGAATTCGGTTTCACAACCTGGTTCTAGTTATGTGTTAAAAAGTTTTCACAGGTTAAGTATCAACACACAAAAAGTCAGTCCCGTACAGTATAAAACATAAGGATCTGAAAGTTTTCCCTTTCTAGCAGGTACACGAGGTTAACAGGTTACTGGAATCATATAATGACACATTAATTGTTTGAAAGATGGAGGATCACCATGCCCTTTCTGCAGTTCCCTCATCCAATGCCACATCCGTCCTCCTCTGAAATGTCATTGGCCAATTGTGGAGAAAAATAATTAGTTTCACTCTACTTCCTGCTAATTATGGAGTGTATAATCTGCCAAATGATGTACATGCTCTTGTTGACTGTGGCCTACTGCCTCCCTTTGCTATCACAGACATACGCACAGGCAGGCAGCGAATGGCTTACCAGTGACAGCTGGCAAACCAGCCTCTGGGAATAAAACATTTTAGCACTTCATAAATTTCTAACAAGGTTTCAAATTGCTTCAGTTTCCCTCCTCTCAGCTCTATCAGCCTAGCAAAAGGAGGGAAAATGCTAATTAAATCTACAGCGGGAAAGTATAACTGGTAAGATAGTTCATTATTTTTAACAAGTAGCAATTAGACCACAACTCCAAGGAAAGTTGGTGTCCTCCCCCATCCCGATGGGCAATGTGGAAAAGCCAAAATAAATTCTTCTGTCTCATTGGTTTTAACCCACTAAAGAGTAAAATATGTTAAAGAGCAGCTGCCTAACATTCTGAAACGTAATGGAAGGTGATGCACAGCACACTAGAAACCTGAAAGGAACACGCAGCACAGTTGAATGTTAATGCTAAGGTTCATACCACCATTTATAACATATGGTTTCAAAATTCCTCCGTAAGACTGCCATCAGGATAAAATGCTAAATTTTTATTGATGTGAAAATGTACTGGATTATTGTGCACCTGACATCTTGTCAATAGGAACACAGCTGATGTAAAGTAATGGAATGCAAATGACAATTGATCATATTTATAGCACACTATCTTACGGTGAGCAAAAGCAGCTCTCTCATTTAAATGTGAAAACAGAGGAGTAGGTCTAGGAACAAGGGCAGCAGGAAATCAGCTTCAGTTAATTTGGTGATCAGGAAGGGTCTGAAAGACTGGGGTATACATGCAAGATGGGAGTTAGGGGGGAGGAAGGGAGAAGAGGCCCCTGGGAAAGATTATAAAATATAAATATAAAAATGTTTTATGGAAAACAAACACTGCTGTGGATAGTGTAAGAGAAGAGACTGATATTGCCACACCATCATATCTATTTTACCTAATGCACTAAATTCAGCCCTGGACACACACATTCCTATCTCACCATAATTAGTGGAAACCACACACAAACATTTGTTGGCAGAATTTGTTCCCTTTGCTAGTAGGGTTTTATTTAGACAGAGTTCATGTACTGTAACTACGATGTCAGTACAGCACTATTCACCTGAAATGAGAGGGGAAGGGGAAAAAAAGAAACAGATTCTAGGAATTAAAACAAAATAAAACAGTGAATTTGAGTTTGAATCACATGGCTACAGTGGAGCCCTCAGCTAAACAATGTGAACTCTCATAGGTGGGAATTGAGGACAATACACATCAGAGAAGATGTCTTTATTTTGCTCTGGCAAGAAGAAGATTGTGCCATTAGGACAACTGACTGTAGTGCCCTCCTCTCAGTTGATTCTCAAAACACAGAGACAGACATTTACCATGAAGTATGTTTCTTTGCATAGGAAAGATTAATGTAAAAAAATATGTCAAATAGAGAGGCAAGTTGGGTGAGGTAATATCTTTTATTGAACCAACTTCTGTTGGTGAGAGAGACAAGCTTTCAATCTACACAGAGCTCTTCAGGTAAGTGTCACTTCGAAAGCTTACAATAAAAGATATTGCGTCACCCACCTTGCGTCTTTAATATCCTGGCACCAACATGGCTACACCACCACTGCAAACAGTGTTGTCAAATATTCAGTCCCCCTAATTATCTCACCATTGTGTAACAGGAGGCATCCACACTTGGACATATTTCTGAAAAATGACTTGCAATAAAAATATATCAAATCTGCTGTCTAGTTTTTGAAACAAGTAGGCTTTAAAACTACAAAATGTCTGCGCGAGCATACTGAAATATCTGCAGACTGCTACCTGTTTTTGCCCACTGGCAGTTCTAAACAAAAAAGTGACCTACTTATGTCTAGTTACCCCATTTTCTAATTAACCACAATAACTTAGGGCACTGATGCTATCTCTATGGCACGTGAGGCCTACTATGCCAGCCTCAAGTGCAGTTTGGAATCTCAGAGAAGATAGGATCAGCTGCAATGCAACCTTACAAGCCTGAGTCAGTGTCACATCTCTTCCCCATAAAAACATCCTTCACCGGCAGTTACTAGTGTGTTTCTGCATGAGGTGGTGCATGTCTCTACTAGTGTTTTATCATCAGAAGTGGAGTCAGGGAGAGCAAGGCTGTTAAAGGGGAAGGAGGCAGGGAGGGAGGGAAATGAACGAAATAACAAGAAGAAGGGGACACAGATCGAGAAGAGGAAAAGGAGCGTGTGGGGACAGATTGAAAGTAAGAGGAGAAGGGACAACGGAACACACATTATGCTGGCCTCATATCTGGAATTCACACTCAAAGAGATTCAGAATTACAGATTTAGGCTGATTGCTGAATCACCTACATCTCTTTTCCATGACATAGAGTTGATTCTCATACAAGGGGTTATACAGCTCTCACAAGTCACCTTCCACAAATTCAAAAAATTCACAAAGAATAACTTCTCCATCGCGCTGGTAAAGATTAACGGCAAATATATCTTTTCTTACTTTACCTCTTAATTCATCTTTGTAACGACAAGGTCGTGCCTAAGCAATAAACAGGGTGATGGTCATTGCTCAGTTAGGCCTTCCTCACAAACGCTACATCCCGAGTGCTCTCAACTACAGGACTTCATGAGAAGCATGTGTAAATCATTTCAGTCACAGTACTACTGAAAGTTGAAATCTGCAAAGTTCAAAATGGAAATTAGATACATTTTTTTAAAATTGAGGGTTATTAACCATTGGAACAGCACCCCACGGGGTATAATAAATTATTAATCACTGAAGGGGCCTTTAAGCCAAGATTGGCTGCCTTTCTAAGAGATATGCTTTACTTCAACCATTGGACTAGATGCAAGAGTCACTGGGTGAAAGTCTATGGCAGGGGTCAGCAACCTATGGCACGCATGCCAAAGACGGCACGCGAGCCGATTTTTAATGGCACGGGGTCCCGGCAGGCAGCAGCATGCCATTAAAAATCCTGCCTGGCCCAGCCCAGTCTTCTCTGCCCCTCGTGGGGGCAGGGGGCAGAAACTTGGTCCTGCCGGCTGCTGCTGCAGGGTAGGCTCCCCTACCTCTTCCCGCAGCGTGCTGGGTTCCTGCCCATCCTTCTCCTCTCTCTCTCCCTGCCGCCGATCAGCTGGTGGCCCTTGCGAGGGAGGGGGAGAGGGAGGAGCCGCAGCATGCTCTCTGCTCCAGGGAGGAAGCAGAGAAGAGGTGGGGGCAGGGCCTTGGGGAAGGGGGTGGAATCGGGGCATATCCCCTCCAGCCCCCTGCTGTGAGCACCCCCACGACCCCAGCCCACACCCCCAGCCCTCTGCCCTGACTCCTGAACCTCCCTCACACACACCCAGTCCTCTGCCCTGAGCCCTGCACCCCTGCACACCCCTCAGGTCCCTGCCCTGACCCCTGCAGCCCTGCATGCCCCTCAGGCCCCTGCCATGACCCCTGCACCCCCTCACACACACCCAGCCCTGACTCCGGCAGCCCCCACACATACCCAGGCCCCCCACACCCAATGCCTTGACTCCTGCACCCAATCACATGCCCCCAGCCCTCTGCCATGACTCCTGAACCCTCCTCTCACACACCCAGCCCCCTGCCCTGACTCCTGCACCCCCCACACATACCCAGCCCCCACACACCCCATGCCCTGACTCATGCACCCCCCACATCCCCACCCCCACCCTGAGCACCAAATGGGAACTCCTACACCCCCTCCCCACATTCCCACCTGCACCCCTCGCACCAAATGGGAGCTGCCCAGGTAAGTGCGCCACACCCAAACCTCCTGCCCCAACCCTGAGCCCCCTCCCTCATTCTAGCTCCTGGTCAGACCCTACACCCCAACCCCCAGCCTGCTCCTTCACTCCCAGCCTTGTGCTCAGTGTATTCCCACCCTCAGCTCAGTGCAGAGAGAGAGAGGAAGAGAATGGGCCAGAACCAGGGAGAACTCTATCTGGGCAGGGCCGGGACCCCAGACCAGCAGCGGGCTGAGCGGGTCTGGCAGCCGGGATCCGGGCTAGCAGGAGCCAGCGGATGGAACCCCTGAGCTGCAGCGGGCTGAGCCGCTCAGCCCACTGCCAATCTGGGGTCCCGGCCGCAGGTCCCACTCAGCCCGCTGCCAGCCTAGGTAAATGGAACCCCAGGCCGGCAGCAGGCTGAGCAGGTCAGCGGCGTAAGATCAGCATTTTAATTTAATTTTAAATGAAGCTTCTTAAACATTTTGAAACCCTTGTTTATTTTACATACGACTATAGTTTAGTTATAGAATATATAGACTTATAGAGACCTTCTAAAAAACATTAAAATGTATTACCGGCATTCAAAACCTTAAATTTGAGTGAATAAATGAAGACTCGGCACACCACTTCTGAAAGGTTGCCAACTCCTGGTCTATGCCTCTGTTATGCAGGAGGTCAGACTAGATTACAGTAGTCTTTTCTAGCCCCAAAAATCCATGAAAGGTGAACATAAGAACAAAGATGAGCAGGCATGTTTCTCAAGTACAATACAAATCCAAAAAACATCATACCTTTGTTCTCAGAGTTCACACGAGAACATTAACTTTAAGTAACAGTTACTTGCAACTTTTACAAAAGGGAAAAGAAATCTAGAAATTCAGCTGCTTATTACAAAGTAGGGTTCTGATTCATATTCCCAGTCAACTTCTGGAACTCATTGCTGGGGGATGTTGTGAAGGCCAAAGGTATAACTGGGTTCAAAAAAGAATTAGATAAGTTCACAGAGGATAGGTCCATCAATGGCTAGAAGCCAAGATAGTTAGGGACACGATCCTATTTCTCTGAGTGTTCCTAAATCTCTGTCTGCCAGAAGCTCGGACTGGATAACAGGGAATGGATCACTCGATAGTTCTGTTCATTCCCTCTGAAGCACCTGGCACTGGCCACTGTTGGAAGACAGGATACTGGGCTAGATGGACCATTGGTTTGGCCCAATATGGCCATTCTTATGCTCTTATTAACACACTCCAACAACTGTCACAGGCAGTAAGAAGGAACTGAGGGTGGTCAGGGAGGCTCTGCATTTTATACCATCACACAACAGCATGAGGCAACACAGGGCATATACACTGCCCTGACTGGTACCACTGAGGGGAAAGTCTCAAACAACAATGCACTAGGGATCACACACCTGAAGTGGAATGGATATATGCTCACAATCGCTCACAGAAAAAAACAAACCCTTTAAAACAGAAATGAAAATAGAATGCATTCTCCAATTACATGAGCCCCCAAAAGAGTTCCTAAATCAATCTGGTTCCAGAGCCAGTTTATCAGGCAAAGATTTGGAAAGACTGACAATGGCCCTACAATCTCAGCTGGACTTGTGAAGGTCAGTTATTCGCTACCCCACTACCAAAATACATCTACCTTTGAACAGGTTACAGCTAAGTTCAGCCTCTTTTGTATGCTACAAAAATTCTGCACAGACCAGGGTGTTTGTTTCTAGACTAATCTTAATTTCAGAGGGTGGGCTTTGCTCCAGAGATGTTCCCATCTGTTGACTACAGAAAACTTCACTGAGTCATAAATATAAGAGGAAAGAAATTTTCAGTTAACTCAGGCCTGAAATTCACACAGTTAACTCACCTTTACCTAAACTCTCCGATCATCAGACAAGGTCACACTAAAGCACTTCTGGGTCAATCCAAAGCTTTATCCGAGAAAACATGCTGCATTTAATCCTTTGGTTTATTACATCCAGCAGCACACATGGAGGTTTAAGTAACCTGCATTACATAATCTGAGTGATAACTTAGTACAGAAGACACCAATAAAACATACCCATTAAAGCAATAAACCTTTGTAAGAATAACTGATTTCATGATCAAAACTTAAATAGAAAGACCATGTGTATAGGTATTGTTTTATATATCACAACTTTAACAAAGGTAAGGTTGACACTTGGTCCTTAATCATATCATTGTTGCTTAGTACAAAAATTAAAAATCCGCTCCAGTGCTGCTCCATTTCCTAGGCAGTCTTTGACTTGGCAACGCTTTCCCGCCCCATCCACATAAGGGTACATCTATCTGCATCTGGGAGCATGCTTGCCAGTCAGAGCAGACAGACACACACTACCTCTGCTTGAGTTAACATGCTAAAAGTAGTAGTGTTGTGGGGAGTAGCATGGGTGGTGGCTCAGGCTAGCTGCCCAAGTACAAACACAGGAGGTACCAGTGGGTTTGTACTTGGTGGCTAGCCCGAGCTGCTGCCTGTGCTACCCCCCAGCTATGCTGCTATTTTTAGCACTCTAGCTCAAGTAGAGCTAGTGCCTCTGTCTACTCTCCCTGCTGCAGCATAGACGTATCCCAAAAGAAAAGAAGAAAAAGCCACAAGATTCCACCCCAAGAAAGAAGCTGCATCAGGCTAGTAATGAAAGCGTTAACCCACTCCATGGTGCCCTGACGTTTCTACGTAGTGTCTGCGGGATTCTAAAACCTTGCAAAATTTTGTCAAGCCATGCGACGCAAGGGAAGGATCCTAACCTTTTCTTAGATCATTCACTAAAGCAAAGTGCTATAGCTTTTGCTTTACAGTAGGATCATCTGCAAGTTATTAAAATAATCAAGAAAAATGAACAGTTTCACCAGCGTGAGCCAGTTTATACACATCCCTATTCAGTGGGACACATTCTGTTCACCATTCTTGCTATGACACATGCCAAGCTCTGGCTAAAAGGATAGGATTGAAAATATTTAAATTCAGATGGATTATGTGTGTGACCGCCATACATTTATATTACCTAGGACTCTCACTAAGCCATCAAATATTAATAATACTTTTAAGATATTCCAAATCTAGAGACAAAGACTTAAAAATATAAAAACTACTGGAGAATGTTCTTCATCTAAAAGGCTTTCATTCTGAATCTTTTATTCCACATGAATTCCTACCACTGGGAAGAATCCAGAAGTACTAAATATTCCTCTATATGAAAAAAAAGGGAAAACGTAATAACAGTATATGCTTTACTAGCGCCTTTAGGCTCCAAAGATAACCCCAGCAAACTAGATTTATATGGGCGAACGTGCTAGTTACAGGGCAAAAGAAATTAAAATACCAGGGAGAAAAGAAGCATTGTCTAGGTCCCTCTCATACCCAGACAGTGTCAGAAATATCCATATTCGTGTGTACAAAATAAGACTTATGCAATGTACCAAACACACATACAATTTGTGGGTATTTTATTAGAAAGCCCTAAAATCATTCATTTACTTAAACAGTCACACAGCTCCCTCGCCCTTTGTCATAAGAGCACTGAGGGAAGAGTTATCAAAACACACCCTCATCTTATTGAAACATGTGGCCAATGACTCTCAAACTTAAAAGTATACTTTAAGATCCCGTATAGAGAATACATGATTTTGAAGTGTAAAATACTCCTTTCATTCAAGTAAGCAGCAAATAGTCATGTAGCTTTTTCTGGTGGAAAAACTAAATTCTAATGATATTTTAGGATACAATATCTTGCACTGATGAATATTCAGGATGTACTTTAAGGAGGATAGAAAACATAGCATTTGCTGTTATCCATACTTAAAAAATAAAAAATAGGTTGAAAGTGGAGAATAATCAGAATTTGTTTGTATCGTAATAATAGCACCCAGCTCTCAGTACATTTCAAAGTGCTTTAAAAAGGAGATCACAGTATCATTATCCCCTTTTACATATGGATCAACTGAGGCATGGTGAGGTGAAGTGACTTCCCATGGTCCCCCAGTAGGACCAGTGGCAGAACTGGGAACAAAACCCAGGTCTCCTGAGTCCAAGTCTAGTGCTCTATCCACTAGTCCACATGGCTCAGATTGTCAAATAGGTTTTAAAGATATCTATTTAAGAATTTTATAAATCAAGAATATTTCAACAGACTACTATAGTAACTGTGCTCCTTGAGGAATCCTGGGAGAGTAACGCTGAATGATATCAGAAATCCTCTCAGCATACAGTGAACAATTATGTCAGAAACAAGGCAGCTATGAAATACTAAGGGTCAATAAGGAAGTTAAAACTAGGGCTGTTGATTAATTGCAGTTAACTCACATGATTAACTAAAAAATGTACGGTGATTAAAAAAATTAAAATGTGATTAATCGCACCGTTAAACAATAGAATATCAATTGAAATGTATTAAATATTTTGGATGTTTTTCTACATTTTCAAATATATTGATTTCTGTTACAACACAGAATACAAAGTGCACAGTGCTCACTTTATATTATATTTTTATTACAAATATTTGCACTGTAAAAATGATAAACCAAAATAGTATTTTTCAATTCACCTCATACAAGTACCGTAGTGCAATCTCTTTATCGCGAAAGTATAACTTACAAATGTAGATTGTTTTTGTTACATAACTGCACTCAAAAAACAAAACAATGTAAAACTTTAAAGCCTACAAGTCCACTCCGTCCTACTTCTTGTTCAGTCAATTGCTAAGACAAACAAGTTTGTTTACATTTACGGGAGATACTGCTGCCTGCTTCTTATTTACAATGTCACCTGAAAGTGAGAACAGGGGTTCACATGGCACTTTGTAGCCAGCGTTGCAAGTTATTTACATGCCAGATATGCTAAACATTTGTATGCCCCTTCATGCTTTGGCCACCATTCCAGAGGACACGCTTCCATGCTGATGATACTTGTTAAAAAAATAATGCGTTAATTACATTTGTGACTAAACTCCTTGGGGGAGAACTGTATGTCTCCTGTTCAGTTTTACCTATATTCTACCATATATTTCACGTTATAGCAGTCTCGGATGATGACCCAGCACATGTTCGTTTTAAGAACACTTTCACAGGAGATCTGACAAAACGCAAAGAAGGTATCAATGGGAGATTTCTAAGAATAGAAAGTGTACTCAACCCAAGGTTTAAGAATCTGAAGTGCCTTCCAAAATCTGAGAGGGACAAGGTGTGGAGTATGCTTTCAGATATCTTAAAAGAGCAACACTCCGATGCGGAAACTACAGAACCTGAACCACCACCACCAAAAAAATCAACCTTCTGCTGGTGGCATCTGACTCTGATGATGAAAATGAACATGTGTTGGTATTCTCTGCTTTGGATTATTATCGAGCAGAACCCATCATCAACATGGGAGCATGTATTCTGGAATGGTGGTTGAAGCATGAAGCAGCATATGAATGTTTAGCATATCTGGCATGTAAATATCTTGCGATGCCGGCTACAACAGTGCCATGCAAACATCTGTTCTCACTTTCAGGTGACATTGTAAATTAAACATGGGCAGCATTATCTCCTGCAAATTGCAACCAAACTTGTTTGTCTGAGCGACTTAGTGGACTTGTAGGCTCTAAAGTTTTACATTGTTTTATTTTTGAATGCAGTTATTTTTTGTACATAATTCTACATTTGTAAGTTCAACTTTCATTATAAAAAGATTGCACTACAGTACTTGTATTAGGTAAATTTAAATATACTATTTCTTTTGTTTTTTACAGTGAAAATATTTGTAATAAAAAATAAATATAAAGTTAGCACTGTACACTTTGTATTCTGTGTTGTAATTGAAATCAATATATTTGAAAATGTAGAAAAACATCCAAAATATTTAAATAAATGGTATTCTATTATTGTTTAACAGTTCAATTAATCGCACGATTAATTTAAAAAACAACAACATTTTTTAATCGCTTGACAGCACTAGTTAAAACAGCTATCAAGGTGGTGCATTTTGAGGGTAAAATTCACCAACTGCCTCATTATGCACTGATGAACTATTTATGTGATTAAAATGTCATACATGATATTGTGATGTACATTGATTTTGTGCTCCATTTCCTGAGGTTACATATTCATTTCTAAACTAAAAAGGTGAGCCTCAACCAACCAAACAATGTTAAAATAGTTGTAAGAGTATTGATGGGCATCTTTATAAACAGCAACCGCATATTTACATACATGTAAATAACAGAGAATGCAAATATCTGGCCATCAGGACCCTGGCAGTTGGTGGTTGTGATGCCTTCTTCCAGTGGCCTAATGGACAGAGTACAAGAAAGAGCACTAGTTCGGCATATATCAGCTCGAATTATATGGCTGAAATGATAGCTATTCTCCCTGCATTGAAAAAATAAACAGCAGAAATAGAGGCATATGTTGTGAGATTTGTTGACTTGCAGACGGCAATTGTCAGTTTCTTTCAAAGAAACCAGAATGCTGTCATCAATGTAATTCATAAAAAGGCTCAGAGTATCAGAGAGGGAGGCAACAAATTGACTTTTCAATGTATTCCATCATACGTTCGTATGTACGGGAATGAGGTAGTTGATGATTTGGCCAAAGTTGGAACGTTGAAATTCAGGATATTGACGTGTCGAAAGATAAAAAAGTCTCTGATTAATATCAAAGCATCTCAGAAAATAATATCCACTATTACAGGCTTGCGGACAGGGCACAGGAATGAAAGTCAGCAGCAATGGGACTAAGATATATCCACTCTGCAAAATGTGTCAGGAGTAAGCGTTAACACCACACTGAACAAAAGCTGACATTGCTATATGCAGAAGACTCGCATCGAAGCCACGTTCAAAATTATCATGGAATCTCCAGCATTCTTCACATTCAAAAATAAGGTGCTCTGCTCATTTTCTTAAGGCAGAACCAAAGGCTGTGGTACCTCGCAGCAGCAAGCCCAGCAGAAGCAGGAAATGGCAGGAACACCCTTCCACTATCCCCGCATCTAGCCAACCAGATACATGGCAGGGGCCAGGATGCCAGCCCAATGTGCTTCATACAGCACATCATCTCGTATCTGCTTTGGGGAAAGTTAGCAGGGTTTCAGTGTACGATGGAGTCCTGGCTGGAGTTTATAGCTGCTCCCCCTTTCAGCAGTACTTCCATCAGCCTTTCCCACCAGCCGTCAATCCCCCCCTCAGGCGCAGCTGCTCCTACAGATGCAAGGAATGCAAACTGTACTCCACTACACCCATGGAGGTGAGTCAAGTTCAATATGCTTTCACTGTTATGCTCCAAGGCCATCATACCTCTTCATAAACAAGATAGAACAGGGCATTGTTCTCACACAAAACGTAACAGAGATGGGAGGAAGCTATAACAGTGACTAGAAGCAGAATTATAAAACTTGAATAAAGGTCTCCACTACCCCGGCATTTGGTTATTCTTTACACAGTACTTGACCTGCACTAAGTAACAAGGACAGAATATAAAGAGGTAAAATGTTCTTACTAGGGAATTTTTCTGAACAGCTTCAGAATGTTCAATTTGTTCTCACACTACTGGCACACTTGTTGTTGGCTTCCAGTTTGGTTTGGTTCAATTCACATTTTAGACAAAGTTGTAGATCAGTTCTTATTTTATTGAACCCATTTCCTCCTCCATCCTCGTATGATTTAGGCTGAGAATACCAAGTAATTTCATATAAGCCCTGGAATTCCTCTTGGATTCTTCTTTTGACTACTGAACTTGAACTAGTGACTTTGAAATGGAAAAACTAATTCATTTAGGCATTTCTCTAGTTCATACTATCCCAGTGTATAAAATAGTTGTACCGCTGCCTCTCAGTCAGTCTGCTGGAAGTTTCACTTGTGAATTCTGGGAAATAGATTCTTAGTGATGTGACAAAGCTTCTGAGTGGTAGTGGGGTGTAATGTCAAAAAATATGCAGCTACAAGTCACTAGCTTTTCTGCAGTAGTGAAATATTTTTAAAGTGTCCCACAAGCAACTAACATCAGTTCAGCTCCACAAGTGCTAGCAATCTTGGAAATACTAGCATGCATGAACTGCCAGTTGCAGCTGTCATTTTAAATACTGTAATGCTTAGACCTGAAACCTGTCTACATGTGGGTTCCCAATGTTGCTAACACTTGTGGAACCAAAATGGTGCTAACAATGGTCAGACATTTTTCCAAAATTTTCCTAGTTTGGCTACTCAGGGCCAAACTGACCATGATGACGTTAAAGCAGCTGTCAAATGGATGAATGTTTGCAGTAAGTCTCCATTTTGCGTCATAATCTATTAAAATATTCATGTCATTAAAATGTCATAATTAGAGCTAGATGAAGTTTTTCAGCTGAAACCTTTTTTAAGCAAAGAAAGAAAGAAAGAAAGGGGGAAAAAACATACATACAATACACAGATCCAGCAATCCTAAAACATTTTGAAAATTTATATGAGTTTCACCAAATTGTTCATTCAGAAAAAAAAGTTTCAAATTTTTGCTTCAAAATGACTTCATTTTGAAATTTTCTTCAATTTTATTTTTAAAAAGTCAAAAATGGTCAAAACTGAAACAAACCATTTCACTTGGGGTCAAATGAATATTTTGTATGAATGAAAATGGATGAGATTTTAAGTTGCTTTAGAATCAACAGTGAAACGAAAAATCTATTACCCTCCTAGCTCTTGTTGTGATATAGTCTTTCCAGCAGAAGTCTCAAGATTCCAACTGACAAAATAAGCCTTTGAAGTTAACTCTTAAAGTTTTATAGAGTAAAAGCAGTGAATGATAAAGTAATAGGTAAACAAAAGGCTAACCACTAAAATATTTCTTTTGTAGCCATTTTTCTCCACTACACTGTTCAGTTCTGGAAAAGCAGAATTTTCAAGCCATATGGGGGATAAACTTTTAGATTTACACAAAAATGTACTTTGTGTGACAAAAAATATTCACAGTACTTTTCCATCAAATGCTTCATCAGAAATGCAACAGACGAGCTCTTCCCGGGGAATTCAGAAGAGGGAAAAATGTATATAAATCATTAAAAATAAATACAGACACCTGGCCCATAGTGCACCAGGCTTCTCTTGCAACAAAGATAGCATGAGATTAAATTCACTGGGAGATTAAGAACCTTTGCAAAAAGTTAAGTCGCCCATTTCTAAGAGTTGTGACTCCAGCCAATAAACCACCATAGAGAAAAAGGGCAATTACTTTGTATACCTGAACAGTCTACCACATTCTGTCACAGGTTATAGTTTCTGTAAGGTTGTAGGGGACTGAACTAGTGATCAATATGTTTCTACTCTTGCTCGATAATTACACACCCCAAGTGGTGGATAACCAATATGCTCCTTCTACAGTTGCACTATCAGAAAATAAGACCCTGAACATTCTCATAGACTAGTATACTAGTCATAGGCCTAGCATGTCCCATGTCCAGAGTATCGGGATTTTAATGATAACTAGTGTGTAGGGGTTTTGTTTGTTTGTTTGTTTGTTTTAAAGACCGCAATCCTAAAATACTTCCATGTCTACAAGGAGGCTGGAATCATCCAATAGCTTTCCTTTAAAACTGACGCACACAGAGACCTATGTTGGCTGACCTGGTGCCAAAGAGACATCATCTTTTGCATCAGAAGTGTACAGGACAGCGTTAGTAAATAAAATGTTCCTCTCACAATTGTATCCCAAAACACTCTACAAAGCTAATATAAAAAAGTTACTTTTAAAAATGTCAAATCTTTAATGAATTTTAACAAAAATAGGAAACCCTCCTGAACAATTACAAGCTAGTCAGTTTATTCACAAACACTGAGTGAAATCCTGGCCCCACTGAATTCAATGGCAAAACTCCCACTGACTTCATTGAGGCCAGCATTTCATCCTATGAATGTATATATTATATATACAGATACCACACACCTACCTCTACAGACTCTCCTTATACGTATATATTCTCTCCCTTTCTTCCTACCTACCTTATTTATACATATCTGCATGGTATCATTTCTGTAGCAATGCTCATGTAAGCGACTATTTTGACACTACCTTCGGGGGGGAGAGATAGCTCAGTGGTTTGAGCATTGGCCTGCTAAACCCAGGATTGTGAGTTCAATCCTTGAGGGGGCCATTTGGGGATCTGGGGCAAAAATTGGGGCTTGGTCCTGCTTTGAGCAGGGGGTTGGACTAGATGACCTCCTAAGGTCCCTTCCAACCCTGATATTCTATGATTCTACCTCTGCTAGTTCTCATCTCTGGTAGTTGGATTACTGCGGTTCTCCTCTATATGCCTTTGCGAAATTGCAATTCTCTACTGCAGAACATTGCAGTCTTCCCTCTCAAATGCAGGGCATCACAACCACATCTTCCAGTGCTCAAACAATTCTACTGGCTACCCTTTCCTTTCAAGCACCCGCTCAAAATGTCCCTCTCATTTTTAAAATCCTTCATGCATTTGCTCCAACCTGCTTCATGCAGCTGGTCACTTTTTATTCATCCCCCTGCTCATCTTGCAATGGCCTCTGCGTCCCTTCATGGAATGGTACTTGTGTTAGCACGTGAGCTTTTTTTTTTTTTTTTTCCTTTGCAGCCTTTGCCATCTAAAAGTTCTTGAATCTCTCCAATTCTCATCAACTTGCCATCTATTCTCTCAAACAACTCTGTTCTTCTCTGTAGTACCTATTGACTTCTCTCTGTTACTGCACTTCACCTCTCTTCCTTTTTGTTGTTTTTGGTTGGCATGGGGTAGTTTCAAGAATCATATATAAACAACCAATGTCAGATATACACAAATGATAAAGCAATAAGCTGAGGAGCCTTATGAGAAATCACTATCATGTACAGCTGACCACCTCATCTGCCCTTTGCCTGCTAATCCATCTCCACCATGAGATATTGACTGATCACATGATACAGCATAGTGGAAAGGTTCTATTAGCACTCATTCAGGATAACATCAAAGTTACGCTGATAAAACCTCTATACCGAGAGTATGGTGTAATTCCAAATGAGTGCTAAAAGGACCTTTATACCATGCCACATCAGCAGGAATTCTCCATTTGCAAACAAACACACACATATTTACATACGTGTGTTTTACATATGGTGACAGGCTTCATGATGTAGGCTGGGAGAAGTGTATGGAGGGATTTTAGGGGGTAAAAAGGAGATTTTGAATTAGATTTTGAAATTAAGGGAGAACTAGTGAATCAGAATGATGTGCTCATACTTCATATATGAGAAGGATGGCAAGAGCGTGTATGCTAGAATCGACAGCTGTAGCTTCGCAAAAGCAAATAGAAGGGAGCTGCAACGATCAATTCAGAGAAAAGAAGGATTCCAGCAGAAACAGTCTCAACAGCCGTGCACTTGTGATTATAAACAAACAGACATGCATAAAAGAGATAGGAAGAAAAGCAAAGTTCAGGGTCAAGGATGATGATGATGCTAAGGTTTCAGACAATGAAACAAAGTATTTTCATGTTTCAAGGATCTTTTATTGGGGACTTGCAGGCTAAAGCATGTTTTTGATAGAAAAATTGCATCTTCTTTCAAAACAAAAAGCAAAAGGATAGAAATCTTTTCCCCCCAATCTTCCCAGTTTACTGACCGGAGTCAAAGGAAATAGTTCCACGGGTCATAATGAACGAAAACGCTCTTATCGCTAGAGCAAAGGAGCCAAATTGGGCCAGAAGATGAGAGGAATGAATCATCTCTTGTTGCTCTTGGGAAAATGCGAAATTATAATTCATGAAGAAACTGTGTCTACTTCATGCATATAACATGAATTCTAGGGGAACCAAGATATTTTTGACAAATTGGGCCTTAAAATTAACATGCTTATTAATTCATAAATTAAAAATAAGCTCAGTTACTCTATCAGAGGAAACTTTACTTGGTGTTGTTTCCCTCTTCCTTGCTAGTTATTTTAATATCATCCCTGCTGTAAAAACAGACTTTACAAAAAGAAATCATAAAGGACTTTGCATCCATCTTGAACCACAGTGCCTCTTTGCATCTCCGAGTGAGCTGAACATTTTAATTGAAATGATTTTTCATGAGTTAAACTATAAAGGAGAAATAAGTGATACATTTAAATTATTTATTCAGCTTATTTATAATTAATTAGCTTTTTCTCTGTGCACTGCCAGGCTGTACTGGAGTGTTTGATTTGTAAAACCTTCTCTATCATCAGGCAACAATGGATGACTGCTTTTCTCATGTCACTTTTGTTTTAGTTTGCTATGGAGACTCAGACAACTCGAGTTCAAATCAATGTTGACTTTAATGCATTAACTCTTTTGTAGTCCACATTTTAGCTGGAGTTTTCAAAGGTGTCTAATGGGTGTTAGAAACCTAACTCCCACTGAATTTCAGGAGGATATGGGTACTTAATTCTCTTAAGTTCTTTTGAAAATTCCCAGCCTTTATTCCAGTATTGGAAACACCAAACTTCAAAAACCAAGAGTCAGGTCCCCCAAAATGCATGAGGTTAGCTTAAAACAATCACAAGGATTAAAAAAGATAATAAATGTTTAGTCTTTTTATTTGACTTCTGAGTCTTTAGGGTTCATGTTTTCAAGCTTATCTCAGTAACCACAAGGGCTAGAAACGGCCTTTTTAAACTAAAGCCAAGATTCTCACATCATCATGTGACTCCACGAGCTGGGGCTATAAGATTTGCAATAAAAATCACAACAGAGGCAAAAGTGTTATTCCAAAAAACAAGTAAACAACTTTTATAGAACACGAAAAATGTTTTCACCTGTTTATTTTCAGTTTTTTTGAAGACTTTATTAGAGTACCCAAGAGGCCTTCAGTAGTAATGTATCTCCTCCAACCTTTCTTTATGGAACGCTGACAATGTGAGTAGGCCCCGCATTGATGGGAAAGGTGCCAGAGAGGCCCTGTGTGCAGTGTTAGCCCTCTCCCTCCAGCCCTGTCAATCATGTATGATGTGAGGAGGCCTTTAAAAAGGAGGTTACCACAGTAAACTGGACAAGAGAGATCACCCTGATCAGACAACTGCTGACAGAGGGGGCCCGATTCAGCAGTGCAGCCAGAAGGACTCCTGGCAAACTGCTAGAAAGACAGCCCAGAAATAAGAAGGCACTGTTGGCCTTTGTCCCTTTGAGCTGGCCCCAGCAAGAAGTTATTCTCGGGTGCACTGGGACATTAAATTTTCCTTTTGAGATCCCATCAGAAGAGACTTAAGAAGGCCTACGAGGGTAGGGTTCCCCCTTACAAAGTCTAAGAAACAGGGATCTACACACACACACACACACACACACACACACACACACACACACACACACACACACACACACACACACACACACACACACACACACACACACACACACACACTAACTGGGCATGTCCAGGGTCTCCTACCTTCTGGGAATAACCAAAGGAGACTCTTTTTTACAAGCTCCCATACCTCCACCAACTTTATACACCAGGAGGTAACTTTGGTACTACAGTAAAACGGTGAGAATCCATAGTTTATATGGCTGGAGGTGAAAGCCATGTGATAAATGGCAGAGCCATGTGATAATGGTGCTTGATAAACTGATGCCACCATCTCTGCTTTTCTCAGTCAACTGATTTCCCTCCCTTAGTGTAAAATTCCAAACAGCTGAGCAGCTTCAAACAGATGTTATTTAGACCATAAAGTATATTTATAGAAATATATGAAAATAACTGACTGCTTGATTCACTTATTTTCTGTATTGCCAACCCCAGTCATTTAAAAATGCATAAAAGTCAAGTCCTCAGCTTTAAGACAGGCTTAAAAATTAGACTAAAAATGCTGTGGTTTTTTATTTAACTTTTTTTTTAATCCTTTGTGGTGTATTTATGTCATGTCTTCAAGTTTTCTACTGCAACTGTGAGGTCTAGAAATGTTTTTATTTTGAATGAAAGCTGAGAGTCTCATGTATTCAAATGACTCCAGAAGCTGGGGCTTCAAGAAACACACTAAATATCGTGAGACTCCTGATAAAATCCCAAGAGTTGACAGCACAGCTTTCTCCAAATAGGAGATGTACTCCAGACAAAACAGGCTCTAAGATTTAATAACAGATAACCAATGCTGCAAGTGGGGAATTTACAATGACTTTACAATTCTATTAAAATAAATTAGGCTTAATCATGGAAGACTACTGGAAATTTAGCCCCACAGGAAAAGGCAGAAAATGTATCTCATCAGAACCTGCACTATTTAAATATGTGTGGACAATCTGGATTTTTCTGATATAATATTTTATCCAAGATTTACTAGAAATGAGAGGGGCAAGTTTGCAAAAACAACCTGTTTGAAGTGTTGGGTTTTTGTTTTTTGTAATTTGAAGAACTAGTTACATAAAAAAGACATTTTCAAACTCTTCAGTTCATTTCTTCCCTCTCCCCCACTCTCAGCTGCCCAAAGGTCTCCCAATTAAAATAAAAAGTTATTCTAGGAAAAGGGGAATCGTGTGTGCTGCATATGAGGAATGGAACACACCCGCCCGCCCTTCAACTATAAAATGAGCTCTGCTGGAAGTGGGAGTACTGCAAACTGTCCATGTCATGTTTTTTTCATGAGAAGTGTATTCTCCCTCCACCCATTTCCACCCAGTAATCTCTCTGCTGCAGAACACAAATGCAGTGCTCAATTCATTCTCTAGTCAGAAAGATTGTAAAAAGTTACCGTCTATTCCTATATAAAAGTAATATACAACGGCATGCTGAGTTTAAGATTATGCTATTTTGCACACAAAGCTGAAGAGATAACAGTTCAATACAGCATAAAATTCTATTTTTGGTTACTTTTTACACTCAAAGCTGGCAGTCAGACAGTCCTAGAAAACTATAGTGGTCTATCTGCACATAAATAGTTACACTGGAGGCAACAGCCTGAATTTTCCTATATCATCTTAATGCTCCTTTGAACTATTATTTCTAAAAGGTAACTACCCAGGAGAGGGTCAGAATTGAACTGTTACATTGACTCGTTTATCAGAGATGACTTCTAAATTCAAATGCTAGAAATCCAAGCAAAATACTTGTGTGTTCAATCACTGGTGCAGGTTACAGACCTCAAGGTGAGTGATTAAATGAGAGCTGGAATAATTACTAAAGCTCTGATCCTGCAAATAGATGCATGCAAATAACTAAATCACATCAACAGTCCGAGTTCAGCCAAAATATTCACCTGAGTACATTTACTTATGTGCATGAGTATTTGCAAGATCACGGCTGTAATTTGATCCTCCTGTTGGGATCAAACCCGACTGCTGGAAATGAAGATAGGTTCATGGTACTGATGTGTTTTAGGCTTTGTCTTCACTGTGGAGTTAATTATAATTATCTATACTCAGGGCTTACATTCAGCCAGAGCTGTCCGGAGCGGAGCTCCAGTAAATATTTTCAACTACTCTGGAGATTTTATAGCATATTGGGGGAGGAGACGTGGAGGGCTCTGGGAAATGCTTTGAGAATTTAAGCCCTGTCTATACTCAAGAGAGTGGCCGCACTGCAAAAGAGCGATTGTGTTAGCAGCCGAGGAGTTGTGCTAACTCAAGCTGTAGCCTATACCCCCTGAGGGGCCAGCTATCTCGTTTTTATGTGTGAACAGAATTTGAGTTTAGGGTCAATGCTTGAGTTATAACTTGAGTTAATTCAGCAGTGAAGAAATGCCCTCAGAGATTAATTAACCAATTTAAGATATTATTGTCTTTAGTTCAAAGGAAATATAATACTGGATGTATTTTACATAAACCTACACATCTGCCATAAATTAATTCTCATTCAAGATTAAAAAATTCCTTGAAAAAAAAAATCACTACAATTTCATTAACTTACCTAATAAGAGGTCCTAGAAATTTCATTATGTACATCAGTATCTACCCCAACTTCAGGGTTTGGGTTTTTTGTTTTTTATACTTACCTTGCTTTTTGCACAACCCTGTTATCCTTCTGTTCTACTTACAAAATATGCAGTTTATACATTTAGAACATCCTAATGCTTTCCATGGAAACACACACAAACTTCCCTAACAATGGGGCTTCCCTGGTAACACAAGTTTGATTGCTAAAGCTACTGATAACTAGCAAGCCCAAATTACTACTGGAGAAAACATACCAACATTTTAGCATACAGCACCATGTCAGCAATGCCACATAAATAGAAAAGAATAATCAGGTCTTACCTTCAAAAAAAAAATGAACAGCTCAAATATTTATCTAAACTCCAATATTTTTTTTTAGTGCAGTATCTAAAATGTAGTGTTATTAGTGTACTGGCAAGGTGTCCTTTGAGCCCTAGGCTGAGCCATAGCTCTCAACCTCCTGAAGCTCAACTTTTAACAAAATATAAAATGAAGGACAATAAACTAGGTCACTAAGGTTATGGGACAATCTACTTTCGCACATGTACATTTTTCTCAGTCAGTTAGTAGAGTCACAATTTACAGAGACAGTGAGGAAATGCTTTATCTGTAGGTCCTAACTAAATCTCAATCGACTACTGTGAGTGATGTACCTCATATTCTGGAAGGGAAGAGAGAAGAACTCAGTTCTTCTTACAGACAGACTTGGTTCCCCCCCATAAAGTCGCTACATTATACTGTTTATTTCTAATGTGAAAGTTATATGTAGTTAAAGGGGGAAAATAGCAGAATTACATGTGTTTCTTTCCCTTCAGGGGGTTATATTTCACCTTTTGATTTAATCTTGTTTGATGTTTCACTCACCATATTAGAAGCGTTTTCAAAGCAGACAGTCTCCCATTGAATCTCCTTCCTAAAACAAAAGCTTATTATGGCCGATGATTTATGTAGGTCAAAAATAGTTTTGCAGATAGTAGTGTAAATAAGGCTTAAAAATGAATTACCCATTGGGACTTCCTGTGCCCTCGGGTATGATGTTTTAATTCAGATGGTTACACAAAGGCGTACCTTTGCAAAATGAGTGGTTTTTTTCTTTTTTAGAATCACAAAATGTCATGTCCCATGGCCTAAGGGGTTTTCTGTTTGCTTGTTTTGCTAAAAAGCTGTGGTTTTGGCAGTCTGCCTTGTAATCATGTTTATTACAGGACAGATTTTCAAATATAGTTTGCAAAGAAGTGTTTTTGTCCTGTTTTCAGGTATTTTGATCACTGCACATTTAGGACTAGATTCTGAATCCCTTAGTCCTACCACTGGACAGTTACTCCCACAAGTTGTCCCACTGAACTAGCCCCATTTTGGGTACTTTTGTTCACCATAGTGTAAATAATTGCACCATTCCCCCCCTCATTGTAGCTGTTTAAACATAACCCAAATGTGATACCCTCTCTGATGGTGAGCAGCCCCATTGAAGTAAATGGGGTCACAATCTGGCTCTTAATAGCTGTGAGCGATATTACAGTAGGTACCAGTTAACACGAGCACCTTATTCCACAAGTAATCCCATTAGGTTCACTGAAACAACTCATTGTGAAAAAGTACCACTCAGCATGAATAAGGGCACCACAGTCCAGCCCTGTACAAATAACAGAAGGAGGCAAAGGTAATGTATTTGTTTGAATTTATACTGCACTTAGCAAGCTCTGTTCAGCTTTAACAGCCTATTTTATTAGATACATTTTAAAGGAACAGACTCCAAATAACACTACCACATCACCAATATGTGTAACGAGTCCAACTTAAAAAAAAAAAAGCAAACAAATTATGTGTTGCAATGGGATAGGTCAGGACACAGTGGTGACCAATCCTAATTGTCATCATCATGTTGCATTCAACTTTCTTGTGAGTGTTAAGGGAACCTGATTAAACTGATAATAGAACCAGCCGGTACAGCCAGGTAAAGTATACCAGAAATAAGAATTCTAAATCTTGCATAAAGCAGCAAATAATTCTTTTTCAGCTATATGGCTTGTTCTTTAAAAGACAGGGATGAAATTATCAAACATGAAGATGAAGTTTGGGAATCAAACATAACTCCCATTCAAAACAAAGGGGGAATTGTTCTTGGGTAAAGACTAAGGGTCTGATCCAAAGTCCACCGAAATCAATGGGCTTTATAGCAGGCTCCTTGAGGATGCATCATGACGTTGCCTCATTTTTTAAAACTTATCAAATTCTACACTACTTAAGCACATCTTCCCTGGCCAACATCTTCAAATTTTCTCAAAAGTCTGGCAGAAGTGTCAGTTAATAAGCTGGGGAACTACAAAACTGCTTATTGTGGATCTCACAACCTCACTAGCGCACAAGAAATCTCTGAGTGCTTGACATTTTTATTTTAGTGGAAAATTTTCGGACGCAGGCCTCATGCACAGTAGCCAAATTTACCAACTGTAAACTTGGTACACTTGTGAAGGTGGTAGACTGAAAAAAGGAGAGGCTCCACAGAAGCCAAGTACTATGACTTCAATGTTTAACCACCTCTATTCATTACCTGTGAGCAATGACCGTGGTTATGTGAATAATCCCATTGTTTCCATGAAAAATGTGCTAGTCATATTTAGCTAAATAAAAGAGGCAAACAAGTGACTTTCAGAAGAGAAGCCTGAATCTTTATCAATCTTTATCAGGATACAACATGAGGGTATACAAAGCTCCCTCGTGGCTTAAACAATTCAGCCTTCTTACCACAAGAGCTCAGCAGCAGAAAGCCATTTGTTTTTAAAATCATAAGGATTATCGGCAGTAAAATTGATACAGATAGAACTACTGACGGGTTGTTTTTTTCTTTTGCCAGCTCTCACTTCAGTTTTTAAAGACAGTGAATAAGAGGATCCTGGGTAGGTGCTCAGATACTACCATGATGGGAAACATGTACATGAAAATATCCATTATAGACACAAGAGATTAGATAGGGCTCTTCAACTATAGTTTGCATCAGTTCAATATCCTTAACCTGCCCCCTGCCCCCCAATTTTTGCATATATTACATTTTAAATAGCTTGTAATGCTCCGGTCAGTTTTTAACCCATTTTGCTTCCTAACAGAGATTAATGGTCCCTTTCTTTTTAAAATAAATAAATAAATGCAAGTTTGTGGAAGTTACTAGCCGGACAGTCTTGGAGAGAGAACTATATATCGACAAACACGTAAAGCACAGACATGCAAGGTATACGCTTCCCCGGACTGCCGCTGAGTAAGATAAAACATGTTTAAGGGTGAAAACTTTGGATGAGCCTGGAGACAGAGCTGCCACTTGTGTCTCGGTTAGACTGCTAATAAAGGGGCTATGGGGTGATGTGGATGCATGCCCGACGGACTGGATGGAGACCACAAACTAATCTGACAAGCCAATAAACAGCCATCATGTGGCAATGATTTTGGATTACTGCAGACATGCACTTTTATTTAAACTGGAGACTTGGAAATGAGCATCTGTATAACCCATTACAAATTCTAGCAGACGATTATCCAGCGCCCCGTCCCCCATCTATCTCTCATTTTGACCTGATGTTGCCTCGCCACATAATGTAATATATACTTAATGCATTAAACCATTTAATGTATAAATAGGGCCTATTCCCCCATTGACATATGTGCCATTAGCTCATTAACTTTACTGAGAACTCCAGACGCTGAAAAATGCTGATTTACAAATGTGCTTATACACACTAATCCAAATTACATACATTCTGTCAAACCACTCTTTCCATTTCCCCCCACTCTCCCCTCCCATCCTACACAATGTAATTACATTCCAGAGGTTCAGGTAACTGGTAAGTATTTTCCACTGATTAAATGATCAATCTAAGCATATTAATGTGGACACAGCGGCAAAATGAGGACAGACACCTGCATGGAAGGCAGGCCGTAATTTTATTAAACTTTAAACACAAGGGAAGGGTGCTACATACCGATCACCCATCCGCTCCTTAGTTTGTTCCAGTGCGGGAGTTACAGGGCTCCTTACCATATAACCCATAACTGGCCCCAGGGTTACAGGGATCCTTACCATAGAACCCATAACGCGGAGTGGCTCTCCTCAACCTAC
Organism: Macrochelys suwanniensis; assembly: GCA_033296515.1. Classification (NCBI taxonomy): domain Eukaryota; kingdom Metazoa; phylum Chordata; order Testudines; family Chelydridae; genus Macrochelys; species Macrochelys suwanniensis. Next base: position 155,443,841 of record CM065775.1, on the reverse strand, counting down.
ACTCCAAGACTCAACTCTTTCGGAGTCCTAGTACCCTCCCCCTGCCAGCAGGACAGAGGGTGCAGCAGGATGGGGACCTCAGCCTGTGAAGGCCACAAGGTCTGACCTTGGCCCACAAAGGCCACAAGGTGTCTCACTTTCACATGAGCCCAAGGCCCATCACCAAAACTGCGGGTCTGGGAACCGTTCATTTTATTCTCTTAACCACACTGGAATCTGGCCAAAATTTGCGACAAATAAACAACTCCACCAAAACACCCAAGTTAGGTACTAAGCAGGTTCCTACTCAACACACTGTGTCTTGAAGATGCTGTGAGGAAGGCAAAAAAACTCCCTGGTTCTCTGCCAACTGGCCCATGGGAGAAAATATTCCTTCCTAACCCCCTAAATAGGTGACCAGCTAGACCCGCAGCATCTGTCAGGCTGGGTTCCCATTCCTAGTTTGGGTCAGAAGGATGGTGCTGCTGGAATAGAGCTGAGAAAGGCTCCAGATGGTCCCTGAGCTGGTTAAATCCTGGGAGCTAGGGAATGTTGGCCAATGGGTGCTAGATCCTCGCGTGGGAGGATCTACCTATTGTTCCTTGGCGAGTGTCTCTCTCCTTTGCTACTAGGATGTCCCTCTTTCACCACTGGGTCCATCAAGTTCCCCCAGCTCTTGATGCAGGTGGGTGGCATTTTTGGCTTTTTAAAAACCCAACAATACAAGCAACTTTCAAAAAGAATGTAAGAGGTCATCTCCTCATAAGGGTGAAAATCATAGTGAGAGTATGATTGCTTTTTGGAATCAAATATCCTGTGTGAGCAAAACTCTAGGGTAAGTGTGAGATGGTATGTACTTGCAGGACATTTTCATTAAAACATATGCATGTGTTCTAATAAAGACTGCACAGAATTAACTAATTCTGTCTGCTTTAATTCTGACCAGATGAAAATAAATCACAAGAAAATACATACAATAGTACACAGCTTTTTCAGCGATAACAATGGCTGCCACTTTCCATTTAGTGGGAAATAGTCAAGATGCGGTTTAAATTTCAGAATGGCAGACACGGTGGACAGTGGGTGCTGCATTTCTTGTATCTCTAATAACAGCATTGGCCCATCTACTCTTACCAGATCATCACTGACTAACCCGGTAACCCAGATAAAATCAGTCAGCTAACCAGCAGGCTTCACAATGATCAACTTAGTGATTCCCACTTCCTAGATCTGTTAAGCAACACATGCAGAGGTGACCTATTTACATGGAGTGTGGGGTGCAAGTTACACCACTTTACAGGTCAGTATTGATGACCAAGTCATAGAGCTGTAGTGATGGACATATGGAAGGGGACAGAGTTAAGATTCTAATACAATGGTTCTGAGACCAGCCGTCTGTGGTCCTGGTTCTGTCACATTACGGAAGCACCTGACACTGCTCAAGCTGGGATGGTTCCTGACCTGATGACTGTAGTCCAGGATACAACTCTTATGGTTTCCAAAAAAAAAAAAATTTGTTCATCTAAAACTCAAATACACAATTCTAGTTTGCACCATTTACAGCTGTTTCTTATTTCTTATCTCATTCATTATTTTAATGTCCAATCTACAAAACACACACAAAAAACCATGCAAAATAGATGATCCTAAAATATTTTGCCGGAAAACACAAATCCCTTATGGCATGAGAAGTTTATTTGAGCCTAAAAGGAAACTGTTTTGGAAATGAATGTGCCACGGAAAACAGGGCAGACAATAGGAGTTGCCATCTCAACCATCATTATTATTAGAACAGCTAATGAATAAGTGCACTCTGTCAGTAATAGATAAAATTGCAAAGTTTGATGTGGATGGTGCAAAATACATTACAGTTTCCAAATGAGTAAGCAACAAATGAAGGATAATCCTTATTTCTGAGAAATCCATTCCAGCAAGAAATTGATCCGGGGACTTCTGAATCCCAAACCACTGGGGCTTTCCCCATTTCCACCACTTCAGTAATAATCTGCTAATGGCACACAGGCAAAAATCTTATACGGAAAAGATACCATCTTTTTTTCCTTGAAGGTATTATTCCCATATTGACAATGAATTGCTTAGTCTGAAAAACCAGACGTGATCAGGTGTATTTGGCACAGCCACACTTTTTCCAAACCTCACCTACTACCTCTGCTTTTGCAGCTTTCTGTGGCTTCCATAAATTTACTCCTCATGGGATGCACCATACATAACCTATAACATTATTTATTTTACACTTTTAAATGCTAAATGTGTCACCACACAGTCGCCCAATCAAAAAAAGAAACAAAGATTAATACTGAGAGGTGTTTTCCTAGAGAAAGAGATCCAAGTTCTGGAGAAGGTATATAAAATTTAAGCATGATAAGATCTCTGGATCTGAAAGATCATCAGGTTTAAGGTCAACAACGAGTCTCCTCATTGTCACATCCAATAGAATGCAATGATTGGAATCTGCAAACAGAGTCACAGCCTGCTGCTCATTTCTTAATTATGTGGAAACTGATTTAGTGCTTGTGCTCAATATGCTATTTTTCAAACGGCTAAATAAGCTTCTAAACTTTCATTCTTCAAATATGGGACAATCACTAGCCATTGTTTGAGACTAGAGACAGTCAGAATGCACCGCTACATCTTCGCTATACTTGTTTGTGTAGATCTTTCACTGCATTTAAAAAAAAAAAAAACAGCCAAAAACTACAAAAACCTGAAGACTTTTGGTTTTCTAATGCAAAAAATTGAGGAACGTAGACACTGAAAATTTTGTTTTGTTGAAAATCAATTGTCTGTCCAAAAGAAGTTAATAGAATTTTTTTACCTGCCTAATTCAAGGCTATGCACAATACATACAGAATTTGAGAACCAAGCCATTAGAGTTATAAAGCAACTAAAACAAAAACACAAAAGAAAACTATTTCAGCTGCAGTGAGTTTAACCGGTGAAAATGACAACATGCGGATTTGTATACAACTTTCCAAGAGTAGTTTCTTAACTGAGAAATTTCAGTCTTTAAATTAATTTGATAAAGTTATAATCTAGAAAAAATAGGGGTTTAGAAAGCAGTATGAGAATGGAAATATTCTTTCATTTTAGAGCATTGTCTGCAAATCTCTATGATGCCACTCTGAACATCACACACAAATAATAGCATATATTGTAACATTGCATGTTAATACCAAGACTAGATACTAAACTGGATGCTTTTCCTGCCAGATATTTCAACTGTGCTTTATAACATTACAGGTGACTCAGAGACATGTTGTGTCTCTCTATGTATTTCATTTTTCTTTTGTATTTTTCTCTGTATATAAAGGTGAAAAATTATTTTGGAGGTTCTCTTGTAAAAAGTATATTATAAAAAACTATAGCATTTTTACAGTGACTTGCTTGACTTTATAATATTATTTAAAAGGGAAACAAAGAATATAGCTCATACTTTGCTAGAAATAGCTTGATCTAACTCCCACTCAAGTCAATTAACTCAATGGGAGTTGGGTCAAGCTCTAACAGGGTATGGATGCTGAACATGTATTGTTTGTTCAAGTTGTAACATCACTACATCTTAGCTATACTTGTTTATGTAGCTCTTTCACTACGTTTTAAAAAAAAGTCTATATAACACAAGAGCATGAAGTGAGAGCAGTCACTCCTGTAAATTAGTAAAGGTTTATCACAGCATCAGCATTTCCTCTGGCTGACCTGGTAGCCCACAGCATAAAAATGGACTTAATTGGGTGCAGAAACTGCATTGGATGCTTTCATAAACTTTCCGTTTAGATCAAGTCTTCCAGGACAGATCCACGTAGTATAAACACACTACTGTTAAAAAGGAAATAAAGAAATCATTCATACTTGTATGATAAATGACATTCAGGGTGAAGCATTATCCAGGAAGTAACCATTTATTACAGAACCATATATTACACAACTCTCATTGAATCTGATTCAAATTTACAGGTGTGCAAGAAAACCTAGCTACCAACATACCACAAAGTAAAGCATTGCTGATTTAAAATATGCTACTTTTTAATCATCAAATGGCAGGGGAATATGAACCTTTATTTTGTTTATTTTACTTTTTTTAAAATCTCAATCCTGTTCCCCCACATTTCCTGCAGATGCGGCAAGAGAAGGAGCTAAAAGCCTGCTCCCTATTGATTCTGAATAGCAAAAAGTGTCAGGAGACATGGGGGAAGTATGAGGAAGTCTGTCACACTTTCCTTCAGAGATCCTCTTTCCTCAATACATTTCAGTTGTAGGGAGCTGAAGAGGACTATACTAGGGTTTAGATCCATACCATCCTGTTGCCAAAGGACCATATGCCAAGTATTTAGACAAATGTGCCTCGCCTCCTGTAACAGAATCAGCCACCTTCCACACACCCTCTCATGGCCAGGGGCAACTCTACAGCAGCCTGCCACAGTTTCCCTTCTTCCAGAGCTCCTCAATAAAGTTCACACACACAGACTTCTCTCTGTGTATTTACCCTGCCTTAGGGTCTGGATTTATTAGTATCAAAGTTGAAAACAAAACTCAAAGTTGCAAATATAGGACTCAAAATCCACCTCAAGTCCCTGCTGTTAGCAGGCCACTCCCAGCCCTACCTGGTTGAAATCTTGTTCCTTGGTGTCTCAAACTTACCTAAAGAAACTTTCTAATTTTCTACAGCTCCCCGCAGTCACAGGTTCCTACTTGGCTCTTTAAAGTAAGGGATCAGCTGTCTTCTATTCAAGCCCTGTCACAAGGCTGTTAATGAGGCCCAGATAGGTTGGCCCAGTTCCCTCTTAAAGGCCCACATGCTTACTGTGACACCCCTGTCAATCCCTGCTCCATTTATTTCCATCAGTGAACCTCTCTCTCTCTCATACTTGCAAGGGGAAAGAGATGTGTTGACCCCAGAACTCACTTCCCCTTGAAGAAGGCGGAAAAAAAGAGAAGAGAAGGAACTGTTACTGTGTCTCCCCTTGTCACCAGATTTACCCATTGCTTTGGGGTATGCTCATTTATTAGGGTTACTCTTCTGAGAGGGGGAGGGGGGATCTGTAATTCTATCAATGTATTGCTTGTGTCACTTGTGTTCTCATACGGAGCTCTACTTCTCCCTTCTGCAAGTTCCCTCCCAATGGAGCTATCCTGCAGGACCTAGGTTCCCCAGGCCTGGGTTTCTCCAGCCCAGAATCAGATGAACACACACACACACACACACACACGTCTGAGAGGACCAGGTCAATCAGCACTCCCAAGCTGACCACTTATATGTCCTTGGACTCAGCAGGCTGGGTCGAACAGCACTTCCAAGCTGCCACCCTCCTATGCCAGATTCAGCACGTCCCTATCCCCACTTTCACGTTTCAAGTGTTCTGGTAGTAACCCACTTGATGAGCAAACCTCACAGGATTTTTGGGCGCTGCAGGGATCTTTAGCTTAGGTAAGAGGAGCATTGCTGCAGAGCAAATGGGGAAGCCAAAAACACAAGAGAGAGAGAGAGAGAGAGAGAGAAGGAAGCAACCAGTTTAACCATAGAAGTTATTTATTGCCAGGTAATAATCATACAAGGAGAGCCAAATAAACAAAATGGTTACAATATTAAATCTAGCTTAAATTTGATTTTAAAAGTCAGGTTTAGAAAACTATACCTGATCACACAAGTTAGGGTTAGAAAGCTATACCTAGAGTAGAAAAAAAGAGAGAGAGAGAGAGAGCGCGAGAGCTGGGTTCTCACCACTCCGTGAAGCTTGAATCAATCAGGGTTCCCAGGTGGTGGTGGTAGCTGAGGGTCCGTAATGCTGGAGACCAGCAGATCCCCCAGCACGATCAGTCAGGAGAAGATGAAGTTCCAACGGAACTGATGCAGTTTTTGGATCCAGGCATCAGAACACTTGAGCGTGGGTAGGTGGTTTTGTAAGGAAAGAACAGTGGTTCAAGGGAGAACACTAGATTTGTTTGTGGGTAAACTGATGGCTCAAGGGAGTATAGCAAAGTTGTTTTGTTCAGGCTAGACAATAGGAATTGATCATTCCTGGCTATGGGCGGTGTTCCTTCCAGGGAGCTCCGAATGCAATTAGGCAGCTTCAGTATTTTGGATACCAAAAAAGGATTTGTTATTAGAATTGGTCTGATAATTACTGAGCTGAGTGTGTGCAGGCGTGGGTTCATTAACATCTGGAGCAGAGATCCCTCCCATCATGCAGTGTTTCCCCGCTTTTCTGGTCACAGGGTTCAGTGTGGTTCTTGCCTTGGAATCTCTGTTCTCCATTCTGTATGCTAATGGAAATGCCTCCCTGTGGCATCTTCGATGCAAATCAGGCTAGGGGAGTTGCCTTAATCCTGTCACCCTGGTCCAGAGGGGTTTAGGTGTGTCTCTCACTGCCTTTTCATTGCTATTTGTAAGTCTTTCTTCTGATCAGTTTTGGTTCAAGCAGAGGCTGGGCGAAGTGGAGGGGTCCTTCGTGAGTCAGACAGGCTGGATACTGCATCTTGGTTCCCCAAGAACACAGAGCTGACGGGTAATACCCTGTTCTCTTGAGGATGACAAGAGCTGCTGCAGTCGTCTTCTCAGAAATGTGAAGGCAGAAAAAGGTGAGCTACTCCAGAGACTCCCACAGGGACAAGGACCCACCTCATCGGTGAGCTGTCCTTCGTTAGCCCTAAGGGCCCCCCACTAAGCTGTATCTCTTCCCCCTTAGGAGGAGATAGTGATGCTGTGGAAGGTGCACTGGTGCCTCCTGGACTGGGAAGTAGCAGTGAAGCTGACCAGAGTACATGGCCCACCTCTGTCCTCAGGGTAGCTGAGTCCAAGGACCAGTTCCTTCCTCTGCAGAGTTCCAAGACAGCCACTTGCTCTTCACCCCCAGGAGTTGTTCCTCCAGCCCCACTGAGGGGTTTAGAAGTTGTGGAGTCCTTCTTTTTACCTGCACAGCTTTGGGGTGAGCTCATGTGATGGTGTTAGGTTGGAGGATGGACCAAAGCCTTTTGGTGGAAAGTGCTGACTTTCTGCCCTCTTCTCCAATTTTATGACCTCCTAAGCATGTGTCTTTGGCCTTCCTGGCTCACTACAAAGGTCATTTTCCTCATTGTGCTCTTCTATGGCTGCTTAGTGGCAGGAGTTGAATGCAGAGATTCCCTCCCTTCCTTTTCAATTCCCTGCTGGCTGCTCACCAACCTCTACTCCTGGTTACTCTTCTCCCATCTTACCCCATATACAGAAACACAGCAGCAGCTAGGAGAAAAGACTACAGAGTGGCAAGCAGGGATACGAGAGGATCCTCTGCAAGCCATGGGAAACGTAGGAGGAGAAGGAGATATGGGCACTGCAGCAAGACTCCTCATCAAAGCCCTGAGAGCTAGAGGGGGTTGGAGAACTGCATGAGGGTGAAAGAGGGAAGAACCTGGATCACCACTAAGGGGAGGGAGAGATGTGAATGTGGTGCTTAGGACATTGTGGGAAGTGGGACAGATAAAGATGGGAGGTAGAAAGGAAGTATTTGGAAGGGTGGCACGGTGTGGGAAGGGGATAACTTATGTGATCAGCTCTCTGCAGAAGGAAGGAAGGTGCTCCTGGAGATTCCAGAAGAGTAATGAGGTTTCATGCTCCCAAATGTGTATAACGTGAAAGATACTCAATTACTGAGAAAATGTAGTATGTAAATTTATGTTAGAGCTCTCAGACTTTTATTACCCAGTCAAGTCTGGATGCAGAGTGAATCCTGTCTTTCTAGACACTTAGCACAGGAGCTAAATTCATGATCCCTGCCCTGGTCAGGATCCTCTCTCAGTACATTTTCCTCAGCTCTTCTGTTTCAGCTCTCTTGTGCAGGGCAAACAAACAGAATCACTGGAGGAGGTTATGTTGAGTAACATCATTAACATAAGATCAAATTTGCCATACCTTGTGCTATCACCCTCTCTTAATCATTGGCAGGGAGGAAAGCTATCTTCTTGTAACCATAAAGTTGAAAAAAAACCCAAGATTGACTTTACAAAACCTCAATAAAACACCCACAATTTTAGGAGAGAGAAATACAAGTTAAAATTGAAACTATTCTATATTGCAGCACGACTAGAAGATATAAACAACCCTATTTGTAACTCAGCCCTCTCTCTGAAATGAACACAAATCTTTATGGTTCAAGTTTGGTTCCTAAGGATGACAGAATCCGTCAATCAAAAGGAAGGACCCCTTAGTACCTGCACAAATAGCACAGAACCAGTTCCAAACACATCCTTAAACATTCACAGCACAGCTACACATGGATTAATTTTCTTGATATTCAAGAGGTGGAAAAAGCTGCCACACTTGCTTTCCTGAGATGCGTGTTAACACTCTCTCAGTGGGTCACTGAGTGGTATCTTCTTTAAACGCAAACATTGACACTGAAATTGTATTTCCCCCTAGCCCTCAAAAATGAGATACAGTGTTATATTTGCCTTCTGGGGAACTGCAGTAATTTTTTTTTTAATCCAGTACCTGCTGCTGACTCATTAAACATCTGCTCAGACTGACCTTTCTCTCTCCCTCAGATTTGATAGCAAATAGATATTCACTGAGATTGCCTAGGCTATTAAAAAACGTAAATAATCCCCCCACACCTGACACAATATGGCTTTTCCATCACATCCCTATTAGTCTATGCAAAACCCTAATGTAAACTGGTTCTGCCCTGGAAGCCAAGGAAGTCACCCCTGATTTGATAACACCTTATTGAAAAGTTTTACCTCATGGACAGTACCCATAGCCCTTTTTAAGCATTTAAAGGGCCCTGCCACATCCTTTAAAATATCTATTTTAAGATTGTGTGTAGGTTAGGATGGGGAAGGGAACATACATTATATAAGATTGTTCATAATGGGAATGATCCTGAATCCAATGAAGCCAACTGGTATTTTGCTACTGACGAAAATGAGGATAGGAGCAGGCACTCACCCACGCATTTAAAACAGCGAGACCGAGTTAAATCATTGCCAGTGTTAAACCTATAGTTTGTTATATTGCCTACTACGAGGGCACCTTTGATTAAAGGTGACTTTGCCTTGACAATTACCTAGGAGCTAATAATTAGTGTGCCTCTAAGTGCCTTTTAAAATGTGCATATTCTTTGGCTTCCAAGAAAGGCTGCAATGAAGGTCCCTAGAAACAGAATATGACATCATAAGAATGTTTTGCAGAAGCGCTCACTGTATGTCCATTTATATTAGTCTCATCATCCATAACAAGTGTTTAAAAAGCAGAAAGGCAACCAGGATGCATAATGCATTGTGTCATGATGCATAATAATTAGGACCCCTCCTCCAGCTCCCGAAGTTCAAAATCTCTCCAAGCAAGCATTTCATTCTAAAGGCTTTGACAAAAACACCATTTAGAGACTTTCAAGTTTACAGCTAAGCAATTTGTCATCATTTATATTAGAAAGAAGGTAAAAAAAGAAGATGATAATGCAATGCAATTCTCCACTACATGAATCTCCTGTTGACTAAAACTCCCTTTGCCTGGCAGTCAGAAAAATTATTAACCTGCCAATTACAGATTGAGCTGGTGTATTTTTTTTCCCATAGATTTCTTTAAGCAGCACAATATTGGGCATTCTATGCTCAAGTATTAGCCAGGGTTATTTGCCGTTGGAATATTGATTAGCGCAACCCCTTTGGGAATTATTTCACTTTTCCAAAGCAAATTAAAGATCTAAAAAGCAATTCTCAACTTAACTTCAAATGTAGTTATTTAAAAACGGACGATTAACACAATTACTGTCTAGTGCACAGAGCAGTGCCTTCTAGAAGCAGCTGATGGAATTCTCAGATAACCCTGCAACCAGATTACCTCAAAGGACTCCCCTTCTCAAGAGGGAAAAATAAAATTGGTACATGAGAATATATTTCTCACTTGAATAACACACACACTTTCCTTCTAGGTATACTGTATTTGAAAGATATGTGGGCATGGTCTGTAGGGGCCAACCTCCGGCGGGAGGTTTCTGTTTTGGTTTTTTTTGCTCGGCAGAAGCGTGCGGGGCCCCGCCATCATTCTTCGCGTGGGGCCTCGCACCCGCTAAAGCCGGGCCTGCACCTACTGTTAACCTGCAAGGCAAAGTAAGGACTGCTGGAGGCCTAGGGAGATTGTTTGGATAGCTAACGGGCTGGTGGTATCATGGAGCTGACACCCAGTTAAGCATCAACAGGTTTTCCTCTTAGTGGAGGCAGATATTAAGGCAACTTACAGTCCCCAGACCTCTGAGACAGCATCAAAGTACTATTATCCCCATTTTTACAGATGAGGCACATATCTTCTATGTGATTTGTCTAAGATCACACAAGAAGATTGTGGCAGCATAGGGACCTGAACCCAGCTCTCTGAGTTTTAGTCTATGCCCTAACCACTGAACCATCATTCCACTGCTTAATCAGCATATAAAAACACACTAGTAAAAAAATGAAGTGTAAATATGTCTAATTCAGAATTCCTTCAATTAGTACTCAATTTAATACATGTTAATTTAATGTAATACATGTTAATTGTAAGAAAAATAATGTGTATATCTGCTGAATATTACATATGCACAGTAACATACATCCCAATTAATTACTTCAGTCACATTTTTATTTCAGGTTCTAAGATGTCATCAATTATAAGCTTTCATTAGATAGCATAAGTGATAATGAGCTATAGATCAACAGAACTAAAATGCTGGTAGCAGCATTATGTATAGTTCGTCAATCAATATGCCTAAGAGCCTGTAGATATTAACTGAAGTTTGTTGTTTTTCAGTCATGAATAAATACCCCCTCATATCGTCTGTACCCCCCAAATCTGTAAAAACTTTACTCTATATTTTTGAAAAGGTAATTTGTAAAAGACACAGATATTTCCCAATTTTATATCTTGCACAATCTTTGTGCATTGTCTCAAAAGATGCGCACTGAGGATATAGTCCCCACATTTCTTGATTTCTTTCCAAAGGGGAGGTAAGTACCATAAGCCTTTGGTCCCATCTTAAAATGTCTGTGTTATCTATACCAAGGATTTATAACGCTGGGTTTAAGTCATACTTCATATCCAGATGATTTCTTAATTAATTGGGTGAGTTTGTGTTAGAACACTTGGATCTTTAGGCAAAATCCAAAAACAGCTTGATCTTGGCCAGGTGTTAAATGTATTTGATAATTCAGGGTTGATCCTACCTAAGGCATGGGAGTGCAATATAGTCTGTGCAAAATAAAATCACACCCATTTGTATTTGTTAATTATGAAGTGCTCAAAAGGGAAGTACACATTCCATTGCTCCTCATCCAGCATAAGTCTAATATCTTGTTCTTGAGCTCTGTGGTATTTTTTTTAAGTATGGTAATCAATATGTCGTTCACTCTAGCATAAGTAATTTTGGCTTATGACTGAAGCAGAGAAAACTCAAATATACATAAGTCTCGTAAAGCATTTCCTGCTTTGTTTACTGTTTATAAAATACCTGTTTATTTTGAAATCATAGATATCTCTATGAGAGAAGTTATATTTGGCCTTCAGTTGTTAATACTTTGCCTTTAGGTGTTAATATTTGCGATAGCATCATCCAAAAAGAAGGCATGAATTTGTGCCAGTTCTTTGAATTCAGTATTTCCACTTATAGTTGTCTGATCCTGAATAAATTCCAGCAGATGTATTAGATACATCTATAGGTGTATTATGGACCCTTTACCTGGGAAACTATGCTGGGAACAACTGCCTTACCATTCCAATCTGTGGAGGGAAGCAGCATGGAGCGATGTTTGTATGTGATAAGTGTGGAGGAGGGACGACTGGGACTGTCCAGGAGCCAGCCCTGACAGGAGCAGACTTTTTAGAACACTTTTGGTCAGTCTGTAACTGCCTATTTGTTCCTTCCTGCACGTCACGTATGGAGTGACCAGAGTGGAAGGCAATCACTTTGGGTCAGTAATGGCAGAGCAGGTTGGCTGGGGCCCCAGGTAAGCAGGCTGGGGAAGGCTTTGAGATACTAAAGTATAACTAGTAAGACATGTATCTTTGCAATTTTGTCAAGATATCTGTCTGCCTGTCTTGTCCCTTGAGATAGGAAGACTGTTCACTCTTTAGGAAAGGGAATGTGTCTCTACAGAGTACTTAACACCTGACTGGACACTACCACGATACAAACAAACAGTAAGCTGTTGTGCTGGTATTATTTATATCCTGTCATATCCAGAGGTTGTCGTGTATGTGCATTTTAAAATTATACATCAGATTGTGTATTTGAGGCTTTACAAAATAATTTACTTTGATATTTTGTCTGATAAATTTATTTGCTATAGTTTCTAGAAAAATGTAACTGGTCCCTGGTGTAAAATTTCCAGTTAATAAAATTAAATCACGCCAATATTCTTTTCTGTGGCAATTTCATTGATCTGCTCTTTGATCTCTTTCTTCACCAGAAAGGGTTTCTAAATATTCTGTCTAATTTTTTTTAACCAGCTTGAGATCAGTATGGACAAAACTTGAAAGAAATATTGACACTGTGGAAGTACATTTATTTTGATTAAGTTAGCTCTTCCAAGAAAGGCCAGAGGTAAGTTGTGACAGCTGTTTAAATCCAAGTTGGTTTTAGCACAACATAAAATTGAATAAGATCAGTTTGTGCATCTTTGAGGATAGGTTTATTCTGATTACTTACATTTGTGAAGTGACCAGTTGGCTGGGAAGAAAAATCAAGTAAAGTAAGGGGTGAGTTTTCTTTCCTCCAACCCATGTATTTGTACTGACAGGAAGTCATGAGATGGAACTGTGTTCTTTAAGTGAGTACAGTGATTTAACTCTGTTTAACTTCACTAAATAGTATAAGATGTGTGCAAAGTGGGCTATCTTGTGTTCCTGCTCATTGATCATAATTCCAAGTCTGTTTAGTTGTTCTGGACAGCAGTTGCTTGTTTTACTCTGGAGATGATAACTATTTATGAACTAAAAAACAACAATTTGCTGCTCATTCCCATACAGGACATTCCGATTTCTATCCTAGGCCACTTTCTGTCTCCCTTGCCATCATTGGCTCAGCATCTGTTGAGATCTGTTCCTTGCAGTTCACAATAACCATTATATACTTAGGAGGAAGTATGAAGACTCCAAATAGATTCCTAGGCAGTCACCATTGGCCAGAAGGATTGCAGCTGCAACACTTCAATTTGGAGAGGAGGAAAGATTAGGGGAGTGGTAAATAAAGATGAGGACAGATCACTGATACAAAGTCATCTGGATCATTGGCAAACAATATGTGATTCAATATGCGTAGGTATAGATGTATACATCTATGAACAAAGAATGTAAACCATACTTAGAGGAAGGGGGATTCTATTCTGGGAAGCAATGACTCTGAAGAAGATTTGGGGGTTGCAGTGAATAATTAGCTGAACAAGAACAATTCAATAAGGATGTTGATAAATTGGAGAGGGTTCAAGGAGCTCAACTTATTTAGCTTAAGAGAATGTTAAAGGGTGACTTGATTACAGTCTAAGTATCTATATGGGGGACAAATATTTGATAATGGGCTCTTCAATCTAGCTGAGAAAGATACAACACAATCCAATGACTGGAAGCCAAAACTAGATAAATTCAGACCGGCAATAGGATGTAAATTTTTAACAGAGAAACTAACCATTGAATCAATTTTCAAAGGGTTGTGGTGGAGTCTACATCACTGATAATTTTAAAATCAGGATTGGATGTTTTTCTAAAAGTGATGCTCTATGAATTATTTCAGGCAAGTTCTATGCCCTGTGTTATATTGGAGGTCAGACTAGATTATAACAGTGGTCCATTCTGGCCTTAGAATGTATGAAACAGGAAGCATACTTGAACTTCTTGGCAGCGGGCACAGAAGACCCATTCTCCAAACAGTAGATGCTGAAAACCTTAATTTAAAACCAAACCACACACACACACCATGAAGTAGTTGCAGGTTTGATGACCACCCCATAAGATAACCCCCCAGGAAGAGACCTTGGGGGTGTGAAAGTGCAAAATGAGTGTGGAAGTGTCAAAGAGGAAAAGAGAGGATCTGAGTGCAGTCATCTTAGTTGACTTAGAAACAAAGCAGAAAGACAGACTTGTGGGAGTAAGAAAACTGCAAGAGATGCTGTTTTAGCTTCACTTTAGGAAGATAAGAGTGGAATGCAATGCTGACATTGAGCAGGAACCATTGAGATACGTAGGCTATGAGGAAGGAACATGTGCAAACAGGAAATAACCATTGGCCTTTGATGTATGTAACGGGAGAGTATAAATACTTGTCTTTAAGCTGTGTTTTTCCGAGGATCTGCCTGAGGATAGGGGACCCCCTGTCTGACTGTGGTCCTCCCTTACAATTGCTCGTAATAAAGATGTCTCTGACTTGTTGCTAACAAATGCAGAGTGAGGACTTGTTTTCTTCCACAGAGGAGTCAGGCTCTATGAAGTTAACCTTAAAGATCCCCCTCCACTTCCCATTATACCTTTGGGAGAGTGAGGATGGATCAGGATCCACCATCCTAGCAGACAGGCAGTTGTTTGGTAGCCAAATACCTCATTTCACTCAAGATCCATGCAGATCCTGGTATCTCCTATAGCAGAGGTATCAAACACCCAGCTGCAGGCCAGATCTGGTCTATTTGGTGTATTTATATGGCCCATGAACCATATTCATGTTCTGCAGAATCTCTGCTTTCATTTTTAAGTAAGCTAGCATCTAGTCCTCACACTTGCAAATAAACCCTTAAAAATGTGACCCGAGATTAATCAGTCTTCCTGAGTCTGCAGACTGCCTGAAACAATGACCAAGACATGTGAATTCTCCTGTCCTCATTACAGCTCATTGGAATGTTGATTCTAAAATCCATAACACTATAAAACGGCAGCATTAACTATTTCATTTATCATTTTTCAGCAGATAGAATAAGAATGAAGCTAACAAGGGAGTAGGACAGAAGATGTAGAGGAAAGAAAGGAACAGGAACATACACACACAGTGAATGAGAGGGGTGGGGAACAAATGGCAAAAAGAGTCCTGGTCATAAAGGCAAGCATATTTTCTAATGAGCAAGACTGAATGCAATGTCCTGAACAAATAATAATGTTAACAATAAAAAGACACTCTCCTTTTGATCTTTAGGCAAACAATACATCGATTTTTGAGAGAGTTCTGCTGTGGCTGCAGGTGATTCTGTAATCCTTAATGTATGTTTTAGCGCCTGGAGTATAATTAAATGGAATTCAGCTTTTTTCCCAAAAGGCATTTTACAGATGAGAGAGAGTGGTCCAGTGGTTAGGGCACTATCTCAGGACTGGGGAGATCCAGGTTCAGTTCCCTACTCCACCACCAACTTCCTCTCTGACCTTGAGCAAGTCATTTAGTCTCTTTACAGTCCCCCCTCTGAATAATGGGGATAACAGCACTTTCCTAACTATACAATCTATACAAGAAACTCAGATAACAAAGACATATGGTTAAACTTAAATCTAGGAGTTTCCCAAAATATAACCAAAGGGCACTACCTATAAGCAGCATTTGATACATACCACATGAGCAGGTGAAAATGGGATTTTGAAGGGTGTGATGACATTTGATATCTCTCATCTTCCTTCCCCCCCCCCCCCCCCACCCCATCTCCCTGGATTTACCAGGTGCCTCTCTTACACTGAATACAGAAAGGATTTTAAAGAAAATATTTAATTATGGACAGCGCCAGATTCGAGCAACACACACACACACGTTAAATGTGTATAACTCTAGTACAGCAATTATTATTTGTCTTATAGCACCTAGAAGCACTAGTCATGGATCGGGACCCCACCGTTCTAGGCGCTGTACAGAACAAAAATATAACCCTGCTCCAAGGATCCTATCATTTAAGTAAAAGACAAGAGACAGATAAAGAGAGGGGAGTACAAGGAGTCAGCATGATAGGCAGTAGGCTCAGCATTTATAAACAAGAACACTGTAATAGACAATAGTACCAGATACTAATTTTACATCCACCTATTTATATTGTTAAAAGGTAAAGCTTGAGAAAGAGGGAAAAATACATATTGTACATTAAAATAGAGCAGAGAAGCTTGAGTATTTTCCCAAACATAAAGAGTGCCAGATACATACAACAATCAGGGCATGCAACAGGGATTTGCCAAATTTACCAGTAGTTTTGTTATTTCAGAATGTCACTGAAGTGGCAAAGAGTATGAAATCATTTAGTATCCTAATTTAGAAGGAGAACATTTACAGCCTCCTCTGTCCATATACGCTGCATTTAGAAAGGGTCACTATAGTGGTAAACTGCTGCACATTACCAATCTTTTACCCAAAATAAACCCCTCTAATAGGATGGGGGAACTTCTAGAAACCCAGAGACACCATATAGAGAGGGCATTGGTGCTAGTGTGGGGGGAGGGAGGGGTTGGTGAGGGCAGCCCCTTATGCTTGGGCTTAGATTTGTCACTCTGGTACTTGTGTGTTTGGTACAATGCAATTAGCTCTGACTTCTGCTGCTAGACACCATTAGTTTGTATGCATTTAACAGCATAGACATATTTCTCTAGGAAAAGGGAGCATGAGGTCCAGTTTTGGGTACCACACTTTAAGATGTGAACAAATTTGAGAGAGTCCAGAGGACAGCAACAAAAATGAGAGGTTTAGAAAACACGACTTATGAGGAAATGTTGAAGGAACTGGGCATGTTTAGTCTACAGAAGAGAAGGCTGAGGGGGAACATAACAGTCTTCAAATACGTAAAAAGTTGTTACAAAGAGGACTCTGATCAATTGTTCTCCATGTCCACCAAGGATAGGAAGAGGTAATCAGCTTAGTTTGCAACAGGAAAGATTTGGGTTAGATATTAGGAAAAAGTTTCTAATTATAAGGGTAGTTAAATAGGTTTCTGAGGGAGGTTGTGGAATCTCCATCACTGGAGGTTTTAAGAACAGGTCGGACAAACACCTGTCAGGGATGGTCTAGGTTTAATGGGTCCTGCCTTACATTTCTCTGATTATTCCTATTACACAGATGGAGAACTGAGGTACAAAGACTAAATAGCTTGTCCAAAGTCACACAAAGTAACTGGTGATTTTTTTATTTTATTTTTTTTTGAGAGAGAGACAGGATTTCAGCTGGGGCTGGACTCAGACTGGTGATGGTATGAAAAGCGCTCCAGCTCTTTAGTGCATTTAAACCCTTTTCTGATTGGCTGCCTGACCCACTTCTCCAACTCCTTGGTCTGAGCAACCAATCAGAAGTGCTGCAGGCAGATTTCTCCCTCCTCACAGCAACCAGAAAACACTCTCACAGGCGGGGAGGGAGCTAAAGAGCCCAGCAGCTCAGGGCAGCTCTCCCCCATCCTCCTGTCCTGTGACTAACAGGGATGGAAAGCTCATCTGCTACATCCCCTCAGCTCCCAGCAGCACCCAGCCTGGGAAGGGGCAGAGGGGCGTACAGAACCACTAGAGTCATATATACCCCAGCCTGGAATGGGGAGAGGGGACCCAGCTGAAGATCCTGTGGGCCTGGGAGAGGCGGGTGAAGAACTCTCCAGGAGGGCAGGGGAGGCTGAGGAAGCTGGAAGCTGGATGGGGACAGGATTAATTGCTGGGTAGAGGATGCACAGATGTGGAGGTGACAGCACCTGCACCAAAATCACCTTACCCAATGCATTTGGGAGAATTAGCAACACTAACTGTCTCTCTTGTCTCTCTCACTCTCACAGTGAGGGTTGGTGGGGGGTGGAGGGGTAGGGAATCAAGAAAGAAAAAGAAAAGCACCATTATATAAATTTTAAAAAAAATATCCTGACTTTTTGTGGTCCAACTCATGATTTTTGATCTCTTGACGTTGGTAATACTGCAGCATGCAACACAAAAACACTCACCTGTATATTTTTCAGAATTTGGGGAGGAAAAAAAGTAGGATTGAGATTTTATTGAATTTTGCATATACGTCACACCTTTTGCAAGGCTGGATGCATGTAATGAATGAGTTGTAGAGAAGGATGGTGATATTAAACACTTTTCATTGTAGTTCAGAGGCAGATTGTCACTACCCTACTGAGTTTATTACAAATAGCTTTGGCAAAAAAAGTCTCTCAACTATACCTGATAAAGTTAAGCAAACTGACCAAATTTGCAAATCCCCTTGATTTCTGAGATGCCTATCTTTTGTGTTTTACTGCAGTATTGAGGTTGCTGAACTAAAATACAAAGTGGGGGTCTGATCCCAAAGGGACTCAAATCTTTCTCCAATATGTAAACATTCTCTCCAATTGAAATAAAAATATGCCACTGTTTAGAATGGTGAAAGGCTCTTCACTGCTAACATGAATATGGAAAGCAGCTTCTCAGATTTTGGGAGATGGAGAGGGGGTTATAGGAAGGTGTCACCCTTTCAACCTCTCATTCCTCTTCTCATTCTGCCTTGCACCATTGGAAAAGGCTAAAATATCTTCCCTTTGCCCCCCCTGCATGGTTGCCTGAAAATACCTAGATTGTAAGCTCTTTGGAGCATTAACTGTCTATAAGGGATTCTTTACACTCAAGCTTGTTCTGTTTTAACTATATACTATAGAAAGCATAGAAATATAGAACTGGAAGGGAGCTCGATAGGTCATCTAGTCCATTCCCCTGCACTATGTCCATGCATCCGATGAAGTGGGTTCTTAACCCACGAAAGCTTATGCTGAAATAAATTTGTTAGTCTCTAAGGTGCCACAGGTATTTTTCTTGTTTTCTTTTTGCTGACACAGACTAACACGGCTACTACACTGAAACCAAGTATTATTTAGACCATCCTTGATAAGAGTTTATGTTTAATCTGTTCTTAAAAACCTTCAGTGACGGAGACTCCACAACCTCCCTAGGCAATTCGTTCCAGTGCTTAACTACCTTTACAGGTAGGAAGTTTTTCCTAATGTCCAACCTAAATCTCCCTTGTGGCAATTTAAGCCTATTGCTTCTCACCATGTCCTCAGTGGTTCAGGAGAGCAATTTATCCTCCTCCTCTTTACAACAGCTTTTTAATGTACTTAAACACTAATTTGTCCCACCTCAGTCCTCTCTTCTCCAGACTAAACAAACCCATTTTTTTCAGTGTTTTCTAGACCTTTCATCATTTTTGTTGCTCTCCTCTGGACTTTCTCCAATTTGTGCACATCTTTCCTGAAGTTTGGTGCCCAGAACTAGACACAATACTCCAGTTGAGGCCTAATCAGTGTGGAGTACAGTGGAAGAATTACTTCTCATGTCTTGAATACAACACTCCTGCTAATACATCCCAGAATGATGTTTGCTTTTTTTGCAACAGTGTTACACTGTTGACTCGTATTTAGTTTGTGATTCACTATAACCCCCAGATCATTTTCTGGGGTACTTCTTCCTAGTCAGTCATTTCCCATTTTGTATTTGTGCAATTGATTATACCTTCCTAAGTGGAGTACTTTGCATTTGTCCTTACTGAATTTCATCCTATTTATTTCAGAGCATTTCTCCAGTTTGTCAAGATCATTTTGAATTCTAATCCTGTCCCCCAAAGTACGTGCAACCCCTCCCAGCTTGGTATCATCCGCAAACTTAATAAGTGTGCTCTCTATGCCATTATCTAAACCATTGATGAAAATATTGAACAGAACCCAGAACTGATCCATGTGGGATCCTACTCGATATGCCCTTCCCGCTTGACCTTTAAACATGGATGATTACTGAGTATGGTTTTCCAACTTGTTGTGCACCCACCTTATAGTAGGTTCAGCTAGGCAATATTTCCTTAGTTTGTTTATGAGACAGTCATGTGCAACAGTACCAAAAGCCTTACTATATACCATACTATACGTAAGTATAGTTAAAGCAGTGCATCCACCCAGTGTGAATGCAGTTATATGGATATAAAGGTGCTTCTGCTGGTTTAACTTATTCCCATAAGGGAAGCAGAATAAATTACACTGGTATAAGCAACCTTATACCAGTATAACTGCGTCCACACTAGGAGTTATACTGGTATAATTATTTCAGTAGAACAATTACAAACCTAACCAAAATAGTTAAAGCAGTATAAAAACTGTGGGTAGGCCAGGCCTTACTATGTGGTTGTATTATTGTCACTAGCATAATGTGGCCTCCATCTCAGCTGGGACCTCTAAGTGCTACTGAAATTAAATAATTACGAATGAAAATAAAATCAGGGTCTCCCAAGCTGAAGGTTTTGCAGGTATCCAAACTGTATAGCTACTTCAGCTTTTGTTGTGATCAACAGGTATATTCAAAAGTATAGAGGTGTTGGGGGGTTTTGTTGTTGTTTTGGCAAACCTCCTCTGCTCATGTTACTGACAGTGCGTGGATTTTCTCATATTAGGCGTGTGATGAGATATTAAAATCAACTACGTATTGCTATAGGACTCTGCATTGTAAGGACCAGATGTGGAAAGGGGCTGTTGAGCAACAGCACTTTAATTAAAACTCCCAGTCTCTAATCTTCCTCCCTATTTTGATTTGTACTTGGTAAAAAAACAAATAAAAGAACAAAACACCCTATTATATCATGGAACAGCTACCTTCCGGGCTAAGTTGTTTTATGGACAGCCTGGCAGGGGCTGAATAACACTTACGATGGGTTTCACAAATGGTTACTAGCTCTCAAGGTAACCAAGGGGTGGGGATGTGTAGGACCCAATATCCCCATTGACTTGCTCTACCTTGCTGCAGCTGGGGTACAGAAGAGGGAGATCCCCATACACAAAGCTTGGCATCTCTTTGTTAAATCTGGCTCTCACACTTCCCCTGGGAGGAAGTTCAGTAGGATTCTCTCGGAGAAAAAAAAAAGCCCTATAATTGGAAATTAAAACGAAGACTTAAATTAAAGGGTAAAGCAACCTCCCTAGCTACCACAACCCTTCCTGAACTCTTACACCAGGAGTAGGCAACCTATGGCACGGGTGCCAAAGGCAGCACACGAGCTGATTTTCAGTGGCACGCACACTGCCTGGGTCCTGGCCACCGATCCAGGGGGCTCTGCATTTTAAATTAAGCTTCTTAAACATTTAAAAAACCTTATTTACTTTACATTCAACAATAGTTTAGTTATATATTAAAGACTTATAGAAAGAGACCTTCTAAAAACATTTAAATGTATTACTGGCATGCGAAACCTTAAATTACAGTGCATAAATGAAGACTCGGCACACCCCTTCTGAAAGGTTGCCGACCTCTGTCTTACAGCCACTGCAGCCCTACAGTGGCTGCTAGAACAAGCCACTGGTGCCTACAAATGTTATTGTTCTGTCCTGACAAAGATGGAAAAAAGCCGCATTAAAGCCAAAATGTTCCCCCTTTTAAATGCAAATATGTGCTACAAATTAACTTTAAAAGCCAACAGTGCAGTCTCTGTTTTATTTATGAAGGTTCTTTGGGGATCACTCAAAAAAAAGGCCCCAGTATTCAAGGGAAAGGAACAAATGCAGCTAAGTGTTAATCTTTTAACCGCACTGAGTTTATGAATTCAGAATATTGTGTGTTTTTTTCTTGCTGGAGATTATCTACTGAACTTGACATGCAAAAACAAACCTTGATAAAACAGAGGAGGTGGGATTTGGTGTGGGGGACCCTGACACAATACAAACACATTGTTCTACAAAGAAAAGTCTTCTGGACTCAAACATTTCAGCTTTGGAAAGGGAAGTATTGCTATGAGGAAATGCAAACTTAGAATAGGAATAGGCAAAACAATGATTTAGGAGGAACACAGCATTTATTTTTCTTGGGAACTTATGAAAAGGATGTGAATAGTAAATATCAACAGACAGAACTCTTTTCCCCCTTCTGTTTTATCCCCCTCCATATAATTCAGTTAAACTAGGGGGAGCCACATTTCAGGTCCTCGTAATGAGGGTAGGAAACAAAAAGGCTTCTCCTCCCTTTCCTAATGTCAAAGAGAATCAATGGTGCTTTTAAAATAGAAAACACTATCCACAGGAAAAAGCAAAAGCCTCGTATCAGGCTGCAAACAGGGGCGCTTAAGCACAAGGCATTCAGGCAATGGAAAATGCATTCAGAGCGTTTAGCACACAGGATTAATCGAATTATAATTTAATCATCTGATCAAACACTAATTAGCATAATCACTTGAGGGGAAAAGCTGCTAGAGGAACAGATGAAGGAACACCTTAGGCACCCAGCACATTAATGACGCAAGATCGTGCACAGATGACTTTTAAAAAAAATAAAATAAAATAAAAAGGAAATTGAGGTTTATAGTGCGGGAGAAGCAATTTAAGTTTGTCATCTGGATTGCATGTTATTCTTTAACCCTGAAGAGATGTTGTCAGAACCAGATTTGCCATGTCTATGATTTCTTAATTTAGACAGCCCCCAAATCCCAAGGACAGTTCTCCACTAGATTATCACAGGAAGATTTAAGAGTGGGCGCACATTTTAGCCCATACAATTTTATCATAATCATCTCCAACCTTATCCTGAGAGTCCCCCCACACACACACATACATACGCATGAGTGTTTAAGGATAGATCATTTGGACGACCTTCAGGGATACAGTAAAGTATTAGTGTCCTTTTACAAACCCTGCATTGGTAGTAATTAGTCCAACGCTGCACTACTTGCTTTTGGTGGCTCAATTAAAAGGGAGTGGGAGGATTGGGGGGAAGGGAAAGAAACCCCATTAAGTGAGGTTCTCTGTGTAATAAAAAAAGCAAAATTTGGTTGTAAATCCATTTCAGTTATAAAAGCAGAAACAGCAGAAAATTTCCTGAAGCAGCAAAACATTAAGCATACCCTTGATGTTTACCTGAGTAATCAAATGACACTCATTTGTATGGAGACAGTGGGGGAAACATACTGACAGAAGGAAACCTGGAAAATATTTTAAACAGTATTTAAAAAAAAAATCTATTGTGTTTGTTTTATTCTGACGAAAGATGGGATTTGAGTTATTTTTGAGGCAACTAGTTTAAGGCAACTAGCCTTTTCAAATTGACTGTTCTAGTTGAGTTTAGTAGTACTAAATATAGTGATGTGGGAGTTTATTATATGTTAGTGAGCAAGCCCTGAATGAAAGAATTCCCTACAGTACAATATACCTAGCAGAATAATTAGGTGCTACCTACATTTTAAAGATTCCAGATCATAAGGGATAAACGGTGAGCTAATTTAAATTGACTATATCCCCCACTAAGGACCTCTATCGATAATCCTTTAGGTGTCTCAAAATAATTTTACATTAATAAAAACGGCAAGCAATTACAATACAGCACCCATTATTTTCCCTACTATCTCTCCACATTATATTTTAATAGCATCCCCTCTAAGCATATAGTTCAGTATACACAATTTAAGAACCACACCCCAAAGTACAGTATGCATTTTCTATAGGGGAAAATTATTAAGCCAAAAACAAAACCTCAAGGACTAAAAGTAATATGAACAGTATATTCATCTAAAAATAAAATAAAGAGCTGAATCTTCTCAGTTTTTAAAGATGTGTCACTAAAGATCTCTTTGTGCTAAAGGAGCTGGTACAATTGAACTGATTTGTTTTGCTGCTGAGCCAGTGAGAAACACCCATGTTGCAAACATTCCTGGATTTAAATCAGTCATTCATGCAGCAACAGACCGGTAGCCCACTTAGTTGTAGTACGGAGCCCTTGATGCATGAGCTACAAGATTTTTAGAATCTTTTTTGTTTGTTTGTTTGTTTTTAATTAATTACTTAGTTTAAATCTACACTTGTTTTTACTACATGCTAATTTTAAAAAAATCAAATAAACTCAGGAGACGTCATCTCAGAACAATCACATTGGGGGGGAAGGGACAGACACTGGGGAAGGAACAGCTGGTAACACAGTTTGAGACTACTGCCAAGGTCAGAGATAACATGGTACATGAACAACGAAAACTCTTCTCCTATTGGCTTATCGTTACACAGCAATCTTTAGCCAGATAACAGCATCCCCTGCTGGTATAAGCAATGTACCTCTATACTCTGCAGTCTGCTGTTTATTCAAAGGGAGCTGCCAGTATTGTGCCAGATCATTTTATACAATAACTCAATGCTTAACTTATTCATTTTCCAGTTCTTATCAATTCACTACAGATAAGACCTTCCCACAGCAGATATACATTACTTCAAAAATATATATTTTAAATAACTTTATTTAGGTTGCAAAGTCAAATAGTAGAAGGTTAGGAAATGCCAGTTTTATGGTTGCCCATGCAACCTTAATTCTGCTCCTTTGTGTACCCATGCCATGCATTAAATGCAGCAGGGCTCTTATGGGAAAAACAGTAAGTGATCATGTAAGAATAGACTAGCAACGCAACAGACTTTTACCACTCCAGATACCAGATTAACTGCATCAGCTGGCAGCAGAAGGCTGCTATCTCAGAAGGTGGATGGGCTTCTCTAACTCAATAGCTTTATCTGGTCCTCTCCTTCCCCCCACTACCATTTACATTAGTGCAAATTGTTTCCCCCTTTACATGTTACAACAGCTGCTGTTTCCATTTCATCCTGCCCCTTTTCTTCCACTATGACCCTTCAGTTGTCTTTGCCCCTTTCTACCTTCTCTCAACCCAGCTTCCTTCTTTACCCTCTCCTCTCTCCTACTCCAGCAACTCTTTCCTGTTCCCATGTGTTATTTGGAATAGCCCCCCAAAAGCTGGCTAAAAGTACTTTTCATAATATAAACAAATAAGTGAAAATAAAACCAAAACAAAAACACCTAAACTCAACAAATCTGCAAATAATATGATGTGCGCCTACCATTATCCTGATCCCTTTGCTTGTAGGCTGTACCTGTTTGCTTCTCTCCCCACTTTCTTCTCATTTTGATTATAAGCTTGTTTATACAGTGCCTAGCACAATGGGGCTGTGATTCAGATTCGGGCTTTTGGGTCTACAAGCAGTACAGACAATAATAAAGGAGGAAAGGCATGTTGCATGGTGCATAGAGAAGAGGGAAAGTATTGCAAGCATGCAATGAGAGTGAGAGGAAGGAGAGAAAAGGAATCTTCCTAGGTATGTGAAGCTAAAAGTGTGGACTGAATTTTTTTTTTTAAGTATACCCAAAACACCACCAGAAATACCTAAAATAACCCACACCCTGGTTAGAGGCTCCCAGATAGGTGGACATTATGACATAGCATCAAGTTTCAGTTTTGCCAAAATGTTGTGCCTGTAATCCAACAACTTCCAGCTCACCAGGCCCAGAGGGACGCACAATTAAACAAAACTTTAAGGCAGCTAGGCAGAAACAAACCATTAGAACAGGGCATGCTTTTTAGTGGTACTGGAATTAGGTACAGTGCTCCTGGGTCCCCTCTGAGGATAAACCAGGATGGGCCTTTTCTGTTTAAAATGTGTGCCTTGTGTATATCTAAAACTGGCCTGGATTAATAACTCCCTTGTTTCCTCTTTCACCACCGTTAGCCTGACCTAACACAGCCGCACATTGTACTTCCCCTCTCTAGCACGTGTCCTGCTCTCCCAGTCTTTATGTGCCAACAGCCAGAGAGTGTTTTGGTTCTGGTGAAACAAACAAGCAAAGATCCAAAACAAAAAACAAGAGGGGGAGACAGATTGTCAGGTTCAGCTAGTCACACATATATTGTGCTTAGAGACTTCCAGTGGCCCTGGTTTGAGCCAGTATTTAATTTGGAAGTCCTTCCCTCCCTCTCTCCCTCTCCGCCCCATCTCGATCTTCTTTTAATCTTCTTCGTGCTCTGACTTAATAGGACTTAAAACCATGCGTAAGTGCATAAAGAAGTTTTCCTGAAATAGGAGAGTCAATAGTCTATCCCTCACTGCTGCAGTTGCACGGCAGTCCACACTCATGGCAGGATTTGGGATGAGAGATCATGGCTGGAGAAAAAGTAATTTAATACTTTTATTCATGGCTGCTCCATGGCACAATTTATATTTTTACGGCAGATTAAATAATTTTTTTCAAAAAAACCCCTCTCTCTGCTTTCAACTGTAGAAAATAACATTGTTGAAGTCAGGTGGGAACAATGATCTCTGATTGCCTAACCCATCAGGGAGGGGAGGGGAGGTCAATCAGATTCAGATTCTAGTTTTATACATAACCTTCCATTGTCTGGAAGCACAGATAATTGACTCATTTCAGGGAATACTAACCCCACTTTCTGACTTGTCTACAACAGGGGATATTACAATTACAATATACAGGTTCCTCAGAGGTTGCATGTTTCATTGTACGGCTGGTCCTCTCAACCAGCTTATATCCTTGGGTTCACACACCTACACCCCACTTAGATTAATTTAGTAGCACAGAATGATGTTACTAAACAACTAGTGTCCTCAAGTTAGTTAAAATATGCCCATCATGAAGATACTGCTTAAGAGCAGCACTGAAGCTAACGAGCCAGTGTCAACCTCCATCCAGTCCCTTCATACTGTGGCAACTATAAAATGAAGCAGTGACTGCAGCCACTCTGCATTGGGAAAGTCAGAAGTCCTTAATGTGCAGACTTCAGCATAGGTCAATCATTTGCAAACACAACATGGCAGCATTTCTTTTCCCTGGAATTCACACCCTGGGAGATGCTTGTCGCAGAGTTGCTCTGTCTATGCTTTATCTTTATAATTGCCATAGCTATGAGTAAAGATGCATAGACACCAAATTATTCAAAGCTTCAATGCAACGCATTTTAATTCAGGTCAGAATGTATTAACAATGCTATCTGTCCCATTAGAATATTGCTGGTCACTCCAGAAATCATGTCTCTAATTTCTTATTATGTAATAACAGCCACCTTTTAAAGGCTGATTGTTTGGTTTTTGTTAAAATTATTTCTTTTACCCTTACCTTAAAAGAAATTAGAAAAGAAATCTGTGGGACTATCACTTTTCAATATTTGGTGACAGTACAAAGAGAAGTATCATAATTTAAGACAAATATTCAGTACAGGATTAATGTGTAATTAAGTGTAAGGAGACAGCAGCACCTAAAGTTAGACATTGGAGTGAGCATCCTGTTTTTCCATACACAGTACTTTCCAAGCCATCACACATACTGTATATAATTTTGTCCCTGCTTGTAACACTGACAGCGTTAGATTAACAGCTGTGTGCTTGGTCTTCATTTTAGGTGATGCAGCACACGTTCAGATGTCTTGAATGGTATTTCATCAACAGCCTCTGAGCTGCTGCACTCCCATTTGTTTGCATCTGGCTGCGTAGCTACCATTTAAACATGGACCACGAGTGCCACTCCCAGTGGTGTTCCTGGGCTCCACTGTGTTCCTGAGCTCATGTGTGGTCTGCCCTTCTAGAATGTTCAGCAGATAGCCTGATCAGTGATTCAGCACAGTTTGCTGCACTGCTCTCTCCCCGAGTTACTAGGAAGCTCCAGGGATGCAGGCGTTTAGTATGGAGGTGACTCTCCTTCTCAAAGCCACTGCATTTAAAAATGGGTTTCTATAAATAGGACTGCTGGCTCATTCTTAAATCTTACTCTCTGCCTCCTGAGTAAAAATAACTTAAATAGGGACGCAGGCAAGACTCGTTAATCTCTGTCATTCTGACTATCCATCCACTAGCCTTTCTTTCCTCCTATCTCAAGGTCTATGTCCTTAATATCTGTTCTCCCATTTCACTACGAGATATATTTATGCAGCCTATTTTTTCTTTTTCTGGTGATTAAGCCATTACTTTAAAGGGGGAAAATATTTAGAAAGTCCCGAGAAATGAATGACATATGATAGCTGAAGATCAGTGTGAAAAATCAATGGCAAAAAACCACTAGGTAACAAGTATCTGTGGAATGTGTGGTTTACTTTTAAAGATCATTTTCTTCAATGCTTTTTTGTATTACGAAAGGCTCTTCTGAAATACTTCTTCCATTTCATTTTGTTGAAGATACGAAGCTTTAAATGTGGTTCCTATAAGACAGTGTAGGCCCATGAATTAAATGAGATGGCTCTGTAAATAAGCAAGGTTAAGAAGGTGGGGTTTATTTTATGGAATAATACAATTGTTCTCTGATCAAGGAAATGAAGTTTTCAACAGACCAGAGGAAAAATAAAGCACGTTAAAATAAATAAAGACCATGTCAACAGATTGAGATCTTGAAAGATCTCAAACTACATTTTGAAACAAATAATGTAACAGCCTTCACCCACTCATTCGCCTTGGAGTAGGTATTTAGGATCTTGTAGTCTGCAGTACATTCGAGAACCTTATTACTCAAGAGGGTTTTGTTGCTACTTTTACAAAATTAGGGTATCAGTAACTATATAAGGAATAATTTAAAAAAAATATTCTGCAACTTTAAGTAATCAGGGCAAGATAATAAATTCCCACAGCTTTTTAAGGAATTTTCATGTTGCCATGCTATAGGAATTGCAATACTAAATCAGAACCAGTGTCACACTTAAAGAAAAGAAAAGAAATAGCCAGTACGAGATTCTTCAACAGAAGCTGTAAGGCCCGTGTGATGGGCAATGCATACAATAATCTGCCTTTAGGGGAAGTTTCTTCCTAACCCAGAGTGATTAGTTTGCCTATGACCTGAATAATTAGCAATGATACTGCTTTTAAATAATAGAGCTAATTGGAAAATGGATTTCCTGTCCCATGAAGGATTTAAAAAACACTACACATACATTCTGAATGGAGAAAAAAGCCAAAATTTCCAAATTTCTCACAAAACAAAATTCTGAAGAAAAAAATCATTAAGGCATTTTATTTTGATTCATTTTAAATCTCTAGTTTCAATTTTGACATTTTTTAAAAAATTGTATATAAAATAAAAATAAATTTTGAAATAAGTCATTTTGGAAAAAAAATCAAAACTTTCCATTCTTAAAATGTTGAAATGGGATGTTTAAAAAAATCTACAAAACATTTTTTCTAATTTTTGTTTTCAAAACAAAATTGCTGAAACTGGTACAATTTTACAACAAATGTCAGTTTTGTTGAAATACCACCTTCTGACAAACATTTTGACAAAAAATAATTTCAACTAGTTCTACAAAATAGTACTAATCCTAGCTAGTGCAACTGCCAAAAAATGAATAGGCTGTTCTGGTTTAGAGTTTTGTACTGGTGCACATCCCTGTAGAATCTGATCATTTATAATACAATGTTTTGCAAACACCTTTGAAAATCATGCCCTGCATTCCTGGCCCTGCTACAGACTCCTTTTATAACACTAATCAAGATAATAACTTCTAACTCACCTTCTCCAGCTTTGGGGTGCTAAGAGAGGCTTAGACCAAATTTTTCAAAAATGGGGCCATAAAGTTAAGCTCCCAAATCCATAAATTAGGCACTTAAATAGATGGCCTGATTTTCAAAAATGCCGAGGACCCATTAGCTTAAATTAAAGAAAAGACCTGATGTTTGATGGTGTGGGGAGTTGAACGGTACCTCTGTAAATTACATAATTCAATACAGTATGGAACTGCTGAATGTAGGCAGGTTAAAATCAACCAACCAACCTCAGGCTATCCATTAGCTTTCCCATTCACCGGTTCCTCTGACCTTTAATACCCAAAAAGCCTGATGCTGCACCACAGAAGAGAAGGGAGTTTTACCATTGTCTTCAATGAATGCAGAATCAAGCCCCAAGTTCTCATTACAGCTTATTGCCATTTGTGGAAATCAACCTCATTTTAAATTTTAATACAAAATGTAGCCTGTAGACTTCTTGTCATTAATAATTGTTATTCAATGCTCACAGGAGGAAAAGAAAACAGAATAGTGAGCTCTGCAAATTAAAGGGATAGTGACCCTGCAAAACAATCTACCTTCATAAATCCTCCCTTCAGTGACTGTTTATTCCTCACTGTTGTTTTGAAGTGTTGCCAGTCTTGTGTGGTTTGCTGCCCACTAGTGTCCTGTGACACTGACACACTGACATGCAGGCAACATGTCATAGTATCTCAGTTTGTATTTGGTGAAGCTGGTCAGGAATTCTTAACGTGCAGTAATTGCTATATTCTGGAATATTACTAAAAACTTAAAGGGAAATGAGTTCTCTTTTAAAGTGGAGAAGCAGATTTCTGTTGCACTCTGTCTAGCTTTCTAGTTAATGCAAATTTCATTTTAAACACTCAGTGACCAACTAATACTTATTGCAAGAAAAGAATTAAAAGCCTCAGAAGTAACAAGGTCAAAATCAATCAGCAAGATTGGGCTATCCACAAACACGTCAATAACTATATATCAGCATATGAAGTATCTTACTACCTGAGAGCAAGGCTTTGGCTACTCAAACTATATTTTGATGTCTCAGCTATTCAAAAAAAACCACCTTCCGTTGGGTGGGAGGGGAGGGGAGGAAAGCCCCAGTTATTTCAGTAAAGGTGTTAACCTTCCTATTTGTTTCTAGCAGTACTGACCACTGTTTCTTGTGACAAGTATTCTTCTGTTGTACCTTCTTACAGTTTTTGTCTACTCCCTCTGTCTCCATCCCAATTTACAGTCTGGCTCTTGTCCCGCTTACAATCTGATATGCTAGTAAAAACTCCTTTGATATATCAAAGATGGACATGTGCACACTGGGATTCATGCATTATGGATACAAAATGGAAATCATTTTAATGGGAATTTATTTTTAGTATCAGCTGCACTGTATTGGGTACATCCTGGTGTTCCATTGATTTCAACACAGATCAATGGACCACAGGCAAACAAGAATTGTAGTGGAAGAGAAGCCTGCAAATGGTTTCAGCATATTTATGTCAACACATTAAAATGTTACCAAGAAATACCGACTTTTGAATACACAGAGCAATAGCATGTCTAAAAACACATTTCAAATAAGCCAATGTATCGCATGGGTGCAGGAATTCTGAGATGTGTAAAAATAATTTGACCTTTTTGATTTTTTTCCATGAAGTAATCAATAAAATATGCCTATACTCATTGGGATTGGACTAAAGTGGATTTTTTTTTCCACTTACATCATCATTTTAAATGCTTTCTTCTAGAATATTCTAATACAGTAACCCAGAAGGTAAATTCTCAGTGTGTTGCTCAGGGTTATAACTGCATGACTCACCTTACCATCAGTTGGAGCTCTGCAGCTTAATTCACTGTTTTGACAGGGTACCCCCACCTTCTCAAATGGGTTGGCTGTATTTGTGGTTAATAATATTTTTTTATCCATGCTTTAAGAAACCAATAGTGTTAATAAATAAACTCAGTAGTTAGAAATAACAATTGCCGTTAGAATTTGGAAATTTTGTCCCGGAATCCTATTGTTTGGATATTGCAGTGTACTAATATTCTATTGCACTTATAAGTAAGATACTTTACAGATAGTAAGTCCATCCAATGAAGGTGCCATTTATTGTGATGAGATTTATTTGTACTGAGAGATTATAGGGAGATATGGGGGCCAATCCTGCTGTCCTTATTCAGATGGCTCCCATGGACTCTCCAGTAGAAATTTTGCCAGATAGAAAGACTGCAGGATTGGGCCCCATGTTTGTTAAATAAAAAAGAGAAGAAATTAAAACTAGTAGTTTTACATGCTCTACTAGATTTTTATTTCATTTTATAATATATCTAGAACATGAAATGCCCCACACACATGGGTGCAAGAGCACATGGGTGTTGTAAGTAGATTTGTGCATTTCCCAGGGGACTTCTGAAAGGCGGGTGGGTAACAGCAATGACAGAAGTCAAGCTTCAACCGTTAATTTTTATACAGCATCATAAGAGCGTACCACATATTGTATAAAATAATCTACCTTAAGGCAGACCACTTCAAGTCAACGTGTATATAACATTTGCATTTGTGTGTACTGTATGTTCCTTCAAACACAGAAGTATTCAGCATTTTCAAAATATCACCAAAACCAGAGTCACGTGAATAGTGTATTCTAAATTCAACAGTGTAACTAAAAGCACGTGAACAATGAGTATTTGATGTTTTATATGTAGCCAGATTACTTCAGGAAACACTTATCACATGTATTCTCATAATATATATTTACCCATTGCACCCCTAAATGTAGAAGTATCAGGTTCCCAGATTTTATGCTGGTATACATACCCTCAGTGTGTACATATAAGAATCTGCAATACACACACAGAAAGATCTTACTATCTTATATTTACTATATTATTGAAAATTAATGTCAGAATATCCCATTTTAACCATAACTGGGATAAATGGGATAAATCTGTGTATTGCAGATTCTTATATTTATGTTAATAAAAATTCACTGAACCATCCATTAGATATTTCTAGTGTTGTAAGATTTAAAAAAATTGTGGCGTGTAAATACCATGTATATATGTACACACACACACACACACACACACACACACACACACAGTGTATGTATATCAGCATAAAATCTGGGAAGATACATGTATCTTCTGTGTTTAGAGTGTTACGGATGAATATGTATTCTGAGAATTTTTTCTGTTTGATTTTGATCCATACTTTTGAATGTTGAAACTGTGACATTGCTGCAGACTACATGAATAAATGGGAGGAACTGTTTTTCATACAATTTCAACCTTAAAAGGAAAACAAGGTTAATTTATTATTCTTCAGAATTGCAGATTTAATTTATTTATTTTTTCAGGTAGTCCACCTTAAAAGTATGCAATTTAAAGGGGTGTGAATTGATGTGTGTGCAGGGTACATATGTGTCTGTCTTTTAAAGATATACAATTTTTGGACACAAACGTTGCAGTTCTAATTTTCTATGCAAATCCTTGTTTAACTGAATAGTCCTGATAAGCGAATATACTTTCACAGTGATCCTATGTTATTAAAAGCAAATCTTTTCTCCAAGATATCTGCCTGCAGAGGATACAGAAAAGGCATAGTGCCATCTGACAAAATAAATACATATATTCTTAATGCCAGAACTTATTGCAATGTCTTACTGCTAGGAGGATTTCAAAATTAAAAAAAAGTTTGGGGATTATTTTGGTCATTTTGTATTATACAGCATACTGTGTATCAAAACATACCTCTCGATACATCTTCCTTACTCCCTTACTTTCCTTCCTGCTTCATCTCTTATTGCCTTAATTTTATGATATTTCTATCTATTCATACTGGATTTGCTTTGCCTGTCAGTGTATTTTCCCATCCAGTATATACCTAAGCAGATGTGAAGACACTCTCCTCGAGCATTCATTCCTCACCCTTTGCTTAGAACTTCAATTATATTTGTATCTTCCAGGAAAAATTTTACACTTTACCCTGAGCTTATCCCTCATTCATTCCTTCAAGCAATATTTTTCTATTCTGTCTGGTTTACCCATTTTGAAAATTGTGTGCTTAATCTTTCCATTTTAACCATCAGTGTACAATGAATTTTAGGCAGAGCTATGTTCTCAAATTTGAAAATAGGAAAAAAAAATAGGAATAACTAGCATCACAGTATACAGCATAATTTGTTTTCTATCCTTAAAGATACTATATTTATGTGCATTTTTACCTAAGTGTTGTATAATTCAATATGCACCTTAGGATGATACATAGTTAGTCTTTGACCATATGTAAGTTTAAGTATTAAATATATAAAAGCTCACCTGTATTAATAACAACATTAAAAACTGTGAAAACATTTATCTATTACAAAGGAGTACACAAATAAGGGTTTATTCTTCATTGTCTTTCCATTGTTATTTCCCCTTCATAACTTTGAAATTGACTGAAAGAGTCTTCAACCTTTTTTAGATGATGTAATGCTTATCAGTGCATATTTTTACATAAATGAGTGTGTCGAACACATAGCAGGTACCTTCTCAGAGAAATGGTGGCGAGAGAAAATTTAAAAATATTTTTCTTTAAATAAAAAGCCTGCATTATTTTGGTTAAATCACATGACTATTTAAGCATTGAAATATAAAAACAAAATCCAAATCCAAATGCTTAATATACAAGCCCTTCAAATTCACTCAGTATGCTCTTACAGATTGATGCTCTGCTTGGCAAAATTCTGTACTTTTTTCAGCCAAAAAAGAAAAATTGCATCTATCCCTATTTCATCAAGCACAGTTTTATTCTGAATGAGGAAGATATATTGTAACATACTTAGGTTATGGGCACTTACTTTGCTAGGTAAGCTAGTTTAAATGATTACAGAGCAATTTCTTCCTTCTCCCCACAGCTGCTAACAACCAGCGCGATGCTTTAAACACAAAAGATAAAAAATCATCCAATTCCCTTTGACACCCTTCCCAATTAGCTGAAATTAAATGAATCACAAACTAAATGATTATATTGCTCACCATTCAAGATGCTCTGGAACAAGAAGATAGCCAATATCCACATGCCCCTGCTCCTTTCTATCCTTCCAGCTATGGGCTTTTAGCTTTCCACTCTTTTCCTTGCTTTCTGTTTTCCTGTTTGTCAACTGCAAGGTTAAAGCTGCAAGCTAAGAGGGAAGATCAGTCCAGCTTATTTTGCTGGTAGCAGTGTAGCTGCTTGGAGAATGCGTGCATGTGTCTGGTTGTCCTTAAAGCAAGAGATCTGTCTCTCCTTTAGCTTCTGTTCTCCACTGACACTTGCTTACTGGCTTTCTGTTTCAGAAAGATGCAGCTAAAGGAAAAAGGGAGGTGGGTGCTTTAAGCCCAGGTGTGTCGTTAGCTCAGGGAGACACCAGCAGGTTTGCAGAGGCAGGTCCGCAGGTGAAAAAAATCCTCCAATGCAAGCATAAGATCATCCCTGGTAATATTCAGCCCAGATCTGCAGAAACCAGGCTGCATATACACCACCCTTCAGCCACCACATCCAGGCAGCAAGCAAGCAGACTGACACATCTTTCCTCTCCTACAGATTTAATCACATTGATCCCTCTGCTAACCTTCTCTGCCTCTGAGCAGAACAGAGGAAAGTATTAACCCTATCACAAGCTTCTGTCAATTTTAGCCCTCTGCAGTCTTAAAGCAGCAGAAAGTATCCATAGCGGGGGGAAAAACAAGATGAATTGAAGAACATAGTAGAATATCATACATTTCTATAGTTGGCTGAACTGCGTCCGTTTGGCATCAGCTGAGTTTTATATGACTAATGTGTTGACAAGTAGTAGGGGGTGGCACTTCTGGAAGGTCATAGCCTAGACACAGAAGCATGTGAAATAATTTACTGAGATTCTTAACAAAATAGTAAACTCCATTTCTAACACTTTTAAAGCACCCAATACAATTAGGCTTTGAAGTGTTTCTTTATTAGGATTTTGTTTCCTCTTAGCAAAACTGTAAACTGCAGCCTCACTAACAACAATCTGTGCTTCTACCTTGTCTTTCGTGATGTGAAGGCCAATCAAAAAATAGAAACATTAAAATAAAATAACTAGAATCAACACTGTGAACTACACTGCAGCATTAGGCTAATTCAAGATTTGTGTTAAAATTAGTAAAACTTAAAAACAAAAAAAGTCATTTATTATTGGTCTGGAGAATCTTGCATTGTCCCAAAGGGAGCTCTGCAGGGTACAAGCTTAAAGTGCGGACTTGCACACCACATATCAGTATTAAAAAACACCTGCTTTGTGGTCTTAAAGATGGCAACTTGGCAAGACCCAGCCTTGCTCACTATAGTGGAACCCAAGAAAGGATGCCCCAAAATAAGACAAAAGGATTAATACCGCCAGAAAGTTCACTTGTTTAGCCAGACAGGAAAGATACACAGTCCAGAGACTTCTCTGGTACATTAGTAACGGACTGAAAATCGACTCAAAAGTATCAGAAGCATGATATCAGACCCTCTGGTTGTAATTCTTAAGGAAGCTAAAAAACAAAATGAAAATCAGCAAATTGCATCAGGGACAAATGGTTCATTTTCTGCATCATGTTATAGCTGGGGTTGTGGTCAGGAAAAGCAGGAGAATCTCAGTTCTTCAGTTTAAAGTAGTATAGCTGGGCCTAATAGGGGGCAGGGACTAATTGCTCATGGGGGTAAATGGGGAAAGTGTTTCTTAAGTAGAGCGGAGAATACTGGGCGGAGACAAGCGGGTGGGGGGGGGGGCGAATGCAAAAATGTTTTTAAAAAGCCAGTTTGCTTTGATGGGATTCAGTACCCTGAATATTAATGTTTCCATAAATTGTTTTCTTAGTTTGCAAAAGCATTGATCACAAGCAAAAGCTGATGGATACTCATGTGAATATGAATATGACAGTTCCTAACTGTCAGGGTGGTTAAACACTGGAATAAACTGCCCAGGGAGGTTGTGGAATCTCCATCTCTGGAGATATTTAAGAGTAGGTTAGATAAATGTCTATCAAGGATGGTCTAGACAGTATTTGGTCCTGCCATGAGGGCAGGGGGCTGGACTCGATGACCTCTCAAGGTCCCTTCCAGCCCTAGAATCTATGAATCTATGAATGAGTTTTGGCAAAGGTTTGGGCCAGACTTGTTCATGCAGCCAGCTTTGAATTGCTTTGTTTTCCTTCTTTTTGTTTGTCTTTCAGTCAACCAATCAGAGAACAGAAACAATGCCACATGATCACCCCAACTCTGAGTATGTGGAATCATAGGTAGCATGCACTCTTTCAAGTCTGGATGCCAAGAACGGCCAGCCTCATCATTTTGGATTTAGAGTGCATTAGATTTTTATCCAAGGAGAAGAATTTATTTTTATTTTTTGTATTATTAATTTGCCAGGCCTGTCTTTTAGTATATTTTACTGTAAAGAACATTGTGGATTAAGGATATGGAAAAACAATATATTTTTTTAAATCTTACCAAAAAAATCCAAGAATTTTCCAGAAAAATGTCAAAATTTATATTTGTATAAAATATAAATTATGTCTTTTCTGGAAAATCAAAATAGCTGCTATAGTTCCTCTGCGGTCCTTCATCATATCCCCTCTATCAGACAGAAAAGCTGTTTTAGGCTCCATTAGAAAGGCCACTATCAAAGCAAGATCATTAGATGAAATTCAACCCTGTGTAGAAGACCAGCAAAAGCCCTATCCACCACATAAATACCTCTTAGTACTTGAAAATAGGGCTTTAGTGGGATGTAAGGGGCACACAGACATCATGCTTACCTTTGGGGGTTGGACTAGATGACCTTCTGAGGTCCCTTCCAACCCTGAGATTCTATGATTCTACACAGGAAGTGAATATCACCCTTACTCTCTAACTTTCAGTGGTCACCTTACAAAATCTAAGGAGCATATCCTCAGCTGGGGAAAATTGCAATATGTCTACTGACTTCCATGGAGCTATGACAGTTTGCACCAGCTGAGGATCTGCCCCCTACACTTTTAAACACTTAGCATTCCAGATGATGTTATATTATAGAACATGAAAGCCGAAAACTATTGTGTTGGGAACTCATTAAGACCCTGAAACACTTGGGCCAGTGGATTCCAACGGAACATCTAGAACAACAAAACATTTTCTGACAGTTCTGCCCACACATACTCCAAATATGGGGTGTCCTGGACCAATACAACCTAAGCTAAAAAGACTACTAAATCCAGGACAAAAAGCACAAAATTCAGCATTCTAAACAACAAATACAGGAAGGTTTAAGTGGTAAGGTCAGCAAACTAGCCTGACATCCTTTATCTACTCTGTTCCCATTCTTGATGGGAAGTGTTGTTAGATATTTGATTTTGATCGCACATCCAACAAATGACTACAGCAATCTCATAGACTCCGTCTTTAAGGCTAGAAGGGACCATCATAATCATCTAGTTTGACCTTCTGCACATTGCAGGCCACAGAACCTCACCCACCCACTCCTGTAATAGACCTCTAACCTCTGTCTGAGTTACTGAAGTCCTCAAATCACGATTTAAAGAAAGGTGGACTCAAAATAACTATAAAGACGATTGAGTAGGTTGCTGTATTCTAACTGGCTGAACATCTCATGTACTAATAAGAAATATAAGATTGGACCAGTCTTACTGAGATGATGTATCGGGTCCTGAAGTAAAATTCCCTTTCCTTTATGGACAAAGATATGAGGACCTATCTACTATAAGCCAACACTGATTTGGTCCTCAAGGACTTCTGTGAAAACCTTTCACAAAGGCTGATTGGATTGGAAAGAATAGAGATCATCAACCTAATCAGATGTAGGGTAATGTCATGGTCCTAAGGCTTTAGGAAGCTCACCCAAATCTCTTCCATTGGAGAACTCGACAATTCGAATGGAGCACTCTACTGCAGTTTATTACATGTACCTGGTTTCCAAATTCAACTTCTAAAAGGTAAGGATAGTATTTAGAGACAGGGCTGAATTTACCGTGAGAAAGTGGTCAGAAAAGTAGAGAAGTTAACATGGGGGAAAAGACTAGATGAATAAGAAGACAGACCTCCAGTGACCATTATCATGGATCATTCATCTCCCAGCTTCTGAAACTCTTTCATCTTTTGGTCATTATTGATTATCAATTTCTCATCTAGGTAAAAGTAACTACTACAGGTGCAACTCTGTAATAGAAACTGTGATGGGGCAAGGCCAGAGGGCTATAGGAAAGTGGTAAGGAACCAGTATGTTCTTATTGGGATCCGGGAAGTGGGCGGGCAAAGCCCGCCCACTGCTAAAGGATCCCCCCCTTCAGCCTAAGGGGAGGGATCCACAGGACCTGGATACCAAGTGAGTCCGGGGGACAAAAAATGAAAAAACAGGAACGGGAGTGCGGTCAAAGGATCAAACAAAGCGAACCAGATGGGGACACCGAGCAGAGAACCCCGGACAGCGCCCACTGCTCCTCAAAGGTGTCAAGGGAGCCAGTGGATGCTGCCCAGAGGAACTCTGCCCGGATGCGTGAACGAACAGAGGATCGAAAATAGGCTCCACAGTCACAGGAGCCTCCATCGGCCAACCTCCTCAACCTGGTTTTGTAGATGGCCAGTTTAGCTAGGGCCAGGAGGAGGTTGACCAGGAGGTCCTGTGACTTTGTGGGGCCGCGGATTGGAAGTGCATAAATAAAAAGGTGAGGGGAAAAGTGCAACCAAAACCTCAACAAAATGTCTAAGAGGAGCCGGAACAGGGGCTGAAGCCTGGCGCACTCTAGATAAATGTGCGCCAGGGTCTCCCTCACACCGCAAAAGGGACATGTGTCGGGGATAGGGGTGAACCGCGCCAAGTACACGCCCGTGCTCACGGCTCCATGAAGGAGCCGCCAACTGACGTCCCCGGCGGGCCTTGGGACTAAGGAGGAGTAAAGGCTGGCCCACCGGGGCTTCTCACCCTCTAGAGGTGGCAGGAGGTCCCGCCATTTCGTATCGGGGCGGGACGTGAGGGTGAGGAGATGAAGGGTGTGGAGCACGAGCGTGTATAGATGTTTCCTTGGCGCGGTCTAGAAGTGGACCGGCTGCAGTTCGTGCAGCCGGCTCACCGTGAAGGGACAGGGGACCCGGTTGGGACCACGGGGCAGGGGCCCAATAAAAAGGTCCGGAGGGCTTGGGGTGAAGGGAGGGCGGGGCGTACCCTCTCGCAGGACCCGGTCGAGGTAAACCCGAGCAGCGGGCGGCAAAGCAGCCTTCACCTCCTGAAGTACGCGCCGGGGAGTACGAGGTCTGGAGAGCCCCATGCGCTGAGCAAGCGTCAGGGGATCCAGCCAGTCTCCCCGGTCGTAGTCCAGGAGGTCTCCGACCCTAGTGACTTCTGCCAGGACCAACCTCTGGCGCACCGAGGGGGACTCCGCCACCTGCACACGGAGCTGGGGGTTGTGTAGCAGGGGCTCCGCGAGGAGATCTGCCCCCTCGGTGGCCGCCACGGACCTGGTCGCTGAGAATAGCTTCCAGGTCCGGAGGAGGTCCTGGTAGAAGACCGGAAGCCCGTAGAGGTCTCGCGGAAGACCTCTCGGATGGAGATAAAGGAGCTGCCGGTCATATCGGAGCCCTCGGAAACGGCGCAGGAAGGCGTGCGCCAATACGCTCCACGCCGGACTACCTGCACCATAAAGGAGCCTCTGCAGGGCTTGGAGATGGAAGACATGGACCTGAGTGTGTGGACACTTCAGGCCCTGCCCACCCTCCTCCAGAGGAAGATGGAGAACCCCTGCAGAGACCCAGTGCAGTCCTGACCAAAAGAACTCCAGAATCGACGTCCGGAGGTTGGCCAGGAAACCCGGGGCCGGGACCAGGGTGTTGAGCCGGTACCAGAGCATGGACAGGACCAATTGATTGATTACCAGTGCTCTCCCTCGAAAGGAGAGGCACCGGAGCAGTCCTGTCCATTTCCGGATCCGCTCTATCACCCTGCCCTCTAAACCTTGCCAGTTCTCCGGCGGGGATGGATGCGTGGCAGAAAGGTAAACGCCGAGATAGAGCAGCGGACCCGTGCTCCACCTGATGGCCTGAAGCGCGGGTGGGAGAGAGCTCGCCTGCCACCCGTCCCCTACCACCAGGCCAGAGCTCTTGACCCAGTTGACCCGGGCAGAGGAGGCCGCCGAGTAGATCGTCTGGCAAGCCTCCACCCGCACCAAGTCGCCCGGGTCCTGGACCACGAGGAGCACATCGTCGGCGTATGCCGACAGGACCAGCCGCAGCTCCGGCTCTTGGAGCACCAACCCCGTCAACCTCCTGCGGAGGAGACAAAGGAAAGGCTCGATCGCCAGAGCGTACAGCTGGCCCGAGAGGGGGCACCCCTGCCGTACTCCTCGCCCGAAGCTGACCGGCTCGGTCAGGGTCCAGTTGAGCCTGACCAGACACTCTGCGGAGGCGTACAGCGCCTGGAGAAAACCCACAAACTGGGGCCCAAAGCCAAATGCTCGCAGAGTGCTCAGGAGGTACCCGTGATCCACCCTGTCGAACGCCTTCTCCTGATCCAGAGACAGAAGGGCGAACGACAGACCATCCCTACACCCAAGCTCCAAGAGATCCCGGAGCAGATACAGGTTGTCGAGAATGGTGCGGCCCGGGACGGTGTAGGTCTGGTCTGGGTGGACCACGTCCGCCAGCACGGACCCAAGCCGCAGCGAGATGGCCTTTGCTACGACTTTATAGTCCGTGCTGAGGAGCGAGACGGGACGCCAATTCCGTAAATCGCGGAGGTCCCCCTTCTTCGGCAATAAGGCGAGCACGGCTCGCCTGCACGAAAGATGGAGGACCCCGCCCTGCAAGGACTCGGCCCAGACGGTGACAAGGTCTGGGCCGAGGACGTCCCAGAACACGCGGTAGAACTCCACGGTCAGCCCGTCCAGTCCCGGAGATTTATTAGTTGGCATGCGACGGAGGGCTTCCGAGAACTCGGCCAGAGTGAGAGGCAGCTCTAGCCGGTCTCGGTCGCCCGTGCTGACCGTAGGGAGTTCGTCCCAGAGCACTCTGCAAGCGTTAGGATCGGTCGGATCCGGGGAGAAAAGGCTCGCGTAGAAGGCCTTGGCCCTCCCGCACATCTCCACCGGATCCGTGAGGGGGGTGCCATCTTCTGCGAGGAGACAGGTGACGTGTTTCTTAGCCCCCCTCTTTTTCTCCAGGGCGTAGAAGAAGCGGGAGCCGCGATCCATCTCCCGAAGGAGACGGATGCGGGATTGAATGAAGGCGCCCCGGGCCCGATGATCTTCGAGTTCCCGGAGCTCCTCCCGCTTCTCCCGGCACGCCCCACAGAGGGATGGATCCTCAGGGCTGGCGGCCAGACGCCTCTCCAGCTCTAAGACCTCCCGTTCCAACTGCCCTATCGTCGCATCCCTCCGTCGGCTGGCGCCCCGGGTGTAGTCACGGCAGAAGAGCCGGGCGCTTACCTTCCCTAGATCCCACCATCGCCGCGCCGAGGGAAAGGCGTGCCGTTGCCCTCGCCAGGCCAGCCAGAACTCCCGGAAGGACGCCACGAAACCCACATCCTCCAGCAAACTGTTATTAAAATGCCAATAGGCCGGCCCCGGCCTCTCCGCGCAGAGAGAAGCCGTCACGGTAGCGAGATGATGATCAGAGAACG
Organism: Macrochelys suwanniensis; assembly: GCA_033296515.1. Lineage (NCBI taxonomy): Eukaryota > Metazoa > Chordata > Testudines > Chelydridae > Macrochelys > Macrochelys suwanniensis. Next base: position 155,402,007 of record CM065775.1, on the reverse strand, counting down.
GGGCCGGCCGGACGCTGGAGGAGTGGGCCCGCGAAAGGTGAAAACGTGATAAATAGATGCGGTCCAACCGGGAGTGGTGCGACCGATGGGCCTCCACCCGGACAAAGGTGAAGGTTGAGCTGTCGTCCGGGTGGTGGTCGCGCCAGACGTCCACCAGGGAGTGATGTTCGACAATCTCCCTGAGGACGTCCGCGGCGGCCGGGCACTGCTCGATCCCCGAGCGGTCCCGTTTCTCAAGGGTGTTGTTAAAGTCCCCGCCCAGGACCAGGCACTCGCGAGGATCCAAGGTGCCGAGGAAGGTGGACGCCTGCTGATAGAAACGAAGTTGTTCCGGGCCCGGTGTCGGGGCATAGATGTTGATGAGATTGACCACGAGCCCCTCCATACGGACCCGTAGGTGCAGCAGGCGGCCCGGCACAGCCTCGGCAACCCCCAGCACCTCAGGCCGTAGGTCGGGGGAGAACAAGGTCGCCACTCCAGCCTGGCGAACAGAGAGATGGCTGAAGTAGACTCTGTCCCCCCATTCCAGCCGCCAGCTGTCTTCAGCGGCTGGATCTGTATGGGTCTCCTGTAGGAATACTACAGAGTACCCCCCCTCCCGAAGGAAGGAGAGCACCTGGCTCCTGCGGAGACCCATCCTACAGCCCCGGGTGTTCAATGTTGCGAAGAGGAGAGATGTCATGAGGAGGGCTGGAGGGGATCCTTGCTGGCAGAGTCACTCACGGCCCCCATCGGGCCGCGTAACAATCCGTGACCCACCCCGTAGGCGAGGAGTGAGTCACGGAAAAGGCGGACCCGTTGGTAGGCCGTGGCGGCCTGCTTCCCAGTCCCTTTGCCCTCCCCCATGAGGGCCCTCGCGGCCCGGAGGATTTGGTGGAAATCCCCCCATCGCTGGAGAGCGAGCTGTACTTTGTTGCGGGAGCCCCGGACGTCCTCCAGGAACTCCCGCAGCTCCTCTCGCAGCGTATTGGGGGCCGGGGTTACTGGCTCCCGGCTATCGAAAGAAGGGGCCCCGGACACAGCCCTATGGCCCACCGAAACAGACAGGCAAGGGGCGGACCCTCGACGCAGCTCCTGCTGGGCCGGCACCTTAGGGCCCAATCCGAAAATCGGCTTAATTGGGAGAGGCGGCGGAGGGAGAAGAGCAGCCTCTGGTGGGTCGGGACGAGGAAATACTGGGGCCGCTCCCTGGGGGCCATCCTCCAAGAAGGGGAGGGAGACAGGCCCAGAGGCGGCAGTGTCATCATGGGAGGTGTGGGAGATTGGGATGGCATCAGGGGCGGGGCAGGGATCAGAAGTAGGGGCAGGGAGGGGGACATGAGCAGGGCCGGGCTGAGGAACGGGTAGAGGATCCTGAGCCGCAGGAGCTGGGCCACTGGGAGGTGGCCTCTCTTGGTGTGGCTGAGGGATCTGGGAATTGGGAAGGGGACCCCCCACGATGCCGGGCTCTAGCATGATGGTTTGTGTTACAGCCACGGCATCGGGAGGTGGACAGATATTTGCGGGGTCCCCGCCTGGGAAGGAGAACTGTTGTCCCACCCCAATGAGGGGTACCCCCTGGGATTCGGGTCCCGGCCGCAGGGCACTGGCCGTCGCTTCAGGAGGCTTGGCGGCCGTCAGCGAGGTGTCACTTGCGACCGGGCAGGTGGAAGAGCCCAGGGGATCCTCGGAGGTGGGAGCGGAACCGGCGGTCAAGGGGAGGGAGCATGGGGAAAGGGGGGAAAGGGGCACCGGGGTGAGGTCATTGAGATCGAGGCTTGCCGGTAAAGGGTCGTCCTCCCCCTGGGTGATTGGGGTCAGACCCAGGGCCTCGATCTCCTCATAGATGGAGGGCAGGTCACCTTCTGCCACCCCGGGGTTCTCCCCGCCGGCACCTGAAGCGATGCTCGGGTTCGGGCGTGCAGGGTTGACAAACGGGGCAGAAGGGGCTCCATCAGGGGCTCCCGAGGGAGGGGCGGTAATACCTTCCGGTGCTGCCACGTCTTTCCCAGCCGGTTCTGGCGGACTAAAGCCGCTCGGGGGCAAAGCGGAAGGCTCGGCATCAGTTCCCCCCTTCCTGGTTTTCCGGGGGGCTTCCGCATCGGTGGAAAGGAGCGGGGCTCGAGCCTTCCGCTTGCCCCGCTTCCCCTGTACTAAGGCCCAGCCCTCCATGGCATCATCTGGGGGCTGGCTAGTAAGGGTCGGGTCGGGGGGGGGCGCGATTCCTTAGGGACTCGGGGAGGTAGTGGTGGGGCAGCATAAGGGAGAGAAAAGTCTCCCTGGGGCGGGCCCTCTCCCACGCCTGGCGATATCCCTGCCTCACCCTCCTCCACAGGCCTCAGCAGACTGTTCGCAGTGGGCCTCTCCCGCTCGTCTGGGCTCACTGGGGGAGGTACTCCCAGGGCCCGAGCGGGAACAGCGGTGGACTGGGAAGGAGGAGGGGCGGCTCTGGGCACCGGGCATACAGGGGCGCCGGCGATGACGGGGCTGACGCCCTGCCGGGGCTCGGGGGTCTCGGATGCTCCCCCTTGCCGGGCCAAGGGACAGTCCCTCCGGACGTGTCCCATCGCCCGGCAGAGGTAGCACCGGGCCTCCCCCGTGGAATAGTACACCCGGTAACGGGCCCCGTGATAGGGGACCATAAAGGACCCCTCGAGCGCCTCCCCGTCACGTGCCGCCGGCGGCATTTGGAGCTGCACCTGCCGGCGGAATGAGAGGATGTGACGGAGGGCGGGGTCTTTGCAGCCCAGTGGGAGAGGGCTGACTACAGAGATGGGTCTCCCTAGGGCGGAGAGGGCAGGTAACAGGGCGGCATTGGGGAGGAAGGGAGGGACGGAAGTGAGGACTAGGCGGACGCCCAAGTCCTCCAGCGGCTCTAACGGGACGAACACGCCCCCCACCGCCAGGCCCTTCTCCACCGCCTCTTGGGCCGCGGCCTCCGATGCGAGGAAGACGACTACCTTCCCATACATTTTGGAGGCCGCTACGATGGCCGTGGGCCCCACCACCCTCGCCAACGCCCGCACATACGTTTCTACGTGGGGCGAGGCGGGTACCAGGAGGCAACGGACGCCATGCCTCCTGGTCAAGGTGGGAAAGGGGCCCCGGCCGCTATAGATGGTAGCTGAGGCGGTGGGCGGGTTAGGTGACGTTGCGGCAGGTGGGGGGGTTGCCGCCACCTGGGCGTACGCTCTGGGGGCCGGGGGTGGGACACCCGCAGAGCTGGTAGAGGGAACAGCAGGGAAGGGCGCCGCGGCCGGTGGCAGGGCCGCAGCAGTAGTGGCTGCCTCTGCCATGGAGGGTCTGGCCTTTGTCGCGGGGCCCTTACCCTTCTTTTTACCCTGGCCCTTCCTGCCGGCTGGGGGGGCTCCCCCAGGATCATGGGGGGCGAGGGACGTGGCAGCAGCGGAGGTCTCTTCAGTGTCCGCCGCTGCCGGTGCCCCAGCGGGGGCGAGAGCAGGTGGTTCGGCAGCGGCGGTCGAGGTGGAGGCTAGGGAGGGTGACGGGGGAACAGGCGGAGGAGGGGCAGCCATGCCATCTGGAGGGGCTTCTCCCTCCATATCGCCTGCCATGATGAACAGGGGAGGAAGGGAAAACTCCTGAGAGGGGGGGTGGGGAGAGGAATTGGGGTGACCACTCCTCCCTGCTAGGCTGCAGGCAGGGGAGGAGGGCAATAAAAGTGGGGACAGGGTTCAGGGTTAACTCGGACTACTGCGGGGGTAGGGTTCAGTCACCGACACAAGATGGGAAATCCGGCTCCCCTTGTTGCACTAGGGGAGGGGATGATATAACAGCATGGGGGTGCAGTGAGATGGGGTCAAAATTAAACAGGGGAGGGGCACAAGCGCATGGGAGGGGGCGTGGGTTCACGGAAGCGGGGGGCTAATCAGGGCAAATGGAGCTTCAGGGGGAGGGAGACAACCAACTAAGAATGGGGCAGAAAAACAAGGGACTGGTCTCAGGGCTAGGGTAGGGCAAACAAACAAGGCTGTAGAGGGAGAGGGGCGGGGCAGGCAAAACAGAAAATAGCAAGGGGCTGGGACCAAAAAAAAAGGGGGCAAACAACTGCAAGTGGTAAATGGGGCAGGTGGCAAGGGACAAAGCAAGGGACGTGCTGCTGGGGGGAAGAGGGTCTGTCCAAGGGGTATGGGAGGGGGCACGTGCACCCACGTGCGCTTGCACAAAGTCAATGGGTGGGGCTGGTTGCCGCTGCAGGCCCAAATGATGTTAAAAGGTTGCAGCGGGCCATGGAAGCAGCTAAGTCCAGAGGCCGTAGCACAAGGCAGATGGTGAGCAGCCAGCAGAGGTGGTGGAGGGGGCAGCGGTGGTGGTGGTGGAGGTTATGGGGGGGCACAGGTGGACCAGGGGGCAGGCTCGGCGCCACACCCCCTGTGCCCCTACAAACACAGTCAATACCCCCACCACTAGAGCACAGTTCGAAAGATTACTCAGTTCTTGGAGGCCCCCTCAACGGTGGTCTGCGGAGTCTCCGCCGACGGTCCTCCGGGTCTTCCTCCTCTGGGTACCAGCAGCTTCCTGGCAGCAAACAGGGCAGCAGCAGCAGCTCCAGCAACCCCAGGTGGTGGTCCGGTGGCCAGGCGGGACCCTTCACAGATGGTGGTGGTGGTGGTCACAGCAGCGGCTGGAGCAGGGGTCCCTCACACCCCTCCTCTGGGGAGAGGGCCAGCAGGCCCCCTCCCCCCCAAGGGGCAGCTGCAGCAACAGGAGTAGCAGCAACCAAGGTGTTGGGGGGGGGGAGGGGGTTCAGCTGCCAGGCAGCCAGCAACCAGATAGTAGAGTAGTGGGAGGGGTGTCTGGCCCAGCCAGGGGAGAAGCTGGAGCAGCAGTAGCAGCAAACAGCAGCTGGGAGGGCCCAGGGCCTAGCAGCAGCCCCAGCAGGAGGAGTAGCAGCAGTCCTCTACCTCCTTCCTGGCCAGAGGGCTATGGGGAAGTGGTAAGGAACCAGTAGGTTCTTATTGGGATCCGGGAAGTGGGCGGGCGAAGCCCGCCCACTGCTAAAGGATCCCCCCCTTCAGCCTAAGGGGAGGGATCCACAGGACCTGGATACCAAGTGAGTCCGGGGGACAAAAAATGAAAAAACAGGAACGGGAGTGCGGTCAAAGGGTCAAACAAAGCGAACCAGATGGGGACACCGAGCAGAGAACCCCGGACAGCGCCCACTGCTCCTCAAAGGTGTCAAGGGAGCCAGTGGATGCTGCCCAGAGGAACTCTGCCCGTATGCGTGAACGAACAGAGGATCGAAAATAGGCCCCACAGTCACAGGAGCCTCCATCGGCCAACCTCCTCAACCTGGTTTTGTAGATGGCCAGTTTAGCTAGGGCCAGGAGGAGGTTCACCAGGAGGTCCCGTGACTTTGTGGGGCCGCGGATTGGAAGTGCATAAATAAAAAGGTGAGGGGAAAAGTGCAACCAAAACCTCAACAAAATGTCTAAGAGGAGCCGGAACAGGGGCTGAAGCCTGGCGCACTCTAGATAAATGTGCGCCAGGGTCTCCCTCACACCGCAAAAGGGACATGTGTCGGGGATAGGGGTGAACCGCGCCAAGTACACGCCCGTGCTCACGGCTCCATGAAGGAGCCGCCAACTGACATCCCCGGCGGGCCTTGGGACTAAGGAGGAGTAAAGGCTGGCCCACCGGGGCTTCTCACCCTCTAGAGGTGGCAGGAGGTCTCGCCATTTCGTATCGGGGCGGGACGTGAGGGTGAGGAGATGAAGGGTGTGGAGCACGAGCGTGTATAGATGTTTCCTTGGCGCGGTCTGGAAGCGGACCGGCTGCAGTTCGTGCAGCCGGCTCACCGTGAAGAGACAGGGGACCCGGTTGGGTCCACGGGGCAGGGGCCCAATAAAAAGGTCCGGAGGGGTTGGGGTGAAGGGAGGGCAGGGCGTACCCTCTCGCAGGACCCGGTCGAGGTAAGCCCGAGCAGCGGGCGGCAAAGCAGCCTTCACCTCCTGAAGTACGCGCCGGGGAGTACGAGGTCTGGAGAGCCCCATGCGCTGAGCAAGCGTCAGGGGATCCAGCCAATCTCCCCGGTCGTAGTCCAGGAGGTCTCCGACCCTAGTGACTTCTGCCAGGACCAACCTCTGGCGCACCGAGGGGGACTCCGCCACCTGCACACGGAGCTGGGGGTTGTGTAGCAGGGGCTCCGCGAGGAGATCTGCCCCCTCGGTGGCCGCCACGGACCTGGTCGCTGAGAATAGCTTCCAGGTCCGGAGGAGGTCCTGGTAGAAGACTGGCAGCCCGTAGAGGTCTCGCGGAAGACCTCTCGGATGGAGATAAAGGAGCTGCCGGTCATATCGGAGCCCTCGGAAACGGCGTAGGAAGGCGTGCGCCAATACGCTCCACGCCGGACTACCTGCACCATAAAGGAGCCTCTGCAGGGCCTGGAGACGGAAGACATGGACCTGAGTGTGTGGACACTTCAGGCCCTGCCCACCCTCCTCCAGAGGAAGATGGAGAACCCCTGCAGAGACCCAGTGCAGTCCTGACCAAAAGAACTCCAGAATCGACGTCCGGAGGTTGGCCAGGAAACCCGGGGCCGGGACCAGGGTGTTGAGCCGGTACCAGAGCATGGACAGGACTAATTGATTGATTACCAGTGCTCTCCCTCGAAAGGAGAGGCATCGGAGCAGTCCTGTCCATTTCCGGATCCGCTCTATCACCCTGCCCTCTAAACCTTGCCAGTTCTCCGGCGGGGATGGATGCGTGGCAGAAAGGTAAACGCCGAGATAGAGCAGCGGACCCGCACTCCACCTGATGGCCTGAAGCGCGGGTGGGAGAGAGCTCGCCTGCCACCCGTCCCCTACCACCAGGCCAGAGCTCTTGACCCAGTTGACCCGGGCAGAGGAGGCCGCCGAGTAGATCGTCTGGCAAGCCTCCACCCGCACCAAGTCGCCCGGGTCCTGGACCACGAGGAGCACATCGTCGGCGTATGCCGACAGGACCAGCCGCAGCTCCGGCTCTCGGAGCACCAACCCCGTCAACCTCCTGCGGAGGAGACAAAGGAAGGGCTCGATCGCCAGAGCGTACAGCTGGCCCGAGAGGGGGCACCCCTGCCGTACTCCTCGCCCGAAGCTGACCGGCTCGGTCAGGGTCCAGTTGAGCCTGACCAGACACTCTGCGGAGGCGTACAGCACCTGGAGAAAACCCACAAACTGGGGCCCAAAGCCAAACGCTCGCAGAGTGCTCAGGAGGTACCCGTGATCCACCCTGTCGAACGCCTTCTCCTGATCCAGAGACAGAAGGGCGAACGACAGACCATCCCTACACCCAAGCTCCAAGAGATCCCGGACCAGATACAGGTTGTCGAGAATGGTGCGGCCCGGGACGGTGTAGGTCTGGTCTGGGTGGACCACGTCCGCCAGCACGGACCCGAGCCGCAGCGAGATGGCCTTTGCTACGACTTTATAGTCCGTGCTGAGGAGCGAGACGGGACGCCAATTCCGTAAATCGCGGAGGTCCCCCTTCTTCGGCAATAAGGCGAGCACGGCTCGCCTGCACGAAAGAGGGAGGACCCCGCCCTGCAAGGACTCGGCCCAGACGGTGACAAGGTCTGGGCCGAGGACGTCCCAGAACACGCGGTAGAACTCCACAGTCAGCCCGTCCAGTCCTGGAGATTTATTAGTTGGCATGCGACGGAGGGCTTCCGAGAACTCGGCCAGAGTGAGAGGCAGCTCTAGCCGGTCTCGGTCGCCCGTGCTGACCGTAGGGAGTTCGTCCCAGAGCACTCTGCAAGCGTTAGGATCGGTCGGATCCGGGGAGAAAAGGCTCGCGTAGAAGGCCTTGGCCCTCCCGCACAGCTCCACCGGATCCGTGAGGGGGGTGCCATCTTCTGCGAGGAGACAGGTGACGTGTTTCTTAGCCCCCCTCTTTTTCTCCAGGGCGTAGAAGAAGCGGGAGCCGCGATCCATCTCCCGAAGGAGACGGATGCGGGATCGAATGAAGGCGCCCCGGGCCCGATGATCTTCGAGTTCCCGGAGCTCCTCCCGCTTCTCCCGGCACGCCCCACAGAGGGATGGATCCTCAGGGCTGGCGGCCAGACGCCTCTCCAGCTCTAAGACCTCCCGTTCCAACTGCCCTATCGTCGCATCCCTCCGTCGGCTGGCGCCCCGGGTGTAGTCACGGCAGAAGAGCCGGGCGCGTACCTTCCCTAGATCCCACCATCGCCGCGCCGAGGGAAAGGCGTGCCGTTGCCCTCGCCAGACCAGCCAGAACTCCCGGAAGGACGCCACGAAACCCACATCCTCCAGCAAACTGTTATTAAAATGCCAATAGGCCGGCCCCGGCCTCTCCGCGCAGAGAGAGGCCGTCACGGTAGCGAGATGATGATCAGAGAACGGGGCCGGCCGGACGCTGGAGGAGTGGGCCCGCGAAAGGTGAAAACGTGATAAATAGATGCGGTCCAACCGGGAGTGGTGCGACCGATGGGCCTCCACCCGGACAAAGGTGAAGGTTGAGCTGTCGTCCGGGTGGTGGTCGCGCCAGACGTCCACCAGGGAGTGATGTTCGACAATCTCCCTGAGGACGTCCGCGGCGGCCGGGCACTGCTCGATCCCCGAGCGGTCCCGTTTCTCAAGGGTGTTGTTAAAGTCCCCGCCCAGGACCAGGCACTCGCGAGGATCCAAGGTGCCGAGGAAGGTGGACGCCTGCTGATAGAAACGAAGTTGTTCCGGGCCCGGTGTCGGGGCATAGATGTTGATGAGATTGACCACGAGCCCCTCCATACGGACCCGTAGGTGCAGCAGGCGGCCCGGCACAGCCTCGGCAACCCCCAGCACCTCAGGCCGTAGGTCGGGGGAGAACAAGGTCGCCACTCCAGCCTGGCGAACAGAGAGATGGCTGAAGTAGACTCTGTCCCCCCATTCCAGCCGCCAGCTGTCTTCAGCGGCTGGATCCGTATGGGTCTCCTGCAGGAATACTACAGAGTACCCCCCCTCCCGAAGGAAGGAGAGCACCTGGCTCCTGCGGAGACCCATCCTACAGCCCCGGGTGTTCAATGTTGCGAAGAGGAGAGATGCCATGAGGAGGGCTGGGGGGGATCCTTGCTGGCAGAGTCACTCACGGCCCCCATCGGGCCGCGTAACAATCCGTGACCCACCCCGTAGGCGAGGAGTGAGTCACGGAAAAGGCGGACCCGTTGGTAGGCCGTGGCGGCCTGCTTCCCAGTCCCTTTGCCCTCCCCCATGAGGGCCCTCGCGGCCCGGAGGATTTGGTGGAAATCCCCCCATCGCTGGAGAGCGAGCTGTACTTTGTTGCGGGAGCCCCGGACGTCCTCCAGGAACTCCCGCAGCTCCTCTCGCAGCGTATGGGGGGCCGGGGTTACTGGCTCCCGGCTATCGAAAGAAGGGGCCCCGGGCACAGCCCTATGGCCCACCGAAACGGACAGGCAAGGGGCGGACCCTCGACGCAGCTCCTGCTGGGCCGGCACCTTAGGGCCCAACCCGAAATTCGGCTTAGTTGGGGGAGGTGGCGGAGGGAGAAGAGCAGCCTCTGGTGGGTCGGGACGAGGAATTACTGGAGCCGCTCCCTGGGGGTCATCCTCTGAGAAGGGGAGGGAGACAGCCCCAGAGGCGGCAGTGTCATCATGGGAGGTGTGGGAGATTGGGACGGCATCAGGGGCGGGGCAGGGATCAGAAGTAGGGGCAGGGAGGGGGACATGAGCAGGGCCGGGCTGAGGAACGGGTAGAGGATCCTGAGCCGCAGGAGCTGGGCTACTGGGAGGTGGCCTCTCTTGGTGTGGCTGAGGGATCTGGGAATTGGGAAGGGGACCCCCCACGATGCCGGGCTCTAGCATGATGGTTTGTGTTACAGCCACGGCATCGGGAGGTGGACAGATATTTGCGGGGTCCCCGCCTGGGAAGGAGAACTGTTGTCCCACCCCAATGAGGGGTACCCCCTGGGATTCGGGTCCCGGCCGCAGGGCACCGGCCGTCGCTTCAGGAGGCTTGGCGGCCGTCAGCGAGGTGTCACTTGCGACCGGGCAGGTGGAAGAGCCCAGGGGATCCTCGGAGGTGGGAGCGGAACCGGCGGTCAAGGGGAGGGAGCATGGGGAGAGGGGGGAAAGGGGCACCGGGGTGAGGTCATTGAGATCGAGGCCTGCCGGTAAAGGGTCGTCCTCCCCCTGGGTGATTGGGGTCAGACCCAGGGCCTCGATCTCCTCGTAGATGGAGGGCAGGTCACCTTCTGCCACCCCGGGGTTCTCCCCGCCGGCACCTGAAGCGATGCTCGGGTTGGGGCGTGCAGGGTTGACAAACGGGGCAGAAGGGGCTCCATCAGGGGCTCCCGAGGGAGGGGCGGTAATACCTTCCGGTGCTGCCACGTCTTTCCCAGCCGGGTCTGGCGGACTAAAGCCGCTCGGGGGCAAAGCGGAAGGCTCGGCATCAGTTCCCCCCTTCCTGGTTTTCCGGGGGGCTTCCGCATCGGTGGAAAGGAGCGGGGCTCGAGCCTTCCGCTTGCCCCGCTTCCCCTGTACTAAGGCCCAGCCCTCCATGGCATCATCTGGGGGCTGGCTAGTAAGGGTCGGGTCAGGGGGGAGGGATGATTTCTTAGGGACTCGGGGAGGTAGTGGTGGGGCAGCATAAGGGAGAGAAAAGTCTCTCTGGGGCGGGCCCTCTCCCACGCCCGGCGATATCCCTGCCTCACCCTCCTCCACAGGCCTCAGCAGACTGTTCACAGTGGGCCTCTCCCGCTCATCTGGGCTCACTGGGGGAGGTACTCCCAGGGCCCGAGTGGGAACAGCGGTAGACTGGGAAGGAGGAGGGGCGGCTCTGGGCACCGGGCATACAGGGGCGCCGGCGATGACGGGGCCGACGCCCTGCCGGGGCTCGGGGGTCTCGGATGCTCCTCCTTGCCGGGCCAAGGGACAGTCCCTCCGGACGTGTCCCATCGCCCGGCAGAGGTAGCACCGGGCCTCCCCCGTGGAATAATACACCCGGTAACGGGCCCCGTGATAGGGGACCATAAAGGACCCCTCGAGCGCCTCCCCGTCACGTGCCGCCGGCGGCATTTGGAGCTGCACCTGCCGGCGGAACGAGAGGATGTGACGGAGGGCGGGGTCTTTGCAGCCCAGTGGGAGAGGGCTGACTACAGAGATGGGTCTCCCCAGGGCGGAGAGGGCAGGTAACAGGGCGGCATTGGGGAGGAAGGGAGGGACGGAAGTGAGGACTAGGCGGACGCCCAAGTCCTCCAACGGCTCTAATGGGACGAACACGCCCCCCACCGCCAGGCCCTTCTCCACCGCCTCTTGGGCCGCGGCCTCCGATGCGAGGAAGAAGACTACCTTCCCGTACATTTTGGAGGCCGCTACGATGGCCGTGGGCCCCACCACCCTCGCCAACGCCCGCACATAGGTTTCTACGTGGGGCGAGGCGGGTACCAGGAGGCAACGGACGCCATGCCTCCTGGTCAAGGTGGGAAAGGGGCCCCGGCCGCTATAGATGGTAGCTGAGGCGGTGGGCGGGTTAGGTGACGTTGCGGCAGGTGGGGGGGTTGCCGCCACCTGGGCGTACGCTCTGGGGGCCGGGGGTGGGACACCCGCAGAGCTGGTAGAGGGAACAGCAGGGAAGGGCGCCGCGGCCGGTGGCAGGGCCGCAGCAGTAGTGGCTGCCTCTGCCATGGAGGGTCTGGCCTTTGTCGCGGGGCCCTTACCCTTCTTTTTACCCTGGCCCTTCCTGCCGGCTGGGGGGGCTCCCCCAGGATCATGGGGGGCGAGGGACGTGGCAGCAGCGGAGGTCTCTTCAGTGTCCGCCGCTGCCGGTGCCCCAGCAGGGGCGAGAGCAGGTGGTTCGGCAGCGGCGGTCGAGGTGGAGGCTAGGGAGGGTGACGGGGGAACAGGCGGAGGAGGGGCGGCCGTGCCGTCTGGAGGGGCTCCTCCCTCCATGTCGCCTGCCATGATGAACAGGGGGGGGAAGGGAAAACTCCTGAGAGGGGTCGGGGAGAGGAATTGGGGTGACCACTCCTCCCTGCTAGGCTGCAGGCAGGGGAGGAGGGCACTAAAAGTGGGGACAGGGTTCAGGGTTATCTCGGACTAGTGCGGGGGTAGGGTTCAGTCACCGACACAAGATGGGAAATCCGGCTCCTCTTGTTGCACGAGGGGAGGGGATGATATAACAGCATGGGGGTGCAGTGAGATAGGGTCAAAATTAAACAGGGGAGGGGCACAAGCGCATGGGAGGGGGCGTGGGTGCACGAAAGCGGGGGGCTAATCAGGGCAAACGGAGCTTCAGGGGGAGGAAGACAACCAACTAAGAATGGGGCAGAATAACAAGGGACTAGTTTCAGGGCTAGGGTAGGGCAAAGAAACAAGGCTGTAGAGGGAGAGGGGTGGGGCAGGCAAAACTGAAACTAGCAAGGGGCTGGGACCAAAAAAAAAGGGGGCAAACAACTGCAAGGGGCAAATGGGGCAGGTGGCAAGGGACAAAGCAAGGGACGTACTGCTGGGGGGAAGAGGGTCAGTCCAAGGGGTATGGGAGGGGCACGTGCACCCACGTGCGCTTGCACAAAGTCAATGGGTGGGGCTGGTTGCCACTGCAGGCCCAAATGATGTTAAAAGTTTGTGGCAGGCCATGGAAGCAGCTAAGTCCAGAGGCTGTAGCACAAGGCAGATGGTGAGCAGCCAGCAGAGGTGGTGGAGGGGGCAGCGGTGGTGGTGGGGGTTATGGGGGGGCACAGGTGGACCAGGGGGCAGGCTCGGCGCCACACCCCCTGTGCCCCTACAAACACAGTCAATACCCCCACCACTAGAGCACAGTTCGGAAGATTACTCAGTTCGTGGAGGCCCCCTCCACGGTGGTCTGCACAGTCTCCGCCGACGGTCTTCCGGGTCTTCCTCCTCTGGGTACCAGCAGCTTCCTGGTAGCAAACAGGGCAGCAGCAGCAGCTCCAGCAACTCCAGGCGATGGTCCGGTGGTCAGGCAGGACCCCTCACAGATGGTGGTGGTGGTCACAGCAGCGGCTGGAGCAGGGGTCCCTCACACCCCTCCTCTGGGGAGAGGGCCAGCAGGCCCCCTCCTCCCAAGGGGTTGCTGCAGCAGCAGGCGTAGCAGCAACCAAAGTGTTGGGGGGGAGGGGGTTCAGCTGCCAGGCATCCAGCAACCAGAGAGTAGAGTAGTGGGAGGGGGGGTCTGGCCCAGCCAGGGGAGAAGCTGGAGCAGCAGTAGCAGCAGCAAACAGCAGCTGGGAGGGCCCAGGGCCTAGCAGCAGCCCCAGCAAGATGAGGAGGAGGAGCAGCAGCAGCCCTCTACCACCTTCCTGGCCAGAGGGCTATAGGAAAGTGGTAAGGAACCAGTAGGTTAGCCCCAGGCTAAACAAATCCCTGATACCTTATGGCAGTTGCTCCAGGTTAATCAAGACACCTGGGGCCAATTAAGAACTTTCCAGAAAGCAGGGAGGTTAATTGAGACACCTGCAGCCAATCAGGGGCTGGCTGAAACTAGTTAAAAGCCTCCCAGTGAGTCAGTGAGGCGTGCATGTCAGGAGCTGTGGAAAGAGGTTGCGTGTGAGGAGCTGGGAGCAAGAGGCACTAGGAGCTGAGAGTAAGAGGGCATACTGCTAGAAGATCCTGTGGTGAGGCTAAAGAAGGTGTTGGGAGGAGTCCATGGGGAAGTAGCCCAGGGAGTTGTAGCTGTCGTGCAGTTGTTCCAGGAGGCACTCTAAACAGCTGCAATCCACAGGGCCCTGGGCTGGAACCCGGAGTAGAGGGCGGGCCCAGGTTCCCCCCAAAACTCCCAACTCCTGATCAGACACAGGAGGAGTTAACCCTGGACTGTGGATTCTACTAGAGGGGAAGATCTCTGAGGCAAGCAGAATCCACCAATAAGCGCAGGACCCACCGAGGTAGAGGAGGAACTTTGTCACAAAACAGAGCTAACATTAAGGCCAATCTTTACAAATGATATTATTTACTTGTCATGATGCTTTGAGTACCATTGAAAAGAGTCACAATTCTTTCAACTGAAAAAACCCCAAGATGGCAATATATACTGAAATGTTCTGTTTTTTATTAATCTAAAGGGTTATCAGAAAAATTTGTTGGTAGCTAAAATGAAGGATTGGTGAATGAGTTAGATTAAAATAAATTTAAGCCCAAACTTTTACCCAAATCTCAAATTGTATCCAAATCAATTCTATCTGAATATTGAAAATAGAAAGCTTGATAAACTTCCCTCCCCCCCCCCTCATTTTCATATGATCTTGAGATTTGTAGAATTGTTAGAAGAGAATGCATTCAAAAAGTGTGTGTGGAGTGAAGGGTGTGGTAGAGGGGAACTTTTCTTGCCATATTTCCAGCCTGACTGGAAGCAAGTAGAACCAGGAGGAATCTTGTGAGAAAACACGTTCTCAGAAGAGTTCATGCCTTATTTCATACCAAAGAGATTCAGATACATTTTAAATGCTTGTCAGAACCAATCTCTAAACCTTTTGCGGTTCACTCACGACTGCTTTAACACTTATTTTCATGAACTCACAATCAGCCATTTTGATCACAATTAAGTTGAATTTAAGCAGCACAAATCGAGTATTTTCAATGGGATACCTCAGAACTAAAAGCCATTTCTAGGTCTATAAAGAGTGCTATTAACTTAATGGTGAAATACAATGAGTTTGGAACATAAAATAACTAAACAAATTGGACTAATAGAATCTATATGTCCTCTATTGTGCAACCATTAGAAAGATTCCTTGATATAAAGATGTCTTGTTTTTCCCAGTAATGTTAGGGGATATGCATGATTAATTTCCTGATCTTCCCCACAAAGCATACATTACTCCATGAAGATAATATGCAAAAATATCGCCATCTGGTTAAACATTTGTACTTTCTTGAGACTTGTCCATGGAGCTTGCACACACTTAGGGTGGGACTGACAAAGGTTCTTAGACATCGAAACTCCAACTTTAAGCACCTAAATCTCAGGTTTAGATACCCAAGTCCAGTGGTAGACTTCACTGCAATCCACAAAACTCTCGCTGAACCCTGTAGGCATTTATACTCACTTGATGCCTAAGTTTTCAGGGTAAAAGTTTCCTAGGCACTTAAAGTGTCTGCCTCTGAGCATGAGCACTGCTGTCTCCCTCAAGACATCTGCATGCCTATTTCCTGCCTAAACCCCAGAGTGACTCATGAACCAAGGGAGGATAGGCCTTGGCTGCCTAAGGTGCATGGGTGCTCAGATGGGTGCCATAACCATTGGACATTATCAGTCTCTCTTTCTCTGGCCCAATGACTATATAGGTACTTATCCACATTGAAACAGCTTCCGCAGGAGAGACTGAGAGAGCCTCACATCAAAATATCCCATAGCTCAGTAGTTAAAGGACTCTCTTGAGAGGTGGCAGACCCCTGTTCAAATCCTCTCCTTTTCTGGGAGAGAAGGTGTGGGGGGGAGGAATTGAACCTGGATCTCTCACATCCTAGGTTAATGCTCCAATTGCTGGTTGGAACCACCACAATCACTTCCTTCCCATCCCCACCCCGTTCTGTGTGGAGCGACGCAGGTGCCTAACTCATTCCCTCAGGAAACGCCTAAGGCACCTAAGCCGCCTGACTCCAGAAGACAGGTTCCCATTTATGGACTGCTAAGCAGAGATAGGCGCCTAAGTCCAGGCTGCAGGGAGGCGCCTATATCCAAGAGAGGGGTGGGGCTTACTACATGCCCCTCTTGTCAGCATCTCCTATTGGCAAGCTTAGGCACGGAACTACCTAGGTGCTGGTTTTTGTGGATTGCATTTTAAGGTTTCTATCTCTTTCCTTTCATTGTATAGGGAGCCTAACTCGGCTTTGCAGATTTGTGTTGTTCCTGTGATTTTCTAGGAACCTAAAACTAAGGCGCCGTAATGCTGAGTGTAGCAATGCCTAAGTCCCTTCTTGGATCCCACCCTTGGTTTATTAGTCATGATATGTCCATGAATCAATACATCATAAATGTTACTATAGTATTCATGTTAAAACTACTAACGTTGAAAGCACATAGAAAAACAAAATGGCCGTTCTATGAGTATTTTCACTGAAGTTTCTCTTTCCTTCAGCAGCTTCTGTTTCTAGCATTCTAGGAATGTCCTGTAGGAATTTTTTTTTTAAAGAAATCCTATTTCTTATTGAGTATGGGAGAACCTAGTACCTGCAAAAATGGTATTAAGATTGTATATGTAATTCATATTCTCTTGGGAGCTTTTCTTCCCAAAATTGCTTTTGTTGCCTCAGAGATTATCAAGTTTTTCTATTAAAAGAGGAAAAAACAAACAAAAACCACCTCAATTCTAAACATTTAGAATTGATCAAACACCAGGACAACATTTTTGCAAAAATTTGTATGAAAAAATTCAATTTCTCCCCCCCCCCCCAAAATGTCAACAATTTTCTTAAATCAAAATTGTGAAATTTCCAAAATTTCTGACTAATAATTAATTGTAATGATTAAAGAATATCACTAACAGGCTTGGGGAAGAAGCTCATTCAGTTCTCATTGGCTGGAAGGATGGTGACTAGAACTGTAAGAATTTAAGAACACGTGTCCATTTGGGGCAATTTTTGAATCACAACATGCAAAGATACAAACAGCTACATTTATGTGAAATTTTGGGGGGCTTCAGGATTTGGAAGAATGTCCAGCATTATTTTTTGTCTTTTATGAAGAGGAGAAAGATAGGAGAGAGAATGACTAACTTCTTCATATATAAGAGCACATGTTCTTGTGATAGAGCTGAGGAAAAACTGTATGCAAGGTAACTGAGGGTGGAGGATCAGAACAGTGTGTCCAAGGTTTCAGACAACTTTATCTTGCATAAAGAGTTGGGCTTGCAGTATTACAGGCAGGGTTGGCATTAGACTTTCTGCGGCCTTGGGCAAAAACGAAGGAGCCAAAGCTGAAGCCTGATCATGTAACTTAGCTTTGAGGGGGCACCCTGTGGCGTGGGGCCCCGGGCAATTGCCCTGCTCACTACCCACTAATGCCAGCCCTGATTACGGGAAATGGGCAGATGGTGGTTAGTCCTGGACCTGGGAACCAAAAGGAGCATAAGAAGCTACAGAAGTATTACAGCACTATAGATGCACATCTAGAACACCCGTAAAGAGGAGTACTCTGCCCTTTACATGTCTGCCATATGCACAAAGAGAAGACATTAAAAAGCTGAGCCTGAAATTCTGTTTTAAACCCACCCTATTGTGCCTTACTACTGCAGCAGCATCAAAATCATTGACTTATCCAGACCATACAGTATATGCCACAGGAATTTCACTAGTAAATCTATTATGGGTGTCAGTCAGATTTTTAACAGTGTTTGATGGATAGCTTTAACAGATAGTTTGATGGACAGTGTTTGAGGGATAGCTCAGTGGTTTGAGCATTGGCCTGCTAAACCCAGGGTTGAGCGTTCAATCCTTGAGGGGGCCATTTAGGGATCTGGGGCAAAAATTGGGGATTGGTCCTGCTTTGAGCAGGGGGTTGGACTAGATAACCTCCTAAGGTCCCTTCCAACCCTAATATTCCAAGATTATAAAAGAGGCTGAGTAATCAAATGGTCAGAACAAATAACTGGGAGAACTTTGACTTCTCAACACGATCTTCTTTCTGCTGATCATTTCCATATTAAGTTTTCATCCACTTTTTGGTGCCATTTGTGACGTCACAAATATTCCATACTAAACATGACATCAGTGACATCATTATAACATCAGTGGATAAATTTCAAATGTAAGAAATAGGCAGAAATGATGAACGAAAGAAGGAATTAATAGGTGGGGAAGAGAAATACAGAACATGCAATAGAGGTCACATGGCTTAGAGGAACATGCCCAGGGCTGTAAGCCCAGAACTTTTGATTCCTACCTTTGCAACTGAATGACCCTTATAATACTGTACACTTACACAATGCTTTACAACCATTGCTAGTCCCCACAATGCCATTTCTGTTTACAGCATTATTACCCCATTTTACAGCTGGGGGGAACTTATGCTTAGAGAGGTTAAGACCCACATTTTCAGAAATATTCACTACATGCGAGTACCACACATGAGATCTGCTAGAGTTTGACAGTTGGAGGGACATGGAATCTCATTCTATTTAGCAACATGGGAAATGTACGGTGATCATGACACTACCCTTCCCATATTGATCATTGACTTCTGTGAAGCTCTGCACAGGTGCAGGGGTCTGCCTGCACAGAGCGGCTCACAGGATTGGGGCCAGAGTAATCAGGAAAATCATGGGCGTACATCTTGTTAATTTCATAAAAAAAATGTTTTTACCCTTAGCTGCCCTGTAATCATTGTCAGTTCTTTTCTTTTATTTTGTTGCCACATGTAAGTGATGGTGACTCATTAAAAAGTCAACATTTGCTAACAGTTATTTCTTTTTGTGAGTATAAGGAAAAACTGTTATCTCAGATACAGCAATGTGCTAACGGTTGATAACGGTTTGCTTTTAATGGCAGCCACTTTAATCAAGTATTTTTAATGTCAGTTTATGGGGGGGGGGAAACAGTCAAAGAGGCTACATAATTCACCTGGGAGACACTGATCTAGAGGCTTAAGCATGGGTCAAAAGCATTTTCCCCACTAGTTTTAACCAGCTCTAGGAATTTAGATCCAAAACATAGGCCTAGATCAAAACAAGGCACAAGGCTGTGGGAAGAGCAATGTAGTATGACACCAGGTGTAGAATACCCAATATCATGATATCCCTTTTCCTTATATTATGAAGAGTAAATAGGAGTGCCTGGTTTGTCTTGTCTCTATTATTTATTACCTTATATATGTCATTTATGATGTTATGCATCTGTCATGTCCCCTCATATTTATCAGCTCTTTAAGCACTCCTCATTTTTAACATACTCTCCCAATATGGAATTCTTTCTTGCCTCTCATTTTCACTGCCCTTCTGTTTTTACAACATCTTTTATGGAGAGGGTATGACCAAAACTGACCAGAGTATTTGAGTATTTTTAAGGGAGTTAGTTAGCAGATCTAACAAGAGTAAGGTCGCTTATGTGATGTCTAGTACTTCCTGCTTTTGTCATGCATTGAATGCACGAGAACACCTTTTTACTATTTTGGTATCTCTGCTTAGGACAAACAAGAACAGCGAGAGGTAAAAGAAAATTATGCTCAATTGATAACATCACAATTTCAGAAATGAGGTTTGTTTTCATAAACATAGGATTATGAATTCACTGCAGGATCAAACTGAAAGAGAAGCTGGGTTGTGAGGGAAGATGATCTTACCCAAGCACAAGGTACACATTAATTGTCTATTTTATAATACCTTATATATCAAAGCACTAATGATCGGCCACATCAACTGTTTTCATGCAATTTCCTTTCCCAGAGTTAGCTCTGGTATAAAAGTCCCACTTTTGATATAGCTGTAGAGATGCTAATGAGTTAATTCACTATCCTTGCATTCAACATTAACATTAGAATGCATCAAAAAATTTCCAATGAAAGTTTTTCCATCAGAAAATGCCGATTCACTTAAATCAAAATGTTTCAAAGGACCTATCAATTTCATCCAAATTTTTGATGAAAAATGCTTCATTTCAATATGGTTGAACTACTTAATTAAGACTCCATTGTTTTTACTATTATATTTCATCATACAGAAATAAAAATGAAGTGCTTCAACCTTATCAGAACAAAGTGTTTTGATAAGGTGGTTTCCATATTTCCAAAATTACATTTTTTGGAATTTTCATTTTGTGGTAAATTTTGATTTTGCTTTCCATTTTTTCTGCAGGACATTCTGAAATTCAAACAGATCTAGTTAACATGCTAAGATCCCAATTCTGCTAATTGACACAAGCAGATTCTTGGTCTCCCTGAGAATCTTGTGCCTGGCATACAAGCTCGCAGTATTGGGGCCTAAACGTTCAGTCCTGGAAGCCAAAGTCCGCTTACAAGTAAAAAGTTTGGTGGTCTCACCTCACTCCCTACTGGATACTTATCAAAAAAACAACCGCACAATCTCTGCTCAGTAGAGTTCTAGAACACCATTAACAGTTGTGGCAGGTCAAGACTGATGGACATTGGCAGAGCTTTGTGGGAAAATGGCAGAATGCCTGCACACACAGTGTCCTGCTGAAGTGCTATCAGTTCTTCATTTTAATGAGCATCAAATTCACCCACACTACCACATTTAAAAATAACCAAAACCCCAGTGATTACCTGTGCATAGTAGTTAATATTAAAATCTTGTCTGTCCTCTGAAATTAGTAGTGCTCTTCGATAACTTATTAACTGTATGTTTCCTCAACATTTTGGAAATTTGATTAAATAATTTTTGCTTGTATCCATTATATATTCATAAGTGCAATAAACATGAAAACTGTCTC
The DNA here is from genome assembly GCA_033296515.1 of Macrochelys suwanniensis. Taxonomy (NCBI): domain Eukaryota; kingdom Metazoa; phylum Chordata; order Testudines; family Chelydridae; genus Macrochelys; species Macrochelys suwanniensis. The sequence goes on along the minus strand of CM065775.1, from coordinate 155,381,681 downwards.
TAGATTAAATTTCTTAGAAAACGTAATTGAAATATTTTCCTTTTTTTACAATAAGTTACATATAACCTCACTTAAATCATGTGGCAAGACAAATTAACAATTGTAATTCTAAACCAATCAAATCAAAATATAGACATTAATTTTTCTTTAGATTAAATAAACACATTGCTGAAGGGCATATAGTTAAGCTGTGTACCTGTTTCAGAAAATAATGTACTTTCACAACAAAACAAAACCACAGATCACGAATGCCCAAACAGCAGCATCTAATTCCAATTGTAGCAGATATGTTGTTAAGTTATGGACAGTCACTTTGCTAGGTAAGCTAGTTTAAATGATTTCAGAAAAATTTCTTCCTTCTCTCCATGGCTGTCAACAACCAACGTGATGCTTTAAATACAAAAGATAAAAATTCATCCTATTGACACCCTACCCAATTAGCTGAAATAAAATGAATCACAAACTAAATGATTATATTGCTCACCATTCAAGATGCTCTGGAACAAGAAGATAGCCAATATCCACATGCCCCTGCTCCTTTCTATCCTCCCAGCTATGGGCTTTTAGCTTTCCACTCTTTTCCTTGCCTTCAGTTTTCCTATTTGTCAACTGCAAGGTTAAAGCTGCAAGCTAAGAGGGAAGATCAGTCCAGCTTATTTTGCTGGTAGCAGTGTAGCTGCTTGGAGAATGCGTGCATGTGTCTGGTTGTCCTTAAAGCAAGAGATCTGTCTCTCCTTTAGCTTCTGTTCTCCACTGACGCTTGCGGGCTTTCTGTTTCAGAAAGATGCAGCTAAAGGAAAAAGGGAGGTGGGTGCTTTAAGCCCAGGTGTGTCGTTAGCTCAGGGAGACACCAGCAGGTTTGCAGAGGCAGGTCCGCAGGTGAAAAAAATCCTCCAATGCAAGCATAAGATCATCCCTGGTAATATTCAGCCCAGATCTGCAGAAACCAGGCTGCATATACACCACCCTTCAGCCACCACATCCAGGCAGCAAGCAAGCAGACTGACACATCTTTCCTCTCCTTCAGCTTTAATCACATTGATCCCTCTGCTAACCTTCTCTGCCTCTGAGCAGAACAGAGGAAAGTATTAACCCTATCACAAGCCTCTGCCAGTTGTAGCCCTCTGCGTTCCTAAAGCAGAAGAAAATATCCACAGAAGGGAAAACCAAGTCTGATATAGTAAAGTGGAATTTAGTAATTTTATTTTTGATTATATTAGGGTCTTGCTAGTATCTATTGAACGTTTACTGATAGTTATATCTAATGGCTATTAGGAAGATGTATAGAAAGATACACTGGAGGGACCATCAGGAAAATAAATTGAACTAATCATATTGAGCATTACAATTTTTAAACTGTCCTATGTCTGTCCAGTTCTATTTTTAAATAGTGTGTTACACAATAGTTTTTTAGTTGCAATAGGCTCACTGGGTTTGAAATCGCTTTTACTGAAAGGAATAGCTGAATTTCAAATTTTAAGGGAAATGAGAGAACATAAAGTTGTCAAACCAATAACTGTATTGTGCAAGCTAGAAGAAAATGCCAGTGCTCCAAGGGTTAAGATATAGACTAAAATCCCAGACCCCCAATCCTGCAAACCCTTATGTGCATGTTTAACTTTATGCACGAGTAAAACCTTCTGTTCCACAGAGCTCACAGGTATGCAAGATTTGGGGAAAGGGAACAGTAAAAAGTAATTTTTATTCAAGTGTATTATAGTCACCCTAGGCAACCAAGCAAAAGTGGGTCTTTACAAGGAATTTTAAAAAGTGAAGAAGATAGGGGACATGAAGATAGGCTCAGGAAAGTTGTTTCATGAATGGGGTTCCCTGTGAATAAAAGCATGATGGAGGTGATTATGTGAGAAGTTTAAGTTGGAAATGTGGTGGAAAGGAGATGATGTGGGGCAGCATGGAGCTTCTCAAGGGAAGATAAGCTGATAAGATGAGGCAGAGTTGTGTCATGTTTTGAAAGGGGTGACAAGCTATTAGTAGATGGAGAGCTAGCGGAGGGATTCAAAAAGGAAACAGACGCCATCAAATTAATAGACAAGGAAGCTGACCTCAATGGATGTATTTTGTAGGGATTGAAGGGGGACAATACGTGTGTATTTGGGAAGCCAAAGGGGAGGATCCTGCAGAAATTGAGGTGGATATAATATGGATGTGGACAAGAGATTTGGTTGTGGGGGTGGAGTGAAAAGCATGGATCTTGGCGATTCTGAGGAGGAAGAAACAGCAGGATTTGTAAGGCAAGGGAGAGGGAAGAGTCAAAAGTAACCTCCAGACTGTGGTCTGAGTGATGGGTAGGATGGATAGAAAAGAGGGAGAGGAAGTGGAGAAGTCCAAGGATGAAAGATAAGGGGCCTTGTTAAATTTAAGTTGCTTCCTGAGAAGTTTTTTGAGGCTCAGCTAAATGATCCAGTTACTCCACCTATCCCAGCTGTCTCTCCAATAAACATAAATCCACAAATTATCTGCTAAAAAAATCCCCTTCCATTTTCAACCCTAGAACACTGAAGACCACGTGTGAAGACATTGCATTAAAATATGAGTGTTGAAGAGCAACTAGGCTCTTAATATCTTGATCTTCAAGGATCCCAATATCCCAATTACCTGCACATTGCTGCTTACGTTTAAAAAATACTGGAGACCAATAGGATTTTCTGTACATTGGAACATATGTATCTAGTGCTCATGTATCTAGTCAGACTGTCTTTGGAATTCTAGAGACAAGGTAGGTGAGGTAATATCTTTTATTGGACCAACTTCTGTTGGTGAGAGAGACAAGCTTTCGGAGCTAGACAGAGCTCTTCTTCAGATCTGGGAAAGGTACTCACAGTTGTCACAGCTAAATACGAGATTGAACAGAGTTTAACATAGGTAGTTAGCACATATTCTAAGGAATCATTCAAGGTGAAGTGGCCCAGAATTCTAGGCACTTTAAAAATAAATAGATAAATAAATTACTAGTGGAGGCCAGTGCTGCCCTTGATTTCAACATAGGCAAACTGTCTGGTGAACCAGCAGAGGAAGCTAAGGTGTCTGATGGCTTTAGTCCTGCCTGAAGTTTAATTTGTCCTCTCTTCTCTGCCTAGGATTCCTATACTCACATACACTTTTTATCTTCTTAGACCCTGAGCCTGTAACTAGGGATCCCAGTGTCATTGACTTGATGGGACAAGTTGCAGGATTGGGCCCAAATACTTGACTATATAACACATTTTAATACTAACGGATGATACTTCTCTGAGTCGTGGTGCATGAGGGAGGAATTTTCAAAAGCACTTGCTATTTGTCTGACTCTGCTCCCATTGAAGTTAGTGGGAGTTTTACCAATGACTTCAATAGGAAAAGAGCTAGGCTAATACTTAGTACTTTTGAAAATCTCACACTGAATGCATAGCTATTAAATACACAAAGTTAAGTAATATAGGACATGCTCCAAGCGACCCAATTTCAATATTGTATGTTGATGTCACCTCAGAGGAGGTTTAATCCAAGCTATTCCATATGATTTATCTATCTTAGATACTTATAGGGCTCCCATTACCATGGCATGTGAGCACCTCACAGTCTTTAATATATTTATCCTTACAACATCCTGTGAGGTAGGGCAGCACTATTATTGCCATTTAACAGGTGGAGAACTGAGGCACAGAAAAGCTAAGTGACTTGCTAAAGGTCAGATAGGAAGTCTGTGGCAGAGGAAGGACTTGATTCCCTCCCCTTCCCCCTCGGTCTCTCAACTTCTGGGCTAGTGCCTTAGACACTGGACAATCCTTCCTCTCATGGCAATGGTATTAATTTACTGAGGTGTCCTTTGATGTTGGATATTTGATAAAAATTTCTTAGATACAAATTACACTTGGAAAATCTTAGGTAACTTCTAATTTATGAAGTGATTCTTTTCATTTGTTCTCAAGCCCTTTCTTCCTCTAAAACCATCTAAGTAATTGAAAATGTCAGTAATTATATGTCTCCATCTATTTGAATGTTCATTGTTATAGTGATAGTTCCAGGGGGTAACATTACTGAGGATCTTAGAGAATAGCTTACCTTTATGTAAAAACTACTTTCAATACCTTGTGAAGAAAGCTGGCAGCCAGTTTTACCCTCTGTAAATATGTAAAGATCACATTGAAGTTCTTTTTAAAGACTGCTTGAACAATTTGTACTAACTGTACTGGCAATATCCTTGTTTTGCATCTACAAAGGTTGACAAGAACAAAACGTAAGTGGAAAAAATGCCATGGAATGTACAAGTGAAGGCAGGTTGTGGACCCTTAACTCTTCTCTGCTGCACGTTCCTATTACAATGTAGTTCAACTGCATGTTCATAAACACCACTCAGCGGCCTTGCTCCCAGAGGCTGATGCCATATTCCCTTGGCCCAATTCCCCCTTAAAGGACCAGGGGCAGCTAAAAGCTGCTCCATTTGTGGCCAGCTGAGCCAGAAGCGGGTTTAGCACAACAGGGATGCAGAGTCCTTGACCCAAACAAGTGCTCTTCGGTCTGCGGCAGCCAGGCCAGGGGCTTATCCTTCACATCACACGCACCAATGTTTCAAATGGTGTTGAGATTTAGCCTACATCCAGAAAGAATGGTTGTACCCTGCTTGCCAAGCACAGATGATAAAATGCAGTCTTGGCAATAGCTGCTAGCTGAACACAGAGGGGCAGGGGCAGCTCTCGAAAGGTTATTGAGCTGAGTAACAAATGGCAGGCCGTCAAGGAGGCTGATATAATTTCTGCCAATTCTTCCAGTTGTTTTCCTCAGTCTTCATCAGATTGAGCTTCAGACAGCTCATCCAAGCCCCAGTCTCATGCAGGCTCTGGCCAAATTGCTCACCCAAACTATCTGAATTGGAGGAGATGAAGAATAAATATGGGTGTCATCAGCATACTGAAGGTATCAAAGCCCACGTCTCTTCATTAGCCCTCTGCAATCTGTCATACAAGCGAGAGACAAACCATTACAAGGCAGCTCTACCATCCCTTATTAGAAGTTTCAAAAACCTCAGGCCCAACTGTATCAAAGGCAGCTGATAGATCCAAAAATAAACAATCCCCAAAATACAGCCTACACACCTGCTCTTCAACTTCTGGCATGAAATCAACTATTTCATCTAGCACAGTTTCTGTGCTTTACCCATGCCTGAAACCAGACTGTTTGGGGTCATGAAAAACTCCAGATACTGCTAGATCTGTGTCTTACCACAAGTTTCTCAATTACTTCTGTGAAAAAAAGAATCAAAATAGGTCTATAATGGACAAGTCTGTATATATGAGAAGATGACTTCTTGAGCAGGGGCTTAACAAAGGCTTCCTTAAAGGAAACCAGAACCCACAATCCTCCAGAAATGAAGTGCTGACTGTCTTAACCAGGAGTAGATCCAGCACTTCCCCATTGCTATTCACCAACCAGGAAGAGTAAGTAATACCTAATAACTCACCAGAACCAGAAGGTATTCTTCCAAGAGTTCTGAAGGAACTCAAATACCAAATTGCAGAACTACTAACTGATATATGTAAACTGTCACTGAAATCAGACTCTGTACCACGTGACTGGAGGGTAGCTAATGTAAAGACAATTTTTTTAAAAGGCTGCAGAGGTGATCCTGGCAATTACAGGCTGATAAGCCTAATTTAATACCAGGCAAATTGGTTGGAATTCTAGTAAAAGACAGAATTATCAGACACATAGATAAATGCAACATAGGGAAGAATTAATGTGGCTTTTGTAAAAGGAAATCATGCCTCATCAATCTATTAGAATTCTTTGAGGATGTCAACAAACATGTGCACAAGGGTGATCCAGTGGATATAGTGTACTTGGACTTTCAGACAGCTTTTGAAAGGTCCATCATCCCCAAAGGCTTGTAAGCAAACTAAGCTGTCATGGGATAAGAGGGAAAGTCCTCTCATGGATCAGTAACTAGTTAAAAGATAGGAAACAAAGGGTGGGAATAAATTATCCATTTTCACAATGGAGAGACGTAAATAGCTGGGTCCCCCAAGGATCTGTACTACGGTCAGTGCTGTTCAACATATTCATAAATGATCTGGAAGAGAGAGTGAATAGTGAGCTGACAAAATTTACAGATCATACAAAATGACTCGAGATTGTTAAGTCCAAAGATGACTGCAAAGAGTTTGAAATGGATCTCACAAAACTGGGTGACCAGGCAACAAAATGCCAGATGAAATGTCTTCATCTGTGAAATGGGGATAGTGAGACTGCCCGACTTTGTAAAGCATTTTTAGATCTACTGATGAAAAGTGTTATATAAGAGCAAGGTACTATTAATTATGTTTATTAACGTTGATCCTTAAATGGCATCTGGTGCACAAAATAAAGAGAATCCCTATTTTCAAGAAGTTGCAGTTTAAGTTGAGGTGGAACTTGATGCATGTTGATTACAAACACTAAGGGTGGGAATGAATGAGGGTCACTGCAGTGAGGTTACGTGATTGATCAGGCTGGCAATGCATGCACCATGGAGGTTCCAAGCATATATTGATTTTTCAGCTGTGCCTGCATGTGAGATATGGTTTCTTTGAAGGGAAAACTGGGCTTTATAGGCTTCAAGAAAAAAAGGATGTTTTGAGGAGGGAGCTTAAAGCTCTGTGAGGAAGACCATGGTCAGCAACTGTGCTCCTCTGGCACAACAAAACTTTCTACAATAAGGGTAAAGCTCATCTGTGCAGGAGACAAAACTTTCCCAGGGGCCAGTTTGTTCCAGGGGGAACAAACTCCCACAGGAACTAAGGGCCTTCACAAACCTCACCACTTTCCATTTTAAGTGCAAGGTGCATTTCTTTGATCTTGCCTTCTCTAATATAAACACATAGAGACGTGTGTGTGTGTGTGAGAGAGAGAGAGAGACACTACTAACAGAAAACAGTGCACTGTGCAGACTTCTCCCTCTGAGCAGAGGATGAGAACAAACACCACATGAGTGATGTTAGTCAAGTTGCTAGATGCATTTCAGGGAGGCACTCAAACATTGTGTTGATGAGAGCAGGATAAGAACTGATATAGCATAGAACGGATTTGGAGAAGAAGAGGGTTAAGAGAATATGGGTGGTACCCAGTGCTCCCACTAGCTTTCATCTTTCTGACCATCCTCATTTCCACCTATTATGAATTTCAAAGAAAGACTGGACACTAATTCAGGCAGCTTCACTTTCTCCAAAGTTCTCAACAGAGCAGCAACCCTGGAGCCCCACAGATATGAGATGTGTGTTTTTGGAGCATATTGGAGAATACTGATGCACTCTAGACCAGTTTGCAATACAGAATTGGAACCATTCAGCTGTGCCCCTGCCCCCCCCCCCCCCCCCACAAATGCCTATCAGGTATAGAAAATGAATGTTCTTTAATGACCTCAGCTGCTGAGGTCTTTTGCCTGCAATTGGAGGATACTCTTTCTTTATGTCCTTTTTAGCATCCTAGACGTCCCTGCAAAGAACAAATGGAAGGTCTTTTTCACTGGACAAATTAGACAGAAGTGGGCCTCACATTTGCAGGACTCAAATCTTCAGGTTGTCATAGGAAGACCACAGTATTAATATTGTTGTTTTATTTTACCATCCTATAGTGAGACTTGCCTCAACAATAAAATCAGGGTGGGGGTATAAGTATTAGCATTTTAATTTATGTATGTCTGCTGATTGGCGTAAAACTGGTTATTAACTCACATGGAATTACTGATTTCCCAGCACTGCCACTTCAGTGCATGCTCTTTGCTCCAGGTAGAAAATAATACCTTAAAATGTGTTGGTTAATAAATCATTGTCAGTTTTTAATATTAATAGTCCCTTTGAAACTGATTCTTACCAAATATCACAGTTAGTGGCTGCTTTGCTAATGTATTAATGGGTCATTAACTAAAATCAGTCATTAGCTGCCAGTGTAACAACTTTCATAAGGATTTATTAAGGTAACCTCATATATTATTAAAGAGAAATTTCATGGATTTAATTTTTTTTTAAATTGTCTCCCTCGGGCTTCCACTGAGATTGCTTCTAAGGTGAAAATGTTTGCATATCAGATGATGATAAAGTCCACTTCTATCCTTTTTAAACATTCATAATTTTATTTCTAAAATTACCCTTTTCTTCTCAAGCACTGGGAGGCACTGTACATCACTTAAAAGGCTAATGCAGCAAAAGGGTCATCTTTTTTTAAAAAAATACTCAATATTGACAATTAAATAGACTGACTTGAGTGGGATCTGGCACAGGAAAAAAGAAGACAGATTAAATGATTTAATCTGTGTTTATTATCAAAACCTATAAAAGGAAATCCTATTTTCATACATTGCTTCATCAAACTGTGGAACTCACTGCCACAGAAAGTCACTGCGGCCAAGCGCTCAACAGGATTCAATACGAGACTGGACATTTATATGACTATCAAGAGTATCCAGAATTCTTATTATTTATGTGGCCATTTTTGGAAGGGACATTAAACCTTGTGCTTCGGGGGTTTAAGCCAATCTCTATTAGAGACCAGGATGAGATTTATCTAGGGGCAGTTTATCCCGTATCCACCTACTGTGGGGTTTTTCCCACCTTCCTCTAAAGCATCTGGTACCACTTACTGTTAGAGAGACAGGATACTGAACTAGTTAGACCATGAGTCTGATTGAATATGTTCCTGTGTTTTCCTTTTTTTTTTTTTTTTTTTAATGGATGGATTTCAGGATGCAGGAGTTTCCACAGCTATTGTTCACCACAGAAAAGGAACAAATGACTGCCTGGTGACCTACAGACATTAAAAAACAAATCCACATTGCAAACAGTTGCTACGCATTGGTATCAGAAATATCAATTTTTTCTCTCCATCACTAAGAATGTGAGGTAACTTTAGCCTTTATTCTGCAATGGGCTCTATCTTGGCAGACTCCTGCACCTATGCAGAGCCCCTGTTAACTTCACTGGGGAGCCACAGAGATGTGGAGGTGTGCCCATGCTGAGATTATTACAGGATCAGGGCCTTTGTGGTAACCATAACAATTCACTTTTTATTAGGTTTCACATTGCGGTGAGAATGATAGGATTCCTAAAAGTTCAACAGTGTGTGAGCACAGACTGTCAGCATCTAGAAGTACTGGACATAGGGTACCAGATGTCCCAATTTTATAGAGACAGTCACGATATTCAGGGCTTTTTCTTATATTAACACCTATTACCCTCCACCCCGTCCCGATTTTTCATACTTGCTATCTGGTCACCCTAGAACATTCTATCTTCAAAGAAAATATATTTTAAAAACCATATTGTCATGAAAATTGGCAGATCTTATTCACAGTCATCTTATGTGAACCAAAACAAATCGAGCCGTCGAGCCACTGTAATTTACATCACTGCAAAAATAAAACTGTGATTTACAGGCTGTTAAAGGTTAGTAAGTTGGTACTAAATGGTTCAAATTACATCCTGTTTTGTAATCTGCAGAGGAGCTGAAATTATTTATGAATGCCATATTTTCTCAGAATGGTCTTGTTTTATTTCATCTCTGCAAGGCAATGCTACAGAAATTCATCTAAAAGTATTGCAGTGATAATGTCTTAATTTATACCTCATTGGAGGGGGGGGGACAAAACCATAGAAACAGAAGGGATGTGAATGATATCTGATGATAAAACTTCATGACTTCCTGTTTTTGAGAAATCACCTGTGAAATGTCCTTGTATATTAGAAAAATCTTCAGCACTATCACTTAAGCACCTTGTCAAACTAAGGAGCCCACAACTGAATATGGAATCATGAAAAAGCCTTACTGTTTTTGTCCCTGATTAATTATAACATTTATAGCTAGAGTTGTATTGTTTTTTTTCCACTAGCAACTGCTGATATAACGGTTAACTACATAATCAGTTGTGCTCAGTGTTGACTGTACCTTTGTAAAGCAAGAATACATCTTTCACAGGGTGGAGAAAGAATGCTGGGTATATGATTATTATGCTTACATGCAACTGCTTTTCCATAAACCAATGTATTCCTTGTGATAAAATCACAACCCTCCTGAATACTATGAATCAAAAAGGCTAACACTTCCTGGTTGAAGCATTCTGTAGCATGACAGGATACAAAGCTTTTCCTTACCAATAAAGACTAGAGATGGCCCTGAATCAAGACTCAATCTAAAAACCAAATGGGAAAGTTCAGATCTGAATCTGAAGTTTGTCACTCACGAAATCTCTGATAAAGATGAAATTTACCAGCCAGTATAAAATGGTAATTAGGAAATAAGCTCTGATTTTCAGCTAATTATTCAGTGTAATGATGTCTAAAGTAGGTGGAAGGCAGAATGCCAGTCACGTGATGAAAGTCAGCACTAAAGTGAAAGGTTCAACATCATGCTCCATCTAAGAAAGCTCACAACCCCTCCTTCCCACTTTGCGACTCTCTGCTGGCTCCACTGCAACAAAAACAAGCTGCTTTTCTTTGCCTTTAAGGCTTTCACTAGGGAGCTCCACCCCAAAAACTCTATTGAGTTATTAAGCAGTCACTCCCCAGTCTTTGCTCTGCCAACGATACCAGCCTTGACTGTCTACCTATCCACTCCCACATCAAGCACCTCCATGCTTTCTCTCATGCCACCTCCCCCACAGGGAAAAACCTCTGTCAAATTCATGGAGCCACCACCTCATCCTCTTACATCCATCCTCAAAGGCTCTGTTGGGATGCCTACAAATCACTATCATCTGCTCTTGATTAGGCAAGTGACGAGCTGTACCTTCTACTTTCCTGCTGAATTCTGTTTTATTGTTACCTCATCCTCCCAACTCACTAGTAGACTTATTTGTCTACTAGTTGTGCTCTGTCTGACACCAAGGCTGGAAGCTCCCTGGGGCAGTGACGGTCCGTGTTACTTTTCAGTATGGTGTCTAGCACAATGGGACCTTGATTCTTGACTGGGGGCTCTCCTAGGCACTCTTGTTACAAATAAATAATTATAAGAACTCTGCAGAGCTTATCCAGCCAAATCTATATTTGAAAATGTGCTTTACATTATTATAAAAGAACATGTGAGTGACTGGTCAAAGAGGAGAGCTCCGAGTATTATTTCTATAGCAACTGAAGTGCACTGGGCACTGTCCAAACAAGTAAAGGCCCGATCCAATATCCATTTAAAACATAAGAACATAAGAATGGCCATACTGGGTCAGACCAAGGGTCCATCTAGCCCAGTATCCTGTCTGCCAACAGTGGCCAATGCCAGGTGCCCCGGAGGGAATGAACAGAACAGGCAACCATCAAGTGATCCATCCCGTCGCTCATTCCCAGCTTCTGGCAAACAGAGGCTAGGGACACCATCCCTGCCCATCCTGATCCTCCATGAATTTATCTAGTTCTTTTTTGAACCCTGTTATGGTCTTGGTACCTACTTTGGTAGGTACTGGAACAGGCTCTAGTGGAATAAGGACCTTGCCTCAAGGAGCTTATCCTGATTCCCGTGGAACTACCTGTATGTTAGGCAAGCAAGTTTTGGCCCAGTATTAGCCATTAAAGAACATAGGATTGAATTTTCACTGCCTTGCACCTTTTGTAATCAAGTACTCTTATGCAAAATGGGTGTAAAAACACAGCCATTATGATCTAGAAACATTTTCCACCTACTTTGTACAGGAGTAAATAATGCCAGAAAGTGGAAACTGGATGTGGCGAGGGGAATTAATCCCTACATGTTACTGTTAACTAACTAGCTCTCAAAGGAACATACATTAACAGAGTAGAAAGCCAGTAATGGTAGCATTAAAGCAGCTAATAGGCATAAATCACAGCACACCTACAGTAGGAAAATCTACCATCTGGGTATGTTCTACTGGGTGATTAAATGAGAACTCACCCCAACATGAAACAAATTGAGCCCAAGTTTTCAAGGTGTAAAAAAGTTCAATTAAAGAGGCTTTCTTACCTCTCCACATATAGTGGGGGTGTTAGCATGGGTGTTATTCTCTTATTTATCTTGTGTTAGCACCTAGTGGCCCCATTCAGCTCTCATTGTGCCAGACATTATATATAGTATATACAGTAACAAATCATTAACAAATCATTCCAGCCCCACAGTGTTAACAATTGGAGTAGACAAGATGGAGAAAAAGTGGGGGGGGAAGTATTATTTTTAGAGCAGCTTAAACTTTTTTGTCTGAAACATTTTTTCATGAAAAATGGCACACTCAGCAAAATGAGAATTTTTATTGGAAATGTCTACATTTGACCATTTGGAGGGGGAATTTTTGCTTTTAGGGTTTTGAGATTTTTCATGAAACCCCCAAAACTTCTGAAGAAAAATTTGGGGTTTTTTTGGTCAAAAAACATTGTGAGAATAAAATACATTTCCTAACCAGCTCTAATTATCACTCATTTCACGACTAGGGAACTGAAGCAGAGATATTCACTGACTTGCACATGGCCACACACAAATTCTGTGGCAGAGACAGGAACTGAACTCAAATCTCTGTTGGCCTAGTCTAGGACCTAAAGCAAAAGACCACTGCTTCTCTCCCCTCTGCAAACTCCACATAACACATTATTGTACAGCATGAAATGTTAATTCAGGGCTTGTCTACCCAGTGGGGTAATGTGCTACAGGGCTGCGATTTCTAAAGCACACTAATACGCTTCACATTAATTGGTCCATGTAGACTCTGCTGGGGTATTTCTATACAGCTTTTTGGAGTGAACCTCCCAGCCTGGGTCAGCAAACTCAGGTTAGCAGGGTTCACTCTTGCCCTTGCTCTGTATAGACAGCACTTTAAAGTTGCAGCTGGACAGGAGCTCAGGCTCTGAAGTCTAGGCTGCAGAGCTGTGTAGACATAGCTCTGGTGACCACTAAGGGTTCCCTGGTGCACTGTAACATAGTGCTGCCTGAAACAGTAATGCGTTAAAGCGTACTAGGGAACCTTTAGTGCACACCAGCAGGGGTTAAGGGACCAAATAATGCGCAACCTGTTAGTGTGCTTTAGAAATCACACCCCTGTAGAGCGCATTACCTGATTGTGCAAACAAGCCACCAGTGACGAGGGAACCCAGCACAGTGTATAAGACCAGGGCAAGGCCAGTTGCTTCCTGAAGAGGTTCCCCAGCCAAGTGTGGGAAAAAAGCGGGGGTGGGGAGGGGAGGGGAAGGGATATCATGAAGATAATCCTGAAAGATTCTTAACAGTAAACTCCCAGCTGCCTGTCAGAGGAAAATATGTGACCACTTTATCCATTGACATGAGGGGTAACAGAGGAAGAGTGGAAAATCTGCAGTAGTTGTAATGCATCTATATGGCTACCAGTGCCTACATGATTGTATTAGACTTTTTCATTTATTTCTGGTTGTTAAAGTAACGTGATAGGTTTCCTTTCATTTCCAATGTTAGAAACTAAAATAACCTAACTTTCACTAACCTGCTGTGCTGTTTAGTGCCAAAGGCAACAACTTTTTAATCCAAAGCGAAAGTTATAAAATGAAATACATTTAGCAGGATTAAAAAAAAAGGACCTTTCTCAACCGCCCATGTATAACTGTGTGAGCTAAATTAAAAACATATATTGTCAGCTGGAAGCTCATTTGTGTGAAGATTTCTTAGTACGTTTTGACAATGTACGGGCAGAGCACGGCGATGGAGCTAAGCATCTTTCCCTTCCTCCTGGCTGTGCAGTAGTGAGCAGGTGGGGGAGGTGATACTCCCCCAAGGCAAGTCACAGCCTTCAAAGGATGGAATCCCAGGGAGCATCTACTCTGGATCCCATTTAGAATGCAGAGAGGGACACAATGAGTCGTGGCAATGGAAACACGGCCATCCCTCAGAGGCACAGTACAATGAGGAAGATGCCAATTTTCAAATCCAAAGATGAATCAGGAAAACAAGAAATAGTTGGACTCCCCACCAGCAACCCCCTCCATCCGCTGTAATTTTAATAAAGCAAAGGGACAAAACATCAGTTTGATTTATTTCTTATTGCTACCAGCATTAGCTGAAACAACAACTAGCTATACAGCGTCAGTGTAAGTGAATTAAAACAATAATGGGCAACGCTGAATATGGTTTAATCCTGGACCACTGAAGTCAATAGGATTTTTACCATCGACCTCAATGTAACAAGTATCAAGGTCTAAATGACAGACAGTGCATTGAGCCTTATTCTTCAGGGTCTCTAAACAACACTAAAACAAGAATGACAGAATAGCCATTAATTCATAGTCAACTTGATATCACTGATTATTAATAATTGAAGTCTCTTCTCACCACTGCTGCGGCTTCTGCGCCTGGCTGTTACAGAGCCCCTCGTGCAAGCAGAGACTCACTACTCTCAGGAATGGCAGAGGATCACTTGGTGGTTTTCTCACAGTGCATCTCCATACTTTGCTAATTAGTTAGAGAAACCGGCTGCACATCTCTTGTCTCTAGTGGCAGGCTATTAAAATGAGAATAAACTGTTCAGGGGGAATAACTATGGCTGCTGCCACCCCTGCTGGCCTTGGTGAATGGGGAGTTGTGCAGGAGAAGCTGCAATTTCTGTTAGTACATCTAATGGCGCATCTACTTCCAGTGCGCTGCCATGCTTGTAGCATCCACTCCAGCTTCTGGTGCTTCCTCTCACAGAAAGCTCGGGGGATGGGAGCACTTTATCTAGGCTGCTAGTCTTTTCTCTCCACCCTTTTGACGGTCATTTCTTTTTTTATTTTTGTTCTGATTTTATAATATTTTTTCTTGCAGAACCACAAGTATTGGCTGCTTGTTTTCCTTCCAGTATTTTTAGACTAAACTACCTCTAGAAGCTTACTTCTACTTTTCTATATTTTAATTAATCAATCAATCAATCTCCCTATATCTGTTGCCCAAAGTATTCATTTAAATTGTGTATGGCTCACTACTTACAAGTCTTTATGGATCCAATAATGAAGTCTAGATAAACTAATATAGTTGTTGGGTATGTTTAGGGAACAGGCGAGAAGGCTGAGAGAGTTCATTTAAGGTTACTTAGGAGATTTTTTTTTTCCTCCGAGAGAGAGAGAGAGATGTATGTATGTATGTGGTGTTTTTCTTGGGGCTACTAATTGTGATATGTCGCTGAAACTTTTTGTCGTCTTTAGATTTAAGTTACTTGATTTAAATTTAAGTGAACATTTGATTAGAAGCCAATATTTCTTTGTCTGCCATTATGCAGTCTGAGGATGGAGTGGGGAAAAGGATTGATGTCACACAAGTAATGATTGATGGAAGCAGCTCTAATTCCAGTGAGTGAAATTCTCAAATTCACTCTTTGCTTTGCCTTTCTCTGAAGGTTTTAATTCAGCCAGGAATAAATTTTAGTGTTTTAGGCAGCAAAAATGCATAGGATGTTGGAACCTTGTAAAACATTACTTAAAATAAGTTTAAAATGGTAAAAACTAATTTTAATACTACAGTATTTATATTTAGAAGGTGTGTGTGTGTGTGTGTGTGTGTGTTTAAAAAAAAAAAAAAGTCCAGATGCCTGTAAACAGACCCCTTTAAAAGTGAACAGATATGTTGTGGTATTCATCTCCTGCAAAGCAACATTCCTCTTACATTTCAGAAATAGGAATAAGTATCTCCACTTCCTTTGTAAAATACTTTAAGATCTATAGATGAAGAGTGCTATATTAAAGCTAGCTCTTTTCTTTTATTTAATATACCTATAATTTTATTTATTAAGACTTTTGTTCAAACAAAAAGTGAGAAGAACTAATTAAGAAGGCATTCATGGAGATGATTAAAAAAGGAACATTGTATTAGCTGGGAGACAGTACACTGCACATTTTACCCGTAATTCACAAGCTAATTCCTCCCTGCACGTGTCCCACAACACATATGCTCCTAAAATACTGGATTACACTAGGATCAGAGCTAGTGGTTAACCTACAGATTCACGTGGCAAAAAGGAGAAGAAAACAAACTCGCTATCCACCCACCTCCCGTAATTGGGCCCTTTTTAGAAAAGCTCAGCATGGATTTTGGGGGGACATTATTCTCAGACATGCAAATACATGCCAGTGCTGTTCAAAAGGTTTAGCATAAATATGCTGTAGGTGATGGTAAGAAAGGCTACGCTGTGGCTGGCAGCTGCAATTGTTAGTTTACTGCTTGCACCATTAATTACTTTCCTGAACGTTCAAGTCACTATTTGTGACTTGAATATTTATCAGTAATTGCTAAGTAAGAAAGCAGTCACCCACCATTGCTACTACAAGGTGCGTGATTGTGTTGACATATGTTCAATATTCCCTTTAATATGTGCGCACATCTGCATGGGTGCTGGAACTAGCGATGCTGGGGCACTCCCTGGCTTGAAGTGGTTTCCATCATATACAGTGGCTTCAGTGGCTGCAACATTCTCTTCAGGGGGAGTGGCAGAGAGTTAAGTGGCCACAAAACTTCAGCATCTGTTAGCTGGCCACACACTTTTTCTTCCCTTCACCCCCTCTTCCTGTTGCTCCTGCCCACCTCTCTAGGTGCTTTCCCTTGTACTTCTCATGCTACTAGATGCTCCGCCTCTTCTCTCCCTACCTACTTGATCTTCTTTGGGATGTTGCTGCTGCTGTTGTATGAAACAGCAATAGCTGCATGTTGCCTGTCCAAGAAAAAGTGACTCCCTGACTAATTTTCACAACAAGCTAAATTAGAGTTTGTATTGATTACAAAACAAAACAAAAAACTTACCAAGGTTGGTCACATAACTCACCGTGACTCTTATTTTGTCTGAAAAGTGAGGCTGTCGAATCCAGCAGCCCTGTACACAGGTGATGATTCATTGCAAGCTGTTACACCAAGCAGGGTTTTTGTGTCTCTAATGGTCTGTCCAACAGTATACAGTAAGCAAGTCAGCTAGGGATAGTCAAAACATTTTGGTGACACTGAACTGTACTCACTCTGCTCCTCCAATACAACAGGTTAGAGTGCAAAACTCACTCCCTTTCAAAGAGTTTATCTTGTAAACTTAAGCAACCATAGAACATAAAATTAGTCTCCCGCTTAAGCATGATTTTATTCTAAAGATTTCTTTCTACAAATTCTCTCTCCACAAGGTAGATAAGGAAGCTGCAAGCCCACATCTAGCCTAGTGGGCATTAACAAGATACACCTGCCACTCTGAGTCATCATTCCCACCTTTATAGGAGTGTTTTAATTCCCAATAATAGGTTGAGTCCAAAAAGAAATGTACACATTAATAAGGATCCTAGACCATGTCACCTTTATGTAGTAACTAATGAAATAGGTTACATGAAAACTCCCACATTAAATCAATGTGGGTTTTGTCCCCCATTAGTGGCTGGATCACTTAAAGTCTTATAAGCCCTATGAGCAGAGCTGGGCAAGAACCAAATTTTTCATTTCATGGGGTATTTCATGATTTGGAATTTCTAGTCTCTTGCAAAAATGGAATGAAAACAAAAAGGAATTGAAATTTTCTACAAAATAACATTAGGAAAAAAGTTAGTTTAGGGTTGATTGAAGCATTTTGACTTTTCGCATTTTATTTTATTTTATTAATGTTAAAAGTCTTTTTAAAACTGAAATTCTAAACATTCTGTTCCAAAATGGTCCAAATTGAAGGTTTCAACATTATCTAGAAAGAAAATTGGAAAAAAAATTGTCAAAATTGTCAAGTTTCTATGCAATATTTCACTTTTGACAAAGTGGCATTTTCCAGCAAAAAAATACTTCATCAGAAAATGTCCAATAAAATCTATTTTATCTTTGACTCTGCTGCTGCCCCGAAGCTAATGGACCAATTTGTTTGGGTTTTTTAGAGGCTCATGCTTTTAGATTCAGATATCCCAGGTTCAATCCCTGCAGGTGACCCAGCCAGGGGTGCTGTTACATGTGATTTGTTCATTCCATCAGAGGAGTATGGGTCTGGAACAGTCTCCCAATAGGAATTGTGGGGGGCTAACAACTTAATTAGTTTTGAGAGAGCCAGAGACATTTATAAGTGGTATTGTACGATGTGGTTGCTTGTGATGGTAGGGATCAGAACATAGTCGCCCTTGCACTCCCTTCTACTTTGTCTTCTGTTCCTAAAATCCCATGTGTCAGGGCTACAGTCAGCAAGCTTCAGGGGTCAGAAAGGCATTTATCTCCCACCCTGCCCTCAATGTATTCTGGGTTTGTTTGTTCTTTGTTGGGAGGGGGTTGCTATTATTGTTTTTGCTGTCCTTCCCCTGAAGCTGGACATGTGACACAGGACAGGGTGGGCCAGTTCACTGAGGTGGCGTTCAGCATTTTGTCAGATGCGTGGCTGGCTGGTTCTTGCTCACATGCTCGGAGTGTTACTGATCGCCACATGTGGGGCAAGGTGGGAATCTTCCCCCAGATCAAACTGGCTGTGACCTTGGCGTGGTTTTTTCCACCTCTTCTGTAGCATGTGAGTGCAGGTCACTTGCGAGGATTATTTGGGTATATGACACTAAATTGTTTCTCTGCTATTGCAGGGCCTCAGGCATCAGTGTACCTTGGTCCCCTCCTCGTCTCTCCCTGTGGCACATAATTGTTTAATCTCCTGTGAATTATAAGACCTTGGTATAATTTCAGTTGTCAAGTTTAGTGTGTGAATACTGGGTGGTGCTAGTGGCCTCTGATACACTTCAGGTCTGACTAGATGATCTGGTGGTCCCCTCTGGCCTTAAACTGACTCTCTGAGTTCACTGTATCTAACTTTCATTGTGTTATGTGGTGTTATGGTCAATTCATATGCTATTATATATATAATCAATGTATGCTAAATGGGTTTTAAATTGTAGGATTACAGAAGTATGAGATTGACAAGTATTTAGGAGTAATGAGTATGTATTGGGTATATAAGTAAAGCATGGCTGGAACACAAGGCCCACAGGCTGAGACCTGTAAGATTTTAGCTTACCAGACTGGACATAAGCTTAAGGATGCTTAACACGAGTGGGTAACTGTCATAAATATAAAGGGAAAGGGGAGAGGGTCTGATGCAGATAAAATCCTCCTACCAGTAAAGGGTTAAGAAATGCAGGTAGCCAGACTGACACCTGACCTGGCTGGCATCTGACCAATAAGGGGACAAGATACTTTCAAATCTTGGGAGGGAAAAAGCTTTGTGTGTGGCTCTTTGTCAGACACGGAGTGATCTTGGAGTAAAAAGGAATCAGTCATCTTTTCATCAAATCCTCGCTTTTCTAAAGTAAGTCTAGTCAGCATAGCGAGTAGATTTCTGTTCATTTTGCTTGGTGTGTGTTCCCTGTGTTAAAGGGAGGGGTTATTCCTTTTTCTTTTCTGTAACTTTAAGGTTTTGTCCAGAGGGGGGAATCCCTCTGAGTTTGGAAATTGGGTATACTGTAAAATAGTTACCATCCTGATTTTACCTTCTTTGTTTTAATAAAATCCTGCTTTTAAGAAGCTGACTGTTTTCTATGGTTTTTAAAAACCCAGGGGGTGGGTTTTTAGATCACTGTGTAACCAATTGGTTAGGAGATTATTCTCAAGCTTCCCAGGACAGGGGGGTACGGGCTTGAGAGGATATTTTGGGGGGGAAGGGACTTCAAGTGGTCCCCTTTCCTGGATTCCTGTTTAGAACACTTGATGGTGGCAGTGAAAGAAGCATTTCTCAGGGTGCAGGGAATTTTGTACCTTGGGGGTTTTAACCTAAGCTGGTAAAAGTAAGCTTAGGGGCTCTTCATGCGGGCCCCCACGTCTTTACCCTAGAGTTTAGAGTGGGGAGGGAACCCTGACAGTAACGCTATGCCAGTAATGTCACAAGATTACTGTTGTAACCCTTCTGCCAGGACAAGTTGACAGCAGCAAGGGCTGGGTTCAGTACATAGAGGTTCCCTTTTCAACAATGCAATGTAAAACCAGCTCGAGCCCCCACAAAGTAAGCTGGGAAAATCTTTACACACACCCCCTGGGTGCCTCAAAGAGGCAATACTTCCCCTCTCGCAAGCACAGGGCCTCAGTGTAACAGAAAATCTTTAATAATAGCAGGTAAACGACACCAGCATTAAATTGGGAAAACACCGCAACTAGGATTCATAAACCAAACTGTGAGCAAGACCCAGCCAATTGGGCCATGTCCTGTCCCTTTGGTTCCTGAGTCCAGCAACCCAGAAATCACCCAAAGTCCCCAAAAGTCCAAGAACCCAAAAGTCCAGTCCCAAAGTTCATCAGTGTGGGCAGAAATGGGGAGGGGAGAGGTAAGGGGCACCTTACATGGCTTGAAGATAACTGCCTCACCCCTCCGTGGGCCTTCGCTCTGCTCCGCCAGCCGTCCCGCAAGCCACTATAGCTGTCCCCACAAACTGCTGTGCTCCGCCGGCAGCTCCACTCCACCAGCCATCCCGCAAGCCGCTACAGCTCTCCCCACAAACTGCTCCGCTCTGCCGACCATCCTGCAAGCTGCTTCAACTGTCCCCATGAACTGCTCCGCTGGCAGCACCGTGCCGCTAGCCACTCAGCAATAAATCATCAGGCTCCCCTACTACTTAACACACTGCTGAGCCTTAGTGCTCATTTGCACCCTTAGCCCAGAGTGATTTCAACTCAGCAGCCTGAAACCAGACTCCCAATGAACTCAACATTAACTCTGATATTCCACAGTGGAGAGAGGAGGAGGTACAATCAGTGTCTCAGACCCTCGCGCGGGGGGCCCATACCGCCAGGTACTATGCTTGATCTATAGCCAAAAGGCCCAGTCAAGAAACCTGTCCCCACCCTCTCTCAATTCACAGGGTTTTTGGAACCCATGTCCCTCGCCTAGCGAGTTCTGCTTAGTTGATGGCAAGTCCCTCCATCATAACAAAAGCCCACTGTCCTTGATTCACATAATCAGAGTAACAACACTTTATTTTTCCTGCCCCAATAACAGAGAAACTGGGGATCCCACAGCAGGCAAAGTGACCATTTGGGCAAGCGGTCCATCATGCTTTGCAGGGTGGGTGTGTCCATGCAAACAAGATTAGCCCCTGACATCCCTTTCCACAACTCACCACCAGATGTCAGGGTAGAGCTCATCCTGACTCTGCTTACACTGTAAAGAGGTGCCAGTAGGTGATGTTACAAAAAAGTAGATTGCAATAGACCCCAATGTATTGTCCAAGACCACAAGACACCTGATTGAACGTTCAAAGACGTTACAGTCCTGATTGCAGGTTGCCATAGACACATGTCATGCATAGATCCTAAGAGTCAGCGGAACTAAGAAACAACCTATGAAAAACAGGGCACCCCAATATTTATTGGGTATGGAGGTACAGATAAAGCAAAGAGGGTTGAAACCTTTATGCATGTGCATAAAGGTGTGGTCAGAATTACAATATTAAAAAGGTTCCCTGGTTGGGTAAAGTAGGAAGATCCAGGGATGACTGCATGGGAAACCCCAGAAGGAATCATCCCTTTATTGATGATTATCTGGTGAAAGATCCATCATACCCCAGAATCTCTTGGAGGATGTGAGAATGATTACAGTTATAATTCTCGCATGGATTTTTGTAGGATTTATATATATGCATGGGTAACTGTAACTTTACTTATTGCTTTAATAAAACTTGTAGCACAGATAAGACTTTGTACTTGTGATTATGTCTGTAGTCACTAGACTTGGACTTTGTGTATTCCTAGAGTCCCCAAATTTGAGAAAAGCATCAGAGGTGACTTTCACTTTGTTGAGCTTGAAACTGCAGCAACCAGAGCTGAACCCATGGTGCGATCATACAAAACTGCTAAATTTGGTTTAAATAGATCAATATGGTACAATGTTCAAAGTGTGTTGCAGACCCTTGCAGCAATAGCTTTTCACTTAAGTCAAAATGCAACCTTTTATAGCTTATACTACACCTAAAGCTGTGCCAGGCACCTTCCAGAACAGATAATTAAACAAAATCCCTATCCTGAAGCCCTTACCAAGGGATCCATAAAACAGCATAGGACTTGAGTTGATTCTGAAAGTGATCCGCACATGTCATTTCAGTATTGGAGGCAGTGAAAGTTGGTGTTTAGATATATTGACAGCTAACAAAATGTTCTGATTGCTGTATGCTATTTATGAAACAGAGAAGGCTTTTCTGTCATGCATTTTTTTCAGAATATAGTCACAGCACAGCCAAAATAGTTACCATTATTCTTTAGATTACAAGAAGTGTTGGGAATCAAACTCCAGTGCCCTAAGGTCCTAAAAGCCTGTCTATATCCATCTGAGTTTCAGAAAGTTTAGTGACATCTAATTCTGAATCTCTGCCAGACAGTGAGAAAGTCAAAAATTAATGTCTTCTCTGACATTAGCATACCCTGGATTCCACGAGTATGCATGTCACAGACTAATCTTACAGACAACTCAATACTGTGCTTGTTCAATTCTTGGCCATATGATGCAGCCTGAAGCTATACGAAATGCTCAAGATTGTATAACAGTGGTATCATTTCCTGGTCTTGCTTTTGATTATAATAATCATATTACTTATAACTTCATCTTCAAAGAACATTACCAAAACTACCTAATTAATCAATTAATTCTGACAACACAAGACAAGGGTTTCACTATGTTCTGGAATTTCTTTTTCAAATTTACTCTTGTCTGCTGATCAAATGGCTCAGAACATCACCATCCATGATGGATTGGTTCTCTCTTGGATAATCTGCTTCCACAAGCCTCAGCTGATGGATATACCCGTATATAGTCACAGTAAAATACAGTATAGTGATGGCATTTATTCTTATCATTCACAAGACCAAAAATACACAGTACAAGAAATATGAAATACAAAGAGTTAAATAACAACCAAATTACTAAAATTATCTTGTAATTACAGCTCAGGTAACTGAAGAGACACAGACGCAAGGTAAACATAATGGAACAGCTTCATGCTGGATGTTACTCCAGAGACGTTAGTGAAATTACATCAGGCATCCTTGTAACCAAGACTTACAAATACACATTACAAGGAATCTTAGAGACTAACCCTGCTTACCTCACTTTCTCAAGACCCAACTATCTCATCAACTAGTGTGTGTGTCAGTGACTGAGAGGGACCCACCAAGAATGACACATTTTGTTTGATCCTTATCTAACATGATTTCCATCCCCCATCCTTCCTGCACAAAACAGAGAGACTTGCTGCGCTTATGCCTAGCCTCCAGACTAAATAATTTAAATATTTAAGCTAGATCAGGAATCGGCAACCTTTGGCACACGGCCCGCCAGGGTAAACTCCCTGGTGGACCGGGCCGGTTGTTTATCTGCTGCATGCTCAAGTCAATTTTAGGAAACTCTAGGTGGACCTCTGCCTCCAGTCAGGAGACTATAACATAAGGACAACCATTGGGTGTCAGTTCACATCAAGTCATTGAGAGGGGGTTGTCCTTTTGTTTGCCTAGTTACAAAGTGAATTGCTCCATTATCATAGGTCATAAAAGGCCCATTAGAGGCACTGTCCTTCTACACAGCAGAAGAGATTGCTCTTTATGAATCACCTTTTCCCACAGACACTTCATGAACTTCAATTTCATTAATTCTCACAGGATCAAAAAATATATCTTATTAAAGAAAAATGTGCACACAAGTCATATCTTGTCACAGTGCTAAAAAGGCGTAGTTGAAATGATTTGAAGATAATGACCTGTATGTCTCTGTCAATCATCTCAATCTTAGGTCAGATAACACTTACATGAATCATTCAATGCTTATGTACGACATTCTTTGGTATTATATTATGGGGGCTTTATTATTTGATTGTTATATATAACCACAGCGTCAAATACAATTGACGATTTCCCTGTGTGACGGGGCAAGGCCAGAGGGCTATAGGAAAGTGGTAAGGAACCAGTATGTTAGCCCCAGGCTAAACAAATCCCTGATACCTTATGGCAGTTGCTCCAGGTTAATCAAGACACCTGGGGCCAATTAAGAACTTTCCAGAAGGCAGAGAGGTTAATTGAGACACCTGCAGCCAATCAGGGACTGGCTGAAACTAGTTAAAAGCCTCCCAGTGAGTCAGTGAGGTGTGCATGTCAGGAGCTGTGGAAGGAGGTTGCGTGTGAGGAGCTGGGAGCAAGAGGCACTAGGAGCTGAGAGTAAGAGGGCATACTGCTGGAAGATCCTGTGGTGAGGATAAAGAAGGTGTTGGGAGGAGTCCATGGGGAAGTAGCCCAGGGAGTTGTAGCTGTCATGCATTTGTTCCAGGAGGCACTCTAAACAGCTGCAATCCACAGGGCCCTGGGCTGGAACCCGGAGTAGAGGGCGGGCCCGGGTTCCCCCCAAAACTCCCAACTCCTGATCAGACACAGGAAGAGTTAACCTGGACTGTGGATTGTACTAGAGGGGAAGATCTCTGAGGCAAGCAGAATCCGCCAATAAGCGCAGGACCCACCGAGGTAGAGGAGGAATTTTGTCACACCTGACATTGCCTAGAAAGAGCTGATTAGGTAATACCCATAAACCCATGCATGTTTACTTCTATATACACATCTTATAAGTCTTCTTGATCAAGTCACCATTATAATCACCACTACTACAGACTAGGGACCGAATGGCTACGCAGCAGTTCTGCAGAAAAGGAACTGCTTTTCTGGAGGAGAAGCTGGATATGAGTCAACAGTGTGCCCTTGTTGCCAAGAAGGCTAACGGCATTTTGGATTGTATAAGTAGGGGCATTGCCAGCAGATCAAGGGACGTGATCATTCCCCTCTATTCGGCATTGGTGAGGCTTCATCTTGAGTACTGTGTCCAGTTTTGGGTCCCACACTACAAGAAGGATGTGGAAAAATTGGAAAGAGTTCAGCGGAGGGCAACAAAAATGATTAGGGGGCTGGAGCACATGACTTATGAGGAGAGGCTGAGGGAACTGGGATTGTTTAGCCTGCAGAAGAGAAGAACGAGGGAGGATTTGATAGCTGCTTTCAAGTATCTGAAAGGGGGTTCCAAAGAGGATGGATCTAGACTGTTCTCAGTGGTGGCAAATGACAGAACAAGGAGTAATGGTCTCAAGTTGCAGTGGGGGAGGTTTATGTTGGATATTAGGAAAAACTTTTTCACCAGGAGGGTGGTGAAGCACTGGAATGGGTTACCTAGGAAGGTGGTGGAATCTCCTTCCTTAGAGGTTTTTAAGGTCAGGCTTGACAAAGCCCTGGCTGGGATGATTTAGTTGGGGATTGGTCCTGCTTTGAGCAGGGGGTTGGACTAGATGACCTCCTGAGGTCCCTTCCAACCCTGATATTCTATGATTCTATGATAAAGGAAAATGTGTTCTCACGGAATGATGTGGTTAAATACACACTTTGACTGACAGTGGAAATATTTTTCCAACAAATCCCACATATGGCAAAGCAGATAATTTCTTTGGGTAGTATTGTCCACTGCAGCATGATGAAACAGTGCATAAGATCTCTCTCTCTACTCCATAGCACTCAAAAATACTATGATCTCAGGGCTCAGAAGTTGCTGCAACTTCATAGTTTCCAAAACCTTTACTGCACATTGCAGTAGGTTTCCTGATAGAATTTGATTTAGAGTTAGATTCAAACCAGGGATGTTCAAGTCAAAGGTTTCATTTCACATTACCATACTCCCAAGCCCACCAATAACCCTATTCTTCTTAGAACATTTGGGTAACCAGCAGATCTCTACCGTAATTTTTCTTGGTTTGTCCACTCTAATCTCTGCTTATCTTTTATATTGAAAGCAGGGAATAAAGTTATTTCACATAGGAAGAACTACCCTCCATAACTGCAAATTTACTATCTGCAAGTTCACTTACCTCTAGTCTTTGCCTCAGAGGTGAATGTGTCAGAAATTAAACATTGTTCAAAGTAAACACTCCTTTCATAAGCAGAAAAGGAAAATATGGACATGAGTGGCATTAACCTCTGCTTCATCTAATCTATTTCCATCATGCAGGTCAAACCTTTAATTATACTATACTATAATTGTTTGAGAACAATTTTAGAGATTGACCTACAGACAATTTTGCTGAAAATAAAAATGTATTTTCTTTGTATACAAAAATAGACATAATCCTGCATACAACATACATGCATAATAGATATTAGAAATACAATTTTCTAAAAAATCAGCGCAGTTATCTTTGATATTATGGTTTTAGGAAGGTTAATGAATAATTTGATTTTTCAATTATATTGAGTATATGAACGTCATGTTTTTAAATATATTTAGCTAAACGTAAACTGCCAAGACAGCACATTCAAGCTGACAAGGAGAAAATGGGCTGGATTTCGATCTCTCGTATAGGCAAGTCTCATCTTATGCGGGGGTTCCGTTCCACGGTTAGCGTGTAAAGCGAAAACCGCGTATAGTGAAACACTCATTGAGTTGAATGGCAGGCGGAATCGCCCGCACTACAGATGCAGTTTTAAAATACTTATTTTTCTTTTTTAATTTTTCTGTTTTTGCCGACCGCGCAAAGCTGAATTCGCGCATGTTAAATGCGCCTAAGACGCGACTCGCCTGTATACTGATAAAAGTCAGGAATAATTCCATTGAAGCCACTGGAGTTACACCAATGTAAAAGCAGCATAAATGAGATCAGGAGCCCAGCCAAGGGGGCCCTGTCCAGCCTTCAGCCTGAAGAGAAAGTTCAGCCCAATGTGGGTCATTGTGGAGGGAGAGGAACTAAATGGAGAGAAAAACCTCAAGGTTTCTTGATGTTCTTGAAAGACCCAGGGAAATAAGCTTCATAGACAGCTGTATTATAGACAGCAGTGTCTATAAAATTGTTATACTACTGCACTATCTTTCTAGAGACTATTTCTTCTAGAAAATCCTTTAATACTTAATTTCTATGATTCTACTGGTGAATAAAGTCATAATTGCTCAGTTCCAGGTGCTTAAATGTAAAAGCAATGCATGTTATAATTATATTATTATAATTATAATAAATTATTAGTCACAGAGTCGCAGTTGTATAGTAATAAATAAGTCTGATTTGGTAAGATACATTGTTTATATGCTTTCTATTCCATCTTGAATTAGCTTGAATTAAAATATATAACAGCTGCAACATCTGTAAAAGATAAACAATGCAACTGAACCTTTTAGCTAAGCTCTCACACAGTACCTGGACAATAGCCAGGGGACCTCAGTAAAACCTTCCACAGTTGGTGGTATAACTATGTCTTTGCCTCAGGGAACTTTAGCATTAAAGTTATTAAATAAAGCAGCCAGCCTGGCAGTTGGTTATGCGAAGCAATTTATACCATTGTAAATGGATTAGCAAATTGTAATTTCTTTTAACATTTCAGTTTCAATTATTCCAAATGGATGTGCAGTTATAAATGTTAAGGAATTGTTTAAATGTTTCTCATAATGTAAAAAGTAAATATACGTTATAGTTTTTGTTTCCCTGGTTTTTCTCTTCTCTGCTTATATTACTGCTTTTTTGCGTTGCTGTATAAGTTGCCCATTTGGAGACCAGAAGAAAAATATTTGTGCTTTTGAAGATACAGGGTATTATACTAATCAGGAAAGTATAGATTTGAAATGTCTTGAGGACCAGAAGAAAGCCTCTGGCTGTTCTTATCCTACATTCTCAGCTGGTATATTTTGACATGAACACCCCGGGGCAGTGCATGAGATACCAGGAGAGAGACTACACCAGGGTATTGGGAGGGTGGTGGGGGAAGGAGGGAAAGAAAACATTGTCTCTGAGCGTGCCTCTGTGGATTTTCTGTAAGAAGGGTTAATTAATATACATAGCTAACAGCTCAGAAGCTATCACACTATCTTAAAGTGGTTTCAACAATATCTCACCTGATTTTTTTAAAAGGATGCTGCAATTAAGCAGTAAGGCATGACAAGGAATATGACTGCTGGCATGGGATAATCGCATCCTTGGGGTGTGATAGAGATTGAGGAACAGATGAGTGGTTCTAATCCCCCGAGGGTGTGATTACCTCATGATAGCTGTATCCACTGAAGAGACCACAATGCTATTATGAATTGTTTTGCCATTATACACAAATATATTATCTAAGTGAATTACTGTGTGCATTGCAACTAACATTTTGTGTCAGAATGCTTAGAAGCAGGAGGTTATAGCTGTTCTAAACAGGCCCCTCAAAATGCTTCACTGACACCCATTAGAGGTAGGAGAATTCTACCAGGAATCCTACATGGTGTAGAAAATTCCCACTTTTTAAAAAAGCTTGTGAATTAGCCACACTTGCGAGCTTAGTCAAAGTTGCTGGAGAATTTAAAGGGGAGGGGAGCTGGGGAGGGAGGCACAAAACTAGGGCAGTAAGAAGCAATAGAAAAAGACTAGCTCAGTTGAAAGCAGCCATGGAGAAGCCCAAAGGCTATGATGGCCGTCATCATTGATTCAAGAGAAGGGATAAGTCAAGGACAGGGAATGTCATGTGATAACAGCAAAGAGGCAACGCAAGGGTGCTTAGCATGGCCCATTCTTCTAACATCAGAGCAAATGGAACCAGTGCATTGTTGTTTATTTGCTGCTTGATATTACTGAGAAAAATATCCAAAATATTACACTTACAGTAAATATGTCTTCTCCCCCACGCTGACTACTCAAACCTAATTTAAAATGTGCTATCTACCAGAGTCAACTTAAAATAGTTAATTATAAACTAGGTTAGCAATAAGAGAATGCTCTGTGCAGTGTCAACAATGTCAATATGCAGATAAGAAGCCGCAACATATTTGGCCCCAAAAGGATAATCAAATGCTGAAAGAAAAGCTATGCTAGGCAACTAGGGCCTACTTTTCAGCAGGCAGCATCTACTTGCAAGCATTCTACTTTGCATCCATGCCCCCTGGTGCATTAACACCTGTGCTTGTAAGTGGTAGAATTTTCTGGCACAAGCCTCATTTACCCAGTGGGTTTTGCACATGCAAGTTATTGTACTCTTGCACACAGGTAACAGAATGAATTGTCTATGTGCTGATGTCAGCGCACCAAAAATGCCAATCCTTTTGTGCATGAACAAACACACATGCCGGAGGGGAGGTTCCGGACACACCAGAAAGAAGGCCCATAATGTGTTTGTTAAATTGGCCAATAAGTTCTTTTATTAATGGCTAGAGCTGAGCAAAGAAAAGTCATTCTGTTTTGTGGATGATTTTGAGATTTCAAAATCTGGTTTCATTTAAATTTGGAACAAAACCCGAAGATTTCAAAATTCACCATGAAAAGGAGCTCCAGTTCTGGGGCAGTCCACCTGACAGGAATGCCCCAGAGCTGTGGATCTTGGAAGCTGGGACCCCCAAAGCTTCCAGGCTTCTTGACTCCCCTTCAGCCAGACAGGCAGGCTATGGAGGAGTTGAGTGGGTGAGTTGGCAAGAAACCAGGCAGGTTTCCAACTCTGCCTGAGTTCCATCACAATTTAGTCGAAATCAGACCATCTCTGTGAAAAATATTTTGACTATTGATTTTGACTAGTCAGCACTGTTTTTCCCTTGGAGAATTTTGAACCAGCCCTAGTAATGGACTGATCTTTCTGCCCCAAATCTACATACAGACACGGCCATGTGGAATGTTCTTAGAAACACGCTAATCAATCTGTACTTTTGTGGCGCACAAGACTTATTTTGGACTTACGAGATAGCAAGTGTCACAGGTTTGGTGTCCCGTGAAGGCAAGCCCGACTCAGTCTTGTCTGTGACCAGACAGCTATCCCATAGCTGAGAGTGATGAAGACTTAATTATAATGACTACCACAGCTGGGGCGGGGAGAGGGGATTAGTGAGAGGACTACTTAAACAGAGCTGCAAACTCAGTCTAGGGAAGGGGAGAAGGAAAGAAGAACAAGGGGAGTTCCCTCTCTGGGAAGGGCCTAGGGAAATCAGACTGCAAGAGGCCCACAGATGATGGGCTGAGATAGGGTCTGTGAGGAGCAGGGAAATCCCTTAGAGAAGCTGCAAGATTCCCTGGGGAAAGGAGGCAGTGGGGGGAAACCTGCAGGGAGGAAGCAGCACAGGTGAAGCCCTGCAGGGCCCAAGAAGCAGAGAATTTCAGTGTAGCCCAAAAGGGGCAGAAGAAGAATTAGTTTAGATATTTATTTGGACTTAGAGTTGGACCTTGTGTTACCTTGGAAGAGGATCAAACCTATAGGTGACCTGGCTGAAGGTCAAGCACTGGAAAACATGTACAGAGGCAGGCCATTGTGAGGCTAAGAAAGTGGCCACCAGAGGGGTGGCTAGTCCAAGTCCTCTGCAACACCACCACCTGACATCAGGGGGTGCTATGGTAGTAACTACACAGCAAGGTTTTTGCAAGGGAGGGACTATGATGAAATAACCCATTCTTATAGTAAAACAGTTTACTTTTGTCACTGAATAATAATACATTTCATAGAATCGCAGGGTTGGAAGGGACCTCAGGAGGTCATCTAGTCCAACCCCCTGCTCAAAGCAGGACCAGTCCCCAACTAAATCATCCCAGCCAGGCCTATGTCAAGCCTGACCTTAAAAACCTCTAAGGAAGGAGATTCCACCACCTCCCTAGGTAACCCATTCCAGTGCTTCACCACCCTACTAGTGAAAAAGGTTTTCCTAATATCCAACCTAAACCTCCCCCTCTGCAACTTGAGACCATTACTCCTTGTTCTGTCATCTTCTACCACTGAGAACAGTCTAGATCCATACTCTTTGGAACCCCCTTTCAGGTAGTTGAAAGCAGCTATCAAATCCCCCCTCATTCTTCTCTTCTGCAGGCTAAACAATCCCAGTTCCCTCAGCCTCTCCTCATAAGTCATGTGCTCCAGCCCCCTAATCATTTTTGTTGCCCTCCGCTGGACTCTTTCCAATTTATCCACATCCTTCTTGTCGTGTGGGGCCCAAAACTGGACACAGTACTCCAAATGAGGCCTCACCAGTGCTGAATAGAGGGGAATAATCACGTCCCTCGATCTGCTGGAAATGCCCCTACTTATACAACCCAAAATGCCGTTGGCCTTCTTGGCAACAAGGGCACGCTGTTGACTCATATTCAGCTTTTCATCCACTGTAACCCCTAGGTCCTTTTCTGCAGAACTGCTGCCCAGCCATTCGGTCCCTAGTCTATAGCCGTGCATGGGATTCTTCCATCCTAAGTGCAGGACTCTGCACTTGTCCTTGTTGAACCTCATCAGATTTCTTTTGGCCCAATCCTCTAATTTGTCTAGGTCCCTCTGTATCCTATCCCTACCCTCCAGCGTATCAACCACTCCTCCCAGTTTAGTGTCATCTGCAAACTTGCTAAGGGTGCAGTCCACACCATCCTCCAGATCGTTAATGAAGATATTGAACAAAACCGGCCCCAGCACCGACCCTTGGGGCACTCCACTTGATACCGGCTGCCAACTAGACATGGAGCCATTGATCACTACCCATTGAGCGCGACCATCCAGCCAGTTTTCGATCCACCTTACCGTCCATTCATCCAGCCCATACTTCTTTAACTTGCTGGCAAGAACACTGTGGGAGACTGTATCAAAAGCTTTGCTAAAGTCAAGAAATAGCACATCCACTGCTTTCCCCTCATCCACAGAGCCAGTTATCTCATCATAGAAGGCAATTAGGTTAGTCAGGCATGACTTTTCCTTCAACACAGAGTGAATTTCACCCTAAAATACGGGTGAAATGGGGCTTCAGTGGTGTATAGGCCTTATGCTGGTCTTCTCCACAGCAAGGAATTTCATTCACCCTTAGCGATGGAATCAAAAACACTATTCCCCTTCCCTACCCCTGAATCTGTTATCTGACTTTGATATTCTCTGTGCTTCCATACAACTGGAAACGTTGTTTGGGTTACTTACTACATTCTCGGCACTATGTTAAGTAAGCTATGTGCTTTCCAAACATATACTGAGATGCTATCCGTGCCCCCAAAAGCTCACTATCTATGAGGCCAAGTAAGAACATGCGACAGGCGAAGGACAAGGATAGCACATGGGTAGAATTGGGTGAAAACGTGATTTTTTCAGTTCATCGGCAGTTCCAAAGACATTTGAACTGAAATCAATAATAGAAAAAATGTTTCAATGAATCACAAGAATCCATCTGGGATCAAACAGAACATGGTTTGTTCAATTTGAAATGGATGTTTTCCATCATTTCAAAGGGCTAGATTCCCAAAATGGCCAGAGATGGTGCCTTTCTTATAACCTGAGTCCCAGGTTCAATTGCCAGTGCCACCTTTACCTGATGCGGAGAAGGCATTTGAACTTGGGTCTCACACATTGCAGGAGAGCGCTCTAGCTACTGAACTATGGGATAGTCTGGTGTGTGGCAATTAATCTCTCCTGTTAAAGTGTTTCTACTTTGTATAATGCTTCAACAATCATTGGAGAAGGGACCTGAACTTGGATGTGCCACATCCTAAGTGAGTGCCCTAATCTCCCATGAGTTACTTTTCCATTCTGTTTCCTTGGCCCCATGACTCTTCATTGTCATTATAGATGACTATGAATTGCCACTATGAACAACAATGATCCTACTATTGTTCCTCCTTTTTTTAAAAAAAAAGTGTTGGTTTATTGATGAGAGCAACCTTAACTGAAAGTTAACTACTAAATGAAGTTTTTTGTTTTTGAATTTCCTTAGTTTATTTAAACAGAATTTTTAAAAAATATATACGTGCCATTTATTCCCTTAGCTTATTCCCTACTTACTCATTTGTTGTCTTCAATGTATATTTTACTACCATTGCTATCTTTGTGAAGTTTCATATTTCTTCACTTCGGCCCAGAACAACAAAGGTATTTAGGTTCCTAACTTCCCCTGATTTCATTGAAAGCTAGGAGCCCAAATTCTTTTGTGGAGCTGGGCCTTGTTTCCATGTTGGCCAATATAGAAACTGTATTCAAACAGCATTTTTTCAATGCAACTTCAGTTTTACTGCGACTTCCAAATGAGATTTTTAACTGTGTAACAGAAAACTGAGTATGGACTCAAAGCTATCGTTGCCCGCTTTTTCAAGATGTAACTATTCAGCAAGTCAGAGCACCCCTGTTTGTAAGAAACAGATAAACAATACACAGGAAAAGGAGCTGGAATTCTGTATATTATTTTCATGTGACCCTTTTTGAGGACAGTAAGAATTGTTCTTTGAAAAACCAGTATACCATACCACAGTTCAAACCCAAAGGAGCACAGCAGGAGCTTATCCAGACCCAGCCTACTTTAATTACAGCTCCTCCTGTGACCAATGGTAGTCTGAGGGAAATCAGTTACCAAAGGCAGCCATTGCCATGACAACCAGGGCAATAGTGACTCCCCAAAAGCAAATGGACTGGAGTGTTGTGTGGTCAATTATCTCTGATGTCACAATGCTTCTGCTTAGATAGCAAGTGTGCATTGTGTGTATGTGGGGAAAAAACAAGCTTTTCTTATGCTCTGGTTTTCCCAAGTTTACTAAAAACAACATTCAAAACACCAAATACACAATGGTTTAAATTCCTCTTGCATTGTTTGCACATTAAAAAAAAAGGTTCTGAAAAAAGGTGAGACGCAGAGGTACAGACCTTGTACAACTGAAAATTTTGATTCAACAGTTCATGCAAGACCATAATGGAATATATTATTTCTAGGGATTTGATCAACTAATTGTTGATCTGCTGTCTTTATATGCACTTTCCTAGAAAGAATGTCAGAGTAGTAGTGTTCTAAAGTACTATAAGTAGGGCCCTACTAAATTCACAGCCATGAAAAACACGTCACAGACCATGAAATATGGTCTCCCCCATTAAATCTAGTCTTTTTTGTGCTTTTACCCTAAACTAGACAGATTTCATTGGGGAGACCAGCGTTTCTCAAATTGGGGGTCCTGACCCAAAAGGGAGTTATGGGGCGGGTCACAAGGTTATTTTAGGGGGGTTGCGGTATTGTTAACCTTACTTCTGTGCTGCCTTCAGAGCTGGGTGGCCGGAGAGCTGTGGCTGTTGGCCGGGCACCCAGCTCTAAAGGTGGTGCCCTGCCAACAGCAGTGCAGAAGTAATGGTGGCAATCCCATACCATGCCATTCTTCTTCTGTGCCCTTACTTCTGTGCTGCTGCCTTCAGAGCTGGGCAGCTGGAGAGTGGTGGCTGCTAACTGAGGGCCCAGCTCTGCAGATGTAAGGGTGGCAATACATATAACAATAAAAGTTCTTATATGCATGCTAAGAGCTTAGTTGAGGTCACCCAATGGTCTCATGGGGCCTAAGTACACCCAAGTCTTTCCAACCCTTCCCAGGAAGAATTGTGCCCCCCTTCCCTCCCACCTCAACCTTGCATAAAAGGTCCTGTCCATTTGCTGGATCAGAAAGAAAGTCACGAGTCAGTTTAAAATCAGGCTATTTAACCAAAAAACCTTTCTTTGGTCTGTTGGTCACTGGAGAATCCAGTTTGAACTAGTATATACAAACCTCTTCAGGTGGTGGTACCTCTCTGGAGGTGTTACAGTCTGAGTGAATTTGTCTAATCACCCCCACATACACTGTGCATAGTTCCTAGAGGAGTTGTGGTCACCTTCTCGCGTAGAATTACATACAATACCTGGCCCACAATATTACATAAACTGAATACAGTAAGCTCCCCCAAAGATAGTGCAGGAAATTGCCATGTCTGTCAGACACAAAAAAAGGCACTCAACTTCTAGCAGCATCAGCCCTCTGATTCCCCATGGATTCCACTAACTTCTCATCTTAACTGTAGTTTTTCTCTCTCATTTATTTTGCTAAAATTCAGCAAGTGGAAGACTCTATGGGGTTGGTTTGTCTGGAGGCTGTTTATCTTGTCTATGCTGCTGCTGACAAGCTTCTACAAAGTATCACTATTTGCTCTTACTGAAATCTCTCTCTCTGATAGAACCTTACTTTACATAATACGGCAGATAAACCAAAATGAACTACGTGATCCACAGGAGAACCTACTGATGCTGCTGGTGAAGTGGGTG
Organism: Macrochelys suwanniensis; assembly: GCA_033296515.1. NCBI lineage: Eukaryota > Metazoa > Chordata > Testudines > Chelydridae > Macrochelys > Macrochelys suwanniensis. The sequence goes on along the minus strand of CM065775.1, from coordinate 155,346,811 downwards.
ATAATTGCTCTTCCTGGTTCTCACTTGGTTCTCACCTGGTTCTCTGACCTGGTTTCATATTTGACATCCTCTTATTAAAATGTATCCTTATTTAATAGTTTGAGGTGAAAGCACTTGGCTGAGGATTTTTGAAGCTATAAATGTACTGGGCATCCTCTAGAAGTTGTGTGGATTTTAAGGCTGATGAGAGGTGACAGATAAGACAGTCTTGGAGAGAGAAATCTTATTAAGCCATAGAACAGGTGCAATGCAAGTCTCAGCAAATATCCACTAAAGTATCTCATGCCTGTCCTAGAAGATGGAGAGTTTAGTTTCCATATTCATTTTGGGTCTGAACCTGCATGATGCTGAGCTCCTCCTTGCTGAATCAAGCCCTTAACCTTTCTGCTGAGACCGCCAAAAATTCCAATTAATGGTGGTTATTTTTGTGACAGAGACATCTTTGCACTGGAAACTAGAGACCAAACGACCAACAGATAGTAACATCTTTCAGCCATTTACTAAACCTGGGCTTGATGTGATTTAGTGACCTTGAGGTCAGGGAGATTACTGATGAACCCGGGAAGCTGAATAGCACATACAGCCTCCTCAACTGCCCTAGAACCTGCATGGGGCATATCAAAGTTCAGGTTCTTCTGGAAGAGACAAAGCACTTTTCAGGTAGGGTGGCTTGGGGTCTGGGGAGGGGAGGCGCAGTGGGGGCAGCTCCAGCCAGCCCGGGGCTCCTCTAGCCATGCAGGGTGCTCAGGGCTCCGGCTGGCTTGGGGCCCCTTCGGGCGAGGCAGGGGACAGGCAGAAGGGGCGGAGCCAGGGGCAAGCCTCCCAATAGGGGGGCTTCACCCACCGCCCATGTCTCCCCTTACTAAACCTCTGGGCAACCCAGTAAGCCAAAGTGTAAATCTTGAATAAATGTAACCTAGCCCTCACTAAAAACAACTGGTTTTTGTTCTGCAGCAACATTTTAACATTATTTGGTGCTTTTAGCAACTTTGCTTCACATGAGATTAGTTTTCACTATTGTAATACTAGAAACGTTTTAGTTATTGTATTACTTAATACAGTATTTTCATTTCCATAACAGCTACATTTGCTATACTGTAGTCATTATACACCATAGGGACATCTTTAATTCAGCCACCTCTGGTTTCCCAAAGTTCTGGAGATTTTGTTGTTGTTGTTGTTTTTTAAACTAAAAACTCCCAGAGGCCTTGGCCATGATATCACTGAGTATAAAGGTTTTTCTACAACAGCCTCGGTTATTCTTAAACTTCAAAGGCCAGATAGTTTTTCATTTGTTTGCTTTCATTTTGGCAACAAGATTGAGATTATACCAAGTTGGCATCAGTTTGGCATCTCACTGATGCACAGAAAGATTGAGAAAAGAAAGAAATTAATGTGGATGCCAACAAGCTATTTGAGATAACTAAGTCAGAAACAAGAGGTCTCAGGCCATGGTTAAGGAGGGTGATCCCAAAAGCAGGATGAGACAGAATTTCTGTTTTCAGAGTGGCTGAAATATAAAATAAGCAGCCAATGATACCGACAGAAGAAAGAAGCATTAATTAGTTCAAGAGGGATTTAGACAAATTTTGGGTAAAGATGGGAACTGTTCAGTCACAAGCTAGACTTTTAAGGTTAGATGCTGATTACAGAAGTTGATCTAACAATGAAATGAACATTCACTCATGAGAGGAAAAAAGCCAAACTAAAATAAGGTCAATAGGATCTGATACCAGTGGATGACTTTTATTTCTATTTGGTTGTCTGATAGCCTTCAGACGTTCTTTTGTTTCTATGCAAATGAACTGTTTACATATCCAGCCCTTTCAAGTTAGTTCTAAGCATTAGAGTATATGCTCACTTTACAGTAATCCCATTTTTGTTGCACACTGATATATTCCTTTTAATAGATTTGGGTAAACACTGCAAACATGTTCGTGACTATTCTTACACATACTCAAACAGATTTGTTTCAGCTGTCTTCAGGCCCTTTTTTGGGTCAACATGTGTGATTGAGTTTTACTAGCATGAATGCTCACGGGAAGTAAATTGCAAATTCATTTTCTATAAGCATTCATATCCAAAACCGGATACGGAGTAACATTTGTCCAAATAAGGGAACAAACACCATATGATTTTTGACGAATCGCAACAGTTCCTGAGCTTGCAAAGACTCACAAAGCCTCATCATTCCTCACACCCAAGATATTCAGCATCTATATGAAGCTGTTGGGAATGATAGTGAGACAATGGGGTAAAAGACAACAGGACATGCAGGTGACTAGAGCTGTGCAAATAACTGACTTTTTTGGTTTGGTGGCTGAACTGAAAAAGTCAATTTGCTTTTTTGTTTCAGGTCGAATGAAATGCTTTGTTCAACCCAAAATAAAATGTTTGTTTCATCTGAGCTTTTTAAACTTTGAAATAGAAAATTGAACTAAATATCTAAACCAAAATTCATTGTGAATAAAAAATCTAAATGTTTTGTTTCAAAAATGTCAAAAAAGTGTTTGGATTTTTGGGGAAAATGTTTGTGTTTGTGTTTCATTGGTCTGCAGCCACGGAGTCTTTTTGACCTTACCAATGCTATTTGAGTCAGCACATCTGGCTTGGTGACAAGCCACAGGCTTTTGTGAGCCAACTGGCTCAAAACCCCTAGCTTGTTAGGCTAATTTCAAGGTACAAGCCACTGTGAGGTCAGTGAATCAGCACACTAATTCACTGAGATGTTGCTAATGAACCGGCCTCTGTGAGATCACTGGTGCAGCACCTCCAACTTCCTGGGGTTATGTCAAGACATAGGCTTGTGTAAGATCATTTGATCAGTATCTCTACCTGTATGGCTATACATCTTCAAATTTTAAAAATATGACTATAGGCCCAAATCCTGTGCCCTGGGTCTCTATCCCATCAATCAAACAAAGGATTATCCAAAAGTACCCTCCCTCAATACCCTCGCTCCTCAACAGCCTTAGAGAAGAAAGAAGAAAGATGATTTTTTCATCATTTGCAGAAGATTAACAAATATGGGCTCTGGCAGACCAAAATGGGGAGTGAGTTTCAAAACCATGGACTGCTCTCAGAGAACGACCTACCAGCAATTCCCTCGTATGGATTTTGAGATAGCTCCAGCTCAAGTACCAATGCCGATCTCAACTGTGGCTGTACACCACACAGAGACAGATGATCTCTCAGGTAAGTAGGTCCAAAAACATTTTGGGCTTCATAGGTTAAAACTAATGCCTTTAATTCCTCTTGGAAGCTTCTAGAAACCCAGCACAGATAACAGAGAACTGGTCTAAAAGTGTTTTCAACATGCTATTTCAATAATAAGCTCATTACAGACATTTTATCAGAAGGTGGCAATTGCATGAATCAATTGTGGCACAGTCCACATCAGCGTGAAAAGGCTCAGGTGAAAAGAAATTGCTTTTGGTCACAACTGCTAGCTAGGCATCCAAGAGTAGCCCACTATCAAACACTCATGTTGCAGGTCTGTTTTTTACAAATGGCAGTCAAACTCCCCAATGCAATGTGCTGATACAAGTTCCACCAACTCTTCCAGCAGCTTTTCCAATCCCATCAGCATTAGCAAATGATCTTGGAACCATTAGCAATTATCTTTAAGGACTCATGGAGGACAGGTAAGGTCCCAAAGGACTGGAGGGGGGCAAACCTAGTATCTATCTTTAAAAAGGTAAACAAAGACCACCTGGGGAATTATAGACCAGTCAGCCTAACTAGAGGATTTTTTTTTAAATACACAAGAAGTACAATTATCAAAATACCATGAGAAATATTTTTCTACAGAACATTTGGCCTGATCACAAGCCCCAGAAACTTTACGGGAAAGTCTGTCCTCATGACAGTTGCAGCCCAATATGTTGCAGATTCCTAAGGATTTGAACCACTGGGAATTTATCTGAACCACAGAACAAGTTGATATTAACCCTTCATACTAAGGCACCAGTGTAGTGCAAATGATAGTGTGGATTTCTCTTTTCTAAAGTAATTCTTCTTAGAGGGTTTCTGGGAATCCATTCTACTATTGGCTTATGAAACATGTTCACATTGCTTATGCAGGAAGGCTGCCTCATTACACAAGTGTACATTGATGCGACTTATAGTTGCCTTGTATAGCTCAAAAAGGTGAGTCTACTCTGATTCCACATTTAAAATCTGCAGTCAAATGCACCACTTTGCCACATCTGTTCCAGAAGCCTGTGCATGAGTAGATCTTGTGGATGCAGTATAGGCAGGATACTGTGCAGGCAATACACTCATACTGGTATGAAGGGCTCCATTTGCTTGAGTTTTATACAAGTTTTAGCATATAGTGTATATTCCAGTGCATGGGTAAATCCTATGAGACTTCATCGACTGCAGTCTGATGACTATGTAGTAAGAAAGAGGCCCCTCTTTCTGTGTCACTTATAGTCAGTGAAGCTCCATATAAATAGCAGAGAAAAATCCCCTTAATTACAGATCTAATTCTTTTCTGTTCTGGGTATTATCTATACTACTATGAATGTACATGATTCATTTTCTCCTCCCCCCACCCTTCAATTGTTTTGCAATTGCTGTTATGACTCTGTAGATATCCCAGTAGGAGCAAAAAAGGCATGTTGCTGTACCAGGTTTTTTTTAAAAGTTATTAGTTGCTATATTTTTAGTCCAGAACTGTGAAGAAACACATGCAGCACATTATGATAATGTGCTATGCCAGGTTACACTGAGTCACATTGTGTTTAAACAACCACTTTATTCTACCATCTGCTACATAATGGGCTTTTTGATAAATGTGTGTCTGAGCTTTGACTACCGGATGCACATGAGTATTGAGGCTGCACTTTTCCAAGATGTTAAATGTGCCTGAATCTCCTTCACACTAAGTCCCTGTACACTGCTCTAGCAATGTGCAAAGGCCTTAAAGTGGGTGTGATTGTAATTCCCTCCCACTTTACAGCCCCTTTATACGCCTAGAGCAGTGTAAAAGGGACAATGTAAATGAGAATAATAAGGGCCTTTCTTGCCAGTGACTGTGCTATTGGATGAAACATTAGAAAATACGCTGTTGGAACAATCCCTGCATTGCACACCATATTGCGTCTTTCCCAGCTTCTAAATTCTGTCATTCCATATACATTCTTCTCTGCCGATTCTGTGATGCTAACACATAATATTTTACTGCAAATTTCCAGCATCATCCTGTTACTTAAAAGTCTTTTAAAACTACAAATTTAGCAGTTGTCTAACATACTAGATAAAATACACCAGGCACAATATAACTCCAGTGCTGTTTAGTTTTCATAGAAATTGCCATACCAGGTCAGCCCAGTGGCCCATCTAATCTGATATCTGCCTCCAGCATTGTCCAGTACCAGATAAAGTATATTGCTCTTTTACAGTAATTTTCATCCAAGGTGGGTAAGTAGTATTAGCCCCATTTTATACAGCTGCTTCAGGAAGAGCTGAGAGACACCCACAAAGGACACTTATGTAATATGTCCATGTGGAAAGTTCATTCATGTTCCTAGTTAATTAGCACTTGACTTGTATCCAGAAGCACAAGGGGTGATACCCCATACGTTTTTAATCTAGGTAATACAACTGAGGATGTTTTTATTTTACATATTCTATTACATCTATTCTTTTTTGAAGTCCTACTATGTCCTTTGTCTTGATGATAGCTGTAGCAGTAAGTTCCTTTTGTGAAGAACAGTAAACACAATAGCCCAAGTGACTCCTTCCACATAATATTCTTTATTTTATGTGGGACTATCAGGTTTCCTCTTCTAAGTTCTTCTCCGAACTAATTACTTCTAACTTGTTTAAATCTCACCTCACAGGAAAGTCTTTCATGGCCTTTAATCATTTTGTTGCCCATCTCTGGGCCGTTCCCATTTGTGCTGTGTCTTTTTGAGACAAATTAAAAGTTGAACACTATTCAAAGTGAGGGCATTATGACATTTGCACTATTCATCATATTTGCTTTTTGACTGAAGCAAGGCATTGAGATATTCACAATGATACCTTGGTCTTTTCCTTGAGTGGTGACAGTTAAGTTAAAACTCATCAATGTTATGAGTAGTTCACACAGTTCTTTTCAATGCACAGTGCCTTGCACCCATTGAAAGGAACAACTCAAACTCCTCATACATGTTGACCAATTCTAAAAGCATAGGTATGTCATGACATTCCATTGAGTTTAGAGTGTTTGTCTTTTGGAATCGCAGTAAGAACTTCCACCCCCTGAGGCATCCCCAAAACTGGAAACAAAATCGGTAAAAGTGGCAAAGATCCTGTGGCACCTTATAGTCTGTTAGTCTATAAGGTGCCACAGGACTCTTTGCCGCTTTTACATATCCATTGAAAATTATAGTGACAAGATAACTTATGAGTAATTGCTGTCACTTAAAAATTACTTCTCTACTTAAAAAAAAAACAACAAAATAGCTTAAACATTTTTTTCTCCTTTATCTATGAGAGATCTTTCTCCCAAAGGATAGTAGATATCCATGTGCTTAAGTGTGTGAATTACAGCTAATGCACACCCTTGGATACTTAACCTTTGCTGATTTAGAACTCTGGCCTGGTCAAAATTCATTTTCAGTGTAGTTTGTTGCAGTTTCTGCAGTGTTTCTTCTCCTGCTGAGATGAATCCTGATTCTACTGACCAAAGTTGCTCAGAACTTGCTCCTTGGATAGCAAGTCCCAGATCTAGGCATGCCTTCTTGAGTAGAAACAAGCCATGTCTACCCAAGAACATACATAAGAACATAGGAACGGCCATACTGGGTCAGACCAAAGGTCCATCTAGCCCAGTATCCTGTCTTCCGACAGTGGCCAATGCCAGGTGCCCCAGAGGGAATGAACAGAACAGGTAATGATCAAGTGATCCATCCCCTGGTTCCCATTCCCAGCTTCTGACAAACAGAGGGTAGGGACACCATCCCTGCCCATCCTGGCTAATAGCCATTGATGGACCTATCCTTAATGAATTTATCTAATTCTTTTTTGAACCCTGTTATAGCCTTCGCCTTCAAAATATCCTCTGGCAAGGAGTTCCACAGGTTGACTATGCATTGTGTGAAAAAATATTTCCTTTTGTTTGTTTTAAACCTGCTGTCTATTAATTTCATTTGGTGGCCCCTAGCTCTTGTGTTATGAGAAGTAGTAAAGAACACTTCCTTATTTACTTTCTCCACACCAGGCATGATTTTATAGACCTCTATCTATAGACGCCCCCCCTTTGTCGTCTCTTTTCCAAGCTGAAAAGTCCCAGCCTTTTTAATCTCTCCTCATACAGCAGCCATTCCATACCCCTAATCATTTTTGTTGCCCTTTTCAGAACCTTTTCCAAGTCCAAAATGTGGGCATACCATGGATTTATATAGAGGCAATATGATATTTTTGGTCTTATTTTTCTTAATGATTCCCAACATTCTGTTCGCTTTTTTGACTGCCAATGCACATTGAGTGGATGTTTTCAGAGAACTATTCACAATGACTCCAAGATCTCTTTCTTGAGTGGTAACAGCTAATTTAGACCCCATCATTGAATACGTATAGTTGGGATTATGTTTTCCAATGTGCATTAATTTGCATTTATCAACATTAAATTTCATCTGCCATTTTGTTGTCCAGTCACCCAGTTCTGAGAGATCCCTTTGTAGCTCTTCGCAGTCTTCCTGGGACTTCACTATCTTGAGTAGTTTTGTATCATCTGCAAATTTTGCCACCTTACTGTTTACCCCTTTTTCCAGACCATTTATGAATATGTTAAATAGGACTGGTCCCAGTACAGACCCCTGGGAGACATCACTATTTTTCTCTCTCCATTCTGAAAACTGACCATTTATTCCTACCCTTTGTTTCCTATCTTTTCACCAGTTACCAATCCATGAGGGAACCTTCCCTCTTATCCCATGACTGCTTCCTTTGCTTAAGAGCCTTTGGTGAAGGACCTTGTCAAAGGCTTTCTGAAAATCTAACTACACATATCCACTGGATCCCCCTTGTCCACATGCTTGTAGACCCTCTCAAAGAATTCTAGTAGATTGGTGAGGCATGCTTTCTCTTTACAAAAACCATGAGGACTATTCTCCAACAAATTATGTTCATCTATGTGTCTGACAATTTTGGTCTTTATTATAGTTTTGACCAGTTTGCCCGGTAGTGAAGTCAGGTTGAGTGGCCTGTAATTGCCGGGTTCTCCTTTGGAGCCCTTTTCAAAAATTGGCATCACATTAGCTATCCTCCAGTCATCTGGTACAGAAACTGATTTAAATGATAGGTTACAGATGACAGTTAGTAGTCCTGCAATTTCACATTTGAATTCCTTCAGAACTCTTGGGTGAATACCATCTGGTCCTGGTGACTTATTGCTGTTTAGTTATCAATTTGTTCCAAAACCTCCTCTAATGACACCTCAATCAGGGACAGTTCCTCAGATTTGACACCTAAAAAGAATGGCTCAGGTTTGGGAATATCCCTCACATCCTCAACTGTGAGACCGATATAAAAAATTCATTTAGTTTCTCCGTAAAGGCCTTATCATCCTTGAATGCTCCTTTATTATCTTGATTGTCCAGTGGCCCACTGGTTGTTTAGCAGGCTTCCTGCTTCTGATGTACGAACAAAAAAATATTTCTATTACTTTTTGAGTCTTTGGCTAGCTGCTCTTCAAATTCTTTTTTGGCCTTCCTAATTATATTTTTACACTTCATTTGCCAGTGTTTATGCCCCTTTCTATTTTCCTCATTAGGATTTAACTTCCACTTTTTAAAGGATGCCCTTTTGCCTCTCACTGCTTATTTTACTTTGTTGTTTAGCCACGGTGGCTCTTTTTTGGTTCTCTTACTATGTTTTTTAATTTGGGGTTTACATTTAAGTTGAGCCTCTATTATGGTGTCTTTAAAAAGTTTCCATGCAGCTTGCAGGGATTTTACTTTTGGTGCTGTACCTTTTAATTTCTGTTTAACTAACCTCCTTATTTTTGTGTAGTTCCCCTTTCTGAAATTATGCGCTACAGTGTTGGGCGGCTGTGGTGTTTTCCCCACCACAGGGATGTTAAATTTAATTATATTATGGTCATTATTACCAAGTGGTCGAGCTATATTCATCTCTTGGACCTGATCCTGTGCTCCACTTAGGACTAAATCAAGAAGTGTCTCTCCTCTTGTGGGTTCCAGGGCTAGCTGCTCCAAAAGCAGTCATTTAAGGTGTCAAGAAACTTTCTCTCTGCATCCCTTCCTGAGGTGGTATGTACCCAGTCAATATGGGGATAGTTGAAATCCCCCATTATTATTGAGTTTTTTATTTTAATAGCCTCTCTAATCTCCCTGAGCATTTAACAGTCACCATCCTGATCAGGTGGTTTGTAATATATCCGTACTGCTATATTCTTATTATTCAAGCATGAAATTACTATCCATAGAGATTCCATGGTACAGCTTGGTTCATTTAAGATTTTTACTTCATTTGATTCTACGTTTTCTTTCACAGATAGTGCCACTCCCCCACCACCATGACCTGTTCTGTCCTTCTGATATATTTTGTACCCTGGTATTACTGTGTCCCATTGATTATCCTCATTGCACCAAGTTTCTGTGATGCCTATTATATCAATATCCTAGTTTAATACAAGGTACTCTAGTTCACATGAAAGAGGAATTATTCTGATGATATAATAAGGGCTCAACTAAACCTGCTTAGAGGCAAGACTGATAGCAGTATTTCAGGAGGAAGGCTCCAAAGTTTGACTACAGAATGTTATTGGTGAATGAGCCTTAAAAGTCTTGTGCCTACTGGTACTTCATCAGATATTTAACAGATTTGAATCATGAGCTAATCTTTCCTTGCATAAAAACAGGGTATAAATCTCATCCTGGGGAGAGGACTGAATTCCATTTTGAATTATAGCTTGTGGGCCAAAGTGAAAATTTAGAACAATAAACTCCCATCCACACTAGAACTCCCAAAAGTGCTGATCATAAAGCTGGACAAACAACAAACTTTCAATGGAACAGTTATGTCAGAAAATGATGTTTCATTGACATCAAAATGTTCCTGAGGAATGTACAGCCTGATGAAATTTTCACTGGAAAAAAAGTGTAGAAATGAATAATTTAGACTCATTTAGATAAAGTCAAAATGAAACATTTTCAGCCTAACATTTTAAATCACTGTTTCAACATTTATATTATATTGAAATATTCATTTTATATTATATATTTAAATGTTTCGACATTAAAGTAAACGGATTCAATGCCTCCACATGAATTTTTTCCTCAATTTCTGTTCCATAGGAAAATTTCAACTTTTCATTCCAATTCAGAATGAAAACAAGTTTCAAAGTGTCAGAATTCCCATGAAATGAGAATTCTATTTTCAGACCAACTCTAGTCAATGGGAGATTTGTAGAGATCAGGTGTGAAATCCTGACCTTAATGAAGCAAATGGTATTTTTGCCATTGACTTCAGGGGAATAGAGAATTTCACCATGGGTACAGAATATGGCCTTAATGTACTAGCTAGACTTTGTTATTTTTAATTATTTGTTGAGAACTTAAATGTCAGCATCACTCAGTAGGAAAATATGCTCCGGTAGCAGAGTGAACTCACTGCTAGCACACCCCGTTACAACTGGGTATGGCATAACAGGCTCTTTTCCCTACTGGCACCCCCTACTGGCAGCTGGTCTGGTCCCTTTCTTCTTGTAACTCACCCCTCTGGCTAGGTCACATTTTAGTCCACCCCTTGCGTGGTAACAGAAAATCCAACAGAAAACAGCCCAATGTCCTCACAAAAGATCTCAGCCCCAACTCTGGGCCCGTGGTCTCCATTCCTGTCTCTCAGAGCTTCTAGTAGTTTACACTCCTTTATTAGTGGCTTCACACCATCTTATCTGGTGGCTAGTAGGGGAACCTAGGTCCTTCCACTCCACTGGGTTTCAGCCCAGAGACCCTGTAGTAATCAAGTAAGTTTTGTCTATATGACACACCCCTAGCACCACACCAGGCTTCTTCTGACCATAGTCTTTTACCAGACCTTCTCCCCACAACCTCTCTAGGTTTACCCTTTCCTCATACTCTTCCCTAGAATCCCTCCCCCAACAAAATCTCAATGTATGGACAAACCCAACTTCACCCCTCCCCAGGCTTGACCTTCTATCCCTGTTGGCTGCTTCGTTTTCCCTGCTTTGTTCCTCAACTGAATACCTCCTAGGGCTCCCTCCCTGGAAGTCCAGATCTCAACCTTTTTTCAAGGCATACCACCAAAGCCTGCTCCACCCCAGTGGCTGTTCTTGTCTTTCCTGAATAAGGAAGCCTGACAAGTGACCAAGAGAGAGGATCCCAGGACCAATTTTCCCCTGGGCTTTCTTGTTGACCCTGTTGGTCTCTCCAGTCTCTAGCCCCAGGGCTAGAGGGTGACTGCAGAGTTCCCTCCTCTCTTCAGCCCCCTTCTGCACCACTCTTTTTACCTCTATATCACCACCAACCTCCTTCCCAGATGAGCTTCATCTCTAATGAAGGTTGGCCCATTCTCCAGGTGCAGCAAGGTAACAACTGGCCTCAGGCCCATATTAACCATTTCACTGCCTGTGGAAGGTACACACCCCATCACAGCTCTCCTTTAGGGCCACCATTCTTTCTGCCCTTTGTTTCTCTTCCTTCCCCAGCCTCTTTTCTCTATTTCTCATTTTCTTTTCTGCCTTTGATTCCCCTCAACAATTCTCAATTTGCCTCCCACACCTAGTTTTTCTCCCAGCCTCTTTCCCATCCCATCAGCTAAAATAAGCAAAGAAATAGTAAATGTTGACATTTAAAATGTCATTTTGCTTTAATGTCAATGCCCCAATAAGATTAATGGTAGGTGGGGAAGCACACAATTCAGAGATTTTTTTTAAACTGTTTGCAGATTCAGGAAAGTCATACCACATGGGTTACACCTAGTTCACATTTGGAAGGTTTTCTTCAGAACCATAAGGGTTAGACATTTATTTTTAACTTAGATTCTTGCAAATGTTGAATGTGCCACATGGACCACAAACACATTGTGCAAGTTATGTGTTTGACATTTCTGCAACAATATGCCTTTTCTGGATTCTTCAAAATACTATGCACATTTATGGCATTAGGTGTTTATTATTAATAGTAATAATGTGAGATCTTTATTCTGTTTTCACTCGGTAATTGTTTTTATAAACCACAGATACAGCACAGAATAAAAATAGTCAAGTTAATCCTAAAACTGTCTTGAATAAAAATTAATGCCATATGTTACTGATCTAAAAAAATTACTGCAGTGAAGCAGATGAAGTATGATATCACACCACACAAAAATATATTGATGTTAACCACTTTATAAACTGCATATGGAACAGATATTCCATACTCTATTAATAATCAACAGTTCTGAAAATTTTGAGTAAACTTTCAGAATTAAGTGAAACTTACAAATTGTCTAGTGCAGGGTATTTCTATAGCTTGTAAGGATAGCTTACAACATACAGGATCATCCACTATGAAACAGTCCGGATTCCTGGGAAAAAAGTCAGAATGCAGGAAGCCCTAATCCTGAAAAGTATTACACGTAGGTGGGTTTAGAAACCATTGATTTCAATAGGTCTCAGTCCAGATGCAGGTATTTATCACATACAATGCATGGCAGAATCCAGGCCATAAATGGACCACTCAGTGCTATTTTTACCACCTCCCTCCACAACTTAGCCTATAAAAAAGATGGCAGTTGATTTAGAAGCTAGTAAATACCGCACTGTTCGAACAGCCAGTCTTGTTGCAAGCTTCCTCTGCAGCATGGGGCACAAGTCTCTTGCAGGTTTAAATTAGTATAAATGGTGGATTCTCTGTAACTTGAAGTCTTTACATCATGATTTGAGGACTTCAGTAACTCAGCCAGAGGTTAGGGGTCTATTACAGGAGTGGGTGGGTGAGGTTCTGTGGCCTGCAATGTGCAGGAGATCAGACTAGATGATCATATGATGATCCCTTCTGGCCTTAAAGTCTATAAGGCATGCCCACTGCTCAGTGAAGGTTACTATGAAAAGGAAGCACAGTCTAGGCATATATTATCTTTTCTTCAGCCTTTCCCTCTGCAATGGGAATCCTGCTTTACATGAAGGTCTGGTGGGCAGCCAGGGTCAGGGGAGGCTCAGAAAGCACAGATCCAGTAGTTTTGTACTGCTACAGAATTAAGGGAGCCTCTCCTTACATCTACACAGTGAGCAGCAGCGAGTCTCTGAGCCCACATCTACTGATTCAGGCTTGTGGGGGCTCGCACTACGGTGCTAAAAATAGTTGTGTAGATGTTCGGGCTCAGGCTCTAAAGCCAAGGGAGGGGGATGGGCTTCCAAGCCTGGGCCACAACATCTCCACAACTGTAGCACAAGCCCCAGCCTGTCAACCCAGGCTCTGGCACTTGCTGCCATGGGCTGTGTACGTGGCTCTGTGGCCTAACACTGCTGCGAAGACACGGAGGCTCTGGGCGGATGACTCTAGCCTCCTGCAGATCCCACAAGACGTGTGGTTTTTGAGGGTGGGATCCGTTACCTATTCTGAAAGGACAGCCAGTTCCCTGCCCCACTTCAGAACAATCTGGGGAATCTCCATAAGGGAACCTCGCTGAGATTTCCCTTCTTGACCCTTGTATAGAAATCAGTCTTTTTGAAGGCCATTTTCCCCCAGGACCCCTGCTAAACCTTTCTGCTCAAAAATTCTTGAGTTACTTCCAATCTGCTAGGTAAGTTTAAAGCTTAATTATACACAAGTCAAGTCTAAAATAAAGCTATTCCTAGATAACTTTCCTCAGGAACTATGAAGCCATTTGCTATATGTATGGCATTCAGGAGAGCAAGAGCAGGACTCTCAGCAAGAGGGCCAAGTCTTAGAAATCATCACTGGAGGGTATTCGAATGGCCATCAATCTCATTACTTTCAAAATCCCGGACAGAAATCCCCTTCCCCCGTGGCTGCCCTTTGGGTATTGAACATTAGATCACACTGCCCTGTACGTAAGGGCTGTTATATTGATTCTGGCCACTTGGCCACACTGCCCTGTACTTGAAGGTTACTATATTGACTCTGACCATTAGGCCACATGGCCCTGAACATAAGGGCCGCTGTACTGACCCCAGCCATTAGGCCAGGCTGCCCAGAACCCAAATGCCATTGCTTTGACCCTGACCCTTGGACCTCATTGTGGTGAGACCCAAGACAGTCAGGTAGACAGTAACTGCAGTGTCCGCACACCCACTATCCATCCTGACAGGAAACGGGGTGTGCATACACTGCCATAATCAACTATAAGTTGAACCTCTCTAATCCGGCACTCCTTGGTCTGGCAACATCCGTGGTTCAGCATAGGTGCCGACTCCGTGGCTGGAGCACCCACGGGAAAAAATTAGTGGGTACGGAGAATCCACCGGCACCAGACTCTCCCCTCTGCCCCCCTCCCCCCGTGTCTCTCCCATGCCAGAGCCCCTGCGTTTACCGACTCCTCCTCCTCCTCCCTCCCAGCGCTTCCGGAGTGCCGCAAACAGCTGATTTGCAGCGTTCAAGCTTCAGGAGGGAGGGAAAGGACCTGGGGCCAGCGCCTGAGCCCTGGAGCCAGTATCAGAACCCCCAGGCAGGGGACCAGCAGCAGGGCCCCCGGGCAGGGGGCCATGCTGGGTGCAAAGCCTGGGGGTGCTGCAGCACCCCCCGCACTCCTACTTCCTGCTTCTATGGAGACCCGCTGGCACTCTGCATTGACCTCCCGTGGTTTGGCAAATTCTCTGGTTCGGCACCGGTCAGGTCCCGAGGGTGCTGGACTAGAGGGGTTCAGCCTGTATATCATTTTGTCCAAACAACCGCCAGTGGTTAAGGTAGACTGAAACAGGAGTGGGAGGTTTCCTTGCACTGGTCAAACAGGAGAAAGAGCAGTGGGAGAGCACGGCTCACCCAACCCGGAAAGAAAAGAGGGGGAGTGCTTCCTTCTTTTTTTTAAGCTGTGCATCACTCCTGCTCTGCCTTACTTTAACCTCTGGCAATTGCTCAGACTTGCTCATGTAGGACCTCCCTGTGACCCAGTCTGATTTTCAGAAGATGGGCGCTCAGCACTTCTGAAAATCAGGCTCTTTCAAAGTGTCTCTGAGCACTCAAAATCACTAGTCACTTCTGAAAATTTAAGCCTGGGCTTAGAAAGAGAAGATAGATATAAACTTTGGAGGGACCAGAGATATTGTATATATTTCTGCTTTTTTGAAAAAAACGTCTATTATACTGTGCCAGTGCGTGCACACACAAAATTTTGGCTGAAATTTAAACAATAAGAAAACCGCACACCAATCTGAGACAGTCACCCTGCATGGAAAACTTCAGCCCTAATGATTAAAGTTTGGGAAAACTTAACCACTGAAAACAGGGTCTTATAATAGAAAGTGATGAGAAACTGTCAATAGGTGGTACTACAAGCTTTAGCTATAATATAGTGAGAGAGAGAGAGAGACCACCACTTCATATGTATTCGTGATAAGACAATTTTATCAGAGAAACTTTCTGAAACCAGAGCTTTCCTGAAACCATGCTGATAGAAGTAGCCCTGAACCGAGAAAGACAGCATGGTCAAGAGAAAACAAGTTACTATGGCAACACTGCTTGGACAAAAGAAGAAACCCATGGTTAAAAGGGTATGGTCAGTTATGTAACAGAATGGCCCCACCAACACAGTGACAGTTCAAATGACTAAGTGCACTACTACAACAGAATGACAGTCATTTGGCCAAATGACTAATACTTGCAATCATCTTGTCAAGCGACCATTTCACTTGGGCATTTGACCAAATGCCTAAAACTCCCAGACATTTGGGGATCTGATTGAAAAACTAAGTGAAGGCATTTGAGTACAGGCTGAAAATTGCATTGTGAGGGTGATATTTACCCCAACCCCTATGCACAGGGCCAACAAAAGATTACACACTAGCTTAAATGGAGTTCAAAGGATTATGCAGGTCCTCTGCACTGGAGCAAGTGTGCCCCTCAGTTAAACAACCAGAAAAATATCCATGTTATACTTTATTGCATGTCAACTATGGGAGAGTATCAAAGAGCCACTAACTGAGTGCTCTGGGGTTTTGTATCTCATGCACTTACTTGTTGAGGTTTGAGTAATATTGGTTGTGTGACGGGTTGGGGTCACAGAAACTAGCTTGGTGCTGCCACCTGGTGTGCCAAGGCTACTTCTGCCCCTGCTTCCCGGCCTTTTCCAGCTTGGGACTCCCGAATCCTGTCTGTTTTGAGCCAGATTCCGCTGATCTGCTGCAAACACAGACCCAGGTCCGAACCAAGTCCCCTAACAACTGTAAGGCTCCTGGAAGCGCTCTTGCCTTTGACACCCAGGTGCCCAACTCCCAAGGAGGTTCAAACCCTTAATAAATCCATTTTACCCTGTATAAAGCTTATACAGGGTAAACTCATAAATAGTTCGCCTTCTATTTCAAAGATAGAAAGGTATGCACAGCTGTTTGCCCCTCCCCCAGGTACCAACTCGCACTCCAGGTAACTTAATAAGTAAAAAGTGATTTTAATAAGTACAGAAAGTAGGATTTAAGTGAATCCAAGTAGTGACAGACAGAACAAAGTGAATTACTAAGTAAAATAAAATAAAACACGCACATCTAGGACTAATTCAGCTCAACACAGATAAAAGCCTCACCAGTTTTCCTTTTACAGGCTGTAGCACTAGCCTGGGTCCAGCAATCGCTCACACCCCCTATTGTCTTTGTCCTTTGTTCAGTCTCTCTCAGGTATGTCCTTGGGGGGTGGAGAGCCTCTCTCTTTAGACAGCTGAAGACAAAATGGAAGGGTCTTCCAAGGGCTTTTATAGCCTTTCCCCCACTCCCTGTGTAGCATCATGTTGCCCTGGAGTTTTGGGATCACATGGGCAAGTCACCTGTCCATGCACCCTAACTAGTCCAGCCAGTTGCATTCCTGACCAGGCCCAGATGTGGATTGGGGTCTGCACCTTCTTTTGTCTGTTAAGTGCTTGCACTTAACTTGCACATTCTTTTCTCCAGACCTGATCCCATGCTCTTACAAAGGCTATGTATAAAACCAGCAAATATAAAACCAATATTCATAACTTCAACTACAACAATGATACATGCATACGAACAGGAGGAATAAATTCAGTAGGTCATAACTTTCACAGAGATATGTTACATGGCACTTGTAGCATAAAACATATTCCAGTTACATATATACATTTATAAGCATCTCCCCATAAAGTCTTATGGGGTACACCATCACAGGTTGTTAATGATTAAGTTACATGATGTATTTGCTAGGATTTTGCTCCCTGGGTGGATCCAAAGCAATAGCTCTTTATCGAGATCACTCACTAACATGGGTATAATATTTTAGGACACAGCCCATTTCAAATTTCTTAGGCAAAGCAAAATCATCCACACCAAAAAAGCCAAAAAAGTTCATCAAAGCTTCAGAGAGATTGGCAACAAGACCTATCAAAGATAAACAAATTCATATAAACCAAACTGAATTAAAACAGGTTGATATTCTGCTGTTAAATGGCCAAAAGAAGGGCTCCTGAGCCATTCTGCAGATGCACTCTCTCTCAAGGGATATGTATGCGGTCTGTACAATATTTCCAATCTACCAGCCAGAAAGCAAACCCAGTTTCCCCCTATGGAAGTGAACTGCATTATAATTAGGCCTCCTCAAGATGCATGACAGTAGAGAATGATAGAGAAACCGGCACTAACATTAACATGAGAAATAAAAGAACACAACGGAGACTGCTTATATGGTAGAACGGAGAGTTATTACATGGCTCCCATCACTGAGCATCTCCCAAACAAAATGAATTTTCATAACACCCATGAAACATAGGAAGATATTATTATCCCCATTTTGCAGAGGGGAAATTTAGGCACAGAATGATTAAGTCGCTTGCCCAAAGTCACACAAAGTCTATGGCAGATCTGGAAACTGAATCCAGGGTTTCCACATATCCCTATTCTTCACCTTAACCAAAAAGCCAGCTTTCTGTAAAACACACCCAGCATCAATAGAAACATACATGATATAAATAGAGTTGCTGGCATGCAGTAAGCAGTATTATATGGCATTATGCAACCAGACACTGGGTTGGTATTTAGTTTTGTTTTTTTTAAGCTTACTCCAATGCTATTTCAAAAAAGTTATTTAGACCTTGCTTTCCCATATCCTCAAGAGTGCCTTGTGTAAGGATAAATCATTGATTTTGCTCTCAGGCAGACAGCTACAGTCATAAACATGCATTAAGCATAATTTCCCCAGGATTCATATCATTTGTTCTCCAGGGTTTCTTCTTTATGGAAATTGAATTTTGAACATTTTTTTGTAATCTTTGCTATTAAGATTATAGATATTGAGATCCATTCATGATAACGCAGGGCTCAACATTTTATTTCTCCAGACTTCCCTGAAGAAGTACTTTTTGTAGGATGAAAAGAAAGTATTTTCTTCCAGCACAAGTCAGCTGCAGTTCTTTCTTCTTTCTGAGCTGACTCTCAACTAAGTCTCATTAAAAGTTTTGAAAAAGGGCTTACCTTTCCATTACTATAGTAGCTCATGTATTGACCAAATTCTTTGCCGGAAATCTAATTCCGATTTTCACTCAAAATCTTCTGAAACACTTTTTGTGCAATGTTTCAGTGCTATACTAGAACATGGAGAGAAAGAATCTTAAACATAAGTATGTTGCTGTAAGAGACTTGATAGACCAATGTATCCGAGTGCTAGCCTTTTGCCTTTGGAAAATTGGGTTCAGCTCTTGTTTAGGTGACATGTGAAAATGCATTTATGGGTCATCTTAATGGGTCTCATCTTAGTCCACTGTGGACATGTGGCCACACAGCTAATGCAATATACTGTTGTCAATATTTGTTCAGAGATAACCTGTAATAGCAGGTCAAGACTAAGATGCATCAATAAATCTGTCTATGGAAACTTACCAAAAGTCTGTCCACATTATGTCTTGCTCTTCTGGGTAGTACTACTTGCACTGCACTTACACAAGAACCAGGTTCCCCCCACGCCCCACTTTTTTTCCCAGCATGAGTATTCTATAGCTTGAAATAAACCTCCTACTCTCCCTACACTGTAGCTACATGCCATTCCAACGTTTCATTTGAGCAATGATTACAAACAGTGTGAATGTGATGGTTGTGTTGATTGTTCTCAATGTATAATTTGTTAATCTCAAATTATTGAGCAACTATATAGTACATTCAGGTATTTCCCCCCTAGTAATTTCAGAGATACAATACTGAAAGCAGGTTAGCAATTTTCACCTACAAGACCATTAACAGGTACCATAAGAAGTGATCAGGCCTTTATGAGGTATAATACTGTACATGAGATATTTGTACAGATTAGGAACACCTCCCCTCTTCTTTCACCACCTACTTACCATTCTTTGTCTATGGACATTTAGAAATGAGGCTTATTTTAACCATTAAAACAATGTGTACACTTTGATTAAATAATTCCCAAAGAACAGGTCTAATGAAGAAATGCTGGGTGTTCACTTGTACACTCCGCTGCCATTCCCATTACTGACTGTACCATGAAGTATATGGGTTATAGCATATTTGCTGCCTATTTTTGATATTGAAAGGACACTGCAACGGTCCTGATGAAAACTGACGGAGTATTTAAAATATTAACCGTCACCAAGTATTTTTTGTCAGTTCACTTTTGCATTTCATTCAGCATGAACATGGAAGCCCAGGTTCAGGAAAGTACTTGCATGCACTTAAGTCTGTCCTTGTTCAGGGGGAAGGTACAGCCAACCCTTTTTTCTTCAACCATAGATAGATACGTAGTATCTTCTACTACTCTTTGTATGCCAGATATATAGATCTTATAAAGGTCATTTATATAGAACTTTTCCATAAAGTTTTACAAAATTTAGTAGGGAATATTCTACAAAAAATTGTACGAATATTACCAGTCCACAGAATTCTTAGAACAGAAATATTATTCTCTTTAAGTGTATAGGTTGCTATAAAAATCCTATATATTTTTGAGTCATTTCCATGAAACTTGCTAGTTGCATCCCTATTACATTCTACAGAGCTTTTCTTTAAGGGCAAGATGATATTACATAGTATCCATATATTACTACATAGATCCATAGGATCCAAGACTGCATCATAGTACATATGCACCGAGGGCAGAGTTAAGATTGGGGTTTAAGGATGCACATACAATCTGCAGCTTGTGGCATGAGGGGAAACTACTTCATCGATGCAGATTCCCACTGATTTACCTGGGGCTCTGCACCAGTCTATATACATGCAACAAGCTGCAGGATCAGGGCCTGTCTGGCATTTGTACGGTGAGTGGCTACTTGAGTCCTTAATACTGCAACCTTAATATAGTTATTCTTATATAATGTAGGAAAAGAACATATAGACTACTTTGTTATTCCATTCAAGACTGGTTTAAGTCTTCAGTCCACAGCAAGAAGCAGAGGTCAGGCTCTGTGGGTTGCTATTGTGGTTAATGCCACCATCTACAACCAATGGGAAAATCTCTTCTTGAAAGATCCCACTGAAAAATCCTGGGAGTGCACAATGTTTTCCGTTTAAAGAAATATACTGAACACCTGCACAAATGTGCCTCATGTCACTGACCTCACCTTCAGCCAATGACTTGTACATTGGATCCTGTACAATACAATGGGATACATTTGAATTTTAACAGAAGGAATTTAAAAAGAAAATTCTCACAAATAGACTGTATTAAAAAGTCTATTTTCTAAGAAAAAGCTGGTAGCAAGAGCCCAACTTTCTGACTTGTAAGTTTCAATAATGAAACCTGTCCAACACAGTGTGAAAAACCTGCAGCTCCTTTTTCCAATTTGTGATGTTCTGGTGTGTCAGAGGGGAAAGTCAAACATAGATATCTGACCTAGCTACATAGTGATTGTCTGCTCTACAGCCAGACCACCTACACCCCAGTCCCTTATGCTATCCCAGAAATCAGCATATCCTTTGGATCCACAGATAATTCTGCAGAGAGCCATCCAGGCTTTGCATATGGTGCACTTGGTGTTCCATCACACCCAGCAGCACAGCCTCATTAGAGTCCTACTACCAGGGCTTCCCCTGGCTACAGCTACCCATGGACACCCCAATACATAGGGGCTTCATAGAAAAGGAGGTTGTATTTTCTTAGTAATCTCCATAGAGCTGATGAGTTTGGAGGTGGAGCAGGACAACTTAAGTCCTCCTAGTTCTACCCAATCCCCAACCAATCAATACTCCATCCCCAGCCTTCTCAGCCTCTGCTCCTTCTACTGCATGGGTCCCAACAGCATAGAATCGTAGGACTAGAAGGGATCACGAGAGGGCATCTAGTCCAGTCTCCTGCACTCCTGGCAGGACTAAGTATTACCTAAACCACCCCCGACAGGTGTTTGTCCAACCGGCTCTTAAAAATCTTCAACAGTGGAGATTTCACAACCTCCCTAGGCAATTTATTCCAGTGCTTAACCACCCTGACAGTTCGGAAGTTTTTCCTTATATCCACCTTAAACCATCCTTGCTGCAATTTAAGCCCATTGCTTCTTGTCCTATCATCAGACATTAGGGAGAAAAATTGTTCTCCTTTCTCCTTGTAACAACCTTTTATATACTTAAACTGTTTATCATGTCCCTTCTCAGTCTTCTCCAGACTAAACAAATCTATTTTTTTTTCCAATTTTCCCTCCAGATCATGTTTTCTAGACCTTTAATCATTTTTGCTGCTCTTTGAGAAAGATGTGGACAAATTGGAGAAAGTCCAGAGAAATGTGGTGTCCAGAACTGGACACAATACTCCAGTTGAAGCATAATCAGTGCAGAGTAGAGACGAAGAATTACTTCTCGTATCTTGCTTACAACACTCTTGCTAATACATCCCAAAATGATATTTGCTTTTTTTGCAATAGTGTTACACTGTTCACTCCTATTTAGCTTGTGATCAACTATGACCCCCAGATCGTTTTCTGCAGTGCTCCTTCCTAGGCAGTCATTTCCCATTTGGTATTTGTGCAATTGATTATACCTTCCTAAGTGGAGTACTTTGCATTTTTCCTTATTGAATTCCATCCTATTTACTTCAGACCATTTCTCCAGTTTGTCCAGAGGATTTTGAATTTTAATCCTATCCTCCAAAACACTTGCAACCACTCTCAGCTTGGTATCATCAGCAAACTTTAAAACTGTATTCTTTATGCCATTATCTAAATCATTGATGAAGATATTGAACAGAACAGAAGCCAGAACTGATCCCTGCAGAACCCCACTTCACATGACCTTCCAGCTTGACTGTGAACCACTGATAACTACTCTCTGGGAATGGTTTTCCACCCAGTTTTGCACCCACCTCACAGAGGCTCCATCTAGGTTGTATGTCCTAGTTTGTTTACGAGAAGGTCATGCGAGACAGTATCAAAAGCCTTATTAACGTCAAGATATACCACATCTACTGCTTCCCCCCATACACAAGGCCTGTTACCCTGTCAAAGAAAGATACTAGGTTGGTTTGATACTATTTGTTCTTGACAAATCCATGCTGACTGTTACTTGTCAGCTTATTATCTTCTAGGTGTTTGCAAATTATTGTTTAATTATTTGCTCCGTTATCTTTCCAGATACTGAAGTTAAACTGACTGGTCTGTAATTCCCAAGGTTGTCCTTATTTCCATTTTTATAGACTGATACTAGATTTGCCCTTTTCTAGTCCTCTGGAATCTCTCCTGTCTTCCATGACTTTTCAAAGATAATTGGTAATTGCTCAGCTATATTGGTCGGCTCCTTGAATATTCTAGGATGTATTTCATCAGGCCCTGGTGACTTGAAAACATCTAACTTGTTTCAGTAATTTTTAGCTTGTTCTTTCCCTATTTTAGCCTCTGATCCTACCTCATTTTCAATGGCATTCACTATGGTAGATGCCCAATCGCTACTAACCTTTTCGGTGAAAAGAAAAAGGTCATTTAGCACATCTGCCATTTACACACACACACACACACACACACACACACACAGTAAGAGGCCTACCCTGTCCTTGGTCTTCCTCTTGCTTCTAATATATTTGTAGAAAGTTTTCTTTTTATCCTTTATGTCTCTAGCTAGTTTAATCTCATTTTATGCCTGGGCACAGGGGGAGTACAGAGTTTCAGGATGGGGACAATTGTGCTGCAAAGATGTCTGAGCCCCACCTCACCTAGTGTGGGAAGGGAAAGATCAATGTGCAGAGGATAGCTTCTGTGTGCAGATCTTAGGGACACAATACAGCCCTACAAGACCATCCGAGGAATTATTTCATCTGCGCTGTAGGAGGAAAAGTACATCCTATCCAGACTACTTGCACATTCATCCTAGAAGACTCAGATCATCATTAGAGAAAGTACAGTACATTGTGAAACAGCTTTTTCCCCAGGGAAGTAAAGAACATTCCCAAACCATACAGTTAACAATAAAACACTAAAGTAATATAGTGCCTCTTTCTCCACAGAATGGCATCATCTTCTATTTTTTTAGAGCTGCGAAAAATAAAGCCACACAGAGCAAAGGTGTTATATTTCTCCTTTTTTGAGGCTTTAAGGACTGGGCAGAAAAAAATATTTTCCTCACTTCCACAAGCAGCGTCAGCAGTTTTGCCAGCAGTGGAACCCATTTATTTGTTAGTAAGAAAAAAGTCGACAGCTACATCTTTCAGATAAATTAATATGCAAAACCCCCCAAAATCCTAGGAGAACTCTTCTCCTATTTATTTGAGACCTATTTTAAGACAGAAGCCTATTTTATTTTTAAAGTGAAATTACGGCCCAGTCTCAGCCCCCTTCTTTCACAGCTGTAGGGGGTTCTATGCTCAGGGAAAACCACGTGGTTCTGTTGTAGCCAGAGGGGATGAAAAGCCAGAACCCAGAAAACCCACCAGAAGCTAAGGTCCACTGTTTATTATAGAAAGGAAAATAAACCTTACAGTCTAGTGAGTGGCAAGGCAAGCTTTTCATCCTGACTTGCTCAAAAGCCTCAGTTCTGACCCAAAGGGATGATCTAAGGATGACAGGTTAATTTAGTCTCCAAAGCCAACCTAGCACACACATCAGTTCATAGCCTCCCTGTTGAGACTGGTAAAGTTACCAGTTATGACTGTGATGTTGGTCACATGGACACCTGTGCAATATATACTGGACCCTGACCACTAACTCAAAAGTATTGCAGGTGACGCAGACAGTGACCCTAACAGATCTGGTTGCCCAATACTTTCCATTATAAGATCCTATTTTCAGTTGCTCATAACTTTACAAATTCAAAGTGTTCAAGCTGCAGTTTAGGGGTCTGTCTCAGGCTGAATCTTTTTGGAAAGTTTCAGCTAAAATAGTTCAGACATTTCTCAGAATGTCAAATAAAGAGGATTGTTTTGTTCCTGTTAAAGACATTCTTACAACCATTTTATTGAGATGCTCTAGTGCGTCCACGCTTTGGAGCAAGAACTTGAAATTTGACAAGCAGGTTGTCCTAATGCCAGGATGTAGCTTTTGCCATCTCTAAAACGTGCCCACATTTGGCCAAGTTATAAGCCTCAAATTAAAAAAAAATCATTTGCATATACTCACTAGACACTTGTTAGAGATTAGCAGCTAAAAAAAGATGGCTGAAGAATCCATCTGCACTGAACATACAGTACATACTCCATCCCACATGCCAGCCAGACTGCACATGCGCTTTCCCCACAGAGCAACTGAGCATGCTCCATTCAGGGAATGGAGGGGCTGAGTAGGATTTTCCTTATAATTATTCTTCTTGCTGGACAGGGGTGCCTATGGTGACACTGAGAGCAGGGAGACAGTCTCCTCTGTACTTTCAATGACCCCACACACATATTGGACTGAGGCAGCATGGAGCAGAAGTAGGAACCTGCCTGACTCAAATGCAGAGGGCTAAGAAATTAAGAGGTAGAGGAAAGAGCTACAGTGTGGGGGTGGGACAGGAGCTGGAGAAGAGTGGGGAGAGCAGGGAGAGAAGGATAGGTTAGGAGTTTGGCAGAGGTGAGATGGGTAGGAGCAGGGGAAAAGAGAAGAGAAGGAGAAGAGGTTGCAGAAAGGTCTGTAACCACTGGAAACACCCTCCTTCAGAGCCTGATATGGTACCCAGAAGTTCTAGGTCTCAGCATTCCCTTGCTGTCTAGCAAACAGCTGAGACACCCACCAGAAGTGTCTCTCTCCGTTCCTCTCTAGTGGCAGACCCACACAGAAGTTAGCAGCCATCTGGTGCTACCAATTACTCTTAGCTCAAGTGGTAGAGGACGGTGCTGTGGATGTAAAGATCCCAACCCTGCTGATGACCCATGTGGAGAGTCAATAAGATTTGTTCTTTTTCAGTTTAAGTTTTATAAAAAATGAGGAAAGTACATTTTTAAAGCCTATGTTAAAAGGACACATTCTATCCTATGTGCTGAATGATGTAAGGATCCTGTGTGTGTGTGGGGAAATAGTATGTAATTGTGTAATTAAAGGCTATCATAATGCAGGTGCACAAGGGGCTGAATTGAAATAAGTATGGGCAACCATAATTTTGGCAGTTCCTTAGGTTTGAGTGCTTGACTGTACAACCTTAGCATTCTTTTAATGTTGTTTTGTGGGACATAATTTTATATATAGGCTACTGAACAGCTATCAGACAATGATGACTGAGAGGCAGTTCTTGCTTCTTAGCTTCTCTCCCCTCCGTGAGGATTACATTTCCATTAGCAACTGGCCCTCTTGAAACATGGCTTTCTTCTGTACTGTCTCATGGATTTACCATCAGATATTAGGATTCTCTGTGGAATGGGTCTCATGCTCACTCAGCAAATCCCTTCATTTTTTCTCAGGGAAGCTGCTGTTGGGTACTCCATCACTCTGACATTTTTTCAGCCAGGATAATGATGGAGCAAACAAGCAGAGCAGCTAACTCAGGAGCAAGTTGCAGGATTGCAGCATGGCTACGTATTGAAGCAACTGTTTATTTTAAAACAAACATCTTGTGAATTATAAACAACCACCTTCCACAACATTGGAAATGACAGCAAGACTGAGCTGAAGTTAGTCAAATCCAAAAGAAAGGCTCTTAATGCTCATGAAAATATAACAGCAAATAACCCATTAAAGCTTGTACAGAGCAAATGATTAGGAGCTAATCAGTAACTAGAGAACCAAAAACATGCTCAGCTATAAGGAGGCAATGCCAGGCATGTCAAAATCAGGATAATGGTAAAGAGCAGGGATTATGCAGTATTTGGGAAGGGTTTTTTAAGGACCAGTCATATATTCATCTGTATGTTATGAATCTTTTATCTAACATAGTAAAAAGTTAGACGTATCTTATAAAGAAGTCTGAGTCACATAATGGCTAGATGAATCCCTATTTTGTCAATAGACAGTCTATTAATACTTTCACAGGGTAATGCAATACTACTGTAATGTTTTGAAATAAGAAAAATCACATAGGGATCATTATTTTCTCTCAGATGTGTAATATTTCCTATCATGGATATAAGCTTGCAGTCCTCTCTTATTGAGGGAAATAAAGTCATATTACCATAATCTTCACCAAATAAATTCTACCTACAGTTTCTTCCCACTTTCTTATTCCACTTGCAATGA
Organism: Macrochelys suwanniensis; assembly: GCA_033296515.1. Lineage (NCBI taxonomy): Eukaryota > Metazoa > Chordata > Testudines > Chelydridae > Macrochelys > Macrochelys suwanniensis. The sequence goes on along the minus strand of CM065775.1, from coordinate 155,320,105 downwards.
TACTTAGGCTCCTAAATCATTCAGGGCCAGATTTTCAAAGGTATTTAGGCATCTAAAGATGCAGATTGGCACCAAGGAGGATTTTCAAAAGTATACACATGCAGCTTTAGAAGCCTAAATACTTTTGAAAATCTAGCCCTTAGGCACTTCTGAAACAGGTAGATTTTTTTTTCCAAAGGTCATCACGTTGCAGTTTTATTTTATTGTTTCCCTTTTATAGTATTATTATAATAGTATTAGCATTTCCTTTGTGGTGTTATCTAAGTGTCCATAGAATACATATTAGGAAAGGATAAGGAAGGGTGTATTTTTAAAAGTTGCCTAAATACATATAGATGGACACAAACCAAACCCCCAGATCCAAATACCCCTGAAGTTTGGGGAGTGTTCAAACACTGAAACCAGATCCAAATTTTGCAAAATGGCCTCTTCTCTATAATTGGCCAAAGCAAAACCCGAGGTCTGAACACCCCCAAATGATGGGAATTTTGATGTCTACCAAAATCTGAATTTGATGCTTAGATCCCCATTTAGCCAACCACTTTAACAGCCTTCCATAGTGGCTCGTGTGACAGCGCCACCTTGCAAATGCATGTATTGCAGGTAATTGGGAATGTTTTAAATCATTTATTTAGCTTATAGCCCATAGGAACTGCTATTTCCTCTTGGGTACATCCTGAGCAGAAGCACTTTGGTAAAAAGACCAATTTGACTCAGATCACAATACCTCCATCAAATCTTGCAGTTAAACCTTTGCCTTGAAACCTTGTCATGTACTACTATGTTGGGTTCCTTTACTCACTGAAATGCCTGATCAGAAAGGCTTCTACCAAGAGCTACATCATAGTGGCAAAACTTATTGAGCTAACATTTCTTATAGGCATTTTTAGAGGTCCATGTATCAGCAGCAGGTAAGTAATACTGTGGTCCAATCTGAGGCCAATTGAACTCAATGGCAAAACTCCCATTAACATAAATAGGGTACAAGCAGGCCAAATCATAATCCCATTTGATATAAACAGCAAGATTCCCACTGACTTCAATAGTGCACTAGCAGACCCTCAGTGAGCAGCTGGGCAGGTCAGTTCTCTTAATCCCCATCCACAGGAGTATATGTATTGAAAGTTTCAGATTGGAGCAACTTTTTATAGCCAAGATATAAATCCCTGAAAAATGATGTTTATTATAATGAATTTGCTGACAGACTCTTAACTAGAGTGCCACAAACAGCACCGTTGTAATGATTAGTTGAACAGGCTGATTACTGGACTTGTCTGTTCTCAGTAATGGGAAAAACTCATTTGATTTTCAATACAGCTAGCCTCTTGAATCAATATTTTGTATGCTGTATTCCATCTGAAGTACTTGCATAAAAATGAAAAGTATTATTTTACCTTAAATGATTTATTTTTAGAGCTCATATAACAAAATTAAATCTATTTAATGTTTGGCATGCAGTCTAATCACAAGGAGAGCTTACCTGTTTGCATTATATGCAAGGTGTGTGTGTTCATATAGCCATATATTTATATAGATGTATATGGCCTACATTGTCAAAAAAGTGGCTAGTGATTTTTGGGCGTCCAATTTGAGACAGCTTAAAAGGGCTTCGTTTACAGAAACTGCTGAGCACTGCCCCTCTATGACATGAAAAATTGAGGCACTCAGAATCTTGTTACTTTTGAAAGGTTAGGCCATAATATGGAGACCGCTTGTGCATCTGTGTGCAATCGCATAAAGGCAGACACAAAAAATTAAAGCATACTTGAGTTCTTTACATTTAAACAAACTCCATTCTCTCCTTGGAATTAGTGTTCAGGATCATAGCCTGTCCAGAAAATATTTGTATTTAATTAACAAGGTCACACTAAAACTGAAATCACCATGGTAATGTAATACAGCTCACAAGATTAATTCTACTCCTGTGTTTAAATTACTTAGTTCTTTAGAGATAAATTGAAATGCTTTAAACAAAATACTATATGGAAAAAAACTGTTTGAGATTTCAGATCATTGAAGGACCAAATTCAGGATCCATTGGGTGGCAAATGGGCTGTGAAATGAGGATGTCCAAAGCAGGTGACGTCAGGATTGAATCCTCTCCCTACACTATGAAGTTGCAGCAGAACAGAATGAAGCTTGTGTAACTACCGGACCCATTCTCTCAGGGTCCGTCCACAGTTTGAGCTGGAGATGTATGCCTCAGCTCAAGATGATATACCCATATTTGCTCTGATTGAGCTAGGTTGCTAAAAATAGAGTTTAGCTAAGGCAGCGTACCCATCTGAGATGCTAGGCACATAGGCGCTGACTCCGTGGGTGCTCTGGGGCTGGAGCACCCACGGGGAAAAATTGCTCAGCACCCACTGGCAGCTCCCCGCCAGCCCCCCCATGCCCAGCTCACCTCTGCTTCCGGGTTCTGCTTCCAGAGGCGCGCCTGCAAAGCTGCTTTTTTAAACTTTTTTTAGTTCACAGGCAGGTCTGCCGGCCCATCAGCTGTGCGGCGGGTGGCAAGTGGGGGGTGGGGGGAGCGCCACAGCGGCGCCTTGGGGGAGGGGTATGGGGAGGAGACAAAGCCGGGCCCTCCACCTCCTCCCCATACCCCTCCCCTGATGCGCCACTGCAGCGCTCCCCCCCACCCCCGGGCTTGCCGCCCGCCGCACAGCTGACAGGCGGCAGACCTGCCTGTGAACTAAAAAAAGTTTAAAAAGCGGCTTCGCGGGTGGACCTCCGGAAGCGGAACCCGGAAGCTGAGGTGAGCTGGGCGCAGGGGGGCTGGCGGGGAGCTGCTGGTGTGTGTGCTGAATTTCCCCTCCCCCCCAGGTTTGCAAGCCTGGGGGGGGCGGTGGAGGGGAAATGAAGCGCGCCCGGGGGAGGAGGCAGGGGCTGGGCCAGGGGCTCAGGTGTAGGAGCAGAATCTGGATCAAACGTTTTTTTAAACCTGTCTAGCATTCAGGTCCTTCTGAAACAGCTGATATCACTGGCATCTAAAAGCAATGTAGAGAGTTGTATTCACTGCCCTGTGTTAGGTGTTGGAGAGGCCATTGACACCAGGGTTCTTTTTGTGATTATGGCACCAAATCACTTTTTAAGGGAATTTTTATTTTAACATAGACTCAGACTCATAGACTTTAAGGTCAGAAGGGACCATTATGATAATCTAGTCTGACCTCCTGCACAATGCAGGCCACAGAATCTCACCCACCCACTCCTGGAATAATCCTCTCACCTATGTCTCAGATATTGAAGTCCTCAAATCATGGTTTAAAGACTTCAAGGTGCAGAGAATCCTCCAGCAAGTGACCCGGGCCCCATGCTGCAGAGGAAAGTGAAAAACCTCCAGGGCCTCTGCCGATCTACCCTGGAGGAAAATTCCTTCCCGACCCCAAATATGGCGATCAGCTGAATCCTGAGCATGTGGGCAAGACTCATCAGCCAGACACCCAGGAAAAACTTCTCTGTAGTAACTTCTAACATCCCACCATTGGGCCTATTTACCACTGATAGTCAAAGGTCAATTAATTGCCAAGACCATGTTATCCCATCAAACCATCCCCTCCATAAACTTATCTAGCTTAATCTTGAAGCCAGATAGGTCTTTTGCCCCCCACTGCTTCCCTTGTAAGGCTGTTCCAGAAACATGTAGCATTTCAGTTAGAAACTTCTTGCTTGAAGATTCCCTTACAGATGGAAATCTTCATTTTGAGGAAGTTATCCTAAATTTATGAATATCACACCAAGACAGGGAGCCAAATGACACTTATTTATTGGGTGAAATCCTGGCCTCACTGAATTCAATAGGAGTTTTGCTACCTGCTTTAGTGGGGCCAGGATGTCACCCACAGGATCTTCTGAGAAGAGAAAATAAGTAAAGTATAAGTACACTGTCCATCTAACTAGCATTTATCTTAATTCTTCTGCAAAAAAATCAATTGCTGGTACAGCACTAATGAAGATACTAAAAAGTTGTATTTGAGCAAATTCTCATACTTGCCCATTTGTACTGATATAAGCTTACATTTTTCTCCAGGCTGTGATTAGCCAAACTCCAGCTCTCCTGTATTCCGATTGGTTGTTGATCAAGTAATGACAGTATTAATGTATGCTAAAATATGCTGTACAATGAAAATGAAGAGAAAGAATCCCCTTTAGAAACTAAGATCCTGATTCAGGAGAGCATTCAACCATGAACTTAGAACCTAGTGACTTCAATGGGACATAAGAATGTGCTTCAAGTTAAACGTGTTTAACCATGCTTCCTAAACTGGGATGCTTCCATGCACCAGAACCGAAAGCATTTTCAAATATCCTCTGCAATGTAACTTTGTAATGTCTGTGAGACTTGTAACTGGCACCCTGAAATCCACTCTGCTACCTAGGCTTCCAGTCCTCTCAAACATCTTTCCTCCAACCATCCAGTGAGAGAGAGCTATGTTATGTGGAGTACAAGAAAACTCAAGCTAACCAAAGGCTCCCACTCCATGACAATCTTGTTTACCCGCCTTGTACTCGCATTAAGTCCTGACAAACGTTCTGGGTAGCTGGAGCAGCTCTTCTGTCATCCAACTTCAACCCACAAGACACCTGGCGGATGCAATGGGCAGGCTGTGATGTAAACAACAAGCACCTCATAGACGATCCCACTGTTGAACCTCCTGGTTTCTTCCTCTGCTGAAGACAATGGACAACCTTCAACTCTATTAGGATGTTACATGGAAGATGCATGCACCAGATTCACAAATGGAGAATGAAGTATTCACCACAGTGAGAACGTGGAGACTTCCAAACCACTGAACATATTGTGAACAAATGTCCGATCTTTCCATTTCCTGGAGGTATAGCAAAGTTGCACTTTGCATCTCCTGAAGCCCTCAAATAGATTTCAAACCTTTCTATTAATTTGGAAATATTGCTATTTCCATATGAAAGACGATGACTTTGTAATGTTAGGAACAATTGGCCATAGGTGCTTTTATGGTGAAAAGTCAAAGCAAACTCCATTGCATGTTTTCATGAAAGTTCCTTTACTGCTTTGAGCTATTACTGGAGAAGGAAATAAATTTAGATGTGAAAATTGAAGTCTGAAATATTGCTGGGTGAAATTTTGGAAGTGCTAAAGATAAAAAGGAACACTAAAGCCCACAGTTCACTGTAAAAATGTGAGTTTTCAATCAAACCAGCTCCACATGTGTGGGGATTAATGCATCAAGAGTCCTAATCTCCCTGTTGGTAGACTGGGTGTTTTCGGAGTAATAACGGATACAGTATCTCTATAGAACCTTTCATCTGCAGACCACAAAGTGGAGAGGACTCAGGAGCACAGAAGCAGCACCTAGCCTTCCAAAGTATTCATAGAAGGGCTTGTGTAGATATACATCAGAGACTGTGGGGTGGGGTTTGCAGCTTAATCATTACCGATGAAAATGCAGCTTTGTCTGGAGAACCATGTGGAGGGGCCCCCAATGAGTCAGCAGGCTGTGGGGCTGAGCCCTGGCCAGTGGGACCTGCATGTGATCCCTAACTGGGGAAAGGGGTATTCTAGGTGTGTAGGCCTCAGGAACACAGCTGCCCCTAGGGGCCAATCTAGAAATTGCTGTGATAATTGTAGTTAAGCCATTCTACTTAAGGTATTTGTAACAACTTCCTCTTTTCCAGCCCCAGTAAACAATCCTGTTGTGTGAGCCATGGGCTCTGCGTGTTTACTGACACCCACCAGATGCCAGAGCCTCTAGTGCTTGCCTTAGAGTTGTGGTACATTTGGCATGTGTATGTAGAGAGGTTTGGAGTTCCTCAGTACTCCAGCAAACCTATAGGGTAGGGATTCTTACAGTACCAGGGTTTGCAAATGTATTATTTTGTTTTTTAAATGTACCCTCCCAGTGCTCAAGTCTGGGCACATACTCAGGATTGCTGTAGGCTCTTGATAGAGCCTTATTCTATTCTTCTCTGTGTCAGGACACCAGGATTCAGCTGTTGCCCCATCCAGTTAGCAGATGTTGGAACCCTGAAGAATGCTGCAGATTAATGAGCCACTCCTATTTTAGTGAGTGAGCAGGAATTAAACCTCACTTCTGAAAGAGGGAGCTTGGGTCTGGAACTGACAGGTCCTGAGAGAATGAACCCCAGGAGCACCAAGCTCCTAGTAGGAAGGCTTAGGCTGGGAAAAGAGCCTTAGGAGCAGCCTTGTTTGAGCAGGCATCTTAGGCTAGTATTCTGTAATGGCTTTTAATCACCCGTTATGTTAATAAAACCTACCGTCAAGTGGGGTAACTGTTTTGAATGTGTCGCTTGTTTTGATTTGGGTGGAGACTCCACTAACTTACATCCTCATCCCAGCTCTACATGACACATTTGAACTGTTATTCAGTGAGCTTTTACAGAGTTCCAGTTGCTAGGAAACCTTTGTCTTCAGCTGGTGTTAGTACTGCTGCAGTTATATTCATATTGACTAGGTCTGAATTACACCCTCTTGTCCATGGGCTACAAAGGTTACAGACATCACAATCTGATGGCCAAACCAAAGATGAGGTCATTTGAATCAAAAACCAAGACAGATTTCTTTATAATTCAGCAGCATCATTCACAGTTCTCATCTGGAAAACAAAACAATGGGCAAAATCCATCCCTGGTATAATCCCAGTGAAGTCAATGGAATTAGACAAGAAGGAATTTGGCCCAGTGATTTTATCACAGTTTCACCAGTGATAAGAAAAATGGTTTAAATTTGTTTTAAAATATGAAAATATTCAGACTAATGGAATCAGCTGCTTTCTCCACGGGCACGTTATACAACACGGGGCAGTTATACTAGTGCAGCCTCCTTAGGGTCCAAGTACATTGCACTGGAGTAACAGGCAAATGCTCCCCTCTGCTTCCATGACTGGAATAAAAACCTTCAGATTCAGGCATGAGCAGAAGTGGGGATAAGGACGAGCAGAATGCCTGCTCCATGGCAGACTCACCCTTTCCCCTCAAGCCCTGCTGCAGGGCAGTGGCTGCCAGGAAAGCCCAGTAACTAATGGAGCCACACGAGCTTGGGGAATAGGGCAGTGCAAGAGAAGACAGAAATAGTGTGATGTTGCTGGTCCCAGTCTACAGCTTTCTTAGGAACAGGTTCTGTGGGCAGAGGCCCCTTGCCAGTTCTCTGAGAGGGTCAAAACCACTCCTGAATGTACAATTTGCTGAAAACTCAGTGAGTGGAAATCCACTGAGTTTCCAGTTTCTTACATGCCCGTACCCAGCACAGGGGATGATCTGGGACTGACAGCAGAATTTTCCCAACTTTCTAATTGTTTTGTTTTTGTTTGGGGGCATCTTGTAAATATTGTCCCACAGGGAGGTCTCTCTTCAGAAGAAACACTTGCAGTTGGCAATACTGCCTTTGTTTAAAAAAACAACAACCTTGAGACTGGCTTAAAAATAATGAAAGTTTTAAAAAAATACATTTTGGAGTCTTTTTATTGCCCATCTGAGTTTTGAGCCTTTGGGGTTCATGTTTTCAAAATCTTCTCTACAACCCAGAGGGCTAAATACTGCCTTTTTATTTTAAATAAAAGTTAAGATTCCCATGTAATCACGTGATTCAAAGAGCTGTGTGGCAGCTTCTCAAGCTGTGAGTCATCTTGTTCTCCCCCACCCCCCACCTCAGTGAGAAAGAAACTTGCTTGTGCTTAACTCAATGTCAGCTCCCTAATACCACCTGTCTGTTAGCCACCCACCCCAACAAGCAATATCCTCATAGAATATCAAGGTTGGAAGGGACCTCAGGTGGTCATCTAGTCCAACCCCCTGCTCAAAGCTGGACCTAATTCCCAATTAAATCATCCCAGCTAGGGCTTAGTCAAGCCTGACCTTAAAAACCTCTAAGGAAGGGGATTCCACCACCTCCCTAGGTAACCCATTCCAGTGCTTCACCAATCTCCTAGTGAAAAAGTTTTTCCTAGTATCCAACCTCGACCTCCCCCTCTGCAACTTGAGACCATTACTGCTTGTTCTGTCATCTGCCACCACTGAGAACAGCCTAGCTCCATCCTCTTTGGAACCCCCTTTCAGGTTCAGCCCTTATTTTGCCTTTCGGGTAACAATAGGTAAACCCCAGCCCTCGCTTCCCACTGAAAGCATCCCCCATGTAGTATCCAGCCCATCACTGGACACTCACAAAAGTCACCAGTTTTGCTGTCCCCAAGGGAACAGCATATACACAGCTCAACAGGTCCTTTATACCATCACAGCACTGAGCTGTAGTTATCGCAAAAACAATCATTGATAATAAACTTAAGATGAAGATTTAAGAGATACTGAGTAAGGATAATGGAAACAGAAATGGTTGCATATGAAACAAGCAGCATAGATAAGAAGTGAGTTAAAGTTAACTTTAACAGGCTAAAATCTTTCTCTAAAGTAGTGTTTCTCACCTAAAACCAACACCAATGTGACTGGGATCAACCCACCTTTCCTTAATGCAAAAAAGCACTGTCCTTTTTGCTCCCTCACTGGTGGATAAACGTGTGTCCTTTTGCGTTCGTATATTCCCAAAGTTCACTATGTTGTCTCCAGAGTTAGGAGAACCCCTGATGGTTTAGACTCCAGTGACTTCCCAGCTCCGTTTACGCCACATGAAGATTTGGCTTCCACTATGTTGACTTACAAGGTTTAATTTACATAGCCGCCACCGCAAAACAGGTGAATCAGCATCTTTTGTCTGACTCAAAAAACTTGTTTGTCAACCAAGCCTTAGTTTAGACATATGTTTAGCATATATACACTAGTTGTTAAATATCTGTACATACATCATGCAATGATTGAGGAGCAGTGTGTTCCAGACTTTCATTTAAGACCTCACATGACAGTCTTTATAGATAAATACTATCACAGCAATTTGTTGGGTGTCATGAATTTGCTAGGCCTGTCAGGGGCTACTGTTACAGAACAGTAAACCCTTTGCCAGTTGGCACTGAGGGGTTCTTAGGGTTACAAGCTGTAACTAAGTCAGTACTAAACTCTGTAAGGATGTACTCAGCACAACATGTCAGGCTTCAGTTCTGTTAGCATGAAGGGCAGCTGTGCAGGTCTAGTCCAATGGAATGAATTGAGAATAAGTTGCAAAAACATGTGGTTTTGCTTGGCTATGAATAAAGGCTATTCAAAACTCTCCAAAGATGCTCTAAGTTAACACAAAGAGAAGCAAAATCCTTTTGTAATCCTTTCAGTTATATCTTTTTGATTATTGTCATTGTTCAGAAAGGAAAAAATGCAAGGCAGTTTTGTAAATTGACACACAAAAATCATTGCTCACTCCCCCAAAACGCATTCTCAGCTGGGTGCTCTTGTTCCTGGGGAGTGCACTCTTGATGCCACCCTTAAAGAAGACATTACATATTCAGAGTGGCCATTTCAGGGGAGGCGCATGGCCAAGTTCCTCCTTACCCTACCTGCAAAGGTTAGGGGTGATAGCCCTAGAACTCAAGGATTCCTCTACCCAGCCACTGTGCCAAGGTTATAGGGCAGGACTGTTTGTCCCCTTGCCTCTCCTTGTGCTGGACATACTCTGACCGGAAGACTGTAATGCTGTGGGGATTCAAAACAAAGTGTTGGGGTCACTGAGCAAGATCAGACATTTGTCTGGTGTATGATGGAAAGTAGAGTGGTAAAAAAAACCTTCACTCTCCTCTTCACCACCTCCCACAGCTGCTGCTGAAAGAAAAATGTGAATCCAAAAGGAAGAGAAAATGATTACACAATACAGATTTTAAGAATTCTGAACACACTGACAGAGACATGCTGTGTAGCTTAAATGTGTGACAGTTAAAATTAAAAGGTTGCTTGCTGCGGTCTGAATGGCATAAGAGTTGACTGTTTCTTGCTTTTTCTGAAGCACCTGAATTTGTTTCAACTTATACAAAATCTTGCTCATTCGGGGAAAATGATTACATAATAACGCAAAATATAGTCTAGAAAGTTGTTTAACCTATTTCATCACGTTATATCAAATGTACCAAACTTGCTTTCTCACCTCTTCCACTCCCAGCCTCCCCAGAAAAAGACTGTTACTAAATACATAGTTTGAGAAATATTTGCAAATAAATTAATTATAACCTAACATACAGGCACTTTCTAAAGTTACCCAGATACTTAACATGCATCCTTATTTGTCAATGTCACAAGGATATCTATAACCTCACATAAGGTTACAGTCTCAATGTGGTGTCGGTGGGTGGAGGGGATTCACTAAAAATCACATTAAGAGCCAAGGAACTGAAGCACTTAATTCCCGATACATCACTTGGAAAATACAGTCTTCTGTGGCAGCAGCCGGGGAAGAGGGAGCAGGGGACATAGTCTGAGGAACAGCTTAAACTAAACTACTTGGTGAGCTTCTCCTAATGCTTCTAACTTTAATATGAATTTAGGCCTTCCATATCTTGTACAGCTTTGCTGCAATTGAAACAGATCCCACATACAGTTTCATTGTCCTCAAGAACAGAGAAAATCCCCATCTTGCCACATCAGTAGAAAACAGAAGGTAACCAGAGAAATGAGCTGGTGTAGTGTTTACCCGAAGGGGTTAGCAGGCTTGAGCCTGAAGAAAATTTTGCAGTTTCTCTTTATGCATTTTTAAATCAATTCTAAGCTACTTACAAATATGGGCAATTACTTTCTGCACTTTGCTTTGTAATAAGATTTAATGACTGCTGTGTGATTCTCTTGGTGAGCACTGATAACCAAACACTATGATATAAATTTTAAGTTTAACAATTTTGTATGAAATAAGGAAGGTTTTTGTCAATTTTTTATTATAAGTTGGGAATTTTTCAACTTTAATATTCACAATCAGAATAAAAGCAGGTGGGATGGGGGGTGGGCATTTCTTTCATAATGGCTACCAAAATACCCTAGACCATACACCCACGAATGAGATTTTTTTTATGAAACAGTTTTGTCTCCCATAAATGTATGGTTCTATTTTCAACATGCTTGGGTATCTGTAAAGCTGAATAGTTATAAAATGATGCATTTCTTCCATATTGAGGGATCCCAGTGTGAAATAACCATCACTTTATATCGGTGCATCTAGGAAAACATTATCTTTCCTTGGACAATTTCTCTGTTCGTATTAAAGTGAATGTAGTTCTTGTGAAAGGTGTATGCCTACTTTATGACTAGGATTGGTGGCTGAAGCACACCAAATCAACAGAACCCTTCTCCCCATTAAGAGAGGGAGGGGCCACAGAACCCAGACACAAACAAAAGAAGAACAAAGAGAGGGGGATGTTTTGACCATATGACCTACAAGAGAACCAGAAGGAGAATCCCAGACAATACCTGTTGATCCAAAAATGAGCTCAAGGATTCAATAGATGCTGCCCAGACAAAGTGGGGGAAAAAATATCTATTCACCTCTGAGTTATGGACCCAGAACACCTCTACTGCACCACTCTGCTGTACTAAAGGTAAAAGATACAGCATGGACAGTGCTGAAGAATTAAATCTTGTTTTTCCTTCCAAATATGTTCAGGAAAGGCAGAACAAGTGCAAGCTTCTCCACACTACCAAGCACGGTGCCTCACCTTGACACGGAGGGAGACATTTACAAGTCTTATGTCTTCACTGCCAAAAAAAGATGTTTCAGGGAGATAACTCATGTGTGTTAGCTATCCAACTGTATAACCCTAGTAGAGACAAGGCATAGGCAGTTTCTACTATGACATAGGTAGGTGAGATCAACACTATTTCCTCCCGCTGTAGTCGACTTTGGCCTAGCTAAATCACAGTAAAAAGTGCCTGTGCCTTGTCTCCACTAGGATTATACAGCTGGATAGTTAACACACACTACTTATCTCCCTGAAATGTCTTTTTATGAAGACATAGCCTGAGGCCAAGAGGGCATCATGGACAGTTTTATGTTCTACAAATTTCTTGGGTGTAAATGGAATGTCTTTCAAACGCAATATTAATATTGTTCACAAAAATCCTTCAAACCACCATTGAAGCAACAGATCTGTCTGAAGTTTGATTACACTATAGCAGGGCAGTAGTACCTACAGGTCCTAGATCTATGCATAAGAAGATCAGGGGCTAGAACTTCATATAAAAAGATGCTGATTAATTACTGCTGACTCCTGCTGGAAGGCAACTCTTGTTAGCTGTAACCAAGACATGAGGGGATGGAGTATCTTAGGATAGAGGGAACCAGGGGCTAGAACAGTGGAGGTCATTCAGGGGAAACCATCTGATCAGTGAAGCTTAAGGAGTAAGTTTAGGCCAAGGTGTAACGTGCTGTTATTTGAGTTACCAATAACATTTCTTTCATATGGACAGGGTGTTTTGGTTTTGTTTTAAAGGTGCTAAAAGGATTGAGGTATTTTGTTTTTCAAACTTAAAATGTGACTCTGCCAGAGAGCTCATACAAGAGTATTGATAACTCCAACCTTCATATACACCGATAACCTGAGTTAGTGTCTTTCATGATGGGCCATCACAGAAGTGGAGATAGTGTACTTCATATATAGGGATAGCTTAATCATTTTGGTAAAGAAAAACCTCATGAGACTCACCCTAAAACTCATCCCAACTCTGGAACAGAACCCATATGAACTCGTATCTAATTTTGGATAGGAAAACATTTAAATAGGTGCAACCCATCCTTCTTCTCAACTCCTAGTAAATCTTCTATCTTCATTGAAATGCAGTCAAGGAGACTATCACGGGGGCTTGGAGTTCCCAGCTCTGTTTGTGGTGGTTTCCCTGTTTTACCACCACAGCTGGGGTCATTTTCTAAGTAAATCGCATTATACCCAACTGAGGTCACTAATTAGCTCTGATGTTGCCAACTGATCAGTGAGGCTGAGCCCAACTTTCCAGAAAGTGCCAGCCAGCCCACGACACTACCACAATGGATTCCTGATCTCAGTTGGAGCCTCTAGGTGTTATAACAACTATTATTCCCAAAAGAACCAGAACCCTGTGCTATTTCAACATCTTATGATGGATATGATATTAACGTGTATCATTAGCATCAGACCACTTCCTTATTGCCTTTACTGTATATCAAGATACTATTTTAAAAAAAACCTCTTCTAATATAGGGTCCCTTTATGATGGTACTATTAATTGAGACTAAGGCTTTTACTCCATAAATTATCCCATTCAAGCCAATATTGCTACATTTGGAGGAAGATGATACTCAAATGAGTAAGGATATCAGAATTTGGTCCATAGTTAGCAGCTCTGAAAGCTAAAATATTTATCCCTCCAACATAAAATCATGCATTTAATACTGATCCAAGTCTTCTGTCCATTTGTTGCTATGGCATAAGATGACAATATAAAGCAACATGAATGGAAAAAAATTGAAAGTGAGCATGCATTGTTTTTCAGATGGGATATACGCATTATCAATTCAAATATACTGTAATGGTATCAGATTTCAATTTTTGAAGTGAGCTAGGGCTGTTGAGAAGCTTTTAACTGTAATTTTGAGAAGAGGGCAAACAGCAGGTAGATAGTACGAGTTATTTTTGAACTATAGTCTCTAGTACATCTCTCTTTAAACTAAAGATAAATGTAAGCAGAGGAGAAGTTTAAAAACTGGAAAAATAATACTACAAAAGTAAATGGATTATTTCATTGCTTAGTACATAGTCATAGATTATAAGGCCAGAAGGCACCACTGTGATCACCTAATCAGATCTCCTGCATAACAGAGGCCATGGAAGAGGAGAAGGACCTCGGAGTCCTGGTTGATCACAGGATGACTATGAGTCGCCAATGTGATGTGGCCATGAAAAAAGCTAATGCGGTCTTGGGATGCATTAGGCGAGGTATTTCTAGTAGAGATAAGGAGGTGTTAGTACCGTTATACAAGGCATTGGTAAGACCTCATTTGGAATACTGTGTGCAGTTCTGGTCTCCCATGTTTAAGAAGGATGAATTCAAACTGGAACAGGTACAAAGAAGGGCCACTAGGATGATCCGAGGAATGGAAAACCTGTCGTATGAAAGGAGACTCAAGGAGCTTGGTTTGTTTGCCCTAACCAAAAGAAGGCTGAGGGGAGATATGATTGCTCTCTTTAAATATATCAGAGGGATAAATACCAGGGAGGGAGAGGAATTATTTCAGCTCAGTACCAATGTGGACACAAGAACAAATGGATATAAACTGGCCATCAGGAAGTTTAGACTTGAAATTAGACGAAGGTTTCTAACCATCAGAGGAGTGAAGTTCTGGAACAGCCTTCCAAGGGAAGCAGTGGGGGCAAAAGACCTAACTGGCTTCAAGATTAAGCTAGATACGTTTATGGAGGGGATGGTTTGATGGGATAACATGATCTTAGTCAAGGGTCAATTAATTGCCATCAGTGGTAAATAGGACCAATGGTCAATGATGGGATGTTAGAAGTTACTACAGAGAACTTTTTCCTGGGTTTCTGGCTGGTGAGTCTTGCCCACATGCTCAGGGTTCAGCTGATCGCCATATTTGGGGTCAGGAAGGAATTTTCCTCCAGGGTAGATTGGCAGAGGCCCTGGAGGTTTTTTGCCTTCCTCTGCAGCATGGGGCACGGGTCACTTACCGGAGGATTCTCTGCATCTTGAAGTCTTTAAACCATGATTTGAGGACTTCAATAGCTGAGACATAGGTGAGAGGATTATTCCAGGAGTGGGTGGGTGAGATTCTGTGGCCTGCATTGTGCAGGAGGTCAGACTAGATGATCATAATGGTCCCTTCTGACCTTAAAGTCTATGAGTCTATGGTACTTCCCTGAATTAAATTCCTGTTTGAACTAGACCATATCTTTAAAAAAAAAATCCAACCTTGATTTAAAAATTGCCACTGATGGAGAATCCACAATTACCCTTGGTAAATTGGTTAATTACCCTCAATGTTAAAAATGTGCCTTGATTTGACTTTATTTTGCTCCACTGAAAGACATTTAGGAATAAGTTATATCTGCCTCTAAATGGGTGTGATAGAAAGTATTGGCAAAAAATGACCTTTTTTCCAAGGGGAAAAAAATAAATTACCCTAGTGTTGGTTCGCGGGGCAGGGAAGGGCATGGAAAAGGCTTTAGGTGTTGGTTTGTTTCCACTTAAGAGAAAAGTTTCCCTTAAGGTTTGTTTCCCAAAAGCTGGCTTTTCCACTCAAGGGAAAAGCTGGGGGATAACAGAGTTTGGCAGCAGCCAGTCGGAGCATGCTGTCCTCAAGACCCTGCAGATTTCTACTTGTACACATGTGAGGGAGTTAATGTTTAACATTGGTTAAGTCCCAGAGACCCCCTGCCATGGCCTCTACAGCACAGTCCAGAAGGAAGGGGAATCCATTGGCAGCATGGCTTCCACAGGTTCTGGGCTACCCAAGGGAGGAAGACCCACAGGGCAGCATGATGGGACAGGCCTTCCACACAGAGACCCCGACATCTGCCTGAATGCCTCCAATTTCTCTGCAGATCTTGGCACGCATCTGAACCCTTTCTATGGACCCAATTTGCAGTTTGAGGGGGAGGGGTTGGTGGGAAGAGGCAGGATTTTTGGATTGTGAAATTTTGAGATTTCAATTTTTCATCCAGATTGAAAATGGAAAACATTTTGAAACTGTTGATAATTCTCTCAAGATCGGAAAACCTCCCCTCTCCCCCCGCTCCCGTGACAGAGTGTAAGGAGTGAGCAGGTGAATCAGCACTCTGATCACATGGAGGCTAACTACAGCCAGAGGAGAAGTGGATTGGGATAATTATTTGATCAGGCTGGTGGGCTGGGTGGGGGTAAGAACTCAATTGGCCTCATCAGCCCAGGGCTGATAAAAGGCACAGGAAGGAAGTGCGGGGGGCAAGAGGAGAGAGAGGGAGGAACAAGTCTATCTGAGCCTGACCTATAGGGCTCAGAGAAGGAAGACCTCTGTTCCCCTCAGGTCCTGCTGAGAGGGCCTAAATGTCAGCAAACACTGTAAATAATGGTGAGCACAGGGGACTGTGGTAATATTGGTGAAGGGGATTTGGAAATAAAGCTTCACTGCAGCACACCTGGAGGACTTTCTGCAGGGAAGAGGATGAGGGTGGAGGTGGACCCCTATCACACTCCCCACCCCAGCTCAAAATTGAAGAAAGATGTTACTATTAGGTTTTTAGTCTGTACATTTTAAGAAAATGCTTTGTGGCTCACTGGTCTGTGCTGGTTCTGATAAAAACTTTGGATTTACAAGATAGTAGAAAGAAAAGGGTAAAAAAAAACTTAAGTCCCATCTGTATTGGAACTTGCTTTCTTCTGCAACATTATTTCCTGATAGGTTCAGTAAAGAAAAGTTATGTGCGTCTTCAGATGTCCCCATAATGCCATCCCTCTGCCTGTCAAACAACATTGTGTTGTGTCCCTATTAACGACACGATGTGTCCTTTCACTATGATATAAGGCATTTCAAGGTATGGAAGGGCCACTTGGCCTCACACGCCAATCCCATCTACTACAGAATTCTGATAATAGGCGAGGGAAGCTACCATTAACCATGACGCTGTAAATGGACAGAATGAAAGACCTGACTGTGGTTATTATTTGAAAGACAGGATACTTCGAGATGTTTGTCAGTAGTAAATGATCAAAAACACACGACGGTTTTGCTTACAGGTACTGTGTGTAGTGTCAGCCTTCTTTCTTTGTATGAAGCATCTTCGTTGCATGGAAATAGTTCTCTGTCTGACAAAGATTAAAAGAGAAGGGATTTAAGGCTCAGAATGTGTCTGCACACAAGGAGATTGAATTTTATCCTGTTCCTCTTCTGATTCGCCAATAAAGAAAATCCCAGACCTCAATCTTGCTTGATTTTGTAATGCTCTCTTCAGCACTGTTTCATACAATTTTACTTCTTCTCTGTAACATGGGAGGACAGTACACTTCCTGCTCTCTTTCCAACTTATTGGTTTTGATTCAGAGGATATCTGATGCTGACAGGAAGATATTCTTAATTCCATCAAAATAAACATCCAGCAAATTAATTTTCTCTTTTCCGACCCACTCCTATATTATGTTGAGGAGACTTACAGAAGATAATGAATCTACATATTCTCACAGTAATGGACCTACCCATCCCTCAGTGTAGACATTGCAACTTGGGTGGTAGCTCAGGTTCTCAAGCCCATCTACTGGGGTCTGAGCTTGGGTGGCTCTCCCAAATCTCTGCTGGAGACTCAACATCCACACGGCTATTTTTAGTGCACTAGCTTGAGCCCTGGTAGAGTGTGTCTGTCTACTGAGTCTGGGACGTTCACTACTAGCTGCAGTGTAGACATAACCACAAGTAATGGAGGAAGCCTCTAGCCCAATGCCTTATCAAACCCCATCTTATGCACAGACAGTGGCTCCAAAACATCACATATTAACTTCTAAAGTGTGCACCCCTGACCCTCTCTGTCAGCCCCCATCAACATCCTGTGAACTGCCATTCTAATGAAGGATTTGTACAGTTCCCATATTAATGATATAAAATGACTTTTTCTCTCAGTGGGTGAGGGGGGAGAGAGAGATTCTCTTTATTCCTTCTCTCAGCTGCCCTTCCAAACCCAAATTCCTTCTTATGAGCATCGCTTGTGGACACCCATGTTTGTCAGGTCTTTATCATCTCGGATATCCTCAAGCAAAGCTAAAACATTTAAAGTTAGAACCAAGGCTGTAGTATGTAACCAGGTACTTGGTAGCAAGCGAGAATTTTGCGGAAGGTGCGCCCACCTTCTTTACAGTAGACTGTAAAATAAGATCTGTGGCACATTTGTGTAAATTCGCCAGTGGAGGTTTCTTATAAAATTCAATAAGAAAACAAATACTATCAGTGCACTATATCTTATATTATTCGGTTTGACATTAAATTCAAGGAGGTTTTTTCCCCTCTTTTCAGTGGTGTGTACATTGCAGATTTTTGTACTTAAAATGCAGAACTGCACATTAGAAATTGTCAAAGGAGAAAGCTGGAGTTTTTTGACATCTGAGTAGGGCACATGTGAGGCTTTTGTCACTTGGGAAGTTATGGGAGATTTAGGATTAAAGCATAAGTATATTAGTGCATGTTTCTGCTAAATTGGTTAACAGTGAAGTTAGTTGAATTGGCATTTCTCAACTTTAGGTTTCAAATTGGCCAAAGAGATGAACTGTGCAATTCTGACCTCTTTGAGCTATTGCTGAAGGGCAATTGAAGACTACGGTCAGCATTATTGCATCAGTCACACACTGTTCATTTTAAAAGCTGCTTTGCAACCATTAAAGCTAAAAAAATTTAGCCTGCTTCTCCACTGCCTTGTGTATTCACACAGACCTATGCAAAGTGGGTGTAAAATGCTACTTCCTCATTCCGTGGACATTGGGATTATTGGACATGGGTAGATCACACTTTAAAAATGTGATTCCCCTCTCCACTCTACAGTTCAGCCATGACTCACCAGGGACTGGGTTCTATTTAAGGTGGTCTTATGAGTGACAGCACTCACATGGGGGTCTTTCCTTCCCCAAAAAAGAAACCCTTTGTCCAGTATAACGTGTACACAATTGCATATCTAGTTACGAGTCTGAAGTTATTTTAAATCCACAAACTTTTTCTAGTTATATTGTTTTTGCGTTCTAAACCTCAGTCCTCAAATATCCCAAGCTATCCTCTCAAAACCTATAACTCATGATGAGCAATCAAGAATTTTTATTTGTAAGTAAAGAAAAACTCACACAAAACCAGCAATGTTGCATCATTGGGGTTTGCTCACTGAATGTAGTAAGTGAAATATCTGATCTGCTCTGATCTGACATGGATCAACATGAATTTATTATGTCAAGCAATAATGCAAAGACACAAGGCCTGGTGTGGACACATGAAATATAGGTAAGAGTTCAAGCTTTGCCTGCCAGAGACTCTCATGGGTCTGCTAATGGCAAGCCAGTTAACACTTGTGAGCTCTGGGTTTCTCTTTGGCCAGTGAAAGATGGTTGCATAAAAAAAATAATGGGTACGCAAACTTGACACTTACATGTGAACTCAGAGCCAGTTTATAGAACAGGTTAAGGATCATCCTAAAGATGACTTAAGGCCTGGCCGGCAACGCCTGCTCACAAGGTTCCATTGCCAATATACCACAGCTACAGCATACAGCTCAGTGCACAACTACCTGTGACTAATCACTCATCGATAGAACTTTACAAAAAATTAAAAAACACGAACCCCCTTTTCCTGATGAAATGCTTTGATTTGTCTTGTGGCTCATGAGACTCCATCAGCACTTGTAGACATTATGAAAGATTCCTCACATAAAAAATGGCCAATGGTCCTCATTTCTACCTGCACCTCAATTGCGGTTCTTGAATAAAGATTATCAGTAATGTGTAACATCATTTGAGTGGATGATGAAGTGGCTAATTCTGTACTCTAAACTAAACAGAAACCAGCAACTGATTTCAACATAAACTAATAAAATATGACCACATAATACAGCTCTTAATACCATAATCTCTGGACACACACCTAGGTCTGAAAAGGTAAAAGACCAGTGCTATGCAAAGACTAAACTAATCCATCAAACCAATCCCTCCTCCCAGATGTTTCCATTTATGTTACTCGTTTAGCACTAAGAGTAAAGAACAGGTAAATATCTATATTCTGAGGATGATATTATTACCATAGTAGTTTGATTATACATATTTTACACACACACAAACCAATCAGAATTGGTTTTTACACCCTTTCAGATTACAACACTAATGCCATTCCTGTCATATGAACTGTTCAACACAAGGTGCTTATCACATTTTTAAGAATCCGCTACTCTCTCTGGGGGGGGACTGTACTGGTTTGTGTAGCAAGAAATGACAACTCCTCACCTCAAGGATTCCATACAAAGTGCCATAGAAATCAAAGAACTGGTAACATTTCAATGCAATGCTGCTGCAGCTGTACAAGAAATATCACTTCAGGTTGAAACTCAGACCAACTGTTGTGAAAGCTGGTACTGAAATGAATCTTACAATATTATTGAAACATAAAAACACAAAACACCTTGGGCAAGTTTGTCAAAGCACCAAGTGATTCAAGAGAATATTCCCAATTAGGTGCTTCTGAAAATTCTACCTTGCTATTGTTTCTTAGCAACATTAACTGGTTTCCATAAACTTAAAACCACAGAAAACCCAGGAAATACAAAATAAAGTTATATCTGAACATTCATCACCCCTTGCATATACACACACCATCCATTCCCCTAAGAAATAAACCTACAGGTATTAAGCTGTCATACAGATAACTCTGCCCTTAACTCTGCCCTTTATGGAACCCCATGAAAGAAAAAGTAATGCACATATCTCTTGGATGAGAAACAATACAAATATATTCAAGTCAGAACAGAACAAGGTTAAAGGTTCTGTTTAGAAAGAAAATTCTAGCAAATCCTTACCTTATGGCACTGCTATTGCACCACTATAAAGAGTGGTGTTTTATTGACACTATAGTTTGGGGGTGATTAAAAGAATTGAATGCTCCTTAAAGTTACCCCATTGACACCTGAAGAAAGCAATCCTTTTAGTATCTACAGATTGAGTTCAGGTATGGCAGTGAAGCTTCCTGAAACTGCCTCAACCCTGACCTGGAAGGAGCACCTCTCATGTCCAAGTTTTGTTTGGTATCCATGCCAATTCAGTCCTTGATCTGTGATTACACTGCCAACACAAGTATTCATTCGTGCCATTAATGATGGTGGCTTTGTGATCTGGACAGTTTTCAATTAGGAACTGATTTGAGACCAGCAACAAATGCTACATCAGCCACTAAACAACCATCAGATGGTTGTAACGTTTAGTTGTCTCCAGGATGCTTCATTTATTGTGAACGGCACAGTGCAATTGTGCAGATGAGGGGGAATTGTACAGATTTTATATCCATTTTAATTATAAAGCTTTAAATTCTGCAATGCATTTTATTTCTAGGCAAATTGTATGACATTAAAAAAATCTTGTTTCCAGGGCTCTGTGTATTGCTTGCTATTTTCTTTGTTTTCCATTTCATTCATATATTTTTATATCTCTATACCAAAGAGGGTCATTTCTGCCAGCTAAGCTCTTCTGGTAGCATAGCCTAAATGCCCCTCAACAGCCTATGATTTGAAGTGACCTTGGGACTACCTTTTCCTCTGTTCCCCAAGGCGAGTAAAAATCATAAAGTGTTAGCTGTAAGTAACTCTGGATTTCCTTGCTTTCGCTGGTTTCTCTGAGACTCTCCTGACAGAGATTCTTTAACCTTTGTATTTTACTATAAAATAAAGGAGAGTGAAGGACCTCTTCCCAAATAACAGCAGCAAAAAATCCAAGTGTTTCCTCAGTGACTCTCCCAATCAGCGTAATCACCATTTAATCAGAGTAATAGTCATGTATTTTCAATCCCTATAACATTCGGTAGATGAAGCGTCTAATGGTTGCAAAGAGTGGCAAGTTCCTTGCAAACCCCTTGCTGCTGCCTCCTTGCCTCATGACTGGAATGTTGATGATACATAGTGTTAAGTATCTGATCGTCCCTCCACTCAACACGGGCATCTTTGTAGCTTATGAGATAGAAACCATCACAAATGAAGAGCAGCAGGCCACCTACATCATTGTTTCAGCATCTTCCTTGGACTCTCCAGCTCAAACAATATATTTTTTCTACACATTGTTATTTCTTCTCTCGTGTGTGTGTGTGTGTGTGTGTGCGCGCGCTCCCCCTTCCTACTATGGCAGCAGTACTGAATGCTAACCAGTAAAAACTTGCTCATTTCTGCCAATATCTTTGAGTGCTTAGCATTGACAAGTTGTCACCTAGCACAGGAGTTGGAATACGCCATTGGTTTCATTTGGTGGACCCTGCAGCTATTCTAACACATCAGGGAATGCAAGTTCTCTAGTATTATAAAGTAGAACATCTGAAGTTATACACACAGCATGAAGTTGGAGATTTTGAAGTTTCACTCCTCAGAGCCATCTCTACTAATACTATATTCTTCAATAGCATCTTTCACTGGGGATCTCAAAGAACATTACAAAGGTAATTAAGTGTTAACAGACATGACAAAAACATGGAAAGTGTCTTTCCCAAGGTCACACAGTGACTTATCTGCATCAGGAATAGAACTGAGGTGTCTACTAACACCCTATCCCATATTTTAACCACTACATGACATTGCTTCCCCATATAATATTAGTACAGGAGTTATGCTATTACTAAACAATACCTACAAATAAGTTACTCTGTGTACACCACAGCTGTTGTGGGAACAAATAGTTGTTTTAAGTGATTTTGTTTAAATATATGCCACGACACACCAGTCCAAAGTGGATGGGCCAAATTAAGGCCCTGATTCAGAAAAGTTATTAAGAATGTGCTCATGTCCCATTGACGTCAATGGAAGTACTTGTGTGCTTAAATTTAAGCACATGCTTAAATGTTTTTAAAGTAGGGATGGAATTATTTGCATGCTTAAATTTAAGAACATGTTTGGGAGCATTTACTGAATCAGGACTGGAGAATCAAAGCTTGAGAAAGTCTAGAGGGCTTAAGATGATGTAACCTTCTTCCAGTCCTTTTAACATGTAGAGTAAGGTGCACCAACTTCGGGGCCATCAGATTCACTTAAACTACACTACAGACAAACTTATCTCCTCACCTTAAAAATAACCTCTGAATTTGGCCTTCTGATCTAAGGCAGTCTTCTCATACACCAAAGAACAAGAAGAGAGCAGCAAAACAAACAACTGAACCATGGTGTAAGAATGCATAGATTAAAACTGGCTACTTGTTCCGTCTTATGGCAACTCAACAATCAACTTAAATTTTGTTGCACTAAGTGGGAGTAAGACAGTCTAAAGGAGAATGTGTGTAAAGGGAATCTAAGTTTTATCATCTTACTTGTGATCTCTGAAGTTGGCCAGGTGGCTCCAAGATACAAATTAAAAGAAAGACAGCATACTTCATTGTACAATATTATGAGAGAAATAACACCTCACATTAAAAACAAATCAACTTTGTGACTACAAAATAGATAAAGAAATCTAAATAAAATTTTCTAAAATAATTCTTCTGAGCAGATAATTTGGCATTTAGGTTACAGACCAAACTCGAAGAGTAAGGATTGCATTATTATATAAACCACTTAACAAATAATAAAGAATACAGTAAGTGCTAACTAATAATATGGTCAGCACTGAATAAGACACAAATTAAACAACTTCCCTGTCCTGAGGAGTTTGCAAACTACACGATGAGGAGATTGATAGTCTCTCCATAGTTAAGGACATTTCCATTATAAGGCAGAAATTCATCCACTTCTAACTCCTTACATTCAAATCCCTCTGTTTTCTAATTTTTAAGGTTAACTCTCAGGGTGAAGGAGAGGTGTTTTACTATGTTTGAAGGGAGTTCACGAAAGACTTAGCATAACAAACAGTACAATACCAGCTTTTGAAACACTGACAGAATGTATTTCTTTCCACCTTTTATATTGTTAATGTAATCAAATTTTAACTCACCTTTTGGTGGAGAACTAATATAGGTGAAGCATGGAAACCTATAACTAACTAGTTTCCTTATTTGGAATTTAAGAGCTTGCTCTAGATATTATGTGAAATCCTGGCCCCATTGAAGTCAACAGGAGTTTGGCCAGTTACTTCAGTGGAGCCAGGATTTCACTTGCTGTCCACTAATTATTTGAAGGGTGCTAGAAATGCATAGGACAGGTAATACAGATTACTACCTGTAGCTGTGTGGAGTATACATGCATGAGTAGTGTGATTTTATTTCTTTTCCATGTGACTAGGCAGAAGACTTTTCTTTTCCTTTTGTAATTACCTGGCGTAATTCTAAAACCTGTGAATCTTACAAAGCAACATTTAAAAATCCACCTAAAAAGGAGCATATTTAATAGCAAATACCTAAATACCAAGCAATCCAGAGGGGGGGGGTCATGAATTAGGGATTGAATGCTAAAAAAATATCTTCTTTTGTTATTATAAATGAATTGTGTATTTGTTTGCAAAAGGTTGGACAGCGTGAGCCAGAACATTACTATTACTAACAGTTTCCTCAATGGCCCTGATTCAACAGAACACACAAACACATGCTTAACTTTAAAGGCTTTCTTTAGCCACATTGACTGTAGAAGCTATGGTAGGGGCAGGAAGCAGATTAACCTGCAGAGCTTCTCAGCTCCCAAAGATTTTTCTGCAGCACCGCTCCTTTCTCTCCAGATTCCCTCACTCCTTGACTCCTGTTCCATTTTTGCTCCTTCTAAAACATTACTAAATTAGGTAATTAGAAGTGCAAGTACTCTGGTTTGAGCCTCTGATTTCCACAAATTCATTAAATGAATGGAAATTATACAGAAGCAGATGTCTATACCTTGCAGGTCAGTGCCCTGTTGGAGAAGAAATCAGTGGTGTAGAGTCTGGGTATTTTCTTAGAATAAATTATTTATATTTCATCAAATGTTCTTGAACAGAGGTGGCCACAAACGGAACACATACAATTCCTTCCCGCTTGGTTCCTAGGGGCCAACTGTGATTTGATTCTAGATAGCAAGACTAAGGATACATCTACACTTGAAAGTTGTTGCAGATTGTGTGTATCCAAAACAACCGTTGCGTGAGCAGTGGAGCCGCACCACATTGTTATCACAGATTAAGCCACGTCCCTTTGGAATCATTGCATTCAGAAAGTGCTGCATTGTTTTAAAATAAGTGCTCAGAATGCTGAGTGGACAACCCATGGGGTATGCGCTGCCATTAGGCTCTGCGTATTCTGGGATTTTCCTGAATGCGTGTTGAGGGATACCTACCAGAAGGCATTGGAACTGAGACTTGGGTCAAACTAAATACTATTTCCTATTTTCCTTCTCATTTCATCCCATCATCTGTCTTGTTACAACAGAGCAAACTGTGCTACTGCTTGAAAATGCTCATACAAAAAGAAAACTGCATCATAAAACTAACTACAAATAAAGGATTGCCTCAAAGACTGTGTACTGCTGTTTTAAGACTATACCACCCACACGGTACCTCCTACCATTACAAGATGTATACAAAAGAATATTAATTCAAACTAACTTAAGTATTTAAAAATGAAGGCAATTAACACTGAAGGGAAGGTAGAAAAGTAGTCAGATACCCACGTATTTCATACATTCTCAAATTCACAGGTGAGAAATATTGGATTGCACATTAAAATGACAACAGCAAAAACAAGCTGAGTTGAAGCCTGGAGAGCACAGCCTACACAGGTGGTGCACATAGGTGTTTGCAAGGGACACTTTCCCGTATGCTTCCCTGGAGCAGCCGGAAGGAATTTATGTGGACAATACAGGGGTTATAGACCACCACCACACATGTAACTGTGTACAGTCGCAAGTATAGACGGACCCCAAAATACACAGGGTTGGAGTCTGTGGGCTTAGTGGAGGAACTGAGTTTCAAGGAGGGAAATAATGTGCACCAGGAGAAGGAGGACATTCCAGCATGGAAGAAAACATATGAGTGGGAGAGTAGAAGAAACTAAGGCCCAGTTCTGCAAGCAGCTCCACACAGGCAGAAGCTGACACCTGCCCAAATGCCCAGAGCCCCAGCACAGTCAATAGCGCTCTGCATATACCCAAGGTTTCACCAAGGCTGAGCAGCTTGCAGAACAAGAGGGTAGGGAGGAGGTTTTCATTAGAGAAGCAAAGGTAGTGTGAGGGTAAGAGAGGAGAGGAGAGGTGTAGGGCTGGATGGAGTTGTACAGAGCTTTGAAAGCAAGGACAAGATGTCTGAGTTGGATATGGAAGATGGTGAAGGGCTCCAAAAAGGGGGAGCCATGTAGTTTAAGTGGGTGAGGATGGCAATTTTAGCTGTGGCACTATTCTGAATAGATTGCACTGCAGCAAAATGGGAATCAGGGAAACTAGAGAGAAGGCGGTAGCAGTTGTGAAGGCAGGAGGTAATCAAGGTACAGATGAGCATTTTAGCTGGAGAGACAGAAAGGTCTCTGAAGGGTCAGTTATCAGAAATATTGTGGAGAAAGAAATGGCAGGATTTCTCATAAAGGGTTATGATAATGAAAACACTGACAGGCCCTTAACTATGGCAGCCCTGCTGGGTGCCTGCAAAATATAGCAGATTTTAATTGCTTATGCATGCAACTTACATCAGTGTTCCAAGTCACAACCCTTTTTAGGATTATTCAGTTTGACCACAGATCAGGAGGAAATCATAAAGTGTCACGCAATTGACCTTGTCCCCAGAACAACCTGTGTTATTTTCTTTAATAGTCAGTATTTAGATTTTAATACAAACTGATAGATGGACAGCAGCTAGATGAGGGCGGGGGGGAAGAGATGTTGACAAAAAAGCAAAGACAGGGCTGACAGAATGAGGAATAGACAAGGAAGTACCTGAACAGAGGGAAGCTGATATTTCGATGCAGATTGCTTGGGAGAGGTTGAT
This sequence comes from Macrochelys suwanniensis, assembly GCA_033296515.1. Lineage (NCBI taxonomy): Eukaryota > Metazoa > Chordata > Testudines > Chelydridae > Macrochelys > Macrochelys suwanniensis. Next base: position 155,293,654 of record CM065775.1, on the reverse strand, counting down.
GAATGACAGGCAGAAAGAGAAATGGGAGTATGGAACTGAAGAAAAATAAAACATTAATGTTAGAAATAAAACCTGTTTTATTTTAAATTCCATTCTGACATTTTTCAAGTGGCATTATATAAAAGGCTTGATTCAGGTCCAGAATGCCTTGTTTTTCAGATGTTTCATTGTTAGCTGGGGGCTGGCGAAGGATATACATTGCTTCTCTTCCATCTGCTGTTCATTTTATAAACTGCAGTCAGAAGATGGTCATCAGTCAACACCCATGTTATTTTTTGCATGGTACAGTTGGAGTATTTATTTGGCAATTTCAACTACTGACCAAATGCCACCTTCATTTATACCTGTACCCACGCCCTCCCCCATTAAAGGGTTGCATAGAAGCACTGCACAGCAACCGGGGGTGGCTCCAGGCACCAGTGCAGCAAGCACGTGCCTGGGGCAGCAAGCCGCGAGGGGCGGCGTGATGGCTGGTGTGAGGGCAGCAGTCAGGCAGCCTTCGGCAGCATTTCTGTGGGAGGTCCGCCAGTCCCACAGCTTCGGCGGCGGGCACGTCGACAGCACAGGACTGGCGGAGCGCCCGCAGAAACACTGCCAAAGGCTGCCTGACTGCCGTGCTTGGGGCGGCAAAAATCATAGAGCAACTGGACACAATTTGGCCCAGGGAATGAAATGATCCAATATATATTCAGCATTAACACTTTCTATTCTTTGAACTACAAAGATATTTTTCCGCTGTTTCTCATTATTTACAGATAGATGTACATACTCATACCAAAAACTAGTACACAGATACCAAAACGGCAGTCCATTTATACGGAGCAGAACTAAGAAATGTATCGCATCATACATTTATAATACTACAGTACACTACAGGAACTGAATATATTTGGTCTCTGCTGAAGAGCTCATCACAGACTGTATCACTTAAGAGATATTTGAGGCACAGCTAAAATGATGTCTATAGTTACAAAGTTTCCTAATACTTTCCGTTATAACTTAAAAGCCCTATTTTCAGCTGCTTAGAACTTTGCCAAAAACTTTCAACATTTGGCCTGATATTTTCCATTCCTGTTTCTCGAGGCTGGTCACCCCCCATTCCCCAACACCCTCTGCAGCTGGCCCCCAAGTTTCAGCTAAAATGGATCAGCCTTTCCTGAGAATAAGGTTACAGGAAAATAGGTAGTTTTGCTAGTGTCAAAGGTTTTTTTCCCTCTTTCCTTTGAAGAACTCTAGCAACTTATTGCTTTGGAACAGGGACTTGAAATTTGGCAGTGGGACAATCCCAGCATCAGTGAATTGCAGTTTGCTGTCCCTATGAAAACACTCACAAATTTGGCCAAGTTAGAAGAATCTGAAAGTGGCGATTTGCACATGCTCAACAGAGCTGCTTAGAGCCTTGCTCCAAAAATCCTGCAACATGCCAGCTGCACTGAGCACACTCCCAGGCCCCACAATCCTTTCTATCTTTTAGGAACACAGCTAGAGCACTGACACGGTCCGTGACAGCACACAAGCTAGCACCATCACAGCAGCCCCTTTGGAACGAAAGAAGATAAACTGAGCTAGGAGTCAGGAGAACAGGAGTTTTATTCAGTCTTTCCACTAAATAGGGTTAAAGGCTGTTAAATGCACAGAATCATTATTGTTGATCAAGGCCTCATACCTCCACCTTAGGAGGCAGCCCAGTATCATTCCTCCCACCCCCCACCCCCCGCCCACCCCCCCACACACACACTTTAGAGATGGGTTAATTTAGAGGTTGTACATTTCACTTCAGGCAGAACTAAGAAAAGGATCCTGTCTGTAAAATGGCAGATTCAAGTCTGATCTGCTTAGCCACATTGCCTTTCAGAATGAACGCACCAACTCTATGTGCTTGGCTGTGCTGCCTGTCTCCACTAGACCATAATCTCTTCAGACACAGGAACAGAACCTAGGAATTCTGATTCCCAACATTTGTCTGCTTTCTACCAAATAGCTGTGCAACCAGCTGGCAAAGTGTGTCACATCCCTTTCTAGGGGCTTGTCCACAGACCAAAAAAAAAAAAAAAAAAAAAGCTTACAACTGCTACTAGTTCCTTCTTTAGCTCAAGTGATAGAGATCTGTACTGTGGATCTATGGGCAGGTCTTCACTACCCGCCGGATCGGCGGGTAGCAATCAATCTATCGGGGATCGATTTTTCGCGTCTCATTAAGACGCGATTAATCGATCCCCGATCGCGCTCCCCGTCGGCTCCGGAAATCCACCTCATCGAAAGGCGGAAGCGGAGTCGACGGGGGAGCGGCAGTGATCGACTCGCCGCCGTCCTCATGGCCAGGTAAGTCGATTACGATACTCCGACTTCAGCTACGCTATTCACGTAGCTGAAGTTGCGTATCGTAGATCGACCCCCTCCCCTAGTGTAGCCCTGGGCTAACTGAATTAAAATCTGCGATGACCTTCATGACATCAAGATTTCACATGTTGGCATGAAATTTATATTTTTCCAGATGTATTAAAAGAAAAAGAAAAAAGAAACCTAGGAAATTACAAAAACTATGTTGTTAAGTAAAGCACTAAAACGTTACAAAGTGGCAGGATTAAGATTGCTTATGCATCCTTAATTCTTTCCCCATACACGTAAACATTATGATGCAGTCTTCAGTTACATGATCACATACTCCTTGGTTCTACAAAACTCCTTCCTCATTCAGTGCACATGATAAGAAGAGAAAAGTTGTGCTTGTGTGGTTAAGGCACAAGACTAGGATTCAGGTGAACTGGCTTTTATTCCTGGCTCTGTTTCAGTCTTCTTATGTGATACTGGGCAAGATCACCATAATGCATATGCACAACGGGGTGGAATTAAAGTTGCAATGGCAACCTTAGTTCTGGTGTTTCCTAATTTTTGAGTGCCTGACTTTCCAACCTTAACATTCTTTTAATGTAGTTGTTTATACCCTTCTTGTTATAGAATTGCTCATTGCAAATTGCTTGGAAAATCCTTTAATGTATACAGCCTACAAAGTAGCCCCTAAGGGGTATATGTGCTATAAAGACGCTGCTGATAGATATTCCAAAAGAGATCCCCTCTTGTGTTTCCCCAGGTGAAAGGAGTTTCTGGAAAGAGAAAGAAAAAAATATAGGTATGTGTATGTATATTACATAATAATAATTTTATACATCTTTTCCACAGTGGAAAATCCCAGGAAAATCAAACACAATATATTTATTTCAGACAACAGCAGTGACAGTCACACCATATCTGAATAAAATTGCTTAGCCTTCTTGCTGGCTCTTACTATTTCCCTGAAGAACTTACATAGAAACACAGACCAAACTTGTTACAGCAGGGATAATCCACAGCCCCAATTTTCCACCTACAGGTCACAAGTAACTTCCATTGCAGATGGAAAAATTGGGCCCCATTTATTTTAGGTTAGGTCAGGAATGGTCTTGCCCCTTATGCATCTGCTCAGATAAATAGAGGGCTATAAGGTGCCCCTTTACTCTCCTGGGACTCACAGCATGGGGAGATGGAGATGAATAATGGCCTCCATGAGGGCTATTACTCCCACCCTTCTACTCAGATGGGTGGGCAGGCGTGGGAAATGGGCAGAGCCTTGACTCCAGATATACCCACACAGCCAAACACACAAGGCCAGCACAACGGAGCCAGCCCAGAAGGGGGATGTAATCTTCTAGTGTTATAGACCAGTAGTAGATTACTTCCCTCCCGGAGCAAGAAATGGGGATTAGTGGAGAATCTCCAAAGACAGCAGAGCTACATGATGTCTTATGCTCAGGGCAGATGTTTAAATCACAATCTAGTTCTTAATTTTCAATAAACTTGGAGATGATGCATCCCTTCTCATTCACAATATTTTCCCTGGGCCTTATTCAGGGAAAGATCCTGAAAGTTGACAGAGATTTCCCTGTATTGAGTCAGATCTATGCTTGCTGATACAGCTGATGCTGGCTCTGAGGACACTTAACATGCCAGATTTACTCTCCAGTCTCAGATGCCATCATGTTACGCTTATAAGAAGCGCACAAGATTTATTTTTTTTTTAGGGGAAAGGCAATACGCTGCGTTTATTGGTGATACTACAGTTAGCATATGCATATAATTACATACACATACTGTTTTGCCAGTTGATGTTATAGTTAGTAGTTTAGAGCTTAGATTAATTTAGTGGCTAGCTAGGTTGATTATGGGTAGGGAGCAGCCAGGTCCTGTTGGTCACAACACAATGCTTTGGGGAAGTCATGGCAGGACAAACCCAAAATTTTATGGCAAAGCACCCTGTTTATATAGTGATTTTTGTTATTGGGATTAATGAGTTTTGCACCGTTATGCTGTAATTAATTGCCGTTTGATGAGTGCTTGTTTTTGTAAACTGTTTTTTTTTATTTTGTGTTTTTATTCAGAAATGGAGGCTAGCAAAATATGGTCAGATCATACATCAATACATTTAATGCATGCTACATTGTTATTCTTTATTCTAAATTATACAAAATACAAACAAAATCCTACTACTACAATCACCATCCTCTATAGACACATACCTGGCCCATCAGCTCTAAGGATTAACAGCCTGAAGCACATTCTGATTTAGAGTAAGCAAAATTCATACCCTACCTGTAGTGGAACATTTTAAATACTAGATTTTATATTTGAAAATATTACATTTTACTCAACTAATTTTAACATGAAATTCATGGATTGGTAAGAAGAGAGTGGAAATCTTGAGGAGGCACCACTGAACAGTTAAGTGGTAGCAGAACTACAATACAATTTGCTTCCTATTTCACTATCCATAAAAGAAGTCTGTACTGTAATGCTGGCTCTAAATACAGTCCATACTACATTTTCAGCTTTTCTACGTAATGAAAGTATGCTCTGCATAAAAGCTAGTTATTCATTTATTCCTTCCATTAGGGACTTCAATACTAAAGAGCCCAATTAACAACAAACTACAACAACAAAAAGGGAAATTATGTACAGTACTTTTTGTTTATTGCAAGGAGACAATCACTGAAAGATTATTATGTACACTGATTACAGAATTAGCACACTGCTGTTCTGTGGCTGGATTTAGGGCTTACACAGATCCATGCTGGAAAAGGACCCTTTTGAAATCACAAAGGGAACCATACTGGCCATAGTCCGCATTAAAAATCATAAGAACATAAGAATGGTCATACCGGGTCAGACCAAAGGTCCATCCAGCCCAGTATCCTGTCTTCTGACAGTGGCCAATGCCAGGTGCCCCAGAAGAAGTGAACCTAACAGGTAATGATCAAGTGATCTGTCTCCTGCCATCCATCACCACCCTCTGACAAACAGAGGCTAGGGACACCATTCCTTACCCATCCTGACTAATAGCCATTAATGGACTTAACCTCCATGAATTTATCTAGTTCTCTTTTAAACCCTGTTATAGTCCTAGCCTTCACAACTTCCTCGGGCAAGGAGTTCCACAGGTTGACCATGCGCTGTGTGAAGAAGAACTTCCTTTTATTTGTTTTTAACCTGCTGCCCATTAATTTCATTTGGTGGCTCCTAGTTCTTATATTATGGGAACAAGTAAATAACTTTTCCTTATTCACTTTCTCCACACCACTCATGATTTTATATATCTCTAGCATATCCCCCCTTAGTCTCCTCTTTTCCAAGCTGAAAAGTCCTAGCCTCTAATCTCTCCTCATATGGGACCCGTTCCAAACTCCTAATCATTTTAGTTGTCCTTCTTTGAACCTTTTCTAATACCAGTATAGCTTTTTTGAGATGAGGAGACCACATCTGTATGCAGTATTCAAGATGTGGGCGTACCATGGATTTATATAAAGGCAATAAGATATTCTCCATCTTATTATCTACCCCTTTTTTAATGATTCCCAACATCCTGTTTGTTTTTTTGACTGCTGCTGCACACTGCGTGGATGTCTTCAGAGAACTATCCATGATGACTCCAAGATCTTTTTCCTGATTAGTTGTAGCTAAATTAGCCTCCATCATATTGTATGTGTAGTTGGGGTTATTTTTTCCAATGTGCATTACTTTACATTTATCCACATTAAATTTCATTTGTCATTTTGTTGCCCAATCACTTAGTTTTGTGAGATCTTTTTGAAGTTCTTCACAGTCTGCTTTGGTCTTAACTATCTTGAGCAGGTTAGTATCATCTGCAAACTTTGCCACCTCACTGTTTACCCCTTCTTCCAAATCATTTATGAATAAGTTGAATAGGATTGGTCCTAGGACTGACCTTTGGGGAACACCACTAGTTACCCCTCTTCATTCTGAAAATTTACCATTTATTCCTACCCTTTGTTCCCTGTCTTTTAACCAGTTCTCAATCCATGAAAGGATCTTCCCTCTTATCCCATGAGAACTTAATTTATGTAAGGGCAGGTCTTCACTACCCGCCGGATCGGCGGGTAGCAATCGATCTATCGGGGATCGATTTTTCGCGTCTCGTTAAGACGCGATTAATCGGTCCCCGATCGCGCTCCCCGTCGGCTCCGGAAATCCACCTCATCGAAAGGCGGAAGCGGAGTCGACGTGGGAGCAGCAGCGATCGACTCGCCGCCGTCCTCATGGCCAGGTAAGTCGATTACGATATTCCGACTTCAGCTACGCTATTCACGTAGCTGAAGTTGCGTATCGTAGATCGACCCCCTCCCCTAGTGTAGCCCAGGTCTAAGAGCCTTTGGTGAGGGACCTTGTCAAAGGCTTTCTGGAAATCTCTTGTCCACATGTGTGTTGACCCCTTCAAAGAACTCTAATAGATTAGTAAGACATGATTTCCCTTTACAGAAAGCATGTTGACTTTTGCCCAACAATGTATGTTCTTCTATGTGTCTGACAATTTTATTCTTTACTATTGTTTCAACTAATTTGCCCGGTACTGAGTTAGATTTACCGGTCTGTAATTGCCGGGATCACCTCTAGAGCCCTTTTTAAATATTGGCATTACATTAGCTATCTTCCAGTCATTGGGTCCAGAAGCTGATTTAAAGGACAGGTTACAAACCATAGTTAATAGTTCCACAATTTCACATTTGAGTTCTTTCAGAACTCTTGGGTGAATGCCATCTGGTCCCAGGTGACTTGTTACTGTAAGTTTATTAATTAATTCCAAAACCTCCTCTAGTGTCACTTCAATCATTGACAATTTGTCACCTACAAAAGACGGCTCAGGTTTGGGAATCTCCCTAACATCCTCAGCCATGAAGACTGAAGCAAAGAATTCATTTAGTTTCTCCGCAATGACTTTATCATCTTTAAGTGCTCCTTTTGTATCTTGATCGTCCAGGTACCCCACTGTTTAGCAGGCTTCCTGCTTCTGATGTACTTAAACATTTTATTATTACCTTTTGAGTTTTTGGCTAGTTGTTCTCCAAACTCCTTTTTGGCTTTTCTTATTACATTTTTACACTTAATTTGGCAGTGTTTCTGCTCCTTTCTATTTACCTCACTAGGATTTGACTTCCACTTTTTAAAAAAAGATGCCTTTTTATCTCTCACTGCTTCTTTTACGTGGTTGTTAAGCCATGATGGCTCTTTTTTAGTTCTTTTACTGTGTTTTTTTTAATTTGGGGTATACATTTAAGTTGGGCCTCTATTATGGTGTCTTTGAAAAGTGTTCATGCAGCTTGTAGGTATTTCACTCTATCCACTGTGCCTTTAAATTTCTGTTTAACTAACCCCCTCATTTTTGCATAGTTCCCCTTTCTGAAATTAAATGTCACAGTGTTGGGCTGTTGAGGTGTTCTTCCCACCACAGGAATGTTAAATGTTATTATATTATGGTGACTGTTTCCAAGCAGTCCTGTTATAGTTACCTCTTGGACCAGATCCTGCGCTCCACTCAGGACTAAAGCGAGAGTTGCCTCTCCCCTTATGGGTTCCTGTACCAGCTGCTCCAAGAAGCAGTCATTTAAAAGATCAAGAAATTTTGTCTCTGCATTTCGTCCTGAGGTGACATGTACCCAGTCAATATGAGGATAATTAAAATCCCCCACTTTATTGAGTTATTTATTTTGATAGCCTCTCTAATCTCCCTTAGCATTTCATCATCACTATCACGGTCATGGTCAGGTGGTCAATAATAGATCTCTATTGCTATATTCTTATTAGAGCATGGAATTACTATCCATAGAGATTCTATGGAACATGTGGATTCATTTAAGATTTTTACTTCATAGATGCATATATTCATAGATTCTAGGGCTGGAAGGGACCTCGAGAGGTCATCGAGTCCAGCCCCCTGCCCTCACTTCATTTGATTCTACACTTTCTTTCACATATAGTGCCACTCCCCCCACTCCTCCGCATGACCTGTTCTGTCCTTTCGATATAGTTTGTACCCTGGAATGATTGCGTCCCATTGATTGTCCTCACTCCACCAGGTTTCTGTGATGCCTATTATGTCAATATCCTCCTTTAACACGAGGCACTCTAGTTCACCCATCTTATTATTTAGACTTCTAGCATTTGTGTACAAGCACTTTAAAAACTTGTCACTGTTTATTTGTCTGCCCTTTTCTGATGTGTCATTCTTTTTTATGTAAATGTTTCTCGTCTGATCTGGCCCCTACTTTATCCTCTTCCATCCTCTCCTCCTGACTAAAACCTAGACAATCTCTATCAATAGACTCTCCTCCAAGAGAAGTCTCTGTCCAATCCACGTGCTCCTCTGCAGCAATTGGCTTTCTCCCATCTCTTAGTTTAAAAACTACTCTGCAACCTTTTTAATGTTAAGTGCCAGCAGTCTGGATCCACTTTGGTTTAGGTGGAGCCCATCCTTCCTGTATAGGCTCCCCCTATCCCAAAAGTTTCCCCAGTTCCTAATAAATCTAAACCCCTCCTCTCTACACCAGCCACACATTGAGACTCCGAAGCTCTGCGTGCCTACCTGGCCCTGCGCGTGAAACTGGAAGCATTTCTGAGAATGCCACCAAAGAGGTCCTGAATTTCAGTCTCTTTCCTAGCAGCCTAAATTTGGCCTCCAGGACATCTCTCCTACCCTTCCCTATGTCATTGGTACCTACATGTACCATGACCACCGGCTTCTCCCCAGCACTACTCATAAGTCTATAGTCTATCTAGATGCCTTGAGAGATCTGCAACCTTTGCCCCAGGCAGGCAAGTCTCCATACGGTTCTCCCAGTCATCACAAACACAGCTATTTATGTTTCTAATGATTGAATCTCCTATTACTAACACCTGCCTTTTCCTAATGACTGGAGTTCCCTCCCCGGGAGAGGTAACCTCAGTGCGAGAGGATACCCCAATATCCTCTGGAAGGAGGGTCCCAACTATGGGAAGGTTTCCCTCTGCTCCCGTTGACTGCTCTCCTTCCCTGCTCTCCTTCTCCTTCCCTGGGAACAAGGAACATTGCCTCTTGCTCGGAGGCACAAATACACAAACATAAGTGGGCATATGCAGAATTCAATTCTGCTCACACACCTGTATAGATCAGGAATCACTCCACTTAAATCAGTGGATTTAAACTGATGTAGGTAAGAGGAAAAACCAGGCCTGTGTCATTTTTGTGATGATCCAAAAACTGTTAGAGGGTCTTGTTGGGGGCTTTTTTCTATCATAACAAAATCAAAATGAAGAAATTCAACATGTGCAGGAGCTCTTCTAAATATTTCCTACAGCAGGATTGTGTGTTTTGTCCCATCCCTAAAATACCAGATTCAGTGATGTCAATGGGAGCTTGGTCATTGATCTCATTAGGATTAAGATCCCACCCCAATGGCAATATTTGTGTTTGAGGCACTGAGACACTCCAAGTTTTTCCAAGATGAGAAATAAAGGGGCGGGGAGAGACAAAGAAAGCAAAGTGGGGAGCAGAAACAAGTGAGCAACAGAACAGTTAGTGCCAAGATCCTGGTTAACAATGAGCACAACCAAGAAAGGAAAGCAAATCTTCAGATTTGAAAGAAAGTAGGACAAAAAGGCAAATTAATGTCATAATTAAAACAGAGCCATAGAGAACAGCCAGCGTCCATCACCACCATCACTAGATGCAACGTAACAGAGAATTGGAAGAGATGGGAGCATGTTTTAAAATTGTTACAAAGGTTTAGAGACAGGTAGCAAAGATATGAAAACAATATCATGTTCTTCAAGTGTATAACACCACATTAGCAAAGAAAGGAAACGAGACACTCATCCTGCACAAAGTCTTAATGTTTAGGAGCAATTGCAATCCTAAACAGAACATTGTTTCGGAATGGAAACACTTTTGGTCTCATCCTAATTTGTGAGCAAATGAGAGAGAAAAGATTCTGTAACAGATTTGAGACTGAAGCCACAAAACTGAGCCTGTGAAGACTGAAAGTGATCTACTTATAGAGAAAAAAAATGTGTTTAGCGTAACTGGTAGAAGACCGGAAGAAAGCCTATTTTAAGAACCTGCTCTGTGTTTGCCAAGAGCTAGAGACATCTGCAGGGCCTCAAAAGCTACAAAAATCACAAATAAAAATAGAGGCCAAGCAAATTACTGATGAGCTTGTATGGGCTCTTAAACACAATGTTAGCATCGCATGTTCAGAATCCAGCAGCTATGTGAGAGCGGGCACAAAGCAACAGTCACCTCTGCTCCCCCTACTGAGAAAGAGGAAACACCACCACCACATCACTGAGAGCCTATGTGGAAAAGCAAATCATTTCCCAAACATCCAGAGTAACAAATCCAACTAAGAGATAAAAACAGACTGAAACAGGAGTGCTAATCTATCCTGTTTGTAGGAGCAGTGGAGCAGGTCACAAAAGTCACAGCTAACCCAGGAGAAGCTTGGATTCCACACTGTTTGTAAGCAATTTATCTATAAATTTTAAACTTGATGTTGGGCCTGAAGTGAACAAATAGATACCAGGTCCCATTCAAATAAGACAGACAGTTATAGCAATAGCATTTGGTGGTTCCAGGACAGAATCTGAAGAAGTCACCCTGACAGTAATGATAGCCAAGGACAAAGCTAATAAAGCTGATTAAAGAATAGAAAGTCTTTTCTCTGAACATTTTCCTTTTGTTTTGGAATTTTTCAGTCTAAGGAAACAAAATGAAAAATTTTTGCTCTCTTACCAAAAAAAGAAAGAAAACGTTGTGATTTCCCCTCCCATGTTCTTTCATCTTTCTCTCCTTTCTTCCTCCCCACCCCCCACAAAAAAAATCCCAACCCCCAAAATGTTTTGGGTGTCAAAAACTGAACACATTCTAAGATTGAGGTTTCCATAGACCAAAATAAAAATCTTCCATGAATGTTTGTTTTGGTTGAAAAGCCATTTTTGTCCAAGAGGAAAAAAAAAACATGAAAAATTTTCAACCAGCTCTAAAACACTCAGTTCTTCAACACGAGAAGTATCTACAATGCCAGTAGCACTTGGAGACATTTGCAGTGATTAAAAACTAAACAGAACAGGAGCAGGGCACATTAAATTTCCCAATGCCAAAGAATTGATTGCACAATACCATAAAGTAGTGGGGTGCACCCTGTACGGCGGCATGGAGGAACATTCGGGGGATGCAACAGACCAGGCCAGCCCCCACAGGGGGCAGGGAGTGAGTGCCATCCAGCCCCACCCCAACTCTGCTGTTGCCCCGCCCCCAGCTGCAGCCTCAGCTTCTGCACCTGGCCCTGGCCCCAGCCTCAGCGCAGGTCTGCACCCAGCTGGGATCTCAGCAGCCAGCCCCCATGGCAGCTGCATTCCCAGCCCCAGCCACGACTCCGTTCCCAGTACAGGGCCAAGGCTGGGAGAGGGGGCAGGGCCAGGAGTGGAACTGCACCTAGCCGAGGGCCTGGCTGCTGGTCCCCACTGTGGCCTGGCTGCAGCCCACTCCCAGCCCCAGTCTCTGGCCCCAGGCCCAGACCCACCCCCAGCTGCAGCCCCAACCTCAGCCCCCTTACCCCATCCGCATCTCCCAGCTCCGGGGGAGAGGGGGCACATGGACAGGGGTAAGATGGGGCATGACCCTCAGTAGTTTGGGGACCACTGCCATAAAGCCTTCCAGAGACTAATACAATTCTATAGTCTATATCACATCTACATGGACTCAGAAGCCATATTTGTTATACAAGGATGCAGGAATGACTATTTGTAGTGACACATTCACACCTGAGTGATCACTTAAGTAGCTGGCAGGACCATAATAAGTCATCTTTTTCTCTCAGTCAGAGCTTCTAAAATCTCTAAATCCTAGTAATCTGAGGGGACACCAATCATGTTACAATCTTCTGAAGGCAAATTCGCTAAAAGTGTATAGATGAGTAAGGCATGCAAGACACTTGTATGAAAAAAGCACTCAGAAATTAGTACCAGATACAGGCTGAGCTGATGGTAAAGCCCGAGCTTCAATGGGATAAATGCCATTGATACAGAGTGATGAAGATCAAGCAGCCATTGCTGTATCAGACTTACATGTTTCAAGACTGGTAACAAGGGCAGCCTTTGCTGGGAAATTGTACAGTAAATATTTGCAAGGAGAGTGAAGTGAAAAGGGGGACCTAGTATACTGTCTCTTAAATTAGATAGTCATGACTAGACTCGCCATTCCTTCCACTGACACCAGGTTCTAGGTTGCTCAAAAGAGGAGGCCTATGTCACAAAGCCGTAAAGCAGATATGTGGTTTTAGTTCTGTTAGTACGTTATTATTATTTCTCATTTGTATTATGGTAGCACCCAGGAGCTACAATCAGAATCAAGGCCCCCTTTTGCTGACCACTGTACTTATAAAATATTGTACTGCATTTGTAAAATAAAAGATAATTACTAAACCTTATGGGATTGTAAAATGCTAATTTTCAAGTTATTTTTCCTAAGCACTAGCGCACACACAAAGAATAACCCTTGTGGTTACCACATCACGTTAGAAAATTCAGATCATGTGCAAAAATGGAAGGGAGGGAACATGCAAAACTGAGTTGTCACAGTCCCATAATGCATTCTGGGAATTATACTCCAGTGTGATTTTAAATTTTGAAGAGCTAGAACAGTGGGATCCAGAGGAGGAGATAATCGGGCCAGCTACTCCAGAATAGGGAAGAAGGGTTGTCTCTAGAAGAGGCCGGGAAAATAATTTTGGGGGGCCAGTGGGCCAATTCAGTCTATTCTCCTGAAGAGAGAGAGTGGAAGATGTGTTCTTCAGTCATGGCAATACCTGAAGATGCTGGGGGCATGAGGCAGGGGAACAAGGCTTGCTAGAAAGCCTCCTTAAGGTGCCTGAAAGGCCCAGTGAGACTAGAGGACTGCTTTCTGAAAGCAACATTGGGATGTTGAAAGCCCCTCATGCTGCTTCCTGCAAGGAGGCCTCTGCAGGTAAGAAGTCATGGATCTGGAAAGTGGTGAGAGAGGAGAAGGGGTTGTACAATAATGTTGCCACTCCTCTCTCTCTCTCTCTCTCTCTCCTTAAGCAAATATTTCTTAACCTTCAAAAGGGGAATTTGTGGTCTTGCATACGGGATGAATTAAGGTTCAACAGGATTTTCAATGCTTCTGAACCAGCTTGGCCACCTCCTCAACTGTTTTGCATGCAGACTGAGTTAACAGCATACAAACTAAAGTTCCCTATGTCCGGGACTACATAAACTCTTGGGAGGCCAATCATCTGGTCTGCAAGACTTCCTTAATACTGCACAGCTTGCACTCTGGTGTACTTTCTCTTCCCCCAAGCACATAGGAGAAAGTCGTTCTTACAAGAGGTCAAGTCCCTCCTTTGTGATTCTAAGCTAGCTTCCTGATAGGGCCAAAGTAGGCTGGTATGTACAAGTGCTGCAGAACAGTCATGCACTGAAAGCTTTGCCGTAACCCTATTCATCGGGCTGCACAATGTGTAACTTGCCTATTTTCATGGTAGTGGTGGCTGCGTTGAGTGGGGGGGGAATCCCATTGAAAATGATAGTACATTTTCAGAAAATGTACTGACTGCAGAAAGCTGGAATATCATTACAGAAAATTCATGGCAGACTGTGGTGAGCATTGTAGTGCGTAACAGAATGTTAACACAGAAAAAATAAATCAGAGCTAAATCGTATAATGAAATCCATTCCGCACAGCTTTCTAACAGAAAGCAAAGGTTTCATTTTGTAGATTTAAAAACCCATTTCAGGGGTTACCATTTTAAGAAGGGGTGGGGAGAAAGAATGGGAATCACCATTCTGACCTTATTAGCCAATTTATCAGAAAATTTAATTTGCAAGTATGCATGTTGATTGAGTTCTTCTCTGGGCGAGTCAAATATCTGGAAAATATTTTGAGAGCTGGTGAAACTGTTGCTTCACCAGGTTACAGATCCCATGGATACTTTACCACTGGTTTTCCCCTTTCTGGGTGAAATCCTGGCCCCATTGGATATGTCTCCACCAATGTTCCCTCTAATTTTTGACAAGCCGTGTGCGCAAAAAATGTCTTCTGTGCAAATTTTTGACAGGCCGTGTGCGCAAAAAAAAATCTTCTATGCGAATTGTTGTGCTTCTGTGCAAATTTTTGTGCGCATGGTGTTTCGCCGTGTGCATGGGGTTTAGGATCTGTGTGCGCACGCACACGCGCACAGCTTAGAGGGAACAGTGGTCTCCACTGCTATTAAACACCCACGCTGGCCTGTGTCAGCTGACTCAGGCTGTAAAATTTCAGTGTAGATGTTCAAGCTCAGGCTGGAGCCTGCGCTCTGGGACTCCGAGGGACTTTCTGCTTCCCTGATTACAGTGTTTTAATATATATACCCTTTCACAAGGCTAATACTAGTATTGGTGATAGCACATCATACAAAGTACAATAATATACAGTAAGTGGTGTTTGCTTACATGTTAACTGTAATGACGTAGCAAAATGGAATGTGTTCTAGCCATATATTTGCAAGGAAATTGCCCTGTAGCTGTAAGATAATTATTATTTCCTCTCTCAGATCAGAATGTTGACTATATAGGGGTATATCAGGGCAGGAAATCACTCATTGCAATAGCTTTTAGACCGACTAGGCCTGATCCTGACTCCCTCCCACATTTAAACCTCTCATTGACTCCAATGAGTAATGCCCATGTGTAAGGACTGCAGGAATTGGCATGAATTAACTTCAGTGGAAGATAGGCATGAATTTTAAAAAGTGCTTCTAATCCTTTTGCTGCCCTCATGCTTTGTTCCATGCTGCCCCTAGGAATGGAATGATGCCCCTCACATCCAGTTTTCCAGAACCCCCTCCTTCTCCTTATTAAATCCCTCCCAACAACCTATTTCTCCCTGATGACCACAAATACAAAAGTCAATAGATTCAGAGGGGAAAAGGAGCTTATCTGCAGCAACTCCTCCCTGTGTCTTGTCACACCTTGCTCTTCTGTGTCTGTATTCTAGATTGTACACCTCCCCTGAGCCGGGATTGTCTTGATATTTATGTATTGAGCAATGCTGAGCATACTGTTAGCGTGTAAATATCAAATAATATTAAGGGGCATGAGATTTTGGAGGGTAAGTGTAATTGGAACGGGATCCAGCTTAAATTTCCATTTAAAAAGCAACTGATCATCTAAATGTGCTACATCCATGCAAATCTGATTGAATTCAGTAGGAGTTGAACAATTCCTACTTAAAGTAGTTAACCACAGCTTCATGAGCTGGGAAGAATTGCAGAGGAACTTTGTGCCATTAACAGTGTCAAGTAATTTATGTCTTTGTTATATACTTGGCCAAGATAGTAATTGTCTCCCCCTGACTGGGTCTCTGAAAAGCAATAACCAGTTGTGGGACTAAAAATATGGCAGAAACATTGTTGAATGTGTCAGAATATGGTTATAAAAAGTGATTTTTGGATTGGAAAATCATGATCGTTCCACTTACAGTGGTTAGACAAGTTAATTACATAGATACTCTGCAATAAACTACATGGTAATATCACAGTAACTCTAGTGGAAAGCATGGTAATTACACAGTTACTGAACTGAAAGGTTCCTAAATAGAAAAAGAGAGCTCCAAAAATCCATATAGATGTGAACAATTTAACCAATACTTCATTTATCTCCTGATGATTCAACTAGTGAGTATCCACCTACTTCGTATACAGGTATCTATGCAATTAGAGGCTTAACTTTAAGCATGTGAGTAGTCTCAGTGAAGTTAATGGGACTGCTCCTATGCTTAAATACTTTGCTGGACTGGGACCAGTGCACTCATCAGGTTCCAGGATCAAGCCCTTGGACAGCTCACCTCTCCTACAAAGCATTGCACCAGCTCACGTCTGACGGCAAGATAGGGGGAGATATGGTATGAATGGCTCAAGGAAGAAGGTGCAGAAAATGGTCCTGATATCATGTAAGGTTGGAATACTGTTCCATTTGATGCATCATGCTGGATTTAGGTTGAGCTAGACCAGATCATGTTTGGATTCAGACCATGAGCATGATTTTTCCCCACACTTACACTAGTTTTACACCAACATAACTTTAATTAACATCAGTGTAGTTCAGCAAAGCCCTAAATCTTTTCTGTTTCTGTGAGGCACCTTGCAAATACCTGAGTGCTTGACAAATAAATGCACAAATAAAATAGTAACAGCGCTTTTCAAACATTAAGCCAGCCTCACACCACCTGTGACAGGCAGGCAAGTATTTGCCTATCTCTGATGGGCATATAATTGCCTTTTCTGAAATGAAATAACTTGCCTAAGGTTACACAGCAAACCAATGCCAGAGTGGAATATAGTCCCAAATCCTACTCCTTTGCTCCAATCACTAGATGACACCACCTCCCTACAGGAAACTAAGGAGCAATGACTAATAAAGGTGTAATAAAGAAGTCGGATGTCCATTCACGAGTTCTGACTCTGTGTGGAGTCATTCTGTAGCTGAAGCTGAACTTTTACAAACCCCTGTGAGGAAAGAGAGTTGTTACACTGGATGCATACTATTATGGCCCTTTGAGGACAATGGGAATGCTTTGGGAAGGCAAGCCCTGATTGTCCTAGATGCACCATGCAAGGAGTTAAGAGTTTGAGTTCTCGCTTGCAGTGAGATACAAGTTGGTGTAAAAAGAAAACCTTCCAACATGGGCATGTGTATTTTTCTCCCATAGGGATTTCATTGTGTGAATCATAAAACATATCCTCTAAGGTTTTAAAATAACAAGTTGTCAGAATATATGGTGCTTTAAAGCCCCTATTTGGTCTCTTACAAAGTATTTCAAAAATTTAAGTCAGTCATTTTTTCCATTCCCTTTGGTTTTAATATTGTAGAGATGAATGGGTCTTCTTGGGAGCTGAACACTTAAAAATATTCTCTAGATAAACAAAAATGTGATGTGTGAATTCTAAGGAGTGACAATAGTTCTTTATGGTTCACTGTATGCAAAGCAGATCCAGAGCCCATGTACCCTTAAGTTTTCCACCTCCCCCCCATAGGGATCATTATAGCTTAATACTATATTGATAATAAACAGGTAAATGAATTCTCACAACCGAATAAGTCAGTAGTACATGAAGCTTTTGTGAATGTAGATGCAGTTCTTGCCATTATGTGCAATTAGAGCTCTTGAAAGTGCGTTGCCTGACTCTGTTGCCTGGTAACTGGTGCATCTAATTCTTCTTCTAAGAGGTCACAGAAATGTCAGAAAACCCATGTTGTAGGGGGGCGGAAATACCCCATCAAAATAGGAACGTAGATCAGCTAAAGAGAATATCATTTCTTCCATTAGTAGGTAGAAAAATAGTGATATTATTCGTATAGTCCCACAGTGATGTACAGTTTGAGAGTTGTGCCAAATACATAGCATGCTTCCTGCACCCAAGCTTTTATGATCTGCAAGCAGGCTAGCACAAAGAATGACACAGTTGATGCAATTCACAGTTGTGGTGGCAAGTGGCCATTATGGGCCTGACAAGAGCCCTTGGAAGTCAATGGAAAGACTCCCCAAAATGGTAAGGTATCATGGAACATATAAGGTTTAATGAGTGTGTGACAGAAAAAGCTTTGCAAGTGGTGATTGTGAAACTGTTCCAGGCCTGTGGGGTGGAATAGAGGAAGGCATGATGCTGAGAGTGAGCTAATGAAGCAGGGGGTGAAATTCATTTCTCTGCAGAGAGGTCCAGCACAGAATCCATGCCACAATGAAATCCCAAAGGGCACGGTGGAAAGCGATGCTTGTGAAAAAAGGTTTTGGATAGATCTGCTAATGTTTTAAGTCAAACTTGAAAATAAATTCCAATGATATGGAAGTAACAGTACATTATGCAGCAGGATAAAAAAAATTGAACAGCCACTGCAACAGGCAAAAAAGACAAGAAAAATGCAAGTTTGGGGACAGTAAATCCTATTTCATCTGTAGAAACAATTTACTTTTCATTTTTGTGGCATGCTTTGGCTTTCAATTTAAAAATATTTCCATCCCCTGCCTATTTCCAGGGTTTTCTTTTGAGGTAGTCAGTCTGTTGTAAGTGCACTGACTACCCATATTAAAGGGTGATATTTACTGTTGTGTAGAGGGCCAGGCCAAGGCTAGTGCACAGCGAATGCCCACTTAAACCCTGAAATAAGGTTTAAGTGGGAGTTCAGTGGTACACAGGCCTGATGCTGGCCTTCTATCCAGGAGTAAATTTCATCCTGTAACGTTCAGCTTCAGCAGAGGCTGCATTTCCTAACAGGCTTTCAGTTTTCAACAGAAAAAATATACTGCACATTTTCCTTACTGCACTTATCATAAAAGATTTCCTGGATGCATGAAGGCAGCTGCACATAAAATGCTTACACATTTTAAGGGGATTTGCATCTTGTAACTCAGCTGGAAGAGCACTCACCTATGAAGCTTTCAGAGACTAGATTCTAGTCGCTGCTCTGTTTTTGCCTTAATTCATTTCTTAAAGGGAGCCTGATTGGGATCTCACTTACTCTTATGTAGATCAGCATGCACATCGATCAGCACACCTCACTTAGATAAGAAACTAACATGGATTACAATAGTTTTCTATACAAGCTATGTGCAGGGCCGGCTCTAGGCACCAGCAAACCAAGCACATGCATGGGGCGGCACAATTCAAGGGGCAGTACTCTGACCCTTCCCCACCACCTTCTTCAGGCGACAGGGTGTCTGTCGTGTGCTGGGGGCGCCCTGGAGCCGCTGCGGTTCACGCCGCCGGCTGCAGGAGACACTCTGGCTGGGGGCCGCCCCGTGGGGTGCACGGAGCCACCTGCAGGTGCTGCCCAGGGGCTGCGGCAGGGCGGCCGGAAGCAGCAGCGGGGTTATAGAGGGTGGGGCGCTGCCGTGCAGGGCCCAGGCCACGTCCCGCTCTCCGGGGCTTCGCTCCCTCTGGGGCTGCGCTGCTCTGGCTCCTCAGGCCCCTGCCAGGGCGGTCCTCCCGGCTCCCGGCTGGTCCTGGAGGCAGGAGCCCCGGCTGGAGGGGCCCTGGGCTGAGGCACAGTCCGGGAGCCCCGCTGCTTACCCCGACCCTGCCAGTGCCAGACCAGCAGGAGGTGAGGGGGGAGTGGGCGCAGTCAGCTCGGGTAGTGAGGAGTTCAGGGCTGGGGCGGCAGGGGGTGCGGGTGGGGGAGGGCACTGGTGGGGGGAGTGAGAGTCCAGGGCTGGGGGGCGGCAGCCAAAATTTTTTTTTGCTTGGGGCGGCAAAAAACCTAGAGCCAGCCCTGGCTATGTGAACATATACCACTTGGTCTGTTGTGTCCTATGATGACTATCTGCAATTGTGCAGAAAAATGCAAAGGACATAAGGAGGGCCTTGTTACCTGCAGCACCCCCCCTCCCCCCATTTATTTTGTG
The DNA here is from genome assembly GCA_033296515.1 of Macrochelys suwanniensis. Taxonomy (NCBI): domain Eukaryota; kingdom Metazoa; phylum Chordata; order Testudines; family Chelydridae; genus Macrochelys; species Macrochelys suwanniensis. The sequence goes on along the minus strand of CM065775.1, from coordinate 155,273,898 downwards.
CACTAGCAGCCACTTTGCCTACTCACCATCCAACTGATATGCAGAAATTCAAACCAAGGTGTAAGAGAGAACATTAATTGCACCAATGTTCCATTTTGTCTTTTCCCAGAGACTTCTAGGTAATATATTACACAACATGCACCTGGTCTCCTAATTAGCTGATGGGCAAATGGGTTGTCAAGCTCCTTTAAACTTAGTTACTGATTTATTTAGTATGGTAAGCATAACGCAAAACAGGTTTTATTTTAGTCATAGAAAAAATGTGAAGATAAGAAATGCATATTTTGGAGAACAAACCAATGAAAACAGTGATAGATACTTAGTGGATTCACAATGCATTGCCCTTCATTACAAATTGGGTAACTGATACTCATTAGATCAAGATCATAGCTCACTTAGCATGTCAGTGCCTGGCTAAGCAAGTATTTTTTTGTACACACACAGAGGTGATATTTCACTGACTGCTACAGTTGTGCAGAGGATAGAAGTTCTGTTTCACAAAGAATTTCAAAATCTGGTTTTGTTCCGAATCAGAGGAAAAAATCCTAACCTTTGAAGTTCTCAAAGAAAATGCGGGGGGAGGGGGAGGATTTATGGGACAATCCAAACAAATCATTTTGATTTTTTGTGTGAAATAACTTTGATTGTGACTTTTATTTTGTATTATAATACCAAATTTTAAGAGTATGGAAAGTCATTTCAAAATGAAAAATAAAAAAATGTTTTATTCCAGAAATACCAAAACAAGACATTTTGACAATCAACCTCATCCCCCACCCCCAGTTTTCTTCTGAAACAAGATTTCAATGAAATTGCAAAATCAAATCTAAGCATTTTGATTTTGTCTGAATATAGTTCTGTTGAAATTTCTCCCACCAGCTGTACTGACTATCTAATTTGGTGTAGGCTGCCTCAAATGATGGATTTGTAGTATTTAACTTTAGCAGGAGGTTTCCTGTTACATATCTGTAGGTCTCTCATGCCAGCTACAGATCACCTTCAGGAACCTCTTGGTAACCTCAAAAGGTGCCTGCCGGAACTGCTTCCATTTTACAGGAGTGTGGCAAAGTGGACAATAAGTCCAATGCAGTTACACTGGTATAAGTGAGAAGAGAATTAGGCCAATGCTATTTATTGCATATATTTCGTGCTGCACTGTATCCACACCCCATATTCTAGCTTCCTTTTATGAAGAGTGAAAAAATATATTGTCAGGGAATGTAGAAGAAATAGAAAGTGGAACTTACCAAATGTTAGAGCCAATGTGATCCATATGAAATATGTACTTCTAGATGACTGAGCTGAAGAATTTATCAAGTACACTGTGTATTATTTAGTTTCTTTATTACTGAACTGGTGGGGGAAAGCAGAAAAAGCTTGGGTAAGGTATGGTTCAATATCCAAACTTTTGGAAGAGTATCTCATCTGAACCAAGCTGCCAAGTCTTGAGTTTCAGCCATCACTAGTTAGCAATGCATGCTGTGCCATAACTACTTCCCACAGATCCACTTCAATTTGACTTGAGCAGCGTACCAGAATTTGTAAGATGTAGATTAGATTGTACCTGGCATAATAAGCCACTGTTTACGACTGAACTTCAGTAATTTTCTTGCCAAGATGTTGGCTTGTCATGAGTTGTCACTGTAATGATTCTGCAAGAAGCATCAAACAATTGCAAAGATTTTAGGAAGAAAGAAATGCATACAGTACATTCTGCACTCAAGAAAACATACCCATCTTTATATGCACAAACTTTATTTCCTCTTGAAATGGCATGTACCGCTTGTGATTACACACTTATATAACCCTAGCTTTGTGCTACATGACAGACATAAAAAGAAAGGAAATCTGTTCTTGTGGTTAAAGCACTGGATTAGGATGCAGAGGTTCTAGGTTCAATTCCCAGTCTCTCTACACACTTCCTTTGTGAGCTTGGGCTAGTCCGTCACTTAGGCTCTCTGTATATCAGTTCCCTCATCTGTAAATTGATGATAATAATCATTGCATTGTCTATTTAGATTGTAAACTCTTCAGAATAAGGACTCCCTTTTACAAGGTGTTTGTACAGCACCAAGCCCAATGTGGTTCCAATCTCAGTTGGAGCATCTATGCACTATTAGGTAAATAATAATAATAAACGTCTCACTCAAAACAATGAGAAGAATAACTGATCAAGTAGTTATAGTATTTATAGCTCTTTAAATATATGCACGCGATTAAGTCATATACCATCCTCTATTCAGACTTCTTGGTTTGATATGTCTAATCAGGTGTGGCTAACAATTTTGCCATCCCAAGCAATTGCCGCCGGACTCGAACTGCCGCCCCATTCTCAATGCCGCCCCAAGCACCAGCTTGGAAAGCTGGTGCCTGGAGCCGGCCCCGTGTCTAATCAGACTTTTGGAATGTTTCACTGGATATTTTTATGTAGACTGTGTGAGATTAGGGTGATCCTATTATTCATGAGGTTGTAAGTATCCAGAATTAAACTAAGGAAGTTGATCATCCCAGCCTTAAAAGCATTTCTTTGTAACTCAGTCCCTCTGTAGGTGGCAGGTATTTGCATGGGATCATTGGTCCTGGTGACCTAAGTGGGAGTTTTGCCAGATCTTTGGACCAGGATTTGCCCAGAGATCATAGAATCATGGGACTGGAAGGGACCTCGAGAGGTCATCTAGTCCAGTCCCCTGCACTCATGGCAGGACAGAATATTATCTAGACCATTCCTGACAGGTATTTGTCTAATCTGCTCTTAAAAATCTCCAAAGATGGAGATTCCACAGCCTCCCTAGGCAATTTATTCCAGTGCTTAACTACTCCGACAGTTGGGTAGTTTTTCCTAATGTCCAACCTAGACCTCCCTTGCTTCAATTTAACCTCATTGCTTCTTGTCCTATTCTCAGAGTGTAAAAAGAACAATTCTTCTCCCTCCTCCTTGTAACAACTGTTTATCTACTTGAAAACTGTTATGTCCGCTCTCAGTCTTCTCTTTTCCAGACTAAACAAACCCACTTTTTTTCAATCTTCCCTCATAGGTCATGTTTTCTAGACCTTTAGTCATCTTTCTTGCTCTTCTCTGGACTTTCTCCAATTTCTCCACATCTTTCCTGAAATGTGACACCCAGAACTGGACACAATACTCCTGTTGAGGCCTAATCAATGCAGAGTAGAGAGGAAGAATTACTTCTCGTGTCTTGCTTACAACACTCCTGCTAATACATCCCAGAATGATGGCCACTTTTTTAAAATAAGGAAAAAGCTATCCTGAATACTTTTTGATTTCCAGGAAGAGTCACCATAAAATCTTTACATAAGTCACAGCCTAATTCTACCAATCTAACTTGTGTTGAATAGTAACTTGCTCCATACATGGGCCCATTGGTTCGAGCTCTTCAAGGGAGAAGATAGCCTTATCTGTGTTGAAGTTGTATCTGATTTGCGTCTTTAGTGATCAGCTCATACATTTTACAAGGAAGTATGACAAATACTTAAAGTTAAAAAAAAAAAAATTTTTATAAAAAAAAGCTTAGATGAAGTGGAGCAGAGTTTGTATCATTCTCCTTTCACCAAACCTGTAACATGCACAAGCCACTCAAACACAAATAATATTTTTCCACTCCAACTCCCCAAAACATTGTTATGCATTAGTGGGATAAGATTCATTCTTGCGCAAAGGCTCAGCACAAGACTTCTGTATCACTTAAAGCCTCAAAAGGAGGGCTGTGCTGACCCTTCATACAGGAGTAAATTTCACTCTAGTGATCATTGAGGGGTAAGGAAAGAGGGACTGTCTTTTTTTTTTTTTTTTTTTTAAATAATGAATGGCCCATTATTCCAGGGAAAGCTCAGAAACAAAAAGAAAAAAACAAACACACACAACATATGATTTTTACAGCCAATAATGTAAGCACGACACATGAGCAAATTGCCTGTGGACAGTGCATTCTTGGAAGATGCACTACTGAAGAACTGATTCCACACGTCTGGTTGGGAAATCCATAGTTCACCCACAGTTTTCTGCAGAACACTAACTTCCACAGGCCCTGCCCTTCCAACGAGATTACTCGGTGACATGCATCAGTGAATATTCCATGAACCCGAAGTGATTTTTTTCCCCATGCAAGGTGATTTGTCATACTGGAATAGCGGGGGGAGAGGGGGGTATTTTATAATTTTGAGAGGTAACCACTTGACATTTCCTCATTGATTTCCTACTGAAGAATCAGTCCGAGTTACTACTTGGACTGTGAGCCTCTCATGTACGTTTAGTAACTCTGATAATGGTAAGTCTTTTACTTCTCCATAAATATTGTCAGTGTTTCCTGTTAAGGATCCAGCCACAAGAAAGATATGATACCCTCCCCTGGATCTTGGTCAGCTGCACACCCTTCTTCTATAGTTTACATGCTGTATTAGTTCCAGGAAGAGCTGAATATATTTTGGTTTGTTTTACTATTTACCTTACAGTTTTGTAAACAGTTACGCAAGTGAAAATATAGCTGCTAAGCAAAGGTGTTGAACAGTGCTCACCATGACTGAGAACTGCAAGCCTTGCAAAGGGCACACAGATGTAAATACTTAGAAAGGAGTGTTCCAATGGGAGTCTGTCTTTGATTGGGCTCTGATCCAAAGCCTAACCTTTTCCCTCTCATACTCCCCTTCTCCAGTGTCAAAGATGCAATACCGCATTTTATGCATCTGACAGGAATTAAAGATAAATTTGGATGTGCAAGGGGGAAAACAATTTAGAAATGGGGGATATTAGCAACCTTCTGTGAATAGCTGCCATTTTGAATTCCAGCATCCATGCCAAAGCAAATATTTTTACATCAAATGCAGTATTGAAGACCCTCTGAGTTAGAAGTATTGTTGTTTTAAAGTTAGACAAAGCAATTGACCCTCGTTAACTGCTTATATGCTGCTAGGTAGACTTGTTACATGGGCTACAATGCTTCTCAAATGCTGCTCCATGTATCAGACACTAAGTTTAAACACCACCTTTCCAACTGTGTTCTAAAAAAAAGTCATAATACTGAGAACTGAACTTACTATGTGGCTATTTTGAAATCCAATCTCGCTCAATAAATCCTTCCAAGACCCAAAGCTTAGTCTTAGGAAAATCAGAAACTGCTTGAAGTGGGATGCAGTTGTAAATTAATTTTCTTCAGGAGGTGGGGGGGGAAAGGCACAAAAAACACACTACTTTGTATGTTTACTTTATAGAACACTGTAGTTATGTGTTTTTTTAAGAGCTAGAACAGATGAAAGCTTAAGTATATTAGATGCTCAAAAAGCACTTCAAAATCAAGCCTGAAATAGCACATATGAAAATGACAAATTTAAAGAGCTAATGACACCTATTTAAAAACTATCTTAATTAGAAGTGGTTATTCATTGATATACAGTATTGTGTATCTTCCCTTATTCATTACTAACGTTATGGGTAGCAAAAGAAGTTCTCAGGCTTATCATTGGACAAAACTAGTGAACATTTTATTACTAAAATTCAGAATTAATTTTGTCCATGTCACATAATTTTGCACTCCTATTTTGCCCCACAAACATAAGATGAAATGTTATATTAACAAATATGTAACAACTTAAAAGCGTCTCATGATGAATCTCTTCCCCATTTCTGCTTTTTGCCCATGTTGCTTATTCAACGCCTGCAGTCATGTTTGCAAGATCACAGCTGGTTGCTGTGGAAAGCTCAGACTCCGCTCATTGGTGAGTCTTCACAAATAGGCATACTCCTCAGGAAAATCATAGTGCATATAAGTTTATTGAATGGACAAACCAGGTCAATCATTAGAAGGGAGATACAATGGCAACTCACCACCTCTGCTATTGTTGATGTATTTATTACCTGTTTTAGAGAATGTGTAAACACGCCCCTAACTTCCTGGCTGAAAGTAATTCTGAGAGAAGTCCTTCCTATTTGTGAAGAGTTGCAATCTTCTTGCTACTCACCCAGAGACCCTTCAACACATTTGCTCACCGAGCCAGCAGTTACTCTCTTAGAAGATAAACAGAATACCGAGGAGAAAAATTCAACTGGCAGCCTGTAGCATTACACCAGAGATGAGTTTTCGCACCTTGATGAAAGTCTGTATTTTCAGTCAAGTATTTGTCTCCTGACACAAGTTCCTCTGTTCCTTCACCCATGCTGCTCTCTATTTGGGGAATGTCTTCCTTTGGCCCCATAGGACATGCAACTTCCTTTTCCCACTTCCTTTTTCTTGTCAAAGCTTACCTTGTCCATAGGGTGCCCAGATGTCCCAATTTTATAGGGACAGTCCCGATTTTTAGGTCTTTTTCTTATAAAGGCTCTTATTACCCCCCACCCCTGTCCTGATTTTTCACATTTGCTGTCTGGTCACCCTACTTGTCCAGCCATTTCTCAGACAACCACTCCTCTGATGATAATTTGAAAAATAATAAAACCTCAAAAATAATACAGACAATACTGGGCCATCTTCACAACTCCATAGCCTTGAGTGTGCTCCTCCTTCCCCCTTGTCAGATGTCTTTTCTATGGTCACTTTTGGCTCTGATCCTGCAAGCCGTTATGCATATACTTAATATTATACATGTGTGTAGGCCCACTGAAGATTCAGAAATTCACTGCTGTGAGGGGAGAGTGCCGTGTACTGTGGTTGCTACTCTAACTCTTCCCTGCAACATGCTACCTCCCTTACCATGGATCCCTATCAAGGAATACATGGGGAAAGCATGACAAGGTTCCATTGCCATACCCTCTGCCCATTTCTGTTAAATTTAGCTCCCTTCAACTTGTACAGAGGGGACCATCTACCCTTCTGGAAAGTTACTAATGTATATGTTAGAGGGGAAACTACAGGGTGCATTTTTAAAATGAGGCAAAAGATATAGGAATGGAGTCATCCATAAGCTTGCTAGAGCTTAGAACGCTCTTAAGCAGTCTGTAGACCCCCAGATTCAAACATGAGTCTCAGCAACTTTAGAAAGAGGTCTGTCTCGGTCTTATCAACTGAACAGAGGGTAGGGGCATGGGCAGATATACCATGTGTTGTAATGGGATTTCTCGAGTGTAATTTTTTTTTTAAGTGGAACCATGTGGTGGAAGATTAAGCAGCATCCCGTTAATCTCTGATTGTCCAGCTCCCCCTGCTGTAATTACATATCTGACACAAATAGCAACAGCTGTTCAGTGTCTAAGATAAGAATTATATACTTAGTCAATATCCTAGTGATTCAAAACACTGATTGGGAGGCCAGAGTTTCTATTTAAATTGGATGACAAAACGAAAGATTTGTAGACATGTATGAGCCACAGAATATTAATACGAATTTAAATGTGAACCCAGGGAAAGAGATACAGTCTAAATAGCACACAGACTAATTAAAATAAATTTCTCAATTTGTGATCATAATCCATCCCCCTTTCAGAGCTCTGGCTCCTTTGCCATCTTTTATATAAACTAATTGAAGCTCCACAGCTTGTAGATATAGGTTGGATATAAAGGCCTTCATGTACATTTCATTATAGATCTAATGGACAGACTAATTTCCTCAACTCAAATCCAATAAAGAGATATATCAACATATATATTTTGCCTTATATCCCACACTAGAAGAGCGGATCCTTGACCCTCCCCACACAGAAGGTATTTGTTGGCGAGATGCTCTCTCAGGGCATCCAGAAAAGTTACCCTGTTATCCGTCTTTTGCTACGGCAGATGGGTATGTTGGTGCTAACCTGTGTGACAGCTCCCCACCACCCCAGTCTGTGAGCCAGCCAGAAAAACTCCTTAGGGCTCTGGGACCCCTTACTTTGCCTTGCAGGTTACACTCAGTCCTCCCAGCTCCCAAGGCCCCAGGAAGAGTGTTCCACTGCAGTATCGAGCCCGTCACCAGACGCTCACAGAAATGATCAATTCCTCTGTCTCCAAAGAGACAGAATACACATCAGCCTGTTGGCCTAGTGAAGATGCACCCCTCACTTTACTATAACAGTAGAAAGATGAAATTATAAAACCAAGAATACGTTTATTAATGAAGAACAGATTTAAGTGATACAAAGCAGAGATAGAAATAGAAAATGGTTACAAATGAAAAGTTTAATCATGCTTCCTAATCCTTGACTATTAAGTTTCTTATCTAAAGCAACCTTTCAGTGTCGCTCACTCACTGTTCTAAAATACAAAGATCAGTGCTCTTTGTCCCCTGAGCTGTGGATAACAAGATGCCCTTTTGCTTCTCCTTCTATATCCCCTAAACTTCATTGTCTTTGTCTCAGTCAGGATGAACCCCCCCCCCACAATCCGCGTATTTCAGACTCCAGTGTGCTGATGTCATGCTGTTGCCTCATACTCCTGGTAATTGGTGTTTACCTCAGATGCAAATGAATAGCAGTTGTCTCTGGTATTGCCATACTCAGTTAACATTGGAGAAAGGGAGAACTATCCTTCCTCTTGTCTAGGAAAAATAGGTTCTCTTCCCTTTGTTTGGTGGTTACAGACTTTAATGCATAATATCAGAGTATCCATAATTCCTCATGTAGCATTAATACATAGATTTCATAATAGATGTCAATCACCAATGCATTGCTGGTTTTTATTTGATATCTCATGACATTCTTTATAAACACTGACAATACTGTGTTAGGTGCAACGAGTTTGTCAGGCTTGATAAGAGCTTCTGTCACATGACATTGAACCCTTTGCCAGTGGGCACTGAGGTGTTCTTTGGTAACATGATTAGTATTTCATTGTGATATCCCAGGTACCCACAGTAAGACAATCCTAAGGGAGGAGAAGTTTTAAATTCGAGAGAGACCTGAGACAAAAAGTGTAGACCCAGATCCAAAATTCAGGGTTTGATTCTTCCCTTTAGAGATACAGAGATTAAATTTGAATATTCATAACGTCAGGGGTGCATGGATCTGGAGTTTTGGTCCAGCTGTAGTTTATATAGCTATGCTTTTGAGCACGACAAATCTCTATTCTCAGTTCTTTCACAAGCGAGAGCAGTTCGTCATTTACCCAAAGCTTTTTTGGATGCCAAAACTTTCAGCAGCAGATCCATTCCCCACCACTCCACCCACAGAACATCAGTGAGATCATTTTAAAAGTGTATGTTGTATGCTGCATCTCTTTCATTACACTATTACAGTTGAAATGCAAAAAAGATAAACATGTCTTGCTACCAGATGATACGTTGTGGGGTTTAACTTTACTTTGTAAGACTCACTATGTGGCAGGGGAATGCTAGTCTCATACTTGCAATCAGTAGCATATCTTTGAATGGGGTAGCTTTACATTACTCTCATATGTTCTTCCCCTTTTAGCTAAAGCTTGTGAAATTAGATGGAAACAGCAGCACCTTTGGCAAACATGTTGGTGGGGGAAGGGGGGAGAAGAGAGGGAGAAACTTTTCCCTGATTTTACTATTTGCAGAGCCTCAAACTGCCAGCTAGCCTGACCTGTGGAAGGCAAAGGAAAACCTCTGTTCACAGCTGCTCTGATTAGTGGCCACTGCACCTCAATGGCTGAGGCAACCTCTATGGGAACTTGTGTCTCCTCCCTCCATAGGGTGGAGAATGGGAGTCTAGAGGAGTTCCACAAAGCATGTCTCTATACAAACCAGGGGTACATATCCCTTCACATACCCATGTCTTCCCCCTATCCCCGCTCACACAATGGAACCACTCTTCTGCACACTGTAGCCATGAAGGAGGGGACTGAATGTACATCTTCTACTGAAGACGTGTTGATTATTGGAATAGTAACCAGTATTGTACTAGCTCTCCAACAATGTTATCTAGAGTTTTCAGCTGAAGAATAAAATAAAGAGTAAAAGCTTTGAAACATTTTGGGAAATATGCTAGTGTGCCTGTGTTGCATGCCAGGATAGACTTACTAAACAGTGCCACTGTGTGTTATTGATTGGTAAATGTTAACATTTGAATGGCAACCACTTTATAGAAATTCTATGTGACAAAAGTGTATTTCACTTTTCTAACTAACTGCTTAGAGAAAGTAGGAAACTCTCCTCCCCTCTTGGGCAAAGCAATGTATAGCATGCACCTGCTACTAAAATTGTATTAGCACCAATCTCCTCAGGATCAAACACTCCCACACTGAATTTTGATATGATTATTTTGCAAAGAATGTGCCAAAAGATTTACTTATTCTGTAGAACTGTTTAAAGAACATTGTGGAGATCAAAGAAGCAAGCATTTTCATGACAAAAGGTATTTGTACTCTTGACTCTGTGGCACAGACAGTGATTAGTGAGTCATACACAAGTGTCTTGCTTTTCTTTTTTAAATAGCTAGTGTAGCATTCAACTAGACATTACCGTGCCGAATCAGTAGTTTTGCATGTCTTCACTGTTATTGCTTGAACTGCTCACCATTAACTGCTAATACCCCGCTGTTGCATTGGAGTTTGAAAAAAATATATATATTCTCTCATTTAGGCTGCTCATAAACAAGCATATACATTTTTACTTAGGATTTCATGAGGGGGAAGGGAGCAACAGCAGTGTTTGAAATTTTGAAACCTGTCTAAAAAGGATTTACTTACAACAAAAAAGCATTAAAATTGAAAGTGTCTTTTTTTTAAACCCAAATTCTAACACTATTTTGAGTTACAAAATTCTATATGCATGGTAACATCTGAAACTGGACATTTGCTCCCCATTGCTACATAATCCCTCATCATCCACCCCCACTTGGCTTTAGGGGTCAAAGTTAGCCAACCAAATTTTAGTCTATATGCAAAAAAATGTAGACTAAAAATAGTGAGATAAAAAACCCACTTTCTACATGGGTGGGAGATAATGGAAAACACCCAACTTTATAGAGGGAACTTTAACATCTCTCTGCCTCAGTAGTCACAGCAAGCAAGATTGATTCTCCACTGCAATGCATCAGCCTCACTGACTTCACCACTATAATAGTTGAATTGATACATTCAGTTGAGATGCTTTATGTCTAGAGCAAGGGCACCCAAACTGTGGTACTTGCACCACTGGTGGTACATGAGCTGGTTGGAAGTAGTACACCAAGAACTCAAAAAAAGATTTAATTTCAAATGAAGTCATAGCATGCACTGCAGCACATCAGAAGAGGCTCAAGAGGCAAAATGCACTTTGCTTTCAGCCATAATGGTGAACATTTGATCATGCCAGCATCATAATAGTATTATTTAGTTGTGCGTTGTGTGCTGCAGCTGTGCAAATGGATTCTGTAGTCTCATCTGGTGCACATCTGGCTGGCTTTCTACTAGGCTCAGGCTTCAGCTTGTACTGAGCTGCACAGCTAGAGCTACAGAGGGACGCTTGATTCCATGTCTTGCCACCAGAGTTCCCCTCATAAGAAGGACCATACTGGGTCAGACCAAAGGTCCATCTAGCCCAGTATCCTGTCTTCCAACAGTGCCAATGCCAGGTGCCCCAGAGGGAATGAACAGGTAGTCATCAAGTGATCCATTCCCTGTTCCTCATTTCCAGCTTCTGGCAAACAGAGGCTAGGGACACAATCCCTGCCCATCCTGGCTAATAGCCATTGATGGACCTATCCTCCATGAATTTATCTAGTTCTTTTCTGAACCATGTTATAGTCTTGGCCTTCACAACATCCTCTGGCAAAGAGTTCCACAGGTTGACTGTGCATTGTGTGAAGAAATACTTATTTTTGTTTGTTTTAGACAAAGGCTTTCTGAAAATCTAAGTACACTATATCCACTGGATCCCCCTTGTCCACATGCTTATTGACCCCCTCAAAGAAGTCTAGTAGATTGGAGAGGCATGATTTCCTTTTACAAAAACCATGTTAACTCTTCCCCAACAAATTATGTTCATCTATGTGTCTGACAATTTTGGTCTTTACTATAGTTTCAGCCAGTTTGCCCAGTACTGAAGTCAGGCTTACTGGCCTGTAATTGCTGGGGGTCTCCTCTAGAGCCCTTTTTAAAAATTGGCAACACATTAGCTATCCTCCAGTCATCTGGTACAGAAGCGGATTTAAATGATAGGTTACAGATGACAGTTAGTAGTCCTACAATTTCACATCTGAGTTCCTTTAGAACTCTTGGGTGGATACCATCTGGTCCTGGTGATTTATTACTGTTTAGTTTATCAATTTGTTCCAAAACCTCATCTAATGACACCTCAATCAGGGACAGTTCCTCAGATTTGTCACCTAAAAGAATGGCTCAGGTTTGGGAATCTCCCTCACATCCTCAACCATGAAGAACAATGCAAAAAATTCATTTAGTTTCTCACAATGGCCTTATCTTTGAGTGCTACTTTATTATCTCGCTCATCCAGCAGCCCCACTAGTTGTTTAGCAGGCTTCCTGCTTCTGATATACTCAAAAAAAATTGCTATTACTTTTTGAGTCTTTGGCTAATTGGTCTTCAAATTCTTTTTTGGCCTTCCTAATTATATTTTTACACTTCATTTGCCAGAATTTATGCTCCTTTCTATTTTCCTCATTAGGATTTAACTTCCACTTTTTAAAGGGTGCCTTCTTGCCTCTCACTGCTTTTTTTACTTTGTTTAGCCATGGTGGCTCTTTTTTGGTTCTCTTACTAGGTTTTTTTAATTTGGGGTATACATTTAAGTTGAGCCTCTATTATGGTATCTTTAAAAAGTTTCCATGCAGCTAGCAGGGATTTTACTTTTAGCGCTGTATCTTTTAATTTTGGTTTAACTAACCTCATTTTTGTGCAGTTCCCCTTTCTGAAATTAAATGCTACAGTGTTGGGCCGCTGTGGTGTTTTCCCCACCACAGGGATGTTAAATTTAATTATATTATGGTCACTATTACGAAGGGGTCCATGCAAAAAAGACCCAGGGGAAATTCCCTCCTGTCTTCAGAGGGAAGTTGTGCTTATTGTGAAAGCAAAACATTCAAAAGTCATGTGTCAGACTCCAAAATTCTGAAGGATTTTTGTTTAAGCTAATAAAATGTTGGGGGTGGGGGTTAATTTGCTTTCTGGTTTGAGGCTTTAGGGTGAACTTACTTCACATTCAGGGCTGGCGCGCCTACTAGGCGACCCTAGGCGGTCACCCAGGGCACCAAGATTTGGGGGGCGGCTGGCCATGGCTGCCACCCGCCTCCTGGCTCTGCGGAGGAATGATTTGAAAGGTTCCCCTGCGCCCCTTCCCACGCTGCGGCGCCGCGCACAGACCAGATTCACTGGAGCGGAGCCCTGCTGGGGAAGACAAGGCCCAAGCCCCGCCGCCACCCCACTTCCCTGGGGTGGTGCTAGCGACCCCCTGCTGTGGCCTAGGAGCTCTACCGGGCACGTTCGCCAAGCAACAATACAGCGCGTGCCAGCGAACCACCACGATCGCGGCGCGCGTGATGAGTAAAGGGACCTCGGTGGGCGAACGAGAGTCCAGTGTGGGAAAGCGGCGCTGGCCCTTGCTCTGACGCTTCAAGGGGTGCGCAACTGCAGAGAGCACACACACACCCCTCCCCACAGCGTGTGGAGTAGGAGGGGGTGGGCTCGGGAGCGTCCCGTCGCTAGGCAGCCGCCTGCGTGCCCCGGGCGGTAGGATTGGTGGTGGGGCTGGTGCCGGGGGCTGTCACGTGAGTAAAGTGGCGGGGTTAACCCCCTCGGGGCTGGGCCTTGGCAGACCATTGGCCCAGCCTGAGGGCAGCTAGCCTTGGAGAGCTGGACACGGTGGGATCCCGGTGTGTGGGGCGGCGCGGGGGCACAGGGTCCTGCCCCTAGCAGCGAAGACTGCGGCCCCGGCGTGCAGAAAGATGGTTGGAGTCGTGTCTGGCTCTGTGGGACCCAACTGCGCTCCACCCACCCGTGGGCTGCGGCATCGCAGCGGGCACCTGGTGGGGTCAGCCCCGGGCATGTAGCCTGGCCTGGGGCGGTAGTGATAGTGGGGCTCCAGCATGCAGCATGCCTCGGGAGCCTGTCACCCTGTGTGCAAAGGACTGTCCTGTCCCCTACACCCGGGAGTGAGTGACTGATCTTTACACAACAGAACCCTTTGCTACTTTAACTTGTGTAATACCAGCAGCGTGCCAACTCCCTGGCTGCTCATTGCAGTAGCTACCCATTGGCCCCTGGTCTGTTCCTGGAGAGGACAGAATAACCCCAGTAACCTGGAAAGTAGGGGCTCCCACTCAAGCAGATTCCAGTATACAAGATTTACTGCTGGTGGAATTCTGCAACAAAAAATTAAAAATTCTGTACACAGTGTTTTAAAACTCTGCATATTTTATTTTCCAAAACACCACATTATAATCACACCAGTATCAATTAGTTCTGGTCATTTATTTCAAAATATCTGTCAGCAGGTATGCCTGTAACAATACAGACATGAAAAAAAGGTTTGGGAAATGTTTTTTGACAAATAGATTCCTTACTAGGCATATTAATACAGAACTCTGAGTAATAATTCATTTAAGCTACAATACAGAACCGTATTTCCCCCACCCCTCAGAAGCAAAGGCTTGGGGGTGTCAGGGGTAATGGAGGAGCTGAGGGAGAGGGAAGTGAATTTCTGGGAAGGAGTCTGGGTGTGAACTTGGAGGGTTGGGGGAAGGGGTGGGAAATGAGGGTATGGCTAGGAAGAGTATGGAACAGGTTTTTGGGGGGGCGGCCAGGGGAGGGTTGTTAGGGAGCTTTCCCCCTCCAGACCCTGGCTGACCCCTAGCATCTCCCATTCAGTCAGGCACATCTGCCCCTGTCCCTATGTGTTCCTGCACTCCCTGTCCATATGTATTCCTCCACCCTCACTCAGACACCCACTCTCCCCATCCCCATGTGGCTCTGCACTTTCTCCCTCTGTTCCCATGTGTCTCTGTGCCCCAGGGGTGAAAGTAAAAGACAGGACTTACTGGTATGGGGTCGGCGCCTAATGCGGAAGGGACGGGGCCTCGGAAGGGGCAGGGCAGCATCCCCCAGCCAACCCATCCACACTGGGGAGGCGCCGCAGGGGGTGGGGGGGAAGAACTGGCTGCCGCGGGGGAGGGGGATGTTAGCTGCAGGGGGAGGGAGGGCGCAGGGCTGGTGCAAGGACGTTTCACCTAAGGTGCAAAACTTCCTTGCACCAGCCCTGTTCACATTCAAGCTTTTCTCTGCAAACATCATGACAAAATAACTCCTCTCCTTCCCCCCACCCCCACACACATACTCACTCTCTCCCGTTAAAGAAATCAGAGAATCTCAGAGCCTCTCACTTTCAGGAGCTGGGATTTAAGAAACACCAAAAATATCACAACTCAAGTCTCAAGAGTTAGCAACACTGGGATGGTTGGTTGGTTCCAGTGACTGCAAGCCTGGCTACAGGACTATGTAGAATTGCCTTGCCTGGCTCTTCAGGAGCCAAGCAGGCTGCTATCCGAGCCTCTTAGTAGAGGGGAGATACTGTGCCCTTTGCCCTGCATTGCAGGCATCCAAGGTCCCTGCTTAGGCAAGTGCCAGAGCTACTGAGGAGCTAAAGGCCTTCTGGAACTGAAGCTGCCCAAGACCTATATAAAGCCCTCACTGCCAGGCAAGGCTTTGGCTTATGTTCACCCATAATCCAGATCAGTTTGAAGTTCCTGCTGCTGCTGAAGGTCTACAATTTAAAAAGCCAAACCATAGAGCGTAGTTCAGTGGCACACACCAAGATAAAGACTTCCTCTAGGACATAATTGTTACTTGTTGTTTGAGTAATAAGTAATAATAATGGCTGCTTCAGACAGGGCATCAACAAAAATGCTATGAAGACCGGAGATGTTTAGAAAGGGTGTTATAATTGAATATTTTAGGCTTCCTTTGGCATTTATTACTATAGAGTCCAGAGATACTTATGCCTATTAAGGCCTCAAATAAATGTGCACAAAAAGGATAAATGTACATATGACACTTCAAACATCAAATTAAGGTGGTATGTGAGCCTCTGAAGTTTGCTGATCTAGAGTTTACTATGAAGTCTATGTAGTTTTTGTCTGACTCACAGGTCAGGTGAATAAGTTGAAGTGATTTTTGTAGTCCCCTTGGGGATCATTGGCTTCATTTAAGACTGGATAGAAATAGGGTAATATAAGTGGGGTCTCGTGTTAGATCATGGATACTGATCAGCTTCTTGACTGCCACACTGGTGTTGATAAGCACAATTCTGAGGACTGACTATATCTACACTACAATCGGAAGTGTGACAGAAGCATGTGTAGACATACCAGAGCTAGCTTTGATTTAGCTAGCTTGCATAATAGTAGTAAAAAAAAAAAAAATAGTGTACTTAAGCAGATACCCTGTGCTGCTGCCCATGCTGCCACAGCTTCACTGCTATTGTTTTTCAAGCAAGCTAGATCAAAGCTACCTCCAGTATGTCTACATGTGGTGAGGTCACACCTCTGACTGCAGTGTAGGCATACCCTGTGTGTGACTGTATCCATCATGGTCCAGCATATGGTGACTGTGGGTGGAATGCACTTAGGCTTGGAAAGATTAGATTTTTTAAATTAGTAAGTGTCAATCTCACCACAAACCCAATGAAAAAATATGTCCAGTGATAAAGTTTACAGAAAGAAAGATGCTGCTTGAGAACTTAGTTTGATTGAAGGATAAGTACTTTGCATATTGACAACCTGTGTTATAATGGTTATAAAGCTTTAACTTTGAGTCTCTCCATCTAGCAATAATTGTCCAACCCCCCCTTATTTCCTGCAACTGAAAATTTAAAAATAGAAAAATTCCTGAAGACACATTATCCATCAAAATTACAACAAACTGAATCCTGCCAAGTCTAAATTTTTTTTAATTGTTATTGTTTCTATGCTTGCTTTTTCCTATTAGCAGTGGGATGGTTGAGGAAGAGCAGGATGTAGTAGTGGGGTGTGCAGCACATGCCAAGAGAGAAGTGAGACTTCCTTCCTCTCCCCCAACTCTGCCCCCACACTGCATTTGTTCACAGACGGTTATAAAAATCAGCTTGTATGCTCAGTTCAGCTCTAATTTCTCCACTAAATCACCCTACTGCCTACAAATGCACATGTGTTTTCTTTTGGAGAAATGAGTCAAAAAAAAGGTCAGACGTCTAAGACACTAGTGCACTGTCAAAACACCATACCTTCAAAAAAAGAATAAAAAAACCCACAAACATTTTCTTATTCCCAGAGAAACTCGATCCTGGAATAAGAAATAGAATATAAGCAATTTCAAGAACAGAACCTTTTGGAAGACTAAGTTACGGGTGTGGTTGAAAATGGGGCTTATAATTAAGTATGTGGAAGGATATTTCCTTCCCTTGAGAAGATCTAGTCTTTTCAGCATTTAGTCCTCACTACTTAGCTCCTGGAATTCTGATGCATGCTGTGAAGGAAATAAGTGACAATGTACTGTGCTAGAAAACAGAGGGGCACACTTGTGGTTCCTGAGGAGATTTGTCTTGTCAGATCTTAAACATTTTGCATCTTTTTGTAACTATGCATCATTTAGTTTATTACTGACTTACTTCAGGGCCATTGTGTTGTTGCAGTCTTCGGGTCCTTATTTTATTTTTTCAACATAAATGTATAATATAAATACCATGTTCTTTCCCCGGTCAATTTAGACTGCAGGAGAGAATTAGCCTCCTTACTTTTAAAAGCTCAGTGAACTTGCTCCCCTTTACCAGTCTAGCACTTGACTTTTCCCCCCATACAGCCCCACCACAAGAATAATTCTCCTCTGCAGCTCCTATAACAGCTTTTGTGTGCCTCTCTGCCTGATTTCAAATAAGAGCAGGAGCTAATCTTACTTCATACTTCTGAATCCCTCTCTCTGGGCTGTTAAATAATACCTAACTCTGTAGTTGAGCTGCAGTGGCTGAATGCTTATTGGAGAATTTCTCAGGACTGTTCCAGCTCCTATTTCCTTAACCCTGCCTCTCTTCTTTCCTGGACAGTTTTACTCATCCTGGACAGACTCTCAACTCCATTGCCTGCCTCCACTGGCTACACTCTGCCTCCAACCATCTTCCCAGCATCCTCTTCTGTGTACTCCCCTTCGCCTAACAGCTTCTTCTGTCTTTCACACTCATGGCTTATCACAATGCTGCCCCTACAGCTGGTCTGAAAAAGCCAGGTTTTTGTGGGAATTGTCACAATTTTTTTTTTTTTGGGGGGGGGTTAATTTCCTGGAAGAGTTGTGACAGAATGTATCGCTATATTCATCCTTTTTACAAGTCTATGATAAATTTTGACCAACATATGCCTTGTGAGGTATCATTTGAAAACTCAATCTACCAAACATTATTGTCCTGGTAAAATAGGTGCATCAACATTGTACGTAGAGTTATAAGATTCTACTGTATAACATTGCTGTAACATGGGCCAGGTTTAGACAAACAGTACAAACCAGTTCCTTAGCCAGGCATCAACAAAGTCAAGTGGACTATCACCTAGTTAAGCAGCCATTCTTTGGTAGGAAGAAGGGTGTAAGCAAAATTTACATATTGGCAATGGAAGACAGCTGACAGTTCTCATGTAACCAGACCAGCTGGGGTTCAGATGACAGCCAGAGATAATCCTCAAACAGGAGAATGGTATAAGAATGGCGCACACACACACACACACACACACACCCCTTCTAGAGCAAGTGTTTGGAAGTTCAGACATAGAAACAGACTTGTCACCTGGCATCAGTGATAAAGAACATACAACTTAGACCTTGTCTTCTCTTAGAAGTTTAAATATGCTGGTATAGTGAAAGTGGTGCAACCCCCTATTGTAGAAGCAGTTATTGGTATAAAGGTGAGTTATCTGTATAGCTCATTAACCTTCATGCTGGGAATAAGCTATACTGCTGTAAAGCACCTTCATACTGCAACCACACTAGGGCTTGTATCAATATAACTATTGGTTTAAAAAAAAATTACAGCCCTAACCAAATTTATTATTCCAATGCAACTTTCAAGTTTAGACAAGACTTTAGACGTCAACGTAAACAGAGCACACACGAAATTTCCTCTGGGCAGTGTTCAGTCTGCACCTGCCATACTAGTAGAATCCACAACAAGTGTGTGTAGGGTCTTTCACACCTCTAGTACATTTAATTCTAAAACCTTTGGTTTGGAATACCAGAAGTTATGGGAGCGATAAACTGTTACTTAGATCTGATTTAGCAAAACATTTAAGCAAATTCTCAATTGTTTGCTAGATCATGGCCATAAGGAGTGAGACACCCTCTTCACTTACATATTACATGTGGGAGGTTACATTTTTAGTTTGATCATTTATCATTTTTAAATTTTGCCCTACCCTTCACGATGACTTTCAGTGGCTATTTCCAAAATTTGGCTGACTAGTCACTTGTGAAATGAACGTGTTCCCTGGTTCTTATTTTAATAGCTGTTCATGCATCAGTTTATGGTCCCAAAATGATAGGTCAATTCTGCAAGTCAACTGAACATAAAAGGTTTTTTGATCTGCTAGCAGCTGATGACTATTACCAAGTACAGAGTGTCACAAATAGAACAACCATTTCTATACTAACATGTCTTGTATTATCTGTATAATTGAAGACAAACACCCTAACCAGTTCTTAAGTAACAAATGTTTTCTACCTACATTTATAAAAATTCTACAAAAAAAAAGTTTAACTGTCTTTATATATTTTGCCATCTTAATCTAGGAGGAGCAGCTCAGAGACAAGCCTTTGCATTCCCCAGATCCTAGGGTCAGTCAGGGGCCGGTCCTGCCCCCCCAGGTTAAAGCCACTTGAGTGCTGCTCTAACTTACACCCAGCTGCCAATGGTGCCAAGGGGCAGTATTGCCAGGGCATAAAAGCTACCCAGCCAAATCCCTGGTGCCATGCAGAGATTCCCCATCAGCAGGGAAAATCGTGGGGGGACTAGACCCATTATGGCAATCAGAAAAGAGTTAAGAATGAGGCCTTGAATGTCCATTTACCTTTCTAGAGTGGTGAATACAGACTCCTGTAAAATACACACTCAGAGTTGCACTTTGACCATCAAGTAGCAAAAAAGCAGTTTTTCCTTAGCGTACGGAATTGAATCTACCACTGCATATGGGTCTCAAACCATTTTCCGAAACACATTTTCTTCAACATTTTAGAAAATGTCAATTTCTCTTCATTATTTCTATTTGCCAATAAAGGTCAAATACATACACTTAATGTCTTCCAGCTGAAATCCTTTAACATAGGGAACAAGGTCAGTGTTAAACTAGGGTATTCCTCCCCCCCCCCTAAAATGGCATACAATATTCATTGGCATGCAAGAACAAGATTGCCACTCAAAAAAAAAAGTGTCTGCCTCCCAGTTATGCATCAAACTTTAAAAATTTAAATATTAAAAAGTTAAAGTGCCACCCAGAAGGAAATAATGAAACTTATGTCCAGACAACTATTCTTGATGAAAACAAGCTATTGATGCTCAGAAGCATAGAATCAGCTATGCACAATCATTTGAACTGTTCAGGAAAGCCTCAGTTGCATCACTGATATTTTACATTTAATGTTTAAGAAATCACAGCAATGTCATACTTAAGAGGTTATATGCACATACATGTATCACAGCCTTGATGGCTGTGAAAGAAACCCCAAAGAGTGAGGTGGAATAGTCAGCTGGCATAAATTGTCACTGCTGCATTGACATTTTCATTAGCTGAAGATCTGCCCCTCAGAAGCCTTTTCCTGTAGGACTGCCTAGCACTGGGTCAGATCGTGCAATAAATTGATTCTTTCCCCTTATATTTTTGAACTGTAAGCTCTTTGGGATGGTGAGCACAACTTCCTGTGTGTTCGTATAGCACTTTGTATAGGCCCTGATCCTAACTGACATCTCTGGGTACCACCACAAATATAAAGTGTGTCTCTTTGGCACAGGTATTTCCCGAAAGGGAGAAGTAGTTTTAAATATTTTTAGCCAATCAGAGGTGTCCTTCTGTGGCAGCAGGGAAAGGCTGTGGGCAGCTATTACAGAATACCAAACAAAAGAATGTTAGACATGTGGAGTAAAAAAGCAAGATTAAATGTCCGCATTTTTGACCAGCTTCCTTCATTCTCCATCAAGCAGGAAAGAAGGTCCATGGGTTAGGACACTAGCCTAGGACTTGAAGACCTGAATTTGAGTCTGTGCCCTGCCACAGGCTTCTTGTGTGATCGTGGGCAAGTCACTTAGGTCAGGTCTGCACAACAAGCTTCTGCTGACATAGCTAGGTCAGTGAGGGGTGTGATTTGTGATCACCATAGCTGTGCCAACAGAAGCCTCTAGTGTGGAGACAGCTTATTTGCAGATATAGCTTTGTGATGGGGTGAATTCCCATCCTCTGCTAAAGAAGGAAAAAACCAGAATTAGCAACATGCTCCACACTTGTGGGGTAACTAATTGTCTCTTGACTGGCAGGTGGGAGAGTGGAAAAGCTAGGTGATGAGCTCTATGTCACCTGGGTCTTATAAGCAGAGTGAGGGAGCTCAGCAAAGGGGCTGCAGAGAAGTCAGGACTCTCCTGCAACAAGGAACCACAGGAACAGGGTAGGGATAGGCTTGTGTGGTCATTATTTCTTTTCCTTTTAAATTTGTTTTCATTTTGCATTTGTAATAACTTCAATGCAATTTCTCACAATAGACATAATTCACAGGCCCTTATGTTTGCTTTGAAAGGCACAGCACTGAGTCATCACAGCCCTTAGGTAAACTCCACAAGCTGGCTGTTACTGTGTGCTAGAGCTGCAGCAAGCTGTTCACCAGAGATTCAAACTCCTAGAGCTAGTAAAATACATTTCCATTTACTGATTTCACTCATGATGGTTACCATCATCACTGCAGGGCCATTCAGTTCACTACAGTCTTTTCATGGTGCTGTTGTCAAGATTATTTTCTTAACCAAATGGAACTAATTATTGGTGCCCTTTTGGCTGAGCAGTTGGCCGGTATTCTGGGTCTTGAAGGGTTATTTCTGTTAAGTGGGAAATTGAGGATGATATGACAAGGCATTCTTGGGCTGAAGAATGTACACAAAGCAGGTAGTTTTTGCCCAGAAATCCTGAAGTCTGCACTCCAGAAAGCTCTATGCCCAAGAAGCCTTGTACCTCTCCTTCCTATTAGGGTCACACTCAACTCCTTCTCCTAGCTTTCTGCCACCGATACAGGCAGCTTGCAACTGATATGAGCCCCTGTGTTTGCAACCAGGGGAAACACCTTAGTCCACCTGTCTTAACTCTGACCTGCCATCTAGCTTTAACCTCAGGAGATTCCCACCTTCAGCAGTTTTTACTATAGGAGGCTGACCAATGGCTCCTTCTGTTGAGCCAAGAAGAGTTCATAGCACACCCATTGGTTTTAGTGGTGTCTGGGACAGACATTGGATCCAAGACTTCCTTTATGGCAGCCATTAGCATCTCTCAGCCTAACATTATACACCCTGCAAAAGATCACAGGTCATATCAATCTTCACTGCTAGGTTCACCTCGGACATGCTTGTGACCATGGGAAAACCTCTGCTTACCCACCTATGAGAGGAGCAAACAACCCCTATACCAGTGAAAACCAACACACTTGTAGCTGGACACATCGCACTTCTATCAAATCAAGGGCTCATACATGAATTTGACCATTACAAAAGTTTTTTCTGTGTCTTTTGGCAGAGGAGGGGAGAGAAGAGAAAAGGAAGGGGGACAGGGCTGGTTCATCGGGAGACATTTTGTGCATAAGGCCCTAATTCTGCAAAACATGACGAAGCTTAAACTTTAGCACAATACTATTTTAACCTGACCTCCATTGGACTACTTGTATTTAAAAAGTTAGTCACTCATGGAGGATCATCAGTGAAGTAACTAGTTACCAGGTCTATAGGTATGACTAACTTTAGACAAAGTCAACTGAACTACTCACAACACACAAGTTGTAAAGATCCTTAACAGAGAGAGCAAAAGCTTTTTTTAAAAGTTGAAAAATGAAACAAATGGTCTTGAAAACATTCAACACAGGTTCCTCATTGATCAGAGTCAGTTTTCATAAGAAACCCTTGCAACAAAGGACTGCTTTGTGCGGTTAAACATTTGCAGCCATTCTACAGTATTTGAACTTTCAGGATGAAAAAAGGCAAAAAAAAATAAATTTCACAGACAACACCTCAGTGTCTTGAGCATTCTCTAGAGCAGCAGTTCTCAACAAGGATCTGCACGCTAGTTTCAGGGATCTCCATGTCCCCTGTGGGGCTCAATCCCCAATGCCCCCCAGGGGGCTGAAAGCCCAGAGCTTTGAGCCCTGGTGCCCCCACAAAGCAGAATCCTCAAGTCCACCCCAATGTGGGGCTAAAGCTGGGAGCTTAGCCCCTGAGACCTAAGCCCTGGCACCCCATAGGGCAGAAGCCTTGAATCCCAGCAGCTGAAGCCCCAAGTTCCCCCCTGGTGACTGGAGTCCTGAGCCTCCCACCATTTCATGGCTGAAGCCCAGAAGCCCACACACATTGGGCCCTGGAGTTTTTATAGCATGTTGGGAGGCCTCCAAAAGAAAAAGGTTGAGACCCCTGCTCTAGAGTCATCAGCTGCAGTCACTATTAAACCTGTCACAGGTTTTACCTTTAAAGCATCCCATTGGCATGGATACTGGCATTTCCTCCGTCCTCAACAGTTTCCTGTTACAGCAGCACTTGCTATACAGTCACCCTGGAAAGGGGCTGCATCTTTCCACCTACAAGTATCAGGGAGGCAATTCTCTCTCTTTCTGGGAGTTAACAATAGTCCACATGAAAACGGCAAGGTTGAGTGCTCTCATAATACAGGGTCACTCCTCTCTCCTTAGAGGGACAATAGCTCAAGTGTCTCTGAGATAGGGCTATATTTCTAACCCTTTGTCAGCCTAAGGGCCCAAGCAGAGCTTTCTAGGCTCTGAAGAAAAAGAAATTAAAGTAAAGAAGATTGCTCTATTTATAAAGGAAGTCAGGCAACAGGTTATCATCAGCCATTTACTTAACTAACACTCCCTGCTCTGTGATGTAGCTCTGCTTTCCTCTAAGTACTGCTACTTACTAAGCTGGAATCCTTCCTTGTAGGGAGCTGCCTTCTCCAGGTGCAGCAGGTCTCACAGGTGCATTTGGTTGGAGTTGGCTTTGCCCTGAGAGGTCATTAACCTCTTCCTGACTGGCATGGAAGCCTGTCCCACCACAACTGTCTTTAAAGAAGACACAGATTGCTGTAAGTATTACAATAAGCATAAATCCTAGCACTTCCTCCTCTCCACATCTATGCTTCTAATCTTGGTGCAGATTTCAGACTGTAAAGAGACACAGGGGTAGAAATATCACATTTTGCTCAGCTTTGTGTAGAAGAAACACTCTAATATTCTTTCAGTTGAATGTAGATTTTTTGTTAAAGAATGAAACATCACTTTGCGGTATTGCCAACTCTCACAGTTTATTGTGAGTCTTGTGATGCTTTACCTAAAGCTCAAGGAGTTAAGTGTTTACATGAGAATGTCCGCTTTCATTTAAAAAAACTAAGCCTCATGCTTTTGAAGAAAAGCTTCATAATGTGGCCCAAGTGCACCCTGAAGGCTCAGAAACCTCAAACACCAATTAAAAGGAACCCCAAGTTAGAGTTTATTTAAATCTCATGATTTATAAGCCAATCTCCGGACTTTTTGATGGCCTAATTCATTTTTGAATGACTGCAATCGCATTTCTAGTTCTTTAGGTTTGGCTACTTATTACCTTATCATTTGTTTAGCTGGACTGGTTTGTTTTGTTAAATCCAAAACATTCCATAATGTATTTAACAGTATTAGTATGCATGCTGTTTCATACAGAAAACAACACCAGGCCCTTTGCCCTGCATAGGGTGAGCATGAGACAGCTATCAAGCAATGAACAAGAGAGAGAGATGGTTTTGGCTGCTACCGTGTGGGCTACATAAGCAGCTGACCTAGCTTAGGTGTCAGGAGAGGGTTTGCAGCTGAGAATCCCAAGAGGAGGATGGTGTCTACCTCTGGCCCATCAACCAGGTGAATCAGGTCAGCCACTTGAGTGCCTAATCTGCCTTCCCTTTGCATTTCACTCCTTGCTGACTTAGGCAATTATCTGCTTAGCTTGCTGGATTCTGAGGATTCCCTTTTTAGGTGCTTAACTCTTCCCAGGCATTGTAGGGGGAGCCTAGTTCAGGGTTGAAGATTCTATTAGGCAGCAGAGCAATGACCGGTTAGGCATTACAATGCAGAGTGGAGCATTGTACCTTTGAGGATCTAGGCCTGTGTTCCCAGGCAGTGCATATTTCAGTATTATGTAAAACTTCCTATCAAACAAGTACTGAACATCAGTGATTTGTCTGATGAATATTTCTCTGGCACTCGCTCTCACTAACTAGTGTTTAGGGAGTAGACTCCTGTCACTGCACCTTTGCTTTACTGATGTTCCCTTTGTTATAAGCCTATCAAGAGTGTTTAGTTCAGACATGTACATGTATCTCTTACATCATTATACATGGCACTGAGAAACATAGAATTATGCTGAGAACTACATAGTAAATCGATTGAAGTGGGATTTGTAGGCACTTTAGACCTTTGAAAATCAAGACACTTTTATTTAAGAGCCTAATTTCAGTCACCCTCATTTTAAAATATGTACTAATTACACAGGGCCGGCTCTAACCTTTTTGCCGCCCCAAGCAAAAACAAAACAAAACCACACACACCGAGTGTCCCCCCCCTCCCCGCCAGGAAAAAACAAACAAACAAGTGCCGCCCTGCCGAAACAACCCCCCGAGCCCCGCACCGCCGAAACAACCCCCCCACAGCTCCCCTCCCCCGAGCCCCGCACCGCCCCGCTGAAACAACTGCCCCCCTCCCCCAGCCCCGCGCCGCTGAGCTGAAACAACCCCCCTCCCCTGAGCCCCGCCGAAACAACCCCTCCTCCGCTCCCCCGAGCCCCGCGCCACCCTGCCGAAACAACCCCCACTGCCCTCCCCTCTCCGGAGCCCCGTTCCGCCCCACTGAAACAACCCACTCCCCTCCCCCAAGCCGCCGAAACAACCCATCCTCCCCTGCACCGCCTCCGAAGGGGAAAAAAAAAAACCTCAAGTGCCACCCCTTGCAAGATGCCGCCCCAAGCACGGGCTTGGTCAGCTGGTGCCTGGAGCTGGTCCTGGACAGACCCAAACCATTACCATTTACCCAAAACTTCTGTACCTTGGGGGTTCAGATAAATGGAATCTAGAGCTGAACCATTAGCCAAAATCAGCCCTTGAACTGTGAACATTTGAACAATGGAATAGCTTACTTGATCCCTCTCCTTGGCTATGCTATGCCAGTTCTGTTCAGTTTCTACTGAAGACCATCCTAAACCATAGTCCTAGATCTAAAAAACCAACAAGCTTTGTGATGGGAATCTGAAATACACACACCTGTCATGGCCCTATAATAAGTGCAACTAAAACCCTGGTTTCAAACACCCAAGAACATTGGTGTGTTCAATACCCAGATACGAAACCACATTTTGCAGCTTATGCCCATTTCTAATTTCTATGCTATCAGTGTAACATAGATAAGGTGCAGTGCTCTCAGATGGTCAGGAATTAATTCAGGGAAATCCTATGAACTGTGTTATAAAGGTGGTCAGACTAGAGAATCACAATGGTCCCTTCTGGCCTTATAATCTATGTAGGGCCAAGTATAGTAAAGCAGCACACTGTATTTGCAAAGTAAAATGCTACTTTGTCTTACTTTCCTGTTTATTGTAAAAACAACCCTTGTTTTTAATTTAAATGGGAAACAACTGAGTCAAGTGAATTATCTGTTTTGAAATAATTTTATAAAAGCCAAACTAAACACAGACTGATAAAAGTAAACTGCTACATTTTTATACATGGCAGTAATTTCAAAATTACATGGCAGTAATTTCAGAGGAGCTCAGACTGTTTATCCTGCAGAGTGCTACCCTACATCCAGGAATGCCCATGTAGCCCACATTACATAGTGTAAACAAGATGAATTCTAATCTTGACGGGTTATCTTGCTCCTGAACTGTCACCTTGACTATTGTAGGTCATTCTATATCACACAATAGATATGTATTTTTAAAGCAGCAAATGTTATAGTAGCTGTTACAGCTTCTTCTTCTAAGCAAGCAGATACTGCTACTTGTGATCCTGAAAACTATTTTTCCAGTCATTTCTCTTTCCATTTCTGGCAGAGATCCAGCTTGTATTTAAATAATCTTGTTTAAATAGATGTATACATATTTCTGTCTTTAAACCAAAAGAACTACTTTATTTTTGTTGTGCATTACAAACACATGTAATATTTGATTGATGTTTCTGTCCTAAGGAATGCTGCAAAGATCTGAAACTTATTCATTAAATAATATTTAAAAGAAAGAAACAAGTCACTTGGTTCAAACCACAGATTTTTCTTGTAGGCAACCTACATATCAACTGACCTTGGGAAATTAGTCACCAGTACTTTGATGTCATGTGTAAGTCACCCTGTTCCTTCCCTCTGTTATCTGCTCCATTCCTGTGAGTAGACTAAGAATTGAAATGTAAGACTCCTACTTTCTCAAGCACTTGTAGTTCTACTGATATTATTAATACTTTATACTTACTTAGTGCCTTTCATCAAGGAATCTCAAAGCACTGTACAGAAGTGGATGTTGTATCCATTTTACACATGGGAAATAGAAATGGAGAGTGAAATCCTAGCCCTGTTGAAGTCAATGGGAGTTTTGCCATGGATTTCAGCAGGGCCAGGACTTCACCAGAAAGGTTAAAATGACTTGCCTAAGGTCAAATGGGAAATCAGAGTCAGGAATAGAACCAAGCTTTTTGGCCCTCTGTTCCTTTTTCTAACTTTAAAATTACACTGTTTCTATCTAGAAGGATTACTACCTGTTTCAGTACCCCATTGGCTCATAAGATGGGAGACAGGGAGTGGTGGGACAGCGAAATGTGTCTACTTTCCCTATGGGGGGAGGGAGGGAACAGCACGGGCCAGCCTCATTTACATAAAGTCTAACCCACAGGTTACCTATAGTTCCACAGGTGTTTTGTTGGTTTAGTTGGAATTTGTCTATGTTTTGATTGTTACTATAACTGTGTTATGAAAAGCCACAGAAATTTTCAAGATACATCCTGGATTCAGTGGGTCACCCTGGTTTCATAGGCAGTGAAATAGCTTAGGAACAGGACTCCAGTTCAACTAAGAAGCTAGCAGGCTCTGTCTTAGGGACTGGGACATCTATCTCATGGAGAGCCCTGTGTGCTTGGGGTCCCCCACCTAGGTGTTCTGAACTATGCATAGAGTGGTTCTGAGTGACTGGGCCAAGCTGAATTGGCAGTGAGGGCAGATGAGACTAGCAGTGCTGACAGCATGGAACTGAACCAGGTAACTGCACATCAGAGTAGGACCTGGTGGTGCAGACTTCTTTGGACAGGAGCAATCAGGCAGAGAAGAGCACCTACTTATATCCTTAACTACTAGTGAGTCAACTTGCATCTGTGAGTGTGGTTTTAAATAGGTGGGGGTGTTTTGTGACTGGGAATTCTGGACTTAAATAGGCCAGACAATTAATATTTGGGGCTATGGTGTTGGTCATATTCCTGACACACTGACTGGGTTTTACTCAATTTGTTGTCTGTAAATCTATATACATGGCAACTGTGTTTTCTTTTGTTCAGTTTTTTTCTCTTTTCCTCTAATGAAAGGTAATTTAGTTCCACATTCCTAAGGACTCTGAGTGCTTGTGCGTGAGGCAAGGCTACTTGCAAAAGTAAGCAGGGAGGTTCTATTTTAATTACCCAGAAGTAGGAGTAATTGGTAAGTAGGAACTCTGGCAGGGGCTCTAGCCTTTATTTTAGAAAAGGACCTGGGCATTGTTTCTGTCATTGGCACCTGGCAGGTTATAGTTGGAACTTCTAATTTTAAGCAGAAAAGTCCGAATCCATGATCCTTTAAAACTCCTTGCTGTGGGAATGTAGGAAAAATTACATTTGTGTACTCATTTGCCTAGTGAAATAAATAGGGAGATGGAAATGAAAGCCTGTCATCAAATCCTTATCTTAGGTACTACACCACAGTCTCTCTCCTACAAATGTTTCATGGCCTTTCAGTACTCAGCTAGACCAATTGCAAAATAAGCGGAGTAATGCTTACCCTCCTTCGTAACATGTTTTGAGACCAATAGAAGAAAATGCACTAAACTGGCAAAAAGCATAAATCACATTTTTCCAACATGATAACAAAGACAGAGGTGCAGTGGCTGGGGTGGGTGTCCCACTGACCTAATACATTAGGCATTAGCTGTTGGTACAAAAAGACCCAGGGTTTAGTTTAGGGTCTGCCACTAAGTTTGCTGTTTCTTTTAAAGTAAGTTTAATGAATGTTTGGAATGAAAGGAGGCAGTGCATGCATGTGTAACTAACATAGGCATGTGGTGCATATCTTGTAAGGAGTGTATGATTAAGGCATGTGTTTAGAGATGCCTTCCTAAATCAGGGCACCTGTGGAGCCTTGCCTTTCAGAAATCTCTCATTTTGAGAGACATTACTCATTTTAATTCCAAAATTATCACATTTTACTCAAACTGTTTCCTCTCTTTTATTGTTGAAAGTTTATGTACCTCAGAAATAAAGAATCATTAAGCTAAAGGTAATAGAAAGTCATTTCTATTAAAGGACTTAATCCCACAGCATTGTAGGTTTCCTGCATAAATAATGTTGTCTGTCACTTAAAACTGGCATGCAATAACCAAAGAATTATGACTAAAGCATTTAGTCATAGTCCATCGGTGATCTTCCAGACAGCACCATCCTGGCCACTATGGATGTAGAAGCCCTCTACACTAACATTCCACACAACGATGGACTACAAGCTGTCAGGAACAGTATCCCCGATACTGCCACGGCTAACCTGGTGGCTGAACTTTGTGATTTTGTCCTCACCCACAACTATTTCACATTTGGGGACAATATATACCTTCAAGTCAGTGGCACTGCTATGGGTACCCGCATGGCCCCACAGTATGCCAACATTTTTATGGCTGACTTAGAACAACGCTTCCTCAGCTCTCGTCCCCTAACACCCCTACTCTACTTGCACTACATTGATGATATCTTCATCATTTGGACCCATGGAAAAGAAGCCCTTGAGGAATTCCACCATGATTTCAACAATTTCCATCCCACCATCAACCTCAGCCTAGACCAGTCCACACAAGCGGTCCATTTCCTAGACACTACTGTGCTAATAAGCGATGGTCACATAACCACCACCCTATACTGGAAACCTACTGACCGCTATACTTATCTACATGCCTCCAGCTTCCATCCAGGACACACCACACGATCCATTGTTTACAGCCAAGCTCTAAGATACAACCGCATTTGCTCCAATCCCTCAGACAGAGACAAACACCTACAAGATCTCTATCAAGCATTCTTAAAACTACAATACCCACCTGCTGAAGTAAAAAAACAGATTGACAGAGCCAAAAGAGTACCCAGGGGTCACCTACTACAGGACAGGCCCAAAAAAGAAAATAACAGAACGCCACTAGCCGTCACCTTTAGCCCCCAACTAAAACCTCTCCAGCGCATCATCAAAGATCTACAACCTATCCTAAAAGATGATCCCTCACTCTCACAGATCTTGGGGGACAGACCAATCCTCGCTTACAGACAGCCCCCCAACCTGAAGCAAATACTCACCAGCAACCACACACCATACAACAAAAACACTAACCCAGGAACCTATCCTTGCAACAAAGCCCGATGCCAACTCTGTCCACATATCTATTCAAGTGATACCATCATAGGACCTAATCACATCCGCCACACCATCAGGGGCTCATTCACCTGCATATCTACCAATGTGATTTATGCCATCATGTGCCAGCAATGCCCCTCTGCCATGTACATTGGCCAAACTGGACAGTCTCTACGCAAAAGAATAAACGGACATAAATCTGACATCAGGAATCATAACATTCAAAAACCAGTAGCAGAACATTTCAACCTCCCTAATCACTCACTGACAGACTTGAGGGTCGCAATTTTACAACAGATAAACTTAAAAAACAGGCTACAACGAGAAGCTGTTGAACTTGAATTGATATGCAAACTAGATACCATCAACTCAGGATTAAATAGAGACTTGGAATGGCTTGGCCATTACGTTAATTGAATCTATTTCCCTTAAGTTAACGATCCTCATTCACACCGGTGTGTCAACTGTCCACATTGGCCATCTTGTTTATCACTTCAAAGGTTTTTCTTCCCCTGCTGTTATGGTTCCTCTCAATTAATTAGCCTCTTAAGGTTGGTATAGGCACTTCCACCTTATCATGTTTCTCTGACTGTATAAATATCTGTCTACTGTATGTTCCATTCCATGCATCCGATGAAGTGGGTTCTAACCCACGAAAGCTTATGCTGAAATAAATTTGTTAGTCTCTAAGGTGCCACAAGTATTTCTTTCTTTCTTATTTTCTTTTTGCTGACACAGACTAACACGGCTACTACACTGTAACCTAAAGCATTTTAGTGTTTGTAGACCAAGATTAAACGGATTTTTCTGAAAGATGTTCAGGTTTTTTTCCATATGCCACCTCCTTCCCCTTTGTGGCATCACAGTGCTGTGCCAGCAACTGGGATGTGGTTAGAGCAAGAATCAGGCACTATTAGCAAGAGCATAGGGTCACAGCAGGAGCTGGATCCAGAAGACAGAACAGGGCTGGAGCCAGGCTGGGAACAAACCAGACAGTGTAAGTGCTGAGCAGCCAGTAACCTGCGCTGCCTGGTTCCCTTCAGCCAATCAGGCAGTTCTGCTGTAGTTGTGAGTGCCAGGCTTGGCTGCTGGCCCTCGTTCCTGACAGGCAGTTAGTTGTTTTGGTTCCTTAGCATGTTCAGATTTCTTTTAAGTGTAACTTTAATTCAATTTCCTGGGTTTATAATCCCTAGAATTTTTTTTAACCTAAAGTTACTGATATGTACTCTCAACCTTAACTCCATTTTAACAGGTTTTTTTTTAAAAAAAAAAATCTCAGATTTCTTTAGCTTTTAAAATAATGTAAAAATTCATACAAACACTGAAGAAACCCAAAGAGAATGCTACCATGTGATACTAAATAGCTTCAAATAATTAGAGTTTGAATAATTTCTTTTACTTTTTAAGATCAGATTCACTGGTACACCAATGCAATCGGAGCACACAAGCCATTTTAGCTGGATTTACCACTTCTTTGCACCACTAGAGCAGTGGAGAGCAACCAAAGCATACCAGTGAATCTAACCCTTAATTTGCAACCTTCACTTGTTTAGAGGGTGTTAGTGAGACTGGCACTACATGAAGGGGAGATGAGGCAGACCCAGTCCAAGACTCCCAATGTCTCTCTGCTTTAAGGATCTACTGGTGCGACTTCAATCCATAGTGGAGCTGAGGGACTTTTGCCATGCAGAGCTTTTCAAGCATTCATGCCCATGGGATCTTTACACTCTCTACCAGTCTTCTTCTTAGCCTATGCACAACGTGTCTCATATGGCATCTGACCAGGATTCATCACTGAATGTGATCTGCTGGTTGAATCATTAGCTTCTCTGGCTTGGGCGAGGTACTGATGGGGAGTGCGACGTGAACACTGATCCATGCCCTCCATTCTACCAATGAGAGTTCTTGATAGGTGTCCAGTCTTCCTCATGCCACTGAGTCATTACACCCAATAGCAATAATGCATATAAATTAGCTGTAGATGATTGGTTGAGTTATTTCTGATGTCACAATGGCACACTTTAAAGTAACCTGACCCTACCTCTTGCTTCTATAATCATAAGCTATTAATTGTATTTAATTATCTTAAAAACCGAATTTATTCAAATATAGTATATGCACAAAACTTCAATTAATTTTAGATATGAGAAGTTTGAAGTGCCTGCATTGTTCCATTGTTGTATAATCATTTGGTATGAAGAAACGTGGTACATTTCTTAAAGCACCCAGTTTTAATTAATTTTTAACTCAAGCTAATTAATAAACTTGCTGGTAAATTGTCAGAAAATTCATTCTGTACACACAGAGTAAGGGCTGTCAGTTTGGGGATGAGGTGCTGTAATTTTACAACACAGAGGCTGAATTCCTGCTTTAAGTTTAAAATGGAACTTGCTTAACTATGTAGTCCCAACCAGCACCTCCATCATTTTTTTTTTTTTAGATTAGACTATAAACTATACTGTTAAGTACAGATGTTTTATTGTCATTGATTTAGTAGCTCTATATGCATTATAGAAGGAGATAGATTGCTGTTATTTTAGCATATAAAAGGCCTTATGCCTCTGTCAGCAAACACTTACGTTCTTTAAAATAAACAGAGAAAGCATATTGGCTGGAGACATCCTTTAGGCTACAACTACATGAAAAAGAAATAGAAAAGCAGTGTATTCAATATTTCTTTCTGGATAGGAGAGCTATGCAAAGCTTTCTGTGTCCTAATCTTTAGGCACAAGAGAGAGTAAGCTAAAGTACTCTTCATGTCCCATAGGAAATACTCCATGCTTTTGCTATACTCTTTACAATAGCTTTCCAGAGAATGTCACATAGGAACTCAGCCTTCTGTTACCCACTTCCTTTCTCAGCTTCTGAATGCAATGCTGATACACAATAGGCCAAATTCAACCTGACTGAAGTCAGAGTTGCACCTAAGGGAAAGTTCATCCAATCATTCATTCAGCTTTCTTTGCCTTCACAACATCAGCAAGAAAGTAAGAAAAGGTACTCTGCTAGTTTTCCTCATTGTCTTGGGAATGACGAGCCCACATTTAGGCTCCTGCTCTGACTAATTCAAAGAATAAGAAAATCCATAGGCACAGGAAGTGTTTTTACAGCACAAGCAGTGCACAGAGTGGCAGTATGTTATCCACATCTTTGTGTAACGTCATCTTTGACTTGTTAGCAGTCAGCCAAAAGCTAATTGGAGTTGGTTGGCCAATTCTTTAACTAATTTGTAAGGCTATGTTTCATATATGTTTTAGAGTGATTTAATCAGTGTTAACTACCTTGTCTTTATATATATTATGTGAGACAGCATATACACAGACTTTTTATTTTATTGGGCCATATGGCAGTCTGTAATATACGGGCCAAAAAAAGTATAATGAGACACACTCAAAAATCAGTCTGCTATGCAACACTCATTGATAATTTTCAAAATGAATGTCAGTGTTTGCCCAATACAGGATGTGCCATGCTGTTCTTGCCTTACACAGCCTGGCTACAGGCGCAGACCCAAGCTTCATCACATGGCCATATGACAAGATGCTGATTCTCAATTCCAAATCCAGCATGGATGTGGAGAGAGTTAATTAACTTTTAGTGCTGAGTTACCCCACTTCCAAGGGAGAGCAGAGGGAGATGATTGTTACAAGTAGGGAACCCCCCCAAACTGAGGAAAAGGAGCCCAATCCTGGGCATAGTGAGGAGTTAATGGTTGGGAATTTCAGAAGGAAACACTGTCAGTAGTAGGGTTAAAGAAGTGTGGAGCGCAGCTCTTCCTCTTCTGCTGAAAAGAGTAGGGATAGTTCCGCATTCACTCCTTTTGAAGGCATCTCAGCTTGCACACAGCAGTTGCTCCTCTGACTACTTCACAGACTGGTGAAATGAGGGGATAGCTGGTATGAAATAAGGATATTACTGGTATAGGCCTTGCTGGAGTGCTAGGCTGGACAAATGTGTTCCTCCTATGACTTCCCCTTTTATACATTGATACAAACCAGTTACATATTACACTCCTGACCGGTTGGTTACCAGCTTTATTCTTGTACCTGCTAGTTTGAACAAAACATCCCCATCCATTATCCTGTCATCCCATCCTTATCATATTTGGGGTTGGTGTGTTCCTGTACCTTCTCCTAGGAATCTGTTTACGCTGTTACTTGAGAACTCTAGATGTTCCTATACCATCCTCTCAGGTCAGGAATGTGCTTACTTGGTGTTAGCTAAAACCTAAGGTGCTGATGTTTTGCCAAAGTCAGACCTATTCTGGTTCACAGCCTTGGGTTCACACAGTTAGTTATGCCTAGGGCTCCAGCAAAGCCTACGACAGGTAGAAGATACTACAGTGCGAGCAGCAAGAGGAGCTGGTTCCCCTGCTGCAGAGCTTAGGGGGCTTCAAATCTTTGCCTCTCTTTCTATAAGGAGACTTCCCCCCTCCCCTCCAGAGAGAATAGAGAAGAGGCCTGCCACTTCTAGCAGTCCCTCCTCCCCGGGTGAAAAGGGAATCCCCAACACTGACTTGCCCTCAAGAATCCAGGAGCCTACAATGATCAGATTTCCAATATACTGTCGCCCCTTTTGGCCCAATCAGTTAGCCAGTATTTTAGGCTTTGTGGATTGTTTCCATTAGGAGAAGAAATTCATGACAGTCGGTTTTTTCTGTGGCGCTATCCTATTTGTGTACATCTTTATTAATAAAGTCCTGTTTCCTTCAACGCAATGGGAACAGAGAACAGCAGGCAGTTTCCTTGCTCACAATTCCAAGCTGCTTTCCAGCCAGCACTCTGCCCAAAAGCTTTCTCTTGGCTTTCTCCTAATGCCACACTAAAAGTGCTTTTCTGTCTGCTTTCTCCAGAGGCTTTCTGCTTCTGACTCTCATAGATCATCTGCAATCCAATTGGGTCTGTTATCAAAGAAGCATTGAATTGCTCCCTCATTTAGGCCGAATGGAAGGTAGCTAGCATGCCATCCAGAATAACAATATGTTGCTATAGTGAGTAAAAAAAAATTGAGACGTTTCATGAAAAATTTCAGCTTGTTTTAATTTTGTAGGGTTCAAACTGACCCATGTTGCATTTTTCCAAAAATTCATGATAACTTTTACATCTTTTTTTTCCCTAGGGTTTCATGTTTTGGTTTTTCCTCCAGTCACTTTTGAAACATACACCTATTTAAATGACTGGATCAAGCAGAAAGGAGGAAAGAATTAAAAGTGATGCATGAAAAGTTTCCCGAATGGACAATTTAAAAAATCCCAATTAGAGGTGGATTGAAAAAATGGCATTATTATATTACAAACCTAACCAATGAAGGGTTGATAGATGCTGTAACAGTCCTTTCCTATTAAGTAGCTATTAGAAAAAAACTCACATCACAAATGAACAAACACCACTGATCCCTTCCAGCACCCACTACTCTGGCTCTGCTGACTCCTCCAGTCCCATTCTCCTACTGCCAGAACCCTCAGGGCTCTCGTTCCTTCCTAATATTTTGATTCGTCCAAATTGACAGGGCTGGGTCTGAAATGATTGGGCCAGGCAGAATGAGGCTCCTCTTCAGTGACTCGTTAGGTGCTGGGGATGCTGCCGCACACACTGGTTTGAAGTGGTTTCCATCATATACAGGGTTTACAGTTTGGTTCAATGGCTCTCAGCACCCCCACTGTACAAATCCAGCATCTGTGAGTGACTCCCACATGGAGTATTCCAGCTCTATCTTTTTAAGGGCCCAGGCTTTCCTGTGGAACATTCAGGTGAAATCGCAGGAGAATGACTCGCTTCCTCTCCCTATCGTCCAAGTTCCTTCACCCTTTGTCCAGTAAGTTCCTAAAGGCCTGTGCCTTGACATCAGATCAGCCAATTAGAGGCACTGAGCCAGTGACCTCACAACGGTGTTGCCAACTCTTGCATTTTTTTCCTACAAGTGACAGATTTTGGTTGGGTCTGGAGCAAGCCTGAGGAAGCCATGAGGAGCTCCAGTGCTTCTCACAAATTTCAGCCCCACCAACCCTGATTGGCTGCCTGCCCCACTTGCCCACCTCCTGGGAAAGACCAGCCAATCAGAGCTGCTGCAGGAAGCAGACAGAGCTCTCCTCCGCTCAGGAGCAGACACCATTCTCACAGGAGGGGAGCAGCAAGAGCCCAACAGCTCCGGGCAGCCCAGCTCCCTCCTCCCCTTCCCTTTCTCTGAACAATGGAATGGCTCCTCTGGTCCTCTCCCCTCTCTCCCTGTCCCCCAGCCTGGGAAGAGGGATGAAGGACCCCAGGAGAGGCGGAAGCGAGGCTGAGGGATGGGGGAGTAGAACTGATGCAGAAGCTGGGGGCAGGATTGATCTGGAGATTAGGGGTAGAATTAATTCCTGGTCTGGGGCTGCTTAGATATGGGAGTGAGACCTCCAGCAGCAGGGACCAAAACCACCTTACCCAGTACATTTCAGAGCATGGGCAACACTCACAGCATGTTAAAGCTGCCAGGGTAATGGCCTCAGAAAAGCATAAGCTCTAATCTCAGCTCAGACTGGTAGAGATGCTGAACTAGACACTCCAAAGAGATCCGTTTACCAAGCTATACATGCTGAGCCAATGATGTTACAGAGACCTGTCCCTTCAGATTGGACCAGCCATCTACTTATGCTGAGCCAGTTACAACACAGACACTCGTTACTCATCAGTCCAGCAGGTTACCGAGGCTAAACAGGAATTAGAGGGGGCAGGACTTGCAGTGGGACCAGCAGGAGGGGCTGAAATGTTTGAGACTTCAGGTCTTCCTGCCAGTGGGTGGAACAGCACCAGCAACTGAGAGGAGGAGAATTCTCCAAGCTGGGAGTCCCCAGAGTAAGAAGGAGGCAGATGCAAATAGTGAAGATCTGTGCCTCTGCTGGTTCCCCTTTGCTTGCAAGGCGACAGAGAGATGAAGATGTGACATCACCAGCAAAGTGCTTGCTAGAACATCACATTCCGAAGAAGTGACTGTGGATGGGTGGGGGTGCAAAGGGATTGAAAATTTATTACTAATATGAGCCCTCATCCCTCGATTCAATCTGTATGGGTGGATTTTTGTACATATATAGAGCCCCGTTGACTTTACTGAGGCTATACAGAATTACAATGGTCCACCTACATGGATCCAGTTGCAGGATCAGGGTAGTGCTGATGATTGTCTTTCTATGCCTTTCTATTAGGGCATTCATACAACACCACTGTGACGGGGTCCCCAAGATGCAAACTGGACTGTGGGACCACTGAGCCCTCCAAACGCACCAACCTGGGCTGCCTCTCACACTGTGATGCTGTGACACTGTGATGCTGATGTCAAGCTACAAACCTCTGGCAACTCCTGCTTCCTTTTCCTTTAAGGCTCACAGGTGAGCCTCAACTTCTAGCTTCTTTAGCTCCAAGATTTGATGATAATCTTTCTCCTTTTGGGCTGCTTGTAGTTTGTACCGTGCCAAGTTTGCAAATGCATCACTCTTGCTCATTTTTATGCCTTTTCTGTCCCTACTTCCCTTTTCTGAAATAAGCAAACAGAAAATAAACTGGTAACCTTCTCCTTGACTGTTCTCAGGCACCACACTTAATGTCTCACTTAAAACCTCTACACCAGTGTATGACGTGCAAATCTCACTCAGAACAACAAGCTGTGAATTTTACCCTGCTCACTGTGCCAGGGTCCAAAGGGTGCAATCTGGACTGTAGAACCACTGAGTCCTCCCAAACCCACCAACCTGGGTTGCATCTCACACTGTGTGATGCTGATGTCAAGTTACAAGCCTCTGCAAGGCACTGCACTTACACAGACATCCACAGGCAAGGACACACCCAACTGGGTTACATGAATGATCTCCCAGCCACTCATGAACCATCAACAGAGGGGCTCCAGACAATTCCCCCCAGATCCCTAACCTTGCACCCCAGAACTGTACCATCTTGCACTGGTCAGAAGCCTGGCCAGTGTGCACTCATTACCTAGTTCGCCACTCCAACAAAAGGGTAATGGACGTGCAACAACCCTTGTTCACTCAAGCTGAGATTTCCCAGGCACTTCAACCAAAACACACTGTTTTAAGTAAAATATAAAACAGAAACTACAGAAAGATAGGTTTTAAGTGATTATAAAGTCAGAGATAATTTTCTTAAGGTAACTATAAGTAAGCACATATTCTAAATCCTAAACTTTTAGTCTAAGCAAGAGTTGAATAAAAAAATGTCTCACCCTGATAGATGGTACAAGCAAGTTACTGTTCCTCGATACACAGGCTGGGACTACCTTCTAGTCTAGGACTACCCTAGTCTTTGTCTTCCAGATGTTCTTCCAGTTGTTGAGGAGGGAGAGAGAGGTTAAGTCATGTCACTTCCCCTCTTTTATACTTTCTTCAAGCTTGCTGGAAAGATCCTTGCTGTAACAAGAGTTAGTCCACCCCATGGCGTATATGCCTTCTGCAAGAAGTTTCTAGGATAGTGGATTGTGTGTTGATGAGCCATTGATGCTGTCTGGCTATTGATGCCTACTCCTTTGTTGTAACTGGTTGTGGGTATTCCCAACTTCACAGCGTATCTCAGTAACACATATAATAATACTTTATAACTTCATATAGAGTGATAGTACATACAATCCAACAGGTTATTATTGTTCAACAGATCAAGACTTACAAAATGATACCTCACAAGGTATACTTTTTACAAAACATATGATAATATCACAGTGGTTTCCAGCATGCTACTGTGAGGTACAGAGTGTCACAACCACCCTTAAGTTTATTTCTTTTATCAAATGTTTATTTGGTGGGGGGGATCCAATTCTCTGCTGGAGCCAATGAAACTGTGAAATTTGCACCAGCAGAAAAGTTGGCCATTTGTCTGAACAGTTAAACATTCCTTGGAGACCAATACAGATAGACCAGAAAACAGTAACTTTCCTTCACTGTCTGAAGGAGACTAGACTACACATTCTTCCCCTCCACCACTCCCATTATTTTCTGAACTTGGGCACGGAAACATTTAAGATACCTTAGTACCTCTTTTACAGGAATTGAATTTCATTTAGTTTGATCGGGTGCCCTTTGTAGACCTATAATATACTGACATCTGGTGGACACGAGAGTAATTGCTTTTTTTTAAAAAAAAAATTGCTATTGTTTTAACATAAAAGTTACACATGGAAGAGAGCAGGGGCCCAGTCTATGTACCTCAGCTCCCATTACAGTCAGTGAGAATTGATGGGACTTGATAGTTCGCCGGAATTGGATCTAGGCTTGTTCCCTAAGTTGCTAGTCTCAAGAGGTTCGCTCAGACTAGTTTTAAATGGCTCAAGAAATGGGGATTCTACCATTTCCCTTGGGGGACACTGTCTTTCAGTCTGTCATTCAGCAAACACAATGTTTGCTTCCCACTGTTACTTCTAATTATACTATAATATAATAATTCCTGAACCGTGTTTGAAAATTTTTTTTTAGTCTCATGTTTACACCCTTCAAAAAATTGTAGAAAGTGTTTGTAGACAAAGATACATAATGTAAAACAAAATAATACTTCTCTATAAAAAAAAGTGTCTTGCAGAGTTCATTTTAAAAGTCTCAGTGGCCACAACTTTATAAGCATGAAATAAGTGATGGAGGGAAAAAAGCAAGATTTATACTAAGAAAGTGTAGCACGCTCTCCTGTTGATATAGTGGAGAGGAAGAGAAGCTCCCAACCACCCTCTTCTGGAAACTCTAGCCCGGAGCTCTAAAAAGAAACCAGGTGCCTCGCCTCCTGTCCTCTCTGCTTCCTCCTCCCAGACCACTTCTCAGGCTACTCTTTTCCCATTACTCAGCATTTCCTTTGTGATTGAGAAGCATTTGTACAGTTTTATGGCAGGTCGGTATTTGACTCTCCAGCCAAACTAAACTGCTTCACTTCAGGGTGCCACATTCAAAGTCCAAACTATCCAGGCTGACCAGCTCAGGCAGCCTGAAGGCACCTTCCATTCCTCTCATTCTTTCTGTTCAAGTCTGGTGGCAAAATCTAGTGAACAAAACAAAAGTCAAGACAAAGCAAACTTCCCCACCCTTCTTCTGGGTTCACAGGTTCTGTACAATCGGTTGGTGTCAGTTTCCCAAAAACTTCTCTCACTCCAGATTTCCTCGTTCGGTCATCTGGATGTCTCCCAGGAACCTTACTGGAGATACCAATCACAGCTCCTGCTCCTTTTTACTCTCTTTTTATTAAGAGAGATAGTAGCTGTTTTGTAATATCCTTTCCCAGCTGGGTAGCCTTCAGTTCCCAGTAGTTTCCTGGACTACAATTCCCAGCATTCTCTGGTGCTGTACTGAAAGTAGGAACGCAGTAAAGCTGAACCATCCTGTAAAGGTCAGTACACCCTGTTACTGGACCATTAAATGCACAGCAGTGACAGAGCACGGATATTAAAGCAGTTCAAGTATAGCCAAACCATGTTTGTAAATGTTTGCTTGAATACTGAATCACTACCATGTCCATGTAGTCCTTATTGTTTGCTGTTCATAAACATTCAGGTGAACAGCTTTTGGTTCATGTGAATGTTTGAGAAATATATGTTCTCTGTACAAATACCCATATTTGCATATAAACAAGGATGTTCATGCTTGAACAAGGGTATCTGTAATTCATTATTCCATTTAAAAAGTCAGTCATCCAACCAGGAGGCAAATATGTAGCCGGGGACCAGTCACACACCACAAATAGTCAGATTGACCACATTGTACACATAGGCTGGAAACTTCCAAACTATAGAGTGAATAGTAATTTATAGATTTGTAGAAACCAGTTGCAGTCTGTGCATACTTCACAAATAGAAAAAAGGGCTAAATTGCCAAAGCATAATTTTTATTGGACCAACTTCTGTTACAACAATCTGTAACACACACCTACCTGCCTGCTAACCCTTAACAGCCCACTTCAAATCCTTTTGCATAACAATCTAACCCTTATTGCCCATTCCATTTCAAGTGACCTCCGTCAAGGTGTCACCCCTTATGGGTAACTATCTGTCCCAACTTGTCTTTAGCTCAGACACACTGCTTCCTTCACCAGACCTGAAAAAGAGCTCTGTTTAGCTCAAAAGATTATACCTTCCCCCAACAGAAGTTTGTCTAATCACAGGCACTGGCTTTCGTTTTTGCAGGTGTGTGTGGGGGGGGTGTATGTGAAGAAGTGTATGTGTTTGGGGTTGGGAGACTCTGCCAGTTTTGGGGGAGGCTATTTTCAGCATATTTATACACTTCTTTCATATTCTAGTTATTGAGTATGTGTCTATCATTGGTATCTTTACTATTTTAATAATGATTACATTGTTATGAACTACATAATT
The DNA here is from genome assembly GCA_033296515.1 of Macrochelys suwanniensis. Lineage (NCBI taxonomy): Eukaryota > Metazoa > Chordata > Testudines > Chelydridae > Macrochelys > Macrochelys suwanniensis. Next base: position 155,231,878 of record CM065775.1, on the reverse strand, counting down.
ACTGCAATGTTGCACTCCATATGCTTTATGAAAATATGCTTATGAATGTGAATATGATGTAACTAGAATGTGCTTTATGCAAAAGGTCTCTTGTAAGGTATAATTACAAAGCTTATAATCTACTGAGTGTGCTCATCCTATTTGTATGCATGTATCATTCTTGTATCTGAAGCTAGAAATATGAAGTATTACTCTGAGGTCCTATTGTAATTGTGCAAAGTGTAGGCCACTAATGATGGTTTAGAATCTTGATGGGTCCCATTGACTAGGACAATTGGTTGTAAATGGCTCTGTTTACTTGCAAACCTTTCAAAGATCTACAACCTATCCTAAAAGATGATCCCTCACTCTCACAGATCTTGGAGGACAGACCAATTCTTGCTTACAGACAGCCCCCCAACCTGAAGCAAATACTCACCAGCAACCACATACCATACAACAAAAACACTAACCCAGGAACCTATCCTTGCAACAAAGCCCGATGCCAACTCTGTCCACATATCGATTCAAGTGATACCATCACAGCGCCTAATCACATCCGCCACGCCATCAGGGGCTCATTCACCTGCACATCTACCAATGTGATATATGCCATCATGTGCCAGCAATGCCCCTCTGCCATGTACATTGGCCAAACCGGACAGTCTCTACGCAAAAGAATAAATGGACATAAATCTGACATCAGGAATCATAACATTCAAAAACCAGTAGGAGAACACTTCAACCTCCCTAATCACTCACTGACAGACTTGAGGGTAGCAGTGTTGCGACAGATTAACTCCAAAAACAGACTTCAAAGAGAAACTGTTGAACTCGAATTGATATGCAAACTAGATTGCATTACCTCAGGATTAAATAAGGACTTGGAATGGCTCGGCCATTACATTAATTGAATCTATTTCCCTTAAGTTAATGATCCTCATTCACACCTGTATGACCATCTTGTTTATCACTTCAAAGGTTTTTCTTCCCCTGCTGTTATGGTTCCTCTCAATTAATTAGCCTCTTAAGGTTGGTCTATGCACCTCGACCTTATCATGTTTCTCTGACTGTATAAAGATCTGTCTACTGTATGTTTCATTCCATGCATCCGATGAAGTGGGTACTAACCCACGAAAGCTTATGCTGAAATAAATTTGTTAGTCTCTAAGGTGCTACAAGTTTTTCTTTCTTATTTTCGTTTTGCTGACACAGACTAACACAGCTACTACACTGAAACCTTTCTGTGTACATGTGAGCCAGCCCAGGAAGAATGGAGGCTGGGATCTCACAGGGCATGTGATCATGTCACCTGATACTAGAATTCATCCTAAATTTGGTACTTTTCCATTTAGAAGGAAGGGTGGGGACCCAGAAAGACAAAAGATTCCCACCTTGTGCCAAAGCTATAAAAAGGGGTGGAGCAGGACAGAGGGGGAGGCCAGTCATGAGAACACCCCTGCTTTCCACCTAAGATGTCTGCTGGAACTAACGAGGACTGTACCAGGGGAAAGAATTGGGCCCAGACTAGGAAGGAGTCTAGTCTGTGAAAGAAGCTTATTGGAACATCTCTGAGGATGAGATTTTACCTGTAATCAGTTTCTTAATGTATTAGGCTTAGACTTGCGTGATTTTGCTTTATTTTGCTTAGTGACTTAGTTTGTTCCATCTGTTATTACTTGAAACCACTTAAATCCTACTTTTTATACTTAATAAAATCACTTTTGTTTATTAGTAAACCCAGAGTAAGTGATTAATACCTGGGGGAGCAAACAGCTGTGCATATCTCTCTATCAATGTTATAGAGGGCAGACAATTTATGAGTTTACCCTGTATAAGCTTTATACAGAGTAAAACGGATTTATTTGGGGTTTGGATCCCATTGGGAGCTGGGTGTCTGGGTGCTGGAGGCAGGAAACCTGCTGAGCAATTTTAGGTTAAAGTTTGCAGCTTTGGGGGCATGGACCAGACCTGGGTCTGAGTTGCAGCACGCTAGCATGTCTGGCTCAACAAAGCAAGGTTCTGGAGTCCCAAGCTGGCAGGGAAAACGGGCTCAGAGGTAATTCCAGCACGTCAGGTGACAGTCCCAAGGGGGTCTTTGTGACCGAACCCGTCACAATTACATTATTATGAAATACAGTATATTAAAATCATTGCAATCACCTACGAGCTGTCTTCACTAACATCCCAGGTTAAAGACATTACGTCTTACTGTAGCTTTCTGGATAAAACTGTCAGTAATCTTATTTATATCTAGTTCCCTGGTGTGGTCTGGATGCATGTTAAGGACAGCTACATTATTCAGTTCCGTCTGTCCCATTGATGACTGGAGATATTTTTTAAGTCTTCTGAAACTGGAGAATGAGTGTTCCACAGTTCAGGATGATGCAGGCATGGTGAAAAGGATTCTTCTAAATTTGCAGTATTCTGGAGGCATAGTGCTTCCAGGGTACTGCAAATGACTCCAAGATCTCATTCTTGAAGGGTAACAGCTAAATTAGACCCCATTATTTTGTATGTATAGTTGGGATTATATCTTGCCATGTGCATTACTTTACATTTAACACTGAATTTCATCTGCCATTTTGTTGCCAACTCACCCAGTTTTGTGAGGGCCCTTTGTAACTCTTTGCAGTCAGTTTTGGCCTTAACTAGCTTCAGTAATTTTGTATCATCTGCAAATTTTGCCACCTCGTTGTTTACCCCTTTTTCCAGATTGTTTATGAATCTATTCAACATATAGGACTGGTCCCAGTACAGGCCCCTGGAGGACACCACTGTTTACCTCTCTCCATTCTAAAAATGGACCATGTAGACCAACCCTTTGTTTCCTATCTTTTAACTGGAGTGCCTGGCAATGCTTTCAGGATCATCTAATGATCCTTAATTTAATTTAATGACAGGCCTTGTTATCCTGACTCTGTTTATAAACAAACTCCCTGCCCCATGGGCAGAAGCTGGGAGCAGCACAGAATTTATCACATTCTACATTCCAAGCTCCTTCTGGGGTTAGGGCATGCACTGTGGGGAGACCTCTGGTATGAAACTCAGAGGGGTGGGGCAAGAACTATTATGGCTCGTGGGTGCTGAGCAACCCCTATTTTTTTTTCCATTGGTGCTGGAGCCCCAGAGCACCCCCAGAGTAGTCAGCACCTATGGGTCCAATAAAATATATTAGCTTATCTATCTTGTTTCTCCCATATCCTGGGACCAACATGGCTACAACACTACAAATTAATAATTTGACCATCTCTAATTGCTATGTTTGTCAATATCTTTCACCTTCTGAACCATTATTTTAACTTCCTTTCTTTAAATATATGTAAATTATTAGATTACTGGGATAATACATAAAAATGTCCTGATTCATTTTCTCAAAGTAAAAAAATGCCCTCAGAGAAGACAGCTTGGCATTGCAAAACATAACAGCAGGCCTTTGGGAAAGGTCAAATAAACATATCAGCAAACTAATTGCCCTACACAGGATCTCCTATCTTTTAGATCTTCACTTGTAAGCTCTTTGGGGCAGGGACTGTCTTTTTGTTCCCTGTTTGTATAGCACCTAGCACGACAGGGACAAGGTTCAAAACAGGGACTTTGAGGTGCTATATTAAAACAATTAATAATAATAACCCTTGGTGAAGGAGCTTAGAGAAGGGAGATATTCCTCTCTTTATTTTAGGAAAATAGGAGTTGTTACACCAGATCCATCGTTTGCTGTAAAGACACCATTACCCTTCAGATGCTCTGACGAAGGCAAAAGCATAGAGAATGCACCTATTCAGATATGCAGTTCTATGGAGGAAGGTACTTCTTCTCAGCCAACTTCTGCATGCTAATCACTTTATGCCCTGAAATATTAGGTATTATTTCTAGGGCTGTCAATTAATCACAGTTAACTCACGCAATTAACTCAAAAAAAGTAATCACGATTAAAAAAATTAACAGCACGGTTAAATAGAATACCAATTGAAATGTATTAAATATTTTGGATGTTTTTCTACATTTTCATATATATTGATTTCTATTACAACACAGAATACAAAGTGCACAGTGCTCACTTTAAATTATTATTTTTGTACAAATATTTTCACTGTAAAATGATAAACAAAAGAAATAGTATTTTTCAATTCAGCTCATACAAGTACTGTAGTGTAATCTCTTTATTGTGAAAGTGTAACTTACAAATATAGATTATTATTTTTTTTGGTTACATAACTGCACTCAAAAACAAAACAACGTAAAACAAGTCCACTCAGGCCTACTTCTTGTTCAGCCAATCACTAAGACAAACAAGTTTGTTTACATTTACGGGAGATACTGCTGCCTGCTTCGTGTTTACATCACCTGAAAGTGAGACCAGGCGTTTGCATGGCCCTTTTGTAGCCAGCATTGCAAGGTATTTATGTGCCAGATATGCTAAACATTCGTGTTCCCCTTCATGCTTCAGACACCATTCCAGAGGACATGCTTCCATCCTGATGATGCTCGTTAAAAAAACAATGCGTTGATTAAATTTGTGACTGAACTCCTTGGGGGGAGAATTGTATGTCTCCTGTTCTGTTTTACCCACATTCTGCCATATGTTTCATGTTCTAGCAGTCTCGGATGATGATACAAAACTTTCGCAGCAGATACAATAGCTACAGCTCTCAACCCAAGGCTTAAATCTGAAGTGTCATCCAAAATCTGAGAGGGACAAGGTGTGGCGCATGCTTTCAGAAGTCTTAAAAAAGCAATGCTCAGATGCAGAAACTACAGAACCCGAACCACCAAAAAAGAAAATCAACCTTCTGCTGGTGGCATCTGACTCAGATAATGAAAATGAACATGCATTGGTCCACTCTGCTTTGGATTGTTATCGAGCAGAACCCATCATCAGCATGGACACATCCTCTGGAATGGTGGTTGAAGCATGAAGGGAAATATAAATCTTTAGTGCATCTGGCATCTAAATACCTTTCAACGCCGTCTACAACAGAGCCATACGAATGTCTGTTCTCACTTTGAGGTGACATTGTAAACAAGAAGTGGGCAGCATTATATCCTGCAAATTGTAACCAAACTTGTTTGTCTGAGTTATTGGCTGAAGTAGGTCTGAGTGGACTTGTAGGCTCTGAAGTTTTACATTGTTTTATTTTTGAATGCAGTTATTTTTGTACATAATTCTACATTTGTAAGTTCAACTTTCATGATAAAGAGATTGCACTACAGTACTTGTATTAGGTGAATTGAAAATACTATTTCTTTTGTTTTTTATAGTGCAAATATTTGTAATTAAAAATAAATATAAAGTGAGCACTGTACACTTTGTATTTGTATTTTGTGTTGTAATTTAAATCAATATATTTTAAAATGTAGAAAACATCCAAAAATATTTAAATAAATGGTATTCTATTATTGTTTAACAGCGTGATTAATCGTGATTAATTCTTTTAATCATGTGATTAATAGTGATTAATGTTTTAATCACTTGACAGCCCTAATTATTTCCCTTGTATCTTTCTTTTTTCATGGCTATAAATATTATACTCTGGTAGGCTAAAGGGGGAAGAAATGGCCCTTGGGGCATAGCCCATTGTAATGCCTCCCCGCCATATAGCTGAAAGAATGGCGCTATGCTTGTGCCTCCCCTAAGCTCTATTATAGTCTGTTGAGGGGCGTGTCTGTGTGTGGTGGACCATGTCAGGAAGGGGTGTGACTAGAATGCTCCTGCACTCCAGCTATTTTCTACTTCCTGTGGCCTGTAGGGGGGCATGGGAAGTTGAGTGTAAACTACAGCAACTCTGGAGCTGCTCTGACTTATACCAGGGGTTGAGCAGGGCCCAAAAATGGGTGATTCAAATGTGGCTTAAAGCCACCTTTCCTTCCAACACCCAACCCATCTGTTCCTGTGCTGAACATAGACAAATGGGCCCTTTGTCTCAACTTCTGGCAGCAACAACTCCAGAGACTAGTAATATATTTAATAAAGAACTGTGTTTTGGTTTGTTTGTTTTAAATGTATTGCCTTTCACTCTCCTGAAGGAACCTCTTGTTCTTTTACTGTGGGAAAGAGTTAAGAAAGAAGTGCCTGACACTGTTTTTCACTCTATCTATCTTTCAGAATCTTGGCTATGTTAGTCAAGTCTCTTATCAAGTTAAATAATCCCAATCTTTGTAGTCTCTCATTGTAAGTACTGCCATTCTCAAACTATATTTGTTTCCCTTCATTGCACCATTTCAGTGTTTCAATTAGCTTAATTCTCTGTTGTTTTAAGACAGGCGTGTAATAGTCTGTTCTTGATTAGATTATTACATACACTTTTGTTTTGTGTTCAACCAATGGATTAACTAGATATGTCTAGAGTTGTTGTCCTTGCCCTCAGGGGAGCACAAGTGCTATAACTGTGACCAGATCTAAGAGTGGAGGGAAGACTAAAAGTTCCTTCTTCTTCCCTCATTATCCTTATGCGGGACTACTCACAGACCAGCCTCAATCTGACCCTTACCTTGTAAACGCCTTTATGAAAGGAGCAGTCCATTTTTAATATTTGTCTTTAAATGCCATGCACAGCTCTGGAGCTGCAGCAATAAATAAATAATAACGAAAACAATTATTACAGGTCTGGATGGCTCAGGAGACTGACCATATGACAAGGAACATTTCACTTCTGGGTCATCAGTTCGAATCCAGCCCCACTTGATACAGACTGAAAATTATTACCATTAGATTGTTTGGGGACCTGTGGGGAAATGAGTAGGTTTCTCAATGCAGTATTTAATGGATGGGGGCGGGGTTGTCCACAACTTTAATCATCTGCACCAAATTTGGCACTCATTAGCACAGCTGTTGGCACTCACCACTCAGAGACTAAAGTATGAATGGCGTGGAGATGCAGAGCTGGTCTACATTGCTCAGGGGTGTGAAAAATCCACACCCTGAGCATCAGAGTTGAGGCAACGTAAGTCCCCCAAGTAGACAGTGGTAGGTCAGCAGAAGAATTCTTCTGTTGGCCTAGTTACCGCCTCTCGGGGAGGTAGATTTACTACGGTGTTGGAAGAACCCCTCGAGTTGCTGTAGTAAGTGTCTACACTGAAGTTCTACAGCAGTGCAACTGCAGCTGTGCCACTGTGGCATTTTAAGTGTAAACATAGCCTCCTCCTCCCCCTTGTATGTGCATGGCGGGGGCTGAGGGGATGGTGAAGCGTCCTCCAGTGTAAGTTAGACACACACATACACTGGTGGAATAATGAAAGGGAGCTGTCTGTGCTGCACCTATCCTGTGGATAAACAGAAGCTTTCATTCCCTGAGCATTTTAATCAGGCATCTTTTCATAAGAATTACAAGTCAGGGAAAGGTGGAAGTGTTTTTCAGGGCAAGATTCAGCTACAGTTACTCACACTGAAAATAGCTCCATTGATTTCAATGGGGCTATTCACAGAGTAAAGAAGTACTCAGTATTAGTGAGGGTGGCAGAATCTGCCCGTTCATTTACAGAGAATAGGGCAGAGACTTCTGAACAGTACCAGCTGCAGCTTCTGGTCCAGCTGCAGGTTCTGTTCCACAACTTTTCTAGGACATGACAGAGGCAGAAAGCCTGCTCTGAAGAAGAGAATTTGACCATAAAATTCACTAGAATTCAGCCATAGAAACTGACTTGGCCAATCAGGATGAGTGGCATTAGAGTGACTGACAGAACTTTGAAACAAGGAGCCAAACTGAGGTTGACATCAAACCAGAACAACAGGCTGTCAGAACACTTTTTTTCAACATATTCAATTATATTTCAAGTCTTTTATCATTTTAAGAAGTCTGGTGATGCTGCGGTGTTTTGATAACACCATTCTATAATGTTCAGTTCACAATATATTATTCAGATAACAATAGACTAGATTGACTTGGTCTACACACCTGTACGGGAGGAGGGATGAAGGAAGAACCCCTCCACTCCTGCTTTACATCAGGGTATGAGCTACCCAGACTTTGGTCCAGGCTCATAGTGGAAGTGGGTGCTGTGTACACAATGCTCACCTACTCAGAGGAGTGGAGCATTATTTTCACCTCCCACCACACCAGTTAGCACAACTGAGCTAGTATTGGGGTTGTAATTTGCTGCTAGTATAAGCCAGCTGTTTCACACACATACACCCTCCCCCAGGGCAAGGGGGAAGCCGGGACAGAATGGTGCCTCACTGAGGGGTGTCTCTAGGGCAGCGTTTTTTAAAGTTCAGGTCACAACCCAGTACTGGGTCACGGCATGTCAGGCACTGGGTCGCTCTGGTAAGCACCGCCGACCAGGACGTTAACAGTCCCGTCGGCAGTGCTGGTCAGCTAAGGCAGGCTAGTGCCTACCTGTTTCAACACTGCGCTGTACCCCAGAATCGGCCAGCAGTGGGTCCAGCTTCTAGGCAGGGGGGGCCACGGGGCTCCGTGTGCTGCCCCCACCCCAAGCACCGGCTCCGCACTCCCATTGGCCGGTGCCTGCGGGCAAGAGTCGCACAAAGCTGCTTGCGCACCTCCACCTAGGAGCCGGACCTGCTGGTGTCTCACCAGGCTATTCCTGGTGTGGTGTAGCTCATTCACTATCCCTGGCTCAAGGCAGCGTGTAAAGGCACAATCTATCCCCATATGAATTAGCTACAGCTAATATTGTTTTATGAGATCTTCAATCTTTCTGCAATCCCCCACACAAACAATTGAACACGGTCCCCTTCCAAGTTTCCCTTCTCCAGTTGTCTGGCTTGCCACATGACTCTTGCAACAGCTTCAGCCATTGGCACGCAGGGCCCTTCCTATACTGCATCTGGGAGCAAGTCTCCCAGCTTGAGTCCACAGACTTGTGCTAGCAGGACTCAGGGTAGTGCTCTAAAAATAGCTGTGTAGCTATTGGGGCTGGGGCTATGAATCGTGGGGGTGAGGCAAGCTGCACCATCAAAGCAATGTCTGCATTGCTACTTTTAGTTCACTAGCATGAGCCCCACTACTCTGAGTCTGTGGACGCGGGCTGGGAGGCTCACTCACAGATGCAGTCTAGGCATGTGCTTATTGGGCAGATAGTGAGATCACACAGTCTAGATCCTTCCGAAGTTTTCCAATGGACAGACCTGCTAGAAGCCCTGCCCTCTTCCAAACCTCTCCTGTTACGGGAAAATGAGGTATTCATATTCAGTATTGTCAACCTCATATGTTCAAAAATCATAAAGTTGGATTAAAAATAAGGATTTTTTTTTTTAATATTGGGTTCTTTTTTTGCCCTTTGGTTTCTGAGTCTTTCAGGTGGACTCAGGTCAGGTTTTCAAGCATTCCTCCACAATCATAAGAGCTAGAATGTTGGTTGTTTTTTTTTCACCTACATGAAAGCTGAGATTCTCACCTATCCACACTCCAAGAGCCAGAGCTTCAAAAAGAACACCAAATATTGTAAGACTTGAGAAAAATCTTGAGGATTAGCAACACTCTGCATCCCTTGCGGCTGCCCCTCTTTATATTTTTTGCTGTGAACTATGTCTGCACAACAGACACTACAACGCCCAAAATGCCTGGGTTCTGGGCTGAAATAGTACCAGGATAGAGCTGCATCTGGTGTCTACCCTTAAAAGACCAGCACATCCCATTGCAGGTTTTTAATACATCACTTGTAATTCTGTGGAGTTGGACAACAGTTACAAAGGAAACAATAAAAAATAGTAAACAGAAATCACAAAGTCAGCAACCACTAGACACCAGTATAAGTGCTGTATTGAGGCATAAGGAAGCTAAGAAGAGGAATGTTGATGCATCATAGACAATATTGTAGGATTAGGTTGTAGAACATAGAAAGCCTTTAAGATGAGACTCAGAATGAAGAAAGAAATGAAAAGGAGAAGGGACATATTTGCAAAGAGAGGGAGCCAGAGGAGAAAGTTTGATGTTAGAAACAGCATGGGATGAACAAATTGTGCTAAAATTGAGAATTTGAATAAAGGAAACAGGCAGGTGGCTAGGGAGTGAAGAAGAAGGAAAAGTAGTTTGAGCAGTAGAAATAAAAATAAGGTGAGAATAGTAGGAAAGCAAGAGGGAGCCTTTGGAGACAGAACATCTGGGAGACGTAAGTAATAGATCAAAGTGAAAAATCAGTCATGCTGCATGGTTTTGAACAGATTGAAGGGGGCAACTAGGGAAATGGGGGAAAAGGTAAGGGCACAGACAGTGTTGTAAGAGTTGAGACACAAAACAAGAAGTGCATGAAAGATGGCAATGGTAGAACTGAAGGTAATAATTTTGATGGGAAATGCTCAAAAGATATCTGCATGATCTGATAATTTGAGAGACCTGGGTTAAAAAAAACATAATTAGTTTTAAAGAGACTATATACTCTTGGAGGTGGCAACTGAAATTCTAAGGATATAGTCAAGAGTGAGAAAGGAGAGGAGAGAAGATGACTAGTGAGAATTGGAGGGGAAGGAAAGGATTGCTGTTTTCATAATTATTACTTTAAAGTAGTTGGCTTTCACACACAAGGGAGATAAGGAAGGTACAAATAGAATTATTGATGAGTAGTGACCAGACAAGAAAAGAGAAACACAGCTGGGTGTCATTACCATACAAATATTGCAGGCCAGGAGCAAAAGTGTTGCCAAAAGGGCAAGTATAAAAATAAAATAGAGACGAAGAAAAAAACCCTGAGGAACATCCACAAAGAGAGGAAAAGGATCATCCTCTCAAGACGCCTTGAAGGATCAGCCAGACAAGCCAGATGAAAATTGAAAAAAATATGAAAAAGCGTAAGTGCCAAGGTGAAGAAGGAAAAGGAAATGATCCAAAGAATCTTATAAATCATGAAGAAGGAGGACAAGGGAGAAACTTTTGGATTTACTCATTTAAAAAAGTTTGTTTTGTTTTGTTTTTTGAAAGAGCTATTGTGGTAAAACCACACAAGCTAAAAATGGTTTGGAGGGGTTCAAGAGCAAAATGCTATGTGTCCCCTTTGCACGTATGCACTATGAGTCAGTTTTTAATTACATGATCACGTACTATCTTTTCTACCAGGTCCCTGCCTTGTTTAGTGCATTCTTCAGTCTAATTTAAGTTACATTTGAGACTTCTCTGTGTTCCTAATTGCTTCCAGAATCTGAGAGAGACACGGGGGAGAAGGGGGTGTATAACAAGGTGCAGAGCAATGGCAATCAGGGCCAAAGTTACAGAGAAGAAAAATAAACACTATCCCTTGCTAGAACAGTAGTCAGTATCATTGTACAGGAAGGCCCATGGGTTCTGGGAGATAGAAGCAGACAAATAGCTCAGCTGCAGTGGGACTGGATCAAGGGAAGATTTAAAGAATAGAGAAAATGGAAGTGTTGGATTAATCAGGATAGCAAGAGTTTTATATGGGAAGAATGAGGGAAGGACAGGGTTCGTGATGAAGGCCAGAGATGACTGCAATACGAAGACTTCTCTCTGTCCTTGTTTGTAGGATGGAAAGAAATTTTAAGAAGCAACTTTAAACGGCCTTTATGAAAAATTGATTTCTTTTCCCGTGATGACGGAGCGTGTCGAGTCAATTAAGGAATGCACAGAAGGCGAGGAATCAGTGCTGGGAAGAAGAATAGGTGAGGTCCAGGTGAGACTGAAAGCATAAGAGAGAAAAGGCAAACTGATTAGATATCCTAGGAAGAGTTACAATAATGTTAGTTATGCACTTTGTACATTAGCACAGCATTAGCTGAACAATTGCTGCAGAACTGAGAAAATAACAGGTTTTATAATAACTGACCTACACAATACGGCATTGTACACACATCCAGGGTTCTGATGGCAACATGCTTGCATAAATTCCTCCTGCTGTTTTAAGTGAATAAAGTATTCTTGGCTTTCTGTCCTGAACGGTTGTGTAATGTTGCTGGGCACTATTAAGGAACTACCATGTTTCACTTGAGAAATGGTTGCACTTCAGTGGTGAGTGAATTCATGTACTGGAGCACTTGCTGGCTTTCCATGAAACCTTATTTCAGCCTCTTTGTATGTGTTGATACATTTGTAATTGCAAGCTATTTTTTCCACAAGACCCCCTTCATTGTTCTGTGCACAGAATGACCAATGCTCACTGAGTGGGCAACTATTCTATATTTCTTTGCATCTTCATCATTCAGTTTTATCTACCGTACACCAGCTAAACCCTGTACTCAGTACAGAGTTATTAGCTTCCTCGTGGGCTTTTCTGTCGTGCTCTTGTCATAGCTCAGTTCTTTGCAAACATGAATGAATTTATCTTCACAACACTCTAGTAAAGTGGCATTATTATCCCCATTTTATACTCAGGTATTTTAATGGAGGTGCAAAGATCAAAGCCAAATTTGTCAGAAATATCAACTAATTTTGAGCGTCGTGTTTGAGCAGCCCTGGATCTGATTTTTCAGAGTACTTTACATTTTACAGCACTTTACATGTTCAGAGCAGAGCTCCTGTTGGCCTCCTGCCTCATTCATTACGTACCTTCCAACTTCTACAACAAAGGAGGCAGGAGTCCTGAAGACAACAGCCTATTTCACTACACAACCCTGATACATTCTTAGAGCACAACCTTCCTGTGCACAGAATGAGACAGGTGTCCTGTGGAAAAAATAGTAAGTAATCATGCAATTCAGGACTGTATCTGAATGCACACAAACAAGGGGGATGACATTTCCAACTTTTCAATCCTTGACTTTGCAACCTGAATGTTCTTTTAACAGCTTTTGGGTGTAATTTCCTTTGTTTTTTAAAAACTTAAATATTTTGGGGGAAACCACACTGACCCTCCACATGGGTCATCAGAAGAACCACAGCACAGTCCTCTAGCAAACAGAGTAACTGGTAGCAGTCAAAGGCTATTATCCTCTATGTGGATGGGCTGCTAGAAGGGAAGGAGATATATACTTTGCCAGTGGGTCTCACAACTCTTTGCCGTATAGCAAAGAAATGTATGGACTTAGGACCCCTAGATTGAATTCCAGGTTCTGTAGAGAGAGTGGTCTATCAGATCCTTCTGCCCCTCTTATGCCCTCCCCACTCCTGTATCTGTCTCCTCCCCTGAGATCCTCCCCCACCCCGCAGCTACTGCCCAGCCATCCTCCTGCCCCTATCCTTCCCCCGAAGTTCTTGTTCCAGTCCTCAGTTGCTGCCCTTTCTTCTACCCCCTCTGCTCCTTTCTTCAGTTCCTGTTCCTAACCTCTTTCCCCTAGACTCGTACACCCTCTCCCTACTGCTCTGCATCTCTTCCTCCTTTCCCTCCTCCGTTCTATCCCTCACTCCTGTGCTCTCACTCCTCCCCAATGCCTGGAGGCCAGCAGGATAGGGTGACCAGATGTCCCAATTTTATAGGGACAGTCCCAATTTTTGGGTCTTTTTCTTATATAGGCTCCTATTACCCCCCACCCCGTCCCGATTTTTCACACTTGCTGTCTGGGCACCCTACAGCCGGAGGAGCATTGACCGCACAGAAGAGATAGAATCTCCCTGCTTTAATTTGAGAGCACTGGCACTGCAAGGTCTCCTGGCCATTAGGAGGAGCAAGGGCAGGGAAAGCCCAGTTTCCCCTGCAGCCCTTGGCTGGAGCATGCTCAGTCACTTTGTGTGGATGGCACATAGGCAGTCTGATTACATGTAGGAGCTGGTGACATGTGAGGGGCTGGAGCATGCCCAATGCAGGTGGAACCTCTAGAGAATTTATCTGCCAAATCCTAACCAGCCTCTGAGCATATATCAACTACATTTTTTCATGGGGACAGTAAAAGGCACATCGCTGACTAGAGAGAAATACCCTTGCCATCTTTCTAATCCTTTGGCCAAGGCATGCAGGTCTTACAGCTTCTCAACTAAATATAAGAATTTTTTTTTGAACTTGCATTTTTCCCTAACTTAATTCTCTGGCTGGAACATTTAACTAATGCTTCCCAAAAAAGTTCAATCTGAGGCAGACAATCAGCATGGAAAAATCCATCCCAAACGGTTAAAATTCAGTGAAATTATAAGTAACTAAAGTCAGTGTATTCTAAAGAGATGCATTGGACAATGTTAACTGTAGGCAACCCTATCAGCTTTGCCTATAATGATGCAATTTGTTGTACAGCTCCAACAACTAAAAGGTGGAAACCCTATATTTCTTGTGGAGGGATGAGGCTTTAACTTGTAGACAGTTCTGCTAATTATATTTTATTCTCACAAAGCAGTTTTTGCAACAAAAAATTACAGAGATGTGCCTGTATATTCAAAAAGAGAGAGAACGTTTCACAAAAAGGGGCAATGAGTCACTCCAAAATAAGCATATGATCACTACCAGTCATCTCTTCTCCACATATGTTTTACTCTCAGAAAAAATGGTAACGTTCAAAGCTCTCTTGTGGGTTCTTTTTTTTTTTTTTAAACTTTCATAAGCTGCATTTCCCCAGCACATCATCCCTGCTCTTACGGACCTTGGCAGCATTACAGGGGTCACATTTTCACATGGATGAATTGCTCTTGAATGATTTTTCCAAAGTATGAAGTTAGTACGGACATTCTTCCCTTCAAAGCAGCCATGCATGTCTTTTTTGCCCCTCCAGTTGTTTTTTAAAATTCATTAGACACTTTATACGTTGTGTTCATTGCAAAGAAAATTAATATTAATGGGTGAGTTGTTCTTACACTATCCCTTGGTGACAAAGTATTTCACTCATGCTTATATATATATATATATATATATTCCCCTTTAAAATCCAAGTGCAAGAGGTATAGGATTTTCTTCACAGCAATAGTTCTAATTTTTGTGTGTCGGGGATGGAGGGGAGAGTGACAGTTCTAATTATCTTCTGCTAACCCTTTAGAGATCCATAGTGTTGCCCTTATCAGAGTTCCCATGAGAGTAGCCGTACAGCACACAGCAACTTCTCACGCACTGGAAATCGCAGCAGAGGCATTAGCAAGGGTCACTAAGCATGAGACACTCTGCCACCATTTCTTACAAATCCAAGTGGTTGTTGTAAACTACGCACAGAAGGGTATAATTCTGTGTGGTAGGGTGAACCCACAATGGCTTGTTAGGGCCTTGATTCAGCAGAGCTTTAATTTTAAGCACATGCTTTGCTGAAGAGGGTTGAGATTACTAACAAGATTAAAGTTAAGCACGTGGTGAGGTGCTTTGCTGAGCTGAGGCTTGAGTGTTGCCTGATCATTTTATGTGATTACAATATGGATGCTTTTCTAGGGCCTGCTGCAGAGACTGTGATCCTTGAAAGTGCTCTTTTATTTCCCCCTTTAAATTTGTATTTTCAGCAAGTCCACTGAAGGGGATTAGCTACCACATTGCAATGAATTTTCTTTCTTAT
Organism: Macrochelys suwanniensis; assembly: GCA_033296515.1. Lineage (NCBI taxonomy): Eukaryota > Metazoa > Chordata > Testudines > Chelydridae > Macrochelys > Macrochelys suwanniensis. The sequence continues at coordinate 155,216,595 of CM065775.1, read as the reverse complement.
TCTTTGTTTTCTAGACTGGCTAATAGGATTACATTTACTATATCCTGAAATTCATATTCAAATACAGTAGCAGCCAAACCTTTTTCATGGCCAGTGTACAGACAAGGTTTTTTGTGTAGGTCTGTAGAATGTATTAACTTGTAATCAATGCGGTCATTCCCTGGGGAGAGATTTGTGAAGGAAAAAGCAATGATAAATATACCTATAAGGATCCAAAAGTCTAAGTCTTGTTAAGATAGATAAGACAGAGAACTCCATGAGAGAGACTTGCATGCAGTGACAATAATACATTAACACAATATTTCTATCATATACTCAGTAGTCCAATGGTATATTCTACTGCAGGGAATGAAGTGGAAAAACATAAGTTTTATCAGCTCAGTTCAACTTTTAATCCTGTGTGTGTGCACATACGTACTGTGACAGACCCAGACAAGTGGGGTACAGAAGTCTGATAGAAGGCAAATATACTGGCCATTGGATGAATAGTTTTCTGTTCCGTGAATGACCAGAGCAGGGGCTGTACTAGAACAAGCAGGAACTTTCTGGAACCAGTTTAAGGCAGGCAGGCTAATTAGGACACCTGGAGCCAATTAAGAAGAACCTGCTAGAATCAATTAAGACAGGCAGGCTAATCAGGGCACCTGGGTTTAAAAAGGAGCTCCCTTCAGTTTGTGGTGTTGTGTGTGAGGAGCTGGGAGCAGGAGGCACACAAGGAGTTGAAAGGGAGAAGTGTTGAAGGACTGAGGAGTACAAGCATCAGCAGACCATCAGGAGGAAGGTCCTGCAGTAAGCATAAAGAAGGTGTTGGGTGGCGGCTGTGGGGAAGTAGCCTAGGGAGTTGTAGCTGTCACACAGCTGTTACAGGAAACCCTCTAGACAACTGCAATCCACAGGGCCCTGGGCTGGAACCCGGAGTAGAGGGCAGGCCCAGGTTACCCCCAAACCTCCCAACTCCTGATCAGACACAGGAGGAATTTGACTGTGGGTTCTACCAGAGGGGAAGATCTCTGAGGCGATCAAAATCTGCCAATAAGCGCAGGACTCACCAAGGTAGAGGAGGAACTTTGTCACAGTACATATGCTAAGATTTACCATTTACAAATAGGATGTAACTATAGTTAATTTAAGAGATTTTTCACTCGCTAAACAGGCTTCACATTCAAAAGTTTTCTTCTCTAAGTGTATTTTCACTCTGGTTTATTATTAACTAATGAGTCTGCCAAGCACAACAGCCAACAGTAACATTTTCACGGTTAAAGATTACATTTATAGGTGTGCCATATCTAATATATATATATATATATATATATATACACACACACACCCACACCAAACAGCATAAAAACATTGTCAATATCTATCTTACATCCCAAAAATTGTTTAAAATAAAATTAAGGTTGCAAAGTCAACAACACAAGTGTTAGGAAGTGTCAGACTCAAGGTATCCCATACAAATTTAATTTGGTTCCCTTGTGCATCTGCATTATAATACGGTCTTTAATTATATATGATCTTGTACTATTTCTCTCTCTCTCTCTCACACACACACACACACACACACACACACACACACACACACACACACACACACACACACACACACACACACAGCCCTGCCTCGGTCAGTGAATGGGTAGATTTTCCAATATTTCATCTTATCCTCCACATTCAATGTGTGGGCCTAGGTCTTATTTAACATCCACCATCCAAACCCAGCACTGAATACAAAATTGATTTCCTCCTTAGCATTTCCATAATGGCCTCACGGTATCTGAATGCTTCACAAACAGCAATCCATCTTCATAACACCTTTCTGAGATTAGGTGGTATTATCCCCATTTTACAGCTGGGCAAATGGAAGCACAGAGATTTAAGGCCAAAGTTGTCAAAGTGTTCACTAATTGTGGGTGCCAAATTTGAGATGCCCAGGACCTGATTTTTTCAGAATACTTTGAATTTATATAGACACACGTATGAACTCTGTGGCAGAGGCAGGAATAGAATTCAATTCTCCAGGGTGACATTCAGCCACCTTGAATATGAGAACAACCTTTGTGCTCTTGGAATAAATCAGGGTTGTGTAGTGAAGAAAGCTGTTATGTGTTGGACCCCTGCCTCATTTGTTGAAGCAGTTGGAAGGTAGCTGGTGAACACGAGGCAGAGAACTGCCGGAAGACAGTCTATCCTGTGCACTGAATGAGGCAGCGGTCCTGTGGGAAAAAAAATAGCATGTGATCATGTCAAAGGCTGTATTGTAATGCATATGCACAAGGGGGCTGAATTAAGGTTGCACAAGCAACCTGAATAGTGACATTTCCTAACTTTCCAATGCTTGACTTTGTATCCTTAGTGTTCTTTTAAAGTAATTTCCTATTTTCTTATATAAAACTGAAAAAAAACTACCAAGTGGAACCATATTGACTCCAACATGGTTCATCAGTAGGTTTGGGCTATTTAGACCCACAGCAGATCTCTACCACTTGAATAATTGAGTAACTGATAGTGGTAGGCGGTTGTTATCCTCTATGTGGACCAGCCACTAAAGAGGGATGAAACACATACTTTGCCAATGTGTATCACAGCTATTTGGCAGTTATACAGACTGACCTGGACCACTTGGTAAGGTGGACTCATATGAACAACATGGTGTCATACATCATGCCTGCCCTGTAGTGCCCCCTGCTGAGTCAGTGTGATGCTGTAAGTACACCCTGCTTCAGTTTCCCTCCTCAAGAAGCCAATAATTCCACCTCAATCACTCTTGATGCTTAATTCAATAATACCCTCCTTAAGGCTTGTTTATTCCAAGACCCCTACAAAAGGGCCAGAACAAAAAGTCCCAATAAGAAAAGACCAAGAGTGAGAGCAGACACTGTGTACAGACCCATTAAACAGGGTGAATCAGCAGTTCCAAATATTATATGTTACTATCAAGCCTGTCAGCTCAACACTGTAGTGGATTGGAGGTGCTCTAACCCAGCCAAAAATACTGGGTCTTTACTGAAGAAGAAAATTGCAGCAATGTAAACAATGGCTAAGCTACCATGGATTTAAAAAAAACCACACACACAACAGACCCTTCTGAAATTTACACATTCTTCATCCTATGGATTTGGGATAAAACTAGAGAGAAAATCCATTCTTTTCTCTCAATGACACCCAGTGCAAATAATCCAGATCTTAACCCAAAGCACAAGCCAGGGAGTTTCAAAGATTGGAGGGAGCTATGGAATACACACAGTGGGCCTGCTAGTCAGTAAATAAACTTTTCTAACTTATTTAGAGATCAAAACTAACTTTAACTGGCCTATTCTTCCCTGGTACCAGTACTTTCAAGTCAGGAATTATGTTTCTCAACTTTTTAGAAAGCTTTTTGTATAAAACAGGCAAATTTTAATAGAAGCTATGCTGTCTGGTCAGCTAGGAAACAAACCAAAAAAACGAATTTATAATCAAGTTTTGCAGACAGCTTTCCTAACAAAAAAAGTGTCCACATATGACATGCTCAGAAAGGGATGTGGATAGACAAATTACCCCAAGAGAATGGGTTTTGAGCTGGAAAATAGGACCAGCAACCTTAGTCTGTAGTACAAAAAAATAAAATTTCTTTCAGATACTGTTTCAATGGTACCTCACACCAGTCAGGTTTAAAAATATAGAGCGATCACATGGGCATACATGTTGGAGAAACTGTGGTGAAAGAGGAGATTTTATGTATGTATGAATGATGGTCCTATCCAGTCCTTAGAGACTATTTGGAAATCTGTAACCAAATATCTCAAATTGTTGGATATTTATTACCAAATGCTCCTTTGGTAATCCTCCTGGGGCTTCCTAATGGAAATGGTCACACAAAAAGAAAATAAAGAATGAATCTGCTAGTAGCGGCTCAGCAATTGGTAGCCTCTCATTGGAAAAAAGAAAGATAGCCCAACCATTGAGGAATAATTCCAAAAAAAAGTTGTGGTTATGGAAAATACATACACCAATTATGTACCCAGCACAATAGATAGAGGACAGGTAGAAACTCAGATATTTGGTTACCTTTTATTTATTCGGTTCCCAGACAAAGTACATTCACCTCCCAAAAACCCAACACACCTGTCCAGTTTTCTGGAATCTTAACATTTGACAGGCATACCTGGTCTGTTATGCGTATATAGAGATTTCACACAATTTAATAAAATCACTAGAAATGACATAGGTATTGTAATGATGCTCACTCTGTAATATTGTAACACCCTGTTAAATAGAAAGATCTGATGACAATATTCCTATATAACCGCTCTTAAAACAAAACTAACTGTTGTAATGATTGTTTTGTTTCCAATATTTGCATGGCAAGGATTTGTAAAATTGTTAGTTTCCTAAATAAATAGCTTAAAACCAACACAAACAAAACAAATCAAGAAGTCCCAAATAAACAAAAGGTACTTCTGGCTTTCAGGTTCCTCTGACACCTGCCTGCTAAGCTCTATTTCCAGTCGTCTCAGCATTCTCAGTCTTTAAGTCTCTCCTCATGGCAGGAGCTTCAGCTCTCTTCTGGAGCTGGATAATTTCAGATGTTGTTATCCTTCTCCCTACCAAGAATCCTGAGCTCTCCTCCTGGAGCTGACTTGTAATTTATCTCCCTCAACTGGTCCCACTTAATCCTCAGGTTCAGAGGGTTTGGATCCTAGCTAACTCAGGGCCCTGCAGGCAATGTTCCCTCTAATTTTTGACAGGCCGTGTGTGCAAAAAATGTCTTCTATACAAATTGTTGGGCTTCTGTGCAAATTTTTGTGCGTGCAATGTTTCGCCATGTGCGCAGGGTTTAGAAGCTGTGTGCACGCGCACACGCACAGCTTAGAGGGAACAGTGCCTGCAGGGGCCCTCTTGCTCTTTTCAGCATCTGCAAACAGCTGACCTGTTGTGAAGGCAAAGGCAGCATTTATGCTGGCCCTTTCCCTCAGCTCATTCTTTATTGGCTGGGTGAGAGTAGAGCCCTGCCCCACCCTTTCTGCACGGCTCCAGGTCGCAGTCCCATAAAGATACAGTACCACAATCCCCTCTAAATGCTACTTCTTCCCAGGATCCCTTTCCTTTCTCCCCATGTCTCCTAAGTCTTTGTGTATCAGACCACCCCAAACTTGTAAAGGGCCATGCCAGATGGCAGGGTAGACTGACAAGTAGAGGCAGACTACACCATCACACGTGCATTTTAACAACCAGAAGCAAAGTCATACATCTAGGAATAAAAATGGAGATCACATTTATAATATTGGGGACTTTGAAAAGGACTTAGGGGTTGACCAAATGAACATGACCTCACAGTGCAATGCTGTAGCTGTGAGGGTGAATGCAAATCTTGGCTGTATAAGCAAGGGAATATGAAATAGGAGTAGGATGGCGGTATTACTGCTCTATATGGCATTAGTGAAACCATTACTGGAATATTGTGTCCTGTAGGCCACAGAGCTGGGGGGGAGCACCTGAGCCATGGCACAGCAACTTTTAAGCAGAAATGTGGAAAAAATAGTTGCCACCTGACCCATTTTTGACCACCCTGGCCACCTTTTCTACTCTCTTGCCAGTCAAGAAATGTAATTTGCCAAAGTTTTTTGCTACACGTGCGTACGGCTGCACATGCAGTGAGCTTGTAACTAGTGACCACACACATCATGGCTTGAAGCATGCTGCAGCCAGCACCCGTGTCCTGCTCTGTGTGCATGGCATGCAGTGACACGCCCTCACCTACCAGCTGCCAAAACAATGATGGTGCCTCTTAGAGCTGGGAACCAGACAGGAAGCAGGGCAGACTCATCGCCCTAGGGTGAGGCTTGCCAGCACAGAGGGGTAAACTAAGAAGTGGAGGGGGAGGCAATGGCTCCTGGGAGGAGATAATAGGAGGTCTCCCTCTAGGGCTGAGGCTCCTGAGAGGGGTTTGGGCATGGAGGCTTATTAGCCTGGGGGGCAGGGGTGGTGAGGCTGCTACTGGGGGTGCCTGAAAGGAGGAAGAAGAGTCAAGTGGGGGGGGTTGAATGGGAGGGTGGGTGCACCACTTTAAATGATGCTCTGAAGCCGCTGTTGTGTCCAGTTCTGGTGTCCACAATTCGAAAAGTATGGTGACCTATTGGAAGGAGTTCAGACTAGAAATGGTTAACTGATTTTTACATTTGAGGATAATTCATTACACTGGTCTACAATTTTTGAGAAGTCGTCTGCTTCAGAGATAAAATGTGCTATTTAGTATGTATTTTGAGGTGCTGAATTCAAATATGACAATTAAAACAACTGGCTACTGTTTCTAAGATATTTACGTTTTTACATTTTATGTCTATGTATATTGTGTAGATAGTAGAGTTTTAATCATAAATTGTAAACCTAGGTCTTTTCATGTGTTTATGGTTGCTTTACATGATACTATTTCACCTGTTTTGTTTATGTAACACTTTAAAAATCAGCAAAGGGGTTATAGAAATAAAATTTATTATGAAACAAAAGGCAAAAAACTATTACGTACATAGTTTAGTCCTATTCAGTGTCTACTCGGCGCTTCTTGGCTTGTCTCTTGTATTCATTAAATGGAGCATCTCTTGTCACTGTCCAGCAATAGTCTGCAAGCATTGATGGGCTCCATTTGCCCTGATAGCGTTTCTCCACTGTTGCAATGTCCTGGTGAAATCGCTCGCCGTGCTCGTCGCTCACTGCTCCGCAGTTCAGTGGAACAAAATCTAGATGAGAGTGCAAAAAATGTATCTTTAGTGACATGTTGCAACCAAGGCTTTTGTATGCCTTGAGGAGGTTTTCCACCAACAACCTGTAGTTGTCTGCCTTGTTGTTTCCGAGAAAATTTATTGCCGCTAACTGGAAGGCTTTCCATGCCTTTTTTCCCTTGCCACGCAGTACATGGTCAAATGCATCATCTTGAAGTTCACGAATCTGAGGACCAACAAAGACATCTTCCTTTATCTAAGCTTCACTTAACCTTGGAAATTTTCCACGGAGGTACTTGAAAGCTGCTTGTGTTTTGTCAATGGCCTTGACAAAGTTCTTCATCAGACCCAGCTTGATGTGGAAGGGTGGTAACAAAATCTTCCTTGATTCAACAAGTGGTGGATGCTGAACACTTTTCCTCCCAGGCTCCAATGACTGTCGGAGTGGCCAATCTTTCTTGATGTAGTGGGAATCTCTTGCATGACTATCCCTTTCGCAGAGAAAACAGCAGTACTTTGTGTATCCAGTCTGCAGACCAAGCAAGAGAGCAACAACCTTCAAATCGCCACAAAGCTGCCACTGATGTTGGTCATAGTTTATGCACCTCAAAAGTTGGTTCATGTTGTCATAGGTTTCCTTCATATGGACTGCATGACCAACTGGAATTGATGGCAAAACATTGCCATTATGCAGTAAAACAGCTTTAAGACTCGTCTTCGATGAATCAATGAACGGTCTCCACTCATCTGGATCGTGAACGATGTTGAGGGCTGCCATCACACCATCGATGTTGTTGCAGGCTACAAGATCACCTTCCCTGAAGAAGAATGGGACAAGATCCTTTTGACGGTCACGGAACATGGAAACCCTAACATCACCTGCCAGGAGATTCCACTGCTGTAGTCTGGAGCCCAAAAGCTCTGCCTTACTCTTGGGTAGTTCCAAATCCCTGACAAGGTCATTCAGTTCACCTTGTGTTATGAGGTGTGGTTCAGAGGAGGAGGATGGGAGAAAATGTGGGTCCTGTGACATTGATGGTTCAGGACCAGAAGTTTCATCCTCTTCCTCGTCTGACTCAAGTGAGAGTGATTCTGGTGCATCAGGAACCGGCAGTCCTTCTCCGTGGGGTACTCGGCGTATAGCTGATGGAATGTTTGGATAATGCAAAGTCCACTTTTTCTTCTTTGACACACCTTTCCCAACTGGAGGCACCATGCAGAAGTAACAATTGCTGGTATGATCTGTTGGCTCTCTCCAAATCATTGGCACTGCAAAAGGCATTGTCAGGGTTCCCTCCCCACTCTAAACTCTAGGGTAAAGATGTGGGGACCCGCACGAAGAGCCCCTAAGCTTATTTTTACCACTTAGGTTAAAACCCCCAAGGTACAAAATTCCCTGCACCCTGAGAAATGCTTCTTCCACTGCCACCATCAAGTGTTCTAAACAGGAATCCAGGAAAAGGGACCACTTGAAGTCCCGTCCCCCCCCCAAAATATCCTCTCAAGCCCATACCCCCCTGTCCTGGGAAGCTTGAGAATAATCTCCTAACCAATTGGTTACACAGTGATCTAAAAACCCACCCCCTGGGTTTTTAAAAACCATAGAAAACAGTCAGCTTCTTAAAAGCAGGATTTTATTAAAACAAAGAAGGTAAAATCAGCACTGTAAAATCAGGATGGTAACTATTTTACAGGATACCCAATTTCCAAACTCAGAGAGATTCCCCCCTCTGGACAAACCCTTAACGTTACAGAAAAAGAAAAGGGAATAACCCCTCCCTTTAACACAGGGAACACACACCAAGCAAAATGAACAGAAATCTACTCGCTATGCTGACTAGACTTACTTTAGAAAAGTGAGGATTTGATGAAAAGATGACTGATTCCTTTTTACTCCAAGATGACTCCGTGTCTGACACAGAGCCACACACAAAGCTTTCCCCCTCCCACGATTTGAAAGTATCTTGTCCCCTTATTGGTCAAATGCCAGCCAGGTCAGGTGTCAGTCTGGCTACCTGCATTTCTTAACGCTTTACTGGTAAGAGGATTTTATCTGCATCAGACCCTCTCCCCTTTCCCTTTATATTTGACAGGCATAGATTTCCTTTTCCTGTTCAACCACTGGCGAAGATTTGTTGCACAAGTGTTGCAGCATGTGTGTGGGGCCCACCTCTTGTCCTGAGCTCCAATTTTGCAGCCAAAATAAAGGTGATAGGCTTTCTTAACCATAATGGTTATACTGCGCTGTTGTGATGCAAAAGTCACTTCACCACAAACATAGCAGAAGTTATCTGCACTGTTCACACAAGTACGAGGCATCTCTGCTCACTTTGGCTAAACAGAAATGTGTCCCTTTGCAAAATCAAACACTGACAAATAAGAGAGCACGACACTGTATGATTTCTAGAGCTGATATAGGGCAATTTGCTCAGCAGAGTGATGTAAGCTTCGTTATGATTGCATCATCCATGACTTCTAGGAATAACATGATGCAATTCATATCCTGTATTACACAATACCAGCTTCGGATTGCATCATTCATTGTTTTGCCTAAAAAGCAAGTACTGTCCAAACCCAGTCATAGATTTAGTCATAGATCCAGTCAAAGATGTATTTCTGGTTTAAATTGAGATCCCTTCCCTTTATAACTCACTTATCCTCCGCCATTCCCAAGTCAAGGGTCGTATATACTGACCCAATAGCATGTCTTGAAAACTAGAGCCAATCAACAATTTTAAGCATCATTTTCGTTCTCAGTGACCCAGAATTAGTAAAGTTTGACTACATTTTATTTCAGAACCATTTTGGCTGTAGAGCAGCGAATTGGAACAACTTACCCAGAGACCTGGTAGATCCTTCATCATTTGAAGTCTTTAAGTCAAGCCGGGATCTCTTTCTGAGAGAGGTGGTCTCGCTCAAAAAGAAGTTATGGTCTTGATGCAGAAAATATAAGCTAGGGTTCTCTGGCCTGTGTTCTGCAAGTCAGACTAAATGATCAGAATGGTCCATCCTGGCCTTAAAATCTATGCATTTATTATAGGAATTTATGGATCTATTTTCTGACAGAGAAATATAAAAAGACTGAGGAATCCTGACTTTAATTTCCACGTTACTTAGGGGAGTGTGCTGTAGTGATTATAATATAGATCCTTTTACCCCTGTGGCTCTAGCCTGCCTCTGTCCCCCCTATGCTCCTAGCCAACCCCACACCATATCTCCTGACTCATACCCCTCCCCACTCCCTCAGCGCCCATCTAAGCACTACTAACTCCTGTAATGCATTATTTGAGTGTCAAAACAAAAGAAATAGTATAAAAATGAATTAGACAAAAAAAATTGGTTAAAGAAAAATGGCTCAATTCTGCCCATATAAAGAGCCAGCCAATCTCATTTACTTCAGTGGGTTACACAATTATGAATGAAGGTAGAATTACCTGAAGTTTCTTAAGCTGTTTTTGAAGTTTTGCCTTCTTTGGCTATCTGCCTATGAGAATCTACTTTAATGGAACAGTTTCCCAGGTCCATTGTTTCCTGAAAACAAAGAATGCCAAAAAGCAAGTATAATTAGTCTCATTGCTAGGTATTTGGAACAAACAGTGGGAGATACAAAAGTTTCAAGGAGACCTATGAGCCCAGATCAGGATAGGAAACAATGAACCACTACAAAGATTAAAATAAATAGAAAAATTGAAATGCAGAGGCTGGCAAGAACAATATTTTTAAATGTAACTCAGTGTTTTTCAAACTTACTAATGTTTCTGGTTTGTTTTGAGAAAGAATGTGTGATGTTTTGTCCTGATTCATATTTTATACAAACTGGTTCGCCAATATCTAGTTACCATGTGGCTTTAAGATGGCATGTGCTTTTATTACTAATTAACTTTAAAAAACCTAAACAGCTTTGTCCCTACCTTAGCAGAAGGTCCTGTGCCCAGAGCTATCAGTAGTTCATTATCAGTTTTTAAATTATGTGTGAGTTTTAGGCAGTGGCTGTTCTTCTAGTTGAAGATAACACTCAAAAAGCTACATCTACCCTGGAACATTGTGAACTAAAATTATAGTTGCTATCGGAGTGCATTCTGTGAAATAAAATTCTATATCTTTGTCCTTTAGCCCCAATAAAATGTTTAATTTAACGAAGGTCTACAGAGGAACAAGAAGCTACTAACAAAACATATTTTGTAATGTTGATAGCTATACACTGTGACAGATATTACAACTGCCTGCAGTATCTTTGAGGGAACATATTGCATTAAGTTTATGAATGGTTTATATGTCATTGTGGGCCAGAGATTGTATGCAACTTCAGGGGGCAAAGGTTACCACAACTCCTCCAGGAATTAAAAACACCTGGGAAGGAGTGGGAGGTTCATTAAGGCTAGTTGTGGATGCATACACTGGTTCAAACTGTGTTTCCTAGAGTTCATCAGACAAAGAATGGTGTTTTGGTATGAAAAGACTGAGTTTAAACTGCCAGGTCACCTGCACCTTGACTAACTGGAAGATCAGGCATCTCCTCACCACTCACATCCTCACTGGGGCTGGAAGGCTCACCGTAAACATTTGTGTCTATGTATTTCAGGAAAGCTCCTGCGTAGATAGAAAGCAAAGGAAGCTTTTCTTTCTTTCTTCTGAATGATGCCCCAGGGAGGCGTTTTCTTCTTTCACTCATGATTGCTGTTCTGTGCCAGCTATAGTGGCACTCAACACTCAGTTGAAGGGGAAAAAATAAGCAGGCTGGTAGCAGGGCCTGAGTGAGGGAAGATATCAGCATCTTAAGAACCTAACAGGCTCCTACTACTTCAGTTGACTGCCTGTTCTCCTCAAGTGGCTTCAGGGAAGCATCAAGAAACAGGAAGCTCCCTGAGAAGCTGGTGTTAATCAGTCCAGGCTCCTGTGGGTTCTAGAGAGGTACGTAAGAGGCTCAGGCTCCTCCTCCTCTCTCCCTGCAGCTCCTGCTGCTTTCTGTTATTCCCTTTCAACTTTTTGCCTGCCTGCCTGTTATGTCTCTTGTCCCCTCCTTCCTCCAGCACAACACTCCACCATCTCTGAGCATCTAGAGCAGAGAAAATACATGCACCAGCAACAGACACAATTTTCTACACTCTGGGTCCTAGTGGCGCTCCCCCCTCCCCCCCCCCCCCCGACACACACACAGTCTGGCACCTGAGGCGGCCTCACTTCGCCTCATGATAAGGCCAGCCCTGCCTACAAGGCTCACAGCCTATAAAGTGCTGTTTTGCCAAAGGTGTTGGGTGGTGGCATGGATGTAGTAGTCATCCAGGGACAAGCAGACCCAGGAGCCTCTCACATTGTTCCCCCTTCCTGCTGGGGTTGCCAGGTGTCAGGTTTTTGACCGGAATGCCCGTTTGAAAAGGGACCCTGGTGGCTCCGGTCAGCTCTGCTGACTGGGCTGTTAAAAATCCTGCCAGTGGCACAGTGGGTCTAAGGTAGGCTCCCCACCTTCCGTGGCTCTGTGCAGCTCCCGGAAGCAGTGGCATGTCCCCCCTCCGGCTCCTACGCATAGGGGCAGTTAGGGGGCTCTGCTCGCACCCTCCCCCAACCCTGCCCCAACTCCACCCCTGGCACCATACCTCCTGACTCATACCCCTCCTCACTCCCTCAGCACCCCTCTAGGCCCCTGTCACCCGTTTCTCTGCACCTTCTGGCTGCTGCAAACCAGTCTTCTTCTCTACCCATTTCTCCATTTCTTAACACTTTGCATTCCATTGTGGATGCTGATGCTACCACCGCTACCTCCTTCTCCTGCATGCTGGGGGGGCCTTGGATAAGGGGTGTGGCAGGGGTGGGGCCTCATAAGATGCGTGGGGGTGGGGCTGGGGCAGGGCAAGGGTGTTTGATTTTGTGCAAGTAGGAAGTTGGCAAACCTACTTCCTGCTTGTTTTCCCAATGGAATATTAACCCAATATAGTCATACAGTAAACATCCCAATAACCAGGTCAACATAAAATATTCGTAAAATTATAGATCAGCTCCATATCTGTCACACAGGGCATTCTGTTTATACCAGTGGAAGGCTCTTTTGGATATAGATATGGATACAATAGGCCTGGTTCACTAATTGGTTACTCCAATTTTATGCTGCCATGATTCTACTGAACTGGATTAATACAGTGGTGAATCAAGTTCCCATTTGCATTTCTACATGTAAATGGATGTCTTCATAAATATAGATTTATACCTATGCATAGATGCCTATATCAAAATAGGTATTCAATCAGATAACTTTCTCATATTTATAATAAGAGAAATATATTATGGAAACCAGGATTATTGAAAGATATTTTAGAAAACAGGGGAAACAGACACTTAAGATTACCTACTTCAAGCATTTCATATTTTTATATATATTGTGCACAAAGTTCTGTATTAAATGTATATGTATCATATGCAAAATGATCTGCCCTGGAAGAAATATTTTGAATCTGAATGTCTTCAGATTTTTTGAAGGACTTTGTCTTCTTTCAGTTGTCTGTCTTGCTTTCATAAACCCTAATCCTGCAGTGGCACTGTCATGCATGTGAGTATTCAACGGGACTATTCACATGCATGTTATGGAATCAGGGCCATAGTTCTAAACCACCAGGGTGAATAAAAGAGAAACGAGGAGTGGCAGAGACCATACAATTAACCATTGTGCAACCAAACACAAGTCCTGCTATCATGATGGGGTGTGGGGGGAGTACAGTGAAGATGTGCACATATACAGTAATTTATTATAAGACAAAACACAATCCTTCAATATGCAGAAGGTTCTTGACTCCCATCATTTGTAAGCAGGCATTCTAAAAGCCCAGTCCTGTGTGCAACAGGCCAGATCGATTAAAACTTTTACCAAATGCTTACATTTAAATGTTACAAAAAGACTAGTTTTCATTTGAACATTTAGAAGAGACTACAGCATATGTTATACTTTTAAAAGCTTATACTTCACAGATGTTTCTTCTGACTGCTGTTGCTTTAGCCAGAGATACCATCTAGATACATCTTGGCAACAGAGGGGAAAGACTTATTGTATTGCACAAGAATTTAAACAAAATGTATATAGCTGCTGACTAATATAATATACCCTTATTGCTGTGAGGGGACGTTAAATTGTTTTCTAATTTCCTTTTCCTTGGCAAGGTGAGGTAATTCCTCCTGTTCTCAGTACTCCCACAAAGAGTCCTAATCCTTTGACTCCCCCTGGTTGTGAGTAGGCCTCCTATTGACCATGACTAGACAGGTCATGGTCAGGTTACTGAATAACCTGTCACTATCAGTGCCTTGCTAGACTAGAAAAGTCATTACTACAGCAATATAACCTTTCTTGTGAGCTCTGAACATGCCACTTCCGCAGTTGTTTAGCTGCTATCAATCTAGACACAGGGAGTCTGACTCTTTGACCCAAGTGGTGTTGTCTAGTTCTGTTATCTATGATTCCAGGGCATGAGAGGCCAGATACAGCAAGACTTGAAAAATTTCACTCACCTACTTGTCAGTGATGAGTAGCAAGTTTCCCATGGTGAGGGGTCCTAAGTAATTGCTCCAACATTTAAGCTTCCATTTAAAAGCATAGTATCTAAGCCTTGAGTGCAAAATAACCTTCCAACTGTGAACTTAAGCAGTAGTGTCTACCTGAGCCTGCATGCAGGCATTTCCATTGTTTCTGCTTGCTGTATATAGCATTCCCAGGCAGCAGCAGAATGAAATTAAGAAACCTCTGGTCAGTGTCCCTCTGCTGTTGAGAACTCTATAGACAAGGGCAGCAGAGAGGCATGTGGAGCAAGTGGGAATAGTGGAGAAGAGCTCCAAAATGTGTGACGGTGGGAGGGACAGAGTTACTGATGCTCCCCCTGAAAGAGTCAGGAGGCTGTGAGAAGCATTCAGAGAGGGTTCTGGAGCCTCAAATTTATCAGAAGGTGATACAAAAGCTGGAGGCCCATATTTGGGTGCCTATCTCCCACTGAGGATCTGGGCTGGATCTTCAAAGCAATGTTCAGGGATAGCACCCTCACCTGCATTTCTCCCCAGCATGTTGCTCCTGGACCTCACTGGTGTCTCAGTTGTCCCATCTGTAAAATGGGGGTAATACATTTTCCTTTACAGAGTTGTTGTGGGGATTGATTAATATCTGTGAAACACTTTGAGATCTTCTGAAATGCATTATAATAATAAAGTAAGGCAATGCCTGTCCTTCCTCTCGCGCCCCGCCCCCCGCCCCTCAGTGCAAAGCTCTCCTTCCTAAGCCATTTAACTGAGGACGGTCTTACACATAAAGACAGAACAGGTGGTTGCCCAGGACAACAAATTGTTTAGTGATTCTTCAGAGGTTTGCGATTTGGGTCTGGACATTTTCCTGTTTACTTAGCACAAGGGGAAAAGAGCTAGAAATGGTGCAGACTGGACTTGCATCCTATTATTTTTCAAGGGTCTCAGACCTTCATCTCAATTTAATTATCTGGCACTCACTTTATCATTACTGGAGAGGCTAAAAAAAACTAATGCTGCAGCAGGTTAGAGGACAAGCTCCTTAGATTTCACATCTTTTGATTAATAATTATTTGTGTTATGATTGTTAAAAACCTCATCGTGTTTACAACAAACGGCTTTATTCCGTGTAACTATACTTCATACTCAAGTCAGTAAACAATATACCATATTAATATAGAAAATGAATGTAAATGCATAGCGACTGAGATCAGAGTGATTACTAACATGCAAACTCATTTATCTTTATTGTTACCTTGAACTTCTTCCCTGTTTTGTTTGTTCACCTCTTTATTGTCAAATCCTAGGCTGTGAGCTCTCCAGGGCAGATATAGTCTTTATTTTACTTGTTTACACAGAGTGTATATGTGACACAATGGGATCCTAATCCCTGATTGTGTTTCTCAGGGGCTAACACAAAAGAAATGGTCAATGGTCATCATCTCGTTTCTGATCTTGGGCTAGAAGATGCTTACTCAGCCGATAGCTACATCAATGGAGCTACACCGATTTACACGGGCTGAGGAGCTGGCTTCTTGATCACAAGTTATTCCTCTAATTACTGCCTAACTATATAAATCTATCTCTCTGTCTCGTGGAGGTGGTGGGAAGGAGGAGCACTGCATTAATGGAAGTTCAGAGAGAGGATGCGATTAGAAAAGTGATTTGCGTAAACGCAACGAAAAAAGAGAGACAGTTGAAGCTCCCACTGCGTGGAAAAATGTGTAAACGGGAAGTGAAAAACTAGCTCTGGAAGAGAAGGTGAAGATAGGTGTCTCTGCGTGCGCGGTTATTCCTTACTCCGGTGGTGACAGCCGTGTCCTCTGTAATGAAAAGCACCGGAGAAATGCCATGCTCGCACACAAACTCATTTGCAGAAGCGGCTGGCCCCCAGTGATGTTGTCTGAACTGTGATTTCCATACTTAGTTCCGGCGGTCGAAGCTCGCAGGACAGGGGGACTTTGGAACCGGCTTTCTCTCAGTGCAAACGCGGCCAAGCGCCGCGAGCTCCAGCCGCAGAGAGGACGGGGCAGCAGCTGGCAGGACAAACTTTTCCCGGGGCTGAGCCCCGCCCTGCCCTGCCGGGGGTGGGTGGCGTTTGCTCCCCTCCCCCTTGTCCCTTTAAGGGCCTGGGTAAACTTTTTCCCGCTGGCTCCGGGCAGCCCCGTCACATCCGTTGGCCGGACCCGGGTGGGGAAGTTTCTTGGCGCTTGTTCCCAGCCCAGACTCTCGGGTCCCGCTGCTGCGCGCCGAGCGTCCCTCCGGGCTCTGGCGGGAGCGGCGGTGGGGCGCGTGCGAGGAGGAGCCGGGCTCGGGGGTGCGAGATGAAGCCGGGGCGTGGGGAAGCCGGAGCCGCCCTCCTCGTTCTCCTCCTCCCCGGCTGCTCCAGCCCCGCGGCCAGGCGGCTGCTCCCTCCTGCCTGAGCCCCCGAGTGTCCGGCTGCCGCCGGCATGGGGACGCTGCCCGCGGCTCCTTGCCTCCTGCTGCTCCTGGCTGGCGCTGCCGGGCTGTGCCGGGCTCGCTTCTCCTTCCCGCTGCGGGTGTCTCCGCCAGCCGCCCCGGGGAACGGCTCCGGGAGCAGCCGCCAGCAGGCTCCCCCCGGCGAGGCGGACGGCTTGGCCTTAGCCTCGGCGCCCGGGGCCGCCGTCAGCTTCTTGGCCATGGTGGAGAATCTGCAGGGAGACTCCGGCCGCGGCTACTACCTGGAGATGCTGATCGGGACCCCGCCGCAGAAGGTGAGGCGCCCCCGCGGCTGGGACTCCCGGGGGCCAGCCGGGGCAAGGGACTTGCCTTCCAAGTGGGCTGGCGCCCAGGCTGCCCCGCGTGCAGGGCGCTGCTGCTGCCGCCCTGGGCACCACGGCCACGTTAACGAGGGAAGGTTCTTGAGCGGGGGTGGGGGCGCGTGCCTGGATATTCCGGGCGGGGGGGAGGCAGGCACGGTGGTCGGGGATCGTTAGACGCCTTTACACTTTCTTCCCGTGGTGGCCAACTACTCCCGGTGAGGAGTTTCCCTGATTTTCCTCCTCCCCGGTGCAACGTTCTCCCTCAGCTCCGCTGGGAGCGGTGACAGGGCTCAGCTGAGCTGCCACGGGCGCTGGGGAGAGTGCACTTTCCATTACTAGGGGCCTAATAAAGTCACAGGTGCCACCGTTCACAGGTGAGGTCCCTTGCCCAACGGGTTGTGCATAAACTCCGCTTACAAGCGCTAATCAAAATGAGATAGATCTAATGATATACACACTATTGAAGGGACACCAGAGACCCTTTTCATGTCGTTTGGAAGACTAGAGAGGTACCTTTTGATTGCTTATGGAGAGGAGGAAAGGTCACTCCTGGCTTCGTCGTCTTTTCTTTTTTTATAATATTGGAAGACCTTACATAGCATAAGCATGTTGGTGAGTTAGACGTGACTGTTACACATGTGAGCGATGACGGGTCGACAAGTGTTAAAGGACTGGATTGACTCCCCGCCTGGTCCTCCCCCACAACCCCCTTGTTGCCTTTTAATTGCCAGACTGTATTGTTAGGTGGCGAAAAACAAAGAGAAACGAAAAGATAGTGTATTGCACTCGTGCTAAGTACAGTTATACCGCTAGCAACTTTTCTGAAAGGCAGCATTTCCATTCATTGGTACTTTGCATGAAAAACGAATGCCCCCAGGCACAGTAATTTTAAGGAAATCCTGCAGAGCCGGTCTCTTTATTTCAAACTGTTTGATGTCAATTTGATTTGAAACAAGTTTCTCTCAATCAAAACTATTGTATTTACCATACCTTATCTTATTTTTGAAGTCAGAACTGGTTACAAGACAGGGAACAAAGGGTAGGAATAAATGGTAAATTTTCAGAATGGAGAGGGGTAACTAGTGGTGTTCCCCAAGGATCAGTCCTAGGACCAATCCTATTCAACATATTCATAAATGATTTGGAAGAAGGGGTAAACAATGAGGTGGCAAAGTTTGCAGATGATACTAAACTGCTCAAGATAGTTAAGACCAAAGCAGACTGTGAAGAACTTCAAAAAGATCTCACAAAACTAAGTGATTGGGCAACAAAATGGCAAATAAAATTTAATGTGGATAAATGTAAAGTAATGCACACTGGAAAAAAT
This sequence comes from Macrochelys suwanniensis, assembly GCA_033296515.1. Taxonomy (NCBI): domain Eukaryota; kingdom Metazoa; phylum Chordata; order Testudines; family Chelydridae; genus Macrochelys; species Macrochelys suwanniensis. The sequence continues at coordinate 155,198,296 of CM065775.1, read as the reverse complement.
AACCCCAACTATGCATAGACTATGATGGGGGGCTAATTTAGCTACAACTAATCAGGAAAAAGATCTTGGAGTAATCGTGGATAGTTCTCTGAAGATATCCACGCGGTGTGCAGCGGCAGTCAAAAAAACAAACAGGATGTTGGGAATCATTTAAAAAAGGGATAGAGAATAAGATGGAAAATATCTTATTGCCCTTATATAAATCCATGGTATGCCCACATCTTGAATACTGTGTACAGATGTGATCTGCTCATCTCAAAAAAGATATACTGGCATTAGAAAAAGTTAAGAGAAGGGGAACTAAAATGATTAGGGGTGTGGAACGGGTCTCATATGAGGAGAGATAAAAGAGGCTAGGACTTTTCAGCTTGGAAAAGAGACTAAGGAGGGATATGATAGACACCAATAAAATCATGAGTGGTGTGGAGAACGCGAATAAGGAAAAGTTATTTGTTTCCATAATATAAGAACTAGGGGCTACCAAATGAAGTGAATGGGCAGCAGGTTTAAAACAAATAAAAGGAAGTTCTTCTTCACACAGCGCACAGTCAACCTGTGGAACTCCTTGCCTCAGGAGGTTGTGAAGGCTAGAACTAGATAAATTCATGGAGGTTAAGTCCATCAATGGCTATTAGCCAAGATGGATAAGGAATGGTGTCCCTAACCTCTGTCAGAGGGTGGAGATGGATGGCTGGAGAGAGATCACTTGATCCTTACCTGCTAGGTTCACTCCCTCTGGGGCACCTAGCATTAGCCACTGTCGGTAGACAGGATACTGTGCTGCCTGGATGTACCTTTGGTCTGACCCAGTATGGCCATTTTTATGTTCTTAAGTCAGCCTTAAGATGTGATGGAGTAGGCTGACTGCCAGACACTCCTGATCCCCCACATAGCGATTACTCAACCACTCTTACTAAATTAAGTGCTACAGGAATGCAAAGTTTTAAAACATCTTATTTTTTATTTTAAATGTAGCCTCTATATTTCTAATAGTTAAAGAATGCACTTCCTGTGGTTGGAATTATTCCTCCTGCTTGCCTCTGCCCCTTACAAATTCTTTCAAAAGTTTTGAAAACTTGGTTGTTCTTTCATCTGTGTCATGTGAAGCCTTGGTGGATTGTTGGTGGGGATGACTTGTCAGCTGAGAAGGATTAATTTTCTAAAAGCCCTTGAGGCTTTGTGTCAATTTTTTCCCTAAAGTTTAGTACTCCCACTCTTTTAATGAGATTTAAGTGAAGGAAGGGACCCTATGTAGTTGAAAATGCTTGCTTTTTATTATTATTATTTTATTTATTATTATTCTGACATCTTACCATAATGAAAAGTTAGTCAGTCATATAGATACTTAGTAAAAAGGAAATGTTCAGCTAATAAGCACTTTCTGGGCTTGTGTACAATATTTTTTCTGCTTTGATAGAAGAAGAGGTTTGATCTAATTGCCATTCTGACTACTTGAAATGTATTACAGTAGGTCATAAAGCAGTACATGGATTCAGACAGAGCTGGATCGTTCTATGATAAATACATGTTATGAGGGCTAAGTAGAGCTTATGCATGAGGGTGTCACTTGATTGCCCCTGGGTTCAAGAAGAGTTTTTTCCTCCATATTGAATGCTGTCTGGGATGTGGTGTGGGGGAGTGTGTTTTCCACTGCTCTATGGGATGTCCAATACTGTCTCTGTGAGATTCAAGATATCAGACTTGATCATATCAATAATCTGATCCTGTGTGCCTTAAATTGCAACACAACTGTATGTAGAAAAAGGTAAATAAACAGAATATTAAATCTTAAATCTTACCTATACACTTTTAGTGGTTCCGAAATAATAATAAGAAAAACAAAATTATGGAGATTCATGTAGACCTTCAGGAATAATATTACTAAAGAAAGATGTTCCTTATTTCAATGCTATGCCCTAGGTCCTTACCTATAAACGATATTACTTTAACTGTTAAGTGTATTACAGGTAATGTAAAATTTAAAATACACTTACCCTCTTAATACTTAGTCATCATCTTACACCTGAAATTGGGTTTAAAGTTTAACTCACTATAAACTATGCTGAGTTTTCACAGAGTAAAACATTGAAACATAATCCCATTGATGTTTCTAAGTAGTTATGCATGTGCTTAAATGTTTGCAGGATCAAGACTTGTACAGTTAAAACTTTTTTATTTATTTTTTTAAGTGAGGTGCTTTACACACCTCCTTCTCTGCTTGACTCTGAAATCACAAACATATATCTCATGCAAGTGTACTTCACAGTGAATAATATCAACTGCTAAGCAACTAAAGGGTAGTATCTCTTCCTCTTTCAGCCTCTATGAAAGATGATGATTTATAGCACAGTATCCTAGAAATATCAGGACTCCAATTTAGCTGCCAATCCACCCTCATTCTATTACCAATAGATTCTAGTGCACATACATTCTTCGAGAATTATTTGAAAGCTAAAAATGTCATGGTGTTTTGAGAAATGTTGTTATATATGTCTTTTATTTCATAGAGTAGTCCTATTTCTGATGAATGGTGTACTTTATGGCTGCCTGCTAGTCCAAATCTGAAGATTGAAATATGAGTTGGCAGGAAGGCATTGACTGCACTAGTCTAACTTTTTATTTTTTTAAATAATCTGGAAACAGATTAAATGTCTTTACTCAATATTGTATTATTTTTGCCAGCCTCGAAATCGAAGCTATAAGCACTTCGATAAGTGGAATGAAAAAATGTCTAGTTTTATTTGTGTTTTCCATGTATTTTTACTAAAGCGTTGTCTACTTTGCTCCTTCCTACAGTTTTTGACAAACAAACAAGAGACAGAAGCCTAACTTTTTTTTTTTAATATACCACATTTTCCCCAGATTCCTCTAGAGAGTCTATCTTGAGTGTTCTTAACATTTGCAGAGTAGCACTTTCCTCAGATTACACCCATCTTGCTATCCTCTCATCCCACTGTGTTCCTAAATTGTGCCTATATTGAAAATATTCCCCTAGTAACTTTAATGCAAAAGGGTGGGTGGAGGAATTATATACCTCTGAGTAGTCAGCATGATGCAGCTGAGTTTTGATCAGTTGCCATTGAAACCGTGGTGGAACTTGAATTTTATTCTAGTGACCAAGCATCTGTTTTACGCACTCAGTTCAGTTTAATTATTAATGCTAAGCATGAAAGCGGCTTTTATAATGGCAGTTTGTTCTGCTCAGAGGGTCAGTAAAAATCTGACCTATAAACTGGCATTTAGAAAGTTTTATTAAGGATAAAGTGGTTATTGGGACTGTCTTCATTGCAAACCATTAATTCCAGTTTGCATAAAATTAACTGGAGACAGTCCCTCTATCACTGTCCAATGGCAAAAAAACACAGGAATATGTATTAAATACCTTAACTATATGTTGGGCACTTACAATTTGTGGCTTGATGTTTCAAAGGTTATAAATTCTGGCAGTTCTGGATTCAGTTCCGGGTGTGGTGATGGGAGAGTAATTGCGGCCAGTGAGGAGTGACAAGAGGGGCTGAAGGCTCTTGGTGATAGGATAGGACAGAAAAAGGGAGGCCAATTGGGTAAAAGCCAATTGAACTAGGGCAGGATACAGATTATTACAGGCTGAATCAGTGGGCAGTGGTAGTAGGGAAGGGAAATAAGGGATAGAACTAGGCTTTGAATGAGTGGGTGAGAACGGGAAGGAAAACCTAGGATGGAATCAGCAGTGTAAAGAATGTTTTTTTTTAAAAACCGCACACACATAGGCACATGGACTCTGGGGACGGGTGGTACTATGTGGACCTGCTAGACTACCTTTGACATAAAACCTTAAATAGGCATGGGCCTGACAAGGTGTGTGTCAAGGTAGATTAAAAAGTACTATATGTTGCATCAACACATTTTTTTTCTGGAAAGCATCTTCTACTCTGTGGGCTTGTCTAGACATGTTAATTAAACATGTATTGGCTAATATGATTTTAAACTAGACTTTCAGCCTACTATGGATGAAGCAAGTCTGTGACACCCTGTACCTCATGTTCACCACTTTTATATGGTTGATATATTTTGTCCAAAGTATGCCTTGTGAGGTATTGTTTGAACTCGCATGATCTGCTGAACATCATTGTCCTGTTATGATGTGTGTAACAACACTGCATGTGAAACGATGAGATTTTACTGCATAATATTACTAAAATGAGCTATGGTTCTGGGAAATGCCCAGTATTACTCCTCAGGGACAACACAAAAGACTGAGCACAGGTGCTGAGAAACTATTAACTGCTTAATTGTGCATTCTCCAGCAGGAGGGAGGGTATAAATGGAGTATTTACAATTCCCTTGAAGGATGGTTTGGGGAGCACATGTGCATTGGAAGTGCCTACCCGTGCGACCCAGGAAGGATTTTTTTTTTTTATTTCTTTTGTAACCAATTCCAATTTTTATGCCTTATCACTTAAAATCTATCTTTCTGTAGTTAATAAACTTGTTCTATTGTTTTATCTAAACCAGTGTGTTTTGGTTGAAGTGTTTGGGGAATCTCTACTCAGGTTAACAAAGGCTGGTGCATAATCATTTCCTTTGATGGAATGATGGACTATTAATGAGCTTGCACTGGCCAAGACCGGGAGGGGGAAAGTAAAATTTCTCTCTTACCGGTATGGGGGCAGCTTCCCTCCCCGCCCCCACACCGCCCGCCCTGGAAGGGGTGGGGCCTCGGGTGGAAGGGGCAGGGCTGGGGGGGGGTCAGCATCCCCCTGCCAGCCCGCCCACGCTGCCTGGGGCTCCAGCCCCGGGGTAGCTGCTCCTTTTGCCCCTCCCCTCCCCCTGTCGGTGGCCCAGGGGGCAGCAAAAGGGGCAGGGATGTTGCTTTAAGCAGAGTCCTTTAAAGCGCTGCCATGGCAGCACTTGAAAGAAAGGCAGTAGGGGCTGGTACAGGTGGCCACTTTTTACTGGTACGCCGTACTGGCCTGTACCACCTTACTTTCACCCCTGGCCAGGACTCTACTGAAGAGTGCAAGACGCACATTTCTGAGGGGCAAGGCTGGGGACTGGAGTTATGTGCGTGTCCCCCTGTATATAATCTGTGGGTGGCTGGGCATAGCATTCATGTATCCGTCAGAGAGTGATTTTTACATGCTGGTGGCTGTGAGTGAGCAGAGCCTGTAGGGGTTTTGGTTGACGTGTTTGGGGAATCTCTACTGTAGGGGTTCACCGCCAAAGCAGTGTAAAAGGCATCTCAGGCTGAAGGATTAAGGAGACACAGCAGTCCAGTGGCCCAGATTGCATCCTGGGGAATGTCACAAAGTCACATTTGAAAATGTGTTAGCTGGTCATGGTCAAGCCTAGGTACTCCTCTAGCAGGAAGCTGAGTAAAGTAACACATCTATATTTCAACATCTGCTAATATGAGTCAAAATTCCTTTCTATCTTTTCTCTGTTGCCATGAAGTGTGACTTTATTCATAGTTAGAGTGAATTTGAGAGGGAAATGGCTCACAGCCTCTTTTCTGCATGGATTTTCGTTTGGGTTCAAGTCTTGTAAGTGCACAAGATAGTATTCAGTTGTTCCATCCTGTAATTTGTAAGCATCATATTCATCTTAAGAAGAAAAGTGGTTTTTCTGTCAAAGACACAGCATTTCTACGATTTTGTCTAACCTCTCACTGCTTTTCCAACTTCGCTTTTGTAATGTAAATAAGCGTGTGTTTCAGATGGTTTTGTTTACTTTAAAAAAATACCCTACTAAAATCAAAAAAGGAATTATCTCCTTATCTGTTCTGTGTGCAAATTTGAGTAATGCTATCTGAAGAATTGAAAGAAAAAAACTGCTATAAAGCAAAGTAGTATGCAGTGGCGGTGTAGCCATGTCGGTCCCAGGATATTAGAGAGACAAGGTAGGTGAAATAATATCTTCAGGTCACTGAGGAAGAGCTCTGTGTAAGCTCGTCTGTCTCATCAACAAAAGTTGGTCCAATAAAAGATATTACCTTACCCACCTTGTGTCTCTAATAAAGCGGAGTAGTTTAGTTACCACAGGGAGAAAAGTGGGTTTGACTTAATGTCACTGTCTTTAAAGCTTCCCAGTTTGAAGAGTAAAGTAACAGTATAGACAAGAGTGCACTCTCTCTCTCTCTCTCTCTCTCTCTCTTTCTCTATGTCTTGGTTCTACAATGACACCTAGCACCATGGGCTCTGAGAGCCTCTCAAGAGAACTAAAAACATAATAGTCCAGTGGTCTAACTTCCTTTGCCCAAGGCAGTTTGGATTGTCATTATTGTTTCCTTCTCTCCCCTCCCCCAGTATTGCTTCCCTCTTTCTTTCTTTTTCCCTTGACCTGCTTCTCCTACTTTTTTTTTTTTTTTTTTTTTTTCTTATTGGCGTCTTATGTTCTGGAAAAATAAATCATGTATTGGGGAACAAAATGTTCTTCCTGCTCTGTAGCATTCCTCCTGAGATGCAGATTTTTGGTTTCCTGTTTAACAAGAAGATCTGAAAAGGTTTCATATTCATACAGTACACACATGCGCCACTTCTATTATGAAGAAACTGCATGGAGGAGAGGGGATTTCCACAAAAGGTAACCTAAAAAGGCTGGATGAGAAATTTCCTATTAACTGAAAAAAATTATAGTGCATCAAATACAATTAATGTGTCATAATTAAAAGGCTCTGTTTTAAAGGGTTACTGTCAAGATAATGATTACACTTGAGAATTATTTCTCCTTGCCTGTTTTCTAATAAATTATGAAGAGTAAATTAGACTTTTAAAAATTGTTAATTTCCTTCGAAGTCTGTACTTAATTCAATTTGTGAATACTGCAATTAAACTGCCAGTAAAATAGAACATAACCTGCTGTCTCTCTGTTTTTCATGCGTTAGCACAAACTGCTGTTATGTATGGCTTGTATGTGTTCAAAAAAGTTTAAATCACATATAAAACAATGCAGTTGACACTGATTTGTTTAAACTAAAAAGATATTCATATTTAGTAACCTTCTTCCCCTCTTTTTAATAATACACAAATGAACCCATATTTGGGACTAAACTACTTGACAACATCACTTTTGTTCATTGTATCCATTATCAAATACAGTAGTTAAAAAAAATTAATATGTGAATTTTGAAGTAGAGGGACTTGTATTAAGTCCCTTCTCATTAAAGGCCAGGTTTTGCCATTTGAAAGCGGGGCGGGGGAAGTAATCCAATCCTTTTGACGGATATCTTCCAGATAATTCCTTTTGATATTTGTTCATGGATCTACTTGTGAGAGTAGTCTGCAGGTCAACACTTCAGAACCTCAGGGAGTGTTTAAGCATATAATCTATTAGTCACGTGTGGAAGCAGGATTTATGCACTTTCTCCCCCACCTCAAATCTTCATTCCTTGTTCCTGCCTCAGCAGTAACTTTCATAGCTGGGAACACTGTTAATCTCTCTAATTTGGTGGGGGAAGGGAGTGGGGAAAATACTATGTAAATGACGTTTTTCTTGGTTTTTTTACTGAAAGGCCAGAATGCCAAAACACAATCTGAAAGATTGTTCAACAGTAAAATAATTTGGATGGTATTTGCAAAAAAGCTGCACATCATAAATACAGTATAGGGCCAACAGGAGGTAATTTGAAGGATGCCTCTGGGCATAATTTTGGGCACAGAACAATAGTGTTTAGAGCCTTAAGTAAAGTGACTGCAGACATCAGATTTTTTTAATTTCAAAGGTGAGACTTTTGACCTCGTATTCTAGCTCCTCTTCAGTATTTTCAATATCAGATAAATATGATGCTTCTGAAATTGAATTATAGTACCTGTTGGTACAAAATCCCTGACTACTGATGCATTGCAGCATTATAAACTAGTAACTGTGGCATGTCATTCAGATCAGTGAAGTGAGAAGTGTGTCATACACAGTGCATAAAGCATGTATGTGGAAAGTCATTTAGGCTGTACCACCATACTGCTGACTTGTGGTATGTCATGGCCCACATTTGACAGCAAAGTAGAAAAAGTCTGTATCTGAAAAGTGTGATGGTGAAATGAGAGGCATGTCCCAAAATGCTTTGTCCCTGTATCGCTTTTTTGTGTGAATAAGCAGTTTTCATTTCGGTGTGTGTTTCTCAGATTAACAGAGTACCATGAGGAGAAGTAAGAAATTAAACAAAAATATACGTAAGATGCTTTAAAAAATGCTTGGGGATGAGCTGAAATTCTGCAGTTCTAATCCGAAAAAGGAGTACAGGGCTAGGGTTATTGTTCTATGCCACCAACTTGAAAAGTGAACAGGATAATTTTTTCACTAGTGTAGCAAGATCATAATCCTCATTCATTTATGGATATGAAATCTTTCAAGGAAGGACAAAAATTCACATATTCCTGCATGCTAGACTTTTGCATTTGGATATCTGATATAACTGACAGTTGGATAAAAAACTGCAGATAACCAGAAAACTCCTTAGTGACTATTTAACTGTGACAGGTTTCAGAGTAGCAGCCGTGTTTGTATCCGCAAAAAGAACAGGAGTACTTGTGGCACCTTAGAGACTAACAAATGTATTTAAACATAAGCTGTCGTGGGCTACAGCCCACTTCATTGGATGCATAGAATGGAACATATAGTAGAAATTTACACACACACACACACACACACACACACACACACACACACACACACACACACAATGTGAAAAGGTGGAAGTTGCCATACCGACTCTAAGAGGCTAATTAATTAAGATGAGCTATCAGCAGGAGAAAAAAAACTTTTGTAGTGATAATCAAGATGGCCCTTATCAGACAGTTGACAAGAAGGTGTGAGGATACTTAACATGGGGAAATAGATTCAATTTGTGTAATGACCCAGCCATTCCCAGTCTCTGTTCAACCCAAGTTGATGGTATCTAATTTGCAAATTAATTCTAGTTCAGCAGCTTCTCATTGGAGTCTGTTTTTGAAGTTTTTCTGTTGCAAAATTGCCATCTTTAAATCTGTTATCGAGTGACCAGAGAGGTTGAAGTGTTCTCCTACTGGTTTTTGAATGTGATGATTCCTGATGTCAGATTTGTGTCCATTTATTCTTTTGCGTAGAGACTGTCCGGTTTGGCCAATGTACATGGCAGAGGGGCATTGCTCACCTTTGCCAGATAAGGGTGAGGTTTGTTGAGTCAGTTGACTCTTCTGGTTTGCCTTTGCCTGACAGTTTACTAAAGATTAGTGTAATCTTCCCCTAATGCTACATCATTTTCCAACTCACTCAGATTTTCTAAGTTTCTCTGCTCTTTCTGAAAGTTGGGGGATTTTACCTGCAAATGCTCATTTAGGGGTGGAAACTACTGTTGGTGTCAAACATGGAATCAGGGTTTCATTTTGTTTTAAACCAAATGTTTGAGATTATCTGCATGGATAATGTGTCTTTTAGTGTGTAATTAGTTACTACATGGACTCAAAGGTTCTTCTACAAGGTGTGCGAACTTCTGAGGACCTGGACTGATGTAATTTGCCCAATTTAAGATCACCCCTTTTTATTCCCGTGTCTCCCTATACTATATGTATGCTTCTTAGAGTCCCCAGTCCACATCTGGCATTCCTACCCACTTGACTCAAAGAAACTGCCAATATGTTAATCATGTTTTCAAAACTGTGGTGCCTAGCTATTTGGATATCTTTCCTTGATTTAGTAATCTGAATGTGTGCTAAAGGTTATATGTGCTATAAGGTTAATATTCGCAGGGGAGAGGTGGGAGTAATACGATTGTATGTAACAATTCTTTTTATGTATAGTCTAGTTGTCATAGACTTCTTCATATCCCTCTTTGGGAACCCTATTAAGCGTACGTGTCTGGTTAGTGACTCACTGCATAGCTCATTGTGTTTTAGAACTCTTAAGAAGCAGCACACCTTTGTGTACTATTTGGAAGGAAGTTGCAGAAAGCAGAATTTGCCATATTGATAAGCAAACTGATGGAGATTGGAACTTTAAGAGCTGCTGTTATCACACATTATATTGCAAGTCCTTGCCTGAACTGAGGATAGTTAGTTTCACACACAGGCTGAAGGGGAGTTATAGTTGCAGGGAAGGAGGGCAACTATAAGCATGTCCTGTGAATTATGTTTCAGTGTCTTTCATAACAGACTTCTTCAGCTTGAGAGAGAGTCATCTTTTGACTAACTTCCAGCCCTGCAAATTCAATCTGACATATGAAAACAAAGCTGGATTCTGGCTAGGACTAGCATCCTCCTTTGTAATAAAGATTTTTATAATGAAGATGAGTTAAGAGTTCTGTTGAAGCATGAGCCACCAGAGAAGTCTGCCATTTTGCATAGTTGTTGGCTCTACATTAAAGTAAATCTTCAGTAAATAAGTTGGGTAATTTTTTTTTTAACCTACCAAAGCTGCACTTCAACTGTCCTGTGTAAGTACAACTGTTGGAAGTAACACAAGTACATAAAAAATATTCAAACTGTCCCCTATGGCACAGTGCAGCGGAAAGCTGTGCTTTCCTGTATGCATGCTAATCCACTGTAGGTGCTGGGAAATGTCTAGATGGTTCTGAAAACGTTAACATATCAAATTGTGTTACTTAGTAATATCCCAGTTTATGGAAGGTGGGGAGAGACTCAAATGTTAGGCATAGTCGTAAAATCTACTCTGCCTATATTATTTGCTAGAAAAGACCTTGGAGTTGTACCGCCTTATATTCTGAGATCTGGGGGCACCAGATAGATTCATGTAGTTATTTAACAAATTAAAATATCTGAAACACAATTAAAACAACTCTTAAATAAGGCAAAGCATAATACTGTACATCAAATCTCTCAAAACAAATTGTGACAGTGTATCAGAGACTGACTCTTACTCGAGATGCATAATGCTCTATTTTTTATGTAGTCAGCTCTCTGAGCTCTTAAGTTAATTTACTGTCTGCCCTTTGGAGCACTGAAGTCCAAAGTTGCAGGATGTGCCTAGTATGAAGTCCAGTATTCAAAAATCTGAAGCATTCAACTGAGATTCTATAGCTTTAGATTTGGCAGCCCATTGATCTATCAACTTGGCAGCATCCATGGAAGTAGGAGATTTAAGGCTGTGCAACAAAACCAAGCTCGGCTTGGCTTGGAATTAAAGTCCATAGACTTGTATACATTCATACAGCTGTCTCTTGCCTCCTTTATAGATGTTTGAGGACATGGTTTTTAATGGCATCTCTTCCATTGACTTGTATGATATATTTTTTTTTGGGGGGGGGGGGAATTACTTCAGCTCTCTGTGCTTGTTTTCAGCATCTGTAAAACATAGATAATATTTACCTCTATTTATGTATTTGCCTTGCTGAAGTGCTCTTAGAAGTGTGGATGGAAAGCGCTAGATAAGTGCTGACTATCATATCCCAAGTAGTACTTTTAAGTACAACTAGCACAACTGTCTGAGTAGACCCTGTTTTTCTTCAAGGTATCTTTGAGGCAAACACAACATTCTGAGTAGAACGATTTGACCGGATGTGTTCTTCCCTCACCTATCATTCCTGGAGCTCTTAAGCTTTGAAAAGCCTAGTATTAACAAAAGTATCTGTCTCCAAAGCCAATACCTTGAAGAAGAAAAAAGCATGATTGAAAAATATCTACCCCAATGAGTTTAGTTTTAAATTTTTTCTTTGAGTTTTGAGATTGCAGCCTTTTACTATTCTTGCAGTATAAATGGCTCTCTCTCATCCCAACTCCTTTCCCCTCCTTCTCACCTTCAAAATATAGTTTTTTCAAAACATAACTTTTTACATTTGAAATGTTTTATATATTCCCCCACAAGACCTTCTCTTGAACTATCACAATATTTTGACCTCCGATTCACATCTCTAGTGCAGTTTGAAGCCAGGGTTTTTATTTATATTTGAGACTGTTAAATAATAAGGCACTGGCCTAGGGCAGTACAGTTCACACTGGGGGACCAGAGTTAGGAGTTGCTCTTTAATGGGCTCTACTTGGGAATTCTGGAGTGAGGTTGATTTGCTCCTGAGATGACTACTAGTTCTATGTCTGCTACAGAGAAGGTTGCTGTACCACAGCAGCTTTGGTAGAAAGGAGACCAAATGGCATATGAAATATTTCCATGGGGTGGGAGGACCCCGTCTTTCATCCCTACAAAAACCACCATTAAAGATCTGACTTACCTGAATTTTCCTAGTTTTGTGGGTTAGAGTTTGAATCACTGCGCTTGATTCGCTCTATTTATTTCCAGGTAGTGCAGCAAACATTAAAAATGGCTGTGCTCAGAAACCTCTATGACTAGGCTTGGAAGGATTAGGTTTTTATCAGTTATTGTCTGTAAACATCTATATCACCATACACACACAAACTCAGGAAAAAATATTTGTCAATAGCAATTGAAATTTATGATACGTAAAGTGAGAAAAATGCTGCGTGAGAACTTTAGAGTCAAAATGCCGTGATTTAGATTTTTGAATTTGGCTTATTATAAATAGACTAACAAATGAACAGGAAAACAGGTATGATTTGCTGACATAAGGATATTTACTTTGTCAACATCGCATGTCAAAATATACAATCTGTGTTTTACCAGTTTATAAACCTTCAACTTTTTGAATCTCAACACCTGCTCTCATTAAATGTCTGCCCCCCCACATAGCTTCCCACAGCTGCAAACATGTAAATAAACAAAATTTTAATAATGCTTACAAATAAACATAAATATTATTTTCTGAAATAATTTTAAAAAAAAGTCTGCTAAACTTATTTATAACATGAGGACAGTTTGAAGATAAATTTACACTCTCTCACTTTCTCTCTCACTCTCTCAATATAAGAAAACTACTTGAATCTTACTGATTTCAGGATTATACAGGTTGATTTTTTTTCCATTCACCATTATCTTTTGTTACATGGTATGACTTCTGAAGCTAGGTAGAGAATAGGTATGAACTGAACTTGAGCTTTTTCCATATAGCAGATCCTAAGCGATGGTAATGAACAATCGAGTTGAAGAAAGGTGGCTGTAACTTGACAAAATTAAGTTATAAGCTAATTGTGGAGAGCAAAACCATGAGAAGATTGAAATTGGACAGTTATATCCTAAGTAATTTTAGTTTCTTATAAGTTACTAAACTGGTAACAGAACATACATGTAAGTCTGGACATGGTAAATAATTACAGATCAGCACAAAGTAGGATTGGTACTGCATCCCTTACACCAAGCTCCCACTGATTTGTGGAGAGGCTATTAGGGAGTAAGGGATCTAGAATTGTGCTGAGTAGCTCGCAGTATTCCCAAAGCCAAGCATTCAAAACAGATATTGGTTTTAAAATGTTAGCATTTTTTTTAGATTGTGTGTATGTGTGTGTTTGAGCTGTTACTCAAGTCATATGTACAAGATTTTTCTCCACAAGCCTGAGGGCTAGAAATCTTTTGTTTTGTTTAAATGGAAGCTGAGAATCAAACAAAACTGCATTGATCTGGGAACTGGAGCTTTAAGCAAACATCAAATATCACAAGGCTTGCAATGAAATTGTGAGATGCGGTTTCCAACTTTCTAATTGTAAGCGGGGGAATAGTCCCGCTCTTGTGGGGAACTTTCCTCATCTCTGCACTACCCCGGTGAAATGGGCTAGCGGAAGGATCTGAGTCCTCGCTCCCACCTCCTTTACCCAGAGGCCTCCCTGCCCTCGAGGACTCCCCTTGCACTCTTCTGTCTGGCAGAGTCCTCGTAACCCCCAACAAGGCTGGGCCCAGGATTCCTGGGGGGCTCGACCCCCAACCTTGCTGTGGTCACCTAGGTCAGGGGGTAGGGTGTCCCCACTCCGGGGTACTCTCTCTAAACAGGATGCTTCCCTGACCCACTGATCACTGCATACAATTGAAAGCAAATGCAAATTATTTAATTAACAATTCATTTGTAACAGGAATAAGGAAAAATGGGAAAGGCTAATGAAAACACATCGCCCCGCTCTGTGGCAGGGAACATCTCAACAGTGTCTCTGCAATGTCAGGGCAGTTCAGTCTGTTCCTGTGTAAGTCCCAGGCTCCTTCTCAGGCCTTGGCTGTGCTGCAGGGACGCTGTGGCTTGGACACTTGTTCTGGCGGTGGCCACACACTCGCAGGCTCTGGGTGGCAGGACCCTTCTTCCCAGCGTCGCCCCCGCCCCGTCGGGGTTACGATCCCCCTGCAAGTCTGGCCTGCAGGGCCCCTTGGCTGAGGCGTCTCCCTGCGCTGGGCCCACTGCCCAGGGTTCCCCTCGCTCTCCCCAGCTGCTCACCGCACCCGGCTCCGGACTGCTCCAGCCCCAGCTCCACCCTCTGCCTCAGCTCCAGCTCCTCTGCCTCAGCACGGCTGCTGCTGCTGCTCTGCCTCCAGCTGCCTGGGCTGCTGCCCTGGCCCCTCTGGCTGCTGCAGCTTCTCCCCCCAGGGCAGGTCTGTCTCTGGGCTGCAGCTTCTCCCCCCAGGGCAGGTCTGTCTCTGGGCTGCAGCTCTGCTCCCAGGGCAGGTCTGTGTCTCTGGGCTGCTTTTCTGGCCCCTCCAGATCTGGCCCAGCTCAGCTCTGCCCTCTCCTCAGCTCGGCCCCACTCACTCAGACTCAGGCACCTTCAGCTCACACGGAGGACGGGATTCACCCCTGACCTCCTGATTCGCCTGCCCACCCTGTCAATCAGGCTGACCTGGAGCATTGGCCTCTCCCCATTGCCCCTGGGGACTGTCAGTCCCATCGACCCTTCCCCTTTTGGTACTGGGAGCTCTGAATGTTAGTAAGGGGATAACAGTCCCCTTACATAATCACACAAAACCGAACACCCCGGCCCTTCTCCAAGGCCATGCTTCCCCCTCACTCCGTTGCTCACTCTTCCCCCCCCCCCCACCCCCCACTCACATTCACCAGGCTGGGGCAGGAGGTTGGGGTGTGGGATGGGGCTGGATGTGTGGGCTTCGGCGGGGAAGCACTTACCTCAGGCAGCTCCCGGAAGCGGCCAGCATGTCCGGCTCCTAGGCAGAGAGGTCAGGGGGCTCTGCGTGCTGCCTGTGCCTGCAGGCACCACACCCGCAGCTCCCATTGACCACGATTCCCAGCCAATAGAAGCTGTGGAGTCCGGGCATAGGCAGCGCATGGAGCTCGACATGCCAGCCACTTCCGGGAGCTGCGCAGAGCCAGGGGAGGAAGGAAGCCTGCTTTAGCCCTACTGCGCCGCCAACCGCCAACTTTTGGCGGCCCGGTCAGCATTGCTGACCAGAGCCACCAGGGTCCCTTTTCGACTTGGCGTTCCAGTTGAAAACTGGACACCTGGCAACCCTATTGAGAGTTGATGACCCTATAATTAGAAAATAAGAACCTCCCTTCAGAATTTATAGAACTAGTATTATAGAAGTAGTATTGCCTTGCATCATGGTAGGTGGTTTCAGTAGTAGATGACATCACCTACCATGATGCAAGGCAATATTACTTCTCTGTTAAGTATGCATTAAGTCTGGATCTGGGCCTTAGCCTGGGGGCCTGGGCTCTTAAAAAATGCCAGGCACTTTTCATATAAAGAAGCAGGTTTTTGCTCCAAGGTGCTCAAAATATAGAGGACCAGTCCTGCCAAACCTTGCACAGGTAAGTAGTCCTTACTGTCTCTTCTACAGTCCCATGAGCTTAAAATATGTAAGTTTAGCAGTCACTTTTTGAGCCTATACAAGCTACAATGGCATTTATGATAGGTTACAGTGTAGTAGCAGAGTTAGTCTGTGTCAGCAAAAAAAAATAAGAAAGAAAGAAATACTTGTGGCACCTTAGAGACTAACAAATTTATTTCAGCATACGCTTTCGTGGGTTAGAACCCACTTCATCGGATGCATGGAATGGAACATACAGTGGACAGATATTTATACAGTCAGAGAAACATGATAAGGTGGAAGTGCCTATACCAACCTTAAGAGGCTAATTAATTGAGAGGAACCATAACAGCAGGGGAAGAAAAACCTTTGAAGTGATAAACAAGATGGCCATTGCGGACAGTTAACACACAGGTGTGAATGAGGATCGTTAACTTAAGGGAAATAGAATCAATTAACGTAATGGCCAAGCCATTCCAAGTCTCTATTTAATCCTGAGTTGATGGTATCTAGTTTGCATATCAATTCAAGTTCAACAGCTTCTCGTTGTAGCCTGTTTTTTAAGTTTATCTGTTGTAAAATTTATGATTACACCTCAAAAAATCAGGAGGAGAGTGTAGTAAGGGCTCAGGCTTTTATGTTGTTAGTGATTAAAAAAAATAATAGTCTGAGTTATCTAATTCATTGTTGCCTACCATGTTAGAGGGCTTACCCTCAACCCTCTCACTTCCCTGGTTCTTGTCACGCAGACAGCAAGCAGCAAGACCAGAAGTCCAAAGTGCAGACAATGCAACATTTATTGGGATTAGTTTCCAAGCAAGCATATTCCGAAGCCCTTCACACCAGTCGGGCTTATTTCTATACACCAATAGAGTCTGTTCCCCAGTGTCCCCCTTCCAGCTTTGACACAGCAGAGCCTTGCCTGTGTCCCTGTTCCCCGTTCCCTATTCCCGTTGCCCACCCCCAGCAAGCATGATTCCAACTTCCCCTTCCACTTCCTGTTTGACCCCAGTTTATACAGTAATAATCTCAGCTATACCTTAACCAGTCATTTTACTGAAATTTAACTAACCAATCCTCACATATTGTAACATAATTGGTTAGAGAATTATATCCCACTACCCCAATTAACTTGCACCTAACAAAATTAATTATACAGCAGACAGAAACAATTAGAGAACCAGACAAATTAATAGAAAAGTGGGAGCCATAAAGATAAAACAGTACAGAAATGAGGGTTTCACAACCATTGAGAAGTGATTTCTTGCCAGACAGGATGCTATCACAATAAGTTTTCTTTAACCATCTTAAGATCTGTTTCTTTAGCTGATGGTGCTGGGCATTATCAGGACAAGATCGTCTTCCTAACAGCCCAACACCACCTTATTTCTATGTGACTGTTTTGGAATGTGAGAATGAGCCAAAGGCCTTAGCCTAAGAACAAGGCCTCAGACTATCCTAGTGAGAGAAGGCCCATACACAGGCAGACTTGTGATTTTGATTTTTTGTTTTATACCTCTATAACTAGCTAAGTGATAAAAATACACCTAAGTTCTTAAAGTATAGGCCTTTATAGGCAGGCCTGAATATCTATATTCTAACACTCCACCTTTTCTTTTTCTTTTGGGATCCTCCTTCCCAGGTATCCCTGGAAAAGCATAGGACATATGGTGTGACATTTCCTGATAGGGCCAGGCATCAAGGTGGAATGTATTGACGTTCCATCTGTCCCACTGCCCCTTGTGTAGTACAATGCCCTGCACCTTCTCTCGTACGGGCATACCACACCTATTCCAATTAGTGTTCCAGACTTCCCATTGTAGTGGGCCCGAGAAGGTTGGGTCCAGGTTGTCTAGCACACTCGGGTGGAGGGCCTATTACATTACTTATGGGTTATAATTATTGGCTGTTCTTTAGAGGGTTGTACCCCTCTTGACTGTTTCCATATGCAACGTAACACAAGTATACTTAACAATACACCAGCCGCTATGATAATCCACAGCAACACCGAGAGTCCTGACCAGTGTAATATAGTCCAACATCCTGGCCACCACCAAAAACACTGCTTCTCCTCCTTTGACAGCGTTAAATTTATTTAACACCATTTTGGAGAATGTAGTTTAAATGCGTCCACTTGTTGGCAGTTGCAGTGAGCTGCTCCTGCAGTCTTTGCATGCTTTTGTCCATATTATGAATCCACTGGATATTCACAGAAAAATGAGGTATTGTCCAAACCAGCTCAACCCCTTGGTATGGAATTGGGTAGTATGCACTTGTTCGATCGTGCGCAGCAAGGAGTTCTACAGATCCATTCGTGCACCATAGTCCCGATGGCAGCATGTAGATGTGCATAATTGTGCCAGATGCTGGTGCACTTGTGTCCCCAAGTGTTGTGTGCATTCCCAGCAAATACCCCATATATATCACCCCTAATTGCCCCCATTTGCAACAGACCATTAATTCTGCCCCTCCATGGCCACTGAGGAGGGACACATTCAAATATTTTCTCTGGACAATTACTTAACTGAATTATTCCACCATCTATCCCCCAGTGCTTCCCAGTGAGCTTCTCCCTTTCTCATTATTCCAATAGGGCTCATGGGGACCACCTTAGTTGCATTCCTTTCCCATGGTATCATGGTAACTGTTACACAGGTGCTAGCCCCAGAGTTGAGCATTTTGTATCCCCATACACCCCTCCCCCTCCCAAGTTAGCCTTTTGAAGCCATCTTCCACCGAGGGCCAGTGCAAGGAAGTTTTGCGCCCTAGGGGAAACTTCCTTGCACCATCCCTGCGCCTCCTCCCCCGCCCAGCTAACGCCGCCCCCCCCAGCAGCTAACCCCCCCGCCCGCGGCAGACAGCTCCCCTCCCCCCGTGGCAGCGCCCCACCCCCACAGCAGCCAGCCCCCCGCCTGCAGCAGCTCCCCCACATGGCGGCCAGCCCCCCACCCGCAGCAGCTCCCATCCCCCGCAGCGGCTCTCCACCCCCCCACCCCCCCCCCGCTCGTGGCAGCTCAGCCCATGGGCAGTGGCAGCCTCCCCACCCTGCCCGCAGCAGCTGGCTCCCCACCTGCCCGCAACAGTTAACCCCCTGCCCACGGCGGCCCCCCACCCTCCTGCCTGCAGCAGCCCCCGCCTGCAGCGGCTCTCCACCCCACCACGGCAGCAGCTCACCTCTGCTGGCGCCAGCAGCTCCTCTGAAGCTGTGTTCTCAGCGGTGTTTCGGCGGCTGCTTTTATTGTTGCCAAATCGCTGCCGAGAGTCGCCGCTGCCGCAATGCTGCCAAGGGCGGCAAAATGCCGCCCCCAAATCCTGGCGCCCTAGGCGACTGCCTAGGGTCGCCTAGTGGAAGCGCCGGCCCTGCCTCCAACCATGTGTGTCTAGAGGTTTCCTGTCCATTGAGTTAGCCGCAGGTTCATGTTTGCCACCCTTTTCCATCTCATTGTGATTGCAGACAGTTGCTGTGCCAGTAGCTCATTGATTTGCTGCTGCAATTTTACAGTCTGGTTTATCAGTTACTTGGGTGATTTTGATTAACTTGTCCAATAGTCAAATAATATAGATCAGAGCAGAGCCGTAACTAGGAATTTCTGCGCCCTAGGCAGGGTCGCAGAAATTCCTAGGGGCTTACCCTCCGCCTAATTGCCGCTGAAGCCGCAGGACCGGAGGACCTCCCGCAGGCAAGTGGAAGCGGCTTCGGCGGCTGCTATTAATACCCAAAGTAACCCAACGGTCCCCCAGATTTCATACACCCAAACCTGTGTCCTACTGCCCACAAATCCCTTTTCCAGCAACAATTCCGTGTATGTCCCCTCACCCACCAATGAAATTGTTGCTTCAACCCTTTTATGTATGTACTACAGTTGGGGTGTACCACCCAGGTAATGGACAGGAAAGACACGTTGAAAAGCGCTGGTTGCACCCACTCTCTCAGTGGCTCCCACGCATTCACCCGTCAGGAAGTATTTTTGGCTTAGATCAGGATTCTTGGCATCGATATTACCTGCAGGGTTACATTCTGCAAAGTGGTTAAATTGTCTTACCCAGCGTCCCAGGGAGACTGTACGCCCAGTGTGTATTCCATAGTCACACTGGGTGGAACTCTGGTAGTTAAATTATACAAGGGGGTCAGGTGGCGGCTACTACCACCACGTTTTTGTCCCCAGGAGCCTTTATAGCTATTGTGAGGAGAAATGGGCCCTTTTCCCACAGAAATGGTCTGTAAAGGACTGCTGCAGGCAGCCAGATACTCTGATCCAGGGCCGTAACTAGGGCGAGGCCATTGAGGCACTCGCCTCGGGGCGCACTGCTGGCAGGAGCGCAAAAGTCTGCTGCCAGGGGTGCCCTGTCCTCCCCCACCACCGAAGCCGCTTCCGCTTACCTGCGGGAGGTCCTCTGGCGTCTTTGCAGAAGGCCCCCTCCGCTGAATTGCCACCGAAGCTGCGGGACCGGAGGACCTCCCACAGGCAAGCGGCTTTGGTGGAGGGTATTAATAGCAGCCGCCGAAGCCGCTTCTGCTTGCCTGCGGGAGACCCTCCGGTCCCGCGGCTTCGGCGGCAATTAGGCGGAGGGTAAGCCACTTGGAATTTCTGCGTCTCTGCTTAAGGCGCAGAAATTCCTAGTTACGGCTCTGCTCTGATCTATATTATTTGACTATTGGACGAGTTAATCAAAATCACTAAAGAAATGTAAGGGGTTTCTATTGGAAATTAACTTGACTGTGTCCAGTTGAACAAGATGGGAATGTAATCTAGGTACAGTTGGGGGTGTGTTTTTTGTTCGGCGGGGCAGCACTTGGGGGTTTTGGTCTTTTTTTTTTTTTTGCTTGGGGTGGCAAAAAAGTTAGAGCCGCCCCTGAATGCTTTATAAATTTTAATATGCTTTTAAATAAAGATCAAAGTCATGGCTGTGGTGGGAGGTGGCCGGGTCCAGGGGATGGGGGAGATATTCTGGATCTTTTTTTGTGTGCACAGGAAAAAAGAGAAGGAAAAGGGGAGCAATATTGGAAATACTGAGCCTTGGGGTGGCTCCGAGTCATTGGACTGTTGCTTTGGTGGGGGTGCATGAGAACTCTCTGGGCACGGGGGAGGCAGTTACACCTTGTGTGAAAGTTGATGTGGTTAATAAAATGTTGTCGAGTTGAACTGTGGAAGGCGTGTTCATTTTCCCAGAACATGTGCAATGTATAGTCTAGAAGGAGTAAAAGAAATGCAAACAAAACATTGTACTTAATTAAAATCCTATTAGGGCTCCAAAAGGAGCCACAATAGGTTGTGTTTTCTTTTTCAGATGGCTGTATGTTTTAGAAGCAGGAGTTAAAAGTGAAAAGTTATCAGAACTCTGGTGGAAGTTAATTGTGTCCCTTTTAACACAGAGTCTCTGAGCTGCTAATAGCTTTGGATCCAAAAGCACAAATTAAGCACTGAGGGACACCCCCTCATTCAGTCAGGCTAAGTACAGTTCTGCTGCCCTTTACTCATACAGTAAGGATAACAACATTTCATAACCCCCACATTTAATACTTAAGTGATTTGTAACCCAACACCAGCCAAAATTGATCACTTGGGTAGCACAGCTCTGTCTGCTGGATACCTAGGCAGAGTAGGTGTGTTCATGGAAATACAGTCTGGTCCTGAAGCCTTTCCACCCACTCCTGGCTCATCACTAGCTGTCAGGGGAGAGCTCATTCAGACCCTGCTTATAAATAATAATTTGAAATATAGCCGAAACATATGTGCTGACACTGTCATAAATAACAGCTGTATGAGGAAGCTAGTCGTTGTTCATACTTTTCAAACCTATTATGCTTTCTCAGGTACAAGTATTTTCTCTCATACTGTATATGCTTTTAAAGTTTATATTAATGTTTCAATTTCAATTCAAATTTCCAACCAGTGACTAAATTGGAAATACTGCATGTACGGGGTGCGGGGGAGGAGGAATAGGTTGGGGAAATTCGGGCAGGGGTATCCCTAGTGGGGGGGTGTCTAGGGAAATCCCTGCTTTACAGGCAGTCCTGAATATCTATATTCTAACATACCATATACCTTCTCCCACTGTGATCGCTGAGGGCACTACACTGAACTATGGCTACAAAGTTTGCCAATGTAGACGGGGCCTAATTTAAGGCTGTGAGTTTGTGGTAATTTCTAGTGACTGGAGTGTTGAGTTATAAGGGATAATTTTAAACTGTTGGCCCCCTTTGCAGTGTCTTATTAATTAACTTTGTATTACCAATCCATGTTGCAGTTTTGGAGTGACTTTCCTTGGGTAAATTTTTTTCTCACTACACCTTCCCTCCCAGTCTGTTTGTGGCAGATTACTTGTAGCGATGGACAGGAATGGTGATGTGTTTGCTGCCTAATCAGGGTAGTAGAGGGTGTATGAAGCGAGCACCCCTCACACAGAGTTGTATATAAAATATTCTTTTTCTCTTATTTCCATTAAATTAGGAAAACGCACCTTTCAGGCTTGTTTAGATTCAAAGCTAGTTGCTGTTGCTTTTTCATTGCCTTCATGCCTTTGGGGATGGCTGAGGTGATACCTTTAGCTCCTGAATATGCAGTCTGCCTAATGAATGTGCAATATTTCTTTAATTACCTTTTGTTCTTGTGGTGGGAAAACATGAGAGAGAATTAATACTAATGTTAAACGTTTTCTTTTTATTTAGTCAGTTCTCTAAGATATCCCTTCAGTTCCTTCAGGGTTTAATAGGAATTGAAATTCTGTTTCAGATGAGTCCAAACACTTCTGTTCTTTCTATACAAGTCAGCTCTTAAAATCTTTTTTTTTTAAATTAAATTCTTATAAAATCTTGAAGTTTAAATGGTCATAAAAGACCTGCCCCAGCCCTGTCTTTTTTGTTTTGTTTTTACCAATCTTTGGAGAGGTTGTTTTTTGTCCTCATGATTTAGGTGAGGGGTTGATTAAGCATGACCAGATACTAATTTCCCAATTAATATTCTTATATAAGTAACTTGTTATAGAATCAAATGACCTTGCTATAAAACATTTTACTGTTTACATAGCAATCATATTAGGAGCTTTGCATTTAGCTAACATATTTGCAAGTATGCATTTCACAAAGGTTTTTGCTATTTCAATGTTTAAGAAACAAAGAAAAGGTTTAAAACTCTTCCAGCTAGGATATTTCTAGACTTCTTTGTGTAGATTTACTTAGACCGATTATTCTGATAACATTCCCTACATGCTTTTCACAATCACATCTCTGCCTAAAATATGAGTGCTTTACATGGTTTGCCTTCTTGAAATAAGGATTACCTTTGTATCAAACTCGTATTTTATACAAAGAAGATGTGTCCTGTTCTTTGATAAGACAAGCTGATGAGTTTGGTTTTTGTTTTTGACCAGATGGTTTCTAGTTTTAGAATCTACCATTTGCAGTATAGTTACAATTTGTAATTACAGGCTCTGATAAAATATTATGCATAAAACACAAAAACTAACATTATATACATCCTGCAAAGTATCGCATAAAGGAAAATAATACACAATGTTAAAGCAAAATCGAAGTTATAAAGCTGGCTTCCAGAGTCTGTATAAGCATACTTGGAAGTAATAAATATTTTATGACTCTAAAGCCATGTTCATTTTCCCTTATATTTGCTTGTCCTTGGGAGATAAGGTAGAAGCCTCTTAAAATTGCTTTGGTCAGCTTCAGTATTTCATATAATTAAACAAAAATGCGTGCATGTGCAGTAATTTTCTCCAAGTACCATACATATGAAAGTAATGATAAATATACCATAAGCTTCAGTAAAGGCACTAGCAAGTTTAATGACCTAATATTAAAAATAATTTAAAATATTATTAATATAATATTTGCATCTGTATTGAGACCTTTCCCCTACAGTAGTAGCTAAAACCTGGTCCCAGTGGCATTCTGCTTGTAATCAGTTTTCTTGTAAATGCTGTAGTGTAGTGAGCAGAATGCCAATGCTTCAGTTCCCAAATCCTCCCTAAAGGGTAGAAATTTTAATTTGTATTTAACAAGATCGGGAGGAGGGGAGATTTTTAAGTTTTTCATAACTTTCATGGGGCATTTGTGTTTTGTTTTTAAATCTTTATATATATATATATAGTGTTCTGTGAGTTCAAAGAAAGTTTGTATACATTATCTTTGTACACTACAGACCTCAGTTAATTAAATAAATCAATGCAAGATTTTGAGAAGTGCTACTGAGATTAAAATTCGATTCCATGAGCACCCTTGTTAATAAGGGACAGTAATTGGCCTACAACATGCAGACATGCATTGCTGATCATGCTGGGAAAACTTGGTTAGTGTCCTTGTGCACACAGGTCATACAGAGTAACTCTTCTGAAACATGAGGCTGGGCATTTGCACTGAAGAGCTGGAACAAGCTCTGATTAGAACATCATAATTTTAAAGAAATACCACTTCCATTAATAGATGTAGAATGTGGCTTACCCAGGGCATTTGTTTCAATATAATTACCTCATGTTTTCAAAATCCACTGTCTTAATATAATTGCTAGCAGCCTCATGAGCAACCCTACAAACCAGGGAATTTATGTACACAGTGGAATGTGGCAGAGATTTGGAGCTTTGATTCTGCAAATGCTTAAACATATCCTTATCTTTAACTTTGAAACCAGCAGGACTCCTCACACGCGTGAATTTTAAGTGTGTGTGTGTTTGTAGGATCAGGGTCTTTGAGAAGCTAGAGAGAGGACTCAGCTCACAAAGAGTTATGTTTTGAAAAATGTTTGTTTTTTAACTTCAAAAGTGCTTCTAAAAATAAAATAACCTGAACATTTATTTTACTTTAGGAAGAATGTCTGGAAATGACCTGGAGTACATGTAGGTACCCATGACTGTCAGCAGAGGCATCTTACACCAAACCGCATCTTTTAAAAAAAAATTATTTTTTTAAAAAAAATCTGGTACAAGGAGGAATTAAATGAAGTTGCTAAACTTCACACTGTTTTTTTTAAAAAAAACACAAGGAATAGCTTGTGTTCAGCAATGAAGCATGGTCATATGGCATGAATAGGATAGATGGGATATACGATAAATCTAGACATTGAGAATAAATATCAGTCTGAAAAATGATACCACAAGAAATGGCATGTGTGTGGGGGGGAAATGTTAATTTTCAGGAATTGGCAGAAGGGAAAGCACAGTAACAAATACTGGATATTTTGTTACCAGGATTGATTGGCTGATGATTATTATATTTAAACTGTAGTAGCCTTTTATTATTGTCAAAATGATAATATCATAGAATCATAGAATCTCAGGGTTGGAAGGGACCTCAGGAGGTCATCTAGTCCAACCCCCTGCTCAAAGCAGGACCAACCCCAACTAAATCATCCCAGCCAGGGCTTTGTCAAGCCTGACCTTAAAAACCTCTAAGGAAGGAGATTCCACCACCTCCCTAGGTAACCCATTCCAGTGCTTCACCACCCTACTAGTGAAAAAGTTTTTCCTAATATCCAACCTAAACCTCCCCCTCTGCAACTTGAGACCATTACTCCATGTTCTGTCATCTTCTACCACTGAGAACAGTCTAGATCCATCCTCTTTGGAACCCCCTTTCAGGTAGTTGAAAGCAGCTATCAAATCCCCCCTCATTCTTCTCTTCTGCAGGCTAAACAATCCCAGTTCTCTCAGCGTCTCCTCATAAGTCATGTGCTCCAGCCCCCTAATCATTTTTGTTGCCCTCCGCTGGACTCTTTCCAATTTATCCACATCCTTCTTGTAGTGTGGGGCCCAAAACTGGACACAGTACTCCAAATGAGGCCTCACCAGTGCCGAATAGAGGGGAATAATCACATCCCTCGATCTGCTGGAAATGCCCCTACTTATACAGCCCAAAATGCCGTTGGCCTTCTTGGCAACAAGGGCACACTGTTGACTCATATTCAGCTTTTCGTCCACTGTAACCCCTAGGTCCTTTTCTGCAGAACTGCTGCCCAGCCATTCGGTCCCTAGTCTGTAGCAGTGCATGGGATTCTTCCATCCTAAGTGCAGGACTCTGCACTTGTCCTTGTTGAACCTCATCATATTTCTTTTGGCCCAATCCTCTAATTTGTCTAGGTCCCTCTGTATCCTATCCCTACCCTCCAGCGTATCAACCACTCCTTCCAGTTTAGTGTCATCTGCAAACTTGCTAAGGGTGCAGTCCACACCATCCTCCAGATCGTTAATGAAGATATTGAACAAAACCGGCCCCAGCACCGACCCTTGGGGCACTCCACTTGATACCGGCTGCCAACTAGACATGGAGCCATTGATCACTACCCGTTGAGCGCGACCATCCAGCCAGTTTTCTATCCACCTTACCGTCCATTCATCCAGCCCATACTTCTTTAACTTGCTGGCAAGAACACTGTGGGAGACTGTATTAAAAGCTTTGCTAAAGTCAAGAAATAGCACATCCACTGCTTTCCCCTCATCCACAGAGCCAGTTATCTCATCATAGAAGGCAATTAGGTTAGTCAGGCATGACTTGCCCTTGGTGAATCCGTGCTGACTGTTCCTGATCACTTCCCCTCCTTTAAGTGGTTCAGAATTGATTCCTTGAGGACCTGTTCCATGATTTTTCCAGGGACTGAGGTGAGACTGGCCTGTAGTTCCCCGGATCTTCCTTCTTCCCTTTTTGAAAGATTGGCACTACATTAGCTTTTTTCCAGTCATCCGGGACCTCCCCCTATTGCCATGATTTTTCAAAGATAATGGCCAATGGCTCTGCAATCTCATCGGCCAACTCCTTTAGCACCCTCGGATGCAGTGCATCCGGCCCCATGGACTTGTGCTCGTCCAGCTTTTCTAAATAGTCCCGAACTACTTCTATCTCCACAGAGGGCTGGTCACCTCCTTCCCATACCGTGCTGCGGAGTGCAGCCGCCTGGGAGCTGACCTTGTCTGTGAAGACAGAGGCAAAAAAAGCATTGAGTACACTAGCTTTCTCCACATCCTCTGTCACTAGGTTCCCTCCCTCATTCAGCAAGGGGCCCACACTTTCTTTGACTTCCTTCTTGTTGCTCACATACCTGAAGAAACCCTTCTTGTTACTCCTAACATCTCCGGCTAGCTGCAACTCCAAGTGTAATTTGGCCTTCCTAATTTCACTCCTGCATGCCTGAACAATATTTTTATACTCCTCCCTAGTCATTTGTCCAATCTTCCACTTCTTGTAAGCTGCTTTTTTGTGTTTAAGATGAGCAAGGATTTCACTGTTAAGCCAAGCTGGTCGCGTGCCATATTTACTTTTCTTTCTACACATCGGAATGGTTTGTTCCTGCAACCTCAATAAGGATTCTTTAAAATACAGCCAGCTTTCCTCAACTCCTTTCCCCCTCATGTTGTTCTCCCAGGGGACCTTGCCCATCAGTTCCCTGTGGGAGTCGAAGTCTGCTTTTCTGAAGTCCAGGGTCTCTGTTCTACTGCTCTCCTTTCTTCTTTGTGTCAGGATCCTGAACTCGACCATCTCATGGTCACTGCCTCCCAGGTTCCCATCCACTATTGCTTCCTCTACTATTTGTTCCCCGTTTGTGAGCAGCAGGTCAAGAAGAGCTTTTCCCCTAGTTGGTTCCTCCAGCACTTGCACCAGGAAATTGTCCCCTACACGTTTCAAAAACTTCCTGGATTGTCTGTGCACCGCTGTATTGCTCTCCCAGCAGATATCGGGGTGATTAAAGTCACCCATGAGAACCAGGGCCTGTGATCTAGTAACTTCTGTTAATTGCTGGAAGAAAGCCTCATCCACCTCATCCCCCTGGTCTGGTGGTCTGTAGCAGACTCCCACCACGACATTACCCTTGTTGCTCACACTTCTAAATTTAATCCAGAGACTCTCAGGTTTCATACTGGAGCTCTGAGCAGTTATACTGCTCTCTTACATACAATGCAACTCCCCCACCTTTTCTGCCCTGCCTATCCTTCCTGAACAGTTTATATCCATCCATGACAGTACTCCAATCATGTGAGTTATCCCACCAAGTCTCTGTTATTCCAATTACATCATAATTCCTTGACTGTGCCAGGACTTCCAGTTCTCCCTGCTTGTTCCCCAGGCTTCTTGCATTTGTGTATAGGCATTTAAGATAACTCACCGATCGTCCTGCTGTCCCAGTATGGGGCAGGAGCCCTCCCTTCTTGCACTCACCTATTTGTGCTTCCTCCTGGTATCCCACTTCCCCACTTACCTCGGGGCTTTGGTCTCCTTCCCCTGGTGAACCTAGTTTAAAGCCCTCCTCACTAGGTTAGCCAGCCTGCTTCCAAAGATGCTCTTCCCTCTCTTCATCAGGTGGAGCCCATCTTTGCCTAGCACTCCTTCTTCTTGGAACACCATCCCATGGTCAAAGAATCCAAACCCTTCTCTCCGACACCATCTGCGTAGCCATTCGTTGACTTCCACGATTCGACAGTCTCTACCCCGGCCTTTTCCTGCCACAGGGAGGATAGACGAGAACACCACTTGCGCCTCAAACTCCTTTATCCTTCTTCCCAGAGCCACGTAGTCTGCAGTGATACACTCAAGGTCATTCTTGGCAGTATCATTGGTGCCCATGTGGAGAAGCAGGAAGGGGTAGCGATCTGAGGGCTTGATGAGTCTTGGCAGTCTCTCCATCACATCATGAATCCTAGCCCCTGGCAAGCAGCACACCTTCTATATATCTTATATATATATAATATATCTAAAGCATTTCCCATATTTCTTTTCTAAATGACTGTTTATCAATCCCACAGTCCAATGTTCATATTTCTATTGCCAGTCTGGTTTAGCAAGGTTCAGTAGCTCATTTTAGGTATTTTAAAAAATGCTAATCTAAACTACAAAAAGCACAATCCATGTAGCAGGGCAGTTTGACTAGTCCATATAACGCTCATCCTCTTGTAACAATAAAGGAAAGGGACTAGTGCTTTGTAGGGAAGGGAAGGAACTTTGGCCCAAATCCTACAATGTGCTCCACAGGGGCAGATCTGTGCATTGGACAGAGCCTTACTGTTTTCATTGGGGCCCTGTGCAGATGTAAGAGTCCACAATTGTACCATGATTAGGGTAATACTTACAAAGTGAAATCTTGGCCCTATTGAAGTCAGTGGGATGTATGATGGTTGAGAAAATGCTGTGGAAATACTACAGAGGAACTTGTCTCTGAGTTCTCTTTTTTGTTTCACTGCAATAAAACCTTAATTTGTGTTTTAATATTCTGCTAATAAACAGTAGTAGCTCAGTAAAGAGCTAGAAGTAGGTTGCCAGGTGTCCAGTTTTCGACCAGAACGCCTGGTCGAAAAGGGATCCTGGCAGCTCCGGTCAGCACTGCTGACCAGGCCATTAAAAGTCCGGTCGGCGACATAGCGGGGCTAAGGCAGGCTCCCTGCCTGCCCTGGCTCCACGTGACTCCGGGAAGTAGCCAGCATTCTCTTCCAGCTCCTAGGCAGAGGCGTGGCCACGGGGGCACCATGCACTGCTCCTGCCCCGAATGCTGGGTCTGCAGCTCCCATTGGCCAGGAACGGCAGCCAATGAGACCTGCGGGAGCGGTGCCTATGGACGGGGGCAGCACGCAGAGTCGCCAGGCTGCCCCTCCACCTAAGACCCAGAGGGAAATGCCGGCCACTTCTGGGAGCTGCCTGAAGTAAGCCCGCATCCCGAACCCTCTCCTGCACCCCAACCCCCTGGCCCAGCCATGAGCTCCCTCCCAGAGCCCGCACCCCCTCCTGCACTCCAAACCCCTCAGCCCCAGCTCCACTCCAGAGCCTGCACCCCCAGCTGGAGTCCTCATGCCCCACACCCTGAACCGCTCATTTCTGGCCCAACCCCAGAGCCTACACCCCCAGCCCAGAGCCTGTATCCCCTCCCACACTCTATCCTCCTGCCCCAGCCCCTCCCACACTCTGAACCCCTAATTTCTGGCCCCACTCTGGAGCCCTCACCCCCCTCCCGCACCAACTTCCTGCCCAGCCCGGTGAAAATGAGCAAAGGAGGGGGGAAGCAAGCGACAGAGGGAGGGGGAGATGAAGTGAGCAGGGGTGAGGGTAGGGCAGAGGTGTTCAGTTTTCTGCAATCGGAACGTTGGCAACCCCAGCTAGAAGAAGTGCTGAGGGGAGGTCTCTCATGTTAAGCCAGTACTCAGTACAAGCTCTGTAGAATATTTTGTAAAATCACTAAAATCATTTTGCAGTTGTGTGTGTGTGTGTGTGTGTGTGTGTGTGTGTCTATTGTGCTATCCTTGACGTTTTCATTTGCTTACTCGCTGACTTGCAAAATTTGTTCATCTGCCTCTCTCAACAGCCTAACCAAACAATGTGACACACTGGTAAAATGTGTGGCACCGCCCATGTAACAAAATATGTTGAGAAATGATTAACTTTAAGTTTCCATATCTCCATTTTGTCTTGTACACCTTTTTTTCTTTTTCACATGGCTTACCAGTCCTCTGACCCTACCTTCATTTTTAAACCTTCCTTCCGTTTAGATGTCTTTCTTCCCCTCTGCCCCTCCACTGCCACTCCCACCCGATCAGCCTGGGGACTCTCCCAGTTTACCTTCATGAAACTGCATGCTGTCCCGTCTCCCTTTGATAGCCATTGTAAAAGAGCTTTCACTATTGGGCCAGCTATTTACATGGAGACAACATTAGCCAGTGCTCTATGTAAAGTGGAGCCATGTTTCTGATTGCTGTGCACAACACTGCGATCCTATACACCTAGGCATTCTTCCAAATATTCCTCTAATTCACCTTAAATTAAAGAAAAAAAAATATCTTCAAAAGGAACAGGTGAAAAAAAAGTGTATAGTGAAGCTGTCTTTTGAGAAATCTGTAAATGTTGTAATCTCATTCCAGATAACAGAAAAATACGGTAACTTTTTTTTAAAAAGCCAATATTTAAGAATTATAAAATGATTAATTTTCAGAAATGAAATTGTAAAAGAATGCAACTAGCAAAATTAGTGCCAATAAATAACACACAACTGTGGGCAAACATAGTATACAGGAGTTAGATTGCATTTTCTGTCTTGTTTGATGGTTGCAAGCAATTCTTACCAGATGGGCTGATAATGTAATTAGGAATCATTGTGTTAAATGAGGCAGTATTTAAATTGGCTGCTAATTTTCCTATCTATTAACCAGCTTTAAAAAAAAAAGTGTTATCCAAATGATTTCTGGCTGCTAATCACTAACTACAAACCTGTTTCCCCTCTTTTAATGTATTGTTTAGCAAATTACTTCTAGTAAGGTTGATTACAGATGTGTAAAACAAAATAAGAGATGAATTAATGCTACGTGTTTGGGTTTTTTCAACTATGGTAAACTTTTAGTGTCTCATGAGATTTGCATGTGTCAGAGTGTACTGCTTTAACTGTTTCTCACTTGTGCAAGCATTGGAGTTTCTATACATATTAAGGGAATAGTCCCTAAAGGTGGGCAGCAGTACCTTGAATAGCTTATTATATGGGCACACTCCAGCAAGAAAGAAGGACTATAAATCTTATTTGAAGCAGAAGTAGGGAAGCGTGAAAACAAGGGAGGACAAGTTTTGAGCAGTGTGTGACTGTAACAACTCCCCTGAATGGGTCTTTGTATCTTCACTGGGGTGGGGGGGGTATGTTCTTAAACTGAGGTAAAAGCCTAGTGAAGACCAGACAGTTCATAGTTTTTTCATAATTTAGCGGGTCAAGTTAAATGTTTTAACTCAACCTGCTAACTCAGGTGAAAACTACAAAATGCCTTGTCTTCACTAGGATTTTACCTTAAGGTAAGAATTTACCTACCGAGCCCCCCTCCCCACCCACCACCAAGTTAAGACAAGGCCACAAGAAATTGAAAGTGTGACCTTTCGATCTAAAAGTATAAACCTCTGCTGCTGCCGCTAAAAGGATCAGGTCCATTAATTTGGAGGCAGTAGCAGACTTAAAACAAACAAAAAAACCCTGTTTGCATGGTCCAGTCTTCTGCGTCAAAGATCAGCTGTGGTTTAATGTGGATTATACAACAAATAGCCTCGAAAGCAGCAGTGTGGTCTATGGGAGTGGAGTGCAGGTCCTGGGACTTGACCAGGAAAAGGTTGTGTTAAATGTTGGTGGGAGCAGTTTCAGTGGAGTGGAGAGGGCACGGAAACCTGCCATTAGTTTGTATCAGAACTGTACTGTGATTAGTTTGTGCTGAGAACGCCAGTGAGGGGTGTCAGGTGGTAGAAAGTGGGGAATGTCCAGCTGACCCCCCATCTACAACCAGCAAGAAATCACTAATAACTCTGACCAGTGTGGGCTCAACTCTAAAAGAAGGCCAGGACCCAAGCAGGTAACAGATCTACGGGAGGATTCTAGTGCATCTAAACTTGAATGGTCACTGCCTTCTCATTTCCCTTTTCAAGAACATACAAAATGATGAGACTCTCAGTGATTGGCAGGATATGGTTTCCTGAAGGGGTGATTGATGTCTGCATGTTTAAGTATTTAGCTCCCACCCTTAGGCATTATCAATACTTCATTTAACTATCAATAATGATACTAAAGCAACACCACTTGTTCCAGCAAATAAGTGGGACAGGGATCAGAACCAGAGATGACTAAGGTGTTGCCAGATGGAAAAAGACGACAAATCAATAGTCAAATCTTTTATAGCTTCTAAAATTGATATCAATGGAGAGGTGTGTGTGTTTGTTTGTTTTTTTGTTTTTTTAAACATCCTAAAGGCACTTGGGTAAGTCTGTCACAGCCCTGGTCGAGCTCCCCAGAATGCTCACCCAGCTGCTGGTTTTGGACCCACATGCTGGGCCTTCTGCCTGTAAGCTCTCCTTGGTAACTGGGTAAACTGGCATTTCTGGCACACTCCCTGTCTCGTACCCCTTCAGGAAGTGGGACTCCATGGGTACGAGACAGGGAGTGTGCCAGAAATGCCAGTTTACCCGTAAGACCTGAGTAGCTTATGCACCCATTTCCGAGCGCTCCCTCTCATGGGCATTCTGGTTTACTGTTGAATCATTCTGGGACACTTTTTATAGTTAAAGGAAATAGATACAGACTTTGCAAAAGAGTTTTCAAAAGAAATCACTGTTTTTACTTCAGACAGCATAAGAGATACAGCTCTAGGTAAAATATAAACACTGTAGGCCCATTCCCTGACTCAGTTTCCTAACCACTCTTGAGTGTTCTTTGGAATCTGGGTCAGTATTCTTTCAGGGTTCCAAGTCCCCTGTGTTGGACTGTACTCCTACAGCTCATGGCTTCTCCTCCAAAACATATGGAGTCTTTCTCTCTGACTCCTGCAGTCAATGTCCTTCAGCTCCATCTGATCAAAGAGGTTTCCTCTTGCTCAAGCAACCTGCCCCATTGAGTCCCTCTGTAAGTTCTTCCTCAATTTCTCCACCTTTGTGTGCTAGTGTGGATAACTTAACTGGCTTTTTTGTTCACCTTCTGGGGGAATTCCATTACCTCTTCCTGCAGACAAGCTGGGTTGAACTGGTTTTTGTAGGCTTTGGCCATCCCATTGTTCAAAGGTACTCCTATTTGAATAGGAGCTATTCAGGTTAATAACTTGGGATTGTCCCAGGTCTGGAAGACATATGACACTAGCTCTGATAGCAGATGGTTGATTCCACATATGCTGAAACACAGTAAATGAGCCAGAATTCATAAGTGAATAGCTTCCTCAAATCATTACATCCTTGTTTTTAAATTGAAGTAGAGCAGTATACAGAAAACTCTGCTTGATGCTGGATCAAAACCAAATACTGGGAGGTTTGAGGAACCCTTTAAATGATGTATTGGCAGGGGGAGTTTGACTCCCCTGTAGACATTGTGCCTGGGTTTAATATCTTGGCCATTTCAGAACAGATATAGATTGTACCATATAAATGTATGTCCTTCCCCCTCCTCACTATGTCATAACATGTTTAGCATATGGGATTTTCAATGAATTTATGGTTTTGTTTTATTTCTCTTTACTAGCACAACTTGATGGCGTTTTATATTATTGTCTTCAGCAAAAGAGCTACAAAGAATAGCGTGTAAAATGTCATGTTCAAATTTGGCATGGCAAAGAAAAATGTCACTACCTTATCCGCTTTTTGGATTAGATGCTCTTTGTGTAATCCTCATAGTGGTTCATCGGACCAGTGGTGAATTAGCCACTGGGTCAACGGGGCCCGTGCCCAAGGGCCCCGGCCAATAGGAGGGCCTCAGAAAAATGGATGCCCCCATTCCACAGAAGGAGTGCTGGGTGGGTGGAGTGGGGCAAGCCCCCACGCCCCAGCAGGAGCGCCAAGCAGGGGAGCAGAGGGGACTGCAGATGGAAGGGGTGGGGAGGCGCCCCCAGTTGCTCTGGCCCAAGGCCCCACAAAACCTTAATCCACCTTTGCATAGGACTTAAATCCAATAAAATAACACTCACGTGTCCCGTTAGATGTTCATTGCATGTCCTACAGTTCTATTAAAGGTGACCTACAAAGGAAAAAGTAGTTTGTACCTTCTTATATATATTAAATTGAAGTTAGAAACAGCAATTTAAAAGAGAACCTTTCAGGCTTTCCTTTATACATCAAATAGGAGCAAACAAGCACGTGTTGTTGTTTGGTTTTTTTAATAATGCTTTGCACTTAAGCAGTCTTGCTAACTTATCTTTTTGTTTGTATCTCTGTTCAGTTGTGTTGCTATGCTCTTGGATTTCTCAATAACTTCCTCTGACACTTCATTACAAAACATGGTGGCTGTTGGATACCCGCGCATAAGTAACAATGATAACTCTCTAGCTTTCAATGTGAACAGCAAGCTGCTTCTGTTCTATTGGCAACGTACAGCGCAATGTAAAGTAGACTTTGGTATTGGCAATGCAGAAAGGGTTTTCCTTCGTTATGAGATGTGAAGGAGCTGAAAGGAATTGCAGACCTAAAAAAGAAAACTCCGTAATTTACACCCGTCCCAAAATGTTCCACTACTCACCAGTGGTGTAGCCAGGTTTAGAGCACAGGGGGAGAGGGGCTAAAAAAAAAGGCGCTGGGAGCAAAAAGCATTGGGAGCAAAAAAAGGTGCCGGGAGCAAAAAAAAATGCTCCACTCCGGCTGCAGTGCAGGAGCAAAAGGCGTCGGAGCACAAAAAAGGCGTTGCTTCTGCTCAGTGGGGGAGCGGCCTCTCCCCCTACTCCACCCCTGGCTACGCTACTGCTACTCACTGAATCTATTGTGAAGACTACAATATATCTGTGTTTGTATTAGCAGGCTGTGTCTCGTTATGCATAAACATATAGATGCAGAATGTCAGTTTGAATAGCAATTTGTCATGTGAATGCTGGTTATACTAGAGTGGGCTTGCGACTTTTTTGTGTTCTACTGTTCTTTGTATTTTATGGGGGATTTTTTTCTTTGTTTAAGAACCAGACAGAGTGAATCCTGTATTGCTCAGTGAAGTGGGCAGTAAAATTGCCTTTATTCGGGGATTCATGAATTGTGTGGTGCTGCTTTTCTGGAGTTTTAAAGTATCTTTCATATATGAGCTATTTGTGATTTTGATTTTTATATTAAACTCCTCCTCCATGTATGGTGCCATGTATTTTACTGATGTCAAGGCAACACACATGTATAATAATATTACTTCATTCAAGGATCACAAATTGCTTTAGAAGCACTAATTAATTTGAAGTCTTGCATCTAGAGCTGGACATAATTTTTCAACTGAAATGTTTTTTCAGCAAAAAAATGCAGATTTGGTTACACCAAAACATTTTGTGAATTTGTCAGTTACACCAAATTGTTTGAGTTTAAAAAAAAAATTTTTTTTTAAAGTTTCACTTCAACACATTTGAAATGAAATGTTTCAGTTTCATTTCAGATTACTCTTTGTTTTGAAATTAATTTATAGATATAAAAAACAAATGTAAAAATGCTTGGAATCAAAATGAAATGTTTCATTTCAGGTTGAACAAAACGTTTGGCTTCAAAATAAATGTATTTTTTAAATGTTGGGGGTAGTTGCCAGTGAACCAGTCCATTATTTGCCCAGCTCTATATGCAGACCCCCTTTGAGGTAATATTTGTTTTTCTAATGGGCTTAGTCACTGTGGCCATTTCTTTCTGAAAGAATACTCATTTGTACTGTAAATAAAAATAGAATAAAATTGTTATTTTCTGTAGATAAATTGAAGACATTATTCCAAGCCATTGGTTAAATGAAGGATACAGTTTGTCAGCTCATTATTTTATTGCCAGTCAAACAGTGTTTTTCTTAAAGCCTCAGCTCCTGGAATCAAGTGAGTCTGAGTATTTCAGCTTTCATTTTTAGGGGAAAAAATAAGTTTCTAGCTCTTATGGTTGCAGAGTAAAGCTTGAAAACATGATCTAAATGTACCTCAAAGTCTGAGAAACCAGAAGGCAAGCAAAAGGTACCCAAAAGCTATTATTTTAACGTACTTGTGATTTTTTTGAATGCTTTTGGCGTTGGCAGCAATGAGGATAAGCTATTCTGTCAACAAGTGAGCAGTTCAGAACATTGTGCTATAGACTGATGGTCAGTTGTGTTGTTTTTTTTATCTCTACTTATCTGTTCAATCCCATATCATTTATTAACTAGGTAAACTAAAGTTACCCAAGAGAGTGAGAATGGAACTGTTTTTATTTTTTAAATATGCTTCTTGGAATTGCCAATGACTACCCAATAAAAGCTACCTGAGATGCACTCCCAATGCAAGTTTGAAAGTGACAAATCATAAGGTCATTTAATGATGATGGTGTTCTTGAAAGGTTAACTTTGGAGAATTTCTGGTTTTGGAGCATTTCTACTCAATGCTGTTAAAATGATCATTTCAGGATGAACTGGGAATTAAAATATCTTGACCCAAACGCTACCTTTTATTTTTTAATCTATGTTGTAATGCTCCTGCTTCCCTCATATTTTATCCTTGTTTCTCCACTTCCTCTCCCACTTCTAACCTGACTTTTTTTTCCTTCCCATTCCCAGATCTCTCTCTGCTGCTAGTGCTATAGATATTTGAAACCTGTCTTTTACTTACCTCATCTTTCAGTAAGAGGAAACCTTCATCTCCCCTTAGTTCTGCTACCAGTGAGCCTTGAGGCAAAAACTCCATGAGTTTTAACATATCTAATATTTTAATTGTGCTACATTAGGAATCCCCCCCACACACACACAACTACCCCCTCCATTTACATTGAAAATATGGCCATTGTATAATCAAGCCCAGGTTATTAATATATGCCCTTGATCCCTACAGCCCCAATCTTGACAACACTTATACATGTGTTTAACTTTCAGCATGCATATAGTTCCATTGACTACTTGTATACCTAAAGTTAAATGTCTGTCCACAGGATCAGGTACTACATAAACTCAAGAGTAACCCTGAGTCTTTATATCTCTTCCCCTTTTTAAAACTTTTTTTCAAGGTTTAGCAGGAGCCAAGGAGTAAAATGAAATTCAAATGCAGAAAAACGTCATAGGTGGAGCCAGGCTTCAAGATCCTAGTCCAGTGGTTCTCAAACTGTGGGTCAGGACCCCAAAGTGGGTTGCAACCCCATTTTAATGGGGTCTCCAGGGCTGGTGTTAGACTTGCTGTGGGCCAAAGCCCAATCCCCCCATCACCTCAGGCTCAAGCTTTAGTTCCCCCGCCTGTGGTCATGTAGAAATTTTTGTTGTCAGATGGGGGTCGCGATGCAAGAATGTTTGAGAACCTAGTCTATTTTCCCCCCCACCCCCAGCTCCAAATGCAGATGTACTTTTCAAGTGATCTTGGTGCAATTAGTGATTGCAGCTGTTTATAGCTCTTGTTCAGTGGTTAGTACCTTATCCAAGATGTCTCTTTACATGCTACAGGCTGCCTAGAACTATACATAATGGGATAATAACAATTCAGAATGAATTTGACCCTTAAAAGCTATTTGTGGAAACCACTGAAGGTATCTGCTTCTTGAATTAGTGTTTCAGTGCTCTACCTCTATTCCCCCCTCCCCTTCCTTTGTAGACATGTGGATTCACCAAAGCATTTTTCTGTAGTGGGCTAATTTGATGAAAGTTCACAGCAACATATCTTCCCTTACAGTGATTTTTGCATAAATTATTTGAATTTATTCTCTGAAGCAATGTCCATCTCCATTTATAAATTTAAGATTGTACTTTGTTTCATCTAAGCTTAAATTGAATATGAAAACAAAGCCCCCTTTCTTTTCTGGTTTTGCAGTTAAATATTCTGGTTGACACTGGAAGCAGTAATTTTGCAGTCGCAGGTGCTCCAAACCCTGATGTAACATCGTACTTCAATACAGAGGAGTAAGTATCTTTTTAAAACTCTTTGAATAGGATGAATGTCCTGGGTGCTGGCCTGTATATGGAAAAGACAATGCAAAGCAGGTGGATGGGCTTCTATTGCAGTTAATTGCTGAATGTGGTGTATATGTCTCTTGCTTTTAGCACGAGAGTCTACCACCCTTCCTCATGCTGAGTAGCTCCTTACTCCACAACTGGTTCCACTGACTTCAGTAAAGCTACTTGCGGCATGAGGTGTGTTTTCAAATCTGGTCCTGAATTACTTGTAGGATACCACATGGTCTAGAATCTAGGCACCAAATACAAGATCAAGATAAGCATCAAGGTGAATTGAAATGGCGTCAGGCCTTATTATCTCAGCGTTTGGCAGTCTTCACCATTTTTTCTTCTTAGTTTAAATTATTTTAGGTAGGCGTCTGCAAAAAAATGTAACTATATCTAGGTTTGCCATTATTTGACTTTTACTTTTTTTATAATTAACTGATATTAATCAGACATGCCAAACCCACGAAAAACCCGCAGAAATTGGGCTTGTTTTTGGCTTAATTAGCTTGTGAGTTGCTTGTTGGCTAGTTTTTTGGCTTGCAGCTGTTGCTTTCTTCTTTTGATCCGCTTTCCTGGCAAGCAGGGGAGAGAGTCAGGGGTGCACAGCCAGCCCACCACAGACCCAGACTGCATATGGGGGGGATCTAGTCACAGAGTGTTGGGGTTTTTAGGGATTGGTTTGTTTTGGCCTTGTTTTGAAATGGGATGAGTTTGATTTTTGGCTTATTGTTAAAATCGGGGTGCTTATTTACTGCGTGAAAGTTGGTAACAGATCAATGTTTATTTTTAAGCATTGTAATCATTTTTATTCTATTTAAATTTTCACAGTTGTGGGAAATTATGGGGGAGGTTAGAGAATTATTTAATGACAATAGACCTCAAGATTCAGAGTAACTATCTTTAAATCAAACTCTACGTTCTGAAGCAGCATTTTTCTTACTCTGTCTTTCTGTAAATTTTGATTCAGATAACAATATTTTCTTCAGTCATGTGTATATGATGAAATAAAAAAAATCTAATCCTTCTAAGCCCAATTGTAAATCTTTAATTGATGTATATGGCCAAAACTATTTAGAAGATGGGGATGCAGAGAGACTTTCTATTCTTGATACCTCTTTATACATCTTGGGTGGGTTTTTCATATATGGCTTTTTTTTTTAATGCCTTCAATGAAACATACTTGGGGTGGAGTGAAATATTGCATTTCTACATAAATATGGCAACAGATAAGACTGCACTTGATCCAGGAAACACCAGTGGAGAGTTTGCATAGTATATTCTAGAAATAAGACATTTGTGAAGATTCCAGAATTTCCCCTTCAGTGCTATCCCTGGGATTCTTAATATTGGAGTCTTTGTATGCCAACTGAACAACCCCTATTCAATAATGGTTTTAAGGAGGATCTAAGTGTTATGGGGAAGCGATTACCTGATAGCTTCCTGAGTAAAGCTGTGCAAATAACAGATTTTTTCAGTTTGCTGGCAACTCAGAAAAACTGGGCAAAAAAAAAACCAACTCGTGGGTCAAACCAAACATTTCACTTGGATTTAGAGCATTTTTAATGTCTTAATTTATTAAATTTGAAGGAATTTTCTAAATCAGAAGCTGTTTTGAATTTAAAAAATCTAAATGTTTTGTTTTAAAATGCCTAAAGGAAAGGCTTCGACTGTTTTGGAATTATTTTTTGTTTTTTTTCTACACTAACAAGTCAGCAACGCTGACATGAACGTCTGCAAAATGTTTAAATGTCGCTGGATCTGCATTTTTGGCCGAAAAAGTTTTGGCTGAAAAATTTCACCCAGCTCTACACCTGAGTTGTGAATGAGGGGAAATCCACCCCACCCCCCAATAAGCTTTCAGAAGTTAAGCAGAGGGGCCAATTCCAGCCCTCCTGCAACCAGTTGCCTGCTCAACTGGTTGCATTTTTCTATAAGCCAAGCAAAACATGCTTGTAGACTTGTGGGGGCAGGTGATAAGCTTATCTTGGCACACTGGGGTGGGAGCTAAAGGAGGAGCAGTAGGTTTTGGGGGAGAATTTGAGAGGCCCCACCTCCCCCAAGAACTTAAGACCTAGGTGTGAAAGTGGGGTTTCAACTTAATAGCTAAGGATCATGGGGAGGGCCTATGAGCTTTACAGCAGGGGCCCATGGAGCCTCCCCAGGGCCATGGGGTGGGGGTTGTGGGAGGCCTTGATGTGTATCCTAAGGCTCAAAGGATGGGAGCAGAGGAGGAGGGGGAAGAAGTGTTTCCTCACTGGGACCCCCTGGATGGATTCTGGAGAGTGGCAGGGAGAGCCAGGAAGATGTTTCTCGATCTTTGTGACCCCCTCCATGGGGGCTGGGGAGCAGTGGTAGAAGGGGGAAGGAGGTTTTCCTCTTACCCTACACCCTTTGGGGTCTGCTGATCCCCAATCCTCCAGTAAACCACGCTCTTTCTTGCCCCTGCCCCAGAAGGCCTTAAAACAGCCCCAGTCCTGCAAACATCCAGAGGCTCACAAGGGAAGAGCCTAATTCCCATATACCTCCTAGGCTGTGTAGCAAATGATCCCCTATCTTGAGGGCCTGCAGAGAGTGGGGTCTCCCTTTTGTATAGCCTTTAGGACGTCAGAAGCTTAGGGACTCCTTTCATAGGCTGGTAGGTGAGGACTGGGTTATGAGGAGACTTCATGGCCAACAGACCAGGGGAGGCGGGAGGGAATCCTTCCTTGCCCCCCTTCTCTTCCCCAGAGACTTCTTAGTATCTGTAAGGACAGGTCTTATCTGTCAGATTTAGGACCATTTAAAAACAAATCCCCACCACCCCTAAAAAATGCCATACAAAACACTACAAGGTTGTAATTACATGTCGGTGTTTTGTGTGTTATGTTTGGGAAACACTGGCAGAAAAAATGGACATTGAAATCCAGGTTTAAGGTTACTCTTTGCTGTGCTTGTAATGAGTTTCACTAAAATAACCACAACTATAACTCACTCCTGGGAGATAGTTAACAAAAGGTAAGTGATATTGAAGTAATACAGAGAGGAACAAAAATATTCAACAAATCCTAACTAAACATAGCATAAGACTTTGTAGCACAAGCATTTTGAACATACGAACATGGATAGATCACATGTTTCTAATTCCAAACACTTCTTTAAAGCATAGACATACTGTGGGTGGACTCCTGGCCCCACTGAAGGCAAGGAGGGTTTTACAATTGATGTCAGTGGGACCAGGATTCCATTGCATTGCCATTTACAGAGGCTAAAGATGGGTGCCTATTTTTATTGCTCTAAAAGGAAATAAAAATAATTTCAGATCCCTCCTCCCCTTCAATTATATCTCATGCAATTTCAGTTCCATTAAACAACAGCAGTACATGCTTCCACTACAGTTATAAAAATGCAAAAAAAGTGGGTGGGGAGAAAAGGAAGAATTAGTGCTTTGTCGTAAAACTGTTGAAAAAGTTATGGGCGTGTGTCCTTTTTATTTAGACTGTCAGTGCAATATTAGAAATGGATCCTTAATTCTGAATTTCCCAGGTGTCTAGTTTTTTGTGGCTTCTTTTAATTCAAATGACAAAATATACATGCTTAATTTCAACTTAATTCAGTTTTTTGTGTAGATCAGAAAATTATCTTGCTACCCTTGAGTCTCCAGGAAAACCACTTGGAAGTATGGGGTTTTAGAGGAAACCTTGAACTCAGTGTTCTAGAAAGAGAAAGTTTGTTTTTTCTGAGAATGTCCTGTATGATGTTTTATTCATGAAGTATGTTCTATTGCCTGCTCAACTGGTTGCATTTTTCTATAAGCCAAGCAAAACCTTGTAACTGGGTAGTCCAGCAGTATAGTATGCAAGTAGATTGATATTATCTTGAATACTATATGGATCACTTCAACAGTTGGGGATTATGAGGTGCTATGACAATCTTTAATGGGAAAAATTAATAGCTCAACTATTGTTAATTTAGCGAGTAAATTACCATCCATAAGGATCTGTTTCAGTAATCCTGAATGGGATAGTGAGAATATTCTCTGGTAATGGATGGAAACCACTTGAGACTTTTGCAAGTGGATTGTCAAGAGAAAAGTTCTTGAACCTTCTATTTCTCATACTGTTCAAAAATACGTATTGGTGAATGTAGCTTGCTACGTTTCCACAAAGGAATTACTTGAACTGTTGTGTGGGGTTTTTAATATGATATTTCAGATTATATCATGTTGAGTCTTCAATTAGCCTAATCCTTTATTTTTTTGAAGTTACTTTTTCAAATTGTTTGGTCGTAAAAATCCATCTAGTTTTCTTCTCTAAAACCTTTTAACTAATCAGTTATGTTTGCTAAGTCTACTGCCTTAGAACTGATCTGAAACGTCTACTGAGGCATGCATGTATTTGATCATCCCTTGGACTTGGGAGGTAAATCTAACTCCCCAAGCAAATGTATCTAAAAATTGAGAGCCAGGAATATCCATAAATTAAGAGTCTACAGCCAGAAGGGACCACTGGGATCATCTAGTTGGACGTCCTGCATGACATGGGCCGTAGGACTTCCCTGAAAACATTCCTGTTTGAACTAGAGTACATCTTTTAGAAAAACATTATTTTAAAATTGTCAATGATGGAGAATCCACCCCAACCTTTGGCAATTTTTTCCAGTGGTTAATTATCCTCACTGTTTGGGCAAAAGAAAAGGGGGGAGAAGTGCTTTATTGCTAGCTTGTTTTAGCTATATCTAATTGACATCATGCTAAAAATATACATAAGGGCAAGCAAAAGTAAGTCGCATTGCCTTGCAGTATTCTTGTATGGTTTTAATGGTACACGCACTGAAGAACTGAGTCCAAACAGAATACCCAACTTTGCCTTCTTGGTTAAATATTTAGTAATTTAAACCATGGAAGTGATTTATAAGGAGTTTTACTGTTTTGGTTTGGTGACTTTTTTTTGTTGTTGCCTTAGAGGAAGAATTGGCAACAAGGGAAATGATTGAAGGTCTGCTTGAAATTTTGATGTTTTTGTGATGGGGGGAAGAGGAGACAAACAACTTTTCATTAAAATAGTTCAATCTATTGATTTTCTCATTCTTTGCTATTGTTTGAGTTTCTTTAGACATTGACTTGGATCTGTGGAGACTATAAGGGATTTACAGGAAAATATGAAGCAAACTTTCTCTCTGCCTGGTTTTACTGGCTTTTTAGGGTCTGGGTGTGGCATTTTTGAGTGGTGAGCGGGGATTATGGAAGAATTCCACGTACTGATCATGGACAAATTGGGTGCTAGGTTTTCCTCATATTGCTGTGCCAGTGAATCTTCTCCTGAACTGATCTTCTTTCAAGGAAGACAGACAGGTATTGGGTTACATTTTATTTAATACTGAAGACAGGTACACAACTAGCACTCAAATGAGACCACAGCTTATTTCCAGTTTTGACTGAAGCCAAACTTGAAGTGTTTTGTGTTTGTTAAACTGATTCTTCTTGGTTTTGTTCTCTGCATGTGTTTTTTAAATATTACAGTAGCATAAG
The DNA here is from genome assembly GCA_033296515.1 of Macrochelys suwanniensis. Lineage (NCBI taxonomy): Eukaryota > Metazoa > Chordata > Testudines > Chelydridae > Macrochelys > Macrochelys suwanniensis. The sequence continues at coordinate 155,154,919 of CM065775.1, read as the reverse complement.
TGTTATGCTAGGTATGCTCCAAGTACAGAAGCAGTTAGTCTAATGCAGTGGTTTTCAAACTTTTTTCCTGGGGACCCAGTTGAAGAAAACTGTGTAGGGATATTGTATTGGTATAACAACCGTTGATGCCTGCAACCCATCAGAGCTGGGGATGAGGGGTTTGGGGCCAGGAATGAGGGGTTCAGGGTGTGGGAGGGGGCTCTGGGCTGGTGCAGGAGGTGTCAGGGCTCTGGGCTGGGGGTTCAGGCTCTGGGCTGGGGCCAGGGATGAGGAGTTTGGGGTGCGGGAGGGGCTCTGGGTTTGAGGAGCCTCAGGGTTGGGGCACGGATTTACCTCTGGCGGCTCCTGGTCAGCAGTGCTATGGGGGTGCTAAGGCAGGTTTCCCATCTGTCCTGGCACTATGGACCATGCTGCACCCTAGAAGTAGCAAGCAGCAGGTCTGGCTCCTAGGCGGAGGCGCACAAGTTGCTCCACGCAGCTCTCGTCTGCGGGCACCGCTCCCCCACACCAGCTCCCATTGGTTGGGAACTAGCCAATGGGAGTGCGGAGCCAGTGCTTGGGGCGGGGGCAGTGCACGGAGTCCTGTGGCCCCCCTGCCTAGAAGCCGGACTCACTGCTGGCCGCTTCCAGGGCGCAGTGCGGTGTCAGAGCAGATAGGGACTAGCCTGCCTTACCTGGGCAACACCACCAACTGAACTTTTAACGTCCCGGACGGCGGTGCTGACCAGAGCAGCTAGGGTCCCTGGGTGCTGGGCAAGGCGACCTAGTGCCTTACATGCTGTGACCCAGTACTGGGTCGCAACCCAAACTTTGAAAAACACTGGTCTAAGGCCCAAATCCTGTAATGTGGTCAGACTGCAGTGCCCATGTGGATATGGGTGTAACAGTCTACCCAGGTGTGCAGGATTGGGGCCTAAAGAAAAGACTTCCGAATAGTTTGGCTTTTAATATACTTTTTCTATTTTGTTAGCAACATAAAGTAAATTCTGAAATTTCAGTCACTTCCCCAGTTACTCATTTTTCTCTCCTCTTCCCTCCCCCAGATCTAGTCATTGCCCCCTCCCTCACAATTCATTAACTCCTCTGTCCCAAAAAAATGCTCAACTACAGGTGCAGGTGTCAGCAGTGCTCCTGAAGTGCATGCCCTGCCACTTTGGCTGCCTCCTAGAAAGAGACTGAGGGCTTCTATAGGCTGCATCACAGGAGACACCGTGGGGGCTTCAGTCCCATGTGATGGTGGGGAGAAGTAGGGTGTTAGTGGCCCTAGAACTCCCATAGTTGCTTTCCATGGGAGCAAGTCAGGGTCCTTTGCTTATCCCGGCAATTCCAGTGTGCTCCCTTCAGAGACTGCTGGAGCCTCTTATATTTTCTAATCATGGCCAATATGGGTTGTGTGGGATTCTTTTTGTGTTTGTTTAAAATTCCAGGACCATGAATTAGAACAACTTACTAGAAGTCAAAGTATTCTTGGATCAGTCAGATGATGAAAATATTGGCTGACTCTGGTCATGCAGTCCAGAGCAGATGTAGGAAGTGTATATACATGCTATAGAATAAAACTACCTCTGCCAGGGTCTCATCAGATCCCAGGATGCTGATGGGTTATCACTCCCTAATAAATTAGGGGAAGTGATTTACAGAATAAGGGTTAGATGCTCTGTGTTGCTAGCCACATGTATTCAGAAATCAGAAGTATGATTTTTCTCCTCTTCTTCCCATTTCCCCCCCCCCTTCCAAAAAAGAGGGGCTTAAAAATGGTGACTTTTTATAAATGAATTATTTTTTTGCCTTCAGGTATTTTTGAGCTTTTTATATGGAAGCCTTCACCCCTAATTTGTGTGTGATCATTTCAAGCTTCAAATTCAACCTTAAATGCATTCACACAAGGAAATCTCACTGCTTTCTCAGAATAGGACTCTTCTTAATCTCTCCTATTCTCTGGTGTTTGGGAAGCTGTAATTTTTCACACTTCTTTGCCCTTTTCTTTATCCTCTGAGACCCTCCCCTCCCTCACCAATTCTCACACTCCCTCTGGGCTCTCCCATACTCTGTTATCCCGCACAGGCCCCCACAAATTTACCTGCTCCCTATTTTCTCTCCCTTTCCCCAGCCCCTTCAGTTTCCTTCATAAAAATTGCCAATTATTCAGACTCTATTTTAATATTACAGTACTGCTTTGAGACTTCATTTGGGATCAGGTGCCCCATTGTGCTAGGTGCTGTACAAATGCAGAGGTATACATAATCACGTTAACACAACTGTAGCAGTGACAAGTTAAAGGTGGTATGACTACTTCTGAAATTTAAGGAAGTCGGCTGCTCAGCTGGTTCTGGGGCATGTTTAGTGACTGAGGTACACACCTGGCAGGAAGTTCATGAAGATATGCTATTGGAAGCAGATATTTCCAAAATTTGTAGGGGAATGTACTTGATGAATCAATCAAAGAAGAATCTCAAATTCAGATGCATGAAGGAAGTGATTTTTTTCCCCCCTGATGGAGAAGAAGAGAACAGACTCTGTAAGCAGACTTTCTAAAGAAATCCATAAGTACATTAGAAAAGAAGTGCCATTAAGATAAGGGAGAAGTACAGTTTCAGTATGTACTGCACTAAAGGTAGCTCTAGGAAAGTGGCATTAAAGAAGTGTCCCTAGAAGTGGTATGTTAGTTAACCTTTCTTTTTTCTTCTTGAGGATTATGGTCTCTTAACAGACCACAATGACTTTTTAATGGTTAGACAGCATGTGTGAATACCTGAATTTTAGGGAATCTATGAATGGAACATAAGAATGGCCGTACTGGGTCACACCAAAGGTCCATCCAGCCCAGTATCCTGTCCACCGACAGTGGCCAATGCCAGGTGCCCTGGAGTGAGTGGACATAACAGGTAATGATCAAGTGATCTCTCTCCTGCCATCCATCACCCCCCTCTGATAAACAGAGGCTAAGGACACCATTCCTTACCCATCCTGGTTAATAGCCATTAATGGACTTAATCTCCATTAATTTATCCAGTTCTCTTTTAAACCCTGTTATAGTCCTATCCTTCACAGCTTCCTCAGGCAAGGAGTTCCACAGGTTGACTGTGTGCTGTGTGAAGAAGAACTTCCTTTTATTTGTATTAAACCTGCTGCTCACTAATTTCATTGGGTGGCCCCTAGTTCTTCTATTATGGGAACAAGTAAATAACTTTTCCTTATTCACTTCCTCCACACCACTCATAATTTTATATACCTCTATCATATCCCTCCCCTTAGTCTCCTCTTTTGCAAGCTAAAAAGTCCTAGCCTCTTTAATCTCTCCTCATATGAGACCTGTTCCAAACCCCTAATCATTTTAGTTGCCCTTTTCTGAACCTTTTCTAATGCTAGTATATCCTTTTTGAGATGAGGAGGCCACATTTGTACACAGTATTCAAGATGTGGGCGCACCATGGATTTGTATAAGGGCAATAAGATATTCTGTCTTATTCTCTATCCCTTTTTTAATTATTCCTAACATCCTGTTTGCTTTTTTGACTGCCGCTGCACACTGCATGGACGTCTTCAGAGAACTATCCACGATGACTCCAAGATCTTTTTCCTGATTAGTTGTAGCTAAATTAGCCCCCCCCCCCCCCCATCATATTGTATGTATAGTTGGTTATTTTTTCCAATGTGCATTACTTTACATTTATCCACATTAAATTTCATTTGCCATTTTGTTGCCCAATCATTTAGTTTTGTGAGATCTTTTTGAAGTTCTTCACAGTCTGCTTTGGTCTTCACTATCTTACGCAGTTTAGTATCATCTGCAAACTTTGCCACCTCACTGTTTACCCCTTTCTTCAGATCATTTATGAATAAGTTGAATAGGATTGGTCCTAGGACTGACCCTTGGGGAACACCACTAGTTACCTCTCTCCATTCTGAAAATTTACCATTTATTTCTACCCTTTATTCCCTGTCTTTTAATCAGTATTCAATCCATGAAAGGATCTTCCCTCTTATCCCATGGCAACTTAATTTACGTAAGAGCCTTTGGTGAGGGACCTTGTCAAAGGCTTTCTGGAAATCTAAGTACACTATATCCACTGGATCCCCCTTGTCCACATGTGTGTTGACCCCTTCAAAGAACTCCTATAGATTGGAGAATGGAGTTCAGGTTTTTTTCTTTTCCCCTACCACTAGGCGTAAGGGCTTCAAATTTAAGTGAAAATTTTTAAGTTGAAAACTGCAGTTTGGCTGCCTGATAGTCCAACAAAATAGCCATGTGCCCGCTGTGCAGGGGTGGATGGAGGGCAGCATTTGAGACTATAATTTGGTCTTTTGTTCATGGGCCAGCAGTTTGGGTATGCAAGAAAGTTGACACTCGGCTTCTTTAGAGTGCTTGCCTTTCCCCCTTTTTGGACTGGAGGTTGAGCTCCAAAGAAAACTTTTGCATCCTTCTCTTCAATGAGGGCTGTGGGAATTGCCTGCAGACCAGGCTGGGGTTTCGTAAGGAGTTTTCCATTGAGCATGAAAGGAGTTCTCCTTTCTAGGGAATGTCATGATTTATATGGAAAAACTGGAAGCCTTCTATGCAATCTTGGATACTCATGCAGACTCTTATACACCACACTCATTGCTACTGAACTAATAAGTTTCCATGTGTTTTTTTTTTTTTCCCCTGGCTCTGTTGAGCTTTATGGAAGGCCCAGTTACAGAGTAAGTTCACAGGAAAGGAAGCAAGTGAGTTGACCAGTTTCCACTTGTCTCTTGGGAGGGGGAAAAAATCTGGAATCCTTATAACAAAAATATTCACAGCTATGTTGGTTCTCAAGGGAAAAAAGTGCTGAGGTATGTTAATGTGATAACCATTTTGGTGGGGTCCCCCCCCAATTTCAGGGGGAAAAGGTATCCGGTTATGAAGTCAAAATTTCCCTGTCCTTGGAGGTTGAACAATTTTTATATATATATAATAAAAAATAAGCATGTAAGGTAAACTGTTTAACTTCACTATGATTTGCAAAGATACAATGCACAATTTTGGGAGAGGATGCTGCGTTGTGTTGCATAGGCTCGCTGCACTCTTCCTCAAGATTCCCATGAACATTAGGGGATTTGTATCAACCCCCAGACAAGTTTTGCTTGGTTTTGGATTTTGATGCAAAAAATTTTCATCCAGCACATCTTAATTGAATATAAATGTGTGCTGAGAACCAAATGCAGATGGTTCAACAAGCACAGCTTGTCTTTAATGTATATTCACTGCTATATATTTAAATTACATAGATTGCACATGTACATTATAATACTGTTTTATGTATTTACACATATATAGTCATCACTATAAAACTCACTAACTTAAAACCTCCCAGCAAAGACAGTTCTTACTCTGTGATAGTAAAGACGTATTGAACTAAACTGAGCCCTGTCATTTGGCACTAAAATACTGAGTGCCAGGAAATTGGACCGAAAGTGAATTGCGAGAAATTCAAGTTTCATTGCTCTACTGTAATGTTCAAAAAAATCATCATTGTGAAGTTCATGAGATGACGGTTGTGTTCTTGTTAGAAACAGGGCCTTCAAAATAAAGTCCTAATCACTCAGTTTTAGTGCCTTTGTCAAGGCTCCTAAATATGACTTACACTTTTAGCTTTTAAAGAGTGGCTGTTGGCATGTCTGTCTGAAAACAATGCACTAGGCTATGGCAATTCCATTTTCTGATACCAACCCTCCCCCCTCCAGCCCTGAACACATGTGCTTGCTTAGGCCCTGATCCTGCTCTCACTGAAGTCCAAGGGCAAAACTCCCACTGACTTTAGTGGTGTAGGATCGAGTCCTGAATGTTAGAGTTCAGAATGCTGTACTCAGACTTTCTTCAGGAAGTATGACCGTACCAACCTCACCTTACCTCACTTTATCGGTCTCCTTGTCAATCTCCAAACCCAACACAAAACATTTCTAGTTTCCAAAACCCTGCGTGGATTTGCCCCTTCCTTCCTTTCAGAACTCAAGATTCCTTCTACCCTTCTCTTTGACTTGCTATTCCTAAACTTTTGCTGCCCCAAGTCTATACAGAACTTTTCTCCCTCCTCCTGTAAGTCAATGAGTCACTATTAAATCTAAGTCTCCTTCCTTGAATTACAATTAAGACTGTCTGAAATGCATATAACTTATGTTTTGTTACTATGTAACTAGGAATTACATTCCTGTTACCCAAAATGGGATTTTTAATAATGTTAATTAGGTGTCTGTCTAAAACTATTCAGTTAGCTTGGCATTTCAATTTCAGTTTTCAACACAGAGCTTTTCAGTTTCCTGTAAATTGAATGTTTGCAGTGGTGTAGCTGTGTTGGTCCCAGGATATTAGAGAGAGAAGGTGGGTGAGGTAATCGTTTTTTATTGGACCAACTTCTGTTGGTGAGAGAGTCAAGCTTACACAGAGCTCTTCTTCAGGTCTGGCAAACTAACTCAGGCCTGAAGAGAAGCTGTGCAAGCTTGAAAGCTTGTCTCTCTCTCTCCCACCAACAGAAGTTGGTCCAATAAAAGAGATTACCTCACCCACCTTCTCACTGTAAATTGAATGCACTATTATTTATTTCTATAGTGGTAGTGGCGCAACCAGAATCAGGGTCCTATTGTACAGTGTCTAGTACAATCCCAGATTAAAAAGCCATCTTAAATCCTGAAGAGTTTAATCATTGAAGGGGTTAAATACCAAAATAGGGGGTCAACTTTCTCTTTCCAGTTTCTTCCCTTACAATCCTCCTTGAGTATGTGATTTGTTTGCCCGATGTCACTTTTTTTTTTCTTGAGTATAATTTTAAGTTAAACAGCATTTGTATGATTAGCATTATAAAGGAGCAGTTCATTTATTTTTACAGCATCTCTTCTGTCTCCCATCCCGTTGTCTAGGTCAAGTACATATAAGTCACAAGGCACTGATGTCACTGTTCGGTATACTCAAGGAAGTTGGACTGGAGTGCTTGGCACTGATGTCATTACTATTCCAAAGGGAATCAATGGCACTTACACGATCAACATTGCTACCATTCTGGAATCGGAGAATTTCTTTTTACCAGGGGTTAAATGGCATGGGATCCTTGGACTTGCCTATGATGCCTTAGCCAAGGTAAGACTCCTCCCCACCCCACCTTTCATTATTATTGTTTGCTTTATTTTAAAAACGGGGTAATGAAGGGGGGTGCTTTCAAATGTCATGGAGCATTCCCCTGAGGGCTTTAGACACCTTGTTTTTTCCCCTCCCCCGCTTCTCCCCACAAGCCCTTAGCAAAGTTGTCAAGGCTTCCTACCAGTTACCCCATATCCACTGGGAGCCCATCAGGTTTGACAGATCCCAGCAAACCTAAATGGAGCTGTCGCCCCCAATGAGGATTTAGGCTTGTCTGGGGGCTGATGATCCAGTTTTTGCTCATTTGGGCTGAACAATCTTCTAGTGGTGAAAGCGTTGGCTGTTGAACATACTACAGCAGTCAGGTCAATAAAGTCTGGTAAGAGGCCACATGTTTCCTAATACATATAAGCTGGGACATGGAGCGTTCTTGATTTAATCTCTTTATGCTTTTGGAAGCTGATGCATGTATTAGGCAAAGCCCCATGTAGCTTATTTTATTTCAGACAAACAAAAACCAAACATACATAAGATTCGGAGTATGTATATGTGTAACTTAAGAGGGGGGAAAAATATCCATAGGGTGTGTTATTTTCATAAACTACACACAGCCCTACTATTAAAAAGCCCGGAAATTTGGAGAGAAAAGGTTACATTTACAATAACTCTAGAGATCTGGAAATGAAAATCAGACCACCCAAACTACCTTAACAATACATTCTGTGACAAAGCTTTGTCCTTGTCTCTGTGGATCCTGTGTTTCCTGGTGGATTTGTGCTAGCCTCAGAGGCTCACTGTGACCCTCCTTGTAGCCCTTCTCTCTAGAGGCAAGGGTCACAGCCTACTGAGCCATTTTCATCATAAGCCAGCAAGGGAGGTGAGGAGAAGCTACCCTCCCTTGCACAGTTTCTGTAGTCTCCCAGTCTTGGTGGTTAATTGGGGGGGAGGCAAAAAGGGGGGGGGGGGCCGGCAGGCCCACCCTCTACTCCAGGCTCCAGCCCAGGGACCCTAATAGTATCAGCTATGGTAGCTGACCTTTTAGAAATAGGACATATACAATTCCCTGGGCTACTTCCCTGACTTCCTCCAACTCCACTTCACCCTTACCTCAGGGCCTCCTTCCTTGTGCCTGATATGGTGTCTCTCCAATAGCACAACCTCCTTCCACAGCTCCTGACATCCACCCCTCACCGACTAACTGGGAGGCTTTTAACTAGTTCCAGCCAGCCCTTGATTGGCTTCAGGTGTCCCAATCAATCTAGCCATCTCCACTGCTTTTTCTAGAAGGATCTTAATTGTCCCCAGGTGTCTTGATTAACCTGGAGCAACTGCCAATTGGTTATCAAGGTATCAGGGATTTATTTAGCCTGGGGCTAACATACTGGTTCCTTACCACTTTCCTATAGTCCTCTGGCCGGGAAGGTGGTAGAGGGCTGCTGCTGCCCCTCCTGCTGGGGCTACTGCTACTGCTAGGTCCTGGGCCCTCCCAGCTGCTGTTTGCTGCTACTGCTGCTCTAGCTTCTCCCCTGGCTGGGCCAGACACCCCTCCCACTACTCTACTCTCTGGTTGCTGGCTGCCTGGCAGCTGAACACCCCCCCCCCCCCAACACCTTGGTTGCTGCTACTCCTACTGCTGCAGCAACCCCTTGAGGGGGAGGGGGCCTGCTAGCCCTCTCCCCAGAGGAGGGGTGTGAGGGGCTCCTGCTCCAGCCACTGCTGTGACCACCACCATCTGTGAGGGGTCCTGCCTGACCACCGGACCACCGCCTGGAGTTGCTGGAGCTGCTGCTGCTGCCCTGTTTGCTACCAGGAAGCTGCTGGTACCCAGAGGAGGAAGACCCGGAAGACCGTCGGCGGAGACTCTGCAGACCACCGTGGAGGGGGCCTCCAAGAACTGAGTAATCTTTCAAACTGTGCTCTAGTGGTGGGGGTATTGACTGTGTTTGTAGGGGCACAGGGGGTGTGGCGCCGAGCCTGCCCCCTGGTCCACCTGTGCCCCCCCATAATCCCCACCACCACCGCTGCCCCCTCCACCACCTCTGCTGGCTGCTCACCATCTGCCTTGTGCTACGGCCTCTGGACTTAGCTGCTTCCATGGCCCGCCACAACCTTTTAACATCATTTGGGCCTGCAGCGGCAACCAGCCCCACCCACTGACTTTGTGCAAGCGCACGTGGGTGCACGTGCCCCCTCCCATACCCCTTGGACTGATCCTCTTCCCCCCAGCAGCACGTCCCTTGCTTTGTCCCTTGCCACCTGCCCCATTTACCCCTTGCAATTGTTTGCCCCCTTTTTTTGGTCCCAGCTCCTTGCTATTTTCAGTTTTGCCTGCCCCGCCCCTCTCCCTCTACAGCCTTGTTTCTTTGCCCTACCCTAGCCCTGACACTAGTCCCTTGTTTTTCTGCCCCATTCTTAGTTGGTTGTCTCCCTCCCCCTGAAACTCCGTTTGCCCTGATTAGCCCCCCACTTTCATGCACCCACGCCCCCTCCCATGCGCTTGTGCCCCTCCCCTGTTTAATTTTGACCCTATCTCACTGCACCCCCATGCTGTTATATCATCCCCTCCCCTAGTGCAACAAGAGGAGCCGGATTTCCCATCTTGTGTCGGTGACTGAACCCTACCCCCGCACTAGTCCGAGATAACCCTGAACCCTGTTCCCACTTTTAGTGCCCTCCTCCCCTGCCTGCAGCCTAGCGGAGAGGAGTGGTCACCCCAATTCCTCTCCACGCCCCCTCTCAAGAGTTTTCCCTTCCCCCCCTGTTCATCATGGCAGGCGATATGGAGGGAGAAGCCCCTCCAGATGGCATGGCTGCCCCTCCTCCGCCTGTTCCCCCGTCACCCTCCCTAGCCTCCACCTCGACCGCCGCTGCCGAACCACCTGCTCTCGCCCCCGCTGGGGCACCGGCAGCGGCGGACACTGAAGAGACCTCCGCTGCTGCCACGTCCCTCGCCCTCCATGATCCTGGGGGAGCCCCCCCAGCCGGCAGGAAGGGCCAGGGTAAAAAGAAGGGTAAGGGCCCCGCGACAAAGGCCAGACCCTCCATGGCAGAGGCAGCCACTACTGCTGCGGCCCTGCCACCGGCCGCGGCGCCCTTCCCTGCTGTTCCCTCTACCAGCTCTGCGGGTGTCCCACCCCCGGCCCCCAGAGCGTACGCCCAGGTGGCGGCAACCCCCGCACCTGCCGCAACGTCACCTAACCAGCCCACCGCCTCAGCTACCATCTATAGCGGCCGGGGCCCCTTTCCCACCTTGACCAGGAGGCATGGCGTCCGTTGCCTCCTGGTACCCGCCTCGCCCCACGTAGAAACCTATGTGCGGGCATTGGCGAGGGTGGTGGGGCCCACGGCCATCGTAGCAGCCTCCAAAATGTACGGGAAGGTAGTCGTCTTCCTCGCATCGGAGGCCGCGGCCCAAGAGGCGGTGGAGAAGGGCCTGGCGGTGGGGGGCGTGTTCGTCCCATTAGAGCCGCTGGAGGACTTGGGCATCCGCCTAATCCTCACTTCCGTCCCTCCCTTCCTCCCCAATGCCGCCCTGTTACCTGCCCTCTCCGCCCTAGGGAGACCCATCTCTGTAGTCAGCCCTCTCCCACTGGGCTGCAAAGACCCCGCCCTCCGTCACATCCTCTCGTTCCGCCGGCAGGTGCAGCTCCAAATGCCGCCGGCGGCACGTGACGGGGAGGCGCTCGAGGGGTCCTTTATGGTCCCCTATCACGGGGCCCATTACCGGGTGTATTATTCCACGGGGGAGGCCCGGTGCTACCTCTGCCGGACGATGGGACACGTCCGGAGGGACTGTCCCTTGGCCCGGCAAGGAGGAGCATCCGAGACCCCCGAGCCCCGGCAGGGCGTCGGCCCCGTCATTGCCGGCGCCCCTGAATGCCCGGTGCCCAGAGCTGCCCCTCCTCCTTCCCAGTCCACCGCTGTTCCCGCTCGGGCCCTGGGAGTACCTCCCCCAGTGAGCCCAGACGAGCGGGAGAGGCCCACTGTGAACAGTCTGCTGAGGCCTGTGGAGGAGGGTGAGGCAGGGATATCGCCGGGCGTGGGAGAGGGCCCGCCCCAGAGAGACTTTTCTCTCCCTTATGCTGCCCCACCACTACCTCCCCGAGTCCCTAAGAAATCATCCCTCCCCCCTGACCCGACCCTTACTAGCCGGCCCCCAGATGATGCCATGGAGGGCTGGGCCTTAGTACAGGGGAAGCGGGGCAAGCGGAAGGCTCGAGCCCCGCTCCTTTCCACCGATGCGGAAGCCCCCCGGAAAACCAGGAAGGGGGGAACTGATGCCGAGCCTTCCGCTTTGCCCCCGAGCGGCTTTAGTCCGCCAGAACCGGCTGGGAAAGACGTGGCAGCACCGGAAGGTATTACCGCCCCTCCCTCGGGAGCCCCTGATGGAGCCCCTTCTGCCCCGTTTGTCAACCCTGCACGCCCGAACCCGAGCATCGCTTCAGGTGCCGGCGGGGAGAACCCCGGGGTGGCAGAAGGTGACCTGCCCTCCATCTACGAGGAGATCGAGGCCCTGGGTCTGACCCCAATCACCCAGGGGGAGGACGACCCTTTACCGGCAGGCCTCGATCTCAGTGACCTCACCCCGGTGCCCCTTCCCCCCTTTCCCCATGCTCCCTCCCCTTGACCGCCGGTTCCGCTCCCACCTCCGAGGATCCCCTGGGCTCTTCCACCTGCCCGGTCGCAAGTGACACCTCGCTGACGGCCGCCAAGCCTCCTGAAGCGACGGCCGGTGCCCTGCGGCCGGGACCCGAATCCCAGGGGGTACCCCTCATTGGGGTGGGACAACAGTTCTCCTTCCCAGGCGGGGACCCCGCAAATATCTGTCCACCTCCCGATGCCGTGGCTGTAACACAAACCATCATGCTAGAGCCCGGCATCGTGGGGGGTCCCCTTCCCAATTCCCAGATCCCTCAGCCACACCAAGAGAGGCCACCTCCCAGTGGCCCAGCTCCTGCGGCTCAGGATCCTCTACCCGTTCCTCAGCCCGGCCCTGCTCATGTCCCCCTCCCTGCCCCTACTTCTGATCCCTGCCCCGCCCCTGATGCCGTCCCAATCTCCCACACCTCCCATGATGACACTGCCGCCTCTGGGGCTGTCTCCCTCCCCTTCTCAGAGGATGACCCCCAGGGAGCGGCTCCGGTATTTCCTCGTCCCGACCCACCAGAGGCTGCTCTTCTCCCTCCGCCACCTCCCCCAACTAAGCCGAATTTCGGGTTGGGCCCTAAGGTGCCGGCCCAGCAGGAGCTGCGTCGAGGGTCCGCCCCTTGCCTGTCCGTTTCGGTGGGCCATAGGGCTGTGCCCGGGGCCCCTTCTTTCGATAGCCGGGAGCCAGTAACCCCGGCCCCCCATACGCTGCGAGAGGAGCTGCGGGAGTTCCTGGAGGACGTCCGGGGCTCCCGCAACAAAGTACAGCTCGCTCTCCAGCGATGGGGGGATTTCCACCAAATCCTCCGGGCCGCGAGGGCCCTCATGGGGGAGGGCAAAGGGACTGGGAAGCAGGCCGCCACGGCCTACCAACGGGTCCGCCTTTTCCGTGACTCACTACTCGCCTACGGGGTGGGTCACGGATTGTTACGCGGCCCGATGGGGGCCGTGAGTGACTCTGCCAGCAAGGATCCCCTCCAGCCCTCCTCATGGCATCTCTCCTCTTCGCAACATTGAACACCCGGGGCTGTAGGATGGGTCTCCGCAGGAGCCAGGTGCTCTCCTTCCTTCGGGAGGGGGTGTACTCTGTAGTATTCCTACAGGAGACCCATACAGATCCAGCCGCTGAAGACAGCTGGCGGCTGGAATGGGGGGACAGAGTCTACTTCAGCCATCTCTCTGTTCGCCAGGCTGGAGTGGCGACCTTGTTCTCCCCCGACCTACGGCCTGAGGTGCTGGGGGTTGCCGAGGCTGTGCCGGGCCGCCTGCTGCACCTACGGGTCCGTATGGAGGGGCTCGTGGTCAATCTCGTCAACATCTATGCCCCGACACCGGGCCCAGAACAACTTCGTTTCTATCAGCAGGCGTCCACCTTCCTCGGCACCTTGGATCCTCGCGAGTGCCTGGTCCTGGGCGGGGACTTTAACAACACCCTTGAGAAACGGGACCGCTCGGGGATCGAGCAGTGCCCGGCCGCCGCGGACGTCCTCAGGGAGATTGTCGAACATCACTCCCTGGTGGACGTCTGGCGCGACCACCACCCGGACGACAGCTCAACCTTCACCTTTGTCCGGGTGGAGGCCCATCGGTCGCACCACTCCCGGTTGGACCGCATCTATTTATCACGTTTTCACCTTTCGCGGGCCCACTCCTCCAGCGTCCGGCCGGCCCCGTTCTCTGATCATCATCTCGCTACCGTGACGGCCTCTCTCTGCGCGGAGAGGCCGGGGCCGGCCTATTGGCATTTTAATAACAGTTTGCTGGAGGATGTGGGTTTCGTGGCGTCCTTCCAGGAGTTCTGGCTGGCCTGGCGAGGGCAACGGCACGCCTTTCCCTCGGCGCAGCGATGGTGGGATCTAGGGAAGGTACGCGCCCGGCTCTTCTGCCGTGACTACACCCGGGGCGCCAGCCGACGGAGGGATGCGACGATAGGGCAGTTGGAACGGGAGGTCTTAGAGCTGGAGAGGCGTCTGGCCGCCAGCCCTGAGGATCCATCCCTCTGTGGGGCGTGCCGGGAGAAGCGGGAGGAGCTCCGGGAACTCGAAGATCATCGGGCCCGGGGCGCCTTCGTTCGATCCCGCATCCGTCTCCTTCGGGAGATGGATCGCGGCTCCCGCTTCTTCTACGCCCTGGAGAAAAAGAGGGGGGCTAAGAAACACGTCCCCTGTCTCCTCGCAGAAGATGGCACCCCCCTCACGGATCCGGTGGAGATGTGCGGGAGGGCCAAGGCCTTCTACGCGAGCCTTTTCTCCCCGGATCTGACCGATCCTAACGCTTGCAGAGTGCTCTGGGACGAACTCCCTACGGTCAGCACGGGTGACAGAGACCGGCTAGAGCTGCCTCTCACTCTGGCCGAGTTCTCAGAAGCCCTCCGTCGCATGCCAACTAATAAATCTCCGGGACTGGACGGGCTGACCGTGGAGTTCTACTGCGTGTTCTGGGACGTCCTCGGCCCAGACCTTGTCACCGTCTGGGCCGAGTCCTTGCAGGGCGGGGTCCTCCCTCTTTCGTGCAGGTGAGCCGTGCTCGCCTTATTGCCGAAGAAGGGGGACCTCCGCGATTTACGGAATTGGCGTCCCGTCTCGCTCCTCAGCACGGACTATAAAGTCGTAGCAAAGGCCATCTCGCTGCGGCTTGGGTCCGTGCTGGCGGACGTGGTCCACCCAGACCAGACCTACACCGTCCCGGGCCGCACCATACTCGACAACCTGTATCTGGTCCGGGATCTCTTGGAGCTTGGGTGTAGGGATGGTCTGTCGTTCGCCCTTCTGTCTCTGGATCAGGAGAAGGCGTTCGACAGGGTGGATCACGGGTACCTCCTGAGCACTCTGCGAGTGTTTGGCTTTGGGCCCCAGTTTGTGGGTTTTCTCCAGGTGCTGTACGCCTCCGCAGAGTGTCTGGTCAGGCTCAACTGGACCCTGACCGAGCCGGTCAGCTTCGGGCGAGGAGTACGGCAGGGGTGCCCCCTCTCGGGCCAGCTGTACGCTCTGGCGATTGAGCCCTTCCTTTGTCTCCTCCGCAGGAGGTTGACGGGATTGGTGCTCCGAGAGCCGGAGCTGCGGCTGGTCCTGTCGGCATACGCCGATGATGTGCTCCTCGTGGTCCAGGACCCGGGCGACTTGGTGCGGGTGGAGGCTTGCCAGGCGATCTACTCGGCGGCCTCCTCTGCCCGGGTCAACTGGGTCAAGAGCTCTGGCCTGGTGGTAGGGGATGGGTGGCAGGCGAGCTCTCTCCCACCCGCGCTTCAGGCCATCAGGTGGAGTGCGGGTCCGCTGCTCTATCTCGGCGTTTACCTTTCTGCCACGCATCCATCCCCGCCGGAGAACTGGCAAGGTTTAGAGGGCAGGGTGATAGAGCGGATCCGGAAATGGACAGGATTGCTCCGGTGCCTCTCCTTTCGAGGGAGAGCACTGGTAATCAATCAATTAGTCCTGTCCATGCTCTGGTACCGGCTCAACACCCTGGTCCCGGCCCCGGGTTTCCTGGCCAACCTCCGGACGTCGATTCTGGAGTTCTTTTGGTCAGGACTGCACGGGTTCTCCATCTCCCTCTGGAGGAGGGTGGGCAGGGCCTGAAGTGTCCACACGCTCAGGTCCATGTCTTCCGTCTCCAGGCCCTGCAGAGGCTCCTTTATGGTGCAGGTAGTCCGGCGTGGAGCGTATTGGCGCACGCCTTCCTGCGCCGTTTCCGAGGGCTCCGATATGACCGGCAGCTCTTTTATCTCCATCCGAGAGGTCTTCCGCGAGACCTCTACGGACTGCCGGTCTTCTACCAGGACCTCCTCCGGACCTGGAAGCTATTCTCAGCGACCAGGTCCGTGGCGGCCACCGAGGGGGCAGATCTCCTCGCGGAGCCCCTGCTACACAACCCCCAGCTCCGTGTGCAGGTGGCGGAGTCCCCCTCGGTGCGCCAGAGGTTGGTCCTGGCAGAAGTCACTAGGGTCGGAGACCTCCTGGACTACGACCGGGGAGATTGGCTGGATCCCCTGACGCTTGCTCAGCGCATGGGGCTCTCCAGACCTCGTACTCCCCGGCGCGTACTTCAGGAGGTGAAGGCTGCTTTGCCGCCCGCTGCTCGGGTTTACCTCGACCGGGTCCTGCGAGAGGGTACGCCCCGCCCTCCCTTCACCCCAAGCCCTCCGGACCTTTTTATTGGGCCCCTGGCCCGTGGACCCAACCGGGTCCCTTGTCCCTTCACGGTGAGCCGGCTGCACGAACTGCAGCCGGTCCGCTTCAGACCGCGCCAAGGAAACATCTATACACGCTCGTGCTCCACACCCTTCATCTCCTCACCCTCATGTCCCGCCCCGATACGAAATGGCGGGACCTCCTGCCACCTCTAGAGGGTGAGAAGCCCCGGTGGGCCAGCCTTTACTCCTCCTTAGTCCCAAGGCCCGCCGGGGATGTCAGTTGGCGGCTCCTTCACGGAGCCGTGAGCACGGGCGTGTACTTGGCGCGGTTCACCCCTATCCCCGACACATGTCCCTTTTGAGGCGTGAGGGAGACCCTGGCGCACATTTATCTGGAGTGCGCCAGGCTGCAGCCCCTGTTCCGGCTCCTCTTAGACATTTTGTTGAGGTTTTGGTTGCACTTTTCCTCTCACCTTTTTATTTATGCACTTCCAATCCGCGGCCCCACGAAGTCACGGGACCTCCTGGTCAACCTCCTCCTGGCCCTAGCTAAACTGGCCATCTACAAGACCAGGGTGGGAAGGTTGGCCGATGGAGGCTCCTGTGACTGTGGAGCCTATTTTCGATCCTCTGTTCGTTCACGCATTGGGCAGAGTTCCTCTGGCCAGTGTCCACTGGCTCCCTTGACACCTTTGAGGAGCAGTGGGCGCTGTCCGGGGTTCTCTGCTCGGTGTCCCCATCTGGTTCGCTTCGTTTGACCCTTTGACCGCACTCCCGTTCCTGTTTTTTCATTTTTTATCCCCCGGAATCACTTGGCATCCAGGTCCTGTGGATCCCTCCCCTTAGGCTGAAGAGGGGGATCCTTTAGTAGTGGGCGGGCTTTGCCCGCCCACTTCCCGGATCCCAATAGGAACATACTGGTTCCTCACCACTTTCCTATAGCCATCTGGCCTTGCCCCGTCACAATTCATTATGCTGCCCTGAGAAATCCAGAAGCTCAACCTTAAGCACGTATAACATACAATGTGTTGTCAGTTGCCACCAGAACTAGACTGCTTTACTCCTAATTGGATGGCAATTACATTGAGTTGAACTTTCCTTACTGTAATTTGCTGTCACTAAGGGTAGCAGGGCGGGAAGGAAGCTATTTTTCAAATTGCTGATTAGGCAAATAACACACTCAAGGATTTTGCTCTCTTTTTATTAAGGCCTTGGTCTTGTGAAGTTCTACGGGTGCTCACCTCACAGGATCAGGCCCTAGTATTCTGTGTGCCAAGCAAATAGCCAAGTGTTATGAAATGCAGAACTGATATATCTCAATATAAAACCTGTCCAGCCAAACTGCTTTTATAGAAAGCGTGGGGTCACTCTAGATATGTAGTGTATGACACCAATTATTAAATCAATAGTTAATTATATTAAGTGCATTTTGATATTCCACCCCTTCCAAAGGAAGGAAGGTGAGACTTAAAGACACTGAAGATTAGAGTTAAAATCTGAAATGCTGGATGATTGAGCTCTAAAATGCTGCCATTTGACCGTGGAAAAGTGGCAGGAAAAACTGATTCCTGATTCTTCTGCTGACCCACAATGCAATATATGGCAAATACTTCTGCAGAAATTGAATGCCCTTGGGTGCTTTTAGCAGCGAAATGTGTAGGCTTTGTCAGGAGCCAATACTGCAGTCAATGAATACACTGATGTCTTCTGGATGCATGTAACAATGGCCAAGAATAAAAATGTGTGTGAGAAATATCTAAAGAAAGGGAAATGACAAAAGTTTGTCTGTTCTGTTTTCCTTTTAATTAATTTAATTTAAATCTGGAGTTTGTTCATCACTCAGTTGTCAGAAATTCATCTTCATCCAATGAAGAGGGATTTTATGTGATTGGTTTCCTTGTTTCTACAAAAACTTTTTAAAATGATTCTTAAAGCAGTTTATCATCTCTGTGAATAATCCTGTGTTTATCTGCTTTTTCTTTTTTCCCAACATACTCTAGCCTTCAAGTTCTGTGGCGACATTCTTTGATTCCCTTGTGAGTCAAGCAAAGATTCCCAACGTTTTCTCCCTGCAAATGTGTGGTGCTGGAATGCCTGTTTCTGGAAGTGGTACCAACGGAGGTAGTCTTGTGGGTATCTGTCAGTCTGAAAGGGAAAAATCATCCACACTAATCATTCTCTCGCTTTCCAGAATTAATAAACATAAGAAATCTATTTTTAATTTAAAAAGTTTAAAGTGCCTCTTTATTCTTTCCACCTTTCATCCATTTTTACTTAAATATGCTTAACTAATTAAGCATATTTTTTCTTTTGTTTTTTTGTGAGCCAAGTACTACGTTTTATATTTAATTTTGTCTTTTTTTAATTGGAAACCTGTAAGAAAGAAGCACTGTCCCTTAACATCTTCACTTGATGCCAGATTCACCACCTCTGCTCACACTGAGTTGTACCTTACTCTGCAAGTAACATAATTCCAATTAACAGGAACACTCGGAATAAAGTAGTACTTGATGTGAATAAGGCTGGCAGAATCTGGTCCCTACTCCTTACACATTTTTGCTACAGTTATTTTTGACAAATGTGTAAGTTAATACACTTGAGAAATGTGTATATGACAAAGACCAAATTCTGATCCTATTGTACATAAGAATAGCCATACAAGTCATTTAGTCCAATATCCTGTCTTCTGACAGTGGCCTGTGCCAGAGCCTTTAGGAGGAATGAAGAGAACAGGATAATTTTGTGTGATCGGTCTTCTGTCATTTAATCCCAGCATCTGGCAGTCGAAGATCTAGGGACACATAGAGCATGGGGTTGTGTCCCTGGGTATCTTGGCTAATACCATCAATGGACCTATCCTCCATAAACTTATCTAATTATTTTTTGAACCCAGTTATCCTTTTGGCCTTCACAACAGCCCTTGGCAATGAGTTCCACTCACCCACCAGCATGAACTACTGTCATTCCAGTATATTTTGTTCCCCACTATTACGGTGTCCCATGGATTATCTTCATTGCACCAAATTTCTGCAATGCCTATTAGATCAATATCCTCATTTAATGCCAGGCACTCTAGTTCACCCATCTTAGTATTTAGTCTTCTAGCATTTGTATATAAGCACTTGTACATTTTGTCAATAGTCAGTTGTTTGCCTCCATGTGTTTATATTTTAATGAGATTCTTTTATGTATGACTGTTCTTCACTAGCTACTACCTGCACTTTACCAATTTATTTCCTATTCTTTGTGTTAGACTAGCGTTCCCCCTTTAATAAATTCATCCCTCAGGGATGTCTCTGCCCAAACCGCATGCTCCTCTGTGACCTGTCGGCTTTCCCCCAGCCCTTAGTTTAAAAAAAAATCCTCTACGACCTTTTTAATTTTATATGCCAGCACTCTGGTCCCATTTTGGTTTAGGTGGAGCTCATCTTTCCTCTATAGGCTCCTCCTTTCCTCAAAGGTTCCTAATAAACCTAAAACCTGCCTCCCTACACCATCATCTCATCCACACATTGAGACCCTGTAGTTCTGCATGTGGAACTGGAAGCATTTCAGAGAATGCTACGATGGAGGTCAGTAAGCAGTAAGACAAAGAAATGGCCTTAAATTACAACTAACTAACTTTAGTGTATCAAAGGTACAATTAACAGAAATAAAAATGCTACTAGGAACTAATAATGGTAGCATTGACTCAACTGCCATATTGCATTTCTCTTAAGTGCATCTAAAAATTGCATTATTAGGCTTTATTAACTCTTTTGTACTCTTAAGTGAATTTTTAATGTGAAGGCTAAATGCTCTTTCCCATTCTTGTGTGTTGCCTAGATTCAGCCTTGGCAGTACCATTAAAAACACTGTTTAATTTTAACTCAAGAAGGGAACACCCATAAGGAAATCAATTTGAAGTTGGCAGGCGTTGTGGGTACTTAGGACATTTCAAGAGGAGGTCCTGAATAGGAATTTGACTTGTTCACTATAGCAAGTACCCTCTGGCATCTTGACGTTTGAAATACTTGAAACATATCCTTTTATCCAATTGTGTTCAACAACCGAATTTTTGCAGATGGAGCTCAGTAAAATTTCTTTGCCCTGTGTAATCACAGTTGTCTTAGTTTTTATATAAGTTCAGAAAAAAAAAAGTTTGCATTACTCTGAAACTTACGCTTTTCTCTCTTCAGGTCATGGGTGGAATTGAACCAAGTTTGTACAAGGGTGATATCTGGTACACACTTATAAAGGAGGAATGGTATTACCAGGTTGAAATTCTCAAACTGGAAGTTGGAGGCCAGAACCTTAACTTGGACTGTAGAGAGGTACTGTATTTGCAATGAGAAAACTGTTTGTCTATAGGTTAAAAAAACAAACAAAAACCTAACTATTTTTTAAGCAAAGATTCCATCCGTTTGGTTTAGAACAAAAGCGAAGCAATCGAAGTTAAACTCTGAAATGTACTGCCCTTCTAAATGGAAGTATGTTGCAACCCTCTTTACAAGATTTAAGTCAGTGACAACCTGTGAAAAAGAACAAACTTTGTGCATCTTAACGCGCGCACACACACACACATGTTTGACACATATATGTGTGTGTGTTTGGCATATATATATAGAGAGAGAGAGAGAGAGAGAGAGAGATGCATGCCAAACACATTAAAAGGAAAATGTTTCAAACAGCACTGTCGCAGGGTGGTTGGCCCAGGGTGACTGAAATGGGTCCAGTTCCTCTGTGCCAGAACAGCTGCTCCCAGTTGAGCCAGTTAAGAGGGCAGGGCAGCCTTTGGGCTATAAAGGGTCTGAGGGAATTCAGTGAGAGTAAAACTAGAAGGGGAACTGCAGAGTGAAGCTGCAGGGAGAGGGGGGTCTCCTGTAGTGGTCCCTGAGGAAGGAATTTGGGACTGGGTAAGAAGACTTAGCTGAAAGGTTTGTTTTTCCTTTGGGAGAAGGCAGGCTAGGCCCTAGCATCTTCTCCATCCACTCATAGCGGGAAGAGACTATGCCCAGTGTAATGCTGGGTGCAAGATTTTGTTTTTGTGTTTTGCTTTTTGGAGCTTCGTGTTTTAACAAATAAACCCAGCCCCAAGAAGGATGAGTGGATGAGCACGACTGTGTGCAGTTTTGTTTAAGGAGCCCTGAACAAAGGGAAATGGGGCAGAGCACTGCAGAGGCACCGCTGGCCACAAGGGGTATTCAGCTGCAGCCACTGTGTGACAAGCACCTTGAAATGGTACTGAACTGGTGAGAAGTGGGTTGCCATTGCTTCAGTAGCGTTTTGGTATGAGTCATTCACCAAAAAATTGCCACTTAAATCTTTAGTTTTATCACTGAAGTTAAATATTTTTGCAGGTACTGTTGCTGCTATTATTTTCTGTCATTTATATAATGCCCAGGCCATGCTAGTCACTGTACTGATCAAAGCAGACATAGTCCCTGCCACGATCAAAGCAGACCCCTAATTAAAGTTTAGGAGATAAACAGTAGGCAAAGGACAAAGTAGTTAAAAGGTTAGCTAGCTTGTTAGTCTTTCTGAATTTGCATAGATGCACAATGATTATCCCGGGAGGATGAACTGTAATCGACTGGACTTACCCTTCACTATTTGCTAATGAATTAGGAAATAGAACATTTTTGTAAAACTTACAGTCACAAGAGGAAACAGTCCTCCTTTCCTCTCTGGAAAAACTAGTCTCTTTTTGCTTCAATCCTGGGAAGCTGTCTAGTATTCTGTTGCAGTTACGGTCTTGATCCTTCAGGGTGAGGATATGTGGGAGAGAAGTGCTGAGCTGCCAGCATAGCTGCCGCATCTGGTGGATTGTTATCTGTGATCCAGTAAGATTAATCTAAGGAGAGCAGGCTTTGCATACTAGTGGGTCTAAACACACTGTGACTGGCATAGAAAGCATTGAGCTGTTAGGTTGTGAATAATATTGCTTTCTTTGTACCTTCGCGTATATTTCTGTCAGTGGATGGCCATCATGGCTGTGTTTGCTATATGCTACTTCCAAGTGCAGCTCTGAGATGCTAGTTGGTGGTGATAGGAGTTGCTGAAAATAAGAAACATGGCTGCTGTGCTTATCATTTGTGTTCGCTAGCTTGTTGTTGTTTTGGGGCGGGGGTTTAAACATGCATGTCTTGGCCACAACCTCCTCCCTCAATTCCCTTTCCCTCTGCTCCATAGAAGCATTTCTGAACATGCTGAGTGAACACTAAATGGTTTGATGTAATGCTTAGACTCTCAGCATTTCTTTTAGCAGTGCTCAGCAATCTGCAGGACCAAGCGCTACCAAAAGAAAACCAAAGTATCTTTTGGTTTTAACAAGATTTGAGTTTCATCAGCACATTTCAGAGCTTCATTAAAAATATTCCATGTAATTGATATTCATTAAACTTAAGGATTTAAAATTGTGTTACTACTTCTGTAATATAAGAGTGTAAACTAATTAAGGACCCTGTTTCCTTGTTTGTTTGTTTTTTAAATTGTGCCATAAACATCCAACTCTCAAATAATATTGGTTCAACTGATTAGAAAAAAGTTCATAGAAAAACCTACCATTTACACATGGGTTTTTATCATTAACAATAGTCACTAACATGTATTTTGTAAAAGGCATGCCTTGTTAATGTTTATGTATTCATATACTGTACTCATGCTTGAGAAGCTTCTTAATTTATTGGATTTTGTATAGTGAAGAGAAACGTGTCCATTTTGCAAGCATGGATTATAATGTGGCAAGACTTGAATTCATCATTCTGGTTCAGTAGTTCCTTTTGCACTTCTGACTTTTTTGGCCTACTACAGAAACAGAGGTAAAAAGTAGGTGAAGTGTTTGACATTTGTATTGTTGGTGGTGACTCAGTATGACAAGCACTGCTACTGAAAAAGAACAGCCTAGTCATTGTTATGAAGCAACTGACTACACCATTTAACCCGCATACAGTATATTAACTCTGCTCCTCCCCTCTTGTTCTCTTAGTATAATGCAGACAAAGCGATAGTAGACAGTGGCACCACTCTCCTCCGCCTGCCCCAGAAAGTCTTCAATGCTGTGGTCGAAGCAATTGTGCACACATCTTCGGTAAGCTGATCTTATAAAACCTACCTTGTTCCTTGAAGGAAAACCTGCATGTGGATGTTTTCGGGTGTTGTCTAGCACTAGAGTTCATGAGTTTTCAACCTGGGGGGTCCCGAACTCGTGTGTCTGGAGGTTTCGATCACCCTGCCCACGTTGCTAACTGGGCGATGGCTCTGGGTAGGGTTGGGTCCCAGTATGGGAAAAGGGGTCCTAATATGGAAAAGGTTGAGAACTACTGCAGTGGCGTAATGCTTGTTCTGATGCACTGAAGAACCATTAATGTGATCCTTGCTTCTCAAATTCAGTGCCCTTGGGTCTGACAATTAGTTCACTGAGTCAAAAGTAAATGTTCATGGAAACATAAAGGGCTGATTCTGCAAGCACTTCCTGTCAGGCATAATGCCTACTGTCATTAGAGTCTCGTGGACTTCAATGAGACTATTCATAGCTATAAAGCTACTTATGGGCCTGATTCTGCCACCATTATGTTTAGAAGCATCTTGCTCTGGAACCAGTCCTACTGAAATCAGAACTGTTCATGGAGGGGGAGTGAGTGTCAGACTCTAACTCACATGAGTAATGTTAGCAGGATCGTGTTTAGCATCCAATATATTTCAGTAGCTGTACTTTCTACTGCAACACAGTGCTGTAGTAGCACTTTCAAGATGTTTTGCGTGTGGAAGGCACTGTTTCATTGAAGTATGACATTTGCTTAGATTAACATTCTGTTAGAAAGTGGTGGTGGGAGGGATATTCTTAAATACAGCTAAAATCCTTTATTTCAGTGACCTGTCTGGTCCATTTATGTGGTCTAAAGCCATGCCTCCCAAAATATATTGGTTTGGCATATAAAAATAAGGCAGGCAAGTGTAATGTAAGAAACTATTATTATTGAAATCAAAGCAAGCATTGAAAACCTTATAGCCTTGCCCTGTCCAAGCTGTATGCCAGCACACAGTATTTTTCAGACTGCAAGGTCTGTCTTCCTAGAGAAGGTTGAGAGAGAAAAGAAGTATTCTAGATTATTTTTCAGTAGGTCAGACCAAAGGCTGAGACCTTCAAAGTGCTGAGCATTCTGTCCTGGGCCAGCCAACTACTTAGCGTGTGCTCAGGGGTGGCAGATGTGTAGAAATTTTGGTGGTGCCCAGAACCTGCCCCCCCAAACTCCGCCCCCTACCTGCCTAAGGCTCTGGGAGGGAGTTTGGGTGAGGGGAGGAGGTCTGGGGTGCAGGCCCTGGACTGGGGCAGGGGATTGGGGTGCAGGACAGGTGAGAGGTTGGGTTCTGGGAGGGAGTTTGGGTGGGGAAGGGGGTCTGGGGAGCAGGCTCTGGAATGGCGTTTGGGTGCTTGGTGCAGGCTCTGGGGGTGCAGGAGGGGGTGAGGGGGTGCATGCTCTGGAAGGGAGTGCAGAGGGATGGGGTGCAGGCTCTGGAACGGAGTTTGGGTGTAGGCTTTGGGCTTGGGCAAGGGGTAGAGGTGTAGGAGGGGGTGAGGGGTGCAGGCTCTGGGATGGAGTTTGGATGTTGGGTGCAGGCTCCAGGCTAGGGCAGAGGCTGGGGGTGCAGGAGGGGATAAGGGGTGCAGGGACTGAATTTGGGTGCAGACTGTGGATGGAGGTGCAGGCTCTGGGAGGGAGTTTGGGGATGGAAAGGGTGTGGAGGGAGGGGGTACAGGCTCTGGGAGGGAGTTTGGGGGCCGAAGGAGGGGGTGCAGGCTCTGGGAGGGGATGGGGGATGTGGCGCTTACCTGGGGCTCCTAGGCAGTGCAGGCCGGGAGTCTCCATGCACCGCTCCCACAGCTTCCTATTGGCTGCAGGGGCACTTGGGGTGGGACACAGACCCATCCTACCCAGGGACTTCAGGGAGGGGCCCGGCAGCCACTTGGAGCGAGCAGGGAGGAAGCTGCTCCACTCCACTGCTCTGCCAGTGGTGAGTGGGGCCCCCCGGCTGTTTTAAATGGCGTGGGGGTGGGGTGGGTGCTAAGAGAGAGACCGGGCCCCAAACATTGCTGGAGCCGGGCCCCAGGCCAGGAATAT
This sequence comes from Macrochelys suwanniensis, assembly GCA_033296515.1. Lineage (NCBI taxonomy): Eukaryota > Metazoa > Chordata > Testudines > Chelydridae > Macrochelys > Macrochelys suwanniensis. Next base: position 155,129,949 of record CM065775.1, on the reverse strand, counting down.
TCCTGGTGCTCAGGCACCACGGGCCCATAGGACTCACCGCCCATGCGTGTGCTTAACTTCAAGCACACAAGTAGTCCATTGACTTCAATGGGACAGCTCCCATGATTAAGTGCTTGGTTAGCCTAGGAACAGTGCTCGCCACACTGAAGCCTTTAATACAGAGCAGCCTGTTCAATGCTGGATAGCTCACTGGCAACTTTGATCTTTCAGAGTCCTTTGTGGAAATGAGCAGGTCACCACCTCAAAACATTTCTCCAAACATTGCTCTTATGATGATGTCACCCATTCTTTGTAAAATAAGTGATCCCTACACAACATGTGGGAGGAGTAGAATCATAGAATATCAGGGTTGGAAGGGACCTTAGGAGGTCATCTAGTCCAACCCCATGCTCAAAGCAGGACCAATCCCCAATTTTTGCCCCAGATCCCTAAATGGTCCCCTCAAGGATTGAACTCACAACCCTGGGTTTAGCAGGCCAATGCTCAAACCACTGAGCTATCCCTGCCCCCCATATGTACTATGGCATCAGTTGAGCAGACTTTGCCCTAAAGGGATCAAGGTTGGTTTAGTAGTTAGGATGTTAGCTTAAGACTTTGGAAATCCAGGCTGAATTCCCTGCTCTGTGTGTGACCTTGAGTAAGTCACTTAATCTTTATGTGCCTCAGTTCCCCATGTGTGAAACAGGGATAATAACACTTCTCTACCTCAGTGGTGATGTGAGGCTAAATTAAAGATTGTGAGGTGCTCAGATATTATACTAATGGAGGTTATACAAGAATGATAGACAGGTATTGCATTAGGAAATGTTGAAGTCTAAATGATTGATGGCTGTGTTCTGACTTCCAAGCTGTAGGGGTTTTTTATTCACATATTTATTTTAAGACTTAGAGAAAGTTTTAAGCCATGTTTGCAAACATGTCACCACTGGAATTTTCTATAATTAATTTCTGGGTCAATGGCTTCAATTTGTTATGAGAGTCTATTATGGTGAATACACATAAATAAACCATGTAAGAGGAAGTTGGGTTTAGCTTTTTTGTTCGCCTACACAGAATGTCTGGTGTAATGGTGTTTCTTACAGCAAGGTACTGTGTGGTGTGTGTTGTTTCATAAGGAAACAGGAACAGGCACAAAGTACTGCACAGGATTAAGGAAGTGTGTTTGTCTTGTCTGGCATCATGTCAACATTTATGTGCTTCAGGGAGTAGAACAGGATGTTTGTCTTGGGTGGAGAAGCTCTGCAAGGGTTTATTGTTTGCTTGGTTAATACCATGGCAGTATTAAGAAATGCTGTTAATCAATTTTATTTCAAAAGCATGTCAAGTTGTATGAGGGGTAAGGCAGGAAAAGGGACTAAAGGCCTGATCCAAAGTCTGCTGAAGTCAGTGGAAAGGTTCCCTTTGATTTCAAAGGGCTTTGGACAGGGCCCTGAATTCATAGCTTGGAAGTCGCATAAAGACAATAGTGTGTCTCTGGAGAAGGGAGGAGGTTCTTGACTTTGTTAGATTGTTTGTGTTTAAAATGTACTTACTCCTTTGTATCTGTGCTCAGCTCCAGATGTACATGAAAGTTTGGGGAGTAGGTGGGAAAGGAGCAAAATACTACTTTTCCTGTTTGTTGATGCAGTAATTACTCAGGGAGCTTATGAGTTTGACCATCCTGCCTACATATTTACTGTAGCTAGTTAAATAGTTTCTAACTATTCTGTCCCTGCTGCCAAGGCTAAATTATTTGTTTTAATCCACAGACCTAATAGAGATGTTCATGTCCCACAATTCTTCCAAAATTCTACCACTAGGCATATTAGTCCTTATGTGTTTATGCCACAATAAGATTTTGTAATAGACTGTCTTAACACTAATCAGCTTGATGCATTAGAACAGCCTGAAGGGTTGACATGACCTCACTGATTACCTATAATGTACACAAGCTTCATACGTCTTATCACAGAAGAAGACAAACGCCTCCACTGGACTTGTCCACCCTTGAGCTCCCCTAGTTAAAAGAGAAGAAAACATGCCTGAATACTAAAGAAATTAAAATTATTGTAACGTGTGTATCACATTTTTTTTTCTGTAGATCCAAGCATTCTCCTCTGGATTCTGGACCGGTTCCCAACTGGCATGCTGGGATAAAACTGAAACACCATGGTCCTTATTTCCTAAACTTTCGATCTACCTGAGAGATGAAAACTCCAGCAGATCATTTCGGATCACTATCCTACCACAGGTTTGAACTTGTCTTATTATTTGGATTTGATCAGCCACACTACAGTCTAATAATTCCTTACAGCAATAGAGAAGTAAAGTTTATGATGACATAGTTCTTTCATCATTGCATTGTACAGCTTCCCTGTCCCTCCCATTTGTATAAAACTATTTTGGTGATGCAGAGATAATCAACCCCAATCATTTATTGTAACTATCATTGGAGTTCCTACTTACAAAAAAATGTTTTTAATGGTTGTCTGAACAGGGCGACTTCTAGATCTGCTGAACATTTTTGGTGAAATTTTAAAAAATAAATGTTAAAAGGGAAAAATGTCAATGACACTTTGCAAAAACATCCCAATTTTTTTCACTAACTGTGGAGCAGAATGGGGAGTTTTCAAATTGTCAGAAAAAAATTCCAAGAATGCTTTTGTACTTTTGTTTTGTTTTAAAGCATCAGCTCTGTCTGTCTGAGACACCAATACGTATTTTGCTTCAGCAGATTTTGATCTTTCCATTTTGGGAAATAAATGTATTCCCCCCCTCCCCCCGATAGTGTGAGGTACAGCACTTCTTCCTTTAAATGGCACTCTTGGCAAAGGACCTTTATTATCCCTTTGCCAATTTCCATAAATTGGTCAGTCTGTTTTTATTGTCGTATAGCCTAGATGCAGTATGTACTGCCTGGTTTTTAAATATAATGTGCCACTTCTGCTTTAATCATAAACCAATATAATTCCCGATCGCCTTTTCAGCGTTGGTGGCAATATGAACTAAACATCAATTAACATCAGTTTTACACCCTCTTATCTTGGCTGAAACATATAGGTAAACTTAACATGAAATAGAGCAAAGGCTTGATGTAAGATTTTTCTGTATTGACCATGTAGCTTGACAGTCTTTCATCCCCTGAGAAACAAGGGTGTGGAACTGACTTTAGTTTATTCATTTAGAGGCTTGAAGCTGACATGAATGCTCTCTGGATCCACAGCATCCAGATAATCCTTTTGAATATTTCTGTAATTTGAGTGCATATCCCTGGATCTCCCCCCTTCGCCTTCCCCCCCCCCCCCACCCCCACACACACACACAATACAAAATGTAAAAAGATCACTTAGATGAAAGTGAAGGTGACTTTTAAGTGTCAGCTAATCAAACATCCAAATTTAACCTGTGTCCCTGGTTCTTAACTCCCTGACCCTCTGCCCAGTTTTAAGTATCTTACAACACTCATCTTGCTCTCATTCATTCATTTCTTATGAACTCCTGAGTGCTCAAAATTAGAAATCAAAAGCTCTGGAGAACACTCCAGATTAAGAGCCGTGTATATGCATGCATCCACAGTTATGAGCTCATGTCATTATCGTCTAAATACTGTGGATTACTGCTATTTATTTTATTTTATTTATTTGAATGAACAGCTTTATATTCAACCCATCCTTGGGATTGGACGGAATTTAGAATGCTACCGGTTTGGCATCTCTTCCTCCACCAGTGCCCTGGTTATTGGTGCTACAGTTATGGAGGGCTTCTACGTTATCTTTGACAGGGCTCAGAAGAGAGTGGGATTTGCAGTTAGTCCATGCGCAGGTAAGAGAGACATTCTCCATGGGAAATATCTGCCATTTTCAAAATTGGAGCTTTATCAGCTGCTCTGTCAATGAGGAAGATCATTTTACAAGTTTGCAATTGCAAATAAGTAATGCGAACTTTCCACCATTGCCAGTAAAGATGAGATCATAGTAATATGCCAGCACAGCTTGTAAAGGGGTAAAAATTGTGACTTTCTGACCTTTCATCAATATCTGAAAAGATTAAGGTAGGTAAAGGCAGAAAAGGTGTATATAATTTAGTAAAGACTTTTACAGGCTTTTGATGGTCCCAAGCAAATTGTTAAGGAAAAGTCATTTTAAAGGGGTACAGAGTGAACTCCTGTCACTCATCTCTTAGCTAGTCTTTAGGGAAACATAGGAGAGTGCATCAGTAATTCCCCTTGTGGGGTGCCAGAGCTTGGGCTCCATCACAAGCCTAAATGCCCACATTGCTATTTTTAGCCCCACAGTGTGAGCCTGAGTCAAATGACCCAGGCTCTGAGACTTGCTGCCACGGGTCTTTTGTAGCTGTGTAGACGTACCTTAAGTGAGCCTAGCCAGCTGACTTAGTTTAGAGCAACTTCTAAGCTGGTGGGGCAGAGAGCCAAATGAGCCATAACTGGCTACCTGACAGCTTCTTCCCTCTCTGTCCTGTCGTTGTCAAATCCATGAGATTTGGATACTTCATTCAGTTCTGAGAATCTTACTTCAAAGAAAAGGGATTACACTTGTTGAATAAGAATAGAATCTGCATTTACATTAGCCAAGTGTGATACAGCATGGTCAGAAGGCAGCAGGAGAGTGATCCAGGATGAGGAGAAGCCTTATTCCCTGTAGATTAATTAAAAGCACCTGAAACCAATTAGAGCACCTGAAGCCAGTCACCTGATAAAATCCCCCTGCTTCAATCAGCCAGAGGAGGAGCTGGAGCAGAGTGGTTTGGTGGTGGAGCAGAGAGCAGTTTGGAGGAGTGAAGCAGAGTGGATTGGTGGTGAAACAAAGAGCAGTTCGAAGGAAAGTGGAGGAGAGTTTTGAGAAGTGCTGCAGCGGGCTAAGACGACCAAGATCCTAGGTAAAAGGACACCTGGCTTGTGCAGAGGGAAGGCAGGAAGCCCCACAAGCTGAAGGTCAGGAGAGGGAAGTAGCCCAGGGGAAAGAATCACTGGTACAAGTGGTTCACCTACTATCATAGGGCCCCTGGGCTGGGACCCGGAGTAGAGGGAGGGCCTGGGTCCCTCCCTCTCCACTACCCTTCCCTGGGATACTAGTAGGATAGCTGTTACCCCAGTTCAGGGGCAAGAATTGGCACCCTGAAACCCCCCCACAAGAAGAGAAAGTGTGGGACCCATCATAGTAGTGCTGGCAATTTGCCACACAAGATATAAACTGACCAGCTGGTGCCAGGAAGAATTCCTCTCTCAACCAACCTCCTTAGCTCTGTGGTACAGTATCACACATTTGTCCATGTTTATTATGAGACCTTGCTTTCTTCAGAAATCATGTGATGTAAGCCACTGTCTAAGGCTATTGTGCTGATGTGGCAATTCCCACATACACGTGAGAGTTGATACACCACCAGATACTCTCTGAATTCACTTCTTGACAGCTTCCATATTCTGGATATACAAGAGGTCTGGTAAAATAATTTTTTCATCAGAAAACCACGAGTATGCATAGTAAACAGTCAGCATGGTGTGCAGAGATTAAGCCGCATAACTGGCTTCCCACAGGGGCCAAACCATGACTTCCATGGCAACTCTGTTACTATATTTTAGTTGGAACTCTTAAGTCTATTCACAGGCTTAAAATAAACTGAATTACTGATTACGTTTCCTCACTTTTGAGCGTTTGTTGAATACATAGTTTCTTGTCCCTGGTTTTATGATGAAACAGGGTTGGTGGTTAATGATAGAACATTGACCTGCACTTTGAATTTGCTGGGTGTCATGGCCTTTTAAATAAGGATTAAAAATACAATTAGCTAAAGTTAACTGAACTGAACCCCAAACTTCTTTTGAGGTTTGACTTGGTAGAGGTAAGGACTAGCTTATCTCTGGGAACCTTCTTGCTTGTTCACCCCTTCAAGTTCTCCAGGATGTGCCAGTCAAACATCCCCTATCAGGAATGCACCACACTGCTGTGAGGGAACCAACTGCTGGCTGGATCCCATGTGCTTTAAGCCTCTGGACCTCAGACTCCAAGCACTGCCCCATCTTGGAGATCCTAGGCACTCTCTTGGGGTGCTGATCTTCCTGAGAGCATAGATCCTGTGGTCCAACTGCCTAGTTGCTGGGACTAGGGCTGACTCCTCAGACTCTCACGTCCTTCCCCCCTCCCCCCACTCCCATATCTTAACCACACCCTCTTTCAGAATTCCAGTAGTGTGGGTGCTTTGGGGGTCACAGGTTAACAAAAAAACACACACATACAGACTTTGCGCAGGATTCTAACACCATTGCTCTTTAAGTGCACAATAAATACACAGATCTGTACAAAAATAATAAACTCTACACTCATTTCCCTGCCTCAGTTTCCTCACCGCTCTGGTGGAGGGAATTCACAAGTTGTACAGACAGATTCCTCAAATCTTCACACCCTTCTTTTTCACTTACCCGTTCAATTTCTCCAGTACTTGCTTTGCCTGTTTGGGAGAGAGCTGAAGTTTGAGGAGAGTCTGATAGAGGGCTAGGGGAAAGCTGTCAATTTATTGCAGGAAGAGGAGAAATCCAAACTCTTACTAGTTCAGATAAGCCTTTGAACTTTTGAGCTTAATTTAAGGAAAGCTTCAAAACATGTTTCAACCATTGCTAATTTCAAATCTGCCTCAATGTTCTTTAAAGGAGTATACTGAAGTAGACTGTCTTTCCATAAGAATTTGTGAAAAGTTGTCAGGTGATAGGCTGGGGAGAGTATTCCAGATTCTAAAGATCTATTTTATTTTAAACCTGTTGGAAGAATTCATAACAAAAAAAAGCTTTTGGGGGGATGGAGGGAAGAAGAGGAAGGTTCATAAACTGTGGCTGCCTCATTAGAGCCATTGCAGCCTGTCAGTGTCTCTGCAAAATGAAAACAAAGGGTTTTGGATCAGGCCCTAAATTCTCACTCAGGAATAGATGTTCAGATCATATGATTTTTATTAATAATAATAATAATTATTGAAAACAAAGGGTTTTGGATCAGGCCCTAAATTCTCACTCAGGAATAGATGTTCAGATCATATGATTTTTATTAATAATAATAATTATTATTATTAATAAAAATCATATGATCTGAACATCTATTCCTGAGTGAGAATTTAGGGCCTGATCCAAAACCCTTTGTTTTCATTTTTAAGCAATGCAGTTCTCATTAATCATAACTTATACATGTAGTAAGATTCTGCCTTTTAATATTTTTGTACTAAGTGATAAAAATGCAAGATTGTCTCATGAATGAATTATGGAAGAAATATACTGAGTGTTAGCAATATAAGAGATAAAAGTATAAAATAGCAGTATTTAAAAAAATAAAAAAACTAGTTTGACCATATTGCTGATTAATCATTTTCTAAGCTAAATCTATCAAAGCATCTTCTGTGGGATTCTCTTGGCCAAACCCAGAAAGTAGATATAAAATGGTCATATTTACAGTCATTAAACTTTTATCTAAAGTAATTATCAGACACTGCCAACATTTAAAAATACAAACCACTGAAATAAATGTGTGCTGAAATTTGCTTGGTCTCGCTATAAAACTTTCAAATTATGCATGCATATATGTTTAAAAAGGAGCACCACCCCAGAAGTAAAATTCTTCCCCTATTGAAGGCAATGGCAAAACATACACTGGTTTAAATTTGTTGGAATTTTAAGTTGTATCATGGGCACCTAGGATGGAATCCTGGCTCCATTTTATACCCTAACCTAGATAAACTGCAAGTGGTCATAATTGTTGGTTCATATTTAAAAAAAACTTTGTTAGATAAGTTTCCCTATTTTATTCAGTTGTATTTTGGTGGGATGTTTTTATGCTCCTGTCAGCTGCTCTGACAACCATTTTTGATTGCCTTTTTGTTACTCTCAAAACAAATTGAGAGATTAGGGACTGTATATATTTAAAGGCTACCTGAGAAGCAGTAAAATTTGTCCCCTTTTTGCTATGTTAAAATAGAATATTTTTTCTTATTTTTGTATTCATAGAAGTGTCAGGTCTGATTTACATTGTTTTTGCTGGAAGACTCCATGGGTGATTGGTTAAATATGGGGAATGACACATCACTAGAAATTAGTTGACAGGGAAAGTGTTTATTATGTAGAAGTAGTAAGAAGTGATAGAAAAGCACTGTTTTTTGTAATAGTGTTGACATCAGGTTAATGAGTTAGGGTTTTTACCACAACTGTTCCCTGGTTTTTCCAAAAATGTAGATAAAGCATAACTCTTATCCAAAAACTGTGTGAAGAACACAGAGCTACTGCAGTTATTTCAAATATCTAAAATACGGAACTATTTGAATTTGCTACTGTTGTAGTTTTTTATTTTAAATCTTGCTAAGAAAATCATCTCTTCCCATCCTTAGGCACTGGCTGTTTAGATAACGTTTCTCTTTTTGTAATTTCTCAGAAGTTGGTGGCTCTCCAGTATCTGAGATTGAAGGCCCTTTCACAACAGCAGATATAGCAAACAACTGTGTCGCCACAATGACCTTCCACGAACCGATGTTGTGGATTATCTCTTATGCTCTCATGAGTTTGTGTGGAATCATCCTCCTTGTCTTGATAATCTTACTGCTTCTTCCACCTCGCTGTCAGCATCGTTTCACTGACAATGATGTAGTCAATGACGAGTCATCGTTAGTGCGTCATCGATGGAAATGAGGCACTTGATCAAAGTCAAGGAACCTTGGATTCTCTTAACACAATTAAGGATAAAGTTTCCAGCCATGGAGAGAAAGCCACGGCCTTGTTCTGTATACATTAATCTCAAATCACTGTTCTACTGCTGGATACTCTGCAGGCATATTGCATCATAACTTTTACGCTTTATTTTCTAACACTGATTCTGATCCAAAACATTATAACCACTCTCAAGTGCTACGTTACTGGTTCTGCTCCTCAATAGCACAGCTGAACCTTTAAGATCTCAGTAGTGCTTTTTAAAAAAAAAAAAGAAAAAAAACATTGTGATGTTCTTCCATCAGATGCACAATGTTGCTCATCCCTTCCTCACAAGAAGAAAAGAACTGTCAAGTTTCTAACATTAATCAAGCCTTGAATATAGAAAAAGGAAAAAGATCATAAGGTTTATTGATTTTCTTATTAATCACATTAAAGAAATACTATTTTCCATTTACAGCAATTCATTTTGAAACAGTGCTCGGGGGAGTGGGGGGAGGGAAAGGTGAGTCTTGCACAGCAGATGGAAGAGTCAGGTCAAGAAGAAATTTTATTTTCCAAGAAAATAAACTGCTGACATTTGAGTGGGTCTCCCTTTGGAGGTCATCCTTCCTAAATAAATTGAAGAGGAAAAATGGGAAACTCAGCTTTAGTGTAAAACAAGACTACCTCTGTTAATTTATAAGGATACTTACTCTTGGTAAGTGTGGCGCACATAAAACTGCTCTTAAACCACAAGAAATCCCTTACCACAAGATGCATTTCCTTTACTCCCAAATAGTTATTGTTTTAATCCTCCTTTTGTAAAATAGTTTTTCACTTAAACACATTAAGGTATGTCAGCTTAGCTCTGGTGGAAAATATATTGACACTGAGTGGTGGGAACACTAGGTAAGAGACTGAAAAGTACAGGTCCAGTAATCCTAAAAAGAATATTAAAAATAAAAAAACGCTCTGGACCAGATAACTATCTCAGTTGTACAAGTATAAATCTGGAGTTTAACGGAGCTCAGAATGTGACCCATTCTTTAAATATTGATGAGTATTTTCTTATAGCTAGTAAGCCAGTGTTGCAGTAGCTCAACCTTGGTTTCCTTTGTAAAATTCTTGCACAGTCGGGCGGGGGGGGAGGAACAGTGCTAGGCTCAGAAATTCAATTATAGTTACACTTTTTAAACACCACCTACATTTTGTGTCCTGGCTAAAAGATTGCTGGGTTGGCTGAGGAAATAGCTGGAGTTTGTTTATACATCTGAAAATGCTTTTCTTGGAACTAGGAGTAGGAAATTTCTGCATATGTCTGTTTTTGTTTTGTTTTTTGTTTTGTTTTTTCTCCTGGCCTTATCAAAAACTATACTAAGAAATGTAAAAAATCTGCATAGCAAGAATGAGAAAAATGTGTTACAATTAGGCTTATTTTCATAGATTTTTTTTTATCCCCATGATATTTATCACTATAAATCCACACAACCTCCCTTTTTATATTGTTAAAAAAACTGACTTTTTTTCCTTTGTCAGTTCTAATATGAAGATGACTCAAATCATGCTAAGAAAGCACTATCTTTGTTTCCTCATGTGAGCTGGGTGACTGAGTTTCTTTTTCTTTCACATATCATGGCATTTCTGTTCCATAGTGTACTTTCAGATTAAGTTTTTGGATTTTTTTTTCTTTGCAATGCATCTGATTTTCTGAAGTCCTGAGCTCCCACAGTTCCTGTTGATTTCACATGGCATTGGGGCGCTCAGCACTTTTGAAAATGTGGCCCTGCATTTCTTTATCATTGCAGGTTCATACCGCTGAAACAAATTTGCATTAGGAGCATTGAGTTGAAACATAAAAAGGAAGTTCCTTTTTGAGTTTTACCCAAAGTTTTTGCTTTGGAAAGAATGGTGTTTCTAGTTCTTCAATCCAGTTCCATTTAGTCCTCCTGGGTTTGTCTTGGCACATAGGAATGTGACTGAAAATAATCTTTTTGTGTTTTTGTTAAGGAAATATATTTAATACTCTTGTCATTTGTTTTAAATTTAAAATAATTTTTGACTTTTCGTACAGAGTCTGGATTAATAGTGCAGGGGAGAATGGAACCACTGTTATTACTTTTGAAGGGGAAAAAGTGCATACCCTTGAAATATTTTCACTTTAGCTTTCTGATTAGTGAAAAGGATCTTAAGAAGCAAATTATTGTACAAAATTCTTGGTATACTTTGTATTGACAAGTTAACTCTCTCCATAATAGTTCAATAAAGTATTTTTAATGCACTGTATTTCATATAAAAGCCCTTCAGTTTGTTTCATTTTAAATGTCATCAATCAAGACATTTTAATAGAAATACTTGAATTACATAAGCAATAATCCAGTAACAGAAATTAGACAGTAATACGGTGTGAGTTTTCATGGCATCCCTTGCCACTAAAAATCTGGCTTATAGTTAAAGTGCTGTTAGTTACATCCGCTATCCGCACAAACTTCATCTCAGCTACTAAATTGATACTAACAGTGGCAGATATTCAGGTGGGTATTGCTTTGTTGCTCTGGCAACAGGAAAAGCAATGGGAACTCTTACAGGTTTCAGTTGTTAGCCAGCAGCACATTCATAGCAAAATGCTCAAATGCATTATTTTCTTAAAGATGAAGCTCAATGATAAACTAAAATCTTATGAAGTGTTTCTTATTCAGGAGGATTTTTTTTCCCAATTTTGAAGTAGTGCTATAAGATATTTGATGCTCCTGTTGATTTATTTCAGGGATATTCATAGATTTTTTTTTAAACCATGCCTTCAAAAACAAGGTTATAAGGAAAAATAGGTATTGATTTCCAAGACAATTTGTCACTTTTAAATGTACCCCAAATGATGGGATAATAGACCAATATATCCCAATGCTAATATAACCATAGTAGTTTCTGATGCAATGCATTCCCAAGTTTAACATTAAATTTATTTACCAGGCAAATGTGGGAAAGTCATAGTTCATTGCATATAGCTTCTTTAATCATTAATAAAATGTAGCTGTTTCCTAATGAATTAGATGTGATTGATTTCACTTCATGCTGGAATTCAAGCTGCAGCAAAGGGAAACAACAATTCTGTCTTTACTGTGCTGTTGCTCCAAGTTCAATTTCAGGGAACTTATTTTGGGCTACCTTGCTCAACTCAGGCAGTGATGAGAACAGATAAATATGACTTTGAAAGCATTTTTTTATATATTGTAATGAAGTTGAGCCGAACATTAATGTTAATTAAATAGCCTACACTTAGCATCCTTCTGCTATAGATATTGAACTTGCTTACATCACACTATCAGTCATTAACATTCTAGTTCTGAGCTTTGCCTTTGTGTAGATTAATAGATAGTAAATCACAGACTCCTCAGAATTAAGAATCTGTATGTCTTTTTAAGAAACACTAACCTCTTAACAATATTATCTTTATTAGTTGAAAGCAAGTAATTGAGTAGAATCCTAAAGTATTTTCTTATAAGAGTGGAAGTCTTACTTGGTATTGATTGCAGGGTACATTGTTTTGGTAGTAGGTAATTTTGTATTGTCTGTGTATGAAAATCCCTGGAGCAACTATCCCAACTGCGTAGCAATTCTACGTAGGATTTGCTAAATACAAGAGACTAGATTCTATGGCTCAGAGGTAATCCAGAATGATTGTTCCATTGAAGTGATTTTTGACTTCTTTAATGGTCCCAAGACTAATCTTCCAATTCTGACATCAGATTTGCCAGCATGATAAATTCATGGAGGTTAAGTCCATTAATGGCTATTAGCCAGGATGGGTAAGGAATGGTGTCCCTAGCCTCTCTTTGTCAGAGGGTGGAGATGGATGGCAGGAGAGAGATCACTTGATCATTACCTGCTAGGTTCACTCCGAGGCACCTGGCATTGGCCACTGTCGATAGATGGGATACGGGGCTGGATGGACCTTTGGTCTGACCCAGTACGGCCATTCTTATGTTCTTATGAAGAAGCTTGGAAAGGTAACCTGTAGAAATGAGTGTGAAAGTAAATGAAATATGTGTAAACCGGAAAAGTAAGCCGGCGATAATTTTTAATTGTTTCTATTGGAAAACAGTTTGCCATTTCGTAGATTTTATTCTTTAAATGAATTTCAGGTACAATTTGCCAAAATATTACAATTGATTGTAGACTAGTATATGCCTCATATAGGTTCAAGTTACATCAGACTCTACTCCCTGGCTGTTGCAAACACTGGTTTTATAACCATTGACATTCTTGCTACTGTTTGACTATGATAAGCAAGTTAGGTTGTATCCCATTATCATCCTCCCATCTCTTGAACTTCTCAGAGCATCTTATCTATAGGTACTTCCTTCATATCTAGGCTAGGCTGGTAATGGTCCCAGGTCTTACTACTGCCTAATAGCTCTTAGGTGACATCATTCACTGATCTGAAATTAAGTGATGGTCTCAGCTCGGCTTATATAGGAGAGGGAGCCATATTGCAAAAACCTCTGTTGCAACTGGTGCTAACAGGCAGAGAGGCTAAGGATTAGTTGAAATGGATTAGTTTTGTAAAATAGTATGGGAAGAGACTGTACTCTGCCCTTACTAAAAGATGGATCGCAGATGAAGCATGTTTGTTGGCAGGACAGAATAGAAAAGCTTGCATGGCTGCTGCTCTTGCTTTACCTCTGCTGTGGATACTTAGATCTTAGTTCACAGTCTGGCACCTTTTGTGAGAATTTACTTGTAGGTATGTTTTTAAAAATAAGACTATCCTAAAGAGCCTATCTCATGTTCTTCACACCAGAGTGTAATTCTCATTTAACAAGTGTAATAATTCCAAACTGGAATCTCAAAGCATCCACTACATAGTTTTTCCCACACTATGTAATGTTTGAAGATAACCTTGTTTTTCTGCATTGCTGATAGTGTATTTGCAGGCAAATGAAACTAGGATCTATATCTATATGCATATATAGATATAGATATAGATATAGAGATATAGAGAGAGAGAGAGAGAGAGAGATATGTAAGTTACTACTTGCATAGCTTCACAAATATTTACACTTTTTTTTCTTTTAATAGTTAAGGTGTTAGGCAGACAGTTTATATTCTGACAAAAAATGCAGACAGGATACTTTTTCAGCCAACAAAAGGTTAACTATAGAAAGTAACTCTAACTTTCCAAATGAACATAACTTTCAATTAAATGTTTAATGTCTTAATTTTAAATAAGTGATCATTGTCATCAGAATGTAACGGTGTATTTGACTCTAGTTTCTATATTATGAGCAAAATAGGGAGAGAAACTTCTGACAACTTATTCTTTCCCTTTTGGAATAAAACTGAACTAGTGATCGAAGAATTAAATTGTGGCTGTGATCACACCAATTAATAATGGTAACTAAAATAATGTTTCTAAACTTTTTAGTGTCAAAATATTATCTACATGTATATCTTCTCTTTCACCACTTGGGAAATGCTGGGGGGGTGGGATGGGACAGAAGGAAGAAATTCTAAAGGAGGTGACATCAGGAAATAATTGCAAGAAAGTCAGCAGTAAATCAGGACCAGCCCTTAAGCCAGCATTTCTCAAACGCGGCCACCAGCGGCTTTTCTTGCAGCCACAGCCTCCTGGGTGGTGATGGCAAAGCAGTGGGCCCCTCCTCTGGGGCTGCCAGGAGGGGTTGGGCCTTGCCCCCCTTTGGCGCCACAAACATCGGAGGAGCAGACAGCCGGTGTGAGTTCCCCATCAACAGTCAAAACATGTTACTCTAATGCAGAGGTGGCCAACCTGAGCCTGAGAAGGAGCCAGAATTTACCAATGTACATTGCCAAAGAGCCACAGTAATGTGTCCGCGTCCCCTGCCCCCATCAGCTCCCTGCCCCCGCTCCCAGCACCCCCTGCCCACTGGCAACCCCACCGATCAGCACCGCCTCCTCCCTCCCCACACCTCCCGATCAGCTGTTCCTTGGCATGCAGGAGGCTCGGGTGGGGGGAAGGAGCGAGGGCATGGCAGGCTCAGGGGAGGGGGTGGGAAGTGGTGGAGTGGGGACAGGGCCTGTAGCAGAGCCAGGGATTGAGCAGTGAGCACCCTCCCCCCACCCCCCAGCACATTGAAAAGTTGGTGCCTGTAGCTCCAGCCACGGAGTCGGTGCCTATACAAGGAGCTGCATGTTAACTTCTGAAGAGCCGCATGTAGCTCCAGAGCCACAGGTTGGCCACCCCGATCTAATGCCTCATCTGAAGAGTGCATTACTGGCCAAAAGAGAGTAAGTGTGAGTGACTATAAGAATTTGAATTCTGAAATGTCTCTCATCTGGAAGGGAAAACATAAATGAGAAAATCATGTTTTAAGTTGCCTTGCCTTTTTAAGAGAAAATCATGTATCAACTTCTAAAACTCTAACACTGAATACATTTAGTTCCACATGATACACCAGATGGAAATTTCACTTAAGGAAATCATTCCATTTACTGGAGAAATTTCTCCAACTGAGAACTCAATTTTATTTTAATGGTTCAGAATTGAATGTTAATTAAAGGAAGATGGGGCCAAAATCTTGAGAAAGGGGGATGCTACATTTATAAAGCCAGTCTTCAGCTGCTGTACAATGTTGTTCCCAATTACTGCTAAGCATCATCACTGGATTTTCTAAAGGTTGGTATTTTGTTCAAGTTCACTGTACTTCGATGTGCACTATATAAAAATTTAAAATTTCTGCTTGTTTAAATAAATGAATAATTGTTCTAACTTATTCAGTGTATCTTTTAAATCATGTTGTATTTCACTTCCTGGTCACTAGTGTTCAGTATCCAACCAAATTGTTCCCAATGCAATGAAATTCAGGATACCTTTGACCAAACGTAAGATTCTCAACAGTAACCCCTCAATTAGAGCTGAAGCCATAAGTGAGAGTAGAACTTGTCTATAAGTGATTGAAAGTTAAAACCTGCAAAAGGCTGACTGCTGTATGTGACAGCGAGATTTTCACATTCATTCTTAGAAATTTAATTATTTTTGCTTCATCTTTCTCTCAAAAGCATAGGCACCGACTCCGTGGGTGCTCCAGCCCTGGAGCACCCACGGGGAAAAATTGGTAGGTGCTCAGCACCCACTGGCAGCTCCCCGCCAACCCTGGGGCCTACGCCCAGCTCCCCGCCAGCCCCGGGACCCACGCCCCCGCCCCCGATGCTGGGCGTCAGCCCCCACCGGCACCACCGGAAGTCAGCGCCTGTGCTCAAAAGTATTCACCATTGGACAGAGATCAGACATGGAAAATTTTAGCCCAGTAAGTGAAACTTTTGGATCATTTAGAAAGACGGATTGAAAACAGTTATACTAATAACACTTTGGCTATTTTAACTATAGCTATCTCTAATGCTCCAGCTCTAAGATAGAAAGGGACACAAACTTCATGGTACTATTTTTAATACTACATATTTTTAGGTATTTATTTTTCTTTTCGTGTCATACAGAGGGGTCTAGAAATATTAAATTTGCTCTGCTTATTGCATTCTCTCTCACAAGGTGACACTCCTGTGACATCTCTCAGATGTGACTTCTTTGAGACTTTCTTCACAACTGATAGAGTTAAATAAAATCAAAGCAGTTTACAAGCGGTTTCCTTTTAAAAAATATCCATATACATAAATAATCTTATGCCATAATGATGGTCTGATTCATTTTGTTGAAGAATCAGCATTCTAATTTTTAAAATCCTTTATTTCTAAGCTGCCAGGTGGCATCTTTTATGTATTTGTACAAAATATGTTGCTAATCAATGGATACCAGGAACATTTGGTCAAACAAGATACATTTTTATGTTCTACAATGGAACAGCATTTTCAATTTTCCCAAAACTTTTGCATATATAACTATATATTTCATTTGATTTTTGCCTTTTCCTGTTCAATGAAGCCTGGTTGTAACACATCCATGTTTCTAACTTTTTGGTAACAGGTCAGATGAGAGTTCTTTCCTGTGCTTGACTTTCTCCTACACTTCTAAAACGTCCACTGCTTCAGAGTACAGCCCATGAAATGCCCATCTGTACTCCTGAAAGTTTTCTCTGACTATAAATAAACTTTGTCCTAACCAATACAAATATCCACAGTTGGACTGGTTTGGCTTAACACAACCATTTTTGCCTCTTTAAAAGGAGAGTAATTGTGTATAGTGCGCACACACTTGTTAAATTTGAGTACAAGGTTAAGAATAAAAATTCCTACAAAGAATACTGTATTTAGCACAAACCCTATTCAAAGCCAGGATGTTCAAAGTTAAGGTTAAAGATATAATACCCCAACTATCTGAAAGTATGAACGTTCACGGTTAAAGTACCCAAACTAATTTGTAACTGCTCCCTCAACAATTACTTTCCTGTTTTTGTTTTTTTAAGTGGCTTTGCAAGATGTCTGGTTTTTGAGGAAACGTTTCTGAGAATTATAAGAATTCATCTACCTAAAGGCTTAAATTTTGAACAGCCATGGAATTTGTACAGCTAGCAAATGAAATGGAATAGTGAACTGTGCTCCACAGACCTTTGGTCTATAACTGGTTTCATGTTTCCATTGATGTCAGATCTGTCTCTAATAGCACTTGCATTTTTGGTACTTGGAATCATTGGGCTTTATCCTAAGAGGTGCTGAACGCCTTCAATCCACACAAGACTCAGCATTTAAAGGGGGAATGGGAAATAGTTGCTTTAATATGTTGTTTGTTGAACCAGGAATTTGTAAAGCAGGTTTTTTCCTATGGAACGTATATAATTGTAAAAAAGGCTAGAGTTGTCAGCTCTAGTAAATGTATGACTAAGAGGATGATGATATGGTGTTCATGGTCATTGATAATATGAAACTGTAATGGATACATAAGGTAGCTTGATTTTCTCAGAACATTGCTGCAGGGACAGTTACATTAGTTTGGGGACCTTAGCTGTGAATGTTCCTACTTTTCAATGTTTGAGTTTCTTAAGTATAGCCTTAAGTCTGGCTTCCATCTTTTTTAATTTTGGGGTGAGGGGTGGGTTTGGTTTGTTGGAGGTTTGGGGGTGTGTGTGTGTTTCTTTGGGATTGTGTGTTGCTACCTACAACTTCTGCAGGGATTTTTAATCCTCAAATTACCGATATCTCCCTCAATTCACTCCTACACTCTGTTTCACCAATTAAACTCATTCCTATCATTCTCCCCCATTCAGTCCTGCAAGTCCAACCCATCTCCACTCATTTTGCCCATCTCTACTCCTGTGCCTCTACCACAAGTACTAATTTGTAATGTCAGTTTTAATGTCCTTTATCTGAAAGAGGTGAAATCTAACTTTCTCGTGTGTGCTTTGACTCAAGGCTAATAGTATGTGACAAACCTCCACCCTTCAGGTGAAAAAATGATAAGCATAAACCAAAACCATAAATTGGCCACCACCAACCCACTGGATTCCAGTCTCACTGGCTTTTCCAGCTCATCATTTGAAAGTGCTTATTTTATTGCTCACCATTCTTTTTCTGTTACTTATTTAATTCCTGTGTTTTTGTATTTTGTTTAAGCCTTCTGCTTTTCAGTGAAGGCAATCTAATATTCTCAGCATCTGGCCTGTGTCCCAAACTTTTGCTTCCAGGTTTCATGAAGGACTTCAAGGGTCCCCAGAGAGACTATTTCATTATTTTTGTTTTGAAGTAGACATAGGCCCTGATCCTGCAAGTTACTCTACTAACAGAACTCTGTGAGATTGCAAGAGTCCACCTGCATGGAAAAATGAAGAGTCCTTGTGGCACCTTAGAGACTAATTAATTTATTTGGGCATAAGCTTTCATGGGCTAGAACCCACTTCATCAGATGCATGGAGTGAAAAATACAGTAGGCAGGTATAAATATACAGCACATGAAAAGATGGGAGTTGCCTTACCAACTCTCAGAACCATGACCTTCCTGTGTTATAAAAATACTGACATTGAGTCATTCTTAAACTTATCGCTGTTCTAGCACAACTGCAGGCTTTCCCAGAGCTACCTTTTTTTTTTTTTTTTTTTTTTTTTAAAGCGGATTCTCTATGTCCTTCATCACCATAGCAGCTGAGCACCTCACAAACATTTATGGCCAAGATTTTCCAAAATAGGTGTCAAGTGTTAAACTCTACAATCCATAATTAGGCACTGTGGCAGGGCAGGGGTAAAATCCCCCTTTAAAGCCCTGCCAAACTGCTGGCTGCGGCCTGCTCCCTGGCCAGGTGTAAGGCTGCAGGTATTCAGCAGGCGGCCCAGCTGCAAGCCCTAAGGAGGGCCAGCTCAGAGGAACAGGCTGAGCAAAGTGCTGGCAGCTGGGCTGAGTCAGGAGGGCTATAAAGCCCAGGGCAAACCACAGTGAGGGGGTTAGCTTGGGAGGAGACAGGAAGGTGGTTTAGCTGTCTCCTTACAGTAGAGGGAAGCCTCAAAGGGCTAGGAGACCCTGGGGAGGGTGTGTGGGGCACTAACTGTTGGGGGATCTGGGAACTGCACAAGCACTATAAATAAAGACACTTGGGTGAACCGGCAACAGCAGGTGTTGGGACTCTTCATTGCACCAGCCCAAACACAGGGCACAGGGATGAGAGGGAGAAACTTGCACGGACCCTGTGACTGGCACCTAAGAAAGTTGCATGGTATTTCCAAAGTGCTGAGCACTGGACATTTCTCATTAACTAATTAATTTACCCCCAATGGTGTTATAAAGTTAGGGGGAAGTATCTCCATTTTATAGATGTGGAACTGAGGCATGTAGGATATCCAGTCCCTTCACTTTTGGAAAGTGTTACCCATAGAGAGTAAGTGACTTGCTTAAGGTCACACAGGCAGCATATTGCAAAGCAGGGAATCTTGCACAGTTGTTCTGAGTTCAATGTCTTCGCCACAGACTGGAGAAAAAACCTCCACTTGTCAAGTTTTCAACTGTTTTAGATTCAAAGCCATTCTAATTCTCTCTTACAACTAGCTAAAAACTTTTAATAGGGAAGACTACATCTCCTGGCTCCTTCCCCTTATCTGATGTCCTGCAACATTCCTGTGGTAACCACAGCAATTGCTTACTTTAAAAAGTAATAGTAGTTCACCTCCTTCTCTCATAGCTTTACTTCCTCTCTTTCTCTCTCTCTCTCTCTCTCTCTCTCACACACACACACACGCTTCTCCATTCATTGCATGTGCTTTTCTGCCATCTGGTATCCTTCACACTCAGCCATGTTTTCCACCTGTCTTGTCTCCTGGCATCTGCTTCCTTACTGCCTGAACCTGTTTGGAGATCCTGGTTATGCTGCCCAGTTAGTTCATGGCTCCTGGACGTTCCTTTTCACCTGCCAGCTCTTGTCATGTTGACAAGGAATGGCAACAGCTGCAGGTGGCTGGCTAACTCCTGGTGGTGGGAGGGGGGACTACAATATCCCAACCTCCAGCAGGGCAGGGAGTGGCTCCCTTGCTGTTGGCAGGGACATCCTTCTTACAGCGCACTCCCCTACTGTTTGGAGGGAAGAGAGTGAACACTGCAAATCTTTCTATGTTTTTAATCTTGGGGCTCCCTGAAATGGGGGAAGGAGTATCTTTTAAGGGTGCAGGGGAGGGCACAGAAGCTGATCATGGAAAGGTAGAGGAAGTCTTGCTGCCTCTCTCCCTGGAGAAGGGGTTAGAAATATTGTCACTGATCTGCCTCAATGTGTAAGGTGAATATGTTGGAATTTTTATTGGGGGGAGAGCGGCAAGGGAAACCAGATGAATCATAGATATGGGGTGGGGGGAGTTGGATTATTTGATCAAAATTTGCCATGACTAAGTTCTGAATTTTGCTACCCTATTAATTATTCCTTGCTCCTTGCACAACCCGGCAGCAGGCTTCCCCTCACTCTTATGCATAGGCTGATTACTAGGGCTGGTTGAAATCATTTTTATTTTTAAACAAAAAATACCTTTTTGAATTATACAGGAAAAAATTTGTAAACTTTCCTGATATTTTCATATATTTGATTAAACAACTCTAAAAAATTTCATTTAAATCAGTTGGAATCATTTTGAATGGCTTAGTCAATTCACTGATTTTTGTTTGTTTTTTGTTTGGCACAAAAGATTTCTCCTCTTTTTTGTAAGAACATAAGAAGGGCCCTACTGGGTCAGACCAAAGGTCCATCTAGCCCAGTATCCTGTCTTCCAACAGTTTCCAGTGCCAGGTGCTCCAGAGGGAATGAACAGAACAGGCAATCATCAAGTGATCCATCCCCTGTGGCTCATTCCCAGCTTCTGGCAAACAGAGGCTAGGGACACCATTCCTGCCCATCCTGCATAATAGCCATTGATGGACCTATCCTCCATGAATTTGCCTAGGTCTTTTTTGAACCTGTTATAGTCTTGGTCTTCACAACATCCTCTGGCCAGGAGTTCCACAGGTTGACTGTGTGTTGTGTGAAGAAATACTTCCATTTATTTGTTTTAAACCTGCTGCCTATTAATTTCATTTGGTAACCCCTAGCTCTTGTGTTATGAGAAGTAGTAAACAACATTTCCTTATTTACTTTCTCCACACCAGTCATGATTTTATAGACCTCAATCATATCCCCTTTTAGTTGTCTCTTTTCCAAGCTGAAAAGTCCCAGTCTTATTAATCTCTCCTCACATGGAGGCCGTTCCATACGCCTAATAATTTTCATTGCCCTTTTCTGAACCTTTTCCAATTCCAATATATCTGTTTTGAGATGGGGCGACCACGTCTGCACACAGTATTCAAGATGTGGGCGTACCATGGATTTATATAGAGGCAAGATATTTTCTGTCCTATTATCTATCCCTTTCTTAATTATTCGCAGCATTCTGTTCACTTTTTTGACTGCCACTGCACATTGAGTGGATGTTTTCAAAGATCTTTCTTGAGTGGTAGCAGCTAGTTTAGACCCCATCATTTTATATGTATAGTTGGGATTATGCTTTCCAGTGTGCATTACTTTCCATTTATCAACATTAAATTTCATCTGCCATTTTGTTGCCCGGTCTCCCAGTTTTGAGAGATCCTTTTGTAGTTCTTCGCAGTCTGCCTGGGTCTTAACTATCTTTAGTAATTTTGTATCATCTGCACATTTTGCCACCTCACTGTTAACCTCTTTTTCCAGATCATTTATGAATATGTTGAATAGGACTGGTCCCAGAACAGACCCCTGGGGGACACCACTATTTACCTCTCTTCATTCTGAAAACTGACCATTTATACCTACCCTTTGTTTCCTATCTTTTAACCAGTTACCAAACCATGAGAGCACCTTCCCTCTTATACCTTGGCAGCTTACTTTGCATAAGAGCCTTTGCTTAGGGACCTTGTCAAAGGCTTTCTGAAAATCTAAGTACACTATATCCACTGGGAGGGGGCGGATAAGGGGCGGGAGCAGGCTGTTGGTGGGAGGGGGGGGCCTCCATACAGTTTTGCAACCCAAAGGCCACAAAAGTTTGCCCACCCCTGCGCTAGACAGTCTTTAAGCTTGCTCAGGCTCAAGCGTGAGGGCGAACATGCGACTCCTGCCTGCGCTCGTTCCCGGTGTGCGAGGCCGGCCCCAGCCCCGTCTCCACTTCTAGACTGAAACCGAAAGCGCTGAGACTGGAGCCAAGCGCGGGCAGCGCGCCACGGCCGGACGCGGACGCACGGGGTGGAGGGGGGGGGACGCGCCCATCACCGCTTCACCCTGCAGCCCAGCCGCCAGGGTGTGCCGGCGGCCGAGCGGACTTTGCCACCGCGGTTGCCCAGCGGCCGCTCCCCACCCCCGGCGTGGCGCCGTCTCCTGGCGGTGCCGGAAGCTCCGCTCCCAGCCTCCCCCGAGCGCCGCAGGGGCGCCCGGCTCTTACCACGTGTGACTCGTCCCGCCCCCAGGGCGTGCCGGCCCGGGCGCCCAGGTGCGGCGAGTTTGCGCTTCCCCCGCCCGGGGCGCGGCCGGGCTCTTGCCGGAGCAGGTGCAGGGGGCCGACGGGAGCGCCGCGGAGAAGTCCCGCTGCCCGGGAAGATGCGGCTGGGCTGGAGCAGTGAGTAGGCGCCGCGCACAGGAGGGAGCGTGAGCTAGCGGGCTGCCCGGCTGGGGGCTGCGGGGAAGGGGTGGCGGGCGTCTGCCCCGGCCCGCCGGCCCGCTTGCTTCTCCTGGGGGTGGGGCGGGCAGCCGCCGGCGGGCTGGTCCCCGCTCCCTGCGGCGCCCTTGCAGGGGTGTCTCGCCGGCCGCCAGAGCTCGGGGCTCAGCCTCCTGCTCCCCTCGGCCCGGGCGGGGTGCTTGGCAGCCCGGCACTGGCTGGCCCTCGGCCCCGCTGCCCTCGCTCTCCCGGGCCCTCCCAACAGGAGAACAAGCCTGTTGCTGCTTCCTGATGTTTGTCCCCATGATCACTTCCGGGAGGTGCTTGGGACATTAGACGTGTTGGGGCTTCTCAGCCCCTCTCCTATCCCTCCCTCTCTTTGCACTTCTCCTGGACTTCTACCCTCTCCCCAGCCACACTGGCACGGGCTCTCGGCAACGTCTGGCCACCTCTACGCTTCCAAGTTTAATTAGCTAGTACAGCCGCCCTTTAGGGTGACCAGATAGAAAGTGTGAACAATGAGGAGTGGGGGTATTAGGCGCCTATTTAAGAAAAAGCCTCAAATCGGGACATCTAGTCACCCTACCGCCCTTTCGCCCATGCACGTGTCAGCACTAGTGTACTACTCACGTCGATGTAAAATGTAGTGCACCACAGCTAGGTAATTACCCTCTGACTCACTGCCTTGTGGATCATTTACACAGTGTTCTGTGGGATACCAGCGATTTGCTTGGGGATTTGGGGGAGCTAGGGATCATATTCCCACTATACCACTTTCTACACCCCATAAGACTGTCCACATCCCATCATTTCTGCACTTTAAAAAAAAAACCAAAAAAACCTCCCACTCTCCCTTATGTCCCCACCATTGCCCTAACAGACATGGACCCTGCAAGAGCTCAGCACATTGTTCATGAGTGTTGCTGATATGGGACATACAATTCTCCTGTGTTTGCAGCGCTCAAAGGGATAGTGATGATGGGGAGAAGTTCTATCGCAATAACTGGATGCTGATGGGTGTAGCAAAAAAAAAAAGCCCGGTTGCCGCTGGCATTCACAGAGCAGCTCCACACAACAATCTCTGCATCCGGGCTCAAGAAATGAGAACTGATTGGTGGAATACATCATAATGCAGATTTGAGACAACTATCGGAGGTTGTAGAACTTTTAGGTTCGAAAGGCCGTATTCCTGGATCTGTGTGCTGAGCTTGCACCAGACAGTCCCAGGACACCAAGATGAGAGCTGCATTGACAGCTGAGAAGCGAGTAGCAGTTGTGCTGTGGAAGGTTGCAACACCAGATTGCTTTCAGTCAGTGGAATTGGAAAATTCACAGAGGGGGCCATTGTTGTCCAAGGGAGTAGGGCTGTTAAGTATCTCCGGCTACATGGGACTGTGACTCTTGATAAAGTACAAGAAGTAGTGGATGGATTCATATCAGTGAGGTTCCAGAACTCAGGTGGATTGCTAGCACGCACATCCCTCTTCTGGCTCTAACCCATTTTGCCACCAAGTGTATCAACAGAGAGGGATATTTTTTTCATGGTTATATAACTGCTAGTGAATCACTGGTGATCTGAGTTACTGATATCAAGGTAGACTGGTTGGGGAAGGTGCATGATGTTTGCATGTTTAAGAACGTGTGATTTTTTTAAAAAAAACGGCAAGAAGGGACATTTTCCCCATCGGGCAGATTACCACAGGTGATATTGAAATGCTGATATTGATCCTGGGGGGGATACAGCCTACCCCTTGCTCCTCTGGCTCATGAAGCTGTACACTGGTCACCTTGGCAGCATCAAGGAAAGATTCAACTACCATCTCAACAGGTGCAGAATGACTATTGAATATGCTTTTGGCAAATTGAATGGACACTAGTATGGCTTATTCAGTAGACTGGATCTCAGAGAGGAGAAATATCCTCCTAGTTATAGCTGCATGGTGTGTAATGCATAATATCTGTGAGGCAAAGGGCTAAAAGCTGCCATCAGGATGAAGGGTTCAGATGGACATGCTGTCTGCGGAATTTGAACAGCAAGAGGCAAGGGCTATTGGAACAGCCAACTGTAGAGCTATGCAGCTGAGGGAGATCTTAAAAGGCCAGTTTAACAGTCACCCACAGTGGTGTTGTCTAGGGTGTTCTTACTATGGGCGGGGCTTTGCTTCCCCTGTAATTCCCCGTGTAAACTAATAAAGATACTGAGTCTCCAAAAATAGAACTTCAATATGTGCAAAGAAGCAGAGAACAAAGTTAAAGTGCAAACAAACACAAAGTAAAAAAATCTTTTACCCACACTGTGACTTTGAAATCCCAAGTGAAAACAGCTAGGGCAGGGAACCTTTATGTCCATGTATCTGAAACCTGCGACAATGTTGCTACATATACACTACCCTGGGATTTTTCACAGGTACCGGTGTATGTGTAGCTATTCTCCTTGGTTTTCAGTGTGGAGTAATAGGCATAAGGATGTACACCATGGTGCCAGGTGGTGTGGGGGTGTAGTGAGTAGCGACTAGTTTTAAAAGAGGAGGAAGGGTGGGGGAAGGAGAGAGATGAGCGCACACTGGAAAAATTAACAAGCTTGCAGTTATGTAAGTAAACCATAAGAATGTGATAACTGAGTCCTTTATCGATTAACGAATTGTCTTCTGTTCTTTTGTATCTTTTTTTAGGCACCAATACACTTTGACTAATTTTTTTGCTCTTTCAGCACCAAGTCTATTACAGAGTTTGACCAAACCAATAATTAAAAAAATAATAACCCCCCCCCCCCCCCCCAACTGAACAATGAGAAACACGTTGAAACACTTGACTGATGCTTGAAACAAGAAACACTTGACTGATGCTCAACTGGGTGGACAGGACTGCAGAGCCTTTGCTATTTTTTTAAGTTCTAAAATCAATTCTTTTTTCTGTGATTTTTAGTTCTAAAAATTTCAACAATTTTGATGCAAAAAGATATGACTCAACATCCTTCACAAATATAGGCTTGTGGTAGAAACCTGGATCTTTAACTTTTACATTCCATCAGAAACTTTCACCTTTTTTTCTGGCTTGACCTTTGTATTTTGGCTCAGTAACAGGTTCTCTGAATTGTTTTCAATTTGGTCCTTGTGTTGTTCCATTTCTTAGTTAATTAGATCAGACCAAATTTTCACTGAGACTACAGTGATTTTGTAATCTATTGAGCCTCTCTGAGTAGGTCTTACTTCTGTGAACTATGTAGATTCCCCCTAGCTCAACAGCTTTGGGCTTGCAAGGCTCATGTTAATACTCTACAAATAGCTGTGTAGACAGTGCTTTAAAGTTGCGACTTTGGCTTTGGAGCCTCCTTTCTGAGGCACAACTTTAAAGCACTGTCTACACAGCTATTTTAGAGCACTAGCCCAAGTCTGTCGACCTGGACTGGGAGACTCACTTCTGCAACTGTGTAGACATACCCTCTGAAGCCTCGAAGTTTGCTTTTGTAATTTTAGTGCCATGTGAAAAATGTGCTTTTTTTTTTTTCTAATTGAAGGCCTTATCCTATATATGCAAATTCTAACATTATTTATGGTAGCTGGATGCAGCTATGGAGAGAGAAACTTTTTGAGAATTCTACCATATGTCTTGGAGAAACTGGGACATTAAGTCCCCTTTTTTCAACCAAAATGAATCTGATGGTGGTTGCAGAAGAACTTTTGAATGCATTTTAGAACTGTTAGGTATTCCTTCTTCCTCAATGAGGTTCAAATACTGTGGTGAACACTCATATCAGAAATTAAGGATGAATCCACCTGAGACATTCTCTTATCTTTTTTCAGTTTACTTTTATTGCCAGCGCCAATGGCAAAAACTTCCTCTGGATATTTCTCTTTATATTCTTGGTTGGTCTCTTCAGCAGCTTGGACACAATATTCTTTTTTCTATTTAGAAGTAAACTCAGTAGCATTAATTAGGAGTAGAGTTTTCTAAGGAAGGCTGCTTATAACTGTTGTAGGGTCATTTTTCATGTTTCATCATGTTTCCTTAATATCAACGCTGATCCTGTTAGTTCTTCCTTTACTGTTTCCTCTATTTCCATTGGAGTACTTAACTCTGCAGTGAAGACATAGCCTTAACTTGAGTTATTTAAAGTTACATCTCTTGAGCTAGACTAACTTGAGTGAATGTGGACGCACTTTGGGCTTGTCTTCACTGCAAAGTTAACTCAACATGGAACTTGTGTTGTGCCGAACTTGAGTCCCTCGTCCACACAGACAAACTCTGAACTTGAATGTGGTTGTTCTTTTAACCCTTGTTGGCTGTCCCATTGGAGGGTATAGGCTAATGCTTGAGTTAGCACAACTCATCAGCTACTAACTTGTGTCCACGCTACAGAGTGGTCTTGTTATCTCCCTTCAAATGCTGCTAGTCTTCCAGCACTTTCCCACAATTCCTCCCATGTGCCCAGGAAATATAGAAAAGTCCTCCCACAATTCACTGGGAAAGAATTCATGGAGCAACTCAGCTAACTGCAACACTAAAAACCCTGGGATATACTCCCAGAAGTCTTAGGCTATGTCACTACTGACAAAAATGGTGTGCTTTTACCACAGGATAACTATGTTGGCTATACTGCTGTAAAATCCTAGTGGAGATAAGGCACTACTTCTATTGAAAAGTAAACTAGGTGAGGTCAACTACAGACAGGAATATAGTGCTGGCCTCACCTAGGTATCTCTTGATAAACAATATAAGCGTTTTGTCTATACTTAGGATTTTACAGTGGGATAACTGTTGTCTGTTATCTAGCTGTAAACAAACAACAAACCCCACCATCCCGCACACGAGTGAGTACTGTACCTGTGTGGACAAATTAGCTCAGTGTTACGTGTTACTTTGCTGTGCTGCTGCTCCCGGTAGGGCTAGGCTAGCTCAAGAGGAATACTCAACCGTAGAAAACTTGAGTTAATTTTTCAATGGAGACCATCACTAACTGTGGGTCTGTCCGTTGAAATTTGTCTGGAGGAGTATACCCAAGGCTAAGTGTATCAATTATTTCTTTAAAATGCTTATTTTGTACTTCATTGAAGGTAATGCGTAAAGGAAGGTTGCAAGTTTTTTTGTTTTTGTTTTAATCAAGTGGAAAACTTTGCTTTTCAGATTGGTTTTTAATGGCATAAATACTGATTGACCTTTTGCTTTTCTTTGGATGCTGAAAATGATCAAAAGACTTCTCTTGAATTAAGCTAATGTTAAAAAGCTTGATAAGCCTGTAACAAGGGTCTTAACAGAACAGCATGGGTATTTTTTTATGATCATGAAAATCTCTCACATGATCACCAAACTCATCAAAGTTCTGCTCATTCACTGACAATTATATTCAGTGTTACATTTGATCTGCAAAAGGTAAAAGAAACTGAGTTTCTGCACTTTTTTGAGGGTGACCACGAATCCTGTTTAGATTGCTGCTTAGCAGCTCTTGACATTGTTCACATTTTACTTTAGAAGAATCCTCTGTTTTCATTACTTAAATCCGTTCAATTGTTTTTCTACCACTCCCTTCAACTTCAGACATGCTTAATCAGATAAATTGCTAGGGTTTAGCAATGGGTAAATGCTAAATAGAGCTAGCCAAAATGTACTAAAACTTGACTCAATTTTTCAATGCAATTTTTTTATTGGAAGTGTCAAATTTTGAACCCCAAAAATGTAATTTTTGACACATTTTGCAAAACTTACATCCTGTTTTCAACTAGCTCTAATACAAAGCACTCATTTGCAATATCTCCATCTCGAGCATAGACCATGCTCAGTTGTTAAAAACCTGTATAAATTGGATACTAATTAGAGCTGGTCAAAAATTTTCCAGCAAAATCTTTTTCCATCAGAAAATACCATTTTGTTGCAATCAAAACTCACCTCAGCAATGTGTCAATGTTGATGAAATTTCATTTAAAAAAAAAAATCAAAATGAATCGTTCCGATACAGTCAAAATGTTCTTTTTGACTTCTGTGGACTGGGACATAATGTTTCACCTAACCTGAAATTGTTTTTGTTTTTTGTTTTGTTTTTACAAATTCCATTTTGCGGGAATTTTTTGAAATTTCCACTGTGACAGGGCAGGGCCAGATAACTGTAGGAAAGTAGTGAGAAACAGGTTTGTTAGCCCCAGGCTAAACAAATCCCTGTTACCATGGTAACCAGATGGCAGTTGCTCCAGGTTTATCAAGACACCTGGGGCCAATCTAGAAAGCAGTGGAGACAGCTAGGTTGATTGGGACACCTGAAGCCAAACAAGGATTGGCTGGAACTAGTTAAAAGCCTCCCAATTAGTCAGTTAGAGGTGTGTGTCAGGAGCTGTAGGAGGAAGCCGTGCTGCTGGAAAAACTGGGCAGGACAAACCCTATCAGGCACAAGGAAGGAGGCCCTGAGATAAGGGTGAAGTAGATGTTGAGCAAGTGGGGGCTGCTGTGGGGAAGTGGCCCAGGGAATTGTACTTGTCCTGATTCAAAAAGTCAGCTACAAATAGCTGCTACTATTAGGGTCTCTGGGCTGGAGCCCGGAGAAGAGTGCGGGCCCCACCTGCCCCCACTCTCCCCAATTAATCACCGAGACTGTGAGACAATAAAGACTGTGTGAGGGAGGGTTGCTTCTTCCCACCTCCCTTGCTGGCTTGTGATGAAAATGGCTCAGTAGGCTGTGACCCTTGCCTCTAGAGAGAAAAGGGCTACATGGAGGGACACAGTGAGCCTCTGAGGCTAGCGTAATCCACCTGGAATTCAGCATTTCAGAATTTGACTTGAAACAGAAATGTTGGGTCCTAGTGCTAATGTTTTTAAACAGCACTTAAATAAATCATGTTAACTTGCATCATTTTAAACTCAACCCACCTACCCCTCCAGCATAGACGGGGCCTATCTTGCTGGGATTGTGCTAAAGCAGAGGGAATTTGTGAACTTCTTGCTCAGGAATTTCATTTGGGAACCACCCATATATCCCATATTTATTCCTGAGAAAGGAAACTTAAAAATAAACAGGAGAATCTCAAATTTGATATTCAGTCCTCATTTTCTTGTCTGAACTGCTGAGTATTGTAAAAAAGCTGCCATGTTTTCCCTGCCCCTTCCCCACCTTCCAGCCCCCCCAAAAGGCTGCATTTCATTGATGGTCGAAGTAGTTCCTTAATGAACACAATGTACATACTCACAATATGAAGCACTTGGGTCACTTTGGGTTGAAAGATGCAATAGAAATGTGATATTTTATTAACATGGGGGTAGGGTGTATGACCCTTATCTCCAGGTCCAGGTATACATTTTTATTTCTGGAGAAGGGGTAGCCAAGTGTCTGGTACAATGTGACTGTATTTATCAGCTTCACTCCCAAAAACATAGCAAATACACATCTGTCTCCTTGCCCATATAGACACTACTATAGCTTCTACAATAGTAGTGGAAATTATAGTATAATTGAGAGAGGCTGGACTAGTGACTGCTGTCACTCCGTATCTCTCTGCGGGCTTATGGGCCTCCAGATATGTGCAAATCTAGATTTCACAACTCCATCCTCAATCTGAACCCCAAGTCCATTTACATATCTGCCTATTCAGACCTAGCTTAGTCTCCTCCTGTATTTTAAAAGGATATGAAGAGCCCCCTGCAAGCTATCTGTAGGGTAGGGTTTTAAACCGTTACCTATCACCGTAGCATCTGGGTGCCGCCCATCTAAAATGGATAGCAATAGCCAAGTCTCTAGATGATTTAATGGAATCTCTGGCATGTCTCCTTTTCCAGCGTCAAACCTCTGTTTGGGGATAGAGTGGGGTTTTTGTTGTTAGACCTTTTTTTTTTTTTTTTTTTAGGGGTGGAAGGGGTTGTCATTGTTGAATGCCACGCTCACTCTGTCTGCAGCCCCACCAAAGATCTCAAATGGTGTGGAATGCCTGTGCATCAGGACTGAATTTCATGCTCTCAAAGTAGTGTATTTGTGTAGCGGCGCCATAGAAGATGCTATATTTTTAGTAGCCCTGTGTAGACTTCTTATCACATGCTGCCTTTTTTCGCATTAAATAATGGATTTGTTGTTTCTTATCAGACCTTGCGAAGTTATCAGGACTTATGGTAGCATCAGTGTGTGCTTGGTATTTGGGATACCTGTTTGCAGATATTGTACCTGAAGATTCGCTATCATCAGCTATCGAAAATCTTCAGAGCATTGGAGAGAAACCAGTACTTAAGGGTATGTGTTCACATTACTTTTTTTCTGCTAATATGCAGTATATTATAAGTGAAGCACAGTGTTTGTAACTTAACCTGCAAATGGGTTGTTAGTTAATGAATGATTGGTTATGTGCTGTTCTCCTAAGAATGAATGAGCAGATTGTATAATAAGTAGGGCTGTCGATTAACTCAAAAAAACTATGATTAAAAAAATTAATCATGATTAAGCACAGTTTTAATTGCACTCTTAAACAATAGAATATCAATTGAAATTTATTAAATATTTTTGGATGTTTTCTACATTTTCAAATGTATTTATTTCAGTTACAACACAGAATATAAAGTGTACAGTGCTCACTTTATATTTTTTATTACAAATATTTTCACTGGAAAAATGATAAAAGAAGTAGTAATTTTTAATTCACATCATACAAGTACTTTAGTGCAATCTCTTTATTCTGAAAGTGGAACTTACAAATGTAGATTTGTTTTGTTTTTGAGTGCAGTTATGTAACAAAACAATGTAAAACTTTAGAGCCTACAAGACCATTCAGTCCTACTTCTTGTTCAGCCAATCACTAAGGCCTGGTCTACACTAGGACTTTATGTCGAATTTAGCAGCGTTAACTCGATTTTACCCTGCACCCGTCCACATTACGAAGCTATTTATTTCGACATAAACGGCTCTGTAATTCGATTTCTGTACTCCTCCCCGACGAGGGGAGTAGCGCTAAATTCAACATGGCCATGTCGAATTCGTGTTACTGTGGACGGAATTCGACGCTAATAGCTCCGGGAGCTATCCCTCAGTGGACGGGATAGCTCAGTGGTTTGAGCATTGGCCTGTTAAACCCAGGGTTGTGAGTTCAATCCTTGAGGGGGCCATTTAGGGATCTGGGGTAAAAAATTGGGGATTGGTCCTGCTTTGAGCAGGGGGTTGGACTAGATGACCTCCTAAGGTCCCTTCCAACCCTGATATTCTATGATTCTATGACGCTCTGGACAACAATCCGTACTCGGATGCTCTGACCTGCCACTCAGGAAAAGCCCCGGGAAAATTTGAATTCCTTTTCCTGTCTGGCCAGTTTGAATCTCATTTCCTGTTTGGACATCGTGGCCAGCTCAGCAACACTGGCAATGATGCAGAGCTCTCCAGCAGAGATGACCATGCAATTGCAGAATAGAAAGAGGGCCCCAGCATGGACTGATCGGGAAGTCTTGGACCTGATTGCTGTGTGGGGCGATGAGTCCATGCTTTCAGAGCTGCGATCGAAAAGACGGAATGCGAAGATCTACGAGAAGATCTCAAAAGCCATGACAGAGAGAGGATACAGCCGGGATGCAACGCAGTGCCGCGTGAAAATCAAGGAGCTGCGACAGGCGTACCAGAAGACCAAAGAGTCCAACGGGCACTCCGGATCGCAGCCACACACATGCCGTTTTTACGAGGCACTGCATGCTATGCTCTGGTGGTGCTGCCACCACTACACCACTAGTGTCCGTGGACTCCGACGATGGGGTCTTATCTACGGCCATGTCGTCTGAAGTTTTTGCGGACGGTGAAGAAGAGGAAGGAGAGGAGGAGGAGGAGGCAGTCGACAGCGCTTTCACCGCTGATTTCCCCGACAGCCAGGATCTGTTCATCACCCTCACTGAGATCCCCTACGAACCCTCCCAAGGCAGCATCCCTGACCAGGAACCAGGCGAAGGATCAGCAGGTCAGTGTTTTAAACATTTATTTGGAATAGAATAGGCATGGTGTGTTCTTAATTGGCCATAGGCGCTTTAGTTTTGAGTCGTTTCCAGTGCAACTACTCGAAAAGTCTGTCAATATGTATGGGGATAGAGGAGAAATCCCCATCGGAGATCTCCGCGAAGCTCTCCTGTAGGTACAGTGAAAGCTTTTGCATCAGGTTCCCAGGGAGAGCGGCCTTATTGTCTCCTCCACGGTAGGATACTTTCCCGCGCCATGCAAGCTGCAGGTACTCTGGTATCATTGCCTTGCATAGCATGGCTGCATACGGCCCCGGGGTTTGCTGGCATTCACACAGCATGCGGTCTTTCTCTGTCTCCGTAATCCTCATCAGAGTGATATCAGTCATGGTGCCCTGGTTTGAATGAGTGGTTTTTTTTAGTATAGTGACTTCTTGATTTTTCCTGTAAAGAACGACACCCGGCGGTTTCCAGCCACGCTGGGGGGCAGGAGCTGGGAGGCTAACCATTGAAACTTAGCGGTGCGCAGGCAGGGAGAGTTCCCGGGACCGGCCACGCGGAGGGGGGGAAAGGGTAGGCGAGCTGTTGTAGATGAGCGGTTTTGGCAGCAGCAGGAACTGGCCACCGCTAGGAACTGTGCTTGAAACATGGGAGTAGAGCATTGCTGTGAAGTAAGCTCTCAGCAGTCCAAAGGCAACGGCTTACCATGGTCTCCAGAGAGCCGATTTCCAGTGTCCAGCACTGCTTGTGGGATCTGTACACCAGGACCCCAGGCACTCAGTATAAAGACATAATATTTGACCTTGTAGTAAGTGCACATGTGATAGGTACTGTGCATGGTCTTATTCACAGGGAAAGAGTATAGGCATTGTTCGGGAAAAAGTATCTTTCTGAGGAATTCACTCCCTTTCTCCCATCCCACAGCTGCGAGTGTCTCCCTCCCTACCCGTGGATCACCCTCCCAGAGGCTTGCGCAGATCAGGCAGTGCAAAAAGAGAACCCGGGGCGACATGTTTTCAGAATTGATGGTCTGTTCCCGAAATGAGGCGGCACAGCGGAGAGAGGACGTCTCAAGGTCCGAGCGAGCAGTCAGCGAACGGGAGCAGAGGGCTGAAGCTCGCGAGGACAGGTGGCGGCAGGAAGACCAGCAGGCGACTCAAACGCTGCTGGGACTAATGAGGGAGCAAACGGACATGCTCCGGCGCCTGGTAGACATTCTCCAGGACAGGAGACAGGAGGAAAGAGCCCCTCTGCATGTTATTTCCAACCGCCCTCCCCCGCCACAAAGTCTAATTCCCCCCTCACCCAAAGTCACTAGAACGAGGGGAGGCAGGGGCCGTGGAAATAATCACTCCACCCCTGCGGACTGCTCCAGTAGCAGAAGGCTCTCATTCCCAAAACTTTAGATGGGTCCTTTCCTTCCTTCCAACCGCACCCCACCACAGTTCCCTGTCCAGGTTTCATCTCAAAACTATGCTCCCCTTAATAAAAATGTTTGTTCTGTACAGTGCTGTTTCCCTGACTTTCTTTCACAGGACGGTTTGATTTGGGGGAGGGGGTAAGGGGGTTAGTAATTTGAGACGACAGGCGCCTGTACCAGGGTACAGACAGGGGGAAAGGTTCAACAGAAAGTCACACTCACATTGCATTCACTAGGCACACTTGTCATTCTGGGAGGGGGTTTTCATGTTCTCGGGGTGGGGGGGTGGGGGGAGTTCTGTGACTTTCTGGTGGGGGAGGGTGGCTGCAGATCTTTTGCGGCCAGCAATAGCCTGCATGACAGATCCATGCAGCAGGGGTCTGTGGCCGCAATCCATGGCCAAAAAGTCACACAGGCCCCCCCACACAGAGTTGCGAATAGGAGGGGTTGCAGGCTCCCTTGAAACCAGCAGTCCAGCACTGCGGACTGCTCTGGGAGCAGGAGCCTGTCATTCCCCGAGTTTGGAAGCGTCCTTTCCAACACTCCACCCGCTCCCCAATCGCAGTATGCGTCCCAGGTTAAACCCTTAACCGAGAAATCATTAATAAAGACGGTTTTAATAAACAATGTTTCCTTTATTATACTTTTAAAGCATTGAATGAAGGGGGGGTAGGGAGTTGGTAATTGGAGAGGATAGGCAACAGAAACTGGGTAAAGAAACAGGGGCAGGTTCAGCTTCTGTTT
Source organism: Macrochelys suwanniensis (assembly GCA_033296515.1). Taxonomy (NCBI): domain Eukaryota; kingdom Metazoa; phylum Chordata; order Testudines; family Chelydridae; genus Macrochelys; species Macrochelys suwanniensis. Next base: position 155,095,183 of record CM065775.1, on the reverse strand, counting down.
AAACAAGCGTAACAGTCACTGGTTACCCTGGTCAGTCTGGAAGCTAGCTTTCAAAGCTTCCCGGATGCGCAGCGCGTCCCGCTGGGATCTTCTAATCGCCCGGGTGTCCGGCTGTGCGTAATCAGCAGCCAGGCGATTTGCCTCAACCTCCCACCCCGCCATAAACGTCTCCCCCTTGCTCTCACAGAGATTGTGGAGCACACAGCACGCTGCAATCACAATGGGGATATTTGTTTGGCTGAGATCGGAGCGAGTAAGTAAGCTTCTCCATCTCCCTTTCAGACGGCCAAAAGCACACTCCACCACCATTCTGCACTTGCTCAGCTGGTAGTTGAAGAGCTCCTTTTCAGTGTCCAGGGCTCCTGTGTATGGCTTCATGAGCCAGGGCATTAGCGGGTAGGCTGGGTCCCCGAGGATCGCTATAGGCATCTCCACATCCCCAACATTTATTTTGCGGTCCGGGAAGTAAACACCCTCCTGCAGCCGTCTAAACAGACCAGAGTTTTTGAAAACACGAGCATCATGAACCTTGCCCGGCCATCCGACGTTGATGTTGGTAAAACGTCCTTTATGGTCCACTAGTGCTTGCAGCACCATAGAAAAATAGCCCTTTCGGTTAATGTACTGGCTGCCCTGGTGGTCCGGTCCCAGGATAGGGATGTGTGTCCCATCAATAGCCCCCCCACAGTTTGGGAATCCCATAGCAGAAAAGCCATCTATGATCACCTGCACGTCTCCAAGGGTCACTACCTTTGAGAGCAGCAGGTCAACGATTGCATGGGCAGCCTGCATCACAGCAACCCCCACGGTAGATTTGCCTACTCCAAATTGATTCCCGACTGACCAGTAGCTGTCAGGCGTTGCAAGCTTCCACAGGGCTATGGCCACTCGCTTCTGGATAGTCGGGGCAGCTCTCATTCGGGTATCTTGGCGCTTCAGGGCAGGGGACAGCAACTCACAAAGTTCCAGGAAAGTGCCCTTACGCATCCGAAAGTTTCACAGCCACTGGGGTTCGTCCCAGACCTGCAGCACTATGCGGTCCCACCAGTCAGTGCTTGTTTCCCTTGCCCAGAATCGCCGTTCCACAGGATCAACGTGCCCCATTGCCAGCATGATGTCTACGGGCCGGGGTCCCGTGCTTTGCGAGAGGTCTGTGCCCCTCTGAGTTCATGTCCTCCCAGAGCTTCCGTTGCCTCCTCGCCCGATTTACCTGCATCTGCCTCTGGAAAAGGTGGACGATAAGGCGCGAGGTGTTGACAACGGACAGAACAGCAGCGATAATCGCGGAGGGCTCCATGCTCGCTGTCCTGTGGTGTCCGAGCTGTCAATCACCAGAAAAGGGCACGAATTAATTGCCCGCCGGCGCTTTCACGGAGGGAGGGCGGGAGTGTGGGTCGAATGACGACATTTACCTATAACCACCCTTGACACATTTTTGGCCCCAGAAGGCACTGGGGGCTACACCCAGAATTCCAGTGGGCAGCGGGGACTGCGGGAACTGTGGGATAGCTACCCACAGTGCACCGCTTGCAATGTCGACGCTTGCTCCGTTACTGTGGACTCACAAATTCGATTTAATGTCCTTGGTGTGGATTCGCACGATCGACTTTGCAATATCGGTTTCACAAGTTCGGTTTAAGAAAAACAGAACTACTCTCGTAGTGTAGACATACCCTAAGATAAGCAAGTTTGTTTACATTTATAGGAGATAATGCTACTCGCTTCTTATTTACGTCACCTGAAAGTGAGAACAGGCGTTCACGTGACGCGAACCACCAAAAGAAAAAATCAACCTTTTGCTGGTGGCATCTGACTCAGATGATGAAAATAAACATGCATTGTTCTGCACTGCATTGGATCGTTATCAAGCAGAACCTGCCATCAGCATGGACACATGTCCCCTGGAACGGTGGTTGGAACGGGAAAGGACATATGAATCTTCAGTGCATCTGGCATGTAAATATCTTGCAACGCCATCTACAACAGTGCCATGCGAATGCCTGTTCTCACTTTCAGGTGACATTGTGAACACGAAGCGAGCAGCATTATCTTCTGCAAATTGTAACCAAATTTGTTTGAGCAATTGTCTACATTTGTAGTACTCTAGGACACTGGTCAAAAAATCATCTCAGAGGACTGCTGGACCCATTCTCCCCAATCAAATTCCTCTTTGCTCTCTATCCTCATTTGGCAAGCAGGTGCCAATTTCAAGCCCATATAAATCTGCGGTATTTTTGATATGATGTTTGTAGGTTGGCAAGGTTTGCCTTTGTAAGTATTTGTGTGACCTTGCTCTGATATATTGAAATTAATTGGTCATTTTGGTATATGAATGGTGTTTACATAGTGCTCAAATAAAGCATGTTCTGCTTTCTTCACTACAGCCCCACCCCCTAAAAGACAGAAATGTGACCATTGGTCTCCGTGCTCACCTGGGAGCTATGCTTATCGATTACTCAGTGGTGGTGGCAAGGAAAAGTTGGCCAAGATTTGTTTTGAAGATGAGCTGTAAGTACCAGTCTACTTCGAGTCTAAACAAGGAGTACCTGGAGTAGTAGGGGCATTTTGGTTTAGCAACAGACTAAACTTTTATTATAAAGAGACATTTCTTGGATTAACGCAAACTACATAATACAAAACCACCAATCTTGGGGTTTTCAACTTCCAATATTTTTTACCATGCTACGCTCCTTAAGTCCTTCAAGCAAGACACCACCATCTCAGCTCTCCTCTGTAAAGTATAGGTGTGATTCTAGGACAGGCACACAGCAAATGAGGCACGCTTGGAAATCCAGAGGTGGGATTCATTTAGATGTTGTGGTTTTTAATGTAATGATTATAAACTTTTTTTTAAATCTTCTTAAATTTTGTTATCTCTGATCCATATGTTTTCTCCCTTTGGGATAGCTCATTGCTTTCTTCATCATTTGGGTCCAAATGCTGTTTTCATTGAAGTCAGTGGCAAAATTTTCACTGACTTTACTGAGGCAAAAGTTTGACTCGGTGTCCTTATTTCTGTGCAGCTGACACACCCCTGACATTTTAATTTCTCTCTCTTGTGACTACATGATTGGCTTAATTGTGTCAACTCTTTGATATCTTAGAATTATAAAGGGTTTAAAGTTATGTTCCAGCTGCGTGGAGCTGTGTGGAGAATACCCTTCCCCCCCGCCTTTTTTTTAAGCCCATTACCAACACTAAACCTCACCTAATTTTCTCTCTGTTCTATTGCATCTTTCCAGTCTCCCTCGCTGTATGTATTCTGAAAGTATACTTAAGTTTCTTTGACACTTTAGATTTTTTTCCTTTTAGTCTACTTCGTCATTTTGTTTTTGCTGTGGTTGTGTCACTAAAGTAGTCTTTATGTTCTATCTCTAACTTTTTATTTTTTTAACCTTGCATCTTGGCTTTTCTCTTTTGTTCATATCAACTGCTTTGGGCCAAGATTTTCAAAAGTGACTAATGATTGTGAGTGCCTCAGGTTTCAGATGCACAACTAGAAATACTGTAAAAGGGCCTAATTTTCAGAGGTTGGATGCTCAGTGCATTCTGAAAATCAGGCCTCTTTACAGTATCTCAAGTTAGGCACTCAAAAACTGAGGCCCTTAAAATCACTAGTCACTTTTGAAAATCTTGGTGTGGAGCTGTTGTGAAGATACACTGGCCTATTCTATAAATCTGCATGGAATGGTGCCACAAAACTAATTATTTTCTCTTTGTCACTGTTTTTACTCTGCTTGTGCTGCACTTGTACAGGTTACAGTTTTGAACTAGACTCATTGAGTTCTCTGGAGGAAACTGTCCAATGCGCCATAGATTTTTAAGACATGGCTCCCTTGCTTTCAGCAGACTCCTCAATTAAATGATTAACCTAAAAACAAGAATACCAGGAATTACTTTGCATAGGTAAATATCACAGCCCTTCGGGAAGTACAGTTCCTGACTGATGGTGTATTTATTTCAATTTCAGGCTCATAAGTGAACAGAAGGGTAATGTTGGAAGAGGTATAAACATTGCCATTGTGAATTGTAAGTAAGAGAAGAATGTTGTGGGGACAATGGTAGTACACTAAGAAAAATGATTTTGCATGTCTGAGATGCAATCTAACGGTCTTCCTTCTATATTTTCAAACTACCATTTTCTCTCTATTGGACACTTATGAAAGTAGAGTAACCAAGCACAATAATTGTCTGTCACTCCCAGTCACTTTTAGTGTGGCCTCGCAATGTATGAATGACTGAACAGAGAATCATTTGGATTCAAACTTTCCTCTCTCACACTCCCTCCCTGCCCCCTCCAGCAAACTTTTATCTTCTAAACTAAAAACAATACCCGAAATACGAGTGATCGATACACTTCTTAAAATTGGGTAATGAATATTGATCTGAAAAGATGTATAAAAAGGACTACTGCAGATAGTGTAATGAGTTACTATTCTAGATACAGTATTACCTAAATTTTATACAGTGCATTACATCTGTGGATCTCAAAGCGCTTTACACATGAGTTCAGTATTATCCCCATTTTACAGAAGAGGAACCTGAGGCATAGAGCTGTAAAATTTCTGCCATCTGGTGACTTTGGGCAAGTACCAGAAACAGAACCCAGGTCTCATGAGTCCCAGTCCAGTTCTCTTTGCGCGAGGCCACAGTGATATAAATCTCTGGCTTAAATCTTTAATTTAGTCTCTAGTCATAATGAGTTTGGGCTGCTCTCCGTGTATGTCATTGTAACATCACCTTGTGCCCTCAAGTTTTTTGCACTCCCCTCTGTCCCTCCCACTTATGGGTGTAAAGGTACGTGCAGTCCATCTGTGGCACTGCCCCAAAGGAAAACCGCAGCCTTCTCTGTGGCAGTAGTATAGAGACTGCCACATTCACATCTCTTTCACTGCCTTAGAGGAGTTCTGTTTCCTTACACAGCAGCAGCTGGTAACTTTCTAGTTTTATCAGATTCAAAATCATCTTCGCTTTAACAACAATAAAAAGAAGCACTTACAGAAAAAAAAATCTTAGAATAGTGGGTGAACAACAAAAAAAAAGCTTGTTAAATTTTCAGTGGATGAGAATGGACAGCCATGAAAAGTTGTCCAAGTGGCCCTGGATTTTAAATTAGAATAGAATTACTTTGCATGTCACACAAAAGAAATTTCTCAGGTCTCTAATGACTAGGATGAGGTGCAATATATTTAAAGGTCCACCCTCCTGTGAGGAATAAGAGCCCTGAGTCTGGAAAACACACTCAGAGGTAGTGTGGTGTTTGCTTTGACCCTAAAATGTTGCAGTATTTTTAAAAAAAAAAAAAAAAAACGTTTTTGTTCTGTTTATGCATCCATTTACCTTCCAAGTGGGTAGGCAAAGAACCAAGTTGTGTACATTGGTGTGGCTCCATTGACGTCCAAGATATCCTGTTTATACCAGCTCAGAAGCTGGTCCAAAATTTTCATTTCCTTGTCACCAAACTTATCTTGTATTTTTACTTTCTATTAAAAAAATCATAAAGAATTTAGTGGCCACAGTAGAAAACCAACTGAACATGAGTTCTTCGTGTGAGACTGTAGTTAAGAGGGTGATGATATTCCTCTACTTATAAGTTCAAGGATCATGAAGTAGGAGTAGGGAGGTGCTATTACCTCTGTACGTGGTATTAATGAGACCATTACTGGAATATTGTGTGTAGCTCTGGAGTCTGCACTTAAAGAAAATGTCGAAGAATTGGAAAGGGTTCAGAAAAGAGCAACATGAATGATTTGAGAGCAGCAAAACTTTAATAATGAGAGACTACAGAAGCTGAACCTAATTAGTTTATCCAAGAAAAGATTAAGAGATGACTTGATTGTGGTCTCCAAGTACCTACGGTGGGGAAGAGATTTCTGGTAGTAAACAGCTGTTTAATCTAGCAGAAAAAGGCATAACAAGATCCAGTGATTGGAAACTACTGGACTAGAAATAGGGTACAAATTCGGACTAGAAATAGGGGGCAAATTTTAAACTCTGAAGGTAATTAACCATTGGAGCAACTTGCTTACTAATATAGTGAATTCTCTTGAAGTCTTTACATCAAAACAAAATCTTTCTGAAGGCTCTGCTACAACTTAGACGTTATGGGTTTGATGTTGAATTATTAGGTGGGGTTCTGTGGTCTGTGTTATGCAGGAGGTCAGACCAGTTAATCAGGGGTCCTTTTGGGCCTTAAAATCTGTGAAAATATTGCAGAATAGAATAACTTCCATCCTTCCACTGAGAGAGTGTTTCTGGCTAAACAAATATTCACTTGTACTCCTTAATTATCTTGCTTCCTTTATCCACTGGTTCAGATAGAAAAGTGGCCATATATATCTAACATTGCAATACAGTAAAACATCCTCTGCATCATAGGCGCGTGCAGCACATTTCATTAGGGTGTGCACCCAGGGAATTTATTTTTTTTTAAAGGTGAACATTGATTGAATACTCAATCATAAAGGACATTAGTTTCTTTGATGCATACAAATAGGGAAACTAAAACTTAACTAAACTTAATTTTTTTTTAAATTAACAACTAAACTTTACTTAAAAAATGAGACACAAAATACCAAATTTTTGCTGTAATGATAACCAGGAGTATACAAAGATCAGTCAGTTTTCATGATATTTATCTTTAACCAGATAATGAGCTAGCCCAAATTGACCAAAATGGGTTATGGTTTCTTCATCTTCCTGACTTAGAGAATGAGATGTCGCTCACCAGATGTTATGGACTTAAATTCCTCAATCACATAATTGTAATTAACTGACGAAGGCAATTTAAAAGGCTCTTTCACATGAACAGCTTGTCTGCTTCTTTTCTTATCTTAACAACGAACCGATCCATATTTTAAAATTAAAAGGGGGTATCATACGATTGAATTAAAACGTAAAGCCACGGGCTTGTTATGCTATTGTAGTAGAGTACACGTGACAAAGATTACAAACACTGTAGACGCTGCGCTGGGCACCCCTGACGTGGCCGCTTATATAGGTCAAAGAATTTCTAGACTAGTAGTCGGAGGGGAGGGGAGGACCAATGGTAATGCGGCGCCGCAGTAGTGGGGACGCATGCTGCGAGCGAACGCAGGCTTTCTATATAGAGCGTATCATGTGATTAAATTAAAACACAAAGCCCTCCCCCCCTTTTTTTTTTCTTTTTTTTTTTGAGACATTAGGGCAGGCATGGGCAAACTTTTTGGCTCGAGGGCCACATCGAGGTTCCAAAATTGTATGAAGGGCCAGTTAGGGAAGGCTGTGCCTCCCCAAACAGCCTGGCCCTGCCCCCTATCTGACCCCCACCCACTTCCTGCCCCCCAACTGCCCCCCTCAGAATCCCCTACCCATCCCCTGACCACCCCCCCGAGACCTTCCCCAACCACCACCCCGGGACCCCAACCCCCTCTGCTCCCTGCCCCCTGACTGCTCCGACCCCTATCCACCCCCCTACCTCCTGACAGACCCCCGGAAGTCCCACAATCCAACCCCCCGTTTCCTGTCCCCTGACCACCCCCTCCCGCCCCAGAACCTCTGCCTCATCCAATCCCCCCTGCTCCCTGTCCCCTGACTGTCCCCGGGACTCCCTGCCCCTTATCCAACCCCCCCGGTCCCCTTACCATGCCGCTTACCCCCACCTCCCCCTTCTCTCGGAGCCTCAGCACACCGCGTCCAGGAGTGGCCCTGGACAGCGCTGCAGCGGCGTGGCTCCAGCGGGACCTGAACTCCTGCTGCTCGGCCCGCCGGAGCTCGCAGCCCCGCCCCCTTACCATGCAGTTCCGAGCGGCAGGAGCTCAGGTCCTGCCGGAGCCACACCGCTGCAGTGCTGTCCAGGGCCGCTCCTGGACGTGGCGCACTGAGGTGATGGGGGAAGGTGGGGACGGAGGGGAGCCTCCCTGGCCGGGAGCTTAGGTAGGCCAGGCAGGATGAGCTTGCCGACCCCTGCATTAGGGTGTGCCTTGGCACACCCCGTACGCACGCCTATGCTCTGCATATTTTCTAATTAATTAAACCTCTCCACTACAGACTTTATTCAACACTTTTGTGTAGCATCACTTTAATATGTTAATTCACATTGCTGTCCCCTTTCTATTCTGAATGAACAGTTTTTGTTGTTGAGGAAGAGAAAATTATAAACCAAGATTAACAACACAGAGAAAAAAGCGATATTCCACATACATGACAGTAAAATCCAGCATCTTCAGTTTGGTGTGATCTCTGGTCTCTGCTCAGGAGAGGCCCAGGTCTGGAATGGTATTTCTCCACTTCTGGACTCTTCCTCCTGAATTGTGGAAAATAAACTTTTACGAGTCCTGTGTTTTTAAGATACTTCCCTCTCCCCCATGATCCTGCCAAGGATGAGAGCCAAGATGAGCCAGAAAGGAGGGACCAATTGCCAGATCTTCCCACTGAGTGGCAGCATACAGTGCTTCAGAGGAAAGCACCCTTCTCTACAGGGAAGTGTGTCTCTTATGTAACTGATCAATGCCTGGACTCAGTTTGGCATTTGAAAGCGTAACATGAAAATTGGTTACTGGTTTTGCAGTTTTCCTACTAGCAAAAAAAGATGTTTCATGAATTTGCCAAAGAATTTTGAAGTCTTGAGAATTACCTCCAGTTTTACACCTGTTTCATGAAGTCAAAAATAGGCCCATTTGAACAACAATGAAATTAATTACGATTATTGACCAAGATTTTCTAAAATGAGTAGTGAGTCTGGGAGCCTAACTTGAGCCACTCTGAAGAGGCCAGATTTTTCAGAAAGTGCTGAGCACCTGTCCACTAAAAATTAGGGCTATTGAAATTGTCTCAAATTGGGCATCCAAATTCAACCGCCACTTGAAAACCTTCGCCGTTGTTCCCAACTCTAGTTAGGAACTAGTATAAAGTGTATATGCAAGCACCAAAGTTCATGATACAATTCACTCATTCTTTTAAACTTCAAGTAAAAAAGTAAAGCCAATTCCATTATTTGAAAGAATCTGGGCAGAAATCTTTTCTGTCATGCTACAGTTTTGGTGGAGTTCAGTTGCAGGATAGCCTTAACAGATCACTTCTGTGTACCATTGGTGGGCAGGAATTAATGCTGTCAAGGAGAATCACTATGGTCGTATGTATGTATACATGTATACACACACCAGGTTAATTTTCTGAATTTGGAAGGAAATCTGGAACTAATGAAAACTTGAAACCATAGTAATATAAAAAATAGATGCACTTATTTTTAGTTATCAGAGGGGTAGCCATGTTAGTCTGTATCCACAAAAACAACGAGGAGTCCAGTGGCACCTTAAAGACTAACAGATTTATTTTAAGTAAAACAAATAAACAGATAAATCTGTTAGTCTTTAAGATGCCACTGGACTCCTCGTTGTTTTTATTTTCAGTTGTAACCATTGTATTTACTTTCCCTTTACCTATCCCCTTCCTTCCCCATATTTAAAGTGTATCATTTCTTTATTGCAGATAAAACAGGAAAAGTTATATCTACAGAGTTTTTTGACATGTGGGAAGGAGGTAAGAGCCTAAGTATTACCAAATAAAAGTGGCAGAGGGTCTCTTGAAGACACTTTTCCATACAAAAGAAATTTGGACTACGTATTTTTTTTTCAATTAAATATTTGACAGTTGCTAAAGATCTCCAAGAATGATCAGTAATTAATATAAAACAGGTGGCAAAATAGATTTCTCTCTGCTCATCTGGAGTACTTCACAGTTTAATACTAAAGAAAAAAACTAAATTGTCAGGCCTTTATTTTATTTCTAGATTGCTGTGCTGTAGGCGATCAGAGTAGATGATCACGATGGTCCCTTCTGACCTTAAAGTCTGAGTCTAATCTGTCTCCATCTACTTACTCCAGAGCTCCTGAGAGGTGCTGATCATTCTACATGCTCACTGTCTTCTGTGGGAGTTGAACACACTCAGTACCTTTCAGGATTGGGCCTCTGCATGCGAATGGGGGAATTATCTGGCTAGAGAAAAATAAGTAACTTGATTCTGTTTTTTGGAGGAGCAAAGCTGAAATGTAGCAATAAGATGAGTATAAGGAGTTTTGTGCATTGGCATGGGGGTAATGAATAATCATTTGTTGTATCAACAGACTTCTCGGGACCCATGATTACTTTCATTAAAAATGCACCTCAAGAGTCACTTCTCTTGATGGTGACCCATGATGATGGAAGCAGCAGGTAAGCAAGCAAGCTTGTACCAGCCCAGTGCTAAAATAATAAATGGCTTGCAACTCAGAGTGGCAACCTTCTGAGAAGCAAAAGTTGTTACAGCTTGAGATATGATCAGGTTTAATAACTTGTCTCCTTCTCTCAGTCATTCGATGCTGTCCCATTCAACACTTGCCCATATAACACGACCTAAACCTCTCAAAGATACTGAGATTACGTGAAATTTGTTCAAACAATAAAATGTACAAAAGAGAGCGAATCCCTCATAACATAGAATTCTTCTTTCTGCTCCCCTGTGCAAACTCATTGTCTCTTATTAACATCAGTGGAGTTGCACAGGTGTAAGTGGGGGTAGAATTTGATTCCATGAATTTTATGGCACCTTACTGGACAGTTCTCCAGTAGAAGATACAGGAAGGCTTTAAAAATTATTCATTAATAGGAAATCAGAAATTACACCATAGGATATAGTCTGATATTTTTTCTTACGTAACTTATTTTAAAAGTTCTGAATTTCAAAGTCTCCAATGTTAAATTTTTCAACTCTTCTACTAGATTAAAGGATGACGCAAAAAAAGTAATAGCAGAGCTTGGTAGTAAAGAAATATGGAACATGAAGTTCAGGTCAAGCTGGGCCTTTATAGCTGCCAAAGGTTTCAAGCTACCAGATGACATTCAAAAAGAAAAGGTAGGGTTTCTTTTATTTTCTGTTTTGTTTTTTAAAACTATAATTTTCACAAACCCTTCACAACCTTGTGTTTTGTGACTGCTTTCTGGAAACAAGTTTCCAAAAGTGACTAGTCATTTAGGGTGTCTCAATTTTTGAAAGCCCAACTTTTGAGACTGCTTTAAGAAGGTCTGAATTTCAGAGGGTTGGTGCTCAGCATTTTCTGAAAATCAGGACCCTTTAAGAGACTCAAGAGGGACACCCGGGCAGGGAAATGCCCAAAATCACAAGTCATTTTTGAAAATCGTGGCCCCCTCAGACTTCAGGAAAATTTAACAGGAATCATTTCTGTATCAGAACTTCTCCTCATAGCAGTGGTATTTTAATTTATATGCTCTGTACAGTCATCTTTCTGTGATGCAAGGAGGGGAAAAGAGATTGATATGCTTGGCCCAGCTCAGTTTCCACAGATTTCTCTAACTATTCTATTTTCCAAAGATATATGGAATTATCCCTAGTTTCACATCTTTTCCAGAATGTTGTTGGGTGTTACAAATTACCTACAGGAAATACTTCAACATCATTGTCCTATACTGGAGATCTTCTGGGCAATAAGGGGTTTGGATTATAACATTTTGAGGAATGATTATATAATAGATAATGGGGTGAGGCGGTGCCAGTTTAAGATAAGCAAAATGTGAAGCATATCTGATGATTTCCAAGCCCCTCCCCCCATATCTTTTCCCTCTGCCTACACAGGGAGGCCTGAAGTTTTCCAGACTAGTGATGACAGTCTATAAACGATAAACTGAAGGTTGATTTTATTTATTTATTTATTTTTTTAACCAGATCAACCATTCTGATAATAGCAAGAACAGATATAACGGCTGGCCAGCTGAAATCCAGATAGAAGGTTGTATCCCAGTAAACCTGATCTGATCTTACATTTTGCTAATAAAGTCATATAAATTATTTTTATATACGGTTGCAGTCATAAAATCGATAAGCATCTAAACAGCTGCTATAAACTAATAAAGTCATATATACAATTTTAACCACTTGATCTTCAGAGGTGTTATTCTGCAATTGGTCTGAAAGCAAATACCTGTTTCAATGACAGGTACAGATAAAATAATCCATTTTCTGGTCTGTAAGTAGGATGGTATGGTAGATCTGCCAGGATTATCAAAATGGTACCGTATTGTCACTGTGAATGGCAAGTCTAATTTTTTTTATAGGGTGCTTTCTGCTCTAGGTTTTTAGGAGGAAACAGAATTTGTTTTTATATCCTATTTCTTCTATCACAGAATCCCTAGCAGTGAAACAGATTACTCAGATGCAGTGAATTAGTAATTCTTTATCTCCTAAGAAAAGTTTGAATTGCCATTACTTTTAATGTACTTGTGTACTGATAATTAACCTATTCTAGCAATTACCTGAGAGTCACTTACAAGAATTCTGTGCTGATGATCTATTCTACACCCTTACATTTCATGGGTTTGCTCCTCCACCCCCCACCTTTAACTTACTTTGCACAATTTTTTTCAGTAACATCATACAAAAGTCATGGAACTTACAAGATAGATGCCTAGCTTCACTATTCAGTCACTGTTGTGTGTGTTGGTTCTCTTCCATTTCCTTTGTTTGGATGTTGCCTGTTTAGACTGTAAGCTCCTCAGGTCAGACATATTATCGTTATATTTGTGTGCAAACCGCCTAGCAGACTGTTGGCACTACAAACCTCTTAGTAAATTCAGATCAGATCCAGTGTAGCACCTGCTGAATGTGGCTTCATTCCTATAACTTGTGTAATAAAGTTTTCATCTAGATATAACGAGGCTGGCTCATACTGTAAGGCAGATGATTTACTGACACCCCAAGCAGCCCACAAGTATGTCTGCACTGCAATTAAAAACCCACAGCTGGCCCATGTCAGCTGACTCGGGTTCGTGGGGCGCAGGTGAAAGGGCTGTTTAATTGCGGTTGTATTACCTTTGGGGTTTAGAGAGCATGGCCCCTTTAAATCTTTGTCCTGAGGAGGAGGAAGTGCTGTTTTGGCAAGAGGGAGTAAAGAGAGAGGGAGAGTGACAGGGTGTGTGTGTCTGGAGCGCCAAGGGCTACAGCAATTAGGCTTCACAGAGTGAAGCAGCTGAGAACCTGCCCGGAGCCTGGAAGGGACAGAGCGCCGATTGGGGACACCCCAGGACAGGAGCCAGGAGGACAAACCAGAGCTGGACCCAGTGTCGCTGCTGCCCGGAGCTATACGGGGCCGTGAGCTGTGTTCCCTCTAAGGAGCGCAGCCGCACACTGCACAGCAGCCGAGCAGGGAGCATGTGGAGGGTGGGGGCAGTGGGGTGAGGTGATGGGGGTTTGGAGGAGCTTGGGGCATGCAGGACTGATAGGGGGAAAGAGAGACGCTTCTCTGCCCCGGCCCCAGCCTCAGCGCTGCAGCAGGGACAGGAGATGTGACCTGGCGTGCCTGGGGCAGGCCTCACTGGAAATGCCAAGGTCAGGGCAGGCTGCACAAGGTAGAGCAGATACTCCCAAGACTGGTGGGTAACACTGACGTTAAACTCCCCAACCAGTCACAAACTGCTTCTGATTTCTCTCCTCCCCCCCACTCCCCCCCTTGGTTATCAAGAAGCAAAAAAGAAATCCCACGGCTCCCTTACTGCATTCCAGTTCTCTGGCTCCCAAAACAGTACCTAGGTTCAGTACAGTGAGAAGTTATTTAAAAAACTCTGCTCGCATATACAAAATGTTCTTTTGACCCCAAAGGGTCAGCCATGTCACCAGGTCAGTATAAGTTTGGCTCTTACCCAAAATACCATGCTGCCAGCCAATCCTTCACTGTCTAAAATTAAAGGTTTATTATAAAGAAAAAAGAACAAGAAGAGAGTTGTTAAATGGTAAAACAGTCACATACCTACAAAGACTTCAAAGTCCATATATCAGGTTCCTAGCAGTCTTGGTGAATTTGCTGTCTGAAAGTCCCTCTGGAACACATCCACAGCTTGGTTACTCCAGAGGTAAGAAGCAGGACTGAAGACAAAATGGAGAAGATGCAGCTGCCTTTTATAGTCTTTTGCCATGTGGCTTGTGCTTGTGCTTCCTTTTGTTCCAAACACAAGCTGCCCAGCACATGGCCTGGAAGCCTTAGAGTTCTGTCCATAGGCATGCCCCTGCATGCCTTGCTGAGTTAGAAGGTGTAGCCCTTGACCTTTTCAATGGGTTCATTGTACAGTTGATGTTCCTTAATGGGCCATCAGGCAGGCGAGGCAGTGCTGATGCTGAACTGTCTGGGGGTGTCACTGTCACCCAGAAGCATAGCACAAGTTTGAAATACAGCCATACATACACATCTATAACTCATAATACAAAGGTGACACAAACATATAAACAAGATTATCATATTTGGCAAACTAACATTTTTGCAAATACCTTACATGGCATGTCTGGCACAACTCATTGCAATTTTACAATATTGATATTCATAAGATCCTAAAGTGTCCCCCAGGAGAGACACGCTTCTTCCCCAGCTCCGGGCGGGGCGGGGACAGGAGAGACATACCTTTTCCCCGGCCTGCTGCAGGGACAGGAGATGCCTCTCTACCCCAGCCCCGGCCGAGGCTGCAGCAGCCAGGGAGAAACGCGTGTCTTTCTCTCTCTCATACACGTACATTCACCTCCCAACATGTACGTGTAGTGTTGTTGTTACTACTTGATACTTCCTGCAATGCATGTATGTTCTCTGTAATTGTATTCTTTCAAAGTGCTATTTTATTTTTTTGACTGGTCTGTGCATTTCATAATTTTTATTTCTCTTATGCTTAAATTTAATTCTTTGAGTAGTGAGTTCTAAAATGCCTAACCTGTCCCGGCTGCCGTAATTATCCCTATGGTAACTTTTAAAAAAATATATTTTATCTAGGTTTTTTTTTCTACTGGTGGCGCACATGACCTTGATATTGGTGCACATAACAAAATTCAATCCCCACATGGGTGGAAAAAATTAGAGGGAACATTGGCTGTGAGTACCTGGGCTTGTGACTTTGCATTGGGAATAAGGAGGGAGGCTGTAGCTAGCCACGTGGGGAGGTTATCACTCTGTGTGGCTTTGCACAGAGCAGCAGAAGAGGGCACCAGAGAGGTTTGTTGGGGAAACTTTTTTCTATCGCCACAACCAGGAGCACCCAAGACTCATCACTGGACTGGAACTTTGCCCAGGACTCCTGAACTCTGAGTGCAGACATACTGCTCGGTGTCTGCCCTTTCACCCTGTGCTACCACTGGGCCTGTGGGGCTTTGGGTTCAGTGTAACCCTGTTTTATCGCTCCCCTTATTTCTCCCCTGTTTTTCTCCTTTCATCCTTCTGTAAATCATTTCCCTTTCCTATATTCATTGTACTCTTCTGGGGGAGGGTGCGTGTTTGGAACAGCTGCCCCTGGAGTGGAAGGGACTGTCCCTGCTGCATTCCTGCATGTGCCTTATCTTGGCCAGAGCAGACTCCATCTTGGCCATGAGGGCACTGAAGTTACACAGCATAGATGTTCAAGGCAGGGATCTGGGGCCTTGCGAGGCAGGAGCTCAAATGTTTACACAGCAAGGTAACAGCCCGTTAGTCTGAGCCCCATGAGCCTGGGTCAGCTGTCACGAACCAGCCATGGGTGTTTAATTGCAGTGTAAACATACCCTTAGCAGTGGACATGTCTTCATGACAGCTCTTTCTTAAGCACATTGGCTGATGTACCAAGAGAGTGGGAAGTTGATCAAACCGGTTTTGTCTTTAATGTGAGCTTGTGATGCAGCAGCCGCCAATGTTCTGGAGGAGATTTGGGGAGTGTGTAATGCAATGGCTCCAGCAGTTTTGTGCTGCTGTGCAAGTGCAAAGCAGCCAGAAAGCCAGGGTGGCCAGCTATCTGCAGCAGCATGGCAGCTTTATGCCACCCTATTCCTCTCAGCCCCTGGTGAAGGGGATGTGACCTTTGTGCTCTGGTATTGCAGGTTGCCAGAATGATGCCAAATGTTTTACCTCGTGTCCCCGTCCCCCCCCTTAACCCTGTCCATGCCCCACCCACCCCCAGAGCCGGGAGCGGGGCCACAGCTCTGGGAATGGGGGGACGCGGACACGGGTAAGGGGGCCAAGGCTGGGGCCACAGCTGGGGGACAGGGCCTCAGACGTGGGGCCAGCAGCCGGGACACTGGGCCAGGAGCAGGGCTGGATGGCACTCCCTCCCCACCCTCCATGTGGCCCCAGCCATGTCCCCCTGATTGTTCCTCAGCACCACCCTAGGGGCACGCCCCACAAATTGGGAACTTCTGCCTTAGAGACATGGGCAGTTAGGTGGGAATTACAATAATCCTCTACCTGTAAACTGCACTAAGTTCAGCTTGGATGCAACTCAGAATTGGACCAGCGTTGTTCCTTCAGGCTTGTACCTCATGGAAGTAAGAGAGAACAAATCCCAGAGGGCTGGGTTGGTATAGGTATAGAGTTTATGTAACCTTGATCAAGGACTCTCAGCCTTTCTCAGTCTCACTTTACTGAAGGAAACTGCTAGTGTTTGGAGGAAGAAACTGGCCCTCAGGACATCACTGGACTGGGATGGTGGAGAGAGGAAAGAATTGGCCATTACCAAGAGAAGAGTGAAAGAGGAAAACTTGAACATTCAAGCGCCAGGAGCAATGAAAATTCAGTTTTCCTTCTATATGAGGAGATCTTTAGAGTATAAGTCAGGGGCAGGTAAACTTTTTGGCCTGAGGGCCGCATCGGGTTTCGGAAATTGTATGGAGAGCCGGTTAGGGGAGGGGGTCGTGGCCCAGCCCCCACCTCCTATCCACCCCCCGCCCCCGGGACTCCTGCCCTATCCAACCCCCCGTTCCCTGATAGTCCCCTGGGACCCCTGCCCCATCCACACACACCTGTCCCCTGACCACCCCTGGAACCCCCGCCCGTGACTGCCCCCTGCTGCCCCATCCAACCCTTCCTCTCATTCCTGACGGCCCCCCTGGAACTCCTGCCCCATCTAACCACCCCTTCTCCCTGTCCCCTGACTGCCTCTGGAACCCCTGCCCCTGACTGCTGCCACATTTTATTTACATTTAACTTATGCACAGTAGAACTTGCACAAGTTGGACTAATGATGGCATGTTACTGAATTGGCAGATAAGTGCATTTACTCTTGGTTTTAAGTGTTTTCATCATAAAATGTATTGTTCATTTAACAAGTATATTCTAGTTTTAAATATTTATCATACTTCATAGTGCACTAGGTAGCTAATCTTATTTCCTTGTTTTCCCATTTGCAGTATTACAGAGCAGAGTCAAGTGTCAGGTTGAGTGTTCTAAATCATAACTCACTTTTAATTTCATCGGTTTATTTAAAAACTCATTATAGTGCATGTGACTTGGTTTATTAAATTTAAAAGCAAAACTGCAAACCAGAAGGCAGCAAAATACTTCCAATCTATGTTGGATTTTTTTGATAACTATTTTCTCTCAAGAGTATTTGTAAATGTACATGCAGCCCTGATTGGGTGTGTATGTTGATATAAATTGGAAAGAGTAAATACCTGCTAAAGTAATACTGTAGTTTTACTTAAAGCTAGTAAACAAGTAGTTTTATCTACACCTTGCTCCATCTCAATTGTTTCTTGCACCTTACTAGTGGCAGGCTTTAGTTTTCTCTCTAATTGCCCTGATTAGTTTAGAGGAATAATTATATTTTAGAATAGATTTATAAGATGCTTGACTTAACAATGGGACTGCTTCCATTTTTTAAATGTATGGATATGTGATGCATGTCTATAAAGTGTCAACCATTTATTCCTTTAGAAGTAAAGTACATTGTTCTGTAAAACAGGATAATATTTTAAGCATCAGGACCTATGTTTAGTTTTTGTATAGGTAGGTGGCACTTAGAATGATCATGCTATGCCGCCGTAGTGAGCACCAGCGTCCCATCAGTGCAGTAAGTGGCAAGGTTGGCTCTGTATCATCTAGGACAAGGATCAGCAATCTTTGGCATGCGGCCCATCAGGTTTGGCCGATTGCAGCTCCCACTGGGTGCGGTTCACCGTTTCAGGCCAGTGGGAGCTGCAATCCGCCGAACCTGCGGATGCTGCAGGTAAACAAACCGGCCCGTCCCACCAGCGGATTTCCCTGACGGGCTGCGTGCCAAAGGTTGCCGATCCCTGGTCTAGGAGATTATCTTGTTTTACTGGAAGTAATATAGAGCATGCTCCTGATTCCACTAAGATCAGTGAGTGAGAGCAAGGCTGATCCCTCATTAGGACCTTGATTCAGCTAATCATTTAATCACCTGTTTAAGTGCTTTGCTGAGCTTTGGGCCTAACTAACTAGTAGCGTTCATGTAGTGTATTCTTCTGTGAATGTTGTTAAAGCTGTAATAAAAATGTATTGTGCAATTTGAGTGGCTTGTCCTTATATGATTTAGCTGGTAAAGAGATTATCAGGCTCACTAGAGCAGTGGTTCTCAGGCTATGCAGAGGTCTTCCAGGGAGTACATCTAAATATTTGTCTAGTTTTACAACAGGCTACATAAAAAGCACTAGCAAAGTCAGTACTAATTAAAATTTCATATGACTTGTTGATATTGCTCTATATACTGTACACTGAAATGTAAGTACAATATTTATATTCCAATTGGTTTATTTTATAATGATCTGGTAAAAACGAGAAAGTAAGCAATTTTTCAGTAATAGTGTGCTGTGCCACTTTTATGTCTGATTTTGTAAGCAAGTAGTTTTTAAATGAGGTGAAACTTGGTGTTACACAAGACAAATCAGATTCCTGAAAGGGGTCCGGTTATTGGGAAAAGGTTGAGAGCCACTGCTGCAGATCTATGGCTTGTACTATATCTACCAGAGTTATACCAGACATGAACTTTTTGCTAGCTATTTAGGACTCATTAGTAGATATAATGGGCCTGATCCTTAGCAGATATAAATCAACATAGCTCCACTAACTTCAGTGAAGTACTACTGATTTACACTAGGTGAGTATCAGCTCTCCATAGGTGATAGCCGTACTGCACAAGTACATAAGCTCCCTTCCGCAGGCTACATTGCCCATAAAGCTGTAGAGGCAGCATCCTGACCACATCCTTTTGTGTTCTCACATGGCTACAAATAAAGGCATTAAGATAACATCCAGGTAAATCATGTTATGAGAAACTCCTCTCAGTTGGATTTTGGTACTCATCTGGAGCAAGGAATGCTGTTTAGAGAGGTATTTCAATACAAGCCATTATCTACAGAGCCCGGTACTACACAGGAGTGAAGTGCCTCCATTATCCTCTCTCTCTCCAAGGTAAAAATCCTAACTTGCTGGTCTGTCTTCACCTTCTGTCACAAGAAGCAGTAGCTTATGTAGATCACAGCTCACTCTTGACCATTTAAATAGAATTTAGCTACAGTCCTTGCAACATATCCTCTTTCATAGTAAAACAGTGTAGAGAGAAATGGCACAAATGACCCATTAAAAATATTGAATCTGCTGCAACTGATTTTCCTATTTAACTGTGTTGCGTAAGACAATGAAATGCATTTCACAATCTTGATATGGCTATTAATACTTTTTTATTCTTATGGCTCCTATTGCAGGACCTTCTGATGGAGAGATATCAGAACAATTAATCAGATATCAGTGGCGCATAAAACAGTATTTACATTAATCAATAACTAATTCTCTGGGTCCTGAGTGTCACCTCATGTATTTGATGCTACTAATCTCAAAGTAGGAAGTTTTATTGCGCTATTAGAAGAAATAAAAATACAAGAAAGGAAAAACATTTAATAACCAAAGGGCACAACCTGATGCCCTTACTTAGACCTTGTACACAGACTTTTCTCAGGCACAATTGCTCAGGCAAAAGTCCCATTGATTTAAGTCAGATCGAAAGACTAGCAAGTGCAGAAGCACCCTCGGGTATGCCTAATACTTGTTTTGAGCCTGCCAGTTCATTTCCAAAGTTCCACCCATTCTGACTAGCTGCACCTGAAATGCTGTGAAAGAGACTAGAAATAAGGGGGTTAAGGTTGGATCTCTTGAATCTCTTGTTCCAGTGAGAACAGCTTGCCCATTCCTAGAAACATTAACTTTTGGTTTCATTTCTCCACTTTGTTGCAAGACAGCAAAACTAGTTATAAGGATACAGTATGAGAAGGCTGTTTTACTGAGGGAGATTCACAGCAGCAGAAGAAATGGTGGAATGAAATGATTCTACCCCTGCATTAAATGTTTTTTCAGTTGCCTAAGTACAGGGCCGGTTCCAGGCACCAGCTTTCCAAGCTGGTGCTTGGGGCGGCATCGAGAATGGGGCGGCAGTTCAAGTCCCGCGGCGGCAATTCGGTGGCAGGTCCGCCACTTAATTGCCGCCACGGGACTCGGACTGCTTCCCCATTCTCGCCCGCCACGGAGGCAATTCGGCGGCGGGAAGAGCAGTGGACCTGCCGCCTAATTGCTGCCGCGACGGCGACTGCTTGGAGCGGCAAAATTGTTAGAGCCGCCCCTGCCTACGTGAAAAGATTTGTTGACAGCACAGGTTTGTTTACTCTTTATATAAGAAAAAAAAATGTGATGGGCATTGGCGGTGCAAGTTCAGGGAATACAGCAGAGTTGAGCTAGTAAAGGTGAGGGTTACAGGTTGCTTTATATATTCCTTGCTATAAAAGTTTCGGTATCAGTTCATCCTGTTTGTTCCATCATAGTTTCCTCATAGCTCAGTTGCAAGCCTAAAGCAGTAAGTCTTTCCATTTCTCCTAATGAATTCATTCTTTTGAGTCACATTTCCAGAGCAGGGTATTTGGGTTTGCACCCATAGTACTGAAATACATTCGTCAGCTGCATTTGGGAGATTTCAGATATATGACCTGTTAGACTGGACTAAGGCAGAAAGACATCTGTGCGGGCCAGTCTGATACTTTCACATTGGATAGTACCTTACGCTGCAAAAACTTGAGTGAGATCAATGGAGCAACTTGTGGAGTAAGGTACTACTCAGCGTGAGTAAAGGCATCACAATCTGGCCCTATACTTGCTGTTTTAAAAGACTGAACTAAATTAAATTATAAGAACTGTTCCTATGAAGGATAATAATGAAACCACCACTAACCCAACTGATACATGGGCTCCTTATGTTTGATACAAATTGGCTACCCCTTTTGTTTCAGCCAAAGCTAATGTGTGTATTTTAAACCATCTGCTTCTGAGTCTGTGGTCACTACCTTCTCTCCCCGGGTGTTCTTAGCTGACCATTGAGGCAGCACTCTGGAGGGTTTTCCCATCTCAATCATACTGGGAGTGCTGATGGCCTAGGGCAGTGGTTTTCAAAGCCCGTCCGCCACTTGTTCAGGGAAAGCCCCGGGCGGGCCGGGCCAGTTTGTGTACCTGCCGTGCCTACAGGTACAGCCGATCACAGCTCCCACTGGCTGCGATTCGCCACTCCAGACCAATGGGGGTAGCTGGAAGCGGCGGCCAGAACATCCCTCAGCCCATGCCGCTTCCTGAAGCCCCCATGGGCCTGGAGCGGTGAACCGCGGCCAGTGGGAGCCGCGATCGGCTGAACCTGCGGACGCGGCAGGTACACAAACCGGCCTGGCCCACCTGGGGCTTTCCCTGAACAAGCGGCAGACCGGCTTTGAGAACCACTGGCCTAGGGTACGCTCTACCTGGAAAAGAGAGAACTGAGGTATGAGGATTCAGCAAAATCCCTAAGTGACCTAAAAGCGTAAATCCCACTGAAAATCTCATTCCCAATTTTGCTCCCGTCCCTTACTCGTGTAAGCCGTACTGTATTACTTAAACTGTTCTATTCACTTCACTGAAACTGCTCAACAGCAGCAACAGTGGCATATCTGGGCTCTGAGAAGGCAGCTGTGATGTGAACAGCTGGAGCAGAATATGCAATGCAGACTTAAGGGTCTGTCTACACAGTGGCAGGGAGGTGTAATTCCCAGATCACCTTGTGATTGCAGCATCCACATACCTTATAACACACAGGTAGTCTCCTGTGCCCATGAAGAGTCTCATGAACTTCAGTGGAGCTCTGGTAAGATTCAGGGGACTGCCTATGCATGGTAAATTTGAAGAATTAGGGCCTAGATCAGTCAAATATTAAAAATTAGGCACACTACTCAGCATCTTCAATCAAAGAGAAATTGACCCTAGTTATTTATCTTTAATATTCTGGGGGGAGAAGGGGGAGGGTTACCTCATGCTGCCTTAGTTATGTACAATAAATACAAACTGTAAATCACTTCTGTCCAATGCAATTTCTGTAGACTTAAATTAGGCACTACCTTGTAAGCAGGGGCGGCGAGTTATACAGTATACACTTGTGGTGCCCGGGCTCCAGCAATATTCAGGGCCCGGGGGCCGAGCTCCACCAATGTTTGGGACTGGGTCTTCCCCCGCCCCACCTTCCTCCCCTCCCTCTCCCCCCCCCGAGTGTCCCCCGGCCTCCCTTTGCTGTCCCCATGCTCCTCCCTGGGCCCCTGTCTCTCCCCTGCAGCTCCATGCTGCCTCCCTGCATCAACTGCTGCCGCAGGGTCCTAGTACCCCCCCATCCACTAGTGGCAGGGCAGGCTGACCCTGCCTTTGCGGGACCCTCCACCAGTATAGCCGCCCCCCCTGCCCGCAGTCACCACTCCTGCCCCATGCTGGGCAAGCCCCATCACCCACCCCCAGTGAGGCTACAGTGAGGGGTAGCAGCAGGGAAGGAGGCGCACATGTGATGGCAGCCCCCCCCCCCGGCACCCACCACAGGGGAGGCAAGGGGGCTTTCTGGACCTGAGAGGGACCCTAGGAGCACATGCAGTGACAGTGGTGAGGGTGAGTGTGCTGCGGGGGGGGGGAGGGGAGAGCTGGGCCCCTCCCCCAGAGCTCGCTGCTGCCGGCGGGGAAAGTGCTGGGGGGAGTCCTCTCTGGCCTCAGTCCTGGGGCAGCCTGCCTGCACCCCAAACTCATCCCCAGCCATGCCCTACCCCGGAGCCCACACCCCCAGCCAGAGCCTTCATCCCCCTGCACCCCAACCCTCTGCCCTAGCCCTGAGCCTCTCTAACACCCCAAACACCTTATTCCCAATCCCAGCCAGAGCCCTCATCCCCCCTGACCCTCTGCCCCAGCCCTGAGCCCCCTCCCATACCTCAATCCCCTCATCCCCGCCCCACCCTTGCACCCTCTCCCTCCACACCCCCTCCCATCCCCAAACTCTCTCCCAGAGCCTGCACCCCAGACCTCCTCCCTCACCCAAACTCCCTCCCAGAGCCTTGAGCAGGTGGGGGGTGGAGTTATTTCACCTAGAAGCTCCTGCGCTTTGTTTCATTTCTCCTGAATTGTGTCTCAGAAGTTGGGTGGAGCTAATGAGCACTGTATAGCCAAAAGCATCAGAGTATAGAATCAGAGGGGTAGCCGTGTTAGTCTGGATCTGTAGAAGCGACAAAGGGTCCTGTGGCACCTTATAGACTAACAGAGGTATTGGAGCATAAGCTTTTGTGGGTGAATACCCACTTCATCCGATGCAAGCAGTGGAAGTTTTAGAAGTTCCCTCTCAGCCCAACATCTGAAACAGGTAAGAACCTCTCTTATACCTTCCTTCTCAATTAATCACTTACCCCTGCGATTAGCTGTGATTCTTCTGTTGCAAGACAGAGGAATTACTTTTGGTAGCCAGATGTGGGAAGCACAAGAGCTGCTACCAGGGAGCTTGAAACAAAGCGACGTAACTGTAAACAAAGTTTTTTTCTCTCACTAGACACAAATAAACGAACTCTGTATGGGAAAATCTCTACTAGTAGCATCCAGTTACAGGGGGAAATGCCGTTTCTGTCTAAAGAGGATGCTTGTGGGAGGAAACGCAGATGAGTGTTCATTGGATATTTTAAAACAGGAGATTCTAGTGGTATTGGATGGAGTTGATAGCCAATGTTTTACACAGCCTGGGTAACCGTGCATCATACTGTGAGACAAACGATAGATAGCACTAGGTATCTCACTGCCTGAGCTTAGTTTCATTTTCAGCGGCAGTCATAAACCGAGGAGAGAAAACATGACTGTGACACCAGGAATTGCCCTCTTCCATGGGAAGTAGTGCAGATTTGTGTAACTGGTGTAGGAGACCGTGAGCACGCTGCACCGTGGTGCTGAGATCACGGCTCCTGGTTAAAAGAAAACAGGAAAAATACCTGTGGCACCACGGCTATACTACACAAAAACCTGCCTCCTGGTTAGTTTCGTTTCTGCTCTTTGCTGTCAAGGAAGCTGCGGCAGAGTTAGTGACGTAGATGCTGCTGTTGCTAACACCAGTGAAAATCAGGAGAAGCGCAACTGAGTTGAGTAGAGTTGCACCCGATTTCCACCAGTGTAACTGATATCAGAATTTGGCCAACTAGGCATACCCCAATAAAGACTGGATTGGAGCAACCAGATTTCTGACAGTTTCTGAAATAAGTTAGAAATAAGGAGACTTTATTTTCTACCACAGCTCTCTTTGTAGCTCTCCTCACTTGTAAAATAACCCAAAAGTTTGTGTCAATAATTGTCCTGTTAGGAGAGATTGTTTTTTACATATGTAGCCATGTGGCAGTGGGACAGGAGCCACTGCATAGGATTCTGAAGCAAGAGTTTGAATAAATTGTTATGCGTAGAGGTTGTTTCACTGGAATAATACAAAATTTTCTATTTTGCTTTAAATACTACCCTGTCTGCTAGTAGCCTAAAAATATAGGGCAAAAGATCACTGGTCCTTAACTATAAGGGTAATATTCTTGGGAGCCAAAGATTTTGGCTATTCTAGCACTCGGAGGTAAGTTTAGTTTCCCTAAGTTCTGTCAGAGAAAAGAAGGATGAAGATAAGTAAGACAGAGAGGGTTGCCAGCTTTCTCATTGCACAAAACCGAACGCCCCTGACCCACCCCCACTCGTTCCATGTCCCCTCAGTCCGTTGCTCGCTCTCCCCCACCCTCACTCACTCTCACCAGGCTGGGGTAGGGAGTTGAGGTGTGTGTTGAGGGGGTGAGGACTCTGGCTGGGGGTGCAAGCTCTGGGATGGGGCCAGGAGTGAGGGGTTTGGGATGCAGGAGGGGGCTCAAAGGGGGTGGGCTCTGGGAGGGAGTTTGGGTGTGGGAGGGGACTCTGGGCTGGGGCAGGGGGTTGGGGTGTGGGTGGGTAAGGGCTCCAGCTGGGAATATGGGCTCTGGGGTGGGACCAGGGATGAGGGGTTCAGGGCTGAGGTTGGGAGGGACGTGGGGGGATGTGGGCTCTGGGAGGGAGTTTGGGTGCAGGAGGGAACTCCGTGCTACGGGAGGGGGTTCAGAGTGCAGGGTCCCGGTGGCACTTACCGTGGCTCCCAGGAAGCAGCCCCCAGATCTCTGCGGCCCCTAGGCCAGGGGTTTTCACAACAAAATTTTTGGTGGCCACTCCAACAAATTTTCCTAAAATACTTAATTAGCTTTAGGAAAAACTTATAAATATGCACATATACATGTCCAAATCATTGTAATTTATTTATGTAGGGTTTTTTTTTTTGCAGACTCAAAAATAACGTACAGTTGTGTTTTGGTGCTCCTTGCCCCTGCTGCCTTCCCTGGGCCTCCACAGATCCCCCTGACCCCCACTGCCTCCCCTAGCCCCCCATCGCTCCAAGCTCCCTTCCATGGCCTCTCACCCCAGGCTCACCCCCTTCCTTTCCTCTTGACCATGGCGCCAGGTAAGGCCTGTACTGCTGAAGCCCCATATCCGGAGCCCTACGGCTGGAGCCCAGAATGCGCCGCCAGAGCCCCAAGGCTCTTGAAGGGGAGTGGGCTGAAGCCTGCCCCTAGAATCCCTCAGCGCTTCAGGGCGGGGCCGCTGCTTTGCCCTCTCCCGCATCTCTGCCCAGGAGACTGTCGTGGCTGTAGGAAAACCCCTTGGTGGCTGCAGCCATGGTGGCTGCATTTGGGAGACACTGCCCATGGCGCATGGGTGGCCAGGGAGGCTCTGTGCACTGCCCTCATGCCTGCAGGCTCCGCCCCTGCAGCTCCCATTGGTCACAGTTCCAGGCAGTAGGAGCTGCAGAGCCGGCACTTGGGTGGAGGCAGCACACGGAGCCTCCCTGGCCACCCATGCGCCTAGCGGCTGCAGGGACCTGGCAGCCACTTCCGGGAGCCATGTGGAGCCAGGGCAGGTAGGGAGCCTGCCTTAGCCCTGGCCCTCTGCTCTGCCGCTGACCAGACTTTTAACGGCCCAATCTGCGGTGCCAACCAGAGCCACCAGGGTCCCTTTTCGACTGGGCATTCTGGTCGAAAACCAGATGCCTGGCAACCCTAAAAGAGTTAATAGTTTTGAAATACTCCTAGCATATGGCCAGGTAAAGGTCCTCTTTCTCTTTAAGTAATTACTTATGTTAGCAGGTGTTACTGTATGAGAACCCAAATGACTTCTCTGACAGAAATCTGGATTATAGGGAAATAGCACAGAAGCCACTGCAAACAACTCTGAAAATCTAGGTGAAATGAGTAGGCAACATGATGTATATTAAGGATGTTTGAAAAAAACACTTTACTAACTATATTGAAATATATGTTGTATGCTTCCTTAAAAAAAAAAGTGGGGAGGGGGGCAGATCCTCAACTGCTATAAATCAATGTAGCTAAGAATTTGATTTATTAGTCATTATTGGATCAAGTGATAGCTTGTGTGTGTGATTATATTTTGTCAAAAGAAACTGAGATTTGTTAATAGGAATGTTATGTTATTTCCAGTTTTAAAAAAACAAACCTGTTTGTAGCTGCAAAGTAAATGTTTTATTTCTTATGATGATCATGATGTCTGGTGCTGTTAACTTTACTTGGGTGGACCATAAATCTTAATATATGGATTCTTACTATAGGTACTAATTTTGGCCTAGTTTACTGTATCTTATGGGGAGGAAGCAATAAAAGAACCGAAGATCTTCCCAAGACGCTGCTGATAATGGACAGAGTTGTTCACTATTGTTCAGTGGTTAAGCGTGATAATTTCTGGGGGACTAAGAGCATGCAGTAGGCCCAAAAACTTGTTTATAAAACGAAGTATGCTGTGTAACAACAGTTTATGTAGAACTAATTAGAACTTAAATATTTATTCCACTTCTGTTCTTTTAGTCTAGTAAGGTTGGAGACAATGGGCTAAATCAGGGATCTCAAACTCAAATCACCACGAGGGCCACGTGAGAACTACTAAATTAGCCCGAGGGCTGCATCACTGAAACCTTTTCATACAATGATACAAAAGTATAGTCAAAAATGAAAAAAATGAAGAGTAATATAGTATTCTATTAAAAGTCAATGTATTAACTTTTTAAAAACTGTAATGCAAAGAGGGGTTTTAATAAAATATAGACACTCAGTAATGTTTGGAGCTTGGCTGCCAGTGGAGTCAGCGCCTATGACGGGCTGCAGGAAATAACTCCGCGGGCCGCATGTGGCCCGCGGGCCGCGTGTTTGAGACCCCTGGGCTAGATCCACTGTCAGCTGATGTAAATTAGTGTTTTGATTTCAGTGGAGCTATCTTTATTTACACAAGCTGAGCATCTGGCCTAATAAGATCTTAGCAGATTGGTATATGAGCTAAATTAACAATGCTCTTTTGATTATGAAATGTGTCCATGTTTTCCGTAAGGCCTAATGACTTGATGTTTATCCTAGGGAGACATCCTGAAGACTCCAGTGTAGCATGATGTCTGGGAAGAATGTCAAGGGAGAGAAAAAAACCCCATCTCCCATGGTGAATAAAAATGCACAGGTGAGTGACAAATATATATTTGGAGGACCATACACTAAAATTTGCAAGGACTCTACAGCCATCATTTTGATGAAATACAAGACCAGATATCTGGCTGGTGTACTGTGGGCATAGCTCCACTGAAATCTGATGTATTAACTATGCACAAAGTATTGGGCATTGGTTTCATCGTCCGTAGACACGGTTTGTGAGAATTATGTATATATGTACATGCTCCTCTCTGGAGAGCTTAGGAGGTGGGAGCAGAACTGTGCCTCCAAGCAGAGAAGCTCTGGGATGTTCTGTTTGTGCAGAGCTGATGCAGGCCGAATGCCTCAGGGAGCATTAGGGAAAGGAGCATGCTGAGTAGCATTCCTAGCACCTGCTAGACTAAGGTGCAATGGACTTGCTACCAGAAGCGCTTGGGCAAGGCAAATAGTGAAGGTAGGGCCCTGGCCATCTCACCAACCAGTCTGGTCACAACCCCTCGAGTTGTGCTAGCGAGCCCTCTTCTCTTACTGCTGTTCACAGGAGCACTAATCTCAGCGTTCTGCCGGGGTCCCAAGTGGGTGCTCTGGAAGTGGGGAGGAGCTGACAAGGCCCTCCGTCCCTGCACATCCCCAGCACACCTGCACTGGGCAAGCCCAGATTTAGCCCTAACTGTTAATAGTCCCAGTGCATGTTATTTCATAACTTTTGCTATTTTCCTGCTGTGTAGGAGAAATGCAATTAATTATACGTAGAAAATGCTTGAGTCTTCAGGCTCACTTTGGGTATCTGCTTTAAAAAAAATCTCAGTTTTGGTATGTGCAGTAACTGCACGGTATTGTCAGTTCTTGTTAGTGCTCGTGGAAGGTGCTGGAATGACGGCCCTAGTGACTGAAATGCTTTTAGCTACAGAACAGTTACCCTGTGGGCACCAACAGCAGCAGCATACGTTTCCCCAGAAGGCCTTGCCAATGTATCCCAACCCTTTTCTGCAGGGACTGCCTCTCAGGGTAAAACAGTCATTCATTTTCTATGGCCATTCGGACTTAGGCCCCTCCAGTGAGAGTGCTAACTAGGGAACCGATCCGTGCCAGTCATGGAGTTCACTTTTGTGGGGTGGACACCAGTCGGGGACTGGACGGCAATCCCCAGCTCATTTCACTCGGGCAGCTGAATAGTTAGTAGATGACGATAACCGCGGGCACTTCTGAATGCTGCTGAACAGTCTTCGAACTCCTCAGTATTGATCTAACTGTGCAGCGTAATACACTAGAATGAGTGTGCCCCCTTTCTATAATATCCCTCGTCAATTAGGAAAGCTCATCAGAGAAGGGTGGAGAAAAGGCCACCAAATCTTCATATGGGCCTTCAAAGTTGGAGTTGTTTTGAAATTGAGAGAAATACCTTAAAATAATTATTGGGGTATGAGCAGGGAGGCTTTCAGGCAAGGGCTTGTGTGAGGCCAGTAAGTGAAGGGTCTATTACAGGAGTGGGTGGGACAGGCTCTGTGGCCTGCAACGTGCAGGAGGTCAGACTAGATGATCACGATGGTCCCTTCTGACTTTTTAAAGTCTAAGTCTATAAATGGGATGGGCAGAGCCATGCTAGAGCTTTGGGGGCAGATAAATGTGTGTCCTTTATAAAACACTATTGCTCAGTATTTGACTTGTTTGTCTGAACAGAAATGCCACACTTTCCTTGTGTCAGAGATGTGTGACTATACAGAGCTACTCTATGTATCTGAGTCTACAAATTGACGAGAGGTGTCTATCTGATACATTAGGTATCTCCCACGGTAATTAAAAACACTAGTACCAATGGAATCAATACAAAGAGAAACCACAAAGCAGCCTCACAGACCAGAATGATGAAACAGATTAAAAGGACTCCTCCACTTTCCCCATGCCTCACCCACCCCTTGAGCAATCTTCCCAGCCTCACCAGCCCTTTTAAGAAGATGAGCCTTCCAAAGTGCTCTGAATATCAAAAGATCAGCTGGAGCAGGGTTCATTCCAAAGGGAAGCAATCCTCATGGAAAAGGCCCTGCCAGCTACCCCACATCCTGAGGTGGAGGGGGGTCTAGCTGAAGCACCTCCATAGCCATTTCGACTGCAGCAGGGATGGCACGAGGAGAGAGGTAGTCTCCCAACCTGACACATTGAGACATGTGGGTTTTGTTCTTCACAATATATATGGAATACACAGTTCTTCCCAATATTTATGTATTTTAGTGTCTCACGGAGTGTCTGTCACTGTAGCAATCACTCTTTTTACTACAGACCTGTTTATAGCACACTGTTGCAAAAAAACCTCCTGGCATAATACTATGTACCTGTGACGTTCCCCGGGGTACAATCTGGACCATTGGACAGCTGTCCCCACCCCCACCCCTCTAGCCTGGGATGACTTTTACAATGCTTAGCTTCCACCCCTTGGTGCTGCTCTCACACAGCTTTTAGCATGCAAAACCATTCCACTGGATTATAGGAATGTTTCTAGCAAGCCACTCCTGAATTACATACAGGGTGACACCAGCAAAGTCTTAGTCCTAGCCTTGCTGCCCAGAAATGTGCATCTTCTACTGCTCAGTACCCTCCTGGACACTACAAGCTCATATGGGGGGAGGGATAGCTCAGTGGTTTGAGCATTGGCCTGCTAAACCCAGTGTTGTGAGTTCAGTCCTTGAGGGGCCCACTTAGGGATCTGGGGCAAAAAAAAATCTGTCAGGGGACAATACTTGGTCCTGCTAATGAAGGCAGGGGACTGGACTCGATGACCTTTCAAGGTCATTCCAGTTCTAGGAGATATCACCAGCCTTGTTATTTCAAGTAGAGGTTCCCAAACACTTCAATCCTAACATACACTGGTTTAGATAAGACAAAATAAAACAAGTTTATTAACTCTAGAAAGATGGATTTTAAGTGATTACAAGAGATGAGGCATAAAAGTCAAATTGGCTAAAAAAGAAATAAAAAGATAAAAATGCAAGCTAATTCCTAACTTTACCAAGTTAATACTATAAAAGCAAAAAGGTCTGTCTCACCATAAGCTGCAGTACATTTCACAGGCAGGGACCCTGTGCCTTCCAGCCTGAGACCCCTCCCCCTGTTCTATGTCCTTCAGGAATTTGTTGATGCTGTGAGCAGAGATATAGGAGGAGGACAGGTGATGTGGCGGTCACTGTCTCTCATTCTTATACTCCTCTCCCCCCTTTGATAATTCCCCCCACCCCTCGCTGGGGTGCAGACATACAGCCTCCTGTATATGTGAGGTTTGAACTGTCTGAGATAAGATGTACATTTCTTGTTTATACCTGCTCCTGTGCTGGAGAATGGCTGCTTAAGCTGGTGATAGCTTTTTAACACCTTGCTGGTGTGCCAGTGTGTCTTTGTCTCTGAGAAAAATGGTTTGTGGGTGTTACCCAGAATTATAGCATATTTCAGTAAGAATCATACAGTAGAAACTTATAACTTTACACATAATGTTGCTACACATATTTCAACAGGATAATAATATTCAGCAGATTATGAATTTTCAAATGATACCTCAAGGCATACTTTGCACAAAATATATCATAACCTTATAAAAGTGGTGAACATGGGGTACTGGGTGTCACAGTACCTCATCACTGACACTGTGCCTATATTTGTAGAGATCTTTTATTGAAACTGGAGGTCAAGGTCCTTCCATTTATAAGCAATTTTTTTTATCAGAAAGCAGAACACACCTTGTGCAGTCAATATGAGGAGAAGGTTCGTCCCTGTATTGATCTCATTGACTCCCTGAGAGCCCTCGGAGTAGAAAAGGACCTGGGTTTGCCAGCAATTGCAGTGATTGGAGACCAGAGTTCTGGAAAAAGCTCGGTTCTAGAAGCCCTGTCTGGAGTCGCTCTTCCTAGAGGCAGTGGTAAGAATTTACCTCTCAGCTTTTCATGTCAGAAATCTGACATTTCCCTGGGTCACAGTGGTGTGTTATTCTGTAAGGGTGCTGGAGGACTGCCTTGAAATGGGGGGGAGAGGGGAGCCTGTGATCTGGGAGACTGAACATGGGGCTGGAAGGCAGGAGACCTGGGCTATGTTGTCAGCTCTGCTAGGGACTTCTCATGTGACCTTGTACAACTCACTTCACTTCCCTGATCTTCAGGTACCCCTTTCTGCAAAATGGGGATAACTACAATATATTTACACACCTAGGTAATGAGCTTTGAGTTCTTCAGATGAAGAGCACAAAGAGCCTACTCTAGAGGTCCTTGAACTCCAGTGGAAAGACTATTATTGCAATGAACATTACATTTGAGCCCTACTACTGTGTAATTTTAAAGCAGTAGTAGTACCTTTGAATACAGTACATGTTGAAAATAAGCTAAAGACAATATGCTGGTATTTCAATGGCTTCCAAAGAGGAGAGATACATTGTATTTCATTCTTTATACACGACTAGTGCTTTACGTTTGTTTAATTTGGTAGGTATTGTTACCAGATGTCCTTTAGAGCTCAAACTGAAGAAAGTAAATTACACACAGGAATGGAAAGGAAAAATTATTTACTTGGAGATAACCCAAGAACTGAACGGTCCTTCAGAAGTGGAAAAAGAAATAAGGAAAGGTAAATGTAACCTGGGACATAAATAACATACTTTGAATCTTGTACTTCCTTGTGGCCCTGATTCTGCAATTATGTCTGTGTGGTCACAGGAGCTTATTGCAGGATTGAGGCCTCTGTTTACAATGGCATCATGAAAAATGGGGATTTCTCACTCTTCTCTTCTGGATGTTTGTGCCTAGTTTAAGACATTATTGTGATGTTCCCCTCTGGTGTTATCTGGACTGGTGATCTTCTAGGTCACTCCAATCCTTGACTCTGGGAGCCAGCCTTACCCTACTCTGCTGTGAGAACCCCCACTCCTGGGCTGTTCACGCACAGCATCTAGCCTGTAAGCTGCTCCTTGGATTGTGCAACCAAATGATACTAGCCAATATCTCCGGTCCCAGACGCTGGATGCTGCAAGCTTATATGAGTTCATCAATTTAACAAAGAAATTGATATGTACCAGGTTTGTTCTCCCAAGGGGAGTTTCTGACATGCTTCAAACCAAACGCACCTCTTCAGGTAGAATAAACAAACACATTTATTAACTATAAAGATAGATTTTAAGTGATTATAAGTCAAAGCATAACAAGTCAGATTTGGTCAAATGAAATAAAAGCAAAATGCATTCTAAGCTGATTTTAACACTTTCAGTGCCCTTACAAACTTAGATGCTTCTCACCCCAAGCTGGCTGGTTGCTCTTCAGCCAGGCTCTCCCCTTTGATCAGCACTTCAGTCGCTTGGCGTGGTGTCTGTAGATGGAAGAGAGAGGAAGAGCATGGCAAAGTCTCTCCCTTTTATCATGTTCTTTCTTCCCTTTTGGTTTCCCACCCCCCTTCAGAGTCAGGTGAGCATTACCTCATCGCAGTTCCAAACTGACCAAAGGAAGCGGGGTGACTCACTCGAGAGTCTAACAGATCCTTTTGTTGTTGCCTAGGCCAGAGTCCTTTGTTCCTGTGAGGCTGGGCTGGGTTTGTCCCATCCATGCCCTGATGAGGTGTGAACTGCCCCTCTGCTTCTGGAGAGTTTTTGTCTGGGCTGGCTTTAAGCCATGAAGATACATTTTCAGCCTCATAACTATATACATGAAATTATAACCTATAACATCCATTATAACAACAGTGTTCAGTATATCATGAGCCTTCAGAAGACACCCGACATGACAAACTTTGCATTGGATACCATACAATCATTTTACAAGGATGAACATGGGGGTGCTGGGTGTTCCCCCGAGGTACAGAGCGTCACAATTATCATCACTTACTCTTTTCTATAGCTCCATAAGTGTGCATAGTGCTTACAATAAGTAACATTTGGAAATGGGCTCCCTGCTGAACTGGCCAAATAACAGATTTATTGGTTCACTGGTGATTTTGAAAAAAAAAAATTTAAAAATCCTTGTCTTGGATCAAACTGAAAATTGTCAATGAATTGGAAAAAAAAATTGTTTCGGGTCAAATAAAACATTTCATTTCAACCAACTCAAAACTTGTTTATTTGATATCTGCTGTTTGAATGGTTTTGAAATAAAATGGGAATTGTTTGTTTTGTTTTTAAATTTATTTTAGGTATTTTTAGCTGAAACAATTTAGTGAAATTGACATGAATTTGTGAAATGTTTTGGTGTCGCCGAATCTGCATTTCTCGCTTAAAAAATGTATGAAAAATTTCACCCAGCTCTAGTTTGTGCTTCAAACCAGACATATACTTATGCTGGATGCTGACAGATGAGCGGCAAGATTATGGTTTAGCACTCCACTGTTCTTTGGGGCTGATATTTGCTATTCCCTGGGCCAAGTCTTGGATATTGTTGTCCTTTACAGTATATAAAATGAAGACTAATCTTTATTATTTTATACTATGTTTATAAATCTTATTTCAAAGCTAAATACAATGAAGGGATAACTTTTCTGAGACCACATTTTCTATAGAAACAAATTTAGCAATAGGTTTTTTCTTAATCCATATAATTTTCTAGTCTAAATTTCACGACGAGCTTCTAATCTCTACTTTTGTGTCTCCTTCCTCTAGCCCAGGATGCAATGGCTGGTGAAGGAGTGGGCATTAGCCAAGAATTAATTTCCCTAGAAATTAGCTCCCCGAATGTTCCAGATCTGACACTGATTGATCTGCCAGGGATTGCGAGGGTGGCTGTAGGGAATCAGCCAAAAGACATTGGAAATCAGGTAAAGTACGTAGCAATTCTGGGCTGGGAAACTGGTAAAAGAGATTAGAGTGTCTTGATCTGCATAATCTTCTGCTTAATGATGGCACAGAACAAACAGATATGTAATTTCCCAAGAAGAATTAAGATATAACAAAATAGGGTTTTAGTGAAGGAAGTGCTAGCATTGAGAAGGATGTGCCATATACAAAACGGGGGGAAACTCTATATTCCGTAGACAAGAATGTTTGTTTGAAAATGTCTTTGTGCTGTAATGGAACTGTGTGCGCGCACATGTGTGCGTTCATTCACCCTGCAGAGGTTTCAGCAGAGCTGGTTACAGGGATTTTTGGCCCCCAGGAAGGTCATTTTTCCAGGCACCCATCCTGCTGTCTTTCCTGCCCATCCCCATTAATCCTTCTCTATCTTTCCTTTTTATTTTCCCTCCTTCCCTCTCCCTACTCTAACCTAATTGAAGGAGAAGGTGGTTGTTAGATTTTCTGTCCATTCAAAATCTCCCTTGGACTAACCCAGAACTGAAGGCATCTGATTTTTACATCCTCAGTGGTGTCCCAAAAGCTGACTCTGCATTTTTGGGGAAGAAGGAAGGATGGTCAGTAAAGCTTTTCTGATTCAAACGCTGATGAGGACGATAGTTAGCCTGCAGAAATTACTTTCTGTGGCTTCACTGAAACTTCTGATCTAGTGTTTTTATTTTTGTAATGACCCTCTGATATTTACACTGAAGCAAATGACTTCTCATTGTCTCTTTCAAAATAATATTTTAAATGCATGGGAAAAGAAGGTGCACATCTGAAAATGGCATGGTCTGGGCTTCCTTATGCCCCAGCAACCCCTGAGCGTCATGGTCCTTTGAGGCTATGGGCATTTGGCATAAAATAGAGCAGCTCTGAGGCTACCCTAATTTATGCTCAATATCAGTCCACTGACTACCATCCCCAAGACTGAGGCGTACACAAGTGTTTTAAACTCATTTGCACACATCCACCTCCTGAGCTGTAGCTCAGGATCTGGGCCTAAATATTAAATTGTGAGACTTGTTGTCTTCAAGTTTTCAATAGCATCATAAAAAGTTAAAATTTGATGTTGCTTAATCATTCCTAATTTTAGTTCTAAGTATACCTGCCTGGACTTGTAAACCTGTTACAATAAAGACCATCATAAATGTTATTCTGTGCTTTTAAAGAATGTTGTCCAAGTTGGTCAAATGCAGTATGTTTACATATGTTTATCAACACATTTAATTTTACCTTTAGATGATAAGATTTCAGGCTGTATTGTGTTCTTCTGAAATTCTCATGTAAGTTTTTGTCCCATAGTTACATCTGTAATACTAATGACATGCTATCAAATCTGACCATGAGCCACCTAGTTTTAGGAACATAAACTTTGCAGTACTGGATCCAAACCACTGATCCATTAAGTTATATCCAGTGCCTTTGGCAGTACTCAGTGCTTTGAGGCAAGTGAAAAAACCCCACAATGCACCTCGGCAATTATGCAGTGGGAATAACCACATTAGAAAGTAGGGGGGTAGCTAAATTCCTTCCAAAACTATGAAATCTGGAAGAACCAAACCTGCCACTTGTAATAGGACTTACCTACCATGGCCTGTGTGAATTAATCAACTTTTATTACATTTCTTATTTCATTAGATCATAAATCTAATTAAAAAGTATATTTGTAAGCAACAAACTATAAATCTGGTAGTGGTACCAAGTAATGTGGATATTGCAACTACAGAGGCCCTAAAAATGGCTAAAGAGGTGGACCCTAAGGGGGAGAGAACTCTAGGTAAGTAAAGATACATATATTTTAAAAGAAATTGGGATTGGGTTGTGGGGAAACTCATTGTACTTGCAAAGAATGTTTAGTAATAAACACTGGAGAGGTTGAGCATTTTCTACCAGTTACCCGTGTTGCTAAAAGAATCATAGGAAAGCAGCAAAGGAACGAGAGATTTGTAATTTGGTGATGGGCTTGCTATCATTTAAAGTCGACACAGGATTTTCCTATCAATGCTTCATTTCAGAATCTGAATTTCAGATAAAAAAATTACAAATGCTTTAAGGGAAAATGGCGAAAGGAGCGACCAACCCCTGCCCTTGAATTTATGAGCATTCTCCTATTCTGTAAAATGTTCCTGCAAATGTCTGTTCTGACACTTTGTGAGCCTAGAATCATTTGGGAGTTTCTTTTAATGACTCTCCAGAGAGAAAACTCTCTTTCACCAAAAGTGAAATATACTCTTGTGTGGAAGTTCTTTCCTGGGCACTCCATGGCACTTAGGCCATGTAGTATATAGAAATCTATGGAAAGAGGACATAGGTGCAAGTATGCTACATTGATAAGGTAGTAAACATCAACTATTCAGAAAGATGTATATTAGACAGTGGGTCAGATCCTCAGTTTCGATGGAGCTACTCCAATTTATACCAGTTGAGGATCTGGCCCTGTGTGTGATTAATAACATACACATACATACATAAATTCCCAGACTAAAACTATGTTAAGGTGGAGTTCAGGTTGGGCAAATAGATCGGTAATTTAACAGTAAGTAATGATTACACTGATGTCATTATCCAAAAACCAAGCATTATAAACCAAGGAAATTCAGAGATAAAGTTAAACTTAGAAGAAATACAAATATGTTAGGGTATGGAAATCCACCGGTAAGGTACCCAAACAACCTTAACTCTCACCTGTAGTGATGCCATGGAAAAGCCATACGGTTATGAATGAGGCATTTTAGTGTCCCCAGATTAGATTAAACTGATTTTTAAAGACACATTAGAATTTGTCTTTTTTCTTTCATGGTGAAAACTCTGT
Source organism: Macrochelys suwanniensis (assembly GCA_033296515.1). Lineage (NCBI taxonomy): Eukaryota > Metazoa > Chordata > Testudines > Chelydridae > Macrochelys > Macrochelys suwanniensis. The sequence goes on along the minus strand of CM065775.1, from coordinate 155,057,983 downwards.
TTTGTTCCTTTACTGAGATCATTCAGGATATCAGATAATGTGACACTAAGTTAAGAACCCATTTTAAAATAATTTTAATTCATCGACTAACCAATTTGCTTAGTAAATTCTTTTAATTAAAAAAAAAAGAGAGTAAATGCTGTGACTCGGGGGAAAGATGTGAAAAATACAGCATATGTAATGAAGTGATTGGATCCCTGCTTTAAATGCAAAACTCAACTCAGTCCTAACTGTGGAACCAGGAGTGGTGCTTCCATCTATAAAGTGTGTCCCCTCTCTAAATACAATAATTCTTTTGTTACTTCACAGGGATTCTCACAAAACCCGATTTGGTCGACAGGGGAACCGAGAGCAATGTTGTTGACATCGTCCGAAACCTCAGCGTCCCCCTAAAGAAGGGCTACATGATTGTTAAATGTCGTGGGCAGCAGGACATCCATGACAACTTGACACTGGCCTCTGCAATTCAGAAAGAGAGAGAATTCTTTGAGGAGCATGAATATTTTAGGTAGCTTTAAAATCCATACACACTGAATATTGGACAGGTTTTTCCCTATTAACAGTTAAAAAAATCACAGAAAAGTGAGTAAATGCATGCCCTTATACATCTATGCAGTGGTTAAAGCCAGTCATTGAGACACATTCTGATTTGGACTATGCACGCACACAGGGAAGTAGATGGAGTATCAACCTTATGCCTTTACGTGGGCTCCTCAGGCTTTGGGTACAAGCACACAGAAGTAAGTAGGGGTACTTGTTTCCTTACACCCCAACTGGAACAGGTGAATGGTGCCTTGGCTTCATCATCTTACTGGCCAGGACAGTCAGGAGTTCGCTTGTGGTTATGACCATCAGTAAATTACCACCTGCTGAGGAGAAGGCGGAAGCAGGGGAGGAATTGTGACTCAGCGGTGTCTCTCTGGGTTGTAGTGCCTCCTGGGGAGGTGCAGCTTACACACAACCCCTAGCTTAGCATTGTGCCTGAAGTCACAGTCTAGCCATGTGTTGTTGTGCATATGGAACAGAGTAAATTCACTCATTCAGGAATAGAAGTAGTTCATTGGAGATGGCATGGAGACTTTTGGTACACTTGTAGTTGGAGTAGTTTAGGACCTAACTAAACAATGTGACTCTCAGTGTCAATATTGCTTTAAATGGGGGTGAGGCGATGTTGTGTAGGCAGGCGTTCCACCCATGACTGGTTAGACCAGGCCAGGACTGTGAGGCAGCCCAGATCTGGTTGCATACTTAGCCTGGGAATTACAGAGCAAAAGACAACTACAGTCCTGTCTGCACCCAGCTGCCTGAATAAAAAAAATCATCTTTTCATTCATCGCTACCAGCTAATCTCTATTATCAGAGACAAAAATCTGTTCATCATTGTGGTGTGTGAGCACCATACAAAATTCCATAAATCCACATCGGTGGCCTATACACAGACCTAAAGTCCTCTTTTCATCTTCCCAAGAACAGACAATGTCATAATCAGTATCACAATAATACTTTCATCAGTAGATCTCAAAGTGCTTTACAGAGTAGCTCAGTATCATCTCCATTTTACAGATGGGGAAACTGAGGCAGAAAACGATGAAGTAACCTACCCCAGATCACCCAGAAGGCCTATGGCAAAGTCAGGAACAGAACTGAAGTCTAGACCTGTGCAAATAACTGATTTTTCAATTCCATGGCCAATTTTTTGTCCTGACAAAATAAATGAGTTGAAAACATTCAACATGAAACAAAATATTTTATTTTGTTTTGGAGAGTTTTTAATCTTTTATAATTTTTTTAAAATAAATTGAGTGAAATTCCAAAACAAAATATCTTTCTGAAACAAACATTCCAAAAATTTATTTTTTTGACATTTCCAGACATTTTTTTTATTTGACTGAAACAATTTGCCAAAGTTGACCTGAATTCACAAATTGCTTTAGCGAACCCAAATCTGCATTTTTCAGCCCAAAAAAAAAAAAGAGATGATTTTCATGGAAAACTTCACCCAGCTCTATCTATCTACATCCTCCAAGTCCCAGTTCAGTGCTCCATCCAATACGCCACATGGCTCTGAAGAGAAACCCATGTTCTGCTTCTCTTCTTCCGTTTCAGGAACAGAGTGAGATGGTTATTAATTAATTATTTTTATTGTTATTTCTACAAGAGCAATGGGAGAGCTTTCATTTTTGTCTCTAGAGCAGACAGATTTGTAGTTGCTCTCAGCTGTTGTTGAAGGGAGTGCTACCACTGATGGCTATCCGCTGAGGAGGCTTTCTCTTAGTTCCATTAATCTCACCCTGGTCTTTGATAGCTCCATCATTCCTGAGGATCACAGATGCTGTAGAAGGTCCTGGACACAGATACAGTTTCCCAAAAATTCATGCTGGAAATGTGTTATTTGCACACTTGCAAGAAATAATTTGACCATTTTTGATACTATTAGTAAGTGTGTGTATATATAGCTGGCTAGATCGGTCAGTATCTGTGCTGTAGTATATGAAGTACTCTGGAATCCTTTGGGATGAAAGAAGGAATTTTTGGGGATGGTATTATTATTATTTATTGTATTCTTTAATCTCTTTCAGTATTGTTTTGGAAGAAAGAAAAGCTACTATCCCACTTTTGGCAGAGAGACTTACACAGGAACTGATAGAGCACATTAATGTAAGTTAGCAAACCTGGGCTACTGGCTTTTTAAAAAACTATTTGGTGAACACACAAAAGAGAAAATGCTGTTTGGATCTTTTGCCAAGATATTTATTTAAACTGTGTAGTAGCAGGTCGGAACTTTCTGAACCTTAACTAGCTTGTAGAAAATAAATATAAAGCAGACCTTATCTCATAAATTCATCTTTTTAGCTAATTGTTTAGCATAAAGCAATTTACAGATCTTTAAGAAGCATTAGGTATATTTCTATATGTATCCCCTGATTTAAACTGGGGATTAGGAGATCCATACCAGCTTTATGTCAATGCCTTATATGTGAATAAAATAGTCTTGGCTAATCAGAGGTTTTGCACACTATTCTCTTAGAATGGGTTGCAGCTAAAAACATTTTTGCCTCACCTTGTTAATGCCAAGTGGCAATTCACACTTTCAGTTGTAGGTTAGTGATGACCCAAATTCACTTCAGAAAATCCCTAGTAAAAAAGTACAATTGTTCCATGTAGTATTATACATTTAAAACGTTTTTAAAATGTAAGGGTTTTTTTTCCTCACTAAAGAAAAATCAAACCAGTTGTTTTATTTCTTTTCAATTTGTAAGCACCTGGAGGATAATAGGGTTATCAGGAAGAGCCAGCATGGATTTGTCAAGAAAAAATCATGCCACACCGACCTAATTTCCTTCTTTGACAGTGTTACTGGCATAGTGGATAGGGGAGAAGCAGTAGATGTGATATATCTTGATTTTAGTAAGTCTTTTGACACAGTCCCACATGACATTCTCATAAGCAAACTAGGGAAATGTGGTCTTGATGAAATTACTATAAGGTGGGTGCACAATTGGATGAAAGACCGTACACAAAGAGTAGTTATCAATGGTTTGCTGTCAAACTGGTTTGCTGTCAAACTGGAAAGGCATATCTAGTGGGGCACCATAGGGGTAAGTCCTGGGTCCAGTAGTATTCAGTATTTTTGTTAATGACTTGGGCAATGGAGTGGAAAGTATGCTTATAAAATCTGTGGATGACAACAAGCTGAAAGGGGTTGCAACTACTTTGGAGGACAGGATTAGAATTCAAAATGACCTTGACAAATTAGAGAATTGGTCTGAAATCAACAAGATGAAATTCAATAAAGACAAGTGAAAAGTATTTTGTTTAGGAAGGAAAAATCAAATGCATAACTGCAAAATGGGAATCACCAGCTAGGTGGCAGTACTGCTGTAAAGGATCTGGGTGTTCTAGTGGATCACAAACTGAATATAAGTCAACAATGTGCTGCAGTTGCAAAAAAGGATTAAATTATTTGTGGGGTGTATTAACAGAAGTGTCATATTTAAGACATGGGAGGTAATTGTCCCTCTTTACTTGGCACTGGTGAAGCTTCAGCTAGAGTCCTGTGTCCAGTTCTGAGCACCAAACTTTAGGAAATATCTGTACAAATTGGAGACAGTTCAGAGCAGAGCAACAAAATTGATAAAGGGTTTAGAAAACCTAACCTATGAAGAAAGGTTAAAAAAACTGACCATGTTTAGTCTTGAGAAAATAATAGTGAGGAGGGACCTGGTAACAGTCTTCAAATCTGTTAAAGATGGTTATAAAAAGGACTGTTATCAATTGTTCTCCATGTCCAGTGTAGGTAGGACAAGAAGCAATGGGTTCAATCTGCAGCAATGGAGATTTAGGTTGGATGTTAGGAAAAACTTTCTAATTATAATGATAGTCAAGTTCTGGAACAGGTTTCTAATGGAGGTTGTGGAATTATCATCACTGGAGGTTTTTAACAACAGGTTGAACAAAAACCTGTCATGGGTGGTCTAGGTTTACTTGGTCCTGCCTCAGCACAGAGGCCTGGACTTAATGGCTTCACAAAGTCCCTTCCAGCCCTACATTTCTATGATTCTATTATTTTTCCCCCACAGAAATCACTACCAACTTTAGAAAATCAGATAAAGGACAAACTCCGGGTGGCAAACAACAAGCTACAAAAATATGGCAAAGGTGTGCCAGAATCAGTAGAAGAGCAGATGCTGTTCCTAGTAGATGTGAGTATAAATATGGATCTGGTAACTCATTTGAATAAAAACGGTTGGTTAGCATTTGGAATTGTGTGGATATTGCAAATTGGTCTCTTTTTCTAGGCTGCGTACTCAGTGTGTTGCTTCATGAAATCGCTAACTACAGACACATCCATATGCACTTTTCTTAACATAGGAGAACTAGACCATGAACATTACTCTCAATTCCCGGTCTTCATAAATCCAGAATATATACTCACCAATAAAATAAACCAGATTAAAAATAAGATTGTTCCTGTTTTATCAATGTCAGCTTTGATAATACAATGGGTGAATTACATTTGGTTGCATTAATTATATCAATGCACTGAAAGTCGCTGGTAATAGAAGATCCTGGTAATAGAAGATTAGGCAACGGCGTAATAGAAATCAAGAATAAGTAATCGTATTCCATACTTACAAGGTCATAATATTTTGCACAAAATTCCAGTGATTTTTAAAAGCAACATTGTTTTCCACCTGTATTCTAACCAGCCCAGGTAATCCCATACTACCCCTTCACAGCCACTACTCAAACAATCCCAGCAGTGTGCAGTGAGTAGGGATCGGGTATGTGCGCTAAAACAGAGCTTCTCAAAGTTTAAATCTGGCGTGGCCATCTTTTAATACAGAGACTGCCTTGTGCGTCACCTCCACTCACATTCAGAATAACACAGCATTCTGCTACAGCAATTGCTTACATGGAAAAACAACATTAAGGAAGCGTTCAATATATTTTTAGTTTCTTTTGATGAAAAGTAGCTGCTGGAAACAAGGGGGATTATTGTTATTCATTTGTATTATTGGAGCATCTAGAACAGCCCAAATTGAGATCAAGACCTCATGAGGCTAAGCACTGTACATTCACAGACTAAAATATATTTGCTTCCCAGAAGAGCTTGCAACCTAAATAGACAAGGCAAACAAAGGATGAGAGGGAAACAGACACTGAGAAATGAAGTGACTTGCCCAAGACCACACAGCAAGTCAGTGGCAGAGCTGAGAATAGAGCCCTAGGCCTCCTCCTGAGTCTTTGCCCTAGACACTGAACCTCAATGTTCTCAGACTAACAGCAGGTCACAGGCCACACAGTCTGAGCACTACTGTGCTGAAATACACAACCTATGAGCTCTAACTGTATCTCCGAATGTCACTTCCACAGCTGGAGCTACAGACAACCTGCAGAATGTGAATTCCATAGTTTTGCAAGGAGCAGTGTGTAACATTTGCTCCAGCATTTCCCCTTCCTGCTGCAAAGTGTGGGTTATGTATCATTGCAAACAGTTCACGGTCTGAATTTAGCCACCTGATCAACATCCAATACAGCAAACAAGGAAAGATTAAGACTCAGCTCTCAAAACTGGATACTCTCATGAAAAACCCCTGTATGTTCCATTCCATGCATCTGATGAAGTGGGTTGTAACCCATGAAAGCTTATGCTGAAATAAATTTGTTAGTCTCTAAGGTGCCACAAGTAATCCTGTTCTTTTTGTCTCTTTACAGAAACTCAAACTCTTTAACCAGGACATCATGAGTTCAGTGCAAGGAGAAGAAATTGTAACTGATAAAACAAAACAAAGACTATTCACAAAAGTTCGAAAGTTCTTTAATGAATGGGAAGCCCATATTAATAACAGTACACTGAAAGGTAAGCACCAAATGTTGGCACTTGGCCTGAAAGTTGTTCTGCGCTAGGGTGACCAGACAGCAAGTGTGAGAAATCGGGATGGGGGTGGGGGGTAACAGGAGCCTATATAAGAAAAAGACCAAAAATTGGGACTGTCCCTATAAAATCGGGACATCTGGTCACCCTATTCTGCACTGACAGACATCTGTGAGTGCCCAGAGCACTAGTGAAATCAATGGGGCTCCATATGGATGCAAAGGTCTGCTTGCATAGAATCATAGAATATCAGGGTTGGAAGGAACCTCAGGAGGTCATCTAGTCCAACCCCCTGCTCAAAGCAGGACCAATCCCCCACTAAATCATCCCAGCCAGGGCTTTGTCAAGCCTGACCTTAAAAACCTTTAAGGAAGGAGATTCCACCATTTCTCTAGGTAACCCATTCCAGTGCTTCACCACCCTCCTAGTGAAAAAGTTTTTCCTAATAGCCAACCTAAACCTCCCGCACTGCAACTTGAGACCATTACTCCTTCTTCTCTCATCTGCTACCACTGAGAACAGTCTAGATCAGTGATTCTCAAACTTTTTACTGGTGATCCCTTTCACATAGCAAGCCTCTGAGTGCGACCCACCCCCCCAATCAATTAAAAATGCTTTTTTATATATTTAACACCATTATAAATGCTGGAGGTAAAGTGGGGTTTGGGGTGGAGTCTGACGGCTTGTGACCCCCCCAGGTAAGAACTTTGCGTCCCCTGAGGGGTCCCGACCCCCAGTTTGAGAACCCTTGGTCTAGATCCATCCTCTTTGGTACCCCCTTTCAGGTAGGTAAAACTACCTATAAAAATCCTATCAAATCCCCTCCCTCAGCCTCTCCCCGTAAATCATGTGCCCCAGCCCCCCAATCATTTTTGTTGCCCTCCACTGAGCTCTTTCCACTTTTTCCACATCCTTGTAGTATGGGGCCCAGAACTGGACACAGTACTCTAGATGAGGCCTCACCGATGCCGAATAGAGGGGAATGATCACGTCCCTCGATCTGCTGGCAATACTCCTACTTATACAGCCCAAAATGCCGTTAGCCGTCTTGGCAACAAGTGTTGTATCCTTGGGGCAACAGATTTAGGAAGAAATCATTTGAGACACAGAGAGCTGTGAGCCATGAAAGCAGCCATTTATTTTCACACACTGAACTAACCAAACCAGCCAAAATTGGCTGGGCTATCCCCTAATAATCTAACTCAGTTGCCATAGCAACAACAAGGTGCTATTACCACGACAACCAAATACACAACAAGGGCACACTGTTGACTCATATCCAGCTTCTCGTCCACTGTAACCCGTAGGTCCTTTTCTGCAGAACTGCTGCCTAGCCACTCAGTCCCTCGTCTATAGCAGTGCATGGGATTCTTCTGTCCTAAGTGCAGGACTCTGCACTTGTCCTTGTTGAACCGCATGAGATTTCTTTTGGCCCAATCCTCTAATTTGTCTAGGTCCCTCTGAATCCTATCCCTACCCTCCAGCATATCTACCACTCCTCCCAGTTTAGCGTCATCTGCAAACTTGCTGAGGGTGCAATCCACGCCATCCTCCAGATCATTAATGAAGATATTGAACAAAACTGGCCCCAGGACCAACCCTTGGGGCACTCTGCTTGATACCGGCTGCCAACTAGATATGGAGCCATTGATCACTACCCTTTGAGTCTGATGATCTAGCCAGCTTTCTATCCACCTTATAGTCCATTCATCCAGCCCATACTTCTTTAACTTGCTGGCAAGAATACTGTGGGAGACTGTATCAAAAGCTTTGCTAAAGTCAAGGAATAACACGTCCACTGCTTTACCCTCATCCACAGAGCCAGTTATCTCATCATAGAAGGCAGTTAGGTTAGTCAGGCATGACTTGCCCTTGGTGAATCCATGCTGACTGTTCCTGATCACTTTCCTCTCCTCAAAGTGCTTCAAAATTGATTCCTTGAGGACCTGTTCCATGATTTTTCCAGGGACTGAGGTGAGGCTGACTAGCCTGTAGTTCCCCGGATCCTCCTCCTTCCCTTTTTAAAAGATGGACACTACATTAGCCTTTTTCCAGTCATCCGGGACCTTCCCCGATCACCATGTGTTTTCAAAGATAATGGCCAATCAGGGCCGGCTCTAACTTTTTTGCTGCCCCAAGCAAAAAAACAACGAGCACTGCCCCCTGCAAGCAAAAAAAAAACTGAGCGCCACCTCGCCGAAACAACCCCACCCGAGCGCCGCCCCGCTGAAACAAAAAAAACCCCACCCCACAGCACCTCCCCGCTGAAACAACAAAAAAACCCCTGAGCTCTGCCCCACCGAAACAAAAAAAACCCCTGAGCGCCGCCCCGCCGAAGTAAATAAAAAAACCCACCGAGCGCCACCTCACCGCCCCAAGATTGGCCGCCCCTTAGAAGGTGCCGCCCCAAGCACGGGTTTGGTCAGCTGGTGCCTGGAGCTGGCCCTGTGGCCAATGGCTCTGCAATCACATCCGCCAATGCCTTTACCACCCTCAGATGCAGTGCATCCAGCCCCATGGACTTGTGCTCGTCCAGCTTTTCAAATAGTTCTGAACCACCACTTTCTCCACAGAGGGCTGGTCACCTCCTCCCCAAACTGTGCTGCCCAGTGCAGTAGTCTGGGAGCTGACCTTGTTTGTGAAGACAGAGGCAAAAAAAGCATTGAGTACATTAGCTTTTTCCACATCCTCTGTCCCTAGGTTGCCTCCCCCATTCAATAAGGGGCCCACACTTTCCCTGACCACGTTCTTGTTGCTAACATACCTGTAGAAACCCTTGTTACTCTTAACATCCCTTGCTAGTTGCAACTCCAGTTGTGATTTGGCCTTCCTGATTTCACTCCTGCATGCCTGAGCAATATTTTTATACTCCTCCCTGGTCATTTGTCCAAGTTTCCACTTCCTGTAAGCTTCTTTTTTGTGTTTAAGATCAGCAAGGATTTCACTGTTAAGCCAAGCTGGTCGCCTGCCATATTTACTGTTATTTTACACATCGGGATGGTTTTTTCCTGCAACCTCAATAAGGATTCTTTAAAATATATCCAGCTCTCCTGGACTCCTTTCCCCCACATGTTATTCTCCCAGGGGATCCTGCCCATCAATTCCCTGAGGGAGTCAAAGTCTGCTTTTCTGAAGTCCAGGGTCTGTATTCTACTGCACTCCTTTCTTCCTTGTGTCAGGATCCTGAACTCGACCATCTCATGGTCACTACCTCCCAGGTTCCCATCCACTTTTGCTTCCCCTACTAATTCTTCCCTGTTTGTGAACAGCAGGTCAAGAAGAGCTCTGCCCCTAGTTGGTTCCTCCAGCACTTGCACCAGGAAATTGTCCCCTACACTTTCCAAAAACTTCTTGGATTGTCTGTGCACTGCTGTATTGCTCTCCCAGCAGATATTGGGGTGATTGAAGTCCCCCATGAGAACCAGGGCCTGTGATCTAGTAACTTCTGTTAGTTGCCTGAAGAAAGCCTCGTCTACCTCATCCTCGTGGTCTGGTGGTCTGTAGCAGATTCCCACCATGACATCACTCTTGTTGCTCACACTTCTAAACTTAATCCAGAGACTCTCAGGTTTTTCTGCAGTTTCATACTGGAGCTCTGAGCAGTCATACTGCTCTCTTACATACAATGCAACTCCCCCACCTTTTCTGCCCTGCCTGTCCTTCCTGAACAGTTTATATCCATCCATGACAGTACTCCAGTCATGTAATTTATCCCACCAAGTCTCTGTTATTCGAATCACATCATAGTTCCTTGACTGTGCCAGGACTTCCAGTTCTCCCTGCTTGTTTCCCAGGCTTCTTGCATTTGTGTATAGGCACTTAAGATAACTCGCTGATCATCCTGCTTTCTCAGTATGAGGCAGGAGCCCTCCCCTCTTGCGCTCTCCTGCTTGTGCTTCCTCCTGGTATCCCACTTCCCCACTTACTTCAGGGTTTTGGTCTCCTTCCCCCAGTGAACCTAGTTTAAAGCCCTCCTCACTAGGTTAGCCAGCCTGCTTGCAAAGATGCTCTTCCCTCTCTTCATTAGGTGCAGGGCCGGCTCTAGCTTTTTGGCCACCGAAGCAAAAAAAACAATGGTGGCTCGCAGTGGGGTGAAGGGCGGCGCCCGCCCGCTCCCTCCGCCCGTGGGCAGCCAGGCGCTGCAGCCCACTCGCATCTGGGTGAGAGGGGCTCCCCCCTCCGGCCTTGGGGTGCCTCTCCCGGCTGGGCAGGCAGAGCCCCCGGGGGCTGCAGGAGGTGCCGGCTGAGCCAGGCTGGGCTCAGAGCGGTGCAGGAGGCAGAGGCTGGTGCTGGCGGCGGGGAGTGGCACATCCCGGGGAGCCCAGCAGCACGGTGAGCGGCAGGGATCGCTAGTTCCTGCCCCCCGCCCGGGTTGGGGTCCCTGCCCCTGCAGGGCTGGGCTAGGACTGACGGATCATGGGGAGCGGAGCTTCAGACTGGGCTGCCGAAGCTAAAAAAAAAAAAGAATCACGGCAGGGCAGCTGGAATGTGCCGCCCCAAGAATCCCCGGAATGCCACCCCTTACAAGGTGCCGCCCCAGGCACGTGCTTTCTCGTCTGGTGCCTGGAGCCGGCCCTGATTAGGCAGAGCCCATCTTTGCCTAGCAATCCTTCTTCTTGGAACACCATCCCATGGTCAAAGAATCCAAAGCCTTCTCTCCGACACCACCTGCGTAGCTATTCGTTGACTTCCACGATTCGACAATCTCTACCTTGGCCTTTTCCTTCCACGGGGAGGATGGATGTGAACACCACTTGCACTTCAAACTCTTTTATACTTCTTCCCAGAGCCATGTAATCTGCAGTGATACGCTCAAGGTCATTCTTGGCAGTATCATTGGTGCCCATGTGGAGAAGCAGGAAGGGGTAGTGATCCGAGGGCTTGATGAGTCTTGGCAGTCTCTCCGTCACATCGTGAATCCTAGCTCCTGGCAAGCAGCACACCTCTCAGCTTTCCCAGTCGGGACGGCAGATAGATGATTCAGTTCCCCTTAGGAGGGAGTCCCCGACCACCACCACCTGCCTGAGTGTTGCTGTAGCTGTTCTGCATCTAACTAGACACATGAGAACTAAGAAATTGCTTTGGCCCCTTATTAAATCCAGGCCTTTTCACATAGATTTTAGTATAAAAACAAACACGTCTCGAACTATTAGAAATAATGGTGCTGTTTTAATTGCTGTAGTAAAAGAAATTATGAAAGAAGAAGTGTGGGGCTTTGAAAATCACTATCGTGGAAGAGAGCTCCCAGGGTTTGTCAATTACAAGACATTTGAGGCCATTGTGAAACAACAAATTGTGCAGCTGAAATCACCAGCTATCATGATACTGAAGACAGTGACTGGTGAGTTTCATTTACTGAGTTTGCCATAAACTTTGACCATATTCATTTAGCTGCTTTTATAACTGCTTAGCTTTAATTCATATGTCAAGTTTTTAGGGGGCAGAATAGTTTTGGGTCTGGAATCAGAATGATGGTAATTACAACTTGTGGAGTGTAGCTAACTGGTAAAATATTGAAATATTCAGTCCTCCACGCACTGCTTGAGATTAAATATATAAATGCAAATGTTTTCACTGAGACCATAAATTCCAAATCATATTTTTAAATGTAGGTAGGAGAATAGTATAGATTAAAGAGTTATCACTAAAATTATATCAAATTTAAAGTAATAATATATTGCTACAAACTGTGGAAGTATGATACAGATAATTTTGGTGGAAGTGTCAAATTCATTTTACTCTGTTTTGTGCAAGTGCCATTACGATCTCCACAGGACCCATGGAGTCAATATGATTTTAGTGGCAGTGTTACAGGTCTTCCATACTCAGGCTCCAAATCACCAAATGGATTGGACTATTCAAGTGTTTAAAGATAAGAAGGTGTTTACAGTGTTTTGCTAGAGCAAGGCCTCAAAGGAGAATAAACTGAAAATACTTAGTTTATAATTAAGTTTAAATATTTTTATTCAACTGATTTGCAAGTAAAAACATTTATAACCACTTGGAACACAAAATAATACACCACAAAATAATGCATATCACAAAACCATCACCCACACAGAATAGAAATACACAAACCAAGAAGCTTTCAAATTAAAATTTTATTTAAGCTACAGCTGAACCCAATTTGTTAATGACTCGTACAGTTCTTATATTTATGCTGATAACATGAAATTATAGTTATTCCTCTTTTCTCTTTTTAGAGCTTGTACGAGAAACTTTTACTGAAATTGCCATGCAACACTTTGAGAACTTTTTCTATCTTTTCAGAGCAGCTAAGGTAAGGGGCTATTTATGGCAGTGGTTCTCAACCAGGGTATATGTACCCCTGCGAGTACACATTGGTCTTCCAGGGGGGTACATCAGCTCATCTAGATATTTGCCTAGTTTTACAACAGGCTACACAAAAAGCACTAGTGAAGTCAGAAAAACTAAAATTTCATACAATGACTTGTTTATACTGCTCTATATACACTGAAATACTCTTCACACAACGCACTGTCAACCTGTGGAACTCTTTGCCAGAGGATGTTGTGAAGGCCAAGACTACAACAGGGTTCAAAAAAACAACTAGATAAATTCATGGAGGATAGGCCCATCAATGGCTTAGCCAGGATAGGCAGGGATGGTGTCCCTAGCCTCTATTTGCCAGAAGCTGGGAATGGGTGACAGGCAATGTTCCCTCTAATTTTTGACAGGCCGTGTGCGCAAAAAAATTCTTCTGTGCAAATTGTTGTGCTTCTGTGTAAATTTTTGTGCGCACGGTGTTTCGCCGTGTGCGTGGGGTTTAGGATCTGTGTGCTCACACGCGCACAGCTTAGAGGGAACAGTGGTGACGGGATGAATCACTTGATGATTACCTGTTCTGTTCATTTCCTCTGGGGCACCTTGCATTGTCCACTGTTGGAAGACAGGATACTGGGCTAGATGGATCTTTGGTCTGATCCAGTACGGCCGTTCTTATGTTCTTAAATATAAGCACAATATTTATATTCCAGTTTATTTATTTTATAATTATATGGTAAAAATTAGAAAGCAATTTGTCAGTACTAGTGTGCTGTGACACTTTTGTATTTTTATGTCTGATTTTGAAAGCAAATAGTTTTTGTGAGGTAAAACTTGGGGGTACACAAGACAAATCAGACTCCTGAAAGGGGTACAGTAGTCTGGAAAGGTTAAGAACCACTGATTGATGGTATCTTATCCCTAAATCATCATTAATGGCATGTGCTTAAAACTATCTTTACTCTTGGTCAATCTATTATCTAGCTGTAGAACTTCCCACTGATTGGTAAAATGTCTACCACTGTATTCAGTGAATGGTGTAGAGTGTAAAGTTACATAGTGAAGCAATAGATCTATAAAAGTGAGAGTGCTGAACAATAATGCCATGAGCTTGAGAGCATGGGGCCTGATTCTGATCTCACTTAACTGGTTTTACACAAGTGTAACTTCACTGGCTTCCATAGAGTTACTCCAGAATTAAGAATCCCAGTTAAACTCATGAAGTCCCACTGGGTGCATAGTTTGTGGGACTTTAGTTCCCTGATTATCCCACCAATTCTCCCTTTGACAGCAATCTTCACATGTAGGCTGGCAGTTAGTCTGTCCTGTGAGGTCTTGCCTCAGGTATACAGAGCACAATTAGCGGAGACCTTGATTTTCATTTAGTTTTGTTTAATGCAAGATTGTTTGTTAATTGGTCAATAAACTGATGCATAATTTAATCATAGAGGAGCTTCCTGACTCTGAAGGTGTCACAAAGACTTGGGTGGAGGGTGTAGCTGCTGCTTTGCCAGCTCAGCTCACTCCAGCTGCATTCTCAGTATGGTCTGAAAGGCTCAGGGTGGTGGTATAGTTTCATTCTTCGCATCTGACTTCAAAAGTGGGAATCTCCCTGCTCCTGACTGTTTGTTGTGGGATAAGCTTAACCTAGTAATGATGTGGGGGGGGTCAGAGTAGTCTATTGCCCCTCTGCATTCCAGCCAAGCTGACTACAGCTTTGTGCAGCCTGCGAATGAAATCACCGAGGCTTCTTGTTCTGGGTGGCTTTGATGTCTATGCAGAGGAAAGCTGTATTGAGTCAATTTGGCACCTCATGTCTGCCATGACAATCAGAGATACAATGTACGTTGTTTCTGGATCTATGCTTAAAGTGGGAAATGCTCTACAGCTGTTTTTTGAGCAGAGGTTGATGATTCAGGGAGTGTCTAATAAGACCTTTGTCGTGGTTGGACCGTTTGCCTCTACAGACTGAGGTCAGTGCTGACTGTTGCTTCTTTTGGGGAAGTAGATACATTTGGATGGATTCTTAAGAGTCATAAGTCGCTTTATAAATTGCTGGGTGGTATTGGGTCTGCTCTATTGATTCTTCTTCTATTTTTAAATCACAGAATAGAATTGAAGACCTAAAACAAAAACAAGAGGATGAAGCTGTAATTGTAATTGCCAATCAGTTCAAAATGGAACGCATCGTTTACTGTCACGACAGTCTTTACAGTGAGGATTTACAGGAAATTAGAAAAACTACTGGAGTCCTCCCTCTTGGTGTTGCTGTTACTCATGTTAAGTCTATTGCATCTCAAAAACAGTATTCCATTGATGAAATGGCTTATCACTTGAATGCATATTTCAAGGTGAGTTTCTTGTCTGTGTATTTTCCCCCCCATCAGTCCTACTTTGTAGAACATAAGTACCTCGGGGAAAACGTACAGCTGAAATTTAAGGAGGGGGTGATTCCTTTACTCGTAACTTTTTTTTTTTTTTTTTTTTTTTTAAAGAAAGTAGTAGCACTTCGAGTAAATACTGGATTAACAGAAGACCTTTATGGACAACAAATGTTCAAATATCCCTAGTTGTAGTCATTGCTTTTTGGCACTTGTTCCCATTACTGTTCACAATTTGCATTAAGCTATAGAATAACCACTTGCTGCCAGGTGTAATAGTGTGCCCTATTGCTAGGAGTGTTGTAACATTGAGAAGTCATAACCTCAGCATGAAAGGGAGTTAATTAACTGTACTTTTCTATTCCCAGCCTAATAGCTATAAACCCTCTAAGTGGAATGATCACTTGTAAAATTGCAGAATCCTGTTTTCTGTTTCCCTCATACATCCTTGACTATTGATACATCATCCTATTGATAATCTTTTTTTTCTCTTAGGGTGCAGGCAATCGTCTCTCCACTCAAATTCCTTTGATTATTCAGTCCTACGTCCTCCAGGACTACACTGAAAAGTTACAGAATGCAATGTTGCAACTTTTGCAAGATAAAGATCAGTTCAGCATTCTTCTTTCTGAGAAGAAAGATGCTGCCACTGAAAGGAAAAATTTGAAAGAAAGAATTAAACGTCTGACGCAAGCTCGACAACGCTTAGCAAAGTTCCCAGGTTAAAGCAGATGTGCTAAGCAATACCACTTTTCTTTAATTCTCTTCTGTGAGAGTTAGTTAACCGAGACCTAAATATTCAGTGGGAACTGTTGGGTACTCAGGACTTTTGAAAATCGAACCACTTATTTCATGTCTAAATATGGATTTTGGTGCCTAACTTTAGGCTCCTGTTTTTGAAAATCCTGGCCCTTGTGACCCATTCACCTCTAATTGGGAATAGCCTGCATAGGGGAGAGGGGAACCCTTCAAATTTCAGTGTGTGGAGTTCCTTGTAGATACTCCTGGCTTCAGGGGAGAGTTCCCTTGTAACACTGGATCCCTGACCCAGTTCAAACGACTGGGGCAAGGAAATAAAGTCTCAATTTCCTGCCAGAACTTCTCTGTCTGTGCCAGACCTGTGTTACGTTCCCATCCCACAATATCTGAGTCATCCATGCAGAGGCATCTTCCAGCTGCACAGCTCCCATGATCCCCAGATAGCATATCTCCTCACATGTCAGCTGCCTCTAGTATAGAACCCCTCTTCAAAGGGATTTTTCCAGTAACGGAGAGGGACAGCAGCATAATTTACTGCAGTAGTTAGTTTTGCTTAGCCCTGTACGTTTCTGAAGGGAGGGAGAGGATTCATCAGAGCTGACCTGCTCCACTAGCAGCCAGTCTCCAAATACACAGAACCGGGAGCACATGGAACTCCTGTTGTGTGCCTTCATACAAAACTCTCCCTCATGAGGAGAAGGGGTTTCCTTATCACGCTGGGAGAGAGGTCCTTCTCCCCCATTTCCAATAGGGGAGTTTAGGTGTGTGGTTAGTGCTTTTGCCTCTTTGTGATGCTTCCAGCTAGTGCTTTTGCCAAGGTTTCTAGCATATGCTGCTTTAAACTTTGATAATCATGTGGTATGTTATTTAAAGCATACTCCTATATATTGCATAGTGTCCTCTGGAATTAGAGCTGAGAGTTACATATATGGGTGTAGTTTGGTAGTGTGTGTGTATTTTTGCTCTGGGGACTCAGTGGAGACTCCTGTTTAAAGAATTATTCTGCGATGGTAAATAAATAGTTGAAAGCAGCAGTGTGTGTGTTTTGTCTTGCGTGGTATTTCACAGCTCCATCCATTCTTCAATTTATTCTAGAAGCATACGATATACTTTGGCAGTCAGCTGGGGATTTTAATGAAAACTCCTTTATATAAGCAAGATGAAATGTCTGACTCTATTCAGCACATTGCCTCGTTCTATAATATTGCATCCTCGAGTGCAACATGCTTCTGTAAGGCCTCACGTTAATGTGAGATGTCTTATGGTAGAGCTGGCCCTGGTCAGAAACAGAGGCTTTAAACATTGCCATTCCACCCCATCCTCCTTGGCTGCCCAGTCGGGCCCCACGTGACACCCAGGCTCGCCAAGAAGGGTGGCTGACAGGATGGAGAAGATAGTCTTGAGGGTCAGGTGGTTTATCCTTCCATTCTTTGAGGTCTGAAGAATGAAACCATTTCCGCCAGGGTTTCCCATTTTTTCCATTCAGGATTTCTATCTGACAAACACTGGGGCTAGCCTGATCCACAATAGAGCAGCGGCCATCCCAGGTGTGTGTAAAGAGCTGCTTAGCAGTGACAGAGGCAGTGTTGGTTTTAGTAGGGATGGCTTCCACCCTGGATCTTTCTAAAACAAAGTCGGTGGATTTATACACAGTTGAGAAACTTTGGCAGCTAGAAACGGAACCTAATTTCTCAGCACCTACACTGTTGCTTGCTACAGGCAATGATTCATTCTGCGCTAATTCAATTAACTCACTTTCACACCCTTCAGTTGCAGCAAACTTCTTGCAAAGAGGTTTTATTCCTTCAATTCATTTTCCCCAGAAATGTTGTCCTTTCCCTTTTTTAGCTAGGGGTTGCTCTACAGAAACATCTTCCTGAGCATCTTTCTGGGTCTCAGCTGAGTCCAGAACGTCTTCTGAGACAATTGACACATCCTCAATCAGCATAAGCTGAGAGGCACATTCTGTCCTCTCCCCAGACAGAAGATTGGAGGCAACCTCTCCCCCAGCAGATAAACTGCCATTCTTAACATTCACAATGTTTGGAATTTTTTCCCCTTTGTTCCCAGACAAATGTTTGGAGATTGGGGTAGCTCCCTCTGTGGGCAAGTCATTACCCTCAACAGACACGGGCTTAGGAACACTTCCTTCCTGGGTTTTAGTTGAGTCCAGAGGTATTTTCTGCCTGCTCCACAGGCAGAACACTGGAGACATTTTTTCCCCAAGCAGTTAAACTGCTTTTCTGACTAGACAAACAATTTGAATTTCCCTGCCCCTTGTCACAGACCACATGGTTGTTCACAGACAAACTCTGGGAGATCGGGATGGCGTTTTTAACAGGCAAATCGCCACTCCCAAGAGACAAACCATGGGAGACCGTTTTTCCCTCGTACCCACTGAACTGAACCTGTTTAGTCGTGGGTCTCCCTTCGGAGATCCTGTCCGCTAGCAATTGGGCTAACATCCCTGGGTTCCCCACTGTAGCCCTCACACTGGGTCTCCTCCATATGTCGCACTGACATCTTACGATCAGCTGGGGACGCCTGTGGGGAACCGGGCACCCCTACTGATTGTCAGACTCCCAGAGCCTCCACTCAGAAGAGGGGGCAGGAATCTGGCTTTGACAGGGAGTGGGCATGGGGGGTGCTCTCCGTACCGGAGCAGTGGGATGTGGGAGAGCTCCCTGCATTAATTCCGTTTTCCGCATGACCTGAGACAAAGCATTAATCAGGATGCTGAGGGGCTGGCCATCATATTTTCCCATCTCCTCCTCCAAATTCACCAGCCCCTTCCAAATCATGTTCCTAAGGGTCTCCTTGGCTCAGCGCTGCCCATGGTTGTGGGAGGCAGGGGAATTAAGATTGGGAGGGCAACTGCAGAGTGAGGACCATTATTTGTAAATGTGATAGCCTGCACGGGCTCTGAGGTAGTCTTTTTGCTGACCTGTCTCTTTAAGACACCAGTTTCTCGCAGCAAATCTGCCTGCCTGCTTGATTTTTGCCACTAGTTCGCTCCAGGTTAGGTGTTCTAAATCCACAGTCCCCATGGTCAATTTTGTCTGAAAATTTAGTCCTACATAAGTGCTCTGTACTAATTCATGTCCCTGATACTGGAAAGGATAATCCCATTCTCTGCTGTCTGGGGTAATGAATCAGTGAGATACAGTTTCTTAAGGGAAGACGCAGGCAGTAATATTTTAAGAGTATCCATTCCCGGGGTCCAGTGGCAGTCCACTCCCTAGAACCTATGTCTAGAGCATCTGCATCACAAGGAGAGGTGCATAACTGAGCCAAGTGGGTTAAGTCCATGCCATCAGCAGAGGGGAACATTTACCAAAGATGGGCCAGCCATGCAACAGCTGTGTCACGGTTCAGTGGCCTCAGTTTCTCAGCAATAGCCTTGGCTTGACTAGGAGACCACCTTACTATGTCCATGACCAGCTCTGTTGTGGGAAGATCGGCTCCTGCAACTGTGTGTTTAACCTCCCTTGTGGAAACAGGAGCAACATGCATGTGTGGCCAATCGGGATTGAATGGGTTTTTGGGGACAGCATCAGGGGGTATCTTTATTTTTTCCGAGGAGGGCTCCAAATCACAATCCTCTCTTAACCTGGGTCTGCTGCTGCCTTTGCTGCCCTGTTCTCTTCTGCCAAGAAGCGAGTTGCTGCTCTTGCTTCTTCTAACAGAACTTTTGTGTGTGTTAACACTTTCCTATACTGTTCTGCATTCCTGCTTGCCTTGTCTCTCTCCTCTTGTATATCTCTGAGTACAGTCACCATTTTGAGCTTTTCTGCTATCAGTTCACACCCACCTGTCTCACATTTGTTCAAACGTTGTTGTAACTGCTTTTTCTCCAGCTCCAGTTCCTGCCTTCTCTTTACCATTTCAACTATGTCCAGACATGCATAAAATAATGCCCAGGCAGCAGCTGCATCCTTTGCACTACCACGTGGCTTAAAGGTTATGCAATATTGTTCAAAGCTCAGACTAGCTTCAGTCAGGGGATTCTCACTCTTAAAACACCCCCTTTCCCAGGGGTATTTCCCCTTCTTCATTACCCATCTCTCTAACCTGTTGGTTTTCTCCTGTCTCAAACGAGCAGCCAAGAGGTCTTTTCCAGCCTACTTCCTTAATCTCACTAATGAGCCCCATCAGTTTTTTTTTGCTAATCACAGAATTTCTCTAAAACCTTTATTTTTAAGACACAACTCTTAACTCCTTATTGTACAGTTCTACAGGTCTTCTAAGCACGATTCTTAACAGAAGGTTACTAAATAGTCTATGAGAGAGAGAGAGAGAGACAGAGAGAGAGGCCTTTCTAAAGTAGCTTGGTCTGAAAAAGGAAAAGAAAGCTTGCTCAGGTCTGTGCCTCAGTTTCCCTACTCCACAGCGACTACTCAACAATTACCCCGTGATTAGGGTCACGTGCTGCCTGCAGTCTCCATCAATTTGTTACCAGATTTGCCCGTTACTTTGGGGTATGCTCATTTATCAGGGTTACTCTTCTGGGAGTGGGGGGGCAGGTCTGTAATTCTATTAACGTACTGTTTGTGTCACTTGTGTGTTCATGTGGAGCTCTAATTCTCCCTTCTGCAAGTCCCCTCCTCATGGAGCTATCTTGCAGGACCTAGGTTCCTCCAGCCGCAGAATCTCACACGTGCACATACACCCCAGAGCAAGTCTGAGTGGACCAGGTCAATCAGCACTCTCAAACTGACCTCCTTATATGCCACAGGTTCAGCACATCCCTCTCCCCACTTTCACATTACAATTGTACTGGTAGTAACCCACTTGATAAGCAAATCCCACGGCATTTTTGGGCACTACAGGGATCTTTATCTTAGGTAAAAGAAGCGTTGCTGCAGAGTAAACGGAGAAGCTAAAAACACAAAAGAGTAAAGTTCAGAGAGAGTAGGGTGACCAGATATCCCGATTTTTATAGGGACAGTCCTGATTTTCGGGTCTTTTTCTTATATAGTCTCCTATTACCCCCACACCCTCTATCCCGATTTTTCACATTTGCTGTTTGGTCACCCCAAGAGAGAGAAGAAACCAGCTTAACCATAAAAGTTATTTATTGAATAATAGTGATAACTACACAAGGAGAGCCTAAACAAACATAACAGTTACATTATTAAAAGTTAATACCTGAGGTAGAAAAGAAAACAGAGAGAGCGAGAGAGAGAGAGGGAGGGAGGGATCTCACCCACTCCATGAAGCTTGAACTGGTCGGGGTTCCCAGGTGATGGTGGTAGTTCAGGGTCCTGAATGCTGGAGACAGGCAGAGCCCCCAGCACGATCAGTCAGGAATCATAGAATCATAGAATCTCAGGGTTGGAAGGGACCTCAGGAGGTCATCTAGTCCAACCCCCTGCTCAAAGCAGGACCAACCCCAACTAGATCATCCCAGCCAGGGCTTTGTCAAGCCTGACCTTAAAAACCTCTAAGGAAGGAGATTCCACCACCTCCCTAGGTAACCCATTCCAGTGCTTCACCACCCTACTAGTGAAAAAGTTTTTCCTAATATCCAACCTAAACCTCCCCCTCTGCAACTTGAGACCATTACTCCTTGTTCTGTCATCTTCTACCACTGAGAACAGTCTAGATCCATCCTCTTTGGAACCCCCTTTTAGGTAGTTGAAAGCAGCTATCAAATCCCCCCTCACTCTTCTCTTCTGCAGGCTAAACAATCCCAGTTCCCTCAGCCTCTCCTCATAAGTCATGTGCTCCAGCCCCCTAATCATTTTTGTTGCCCTCCGTTGGACTCTTTCCAATTTATCCACATCCTTCTTGTAGTGTGGGGCCCAAAACTGGACACAGTACTCCAAATGAGGCCTCACCAGTGCCGAATAGAGGGGAATAATCACGTCCCTCGATCTGCTGGAAATGCCCCTACTTATACAGCCCAAAATGCCATTAGCCTTCTTGGCAACAAGGGCACACTGTTGACTCATATTCAGCTTTTCGTCCACCGTAACCCCTAGGTCCTTTTCTGCCGAACTGCTGCCCAGCCATTCGGTCCCTAGTCTGTAGCAGTGCATGGGATTCTTCCGTCCTAAGTGCAGGACTCTGCACTTGTCCTTGTTGAACCTCATCAGGAGATGGAGTCCCAGTGGGAACTGAAGCAGAGTTTGGGTCCATGCAACAGAACACTTACTTGGGCATAGGTAGGGGGTTTTATAGAGAAACAACAATGGTTCAAGGGAGAACACTAGATTTGTTTATGGGTAAACTGATGACTTAAGGTCTGTCTTTAGGCTAGACAATAGGAGCTGATCACTCTTGGCTACGGGTGGTGTTTCTTACCAGGAAGCTCACAATGCAATTAGGCTGCTTCAGTATTTTGGATATCAATCAAAGATTCATTACTAGAATTGGTCTGATAACTGCTGAGCTGGGTGTGTGCAGGCGTAGGTTCATTAACATCTGGAGCAGAGATCCCTCATGATGCAGTGCTTCCCTGCTTAACTGGTCCCAGAGTTCAGTGTGGTTCTCTGTTCTCCATTCTGTATGTTAATGGAGAAGTCTCCCTGTCCCATCTTTCATGCAGATGAAGCTAGGGGAGTTGCCTCTGTTCTCCATTCTGTATGCTAATTGAGAAGTCTTAATCTTGTCACCCTGTATCTCCCAACGCCCTTCACTGCTCTCTGCAAGTCTTTTTCTCTGATCAGTTTTGGTTCAAGCAGAGACTGGTTGTATAGGGATGGGGTTTCATGAGTCAGACAGGCTAGATACTGTGCCCTGGTTCCCCAAGAACACAGAGCTGACTGGTATCAACCTGCTCATGACCGCCCGGGTATGCCTCAAGCTGCTGGGCCACATGGCAGCGTGTACGTATGTGGTCCAGCATGCGCATCTACACCTCAGATCCCTGCAGACATAGCTGGTCTACTCTCTTGGCAGGCAAGATTTGGACCTAGTGGTCACAGTCCCATCGCACATCCTGTTATCCCTGGCTTGGTGGACAGGCCCCCAATTGGTGTTCGAAGGGGCACGCACACACCTTACATGGAATAGACATGAGCAACACATCTCAAAGAACAACAGCTATGAAAAGTTAGTAACTTTTTTTTCCTTCCAGGGCCATCTTTAGTGGGGGAACCACTCCTGTGGGTCAGTGTACCTCTGCCACTCTGGTTCGGGGGCACTATTTTATGGCCTTCTCACTTGAGCTTAACAGCTTGACTGGCACTTTTCCTTTGCTGGCATTAGCAAGTACATGTGCAACTAGGAGCCTTTTAGTGCCAACCAGTGTTGGCTCCACAAGCACTCCGGACCTGCCAAAGTCACCTGGTACCCAGTAGCGTCCATCAGTGAACTTCTCATTCTAGGGGGGTATAACCATCTTCTGTCATCCTGCCACCTTAACATGGCCAATTTGTCTCATGGGACCTGGGAAACAGCCCTGTCTCTCCACTTGGGCTAGTACCCGCTTCAGTGTAGCATCCTTCTTAGGGTGCCCATGACAGTTCATCTCCTGGGTTCCTTCTCCTACCAGTAGTAATTTTTTGAGTGCTCTTATAATATTCATTCCAAGAATTCCCAGTACCCCATTCTCCATTAGAGTCTTTTCTGAAGATGTGTCCTTTAAACTACAGCTATGTCCAGGGCCAGCCTTAGGGCAGGGCAATCTAGGTGCACGCCCAAGGCATCGTAGCCAGGGGGCATCGTGGTGCAGAGGCCAGGGGCTCAGGCTTCCCCTCACTGCCTGTGGGCTGCAGCCTGTCTTGGCAGAAGCATCTGCTTTCCTGCTTCTGAGCGGAGGCTCCCTGAATGAAAGCCATGCTGCCCAGTGGAAGGTGAGTGTGACGTCTCGGCCAGCCAATGGAAGCTGGAAGTTAGAATCATAGAATATCAGGGTTGGAAGGGACCTCAGGAGGTCATCTAGTCCAACCCCCTGCTCAAAGCAGGACCAATCCCCCACTAAATCATCCCAGCCAGGGCTTTGTCAAGCCTGACCTTAAAAACCTTTAAGGAAGGAGATTCCACCATTTCTCTAGGTAACCCATTCCAGTGCTTCACCACCCTCCTAGTGAAAAAGTTTTTCCTAATAGCCAACCTAAACCTCCCGCACTGCAACTTGAGACCATTACTCCTTCTTCTCTCATCTGCTACCACTGAGAACAGTCTAGATCCATCCTCTTTGGAACTCCCCTTCAGGTAGTTGAAGGCTGCTATCAAATCCCCCCTCACTCTTCTCTTCTGCAGACTAAATAATCCCAGTTCCAGCAGCCTCTACTCGTAAATCATGTGCCCCCTAATCATTTCCATTGCCCTCCGCTGGACTCTCTCCAATTTGTCCACATCCCTTCTGTAGTGGGGGGGACCAAAACCGGATGCAATACTCCAGGTGTGGCCTCACCAGTGCCAAATAGAGGGGAATAATCACTTCTGTCAATCTGCTGGCAGTGCTCCTACTAATACAGCCCAATATGCTGTTGGCCTTCTTGGCAACGAGGGCACACTGCTGACTCATATCCTGCTTCTCATCCACTTTAATCCCTAGGTCCTTTTCTGAAGAACTGCTGCTTAGCCAGTCGGTCCCCAGCCTGTAGCAGTGCATGGGATTCTTCAATCCTAAATTCAGGACTCTGCACTTGTCCTTGTTGAACCTCAGCAGATTTCAAGTTGCTGGCCTCTTCCAGGTTGGGAGGGAAGGGGAGGGGAAGGGATGGGAATTAAAACTGCAGGGTAAAGAAGAGACCAGTAAGTCTTAGGGGGTCCTGACCCTGTGCCCCATTCTCAGCCCCTGGGAAACCCCATTCTGTGCCCCCATCTCCCAGACCCCTCAGCTCCCGAGGACCCCTTTCCTGTGCCCCAGCTCCCAGCCCCTGGGGGACACCTCCCTGTACCCCCAACTCCCAGCTCCCAGGGAACCCCTTCTCTGTGCCACCATCTCCCATCCCCCTCAGCTCACAAGGGCCCCTTTCCTGTGCTCCAACCCCCGGGGGACCCCTCCCTGTGCTCCCATCTCCCAGCCCCCTCGATCCCAGGGGCCCCTTTCCTGTGCCCCAGCCCCCTTCCCCTCCAAATAACCTTGGCTCAGAGGGCTAGGCTGTATTTCTTCTGAGTCCCCTTTGTTCTCTCTAAAACAACTCCTCTCCCCGGAAGGGATTCCTATTTTACAGGCTTGATTTCCAGATCCTTAATTTAATCACCAGCCCTTTCTTATTTTAATCACCCATCTCTGTAAACAAAATACTGACTCACAGCCCCAGGGGCACCTCTCCTCTGCAGAACTTACATTTCCCACTAATGCTGTGCATGCTGTAGTAGTTAAGGGCAGGGGAGGGAACCAGAGGTGTATAGATAGATAGAATTACATTGGTGTGGGGATACCGGGGGGCAGTGACATGGAGGCTCCAGGAAGGCAGATCTCTCCCCACCCAATACTGAGCATTTCGAATATTCAAGTGCCCCTCACCAGTCCCAGGGAAGGTGGGTTATTGGGGGAGAGGGAGGTTAAAATGCTCCTGCACACTGAAGGTAACTAGGGTGGGTGGTGATGGTGGAAGATTGGCTCCCAAAATATCCCCAACCCACTGCACTAACACCTGCCTTTGGGATGAGTAAGAAAAAGGGGGAGCCCTGAGAGCTGGGGAACTGTGGGGGTCAGAGTGTGGCATGCAGAAGGAGGACCTTGAAGACGTGAGGGACACCCTGAGAACTGGGAGGCTGGGACCTGTGGGGCAGAGGGAGGGGCCTCCTGGGAACTGTGTGGGCACAGAGGGGGGCTGGGAGCTGGGGGCACAGGCAGGGGTCCCCCAGGCTCTGGGGGCACAGGCAGGGGCCCCCCAGGCTCTGGGGGCACAGGCAGGGCTGGGACCTAGAGACACATGGAGGGCCCCTGGAAGCTGGAGAGGCTGGGAGCTGGGGGCACAGGGAGGGGTTCCAGGGAGCTGTGGGGGGGGGGGCTGGGGTACAGGAAAGGGGTCCTCAGGAGATAGGGACACAGAGAAAGGCGTAGGGAAAAGAGAGATTTGAGTGAAAAGGGGCTAAAACCAAGGAAAGGGATAGCAGTGTATAGAGAGGTTCCCACTCTACTTGTGGTACTTATGTAGCCCCTCACAAGGTCTAACCTATTTCTTTCTCCTCGTACCCCCTTGGTGAGGTAGAGCCATGCTGTTATCCCCATTGTACAGATGTTCTAATGGAAAAGCCCCAGGTTAAAGATGGATTCCAGTTCAGGTGACATGATCACATGTCACTGTAAGACTTCATTACCCACTTGCCAGCACACAGGTATACAGGAAGACTAACAAGTAAACAGAGCCATTTACAATTAATTGTCCTGGTTAATGGGCGCCATCAAGATTCCAAACCACCATTAATGGCCCACACTTTGCATAACTACAATAGGACCTCAGAGTTATACTCCCATATTTCTAGCTTCAGATACAAGAATGATACCTTTATACAAATAGGATGACCACACTGAGTAGATTATAAGCTTTGTAATGATACCTTACAAGAGACCTTTTGCATGAAGCATATTCCAGTTACATTATATTCACACAGGTTGGAGCTATACCTATCTCATAGAACTGGAAGGACCTTGAAAGGTCATAGAATCATAGAATATCAGGGTTGGAAGGGACCTTAGGAGGTCATCTAGTCCAACCCCCTGCTCAAAGCAGGACCAATCCCCAATTTTTGCCCCAGATACCCCAAATAGCCCCCTCAAGGATTGAACTCACAACCCTGGGTTTAGCAGGCCAATGCTCAAACCACTGAGCTATCCCTCCCTCCATCTCCCCCCACACTCATTAGCGTATTTTCATAACATCATATGGAGTGCACTGTCACACCCTCCTCCTGAACTTACTGCCAGAGACTTGGACACTGTCCATGGCGGAGGCAGTAAATGCAAAATCCCTGTTTGTCTCTGGTCACACACCCTTTCAGTACCTTTAAACCGTATGATGTCATTCATAGGTGTTCTAGCAAGGTTTGGGGTTCCTGGTCCCCAGGTGCCTGAAAACAGGTTGGGGTGTAGTATTACTAACAGAATGCAGACAGCAATATCTGTTAAAATGTAGGTGTCTTGGCATTTAGCGATCAATGCCATGAGGTGGTGTGCCTCAGTTTCTCCTTCCACACAGCAGCATAGGCCTGTTATGCTTTTGCTGCTGTGCCAAGCTTCCAGCCTGTTTACAGGTATAAACTGAAAAAGCAACATGCTTGTGGGACTGTCTTGTCACCATCCCTAGCATGTACAAAAGTTTTTTCCACAAATCAGGTATGTCCCACATCTTTAAAGGATTTACCACTACTATTATCTCCTTTGTCTTGATCCATAGATGAAGTAGCAAAAGACAAGATTAACAACAACTCTACAGCGGACAGGCTTTGTTCACACAATTTAGTTTGTTTAGTGTCTATTGCATTTCCCCATTGCTTTGTGTACTCCGGTAGGTGCTCTGATGCAGATTCTTCTGCCTCTTTGGAGAAGGCTTTTAATTCGGGCATGTGTTTGAGGCTCTGGCAAGGAAAGGGGGCACTGCAACCATGCCTGCCCTCGGCCCCTCCCTCTGAAATTTCTTTGGGCTCTGAAGCTTCCCAAGTGCAGAGTTTTTCTCCCCCCAGCCTTGAAGAGACAGTGTTATTTGTTACAAGGGTAGCAGGAATAACATTCTTTAATGGAGTGCTTTGGATCGGTAAGATCCCCCCAGTTACCCCACTTTCTGCCCCCCACAGGTCAGCTGGATGGACTCTCCCCCCCAGGAGATCTGACCCCCAGTCTTTCCTTACAACCTGATTCACAGGAGAGGGGTCTGGCATTTTAAATGCAGACTTTTCACCCTCCTCCTGGGAAAAAGCCTCCCTACAAAAGGTGGGCAGACTCTCTGGTCCCCCCTCACCTTCCATCTAGACTTCTCTCTCTGGGCTCCCCTCTGAGTCAGACACTTCTGTGCCCCCCCAAAAGGGAAGGTGACCCTGGTCCAGCTGTGGGCTCACAGCTACCAGCTATGACAGACCCTTCACTGGCCAGCAAACCACCCCACCCCCCCAGTAGCGCAGCCAGGTCCGGAGCGCAGGGGGAGCAGCGCTATAAAAAGGCGCCTCCCCCTGTACTCACCTGGCGGTGCTCCGGGTCTTCGGCGGCTCACTCCGGGTCTTCGGTGGTACCCGCTGCCGAAATGCCGCCGAAGACCCGGAGCGCCGCCGGGTGAGTGCAAGAAGCGGCGCTTAAAAAGAAGCAGCGCCTTTTTTTAGTGCTGCTAAAAAAAGGCGCCGCTTCCGCTGCTTCTACTCAAGGGGGAGCGGCTGCTCCCCCTGTACCCCCCCTGGCTACGCTACTCCCCCCCCCCCTCCCCGTTTCCCTCAGGTTGAGCTTGCTTCCAGCTACAGAGTCCCTGGGGTCTATTCCCACCACAACTGTTACCAGGACCCCAACTTCCACCTTCAGGACACATGTCTCTGTGCACCCCAGGGCAGGCCCTGTCCCCTGCTGACCTGCAACTCCCTGGCAGTCAGCAGCTGGGACGGCCCCCCTGTTACAAGGTGGAATACTCCTCTCCCCCCGGGAGATAACAGGACAGGAGCTGGCTTTGTCCAGCCCCTTCTGCAGGGACTTGCCTTGAGCCCTGGGGCTACAGGAACTGGTTATGACCATTCCTGCCCCCAAAGCTGCATTCTTCACTGCTACAGAGGAATTTAAGAGACACTCTCCTATTCCCCCAGCAGCCTATGTGACATCAGCCAACCCACCCCACGCCCCTGGTCCGGGGCTTTTAGCACAAGATTCCTTCTTGCTACTAACCAACCCTGGGACAGACTTTGCCACATCAAAGAAATCATTCCCCAGTAGAAACGGTGCAAAATTGTATGCCACTGTTGCAACAGTCAGCTCAGCCTGCAAATCACCAGTTTCCATGTGTACCTTAGCTAAAGGTCAAGGACTTTGTAACCTCCCACCAGTTCTAATTCTGCCATTTTCCCTGGCAACAAATACTTCTCCTGGATCAAGTCCCTCCTGACCACAGAAATCTCTGTCCCCGTGTCCTTTCACCCTAGGAGTGCTTTCCCATTAAGTTTAACAGTATGCATATGCTCACTGCTTGGTTGCGTAGAAGCAACCTTTACAAATCCTGTGTGGAAAAAGGCAGTAGCCTGGCTCTGAGAAGCAGCAGCTTCATGTGTTACCTGCTACCTGTTCCCTCTCAGCCAAGGACATTTATTCCTCAGGTCCTCAGTGGACTTACAATGATAGCACATCTTGGGCTCCTCCGCTTGTACAGGAAATTTGGGACGTGTACTAGGGGAATGGGGGGGGGGTGTAAAACAGTGATTCTACTTTCCACCAACCCTGTACCCCTCTGCCAGTGTGTTACGTTTAATTGCAGCTTGTGACTGCTCAAAAAAGTCTGCAAACTCAGCCAATCCACCCACTGCATCCACCTTTTTGTCCCACAAATACTGTTTTACATCATCACTACACATATTCAGGAATTGTTCCTGAGTAACCAAATCACACATTCCTTCAAAGCTTGTAATGCCTTTTCCCCTCACCCACCTAGCTAACAAATCTCTCATTTCATTTACATAAGCCACATTACTCAATCCAGATCCCCTCTTAAGACTCCTGAATTTAACCCTGTAGGTTTCAGGTGTAATCTGAAACTGTTTCAAAACCAGTTCCTTAAATTTACCATAGTTTGAACCATCATCAATAGGCATCTTATTGAATATGTCCAGAGGTCTGACAGTCAATTTTTCTACCAATGTGGTCATCTTTTGATCTTCAGGGATTGCATGGAGGGTGCACAGTCTCTCAAAGATGAGGAAATATTTGGCAGTACCATTGGATTCATCATACTGTGGACATAGTCGCTCCCATTTGTGGCTTTTTGGGGAATTGGAGCTAGCTGCTGAAGGGTTTTGTCTCTTCCACTCCATAACAGCCAGTTCATGCTTCTGGGCCTCAATCTGGGCCTGTATTTCTCTGTCTCTTAACTCCAGGGCTCTTTTGTGAGCAGCTTCCTCTCTGGCTGCCTCCGCCTTCCTAGCCCTTCTCTGTGCATTCTCCTCCCTAGCTGCTTCTGCTTCCATAGCCCTTTTGTGAGCAGCTTCCTCCCAGGCTGCCTCTGCTTCTTTGAGCTGCAATTGAAACTCACAGTCCTTTGCCTTCTCTTCTGCTTCCAGTCTGGCCAGCTCTAGTTTTGTAGCTGCCTCACTGGTAGTCATTTTCCTGCTTTCTTGTGCTTATTTCCCTCACCTGAAATAAACAAACAGAAAATAACAAACCAGTAACCACTTTGTCTGTTCTGGGTGCCACCACACCACACCCAAAACTCCCTTAAAATCACTACCAGTATCTCAAAGCAATCCGCTGTGCACAGATCCTGCCGACTATGCCACTGTGATGGGTTGGGTCACAGAAACCCCCTTGGGACTGCCCCCTAATGTGCCTAGACTACCTCTGAGCCTGTTTTCCCTGCCAGCTTGGGACTTCAGTACCTTACCTTGTTTGAGCCAGACATGCTTGCCTGCTGCAAACACAGATTCAAGTCTGAACCACGTCCCCCACAAGCTGCAGGCTTAACTGAAAACAGCTTAAGAAGAGCTCCTGTCTCCAGTGCTCAGATACCCAGCTCCCAATGGGGTCCAAACCCCAAATAAATCCATTTTACCCAGGTAAACTCATAAATTGTTCGCCCTCTATAACACTGAGAGAGAAATATGCACAACTGTTTGCACCTCCCCCCCACTGCCAGGTACTAATACATACTCTGGGTTAATTAATAAGTAAAAAGTGACTTTATTAAATACAAAAAGTAGGATTTAAGTGGTTTTAAGTAATAACAGACAGAACAAAGTAAAACATACAAGTCTATGCCTAATACAGTAGGAAACTAAATGCAGGTAAATCTCACCCTCAGAGATGTTCCAATAAGCTTCTTTGACAGACTAGCCTCCTTCTAGTCTGTGCCCAATCCTTTCCCCTGATACAGTCCTTGTTCCAGCTCAGGTGGTAGCTAGGGGATTTCTCATAACTGCAGCCTCCTTTGTTCTGTTCCACCCCCTTATATATCTTTTGCACAAGGCAGGAATCTTTTGTCTCTCTGGATCTCCACCCCTCCTTCTAAATGGAAAGGCCCCAGGTTAAAGATGGATTCCAGTTCAGGTGACATGATCACATGTCACTGTAAGACTTCATTACTCACTTGCCAGCACACACCTATAAAGGAAGACTTACCAGTAAACAGAGCCATTTACAACCAATTGTCCTGGTTAATGGGAGTCATCAAGATTCCAAGCCACCATTAATGGCCCACACTTTGCATAACAATAGAACCTCAGAGTTATATTTCATATTTCTAGTTTCAGATACAAGAATGATACATTTATACAAATAGGATGAACACACTCAGTAGATTATAAGCTTTGTAATGATACTTTACAAGAAACATTTTGCATGAAGCATATTCCAGTTACATTATATTCACACTCATTAGCATATTTTCATAACATCATATGGAGTGCACTGTCACACCTCCAACTTTCTTTCAAGAGGAAGAGCTGCCCAGAACTTCTGTGCCTGTTTATTTTCCTTTCCTGCCTGCAGTGGCTCTGATATACCTCAGAAGACTCAATTTTTTTCTCAGCTTTAAAAGGTGGAATTTTCTTGGTGTTTGGTTTTAAATATTCTCCTGTGAGAACTGCAACTCAGTCACTTTAGTGCTGTGTTTAAGGCTAAGGCTACACTTGCAGCTGTACAGCGCTGTGAGTTAAACCCGTCTTCGTACAGCTGAGTAGGGAAAGCGCTGCAGCCTGTCCATACTGGCAGCTGCCAACGCACTGTCGTGGCCACATTTGAGGCATTTGCAGCTGTATTGGGAGCGGTGCATTATGGGCATTCAAGTGGCTGCAACGTGCTTTTCAAATGGGGGGGTGAGGTGGAGTGTGACAGGGAGCGTGTGGGGAGAGAGAGTGGGTTTTTGGGGTATCCACAGAGTGTCAGCTCATTATCTCCTAAGTTTACACACCTCCACCTCCCCTGCCTCTTTCTCAATCACTGAAAGCAAGCAGCAGGGGCTTTGTTTGTTTTTAAAGAGCAGATAAAAGACAACTGGGGAAACGGAGCCCTCCCCCTCCCGCCCTTCTTCCCCCCCCCCCCCACACCCCTCGCCGTCTCTCTCCAAGCTAACTTTGCTGCCGGCACTCCTAAGGGAGCCCCCCTGTCTGCAAACAGTAGCTGTGTTTGTTTTTTTGTAAAGCAGCCGCAGAACGGAGCTCTGAACTCCAACCTGGAAGTGCCATGTCAAAACAAAGGGAGCTTCCGGAGGTCAGTTAGTGCGAACCTGCTCAACTACATTCCAGGAGCAGCGTAGCAGCCACTACGCAACCGCTGTTATTCCTCTCGGGGAGGAGAAGTACCAGCAGCGCTGTACCTGCGGAGATGCAGCGCTGTACGTGCCTTGCAAGTGTAAACGGTTAGTGAGTTACAGCGCTGCAGGCAGTTTTATTGCCCTGTAACTCGTGAGTGTAGCCAAGGCTTAAGAGTCTTCTGGAAAGTAACTAGCCTTTAAATAGAAGTGAACGCAGTGTTGCCAATTCACATGATTTTGTCATGAGCCTCATAATTGTTGTTTTCCTTAAAGCCCCAGCTCCTGGAGTCAAATGGATATTTGATGATTTCAGCCTTCATTCTTAAAGAAAAATAAAGTTTCTAGCCCTTTTGGCTATGGAGAAAGCTTCAAATGTGACCCCAGTATACCCTAAAGGCTCAAAAAGCAGAAGGCAAATATAAAGAACACCAGATCTATTATTTTTACATAATCTTATGATTTTAAGGCCAATCTCATGATTTTTGATGAGCCTGAGTCATGATTTTTGAACATTTGGGATAGGCAATACTGTGAAAGTGACTTGAAACTGTCAGTTTCACTTCTGTTTAAGGTTAGTTTCTATTCTATTATTTGTAGTGCGTCACCCATACAGCCCCAGGCAGGTGTAGTATAAACTCACAGGGTCTTGGCCTAGTAGATCATTTAACTTTTGGAAACATCCTATTCCAAGCTTGGTGAGCTGCAAAAAAGTGATAGAAAGTAATCTAGATTTTTCTACAATTGTTTCAATTGTTGTGTTCAAGAGTTAGTGACAAAGTAGGAATATACATTAAAATTTTAAACCTAACCAGTGTCCCTTAAGTGACTTGACACAAGATATGAGAATGTTAGTTTTAGCGCTGAGTGGATCTAATGTATTTAATTCTCTTTTTTTATATAGGAATTAGATACGGTGCTCCTGTCAGCTAATTTCTAAGTTATCTGCAAAAAACAAACAAACAAACAAAACCTAGAGTTTTCAGTTGTCTAAGGAGCCCTGGAATCACGGTTAAGTTGCCCCTCACCACCACCACCAAAATCTGAAATGGCACCTCTGTCTGAGAGGGAATTGAACTGGGGATCCTGGTGCTGGAGACCCTCAATGGGAGATTAGCCTGGGGAGAAAAAAAGGAGTTTGGGTTGTGGCCTGGGGGAATGTGGAAAGAAGATAAAGGAGGCCAGGGAGCCTGGATGGGAGTAAGGGAAAGTAGAGAAGGAACCTGGAGCTAGGGACCCTACATGGAGAGGAGACGACAGCTGGAGAGAGTTGTGAAATTACCCGAGGTACAATCTGGACTGATGAATAGCCGTGCCCCTCAGTTCTCCAACCTGGGGCACCTTTTACACTGCTTTGCTGTGAGAGCCACCACTTCTGGTCTGCCCACACACAACTTCCAGCATGTAAGACATTCCCAGCTATACTGTATGAGCACTGTGACCAGCCACTCATGAATTACACTTTAGAGTAATACCAGCAAATTCCCGTTCCCAGACTTGCCCCAAGAAATGTGCATCTTGTACTGCCCAGCACCTTCCTGGACAATACAAGCTCATATAAAGTCGTAATTTCATTAATAGAAAATGATATGCGTAAATCCTATTATTTCAAATGGATTTTCCCAAATACATCAATCCAAACATATTGGTTTAGATAAAACAATAAAACAAGTTTAACTACATAAAACAAGATTTTTATGATTATAAGTAATGAGGCATAAAAGTCAGATTTGGTTACAGGAAAACAAAGGCAAAATGCAACTAATAGCTAACTTAACAAGCTAAATGAATTCAAAACAAGGGTCTCTCTCTCTCTCTCACCACGCGCTTCAGCAGTCTTGCTGGCTAGATTTTTTTTTAGGCAGAGGGGGCACTGAAGAGGTTGTGCCTAGGGGAGCATAAGGGGTAAATCTGTCCCTGCCTCTGGCAGTTCAATGTTACTTTCCTTGTCCTTCAGGTGTTGTTCATGCCATGTGCAGAGAGAATGGGAGGAGTTTTTTGGGGCATCAGTTCTCTTTTCTTATAGTTCCCTTTTTCTTTGAAAATCATTTCCAGCTGAGGTTCAGGAGACAGGAAGTCTGTGGGGACAGGAACCTCCAGCTGTTTCTTTGCCAAGATGTAGATTTCTCATTCACACACTTTTGCCTGCCAAAGATTGGCCACTTATACAGGCGATAGTCCATTTGATTTTGTTGACACCTGGTTTGTGACTATTTTTGCAGGCTTGGAACATGTTTCAGTAATATCATACAGTAGACTCTCATAACTTTACATACAGTGTTGCCCCACACATTTTAACAGGTCAATAATGATCAGCAAATTATGACTTTTCAAATAATACTTCACAAGGCATACTTTGTACAGAATTTATCATAGTCCTGTAAAAAGGGTGAACATAGAGGTTCAGACTGTCACAAAAGTGAAGCAACAAGACAAAAGAATCTGGAGGCTGAAGAGATAATGGATTGGGAGAGTGGGCTTGAGTTTGTGTGTTTGGGGAGACTGACTGGGCTTGTTGAGGAAATTGATTTTTGAATGTGTGTGGGGGCACTAAGATTGTTTTTCTTGAATGGATCAGAAACTGATCTTGGGTGTGGATTCATTTTGCCTTGGGTTGTTGTGCATGTCTTAGCCTTACTACAGCCTTACTAAAACACTTACAAAGTAAGAGACTTTTATACCATGAGGCTCCATTATATTTGTTGTTTTTCTCAGAGCCCCAGCTCCTGGAGTCAGGTGCCTCAGATTCATGTTAAAGTTGGTTTCCAGTCCTCCTGGTTGCAGAGAAAAGCTTGTATGCATGAAATCTAAAGGCTCAAAACCCCCAAAGGCAAATAAAAAGACCCATTTATTATTTTTTAAAATCTCACAATTTTTAAGCCAATCTTTTGATTTTTGGAGGCCCGATTAATTATTTTTGAATCCTTATGGTTGGCGAGACTGAGAGGCAGTACATACTACTGTAAAGTTTTGGATCCCCTGCACTAGAGCCTGCCATCTTGTAGTTATTGATTCTTTGATGCAACCTTCTATAAATATAAGTTGCAATAACCATATATGAATACAACATGTGAGAGTAAATGCAACACTGATTCTGGAAACTTGAATCACTTGTCTGTTGAAAGATCTCACAGCCTGACATAAGGCATAGGAGAGAAGGATGATGTATCCCATTGTGAAGCCAATTTGAGGTGATGCTAAGGGAACTCTTTCAGGTTAGAAGCGACAAAGGGTCCTGTGGCACCTTATAGACTAACAGAGGTATTGGAGCATAAGCTTTTGTGGGTGAATACCCACTTCTTTGGATGGTTAGTTTCATTTTCCCCGATTTTGTCTGAGAATGTGGGTGGAGTCAGTGACAAAAGAAATTGTATTGCATTACTAAATCAAGTCATAGTGATGCTAATAGAAAGCTTTTGAGTTAGTTTCATTTCTCCTGTTTTCTGTCTGGTATCTTGGGTGGAGCTGCTGCTAAAGAAAAGAAGAAATTCTGCATTGGATAATAGTTTCCTGTTGGGTTGAGTACAAGGCAGGTAGGAATTTTTCTCCTTCTCTTTTCGGTAACTATTTAAAAGTTTGTGTGTGTCTTTAATTCATCTCTTTTCATAGCTAAATGTGGGTAAGCTGGTAGACACTGTAAGGATATCTGAAATAAGAGCGAAGAATAGATGAGTTTTTGGGCACAGGCTTTCTCCCTATAAAATTATCAGTATCTCTACCAGCATACAGATACAGGTTACAAAATAAATACGATTGTTTCCTCTTTATGAGGATGTATTTGGGAGACAAAGTTTTAAATTGCTGAAGAGTGATGCATTTTTAGGGGTGTGTGTGTTTGTGTGTTGAGAAGGCTCGTGTTGTTACAGGAATTCAGCCTAATAGCCTGGATAACCGACTAATTGTTTTGAGTGCTGTGAGCACTGTGCCTGGTTAGACTTTCGTTCCTGTGGGAGGCTGCATGGAATTAAAGTATAACAAAGAGGATGGGGTTTAGAGCCAATAATTCTGAGGCAATCACAACAATATTGCAGGCAGAAGTCTGTGCCACTTTTCAAATGGGCAAAAGTTGAATTAAAATTATGTTTGGGAAAGGCGGTATGTGAAAATGGCATCTTCTTACTAAACAGTCAGGCCCCAAGTGCATTTCTTGTCAATAGCTGCTTGACTTAGTGACTAAAGTAAGTTTTGGCTATTTCTTTTAGCACCACAGCTCTAAGACAGCTATGGAAAAGTGAGCAGGATTCGAGTCAGGTTCACATATTAAAAGAATTGTGCAAATTAATGCATAATTTTCTTTACTAACAATAAAATCAATGAGTACAATTTAATGTATATTTAGGAATGGATTAATGACACACTGGGAGATAAACACATAAAGGCGAAGGAAAAAATTAATCCAGCATTATATTGATGAATAGGGTTACAGGTTGCTCTAGAAGGGAATAATATGTGTGACTTTGCTAGCAGCAGTCTTGTTGACAACAACAAAGGGGAGGGAGAGAAGGAGAAGAGAATTGTGGAATACTTTTGAAAAATATCTTTTTTTCCCCACAAAATTTGAAAAAAAAATCAGCCAGCTCTATAGCTAGTTAAAACATGATTTTTTTTTCCAAAAAAATCCTCTATTTTTTTGTTTATTTTTTTCATTTCCAAATGTTGTCTCTATTTTAACCATGTATTTTTCCTTGGATGAGATATCTCCATAGATTAACAGGTGTTTTCAGGAGTATTTTGGGACTGATTGCTACCCAGTCTAGCTTAGCTGCCTCAGGGCCAGGACTGAAGGCTTGCAAAGTGTTGATTTAAGGTGACTTTAAAAATAAAATTGGACATATACCATTTTTTCTTGTTTATGAAGTATAAAGAAACCCTATATGGTTGACCTTTTTAAAAAAAAAAGTCTGCTGTTTTGTTTTTCCTGCTGCCCCTTTTATGCATTAGACCTGAAACTAATGTTAAGTCCCGTAGCATAGGCAGCTCCGGAGCACAGGGGGAGCGGCGCTATAAAAAGGCGCCTCCCCAGGCTCCCCCTGTACTCACCCAGCGGCGCCTCAGGTGGCGCTCCGGGTCTTCGGCGGCACTTCGGCGGTGGGTCCTCACTCGCTCCGGGTCTTTGGTGGTACCTGCCGCTGAAATGCTGCCGAAGACCCGGAGCGCCGCCGGGTGAGTGCAAGAAGCGGCGCTTAGGCGCCGCTTCCTTTTTAAGGCGCCACTTCTGCTCACAGGGGGAGCGGCCGCTCCCCCTCTGGCTACGCTACTGGTCAAGTCTAATCTTCCCCATTTTGCTATAGGCTTGTTTTAGAAGACCTGGAAGTCTGGATCAGACATTAATTAAAGGAATGAGGGTTATGATACTTCCACTAAGGAATTTTTCTTCTTACTCTT
This sequence comes from Macrochelys suwanniensis, assembly GCA_033296515.1. Classification (NCBI taxonomy): domain Eukaryota; kingdom Metazoa; phylum Chordata; order Testudines; family Chelydridae; genus Macrochelys; species Macrochelys suwanniensis. The sequence goes on along the minus strand of CM065775.1, from coordinate 155,020,466 downwards.
TTTTCAAGCATCTCAATTAAGTAGATTTTTAATAAAACAAATGCCTTCTCCATTTTTAAACCAACTGCAGTAAAGAAAAAAAAAATCATTGCCTCGCTCAGTCAGTCTAGTAACTGTGAGATCATAAACCTCCTATTTCTCCAGATATTCTTCCAGGAAAAAAAGGGTAGACAAGACCTGAATTTGTACTACATTGAAACTAAACAGGAAAAGAAAAAAAGAGTAAACTTCAAATTCTCCTTTTCACAATATAATGCAGCAAAAAGACCAGAAGCCCTTTTTTTGTTCTTTTACAGGCCACTTTAAACAAAGGGAGTGGCCCACTTAAAAAGAGCCAGCCACCAGTTGGCTGGATTTGCCTTTTTGAAAAATGAAATGTCATTTTTCTAAATCCACAGGCTCATGGAAACCCTCCACAAAAAGAATGGCTGGAGAGTGGAATGTTGGTTTGTGCTCCTTACCTCTGTTTGCCAACTGTCCATTTAGGCCCCATTCCTGTAGACACACATGTGCTAAACTCCCAACTCACGCAAGTAAATTTAAGTGTGGGGGTGAGTATTTGCAGAAACTGGGCCTTAAATGGGCACTCATTCTGCTCATACCCCCTATCACACTGGTAGAGCTGCTCACAATTTTTTCCATCAAAACATTCTATTGATGAAAAAATGGGTTTTCAACTATAATGGGTTTTTTTTTAAAACTTTGGTCAAAATGTTCTGATTTTTCTAAATGAAAAAGAAAAATGATTGAAAATAATTTTTTGAGAGCTGATCATTGTTAAAAAGGCATTTTTTGAGGGAAATTTGGAAAAACGTTAAAATGTTTCAAAATCTCCCACTAAAAGTAATTGGCATTTTTTGGAGCAACGCAGCCCAGTGATGCAGTAGAAATAAGGTTTGTACCTCAGCTGGTACAAACCAACACAGAACCATTGGTTCGAAAAGAACTACACCAGCTGGTTCTAGCAGAGATCTGGCCCAACCAGTAACAATATGGTTTTGACTTTCTCCATAGTTATTACTATTGCAGAGTTGAATCCACTCAAGCCCACGTATCGTTTTCAGAGCAATATAGAAGAGTTGCTGGACTAGACGTTTGCTTTTCAGTGACAGTTAATGAACAAGCCCCAGAGTGGCTGGGCATCTTCATCTGGCAAGCAAAGAAGCAGGCAGGTAATGTATAAACCATCACTGCGTAGGATGCCGGGACAGTCAGGCCCTGGAGCTTACTTGATGGCCAAAGAATCACAAGTATTCCTTGAAGGAACACCCCTCACACAGTCAAATGCAGCTTTTGCAGCATCGCTGTCAACACAGTCTAAAGCAGTCTTTGCGGAATCATTCCCAACCCAGTCAGAAGAAGATTTTGCAGTACCACTCCCTCCAGAATCAGAAGACAATTTTGTAACATCGCCCGCACCGGCACAGAATAACACAGTTTTTACAGGTTTGCGCTCAACGCAGTCAAATGCAGTGTTTCCAGGATCACACCCAGCCCAGTCAAAAGGAGCTTTTCCAGGATATTTCCCGGCACAGATTAAAGCAGTTTTTCCAGGATCTCTCCCAACACAGTCAAAAGAAGCTTTAACAAGATTGCAACCAACACCATCAAAAGGAGCTACTGCAGTGCCACACCCTTGCATGCAGAGTGCACCTCCAGAGTGGAATGAGATGATTCAGAGACACATAGCAGCAGCCCAGCAGGTGGAGTCTGAGAAATATCATCAAGAAAAGATGAAACAGCAAGGGGGAATATATCATTTCCAAGAGCAGCAGAATAAGGCAAGTCACATGTTTGGCATCTGAGTGAAAATTGACTTCTCTGAGATTAATGTTCAGCTGCTGTCAGGGCTGAATTTTCAGCGGTCTGGGCTCACTTCTGCATACACAGTCTGTTTTGATCTGTGTCTGCAGTTCTTTCTGTCTCTGTGTGTGATTGTGTGTGCAAGTCTGGGCACCAATCCTGCAAACACTTACGCACATGTTTAACTTCATGCACATGTGTAAATCCCTTTGACTCGTATAATACTTTGTAAATCACATGTGTAAATATTTCCAGGATTGGGGGCCAGGTGCTCAGTCGTGAAATTACTAAGATTTGCCCCTGCATCTCATTTGCAAGTGTAAAAAAATGTAGGCATAGAAAACAGAAGGGTCACAGCCTAACACCAACTTTCCCCTAGAATGTATATCTTAATGAATATTCACATTAAAAAACTTTTAACAGATATTATGGGATTTGAGTTTTGGGGTTTTTTTACATGAGGCTCCAGTGCATTCAATAGAAATTGATAGAAATAGAAAGACTCTTATTTAATATTCTGTTTAACACTGAGAAAATCAGAATAGACATTTGAAAAGTTTATATTAAAGATATTAAAGCAGTTAAATAATGTTATTAGATAATAAGCATTGCAGTTATGATCGGGGGTGCAAAAATATTTTCCCCATGGTGATAAGTATTGTCTTACTTTATCACTAAAGATAGCTATTCTGTGTTTTGTTTCAATATATCTATTTCCTGAAATAGTGTTCTTAATTCAAGGTGGAAGATAAGAATTTAGCTTTTTATCTCCAAACACAGATACCAAATTTTAGATTAAGATAGGAAGCTGTTAAATCATTAAATTCTAGTTTTCTCAAAGTGACATGGATACCTTAAGTGCAGCAACCTGCTTGAGACCTGGAGAGAGGTTGCCTGAGGGAAGAATTTGGAGGAGGCAGCAGGAAGTCAGTCTATATGCACAGTCAGGGACGCTAAGATGTAGTTGGAACCGCACTGTAAATAACTGCTCTAATAAACAGCCAGTTTTGTTTAATAAAAGTGGAGTCCTGGTGTGTTATTACACAGCAGGTGGTACATGAAACAAGTGACATCAAGTAATCACCTTTTTTAAAAAAAATCGGGTGTATTCATTCTTTCCCTGGGCACAATATCCTGCCCTGGAAGGGAGGAGGTAGGGGAAGGATCAACATAATATAAAAGCTATTGACCAGCTGTTAGCCCATAAAGAAATTACAGCAGAACCTCACTTATCTCTGCACACTCTGACTCACATACAAGCTGTATATTTCTCCAGAGCACACAGCAGTGATTTAATAGGGATAATGTATTGAGGTTTCTTATTATTAAGACCTTCATTATTTTACTATATATACTGTACTGCAATACATGAACTACCGCATTATGATGCATTATAAATAAATAAAAGAAAAAGCTGCAGTTACCAAAAATAACTGAACAAAGGACATTTGATCTGGTTTTGTTCTTGCTTTTCTTATTGTGTATTCACTTGCTAATTTATAAAATTCAGTAATTTGCGATGGATATTTCAGCCATTGGTGCAAATTAGCTAAATTTAGCGGAGTTTACAGAAATGTGTTTACCTTGTCAAGAATACTACAGAAGGCTTGTAGTTCACAGAACAAAGCTAGTGGTGTGGTGGGGTGAAGTTTAGTTTGTTGCTGATGTACATCATTTAAGGCACAGACGTGTTTAACTTTGCCTGACTCTGTGAAACAAGCTCACATGAAATGTAATGTTATTCTTACAGAACGCAGAACACACTTTGTACAACCAATATGAGGAGAAGATCCGTCCCTGTATTGATCTCATTGACTCCCTGAGAGCGCTTGGAGTAGAAAAGGACCTGGGTTTGCCAGCAATTGCAGTGATTGGAGACCAGAGTTCTGGAAAAAGCTCGGTTCTAGAAGCCCTGTCCGGAGTCGCTCTTCCTAGAGGCAGTGGTAAGAATTTACCTCTCAGCTTTTCATCTCAGAAATCTGACTCTTCCTCGAGTCACAGTGGTGTGTTTCTATCTGATATTCTGTAATTCATGTCAGTTTGAAAGTTGGGTTAAGATTCATCCCTGGCACAACCCAAAATAATTTGTACTTTCCCAATCCCACTGTTATGATGAGAACTGTGCGGCAACTGGAATATCCCTTTTGTGGGAAATTCCACTATTTTGAAATTTGCTTTTGTTCCATATTGGAAAAAAACATCATATTTCAGACTTAATTAGGAAACAACTTTTGGAAACATTATTTTGGGTCAGTTGAAACATTTAGATTCAATAACATCCATAGGCGTGTGCAGCACATTTCATTAGGGTGTGCACCCAGGGAGCCCCACCCTAGCCCCACCCCTGCCCCTCCCCCATCCACTCCCTCCCACTTCCTGCCCCCTGACTGCCCCCCTCAAGAACCCCCAACCCCCCCTTGCTCCTTGTCCCCTGACTGCCCCTCCTGGGACCCCACCCCCTATCTAAGCCTCCCTGCTCCTTGTCCCCTGACTGCCCCCTCCTGAGACCCCCCACCCTAACTGCCCCCCTAGGATCCTACCCCTACCTGTCCCCTGACTGCCCCGACCCCTATCCACACCCCCGCCCCCTGACAGACCCCCAGGATACTCACACCTATCCAACCACTCCCTGTCCCCTGACTGCCCCCCCAGAACTCCTGACCCATCTAACCCCCCCTGCTCCCTGCCCCTGACTGCCCCGGCCCCTCTCCACACCCCCTCCCCTAAACAGTCCCCCCCCCGAACTCCCAACCCATCTAACCCCCCCTGCTCCCTGCCCCTGACTGCCCCAACCCCTCTCCATACCCCTGCCCCCAGACAGGCCCCCCGCAGAGCCCCCAACTCATCCACCCCCCCTACTCCCTGTCCCTTGACTGCCCCCTCCAGAAACCCCCTGCTGCCCCTTCTCCAACCCCCTGGGAGGCTGGGTATGTGTGGAGGTGCAGGAGTGCAGTCTGGAGTTGTGGGGGTGCTCCCAGCCCCCTGCCCTGAGCGGTTCACAGCATTCCACCCCCTTTCCCAAGGCCCTGCCCCCGCCTCTTCTCCACTTTCTCCTCTCTCTCCCCTGCACACAGCTGATCAGGGGCAGGGAGAGATAGAGGAGGAGGGGAGAGTACTCAGCAGGCTGGGGGAAGAGGCGGGCCGGCTGCTGGGGAGCAGCAAGACAGAGCTCTGGACGCAGCACCAGCAAGCTTCTGCCCGCCGCAGAGGAAGCGGGGGGGGGCAGAGAAGAGAGGCTGCCCCCCCCCCCCCCCCCAGACTCCCCCGCCCCTCACCTCCGGCAGTCTGGCTGCCATTTTTTTTTCATTTTGTGTGTGTGTGTGTGTGTGTGTGTGCGCTTGGGGAGGCCCTGATTAGCGTGTGCCTGGGCACAACCAGCACACCCATGCACACGCCTATGATAACATCAAAATGTTTTGTTTCAATGTTGACTTTATAGTCAGCAGAGGTAACTGTATGGAGAGAAACCTCTGAAAGGGAATCAACTGATCCTTAGCCAGGTATTTACGAAAGACACTATGTTAAAGCTTGGCATAAGGTGTTGTTATTCTGAATCACTTTACTCTGTCTAACAGAAGAACTGCCAGGGACAAGGCAGGTAAACCACAGTACTTCCAGAGCACTCTTCCGCATCCTTGCTTCACCTTCACACCTTCTGGGTGTGAGGAAGGCCAGAGTGGAAGTCTCCTCCTTTTTTGTATCTGTCAAGTTTGGCAGCTATTCCCAAAGGGAACGTGACATGGAGATTAATAGAGTTGAAACCAATAGGGTTCTATGAAAATGAAAATTGAGACTGAATGTTTTTCTAAAAGATATGCACTAGTGTGACAGGAAGATATTGGCCTGATGCAGGAATCACTGGGTGCAATTCTATGGCCTGTGTTATGTAGGAGGTCAAACTACATGGTCATAATGGTCCTTTCTGGCCTTAAAATGTATTAAAATTAAACAGGGTTCTATAGAAATTACTCTTAAAAACCTATAGACATTAATACATCTAGATTTTTTTAAACAATCCTATACAATACAAAATCATTTCCCTACTATAGGACAGGATCAGGGTGCAATTCTATAGTAGGCATATGATGCTTACAATGGCTGTTCAAGGTATAAAACATCTAGCATACACACACCTTTCAAGTTTCCTCTCTCTTCAGATATATATTACTGGTTTCCATTACCCATTTTAACTATATGAAATAGCTTTCAAACAAATGTGAAATCTTTCAAAACAGAATAATTTTTTTTAAATATGGCCACTGCGCAGTGCTGCATACAAATGGGATGATAGTTTTCCTCACTGCCCTGCCAATGCCCAGCGTGCTTTCCCAACTCTCAGATATTCCATAGTGTGTGAGCTGTGAACACACTGAAACGCTTTGGGCATTCTTCTGCACGCTGTGGGAAAAGCTACGTTCTGTGGTGTGCTCTGTACCCATTCAAAGTAACAAGGATGATCGTTAACAGAATTAACTCTCTTTATGGACTACTGCAGGTATTGTTACCAGGTGTCCCTTAGTGCTCAGACTGAAAAAACTGGCTCCTCAGCAGGAATGGAAAGGGAAAATTAGTTACCGGGATATAGATGAAGAACTCCACCATCCCTCAGTGGTGGATAAAGAAATAAGAAAAGGTAAGTGCTATTTATTGCATTCTGATTTAATTCATCAGATCCTCCTTTTCATCCTCTGTTCCCTTCTGTTAGGCAGCATAACGTTTCCCAAATTAACACCCTGATCATAACTGCTGAGAATGCCAAGAACACAGGGAGCCACATTCACAGCTGGAATAAACTGCCACAACTCAGCTGATCTTAGTGGCGTTGCAGCATTTTACATCAGAAGTGATTTGCTTCTGGAGTTATTTAAGTCATCATCCTGCACTTGGCTTTCTCGAATACCTAGTATTCTAGGGGAAGACAAAAAGAAAACATGTAATGTTCTCACATGACACTTGCTAGTTGTACAGTGTTCCACATGATGGGAGAAAACACCTCTCCTACCCCTAAGGGCTATCAGTTTATGGTCTGAAGCTTAACTTTTCATTGTCCTTGTTGTCGTAGCTTGCATACTTACATACATCGTTATTGGTCATAACATTGTTTGTTTTCATATATATATTTATTCTCTGAGGTTTTCAAGAAATAATGTTTAAAAAACTGGTAAGGTAGCAAAGTAAGTGACATAAAAGTCAAATAAGCTAATTATGCATCTGAAGGTTTCTCATGATAAATTATTTACTTGGATATCAAGAAATAGCAGCAATACACAGCTATAAAAATGATGTTATTTTGAATTAACAAATCAGTCGTATGTACTTGCACACTTCTGTGAGGTGGTGTTTGATTTAGACAGTGTGGTCTGATGGTTAAAGCAGAGTACCTGCACTCAATATCCCTCCATTCTGTTCATGGCTCTGCCACTGATTTGCTATATGACCTTTGGCAGGTCACTTAATCTCTGTGCCTCACTTCATCCATTTATAGAATGTATATAATAATCCTTTGCTTCCTTGCAAGGTTGTCAAGGATTAACTAATGCATGTCCAGCATTTTGAAGACAAGGAACCAATTGTGTAAATACTAATTATTTTGTTGTATCACTATATTATTATTTTTATAAAAACATCTCCATGTATTTGATTTTTCTACATTGAGATTTCTGAAAGTTTAATTAATAGACAGTGTATTCTTCAATTTTTATTTAGGCTCAAATCCTGAAAAGGAGTCCAATCATGCCCCATTGATTTTCATGGGATTTTGTGTGGGCAGGATTGGGTCCCAAAATGTCTTTCTTCAAAAAAAATAAAAAATAAAAAAAAATCCCACGGGGCAACAGGAGCTTTCCATTTCTGATATATTCTAATCTGAAATTCCCATGAGGTGTTTATAAAATTTGCTTTTCTTGTCTTTCCTTTTTCTCCTTTGTAGCCCAGAATGCAATAGCTGGTGAAGGAGTGGGCATTAGCCAGGAATTAATTTCTCTAGAAATTAGCTCGCCGAATGTTCCAGATCTGACACTGATTGATCTTCCAGGGATTGCTAGGGTGGCTGTAGGGAATCAGCCACAAGACATTGGAGAACAGGTAATGCACATACATGTTTTGAGCTAGGAAACAGGTAAGTTATATTAGTAGAGATGCAAAAAGAAAACAAGAAAAATACCTGTGGCACCTTAGAGACTAACAAATTTATTTCAGCATAAGCTTTCGTGGGTTAAGAACCCACTTCATCGGATGCATCCGATGAAGTGGGTTCTTAACCCACGAAAGCTTATGCTGAAATAAATTTGTTAGTCTCTAAGGTGCCACAGGTATTTTTCTTGTTTTCTTTTTGCTGACACAGACTAACACGGCTACTACACTGAAACCTGTCATTAGTAGAGATCTAATGCACAAATTATCTTAAACAGAAGGTTTTGCTGGAGGATCTAGACCAGTGGTTGGCAACCTGCAGCCCGCGGGCCACACGCGGCCTGTCAGGGTAATCCACTGGCGGGCCGCAAGACAGTTTGTTTACATTGACCGTCCGCAGGCAGGGCCACCCGCAGCTCCCAGTGGCCGCGGTTCGCGGCCAATGGGAGCTGCGGGAAGTGGCACGGGCCATAGGGACGTGCTGGCCACTGCTTCCCACAGCTCCCATTGGCCTGGAAGGGTGAACTGTGGCCCCATGGGAGCTGTGGACGGTCAATGTAAACAAACTGTCTCACGGCCCACCAGCGGATTACCTTGATGGGCTGCAGGTTGCCCACCACTGATCTGGACAATAGTATTCTATACAGTTAACTTGCTTCACAACCAGAATTAAAGATGTTGTAGACAACAGACAGGACAGTTATTGGTGGAGGAAGTGCTGAAAATAAGAGTGATGGTCACTTAGAATGAAACACATGCTGGTGAGCCCTACTGATGAAGTTCAGCAGAAGAAAGGCTCATAATTAAAGAAATCTCTGTCTAGTGTAGTCTTCTACAACTGAGGACCAGGGCCATCCTTAGGCATATGCAGCTGTGTAGGGCACCAAATTGCCCCAAATTTCATGGGGCCCAGATAGCTGCGTGCTGCATACGCAGCAGCACCAGGCCCGGCGACGAGCCCTATCCCTCGGCCGCCCCCCACCCCCGCGGGCTGCGCCCATTGCAAGGGCCAGGGCCGTCCCTGGGGGAGGGAAGCCCCGAACAGCTCCCTTTTACCCTTCCCCCCTGCTCTGCCCCCTGTCCATCCCCATTCTAGCTCTTCCTTCAGTGATCCCGCACTCACCGGCAGCGGCGGGAAGCAGAGCAACCTGGCCCCAGCCCACTGTACTCCGCCAGCTCCCAGCCGCATCGCTCCGCTTCCTGCTGCCGGTGAGTGCGGGGAAAGTATCGCTCTCCGCACTCATCGGTGGCGGGAAGTGGAGCAATGCAGCCCCCAACCCACTCTGCTTCCCAAGCCCCCTCCCCCGAGCGACACGGTTGGGGTCGGGGCGAGGGAAGCGGAGCGGGCTCCTCCCAGCCCCCCACCAGGGCACTCTGGGCCTGTGGGGCCCCCAAAAGTGCCCCCCCCCCACAGCTCCTGCCTCCCAGACTCTGGCGGGGTAGGCCTGGGGCCCCACACAGCCCCCCACCTCCCCCCGAGTGGGGTGGCTGCGTAGGGCACCCAAATGGCTAGGGACAGCCCTGCTGAGGACCATGGTATATAGTAAGGAAAAGACAAACTGGCTCCATTAATTTTACTGTCTCTCAGCGCTTCCCCACATAATGTGGATCAAATTCTAACTTCAGCAGAGTTATTGCGAATTTACAGCAGTGTAAATGGGAGTACTATTTGACTCCTTTTTTCTGAACCATGTTGAACACTTTACGGAGTGAAAAAGATAATACATAAAGTAGGAGTGAGTGATGATTTTCTGGTCTTTTAGAAAAGGTAACAAGCTAAAACATTTATAATTCAAATAGGAACTCTAAGAACAAGGCCACTTGTAATGTAGACCTACCCAGCACACCATACCCCCTTCTGCACCCCGTACCTCCTCCTGCACCCCAACCCCCTGCTCCAGGCTCAGCCCAGAGTCCCCTCCCACACTGTGAACCCCTCGGCCCCTACCCCAGCCTGGTGAAAGTGAGTGAGGGTGGGGAGAGTGAGTGGGGTGGTGCTTTGGGGAAGGGGCAGGGCAGATTCTGGGTTAACCTTAGATTCAAAAAGTGTTCTTGGGCGTTAAAAGGTTGGAGACCACTGCCCTAGTGTTAGCAGAAGCTTGAGGGGTGGATGGTGATGTATAGTAGATATGTGCATTAGTATACCTCCCCCATGATACATGTAAATAGTAAATTGTAATGAGAGGTGCAAGACTTGACAAATGTCAGCAAATGTTGATTGAAAGAAAAGGGTTTGGGCAACGTATTGTAACAATGTCAAAGATAATATACGTGGGCTCCCTTAGCCAGCCAGAATGCAGGAAAACAATCACTTTATTTTGCAATGAAATTACTATAGTAATTTTTACAACTCTACTCATTTTATCCACAATAAAATGATTGGTGTGATACCAGCTGCACATGTCAATTGTCTTGAGTGACCCACATTCTCCTGATGCAAAATAAGGGAGATAAAGCATCTTACTTTTTGAATATGACAGAAAATGGTGTTGAAGGGAAATATGGAAGACAAGGGAAGATTTATGGAAACTCAGACAGGATAATAGTTACATGAATTCAATATAAGTAGAGCTATGTAAACCTTTGGCAACACAACACAAAACCATGAGAAACTCTGATCGTTGGGATTCAAACATGGGTGGGGGAACAGCCAAATTTCATGTCAGTTGTATTTACTTTTTACTAATTGAAAGGCAAAGACAAGACATTTTGCTTTCTTTTGATAGGTACCCTTTTGAGATGGATGTATTTAGCTCTACATTTTATCTGATCTTGACGTGTCAATATAATCCAACTAAATTTTTTTCTTAGCTGTGCATTTAGAGAATAGAATTTGGTTGTCTCTAATGCAGGTAAAATATCATTAGCATATTCATCATCGACTAGATTGTGTACCTGGCCTAGTAAATTTTTATGACTATTTTCCAAGGCCGATATAATAGCAGTCTGTTCTGGGGCATGTTACAAAATTTGGATTACCTTTAGATAATCAGGCTGAATTCAGCCGCTGAAATTTGCGCCTAAGGGCTTGGCTACACTTGCAAGTTAGAGCGCACTAAAGCCACCCAGTCCACACTGGCAAGGCACATAGAGCGTACTGACTCCACGGCTAGAGCGCTCCTGGTAATCCACCTCGGCGAGAGGAATAACGTCTTGGCTGAGACGCCCCAGAGTCAGTGTGAATGAGGTGTTGCATTACTGCGCTCTGATTGACCTCTGGAAATGTCCCATAATCCCCTTAAGTCAAGTGGCCACTCTTGTCATTGTTTTGAACTCGGCTGCAGGCATGCGGATATGCCCTTTCAAAGCTCCCATTTCTGACAGCCGGCATGCTTATCTACTCCGAAACAAAGCAAACAAATGAGGAATGCTGCTTGCTTTCGGTGAGTGAGAGAGAGGCGGGGAGGAATGGGGGTCTGAACTTACAAGACAGCATGCTGACACACTCTCAGCACCCCAAAAACCCACTCTCTCTCCCCCCACATACACACAACACACTCTCTGTCACACTCCACCCCACCCCCCGCATTTGAAAAGCATGTTACAGCCACTTGAATGCTGGGATAGCTGCCCATAATGCACCGCTCCCAATGCTGCTGCAAGTGCTGCAAATGTGGCCACGCCAGTGTGCTTGCAGTTGTCAGTGTAGACAGACTGCAGCATTTTCCCTACTGCGCTCTCCGAAGCCTGGTTTAACTCAAAGCACTCTACGTCTGCAAGTGTAGCCAAGCCCTTAGCTTCTACTGTATGATTGTATCCATCGTGTGCATGACATTCCAGCTAGTCAGATGCTGAGGAGCCTGGCATCCAATGGCATTTGTCACATCAAACTTTACTGCATTTCTTTCTTACCATATTTTATTACAGATCAAAAAACTAATTAAAAAATTTATTGCTAAGCAAGAGACTATAAATTTGGTAGTGGTGCCAAGTAATGTGGATATTGCAACAACAGAGGCACTGAAAATGGCTCAAGAGGTAGACCCTGATGGAGAGAGAACTCTAGGTGAGACCTACTTCTAAAAAAATGTAAATGTGGGGAAGATAGGTCCTTTTTCATGGCATTCTGATATTCTTCCCATCCTGCCCCAACCATGCAAAGGGTTACCCGCTGTGAGGAAAAAACAACCAGTATGAAATAACATGAATTTTGCACACCGATAAAAGGGAACCAGTATCTAAAGGGATAGACTCATAGACTTTAAGGTCTGAAGGGACCATTATGATCATCTAGTCTGACCTCCTGCACAATGCAGGCCACAGAATCTCACCCACCCACTCCTGGAATAATCCTCTCACCTGTGTCTCAGCTATTGAAGTCCTCAAATCATTGTTTAAAGACTTCAATCCTCCAGCAAGTGACCCAGGCCCCATGCTGCAGAGGAAGGCAAAAAACCTCCAGGGCCTCTGCCAATCTACCCTGGAGGAAAATTCCTTCCCGACCCCAAATATTGCAATCAGTTGAATCCTGAGCGTGTGGGCAAGTCTCACCAGCCAGACACCCAGGAAAAAGTTCTCTGTAGTAACTTCTAACACCCCATCACTGACCATTGGTCCTATTTACCACTGATGGCAATTAATTGACCTTTGACTAAGATCATATTATCCCATCAAACCATCCCTTCCATAAACTTATCTAGCTTAATCTTGAAGTCAGATAGGTCTTTTGCCCCCACTGCTTCCCTTGGAAGGCTGTTCCAGAACTTCACTCCTCTGATGGTTAGAAACCTTCATCTAATTTCAAGTCTAAACTTCCTGATGGCCAGTTTATATCCATTTGTTCTTGTGTCCACATTGGTACTGAGCTTAAAAAATTCCTCTCCATCCCTGGTATTTATCCCTCTGATATATTTAAAGAGAGCAATCATATCTCCCCTCAGCCTTCTTTTGGTTAAGGTAAACAAACCAAGCTCCTTGAGTCTCCTTTCATACGACAGGTTTTCCATTCCTCCGATCATCCTAGTGGCCCTTCTTTGGGGGCCTACTGCCATTGGTACTATACCTATAAATATCATGAAAACTGAAAGGATTAAAAGTTAATATTGTAAAAGCTCTACTATTAATTTGTAGAAGCGACAAAGGGTCCTGTGGCACCTTATAGACTAACAGAGGTATTGAAGCATAAGCTTTCGTGGGTGAATACCCACTTCTTCGGATGCAAGCAGTGGAAATGCAATTTCCACTGCTTGCATCCGAAGAAGTGGGTATTCACCCACGAAAGCTTATGCTTCAATACCTCTGTTAGTCTATAAGGTGCCACAGGACCCTTTGTCGCGTCTACAGATCCAGACTAACACGGCTACCCCTCTGATACTATTAATTTGATATCCCTGAGGTATTCCTGAGAAAGGAGCGGGGGGGGGGGGGGGGAGGCGGGGGGAGGAGAGGTTGTGGGGGAGGGGAACCATACAGCACCACTGGAGAAGTCACTTTAGCATATGCTGTCGGGAACAGTGCTGCATTGGGTGACTAGATACCTGCAATAGATCTTTCCCATCATTAATATCTGTGCTTGTCTAATCTTCTCATCATATTACTTCACAGGGATCCTGACAAAACCAGATTTGGTAGACAGAGGAACTGAGTTGTCGGTTGTTGATATCGTACAAAACCTTGTCATCCACCTAAGGAAGGGTTATATGATTGTTAAATGTCGTGGGCAGAAAGACATTCATGACAAGCTCACCCTGGCCTCTGCAATCCAGAAGGAGAGAGCATTCTTTGAGCAGCATGAACATTTTAGGTAGTTTTCAAACATTTCAAGGGCCTGATGCAAAGTCCATTGAGGTCAATGGAAAGATTCCTGCTGACTCCCATGGGATTTGGATTAGGTCCACAATGAGAATTATTCTTGATCTTAGTTTGTGGTTGTTTTTTGTTTGTTTTGCATTGTCTGTGTGATAGTGTTTTCCAAAATATAAGAGAGAATTTAAATGTCAAATAATTTCTTGACTTAAACTCAACTTCTTTTCAGATTTAAGTTTGATTTAAGCCCTGATCCACAATTTTTTTTAAAGTATGCTGACCATTAAACTCTGAAGTAGTCCCAAAGGAATCAAGTTAATCACTTGCTTTATAGTGCTTTGTTGGCTCAGGCATTAAAGCATATCGTTCTATCCACTGGAAAGTATGGGGAAACTCACAGGAAGGATATGGTCTGTGTCAGGAGAACACTGTCCTCCACAGACTATTGCTCTTCAGCATTTCATGCAGAAAGAGAATGTTTGAACCCGAAAGTAATTCTGAATCAGTATCCCTACCATATATAGCAGTACATACTTTCTTATAATACAGAAATAAATGTGGATATTCTTATCTCATGATATTTTTCTGAAGTTATGGTTCTGAACATTTCTGTTCTCAGTCTGTTCAGAAAACAGCTCATAATTTCAAATCTAATCTTGCACAAAGGCAGATTTGGCAGGATGTGGTGAGACTACTAGCATCCCCTGCTTGATCAGAAGAAACTGTATTTACCTGTTTTGTGCTGCAGAACTAGGGAAGACACTGCTCTCTTGTTCAGCAAATGTGAGTCGTCAATATTCATATTCCTTTCTCTGTTTCAGAGTTCTTCTGGATGAAAACAAGGCTACTATCCCCATTTTGGCAGAGAAGCTTACAACTGAGCTTGTGGAACACATTAATGTAAGCTAATAAAGAAACTCTTTACATCAGTAACCATTACAAAAGAATAGGACCCAATCCTGCAGTTTTGGAGGACTGGGCCTGTAGAAATTATTTCTATGAATAGCCTTTGATTACCCTGCCTGATGGCAATCTGGAAGTACATGGTCCACTATACTGAGCCTTGGCTTGGCAGTCAGGTATAGAACTGGGCAGATAATTGATTTTTCAGTTCAGCTGCCAAACCGGGGGAATCCAATAATGTTTGGAATTTGTCAGTAAATTGGAAAAGTCAATCTCTTCCCCAGCTGAAACTATCAGGTCGACTGAAACTTCATTTTTAAGTGAATAAATTATTCATCTGAAAATGTTTACCCATAGTCAGCTGACCAGTATTCTATTCTCAGCTTTGCTGATGACCTACTGTTTAACAGTGTTCCTGTCTTTAAAGTAGGGATTCTGATACTTGCTTTCCTTTGTAAAGCACTTTGAGATCTATGGATGAATAGTGCTAACTAGAGCAAACTATTATCATCATTGTCAACTTTTGGAAGCCTGAATAATTTATATAGAGTAAATATGAAATATTTTAGATACTATGTGTGCTTTTTATAAACAACTGTTTAATAATAATGAAAATGTTACTAAGATGCACTGGTTCTCTAAATAGGATGCTGTACTAGATCAGCAAAGCAACACTGCTTTTTTTTAATGTAAGAGAAGCACTGAAGAACAACATTCTTTAAACATTCCCCATCCTTTTCTCAGTACAGGCAGTGCTGGTTTAGACTACAGACTTTTAAGACTTGGACTTTTAAGAGCAGTGCAAGATTCATAAATCTCCATGTCACACTCTGAAATGTTCTATTTCTTTCAAAGAATGGAATTGTCCAAACTGTACAAGTATTGTTGTTTTTTTCTCCCCTAGAAATCTTTGCCCATTTTAGAAGAGCAAATAAACATTCAACTCCAAAAAGCAACTGAACAGTTACTCAAATATGGCAAAGGCACACCAAAAGCAGAAGGCGAGAAGTTGTTTTTCCTAATAGATGTAAGTATAAATATGTATTTGGTTATGTGGCAGAGCAAAGAGAGCTGAACAATTACTAAATGTTCCTGATTTTGATAAGCTCAAGAATTTCAAAGGGAACAAATTCATTTCTGCCATCAACACTTTGTAGGGCTTTCATTGCTTACAACACACATAAGGCTAAGTGCATCCCTGGATTTAAACCATGGATGCGCTTGGCTCATGGTGTCCAGTTTGATGAAGCCCTTCCACCTGTTTCTTCTATCTCTTTACTATGAACCCCACCCAGAGGTTATGGGTCTATTACTGGTATAGGTTGGTGAGATTTGATGGCCTGCGATGTTGTGTGTAGTTGCTGGTGAGAACATGCTTCAGGTTGGCGGGCTGTCTGTGGGCGAGGACTGGCCTGCCTCCCAAGGCCTGTGAAAGTGAGGGATCGTTGTTCAGGATGGGTTGTAGATCACTGATGATCCTCGCCCACAGACAGACCGCCAACCTGAAGCATGTTCTCACCAGCAACTACACACCACACCATAATAACTCTAACTCAGGAACCAATCCATGCAACAAACCTCGATGCCAACTTTGCCCACATATCTACACCAGGAACACCATCACAGGACCTAACCAGATCAGCCACACCATCACCGGTTCATTCACCTGCACATCCACCAATGTAATATATTCCATAATATGCCAGCAATGCCCCTCTGCTATGTACATCGGTCAAACTGGACAGTCCTTACGCAAAAGGATAAATGGCCACAAATCAGATATAAGGAATGGCAATATACAAAAGCCTGTAGGGGAACACTTCAACCTCCCTGGACACACAATTGCAGACCTAAAGGTAGCCATCCTGCAGCAAAAAAACTTCAGGACCAGACTCCAAAGAGAAACTGTAGAGCTTCAGTTCATTTGCAAATTTGACACCATCAGCTCAGGACTAAACAAAGACTATGAATGGCTAGCCAACTACAAAAGCAGTTTCTCCTCCCTTGGTGTTCACACCTCAACTGCTAGAAGAGGGCTTCACCCTCCCTGATTAAGCTTACCTCGTTATCTCTAGCCTGAATCTTCCCTGCACTTTTATATCTGCCTCTGGACATTTCCACTGCTTGCATCCGAAGAAGTGGGTATTCACCCACGAAAGCTTATGCTTCAATACCTCTGTTAGTCTATAAGGTGCCACAGGACCCTTTGTCGCTTAAACAAATAACAGTAATTTAATTTTTACAGCCTAACATGGCTATTTTATAATCCACAGGCATTATCTTCACAGTTGTACATTAACATAAATAATGAAAACAAATAAACATCTGAACAGTTCAGTCCCCACAGAAACAGTGAGAAGAAACTGAGAGTTCCCAAAAGCTTAGGTTGAGTTCACCCGAGTCTCAGTCAGAGTCTTTGATCGCCAAATCTATACAGTTTTGCTGAGTAAAAAACAACATCTTCCCTCCGCTTGCTTGTTGGAATCTATGTAGACTCTTCCCCTGCTGAAATCACTGTTAGCCAGTCAGGTAACTGATTAACCAACCACTCAGTTAAGCGTAGGCACTGACTTCCTCTCTATCTGGGGGGGTGCTCAACCCCTGCCTCCACCCCAGGTCCCACCCCCACTTCACCCCTTCTCCCAAGCCCCCACTCCCACCCCGCCTCTTCCCGCCCTCACTCCGCCCCTGGCCCTGCCCCACTCCACCCCTTCCCCCAAAGCCACACCCCTTCCCCACCTCTTCTCACCCCCATCCCGCTTCTTCCCTGCCTCTTTCCGCGCCCCCCTTCCCCCGAGCACACCCCATTCACACTCTTCCTGCTCCTCCTGCACGCCATGGAACAGCTGATCCATGGTGGGTGGGAAGCACTGGGAGGGAGGGGGAGAAGTTGATCAGCAGGGCTGCCGGCGTGTAGGAGGCGCTGGGTGGGGGAGGAGGGAGGTGGGTGCTAAGCACCCACTAATTTTTTTTGTGGGTGCTCCAGCCCTGGAGCACCCACAGAGTCGGCACCTATACAGGTAAGTATATAGATATTTTTTTTAAATGCTGTTACAAGAAAATATAAAACTGAGAATAGCAAAACACAAATGACTCTTTCCCCATTATCACATTGAAAGAAAAGTTGGTGAATCGCACTAGTTGAGACAATTTAACTAAAAGAGTTTGGCTAAAATCAAACAATATTCAAAGTATAAAACTAAAATAGGATCAATTATTTTTACCTCCCAATTTCCCCTGTCTACAATTAACATTGCCTGTCAGAGGGTTAACAATATCACTAACCTGCTGCAAAATGCTTCAGAATTAAGGAAAACAACCTGCTGTCTGCTCCTGGGCTCAGCTTCTCCCAACTCACACAGGGCATATGGCCCTTTGTAAAGCAGCTGCCCTGACTGCTTGCCCTCAGGGAGTCTGATCCTCAGCACTAGGGAACCTATTGGAGCAGACCTAAAAATACCACACCCAATTCCAGAAGCTTCTGGATGTGGAGTGCTAACTCTGCTGAGCAACAATGACCCAAACACACAACATACCTCCCCGTATGTGTCTCTTAAAGAGATATCTCCCTATTAGGCAAATGGGTTACATCAGTGGTTCTCAAACAGTGGGTCGGGACCCCAAAGTGGGTCATTAGCCTATTTTAATGAGGTTGCCAGGGCTGGCGTTAGACTTGTTGAGGCCTGGGGCTGAAGCCCAAGCCCCACCGCCCGGCGTAAAGCCAAAGCCCAAGGGCTTCAGCCATGGGTGGCAGGGCTCCTGGGGTCATGTAGTAATTGTTGTTGTCAGAAGGGAGTTGTGGTGCAATAAAGTTTGAGAATCCTTGGGTTACATTAATTTCACTGGCACCTAGAAGTAACCTCCCAGTAATGGTCCCATTGCTCTCTTAGCTGCTATGAAAGTGTGTACCTGAAACTGTCCCATCAGTTAATCCTAGTTTTGTTTTCTGCCTAGGCTAGTCCCCAACTCCAATCTGATTTAACCCTTTGAGTTCAAGTAGGCAGCAATACAAAATGGAACAGGGAAATCAGGTGACATAATATTCAGAAGAAATAATACAGACCATGAGCTCCTTGGCTATGTGAAAGCCAAGATCTTTGTTCACATAATATAAGTTTCAGGGTAATGCAGGATAGGGGAAGCAGAGATTAGTACATTTACTCAAAGGTTTTAATCTTTATATCCATATATCTAGCTGGCCCCCAACAGAAGCACATCTCTCAGGATGAAAAATGAAACTAACAAAAGCAGGATAACGTATGGATGCTTCTACCCCACCTCGCTATTGTCATCGGGCTGTATTGCTCGCTCTGCAAAATTGTTACTGCTAATTGTTGTGATGGCTGCTCAGTGGTCTGTGTGAAATGAGTTGGTGGTCTCAGCAGTTCTCAGTGGACAAGTGTCCACAGTAAGGAAAAAAGGAACCTCACAATCCATGCTGATTGCTAGCGCTCTCAGCAAAGAAACCAAGGACTAAATGAACATTGAGAATGAACTACCCCTCCAGAACAGGGCTGAGGCACATGGACCGAATGCTGGTGGAGAAGCTTGTACATCTGCTGTCCTGGCTGATAACTAGACAACTTCAGACTCAAAAGCTGTCAGGAGCAGTAAATTTAAAAAAAATCAAATGAACAAGCTTCTCAAAAGTAGCTGTTTAAAAATAGGTACCTCAAGCCACATATAGGCACCAAACACATGATCTGATTTTCAAAAATGCTGGGCACCCACCCACTCCCATGAAAATCAGGCCACGTATATAGGTGCCTGAATCTGGATTTAGGAGCCTAGATATAGAAACCCATTTCTGAAAATCTTGGCTGATGTTAGATCAGCTTTTAGGGTAAAGAGAAAGAAACAAAGGAGGTGAATTAAGATTTAGTTTGGGATTTTCAAAAGCACCAAAGTGAGTTAGCTGCACAAATCCCATTGACTTGTAGAGCAGTTCAATGCTGGACAGAACTTATTCAATATGACATTATAGCATTCCATGGTTATGTCTCAATGATTTCCATAATACGCGTCCTCCATTTACAAATGTAAGATGGTGGTTGTTTTTTCTAACTGCCAGCCCTGCAGTCTCAACCTGGCATCTGCAAGTCAATCTGGATACTTTTCTTTTTGAATGTCCTCCCAGTAATATAGGTTCAGCAGGAAAAAATAGGTCCTCATCATTGATACTTGTATAACTCTACCAATTTTCATTGGCTTTGGATAAATCTAACTGATTGGAATTTAATAAAAGATTGCCTGGATTCACAAGGAAAATAGAATCAAGTTCACTCTTGCTTAGCTATGCTGCCTTTACAGAACTCAGAGTGTTGTTTTTTTAAATCTCATTACAGAAAATCAAACTGTTTAATCAAGTCATCATGAGTTCAGCGGCGGGAGAAGAAAAGTTGTTTGAAAATGAAATTAGACTGTTTACAAAAATCCGCACAGAGTTTCAAAAATGGGGGAAGATACTTGATGACAGTGCATTGACTGGTAAGTACTGTGAAGCTGCTATGAAATACTTATTTTGACTAAAGTTGTAATACAGCTAATAGATCATGTTAATGGAATTTTAAAACTTGAAGTGATGAGAACTTATCTACCAAGATCCCCAGCTGGTGTGAACTCCCATAGCTCCATTGAAATCAATGGCGCTAGGACAATTTCACCAGCTGACAATGTGCCCTTGATTCTTTGAATAACCTCTGTTTAAAAGTATCAGAGGGGTAGCCGTGTTAGTCTGGATCTGTAGAAGCGACAAAGGGTCCTGTGGCACCTTATAGACTAAACGAGGTACTGGAGCATAAGCTTTCATGGGTGAATACCCACTTCATCGGATGCAAGCAGTGGAAGTCCCATTTCCACTGCTTGCATCCGGAGAAGTGGGTATTCACCCATGAAAGCTTATGCTCCAATACCTCTGTTAGTCTATAAGGTGCCACAGGACCCTTTGTCGCTTTTTATGTTTAAAAGATTTTTTTAAAGTCCTATGGTTTAAAGTCTAGCAATTTATGAGTAATAACATAACCATCTAAAGAACACCCATGTTTCCCAGATAACCCAGTCTGCTAATTGCTTACTAAATCCAGATCTAAAAAGAGAATGTCTCACAGAAATTGAACTTGAAGATCAGCTCAAAACATTTCTAAACCTCTCAGAATACCCATTAAGTCTTCCTCTTGGTGAACATGTAGCACACATTTCTGTCGAGCACCATCTATTGCTATGTTTTTAGCTGTCAGCAGTGCATGTCTACATAAACATTGCTAAATGTAATTCTAAATGAATAGTTACAAAATGTATGCAGGAATACATGTCACTGAGGGGTAACTACGTGTAGACACAGCTGTATTCTATTGTCTAATCTGTCCTGTCCCACCATATACCCAGAGCCAGTTAATTTAAATGTATTAGGTGAGTTAAAAAAGTAGGAGAACGGGTGGAAAGAGGAGATAGCAGGTGAACAAAACCACAGGAAAAATAGAAGAGGAGAAAGCCACTAAAAACTAGTTTCTTTATGATGTTACTTATTCCCTTTGAAAATCAGTTGAAGCGCTTGTGTGTGTGTGAATGGGAGGTGCACCTGCATTGCATGTAAAATGGAGATAATGATACTTCTGCCTTCCTTTAGAAAGTAATTTGAGATCTACCCATGAAAAGCACTGTGTATGAGGCAGGTATTGTTTATATAGCTGAAGTCATTGCAAGATAAGTTCATGTAACAGTTCTAGTTGCAGATCATTAGAGAGCTGGGATAAATGGAACAGTCAGGACTTTTATGCAGGTTTTGGGGCTTCCTATTGTAAAAGTACATTGGAAGATGTTTTCTGGTTGACTGATTAATTTTACAAACCCCTATACACCTTCCTTCTAAAGTTTTGCCTCTCAGCCCTGGTCTACACTACGAGTTTAGGTCGAATTTATTAGCGTTATTTCGATTGATCCGTGCACCCGTCCACACGACGAAGCCCTTAACATCGACTTCTAGGGCTCTTAAAATCGATCTCGCCACTCCACCCCCAACGAGGGGATTAGCGCTTAAATCGATATTGCCGAATCGATGTAGGCTAGTGAGGACGCAATTCGACAGTATTGGCCTCCTGGATCTATCCCACAGTGCAACATTTGACCGCTCTGGACAGCAGTCTGAGCTCCAATGCTCCGCCCAGGTAGACAGGAAAAGCCCCGCGAACTTTTGAATTTCATTTCCTGTTTGGCCAGCGTGGTGAGCTGCAGGTGAGCGCAGATCTCATCAGCAGAGGTGACCATGATGGAGTCCCAGAACCGAAGACGAGCTCCAGCATGGACCGATGTTGAAGTACGCGATCTGATCGCTGTATGGGGAGATGAAACCGTGCTAGCAGAGCTACGGTCCAAAAGAAGAAACGCCAATACATATGCCAAAGTCTCCAAGGGCATGCAGGACAGAGGCTACAACAGGGACGCGCAACAGTGCCGCGTGAAAATTAAGGAGCTCAGGCAAGCCTACCAAAAAACCAGAGATGCAAACAAACGCTCTGGGTCAGAGCCCCAGACATGCCGCTTCTATGATGAGCTGCATGCCATTCTAGAAGGTGCAGCCAGCACTGACCCACCCATGTGGTACGACTCCGTATGTGGATCATCAGAAACCACAGAGGAGCATGATGATGATAATGATGCTGAAAATAGTGCCCAGACACAGCAAGGAAGTGGAGAAGCCCTTTTCCCCAACAGCCAGGAACTCTTTGTCACCCTGGAGCCAGTACCCTACGAACCCACCCAAGGCGTGCTCGATGCAGGAGAAGGGACCTCTGGTGCCTCTGGTGAGTGTACCTCTGTTAATTAATACATGTTTTATAAGCAAGCGTGTTTAATGATCAATTCGCGGCCAGTACAGCTACAGCTACTGGAAAACTCTGTTAACATGTTCGGGGATGGAGCAGAAATCCTCCGGGGACATCTCCAGAAAGATCTCCTGGATGTACTCCCAAAGCCTGTGCAAAAGGTTTCTGGGGAGGGCAGCCTTATCCTGTGCTCCGTGGTAACACACTCTACCACGCCAGGCCAGTAGCACGTAGTCTGGAATCATTGCTTTGCAAAGCATGGCGGCGTATGGTCCCGGTGTTTGCTGGCATTCAAGCAACATCCGTTCTTTATCTGTCTGTGTTATCCTCAGAAGAGTGATATCATTCATGGTCACCTGGTTGAAATAGGGGAATTTTATTAAGGGGGTATTCAGAGGGGCTCCATCCCTGCTGGGCTGTTTGCCTGTGGCTGAACGGAAATCTTCCCCGCTGTGACCCACGCGGTGGGGGGAGGGGGAACAGCGAACATCTTGGATGTGTGTCTGTGTGTGGGGGGGGGTGTCGATTAGGTTCGTGCTGCACGTTAACCCGAAAACCGCCGCCCCTCCCTTTTCAATTGCCAACCAGTTTTAAATTGCCAGCCCAAAGGCTGTTTGTTATGGGAAATGAGGGGGTTGCTGTTTGAAAACATTCCCACCTGTTATGAAGGTTAAAGAAGCCTATAGACTGTGGCTTACCATGGCTGCCTGCAAGCCGAATTCTGTTGCCCGCCGGACCTGCTTGTGTGATCTCTCACACCAAACCGGCAGACCCTCAATATAACAGGCAAAGTGCAACCTTGGACCAAATGCATATGTGATATGTAATGTTTGGAGCATTGTTCTCTAATATGTGTCTTTTAAACTACTCCTCTCCCGTTTGTTTCCTCCCGCAGCTGCAAATGTTTCAACGCCACCCCTTTCATCACCGTCCCAGAGGCTAGCGAAGATTAGAAGTAAAAAAAAAAGGAATCGAGACGATATGTTCTCAGAACTCATGGAATCCTCCCACACTGAAGCTGCCCAGCAGAATGCGTGGAGGCAGACACTGTCGGAGTCCAGGAAGGCAGAATTTGATCGTGCGGACAGGTGGCGTGCTGAAGAGAATGACTGGCGGGATGAAGAGAGTAGGTGGCGTCAGCGTGCAGAGAGAAGGCAGGATGCAATTCTGAGGCTACTGGAGGATCAAACGGAAATCCTCCGGCTTATGGCTGAGGAAAGGCGTAGGGTTCAGGAAAGGCCGCCTGAGCCCAGACCGCCACTACAGCCCCTGTGCAACCAACAGCCCTCCTTCCCGAGTCCCATAACCTCATCCCCGAGACGCCCAAGAACGCGTTTGGGCGGCCTCCGTGCACCCAACCACTCAAGTCAAGAGAACAGTCCAAGCAAGAAAGGGCTGGCATTCAATAAGTTTTAAAGTGCTGTGTGTCCTTGTCCTTCCCTCATCCCCTCCTCCACCACCCATCCTGGTGCTTCCCTTCCTCCACCAGCTATCCCGGGAGACTGTGGCAGTTAGCCCCATAGTTCCCCCTCTTTGTTTTACGAATTAATAAAGAATGCATGATTTTTAAGCAACAATGACTTTATTTCCTCTGCGAGCGGTGATCGAGGGGGGGAGGGCAGGGCGGTTTGGGTAAAGGGAAGTAGAGTGAATGAAGGGGCGGGGCTTTTCATTACAGGCGAAAAACAGAACTTTCACACAGCATCCTGGCCATTCATGAAACTGGTTTTCAAAGCTTCCCTGATGCGCAACGCACCCTGCTGTACTCTTGTAATAGCCCTGGTGTCTGGCTGCGCATAACCAGTGGCCAGGCGATTTGCCTCAACCTCCCACCCCGCCATAAACGTCTCCCCCTTACTCTCACAGATATTGTGGAGCGCACAGCAAGCAGTAATAATAATGGGAATATTGTTTTCGCTGAGATCTAACCTAGTCAATAAACTTCGCCAGCGAGCTTTTAAACGACCAAATGCACATTCCACCACCATTCTGCACTTGCTCAGCCTATAGTTGAAAAGGTCCTGACTACTGTCCAGGCTACCTGTGTATGGCTTCATGAGCCATGGCATTAAGGGGTAGGCTGGGTCCCCAAGGATAACTATAGGCATCTCAACATCCCCAACGGTTATTTTCTGGTCTGGGAAGAAAGTCCCTTGCTGCAGCAGCCGAAACAGACCAGAGTTCCTGAAGATGCGAGCGTCATGTACCTTTCCCGGCCATCCCACGTTGATGTTGGTGAAACGTCCCTTGTGATCCACCAGTGCTTGCAGCACTATTGAAAAGTAACCCTTTCGGTTTATGTACTCGCTGGCTTGGTGGTCCGGTGCCAAGATAGGGATATGGGTTCCGTCTATCGCCCCACCGCAGTTCGGGAACCCCATTGCTGCAAAGCCATCCAGTATGAGCTGCACATTTCCCAGACTCACAACCCTTGGTACCAGCAGCTTGGTGATCGCCCTGGCTACTTCCATCACAACAGCCCCCACTGTAGATTTTCCCACTCCGAATTGATTCGCGACTGACCGGTAGCTGTCTGGCGTTGCAAGCTTCCACAGGGCTATCGCCAGTCGCTTCTGTACTGTGAGGGCTGCTCTCATCTTGGTGTTCTGGCGCTTCAGGGCAGGGGAAAGCAACTCACAAAGTTCCATGAAAGTGCCCTTACGCATGCGAAAGTTTCGCAGCCACTGGGATTCATCCCAGACCTGCAGCACTATGTGGTCCCACCAGTCTGTGCTTGTTTCCCGGGCCCAGAATCGGCGTTCCACTGTATCAACAAGCCCCATTAACACCATGATGTCCACCTTGCGGGGGGGCCTTTTTTGAGAGAGGTCTGTGTCCATGTCCTCATCACTGTCCTCAGGGCGCTGCTGTCGCCTCCTCGCCTGCTGTAGCTGTAGCAGCTCCTGGTTCTCGTTCTGCATATACTCCTGGACAATGCGCGTGGTGTTCATAACGGCGAGAACAGCCGCGGTGATCTGATCGTGCTCCATGCTTTCCCTGGTATGCTGTTTGCAGGACAGCAGAGTGGCAGCAGAAGCAGCGGGTGGATAACAATGGAGTCAGCAATATGGCGCCCATATGAAAAAAGGCGCGAAAGGATTTTTTGCTCCCCCCTCAGTTGCTTTCACGGAGGGAGGGGGGAGCAAGGGTTAGGCTCATTTCCTTCTAGCTGCAGATGGTACAATATGCGGTGAGCAAGGAGGCGCCTTCCCTTCTAGCAGCAGATGGTACAATATGCTTGATATCCATCATCAGCTCCTGGCCCCCTCAAGGATTGAACTCGCAACCCCGGGTTTAGCGGGCCAACGCTCAGACCGCTGAGCTATCCCTCCGCCCGTGTTCCAGGCAGTACTGAATCTCCCTTAAACAAAACGTAAAAAAGAGAATGACCAGAGTCACTCTGGTCACTCCCATTTATGTCCAAGCGCCCCCGGCCAGCCACACCATAGGCCGCCGGCCAGGAGCACACGAATACCAATCATATTGTACAATCTGCTGCGAGAAGGAAAGGAGCTTCTGCTGTGTGGTCCCGCGACCACGACCATTTATGGCAGATTGCACCATCTGCAGCTAGAAGGCAAGGAGCTTCTGCTGTGTAGTCCCGCGACTACCAGCCTCAGGCGGAATGGCCCCCTCAAGGATTGAACTCGCAACCCCGGGTTTAGCGGGCCAACGCTCAGAACGCTGAGCTATCCCTCTGCCCGTATTATAGTGTGACTGAATCCCCACTAGACCTAATGTCCAGGCGTACGCTGGAGATGTACGGTAATTGTGAGCTGAGCAGGCTTCCGTAGCAAACACGGAAACCCCGGAAAAAAGGCGCGAAAAATATTGCTTTCACGGAGGGAGGGATGACATGTACCCAGAACCACCAGCGACAATGTTTTCTGCCCCATCAGGCTTTGGGATCGCAACCCAGAATCCCAATGGGCGGCGGAGACTGCGGGAACTGTGGGATAGCTACCCGCAATGCAATGCTCCGAAAGTCGATGCTAGCCCCGCTACTGTGGACACAGTCAATCGACCTCATGGTCTTAACGCTTGTGTGTGGGGACACACACAATCGATTCCATAATTTCGGGTTTTAAAATATCGACTTCTATAAATTCGACCTAATTCTGTAGTATAGACGTACCAGTCTATATGACACAAACTATACCACTATTTTTTTTGTTTGACAATAAGCCCATAAGTACTTGAAATCTCTTGGAGCTTCTGAGAGGAATTGTCCTTAAGAACTGAATGCAGCGTTACCTGTGCACCTCCTGCCTCCAGTCATGCATGATTATGCTATAATTTTTAAATCCACCCATTATCAATCAAGGTTTAACACGTTTTAAAGCACTTGTACATGTGGATGCGAGGTACACATGTATCAAAAAGGGGAACAAATATTATTTAGAATGGCAAATTTCTCCAGTGTTGACAATGTTTTAGTGATGGTGCTATCTTAGTGTTCCAGGAAGATTAGACTAGTCTTCCTTATATTTGGCTGTCAAATTGTTTTACATCTTCCTCTAAAGCATCAAGTATTGGCCACTGCTGAAAGGGTATCAGACTGACAGGATTGCTGTACTGGATTAGAATACTGGCCCATGTTCCTGTTTCCATTACTTTATATGGTCATCTCAATGAGCGAAACGGTTCATTCTTAGAAGTAAAGGCATATTTTGGCTCAATTCTACAGAAATCAAATTGCTTAAATGATGAGCTGTGTATTAGTTCTTCCAGTCAAAAGTGTCTTCAGAAGAACTAAACTTCCACTTTAAATCCATAATTGTCTTTATAAATTCATTAGATCTGTTATATTAAAATAGTGCTGTTGTTTTAATGTTATAGATAGAAAAACAATACAACATGAAGTGTGGAGATTTGAAGAACAGTATCGTGGAAGAGAGCTCCCAGGGTTTACCAGTTACAAGACATTTGAGGCCATTGTAAGACAGCGAATCATGGCACTAGAAAAACCAGCTATTGAGATGCTGAAAAAAGTAATTGGTGAGTTTCATTTACTAAGTTTATCCCAAGCTTCAGAAATATTGGTTTGTCTACATTTTGGTTGACATGGTAAGAGCTGTATCTTGGCTGCTTCAGGCAGGTGAAAATCAATCTAAATCAAACCAGTTTCAAACCATGAGACTGATGTTTAGACCTCCAACCTCTATGCCTGGCCTTCAGACTTTGACAGTACAAAATTCTTAAATAGACAGTATTTCTGAAAAAGTTAGAAATGGACCATGCTAGGAAAATGAAAAATCATCATAGATATGACAAGGAAGAATTAAAAATTGAATAGATGAGGCATAGCTCCATGGCAATGTCCTTTGGATAGATATGGTAAATGACCAGTTTTCACAAATCTTGTACTACCAGTAACTCAGTCCTTTATTTTATGTCTCTTTTCTCCCCTTAGAAATTGTCCGAAAATCTTTCACAGAGGTTGCCAAAGATCATTTTGAGGATTTTCAAAATCTTAACAGAGCTGCTAAGGTGAGACACCACATGCAATCCAGAGAAAAGCAACAAGAATTATTAAAGATCTGGAAAACATGACCTATGAGGAAAGATTGATAAAACTGGATTTGTTTAGTTTGGAGAAGAGAAGACTAAGGGGGGACATCATACGTTTTCAAGTACATAAAAGGTTGTTACAAGGGCAAAGATGAAAAATTGTTCTCCTTAACCTCCCAGGACAGGACAAGAAGCAATGGGCTTTAATTGCAGCAAGGGAGGTTTAGGTTGAACATTAGGAAAAACTTCCTAACTATCAAGGTAGTTAAGCACTGGAACAAATTGTCAAGGGAAGCTGTGGAATCTCCATCATCTAAGGTTTTTAGAACAGGTTACATAAACATCTGTTAGGAATGGTCTAATTATTGTGTAGTCCTGCCTTGAGTGCAAAAGACTGGACTAGATGACCTCTCGAGGGTCCTTCATGTTTGACACTTCTATGATTTTATGTAACCTGATATAAGACAAGCAATATTGAATGGCATAATATATTGCAGGGATCGGCAACATTTGGCACGCAGCCTGCCAGGGTAATCCCCCTGGTGGCCCGGGCCAGTTTGTTTACCTGCCGCATCCTCAGGTTTGGCCGATCGCAGCTCCCACTTGCCATGGTTTGCTGTTCCAGGCCAATGGGGACTGTGGGAAGCGGCAGCCAGCATATCCCTCAGCCCGCACCGCTTCCAGCAGCCCCCATTGGCCTGGAGCGGTGAACCGCGGCCAGTGGGAGCTGCGATCGGCCGAACCTACAGACGCGGCAGGTAAACAAACTGGCCTGGCCCACCAGGGGGCTTACCCTGGCGGGCCGCGTGCCAAACGTTGCTGATCCCTGATATATTGTATATAGAACTACATGTTACTCCTTCACTCTTGATCAGTCACTTATTTAATTGCTGTACCTTTAAGAAACTTGTGGAGATTCGTGCACCTTTATGAATATGTTATGCAATAAGGTAACAGAAAAACTATAAATAAATGGAAATGTTTATACACAGGAGAAATTAAGGTTTGTTACATCATCCAGTAACCTTGCCATTGCTATAAACTACAATTCCCAGTTTCTGTAATGGATTGCACTATGTTTTACACCATATATGTGCATAGCACTGCACACAACAAAGATTGAGTCCCTGCCCCAAAGAGTTTACAATCTCAGATTTCATTCCTGCAGGGAATTAAGCATGTAAGTACTCTCGGAGAGTTCAATGGGACTACTTAAAGTCAAGCATGGGTATAAGTCTTTGCAGTGCCTTTGTTAAGCCAAGAACAGAAGACAATACCACCGGGAGTGGAAAGGCCAAAGACAATATGATGGCGCTGCTTAGGAGATTTATATATATCATGTGGGGGGGACAGGACTCTTTTTTTTTTTTTTTTTTATGTGACTACGGTCACTGAAGAACTAAGTTTTGAGAAAAGACTTTGAGAGAGAGGTTGGAAGCCATAAATGGACAGTCAGGAAAGGGCTGCCACTCACAGGGAACTCCCTGAAAGAGGGCCCAGAGGCATACACAAGATAGAGACATTTATGGCCTAATTTTCAAACGTTATTTTGAAATCTCTGGGAGATGCAGGGGCTCAGCAGCTTTGAAAAATCAGGCAGCAATCAGGTAAGTGACTTTGGCTGAGCAAAGAAGAGGGCAGGGAGATTAAAGGGAGACAAGAGCAGAGGGGGAAGAAGGAAGGCACTACCTTGTGAAAGTCCTTGAAGCTGAGAACAAGGCTGAATTTGGCTCGGGAGGCAATGTGGATCCTGTGAAAGGATTTTAAGAAGGTTTGAATGTAATTGTAGCACTGAGGAGAGGTAGATAATTTTCCCACTAAAGTTTTGGGTGGATTGAAAGGTTAAGGAATCTGGAAGGCCAGAAAGGAGGGGTTGATATAGCTGAACTATTAGATGCTCAGTGCCTGGCTGAAGGTTGGTTTGTTGGGTGTGGCCTAAAGTGTGGATTTTGTTCATACTCAGGGAACTGAAGCGGCAGGCTTTTGGCTGTTCCTGTCCACAAGTGTAATGGGGGCACAAGGCAATGTGGCCTCTTCTGCCCCCCTTGCACCAGGGAGTCAGAATCTGGCTCTTACCGTGTGCTCTTGGGAATCCTGTGACACCATGTTACATGTTACCTGTCACATGGGGCTAGTCCTGTACTCCCCTGTACCACCTGTTGCTTAGTGGATTTTGATAGTTTTCTCCCCCCTCCCCCTCCTCCCTTCACAGGACAGAATTGAAGACATTAGCAAGAAACAATCAGAGGAAGCTGAAACAATTATCAGAATCCATTTTAAAATGGAGCAGCTTGTATACTGCCAGGACAATGTTTACAGACAAGACTTGAAAGTTATCAGGGAAGAAACACCAAAGGAAGCAGCCAACAGTCTGAACCCGGCCTCCTTGAGTTTCACTTTTGGAACTGCCCAGAACCACCCTGCCATTAAGGATATGACTTATCACCTGGAGGCATACTTCAGTGTGAGTTTATGGATTCCTACCACAGCAGTTTTTATTCCATTCCAAATCCTGCAGCATGTACCAATCCAGTTCCCATTGCAATCAATAGAAAGAGTCTCTCTTTGTCTTTAATTTAAGAAAACATTGGTAACATTTATAAGGCATATAATCTCCCCCTTGATGTTCATGGATAACATCTTTTTGTATTAACTGGAATTTTGAACAGACGATGCAAAATGACATGATGTGAAAGTGAAAGGCATATACAGTACAGTATCAATGTGCGGAATTGTTATGTAGGTATAGTTACAGGAACGTGGCGTGCTCAGGGGAGGAGGCAGGGAAGAGGCGGGGCTGGGGTAGGAATTTGGAGTTGGAATAGGGGCAGGGAGGGGGTAGAGTTGGGGCGGGGACCAGTGGCGTAGCCAGGTTTAGAGCACTGGGGGAGCGGAGCTAAAAAAAAGGTGCCGGGAGCAAAAAAAAATGCTCCGTTCTGGCCGCAGCATAGGAGCAAAAAGCGTCGGGAGCAAAAAAAGGCACCAGGAGCAAAAAAAAAATGCCGGCTGCAGCGTAGGAGCAAAAGGCGTCAGAGCACAAAAAAGGCGCCGCTTCTGCTCAGTGGAGGAGCGTCCGCTCCCCCTGCTTCCCCCCGGCTACACTACTGGCGGGGACTTTGGGGAAGGGTTTGGAATGGGGCGGGACAGGGTGGGAAGAGGCGGAGCAAGGGCGAGGCCTTATGGAAGGGGTGGAGTGGGGGCGGGGCAGAGGGGGGGTGTCGAGCACCCACAGGAAAATGGGAAAGTCAGCGCCTATGCATGCTGCATCTGCCTTTTGATTGCTTTTTCTGCTCTAAGTTACACCAGGTTTCACCAACTTAATGACAAAACTTATGCCACCTCTGAATTTAGCCCTATGTCCATCAACTGAGAAATTAAGGCTCTGATTTTTAGCCTCAGCCTGGTCTACAGCAATGCGTCACCAGCAAAATGCAGGTGCAATGGCACAAAATGGATGTTCTGGAGCTACAAATCAGTACATCCGTAAAACTAGAGGCAGCTATTGAACAAGCAGGCCTCAGTTTCCATTTTGTTCTCATGGAGAGAACAAACATATTATACCAGTTATTAGAAGTGGTTATTTTAGCAGTAGATGTTATGAGGTAGGGCGAAAAGGCAAAAGAGAACTTGCTTTTATATCATCTCCCACAAACTTGTGGTGTCCTAAAGTGCTTCACTTGGCAATAGGTTAAATAACACTAAAGCAGTGAATCTGCAGCAAAGAGAGCGATTAGACACTCAGCAAAATTTTCAAGAGACCCTGTGCAGTTAAATGCCATTGATTTTATATGAGAATTAGGTTCCTAGGTGTGTCACTTTTGAAAAGGGGATTTAATCACCTAAATACTCTTGAAAATTTTACCCTTAGCTTAATGAGTTGAAAGAAGAAATATTGGACAATAGACTGAGATTTCTCACAAAAGTGTCCTTCATTTAAGTTCCCTCTGCTAGTCAGTCATCTTCAATAGTTTGTCTGAATTATAAATTGCTGCCTCTGTTGTACTCTGATTTGTTAGATTAAGAGGGAACTAGCTCAATAAAATGCAATTAGCTTTCATGGTTCTAAATAAGTGATCAAATCCCAATGATGACATCCCTTATGGCTAGGGCATAGCACTAAGGCAGCCACTGTACTTCACAGGACTAGTAGACATGCCAAAATAAGTTCTGGATACTGGGAGTTGACTTTGGGCTGTGCCCATTTGACTGCTTGTGCCAGACGGGTTGAGAATGTTAAAATGGGTTCAAACTAGAATCCTAAGATTTGAAATTTGTGATAGTACATTAGTCCTATGTAATTACTTATGAGCCACTCCATTACTACCCCCCAGCAGTTTGTGGAAGCAGGTCAGCCACACGCTACAGCTTCTGTGGAAGGAGTTTCTGAGCTTGTACTTTACAATAGTAAGTGTTATTTAGTGGATGGCCCTCTGCTGGCAAATGTCAGCATTAATTAGGTTATAAAGATAGTCAGCAGTGACTGGTCTACCTTGTGTTTATGCTCCTGAGAATACTTATGGTTGAAATTAGCAGTGTGTCTCGTTCATGTTTTCAAATGGGATTAAAAAGGAAAAGTTGCATCTCAGCTGTCTGAACCATTTCCAGACTAATTCATGAAGATACTCACTGGAACAATCACTTGACCCAGAATGTTGTAGCTTCTCACTGACACGCGCTAGAGAGCCCTTCCCATGTCCTCTCTTTGATAGTAATGTTTTATAACCATCTTCTCTTTTCAGAGTGCAGGTAAACGTCTCTCCAACCAAATTCCTCTGATCATCCAATTCTACATCCTTCAGGACTTTGGAGATAAATTACATAATTCAATGCTGCAGCTTTTACAAGAAAAAGAAAAATTGAGCTTCTTCCTTCAAGAACGGAAAGATGCTGCCGATCAGAGGCATTTTCTGAGTGGACGAATTGATCGTCTGACACAAGCTCACCTTCGCTTAATGAAATTTTCTGTGCTGTAGCCTCTCTGCTTTAAATGGTCTGTTTCAAATGTCAGTTCTTGGCACTGAAAAGATCTATATCAGAGCTTTGTATAACCCTTTAGAAATTGTGCATCTGTCTACATTGGCCTTAAACTGAATGAACTAAGTCAAAGTTTAGCTAAATCACATAATTGCTTTAACATCATCAGTTATGTATATGTCACACATTCATCTGTGAACCATTTCATTTTTAAAGTCTTGTTTTAATTAGTTTAATGTATAGCATTATGAATTTCCTATGCTTCCTTGTAATTATGTTGCTACTGGGAAACATTCTGAATGTGTTCATTTTAACAAGTGAGGACGAGCTCTCTGGTACAGACCATACAGCCTTCAGTAGGCAAATGAATTAAAGCATATTGCAGTGAGAGATTGAACAAAAAGTGTAAGTATATTTTAAATGTGTGCTTTCCTACTCACCTTTTTTATTGTGTTCTTCCACATGCTTTATTTTAGCCATGGAAACTAGTTAGTCTATTTTAACATTTTGGAAGTATGGTACATATTTTTTAAAAAAATAAAAAAGGTAAATGTCACTTTGCAAGTGTAGTGTGAGGATATAGAGTTATTAGATGCTGGACTGAGATCCTGTGTATGTGTTTGACACCTGATGTCCTGGCCGAATCACTGGCAAAGAAACGAATCTTAATGTGGTTCAATAAATAGTGAGTTGAGACTAAGTTGTTTCTGTGAGTGTGTACTGTAATTATGCTTCTATGAAACTCTACAAGTACAGTATGAGTTTTAATAAAGCGACTGAGGTTGATACTATCAGACAGTTCAATAGCCTACCCAAAGGGGTGGTAGAAAAATATACATAGCTTAGGTGGACCTGTGTTTGTTAGCCACCGTGGAAGAGCGGAGGAGCAAATGGGCATAGACTGACGTATCTTTAGTGTTGGCGACAGCTGGGTGGTGTGGAAGCTTTCTTGTCCCTTCTCAGCTCCAGAAAGTCTTATTTTACCACTGGGGGAATTCTGCATCACTGCGCATGCACAGAATTAATGTCCCCTGGAGAATTTTTTTCTCTGCAGGAAATACATTTGGCTGGAGAGGCACTGCAGTTATGCCTTTTGCCCATGAGGTGGCACTAGAACAGAGAGCAGCTGGCTGACCAGCAGTAGCAGCCAACAGCTGGCTGCATTCCTCACAGCACCCTGCCTGTGGAGCCAGGTTAGGAAGCATGGGACATGTGGGTGGCCGATGCATGCACAGCTGCTGGGGGATCACCGACTGAGGTTCAAAAGGGGAGGGGGGACGACAGACTGGGACAGGGGCTAAATGGAAATGTGAAGCAAGACTGTATTGGGCTGGGGGGTGAGGGGTGGCTGAGTGGGGATACAGAGACACATGGGGATGGGGTGCAGGGACACATGGGGATGAGGGAGCTGTGCTTGACTGAATGGGAGAGGCTAGAGGTCAGCCAGGGTCTGCATGGGGGAGGCTCCCAAACTCCCTAACAATCCCTCCCCCTCCAAAAAAACCCCTTTTCCATATTTCTCCCACCCACACCCAAAAACCCTCCAGTTTCACTCCCAGGCTTCTTCCCAGCAATTACTTCCCTCTCCCTCAGCTCCTCGGTTACACCGACTCCCCCTGCTGCTGAGGGATGTGGAAAATACGGTTCTATATTGTAGTTTAAATGAATTATTACTCAAAGTTCTGT
Organism: Macrochelys suwanniensis; assembly: GCA_033296515.1. Lineage (NCBI taxonomy): Eukaryota > Metazoa > Chordata > Testudines > Chelydridae > Macrochelys > Macrochelys suwanniensis. The sequence goes on along the minus strand of CM065775.1, from coordinate 154,985,892 downwards.
ATTAATTTGCCTAGTAAAGAATCTATTTGTCAAAAAACATTTCCTGAATCTTTTTTGTTGTCTGTATTATTAGACATATTTGCTAACAGGCATTTTGAAATAAATGACCAAAATAATTTAAAGTAGCATGATTTTTTTTTACAAATAAAAATGCAGAATTTTAAAATATTGTGGACAGAATTTTTTGATGCCAAATTCCCCCAGGAGTAACATTTAAGAACTCTGCCTCCAGAGGCTGCAAGAAAGGGACTCATGCCTTTATCAGAGAAGAAAAACTGAGGGGTAAATTAACATTTCCCCTTTTAGAAAAATGTTAGCAGAATCAGCTGAGTTATTTTTGAATTTTGAGTACAGTACTAGGAAAACGCACTTTAAGCTATCTAGTCTTAGCAGCTAGCTACATTGAGCTGAAAAATGGCAGAAGCTAGAAACTTAGCGTATTTGTATGTGGGGACTTCAATGAGGTTTAAGCATAGGCTGAAGTGCAGTCCTGAATAGAGATGAATGTAACGATTTGCTCAAGAGCTTTCCTGAATCTGGGCCTTAGGAACAGCTCTCAGAGTTGCTATGGCCAGTACCCTGCAATGTTTATAAATTCTACAGAGGAGACCATTGTTGAGCCAAGGAGCTTTTAGCATAAACTCAGGGCCAAAGAGCTACGAACTCCATTGGTGAAGCCCAAAACCCTCAGTTTTCTTTTTACCCCATTCAAATACTAGTGCAATGAAATAATAATAATAAACAGTTAATATTATATTGTTTATAAAAATGTATTTATATAAAAAGATGCAGATGATAGCCACGTTAAAAAGGCAGTGACAGTCTTTAGCTTTCAATTTGTCCTGGCTTTGAAAACATGATATTCCAACTTTGTTTCCATTAATGCAATTTTTTTCAAGCATATATAATCCCTTTATCAAGGGTCTCGGGTCTTTGTAGAGCAATTCCAAAGGGAGTGGCCCATTCATGCAAATTACAGCTGTCTCTTTTATGATCTGTGCCTAAATGTCTCTGATAGTTATAAACATATTTGTTCTCAGCAGGAAATGATAGGCTACCTTCCTGGCCTGCTACTCTACCTTAGGCTGTAAAATGAAGAGTGCACTACTTCATTTGTATGAAACTATTTCACAGCAGAAGCTTTTCCTACGGTCCTTTATAGAGTCACTTCCAAGATGTGCCAACCTTCTCGGCTTCCCCTCTATACACCAATACCAGGCTCCCACCATCCCTAGCCCAGCTACTACCCTTCATACTTCAAGTCTGGGAAAGGCATGAAAGCTTAAGAGCAGATTCTTTACTGAGCTGGGGGGGCTCTCCTGGAACAGTCAATGAAAGACTCTGTTGGACCAGGCGTTGTAGGGGGCCAGATATGTACTTTATTCTTGGCAATGAACCTGGGAGCACAGCACATTGCACCCCAGCAAGGGCTGCAGCTGCTTCCCTATACTAGGAGTACTGGAATAAATGCCCCAGAGCTCATCTTCGACAGCCCCAAGCCCTAACCATCTAGCAGTGGGGAATACCAGCACTTACCCCTTCCAGTTCCTTCCTCTCTCCTTCAGGGATTATAACTTCCCCTCCCTATGCTTAGTCTTTCCCTCCCCTATCTTTCTCTATCACATTTCCCGCTCTTTCCAGTCTCCCTCCTTTCTTTCCACCTCTTTTTCTATCACCCTCTTTCACCCACTCTTTCCCCCCCTTCTCATCTTCCCCATCACTCTCTTCTTCTGTTTTCTTCCACTCTGCTAAATTTAAGTTTCAGTTCTTGGGTCTGAAGCACGGAAACTGAAACTGACATTATGATGTAGGCAAAGAGGAAAAACTCCCACGACTGTGCACGAGCTTCAGAGAAGTTTGCATCCATGTCATTTTGAGGTGATTAAAAGGGAAGAATGGATAAAATGATAAACTGCCAAAGGAGAATTCTTGTGAAATTGCTGTTAAAGGGAGCAATCTAACAGCAGAAAAAGAGAATGTGAGGAGCTTCTCATTAAATTGCAACACACAGTGTAATTTTTGTTTACTCCCTGCTAGCTGTCGCATCTTTTTCCTCATCTTTGCTCCTATTATGCAGCTATACCAGTTGCTACATAAAGATGCTGCTGAGTTTTCATGATAAGTCTGAGTTTGCCCACCCCCCTTTTAATAATAATAATACTAAAAAGAAGAAGACAAGAAAAGACAGCTTAGCCTCCAAATTGATGATAGGTTAAGTCTTGGGCTGCCACTGAATTCTTCTGGAAAATGTAAAGTGATTTTGATATGGGCTTGCTGATTTATAATGCCATAACAATAGAGGGGTTTTTCGCAGTTTCTAAAGTTTTGGGGGTTTTGGCAATTTTGTAGTGGGGAACAAAAAAACCATTAGAGAAATAAAATTAATGTCACTGGATGGATTCCCCTAGATGATACCTGGTGCACAGTACCAAAATATAGTTGTATGAAGCTAATCGTTAACATTACTATTAATTATTTGTAGCACCTAGAGGTCCCAAAAGTACTGGGCCCCCATTGTGGTACGCACTGTGCAAACACATAATGAGAGACAGTTCTTGCTCCAAAGAGCTTATAATTGAACTGGAGAAGACAGCAAAGATTGCAGAGTTGGAAGACACAAGGGAGTGAAGTGACTTGCCTAAGGTCACACACAAGCTTATTGGCAGAGCTGGGTCTAGAACCTAGATCTTTTGTGTCTTGCTCTGGTTTCCTAGTTACTGGGCCATGCAGCCTGGGAGGATGTTGGGGTTCTTCAAATCTGGTATGCTTAGGAGAACTTGTCAGGCACAGTAGGAACAATACGCTTCCTTTAAACAAAAAGTAGTTCTCTTGCCTTTTTCACCACAGCGATAGAGCCCAAAGCGTAACTTGATCCCAAGAAACTCAGTCACTGGAGAAACAGACTTTTTTCCCCAGCCAAAGACTTGTGAACAAGGGACTGAATCCTCCCAACTGGAGGAGAGAGAGGAGGGTCATGTGGTAGGGAGAATGAGAGCAAATGCAGGCAGCCAGGAAGATTGCAATTATAGGGGAGTTTGGGGACTCATCTCTGGCTCCCCTCATCAGGGCTGGCGCCAGGCACCAGCCTACCAAGCACGTGCTTGGGGCGGCACCTGGAGGGGGGCGGCGGCATTCAAGGTGTTTTGTTTTTTTGTTTTTTTTTACAAAAAAACCTAATCTTCCTGATGGTGCCCCTGCCGGGGGAGTGGGGCAGCAGGCGTGCTCTGCTCCCCGCCGGCGCCCCGGCCCGGGGAGCGGGGCGGCAGGCGTGCTCCGCTCCCCGCAGGCGCCCCGGCCGAGCAGTGGGGCGGCAGGCGTGCTCCGCTCCCCGCCGGGGCAGTGGGGCGGCAGGCATGCTCCGCTCCCCGCTGGCGCCCCAGCCGGGGCAGCGGGGTGGCCGGCGTGCTCCGCTCCCCGGCCGGGGCAGCGGGCGTGCTCCGCTCCCCGCCGGCGCCCCGGCCGGGGCAGCGGGGTGGCCGGCGTGCTCCGCTCCCCGCCCGGGCAGCGGGGCGGCCGGCGTGCTCCGCTCCCCGCTGGCGCCCCGGCCGGGGGAGCGGGGCGGCAGGCGTGCTCCGCTCCCCGCCGGCGCCCCGGCCGGGGGAGCGGGGCAGCAGGCGTGCTCCGCTCCCCGCCGGCGCCCCGGCCAGGGGAGCGGGGCAGCAGGCGTGCTCCGCTCCCCGCCGAGTGCCGGGGCGGCAGGCGTTCCGCGCTCCCCACTGGCAGGGGGAGCGGGGCAGCTGGCATGCCGCACCCCCCCGGCGTTTTGGCAGGGCGGCGTTGTTGGGGGCGGCGGCGCTTGTGGGGGTTTTTTTTTTTGCTAGTGGCGGCCAAAAAGCTAGGGCCGGCCCTGCCCCTCATAAGCTCTTCTGGCTCCAAGGAACATAATCAGCCTCCCTGCTGCGATCATAGAATCATAGAATACCAGGGTTGGAAGGGACCTTAGTAGGTCATCTAGTCCAACCCCCTGCTCAAAGCAGGACCAATCCCCAATTTTTGCCCCAGATCCCCAAATGGCCCCCTCAAGGATTGAACTCACAACCCTGGGTTTAGCAGGCCAATGCTCAAACCACTGAGCTATCCCTCCCTCCAACCTCAGGTTTGGCAGAGTGGGAATCCCTGTTGCTGATCTGTAGAAGACTCACCAGACAAGGATGGAGCCACGGGAATAGAGCTGGTGACCGTGTCTCAGTGCCTCAGACAGCTTCAGCTCCATGTCTCCCCTTCTGCTGATGGGGAGTTAAGAGGCCTACTGTATATTACTAGGTGTTTCATGGAGGAGGGGGGCATGGATGGCTTCTGTTTTCCCCGATACTGTGTGTGTGTGTGGGGGGGGGGGGGGGTGACAGTTGGAGAGACTGGGGATACATATGGCAAGGGGAATGAGGGGGAGGGGCAGGAATGTCCCTGTCAGTGCTGTCCCATATTAATGTCCCTCATTCTTGGGAGGGTCCATTTCTCACCTGAGCTCCTCAGCTCTTTTGGTGAAGATCTACTGTGGATGTAGCCAGGGCTATTCATCATGGAGGGAGATGGCTCAGCAGCCGAACTGCTCTCCCACTCCACTATGTGAGCAACACCTGGGAACATCCTGGGGGACAGCCCATTTTAAAGTTGGTTTCCAGTTCTCCTGGTTGCAGAGAAAAGCTTGTATGCATGAAATCTAAAGGCTCGAAAACCCCAAAGGCAAATAAAAAGACCCAACATTTATTATTTTTTAAAATCTCACGATTTTTAAGCCAATCTTTTGATTTTTGGAGGCCTGATTCATTATTTTTGAATTCTTGGGGTTGGCGAGACTGAGAGGCAGTACATACTACTGTAAAGTTTTGGATCCCCTGCACTAGACCCTGCCATCTTGCATTTAAAAAAATCAGTAACTGCAGCCATCTATAAATACAAGTTACATTAACCATATATAAATACAACATGTGAGAGGAAATGCAACACTGATTCTGGAAACATGAATTTCATTGTGAAACTAATTTACAGTGATGCTAAGGATACTCTTTCAAGTTAGTTTCATTTCCCCTGATTACTGCCTGAGAATGTGGAAGGAGTTAGTGACAAAAGTGTAAAAGAAAGAAAACGTATTGCATTGCAAAATCAGTTCACAGTGCTGCCACCAAAGGTAAGCTTTTGAATTACTTTCATTTCTCATGTTTTCTGTCATGTATTGTGGGTGGAGCTGGTGACAAGATGAAATACAAAGAAATGCTGTATTAGATAGTTTCCTCTTGAACCAAGCACAACACAGGTAGGAATTTTTCTTTTGCCTCTTTTCAGTAAGTATTTAAAAGTTTGTGGGTATGTTTAATTCATCTCTTTTCATAGCTAAGTGGGGGTAGGCTGGCAGACACTGCAAGGAAATCTGAAATAAGAGAGAGGAACAAATGAGTTACTGGGCATAGGCATTTTCCCTATAAAATTATCAGTACTGTATCTCTACCAGCATAAGGATACAGGATACAAAATAAATACAAAGTTTGTTACTTCTTTATGAGGATGTGCTTGGGAGCCAACGTTTTAAATTATTAAAGTGTGATGCATTTTTAGATGAGTGTGTGTGAGATAAAGAGCAAGACAGCCTGGATAATCCTCTAATAGTTTTCAGTGCTGTGAGCACTGTCTGGTCCGACTTTCATCTCAAAAGTATAACAAAGAAGATGGGGTTTAGACATAGGCATAGTTTGACTTCTATATTTGGGGGGTGTAAGGGGTGCTTAATACTATTAAGAGTGGATATAGGTCTAACTTCCAGATTTACCGATTGACAGACCCCCCCTCCACAGCCCCACGGACACCCCTGCACTCGCATGGGGAACCCCCCATCCCATATCCCATCCCCCTGCCCAAAGGAGGGACCAACAGACCCCCCCCTTCACACTCCAGGAACCCTCTGCACCCCATAGGGACCTCCCCAGATCCTGTACCCCTGCCCTGGGAAGGGACCAACAGATTCCCCCCACCCCCTGGATCCTGCCCCCTCCTGCCCCAAGGAGGGATTGACAGATCACCCCTCACTCCCAGAGATTATCCTCCCCCCTGCATCCCCATAGGAACACCCGCCCCCCAGATCCTGCACTCCGGCAGACTCCCCCATACCCCATAGGGACCCCCCATGGATCCTGACCATCATCGGGAGGGACTGACAGGCCCCTCCCTGCCCCCCTCACTCTTGGGAGGGACCAACAGACTCCTCCTGCACTCCCATTGGAAACTCCCCCTAGCTCCAGCACCCCCTACCCTAGGAAGGGACCAATGGACATCAATACACACTGCACCCAGGGACACCCTCCCTGCACCCCTCCACAGGGAATCCCCCAGGATCCCACACCCATTCTGGGGAGGCCTCGACTGAACCCCGTACTCCCCCTCCCCACCCTACTCCCCCACCCCCGCACTCCCCTTAGGGAAGCCTCCAGGATCCAGCATCCTCTCATAGAGACCCCTGTACCCTCTATAAGGGACCCTCCCTCAGATCTCGCACCACCTGCCTGAGTGAGGGACTGACAGACCATGCCCCATAGGGAACCCCCCCCAATCCGACACCCCCTAACGAAGGGAGGGACTGATAGAGGGGGGGCCCCCCACCTACTGTCCATGGGGGAATTCCTCCCCAGATACCTCCCTCCACTACAGGGACGGCCCAATAGACCCCCCCCCCCCAGCCCCACACACCCCTCCCTATGGACCCTCCTGCATCCCACAGGGACAAACCTGGCTAACTCCACTTTGGCCACCAGGAAAGGGGCAGGACCCCAATGTGAGTTCCCCACAACTAGGATTCCTCCACCTTCCCACCCCATTGGGGGATTCCCCCTGCCAGGCAACAGGGAGGTGGTGAAGAGCAGGGAGATCCCCCTCCCTGACCCCACACTCCTCCTCCCTCTCACTTCCTGTTGCTGGGAGAGACTCTCTCTCCCTGGCCCCCCATCTGGGGGTGATGCCCCCCACCAGTCCCTGCCTCCCCATGATTTGAGGACTTCAATAGCTGAGACATAGGTGAGAGGATTACTTCAGGAGTGGGTGGGTGAGATTCTGTGGCCTGCATTGTGCAGAAGGTCAGACTAGATGATCATAATGGTCCCTTCTGACCTTAAAGTCTATGAGTCTCTCTGAGTCCCCCCACCTGGGGGGGTGACACCCCACCATATCCCCTCTTATCCAAAGGTGCCATCCCCCCACCAGTTCCTGCCCACCCATCTGGAGGGATGCCTCCCATGTTTCTAAGGATGACACATGATATCTGGAGTAATGCATCCCCCCACTCCCTGCCCCCACAATATCTGGGGGTGATGCTCTCTATATCCCCCCTATCCAGGGATGATGTCCTGGTAGCTAGGGTGATACCTCTCCAGTCCCTGACTCCTCACCTCTCTCCTCGCTGCCAACACTGGGGAGTCTCTGCCCCTCCTGGGCCTCTCAGGGGGCAGCAGCCTCCTTGAGGGAGTCCCCCCAGGAAGGCAAGTGGGCACTGGCAGAAGAACTGCTGGGGAATGGAGTCTCCAGCCTCAAAGGACTCTGCCCAGCAGTGGTGGATTTAGAGTTAGTGGGGCCCTGTGCTCAGCTTCATTTTTGCCACCCCGCCCCTGGGGAAGCATTCTCTTTTATCTCCCCCCCCGCGCCCATTTTTAATGTTTTTTCTTCATTCTCCTCCTGGGGCTCAGGGCTGGGGATGCAGGGTCTGGGAGGGAGTTCAGGTGCAAGAGCGGGCTGGGGGGTGGAGGGTCTGGGAGGGAGTTCGGGTGCAGGAGCGGGCTGGGGGGTGGAGGGTCTGGGAGGGAGTTAGTTAGGGTGCAGGAACGGGCTGGGGGGTGGAGGGTCTGAGAGAGAGTTCGGGTGCAGGAGCGGGCTGGAAGGTCTGGGAGGGAGTTAGGGTGCAGGAACAGGCTGGGGGTGGAGGGTCTGGGAGGGAGTTAGGGTGTGGGAAGGGGCTCAGGGCTGGGGCAGGAGGTTGGGGTGCAGCAGAGCACTCACCTGGGGCAGCTCCTGCTTGGTGGGGGGGGTGCAGGGGCGGGGAATTCAGGTGGCTCCACGCAGGTCTGTGCTTGCCCCATAGGCACTGCCCCCCGCAGCTCCCATTGGCCGCGATTCTTGGCGCTGCCTCCCCCCCCGCAGGCAGGGCTGGAACGCAGGCTGTAGTGTAGGATTGTGCTCCGGGTAGGAATGTGCTACTGATGGTGGACTGAGCATGCTCAGCTCATCTGCAGAAGCCACTGCCCTTATTAGCCGTAGGGTTTTGCAGACTGCTTTTGACCGGGGTTAAAAAGTGGCAAAGGGGCGAATCGGAGGAGGCGGGTGGCCCTGGTCAGAGCAGGGGGTGAAAATGTTCTGGTCTGGCGGGGGGGTCAAGCAGCTGGAGGCAGGATTAGTAGGGGGGGCTAAAGGGCAAAATCAGGACTGAGGGTGGGAGGAGGCGGCGACACCGGCTGTGCGGCTGCCCTGTGCTCCTCCTGATTCCTCCGGCTCGCGCTCCCGCCACCCGGGCCGCCTCCCTCCCTGCTCTCCCGCTCCCCGCAGCCCCGCTCCCGTGGAGCAGCCCCCGCACAGGGGGTGCGCCAGTGATTTATCCGCAGCTGCACCCCCTGGGCGTCGGGCAGGCTCAGCACACTGCTGGCCTTGTACAGGGGTGCGGGCGAGGCAGGGGCGCTGCAGCCTATGGGTGAAGCGGCTGCAACCTGCGCTGCGACCGGTATATGGCGGGGGAGCAATGCTCCCCGGGCCCTCCCTCAATCTCTGCCCCTGGGTTTAAAGCCATAGTTCTGAGGCAATCACAACAATATCGCAGGCAGAAGTCTGTGCCATTTTTCAGATGGACAATAGTTAAATTAAAATTATGTTTGGGAAAGAGGGTATGTGAAAATGGCACCTTCTTACGAAAGAGTCAGGTCCCCTGTGCATTCAGTTTCAATAGCTGCTTAGTGACTAAAGTAAGGCCATGTCTACACTATAGAGCTTACAATGGTGCAGCTGTACCAATGCACCTGCACCGCTCTAAGATCTCTGATGTAGCTACTCTAAGATGATGGGAGACAGATCTCTCTTCGGCATAATTAAACCATGCCTAATGAGCGACGGGAGAAACTCCTTTGCCAACATAGCACTCTGCACACTACCACTTACGCCAGCGTAATTTATGTCACTCAAGGGGCTGGCATATTCACACCCCTGAGTGACATAAGTTTTACCGTCATAAGTGGTAGTGTAGACATGGCCTAAATGTTGGCTATTTCTTTTAGCACCACAGCTCCAAAACAGCCATGGGAAAGTGTGCAGGATTCCAGTCAGGGTCACATATTAAAAGATATGTGCAAATTAATGCATAATTTTAATTACTAACAATGAAATCAGTGGGCACTATTTCATGTATATTTAGGAATGGATTCATGACACATTGGGAGATAAATACATAAAGGCGAAGGAAAGAATCCAGCATTATATTGATGAATGGGGTTACAGGTTGCTCTGGAAGGGAATAATATGCGTGACTTTGCTAGCAGCAGTCCTGTTGACAACAAAAAGGGGAGGGAGAGAAGGAGGAGAGAATTGTGGAATATCTTTTTTTTTTTCCCAAAAAAAATTCAGCCAGCTCTATAGCTAGTTAAAAAATGACAATTTTTTCAAAAAATTCCTGTATTTTTTTTTGTTTATTTTTTTCATTTCCAAATGTTGTCCCTATTTCAACCATGTATTTTTCCTTGGATGAGATATCTCCACAGATTAACAGGTGTTTTCAGAAGCATTTTGGGACTGATTGCTACCCAGTCTAGCTTAGCTGCCTCAGGGCCAGGACTGAAGGCTTGCAAAGTGTTGATTTAAGGTGACTTTAAAAATTAAATTGGACATGTACAATTTTTTCTTGTTTCTGAAGTATAAAGAAACCCTAAATGGTTGGTTTTTTAAAAAAAAGAGTTCTATTTTTTCCCCTGCTGGTTTTATGCATTAGAACTGTAACTAATGTCAAGTCTAGTCTTCTCCATTTTGCTATAGGCTTGTTTTAGAAGACCCAGAAGTCTAGATCAGACATTAATTAAAGGGATGAGGGTTATGATACTTCCACTAAAGAATTTTTCTTCTTCCTCCTTTCTTCAAGCATCTCAATTAGGTAGGTTTTTAATAAAACAAACACCCCCTCCATTTTTAAACCAACTGCATTAAAGAAAAAAAATCACTGCCTCTCTCAATCAGTCTAATGGTCATAGTAACTGAGAGATCATAAACAATCTGTTTCTCCAGCCATTATTCCAGGAAAAAGAGGGTAGACAAGACCTGAATTTTTACTACATTAAAACTAAACAGAAAAAGAAAAAAAGAGTAAACTTCAAATTCTTCTTTTCACAATATAATGCAGCAAAAAGGCCAGAACCCCGTTTTTGTTCTTTTACAGGCCACTTTTAAGCAAAGGGAGTGGCCCCAAGAAGCAGAGCCTCCAGGACACTTGTAAAGAGTCAACCACTAGTTGTCCAGATTCGTCCTTTTGAAAAATGAAATGGCCTGGGGCTGACACAAGCAGCTGGGGGAGCCTTGGCCAGGGGCATCATTTAAGGAGGGTGGAGGGATTCCTCCCTCCCCTCCCAAGTTTCACACCAGAGGTCTGCTCACAGCATGCGCCCCAGCCCCCGTTGGAGCTCTTACCTGCTGCACCACGCAGGCAGGTCCCCTCATCCAGGAGCCAGGGTTGTCCAGTTGCGGCTCCCACAGTCAGTTTCCTCCACACTGCACTAGGGCCCCTGGGGATGGGGCAGGCAAGTAAAGAGTCCGTCAGAATGTGAGGGGAAGCACAGGAGCTCCAGGGGTGGTGGGGGAGAAGCAGAGAGTCCCCAGTGGCAGGGGGGCGTTGGAACCTGGGGGGGGCCAGTGGGGTGGGAAAGGGAGTCAATCTCTAGAGAGAGTGAGGGCCCAGGGCTGTGCCCTGAGTGATGGGGCACTGAGTGTGGGAGAAGCAGCTGAGGGAGAAAACACCCTGGGGCAAGGATCCTGAGGGAGGGGGAGTGAAAGAAGGTGGGGCAGCTAAGTGGGTCTTGGGGTCTGTTTCCCCTGAGAGAAGCAGGAAGCACCCTCACCTCTCCCTTGGAAGAGGCTGGGGACAGACCCCACTAAGCTAATGCAGTTTCTCAACTGACTAATGTGCTCTCTCCTTCCTCCCCATCTCTCCTACTTTAGGGTAACTTATACTTTGATCCTGCAGTGCGGATCATGTGCGTGCAAAGGTTTCTTTAGCTCTCTTACTCCTGGGGGAATCTTTTTTGTTGTCTGTATTGTTACAGACCTACCTGCTGACAGGTATTTTGAAATAAATTACCAAAATAATTGAAGCTGGTGTGATTATATTGTGTTATTTTGACAAATACAATATGTGGAATTTTAGAATATGAACAGAATTTTTAATGTTTTGGTGCAGAATTCCCGCAGGAGCAAAAAATAAGGGGTCAGAACCTCAGCTGGTACAAACCGACGCAGATCCATTGGTTTGAAAAAAAACTACACCAACTGGTCCCAGCAGAGATCTGGCCCAACCAGTAACAATATTGTTCTGACTTTGTCCATAGTTATTGCTATTGCAGAGCTGAATCCACTCAAGCCCATCTATCATTTCAGGAGCAGTATAGAAGAGTTGCTGGACCAGACAGTTAATGAACAAGTCATCTTCATCTAGGAAGCAAAGAAGCAGTCACGTAGTGCGTAAAAGGTCACAGCGAGCGATGCAGGCACAGTCAGGGCCTGGAGCTTACTTGATGACCAGAGAATCACAAGGTACATCCCCTGCACAGTCATGTGCAGCTTTTGTGGCATCGCTGTCAACACAGCCTAAAGCAGTTTTTGCGGGATCATTCCCAACCCAGTCAGAAGATTTTGCAGTACCACTCCTGCCAGAGTCGGAAGACAATTTTGTAACATCGCCCGCACTGGCACAGACTAACACAGAAAAGATGAAACAGCAAGTGGGAATCTCTGATTTCGAAGAGCAACAGAATAAGGCAAGTAAGATACTTGGCACTTGAGTGAAAACTGACACCTCTTCTGAGATGTTAATGCTCAGTCATGTAATTACTAAGATTTGCACCTGCATTTCATTTACAGGTGTAAAAAAATGTAGGCATAGAAAATAGAAGGGCCACAGCCTAACTCCAACTTTCCCCTAGAATGTATTTCTTACTGAATATTCACAATAAGAAACTTTAAACAGATATCATGGGATTTGGGTTTTTATTCTTCTACTTGAGGCTCCAGTGCATTCAATAGAAATTGATAGAAATACCACGGCTCTTATGTAATATTTCCTATGTCTAACACTGAGAAAATCAGAATAGACATTTGAAAAGTTTATATTAAAGTTAATAAAGCAGTTAAATAATAAAGTTATTAGATAATAAGCATTGCAGTTATGATCAGGGGGTCCAAACATATTTTCCTGGTGATAAGTATTGTCTTACTTATCACTAAAGATAGCTATTCTGTATTTGTGTTTTGATATATTTATTTCCTGAAATAGTGTTTTTAATTCAGGGTGGAAGATAAGAATTTAACTCTTTATCTCTATACACAGATACCAAATTTTAGATTAAGATAGGAAGCTGCCTGACCTGTTAAATCATAAAATTAGGGCTGTCAAGCAATTAAAAAAATGAATCACGATTAATCATGCTGTTAAACAATAGAATACAATTTATTTTAAATATTTTTGGATGTTTTCTACATTTTCAAATATATTAATTTCAATTACAACACAGAATACAAAGTGTACAGTGCTCACTTTATTTTTGATTACAGATATTTGCACTGTAAATGTATGATGCATTATAAATTAATAAAAGAAAAAACTGCAGTTACCAAATATAACTGAACAAAAGTACATTTGATGGGGTGTTGTTCTTGCTTTTCTTATTGTGTATTCACTTGTTAATTTATAAAATTCAGTAATTTGCAATAGATATTTCAGCCATTGGTGCAAATTAGCTAAATTTTGCTGAATTTACAGAAATGTGTTTACCTTGTCAAGAATACTACAGAAGGCTTGTAGCTCACAGTACAAAGCTAGTGGTGTGGTGTGAAGTATAGTTTGCTGCTGATGTACATGATTTATGGCCCAGAAATGTTTAACTTTGCCTGATTCTGTGAAGCCAGCTAAAATTAAATGAAACACTATTCTTACAAAAAGAAGGAGGAGTACTTGTGGCACCTTAGAGACTAACACAGTACTCCTCGTTCTTTTTGCTGATACAGACTAACACAGCTACCACTCTGAAAACTATTCTTACAGAATGCAGAACATACCTTGTACAACTACTATGAGGAGAAGATCCGTCCCTGTATTGATCTCATTGACTCCCTGAGAGCGCTTGGAGTAGAAAAGGACCTGGCTTTGCCAGCAATTGCAGTGATTGGAGACCAGAGTTCTGGAAAAAGCTCGGTTCTAGAAGCCCTGTCTGGAGTTGCTCTTCCTAGAGGCAGTGGTAAGAATTTACCTTTCAGTTTTTCATCTCAGAAATCTGATTCTTCCCCGAGTCGCAGTGGTGTGTTTCTATCTGATATTCTGTAATTCATGTCAGTTTGGGGACACTGAAAGTTGGGTTTAGATTCATCCCTGACAAAACCCAAAAGAATTTGTATTTTCCCCATCCCATCATACAGAAAACACTGTTATGATGAGAACTGTACGGCAACTGGAATATCCCTTTTGTGGGAAATTCCACTATTTTGAAATTTGCTTTTATTCCATATTGTGGAAAATAACATCGTATATCAGACTTAATTGGGAAACAACTTTTGGAAACGTTATTTTGGGTCAATTGAAACATTTAGATTCAAACATCAAAATGTTTTGTTTCAATGTTGACTTTATGGTCTATTATAACTTAGAATATAAAATAAAAATGGAAACAAAAAGTCATTTGAATTAAACAAAACCTAAGTCAATAGCTTAGGTTTTTCTAAATTAAACTTTGGTTAAAAAAACACATCACCCTGAAACATAAAGGAGATAAAGGAGAGACAACACAGAACTTGGTGTGGGGGGGAAATCAAATCAGTATCTTAGATCTCTGTACACTACTGTGAAAAGTATGGGGAATAAGCAGGAAGAACTCAAAATGCTAGTAAATAAACACAACTATGACATCACTGGCATTATAGACTTGGTGGGATAATACGCATGACTGGAATATTGGTATAGAAGGGTCTGGCTTGCTCAGGAAGGACAGGCAGGGAAAAAAGAGAAGAGGTGTTGCCTTATATATTACAAATGTATACACTTGGAGTGAGGGTGAGAAGGAAATAGGAGACAGATTTGTTGAAAGTCTCTGGATAAGGATAAATGGGGTAAAAAACAAGGGTGATGTCATGGTAGGGGTCTACTACAGACCACCTAACCAGGAAGAAGAGGTGGATGAGGCTTTTTTTAAACAAGTAACAAAATCATCCAAAGCATAGGACTTGGTGGTGATGGGGGACTTCAACTACCCAGACATCTGTTGGGAAAATAACACAGCAAGGCAAAGTGGAAGGCAGTTTGGGTGAAAGTGATCATGAAATTATAAGAGTTCATGATTCTAAGGAATGGTAGGAGGGAGAACAGCAAAATAAAGACAATGGATTTCAAGAAGGCAGACTTTAGCAAACTCAGGGAGTTGGTAGGTAAGATTCCATGGGAAGCAAGTCTAAGGGGAAAAACAATTGAAGACCGTTGGCAGTTTTTCAAAGAGACATTATTAAGGGCACAAGAGCAAACTATCCCACTGCGTAGGAAGGATAGGGAGTGTGGCAAGAGACCACCCAGGCTTAACCAGGAGATCTTAAATTATTTAAAAATCAAAGAAGAGTCCTACAAAAAGTGGAAACTCTGTCAAATTACAAAGAATGAATATAAACAAATAACACAAGTATGTAGGGACAAAATTAGAAAGACCAAGGCACAAAATGAGATCAAACTAGCTAAGGACATAAAGGGTAACAAGAAAACATTCTACAAATACATTGGAAGCAAAAGGAAGACCATGGACAGGGTAGGCCCATTACTCAAGGGGGGGGGGGGAATAATAACAGAAAATGTGGAAATGGCAGAGGTGCTTCTTTGTACTCCATTTAGGAAGGAACAATCAGTTGCACACATACAAAATGGGAAATGACTGCCTAGGAAGGAGTACTGCAGAAGGGGATCTGGGGGTCATAGTGGAGCACAAGCTAAATGTGAGTCAACAGTGTAACACTGTTGCAAAAAAAAGCAAACATCATTCTGGGATGTATTAGCAGGAATGTTGTAACCAGTAGCGTAACCAGGGTGGGAGCAGGGGGAGAGGCCGCTCCCCCTGTGAGCAGAAGTGGCGCCTTAAAAAGGAAGCAGCGCCTTGCTGCTAAAAAAAGGTGCCGCTTCTTTTTAAGCGCCGCTTCTTGCACTCACCCGGCGGCGCTCCGGGTCTTCGGCGGCATTTTGGCGGCGGGTACCACCAAAGACCCGGAGTGAGTGAGGACCCACCACCGAAGTGCCGCCGAAGACCCGGGGAGGCGCCTTTTTATAGCGCCGCTCCCCCTGCGCTCTGGACCTGGATGCACTACTGGTTGTAACCAAGACACGAGAAGTAATTCTTCCGCTCTACTCCGCGCTGATCAGGCCTTAGCTGGAGTATTGTGTCCAGTTCTGGGCGCCACATTTCAGGAAAGATGTGGACAAATTGGAAAAAGTCCAGAGAAGAGCAATAAAAATTATTAAAGGTCTAGAAAACATGACCTATGAGGAAAGATTGAAAAATTGGGTTTGTTTAGTCTGGAAAGGAGAAGACTGAGAGGGGACATAACCGTTTTCAAGTACATAAAAGGTTGTTACAAGGAGGAGGGAGAAAATGGGTTTAAATAGCTTAAATAGCAGCAAGGAAGGTTTAGGTTGGACATTAGGAAAAACTTCCTAACTGTCAGGGTGGTTAAGCACTGGAATAAATTGTGTGGGGAGGTTGTGGAATCTCCATTGTTGGAGGCTCTAAAGAGCAGGTTAGACAAACACCTGTCAGGGATGGTCTAGATAATACTTAGTCCTGCCATGAGTGCAGGGGACTGGACTAGATGACCTCTTGAGGTCCCTTCCTGTTCTATGATTCTATGAACATTTTGATTTTGTTGAATCAGCATTTTCTGATTCAGAACATTGCTGGAAATTGTCAGACATGTTTTGACCATTTCAAGTTATGACCATATGCCCAGGCAGTAAGTCACTTTTTCCAGTCAGGTGGGAAACATCTAGAAGTGTTCTACTAGGTAAGAGGGACTATTTGCAGTTCAGAAGGATACCCATCCTTACTCATTACATTAAGTAAAACAAGCAAACTGCAAACTCCCTACCAGTTGAAAAATCTCTCAATTCCTCAGTAAATACTTGAATTTTTATCACTTTTGCTATAGTATATCTAATTTTTGCTTTATCATTATGGTTGATCTACACAGATCAGGAAACATATTGAGGAAACATTTTTAGTTCAAAAAATGCATTTGTTTAGATCTCTTCATAACCAGCACCCAATTCCAGTCACTGAAGGATATAAAGGAGACTTGAGTGGTGTTTTCAGGGGGGTTGCCGCATTCAGTGAGTATGTTACTGAAATTCCCCAAGGAATCTAATACACCTCCACAGTTTCAGGGTGGCTCATATTTGGTGGGCAGTAGTGTCTCAAGCACATGAAACTATTTTCTGATAACATTCCAGTATTTTAGTATATTCCACACCATCCCTTATGCCAAGATGCAGCTTTTAATTTTGTTTTCCATAGGCTCTATTTTCATATTTAAAATAAAGTTTTCCTTCATCCGAGCTACAGAGAGATTTTAAACACTGACCAATGCCTTAGAACAGTAGTTTTCAAACTTTGGGTGTCGCGACCCAGTACTGGGTCATGGAATGCAAGGCACTGGGTCGCCTTGCTCAGCACTCAGGGACCCTGGCGGCCGGCCAGTAAAAACTAGTAGTCCCTACTTGTTCTGACACCGTGCTGCACCCCGGAAGCAGCCAGCAGCAGGTCTGGCTCCTAGGCAGGGGGGCCACAGGGCTCCAGACTCTGCCCCTGCCCCCAAGTACCGCGGTGCCTGCGGGCGAGAGCCGCGTGGAGCCGGACCTGCTGCTGGACGCTTCTGGGGCGCAGCATGGTCCACTGTGCCAGGAAGAGACGGGAAGCCTGCCTCTGCACCCCGGCTGCGCCACTGACCAGGAGCCACCAGAGGTAAGCCTGTGCCCGAACCCCATACCACAATCCTGTGCCCCAGCCCTGAGCCCCCCCCACAAAACTGGAGGCCCCTCCCACACCCCAAACCCTTCATCCCCAGCCCCGTCCCAGAGCCTGCACCCCCAGCCCAGAGTCCTGACCCCCCCCCGCACACCAACCCTCTGACCCAGCCCAGAGCCCCCTCCCACATCCTGAATCCCTCATTCCCAGCCCCACACTGCAGCCCTCACCCCAACCCTCTATCCCAGCCCTGAGCCCCTTCCCACACCCCAACCCCTTATCCCCAGCTCCATTGAGTCGCAGGCATCAACAATTTTCTTCAACTAGGTTGCCAGAAAAAAAGTTTGAAAACCACTGCCTTAGAACATCTGTTGCACTTCTCCCTCTGCATATCTTTACCATGGGTTGGTATATTCCCACTTCAGCTATCCGAGAAGCATGTATCGGTGCAACACTCCTTCTGCTGCATTAATAGCAGAGGTAATTGTGTGGAGTGAAACCTTTCAAAGGGAATCAACCTCAGACTGCTCCCTAGCCAGATAATAGCAACCTTTGATCCAGAGAACATAAGAACGGCGATACTGGGTCAGACCAAAGGTCCATCTAGCCCAGTATCTTGCGTTCTGACAGTGGCTAATGCCAGGTGCCCCAGAGGGAATGAACAGAACAGTTAATCATCAAGTGATCCATCCCCTGTCCCCCATTCCCAGCTTCTGGCAAACAGAGGCTAGGGACACCATCCCTGCCCATCTTGGCTAATAGTCATTGATGAACCAGTCTTCTATGAATTTATCTAGTTCTTTTTTGAACCCTGTTATAGTCTTGGACTTCACAACATCCTCTGGCAAAGAGTTCCACAGGTTGACTGTGCGTTGTGTGAAGAAATACTTCCTTTTCTTTGTTTTAAACCTGCTGCATCTAATTTCATTTGGTGACCCTTAGTTCTTGTGTTTATGAGAAGGAATAAATAACATTTCCTTATTTACTTTCTCCACACCAGTCATGATTTTATAGACCTCTGTCATATCCCCCCTTAGTCATCTCTTTTGCAAACTGAAAAGTCCCAATCTTATTAACCTCTCCTCCTATGGAAGCCGTTCCATACCCCTAATCATTTTTGTTGCCCTTTTCTGAACCTTTTCCAATTCCAATATATCTTTTTTGAGATGGGACGACCACATCTGCACGCAGTATTCAAGATGTGGGCATACCATGAATTTATATAGAGGCAATATGCTATTTTCCGTCTTATTATCTATCCGTTTCTTAATGATTCCCAACATTCTGTTAGCTTTTTGACTGACGCTGCATATTGAGTGGATGTTTTCAGAGAACTATCCACAATGACTCCAAAATCTCTTTCTTGAGTGGTAACAGCTAATTTAGACCCCATCATTTTATATTTATAGTTGGGATTATGTTTTCCAATGTGCATCACTTTGCATTTATCAACACTGAATTTCATCTGCCGTTTTGTTACACAGTCACACAGTTTTGTGCAATCCCTTTGTAGCTCTTCACAGTCCGCTTTGGACTTAACAATGTTGAGTAGTTTTGTATCATCTGCAAATTTTTCCACCTCACTGTTTACCCCGTTTTCTAGATCATTTATGAATATGTTGAATAGGACTGGTCCCAGTACAGACCCCTGAGGGACACCACTATTTTCCTCTCTCCATTCTGAAAACTGACCATTTATTCCTACCCTTTATTTCCTATCTTTTAACCAGTTACCAATCCATGAGAGGAACTTCGCTCTTATTCCATGGCAGCTTACTCTGCTTAAGAGCCTTTGGTGAGGGACCTTGTCAAAGCCTTTCTGAAAATCTAAATACACTATATACACTGGATCCCCCTTGTCCACATGCTTGTTGACTCTCTCAAAGAATTCTAGTAGATTGGTGAGACATGATTTCCCTTCACAAAAGCCATGTTGACTCTTCCACAACAAATTATGTTCATCTATACGTCTGACAATTCTGTTCTTTACTAGAGTTTCAACCAGTTTGCCCAGTATTGAAGTCAGGCTTACTGGCCTGTAATTGCCAGGATCACCTCTGGAGCACTTTTTAAAAATTGGCATCACATTACCTATCCTCCAGTCATCTGGTACAGAAGCAGAATATGAACCCTGTGCGGGCACAGGAGGACACCCACCTGCAGCTCTCATGATCCAGGCAGCAGTATGGGCATGCAAAAGACCTTCTGACAGCATATGCTGAAGCTAGTGTCTAAACAGGAGACACGTGCATTGTGTTCTGGGTATTTACGAAAGACACTATGTTAAAGCTCTGCAAAAGGTGTTGTTATTCTGAGTCACTTTACTCTGTCTAACAGAAGAACTGCCAGGGACAAGGCAGGTAAACCACAGTACTTCCAGAGCACTCTTCCGCATCCTTGCTTCACCTTCACACCTGGGTGTGAGGAAGGCCAGAGTGGAAGTCTCCTCCTTTTTTGTATCTGTCAAGTTTGGCAGCTATTCCCAAAGGGAACGTGACATGGAGATTAATAGAGTTGAAACCAATAGGGTTCTATGAAAATGAAAATCGAGACTGAATGTTTTTCTAAAAGATATGCACTAGTGTGACAGGAAGATATTGGCCTGATGCAGGAATCACTGGGTGCAATTCTATGGCCTGTGTTATGTAGGAGGTCAAACTACATGGTCATAATAGTCCTTTCTGGCCTTAAAATTTATTAAAATTAAACAGGGTTCTATAGAAATTCCTCTTAAAAACCTATAGACATTAATACATCTAGATTTAACAATCCTATACAATACAATACAAAATCATTTCCCTACTATAGAACAGCATCAGGGTGCAATTCTATAGTAGGCATATGATACTTACAATGGCTGTTCAAGGTATAAAGCATCTAACATACACACACCTTTCAAGTTTCCTCTCTCTTCAGATATATATTACTGGTTTCCATTACCCATTTTAACTGTATGAAATAGCTTTCAAACAAATGTGAAATCTTTCAAAACAGAATAAAATTTTAAAATATGGCCACTGCGCAGTGCTGCATACAAATGGGATGGTAGTTTTCCTCACTGCCCTGCCAATGCCCAGCGTGCTTTCCCAACTCTCAGATATTCCATAGTGTGTGAGCTGTGAACACACTGAAACGCTTTGGGCATTCTTCTGCACGCTGTGGGAAAAGCTACGTTCTGTGGTGTGCTCTGTACCCATTCAAAGTAACAAGGATGATCGTTAACAGAATTAACTCTCTTTATGGACCACTGCAGGTATTGTTACCAGGTGTCCCTTAGCGCTCAGACTGAAAAAACTGGCTCCTCAGCAGGAATGGAAAGGGAAAATTAGTTACCAGGATATAGATGAAGAACTCCACGATCCCTCGGTGGTGGATGAAGAAATAAGAAAAGGTGAGTGCTATTTATTGTATTCTGATTTAATTCATCAGATCCTCCTCTTCATCCTCTATTCCCTTCTGTTAGGCAGCATAACATTTCCCAGATTAACACCCTGATCATAACTGCTGAGAATGCCAAGAACACAGGGAGCCACATTCACAGCTGGAATAAACTGCCACAACTCAGCTCATCTTAGTGGCATTGCAGCATTTTACATCAGAAGTGATTTGCTCCAGGAGTTTTCAGACCAGCTCAGGCCATAGTATATCTAAGTCATCATCCTTCCTGCACTTGGCATTGGCCAATACCTGTTATTCTAAGGGAAGACAAAAAAACATGACACTAGCCAGTTGTACAGTGTTCCACACGATGGGAGAAAACATCTCTCCTACCCCTAAGGGCTATCGGCTTATGCTCTGAAGCATAACGTTTCATTGTCCTTGTTGTCGTAACTTGCATACTTACATACAGTGTTATTGGTCATAACATTGTTTGGTTTTAAGTATATGTCACTGTGCCTAAGTGGGACATAGCTGCAAATGCCAGCTCAGGACAGACTGCTGAGAAATAGAGCAGACACACTCTAAACTGGTGGTTATTCTGTCATTAAAGTTTATCTAGCCAGTAACAAAAGTGAGTTCGTGTATCACCATACTGGTTAACAAGAAGCCAAAAACACAATCTCCTTAGGCATTCCAGTCCCTGGCTCACCACCCAGACAACTGGAGTTTATGATGAAAGGTTACTGGAAAACCAGATTCACCACGCATAAAGTTCTTCTAATCCCAAAGGGTCAGACACACACGCCAGGTCAAATTATAAACTTTAGCATTTTACCAAATACAACACAGATGCCAATCCTTTAGTAATCTAAAACTAAATATTTATTGATATAAAAGAAAAGAAGAGTTATTAAATGATTAAAAGGATCATATACATTACAACTGATTTTGGAGTCTGTAGGTTAGGATCATAACAGTGATGGTAAGTCTGCTAGCTTGCAAAAAGTCTCTCTGGATCACCGAAACAAGTTGGGGGTCATCAGTCCCTTGTTCAAAGCTTCCTTGTTAGAAATCACAGTCCAGAGGAGTGAAGTAGGAATGTAGACAAAGTTGTGACGTCTCATTATCCTCTTTTATACTTTCAGCCCATGTGCCTGGAAAATTACTGGCAAAAAGATGGATTCTTAGGTCACATGTCCTTATCACATGTCTTGCTGAGTCACTGGGCAGCGATTGCCTCAGTGCTAGGGTGACCATACATCCCATTTTTGGCAGGGACAGTCCCTTTTTTAAGCCCTGTCCCAGTCATCCCAACTTTTTTTGGCAAAAGCGTGTATTTGTCCCATTTGTTCTTCTCAACTTGATCAGTTGGCAAGAGCAAACGTGACAAATTCCCATTTTGTCAAAAAAGGTGGGTGCGGAGGAATGTTTGCGGGGGGGGGCAAGCACGGACGCCAGCCCCAGCCTTTGGCAAATATGGTCACCCTATCCAGTATGTGTGTCGCTGATCGCCCGAGCCCTGCCTGCCCCCGCATGGGGTAGGGGGCTCAGGCAAGTGGCTTGGGTCAGCCTCATGGAGGCGAGAGGGAGGGCCAGCCCCATGCCATATCCCGTCTTCCTTTCTGGAAATATGGTCACCGTATTCAGTGTCCTCTGAAATGTCTACAGGAGGGGCTCACTGTGTGAGTTGAGGCTCTGCAATAGCCCATCAACACATGGATGCTTAGACCTGATGGAAATCTGACTGGGTGGGGAGGGGGTTCCCCAGGAACACAACACATGTTTGAGATACAAACACATGGCAAATATTCATAACTTCACATACAAATATGATACATGCATATAAACAGGATTATCATTCTTAGCGGTCTATAACTTTTCTATTGATACCTTACCTGAAATACTTTGTACAGAATTTAGGGTAATTTTGTAACAGTGGTAACAACAGTGATATACGTGGTCACCTTCCTTTTATACAGCATCACAATGTACATTTATTCTCTAAGGTTTTCAAGAAATAATTACAAAAAAACTGGTAAGGTAGTGAGGTAAGTGACATAAAAGTCAAATAAGCTAACTATGCGTCTGAAGGTTTCTCATGAGAAATTATTTACTTTTATATTAAGAAATAACAGCAATACACTGCTATAAAAGTATGTCGTTATGTTGAATTAACAAATCAATCGCTTGTACTAGCAGGCTTCTGTGAAGTGGTGTTTGATTTAGACAGTGTGGTCTGATGGTTAAAGCAGAGTACTGGCACTCAATATCCTTCCAGTCTGTTCGTGGCTCTGCCACTGATTTGCTATATCACCTTGAACAGGTCACTTAAGCCTTGAGAACCTTGCAAGGTACAAAAGGATTATTATACACATTCTATAAATGGATGAAGTGAGCCACAGAGATTAACTAATGCACGTCCAGCATTTTGAAGATGAGGAACCACTTGTGTAAATACTAAGTATTGTATTGGATCACTATATTATTATTTTTATAAGCCATCTCCAGATATTTCATTTTTGTACATTGAGATTTCTGAAAGTTTAATGCATAGACAGTGTATTCTTCAATTTTTATTAAGGCTCAAATCCTGAAAAGGAGTCTATTGATTTCCATGGGATTTTTGCCTGGGCAGGATTGTGTCCCAAAGTGCCTTTCTTTAAAAAAACAAAAAAGAGGTGGCAACGGAAGCTTTCCAGTTCTGATATGTGCTAATCTGAAATTCACATGATGAGTTTCTAAACTTTGCTTTTCTTCTCTTTCCCTTACCTCCATTGTAGCCCAGAATGCAATGGCTGGTGAAGGAGTAGGAATTAGCCAGGAATTAATTTCCCTAGAAATTAGCTCCCCGAATGTTCCAGATCTGACGCTGATTGATCTTCCAGGGATTGCTAGAGTGGCTGTAGGGAATCAGCCACAAGACATTGGAGAACAGGTAATGCACATACATGTTTGAGCTAGGAAAGAGGTAAGTTACATTAGTTGAGATCTAATGCATAAATTATCTTAAACAGAAGGTTTTGCTGGAGGATCTTGACAATAATGTTCTATACAGTTCACTTAGCTCAAAACCAGAATTAAAGATGTTCTAGATAACAGACAGAACAGTTATTGATGGAGGAAGTCCTGAAAAGAAGTGTGGTGGTCACTTAGAATGAAACACATGCTGGTCAGCCGTACAGACAAAATTCAGCAAAAGGATAGCTCAAAACTAAAGAAATTTCTATCGAGTGTATTCTTCTACAACTGAGGATAATGGTGTGTAGTAAGGAAAAGACAAACTGGCTCCATTATTAATTTTACTGTCTCAGCGCTTCTCCACATAATGGATCAAATTCTAACTTCAGCAGACTTATTGCGAACTTACAGCAGTGTAAATGACAGCAGTATTTGACCCATTTTTTTCTGAATCGTGTACAACACTTTATGGAGTGAAAAAGATAATGCATAAAGTAGAAGTGAGTGATGATTTTCCCGTCTTTATTATAGAAAAAGTAACAAATTAAAATATTTATAATTCAAATAAGAATTCTGCAAGAACAAGGCCACTTGTAATGTAGCCCTAGTGTTAGCAGGCGCTTAAGGAGTGGATGGTGGTATACAGTAGATATGTGTATTAGTACCTCCCCCACGATACATGTAAATGATAAATTGTAATGAGAGTTGCAAAGACTTGACAAATGTCAACAAAGGTTGATTAAATGAGACTGTTTTGGCCATGTATTGCAACAATGTCAAAGATACTATAAGTAGGCTCCCTTATCCAGCCAGAATGCAGGGGGAAAAATCACTTTATTTTGTGATGAAATTACTATAGTAATTTGTACAACTCTACTCATTTTATCCACAATAAAATGGTTGGTGTGACACCAGCTGCACATGTCAACTGTCCTGAGTGACCCACATTCTCCAGATGCAAAATAAGGGAGATAAAGCATCTTACTTTTTGAACATGACAGAAAATGGTATTGAAGGGAAATATAGAAGACAAGGCAAGATTTATGGAAACTTAGACAGGATAATAGTTACATGAATTCAATATAAGTAGAGCTGTATGAATCTTAGGCAACACAACACAAAACAATGAGAAACTCTGCTTGTTTGGGATTCAAACATGGGGGGAAAAACCAGCCAAGTTTCATGTCCCTTTTTTTTTTTTTTTTTTTTTACTTTTCATGAATTTCTCATTGAAAGGCAAGGACATTTTGCTTTTTTTTTTTTAGGTACACTTTTTTAGATGGATGTATTTAGCTCTACATTTTATCTGATCTTGACGTGTCAATATAATCCAACTAGATTTTTTTTCTTAGCTGTGCATTTAGACAATAGAATTCGGTTGTCTCTAATGCAAGTAAAATATCATTAGCATATTCATCATCGACTAGATTGTGTACCTGGCCTAGTAAATTTTTATGACCATTTTCCAAGCCCAATATAATAGCAGTCTGTTCTGGGGCATGTTACACATTTGGATTACCTTTAGATAATCAGTGTGAATTCAGCCGCTGAAATTTGCACATTAGCTTCTATTGTATGATTGTATCCATCGTGTGTATGACATTCCAGCTAGTCAGATGATGAGCAGCCTGGCATCCAATGGCATTTGTCACATCAAACTTTACTGCATTTCCTTCTTACCATATTTTATTACAGATCAAAAAGCTCATTAAAAAATTTATTGCTAAGCAAGAGACTATAAATTTGGTAGTAGTGCCAAGCAATGTGGATATTGCAACAACAGAGGCACTGAAAATGGCTCAAGAGGTAGACCCTGATGGAGAGAGAACTCTAGGTGAGACATTACTTTTAAAAATACAAATGGGGGAAGGTAGGTCATAGAGTTATAATATTCTTTCCACCCTGCCCGAACTCTGCAAAGAGTTACCTGCTATAAGGAAAAAACAAGCTCTATGGAATAACATTAATTTTTCACACCAATAAAAGGGAACCAATATCTAAAGGGATAGCTCAATTTAGGGCCCTACTGCCATTGGTACTATGCCTATAAATATCTTGAAAACTAAAAAAGATTAAAAGTTAATAATGTAAAAGCTCTACTATTGATTTGGTGTTCCTGAAAAAGGTCGGGAGAGGAGATAGGGTTGGGTGGGAGGGGGGAGGCAGGAAATTACAGGACCACTGGAGGAGTCACTTTAGCATATGTTACAGGGAACAGTCCTTCATTGGGTAACTAGATACCTGCAATAGATCTTTCCCATCATTAATTTCTGTGCTTGTCTAATCTTCTCATCATATTACTTCACAGGGATCCTGACAAAACCAGATTTGATAGACAGAGGAACTGAGGAGTCGGTTGTTGATATCGTACGAAACCTTGTCATCCACCTAAGGAAGGGATATATGATTGTTAAATGTCGTGGGCAGCAAGACATTCATGACAAGCTCACCCTGGCCTCTGCAATCCAGAAGGAGAGAGCATTCTTTGAGCAGCATGAACATTTTAGGTAGTTTTCAAACAGTTAAAGGCCCTGATCCAAAGTCCGTTGAGGTCAATGGAAAGATTCCTGCTGACTCCCATAGGATTTGGATTAGGTCCACAATGAGAATTATTTTTGAGCTTAGTTTGGGGTGGGTTTTTTTTTTGTTTGTTTTGCATTTTCTGTGTGGTAGTATTTTCCAAAATGCAAGAAAGAGTTTATATGTCAAATAACTTCTCTTAAACTCAGCTTCTTTTCAGATTCAAGTTTGATTTAAACCCTGATCCAGAAAAACATTTAAAAACATGGTGACCATTAACTTTGAAGTAGTCCCAAAGGAGTCAAGTTAAGCACTTGCTTTATAGTGCTTTGTTGGCTCAGGCATTAAAGCATATCGTTCTATCCACTGGAAAGTATGGGGAAACTCACAGGAAAGATATGGTCTCTGTCAAGAGAACACTGTCCTCCACAGACTATTAGTCTTCAGCATTTCATGCATAAAGAGAATTTTTGAACCCGAAAGTGGTTCTGAATCAGTGTCCCTACCATATATAGCAGTACATACTTTCTTATAATACAGAAATAAATGTGGATATCCTTATCTCATGATCTTTTTCTGAAGTTATGGTTCTGAACCGTTTTCTGTTCTCAGTCTGTTCAGCAAACAGCTCATAATTTCAAATCTAATCTTGCACAAAAGCAGATTTGGCAGGATGTAGTGAGGCTATGGCTGAACCTTCACTAGCTTTCCCCTGCTTGATCATAAGAAACTGTATTTACCTGCTTTGTGCTGCAGAACTAGGGAAGACACTGCTCTCTTGTTCAGCAAATGCGAGGTGTCAATATTCATATTCCTTACTCTGTTTCAGAGTTCTTCTGGATGAAAACAAGGCTACTATCCCCATTTTGGCAGAGAAACTTACAACTGAGCTTGTGGAACACATTAATGTAAGCTAATAAAGAAACTCTTTACATCAGTAACCATTACAAAAGAATAGGACCCAATCCTGCAGTTTTGGAGGACTGGGCCTGTAGAAATTATTTCTATGAATAGCCTTTGATTACCCTGCCTGATGGCAATCTGGAAGTACATGGTCCACTATACTGAGCCTTGGCTTGGCAGTCAGGTGTAGAGCTGGGAGATTACTTGATTTTTCAGTTCAGCTGCCAAACTGGAGGTATATTCAGGAGAAATATTCATTTTGGTTCCAAAAATGTTTGGAATTTGTCAGTAAATTAGAAAAGTCCAGCTCTTCCCCAGCTGAAACTATCGGGTCATATTCAGATAGTTTTGGGTTGACCGAAACTGCTTTTTTCAGTGAATAAACTATTCATTCAAAATTTTTTACCCAGCGATAGTCAGTTGATCAGTATTCTATTCTCAGCTTTGCTGCTGACCTACTATTTAACCATGGGAAAATCACTTAATCTCTCCGTGATTCAGTGTTCCTGTCTTTAAAGTAGGGATTCTGATACTTGCTTTCCTTTGTAAAGCACTTTGAGATCTATGGATGAATAGTGCTAACTAGAGTGAACTATTATCATCGTCAACTTTTGGAAGCTGAATAATTTATATAGAGTAAATATGAAATATTTTAGATACTATGTGTGCTTTTTATAAACAACTGTTTATTAACAATGAGAAGGTTGCTAAGGTGCACTGGTTCTCTAAGTAGGATCAGCAAAGCAACACTGCTTTTTTTATGTAAGAGAAGTACTGAAGAACAACACTCTTTAAACCTTCCCCATTCTTTTCCCAGTACAGGCAGTGTTGGTTTAGACTACAGAGCATACCTGGACTTTTAAGGGCAGTGTAAGATTCATAGATCTCCATGTCACACTCTGAAATGTTCTATTTTTTCAAAGAATGGAATTGTCCAAACTGTACAAGTATTGTTGTTTTTTCTCCCCTAGAAATCTTTGCCCACTTTAGAAGAGCAAATAAACATTCATCTCCAAAAAGCAACTGAAGAGTTACGCAAATATGGCAAAGGCACACCAAAAGCAGAAGGCGAGAAGTTGTTTTTCCTAATAGATGTAAGTATAAATATGTATTTGGTTGTGTGGCACAGCAAAGAGAACTAAATAATTACTAAACTTTCCTGAGCTTATCAAAATCAGGAATTTCAAAGGGAACAAATTCATTTCTCCCATCAACACTTTGTAGGGCTTTCATTGCTTACAACACACAACCCTAAGTGCATTCCTGGATATAAACTATGGGTGCATTTGGCTCATGGTGTCCAGTTTGATGATATATTTTGCCCAAAAGGTTCACAGGACTTAGAGAAGTGGATATAAAATAACTTACACACATATTCCCTTACCCAAGCTTAACCTCTCTGTCTACAGCTCAGGCAGGTCTGGCTTCTTTTTCATCTCTAAGTTGGGAGAACCAGTCTGCACTGCTTGCAACAAGCTTCCTCTGCCTCAGGCTGAGAGGTCTCAGTCAATCAGCTGTTTTACAAAAAGAAAACAAGAAAAATACCTGTGGCACCTTAGAGACTAACAAATTTATTTTAGCATAAACTTTCGTGGGTTAAGAACCCACTTCATCGGATGAAGTGGGTTCTTAACCCACGAAAGCTTAATGCTGAAATAAATTTGTTAGTCTCTAAGGTGCCACAGGTATTTTTCTTGTTTTCTTTTTGCTGACACAGACTAACACGGCTACTACACTGAAAGCTGTTTTACAGACACTCTCAGGGCCACCCCTCCCTTGTCACTTGAAGTGCCCTCCTGTTACTATAGTCTGTGAGGTCTCAGCTTTGGCAAAACAAAAGCTGTTAATTTCACTGGCATCTGGAAGTAGCATCTCCCACTAATGGCCCCATTGATCTCTTAGCTGCTATGAAGGGGTGTACCTGAAACTGTCTGATCAGTTAATCCTAGTTTTGTTTTCTGCCTAGGACAATCCCCAATTCCAGTCTGAGTTAACCCTTTGAGTTCAAACAGGCAGCAAAACAAAATGGAACAGGGAACCCAGGTGAAACATAATATTCAGTAGAAATAATACAGACCATGAGCTCCTGAGAAAGCCAAGGTCTTTGTTCACATAATATAAGTTTCAGGGTAATGCAGGATAGGGGAAGCAGAGATTAGTACATTTCCTCAAAGGTTTTAATCTTTATATCCATATATCTAGCTGGCCCCCAACAGAAGCACATCTCCCAGTATGAAAAATGAAACTAACAAAAATGGGATAATTTATGGTAGCTTCTACTCAGCCTAGCTATTGTCGTCTGGCCCCTCTTGGTCTGTGTGGGAAATTGTTACTGCTAATTGTTGTGATGGCTGCTCAGTGGTCTGTGTGAAATGAGTTGGTGGTCTCAGCAGTTCTCAGTGGACAAGTGTCCACAGTAAGGAAAAAAGGAACCTCACAATCCATGCTGATTGCTAGCGCTCTCAGCAAAGAAACCAAGGACTAAATGAACATTGAGAATGAACTACCCCTCCAGAACAGGGCTGAGGCACATGGACCGAATGCTGGTGGAGAAGCTTGTACATCTGCTGTCCTGGCTGACAACTAGACAACTTCAGACTCAAAAGCTGTCAGGAGCAGTAAATTTTTTAAAAAATAATGAACACGTTTTTCAAAAGTAGGTGTTTAAAAATAGGTACCTCAAGCCATATATAGGCACCAAACACATGGTCTGATTTTCAAAAATGCTGGGCACCCACCCACTGCCACGAAAATCAGGCCACTTATATGGGTGCCTGAATCTGGATTTAGGAGCCTAGATATAGGCACCCATTTCTGAAAATCTTGGCTGATGTTAGATCAGCTTTTAGGGTAAAGAGAAAGGGACAAAGGAGGTGAATTAAGATTTAGGTTGGGATTTTCAAAAGCACCAAAGTGAGTTAGCTGCACAAATCCCATTGACTTGTGGAGCAGTTCAATGCTGGACAGAACTTGGTCAATATGACATTATAGCATTCCATGGTTATGTCTCAATGATTTCCATAACACACGTCCTCCGTTTACAAATATAAGATGGTGGTTGTTTTTTCTAACTGCCAGCCCTGCAGTCTCAACCTGGCATCTGCAGGTCAATCTGGATACTTTTCTTTTTCCCAGGAATATAGGTTCTGCAGAAAAAAATAGGTGCTCATCATTGATACCTGGGTAACTCCACCAATCTTCATTGGCTTTGCATAAATCTAACTGATTGGAATTTAATAAAAGATTTGCCTGGATCCACAAGGAAAATAGAATCAAGTTCACTCTTGGTTAGCTATGCTGCCTTTAGAGAACTCAGAGTGTTGTTTTTTTAAATCTCATTACAGAAAATCAAACTGTTTAATCAAGTCATCATGAGTTCAGTGGCGGGAGAAGAAAAGTTGTTTGAAAATGAAATTAGACTGTTTACAAAAATCCGCACAGAGTTTCAAAAATGGGGGAAGATACTTGATGACAGTGCATTGACTGGTAAGTACAGGGGCTTGCCTGTGAAGCTGCTATGAAATACTTATCTTCACTTATTTTGACTGAAGTTGTAATACAGCTAATAGATCATGTTAATGATACTAAAAACTTGAAGTGATGAGGTGCTGCTGCTGGCAGGATGGTGAACATCCCCAAAACTCGCAGGACTTACTGCAAGAAATGTGGCAAGCACCAGCCCCACAAAGTGACCCAGTAGAAGAAGGGCAAGGACTCTCTCTATGCTCAGGGAAAGAGGAGATCTGATCGGAAGCAGAGTGGTTATGGTGGTCAGACAAAGCATATCTTCCGTAAGAAGTCCAAGACCACGAAGAAGATTGTGCTGAGGCTTGAGTGTGCGGAGCCCAACTGCAGGTCCAAGACACTACTGGCCATTAAGAGGTGCAAGCACTTTGAGCTGGGAGGAGACAAGAAGAGAGAGGGCCAGGTGATCCAGTTTTAAACTCCATCTTGTTCATTGTTATGGAATCCATTAAAGTATGTGGAAAGAAAAAAACTCCCATAGCTCCATTGAAATCAGTGGATTCCCCCCATTTCCATTGAAGTCAATGGTGCAAGGACAATTTCACCAGCTGACAAAATGCCCTTGATTCTTTGAAAAACTTGTGTTTAAAAGATTTTTTTAAAGTCTAGAGGTAGTGATTTATGAGTAATAAAATAACCACCTAAAGAACACCCATGTTTCCCAGATAACCCAGTCTGCTAATTGCTTACAGAATCCAGATCTAAAAGGAGAATGTCTCACAGAAATTGACCTTTAAGATCAGCTCAAAACATTTCCAAACTTCTCAGAATACCCATTAAGTCTTCCTCTTGGTGAACATGTAGCACACATTTCTGTCAAGCAGCTCCTATTGCTATGTCTTTAGCTGTCAGCAGTGCATGTCTACATAAACATTGCTAAATGTAATTCTAAATGAATAGTTACAAAATGTATGCAGGGGTACATGTCACTGAGGGGCAACTACATGTAGACACAGGTGTATTCTATTGTCTAATCTGTCCTGTCCCACCACAGCCAGTTAATTTAAATGTATTAGGTGAGTTAAAAAAAGTAGAAAAACGGGTGGAAAGAGGAGATAGCAGGTGAACAAAACCACAGGAAAAATAGAAGAGGAGAAAGCCACTAAAAACTAGTTTCTTTATGATGTTACTTATTCCCTTTGAGAATCAGTTGAAGCGCTTGTGTGTGTGTGAATGGGAGGTGCACCTGCATTGCATGTAAAATGGAGATAATGATACTTCTGCCTTCCTTTAGAAAGTAATTTTCTACCCATGAAAAGCACTGTGTATGAGGCAGATATTGTTTATATAGCTGAAGTCATTGCACGATAAGTTCATCTAACAGTTCTAGTTGCAGATCATTAGAGAGCTGGGATAAATGGAACAGTCAGGACTTTTACTATATTATGCAGGTTTAGGGGCTTCCTATTGTAAAAGTACATTGGAAGATGTTTTCTGGTTGACTGATTAATTTTACAAACCCCTATACACCTTCCTTCTAAAGTTTTGCCTCTCAAACTCCAGTCTAGTTGACACAAACTACACCACAATTTTTTTTTGTTTGACTATAAGCCCATAAGTACTTGAAATCTCTTGGAGCTTCTGAGAGGAATGGTCCTTAAGAACTGAATGCAGCATTACCTGTGCACCTCCTGCCTCCAGTCATGCATGATTATGCTATAATTTCTAAATTCACTCATGATCAATCAAGATTGGACACCTTTTAAAGCACTTGTATGTGTGGATGCGAGGTACACATGTATCAAAAATGGGAACAAATACTAATTAGGATGGCAAATTTCTCCAGTGTTGACAATGTTTTAGTGATGGTGTTGTCTGAGTGTACTAGAAGGTCTAGAATAGACTTCCTTATTTGTGGCAGTTTTTCAGCTGCTGAAAAGATATCAGACTGATAGGAGTTGCTGTACTGGATCAGACTACTGGCCCTTGTTCCTGTTTCCATTAGTTTATATGTTCATCTCAGTGAATGAAACAGTTCATTCTTAAAAGTAGTAACAGCATATTTTGGCTCAGTTCTATGGAAATCAACTTGCTTTAATGATCAGCTGTGTGTTAGTTCTTCCATTCAATTGTCTTCAGAAAAAAGACTAAACTTCTTTTAAATCCGTAAATTTTTTTTATAAATTAATTGGATTTGGTGTATTTAAATAGTGCTGTTATTTTAATGTTCTAGTTAGAAAAACTATACAACATGAAGTGTGGAGATTTGAAAAACAGTATCGTGGAAGAGAGCTCCCAGGCTTTGTCAGTTATAAGGCATTTGAGACCATTGTAAGACAGCAAATCATGGTACTAGAAGAACCAGCTATTGAGATACTGAAGAAAGTAAATGGTGAGTTTCATTTCCTAAGCTTATCGTAAGCTTCGGAAATATTGGTGTGTCTATATTTTGGTTGACATGGCAAGAGCCATATCTTGGCCGCTTCAGGCAGGGGAAAATTAATCTGAATCAAACCAGTTTCAAGCCCTGAGACAGATCTCTAGACCTCAATCCTCTATACCTGGCCTTCAGACTTTGAGAGTACAAATTCCTAAATGGACAGTATTTCTGAAAAAATTAGAAATCAACCACGATAGGAAAATGAAAGATCATGGATATGACAAGGAGGGATTAAAAATTGCGTTGTTGAGGCATAGCTCCATGGTAGTGTCATTTGGATAGATATGGTGAATTACCAGTTTTCACAAATCTTGTACTAGCACTAGTTCAGTAATCACGTTTACACTGCTACCTTTATTTTGTCTCTTTTCTCCCCTCAGAACTTGTCCGAAAATCTTTTACAGAAGTTGCCAAAGATCATTTTGAGGATTTTAACAATCTTAACAGAGCTGCTAAGGTGAGACACCACATGCTGTCCAGAGAACAACAAAAAAATGATTAAAGGTCTGGAAAACATGACCTATGAGGAAAGATTGATTAAAATTGGGTTTAATTTGGAGAAGAGAAGGCTAAGGGGGGACATCATAAGTTTTCAAGTACAAAAACAGTTGTTACAAGGGCAAAGATGAAGAATTGTTCTCCTTAACCTCCCAGGACAGGACAAGAAGCAATGGGCTTTAATTGCAGCAAGGGAGGTTTAGCTTGAACATTAGGAAAAACTTCCTAACTGTCAGGGTAGTTAAGCTCTGGAACTAATTGTTGAGGGAAGCTGTGGAATCTGAGTCATCTGAGGTTTTTAGAACAGGTTATACAAACATCTGTCAGGAATGGTCTAGTTATTATGTAGTCCTGCCTTGAGTGCAGGGGACTGGACTAGATGACCTCTCAAGGTCCTTTCCAGTCTGCCACTTCTGATTTTATGTAACCTGATATAAGATCAGCAATACTGAATGGCATAATATATTGTATATAGAACTACATGTTACTCCTTCACTCTTGATCAGTTACTTATTTGATTGTTGCACCTTTTAAGCAACTTGTGGACATTACTGCAGCCCTATCACCTTTAGAATATGCTGAGGCTGAATACAGCATCGGCAATCACTACATGCTGTATCAGAACATATTGAATGATCCCTTCAATATTTCCCCTGCCCTACAAACCCATCCCTCGGGGGGTTTCTCACATAGTTGGCAGCACAAACACTTTTCTGTTGTTTGGAATCAGGGAACTCAAGTGGCAGGCTTTTGTCTGTCTCTGTCCACAAGTGTAATGAGGACACAGAACAATGCGGCCTCTCCTGCCCACTGACACAGAACCAGAATCTAGCACTTACCGTGTGCTCTTGAGAACCCTGTGACAATATGTCACGTTACCTGTCACATGGGGCTGGTCCTGTACTCACCTGTACCACCTATTGCTTCGTGGATTTTGATAGTTTTCTTTCCCCCCGTCCAAATTCCTTTACAGGACAAAATTGAAGACATTAGAGACAAACAAGCACAGGAAGCCGAAACAATGATCCGAGTCCAGTTTAGAATGGAGCAGCTTGTATACTGCCAGGACAACGTTTACAGCGAAGACTTAAAAGTTATCAGGGAAGAAACACCAAAAGAAGCAACCAACAGTCTGAAACCGGCCTCCTTGAGTTTCAATTTTGGAACTTTTCCAACCCAGAACCACTCTGCCATTAATGAAATGGCTTATCACCTGGAGGCATACTTCAGTGTGAGTTTATGGATTCCTACCACAGCAGTTTTTATTCCATTCCAAATCCTTCAGCATGTACTAATACCGTTCCCTTTGCCATTAATACAAAGAGTGTCTCTCTTTGTTTTTAATTTAAGAAAACCCTGGTACCATTTATAAGGCATATAAACCCCTCTCCCCCTGATGTCCATGGATAACATCTTTTTGCATTAACTGGTATTTTGAACAGCCGATGCAAAATGTCTATGGGCAAATTCAGAAGTGATGTGAAAGGGATGTACAGTATCATTATGTAGGTGTAGTTACAGGCTGAGTGCGTAGCAGAGGCCTGCTTCATCCTGCATCTGCCTTTTGATTGCTTTTCCTGCCATAAGTCTACCTCGGTTTTCAAATTACACCAACTTTCATCAACTTCATGACAAAATTTATGCCACCTCTGAATTTAGCCCTACATCAACTCAGAGATTAAGGCCCTGATTTTTAGCCTGGTCCACAGCGATACACCACCGGCAAAATTCAAGTGCAATGGCACAAAATGAATGCATGTGTAGATACAAATCAGTGCATTCATAATACTAGAGGCAACTATTGAACAATGAGGCCTCTGTTCTCTCCCTGAGAACAAAATGGAACCTACATATAGCTCCTGTTATTAGAAGCAGTTATTTTAGCCATTGATGCTATGAGGTAGGGTGAAAAGGCAAAAGAGAACTTGCTTTTACATCATCTCTCACATACTTATGGTATCCTAAAGTGTTTCACTTGGCAATAGGTTAAATAACACTAGAGCAGTGAATCAGCAGCAAAGAGCCATTAGCCACTCAGCATCGGGTTGCCAGGTGTTCAGTTTTCGACTGGAACACCTGGTCAAAAAGGAACCCTGGAAGCTCTGGTCAGCATTACTGACCGGGCCATTAAAAGTCCGGTCGGTGGCAGAGTGG
This sequence comes from Macrochelys suwanniensis, assembly GCA_033296515.1. NCBI lineage: Eukaryota > Metazoa > Chordata > Testudines > Chelydridae > Macrochelys > Macrochelys suwanniensis. Next base: position 154,950,369 of record CM065775.1, on the reverse strand, counting down.
GGCTAAGGCAGGCTCCCTACCTGCCTGGGCTCCACATGCCTCCCAGAAGGCAGCAGCATGTCCCTCCTCTGGCGCCTAGGCATAGGGACAGCCAGGGGGCTCTGCATGCTGCCTCAGCCCCAAGTGCCAGCTCTGCAGCTCCCACTGGCTGGGAACCGCAGCCAATGGGAGCTGCGGGGACAGTGCCTGTGGAGGAGGCAGAGCGCAGAGCTGCCTGGCTGTGCCTCTGCGAAGGAGCCAGAGGAAGGATGTGCTGCTGCTTCTGGGAGCTGCCCAGAGCTTACACCCCTCCCATACCTGAACTCTGATCCCTCTCCCACCCACTGAACCCCTTGATCCCAGCCCAGAGCACCTTCCTGCACCCCAAACCTCATTCCTGGCCCCACCAGAGCCCACACCCCCAGCTGGAACCCTCACCCCCTCCTGCATCCCAACCCCCTGCGCCAACCTGCTGGAAATGAACGAGTGAGGGTGAGGAGAGTGAGCAACAGAGGAAGGGGGGATGGATTGAGCAGAGGTGGGGCCTCAGAGGAGGGGCAGGCAAAGATGTTTGGTTTTGTGTGAGTAGAAAGTTGGCAACCCTAACTCAGCAACATTTTCAAGAGACCCCGTGCAGTTAAATACTATCCATTTTCCATGAGAATTAGGCTCCTAGATTTGTCACTTCTGATAACGGGATTTAAGCACCTTTGAAAATTTTACCCTCAGTTTAATGATTTGAAAGGAGAAATGTTGGGCAATAGACTGAGATTTCTCACAAAAGTGTCCGTTGTTTAAGTTTCCTCTGCCAGTCAGGTTGAATAGTTTGTCTGAATTATAAATTGCTGCCTCTATTGTACTCTTTGTTAGATTAAGAGGGAACTAGCTCAGTAAAAAGCAATTAACTTTCATGGTTCTAAATAAGTGATCAGATCCCAATGATGACATCCTTTATGGCTAGGGCATAGCACTAAGGCAGCCCTCTACTTCACAGGACTAGTACAAATAAGTTCTGGATACTAGGAATTGACTGCTTGTGCCAGATGGGTTGATAATGTTAAAGGGATTCAAGCTAGAATCCTAAGATTTGAAGTTTGGGATAAGTAATTGTGTAGGAAAAAAACCTAATGTACTATGAGCCACTCCATTACTACTCCCAGCAATTTGTGGAAGCAGGGTCCGCCCCATGCTATGGCTTCTGTGGAAGGAGTTTTCTTTACAATAGTACAGTAACTCCTCACTTAACGTTGTAGTTATGCTCGTACTTCAAGCAAAACAATGTTAAGAGAATCCAATTTCCCCCTAAGAATTAATGTAAATTAGGGGGGTTTAGGTCCAGGAAAATGTGTGTGTATACACACACACACGTTTTAAACAATTTAATGATTGTCAAGTATCAGAGGGGTAGCTGTGTTTGTTGCTTCTACAGATCCAGACTAAGAGTTCTGTGGCACCTTATAGACTAACAGACCTATTGGAGCATAAGCTTTAGCTTATGCTCCAATACGTCTGTTAGTCTATAAGGTGCCACAGAACTCTTTGTCGCTTCTACAATTTAATGAGTGTTAAGCTTGGTTGAGATGGTGAAGTCAGAGGGTGGGATATTTCCCAAGGAATGCCTTACTGCTAAATGACGAACTAGCACTCCACTGAACCCTCAAGGATAGTGGTCCCCAACGTGGTGCCCGTAGGCGCCATGGCGCCCGCCGGGGCATTTATGTGCGCCCGCCCACTGACAAGGGAGCGCTTCCGCCGGACAACCCACCACCGAGAAGTGCGGCCACCGGACAACCAGCCGCTGAAATGCCAAGAAGCATTGCCGCTTCTCGATGACGCCACTTGTTGGCGGCATTTCGGCGGCTGGTTGTCCGGCACCCGCCACACTCTTCTGGGAACATGAATATGCTATTGTAGCAGAAAGGTTGGGGACCTCTGGATTAATACATTAACAACAATGTAGCCTCACACTCTACAAGGCAGCACGAATGGAGGGAGGGGAGACAGCATGGCAGAGACAGAGAGACACCCTGTGTGAGAGACAGACACACATTGCCCCTTTAAGTACACTGACCCCACTCTAAGTACACTGCCTTTTTAAATAGATCAGCAAGCTGAGACAACAGTTGCTGCCAGCAAGCTCCCTCTGTCGAGCCCTGTCATGTCCCGCCATGCTCTGTGGAGATTAGGGGCAGGACTGTGGGGATGGGGACACCCTGCCATCAACACCCCTCTTCCCCCACCCCCCATACCCACACAGCAAGCAGGAGTCTCCCAGGAGCATCTCCAAGGCAGAGGGCAAGAGCAGCACATGGCAGTGGGGGAGGGACAGCTGAACTGCCCGGCCCTTGATAGCCTGCTGGGCCACTGCCACACAGGGAATATAAGAGAGCTGCCGGTCCACGCTGGTTCCAAGCCCCCCCCAGTTAGCTCCAACGGGCTGCTCTTTCTGCAAGCGGTGGACAAAGCAGGCGGCTGCCAAACAACATAAGGGAGCATTGCAACTTTAAATGAGCATGTTCTCTAATTGATCAGCAACAACACACCACTAACTGGGACAACATTAAGTGAGGAGTTACTGTAATTGTTATTTAGTGGATGGTGCTGGCAAATGTCAGCTTTAATTAAGTTAGACAAGTAGTGACTGGCCTTGTGTTTGTGCTCCTGAGAATACTTATGGTTGAAATTAGCAGTGCCTCTCATTCATGTTTTCAAAGGGGATTAAAAAGGAAAAGTTGCATCTCAGCTGTGTGAACCAGTTGCAGACTAATTAATGAAGATGCTCACTGGAACAATCACTTGACACAGGATGGTGCAGCTTCTTCCTGCATTTCACTAGAGAGCCCTTCCCATGTCCTCTCCTTGATAGTAATGTTTTCTGTTTTCAGAGTGCAGGTAAACGTCTCTCCAGCCAAATTCCTCTGATCATCCAATTCTACATCCTTCAGGACTTTGGAGATAAATTACAGAATTCAATGCTGCAACTTTTACAAGAGAAAGAAAAATTGAACTTCTTCCTTCAAGAACGGAAAGATGCTGCCGATCAGAGGCATTTTCTGAGTGGACGAATTAGTCGTCTGACGCAAGCTCGCCTTCGCTTAATAAAATTTTCTGTGCTGTAGCCTCTCTGCTTTAACTGGTCTGTTTCAAAGGTCAGTTCTTGGCAGTAAAAAGATACAAAGCTCTGATATAGATAACGCTTTAGAAATTGTGCATCTGTCTACATTGGCCTTAAAAACTGAACTAAGTCAGAGTTTAGCTAAATCACAGAATTGCTTTATCATCAGTTATGTATGTGGCACATGTTCATCTGCGAACCATTTTATTTTTAAAGTCTTGTTTTAGTTAGAGTTTAATGTATAGCATTATGAATTTCTTATGCTTCCCCATAATTATGTTGCTACTGCGAAACATTCTGAATGTGTTCATGTTAGCAAGTGAGGACATGGGCTGTCTGCTACAGAACATACATCATACAGTAGGCAAATGAATTAAACCATATTGCAGAGAGAGACTGAACCAAAAGTGTAAGTATGTGTTAAATGTGTGCCTTCCTACTCACTTTTTTTGTTGCATTCTTCCACATGCTTTTTCAGCCATGGAAACTAGTTAATCTATTTTAACATTTTGAAATTACAGTCCATATTAAAAGAAACAAAGGTAAATGTCACTTTGCAAGTGTAGTATGAGGATATAAATTGTTAAATGCTGAACGGAGATCCTCTGTATGTGTTTGACACCTAAATGTCCTGGCCCAATCACTGGCAAATAAACGAATCTTAATGTGGCTCACTAAATAATGAGTTGAGACTGAGTTGTTTCTGTGTGTATGGTAATTATGTTTCTATGAAACTCTACAAGTACAGTACGAGTTTTAATAAAGTAACCAACGCTGACACTATCAGACGGTTCAATGGCCTACCCAAAAGGGGTGGTAGAGAAGTATACATAGCTCAGGTGGACCTGTGTTTGTTAGCCACCATGGAAGAGCTGAGGGGCAAATGGGCATAGACTGACATATCTTTAGTGTTGGCGACAGCTGGGTGGTGTGGAAGCTTTCTTGGCCCTACTCAGCTCCAGAAACTGAAGTCTCTATTTATAAAAAGAGGTACATTACTCTGCTGCTATTCAGTCAACAGTAACGTAAGCTTGTAATCTTAAAAGGAGAAAAAAAGAAAAAAAAAAAAAAAAAAAAGAGCCCTGAAAGTAACACTGACAAGTTTTCTCTGGTTAAACTTCACATTATTCTTCATATGCATTCAATAGTGAATACTTTTCTTTCAAGTACCATCAGAACACAGCATGTGCCTGTCACAACTAAAGATAGGTCCAGTACGGACTCAAATCCAACCTTCAATCCATCAAAGTAGCAAAATAGACATCCCCCCTCAGCTCTTACTGCCTTTAAGATGAGTTTCCTTGACACTTGTAAGTCCACTGATCAAGTATCAGTGAAATTGTCCTTCCCACTGAAGTTATTTGGCAGTGGGGGTATGCAGCACTTTTGAAAGTCAAACCAAATAACTTGTTTAAAGGACTACCAGGAAACTTGCTGAAAGGTTGGAGAAAAAACCAGCTCCCTTAGGTGCCCCATCTTGTGCTTAAATCAGGAGAGTATCCTTCATCTGTGAGGCTCTCAAGGTGCTTTATAGACTTTCAGTCAAACAAAAAAAGATTGAGGGAGGTAGAAATGCTGTAATAAATTACTGCAAGGAGAAATGATTTGTAAAAGATTTATTAGTTGTACCACTTATGTGCAAGACAACTGCATTTGTTTTCTTAATGTATACCAGATCAAGACAAAATTTCTTGCTATTTTAAAAAAAGTAATTCCCCAAAAGAGTTCTCATTCCTATAGAATGACTCATTATGGCCTCCTCGCCCCACATGAATATTCTAGCCTTTACAACCATTTTTAAAATGGCACTCTGATAGCTAACAGATTGTGGTTCCAAAACGGAAGTGGAAATTTCGCCAACTCAAGCTTTGGGAATTAAGGTACCATTAAGTAACAGCAAACTTGGTCATTTCACTCCATTAGAATTGGAGAGCACATAAAGCAGGAGAAGAGACCTACTGAGTCTCATTACTTTTGGTCAATTTGTCAGAGCCATACCAGTGTCTTTTTGTACACATCTAGAACTACAGCATTTTATTTTTCCTCTCCTAAAACATTAAAATCAGACTTAGGTGAATGGTTATTGGCTTTATTTTTTGTTTTTTTAAAAAAGCTTAAGTAATTGGTTTCTTGCTAAAATAGCTTCATGAACAGGTACAGAGAACTTTCTATGGAATTAAAAGCCAGATTACTTTAAAACTGAGGTAGTCGTGTGTTTAGGTGGAAATGGGTTGTTGGGGTTTTTTTTTGCATCTCTGATTTCCAGCCTTCCATACCTACACTTTGATCACAGAGAACAACTACACTGAAGGCAGCCACACAGCAAAGCTTTGTTCTTGGCATTTCAGAGGGGAGTCAGTTAACAGCTTCCAGCTCATAAAACTGAGCATGCTACTGGTACACAGCTCCTCTGGCTTGTAGCAGGACACTGTTCTCAGCAGCCTACCTGTGCTGTCTAGCTTTAGAACAGTAGTTATTGTATTTCTCCTGCATGCTAGATGTGGGACCCAGGAAGGGTAACCGTGAAGAACAATGGCACACTTTCAATTACTGAGCTAAACGCTGATTCTATTTATGTTGGGGTAAATCCAAAGAGATAAACCTGGCTGGTACTGCACTTGTAAAGATCCTGAGGATTTTTAACTACCTGAATATATGCCAAGACATCTCTCCCTGCCTCTATTCTCCAATGCATGAAATAGCTTCCCTTCACCTATAATACCCAGGATGACATTCACCATGTGTTTTCCTCTTTAAGTCACCAGCTAGGACCCCAGAGATTCATATTTACACCACTACTTACATTTAAATTAAATTATGCCTGTAAAGCAAGTGTCAAACCACCCTGCTTGTAATTGAAACAGTGATTATTTCAGTTACAAATGTGATTATAGGAAACCCTATAAACTTGGAAGCTACAAAACTAAAGGAACATGTCAGTTACCAGTTGACAGCAACTTTGTCCCACCAGGCACCATAATGAGAAAGGTGCTTGCTGTGAGTCTTCTACTTCATTAAATAGCTCAGTCGCTGCAGCCAGCACAGAACTGAGTGTGCAAAACTTTAGATTATTTGCAAGTAGTAAAAAAAATTGTAAGGACCTAGAAATTATTAAAAGTACATAATAAGGTAGCCAAGAAAGCCATAGCTCCATTTAGGATTGTTCTTGAAAATGATTCAGCAAGAATGGCAGATACCATGATCATCTATTTGCCTGTTAAAAAAAAAAAAAAAGAAAAAAAGTGGTGAGTATCATAGATCTCAGTTTTCTCAATTACTCGATATGATTGAGCCATTATCTGGCTCTAGGTCATTAAAAATGTGATGTTACTTTTCATAATATGAATAATGGGGGGTTGGAATAATAAATAGTGGGTTCTCTCTAACTCAGTCTTTAAATCATGATTGGAGGACTTCAGTAACTCAGCCATAGGTTAGGGGTCTGTTACAGGAGTGGGTGGGTGAGGTTCTGTGGCCTGCAATGTGCAGGAGGTCAGACTAGGTGATCACAATGGTCCCTTCTGGCCTGAAAGTCTAAACTCTATACGCCTGTAGAAAATGTTGGAGAACGAGCATGAATACATATTTTACCTGCATATTTCTGTAAATCCAGTCAGTGAATACAGTCATATTTCCATAAACTCCAGGTCTTCTGCGATTGGCACAGCCTGTTCCCCAGCTTGTGTCACCAACTAGCCACCACACTGAGTTTTTCTCGGTTACTAACGGACCTCCGCTGTCACCCTGGGCAAAAACACAAGCCCACAAGCATGCTATTGGCGACCTTGCCCATTGGAAAGAGCTGATAAATACAGATTCAAACATTGTAGCCAAGTCTCAGAGGGAAACAATAAAAAAACCTCAGAGTATTGCTTCCACACTGCATCCAAAACAGGAGGTTCCCAAACTTTTTTGCGGCAATCCCCTGTGGAGATTCACGTCCAGGCATACCCTCCTCTTTCTAAGAAACAGTATTCCATGGACACCTAGGGTCCAGGACCCCACCCCACTGCTCCCTGGTCCACAAGCCTCCCCTGCCCAGGACACATTTCAGGCAGGCAGCCTCAGCAGGACACAGCCAGCCAGGCTGTGTTCTCGCCTTGTGTTGCCTCTGGAACCTGCCAGAATCACTAACAGGTCGCAGGATCCTCTGGCCTTGGCATGATCCCCAACACACATGTGCCAGAGTCTATGCAGGCTGAGAGGAACTACCTCCCAAGGGGGTTGGGGTGCACGTCTGCCTTTGGAGAGGCCAGAGAATTGCAATGACCCACCCCACCCCTCCTGCACAGAGAGGGGTCATGCCCTCTCAGGCCATCTCTCCCTCCTCGTTATTTCAGCCTGGCAGCAGGAGCTGAGCAGAAGCCTCAGCTATTGGAAGAAATTCTTAATTTTATCAATGATGTTCTGAAGAAACAAGACAGTTCTTAAGCAGTCAGGTCCTTGCCTCCCTGATAACCTTGTTGTGCCCCATCCTCAACCCCGGGAGGGCACACCCCAGTTTAAAAAGCATATGATCTAAAACAAATGCTACCTCAGTTACAGTCCCACACAGTTAGCTTACCTACCAAAAATGCAAGAATTCATATATTGTTGGATGTGTATTAAGCATGAGAGACTGGTTTTCCCTTTTCTCAAAAAGCATGAGAAAAGTCACTCCTTTTCAGTGCTCCCATGAAATTGTTACAGATTTGCATTTGAAAATGAGGGGCTAGCACTTTGCACAAATACAGCAACAAGTGGATACTGGCATCAAAGACTGAAGAACTGGGATGGGAGAATCCAGCTGGCAGCCCTACCTCTAGCAGTTCTCTCAGCATGATGAAAACTGGAAGCCTGATTGCATTGCTCCAAAGCCAGTCACTTGTCTATTTAGCTAGACCTGTCAGAGTCACTAACTTTAAATACCCTCTCCAGCAAGTGTTAAAGATCAATTTTTTGATTTATTCTAAGAGCTAAAATAAACACAGATTATTACCTGGCAGGAATCCTTTCCTCCTTCCAGATACCCAGCACATATCATGGTAGGCAAAACTAAGCCATTATAGACTGTGGCATAATTACATATAGAACGTTCTATTAAAGGCACCATTACGGCATTCAAGACGTCTGAAGTTTTACCTAAAGTTGAAAAAAATGCGCACACACAAAAATGAAGTTAGAACAGGTCTCAGATTGTCATGTGTAGAAGTTACAAATCCCAGCAGCTAAATTTGCTTTCAGTGGTGCACAAGATCAAACACCAGCCAGCAATGCCTTGGCATAAACACTGACATTTGATTTAAAAAACAAAACAGATATTAAAAACCACTTTGAAGATGATACATTATCCTGAACAGGTATATTAAAATGGTAGAACATAAAGACTGCCAGCACAGCTATAAGTTGATCAGTTACCCAAAGAACTGTAGGAGAGAATGAACCTACAAGGTGTTGAACCCCCTCCTGCAACTTTCTGCAAGTTCACTAGGAGTTAGGGTGCCCTGCACCTTATGGGAGGCACTTGGCACTTACCCTAATCAGGCTCCACCCTCCTCCTTGGCCTGAAAAAACCCTCTCCTTTTCCCACTCACTGCAGCTTTACTCATACCACTGCAACCCTGTCCTCTTGTCCCCAGCAGGAGACAGAGGATATTCACTCTGGAGAATATAAACACTACAACACCCCCCTCCCCACACACACACACAGGAACTGCTGTAGAATGCACCCCACTACACTCTGTGGTCACTACAGTGTTTCGAGCCCCTGCTAGCAGAGATACAGAAGACTGTCCTATTGCTAGACTGCCAGGATGATCCTAATTTCTCTTTCCTGCGCTAATATTTTTAGCCCCATACTTAGTTGAGCTGCTTTGCAGACTGGTGTGGAGAGACGCATTACAAGTTTCTTGACAATACCAGGCATTTTGCCTCAGAAAGATGACAACAAGACAGAGTGAGTGACAGCAAGTTGGCAGGGATCTTTCAAATGATTTTCTACCCCATTAAAGTTACCAGCAGACAGCGGATGAAGAACATTTTTTAGTATAGTAAAAACTTGGAACCAAACTAAGTGAGTGTCCCCGTATTTTAGACCAGAAGTCTCACCCCCTTGGTATTCTGCTCCCCATCCAGATATCCAGCACTGTTGATTAGGTTGGAACATCATTCCAGGGTTAGGCAAACAAACAGGTGCTACAGTGCCTGTGAAGTAAGAATATACTGGTGATTAGCAAGCCTAAGTGAGACTTTTTTTAAAAAAATTTGTGTTCTATTAGAGGGTCTTCCACCCAGGAGGAGACCCATGCTACACTGAATACTAGGGACTCCAAGTACAGGCTAGCACTTTTAAATATAAAGGTTCCTCCCCTATCCATTTAGCTTCCTAGCATCTTGGCAAGTATTGGGGTCATAGAAGCTGCCAGCCTGAGAACACTGAAGACCTCTTTATCCACAAGAAGTACAGGATGGGTAGAAGGAGTGTAGGCTTCCAAATGTTTCTAAACCTTGACCTAAAGTTTCAGCCTCTGGGGATTCAGAGGGAGGTTAGTTCCCTCCATCACTTGAGTAATATTTAACTAACAAGTTAATGCCAACTGTTTTGACACTGTTTATTTTTGGAGGTGGGGGGGCAGAAGGAGCAAGACATGGAGATGAGAGACTGATCCACTAGGATGCAGACTGAGGGCAAACATTGGTCAAGAACGCTTAATTCACATGAGCATTGTGTACTTTCCATACAAAGTCCTATTGAAATTAGCATGCTGCTTCTTCCAGAGAAGCCAAATAGGTAGTGCGCAGCATGCATACTAGCAGTAAAATATTTGTTAAACAAACCTTGGTTTGCACCTTAGCATGTAGGGCTCATGCCATTCCTAGTGAACAGACAGACACTTGCCTATCACCAGCAGTAAGGGGGAAATTTTCTTCATGCTATTTTTGCCATTTCTCCAAGTGCTATACATGGTTTTGCTTCATTGCATCTTATTAGAAAGTCTTAGGACTTCAGGTAATTTGCAAAGTCTCTTGAATGCCTTCAAATTTGGGGCACTGGAGGCAGAGAGCATCCTCTCCGCCATCTCTCTCTGGGTTTGCACTATGCTGTGTCTTCCAGTTTTCACTTCTAGTTTGGCCACTGTGCTTCATTTCAAGAAGAGCCCACCTCAGTTTTGCACACTCTGCAGGGATCTGAAATAGTGTTGCTTCTTTCTGGAAACTGTTTTAGGTCTTGATCCATTATACACTATCCAGTTTAGGGCAAGGTACAGAAATTAGTAGCAGGGCCTGGGAGGTAAGTACACTGGAATGGACAATGTTTGTTTGACTTTATTATTTCATTTTCAAGTGCTTTATAGTGGAAGAACTGTATGCTGTTTTGATGGAGAGGACACTAGGAGTTATAGCTAATCTGAAAATCCCTGATGAATGGATTATGTGTACACACACGCTGGATTTAGAGTATCAGAGGGGTAGCTGTGTTAGTCTGTATGCATCTGAAGAAGTGGGCTTTACACCCACAAGACCTTATGCCCAAATAAAGCTGTAAGTCTTTAAGGTGTCACCGGACTCCTCATTGGATTTAGAGTGTTTCCTTATGTACCTTCTCTTTTCATAAAAAGATCTCTCGTCACATTTGATGTGTAAGTCCCATATGTTGCCATATATTCATGTATAGGCCCATGTACAGGCTCTCTAGAAGGCCACTATGGAGAGTTAATAGAATGAACCAGGTCATCACCACACAGCAAGGATTTCATTTCTCATTCATTAAGAACCCTGGGTTCCAGCAGAGTTGGCAGGTCATTTAAGTGAACTTTGAAGAGGGTAGTGCTGACATTACATCCCTGCCATACCTGCAGACCTCTGATAGCGGACACATTTTTAATTGGGTGTCAATTTTATTACAGTTTCTATTTTGTAGCAGCTTAGTGTTCAGTCCTGGCTCGCTGACTACATTATTAAAGTCTTCCCATGCTTTGTATTTTTCTCATGTTTTCCAAGTGTCTGCAGCCCTTCTTTAACGGCAACACAATTTAAAAAAATAAATAAAAGGGGGTGGGCAATTTCTGCAGCTGAGTTTTGGGGTTTTAGAACACAACAAGAGAATACCTACTAGTAAAACTCAGCGGTGTCTGTAACTTCATCAGGGCAACATCATTGTCTTTAGAATCTGAATCATAATTTGGGTGGGAAATTATTTTCTGCACTCTGTATCCACTTCTCTCACGTGTTTCCTTTTGCGTCAGAATTCCAGCATACACGCTCCAGTAGTTTGGAGAAGAAAGCTGTCTGGAGAGTAAAATAAGGTTAGACTATTTGCTTCTGTATTAAGCAGAAGCCCCATCTACTTTCTCCTGCAACAGCCAAATGATTTCAGATCTCACTGACTTTTTACTGTGAATGGGTAAGCACACATATTGAACTATTACCTATTGTTCCCAATCCTCCTTCGGTTGCCAAATTTAACAGCAAGAGGAGTGTTAATACATTCCATCTATATGTGGCAATGAAGCTGGGAAAGCCAATGTTCATAATGGAGACGAGAGTGAGAGAAGAAAAAGTACAGAAATCCAGGCACAGACATTCCACATTTACCCACAATGTGAAGATGTAGACATACAATACAAGAAAGAGACAGTCACATTTTTGAAGTCTTGGTGCCATTTCAGTGACTGACCATCACGGCCGGTGCAAGGAAGTTTCGCGCCCTAGGTGAAGCTTCCTTGCACCAGCCCTATGCCACCTGCCCCCCAGCCAGCTTTCCTGCCCCGCGCCCCCCGCAATGCCACCCCCCCCAGCCAGCTCCCCCACCCCCAGGAGCTCAGCCCCCCCACACTGTGGGAGCTCAGCCCCCCCCCCCCCCCTGCAGGAGCTGAGCATGGGGCAGGGGGGCTGCTCGCTGTGGCTGCCTCCCGGCTCCCTGTTCAGTGGCTGAGTGTGGAGCCAGGAGGCAGCCACTCACCGTCCCCCAAATCCTGGTGCCCTAGGCTACTGCCTAGGGTCGCCTAGTTATAGTACCGGCCCTGCTGACCATGAAGACAGCAGATCATTATGATGGGATTCACAAGGGGGCCTCACTACCAAAATGTAGTTCTGGGGGAGAGAACTCCAGCTATTAGGAAGAGACAGGTAATAGTAATGGGGGATTCAATTTGTTAGAAATACAGATATTTGGGTTGCAATGACCAGGAGAACTGCAGAGCAAATTGGCTGCTGGGAGCAAAGGTTGTGGACCTCTCAAGACATCTAGATAAACTTATGTGCAGGGCTGAGGAGGAGCTGGCGGCAGTGATACAGAAAGGTACCAGTGACATAGGGAAGGGTAGGCGAGAGGTCCTGGAGGCCAAATTTAGGCTGCTAGGAAAGAGATTAAAGTCCAGGACCTCCATGGTACCATGCTCTGAAATGCTTCTAGTTCCACATGCAGGACCAGTTAGACAGGCAGCTCTGTAAGGTGTCAGTGCATGGATGAGATGATGTTCAGAGGAGGAATTTAAGTTTAGTAGGAAGTGAAAGACCTTTTTGGAAAGGCAAAGCCTATACAGAAGGGATGGGCTCCACTTAAACCAATTTGGAACCAGACTGCTGGCATGCAAAATTTAAAAGGCTATAGAGGAGTTTTTAAACTAAGGGCTGGGGGAAAGCGGACAGGTGCAAAGGAGCACAAGGTTCAGACAGACACATCCCATAGGGGAGGATTTATTAAAGGGGATAGATTCCTCTTTGCTAGGATATAGGGTGAGGATAGAAGTTGATTAAAGGACAGATAGGAACTGGAGAAAGAAAATGAAAAAGTCCCCTTTAACTGCATCGCATGAAGGCAGACCACCAAATATTTGACAAATTTTATAAGTGCTTGTATACAAATACAGGAAGTCTAAATACTAAAATGGGTGAACTTGAGTGCCTCATATTAAAGTGAGGATTTTGACATAATGGGCATCCCAGAAACTTGGAACAATGATAATCAAAGGGGCACAGTAATACCAGAGTACAAAACATACAGGAATGACAGGGTAGGTCGCGCTGGTGGGGGAATGACACTATAAGTGAACAAAAACAGAGCTCAATATCGTACTAGTCTTAAATGAATCAGACTGTACCACAGAATCTCTAGAGATATAAATTCCATGCTTGAACAATAAGAGTATAGCAGTAGGAATATACTACCGACCCCCTTACCAGGATGGTGATGGTGACTGAAATGCTCTGGGAAATTAGACAAATTGCAAAAACAGAAAACCCAATAATAATGGGGGATTTCAACTATCCCCATGTTGATTGGGTACACGTCACCTCAGGACAGGATGAAGAGAAAGTTTCTTGACACCTTAAATGACTGCTTCTTGGAGCAGCTAATCCTGGAACCCACAAAAGGAGAAGCAATTCTTGATTTAGTCCTAAGTGGAGCACAGGATCTGGTCTAAGAGGTGACTATAGCTGAATGTGGCAGAGCTCTGACCTTGTCCCCGTGGGTTCCACGCTTCTAGGCAGTTTATGCTAGCCTCAGAGGCTCACTGCAACCCTCCACATAGCCCTTCTCTCTCTCTAGGGCCAGGGTTACAGTCTACTGAGCCCTTTTCATCATAAGCCAGCCAGGAGGTTGGTGAGAGAACTTCCACACAGTCTTTGTTGTCCCTATGGACTTATTGCAGAACAGTTTAGCCTCCTGTCCTGCCAGAGGCCTGCCTTCCCCTTGTAGTGGCGGGTTGGGGGGAAGGTAGCCATTCAGAACACCAAGGAGGAGAGGCTGGCAGAGGGAGGGGCCTACGACTGTGGGGCTGTTTTTCGTTGTTTCGTCCGTTCACGCATCCGGGTAGAGTTCCTCTGGGCAGCGTCCGCTGGCTCTCTCGATGCTTTCAAGGAGCAGTGGGCGCTGTCCAGGGTTCTCTGCTTGGTGTCCCCTTCTGGTTCCTTAGTTTTAGCCCTTTGACCCTCACTCCCATTCCTGTTTTTGCATTTGTTGTCCCCCGGACTCAGTTGAGTTCTGGGTTCAGTAGCCCCTCCCACGGCTGGGGAAGGGGCTTAGTGGCTTCCCAGTACTCAGTAGGACCATTCTGCTGTACCCAACTGGCCTGGGTCTATCACATGAACCACTCTATAATGAATTAAATTAACAACCATAATGTAACATGGGGGGGGGGGGGGGGCTTCCAAAGACACCCACCACAGTAGTATTTAATTTCCAAAAGGGGAAGTACACAAAAACGAGAAGGCTAGTTAAACACAAATTAAAAGGAACAGTCACAAGAGGGAAATCCCTGCAAGCTGCATGGAAACTTTAAAAACACCATAAGAGGCTCAAACTATATGTATACCCTAAATAAAAATAAAAATTAACACCCCCACAGTAAAGGGATCAAAAAAACCACCACTATGGCAAATCAAAGTAAAAGAGGCAGAGACTGAGACAAAAAGACATTCTTTAAAAATTGACAGTCAAATCCTACTGAGGAAAATAGAAAGGAACAAACTTTGGAAGAATTGGAAGAGGAACTAAAGACACAAAAACTAACAGTAAAAATTTGTAAGTACATCAGAAGTAGGAAGCCCGCCAAACAATCAGTGGAGCCATTGGACAATTGAGGTGCTAAAAGAGCACTCAAGGAAAATAAGGCCACGGCAGAGAAGCGAAATGAATTCTTTGCACCTGTCTTCACTGCATAGGATGTGAGGGAGACTCCCACACCCGAGATTCTTTTTAGGTGACAAACCTAAAAGACAAACCCAGACTGAGATATCAAGAGGAGATTTTTGGAACAAATTGATAAATGAAACAGTAAAAATCTGAGCAGAGATATGATAGAGGTTTGTAAAATCATGAATGGTGTGGAGAAAGTGAATAAGGAAGTATTATTTACTAGTGTCAACCAATGAAATTAGTAGGCAGCAAGTTTAAAAACAATGAATTACTTCTTCACACAATGCACAAGCAAATTTGTTGTCGGGGATGTTGTGAAGGCAAAAGTATAACTGGGTTCAAAAAAGAACTAGATAAGTTCACAGGGGATAGGTCAATCAATGGCTATTAGCCAGGATGGTCAGGGATACAACCCCATGCTCCGATTGCTAAAAGCTGGGACTGGATGATCGGGGATGGCTCAGTAAATTGCCCTGCTCTATTCACTCCCTCTGAAGCACCTGGCATTGGCCACTGTCAGAAGACAGGATACTGGGCTAGATAGACCATTGAGCTGACCCAGTATGGCCGTTCCCATGTTAGATCCTCAACACTCCTACTCGGGTGTCACTGAAAGCTGTAGATGCCTTAAATTTCCTAGGCACTCAGATTTCTGACAGTGGGCAGCCACACTGTCACCTCAGTCCTGACACTACAGAGCAGCTCAGCACCTAACTCACACGTAAGACCAAGGGGGATTCACAAACAAGGCATTCCCCACCTACCTCACCTTCAGGGTTCAATCCAGGAGATATGCGCTCTGAGGCTACCTTAGAGCATGTTTACTGGATTGGGCTTCACAAAACCCAGCCAGTCACTTATACCCAACAGCACAATTGTTAGGGTGCTCACCTAGGAGACCTGGATTCAAATCCTGTCTCCATATCCGGCAGAGGGAGGATCTGAACCCAGTCTCCAACATTCTTGGCGAGTGCTCTAATCATTGGGCTACTGAGTATAAAGAACCACCATCAGAGAGGCTCCTAAACCAGGTCAGTCCTAACTCCAAGGGAAAGTTCTCAGCTATGAATCCCAAGTGGAGAGAGATGCTTCCTCAGACCCAAAGTTAGGCACTGAAGTCCTGCAGAGAGGCAGGGCTTAGCACCCACTCTTCTCCTTACCATTTCCTATTGGCTGGCTCAGGCAGTTCACCTTGCTGCTTTTGCGTGAATCTCATTCTTAGGTGCATAATACTCCCCATGCATTGCATAGGGAACCTGGGTGCAGAGAACTCCACTAGGGGCAGAGCACCTAAATTTAGGCATTGCAATACTGAGAGTCTTTGTCCTCTGTGGCTCTAGTCCTCAGAACAAGATGGGAAAGACAATAGAAAATGACAGGTTTTTACTGTTTGAATTTACAATATGGGCCCATGCTGTATTTAATATGTAGTGCTGAGATTCCAAGAGGCCTTAAGGGAAAGATGCTATGAAATGCAATGCTGATCCAGGCAAATATAGATTAAATCGGCATGCATTTTCCATTGTGAGAATATAGATTCATTTAAAAAACAAAAAATGTATTGAAAAGCAGATTTTACCAGTCTTTTGTATGGTTTTAACTGGAATTAGATTTGTGCTTTCTGGTGTAGGTTTTTGTTCCCTAAATAAATCAGCGTAATTACCCAAATTCCTCTATCTTCAAGTGAATATGCATCCCTATGCCATATAGGGATGTCCAATTAAAAAAAAAGGGGGGGGGGGGCACGGAGAGGACCAGGCTCCACCCATGACATGAATGAAAACAGATGCTTCCCATTGAAAGCAAACAGCAAATTTCCAACTACCCTCTTACAAAGTGATTTTCCTTTAATAGGGTTAAAATGGTATGAAGTTAGAATACCATAGAACCAGATTGCATGGGGGGGGGGGGGGGGGACAATCAGTGCAAGATGTGCATGCAAATGAGGGGAAAAATGATAAATTCAGTTTGAAATCCAGGAGGAGTTCTTAGATTTGACTTCCCCTACAACCTGAAGTCAGTATGTCCATCATCCCAAAAATCTATACCCAACCATATATGTTGTGCAGTACCAGAATTCCCTCACTTTGGAGAATCAATTGACAGAATGCAGTAGCTTAGGACTTACCCTTCTACACAGTGAGCAGCGGTCACTATCCATTCAGGGGTGATAATGGAGCCTCCACATACATGGGAGCTTTGGATTTGAAGGCTGACCTGCCACGGCCATTCCTTCTGCACTGCAGCACTTCCACCCACAATTCTGCCCGAAGGATTCGCATTTTTACGGGATAAGCCACACTCTGGAAAAAATACACAAAGATGGGGGTGTGTGGGAGAGAGATTGTTTTCAACTATTACTGGCTGCAAATCTCAGGATAATGATAATTCAAAATTATGTTGGATTTTCCCATTTAAAAAAAACCACCACCAGTTAACAAGGTGGATGGAGAACAGGAACTCTGGAGGCTGAAGATTTAAAATGCAGTTTTTCAACAAATGTGTGTCATGACCCTCTGGATGGGTCTTTGTAGAGACTGAATCCAGGACCTTTGGCTCTGAAAGTATAAGCCTTTGCTGCCTGAATTAGAGGGTCGGAGGCAGTAGCAGACCTGTAACCTTCCTTATGTGGTCCACCCACTAGAGGGGGATGTGGACTCACAAATATCAACCTAGATGACATAGGTACAGCTTCTCTACTCTTGGTGTGTTATTTGGTAGCTTTTTTAATTGTCTGCCAGGGTGTCTAAATTAGTCAGGATCAGCAGTCTCAAACTCATGGGTTCAAAATCCCATACTAGAGGCCCAATTCTCACTCACACTGCAAGAGCAGTGTGAACTATTGCAGGTAGATGCTGGCCTCTGAATGGGAAATGAAAGGGTGGGTCCTTTCAACTATCAGCATTTCAGGTGGAAGACAGACAAACCCAAGTAAGGGATACCCCCAGGATGTAGGATTACAGACCCTCTTCTCCCAGAGGTTTTTTTTTTTGAATGCAAGTCTATATGAGCTGTTGCTTTCTGCTTACCACTAGAATACATAACAATTCAGAGATTTCCCTTCCTCCTCCCCCCAAGGTACTTGGTCTCCAAGTGGCATCCTTAAAAATCTCACTAATGAAGAGATGGAGGAGTCACCAGGTTACTTCTCGAACAAAATGACGTGGGACTAGCTTAATTTTTCATTCCACCTTTCTTTCCATCAAACTTGGAGAAGGCATGTGGAGGAGGTGGATGCATGATTACTTATAAATGACGGACAGAAGGGTGATGATTGGGGTGGGCTTAGAAGAACTGCATAACTATCTGAATTTGTACCATCCTTTCACACATACTAGTGTTCTTGTACTAGACCCTGCACAAGGGAGAAAGAGCAGCTCCCACACTCAGATATAGGCTGAAAGGCCAGACATCATATTCTGATCATTCTGAATTCCATGTATAATTGTAGGGATAAATATAAGAACACAGGACTGGAAAGGATCTCCTGGGTTATGTTCAGCCCCCTCTATTGCAGACAATCCCATCATATATGTTATGTTTTATCATACAATAGATAAAAAACATAACAGTTTTGTGAAGTATCATTACTACAGATACAAGAATCTGTCCCTAGATGTTTGCCAGGATGGCAGACTGTCCTTGCAAAACTATAGAATAAAATGTCCCTCATTTATTTAGGAAAAAGGTACCTTACCATAAAGGTAAGGGGAAAACTACACTTAGGCATAAGCAGAACTGAGGGGAGCGCTTTTCTCCCCTCTGGGCCACAGAGAATAATTACTACTATGGATAATGAGAGCATCCACAGATAGGAGTAAAAGAAGCTAGAAGGGGATAAATGTTTCACTAACAGTCAGGGATTCATGAAAAAATTTATATTATGGGCAGGTTATTCCTCAATGGCCCATTGCAGGGGGTTTTGCAGTTACCTCTAGAACAGGGGTGGGCAAACTAAGGCCCGTGGGCCCATCCTGCCCGGCCCCTGAGCTCCTGGCTGGGGAGACTAGCCCCTCCCTCCTCTCCTGCTGTCCCCCCTCCCCTGGAGCCACGCCACTCTGGGGGGCAGGGCTGCGCGCTCTGACCAGGTCGTGTGGCTGCCAGACATGCTGCTTTGAGCGGCGTGGTAAGGAGGCCGGAGCTGGGGGGTTAGATAAGGGGCAGAGGGTCCTGGGGGGCAGTCAGGGGACAGGCATGGAAGTCCTGGGGGGGGCCTGTCCTGGGGTGTGGATAGGAGTTGGGGCAGTCCAGGGACAGGGAGCAGAGGGGTTGGATAGGGGGTGAGGTCCTGGGGTGTGATTAGGGTCGGGAGGGGGCAGTCAGGGGACAAGGAGTGGGGTGGGGGGGTTTGGAGATTCTGAGGGTGGCAGTTAGGGGGCAGGAAGTGGGAGGGGGCAGATAGGGGGGAGGGCCAGCCTTCTCTACCTGGCCCTCCATAAAAAGTTTTGCAACCCCGATGTGGGCCTTGGGACAAAAAGTTTGCCCATCCCTGCTCTAAAGCATTTGATACTGGCCACTGTCAAACAGGATTCTGGATTAAATTGCCATATAAAAATCAGACCAGTAGGCTATTTCTATATACATTTAATCTTGGGCAGATTATTCAAAGGATCTGATAAAGCCAACAACAACACAGTTAGACAAAGAAAATTTGGGATCCAACATTCTGCTTGTCTCCCCTAACTCTCCCCCCAATCTGCTAACCCCCCTCTGCTCCCCAGATTCTGCACTTAAAACTACCCCCAAGACGCCTATCTGATCAGAATAAGACGTGCTTCAACACGCAGAACCCTTTCACAGCTGATTTCTAGACAGTGACTGGAAGCACCGACAAATGAAAAAGTTATATTCTTCTAAAGAAACAGAAAACACTTACCTATGCACCGCAGAGATACCACTTTTCCAGACACACACGAGTCACTAAAATAAAATCAGCATACAGTTAGTCTTTATAGTGCATATAAAGACTCTGCTTAGCAAATGACAGTCAGAGACAACTCCCCAACCACAGCAATACACTGTGCCCTCCATCCAGGCGCACTTGTCTCCTTCCCCTGCTCACTCTCTCCAACTCCCCTGCCAGTGCTCACAGGACCTTTGCTTCTGTTTCCTCCATTCACAGCAGGAGCATTAGTGGAAAGCAGGCAGCTCTGATTGTAACCAGTAGAAACAGAACTGTGAGGCACATCAGTACAATGAAGAGAGTGAGGTGAAGGGCAGTGGAAGAGAGGTGTGATCATACTAGTCCATTACTCATGGGGTGGAGGGTGGCCCTCAATCCTTCATATGGCAATATTTTAAAAAATAAGAGGGGAGGAAATTGACGAATTTTGTAAATGCAGCTGCCCACATACCGGGGGAACTGAAATGAGAACATATGTATGTTTCATAAAGTAGTTTAACTTGGGGTCTGCCACTCTAGGTGTCCTTTTAACTCTGCTACACGCATATTCATACAACTCTAAAAAAGTGATACCAAAATAATGCTGTGGGTCTTCTAATACTTTATGGTTGTTACCACTAAGAAGGCAAATTTTCATATAGTAACTAACATCATGAGTTATCCCCAAAACAGTCTTTTGGATAGTGTGCAAAGAATAGGATTGAATGCAAGAGGGAAAAAAATCAAGTGTCCTCAAGAAATCAAGCTTTAAGTGGGCCCTGAAAAATAACCTTTAAAGAGACAGTGCCGGGATTATTCAAAATTTGTGGATTAAATATAATGAACAGCAGTTATTGTGGTCACAGGAACGTCTTTCCCCCTATTTAAAAAAAAAAAAAAAAAAAAGTAGAGCAGGGAGGATAATAGATTTTTTTCGTTCTCTGGCATGTCTGGGGAAAAAAAAAAGTCAAAAATTTGTTTGGGGTCAAATTAAGTATTGTTTGACCTGAAACAAATGGTTGCATTTAAATTTTGAAACAACGTTATTTCAAAACAAAGAAAAACAAAGACACCCATATAAATGTTTTGATATTTGGCATTTTTTTTGCTTTGTTTTTTCCCTCCATCCAAAACAATTTGGCAAAAAATGTACATGAACTGATGAAATAGTTAGCCAATTAAAACTTAATGTAAAAAATTGTCCAGCTCTAATAATTCCCATGAGAAATGTTTACTTTTAACTGTTAGAAGCCAGGTGGCTTCCACCATCACTATGATGCAAACAAATATTAAAAAAATGCTTATATGAAATATAAATACCTGTTGTACAGTTTTTTGTATAGGTCTATGTTCCCAGCACTTGTATTCAACCTCATAAAGCTTGTAGAACCTTTTTCATGTGTTATTCCTTGACTATAGTAATAAGTATTTCTGTATAAAACAAAATATTTAGTAAGAAACTCAAATATTTCAAATCCTATCAGAAAATTTCCTTTTAGTAATGTAAAACTTCCCACCAATCTAAAGCTTATAACATGAACAATAATATTACGGAATACTATCTCATAAGAACCATAAAGGCGCTGTACCATGGCAGAATTAAATTTTAGTTTCTAAGTAACTATTCGCTATGTCCACTTTTACAGTCAAATAAGAGCTTGCTTTCATCCAACACTTTTTCATGGTGAAGATCGCCAAGTTCTGACCAGACTAATCCATCACTATAACCACCTCATGAATAGAAATACAGCAACAGCAGCCCGTCTGCATTTGGGAGTCTTTCCCTCCTCCCACCCCTCACTCCCAACAGCAACAACATAGGTAATTATAGCTACAGAGGATTTCAGGTAGAGGATTTCAAGTTACTGTGGTTGGAATTTGTCCAGAATCTGGTTAGAATCTGTCACTCTTGTGAAAGACCACAATAAAACCTTTAGTGTCCTCCAGAGGTCAGGGTTATCTATGAATAGGTTTTTTCGATAAAGTTTTAAGTTCAGACAGCACTCTCAGTCCAAGAGGATCCAAGTACAGTGTGTGCGTGCATGTATTGATGCACAAACATCCCACAACTATTGTATATGACATATGCATTACATGGTTTTGAAGAAATGTCACTGATTCAGCAATACCTACTGATTTTTGTTTTAACTTGGACTGTTTTCTATTCATGAAAATTAGACTAGAAACAGAAAAAGAACTAACTAGTTTTTTGCTGCAGGTGTCCATTCTTTGAAAAATTTCATGAAACAGTTGTGTTAGCTGTACATCTTTCATGATTAGATTGTTATACTTACACATTATATCCCATGTCTTTACAAGCTATCTTTCCATAGTTATTATTCCAGTCATCTTGACATACTGGATACCAGGATTTGCTGACAGATGAATAGACCTCTAGGATAAAATTTGGTCCATAGAGTCTAACTGCAATCAAAGAAGACAATATTGCTGACTGTCCTGTTCAAAGCCTATGATTTTCATATTCCTAAAAAGTATTTTGCACCTACTACTTTTGCAAGCAAGCTCTAAGAGTACTAGAGATACAAGATTAAAGATTGAAGGATATTGTTTGTTTACTTTTTCATTTGACAGCACTTTGTGGATATCAAGTGTCAGTTTTTAAAAAATGAATATACAGGAAAAAACCTAAAATATGATTGTGAAACCACAAAAGTTGTCAGGGGCTCCACAGACAGGTGTAGCACCTGAAGTTACTTTTTGCTTTTAAGAAAAACTTCCAGTTGATGCTATATTTCGACACACTGTTTATGATGTTTTCATGTACTGGATTTTTATATGTCATTTTAATTCCTTTTTCTAAAGCCATTTGAATGAGTTATTACCTTAAGTTGTATTTACATTTTAATGTAAATTTTTTATTGTATGAACATTTTAAAATCAGCACAACTCTTTCCCATGCTCCACCCTCAGCCTGAGTGAATGGCAATAACAGATAAGCTGATGAAAAGGTAAGAAAATGATGTCCTGTACTAGTACAGGAGATCACAAAGCAAAGATTTTAACATGGAACAGCTTGCCCTATACTGTCAAGCCCTATTATGTATCTGATTTGAAGAGATAGTGTGTCAGAGGGAAGACAGAAAAGAGTTCAATATGAAAAGTTCAAGAGCAAGATAATGGTTGGAATAAGCTATATTACTGTAAAGAGACCCAATTATGCAACCAAACAGGAAAAAATCAGCTAAATGTCAGTACTATGCAGAATGTGTCAGAAGAGCAGAGTTCCAAAAGCATGTATAGGTAGTGCGCTAGTTGATGGGGTTTGTTTGTTTTTTGGTGGGTTTTTTTAAATTAATGTATTTATTATTATTAACAAAAAGCTTTTTTTGGGGTCAGAAAATTCTGATTGGTTAAAACTGAAACTTTTCCAGCAAAGGTTCAGTTTCAATAGTCCAGGATGGAATCTCTGGTCAGAAAGAGACGGACGATCACCACCACCTTAAGTAGTTGGGGTAATTAACTAGGACGCGAAGCACTCTAGTTTAAATCCATGTTCTGCCTAAATTGGAGCAGGGACTTGAATCCAGGTCTCCTACCTCCCTAGTGGATTATTCTGGGCTGTATAGCTAGTAGTTTCTCTCAAGAGTTTGAAAGGTCTCTTTGAAATCTCAAAAATTTTCATGGGACAAGAAAAACTGTTTCCTGCTGAGCTTTAATGATAGGATCAAATGGAGCAGTGTGTCCTCCTCAAGACCATTTTCTGGAAGTCATGTATTACAGAACAGATATTAAAAACAAGATGGACATGGCTTTTGAGTGTACACATTAATGATGTTCACAACCAAATAGTCTCTGGTGACTACAACCAGCTCATCACGAAATTCTCCCTCTCTCCATTTCTTCAGCTGAAGTCACTAAATCATTTAGACAGCCTCCGATAAGGAAAGTTATGTAAAGCATTCTTTGGAAGGTGAAGCTTTTTGGTGGTGGTAGCAGCAAGCTTCCAGCTTTGTTTTGCTTTTGTTAGACTAGCACACACTAATATGAGGCAGATGGATTTTTTCCATGGGGAGGCATGCTAGGGAGAGGTTGAAAAGTATGGGGAGCTGATGGAAAAGGAAGTTTGATAAGAAATGAGCTAAGCCATGTCATTGAACTCAAGCAGATCGTACCACCACCACCATCCCTGAGATTGTTGTAAGAAAGCAGCTACACAATAGGTAATGCAGACATTTCTAAGGCCTTGTCTATATTAGAAAGTTGCACCAGTTTAATTTAAAGGTGTGATTTTAAACTGATCTGACAAAATCCTGTGCGGGACATTTTGATTTAGTTTAAGTATGGGTTATTTTAGTTCAGCAACTTGATTAGCAATGGACTTAAGTTAACGGATATTAAGCACTCTAAAACCAAAAGACGACCGTCCATACAGGAGTTTGCACTGGTTTAACTAAATTGGTTAAAGTCACACCTTTACTAAGCTAGTGCCGCTTTCTAATGTAGATAAGGGCTAAGAAAGGAGAAGTCAGCAAAAGGCTTCCAAGCACAAATTTTATCTCTGCATACTTGAAATACTTACCACATCGGTTTTCATCTTCACCATTGGAACAATGGGCCACTCCATCACACCACTGAGATGGTGAGACACATTTTCCTGAAGATCCACACTCTATTGATGAACCAAGACAGCTATTGGCCACTGCAAGGAGATCAGAGTGGAAAGGAGATAGGCGCATGGTCATTAAAAAGGATCCTTAAGATAAGAGTGAGCCGCAAATTGTTATGATTTCTGCTGAGTTTTCTAGGAAAATATGAATTTAATCAAGGCATATGTTGAAAGAGCTTTTGATTGTTTGTACAATTTGGGGAAAGCAAATACAAAAGAAATATGGGCAAGAGGGCTGGTAAAATGGAAGAATGTATACTCGACAATTCTATTGCACCTGTGTCCAGAGGTAACTGTCACAGCAACTTTTGTTTATTAGCTAGTTAAAGTGACAACTGTGAACTAAACTAGCACCATTAAGCTCAGAAAAACTGAGTCGTAGCTGGCATTGAAGATTAATTTATAAATGAAAAGGACAAGAAATTAATTTAGACAACTGCCACCACTAGGTATATACCATTTTTAAACATGAGAGGATTTTTTTGAACACTATTTTTCCCCCTAACAATCAAAGGTTGTAAAATGTTTTGAAAAATAAATCTAAACCTCAAAGACAGACATGCTGATACACCATTCACTTTATAAGGGCAGCAGGCCATTAGATGAGAGGAATACATAAACCGCTTTAAAATAACTTGTTTTTCAGAGATTCAGCATTCTATAACTGGTGTGATTCATGCATGTGGTAGATATTAAAATAGGTATTAATATCTCACAGGCATTCCCCATGTTGGAAGTGTTCTCAATTATAAATTTTCATAGAGAGTTTAAAGCCAGAAGGGACTATTAGACCATCTAGACTGACCTCCTGAGTAACACAAGCCAGTAAGTTTTACCCAGGTGCTCCTGTTCAGAGCCAAGCAACAGGTGTTTGACCACATTTAAGGAAACTAAACACATATACTTAAGGCTTCAAACAAACAGCCTGCTTGGGAGCCAGATTTCTGTTAGGATGCCAATTAAGTCAGCTGGTTCCATTTCAAATCATCACTATAAAAAAAAAGAAAGAAAGTTTCTTCTTGTGGGGAGGAAGTGAATTCAATATTAAGCAAAATCCACTCTGTACGGAATGTATCATTCTGCAATTTTTTGTATATGTTCATTAAAACTGGTCAAAAAGTGCTACATTTCCCTCTAAGAAAAACTTCAAACTTGGGGTGGGGTGGCAGGGGTCAGATTTTTTCCCCTCCCCTACACCCAACCCCAGAATTCTTCAGTCTTCCAGTTTGAGAGTTGAAATATTCTCTTTTTTTAATTCTCCCCCTCACACCTGTTCCTTCCACTATCCTGCCCCCACCCCACCCCACCCACACACACAAAGGTGGGGGGGAGGGGGAAGAAGAGAAGGCAAAAAAGCCCCAGAAAACGGCAAGTTTGTCAGTTCTTCCCACCAGAACATTTCTACCAACACGAACATTTGTGTTTTAGTGGAAAAGCAGTTTCTTCCTTGAAAAATTGCTTCAATTAAACTATTTGAACCAGCTCTAATATTAGGAGATGGAATAGAGCACGGGTTCTCAAACTGGGGGTCGGGACTCCTCAGGGGTCGTGAGATTATTATGTGGGGCGGTCGCAAGCTGTCAGCCTCCACCCCAAACCTCGCTTTGCCTCGAGCATTTATAATGGTGTTAAATAAGTTTTTAATTCATAAGGGGGGGGGGGGGTCGCACTCAGAGGCTTGCTGTGTGAAAGGATCACCAGTACAAAAGTTTGAGAATCACTGGAATAGAGGGTCTGATTTTATTTTATATTTTTTTAAAAGAGCTGATGAGTTCTCCCAACTCCACCTGAAGCAAGTGGGAGTTGTTGGTGTTCAGAACTAGAGTGGACCGGAGGAGGTCTATTCCATTTGCAGAAATTTTAGGAAATGCGTTCACATTTGACACCAGAAGTTGTGTTGAGTGTGTCTGCATCTCCAACTGTCTGCCTCTGCCCCTACCCCAGACCAATGTTCCCTCTAATTTTTGACAGGCCGCGTGCGCAAAAAATTTCTTCTGTGCAAATTTGTGCACACAGTGTTTCGCCATGTGAGCAGGGTTTAGGATCTGTGTGCACGTGCACAGCTTAGAGGGGAACAGTGCCCCAGACCCAAAATCCTTCACTTCTGAAGTTTAATGAAAATCCAATACAATTCCACAAAATATTTCAGCTTTGACAAAACAACGTATTTCATGGAAATGAAGTGTTCCAATCAGTTCTATGCAGCACTTGTGAAAAATTAGTCAGGCCTAATAGATCTACACATACCTGATCTTTCCTTTCTTCCCTTCCCCTTCACTTCACTTCAGGGTTACAGTTAGGGGGAAGCTGTAGGACTTAAAATCTCACTCCAGAGACTGTATATCAGTGGTCTCTTAGGTTAAATTCACCCCACTACAGAGGACTCACACAAAGCCCAGTGTCACTTAGACCTTATAAAAGCCCTTTGCTCTGGCATAAACTGCACTCTTAATCCTAGTGTGACGTTATCTGATTAAAATATGACCATATAGATCATTCTTGTAACCACTACTATATATTTGCAACAAATCTTGTACAGGGTTGTCAAGTGAGGTGTCTATGGAAAGTTTATGACTCACTGACTATAATTCTGCTATTTGTATGCAGCTATCCTTTTTGTATTTGAAGTTATGAGTATTGGCTCTATACCTGGATTTCAAATGTTTGCTCCTAAGGTAACGCCCACAAGGTAGCTAGCCAGCACATCTTGGAGGGACTATTCAAACTGAGTGGCCCATCAAAAGAACATTTAACTGACAATGGACCATGGGAGATGCCTATTTACACTAATAGAATTTCCTGATGTGACTAGGCGAAATGCATGGACATGTGACTTGCCCATATGACTCCAAACTCCATCTTGTTGCTGTAATTTTCCACAGTAAAAATCAATGGTATTCCCTCCACATGGCAGAAGCTATAAAAGGCCGTGGGAACACCTCCATTTTGCTCCAGCTCCTGGACTATGAGCTTATACTAATGGGAGCATGCTAACCAAGGGACTGAGGACTTTCCAGAGACTTATCAAGCCAGCAGTTTATTCCATCACTGCTAAAAGCCTGAACCAAGAACTTTGCAAGTACTGAATGTATTTGATTCCTCTAACCAATTTTAACTCTCGCCTTTCTTTCTTTTTACAAATAAACCTTTAGATTTTAGATACTAAAGGATTGGCATCAGTGTGATTTTTGGGCAAGATCTAAGTTGTATATTGACCTGGGTGCGTGGCTGGTCCTTTGGGATCAGACGAACCTTTCATTTGGTGAGACTGGCTGTAAAGAACCACTTATCTCTGAATCCAGTGTTTTTGGTGGTGACACAAGAACTGGAATGCCCAAGGAAACTGTTTTTATGACTTCTTGTTAGCCAGTGTGGTGAAATAGAAGTTTACTTTTGTTGCTGGTTTGGTACATCCTATGGGAGATTAGCCACCAGTCTTGGGGTGCATCTGCCCTATTTCTCAGCAGTTTGGGTCACAACTGAGGATGCCAGATTCAGGACAGTGAGGCACAGTTATACCTAGATATCATATTACTAAAATAGTTGTACAAAGGCTTGTCCTATACCAACTGTTGCTAAACAGTTTGTGGGATCTCAGAGAATTCAGATGAATAAGAGGTTGCTGCTGAGTCAAGAATACTTATCAAATGTAAATATATTTGACGTTAAAAGAAAGTACAACAGCAACAGTGACACTGGTTATGACAAATAATTAAGCTTTTAGATATTAAAATAAGTTGTATTCATAAAAGAGAGATAGATAACAAGAGTTTCCTGTTCTAATTTACCACCCTCTGGAAGATGACACTTATGTTGGGAAATGGAAAATCAAGACATTTTAGCTTTGAATAAAAGATTTCTATTAACACAAACAACACATCCTTACCAAAATACCAGATAAGGATAGCTGCAATTACGGCACCCAATAGTATTATTGCAACCGATAAAACAATGCATAGAGTTTTCTTAACTTCTGCAATTAAAAAGGGAGAAAAAGAAGTTAGGTTTGCAAACAAATTATTTTATTAGGCTAGCCTCCATCCCTATCTCCCTGCAAGTAAACTTGGGGCTTGTCTTCACTGGCATTTTACAGCGCTGCAACTTTCTCACTCAGGGGTGTGAAAAAACACACCCCTGAGCACTGCAAGCTTCAGTGCTGTAATGTGGCAGTGTACACAGTGCACCAGCGCTGGTAGCTATTCCCCTCGTGCGGGTTTTTTTTTAAATAATGCTGGGAGAGCTCTCTCCCAGCACTATACCGCGACTACACAGCCATGTTAAAGCGCTGCCGCAGCCAGCGCTTTAACATTGCTAGTGAAGACATGCCCTTAGATGGACAGATTTCAATCACTACTTAGCAGGCATGAATCTGCAATTCAGTGGACTGTAGTCCATGAAAGCTTATGCTGAAATAAATGTTAGTCTCTAAGGTGCCACAAGTATTTTGTTCTTATTTTCTTTTTGCTGACACAGACTAACACGGCTACTACACTGAAACCTGTCAGATGTTAAGAGTCTCTCCATCTCATCACCACTTCAAAGAACCACCCAACTCCTCACACTTTTTACAAAAAAGTATCATAGTAATTGACTTGTTCGGCTACCATAGCACCCTCAGGGACAAAGAGGTGCTCCTGGGATAGTCCCTCAACATAAGAGCTTGAAAGGAAACAAGTTTCATCTGTTAAACACATGCCAGACTGCAATCAATCTACATAAAAAGAAATCCAAACAAATCTTACTTCGTGCGCACAGTTTTGCTGACGGAGGCTTTGGCTGTACTACTGGGGGAGCTGATTGATGAACAGGAACTCTTGGGACATAATGTGGCACTGACGGAGGATAATATGGAGGAGGGTATTGTGGATACACGTTAGCATCCACAGGCGGTCTGGAAATATAGACGTTTTCTGGCTGATAACCATGATTTTCATAGTATGGTGGTAGCCCCTAAATAGCAAAATTGAGGTGAAGGTGGGGAAAAAATATTAATATTGCAAAGTTAGAACAATATAATCATTTCTAAAAAACAGTGTCACTTATGTAAATACAGTAAAAGCCTCTAAATAGGTTTTAAATTTTAGATTTTAAATTTCTTAAGGAAGCAAATTTTCTCTTTCTAAAGAGTCTCTTCTGCAGTTTCTTTTATTGAAAAAACAGTGAAAAACAAACGTGCTATAATATATATTCTGCTTACTGTTTTTTTCACTCCATGCATCTGATGAAGTGGGTTTTAGCCCATGAAAGCTTATGCCCAAATAAATTTGTTAGTCTCCAAGGTGCCACAAGGACTCCTTGTGGTTTTAGGAAAAATAAGAGTATTTTTTCTCTGATAACTTATTTCAGCTGTAATAATTTAGGGGGTTAGTGACTACGTTCGGTGCAAATTTTTTAGTGATAAATTTGATTTTCCAGTTGACAGTGTCACTTCAATGCTAACGATCAGATCACACTAGTGCACTCTGCTAAGACTTCATTACTTTTACCAAATACACTATAGAACAAATTAGTGGATGGCAGAGTGCTAGATTCTTAAGCTACATCCATCACTGTGATATCAGAGACTTGAATCATTAGTTAATTCATCCCCACAATACCCTGTGATGCAGGCAAGTATTTTCCCCATTTTATAGATTAGGAAACTAAAGTCAAGAAACTTTTTTTTAAAAAATAAAAGTCATGTATACCTATGTCCACTTTTAATGGACCTGATTATTATTAATTCATTACACAGTAGGCTGCTACCCACAGAAAACAAAATTGAATATTTAACTACTTACTGAGTTTACAGCCATCTTAGCTTTGTCAACAGTGCTGAGACAGCTCAAGTGTTTGAAAAACAGGGATAACCTGTAAATATACAACAACAAAAAAACATGCATGAATCACAGCGTTACAATTAGAGCTGACGGAAAACATTGCAACAGCAGTTTTCAGTCGGAAAATGCTATTTCCAAACAGACGCAAAACGTTCTACAGGAACATGACTTCAAAATTCATAATGGGAAATTATTGAAATATGAATATAATATACAAGAATGTTTTGATTTTGTCAAAATAATAAAGGTTAAAACTAAATTTTTCAGAATATTCCATGGGGGGGGGGGGGGAATTAACTTTTTGTCCCACTTTGGGAATTTCAGAGTCTCTGAATTTCCTGCAGGACAGAAATACCATTTTTCAACCATCTCTAGTTAAGATGAAAACCAACAAGCACAGTGATGTTCTTAGTGATGACTGTCATTTCACTCTTAACGCATCCACTTCTATCTAGAGATAGATTGCATAAACAAGAGAATTATTTTCTCAACCCTTTAACATTAACTAAATATAACAGCATGAAATAAACCTATCAGCATTACAGCTTTAATACACGAGTTTTCCTGTTAGGCTCTAGCTCTCAAATATGTAATAATATTGTTGAGGAGGGTAGGCAGTGACTGTTAACCAACAAGAGACTAAACTAAAAAGCCATCCTGCTCCCCTACACTATAAAATTAACACTGGTTCTAGGCTGCATTATGGACACAGACTAAGATGGCATGGAAAAATGTCAAGTTCAGTTAGACCACCACACACACCCAGAAAAGAAAAAAGGTTCTCTCTCTATTAAGGGGCCAAACATTAAAAATGAACTCCTGTTGGGAGCACTGAAGGAGAGGCAGAAAGGAATGTTCCTGTGCAAGTTTCAGCTCAAAGTTCATCTTTACATTCAAGCTAAAGGCAAACATGCTTTTATAAAAATAACTGAACACACTGATGCAGCCTTAACTATTGTACAGCAGCAAACAGCCAGCTGCATAAGTGCCCCACAGCCCAAGAAGGTTAACGGAGTGCCATGCTCACTCTCAAAACAAGAGTACTGCTACTCCCAGGCCTTGTCTCGCCTCCAAGAAAGGTGCAATTTTTCGCCTCAGGGTACACTGCAGTCAACCACTCGGAGCAGGCCTGTGTTAGGCTCACAGGGCTATAAAATTGCAGTGCAGATGTCCAGGCTCAGGCTGGAGTCCATGAGCGGAGAAGGGAAGGGAGGATGGGATTGCACAGAGCCCTGGCTTAGGGGACCGTGGTATAGGAAGATTGGTAATGGGGAGAATAGGGCTAAATTGCAGCTACCTCTTTAGCTGACTGCACCAGTGGCTTGAACAGTTAGAACATACCAACACTCCACAGCCATTTAGAATAGGAAAGCCCGGGGCGGGATGTGTGGGAAAAGGAACAGAACTGGTCAACACTACAGAAGAAATTTAGGTCAGCAGAATGCTATTAGTGTTATTTGGGTAGGACACTGGGGTTAACACCATTTACTCTTACTTACAGGAAAGGCAATGAATCCAGTGAACACAAGGATGGGGAGGGGAGGGATAGCTCAGTGGTTTGAGCATTGGCCTGGTAAACCCAGGGTTGTGAGTTCAATCCTTGAGGGGGCCATTTAGGGATCTGGGGCAAAAATTGGGGATTGGTCCTGCTCTGCGCAGGGGGTTGGACTAGATGACCTTCTAAGGTCCCTTCTAACCCTGGTATTCTATGATTCTAAGTCGTCAGTACCTCTGTTCTACGTCTCATCCATTCTTACTCAGATGTTCACAGCATATAATGGTGGCATGCAGTTCTGCCCCGCCTCAGTGGTTGAGTAACACTTCGCAGAAGGGGTTTTTCTGTTCTCTGGAAAAGGTGACATGAAAACAGAATGGTAATCAACGCAACCTCAGAAATACTTGCTGCTTTGTCAGCTTCTTAAATAAAAGACTTGGGCTACGTCTACACTACAGATGCTACAGCGGCACAGCTATGAAGCTTCAGCAGCGCCATAGCATAAATAATTGCTATAGCAACAGAAGGGGGGTTTCCATTGCTGTAGTTAATCCACCCCCGAGAGGTGGTAGCTAAGCTAGATTGAAAGAAGAACTCTTTCATCAACCCAATGGCGTTTAAACCGGGGCTTAGTTTGGCCTAACCACATCTCTCGAGGGTGTGAATTTTTCATGCCCCTAAGCAACATAGCTAGGTCAACCTAAGTTTTCGGTATAGACCAGGCCTTAGGCCATGTTTGCACTACAGCAGTATAGCTACGCCATTGTAACCGGTAGTATAAACAAACTACAGCAACAGAAGATCTTTTTCCATCACTGTAGGAACTCCACCTCCCTAAGCAATGGTAGCTAGGCCAACAGAAGCATTCTTTTGTCAGCTTAGCTGCACCTACAGCAAGTATTAAGTCAGCATAGTGCTCAGGGGTGTGGATTTTTAACACCCCAAGTGCTGTAACTATGTCAACCCAAATTTGTAAGGTAGACCAGGTCAAATGCTGCCATTACAAAAAACACTAGGCATTTTTACTCTCCATAGCGTAAGATACTGCTAGGAATTTTTAAAGTAAGTTTCCCATAACAAAGGATAAAGTGGGTATTTCACCAACTATTTCCTCCTGTGTTTGCAGAAAGAGATGAAGTTATAGTGCCTCATCAGTCACTGCCTTTTGCACCAGAATTACCAATACAGTTTGTTAGCTTGCCCTCCCTTTGCTGGCTGATAATTGTTCTGTGTTATCACTAAATATAGGCCCTCACGATACAGCATCTATTGAATAAATATTTATTAATAAAAAGTATTTAAAAAATCACATCAAATTTTGCTAGATTTTAAAGTAGGCCAGATTGTAAACTAATAAATAATGTCTATTTAAAATACTACCCCACCTCATGTAAAACTGTACTAGACTTAAAGATGTCCTAAGGGTAGTAACATGCTAGGTACTACTATGGAGAGACTATTAGTCTCCTAGTAATTAAAGCTGCACCTGATTTCCAGCCTATGTAAAAAAACAAACTCATGGTTTTTTTTCCAAGAGGGTAGTGTCAACTTTCAAAATACAATTTTCTTCTAACAGCGTGAAAGAAATGGCACAAATACTTTTGAGATGAAAAGATGTTAAGATGACTGAATGTTAATAAAGTTTAACTTTTGGATCTCTGCATGTTGATAACAGATGATTGCCTCAGCATTCACTTGGGAAATAACTTTCCATCATATCCTTGTTCATAAGATGGGTGGGAGCTTTCCCCGCCACTGCCCAATGGCTGTGGATAAAATTGCCAATACAGCCTCCATGTAACTCACTTGGGGTTGCTTATCATACTGCAGCTCTCTTGCTGAAGGAATTGTGAGTGTTTAAAGTTATCCTTTGACTCCTTCTGAAGAATGGTTGTGCACCTGGGGCCTGATCCAATAATCATTGACGTGAACAGAAACACCCGCACTGACTTTATAGAAGTTGGAGTGGTCACCTTACCGGGTGCCCTCTTAGAACTCTTTTCCTCTGCCCTACACCCCCGCTCAGGAACAGTGCCCTGGAATATCTGATGACCTCAAAATGCTCCACCATTAGCTGATAACTGGTTTACAGGAAAGAGTGACGCCCTTTGGGAGACCACCAGCAACACTTCCTGAAGCACTCTAGGTTTATCTCCAAGGCCAGCCATCCAAGGTAAAATACTGGACATTCCTTAACTTGGGATGTCCAAAGAGGGTTTTACCTGCATATTAGGCACATTTATAATTTTGTGCCTATTAAAATTTCCATTAAAGCTATAGAACAAATTAATTATGATATTGTGACTATATGGTTAGTCCAAAAATCTGTTTGTTCAGTTTGAAAGATGTTTTGTCAGCTTGCAGGCCTGCCAGTGCATACTGTAAATAAAACCAGTAAGAATATTTCAAAGCATGAATCAGAAATGTTGGTGTAAATAAGAATTGCTATGACTGAATGGAAACTTTCCAGAAGCCTTATGCAAAAGTACAGGGTTTATTTTCAATGCATATACAGGAGAACTTATTAAAAACGGGGCAGGGGGTGTCTCATAACTGTTCCTTGCCATTAGAAACAGCTAGATCCCTTAATAGAGAGAGACTATTAAAATAGTCTCTGTGAAAGTGTAGATTCTTATTGGGTAGTTCCTTGGCTATGCAGAGAGTTGATCATGACACACAATTCAGAATTTTACACTCAGATGACCTCAACCATCAGAAACAAAACTGTGGATCAAAATACTAAAAATGTTTGAATAACCAACATACTAGAACATATCTGCCCCTGGACATTTCCACTGCTTGCATCCGAAGAAGCGGGTATTCACCCACGAAAGCTTATGCTTCAATACCTCTGTTAGTCTATAAGGTGCCACAGGACCCTCTGTCGCTTCTACAGATCCAGACTAACACGGCTACCCCTCTGATACTTGACAACATACTAGAAGTCACCAGAAAGACTTTTGAAATCATGGGGTTTGGTTTTTTAAAATATTTTCACTGGCACCTTTCTTACCTCATTCTCCCACAGTTTCTCCCCCAGGCACTTCCTCCAGAGTACAAGAATGTCACATACGTGCAATTGTGCTTGTTATCATAGGATTGCCAGGCAGAGGATGCTGCAAAGCTTATTTTAGAGCAGTAGATAAATTTTCCAAGACTAACTGGGCATTAGACATATCCCTATTATATTGTTAAATCCATTATATTGTATATATTAAATCTGAGCCATCAACCTTCCCAGCATCCCTTTAGTCACTCCTATAACTCGCTGCCCCAGACAGCTGGCAAAACACTGTGCAACAACAAAGGGGGAATTTTAGCCCTGAATACCCAGCATAGACACTGACAATATCCAGCCAATCACAGACCCGGAGAAAGGGAAGCTCAAGTCCTGTTGCATTTTTACAGTACAGTTACTAATCTGGCATTTTTAATGTTTCAAATATTTAACACATAAAATGCAGTGCCTCAATAATGTTCTTAAGAAACTTGGGAAAATTCTTCAAAGACTCTAGCCATCTGATTTCACCCTATGGGAAGCCTGAAGCTACCAATCTCTTAGTTCAGTTTTACAATATGTTTTGCACCTCAAAAAATACAGTAAACAAAATCAGCCTTTCCTCCCAGTCTCCTCAATTTGAAATGGAGACAAATGTTTAAGGAAAGAGGACATCAGATCCCTGTTTGTTTGTTCTAATCAGTCACGACTGAAACATATCTGTAGCTAAAACTAAAAGTAGACCAAAAGACCTGTCATTGTTCAAATATAAAGAAGCTACTAAATTTAGGAGCAAACTAACAGTGATCAATTACTTTAAATATTTGAAATCATGGTGTGGTATTTGAAAGCTTATTGCACACTGTAAGAAAGACCTCTCACAACATAATGTCCCCAAAAGTCCCACTAGTTAGGAGCCTTTACTCTAGTACTAAAACAAGTAAACAGTTTTTAGAGGAACGAATTGGGGGATCAGGAAACCCTGATTTTTAATCTCAGTTCTGCCAATGATTTCCTCAAAGCTCGACAGTAAGTAATTTCTTTCCGTCTCCCCATCTGAAAAATGGCAATAATGCTGACACACCACACACAGCGTTCTGAATTACTTTATAGTTGTACAGAGCTTTGGAAACAAAAAGTGCTATTAATTACATTAGCTTCCTCAGACTCTAATTGGCTATGACTACACTAGACTAGAGAGTTTACAGCAGCGCAGCTGTAAGCTCTCTAATGTAGCCGCTCTAAGCCAACATACTCCAGCCCCCATAAGTGGGGGTAACTATGTCAGTGTGAGAAGCTCTCCAACCAGTACATAGTACTGTCCACACCAGCGCTTACATCGGTGTGACTTATGTCGCTCAGGAAGGTAACTTTTTCACACCATTGGGCGACGTAAATTATACCGACGTAAGTGGTAGTGTAGACATAACCTAAAAGGAGAGGCAGCGTTAGTTTTGACAGCAACACAACATGTATGGAAACCAGTACGGTGCTAGTACTTTCAGAAGCCTAATTTAAGCAAACTCACTCACCTTAGTCTAGATATCTACAGCTTCATGACGACAGCATATGTCCTCCACCTTTGTACTCACTATACGTTTTAAGCAATCTTGTTTCCTGAAACTTGAATCTTATTAGCTGTTTGCCCAATTTCTGAGATACGAATCAGCAGTAAATAAATCAGACCAGTTATTTATAAGTCTAGCTACGTCAGAGCAAATACTTTGATGATGCAGGATAAAAGACAAGGAAGGAAGTATAAAATAAAAGTAAACAAACTAAACTGTAAATTATGCAAAATCATGGTCCTGATCTATAGTCATGGCTAAAGAAAAAACATTGCATTACAAGTAGAAAAATTCCCAAGTTACGAAAGAATGGTTACTTCGGCTACGTCTACACTAGAGACACCTTACCGTGGCACAGCTGTACCAATGCAGTAGCGCTGCTGTAAGATCTCTTGTGTAGCCACTATATGCAAATGGGAGACAGCTCTCCTGTCAGCATAATTAAACCACCGCTAATGAGTGGCGGTAGCTACGTTAGCTGGAAAAACTCTCCTGCCAACATAGCACTGTGTACACTGCCATTTATGCTGCTCAGGGGGTGGAATATTCACACCCTTGGGCAACATACATTTTACCAACATAACTGGTAGTGTAGACATGGTCTTAGAAAGGTACACTGCAGTATATTAAAACCTCCACACTATAATGTGTCATTCAGTAACTCCAATAGACCCAGCTGAGATCCTGACCCCGTTGTGCTAGACACTACATATACAAAAGAGTCCCTGCCCCAAAGAGTTAAAATTTGAATACACAAGACAGACAAAGCAAGGGAGAAAGAATATAATTCCCATTTCGCTGATTGAGACCTGGGGCACAGAAAGATTAAAGAGGCTTGCCCAAATTCACACAGTAAGCAATAGTACAATTCCATTGCAAAGCTTTGTCTTTAAAATATACTATACTTTATAGCACTTTTGTTATGGGTACCACAAATCCTCCCCCACCTTTTATCAGTTACCATCATTCAATTGTGACCCCCTACAAGTTTTCAACAGTGTATATGTAAAACAAGATTACTGAAGAATTTTAGCTGAGTGGGAAAGGAGAAAACAAGGAAAGGAAGTGTTTTACAGGTTCATTTTGTGTGGTCTTTTCATACACCCCAATCCTTCAGTCCTTACTGCATGGGCAAGATATATGGAGCAAGGCCAATATCCCTACTTAACAAGCAATAGCATTTTGCATTAGTCAAATTAATGTCATCATGATTTACACAGAAGTGTAATAAAATTGTTGAAATATTCCAATTCCGATTACTTTTAAAAGAAAGGGTCTAATTGGATCATCTGTGCTCATTTGAGGTCCTGCATTGTATGTTCGTCAAAATATTGACATTTCATTTTTATCAGGGAATTATTACCAAATGCTTCTGTTACAGTGCCTGAATGCATTCTGAAATAAATCTTTCCTGAACCCCCTCTTCAGGCCTTCAAACAACCCCTCAACCTCTCCAGGCTCATCAGAAGCAAGCTTTCCACAGAGCAGGACACCAGCTCAAAGCAGTGCCATACCCTACCAGAAAAACAGATGCAAAGCCTGCAGACATATCTCCACTGCTACAATGATCAATACTCCCTATACCACACCTTTCAAAATCCAGGGGTCGGACACATGCCTATCACAAGATGTGGTGCACCTCATCCAGTGCAGTAAATGCCCCAATAGCAACTATGTGGGTGAAAACAAAACCACCACTATGCTCTCCAAAAACTATACAAGACAAAAACACCACATCACCTGCAACTGAACACTTTTCACAAAGCGATCTATCTATATCTGACCCATCAGAACTCATTCTAAAAGGAAATCTGCACAACACTTTCAAAAGACGAGCCTGGGAGCTTAAATTCATAACTTTGCTAGACACTAAAAATCATGGACTGAACAGACACTGGATTTATGGCTTATTACGACAATCTGAAACCCACTAACAACCCTCCCCTCAGATGCTTTCCTCTCCCCTTTTCTCCCTGTGACTGGCGGGGTGTTAATGGGCCACTTCATCTTAAATGGTCCCTTGAAATGTGTGTTAACTACTTATGCTAAACAATCTGTTCCATCTGGTATTTAGCTGTGACCCTCTGAATTCATTTCCCAGACCTGAAGAAGAGCTCTGTGTAAGCTTGAAAGCTTGTCTCTCTCACCAACAGAAGTTGGTCTGATAAAAGATTTAAAAATGTTATTAAGATAATGTTAAAAATAAAAACAGTACAGAGTTTAAGCATTACCTCACCCACCTAGTTTCTCTGAACACATCAGACAGTTTAGCATTCCGGGTGGAATTCACCCCTGTGCAAAGGGGCGGACGGTGATCTGTGTACCACTGGAGTCCCACTTAACCCTCAAAACAGGGCTTTGTTGACATATGGGCCTTGAGCTGGTCCTCTGCACAGGGAGAATTCCATGCAATTAAGCCTCATCCACAAGAAACAAGATACTGTGAAAAAGACCATTCAAGTGTCAAGTAGAGCTGGGAATTTTTTGACAACACTTGGAAAATGCTGATTTGTTGAACCCAAAGCTTTTTTTGCAGGAAAGGGTGGGCTTCAACAAATTGTTCAACTTGAAAAAGGTTTAGAAATTAAAAAAAAAATCAAAATGAATTGTTTTGATAAAGTGAAGAATTCCAGTCTTCCATTTTGAAACAACTTTAAAAAAAATAGTTAAGGTAAAGCAAGAAGAAAAAAAAATTAAAAATTGTCAAAATCAAAATGAAATGTTTTGATAAACACAAACCAAATTATTTTTTTTGGGGGGAGGGGGGAAATGGAGGGATTTTCAAGTCACAAAAATGTTCATTAAGTTTTTGCCCTGATTCAGCACAAAGAATTTCAGAGTCAACAACTTTTGCAGGATAGGAAAACTATTTCCCACCCAGGTCTAGTATCTGAATAGAAGACGCACCCCATTGATAAAACGTAAATGCTCCTGTGTTCCTTGATTGTTCCAGACCAGAGTATTTTCTGGGACATAATTAGACTGCTGAACTATTCTGCATCATGGTACTTAAAAGGTTTAAAGAAAAACAGAAATGGTTCTATTTATATTGCACATGTACATTACCAGAACCCTGCCCCCTCCAACTAAGTGCCACAGGGAGGAACCAGAGAACCATATGGCAGTAGCAAAGTCCAGTTAAACATCCACTTTAAGCAAAAAAGCAACCCACCACACACATCATCCAGTGTTCATGCCAGAAGTACTTGTCATTTACTAGCGCATATTTTAGGAGCAGAAAAATAGACTAAATCCAAATAAATGTGCTCTGCTCTATTTACGATTAGTTATGCCACTACAGGTGTCTAATTACTTACCTTGATCCTGCAACTTGCTCTGCACATACAGACCCCTGCATCTATGTGACTTTACTGTAACGGTGCATGGGAGTAGGGGCTCATCCACGAACATCAGCTTGAAGGATTGGGACCTTAAAGATGGTGGGCACCTCCAAAAAGTTACCTTGGCCAATACCCTAACCTGGTATTTAAAGTTGGTGGGGGCTTTCCTGGTAGCACTACTGTACTTCATTTGATCCATATTAAATAGTTTAAAATTATACTGACACACAGGAAAGACAAAAGTATCAAGTTAAATTTCTCAGCCTGTGT
The DNA here is from genome assembly GCA_033296515.1 of Macrochelys suwanniensis. Taxonomy (NCBI): domain Eukaryota; kingdom Metazoa; phylum Chordata; order Testudines; family Chelydridae; genus Macrochelys; species Macrochelys suwanniensis. The sequence continues at coordinate 154,910,655 of CM065775.1, read as the reverse complement.
TTACTTTAGTCAAGCCTTAATTTGTATTTCTCAGCTTTTATTTGTTTTAGCCCAATCTAATTTGAATGTATTATGTTTTTCCTATGATTGTGTCCCATACACATTTGTATAACATGAATGATTATAGCAAATTCCCTATCTTCATTCATCTACCTCTACAGCATCATTTATTTTGTGGTGCTCATCTGAAGTAACAAACCACTGAAATCAAAATTTAAAGTTGCTCCCGCCTCGGAGTTTCCCCAGTTGTGCTGGTGTGTCCTCTAGGTCTTTTAGAATATAAGCTTGTCATTTCATGCTTTCTACAGAGCCAGTGACATTGTTAGCGCTTAATAAATAAGAGATATTGAAAACTGGATATTTAAAGGAATTAAGTCAGAATATACTTGTCTCTCTTTGGTCTACTGCTGAAAAACCCTGGGGTGAATCCAGGACCTATTAAGGTCAATGAAAGTTCCACTATTGACTTCAAAGGAGTCAAAAATTTCACCCTTAGAATCCATTTTTAAATTGGGCTGGGGGGGGGGGGGAGAAGAGATAGTCTGGGGGTGGGGAGAGTTACTTTATATGAATTTAATTGAAAATGCATGCAATGTGTACCTAGCAATGGGGTCTTTTGTAAGGATATATAAAAATATGTTGATATTGCTATTGAATTATAAGAGTACAGGACTAGTCAAGAATTCTGAGCTATTCTCAGCTCAGACAGCCATTCAGTGTGACCTTGGACAAATTGCTCAATCTCTCAGTGCCCCTCCCCCACAACTGAGGAAGGTGGATGATATTTACTCAGCAGGTATTAGGAGGTTTAATTTAGTGTTTGTAGAGCAATCGTGACCTTTTTTCCCAGAGATATCAAAGTACTCTATTATTCCATCCACAGTCTTCACTCACACTTTCCCATTCCTCTTGTCTACTGTGGGGCAAAGGATGGAAAAACGTATTTATCCACAGTTGTGTATTGTGCCCAAAGACCACTGTGGTACCCAAGAGATGTGTGTGGTGGGCAAAGGCATACAGTGGTGGGTGGCTAAGCAATTTAGGCTCTAATGCATCAATCCTTACTCATTTGAGTCACACTTGCTAGTAGCCCCACTGAAACCAATGAGCTACTCACATGTGTAAAGACTATTTACACAATTTCATAAATTAGATGTTCCTCTGAAATAATTACAGTATAAGGAAGTGTCTTTTTTGCCTTTAGGACATCATATCTACCAATGACACTACTATTATATACATTTATTATATACAATGACCAGGATGCACATTACTGTTTTGCACTACATAATGCCTTCCATTCAAGGACCGCAAAGTGTTTTGCCAAGTAAAGCCTCACAATACCCCTGTAAGGAAAATATCCCTTATCCCCATTTTACCAATGGGGAAACTGAGGCGTGGAGCAGCTACATGAATTGCTCAAGAGCAGATAGCAAGTTTGTTGCAAAGTTCAAGAGTTCCTAGCACCCAGTTCTATGTTCTCATATCTGTATTCCCCGAGAACATCAAGATGAGCCTAAAGCTGCCAAATTTCAAACAGCTAAGACAAGGCAGGTAACAACTCTCTCATTTCCTTTGTGCTTAGATGATACTAGAAACAAAAGCCATCCCATCCCATCGTCTGATTACATCTCTTTTTTTAGACACCTGCCTAGCATGAAGGATGGGTTATTTATGAAGCACCAGCTGTCATATAATGGGGGACTAGACGAGGCATCAAACGATCCCTTTGGAAAGGCAACATTTGCTGTTCCACAAACTCCCAGCCTGGGCTCCTGAATGGTTACCCGACGCCGTGCATATGGAAAGGGTTATTTTTCAGCAATATCTAACCACCCACTAACTACATTCCCTGCTGATTTCCCACCCACGATCCCAGCTTGCTGTGACGCTCGCTACACCTGTACGCAATGCCACGGCTGGGATCTCGGCACTGGCAAAAGCCGCCGGGGCCACCCGAGGCGCTGCCTTCGGCCCGGCCAATAAGTTGAAAGCGAGTTTCCCAGGCCAGCTGCCCAGTCCCAAGGACACACCCGAGCCGCCGCTGGCCCCCGTCACACGCCCCCCTCCCCCTGGAGCCACCGCAACCCACTCACCGGTCCCTGCGGAGCGGCGCCGCTGCTGGGCTAGCCGTGGAGTTTGCCCCGCTGCTGGTGCTGCTCCCCTGGAGCCGGGACTGCGCCCCTCGCCCTGCCCCGAGCCAGCCGCGCCGGGGAGGAGCCTGGCGGGGGAGAGGGAGCGGCTGGCAAAGGGGCAGGTGGCGGCTTGGTGCGAGTCACTGCCCCCCCTCCCCCGCGCCTGGGGGCGGACAGGAGCTCTCTGGGCCCCCCCGGGCGGGCGGGATTCCCGGCTCGGGGAGGGGGCCGGAGACAGGGAGCCCAGGGGCTGCAGCCCGCCAGGCGACCGGCACCAGTCAGCTCATCCCCGCGGCGCAAACCCCAGACAGCCGCTCCCTGGGGGCTGCCCCAGCCGGATCTCCCGCCAAGGGCAGCTGCTGCCGGGGGGCGTTAAGGCCGCTGGTGTGCAATACGCGCCCGGCCCCCTGCTCCGGGGTGGGGAGGGTCTGGAGGCGAGATCGCTCAATGGGGGATAGCAAGGCGCCCTGACGGCTGAGGCTAAATGCGGGTTTGGGTGCGATTAAAGAAACACACCTGGCCTTGTGGCTCCTTCTCGCTTTCCCCGGGCTGTGCAGGTGTTTCTGTGTCCGCTTTTGGAGCCACCCAGCTCCCGGTACCGCCGCGCTGCACAGCTGATTTAAATCCTGGTGCCGGGTGTAACCCTCTGCAGGCAAGTGGGAGCTCAGGGTTTCCTCTCCGAAAAGGCAGGCGAGGGTTCAGCTGGAGGAGCGGCTGCGATCATCCCTGCCGGGTGCAGCAGGTGGTCCTACACCCTGTGACTTGGGTCCTCTCCTAGCTAGAAACCACGTGTAGCTACTTCTTCCTCTCCCGGGCGGTTTGCAAAGCGCACTGGTCCCAAGAGAGACCAGCCCCTTCCTGACACCTCACCTTCTCCGCCCTTTGCTTGTAATGGGCTGCCTTTTGCATTTGGAAAGGACAAAGAATGATCGTTAATAGGCTCGCCTCACACCTGAGCAGGATAGAGAGGAAGGGTACTCCTTGTTTAGCTGTCTTCCTTAAAGTTCAGTAATTTACCTGCCCCAGGAAATGTATTTGTCTCTACTTCCTCTACACGTTATTCTGTAATTTGCATTAGCATATGTTAAGTGCATTACAACACGCTATTTGCCACCTCCCGCAGCCCCGGGGCCTTCGTTTGACTTCCCCGCCCTTCCAAGAATTTCGTAAATAGGTCATTGAGTTCGCGACTTTGAAAACATGTGCTAAACCCTTTTAAATTAGAGCCCAAAAGGCCTCTATTAGATGTGGGTGCTATCTGTATTGAAAACTATACTGTAAATAACCTCCCAGAAATAAGTTACATTACAAATAAGACACTTTACATCATATTACTAATAAGACTCTTAAGTACTTCGTTTTTTATTATTTGGGGTGTATGAGGTTTTTTGTTTTTTTTAAGTCTGGACATCTCTCCTTGCTGTTAAGTCGTTTTAAAAAATAGCAGCCCCTTATCCAGGGAGAGAGAGGAATTTCGCAGACCTCCAAGTTGAAAAGTTTGGTTTCTCTTCCTGCTATTTACAGCATATAGAAGCCAGCGCACTGTTAATTGTCAAACAAAAGAATGACAAAGGGACATTTCCCACTTTCCTTGAAATGGCTGGCTGTTTTGGGTACATAAAGAATGCAAGATGAACCCTAAAATTATGACAGGCAGCACCTGTCTATTTAAAGGGGCACATTTATTTTGCCCCAATTGTATAAAAATATGTCTGAATGTGACAGGAGTGTTGTTGTGTCTTGAAATCTTAGGTTCAGAATGATCCTTGCACCCATATAGATCCCAAATAGAGACCATATGGGTCCACACAGACGTTGGCCAATGTGGATCCAGTTAGAGGATTTGGGCCTTAAATTTCATCTTAAAGAACATATATGATCAGTCTATACCTAGAGCCAAAATGTCTTTCCCTCCCCCTTTCTGATTCCTCTAGAATCCTAGTTCTGTGACATGTTCCCTTTCCCCCAACACTTTGGATGGCCCTGCACAGGCAGCCTATGGATTTGGAGTGGGATGGCTGCTCATGATGGCATTCTGCATATTGACAATATCTTCTTGTTCCTTTTCCTCTCCCAAAGAAACTGCAAAGCAAACTGACACGTGTTAAAGGTGACCTGTAAAATGGGATTTTGTCCTTTTTGTGTTCTTTATGATGTATAAAGAAGGCCTGATAGTTTGTATTTTAAAAAAAATGTTTTTTCTACATTTAGAAATTCAATTCTTCTTTACCCTGCTTGTCTCCAAAACTTTATGGGGCCACGTGCCCTTACATTGTCATTGTGTCCAGTTATAAGGTTAATCACATTATTTTTAAAAAAGAGAGAAATTTGGAAATCACCAGGTGTATTCTAATAATTGTCCCAAACAAAATTTTGGAAATGGGTAGGTGTATTCTAATAACTGTACCTAAATGTATTTCTTTTGAACATAAAAAGAGGTGTTAGTTCTCAGTCTGGGCTTGCCCAAACAGTTTACTTGACAACTACAGGTTGTTGTAGTTGGTGGTGTAAGATACACAGATATAAAACATAAGGGTATGTGTGTAAATATGTATCGTGCATCTGTACAGGTGTTTCCAAAGTCCAACCACCTTAGGGGGCAGAACTTACAGGTGAAGGGGCAGCATAAAAGCAAGAATGCCGTGTGTTGTCTGACCTGTCCAGGAACGACATATTTTTGACAGAACAGCTCTAAACATTTTAACTGGTGTCCATGTTGCTTTGTGAATGAACAAGTAATGGACCAGATCCTCAGCTGGAGTGACTCAATGCAGTTCTCCTGAAATTAGTGGAGCTCCATCGATTTACATCACTTGAGGATCTGAGCCAGTGAGTGATGTGGACATATTCTTTGAGGTTTTCAAGAAAAATGTAATATTCCTAGTAACAGTCAATTTGTCAGATATCTAGAATTGGGGGAATGTGTCCAAATCAAATAATATGTTGCTATCCCTTTTGACCCAAGCAGCTGGTAGAAGTTCAGGGCCTTGAGGGCTGTTCCAGTTGGGAGGAGAAATTGAGGCTGAAGACTGGTACCTTTGATGAAATCTTGTTTATTTACAAGAAATGTACAAAATCGTGTTTTCCCAAATGCAGGAGCCAGGAACCAAAAAGAAGGAGCCAGTTCCTTTGTTTGCTGACCAAGGCAGTCTTTCCAGCCAACACTATGTACCCAAAAAGCTTTTTCTCTTCACTTTATCTCAGGGTTCCATTTCTGTGCTTCCAGGCTGTGTCCACTTGGCATTCTCTCTCTCTCTCTCTCTCTCCGCTCTGTTTCTCCTTGTGTGCTGTATCTATCCCTCACAAACAGACCAAACCCCTTGGGGTGGAGGGGATAGCTCAGTGGTTTGAGCATTGGCCTGCTAAACCCAGGGTTGTGAGTTCAATCCTTGAGGGGGCCATTTGGGGATCTGGGGCAAAAATTGGGGATTGGTCCTGCTTTGAGCAGGGGGTTGGACTAGATGACCTACTAAGGTCCCTTCCAACCCTGGTATTCTATGATTCTATGACACATGAGTGAGCATCTACTCAGCTTTTCCATGTGCCTGTGTTTTGGAATGCTACTGCTACTGTTTCAACCACCTGATTACAATCACATCCTGAGTGGAAAGTGGTGACCATACCTGACCCATAGCAACAGTAACTATCCCAGACTGTCCCTCTCATTTATATAGGTGAAATCTAAATTATCAGCATCACATTTAGTCTCCATTATTTACAAATATACAGGCCAGTATTTTCAAACATGTATACCAAATATTAGGTATTTAAATTCATACTTAGGCATATAAACAAATGGCCTGATTTTTCAGAGGTGCCCAGTACAGGCCATCATCCTACTATGTCTTACACTCCTCTGTTTCATGCCTTTTTTGTGACATACTCTTTGCATGCGCATTACATTCATTTTACATGTCCATTGATCATCAAAGCAATGCAGGTTACATTATCTTAATACCTACGTCCACTCACTTCATTTGCTAATCAACTTGCAGCCAACTTGTAACTTACTCAGTAGTGTAGCCGGGGGGGGGGGAAGCGGCCGCTTCCACTGTGAGGAAAAGCGGCGCCGCCCGAGCCCGGCTGCGGGAGCCGGGCTTGGGGGGTGCTTTAAAGGGCCAGCGGCTCCCCGCAGCGGCAGGAGCCGCCGGCCTTTTAAAGCACACACCCACCCCAGCCTAGCTCCGGCAGCTGGGCTGGGGGGCGGGCTTTAAAAGGCCGGCGGCTCCTGCCACTGCGGGGAGCCGCTGGCCCTTTAAAGCACCCCCCCAGCCTAGCTCCGGCAGCGGGGCTGGGGTGGGTGCTTTAAAAGGCCGGCGGCTCCTGCCGCTGCGGGGAGCCGCTGGCCCTTTAAAGCGCCCCCCCCCCCCCAGCCCCGCTGCCGCAGCTGGGCTGCAGGGGGGAACTTTAAAAGGCCCGGGGGCTCCGCAGCGGCTGGAGCCCCGGGCCCTTTAAAGCGCCGCCACGTGAGTACAGGGGGAGTGGGGAGGCGCCTTTTTATAGCGTCGCTGCTCCCCCTGTGCTCTAAACCTGGCTACGCCACTGAACTTACTCCACTGTTTACATCACTGCTGAATTTTGCACACATGTTTAACAGAGTCTAGGTTAAGACTCAAGAGAGCCTGAGGTAAAGCCTTCTCAATAGCAGGCCCCAGGCTCCCAAGTACTGCTTCAAAGAAAATCAGGAAGACTCTAACTTTGCCATTTTCAGGTCATGCCACAAGACCCACTTTTTTTGCCATAGCTTTTCCTTAAGAACTAGAATTGAAGTAAACCAAAGGGCATTCTCAAAAGTAAAGCCCACAGCTCTACCAAAGAGTAGGATGGAGAACTTAGAGGCTTTCAATTTTCAGAGGCAAAGAATACCACAGGGTGGTAGGGGTGAAACTCCTCTCACCCTGCCCTGGAGGAACAATACTGTCAGGAGTTGTCATAAGCAACCTTTCCTTTTCTCTATGTGCATACCACTAAGGCTGCCACGGTGAGCAGCTTATCTATTATCTAAAACTAGAAAAACGAGACCGAATAAAAATTCAAGCAATGTCCTTGGTTTACATCCATTGAAATTCAGCGTACATTCAATGTTCATTGTTGTAACTGAGAACAGAACAAAGCCTGCAACCTTAATCAAAATATTAGTGTTTATTATAAAGAAAACAAACATTGAACAACTTGTATGTATTGTATTTGGGGCCATTTTCACTGATACGTTCTGGCTGCTCTGTGCTACTCCAGTAAGGCAAAGCAGCCATAAATCCAGCATAATTGGTCAATTATGGCTACTTTTGCGTCAGAGTGGCTTGATACAACTGGAATGCACCAGTAAATCTGACCTCCGATGTAGAGTCAGTGCACATTTGAATGTTATTTGAAAAGTGAATTTTTAAAATGTGTCTTAAATAAAATAAATAAATTGGAATTTTAATTGAATTAATCTCAATCAAAACAGCAATATTGTCAGTTCTAATTAATTACTATGGGAGCAAATTCACTGGCATCAGTGATACATACTCAGACAAATATTCTGAAAAGCTAAATAAAATTAAACCCACTAAAATGAAAACTACCAACTCCTGAATAAGGATAACTTCTGACAAGTGGAAACTAGGAGTCAAATTCCGGCACCAGCATAGTCAGTGGCAACACTCTTACTGATTTCAATGGAATCAAAATATCATTCTAGATGCTTGAAGCTTGTGTAGGGAGACATTTAGAACTTGTAAAGAGATCAAATGCCAATCCAGAAATAATGGACTCTTGGAATTCCATTGATAATTTCTCTACTGAAGAAAGAAGACGTATGGACCAATTGTCCTTCTGGATCATTTTTTCATCAAGTGTTCTCCAAAGTATGGTTAGTGCCAGACATTTTAACTACTGTATTATTTTACTGAGCACCTGCATGTGATAACCAGAGATGATTACACAAATGCAAGAAGCCTGGGGAACAAGCAGGGAGAACTGGAAGTCCTGGCACAGTCAAGGAATTATGATGTAATTGGAATAACAGAGACTTGGTGGGATAACTCTCATGATTGGAGTACTGTCATGGATGGATATAAACTGTTCAGGAAGGATAGGCAGGGCAGAAAAGGTGGGGGAGTTGCGTTGTATGTAAGAGAGCAGTATGACTGCTCAAAGCTCCAGTATGAAACTGCAGAAAAACCTGAGAGTCTCTGGATTAAATTTAGAAGTGTGAGCAACAAGGGTAATGTCGTGGTGGGAGTCTGCTACAGACCACCAGACCAGGGGGATGAGGTGGACGAGGCTTTCTTCCAGCAACTAACAGAATTTGCTAGATCACAGGCCCTGGTTCTCATGGGTGACTTTAATCACCCCAATATCTGCTGGGAGAGCAATACAGCGGTGCACAGACAATCCAGGAAGTTTTTGGAAAGTGTAGGGGACAATTTCCTGGTGCAAGTGCTGGAGGAACCAACTAGGGGAAAAGCTCTTCTTGACCTGCTGCTCACAAACAGGGAAGAAATAGCAGAGGAAGCAATAGTGGAGGCAGAACCTGGGAGGCAGAACCTGGGAGGCAGTGACCATGAGATGGTAGAGTTCAGGATCCTGACACAAGGAAGAAAGGAGAGCAGTAGAACAGAGACCCTGGACTTCAGAAAAGCAGACATTGACTCCCTCAGGGAACTGATGGGCAAGGTCCCCTGGGAGAACAACATGAGGGGGAAAGGAGTTGAGGAAAGCTGGCTGTATTTTAAAGAATCCTTATTGAGGTTGCAGGAACAAACCATCCCGATGTGTAGAAAGAAAAGTAAATATGGCAGGCGACCAGCTTGGCTTAACAGTGAAATCCTTGCTCGTCTTAAACACAAAAAAGCAGCTTACAAGAAGTGGAAGATTAGACAAATGACTAGGGAGGAGTATAAAAATATTGTTCAGGCATGCAGGAGTGAAATTAGGAAGGCCAAATCACACTTGGAGTTGCAGCTAGCCGGAGATGTTAGGAGTAACAAGAAGGGTTTCTTCAGGTATGTGAGCAACAAGAAGGAAGTCAAGGAAAGTGTGGGCCCCTTGCTGAATGAGGGACGGAACCTAGTGACAGACGATGTGGAGAAAGCTAGTGTACTCAATGCTTTTTTTGCCTCTGTCTTCACAGACAAGGTCAGCTCCCAGGCAGCTGCACTCCGCACGGTATGGGAAGGAGGTGACCAGCCCTCTGTGGAGATAGAAGTAGTTCGGGACTATTTAGAAAAGCTGGACGAGCACAAGTCCATGGGGCCGGATGCACTGCATCTGAGGGTGCTAAAGGAGTTGGCCGATGTGATTGCAGAGCCATTGGCCATTATCTTTGACAAATCATGGCAATCACGGGAGGTCCCGGATGACTGGGAAAAAGCTAATATAGTGCCAATCTTTAAAAAAGGGAAGAAGGAAGATCCGGGGAACTACAGGCCAGTCAGTCTCACCTCAGTCCCTGGAAAAATCATGGAACAGGTCCTCAAGGAATCAATTCTGAACTACTTAAAGGAGGGGAAAGTGATCAGGAACAGTCAGCATGGATTCACCAAGGGCAAGTCATGCCTGACTAACCTAATTGCCTTCTATGATGAGATAACTGGCTCTGTGGATGAGGGGAAAGCAGTGAATGTGCTATTTCTTGACTTTAGCAAAGCTTTTGATACAGTCTCCCACAGTGTTCTTGCCAGCAAGTTAAAGAAGTATGGGCTGGATGAATGGACGGTAAGGTGGACAGAAAACTGGCTGGATGGTCATGCTCAACGGGTAGTGATCAATGGTTCCATGTCTAGCTGGCAGCCGGTATCAAGTGGAGTGCCCCAAGGGTCAGTGCTGGGGCCGGTTTTGTTCAATATCTTCATTAACGATCTGGAGGATGGCGTGGACTGCACCCTTAGCAAGTTTGCAGATGACACTAAACTGGGAGGAGTGGTTGATACGCTGGAGGGTAGGGATAGGATACAGAGGGACCTAGACAAATTAGAGGATTGGGCCAAAAGAAATATGATGAGGTTCAACAAGGACAAGTGCAGAGTCCTGCACTTAGGACGGAAGAATCGCATGCACTGCTATAGACTAGGGACCGAATGGCTGGGCAGCGGTTCTGCAGAAAAGGACCTAGGGGTTACAGTAGACAAAAAGCTGAATATGAGTCAACGGTGTGCCCTTGTTGCCAAGAAGGCTAACGGCATTTTGGGCTGTATAAGTAGGGGCATTTCCAGCAGATCGAGGGACGTGATTATTCCCCTCTATTCGGCACTGGTGAGGCCTCATTTGGAGTACTGTGTCCAGTTTTGGGCCCCACACTACAAGAAGGATGTGGATAAATTGGAAAGAGTCCAGCGGAGGGCAACAAAAATGATTAGGGGGCTGGAGCACATGACTTATGAGGAGAGGCTGAGGGAACTGGGATTGTTTAGCCTGCAGAAGAGAAGAATGAGGGGGGATTTGATAGCTGCTTTCAACTACCTGAAAGGGGGTTCCAAAGAGGATGGATCTAGACTGTTCTCAGTGGTAGAAGATGACAGAACAAGGAGTAATGGTCTCACGTTGCAGAGGGAGAGGTTTAGGTTGGATATTAGGAAAAACTTTTTCACTAGTAGGGTGGTGAAGCACTGGAATGGGTTACCTAGGGAGGTGGTGGAATCTCCTCCCTTAGAGGTTTTTAAGGTCAGGCTTGACAAAGCCCTGGCTGGGACGATTTAGTTGGGGTTGGTCCTCCTTTGAGCAGGGGGTTGGACTAGATGATCTCCTGAGGTCCCTTCCAACCCTGAGATTCTATGATTCTATGATTTGTGGCAGGAAAGCATGGTCTTCTGCTAAAACATGACAGGAAGCTGTGGTTTTTCCCCCCTGTTCTGTTAAAGACTTGCTGCATGATTTGGAGCAACTCTCTTCTCTGTGCATCAGTCTCCCCCTCATAAATGGGGGTTAATAATACCTGCCTACAGAATTATTGTGATACTTAATTTATAGAATTATAGATTATAATGCCAGCAGGGACCACCAGATCCCATACTCTGACCTTGTGTATATCACAGGTCACCAAGACACCCAGCACCTATACACTAAACCCAACAACTGAAATTAGTCCAAAATATTACTACCCTCAGAGACAAAGTATTAAAATTAATATTTGTAAAGATCTTAGAGATTCTTGAATGGAATATGCTACTGAAGTGCAAAGTAGTTTCATATTTTAGTATCTACTGTGTGATAAACTCAGGACAGACAGCTGCAAGGGGGGTGGTAGGTCCCAGAAGCTTAAAAGGCCTTCCTCCCTATCAACTGAGGAGGGGTAACTACAGGTCAATCAGGTTCAGCTGAGAAGGGGTTACCAGAGAATCAATTAGGATCAGCTGAGAGGGAGTTACCTAAAATCAATTAGGATCAGCTGATTCCAACTAAGGGCTGCCTGAGATCTTTTTAAACTTTCCCCTGTTGGGCGAAGAGTGGGGAAGAGAGAGAGAAGGAGTCAAGCTGCTAGTAGGCTAGGAGCAGCAAGACAGTGAGCCTCACCAGGAGGGGAGGCTGCATTCCCTCCCATAAGGGAAGAAAAACAAGCCCAAAAGATGGGCTGAGAGAAGGAATGGACTGCCCCTGTGCATCCTAGAATGACTGTTTTACCCAAGCCCATTTCACCAAAGCTAAAAACAGCTGAGGCTGGTGAGACCGAGAAGGTACCTTGCCACAACTGTTATCATTCAAGCTCTTATGTCCCCTGTCTACGGCAGTTACAACAGTTCATTTATCAAGAATCAGACTTTGTTTTAATTCCAAGATAAACTATATAGCTTAAGTCAGAAAACTGTAAATCATTAATTACTTGTTGCAGCCAAAATACTGATATAGACCATTAGGTAAATCCAGACATACGATAAGGAATTCATATCTGAAAATCAAACAGTTACAGCTTTGCACAAAACTAAACAAGCAAAAGTTAACTCAAAATTGAATTTAATTCAATACAATGTTCCTAGGTTAAGTGGTGTTGACATAGTCAAAGCATGAGATCAAGTTCCTGGTACTGCAAAAATAATTTTAAGAGAGGACTCTTGAAATTCCTTAACATGCTTTAGTGAAATTGCACACTGACTTAAATGCAATGATATATCAATGATATACCTGAGATACATCGATGACATTTTCATCCTTTGGACAGATGGCCTAAATTTCCTCATAGATTTCCACCATAGCTTCTTAATAACCACTGCCCATCCATCAAACTCCCCCTAGAACACTCCCACACCAGCATCAGTTTCCTGGACACCATGATCAGCTTCATCAATGGAACCCTACATACAACTATATACAAGAAACCAAGGGATCACCATATCTACCTTCACAGATCCAGTAACTACCCCAAACACACCAAGACACCTATCTACAGCCAGGAGCTCAGATACTACAAACGATGCACTGAGGAGAAAGTCTGGGGTATGCACCTTAACACACTTAAGACCTCCTGCAACAAACAAGGACACTCCGACAGAGAAGTAGGTCACATCATGGAACGGGCCACCCAAATACCCCAAAAGAACATGCTTCAATACAGGAAAAAAATCCCTCTGACTGCACACCCCTAGTTGTCCCCTACCATCCAACACTGGAACATATATGAGGTATTAAACAATTATAACCCATCCTCAATGGGGACCACATCCTGAAAGAAATCTTTCCTGAACCCCCTCTTCTGGCCTTCAGATAACAAACTTTACCAAGCTCATAATCAAAAGCAAGTTCCCCACAGACCAGGACACACCAACTCAAAGCGCTACCACACCCCACCACAACAACAGATTCAAAACCTGCAGCATATCTCTACTGCTACAATGATCAACACCCCCCACAAAACACCTTTCAACATCCATGGGTCCTAAACCTGCATATCACAACATGTGGTGCACCTCATCCAGTGCACTAAATGTCCTAATAACAACTATTTGTGTGAAACCAGACAATTGCTGTGTTCTCAAATGAACTCACACAGGAAAATGGTAAAAAAACAACAACATGCCATCAGTGGGCAAACACCTTTCACAAAACCATCTCTCTATATCGGACCTATCAGTCCTGGTCCTCGAAGGAAACCGGTACACTTTCAGAAGACGAGCCTGAGAACTTAAATTCATAACTTTGCTAGACACTAAAAATCATGGATTTAAAGGCACAGGATTTATGGCAAATTACAACAATCAACAAACTAGCCCTCTTATGTCCTACAACTGGAAAGGTGATAATTGCCCACTTCACCTTGAATGATCTCTTACAGCATATTAACTCCTTATCTAACCATCTGTTCCTTTGTAAGACCTGAAGAAGAGCTCTGTGCAAGATCAAAACCTTGTCTCTCTCACCAACAGAAGTTGGTCCAATGAAAGATATTACATCACCCACCTTGTCTCTTTAAAACAGTGTTTCCCAAAGTGTGGTACGCGTACCCCTGGTGGTACATGAAAGGCTTTCAAGGAGTACACGGCAGAATTTTTTATTTTACTTTATCATAATGGGACCCCCAGCCGGCAGCGGGCTGAGCGGGGCCGGCAGACAGAACCCCAGACCCGCGGCGGACTGAGTGGCTCAGCCCGCTGCCGGTCTGGGGTTCTGTCCGCTGGCTCCTGCCAGCCGGGGTCCCAGCCACTGGCCTCACTCAGCCTGCTGCCGGCCGGGGATCCCGTTCACCCAGGCCGGCAGCGGGCTGATCGGGGCCGGCAGACAGAACCTCAGACCTGCTGCCGGTCTGAGCGGCTCAGACCGGCAGCTCCTGCCAGCTGGTGTCCCGGCTGCCGTCCCCGCTCAGCCCGCTGCTGGCCTGGGGTTCCGTTCACCCAGGCCGGCAGCCAGGGTCGGCTCCAGCTTTTTTGCCGCCCCAAGCGGTGAAGAAAAGAAAAGCGGAAGTCATACCACCGAAGAGCTGTGCCAAAGAAAGAAGAGGGTCAGAAAAGCACAGCAGAGCCGTCGCAAACCATGCGTGCGTGTTACCAGCTCAGGCAATACACTTGCCTTTGTGACGACAAAATTGAACTGTGTGAACCATCTGTAAGTTTATTGAATGTATCAGTTGCAAAGAAAACGAAAAAAGCCCGCAAATATGTTGAAGAATATCTTAAACTGGGATTTTCGTGGACTGTTGATGAGGTGGATCCTGTTCCACTATTGTGATTTGTTACGAGACTCTCACAAATGAAAGTATGAAACCATCCAACCTAAAATGCCATTTCGATAGCAAACATAAAGAATACGAGGAAAGACCTGTAGAATTCTTCGAAGATAGGCGCAAAGATCTCCAAAAGTCCCAGAAAACAATTCGTAATGTGACGTGGGTGAAAATATGAAAGCTTTGGAAGCTTCATATAGTGTGGCGTACTTAATTGCAAAGTCCAGAGCTGCTGAAGTGATTGGCGAGACATTAGTAAAACCTGCAGCCAAAGTAATGGTGCAAGTGATGATTGGAGACAAGGCTAGCAAAGCTATAGATCATGTCCCCCTCTCAAATAACAGTGTTCATCGTAGAATCACAGATATGGCTGAAAACGTAAAGCAGCAATTATTGTCAAGAGTACAAAAGAGTCGCTACTATGCACTGCAAGAGGATGAATCCACTGATTTTGTGGATTTAGCTAATCTTTTGTTGTTTGTCAGATACGAGCTGAATAATGAAGTCCACGATGATATTTTGTTCTGCCAACCTATGCCAACACATACAACCGGAGAAGCTATTTTTAAAGTTATTGATGACTTTATCAAAACCAATGACTTGGATTGGAGTCGTTGTGTTGGAATAAGCACGGATGGCGCCAGAGCCATGATTGGTTCGAAGAAGGGAGTTGTTGCACGTATTCAAACTGTTGTGCCAGAAGCAACATCGACTCATTGTTGCATTCACAGGGAAGCACTCGCCACCCAGAACATGCAGGCAGATCTAAAGCAAGTACTCGATGAAGCTGTGAAAATAATCAGTTTTGTGAAAGGCCGCCCTCTGAACGCCTGGCTGTTTTCTCAGCTTTGTGATGAGAAGGGCAGTGATTACACACAACTCCTATTTCACACTGAAGTGCGTTGGCTTTCACGTGGAAAAGTTCTGAATCGCCTGTTTGAGCTGCGAGAAGAACTGCAAGTTTTTTTAGATGAAACCTTTAACCTGCAAGACCGTATACACGACTGGAAATGGCTATGCAAACTAGCATATATTGCAGATATCTTTGCTCATTTAAACAACCTCAATCTATCCTTGCAAAGGAAACTCATATCCATATTCCACGTTCAAGACAAAGTGAGCACCATGGTCGCAAAATTGAAACTGTGACATAAACGTCTTAGTCGTCATGAACTGGATTCCTTTCCATCTCGTCAGGACTTAGTAATAAACTCGACTAACAAACTTGATAGTGATGTGTTGCAAACCATGAAGCAGCATTTGGAAAGCTTGCAGAAAGATCTTCGTAAGTATTTCCCTGAATCAGACAGCACCTTTGAATGGATAAGGAACCCTTTTATCATCGATGTTCAAACATTGCCAAATAACCTCTCTGCTTCAGAAGAAGAACAGCTCTTGGAGCTGGCTTCAGATAGCTTCCTGAAAACAAAATTTGAGCAAAATACACTGACGTCATTTTGGTTGGGGGCTAGCTCAGAATATCCAGCTCTATCGGACAAAGCTGTCAAGTATCTTCTGCCTTTTCCCACCTTGTATTTGTGTGAGATCGGATTCTCTGCGCTGGTTGGCATCAAAACAAAAAAACTAAATCGTCTTATTGACGTGGAGCCACATCTTCGTCTTAAGATCACAAACATCGAGACAGATATCCCCGCGATAGTGTCTGATCAAAAGCAGTTCTATCCCTCGCACTGAATAGTTTGGTTTGTACTGAAAAATTTTCAATACCAAAATAGTATTAAAACTAGTGCTTTCTTCACTAACCTAACCAAACCAGCAATTTTAATTTCAGAATGATATGAATTCACCATATTATATATATATACACACGCTGTTCTGCCAGACTGTTGATTCGCGTCTATTATTTTAATTATTTCTAGTACTATTTCTATATGTAACTATTATTTCTATTAAAATTTTTGTTTCAACTATATGTAATATAATTTTGTATTTATTTCTAATAAACATTTAATCCAGACTGAAACAAATTAGGAGAGTGTTATAAAAATGTGCCCCCCACCCAAATTATCTTCACCGGAGAAGGGGTACGCCGGTAAGACAAATGTCTCAAAAGGGGAACGCAGCTGTTGTAAGTTTGGGAAACACTGCTTTATTTTGGTCTTGATCCTGAAAAATGGGTGCCTCATTGTAGCAGCATAGAATTGCACCAACATCAAGACGCAGCCGGTAATGGCATAGTTGTGATTTTCAACTGCTTAATAGCCCCTCGGTACTGAATAAAGGAGGGGTGGATTTTGCTTCTAGGTCTCTTTCAAGCCTTTGCTTTATTTTCACTACCTGTTGGGCTGTGCTTCTCTGCTGTTTGTTTCCCACCTTTTTGGGCTTACGTTTACAACTTTTAATAGGGAGGAAAATAGGATTTCATGATGGTCAGTGTTACAAGGGCTAGTGAGTAGCAGGCTAATGTATGCTCTTTCCTGGTGGAGAGGATTACATGTGAGTTCTTTTATTCTGCCAAACATGAGCCAACACTGATAATAAATACTCCCCTATTAGCATTCTCTCCAAACCTCTGCAGTGCAGGCTATCGGAACAATGTGTACTTCCTGGTGCCAACGTTCTCTCTCTTTAATTACACTTCTATTTATCACACAGCCATCAGCAGGAACTAGAACATTTAGCTGTGCACTACACACTGGACAATAAGTAAACCAGTGTTTAGCCAGCATAAACTATTTTCTCTTTGTCCCCATCCCAATGGAAATGGTACAAACACAAAAAAAGTACAGATTAATCTTTATCTGCAGCGCTGCCCAGGAACTATGTCCACCTCATTGTGCTGTTTAAGCATCATAAAACTATACTAGCAGTGTAATATTTTGTAATCATTTACTCCTGATTAAAATATCAAGAGGCCTGCCTATATTTCTTAGTGCTTTCCTCTGGCTGCTGGGGGAGGAATGGGACGTGCCTTCACTTCTCTCATTTCACCGGTGGAAGAACAGGTGCTATACTCTTGTTTCTGTGCCGAGAGGTGGAGTCCATTCTTCTGTTTCTCCTTCTGGCACTCATCATGCTTGATCCATTATATACACAAGTCAGAGCAGGGCGTGTTCTGCAATTAGATCCGTTATGGTCAATGGAGGGTCAGTTAGCAGAATCAAGCAACATGCTCAGCAGTTCTCTCAAACCATTGTGTTTAGCTGTCTAGAGAAAAATGCTCATGCACCATAACAGAGCACACCAGCCAACTTTAAGACTGTCACTCACCATATCACGTAATTGGGCTTGTCATTGGCAAAAGCATTGGTTTTAGCTCTGTGTAAGAATAAGAGTCTATTGCTGAGATGAGCCTTTTGTTGAAAAAGTTGCAGAAATGGTGTATGTCTGTCTAAAATAAAAACACTAAAGCTGATGAAATAAACTTCACATTTCAAAAATTTCTAACAAAAATGGGACAAATTTTTCACAACATTTTTCATGCCAGTTTTTCCCATATTTTGGACTGGCTCTACAAAACATCTAACATGAAATCCTAACCCCATTGAAACAGATGAGTTTTCCACACATTTAGAGTGCAGTTTTACTTAAAAGAGTTACTCTTAAAGTTGGCATTTTGGAGTTCTCTTAAAGTTGGCATTTATTGCATATCAGTGGTTTGCAGATGAAATCCACATTGTTTTCAAGTTTGAAATTCCAGTTCTAACTGCAAACTCAGCCTGCAATCTGAAAGCTAAATTGGGTTCTGTGTGGCTTATGCAGTATAAAAAGTAAAAGTACCTGGTATAAAACTACTGGTATATACTTGGCTAATTTGTTGATAATCCCCCAATTTGAAATAGAATTGGGTTCACTCTTCCGTAAGTGTATTGTTCCCATCCTGTGGTATTATAGTATATAGGATATGCTTTTATACCAATAAGCAAGGCCAACCTAACACTTTGTGAGGGCTCAGGCAGGCAGAAAAGATGAAGGTTATCAGCCTTGGTGACTTCTTCTTCTGGAATGAGTAATATGGTCATGACTTTGGTCAATTGCCAGAGGGTAAGATAATGCCAGTCTATCAGTGACTGAACTTGAACTGCATGCAGAAATCCAGATGACAATCTGCTTTGCTTATATCTGTGGCTAGCCTATTCCATGGGTGGTGGGTATCACAGGCTCTCCAAACAACTCAGTGTGGCCCCACCCATACTCCACCCCCAAACCCCTTCTGGCTTCCCACTCTTCCCCCCGCCTGGGACTAGAGTGGCCTGCAGCTGGAATTTGGGATGGCTCAGGCTCACGCCACCTGGCACTCCAGGGCTGGGGGCACTGGGGACACGCTGTCTGCCCAGCACTGGGGCTGGGGACACCAGGGCCGCACCACCCACCCAGTGCTCTCGGGCAGCTTGGGGCTGGGGGACTGGCTAGGCCTTGGGCAGAAGGGGTGGAGCCAGGGGCTAGCCTCCCCCAACAGGTGGTTCACACGCCACCCATGCCCTATTCCCCACAACCATTCTGCTCTGGCAGTCTTAATGGCCTGTTTTGTAAAGCCTTAGAGATCCAGAACCCAGGCCTATAGAGCAACCAGGCAGCAGACAGCTCCAGGCTGCCACACAGCAGCGCTTGTAACCAATTTGTGCTCCGCTTTCCATGACCGGCTGTGGACACAGCCCATGGGAAGTTCTGCCTTAAGGGTTTAACAGACAGCAGCCTCATGGCTCCTGATTGGCTCCCTGTCCTATATAAACCCAAGGGGCATTCCCGGAAGTGTCCAGGCAACTGTGTGGATCTTCTGTAGCCCCATGGCTCGTCTTTGGTCTTGAATTCCTGGCTTGACGTCAGCTTGGTTTGGACTTTGCCTCCTGATTCAGATGCTGAAACCTGACTTGGACTCTGAACCTTGATATTGACTCTGACCTGGACCTGACCATGAACTCCTCTGCTACTCCAGCCTCAGATTTGCCCTTGCTCTGACTCTTGGCTCTGACTGCCCTTGTTTAGATCCTGACATGTTTGTTCTTTTTTCCTCACTCCTATCTCCATGCCTTTTCCCCCTGTTGCTTCTATGCATGGAAAATCATCCCAGGCCCGGGTTTGCAAGGTCACCACTATATCTCCTCATTCAAATCCCTTCCAAATATTCATTTCTTCTGTGCTGCACACAAGTGCTCTAAAGAGAAATGTGGGAGGGAAATCACTTGTCAGTTCTTCCTCTAGTTTTCCTAGTATGTCCTGCCTTCTCTAAGCCTATCTGCCTAGACTGTAAGCTCTTCTGGGTAGCTGCTGTCTTTATCTTTTGTTCATAGTAAGAAGCATAGTATTGGTATTAAACAAGTAATAATGTTAATATTAAAAATTAGGGTTTGTCAATTCATGAAAATTTATCCAGAATAAATTAAGATATGAGTTTAAAGCTGATTAACTATTCCTAATTAATCCACATGTGGCTGCTCTTATTCCAGAATAAAAGTGTCTTATTCTGAATTATCTTAATCCATTTAAACTAATTGGAGGGCAAGGAAAGTGGGGAAGGCACTCTTATTCCATAATAAGAGTGTCCACACATGGAGTTTCTCACCGTGCCTCCGTGTGGGTCACATAAGAACATAATAACGGCCATACTGGGTCAGACCAAAGGTCCATCTAACCCAGCATCCTGTCTTCCAACAGTGGCCAATGCCAGGTGCCCTAGAGGGAATGAGCAGAACAGGCAATCATCAAGTGATCCATCCCGTCACCCATTTCCTGCTTCTGGTGAACAGAGGCTAGGGACACCATTGATGGACCTATCCTCCACGAATTTATCTAGTTCTTTTTTTTAACCCTATTATAGTCTTGGCCTTCACAACATCCTCTGGCAAGGAGTTCCACAGGTTGACTGTGCGTTGTCTGAAAAAATACTTCCTTTTGTTTGTTTTAAAGCTGCTGCCTATTAATTTCATTTGGTGACCCTCAGTTTTTGTGTTATGAAATGGAGTATATAACACTTCCTTATTTACTTTCTCCACATCAGTCATGATTTTATAGACCTCTATCATATCACCCTTAGTCGTCTCTTTTCCAAACTGAAAAGTCCCAGTCTTATTAATCTCTCCTCGTATGGCAGCCATTCCATAACCCTAATAATTTTTGTTGCCCTTTTCTGAATCTTTTCCAAGTCCAATATATCTTTTTTGAGATGGGGTGACCACATCTGCATGCAGTATTCAAGATGTGGGCGTACCATGGATTTATATAGAGACAATATGATATTTTCTGTCTTCTTATCTATCCCTTTTTTAATAATTCACAACATTCTGTTCGCCTTTTTGACTGCCGCTGCACATTGAGTGGATGTTTTCAGAGAACTCTCCACAATGACTCCAAGATCTCTTTCTTGAGTGATAACAGCCGATTTAGACACCATCATTGTACTGTACATGTATAATTGGGATTATGTTTTCCAATGTGCTATTCTCATAACTGTAAATACCAAATTCAGGACAAGGTACTGGGAAAAAGGGCAGAGACAGCCCAAAACTGGTGGTTATTCTTCCACGAGATATACCAGTCTAGCAACAAAAGTAAACTTCTGTCTCACCACACTGGCTAACAGGAAGTCAGAAATGCAGCTTTTTTAGATATTCCAGTCCTGGATTCAATACCCAGATACTAGATTTAATTATGAGTGGTTATTTAAAACCAATTTAATCAAACAAAAGGGTTCTTCTGATCCCAAAGGACCAACCACATCCCCAGGTCAATATATAACTCAGATCTTACCCAATAATCACGCTGTTGCCCGTCTTTTAGTATCTAATATCTAAAGGTTTATTTATAAAAAAAAAGAAAGAAAGGTGAGAGTTAAAATTGGCCAAAGGAATCAAATACATACAACAATTGCAAAGTTCTTGGTTCAGGCTTGTAGCAGTGATGGAATAAATTGCTGGCTTTGTTAAGTCTCTGGTTGCTTCCAAATCATTGGAAGGTCCTCAGTCCCTTGGTTAGAATGCTCCCATTAGTATAAGCTCATAGTCCAGAGGTTTGAGCAGGACAGAAGCAAAATGGAGATGTTTCCAGGGCCTTTTATAGCTTCTGCCAAGTGAAGGAAAACCCCGTCTTCTCACTGTGGAAAATTACAGGGAACAAGATGGTGTTTGGAGTCACATGGGCAAGTCACATGTCCATGCATGTGACTCTAGTAAGCAGGTTCACAGGAAAGTCCATCATGTGTGGATGGTCTTCCATGGTCCGTTGTGAGTTAAGTGTTTCTTGATGGGCAGTTTAACATGAATAGTCACTTCACAATGTGAAGGCTACATACCTTGTGGGTGTTACCCATAAGCAAACATTTGAAATACAGGTACACAGTTAATATTCATAACTGTGAATATTATGATACAAAAATGATACATGTATACACATAGAAATCATATTCAGCAAATCATAACTTTTCTGTTGACACCTTACTTGACATACTTTGTATAAGATTTCTTGCAATTATATAACAGTGATAGCAACAATGATCTACATGGTCATATTTTAATCAGATAATGTCACAGAGTTAATCAGGAGTAATTAATCAGGAATACCTATTCCAGAATCATTTCCCATGTATACAAATCCTTAGAAGTGAGATTTATAACAACTTGTAATTCACTCATCATAGGCTGAGCCAGCATTGCAAAAACAGCTACATTTTTAGAAATAGGTACAAACGTGTAGGTTTTTAAAGAGCCACTCTGTTTTTTCCTGCCATAGCAAGTATAGTACTTCATCATAAAGAGTACAATTCGCTTTCCTGGTTCTCAATAGAGCTTAGTGTTAACACTGAACTATGCAAGTATGCCGCATTTACATCTGAACATTCCTCTTGAAGTTAATCTTTGAACAAATATTGCCTAAAAATCCAAGATCATAGAATCATAGAATCATAGAATATCAGAGTTGGAAGGGACCTTAGGGACCAAAATTAACCACAACATTGCAAGGAATGGAGAGAGATTTCCCCCATTTGCTTAGAGCACACATGACAGTAAATACCAGCTACTCTTGCTGTCACTTCTTAGAACTGAAGTTTCCAGGAATTACAAGCAGGTATCCTCAACAAAGGACCCTCTCCTGAGGAACCTGCCCTGTCATTTTCTACACTGGGAAAGTGTTTTATATTCAAGAACTGTAAGGAAAGCAAACGAGTTTTTATACGTCCTCCATGTTCTAACGCAGTCCATTCTCTCAGTATAGACAAGTGCCCAGACAGTCCCTCAGACCCAGAGTTTGAAGGCCTGTAGGGCCTGGTGTAAAGCAGGCCTGATCAATCATGCAGTCACATGAATTATATTATGTTAGGGTGAAGATCTCTTGTGTACAAGAAAAAGGAACGAGATAATTTTACTGATCCATCCATATGGGTGACTCAGGTGTCTTATATTTTTTACTCCTGGGGGAGTTCTGTGCCAACAAATTAAAAATTCTGTGCACAATATTTTAAAATTCTGCATATTTTATTTGTCAAAATAACACAATATAATCACGCCAGTTTCAATTTTGGTCATGTATTTCAAAATACCTATCAGCAAGTATGTCTGTAACAATACAGACAACAAAAAAGATTCAGGAAATGTTTTTTGACAAATAGATTCATTACTAGGAATATTAATATAGAACTCTGAATAATAATTCATTTAAACTACAATACAGAACAGTATTTCCCACACCCCTCAGAAGCAGTGCAAAGGCTTGGGGGAGTCAGGGGTAATGGAGGAGCTGAGGGAGAGGGAAGTAATTGCTGGGAAGGAGCCTGGGAGTGAACCTGGAGAGTTGTTAGGTGTGGGTGGGAGAAGTATGGAACATTTTTTTGTGGGGAGGGACGGATTGTTAGGGAGTTGGGGAGCCTTCCCCCATGCAGAAAAAGCAACACTGTAAAACTTAGTTTCCAGCTGCAGTGCAGAAAACCTATTGTAGAAAGTACCATTTAAGAGCAGCAAACGTCTCAGAGTATGTCTACACAGCAAAAGTTGTGCATGGACTAGCCAACTTGAGTGAGCTTCAATCCAGCTAGCACCAGTAACAATGGCAAATGAAGACATCACCGTGTGGGCTTCAGAGTGGGTTAATGAGCCAAATACCTACCCAGGCTCTGTTCTGGTCTTTTACTACCCACGCTGAAACCTGCACTCCTCTGTCTTCACTGCTACTGTTATCCACAGTAGCAAGAATTAGTCTAGCTTGGGTAGACTAGCACTTGCTCAGCTTTTGTTGTGTAGACATACCCTGAGAATAGATTTTGGTTTTACTTAGCACTTTTCATATCTGCAATATTCCCATACACTTTACAAAGAGATGAGCTCAGTATTGCAAATCCACTAACTATGGCCCTGATTTTACAAATACTTAAGTAAGTTAGGCATGTGTTTACGTGAGTAGTCCCATGGAAACAGGATTGCACAGGTGAATACAGTTATATATTATGCTTAAATGTTCTCAGGATCAATAAAAAAAATCTTCAAAAACAGACTTCAAAGAGAAACTGCAGAGCTACATGTCATTTGCAAATTTAACACCATTAATTTGGGCTTGAATAGGGACTGGGAGTGGCTGGTTCACTACAAAAGCAATTTTCCCTCTCTTACATAAGCAAAGCTACTGTATAATGACCTATACCCAGCAAAACAAGTACTTTATGCAGCTGAATTGTTCCTATTAACTTCAATGGGACTTAAACACGTGCATAACGTCATTCATGTGACAAGTTTTTGCAGTATGATGGTCTATGTGCTTAGCAGTAATTCCTGTACTACCTTAAATGTTAGATACTGCCTACTAAAAAAAGCTTTCCTGGATGAAGGTGGGAAAGTTATACTTCCCCCTCCCACACACACACACACACTTAATTATGTTACAGAAGAGCAAAACTCTGGCAGATGCTCTGTTTGCAGCTAGAGGATATTAAAAGGAAGAAAGGAATTGATCCTCTATCCTGAGTTATGATAGTTATTGAGGATTAATTGCTAATGTTTGTTCTTAAATAAACATTAAGAAACTTTGTCTTTGCCCTTGCACATACAATTCATTGTTAATTTCATAACATTTAATTGAATATAGAGTGTAAAATATTAATGACCAATCACCTGGTTTCAATTGCTTTCTTGTCCTTTCAAACCACAGTTTCTATATACTTAATGTCTGGATAAAGCAAGCAAGATAAATGTATCACAAGAGTTGAAATATTTACAAAGCCATCTGAAGGGTTTACATTTTGGGTGTGTGAATTACATTTTAAATAAATTAGGACATTCTAGCCTATTTCATACCTAATGCAACCCCATTAAAATCTTCAATAACTGCTGTGGACTGAAATGTACTAGAATTGTAGGACCTAATCCAACAAACACATGTTAGTAGCTTTGCTCATTGAGGCATCTCACTGAATTTAATGAGCCTGCTCACACAAGCAAAGTTATCTGCATGCTTAAGTGATTACAGGTGCAGGTCCATAAGGTTTGATTATTTTTTTCCCCTCAGAGGTCCTATTGGGATCCGGGAAGTGGGCGGGCGCCCCCTGAGAGGTACTGAGCATCTACAGTTCCCACTCATTCTCACTGGAGTTGCAGGTGGTTGGATCTTCTGAAAATCAGACCCTTAGCATGTACCTGCTACAACATAATGTATGTGTTTTGCCATGAATTATAAGAAACTTATTCAAGTGGAAGCATGACTCACCTCATTAACTCCCAAAGAGGTGAGCTAAACAATCTGGCTGTTTTATTTTAACTTCTTCAGCTGAGTAGGTAAAGTGTGGAAAACTTTATATATGATAATGACCATTTGGGGATATTCATCTTTACTAGCCTTCAATCTACTTACAGCTTCTGTTTTGAAATCAAAGCCCTCCTTATCTTGTCCCAAGAGCCTTCACTTCATGGGAAGCCACAGCAGTTAGAAGTGGAAACTTTCCAGATCATATGGAATTGTTGGCTTTTAAAAATCCTTTACATTAATACTGATTGATTTACTATAGTTATCTGAATAAAGTCACAGCCTTAGCTATCAGATCAAGTGTACCCCTGGTGTAACTTCATTGAAGATAGAGTCATACCAAGAATTATTTTGGCACATAAGGTGTTTGCATTTTTTTTAATAGTGCTCACTCACCATGCCTGTTGAACATGTTGATTACAAGATCTGACAGAGAGGGTCTATACTGTACCTTAATGAAACTCACAGCTGATACTAAATTGGGAGGAGCTAGAACACAAGGAGAGAAGATTAAGGGATCTAGAGAGACTAGCAACAGTGGCTGAATTTGATAAAATGAATTTAACATTGTAGCGGAGGTAACAACCACTGGGATGGAGAAACTTAGAAAGTATTAATACTGAAAGACTTGACAGAATGATAAGGGTTACAAATTAGATATGAATTTCCAATGGGAGGTGTGCACAAAAAGGCTAATGCAGATTTGGGCTGCGTAACATTTCCCAAATCAGCGAGGTAATAGTCCTTTTCTCTCTGATACTGGTGTGCATGCACCTACAATATAGTAACAAATTTGATATTGATCAGAGAAGATCAACAAAGATTATCTGATTTAGGAGAAAAGACTCAAAAGGTAAAATAAGAATATTAGCTAGGCAACAATGAACACTAAAGGATACCAATCTACAAACAATTAAAGAATGTTAATGCCAAGGATGGGGATTTATTTATTTAAATACATGGGCATGTGAACGGATGATATAATAGGGAAAATTTAGGCAGAGTATCAGGAAGAATTTCATGAGGTGACAGGTACATGACTCAGGAGTAGTCTTCCAAGGGGTGTGTGAGGCTATGTCTATACTATGAGCTAAGGGTGTAATTCCCCTACTCTTGTAGATATACTCATTCTTGCTCTCATTGATGAGAGCTAGTGTGAGTATGTGTACACAAGCAGGGGAATCACAACGCTGGCTTGTAGAGTAGCCATAGCCCTAGTAGATAGAAGAACACTAGAATATCTCCAGTAGGGAACAATCCTGGATCTAACTTCTAACAGATTTTTCCCCATCTCTGTTCTATTTATCACTATAAAATGGGGGGAAAGAAAATAGTGACTTGGTCCTAAACACTTTTTTTCCCAATCAGATTGTTTTTAAATTTCCATTATCTGCCTTCCTGTTCAGTTTTCTGAAAGAAGGCAGTAAGTGCAATGACCTATTTCCTGTTCAATGCTAAACTAAAACCAGTCTAACCATGTTTGATTTTTCATAAATGTGCACAATACCCTGGATAGCTGTACCAGGTTTCTCAAGCAATGTATCTCAAGACTTCTTCAGCAGCAGAGAAAGCATGAACCAAAATCCCCTGGCACCAGGTTGTTCTCTTGTTTTCCCACTAAAAGTTGTCCATTATATTTGCTGAACTCCTAAAATTCCCCGTTTTCACCCCAGTCCTGGGCACAGCCACCAGCTTTCTAGCCAAGAAGCACCGAATTGGATTCCCTCACTGCTCGTTACTCAGACTTCAGTGGGAGTCAGTTCAGACCCTGTGGGAGTCTTTCCACTGATTTCAGTAGGAGTTGAATCAGATGTTCAGCTACTGGTGAGGTTATAGACTGATGTGAGGCACTCCTCATCGCTTTCCAGTCTTCACTTCTGATCCTAATCTGTTGTGTAGTGTTGCTTATTAAGATCTGGTCAGGAATTTTTTTATGAAACAGTTTTTCACTGAAACCAAAACTTTCATGGGAACATACCAGTTTCCATTAAAGACTTCTCAAGTCTGGAATGGTAGGGGGAGGGTGTGTTCCCACACCTCCCCAGACTAGGCAGTAGCTCAGTGGTACCTGGATCTCTCTCATCCCAGGAGAGTTCCCTAACCACAGGGCTATTAGCTACTCTGGGTTGGGGTCTCCCCCTCTGGTTATTCATCAAAATAACTTGGCTTTGTTTTGTCCTAATGTAAAATGGAGAAATTTTCATGGTATGGGAAAATCATTTTCCATCCAGCTCTATTGCTGTGCACTGTGAAACAGCTGCTGTGTTTCACTGCAGAGTTGTATGAAGTAATTTCTACATATCCCTCCTAGAGATGGCATGAGTTTTCATTAGTTAGAACAAGGCTGCAATAGGAAGGCAAAGTTGGATGGGCAGGGATGGTGTCCTTAGCCTCTGTTTGCCAGAAGCTGGGAATAGCTGACAAGAATTGATCACTTGATGATTACCTGTTCTGTTCATTCCCTCTGGGGCACCTGGCATTGGCCACTGTTGGAGGACAGGATACTGGGCTAGATGGACCTTTGGTATGACCAAGTATGACCGTTCTTATGTTCTTACGTTCTTGCTTATTTATTTATTCTCATTTGCCACACACTGGATGTGTGGCACAGTCACTGTTTAGTTTGTTCAGTAAGACCAAGATATTTAATTTCACAATCAGTTATACACAAGGAAACTTGTTTTCATCACTGCCTGCTTGTTTCAGGAACTGCCGCAAGATGACAAAGATATTAATGTTTACAGAGATCAAGATGTTTATTTTGACATAAAATTAAGAAGCTGCCCATAATGACCTTATATAATGTGAATAAATCAAAACTCATTTCCTTTTTGCTGTGTTTACCAGTACTCTACGTAATGTTCTAATATTATTTACTAGTCACCCAACTACATTCCTCTTAATCATCATCTACACAATAGGTCACACACCTGTCATGTGCAGTTTTCTTTCTTACTCTCCCAGAAGAAATTAGATTGTGCTAAAAAAACGAGGAGTCCGGTGGACCTTAAAGACTAAACAGATTGATTTGGGCATAAGCTTTTGTGAGTAAAAGACCCCACTTCTTCAGATGCATGGAGTGAAAATTACAGATGCAGGCATAAATATACTGACCCACGAAGAGAAGGGAGTTACCGTACAAGTTGAGAACCATTGCTGATGAGGTCAATTCAGTCAGGGTGGACCACAATTGGGAGTGGACCACACGCACCCTGACTGAATTGACCTTGTCAGCACTGGTTCTCCACTCTAATACTTAGGCCTGGTCTACACTAGGAGTTTATGTCGAATTTAGCAGCGTTAACTCGAATTAACCCTGCACCCGTCCACACAACGAAGCTATTTATTTCGACATAAAGGGCTCTTTAAATCTATTTCTGTACTCCTCCCCGACGAGGGGAGTAGCACTAAATTCGACATGGCCATGTCGAATTAGGGTTAGTGTGGACGGAATTCGACGCTAATAGCTCCGGGAGCTATCCCACAGTGCACCACTCTGTGGACACTCTGGACAGCAGTCCGAGCTCGGATGCTCTGACCAGCCACACAGGAAAAGACCCGGGAAAATTTGAATTCCTTTTCCTGTTTGGCCAGTTTGAATTTCATTTCCTGTTTGGACATCGTGGCGAGCTCAGCAGCACTGGCAACGATGCAGAGCTCTCCTGCAGAGGTGACCATGCAATCCCAGAATCGAAAGAGGGCTCCAGCATGGACTGATCAGAAAGTGTTGGATCTGATCGCTGTATGGGGCGATGAGTCTGTGCTTTCAGAGCTGCGATCGAAAAGACGGAATGCGAAGATCAACGAGAAGATCGCCAAGGCCATGACGGAGAGAGGATACAGCCGGGATGCAACGCAGTGCCATGTGAAAATCAAGGAGCTGAGACAAGCGTACCAGAAGACCAAGGAGTCCAACGGACGCTCCGGGTCTCAGCCCCAGACATGCCGCCACCACTACCCCACCCTTGTCCATGGACTCCGACGATGGGGTATTGTCAACGGCCGCTTCCTCGGAGGTTTTTGCGGACAGGGAAGATGATGAAGGATATGAGGAGGACGAGGCAGTCGACAGTGCTTTCAACGCTGATTTCCCCGACAGCCAGGATCTCTTCATCACCCTGACGGAGATCCCCTACCAACCCTCCCAAGGTGGTAACCCGGACCATGAATCACGGGAAGGATCAGTGGGTGAGTGTCTTAAACATTTCTTTTGAATAGAATAGACATGGTATTTTAGAAATGGGTTTTTAATGATTACTTTGCCCTAGGCACTTTAGCTGCATTCATGGCCAGTGCAACTACTGGAAAAGTCTGTTAACATGTCTGGGGATAGAGCAGAAATCCTCCTGGGACATCTCCATGAAGCTCTCCTGGAGGTACAGTGAAAGCCTTTGCATAAGGTTTCTGGGGAGAGCGGCCTTATTGCGTCCTCCATGGTAGGAAACTTTTCCGCACCAGGCTAATAGCAGGTACTCCGGTATCATTGCCTGACAAAGCATGGCAGCATACGGCCCCAGTGTTTGCTGGCATTCATGCAGCATACGGTCTTTCTCTGTCTGTGTTATCCTCATCAGAGTGATATCAGTCATGGTGACCTGGTTTGAATTAGGTGAATTTTAGTATGGGGACTGGTTGCCTGTTCCTTTTAAAGAAATGTACCCGGCAGTTTCTAGCCACACGGTGGGGGCAAGGAGGGGGAACGTTCCTGCTTGGCAGTTCACCGGCAGCATGCAGTGATCGTTCCCGGGAACAGCCACACGGTGCGGGGGACATGGCGAGAGTTCTTGCTGGCCGGATCGCCGGCAGCATGCGGGGACTGTTTCTGTGGACAGCCACGCAGTGTGGGGGACAGGGGGAGAGTTCTTGCTGGTCGGATCGCCGGCAGCATGTGGGAACCGTTCCCGGGGACAGCCATGCGGTGGGGGGACGGGGGGAGAATTCTTGCTGGCCGGATCGCCGGCAGCATGTGGGAACCGTTCCCGGGGACAGCCACGCGGTGGGGGGACGGGGGGAGAATTCTTGCTGGCCGGATCGCCGGCAGCATGCGGGGACCGTTTCCGGGGACAGCCACGCGGTGCGGGGGACAGGGGGAGAACTCATGCTGGCCGGATCGCCGGCAGCAGGAACTGGCCAACGCTAGGAGCTGTGCTTGGAATGTGAAAGGAGGGCGCTGCTGTAAAGTAAGCTTTCAGCAGCCAAAAGTCTACGGCTTACCATGGCCGGCTGCTAGCCGAATTCCGTTGTCCGGCCCCGCTTGTGTGATCTGTACACCAAGACCCCAGGTACTCAATATAAAGATTGAAAATTAAACCTTGTACTGAGTGCACATGTGATAGGTAGTGTGCATGGTCTTGTTCAGAGGGAAAGACTATATTCATTGTTCGCGAAAATGTATCTTTGTGAGGAATTCACTCCCTTTTTTCCATCCCACAGCTGCGAGTGTCTCCCGGGCTACCCCAGCATCTCCCTCCCAGAGGCTGGCACAAATCAGGCGGCGAAAAAAAAGAACGCGGGACGAGATGTTCTCTGAACTTATGGTCTGTTCCCGAACCGAGGCGGCACAGCAGACCCAGTGGAGAGAGGACATGTCTCAATACCGGCGAGCATCCAGCGAACGGGAGGAGAGGACGGAAGCTCGTGAGGACAGGTGGCAGCAGGAAGACCAGCAGGCGACTCAGACGCTGCTTGGGCTAATGCGGGAGCAAACGGACACGCTCCGGCGCCTTGTAGATGTTTTGCAGGAGGACAGAGCCCCGCTGCATCAGATCTCTAACTGCCCTCCCCCGCCACAAAGTCCCATACCCCCCTCACCCAAAGTCCCACAAAGGAGGGTTGGCAGGGGCCGTGGAAACAATCAGTCCACCCCTGTGGACTGCTCAAGTAGCAGAAGGCTCTCATTTCCCAAGATTTGATGCTTTCTTTACTTCCCTCCAACCGCACCACACCCTAGCCCCCGTCCAAGTTTAATCCCATAACTGTTAAGTCCTTAATAAAAAATACGTTTCTGTTCATTACTGTTTCCTTCATTTTCTTTTAAAGGACGGAGTGTTTGAAGGGGGGGAAGGGGGTTGGTAATTGGAGAGGATAGGCACCTTTACCAGGGTACAGACACGGGGGCAGGTTCACCAGAAGGTTATACACACATTACAGTCAGTAGGTACCCTGGTCAGTCTGGGAGGTAGTTTTCATGTTCGGTATGGGGGGGCTATGTGACTTTGTGGCGGGGGAGGGCGGTTACAGATCCCCTGAAGCGGGGCTCTGTCATCCTGCCTCCGGTCCAAATTAACATACCCTGAAATCATTACTAAAACAGACAGTTTTCTTGAACAATGTTTCCTTTATTTTTGTTTTAAAGGTGTGTTTGGAGGGGGGGAAAGGGGGTTGGTAATTGGAGCGGATAGGCAATATTAACAGGGTAAAGAAACGGGGGCAGGTTCACCTTCTGTTTAAACAAACGTAATAGTCACTGGTAAGCCTGGTCAGTCTGGAAGCTAGCTGTCAAAGCTTCCCAGATGCGCAGCGTGTCCCGCTGGGCTCTTCTAATCACCCGGGTGTCTGGCCGTGCATAATCAGCAGCCAGGCGATTTGCCTCAACCTCCCACCCCGCCATAAACGTCTCCCCCTTACTCTCACAGAGATTGTGGAGCACACAGCAAGCTGCAATCACAATGGGGATATTGGTTTTGCTGAGATCAGAGCGAGTCAGCAAGCTTCTCCATCTCCCCTTCAAGCGTCCGAAAGCACACTCCACCACCATTCTGCACTTGCTCAAACGGTAGTTGAAGAGCTCCTTTTCACTGTCCAGGGCGCCTGTGTACGGCTTCATGAGCCAGGGCATTAGCGGGTAGGCTGGGTCCCCGAGGATCACTATAGGCATCTCCACATCCCCAACAGTTATTTTCTGGTCCGGGAAGTAAATACCTTCCTGCAGCCGTCTAAACAGACCAGAGTTCCTGAAAACGCGAGCGTCATGAACCTTGCCCGGCCATCCAACGTTGATGTTGGTAAAACGTCCCTTATGATCCACCAGTGCTTGCAGCACCATTGAAAAGTAGCCCTTTCGGTTAATGTACTGGCTGCCCTGGTGGTCCGGTCCCAGGATAGGGATGTGCGTTCCGTCTATAGCCCCACCGCAGTTTGGGAATCCCATCGCAGCAAAGCCATCTATGATCACCTGCACGTTTCCCAGGGTCGCTACCTTTGAGAGCAGCAGCTCAACGATTGCATTGGCTACTTGCATCACAGCAACCCCCACGGTAGATTTGCCCACTCCAAATTGATTTGCGACTGACCGGTAGCTGTCTGGCGTTGCAAGCTTCCAGAGGACTATGGCCACTCGCTTCTGGACTGTCAGGGCTTCTCGCATCCTGGTGTCCTGGCGCTTCAGGGCAGGGGACAGCAAGTCACACAGTTCCAGGAACGTGCTCTTACGCATTCGAAAGTTTCGCAGCCACTGTGATTCATCCCAGACCTGCAGCACTATGTGGTCCCACCAGTCCGTGCTTGTTTCCCGGGCCCAGAATCGCCGTTCCACTGCATCAACATGACCCAGTGCCACCATGATGTCCACGGTGCGGAGTCCCATGCTTTGTGAGAGGTCTGTGCCCCTCTCGGAGTCGATGTCCTCACCACGCTGCCGTAGCCTCCTTGCCCGATTTCTCAGCATCTGCCTCTGAAAAAGGGTGACGATAAGGCGCGAGGTGTTGACAACGGCCATAACTGCAGCGATGATCGCAGCGGGCTCCATGCTCGCGGTGCTGTGACGTCCGTGCTGTCAATCACTAGAAAAGGGCGCAAAATGATTGACTGCTGCCGCTGTCACGGAGGGAGGGCGGGCGGGAGTGAGGGTTGAATGACGACAGTTACCCAAAACCACCCACGACACATTTTTTGCCCCAGCAGGCATTGGGGGCTTGACCCAGAATTCCAATGGGCTGCGGGAACTGTGGGATAGCTACCCACAGTGCACCGATTGCAATGTCGACGCTTGCCCCGTTACTGTGGACTCACAAAGTTGAATTACTGTCCTTAGTGTGGATACACACATTCGACTTTGTACTATCGGTTTCAGAAATTCGGTTTAAGTAAAATCAAACTACTCTCGTAGTGCAGACATACCCTTAGATTGTGCTATCATCATACAGTAAAATCTACAATAAAGATTCAGGTGTTGATTCTCATTTACACCAGTCGGGCGCTTTATGTATTGAAGTGAGATCCATAAATACATGTCATACAAAATATTCCATCTCATACACTGAGAGAGAGAGTCTTAGGAACATGTGAGCAGTGTATATGACTGTGGTATGCCATCATTTCTCAAGGCAGGCCATTGGTGGCCAAAGTGAAAGACCAGGGCATAGCCTCCCTCCCTTATTAGTAGGAAGGAGATGTAAAGGGTAAGCACAGCAGGAACGTTGGTCAGAAAGGAAAAGATTGAGCAGGAGAGACAGGACTGTATAATAGCTAGGGCACTAGCCTAGGAGCTGGAGAACCAGGTTCAGTTTCCTACTGTCACAGACTTCCTCTGTGACTGTACACTTAGCCTTTCTGTGCCTCAGTTCCCCATCCGTAAAATGAGGATAATAGCACTGCCCTACCACACAGGGGGTTTGTGAGGATGAATACATTAGACTGTATGATGTACTCAGATACGATGGAGTTAGGAGTGTGGGGTGCATACAAGTACCTTAGATAGCAACTAGCTGTCTCCTAGGGTATGTCTGCACAGCTGCTGGGAGATGTGGCTCACAGCTTGAGTAGACAGACAACATTCCCCTAGAAGGGAAGAAAGGGAGGCTGTGGACTGAAGAAACTGGAAATGTTCCCCCAAGCATTCCTCACTTGTCCTCTTAAAACGTAAAATCTTTGGGTAGAAGCCACACAGTAACCATGCACCGTTCCCTTGCTGCTCACATGATTACATAATAAAAGTGAATATATAATAGAAGCTACCCTTGATTTAAAGTTGTATGAGAAAGTAATTAAATGTAATAGAAGCTGTGGCTTATCAGTGAAGATATACTGAGACAGATCTTTAGCTAGCATACGTCAGCATAGCTCCATGAATTCAATAGAGCTAACCTGATTTACACTAGCTGAAGATCTAGCCCATATAGTGTGCTAGATTAAACAAGAGTTTGATCCTCCAAATCAGAATTCAGCATATGGTAGCTATGGACATTGCCCTGTTGAAATAGTTGTGGAGATAAAACCCCTTGTGTTTGAATTATTTCCTGTAACTGAATACCATATTAGTATACAATTACTGCACATGCCATTTAGAAAACAAAAGAAATCTCAAAGTAAGTTCTTTAATCAAACCAAACAGATCTTATACAGACACGACAATGTGGAGAGAATGTGATATTAATATCAAAGGTCACTTTCAAAAAGTGTGACGATGTTTACTGAACAGCAGGGAATGATCAGCTTCTTTGTGCACAGCTTCCTGTGGCACTACTCATAGAGCCACTCTGCAGACAACAAATGACTGTTCACCAGCAGACACACACTGGCAGCTGTCGCCTGAACAGGAAGCACTGGGAAGGAGAAGGAGCGGGGACGGGGGCTCACTCAGGGGCAGGGCCGGCACTCCCACTAGGCAACCCTAGATGGTCGCCTAGGGCGCCAGGATTTGGGGGGTGGCGGGCGGCTGCCTCCTGCCTCCCAGCTCCGCAGCTGAGCATGGAGCCGGCTCGCCGCGGCTGCCTCCTGCCTCCCAGCTCCGCAGCTGAGCCAGGAGGGCACCGCGGGCAGGGGGGAGGCTGCCGCGGCCCACGGGAGGGGGAGCGTCCATGGGGGGGGGGGGCCGCAGGACTGGTGCAAGGAAGTTTCGCCTAGGGCGCGAAACTTCCTTGCACCAGCCCTGCTCAGGGGAAGGAACAGAACTGGGTGGGAAGAGGCAGGGTGGGGATGGGGGCTTAGGAGAAGGGGTGGGGTGGGGCCTGGGGTAGAGTGGGGGTTTGAGCACCCCCAGGGCCCAGAGGAAGCTGGCGCCTGTGGAAATAAGGTCCTACTTTACTTGAGCATGTGTGTTTGCTGGATCAAGGGCTAAGTTTTTACTACTTTTGTATAAGCTCCGCTGAGCTTACAACTAAGGGAGGCTGATTTGAATTCTATTCTAGCTCACACATTAACAGAATTATTAAATGCAGGGCCAAATCCTGCATTCAGTTACACCATGTAACGTCACTGTCCTCAGTTGGTCAGAAAAAGAGTCTTGGGTGTAGAAATCATGATTTTTCACCATCATTTCAGGATTTTTCAAGAAGTTCTGACCAGAGTGAAGTCTTCAGTGAGGACAATGGAGTTTACACAAATGTAACTGAGGGCAGAATTGGGCCAGTGCTGTCTTTATTAGTGGTGCAGATGCTAAGCCAGAGAGTAATTTGGCTTTCCCCAGGCTGATCTGGTAGGGTTGGCATTTTTAAAGACTCTCTTAACTAAGCAAAATTGATATGGAGCCATTGAGAGACAGTATATGTTGAACCCCATAATGCAGTGAATAGGTGTAGAACTCCACTTCAAAGAGAAAAACACTTGTAATAACCACTACTCAGATTTTACATCTTTAACATTTACTTGGGGCTAGATTCACAAAAGGATTTAGGCACCTAACTGCCACTTGAGGTGCCTAAAGCCCAGATTCAACCCCACTGTCCCCAAGCCCTGTAAGCATCTAAAAGCATTCTGCACCTAAATTTTTGCAGTAAACGTTCCCTAGGCACGTATGTTTCTGAGCATGCATAACACAGCCCAACACCATGCATCCAGTTGGCTAAGCTTCAGACCGATACATAAATTGGGAGGGACATCTATCATCCCTGCCTAACGTGTCTGCAAGCCCTGATCTGGTAGGCAAGTTCTAAGCTCACTCACCTGATTGGGCCCCTGTAGAGAAGCTTATACAAAACACCAGTGTGGGGGGAAAAGGGTAAGGAGAAAAGACCATGACAACTTAACTCATAACTTTGAACCCAGTGGTTAGGATCTACCACCTCTCAGTGCCCTAGCCACCGGGCTATGGGATATTCTGATGTGGGGTCTCTGTCTCTCCTGTTGAAACTTTTCCACTGTGGTTAAATAAGTCATTGGGCCGGAGAGAGAGCAAGCATGACAATGGATCTGTAGCCTGGTGATTAGAGCACTTCTGTGGGAATCCCAGGCCTCCGGCTCCAATTAATTTTTTTAAATGTATCCACAGTGGAACAGTTTCAGCAGGAGAGAATGAGGGACCCCACATCACAGTGTTCCATAGCCCAGTGGCTAGGGTACTCACCTGAAAGGTGGCAGATCCCTGTTTAAATTTTCCCCCCTCAGGTGGAGGGGGCACTTGAACTGGGGATCTCCCCCATCCCAGGTGAGTATCCTAACCAGAGCTAAAAATTATGAGGGAGCTGCTTGGTAAAATGGTGTGGGTGCCTGATGCCAAGAGAGGGTTTGCAGCTAAGAGCCCCTCAGAGGGAGGTGCCTCCCTGCAGCCCAGATTTGTGTGTCTGTGAGAGAGGAGGGGCTTAGCACACATCCCTGAGATTGGCATCTCTCATTGGCTAATTTAGGCAAGGATCTGCATGGAGTGCTGGCTTTTGTGAAGCCCCATTCTAAGGTACCTGTCTCTCCCCATTTGTTGTACAGGGAGCCCAGATGCCAAAATCAAGCTCTGGGAATCCCAGTGATTTTTCTAGGTGCCTAAGAGTTAGGAGTGGTGATAATGAGGGTCACTACCCCTAAGTTTCTTTGTGACTCTAGCCCTTTTGTGTTCAAATGTCTTGTTTGTGTGATATAGTACATGGTATAATTTAGTCTGCAAATTAACACCATACACTCTACTAAGGACCATTGAGCCAGCCAGAGTGACCACCCCTGGTGTTACAGCCTAAATCATGTAGAGAAGTTCCCAGATCTGGTTCAACCCTACAAATCCATGAATCTCTGGGCAGCACCAATTACGGTCAAGAAGTGCACCCCTTCACACATCAATAAAGCGTTCAAGAGCATGGTGGGCATGGCCAAAGAGCATGCAATGCCACTTTTGGATACAATGAACAATTGAAGGAAGGTCAGATCTTTGCAAGATTGTGACATTTTTTCCTCAAAGTCAAACCATGTATCCTTGGGACTTGGTACTGACAGAGCATATGGAATGCCTCTAGCTGCACCACCTCTGCCTGTAAGAGGGTCCAGGTTTCTGACCCTAGCAACACAGGTTGTAGTGATATGTTTATGAAATTTGTGATTTGGAGATGCTCCCTCATAAGGGAGAGTGTTGTGAGTGTGGGAATTTGGAGATGTATTGGGAACATCCCATGGCTGTGTGCAGAAGCTCACTACAGAAACTCTCCAATTTGTTATTTATTGAACCCCAAGATCATTACACAGGTAATACAGCTTTGTAAGATCCTGAACTTTGTCTCAGTGCAAAGATGTGTTTGCATCCATAAGTGAGATATGGACTTCATCAAATAAGTCTTGCTGCCTCCAGAATGAAGAGTGTCCAGTTTGCTATGACTGTTTGAACTCTGCTTGCAACCTAGGTAGATAAATGTAACACTCTACTTGGAACTCAGTCCCACCTCCAGCAGGGGTTCTGGTGGCCCAGCCTGTAGGCTCTGGACCCTGGTCTTTTCCATGAGATATTCAATCCTATATTGCGGGCAGTGTCTTGGAGACCTTGGAGAGTCTTCTCCACAAGCAAGATGAATTCATCAGCATAGTCTTGGTCAGTAAACACTACTTGACCAATCTTGATTCCAACATGTGGAGCAGCAAGTCCTAATATCCAGCTGATAGCCCAAGAGAATAGTGCCGGGGATGAGACTGCATCTCTGCCATACACCTGAGGTTGTGCAGAAACACTGAAAGTCATGAACCAACATGCACTCTCGCACCAGTACAAGTGTGAAGATCAGGGCCGGCCCTAGCTTTTTGGCTGCCCCAAGCAAAAAAAACAAAACAAAACCCACAAGCGCCGCCCC
This sequence comes from Macrochelys suwanniensis, assembly GCA_033296515.1. NCBI lineage: Eukaryota > Metazoa > Chordata > Testudines > Chelydridae > Macrochelys > Macrochelys suwanniensis. Next base: position 154,872,727 of record CM065775.1, on the reverse strand, counting down.
CCCCCCCCAACGCTGGCCAAAACACCACCCCCAACAACGCTGCCCCGCCAAAACACCAGGAGGGGGCCAGCGGGGAGGGCGGCATGCCCGCCGCCCCGCTCCCCCTGCCAGTGGGGAGCGCGGAACGCCTGCCGCCCCGCTGCCCCGGCCGGAGCGCCGGCGGGGAGCGGAGCACGCCTGCCGCCCCGCTCCCCCGGCCGGGGCACCGGCGGGGAGCGGAGCACGCCGGCCGCCCCGCTGCCCCGGCCGGGGCGCCGGCGGGGAGCGGAGCACGCCGGCCGCCCCGCTGCCCCGGCCGGGGCGCCGGCGGGGAGCGGAGCACGCCGGCCGCCCCGCTGCCCCGGCCGGGGCGTCGGCGGGGAGCGGAGCACGCCTGCAGCCCTGCTCCCCTGGCCGGGGCGCCAGAGGAAGATTAGTTTTTTGTGTAAATTTAAAAAAAAAAAAAAAAAAACCTTGAGTGCCGCCCCCCTCCAGGTGCCGCCCCAAGCACGTGCTTGGTAGGCTGGTGCCTGGAGCCGGCCCTGGTGAAGATCATGCACCACATTTAGCAAAACATCTGGAACACCAACCCCTTTCAGTGCAAGACAAAGTGTAGACCTGTCAACCAAATCAAAAGCCTCTCTGACATTGATGTATGAAGCAGGTGGTTAAATTCTCAGTGCTGGTCAGCCAGAAACTGGAGGGTAAGGACAGTGTCCATTGTTGACCACCTTGTCATCCAGAACAATCAGATTTCACTGCAATGTCTGTTAAGGACCAGCTGCATCCTAACAAGCTGAACATGAGCAAATACCTTTCCAGGGACCAATAATGAGATACGCCCATAGTTGCCACACTCAGTGAGAGATCCTTTGCCATTGTACAGGGACACTATGATACCATCTTTCCATTCTGCTGGTATTTTGCCTGATACTCACACTATTAAGAATAGTTGATGCAGGCTGATGCTCACTGGTTTCAAGGCATCTTTGAGCAGCTCAGGGTCAGCAGCACGTCCATTCCATAGCTTTTGGATGGCTGTTTGTACTTCCTTGAGTGATGGATGATCAGCATTCACCCCTGGATCTGCAGCTATGCTGGTTGCCAGGTCCAATAGCTCTAGACAGTCATCAGCAGGTTTATGGTTCAGCATGCTTTCATAATGCATTTTCCATATATCGAGGATGCCATCCATGGTTGAGCAGGGGGAGTTGTCTGGTTTCATAATGAGGATGTTAGAAAGCTGTTTATGGCTGCCAACCCGGCGCATGATAGCTCTGTAGGCAAGACTCATATTATTGTTGTTTAGGCCATCCTCTACTTTGTCGGCCTGGGAGTTGACAGATCTTGCGGTCATGTTTTGCCAAAGCCTGGAAAATGCCTTTTAGCTATTTATGTCCTTGGACATCTCAGCTTGCATTGCTTTGCCTTTTTTGCTAATATATCAAAGGCCTCTTCAGAAAGCCAAAGTTTCTTGTGTTGCCACCTGAAGTTGATCATCACATGCCACCACTGGAATATAGCATATATACCACTCCAGGTGAGCACCATGTTGTCCAAGAGACTACGGAGGCTATATGTGAGCCTCAATGGCCTGTGTGTACTTTAGTATCAGAGGTGTAGCCGTGTTAGTCTGGATCTGTAGAAGCGACAAAGGGTCCCGTGGCACCTTATAGACTAACAGAGGTATTGGAGCATAAGCTTTCGTGGGTGAATACCCACTTCTTCGGATGCAAGCAGTGGAAATGTCCAGGGGCCATGTGTGTACTTTGCCGCTTCAACAGGATCCTCAGACGCTGGACATTGTATTGTTGGTAGATGTCTGGCTTGTGAGGAGGTGGAAGATGCAGTGAGAGCTGAGCAACTAGTTTATAGTCTGAGTTTGCTGGTGCTTCTATACCGCCAAAGACCTGGTGAGATTTCAAAACATTGCTAGTGCTCAGATTTCCATGCCATGACTGGCTGCAATTGAACCAGGTCTGAAGCTGTGATAGGTCCCTTTGGCTCAGGGTCCACAAAGGACAAAACTACCCAGCTTTTGATGTTGTGTGCCACGGAGGACTTTTCTGTTATTAAAGCACCTGATCCAGGAACACCTGGATTTCAAACAGTGGACATGCCATGAAGGAATGAATAATGCTCCAACAGCAATGAAACCTTCGGATAATAAACAATACAATCTGTTTCTCAGATGAACTGAATAAATGTTTTTAACCACAAAGATGGAATTACTGCACCAGCTAACAGTAGAACAATGGAAGTGGCTTCACTCTTCAAGCAATGTGTTTGTGTTACTTAGCAACTGCACAGTAGTTAAGGCCCTTGGGCTATTTTGTTCACATGTTGAATGATGGAATCATTTTGAATGTAAACAGGCTTAGGGAATTAAAGGAGAGAACTGATATCATTAACTGCACAGAGAAGGTTTTCTTGGTAATCACTCTGGCTAGCATCTGCTTTACAAATGTAAGGGGACTGTTATCCCCTTACTAACATTCAGAGCTCCCAGTACCAAAAGGGGAAGGGTCGATGGGACTGACAGTCCCCAGGGGCAATGGGGAGAGGCCAATGCTCCAGGTCAGCCTGATTGACAGGGCGGGCAGGCGAATCAGGGAGTCAGGAGGTCAGGGGTGAATCCCGTCCTCCGTGTGAGCTGAAGGTGCCTGAGTCAGAGTGAGTGGGGCCGAGCTGAGGAGAGGGCAGAGCTGAGCTGGGCCAGATCTGGAGGGTCCAGAAAAGCAGCCCAGAGACACAGACCTGCCCTGGGAGCAGAGCTGCAGTCCAGGGAGACAGACCTGCCCTGGGGGGGAGAAGCTGCAGCAGCCAGAGCCAGAGGGCCCAGGGCAGCAGCCCAGGGAGCTGGAGGCAGAGCAGCAGCAGCAGCCGTGCTGAGGCAGAGGAGCAGGAGCTGAGGCAGAGCGGTGGAGCTGGAACTGGAGCAGTCCGGAGCCGGGTGCGGTGAGCAGCTGGGGAGAGCGAGGGGGACCCTGGGCAGTGGGCCCAGCGCAGGGAGACGCCTCAGCCAAGAGGCCCTGCAGGCCGGACGTGCAGGGGGATCTAAACCCCGACAGGGCGGGGGCAACGCTGGGAAGAAGGGTCCTGCCACCCAGAGCCTGCGAGCGTGTGGCCACCGCCAGAACAAGTGTCCAAGCCACAGCGTCCCTGCAGCACAGCCAGGGCCTGAGAAGGAGCCTGGGACTTACACAGGAACAGACTGAACTGCCCTGACATTGCAGAGACACTGTTGTGATGTTCCCTGCCACAGAGCGGGGTGATGTGTTTTCATTAGCCTTTCCCATTTTTCCTTATTCCTGTTACAAATTAATTGTTAATTAAATAATTTGCCTTTGCTTTGAATTGTATGCAGTGATCAGTGGGTCAGGGAAGCATCCTGTTTAGAGAGAGTACCCCGGAGTGGGGACACCCTACCCCCTGACCTAGGTGACCACAGCAAGGTTGGGGGTCGAGCCCCCCAGGAATCCTGGGCCCAGCCTTGTTGGGGTTACGAGGACTCTGCCAGACAGGAGAGTGCAAGGGGAGTCCTCGAGGGCAGGGAGGCCTCTGGGTAAAGGAGGTGGGAGCGAGGACTCAGATCCTTCCGCTAGCCCATTTCACCGGGGTAGTGCAGAGACGAGGAAAGTTCCCCACAAGAGCGGGACTATTCCCCCGCTTACATAATTGGCGTCACGAACAGGATCCTATTCACAGGGTCCACCCCATTGGTTTACTGGTTGCATTCTGGTAGCACTGTCCAGGCCTGGTCAAGAAACCTACCATGGCTGGAATTGAAGAACTACGGGCCCAGTTTGCTGAACTTCAGCGCAGATTGTCAGACCAAGCTGAGGCATTACAACAAGCTAGAACAGAACAAAGAGAAGCCTTATCACTGGCTAAGGCTGTAATAGACCAACAGGCAGCAGAAGCTAAGAAACCCCCAACTATTTATGTCCCACGGGAGCAGAAGGTCACAGAGTTTGGTGGCTTCCCGACAAGACCAGGAGACATTACAGTAGAGGAGTGGGTCAAGTCCGTGAAGACGGCACTGCGTGTGCTAAGAGTACCTGAGGAAGATCATGTGGACTTCATAGAGGAACACCTCAAGGGCCAGGCCAAAACCACAGTAAAGTTCATGGCAGTGGCGGACAAGAAAGATGTGGAAAAGGTGTTTGAACTCCTTCTAGAAGTGTATGGAGACAAGGTACCTATTGGAACTCGACTAAAGGAGTTCTTTGAGAGAAAGCAGGATCCCAGTGAAACTGTCCGGGCATACGCATATGATCTCCAGGAGAGAATGAGTAAAGTGGAGCGGCGAGACCCTCGACGAGTTCCAGACCCAGATACAGTTTTGAAAGAGCAGTTAGTGCTGGGGCTCCGGGACGACTCCCTCCGCCGTGAAATGAAAAGGAGGTTTAAGGAAGAGCCCAGTAAGAAGTTCCATGAACTCATGCAGGCTGCCATTATGTGGTCAGAAGAAGAGGAAGTTCCTGTGGCAGAGACAGCCAAGCCTAATCCCCATACACGAAGTGGGGGCCTAGTGAATGCAGCTGCTAGTGAAAAGGCCCTGCCCCAAACACAGCTAACATTGGAAAGCCTAAGTGAAGCTGTCCAAAAACTGGCTGTCCAACAGGGGGAGATGCTGAAAGTGATGACTGAGGTGATGAAAGGAAATACCTCCACTAATGTGCCAAAATATCCAAGAGCTCCAGGATCCCGAAGATCTCCACTGAAGGATGAGCTAGGGAGGTACATTTGTTACACCTGTGAAAGGCCAGGACATACTAGCCGAGATTGTACACTGAGAAGGAGACCGGAGTCCCGGGCACCTGGAATCCAAAAGACACCAGGAGCGAGTAGCCCACCATCAGGGAAAGGCCGAGTGGGGACAGAAGGGTTTCTACGGCTGTCCCTAGGAAAAGGGCCTCATGTCAGCAGTGAGGAAGAGAGCCCTGATGATGATAGCGTGTTTGACGACTTCTGTGGCCGAGCTTTTGGGGACTGCTTGACAGTGGAAATAACCATAGCAGGGGTGAGAACCCGCTGTTTGATAGACACTGGCTCAGAAGTCACCACTATTTCTGAATCATATTTCCGAAACTACTTAAAAGAGAGAGATCTGACCATGCATAATACCCGATTTGTACAGCTAACGGCAGCTAATGGACTTGCGATCCCTGTCGTGGGGTGCCTTGAAGCCGATGTAGGGTACATGGGTCAAACAATCCCCGGGAAATGCATCTTTATCCTAGAGGATACAGCTTCAGAAAAGACTTTAATGGAGGACAGAGTACCGGGAATTCTTGGAATAAATATTATAAGAGAGCTGAAAGAATTACTGTTGGTAGGAGAAGGAACCCAGGAGATGAACCGTCATGGGCAGCCAAAGAAGGATGCTATACTGAAGCGGGTACTAGCCCGAGTGGAGAGACATGGGCGTTTCCCAGGTCCCATGGGACAAATTGGCTTTGTTAAGGTGGCAGGAAGACAGAAGGTGGTTATACCCCCCTGGAGTGAGAAGATTATTGATGGGCGCTGCCGGATGCCAAGTGACCTTGATGGATACAGAGTGCTTGTCGAGTCAACACCTGGGGCTAGTCTCCCTAATGGGCTTCTGGTTGCAAATGTACTTGCTAATGCCAGTAAGGGAAAAGTGCCAGTCAGGCTGTTAAACTCAAGTGAAAAGGCCATAAAGTTGTGTCCCAGAACCAGGGTGGCAGAGGTACACCGACCTGAAGGAGTGGTGCCCCCAGTGAGGGTGGCCCTGGAAGAAAATGGGGAAGAGCTGCGGGTGACAAAAGTGGAAAAAGGAACACAGGCTATCACATCGCAAGTGGCACCCGATGGAGAGCTACCCATTCCAGTCCAAGTGGACCTCCAACAGTTAACCCCTACACAGGCCAGCCATTTGAGGGCGCTACTGGAGAAACATCAAGAGGTCTTTTCCAGGGATGAGCGAGATTTTGGTTACACCACCACAGTGACACACCAAATAGCCACTGGAGATGCTGTTCCGATAAAACAGAGACACCGGCGGATTTCACCACAAGTGTTCCAGGAGGTAAAAAAACACATTCTGGACTTAGTGACTCAAGGTGTCCTTAAGGAAAGCCACAGCCCCTGGGCATCACCTGCTGTGATTGTAATAAAAAAGGATGGTGGGGTGCGATTTTGCTGTGACTACAGGAAACTGAATGAGGTAACACACAAGGATGCCTACCCGCTACCCCGGGTGGAAGAGTCACTGGATGCATTAGGAAGTGCAAGAGTGTTTTCAACCCTCGATTTAACTTCTGGTTATTTCCAGGTTGCAGTGGAAGAACAAGACCAGGAAAAGACAGCAGTGACGACTCCATTTGGGCTGTTTGAATGGACACGTATGCCATTTGGCTTGTGTAATGCACCTGCTACATTCCAGAGACTAATGGAGGGGGTGTTGGGAGACTATATCCTAAAGACTTTGCTGATATACCTGGACGATGTTATTGTGTTTTCCAAGGATTTTGAGAGTCATATGGAAAAATTGAACTTGGTTTTCACACGACTGAAGGAACACGGATTGAAGCTGAAGCCAAGCAAGTGCTGCCTACTATGTGAAAAAGTCAAATTCTTGGGCCATGTGATTTCGAAGGATGGAATCCAGGTAGATGAGGAGAAGACCAGGGCGCTGGAAAATTGGCCGATCCCCAAGAATGCCAAGCAAGTGCGGCAGGCTCTAGGTTTTATGAGCTATTATAGACGATTTGTCCCAAAGTTTGCGCAGATGGCTGCACCTCTATATGGACTAGTGGGACAATCGGCCCAAAGGAAGGGAAAGGACCACTGCTTTGTGTGGAATGATGCCTGTCAGACAGCTTTTGACGAATTAAGACATCGGCTGATGTCACCACCTGTGCTTGCATATCCCGACTTTAGCCTGCCATTTATAGTGACAACTGATGGAAGCCTCCACGGCCTAGGTGCAGTGCTCAGCCAGAAGCAAGAGGGGACTGAGCGTGTGATTGCATATGCGAGCCGAGGGCTGAGGAGGTCAGAAAGAAATGATAAAAACTACAGTGCTTTTAAACTAGAACTGCTGGCCTTGAAGTGGGCTATCACTGAAAAATTTAAGGATTACTTAGTGTACTCTAAATTCACAGTGATCTCAGACCACAATCCACTCCGATACCTGGCAACAGCTAATTTAGGTGCAATGAAACACCGGTGGGTGGCCCAACTTGCTGAGTTCACTTTTGAAGTACAGTATAAACCTGGAAGGCAGAACATCAATGCTGACACCCTGTCCAGACTGCCTCTGGAGGAGGAATCGGAAGAGGGCAAGGATGTGGAGAAAGACTTCTTAGTCATTCCTGCAGATGTTGTGCGGACGTGTTTGTGGCTAGAGAATCCAAAGCCCGAGGACAAAGTGATGGTAAAGGATACAGTACAAAACCTGGTGAAAGGAGAGAGTGCAATAATCTCGGGATACTCATGGGAGGAAATTCAGACTCTGCAACGAGAAGGTGACGTTGGACCTGTCTTAGTGGCAGTCATGAGCCGAAGGAGGCCAGACCGGAGATTTGGGGCCAGATATCCCCAGTCTAAGAAGCTAGCTAGACAGTGGGAACGACTTAAATTACACCGTGGAGTGCTATTCCGGGTAACATATCATCCCCGAGATGGCGAAGAAGTGTGGCAATTAGTGGTGCCTGTGTCACTACGTCGTCAGGTTTATGAAGCCAGGCATGATCATGGGGGGCATTTTGGAGACAGGAGCACTCTTGAGGTGATAAGGAGAAACTATTACTGGCCCACGATGGGTAGTGATGTGCAAGCATGGGTCCGTCAGTGCAAACGGTGTGCCCTAGCCAAGGATGTGTTTCCTCCCAACCGAGCCCCTTTGACCTGTACTAACGTGACAGCCCCAATGGAGGTCCTAGCAATGAATTACACACGGCTAGAGAGATCTTCAGAGGGGTATGAGAATGTATTGGTTCTCACAGACATGTTCACCCGATTCACTGTTGCAGTTCCGACTAGAAACCAGACGGCACGGACAACGGCTGAAGTCCTCATAAAACACTGGTTTGTGTACTATGGTTGTCCAGCACGGTTACACTCGGATCAGGGGAGGAATTTTGAATCAGAGGTGATATCTGAATTGTGTGAGCTGTATTGCATTGCCAAAAGCCGAACAACACCCTATCATCCACAAGGAAACGCTCAGTGCGAGAGGTTTAACCGGACAATGCACGACATGCTAAGAACACTCCCGCCTGAAAGAAAGCGAGCCTGGCAGGAGCATCTCCCTGAGCTGGTGTTGGCCTATAACAGCCATGTCCATTCGTCGACAGGTTACGCTCCTTTTTATCTTATGTTCGGGAGGGATCCCAGGTTGCCATTGGATATTCTGGACAGAGAGGGCCCTGAAGAGGCTGAGGTGACCAATTTGGATGACTGGGTTAAAGGTCACCATGACAGGCTGAAGATAGCCTGTGAAGTTGCTCTCAATACAACTAAAGACACAGCCCAAAGCAGGAAAAGGACTTATGATCGCAAGTCCAGTGGGGCTCTTATCAGGCCTGGTGACCGTGTACTAATTCGTAACCATAGACACCGGGGGCGTAATAAAATACAGGACAAGTGGGAGTCAAATCCCCACATTGTAGTCGCTCACAACAATCCCGAGCTACCAGTTTACATCATCCGGCCTGAGCGAGGAGGTCCTGAGAGAGTAGTACATAGGGACCAACTAAAACATTGCACTCTTAGTCCAGTCAGGGACCATAGGAGGCATAGATCAGCACACCCTGAGGAGACAGAAACCAATTGGCGAATGGTTCTAGTCCCACAAACTGAATACACGGGGGAACAGAGTGGGGCAAACACAAACCCTAATGAGAATGGCCAGATTCCTCAAGCTGACCCACTATTACCCGAGAATAGGGAAATAGAAAATATGAGTAATGAACCACCATTTTTAAGAAGGTCCCAGAGGGCTAATAAGGGTGTACTGCCTGTTAAATTTAGAGATGATTATGTGATTGGTTCTATGTAGTGTTTTAATTAATATTGTTATGTATAGTATGAAGAAGTAGATGTGAAATGTTTAATATGTTAAATGTTCTTTTGATGTTAATGGGTTTGATATGATGTGGGTATATGTTGTTAATAATGGGTCCGGAGGTATTAGTGTAAACATTGTGGTTGTGGCACAATTTTAGCAAGGGGGAATGTAAGGGGACTGTTATCCCCTTACTAACATTCAGAGCTCCCAGTACCAAAAGGGGAAGGGTCGATGGGACTGACAGTCCCCAGGGGCAATGGGGAGAGGCCAATGCTCCAGGTCAGCCTGATTGACAGGGCGGGCAGGCGAATCAGGGAGTCAGGAGGTCAGGGGTGAATCCCGTCCTCCGTGTGAGCTGAAGGTGCCTGAGTCAGAGTGAGTGGGGCCGAGCTGAGGAGAGGGCAGAGCTGAGCTGGGCCAGATCTGGAGGGTCCAGAAAAGCAGCCCAGAGACACAGACCTGCCCTGGGAGCAGAGCTGCAGTCCAGGGAGACAGACCTGCCCTGGGGGGGAGAAGCTGCAGCAGCCAGAGCCAGAGGGCCCAGGGCAGCAGCCCAGGGAGCTGGAGGCAGAGCAGCAGCAGCAGCCGTGCTGAGGCAGAGGAGCAGGAGCTGAGGCAGAGCGGTGGAGCTGGAACTGGAGCAGTCCGGAGCCGGGTGCGGTGAGCAGCTGGGGAGAGCGAGGGGGACCCTGGGCAGTGGGCCCAGCGCAGGGAGACGCCTCAGCCAAGAGGCCCTGCAGGCCGGACGTGCAGGGGGATCTAAACCCCGACAGGGCGGGGGCAACGCTGGGAAGAAGGGTCCTGCCACCCAGAGCCTGCGAGCGTGTGGCCACCGCCAGAACAAGTGTCCAAGCCACAGCGTCCCTGCAGCACAGCCAGGGCCTGAGAAGGAGCCTGGGACTTACACAGGAACAGACTGAACTGCCCTGACATTGCAGAGACACTGTTGTGATGTTCCCTGCCACAGAGCGGGGTGATGTGTTTTCATTAGCCTTTCCCATTTTTCCTTATTCCTGTTACAAATTAATTGTTAATTAAATAATTTGCATTTGCTTTGAATTGTATGCAGTGATCAGTGGGTCAGGGAAGCATCCTGTTTAGAGAGAGTACCCCGGAGTGGGGACACCCTACCCCCTGACCTAGGTGACCACAGCAAGGTTGGGGGTCGAGCCCCCCAGGAATCCTGGGCCCAGCCTTGTTGGGGTTACGAGGACTCTGCCAGACAGGAGAGTGCAAGGGGAGTCCTCGAGGGCAGGGAGGCCTCTGGGTAAAGGAGGTGGGAGCGAGGACTCAGATCCTTCCGCTAGCCCATTTCACCGGGGTAGTGCAGAGACGAGGAAAGTTCCCCACAAGAGCGGGACTATTCCCCCGCTTACACAAATACTAATTTTCTATCTAGGTAAATGAATCACTGAGTTAGACACACTAGTGATTAAGAGATTGATTTTGAATACTATAATCTTCTACATTGTCTTTATTTTTTAGCTGTGAAATCATTACACTTTAGGTTAGTGAAAGCCCTAAAAAGCAGCTTGACTTTCCTTTGCTAGTCATTTAATCTACTAATAGTAAATACAATATTTAAAGTTCTTTAAACAAGTGGGATTTTAGGTAGCTGTTCCTAGAACATCCCCATGTAACACATGCCAAGCAGACAGAGAAAGGAATAAAGAAGCAGATTGACCATGAGAGTTGCCCCAGACCAAGCCCTGTGCCATGCCTCAGTTTCCCACATCATATAAACCAAACTCTGCCCACGACTTTGCCTCAGTCAATCCCTTATTCAGGGGACACTATTGATCAACAGCCACTAAACCAACATAAAGACATAATCCATGGCTTCTCTTTCTTTCTTACCAGTCTTATTCTTCTCCTTCCCCCTTTCTCATCAGTAAATAGCCAGCAGCCCCTCTTGCCTCACAAACTCAGTGGCTCTGGTACTTGCTCACACTGGCTTTCAGTCTCTAGTCAAGCTAATTTTTCTTTGAGAGCTAGATTCCCACAAGGGGGGCAGGTAACTTTCTCTTTACCAGCACACTCTTGTTCCTCTTAAGCCAGGCGCAGACTGTCGGCCTCTCTGTTCTAGGATAGACACCAGCGCCCTTCCTGGAGCTTACTGACAGGAGTTCCCAACTGTCTTCCTTCCCCCAGGGTGGAGTAGGGTTGCCAATTTTCTAATTGCAGAAAACCAAACACCTTGTCCTGACCCTGTGCCCTGCCCTGAGGCCCTGCCTCTGCCCCGCCTCTTCCACAGGCCCTGCCCCTGTTCACTCCATCCCCCCTCCCTCCGTCGCTCACTCTCCCCCTTGCTCACTTTCACTGCAAGGCCCAAGCAGGCACCAGGAGAAGGCCAGGAGCTACAACAGTTTGAATGTGGGAGATGGAATATGTGATTCAAATACCCTTCACCTCACCAGGGAGAGATTCTAAACACTATTGTAAAATTAATTGCCCCCCAAAAGAGTCCCACTCACTCACAATGAGTGAGACTAAAGAGACTATTGCAGGAGCTTGATTTTTCTTGCCTTCACCCAACTGTCCTGGTAGGGGAATCCAGTAGTGCTGCAGCCACTGACTGACTCCTTCCCTACCTGATGATGAACTGTATAGCAGGAGGGGAAAGTTACACTGTTCCATGTTTAATGACTAGTTAAATTGTTTAAATGTAATGTATGCTTTAATAAACAATATATGCAATGTGAACAAATTAATGTTATGGGAATCTTAATGTTAACATTTCCTGACACTTGTTTAAATATAAAAGTTTAATATTGCATGGATGTTATTTTATGAATTCATTATAGCTCTTTAATGTTAAGAAGGCGAGGTTGCATAAAATGTAATTCATGCTACAGAAACTGACCTCTCCCTATTTTACCATCCAGCTAATCAATAGATTTTCTAGTGTTCTTCATTTCAAGTTCTCACCTGTGCTGAGTCCCAGATTTATCCCAAAGCAGGTTGAGAGGAAATATGTTAGAATGTCACACACAGCGAGGCCACCTGTCCTTCGTTCGGTACCTAATGTTCCACATTACATATCAAATCAATAAATATTGTCTTGTACACACCAATAATCATGCAAAGGATTGTACACTGTAATACAATGTGTTATTTGTATACGCATGTGTGTCACAAATAAAACATTGGGGAGGTGCCCTTAAAAATAAACTCTCCTATAATTTCCAAGTTGTCCTTGCAAATACAGCTGGCTGCCTTCTGTCTGCTGACTGGTGCTCGCTGTGGGGCTGAACCCCACAGCTCTGAGACACCCGCCCCCTCCCCCAAGGTGGGAGGGACTCAGAGAGCCCAAATGTCTACACAGTAGTGTTACAGCCCCAGTCCACTGAACCAGGCCAGCAGGGCATTTCATTGCAATGTATTTATTTTGACATAAAGGGCTCTTAAAATCGATTTCTGTACTCCTCCCCGACGAAGGGATTAGCATTAAAATCGATATTGCCATGTCGAATTAGGGTTAGTGTGGACGGAATTTGACGCTAATAGCTCCAGGAGCTATCCCACAGTGCACCACTGCAACCTCTCTGGACAGCAGTCCCAGCTCGGATGCTCTGGCCAGGTAAAGTCCCAGGTAAAGCCCCGGTTACATTTTAATTTCATTTCCTGTTTGGCCAGTTTGAATTTCATTTCCTGTTTGGCCAGCGTGGCGAACTCAGCAGCACAGGTAACGATGCAGAGCTCTTCAGCAGAGGTGTCCACGCAATCCCAGAATAGAAAGAGGGCTCCAGCACGGACAGAACAGGAGGTGTTAGATCTGATAGCAGTCTGGGGAGATGAGTCCGTGCTATCAGAGCTACGATCGAAAAGACGTAATGCAAAAATCTATGAAAAAATCGCCAAGGCCATGACGGACAGAGGATACAGCAGGGATGCAATGCAGTGCCGCGTTAAAATTAAGGAGCTGAGACAAGCATACCAGAAGACCAAAGAGTCAAACGGACGCTCCAGGTCAGATCCCCAGACAAGCCGCTTCTACGCTGCGCTGCATGCCATCCTAGGGGGGGATGCTACCACTACCCCACCCATGTCCGTGGACTCCGAGGATGGGGTATTCTCATCACTCGCTTCCTCTGATGTTTTTGTGGACGGGGAAGATGATGAGGGGGATGATGAGGACGAGGTAGCCGACAGCGCTCTGCAGGGCGATTTCCCCAAAAGCCAGGAACTTTTCCTCACCCTGACAGAGATCCCCTCCCAACCCTCCCAAGGTGGTATCCCGGACCATGAAGCCGGAGAAGGCACATCAGGCGAGTGTATCTTTTCAATCGAAAAGACATAGTTGTAAAGCAATTGGTTTTTAATGGTTACTTTGCCCTGAGGACTTGGGATGCATTTGTGGCCAGTAGAGCTACTGGAAAAGTCTGTTAACATGTCTGGGGATGGAGCGGACATCTCCATGAAGCTGTCCTGTAGGTACTCTAAAAGCCTTTGCAGAAGGTTTCTGGGGAGAGCAGCCTTATTGCGTCCTCCATGGTAGGAAACTTTACCACGCCAGGCCAGTAGCAAGTACTCTGGTATCATTGCACAGCAAAGACTGGCAGCATACGGCCCCGGAGTTTGCTGGCATTCAAGCAACATCCGTTCTTTCTCTGTCTGTGTTATCCTCATCAGAGTGATATTATTCATGGTGACCTGTTTGAAATACGGGAATTTAATTACGGGGACAGTCAGAGGTGGCCGTTTCTACTGGGCTGTTTGCCTGTTCCTGAAAAGAAATCCTCCCCGCAGTTTCCAGCCACGCGGTGGGGGAGGGGAGGGTGATCGTTCATGCTGGACTGTTGGCGTTCGGCTAGCAGGGATCTTCCCTGATACCAGCCACGCTTTTGGGTGACGGCGAAAGCTAGCATCCCAGAGAACGGGATGGCTGGATTTAGTTTGTTTTGAGTTACTTGGCTTTGAGCGTGAAAGAAGGGCGCTGCTGTTAATTAAGGTTTCCGAAGCCGAAAGACTATGGCTTACCAGGGCCGCCTGCTAGCCGAATTCCGTTGCCCAGCCCTGCGTGTGTGATCTGTACACCAAAGCCCCAGGCACTCAATATAAAGATGCAAAATGCGACCTTGTACTGAAAGTATATTTGGTAGGTACTGTGAATGGTGCTGTTCACCACGAAAGAGTATATGCATTGTTCTGTAAAATGTATCTATTTAAAAAATTCACTCCCTTTTTTTCATCCCACAGCTGCAACTGTCCCTTGGCTTCCCCCAGCATCTCCCTCCCAAAGGCTGTCGCAGATAAGGTGGAGAATGAAACGCACACACGACAAGATGTTCTCTGAGCTAATGCAGTGCTCCCGCACCGAAGTAGCACAGCAGAAGCTGTGGAGGGAGTCAATTTCCCAATACAAGCAAGAGGGCAGTCCTCGAGCTGAGAGGTGGTGGCAGGAAGATCAGAGGGTGACAGAGGCAATGCTTGGGCTACTGCGGGAGCAAACCGACACGTTCCGGCGTCTGGTGGATGTTCTGCAGGAACACAGGCAGGATGACAGACCGCCACTGCAGCACATCTGTAACCACCCTCACACCTCCCCATGTCCCATAGCCTCCTCACCCACAGTCCCCAAAACTCAGGGGTGAAGGCAACGTGCAAACAACCACTCCACCCCTGCGGATTGCTCAAGCAGCAGAAGGCTGTCATTCAACAAGTTTTGAAACGGCCTTTCCTTCCCTCCTTCCTCCACCCCTCCGCCCGCACCCCACCCTGGCCACCGTCCCAGTTCTCTCCCTGTCTTCCCAAATCTTGAATAAAAAATTGTTGTTTGTGAAACAATGGTGCCTTTATTTCCTTTCAAAGCAAGGTGCGCTGGAATGGGGGAAGAGGGGTTGGACGGGGGTTGGTGATTAGAGAGGATAGGCAATATAAACAGAGTAAACAAATGGGGGCAGGTTCTCATCAAGGAGAAACAAACGTAAGAGTCACTGGTTACCCTGGTCAGTCTGGAAGCTAGTTTTCAAAGCTTCCCTGATGCGCACTGCGTCCTGCTGTGCTCTTCTAATCACCCTGGTGTCTGGCTGCACGTAAGCTGAGGCCAGGCGATTTGCTTCAACCTCCCACCCCGCCATAAACGTCTCCCCCTTGCTCTCACAGAGATTGTGGAGCACACAGCAAGCAGCAATAACAATGGGTATATTGGTTTCACTGAGATCTGAGCGAGTCAGTAAGCTTCTCCAGCGCCCTTTCAAACGTCCAAATGCACACTCCACCACCATTCTGCACTTGCTCAGCCTGTAGTTGAACAGCTCCTTACTACTGTCCAGGGCGCCCGTGTATGGCTTCATGAGCCAGGGCATTAGTGGGTAGGCTGGGACCCCAAGAGTCACTATAGGCATCTCCACATCCCCAACAGTTATTTTCTGGTCCGGGAAGTAAATACCTTCCTGTAGCTGTCTAAACAGACCAGAGTTCCTGAAGACGCGCGCGTCATGAACCTTTCCCGGCCATCTGACGTTGATGAAACGTCCCTTGTGATCCACCAGTGCTTGCAGCACCATTGAAAAGTAGCCCTTTCGGTTAATGTACTGGCTGCCCTGGTGGTCCGGTCCCAAGATAGGGATGTGAGTTCCGTCTATAGCCCCACCACAGTTAGGGAATCCCATCGCAGCGAAGCCATCTACTATCACCTGCACATTTCCCAGGGTCACTACCTTTGACAGCAGCAGCTCAACGATTGCATTGGCTACTTGCATCACAACAACCCCCACAGTAGATTTGCCCACTCCAAAATGGTTCGCGACTGCCCGGTAGCTGTCAGGCGTTGCAAGCTTCCAGAGGACTATCGCCACTCGCTTCTCAACTGTCAGGGCTGCTCTCATCCTGGTGTTCTGGCACTTCAGGGCAGGGGAAAGCAAGTCACAAAGTTCCAGGAACGTGCCCTTACGCCTGTGAAAGTTTCGCAGACGGTGGGATTCATCCCAGACCTGCAACACTATGCGGTCCCACCAGTCTGTGCTCGTTTCTCGGGCCCAGAATCGGCGTTCCATGGCATGAGCCTGCCCCATTGCCACCAGGACGTCCATTTTGCGGGGTCCCATTCTCTGAGAGAGGTCTGTGTCCATGTCCTCGTCATTCTCGTCACCTGATTTCTCAAGTTCCAATTCTGGATAAAGCGCACGATAATGCGCGAGGTGTTGACAACGGCCATAACTGCTGCGATGATCTCCCTGGGCTCCATGCTTGCCGCGCTATGGCGTCCGCACTTTCAATCCAGGGAAAAGGACGCAAAATCATTGTCTGCCGTTGCTTTCCCGAAGGGAGTGGGGGAATGACCGTTGAATGATGACATGTACCCATAACCACCCACTACAAATTTCTTGCCCTATCAGGCATCGGGAGCTCGACCCATAATTCCAATGGGCAGCAGGGACTGTGGGAACTGTGGGATACCTACCCACAGTGCACCACTTGGAATGTCGACGCTTGCCCCGATACTGTGGACTCACAACGCCAATTTAATGTACTTAGTATGGACACACATGTTCGACTTCATAATATCGGTTCGTAAAAATCGGACTACAGTCCAAGTGTAGACATACCCTATGATTCACAGAGCTCAGAGGCTGAAGTGGAGGCTCCCGGCTAGGGACTACCAGGGAAGGGAGCCACAAATTTGGAGCATCTCCACCTGACCCCTCCTCCCCAAACAGCTTCTGGCTGCTTGTGGGCAGCAGTACCACCTAGCTGGGTCCAGGGTTGGCTCTAACTTTTTTATCGCCCCAAGCAAAAAAAAACAAAAAAACCCCAAGCACCACCCCACCGAAACAAAAAAAAAACCACCCCCCTCCAGCGCCCACAGAAACACCCCCCTCCCAGTGTTGTGCCGCAACAAACCCCCCTCCCTCCCAGCACCTCTCCCGGCCGGAGCACCGGGGGGCGGGCAGCTGCTAGGAAGAACAGGAGGGTGCTTGGGGCTGGGGGTATGGGAGGGAGTTAGGGGTGTGGGAGTGGGTGCAGGCTTGGGGGGCAGGGGGTTGGAGTGCAGAAGGAGGCATGGGCTGGGGGTGGGGGTTCTGGGGTGGGGCCAGAAATGAGGGGCTCAGTGTGGGTGAGGGCTCCAGCTGAGGGTGCGGGCTCTGGGGTAGGGCCAGGGATGAGTGGTTTGGGATGCAGAAGGGGCTCCACGCTGGGGCAAAGGGTTTTGGAGTGTAGGAGAGTGCTGTGGGCTGGGGTGCAGGAGGTGGTGAGGGTTCCAGGCTGGGGGTGCAGGCTCTGGGGTGGGGCCAGAAATGATGGGCTCAGGGTGCAGGAAGGGGCTCTGGGCTGGGTCTGCAGGGTGGGGTCAGGGATGAAGGGTTTGGGGTGCAGGAGAGGGCTTCAGGCTAGGGGGTGGGGCCAAGGGGCTCAGAGTGCAAGAGGGGCCTCAGGGGGCTGGGGTACAGGCTCCAGGCAGCTCTGGCTGAGGCAGTTCACAGGGACTCTGGAAAACACCAACCTGAAGCAGCCCCTTAGCAGCCACACCAGTGCTGCCTCGGCATTTCCCGGGGACGGAGGAAGTCCACATGGCTCCCAGGAAGCAGCAGCATGTCCCGCCGGCTCCTTGGTGAAGGGACAGCCAAGGGGGCTCTGTGCACTG
This sequence comes from Macrochelys suwanniensis, assembly GCA_033296515.1. NCBI lineage: Eukaryota > Metazoa > Chordata > Testudines > Chelydridae > Macrochelys > Macrochelys suwanniensis. The sequence goes on along the minus strand of CM065775.1, from coordinate 154,855,121 downwards.
CCCCCACCTGCAGGTGCCATCCCAAGCACCAGCTCCCATTGGCCATGGCCACAGCACCACAGATTTGCACCTGCTTCCCTGTCAATGGGAGCTGCAGCACCTGCAGGCAGGAGCAACGCACAGAGCCCCCCTGGCTGCCCCTCCACCTAGGATCTGGAGGGACATGCGCTGCCGCTTCTGGGAGCCATGCAGAGTCAACCGCTGTGGCCAACCGGACTTTTAACAGCCCAGGCAGAGCCACCAGGGTCCCTTTTCAACCAGGTGTTCCAGTCAAAAACTGGAGACTTTGTAACCCTACCCCAGGGTCTCAAACAGCCCTTTGGAGGCCCTTATTGTGAACCCTAGTCCTCCTTCAGGGTTTGTTCCCCTCACAGAAGCCTATTTTTTCCCCTCTTGTGGGTTCCTCATTCCTGCAGCAGCCACAGAACTTACCTGGAAAGAGCTCCTCTTTTCCTAGAGCAACTTCCTTGTTATACTTTCTAGCAGCCTCCTTCCACCACAGCTGCTCCATTGCTAATCAGCTAGAGGAACACCACCTGGAACCCGATTGCTCCTAAGTGTAGCTACTTGGTCATCATGAGCCAATTAGGCCCCAATTGTCCTGAAGGTCATGAAGAACATTGCAGGGCCAGCCATGATAATGCTGAAGGCCAGTGCTCTTCCAAAAACCATGCTCCAGCTCAGTAAATCCTTAGTTAGTAAATCCTGGTTAGAGCCAGAAGCCAGTCATCAAGTCTCATAGGGTATGTCTACACTGCAACAAAAGCCCAAGGTTAGAACTTGAGTCAGCAGACCCTAGGTTTGTTAACCTAAGGCTTGAGTGTCTACACTCATTTGTAAGCCCAGGTTAGGAATTGAACTATGGGCCCCAACCTGGGGTGCCAGCATCTACGCTGAATTATGCAGGCCCAAGTTCAACCACCCATATCCCAGACTTCCTAGCACTCTCCCAAAATGTGGCTGCTCTAGCCCTTTGTTCATGGTGCAGTCTGGAAAATCTTGACTGTCCAGAGGACCAAGAAAGTCAGATCATGGAATTGTGGAATACTTTTGACAGACCCCGCCAGATCACAAATAGAGTGGAACTGCGTCTACACTGCAAAGCAATAGGGCTTGAACTCTGGGTTCCAGCTTAACTCAAGATCCTCCCCTCCTCCCTGGTGGGGTCCTATGATCCAGGTCTGAGCCCTGGGTTAGCATGATGTTTGTAGACAGGACAGGGGTTAGGCTTGAATCTGAGTTCTAACCCTGGGCTTACAATGCAGTGTAGACATACCCTTAGGGGGTTTGTTCCCAGCTCTGCCACTGACTTTGTTCTGTGACCTGGGCAAGTCACTTAACCTGTCTCACTTTACCTATCTGTAAAATGGGTTGATAATGCTTTCCTGCCTCAAATGTATGTTTGTGAAGCACATAGTGTTTGAGACAGAACAAAGCTTCAGACACCTATCTTTAACCACTGAAATAAATGGCTTCATTTTCAAAGGTCACAAGCAGCCACAATTGCCAGTGACCGTCAATGGGCTATCTGAAAGGCTGGCTGGCCCTCTGCGCAGAGGTGAGTTTCATTATTAGAACTTCATAGAGATGTTGCATTTCTGCCCCCCTCTCCAAGTTCTGGTGTAAGTCTACCAGTATGTCCACAGTCTTAGGGTAGGTCTACACTTACCCGCTGCATCGGAGGCGTCCAATCGATCTTCTGGGTTCAATTTATCGCGTCTTGTCTAGACGCGATAAATCGAACCAGGAAGTGCTCCCCGTCGATGCCGGTAATCCTGCTCCACGAACGGAGCAGGCGGAGTCGACGGGGGAGCCTGCGTGCTGTCGTGTGGACCAGCGGTAAGTGCTTTTAAGTTTGAAATAAGATACTTCGACTTCAGCTACGTTATTCACGTAGCTGAAGTTGCGTATCTTAGTTCGAACTTGGGGGGTAGTGTGGACCAACCCTTAGTCTCTATACTATGCATGTGTCCCTCACCGCTGGTCATTCGCCACCCTAACTGATCCAGTTTTTATTCCATCACACTAAACATCAGTCAAAGTCCCTCACATTTACCATCAATGTCTCCTAGATACGCATGATTATTCAATCTTGGGGCACCTTATCAGTTTAGTTTATCTGTAGAACTATGGAAGCCACTTGGGAACCAAAATGGCAGAAAACTGGACTTTGGTCTGAATTAATTTGTGTAAGGGTATTTCCTCCTCCCTCCCCCTGCCAATTACTGGCAATAGAATTTACAATTATTGCAATTATCTGCAATAGAAATTCCCTGGCTAATGGGAATTCCATGGCTATTTCTCAGTTCACTGCACTGAATATGGACCCTAAGTAACAAAAGGGTTTATTACAAAAATGCATCTGGATATTTACATAACTTTATTTCCACCTAAGACACTGACTTTGTACTACTTTCTGTAAGATTGGAGGATGGGTCTTTTTCTGCTGGATAATTTTCTGATGTTAGATTGATTACTAAAAGAAAAATCTAATCATATTTTAGAGAGCACAGTAGCAATCAGATCTTTTCACTCGTATCTGTAACCACTCTGGGGAAGGGACTATGTGTTATCTGTACAGTGATAGAAATAACACTGCTACAGCAGCTTCGAGCAGCCACTGCAGTGGAGGTGGGCAAGATTTGCCTCTAACCCACACCAGGGGACAAGTCAATCCCTGGATGCTGAAGCACAGGAAGTGTGCAAGACTCCTCATTGACTACACCGTCACCTAAAACAGTAGCTGTAGAACTTCCCTAGCCCAGTGCACTATGGGTTGCCTTCACCTCAGAACTGAAGGGCCAGTGTAGAGCATATTTCACTTCCAGCCCCTGTGCAGGATGAGTGAGCGACTGGAGTTGGGTGAAATGGCAGCTAGAGGAGAAAGGAAAAGGCTTGGAAGGAGAAGGATCGGAAATGGGAGGTAGAAGGCTGGAGCAGCAAATGGGGCTAGAAGAGTCAACTGGGAGGCCATTTGGATCAGGTGAGAAATGTAGCTTGGAGGCCAGAGGGGATTCAGGTGGAGCAGAAACTGTATTGAGGTGATTGGCAGTCTGGAACCTAGAGTCCATTGAATTGGGATAATGGTGGACTGAGAGCATTAGAGGAAAGAGAGGCCCCAAAGGGATCTAGACAGGACACTGGGCTGCTGTGAGGTAGGAGAAAGGGTAGTGAGACAGGGGGCGGGGGGAAAGATCAAGGAGGCTTGGGAGGAGCTGGGAGGTAGCACTGTAGCAAGAGGACCAGACTAGACTGGGCAGCCTGAGATGGAGTATAGGGGCAGCTGCCCAAAGGTGTGTTGCAACTCTCTAAAGGAGTTTGGCGGTGCCAGAGGGTGACAGTCCCCAACTCTTCAGAGAACATGTGGCCTCATTTTGGCAAGAATAAAATTAAGTGCCCAAATCAGGTTTTTAAAGCTATTCGGGTGACCTTTAAAATGGCTTTATTTACTATTATGAAGCCTATTCATTTATTGTGTTCATCACTCGGACTCCCCACCACTTGTGGGGGGGTTTTCCATTGTGCAAAGCATTTCAGCCCAACTTCAGACAACATGTGGCTGTTGTACTGGGTGGTCACTGTGAGGATTCCCTCTTCCTTCATGTCCCTCTTGTTTAGAGGATTTCCCTGGTGGTTGAGTCAGGTAATAGATGCCACTTAAGGCCAGCTGCATCCCATGGAAAGTCCCACATGTTGTTGTACTTGGTACTAAAGTGTTTTTCAGATACAGTTTGCCCAAGGTGGCCCAGATTAGCCCCTGAGCCAGGGCAGATCCCAGTGCAGGGACCCTAATGACAAAGCAGCTTGCACCTGCAGTATGCTGGAGATGATAAGGGCCAACTCATCCCCCTGATGCAGGCAATGCTCCCTATACCAGGAATACTCCATAGCAGAGACCCAGAGCTGCTTTGCAGTCATTTTACACTGAACCAGTGCAAAGTGTTTGCAGGGCACCCAGACCATGAATTCCCCTGTTGTGTCCTTATTTATTCTGATGACAACCTCAAAAGAAACATCTTCTTGACCCCAAGGCTAAATTACTGTAATTTCCCCTTGCCAGTCTCCTTAGCAAGGCTTCTCCATCACTTAAGGCTGATCTACATACAAGCTTGCACTGAAATAACTAGATCCGTTAATTCACACCTTTTGTTAGTTAAGTCCAGGTGTGGACATTCTTATGTCAGAATAAGAGCGGCTAACAATGATCTAGCTAAATGCACTTATTTGGTTAACATTGGTAACAAACCAACTTCAACTAAAAAAGCTTTAATCACTTTTATTCTGAGGCATCCACACACACACTTGGACCTGTATGGGAACAGAACAGCCCTCACAGCTTGTTCAGAATGCTTTGCTCTTTTGTTTGAGAAGCCATGATCACCTTGTGGACTTTACTACCTATAAAGTGGCAGACTGAATTTTATTTAAGGTAGCATGGACTTTTTATTTTAAAGCCCATAGCAATTTTGGTCATATGGCTCAATTTAGTCCTATTTCTTAAGCTTCACCTCGGAAGGTGTTTTGTGCTCATGTAATCACTGTCATGCATTAGGCTTTGTCTATACAAGAAAATTTGCACTGGTAAAACAATTGGGTTTGAAGTCATCTAGTCACACTGGTACAAATTCCCTGTTTAGATGCACTTAAACCAGTTTACTTCTTGCTTAAATTGGTATAACTTGTTTCAAGAAATTACCAAATTAACCCTTCCTTAAATCAAATTACCTTCAACTAGTTTCAGTCTATCTAGAGCATGTCCAGCTATTAGTGTCACCTTAATGTGGTAGATTAGAACAAGGCTAAATGGCCAATGTGAACGATGGGGAATAAAAGAAAAGACACTAGGGGGCGCTTTCAGATAAGGAATCAAATTTACGTGATTAACTGAACCTAGCACTCTTCTTTTAAAAAGTGACAATGTGGTAGAGCAGGAGTCTCAAACTCAATTTAACTTAGGGCCAGTGCCAGTCCTCAAATCCTCCCAGCGGGCCAATAATGTCACTGAAGATGGTGTTCAGAAAAGAAAACGTTTATATTATATTTTTTATTTCGAATTTCTTAGAAATAATAAAACTGTCATACAACTTTATACAATTCTTCGCCTGCCAGAGAGTTTTTAGTGTTTGCCAGACACCTGGCAATGCTTCAGTTCTGTCAGTTTGTTGATGTTTGGCCTCAGTGACTGAGCAGTTGAAACCTTCAGGATTGCAGCAAGGTGTGCATCAGACAGTTGTGTTCTGTATTTTGACTTGTTTATATTCATTGTGGAAAAAAGTGACACTGCCTCCAAAGCTGACTCTGCCCAGCGACTAGTGATGATATCTCTATCCCTCTCCCACCAGCCAATGGGAGCTGTGGGGGGCGGTGCCTGCAGTAGACATTGCCGGCAGCGTATCTGCATGCGTCTCTCCTCCGCGGGCCGCAGTGGGGAGGTTCTCGGGCCGCAGATGGCCTGCGGGCCAGGTCTTTGAGACCCCTGTGGAGAGTATCAAATCATTTGTATGAAAAATTTGTGGGCTTGCAGTTGCATCATGAAGTTTGTGGGGAAGCAGGGGGGTCCAGGTTTTCTTAGCTCTTTTATCAGTGTTTCATGTGATCAATGCCTGGAACTGCTCACACAATTAAGTCACTCATGTAGGTATTTGCAGGATTGGACTTTTAGCGTGGTGTTGGACCCACCTACACAAAAACCTCTTTGCCCCCAAATGCCTATAAATTCTTGTTCTATTCCCAAGCAGAGCTTTTGCCTGCCTAAAATAAGTAGGAGTCAGACCTAATAATACTAAGCATTCCCATAGCACTTTTCATCCATAGATATTGTGCTCTTCAGAAAGTTGAGTAAGCGTTATTCCTGTTTGAAATAACAAAAGAAATTGAGCTAACTCAATATTAGCCACTCTAACATCAATTTAAGAGCACCCAGAGAATTGCCAGGTCTAGAACCTGGTAAGTGTCATGTCCATCCTTTTTTCCCCAATCCAATTTGACTACTTCAGCTGTCCTAAAAAAATTCAGCACCAGATCATCTGTGATCAAGACCCACAGTGGAGGGTTAACCAGAAACCATCGACATCTACAGTTCTTTCCTAAGAAATAACAATCAAAAGAGCAAACCCTACAGAAGGCAATGTAGAACAAGATGATTCAAGAATTCCAGACCAACCACAGCCAGATGTTGTGACTAACGGCCAGCCAGCTGACCAAGTTATGCATTCAGATTGTGTAATTAGAAAACAGTGCGATTCAAAGATGCTTAAACACTGATACATCCTGAACTTTAAAGATGGCATGGTAATACAAATAATGTATGTAAGAATGTAGAACTTAAAGGTGTAGATGTAATGGAATGCTAACCTGTATCATACTCACACCTTCTTGTCAACTGTTGGGAATGGTCACATCCACCCTTGTTAGCACTACAAAAAGTAATTTTCCCGCTGTTGATATTCACCCCTTCTTGTCAACAGTTGGGAATAGGCTACATCCACCCTGATTGAATTGGCCTCGTTACCACTGACCCCCTACTTGGTAAGGCAACTCCCATCTTTTCATGTGCTGTAATATATATACCTACCTACTGTATTTTTCACTCCATGCATCTGATGAAGTGGGTTATAGCCCACGAAAGCTTATGCCCAAATAAATTGGTTAGTCTCTAAGGTGCCACAAGGACTCCTCGTTGTTTTTGCTGATACAGACTAACCCTGCTACTCCTCTTAGGGTGACCAGACAACAAATGTGAAAAATCGGGACGGGGGTGGGGGGTAATAGGAGCCTATATAAGAAAAAGACCCAAAAATCTGGACTCTCCCTATAAAATCGGGACATCTGGTCACCCTAACTCCTCTGGAACCAGTTTCATACTGTTCAGCCACAAGGTGGCATACTGTATAAGACACCTTATTTACGCTCACAAGTCATACCTGGCAGAGCATTAAAGTATCTGATGATGAACACATCTGGTGTGTATAAGCAAGCTCTGACCAGTCCATATATGGTACAAAAGTACATGACAGCGGTAGCACTAGTTTTAACAACCAATTTAGTTAAATCAGTGCAATTTTTTGTATGTAGTATAGTTCCCTTAGCTGATGTTACCTTCAGTAACTTCTGCCCCTTCACTCCTCATTCTCTATTTTCTCCACCCATTGTGTCTTATCATACAAGACTAGATCATGCGCTTCCTGTAGTAAGGGCTCTTTTTTACTTGTTTTTACAATACCTAGTACAATGTGACTCCAATTCTTTGAGGATCCAGAATGCAACTGTAATACAAATAATGAACAACAATACTGAATATAACAGCCTTAGCAGGGCTTCATTAGTGTGCTGTCTTTGCATTATGCTTTTATGTTTTTACTCAAATTCTGTAAAAAGCAATAGAACTAAAAAGGAGCATGAGTCATATCTAAACAATCTTTACTCAACCTAAAGTAAATGCTTAGACTTCACATATGAAAATGCTTTTCTTCCCCAAGTTATTAAACTGTGCTAGCATATACTATTTTGATGGAGAATATTGATATTTCTAAACATTTTTTTCAGATGTTGACTTAAATTTTCAGTTGAGCAATGTTGTGTGATTTTAAGCATTTTTTCAATTTAAATTTTCAGTTACAGGAAATTATGGAGGATCAAATATTGGGGGATCAGACAATAATGATAAGTTACCATTGAGATTCAAAAAGTTAAAGTTTTATAACCATAAATACACAAACTGTAAACATCATATGTCATTGATTTAGCCTTAAAACAAACTCTAAGTTCTTAGGCAAAGTATGAAAAATGCAGCTTATCTGTACTTTTCAGTTATCGATGGGAATATTTTTTCAGATTTGTGTGTACTATGAAATTGACATTTAGCAATAAAAATTGAATCCTTCCAAGCTTAGTTTTAGTAATTCTTTTAGAATGTTGATACTATTAAGTGTGTAGTAAGGAGTTTGTGGTAGTGGACAACTTGAGCTATTAAGCATGCAATCAAGATGTATACGATCAGAACCCACAGCACAGTAGCTTTCCGCCATTCAGCTGTTTGGCAAGCCATCATCTACCTGCTACTGTATTTAATCTTGCCTGAGCTGTGGACAATAATTAGGTCCATTAGAAATCTGTCAAGCTTGATTAATAGCTTTCAAGATTTGTATCATTCCTTTAGGAAATATCTTCAACTACTGAACAATGTTTCTGGGAAACAGGTTTCATCAGAATGTAAGTGTTTCGGCGGGAGGGCGGGGGGAGGAGAGAGAAATCAGTTTTGGTGGAATTTTCCATTGGGGAAAAACCAAATGAAATGTTTCATTTCAGATTGATTCAAATTGAAACATTTGATTGTGTACCGGAAATGAAACATTTTTGACTTAGGAATGTCAAAACATTTCATTCTGATCAAAAATGTCAAAACAATATTAAAAACATTTTTGAACCAGAATTATGTTCTGCGAAAAGTTTCACTATTTTGACTTTTTTATCCCAATCCAGGCCAAAAAACTAGAATTCACCATGGGATGGAAATTCAGGTTTTAAATCAGCTCTAAGACTCCATTACATCTGCGGTGGGCAATATCTATTAATCTATTTAATGCAGTTACTTTAATAATTGCTTATACCTCCTCGTATTGCTTCTTCACCTGTATACCTCACTTTTTGCTTATGCTGGATGCAAGAAAATCAGATTAGCCTGGGTACCACACTAAGTGGAAGCAGGGCTGGCTCTAGGCACCAGCAAAACAAGCAGGTGCTTGGGGCGGCACATTTCTAGGGGCGGCATTCTGGCGCCGGCCATGCCGCCTCTAGAAATGTGCCCCCGCCACCCCAGCTCACCTCCGCTCTGCGCCACCGCTGCTCGGCTTCTCTCCCTCCCTCCCAAGCTTTCACTCACAGCAAGCCTGGGAGGGAGGGGGAGAAGCCGAGCAGCGGTGGCAGAGCGGAGGTGAGCTGGGGTGGGGAGCGGTCCCTGTTCCTCTACCCCCTTTACTTCCTGCACCCCCCTCGCCCTAGCTCACCTCCGCTCCGCCTGGTCAGCTGAAGGCGCCGCCGCTTCGCTTCTCCCCCCTCCCTCTCAGGCAAGGGAGTGGGGAGAAGTGGAGTGGCGCATGTTCATGGGAGCAGGCGGAGCGGAGGTGAGCTAGGGCAGGGGGCTGCAGGGGGGCACAGGAAGCAATGGGGTGGGGGAAATGCAGCACATGCGGGGAAGGAGGCAGGGCTGGGGATTTGGGGGAGGGGTTGGGAAGGGGAGGCGTTGAGGCGGGGCCGGGGATGGGGCGGCCAAAAATTGTTTTGCTTGGGGTGGCAAAAATCCTAGAGCCGGCCTGAGTGGAAACGAGCTATTAGACATATGGGCTGTATGGAAAGCCCCTGAGCTCTCCAATTTGAGTTTACACACAGATTTTTTAACCCAGCAACTAGAAAGTAGAGAGTAAAGGAATGGCTACACTTGCAGATGTAGAGCGCCAGGAGTTAAACCAGCCCTTGGAGACAGCAGCAGGGAAAGCGCTGCCGTGTGTTTACGCTGTCAGCTGCAAGCGTAGTGGCATGGCTACATTAACAGCTCTTGCAACACCATAGAGAGCAGTGCATTGTGGTAGCTATCCCAGTGTGCAAGTGGCTGCAGCATGCTTTTCAAATGGGGAAAGAGGGGGTGGAGTGTGACAGGGAGTGTGCGGTGTGTATGTGGGGGGAGAAACAGTGTGTTTTGAGGGGCTGAGAGTGTGTCAGCACGCTGTCTTGTAAGTTCAGACATCAGCAGGGGGAAACCCCGACATCAGCTCCTCTCCCCGCCCCCACACACACACAAATGCCTGCCTCTGCAGCAGGAGCATTCCACACTAATGGTTGCTTTGTCCCAGAGCAGATCAGCAGCCGTCTGTCAGAAACGGAGCTATGAAAGGGGATATCTGCATGCCTGCAGCCAAGTTCAAAACAATGACCAGAGTGGCCACTTGACTTCAGGGGATTATGGGACGTTTCCGGAGGCCAATCACAGCGCAGTAATGCAACACGTCGTCCACACTGACACCCCGGCATTTCAGCCAGGGCACAGCAAACTTTATGCTTCTTGTGGAGGTGGATTACCAGGAGCATTCCAGCTGCAGAGTCCAGGCTGTGGAAGTCGGTAAAGGGAATTTGGATGTTGATCATTACTATATGTAACAAAAAGTATAAATGCTTGCCTTAATTGTTTATCTTTGAGAGACCTGCCTAGGAGGGGGAAACCCTGTGTCCTAGTGCACTCTCTCCTCTTTGCAATTGCTTAGGTTAATAAAGTGTATCTTGCCTTGCTGCACCCAAAATAAGAGTGAGAACTCTGTTTTTCTCCGACAAGGTGCTCTATGTGCCTTGCCATTGTGGACACCTCAGGAGTTAGGGTGCCCGGGGCTGATTTAATGCACTCTAACTTGCAAGTGTAGCCAAGGTTTAAGTGTGCTAGAAAATGCATTGGGTCTTTGACAGAAGGTCTGCTGGCAGAAATTTCAGACTCTGTCCACTGACACTAGGTAATAAAGTGTATCCTCGTTCCTGCATTCACATGGTCTCTAACTACTCTTCACTACCCTAACTAGCACCCTTGAAAGTCCCTCTTCACTGACTTCCCTTAAGCTATTTACTTCACTGAAGCTACACAAGAGTTTTTAGATACTTTAAGCAGGTGTCTGGAAAGAGCCACAGGATGAATTTCAGAAATTAGAGATGGAAAAGACTGTGAGATCATCTAGATCCTTCCCCTGGCGCTGCCAAGTTGTTCTATAGTCTAGTATATTTTGTAGTGCTTTGGCCAGTCTAGTTTGAAATGTCTCAAAGATGGGGCCTCCACCTCTAGTCTTGAGAGACTCTTCTGCAGTCTTACAGAAAGAATGGTATAGATAGAAGCTGTAATACGATCAAACCCACATTGTAAACTGACATAGGCAATGAATGCTGGTGTAATCAAGCATAGTGCCTGTAAAGTGGACTGTTTCAGCAGCCCAGGAGGCTGCTCCTGTTTGGTGCTCAGGGTGGGGGTGGGGGATGTGTGCAGGAATCAGGGCAGAGGACTGGGGGTGTGGGCTGGGGTCATGGTGGGTGCTCCCAGCCCCCTGCCCCCTGCCCTGAGTGGGTCACAGCAGGGGGAGGTTATGGGTAGAGGGAGTGCAGGGGCCCCGCCTTTGCTCCACCCTGCCCTAATTCCACCCCCCGCCCCAAGGCCCCCCCCTCGCATCTTCTCCGCCTCCTTCCCTGAGTGCACTGCAACCCCACTCCTCCCTCTCCCTCTAAGAGCACCGGCAAACAGCTGTTCGGTGGCGGGGGAAGCGCTGGGAGGGAAGGGGAGGAGCGGGAATGCAAGACTCTGGGGCAGGAGGCGGAGAAGAAGCAGGGGAGCAGGGAGCTTGGCCGCCAGTGGGTGTGGGACAGAGGCGGGGGGCGGAGAAGAGCTGGTGGGGCCTTGGAGTACAGCCCAAGCAAAACAGGCCGGGCCAGGCCAGGACCTGTTTGGAGCCTGGGCCTGGCGCCATGGCACCAGCGGCACCATTGTAAACCCGGTACTGATGGAAAGGATACAGCTCGAATAAATCCTAAACTTGGTTGTCATATGATGTTGATTCCATATCCATTGTAAACGGCCCACGGCAGAAGCTGCGATGCCAATCTGATGGAGAATCTCTGTGTGAGAATTGGAGGAGCTGGTAAGTATAGAACCCAGAGAGCAAAAGCTGGAAACTGATTCAACGGTTTCATTGTTCAAAGAAATTGGAGTCACAGGTGGACCTGGTCCTAGATTTTGCAGTTTTGTCTTTTACCATGAAACATGGAGACCAATCTTAGCTGACTCCTCCACCATATGCCGGAGTGCCTCACGAAACCTGTTGGGGCTCTGTACTAAAAGAATAAGATCATCAGCATAGTCAAGGTCTGTGAGCGAAAGCTCACCAATCTCAATGCCTATGGACCTGACGGAATGGTGCATTATGAAATCCATTGCCCGACAAAAAAGTGCAGGGGCCAAAATGCAACCCTGCCTAACAGCAGGCTGGCGCACACTAAAAGTTCTTCAGTGCACATTAAGATATTCCCATATCAAACAGTACTACAATAATACGCAATAGGGAACTTTTAGTGAACCTCAGCAAGGTTCATATGGCCCAGTTAGTGTGTGACACGGTGGTGCACACACTAGAATTTACAGCCCAGCTGGTGTGGACTAAGGCACCACATAGACAAGCCCTTAGAGGAAGTAACTGTATCGATACATTTGCATGTGAGAATTTACAGTAGCTATAATGATGCCAAGACACCTGTTGATAGCTGATCGTATTTCAGCATTTGAATAGCACATAGCTATCCTCTAGGAACAGTTCAACAATACCGTCCTTAAATCTGTCTCTGCCTGGTGCCAGCATGCCACGAAACATGCATTTTCTATCTTTAATGCTATGTGGACAACTAGAAAAAAATTACAGCCTGGATCCAGTCACAGTAAATTGTTAAAGAAAACCCAACCTCCATTCCTCATTTGAATGCTGTGTGTTTAGATTTTACACTGTTGGGACCATGCAAACAATCATAAAAATAAAGCATGATCCTTAATTTTCAAGAAACCTGCTGCTGTTGACGTAACAAGGTTTTCATCAATAAGCACATTGTAGCATCTTCCATTCCGTTTCCAGATAAAAGTTCACAAAATGGAATTACTGGACCTGTTTTGAACTAATCAGGTTTATTTCAAACAACATTAGCTCTAAAATTCAGTATTACCAACCTCAGATGTTCAGAAATGAGTCAGGGGCCTCCCAAAATTGTAATTAAAAATCATCATTTAAAAAATAATAATAAATGTAAGTTCTTGTTATTTTCCTTCTGATTTTTGAGCCTGTTGGGTACACCCGAGTCCTCCCTATTCAAGTTTTTCTCAACCACCATGAGGGCTAGAAACTTACTTGGATTTTTAAGTGAAAGCTGAGCTTGTCACAACAATTGCTTGTTTTCAGGAGCTGAGGGCAGGCTTTGAGTAAAACATAAAATATCCTCCGCTTCACCATCAAAATCACAAGATTTGACAACATGGACAATTTCTAAATCACAGGAAGTGAACCGAAGAAGAGGAAAATTTTAGGTTGAGTAGCTGGAAAACTTTCCAGATGGCGGTGATATGGTGTAATGGGCTGCTACAAACCTTATGAGAAATGATGGAGAGATTAGGTAGTCTATAACTAAAGAGAGAGAGAAAAAATATGGAATTAAACCAACAAAATATGTATATGCCTTGTCTCCATGAGATCTTACTATCCTCATCATCATCCTCTTTCCTTTCCCCTTTCTGTTGATGACCTCCCTTAACATTGCCTTGTTCAGTTTGAGTTTATATGCTCTTTGGGGCAAGAATTGCAACTTCACTTGCTCTTTGAGATGCCTAGCTCATTTTGGAGCGCTGGAAAAATAATAGTCTCCCAAGAAAAGTAGTAGAAGCCCTGTCACTTGAGACAGTTGGACTGGATAAAGGCCTCAAAAGTTTATATTAATGCATAATCCCTCATTCGCAGAGAGAAGGAATAAATAACACAGCAGGTCTCTCCTTTGATTTGTACTATAATTAGGCTTAGCAGAATTCAATTTTTTTATAATATTGACAGCTAATATAGGTGTTTTAAGCATTTTTTTCTATTTTTGTCAATTTAAATATTCACAGTTATGAAATTATGGGTTTTGTGCATTTTTTAAATTTTTTTAATCTATTTAAATGTTCACAGTTGCAGGAAATTCTGGAGGGATTAAATAATCATTGTCTGACAGTAAATGCTGAGATTCAAAAAGCTAAAGCTTGATAACCATTAAAAAACAAATTGTCAACATCATATGTCAAAATATACAAAGTATTTCTTTATATGAAACACTAATATGTTCCCAAGCAGCATTTTTCTTTCTTTGTCTAGCTGTAAATTTTTATTATCACTGATGGAAATATTTTTGATTGGTTTGTGTGTGTACGGAAAAAATCAATATTTACCAATAAAAATCTAATCCTTCTGAGCCTACTATAACTCCTTGCTGTAGTAGGAGGACACTCTTTGATGTCAATGGGAGTCACATGACTAACTCCTTATGCTTTGATAATGTGGGTGTTGGGAAGACAAACCGACACACACACAATTGCTGTGCCCTAACACGTCGTGTTCACGTGGGATGTGTGCTCCGTGTAGAGGCAGCATACACACCAAGTCGGAACAATGGAATTGTGGTTGGCATTTAGGCTGTCATGCAGCACTGAGGTGTCGATTTGTGCTCGAATAGCTCTGTTTTTCATATCAGAGCTTTGCTTTTCTCTTACTTTCTCATTCGAACCAAATGACCTCAGAGTGACACTTTCCAATAACAACGTGCAGGCAGAGCACCGTGTCATGTAATATGAATAACTCTTGATCAGAGTAGAAAAATAGGCTCTATTGTTCAGCTAAAATCCTGTCCTTATTATATGGGCTCACATTATGAGGCTCTGATAAAGCAGTGCCAACCACCCAGTAGGGAGGAGGGAAATCCTGCTGGTGCAGGACAGGATGACTCAGGGCAACCAAGGGAGGAGGAAAACAACATGTGGGTGTGCTCCTTGCTACTGCTCCCAAAAGGCACCTCATGCGTGCCGGTCTAGCACTTGCCACACATGCCAACATATGCTCTGGGCACCTGACCACACTCCCTAACCTTGGGGCTACGGCATGCCAGCCAGGACGACAGCTAATCCATTAGTCTGTTGCTCTTTGTTATTATTGCATTTGTTATTCCTACAGCACCCTCCATGTACTCATAGCACTTAGATAAAAGAGAGATTCCTGCACTGGGGAAGGAGTGTCTGAACTACACCTCCATGTGCCAGTGAATCCCTCTGTCTGGACCTTGGGGGAAATTCACCCACACAGAGAACAAATAATGGTGGATGGAGCTGCCAGCCTGCCATGTGGACTTGAGTTCCTCTTGGGGTGCCCTAGGAATCCTGTTGTTGGATGATGTAGCTAGAATTTGTTGAAGCAACTTATACCTCAGCCATTCTGCCCAGGCCCCATTTTCCTGGCCAGTGTCACACTCTGTTGGGAATCACACCCTGATTTCCTGGCCAGTGTCACACTGGCTTTCCATGGGCCCTTAGTGGAGAAGAGTTCACTCTGCCCAGCCATTACTTCTTTTAATTGTGTGAAACAGAGAGATCTAATTTTTTTTTACGATTGCTTTTATTTCGTTTGCACACAGTAAGGCCTCTGGGTTGCACAGCTCCATGTTTCACAATCATTAGCACATACAGAGGCGACCATGAATCACGACAGTTAAGGCAATAGCTGGGCATGCTGGAACACAACCCATGTCATCAATCTCCACAGGCTGTATATGAAGAAATATGAGGCCTCCCCCGTAGCAATACTCCTAATGTCAGTCAGATATCAAATATGTGGTGCTCATGGCAGGTTTATTTTTTTAATCCGTGAGGTAGCCACAATCTGTCAGTTTACCTTTGTACAAACATTTCTGATAACCACAGATCATCTGCTAAATCAGTCCTCCGAAGGAATTAAGGGATGGGCTGGGAAAGGGCCGAGGGAGGGGAAAGCTCACCAGATTTTCAAGCAGAAGATGAAGACTGAGCAACACAAGGGATTTAACCCAACATATTCCATTAATTTCATGGTTAACCCTCCTGCACTACTTTAATAATCTCAACCAAACATTTCTACGCTGGAGAAAGCTGAAGGATAGACACACCTCAGCCACACAACCATATCAGGTATGGGTTTTCAACACAAAGAGGCAATCAATTTTTTCTTTCTTTCTAGTCTATCTGTCCAGAAAAGTGAAGCCATGACCAATGTTCCCTCTAATTTTTGACAGGCCGTGTGTGCAAAAAATGTCTTGTGTGCAAATTTTTGCGCGCACGGTGTTTCACCGTGTTCGCGGGGTTTAGGATCTGTGTGCGTGCGCACACACACACAGCTTAGAAGGAACAGTGGCCATGACTCTGTCCTACTATGTCATCCTACTAAAACTCAGCCAACAACATACTTATCACAGTCTGACTCAATCCATATATTTCTTAGCCACAGTGATTTGACCAAGAACAGCATACTGGAGGGTGTGAGCTCTCCAGTGTACATATTTGTTTGTATAGTGACAAAAGGGAGCTATTCCTTAAAAACAGGTCTGAAGACAAATTCCCTGCCTCAAAGCATTTATAATCTAGATCAGTGGTGTCCAATACATGTGGCTAATAGGCTATTGAATTGTGGCTATTGCATGTGGCTTTTTTATAATGTGGCTAATAAGAAAAATTCAAAACCACAAGTGTGGCTAGCATCGAATTTCTATTGGACACCGCTGATCTAGATGATCACTAGAGAAAGGCAGAGGGGGATAGAAAAAAATGAAATAAAAGCTGAGTCAGTGAATGATGTAGTGGTAGTGAATGTCTTGACAGTTCTATTAGTTTTGTTTGGATTTTTTCCCCCAACAAATAAATAAATTGTATTTATTAATGTATTATTTATGCGATATTATGTGTATATGTGTATCCCTATGTGTAGCTTATTGTCCTTAAGCTAATTATTTGGCTTAAAAAGTGGTATTATTAATCCCACAGAGGCTTGGTAAACAATAACATTATATGATCTTTGATGCTAATGCAAGTGTCGTTAATAAAATCATTCTCCATTATAGATAACTTTCTTTTGCCTGTTGTATTGACTAGAAAACCCCACTAGGTGTACTCAGTCAGTAACAATCCACGTGCAGTAACAATTTGTTTTCATAACAGAGCTGTGGTCTGAGGTTTGGGAACAAACGGAGCCATCTGGATGTGGTTTGGGATGCAATAAGCTCTTTTCCATGTGTTTTTCAATACTATAACTATTTTCATTTGCCTTTATAGTCCAGCTGTGCCAACAATGAAGCACATCCTATTATTGCTATGTTGTGATATGAAGACTCCATATGTAAGATACTGATACATCCTTTTGAATACATTTAGAAAGGCACATTTCATGTCCATTCTTGACATGCTTAGAATCTACAGTAGCAGATAACCTCTTTATCTACTATATTTTCGTGTGCCCATTACAGTAATATTTAGGCTACATGCTGACATGTAGTTTCTAGGTGTTTCATATTAGGCGCGTAAAGGGTTCCATTGTACTACAGCCGTATCTGAACAGTCAAGAAACCGCAATATTAGCAGCTTCTGTTTGGAAAGTACCCCAACATTAGGTGTTTAGCCACCTCATCAAAATTATATAACGTCTTGGGTCTGCAAAATTGGGCAGGAAACATAAAGGTTTTATCATGAGTCTTCTGAAACTCACTGCTCCTGGCCAGGACAGAAATACCATGAGAACAGCCTTCCTATGAGTAGCTCAGCTTTTCCTCTGCCAGCCCCTAGTGATGCAGGGAAATGTGGCAATAGTGTAAAAGTTATCAAACTGTACTTATTACCAACTGATCTTTGGGTAATCTTCCTGGGACTTCCTAGCAGACATGGTCACACAAGAAGAAATGAAGAATTAATCTCTCATCCGCTAGTAGCTTGGTAGTAGTAGCTTGGCCACTGGAAAAAAGAAAAATAGTCCAACCGTAGAAGAATAGTTCAAAAAATATGGGAAGTTGTTATGAAAAAATTAACACACAAATTACAGCAAAATACACAGAGGACAAATAGATAACTTAGATGTTTGGTGACCTTTTATTTAATACTCAGACCAGGTACATTCATCTGCAAAAAGCCCCACCACACCTATCCAGTTTGTCCGAAATGTTAACATTTAATAGACATGCCTGGTCGGTTCTATATATGTAATCAGAGATTTCACTCATTAAATAATATCACTAGAAATGAAATGTCATAGGTGTTGTGATGATACTCACTCTGTAATATGTTAACACTCCGTTAGAGAGATCTGATGACTATATTCCTGTATAATGTTTCTCTAAACAAACGCTTACTGTTGTAATGATTATTGTATTGTTTGATACTTACATGGCAAGGATTTGTAAACCTGTT
The DNA here is from genome assembly GCA_033296515.1 of Macrochelys suwanniensis. Taxonomy (NCBI): domain Eukaryota; kingdom Metazoa; phylum Chordata; order Testudines; family Chelydridae; genus Macrochelys; species Macrochelys suwanniensis. The sequence continues at coordinate 154,837,114 of CM065775.1, read as the reverse complement.
AATACTAAATAAATAGTACATAAAAAAGTTATGAAACTCTTTCATACATCAAGAAAAGTTCATTTCAGGATTCCTGGTTGTTTGGGGGCAATGATGGTGCAAATCTGTGCTTATTTTAGACAATCTGGTTCATCCGTCCCATTTGCTATCTGCTGGGATGTACTGATAGCAAAGGTTCAAAATTTCTGCAGGATACAGAGCTGGCTGAAATTTTTATGTAGAAAACTGCGGTGCTGAAACGTACAGTTTAGTTGAGACCAAAACATACGGCAGGTTAATGTTGGGTCCAATGAAAGTTAGCTTTTCTGGCACAAAATGTCAAAATGACACTTTTTGTTGTATACAGGGTTATTGTAGCTGTGTTGGACTCAGGATATTAGAGAGACAAGGTGGATGAGGTAACATCTTTTATTGGACTAACTTCTATTGGTGAGGGAGAAAGAAGCGTTCAAGCTTACACAGGGCTCTTCTTCGGGTCTGGGAAACTAACTCAGTGTCACTGCAAAATACAAGGTTTGAACAGATTGCTTCAGTTTAACTGAAACAGAAACATTGTATGTTGAAATGTCAATTAAAAATAACAATTATATGTTCAAAACGGTCAACATTTTTGTTTTGATACTTACTATTAGAAACATTTCAGAAACATTTTATTGTGTTAAATTTTTTGATATTTCTACTTTCCATTCCAATTTGGAATGGAAACTAATTTCCCATCTTCTAATTCTATTTTGTGAACATGTCTGATAGAATGGCAGGCTTGTTACCAGCAAGCCTCCTAAGGGATTTTTTTTAAATTAAAATCAACACAAAAGTTCTATTAGAAAAATGATCTTCAGAACAGAGCTAGGCAAGCATCCATGCTCAGCCAATGCTAATTATAGTCATTTCCATGCTGACATCAAGGTTAATGGTTTATAGCTGTAAGGAAAAAGCAAAACATACCAGTAGCATGGCCAAAGCCATGTGAAGTCAAAATTATAGCATTAAGTATTTAAAACATGTATGTAATTTATCTTGATCCACTATATACATTTAATCCTTAACAGACTTGATATCCGGCATGATATATAACCTTATCTGAATGTTCCCGTAACACGTATTTTTACAGTATAGTGCTGAGCAGCCTTTTCATTTTGTAAAGCAGCGCATATCTTGCTATTTCAAAATACTGAAACCATTTTGTACTTCCAGATGAAAAATGGTTTGAAAGATTTAGAAAATGTGCAAAATCCCTGTAACAAACCCATTTTAATGCCTTTTAAAACAAATTTAATTCCGTTTAGTTCTACTGGAATGTGACAACTTTGGAGGATAAAGTTCTGCTTATTTATCCACAGAACAGATGCAGCACGGGCAGAAGTAGTGCAGGATCTGCCAAAGTACCACAACCTTGGCATCATTTTGATTTGTTTAAGTCACACTGCAACTTCTTTGAACAAATGTTTCCTCCCCCTCTCTCTCTACAATGGTCCAAATATTAAAGATCTCAATACAGCACTGGAGATTCCAGAGAACCTGCTAACCCTATATACAATTAATACTTCTCTAAATATGTACACATGCCAGGCCCTCTCAAAAGTTGTTAGCCCCGTCTGAGCATTAGCATTAATTCATTTGAAGACGATAGCTGTTTCTCTCAGATATCAGACAGGGAGAGCTGCTACACTTGCTTCTTCTAGGAAGGAAAATCTCTCGTGCTAAAAGGACAGGAGTCAGTCTGGCTAAGTGTAGCACTTCAATAGTATATCACCATACCCAGAATTTCTTCCACGTTATCTAATTTTTTGTCTTACTATGACTAAAATCAGAGTGTTTTATGAGTGCTTTTCTTCCTGGCTTTTTTATCTCAACTGCATTCTATTCTGCAGCCCTTTGTTCTTGTATTCATCTACCCACAGCTTTCCCAGTTTTATTGGTGTCAAAATGAACACTCCCACCTCTTTAGGCCACTATTGATACAGTTCCACCCAGCTTCAAATAACCCTTTTTGTGTCCTGATGCCTGTTTGCGAATTGGTTTTAGTTTAAACAGACAGGGGATTAACAGCTGCAAAATCAGATGAGGCACAGAAGACAAATCCTTGTGTTTTCTACATTCTATTAAGATCTTTCCAGCATGCTTTAGAGTTTAAGGAGTGTTCTTGTTCTCCTAAAAACCGCTGTAGTCATGCCCTCGGGGTATTGTCAGGCAGCAGAGTCAATAGTCTTATGGGAAGATAACCATTCATCACACTTCAGATTTTTTTTTTTTTAAGGCTTTTACTCTAATCTCCAGTAAATTAATTTCCCTTTGGTGAGGGACCTTGTCAAAGGCTTTCTGGAAATCTAAGTACACTATATCCACTGGATCCCCCTGTCCACATGTTTGTTGACCCCTTCAAAGAACTCTAATAGATTAATAAGACATGATTTCCCTTTACAGAAACCATCTTGACTTTTGCCCAACAATTTATGTTCTTCTATGTGTCTGACAATTTTATTCTTTACTATTGTTTCAACTAATTTGCCCGGTACTGATGTTAGACTTACCGGTCTGTAATTGCCGGGATCCCCTCTAGAGCCCTTTTTAAATATTGGCATTACATTAGCGATCTTCCAGTCATTTATTCATCTGAAAAATGTCAACCAACTATTAATTACCAAGAAATAAAGCCATCATCAACATCTCTATAAGGTAGATTACTATTATTGTCATCCTCCCAACTTTACACTTGGGAAAACTGAGACAGAGTTTTATATAAAGCTACAAATTCTAGTGATGTGGGGACTTGATGGAAGAGACCCTCCTCTCTCCTGACAAGATTCTTCTTCATGATGGTCACCAGTTCCATTCCCATCGCATATAGAACAAAAGGCTTTTCCTTATGTAGGCAGCGGCTGACCCTATATCATTTAGCCCTTTAAATGCTAATGATAATACACTAGTTATATAAAAGAGAAGGATTTCAGCCAGTCAGAAGACAGACATATCAAACATGAACTTCTTACAAACTGCACTGAAATCTTTATTGACAGAGTCGCTGAGCAATTGCATAACAACTCCTTTTCCAAACAGGCCAGGCCTTCACACAATTGTGTTTTAAACCTGCCTTTGTACAACTGTTTACCTTAGTGCCGCCCCCACAATGACATGAAAAGAAAGTCAAAGAAAGCAGCAGCACAGCACTTTCCAACTGGTGAGGCAAAGCAATTTGTGGGGGTGAGGGGAGAGTTGTTTGGGTGTTTTATACTGTAGTGTGTTGAATTGTATCTTATTCAAGATAGTAGAATATTCACAATAAACAGATCCAATGGCTGGTAAGTGTCCTGACCACGTCAAAACTATATTGCCCACAGAAGCCATTTACTGCTACATATATTTATCTGCCATGAATGTTATCGCTCTTTGAACAGCACTTGTCTGTCACTTCATTGCCTCACTGCTTCTCAGAGGAAGCACTCGCCCACATATAAAATACTTTGCATTTTTCACATGGGAAGAATAATAAAAGTGTCCAAGACAGATAAAATTTGACTTGATTATCAGAGACGCTGAGTTATATAAGTTCAGAACAAAAGGAACCATTCATGCAAGCACAAGCTCATTGTCGGGACAGGAATGTTTTGAGAAGTACAGAGGTCAGCGATAGGTGATATTCAATATCTCCATAGATGTAAATAGATATCTATTACAGCTCAGCAAAAATTGGAATTTGTCCTGTGGTAAATTCTTATATTTTCACATTCGTTTTCATCCCACTTCTTCTAGCCTTGGGCCTATCTATATGGGTTGGCTTTTTGAGTCTCTCTCCAATTCATTGGAAACTCCACAGCTAATCAAATCCTTTCATATGACATCCATCCAGCTAGTTTTGGGTATTGCAACCTTTCTTGTACCCTCCATTTCTAAGTTTAACACCTTCCTATATAGTCTTCTGATCTTTTCATATGTCCAACCCATCTCCACCTGGATTCCCTCAGCTTTTTAGAATAGGTACCACCTTCACACTTCCTCCAGTTTGTTTGTTCTGAACATGGTCCATCTTTGTAAGTCCGAGCATTCATCTTAATATTTTCATTTCCACTGCATTCAGGATCTGCTCTTCTCTCTTCCTGAGTGCCTGTCTTTTGGAGCCACGCAAAAGTCCAGGCCTAACTATCATCTTGTAGATCTTACTTTTCAATTTGATAGGGATTCTCCTGTCGTAGATCACGCCACTCATTTCTCTCCATCTGTTTTCATCTCAAGTGCAGAACAAAAAATTCCAAAATTTTCACACTTCTGAATCAACATTTCAGTTCAGTTGTGAGTTTGACATTAAATTACAATTGCCTATGGTGCCCCAACTGACGGCGCCCCCACCGGTCCCAGAATACCCGCCGCCGAAGCCGCCACGGCTTGCCTGTGGGAGGTCCTCCCCCTCTGCCGAAGCCGCCGTGGCTTGCCTGCGGGAGGTCCTCCCCCTCCTCCGAAGCCGCCGAAACCACCGCAGCTTGCCTGTGGGAGGACCTCCCCCTCCTCCCCCTGCTGCCGAAGCTGCCGCGGCTTGCCTGCGGGAGGTCTGCCGGTCCCGCGGCTTCGGCGGCAATTCGGCGGAGGGTAAGTTCAAGAGAATGGGCCGGCCCGCGAAGCCCCTTGAAAAATGTAATGTGGCACTTGTCTCCTAAAGTTTGGAGACCCCTGGAATAGGGGATTTAGCCATGCAACTCCCATTGAAATGTCATAGATGAGTCAGCTCTGAAAAATCTCAGAGGTCCTCCATGTATATTTGGTGCCTAAATTATGGCACTCAGTTCCACATTTGGACACTCAAATCAGCACTTAGTACTTAAAATGGCTATTTTGTTATACCAATAGAATAATAACCAGCAGGATCTTATTAAAGGGGATAAAACAAAATGTCACATTTATTGTGAATACAAAAAGAATTATAGTAAGCAGTCAGTTAGAGCTATAACATTTCATTCAGTTTCACATTCATTCATACACACACACAGGTTCTGCAGCTCACCAGTCCTGAATGTAGTTTGGGTTTGTAGCTTGTGGCGGCTAACTGGCCAGGACAGCCGGGCACAAGGAAGGGCTGGGTCTCTGTTGGGCATACACTGATGCCCTTCCATGTTGGCAGCAGAATGTTACCCTTCAAGTCTTCCATCTCACCTGTCTTTTCTTGAAGGCTTTTAGTTTGAATCCAGAGTTTATAGATCTTGCTGTGTCACCCTGCTTCTGGGTTCGGTGTGACTGATCACCCGTCAATTGCAGAGGTGACTTTCAGCCTGGGACCTGGCTTTGATGTTCCTTCAATTGTATCTTTGTTCTTTTTTCTTTAGGGTGGACTCTTCTTGCTTTGTCAGGGCTGTTGTCTGCATCTTCAGCCGTTGGTGTTTACGCTTTCTTTCATCAGGACAGGCTGGGGCTGGAGGTTAATGCCATCATCCATCCATACCTCATTCATACATCTAAACTAAACTAAACTAAGATTACATCAGGGTTTTGCAAAATGAAGGTTGCAGCAGGTTTTTACAAACTGGAGTGGGCATTTTAAAATGGAGTTTGAGTTACAATATGGACAAGTGTAAGGAATGGCAAACAGTGGACAGAAGTTACAATGTTGAAATAGTGCAAATTTCAGTGTTTTATGCAGCAATTGGATTGAAAGTGAAACTTACAAGGGCAGCTGGCTGAACAGCTATGGTTCTTAACAAGCAGCTTAATTGTCAAGTAGCCAGTTATTGGGGTACCCGGTTTTAGGAACGAATGTAGTTTCATTCATAAAACTTTACTTATGAAGTTATATTAATAAAGTGAACAATTACACACCATTTCATTTATCAGTTCTACAATTTGGGTACCTACATGCTAACTTGAGTGCCCACACTAAAACTGGGTACCCTCATTTTGGTGCCTATGTTTGAAACTTTAGCCTCTGGTATTATTTGCTAAGCCTATAAACTGAGCTCTCTTTATCTTTTGTAAACTGATCTTAGCCATAGATAGATCAAATATATATTTTAAAGGTGCCAAATGCCTTAGTTTGTTCATGATCTACCTTCACGATAACAAACTTGTCAGGACAGATCAGTTTTTAGATCTAACAGGGTATCAGGTTTATCTTAGTAGCAATGCTGAACACTGAACAGCTGCAATGGTTATGGGGGGAAAATCAAAACCTTGACTCCTCCCATTTTCCAGTATGATAAGAATCCTTTCCTTTGCTTGAAGCCGACGCTATAGATAATTTTCTGTGGCTGGATCTGCTATTGCCACTTATTACTTCACAGTGTCAATATTTGGCTTGACATAAATCCAGTTTTACTCTCTGTTATGAAATTCTCACTTATAGGACATACTGCTGGGACGTTACACAGAGACATTTTCCGTGTATGCATTTAGAAAGACATGCTAGAAACAATTCTGCCTTAAATTAGGGCACAGCTCCGCAGCCGGTATAAATCAGCACAGCTCTATATGGAGCTGGTTTAAAATCAGCTGAGAATCTGGCCTTGTATGTCTTGAAGCAAGATCTAAAAAAAGAAAGAAATACTCAATAGATTTTAATGAGCAAGGCTGGACTGTTTTATGCTGTAATATTTTCTGCAACAAATAATTTGTGGGCTGATTAGATATTTTCACCCCAAAGGTGAGACTCTTAATATTATTACAGGAGACTAAGTACGAAACTATTTCAAATTTGTAGAAATCAATTTCTCGGAAGAGATTTTATACAGTCGATCGTGTGTGTCCTCACTAAGTGCGTAAAGTTGGCGGAGTGTGTCCACAGTACTGAGGCTAGCATCGACTCTCGGAGCGGTGCACTGTGGGTAGCTATCCCACAATTCCCGCAGTCTCCGCCGCCCATTGGAATTCTGGGTTAAGCTTCCAGTGCATGATGGGGCAAAAACATTCTCGTGGGTGTTTCTGGGTGCATGTCGTCAGTCACCCCTCCCTCCGTGCACGCTCTGGCAGACAATCGTTTTGCACCTTTTTTCTGCCATCGTCAACCGTACACCACCGCTTCCACTGCCACTCTGCTCTCCTGCTTTCCTGCAGCAGAAGGTGCAGTAGGTCTGCAAAACTCTGCTGTCCCGCAACTCGTGCAATAGGCCTGAAAGCCATCGTGAACCGTACACCACCGCTTCCATTGCCACTCTGCTCTCCTGCTCTTGCCTGCTCTCCTTCGTTTCGCGCCTTTTTTCTTGGATTACCCGTGCAGGCGCCATAGCATGGCAAGCATGGAGCCTGTTCAGCTCACCGCTGCAGTTGTGACCATTGTAAATACCTCATGCATTATCCAGCAGTATGTGCAGAACCTGCAAAACTGGGCGAGGAAGCGACGACAGCGCGATTACGATAGTGATGAGGACATGGACACATACATTCCTAGAAGCACAGCATGTGGCAATTGGGAAATCATGGAGGCGTTGGGCCAAATTCATGCCGGGAAACGCTGAATCTGGGCCCTGGAAACAAGCACAGACTGGTGGGACCGCATAGTGTTGCGGGTCTGGGATGATTCCCAGTGGCTGCAAAACTTTCGCATGCACAAGGCCACTTTCATGAACTTTGTGACTCACTTTCCCCTGCCCTGAAGCGCAAAGATAGCAAAATGAGAGCAGCCCTCACAGTTGAGAAGTGAGTGGCGATAGCCCTGTGGAAGCTTGCAACGCCTGACAGCTACCAGTCATTTGCGAATCAATTTGGGGTGGGCAAATCTACTGTGGAGGCTACTGTCAACCTTAAAGTAGCCAATGCAATCATTGACCAGCTGCTATCAAGGGTAGTGACTCTGGGAAATGTGCAGGTCATAGTGGATGGCTTTGCTGCGATGGGGTTCCCTAACTGTGGTGGGGCGATAGACGGAACACATATCCCTATCTTGGCACCGAACCACCAGGGCAGCCAATACGTAAACTGCAAGGGGCACTTCTCAATGGTGCTGCAAGCACTGGTGGATCACAAGGGACGTTTCACTGACAACAATGTGGGATGGCCGGGAAAGGTGCATGATGCTCGCATCTTCAGGAACTCTGGTCTGTTTGAACAGCTGCAGAAAGGGACTTACTTCCCAGACCAGAAAATTACTGTTGGGGATGTTGAAATGCCTATAGTTATCCTCGGGGACCCAGCCTACCCCTTAATGCCGCGGCTCATGAAGCTGTACACAGGCAGCCTGGACAGTAGTAAGGAGCAGTTCAACTATAGGCTGAGCAAGTGCAGAATGGTGGTAGAGTGTGCATTTGGCCATTTAAAAGCGCGCTGGCGCAGTTTACTGACTAGGTTAGACCTCAGCAAAACCAGTATTCCAATTGTAATTGCCGCTTGCTGTGTGCTCCACAATCTCTGTGAGAGTAAGGGGGAAACGTTTATGGCGAAGTTGGAGGTCGAGGCAAATCGCCTGGTGGCCAATTTCACGCAGCCAGACACCAGGGCGATTAGAAGAGCACAGCTAGGCACGCTGCGCAGCAGAGAAGCTTTGAAAACCAGTTTCATGACTGGCCAGACTACGGTGTGACAATTTTGGTTTTTTCTCCTTGATATTACCCGCCCCCTTTGTTGACTCTAATTCCCTCCCCACCTTCGATCACAGCTTGCAGAGGAAATAAAGTCACGATTGTTTCAAAACCATGCATTCTTTATTAGTTGATTAAAAACACAAGGAGTTCTTGGCGTGTTCTTGGGCGGCTGGGTGAAGAGGCTATGAAACTTGGGGAGGAGGGAGGGCGGTTATACATGGGCTGCAGTGGCTGTCTGTGCTCTTGCTGCCTTTCCCTCATAAGATCCACCAGACAACGGAGCATGTCAGTTTGCTCCCCCATCAGCTTGAGCATGGCATCCTGCCTGGTCTCATCGTGCGCCTCCCTCCTCTCATCGCAGTAATTGAACGCTTTCCGGGACTCTGCCATTGTTTCCCTCCATGCATTCAGCTGTGCCCTATCAGTGAGGGAGGACTGCATAAACTCTGAAAACATGTCGTCCCGAGTGCTTTTTTTCCGCCTTCTAATCTGGGCCAGCCTCTGGGATGGAGTTGATGGGGGCGCGTTGAAACATTTGCACCTGCGGGAGGAGAAAAAGGGAGGGTAGAAGTTTAAAAGATACATTTCAGAGAACAAGGGGGAACAAGCAATTCTTTCTCAGTGAAACAAGCAATTCATAGTACCTAGCACATGTTCTTTCTGTACAAGGTCACATTTTGCCTTTTATACTGAGCGTCTGCCAGTTTGGTGTGACTGCATCACACGTGGCTGGGCAACAGCATTCAGCTTTCAGGCAGCCATGGTATGCCCTAGGGGCATGCGGGGTTCTGCTTCTTCCGCATTCATTACAATGCTTTCGAACTGTGACACCCTCCTTTCCCATACCAAGCAATGCCTAGTGGGTTGGCCATTTAAAAGGAGGACCTGCAGTCTCTCTGGTCGCTTCATACACACACACACACACCACGCAAACTGTAGCTGTCCTGGACATGAATGCATCCCAAGTCTTCAGGGCAAATGAATAATTAAACACACTTTCTTTTAACCCCTGTATCGTATTTACAAAGTACACTCACCAGAAGTGCCTTCTCCGGCATCATGGTCCTGGAGCCTGCCCTTGGGAAGGGGTGGAGGGTATTGGCTCCAGGGTGACGAACAGTTCCTGGCTGCCTGGCAGAATGGATTCACCACTTGCTGCTTGTGCACTGTCCCCGCCCCTTCCTCCTCCAAAAAATCATCCTCCCCACTCCGTGAGAGTCTCCCCTTGCAGGTGTTCATGGACAGTGGTGGAGTAGTGGTGACGTCCCACCCCAGAACTGCATGCAGCTCATCGTAGAAGCGGCATGTATGGGGCTGTGACCCGGAGCACCCGTTTGCCTCTCTAGTCTTTTGGTACACTTGCCTGAGCTCCTTAATTTTCACACAGCACTGCTGTGTGTTCCTGGAGTAGCCTCTTTCTGTCATGCCCCGGGATATTTTCGCAAATATGTTTTCATTCCTTTTTTTTTTAAACGGAGTTCTGCCTGAACAAATTCTTCTCCCCATACAGCGATGAGATCCAGTACCTCTCGCTCGGTCCATGCTGGAGCTCATTTGAGCATCTGGGACTGCATGGTCACCTGCGCTGGTGGACTCTGCGTTGTCACCTGTGCTGATCAGCTCGCCACGCTAGCCAAACAGGAAATGAAATTAAAAAGTTCCCAGGGCTTTTCCTGACTACCTGGCTAGTGCATCTGAGTTGAAAGTGTCGACCAGAGTGGTCATAATGGAGCATTCTGGGATAGCTCCCAGAGGCCAATACCATCGAATTGCGTTCACAGTACCTCAAATCCGGAACAGCAACGTCGATTTTAGTGCTACTCCCCTTGCCGAGGTGGAGTACAGAAACCAGTTTTAAGAGACCTTAAAGTTGAGAAAACCGGGTTGGTTGTGTGGACGGATTTAGTTTTAATTCGATATAACGCGGCTAATTTGGATATAATCGTGTACTGTAGACCAGGCCCAAGAGAGTTACTCTGGGTTTGTCATCTGAGGGGTGTGCACGGGAGAGTTGGGGAATTGACAGCTAGGGAAGTCAGGTGTGGGGGCACATCTTCAAGGTACAAGCATGTGTGTGTGTCAGGATGAGAGTCTAGCTGTGGCTGCTTGCGACCTAGGAAGGGATGTAGGAGGGTCTAGGACTGGGGCAGGTTGGCAGCACTTTTCATGGGGCAGTCTCCCACTCACTTGACAATTCATCCTTGGCCTTCTAGCAAACCAGGCAAGACGCAGTGAAGAGTGGTGGTCTAGAAACAGCACAGGTAGTATTAAACACAGCAAGGAATACCAGCAAATATGCTTATTCAGTACTTGTTCCATCCAAATGTAACCAAGCCAAATGCAAACTAATTAAAAAACCCAGACAGACAACTCCCATTTAAACAATAATGATGTGTAATATGTATAGGCCAAATCTCAGTCATTACTCAGTTAATATTCAGGCAAAATCCCCAGTGAGTAAGGCTTGAGTAGGTAATTTCAGGATTTGATCAATTTATATGATTTTACACTGCCAGAGAGCTTTGCAGGCGATGATCTCAAAGCACTTTATGAACATTTGTGAGCACGTGTCAGGCTCAGGGTTTTGCCGAGTAAAGACATGAGGCAGTGCCTGTATCTGCAGCTTCATTTTCAACAGTCCACACACCATCACAGAACTCTACTCATTGTCCTCCTTCAGAACTCGACAATGGCTGGGCAGTGGGTATGCTGAGACTACTACCCATCGCCCATTGTCATCTCATTGTATTCCCCATCTGTCTGTATCCATCTGTTGTCCCTCATCTCATAGACCGCAAGCTCTTTGAGGTAGGGGCCATCTTTTTGTTATGTGTTTGTCCTGCACCTAGCCCAATGGGGTTGTGAGCCATAACTGGGGCCCTGAGGTACTACCACATTACAAATAATGACCACCACCACTATAGCTCTGGTTTCCAGTGTATCTTTAATTCCTTCTCCTTTCAAGCTTTTTTGGAAGGGTGGGGGGTGAGGGGTAGGGATTAGGGTGGCAAACTAAGGCCCCAGTCCAGCAAGTTTATCCACACAGGTGGGTCCCGACACCCATGCAGATCCCCACTGAGGTCAATGGGTTCTGTGCGGTCCAACACCTGCACATGCCAGGAGCCTCAGTGACTTCAGTGAGGCTCCCTGTGGGTGCTGAGGCCAGCCTCCTCTTGACAGCTGATCCATGCTGATAGATCCTAAGGTCTCAGCATGCAATGGGGAAACCACTGGAGTTGCTGGATGGGGCCTCCACCTGCATGCTAGCTGGGAGACAGTCATGTCTAACTATAGTCCCTCAGTGTCCATTGCCATGGGTGGATCTATATTATTGAGCTATTACCAAGCTAGTACAAAAGCAGCATATAATAGTGGGTTACACACTTTATTGCTTCTGTAGGCCAAGCACATTGCCACACCAGGAGCTCCTTTCATCTCTCCATTCCCGCCTGCACATTCCCTGTGTGCCACCCTGTTGTCCCCTCTATTTTAGAAACTTTCTGCAACCCCCCCACTTCCCTCATGCCTGAGTTCTCCATTCCCCTTGCCCACATACTAGAGTCCCCCATTCTCCCTCCTAAACTAGGGGCTCTGTACTCTCTCTTCCCCCACCCTACACCACGTCCTCTTTCCCCACAGGCCAATGGCTCTCTGTGCCACCACCATGCACCTCCCCCCAATTTCCTCATTTCTCCACCATAGCAGAGAAATACCACTGAGTTGCATGTTAGACCTGACTTCCCTTGCCCAGTAATTGCTACCAAGTTACCCGAAATGCAGGTTACAGTACTACAACTGGCAGCGTTAAAAAAGGGTTTGTAGTGGTCTAAAAGGAAACTCCATGCTCTACGATGGCTATATGCATATAAATAATTCAAGCAGACATATCCATGGGAGAAAAGACAGCACATTTAGTTACAGCGCGGGCAGGCTGTGATAAGAACGACTACACATTTAGCAGGAGTTTAGTAACACAATCTAAAGGTATACATTCGGACTTAATTCTCCTGCGGCTTTCCACATAAATAGGCCTCATTCCGAGGGACGACACTCGTTTTAGTGCCAGCGTTACCCATATTCCACACCAATTCCACTGTTATTGCTGAAAGCTAGATCAGAAAGAGAAGATCATGCAACTGCAGGTGAAGAAAGCCCTTTACACTAACAGGACAAATCCCACAGCATTTTAAATCTCCTATATGAATAATGTTTGTGACCCTCATTTTGGGTCTCTGTCACACACTGTATCCCAGGTAGAGTAAATATAGTGTAAATCAGGAGCAACTGAAATAAATGGAGCTACAGTATAAGAGAGGCAAATCACACTCCTAAAGCAAACTATTTCATCTGGGCTACTGGGACAGCAGGAGCACAATGAGCTCCTAGGTCTGGAGCCACATTTGAGATGAGGTGTCGGCCCTTTGATTTGTTTCTTTTAGGGAAAAGAGCAGTTGATTAGAAGTGACTATTAATACTAGGAAGAAGCCCCATAACTCCTGAGAGTCAACATGGCAAATAGAGCCTTGTCTAGACTAGGACTTAAAAAATGGGTGTGATCACTAGGGTGACCAGATGAGAAGACCCGAAAATCGGGACTTCCCGCCCGAAGTTGTTGAGCCAAAAAAAAAAAAAAAAAAAACCGAAGAAGACCGGAAATTGGGACAAAAGGCACAAATCGGGACGGTCGTCTGGTCACCCTAGTGATCACCTTCTCTCTCAGTCTGACTAACACCTTCTAAAAACTCTAGCCTGCACAAGGCGAGTTGTATTGCACGTGTTAAAGTACAACTTGCCTTGTCCTGCCTAAAGTTTCAGAAGGTGTTAATTAGGGCTTCTCTACATGGGGAAACTATTCTGGAATAAATGACTACATGTAAAGCTGTTCCAGAATGGCTATTGCCTTCCAGTAACTATTTCAGTCAATTTCCCCATGTAGACAAGCCCTTTAGATCAAGCTGGCTTTAAATCACACCTTTCAATCCTAGTCCAGACAAAAATCTGTTATCTGGAGTCTGACATCCACCCCGGTTGTACATATGGGTTAATAGATGGAGAAAATACCGTAGGGGGAAGATTTTCAAGAAAACAAATGGCACATGGGCTTCTAACTCTCATTGATTTTCAATGATTGTTGAGTACCCAACTGCCACATTATCACTGAAAATCTCTCCCTTAAGCAAGGGTGCTGGAACAATTTGCACCGTGGGGGTGCTGCTGAGAGATGTTGATCCAAACTGTAAACCCGGTATATAATGGAAACCACTTCAAGCAGAGGATGCATCAGCACCCCTGCTTCCCACACCTATGCCCTTAAGCATTATGTTGGTTTTACTTTTACATTGAGGCTTGCCAGGTGTCCACCGTGTCACTTTATGCAACCTTGCCACTTTCCTTCTGTGTTTTTGGAATGAAAGAGTTTCCATTGCCATTTACATGGGTATTGGGAATGGGAAGGTTTTCTCCTGGAAGAGCTTCCTGTTAGAGAAAACCTATTATTAACCAGTATACACGGAAAAGGTGCGGTGCCTCATCACTCCACCCATCTGTGTGTGTGATATCTGTCTCAGGAATGAATCACGGTGATAGCAGCATTACGAATCCAAGCTTACACCATGGCGATTTCATTCACAATTCACTCTGTCACTCACTGCAGCCCACCTGATCTAGGTTCTATGGGTGAGGAGATGACCAATTTATGACTGTCACTTGAGCTGTCTGGGAAGCTTTCAGTGTTATGGTAAAAAATGTTAAATGTATTCCAGGACTAAAAATAGCAAAGCTGTGATTTAATTAGCCTTGGGATTGGTTGGCAATCAGTTACTAGAGAAACAATGTCTGTGAGGTGGGGGTAAAGTGAATTGACATTGATATGCGATTAGGTGCTTTTGTATGTGCTGTGTGCACTCCAAAGGACTATATGCATGGTGATAGGTGTATAGACTTCAATCTATATTTGCCAGGGAATAGGTTAAAACTCTCTCTCCTCCCGCTCCAGCACCCAAAATCTACATCAGTTGCCTGCCTTCACTACAGGGATTATAAAAGGAATCCAGCCATGGGGAATGTGGGTTAGTATCAGAGCTGTTTGAACCTGCAATTGGGCAGAAAATTCTGACATTTCAACTTTTTTTTTTTACTTGGGTCAGACAAGAAGCCAAAATTCCCTATGAAACAAAAACTCCCCAGAATTTTTGATTTGCAAATACTCAATTGTTTTGACACTAAGGCAAAACATTTCATTTCAATAGTTGTTGAATTATAACAACTTTATTAAAATAGTTACATGTAATAAACCTCAAATCAAAATGATGTCAAAAGGAAGTACTTTGACAATAAAAGAAGGCTGAAGTGATTAGTTTTGACTTTCACATCAAAATCAGCATGTTCCTGCAAAATGTTTCAGTTTCAATGAAATTGCAGTATAGACAGAAAACTGTTCTGTTGAAAATTTTTTGACCAGCTCTATTGAGTAGATTATAATCTCAGAACCTCATTTTCACAGGTGCTGAACAACCAGAGCTCCCATTCAGTTGGCTCAAATTAGCCAGTGTGTACTTGCCCGCCCACCCACCCATTTTAGGGGTTTTCCTGACCACTGGGGGAAAAAAAATCGGAATGGGGTTGCGAACCTGTGTGCCAGGTTACAATACCACTCACTCAGATTTGGCCTGGCTGCCATTCAGCAAAGATGCTGGAAGTAGAGGTGTTGGGGATGCTGCTGCAGCCTTCTCTACCCCGCATCCCGCCCCCCCCCCCCCGGCTTGAAGTGGTTTCCATTATATACAGGGTTTACAGTTTGGTTCAATGGCTTTCAGCACCCCCACTATAAAAAATTGTTCCAGCACCACTACCCTTTAGTCATGATGGGGGGGGGGGGGAGATGGGCAAATCTGAGTAAGTAGCTGACCTCCATGCTTCTACCATAACCCCCAAATCATCAGAAGGCTCACCATGCCCCTTCAAAAAGTCCAACATGCTCGCCCTGGCGTGGAGGATGGGGACACATACACCCAGTCAAGAACCTCTGTTTTGCCGAAGGCAGTGATTGTCTTGCATATCACATGCTCTGCCTAGTTTAAGGAAGGTGCCCCCCCTCCACAATTTCCATGGTGCACAGGGCCCCAACATTTATTAATCTGGGCCTGTTTATGGGCACTCAACACTTCTAAAAATTAGCCCCATAACATGAACGTAAGAACAGCCGTACTGGGTCAGACCAAAGGTCCATCCAGCCCAGTATTCTGTCTACTGACAGTGGCCAATGCCAGGTACCCTGGAGTGAGTGAACCTAACAGGTAATGATCAAGTGATCTCTCTCCGGCCATCCACCATCTGCCTCTGACAAACAGAAGCTAGGGACACCATTGAACCTAGTGATGAAATATGCAGCTGCAGTTATACCAGCTAGGAGAACATTACATGGGCTATCAATCCTCATGATCAGAAAAATCAAAGGGGTAGGGAGAGATAGCTCAGTGGTTTGAGTATTGGCCTGCTAAACCCAGCGTTGTGAGTTCAATCCTTGAGGGGGCCATTTAGGGATCTGGGGCAAAAATCTGTCAGGGGACAGTACTTGGTCCTGCTAGTGAAGGCAGGGGACTGGACTCGATGACCTTTCAAGGTCCTTCCAGTTCTAGGAGATTGGCATATCTCCATTTATATTATATAAGCTGAGGTATAGCAACACACAATTTATAACAAATCTATGTACACAGAGGTGCCATCTATACTACACCCACGTAGTAATGGAAACAGAATCAGAACCTTCTAGTGCTTGTGCTAAAAAATAAGCTTTGGTAGTTGTCAGTATTTTAAGACTGTTCATATTATTGTTATTTGAATTTTAATAACACTTGGGAAGCCCAGTCATGGACCAGGACTGTCCTGTGCTAGGTGCTGTAGAGACATAACAAAAAGATGGTACCCTGCCCCAAAGAGCAGGGATTTGGAGCGGAGCCCGGAGCTGGAGCGTGGAGCAGTAGGTTTATGCTTGGAGCTGGAGTGGAGCCGGAGCGGAGCAATTCAAAAATTTGATTGCTCCAAATCCCTGCCCCAAAGAGGTTACAGTCCAAGTCCTGCAGAATTCAGTTCATAAAGAGCCATGAGAGGGTCCATTTGTAAGGTTTTGAAACAAACAAAACTCCCCAGGTGCCTCAGACCAGCCCAGTTTGCCCACACCTGGGGTGAGGTACACACACAGAATCTTCAAACCATGCAGACGTCGAGTAGGCACTGTGCAAACTCTTTGCATGGCTGTGTAGTAGGTGGGAGAAGGACTTTTATCCTTTGTCACCTAGCCATGAGAAGGCAGTGACACACCCACTGTTTAGTCCACCTCAAGATAGAAAAGTGTGTTATAGAGAAATGTGCCTCCAACAGAAGTTTAAACAAAAGATAAATCCCTGATATTTCTAGGGCTGGTCTACACTAGCCCCGAAGTTCAAAGTAAGATACTCGACTTCAGCTACGTAAATAACGTAGCTGAAGTCGAAGTATCTTATTTCGGACTTCAAAGTACTTACCCCTGGTCCACACCGCGGCACGCAGGCGCCCCCGTCGACTCTGCCTGCTCCATTCGTGGAGCAGGATTACCAGCGTCAACGGGGGAGCACTTCCTGGTTCGATTTATCGCGTCTAGACAAGACGCGATAAATCGAACCCAGAAGATCGATCCGACGCGTCCGACAGAGCTGGTAAGTGTAGACTAGCTAAGATAAGACAGAACAAAATTTAAACATTATTGAAGGGGGAAGGGGGGGAGAATCAGGCCTTCTGTATACATGGCAAGGAATGAAAAAGGGCACAAACCCAGCTTTTCCTGTTTACAGGTCACCTTTAAGTATGTAAACCCAATTTGTCCTGATCTTTAGCAACTGATTAACCAGGGATTAGTATTCAAAGTGTGTTTTGAACAGTGCCTGTATTATTGACCTATTGACATGATAATCTTACTTGGCAGTGTGCAAATAGTGATGATAAATAAGTGATGCAAGTCCTGGGAGAATTGTACAGGAAATGTGTCAGTTGCGCTAACATTATTTTCAGCTCATGAGACATTACAGAGTGAAAGCTCATGCAGAGCGTCCAATTAGAAGAGGCAACAAGTGAGAATTTTCCCTCAAGCTCTCTCACCTACAGTTCCACTCATGTTTCTTTCTGCTCTGTCTTACATTTTTCATCCCTCCCAGTGCTCTCATCTCTGCGCCTTGCTTTTCACTTCCTTTTTATCCTGCCCTGCACAGATGGAGCAGTGTTCTGTTTCTTTTCACGACCCCCCCCACCACCATCACCCCCACCCCCACCACCTATCTTTCAAATCTGTTCTTACAACTAGTGCTAGTCAAAAGGTGAGGGGGAGATTTTGAAATAATTTCCATGTTATTAGTATTTTAAAGAGACCTATTTTTAATTTTTTGTTAGTTTTTTTTCAAATTGGTATTGCTATTCTTGCTGATTTTTCATGAGAAACTGGTGAGTTTGCTCATATTTCATTTCTAAATTGGAAGTTTTTGAAAGTGATTTGTTAAAATTGTGAATTTTAAAAAACATCCGAACTGACTAATCTGACCCCTCAAAATAATAACTACCTAGCAAAAGAGGGAACACCGGGGAAAGGTTTTCTTTTGTTTTCCGCCTCCTTTTTTCCTTTTGCCTCCATGTAACCTTTGAACAGTCAGCTCATTCAGACTGGGATTTAAAAACAAAACAAAAACAAGAAAAAGTTCATATGTAAAATGTTACTATTTAAAATTGTAGAAGAGTGGATATGCCGCTGGCCTGGCACAACCCCTCATGGCTGGCCATGACATTGAAGAGCTTTCCTCTCTAGTACCATTTACCAACAGTTGCTCAGACCTCCGGTGGGCCTTCTCGTCTCACAACTCAGCCCCTCAGACAGGTCGTGTTTTAGTTCCACCCCCTCCAGGGTAACAGAAAGTACAAAAAGAAAGAGAAAAAAAAACAGTCTTCAGCCCCGACTTTTGGCCCCATGGTCCTTACAGTATTCTCTCTGGGGCTTTGAATAATCATTATCCCCTTATGTCAGGGGGTTTCACACCACCTTCCCAGTGGCTTGTAGGGAAACCTAGGACTACCTTCTACCCTGAGTTCCAGCCCAGGGAACCTAGGACAAGCAGCCAAAGTCTGTTCCATCAGATATCTTGCTGCTGTCCCCCTGGACTTCTTCCTACCACTAGTCTATCTCCAGGCCTTTTCCCTCAACACCTCCCAGGGCTTCCCTCCAGAGACCCACTAGCTGCCCATGTGTCAGGGTCAGTCAGAGAAGCTTGCTCCAATCCAGGCCTTCCCCCAGGCTTTCACCTCACTCTACAGGAGCCTTCCCACTCCCTTCATGTCTCTCCACTTTCTATTACCAAAATAAACAAATAACCACAGAGTTCTTCCCCCTTGCCCTACAGCCCTCTTCTGCACCAGACTTCCTCTCTCTATAGCACACCCAGCTCCTCCCCCTCTTGGGCTTCATTTTTAATTAGGCCTGGTCCAGCCTCCAAGTGCAGCCAAGGTGGGTTAATTGGCCCCTTAGGCCCATATTAACCCTTTCACTTAGGGTTGCCAACAGTCCCGTACTACAACCCCAACTGCTTTCCCTGCACAGGCTCTGTCTGTCAGGGCAAGTGGACAGGACTGTGTGCCCTGGAGCTGCACTGAAGGGCCAGGGTGAGGAAGGGGCTCTGTCTGGCAGAGGGGTCACTACCCCCAGGTGTAGCCTCCCCACTCGCAGAGTCTCTGCCATCATCCACAGCAGCAAGAAATACCCCTGGCAAATGTAGATGAGTATTACTTATTATAACTGATGATGATGACAACAACAACAACAATAATAATGGGAGGAGGAGTGGGTGGGGGTGCTAACAAAATAGTCTCTTATTTTGGAAATGCAATGTTGGCAACCCTGCGTTCACCACTTGTCTGAAGTAGACACCATGTCACCAAGATGAATAACAAAAAAAACCCTCAAAAATATTGATATGAAATAGGGATAACATTTATTAAAATATTGATCATGGATATTTTAAAAATCTATACAATTCATTTTATTTTCAATAAAAAAAATCATGAAACTATTTTGAGAACATTTTCACATAATGGAAATTTTCAAGAAATATTTCCAGATAGGGAAAAGTGCATTTTTTACTGAAGATTTTCATTGACAATTTTTGACCAGCTCTACTTAAACACACTTTTTCCATAAGCTTTCCTACATTGAGTCCCCTCACTGATGGTCTCTCACCACTTCACCTTAACTGTTGCCCCATTTTCTGACTTGTTTGTGTTACACTATAAGCTATAGAGTGTAGGGACTGCCTCTATTCCTAATGACAAGACTAATAACAACAGTGTTTAGTGTCAGATACAATGATAGTTTAAAGATAATGAGGTATTAAGAATGAAAAGAGCTCAGGAGATATCCTTTCCATTACACTAGAAGGGCAAGGTGGGTGAACCTTGTTTATTGAACCAACTTCTGTCGATGAGAGAGAAGCTTTTGAGATTACACACAGCTCTTTTTCAGGTCAGTTTGTGTATATGTTAGTTTGTTATAGAAAGGTGGTATGAAAATATCTTAATGTCATGTTTATTATAAGGCCATGTTCAATGCACATCAGCAGGGATGTGAAAAAGCGTAAAATCAGAGTTACAATAACCATAATGAGCAATAGTATGACTCAGTTGGTAGCACCCTTGCCTCTGGGCCTGATGCCCATGAGTTCAAATGGTAGAAGGCTGAGTTGAAATCCTGTTCCAAAATTTGGGATTACACTTAATATTGACTATGCAGTTCAAGGATGATTGCTGCACTGTTAGCTATCCTGTTTAACGTCAGAAGGGAAGTTAAATAGAGGGAATGATTGCTCCTCTCTGGTGACTATAATCCCCTTTGATTCCTTCTCATTTAGGACAGAGTGGTCCCAGTGAGTAAGAAACAATCTCTCAGTTACATTTAATCATTTAAATAAGGTATCTCTAGCATTAACTAATGGTAAACAGTCTTGATATGGTCAGTCTGGGGCCACTCATTATGTCTTTGGGATATGAAACACCAGAGCATAGATTCCAGATTGTTACAGCAAAATTGGGATTTATCATCAGCCTAGGTGGCTATCCTAGACACATGGTCTATAATTTTCTAAAAGTGTAGGAAATAAATCTGTTGTTCTAGTTACCATTCCACCCCTTGCTGAAATAAATTCTAATGTCCAATGCTGTGTGTAAGATGTTGCTGAGAACATAATGCTTTGCCACATCAATATCTAATGTAGAAACAATAGAACTGCAACTAATTGTGTCAATACACACTAGAGTTTCTGCTCAAATCTGGGAAATAGGGTATCAGAGGATCATAGAAATGTAAGGTGGGAAGGGATCTCAAGAGGTCATCTAGTCTAGCCCTCTGCACAGAGGCAAGGCCAGGTATACCTAGAGAGACCATCCCTGACAGATGTTTGTCCAACCTATTCTTTAAGACCTCTAATAAGGGGGATTCCACAACCTCCCTTGGAAGCCCTATTCCGGAATTTAATAATCTCTTATAGTTAGAAAATTTTACTTAATATCCAGCCTAAATCTCCCTTGCTGCCAATTAAGCCTATTCTTGTCCTACCTTCAGTGGACATGGAGAAAAATTGATCAACATCCTTTTTATACCAGTCCTCAACGTATCTGAAGACTATCCGTCTTCTTTTCTCAAGACTAAACATGTCCAGACTTTTTAACCTTTCCTCACGGGCCAGGTTTTCTAAAGCTTTTATCATTTTTGTTGCTCTCCTGTGGACTAATTCCAGTTTGTCCATGTTCTTCCTAAAGTGTGGCGCCCAGAAGTGGACACAGTATGCCAGCTGAGGTCTCAACGCCGCTGCGTAGAACAGGACAAAAAATTCCACATTTTCTAAATCCTGAAAAGTATAGGAATTATATCTTTTATAATACAATTTTATATTCTGGAGCACACAGCAAGATCTGTGAGATGACAGAATCCTTAGAAGTGACTTGATTTTCCACATCTGTGGATTTCTCTTGTCCCAGCACATTTCTTTGTAAAGCTTTATTGAAGTACCCAGAAAATCAAAAAAGCTACATGAAAGCAAATTAAAACCATGGCTGTGAACCTGGATAGGGTTACCATATTTTAGGTTCTCAGAGAGAGGACACTGGGAGGAGCTGGGGCAGGAGGGAGAGGGGGACCAGGGAGGTACTGTTGGGGGGTGCTGGCAGGGGTACCTTCAGAAGGGGTATGCACTGGAGGTGGGGTGCAATGTCGTCCCGTCATGGTGGCAGGGCTGCCGGCACGAGCCCATGATGCAGCCACAGATGTCAGTCAGCACCTCCCTCTGGGACCCCCTCCCCAGGGGTGGGAGCTGGGGCCTGGGTGGGCAGGATCCAGCAGCTGTGGCTTGCAGGGGACTGGACCAATCAGCTGCAGATGCAGGGACCAATCAGGAAGTGGACCAACCAATCAGGGATATTTCTGAACTGCAGTTTGTCTGTTCTGCAAAAACCCCGGACATTTCCTGTTATTTGAAAAATCAACCCTGACAGAGAAAGGAGGCTCAAAAAAGAGGTTGGGTCCAGGAAAACCCGGACGAATGGTAACCCTAAACATGGGTACAACACAGTTGTCTTCTAAATCTGGTTACAAATAACGTTCCCATTTGTGGTATGGCCTGGATTCTAAATGTGTTTCTTAACTAGGCTAAACATTTCAGTCTGCCCAGGATGGTTCTCCATTGTAACATACACAAACCTTAACGGAGATCCCCATGCCAAGCCAAACTCTTTCCCTACAACGTTAGCACAATTCAGGGACATGATTAAGATTTCATCTACTTTGCAAAATGGAAGAGTATTCCATGTCAGGTGACTTCCTTTTTTTAATAACACCCGCTGACTTGATTATACTGTACTTGTAAATGGGCCATAAGACAACCATAATGCAACAGTGGTCTGTTAGCTAGTGGTACAGGTTCCTTTTACTGTTACTGTATTACTGTATTTTACTGTTTACTGTAATACATCCAGCATTTCCTGTTCAGCAAGTAATTTTTTCCATGACGTCTGATCTTTCTTTTACTGAACTGTCAATAAAGCCATACCATTCAGTCTTGACATTCAACCTACAGCCGTCTACATATTTGTTCTTAACAGAAAACAAACTAAATGCCTTCATATCACAAAAGGCATTCCGTAATTTCGGGTGGTTACTGATTAAAAAGATAAACTTGCACGATTTTGAGAAATCAAGAGAGAAGTCAACATATTCACAAGCCTAGTTTAATATTATGAGCCGCTAGGATCAAAAAGTGAATGAGATGGAGAAATGGTTTCTGCCATTATAATATTTATGTGGCCAACAAAAAGAACCTGGTCTCCCTCCAGTGCACATTTCTAACACCTATTAACATTCATAAGCAATATATCTGCACATCCAGGGGAGAGGGGTGCTAATATGAGGAAGCAGCATCACCAAATAAAGAAGTTCAAGGGGAAAAATGTTAATTTATAAGCCCCAAGTTGGATTTCTGCATACAGGCACTAGTTCAGCCAGGTAGTTAAGCACATACCAAACTTAAACACATGAATAGTCTCATTGGCATCTAGGGGGCTACTCATATTATCTTGTGTGAATACTTTCCTGAATTGGGTCCTCAATTTGTTAGCTAGATCTTGATGCATTTAGTAAAATCAGAGAAGTGAGAAATGGAAAAAAAATATCCTTTAGGTCACCTAGTCCAGCCCCCGCCAACATATGTCTGTTCCCTACAAAACATTTTTGAGAATATGGACCATTCTATTTGTACATGTTCCAAAAGAATAGAGAGTTTCCACCAGTTCCTTGAGGACATTATTCTACGGCCTAATAGATCTCACTCTCAGGAAGTTCTTCTGATATCCAACTTTACTGTCATATTGAGGGATACAGTGTAGCACAAATCTGCCTCAGCGGTAGGATATGCTTGCGATCTAAAACCTTTATAGTGTATTGCAAGTACAGTGTGCACTGTGCATTCTCACTCTTCTGGTTTGTAGCAACCAGAATGGAACTTTAGTGGGAGGTGTACAGGTTGTAGGAGGGGAGAGTTTGGAGGAGGTAGTCTGCACTTACATAGCTAGAATGCTAGTAAGGTGGCTAGGTGTCTGGTTTTTGACCAGAAACTCCTGTCAAAAAGGAAACTGAAGGTGTCCAGTCAAATCTACTGACTGGACACCCAAAGTCTGGTTACTGCATCTGGGGGAGGTGGGGAGGCATTGAGTCATCACCTACTCCAGCCCCTACTCAGCCATGGGCACCTCCTACCTGCATCGGGCAGCTGCAGCTCCCAGACCCAGTTCTGCAGGTGAGTCACTTCCATCCCACGCAGGGAGGCGGGAGGGAGGGGGAAAGGGGAAAAACAGTGAGCAAAGGAGGGAAGGGGGAAAAAAGAGTGAACATGGGGCAGGGCCTCAGGGACAAAGCACAGGGCAGGAGAGGGGTCTCAGAAAGTAGCAGGCAGAGCAGGGGTGAGTCCTGGGGGAAAAGAGGCAGAACAGGGGCAGGGTCTCAGGAGGGAGGGTCAGGGAAGGGGAGGTTCCAGGACTCCTGCTGGTGGGTCCAGTTTTTAAAATTACAAAAGTTGGCAGCCCCAAATTCTAGCTGCAGTAGCTCTGTAAATAGTTCTCTTAATATAGAGTGTAGTTTTAGAAGCATGGAGTTTTTCCATGGTATCACCCAGCACATAATACGTGACATAGGGTTCAGGTGGGTTTGTGCAGTTTTAGGTATGGATTCTGTGCTGTGCCTCCAGGGATGTGCAGCACAGGAGAGGCATTTCAAAGAGGAGTGGTGGCAACTTCAAGAGTGATTTTATGCTCCCTTTGTGCCTCCAGGATTCTGGGCAGGAAGTGCTTCAGCCACTCCTGCTCCTGCCCCCACCCATCCATGGCCTTGCCTCTAACATATATATCAGGGACTGTATGGAAAAGAGCTGGGGATACGTAGAGCTGGATGTGTCAGCCCTATGCTACCCATTCATTGGACATTTTCTGTGGGGGATGGTGGGCAAATTGGCTAGCTCAGGGGATTTGGGAATGGGATATGTAGTCACTCATCTTAGGCTATGGCTACATGACAGCTTAAATCAACATAAATTACGTCACTCAGAGGTGTGAATTCACTACCCTCTTGAGTGACAGAATTTATGCTGACTTAAGCACCGGTGTGAACAGCGTGCAGTATATTGCTTCCCTAAGGAGTCTGATAGTAACTTGTGACTTTGGGAATATGGCAGAGTTACGTTCCTTCTTGGGTCTTACCTCCTGGTATGCAACATTCATTCCCAATTATGCTTCTGTCAGTGAACCGTTATGAGAATTACTATGGAGAAATTCAACCTTATTGTGGACAACGGATGCACAAGCTAGTTTCGAAACGGTGAAAGACTTAATAGTACATAGTCCAGTACTTGCACTATTTGGTCTTGCATTGCCCACAATTGTAACTACTGATGCTTCTGATTATGGACTTGGGGCTGTCCTCTCACAACTTCATGAGGACAACACAGAGAGGACTGTTGCATTTGCTTCACGGACATTAAGTATTGCTGATAGAAAATATTCTAAAGTTGAAAAAGAAGCACTTGCTTGTGTCTGGGCTACTGAAAAATGGAGAACTTACCTGTGGGGCCGCATGTTCAAGTTGCGTACAGACCACAGCCCTTTGACGACGTTGCTCACCACGAAAGGACTGGGAAGACCAGGATATCGTATTGCTAGATGGTCTGCAAAACTACTCTCTTTCAATTATGAACTGGAATATAAGCCTGGACACCAAAATGTGGTAGCTGATTGCCTTTCTCGTCTGCCTTTGCCTTCACCAGATGGTCCACCGGAGGATGAGGAGGTAGTAGTTGCACTTATTACAGGCACTCTTATTGCAGTTACAAGAGAACAATTTCAAGCTGCTTGTTCAGCATGTCCAATTCAATAAAAACTACAGGAATTTCTGACAAAGAGATGGCCCAGTAACCCTAAAAACCTTGACCCAGTTTTGCTTCCTTATTTTAGCGTTCGGGATGAACTTTCTTTGCTTGGTGGCTGTGTGCTACGAGGTACACACCGGCTCCTTGTACCAGAAGAATTACAGCTAAAACTCATACACCTGGCACACAATACTCATCAAGGAATTGTCCGAACCAAACAACGATTACAGGATCTGTATTGGTGGCCAGGGATGGACTCTCAAACTGAAGCACTCATAAAATCCTGTGTCACTTGTCAAATGCATGATAAGACAGCAGTGACATGTACCCCTCCATTACAGCCTCTTCATCTTCCTGAATCTGCATGGGAAAAAGTGGCGATTGACACTGTAGGACCCTTTGATACTGCTCTAATTGACTGCTGGTATGCCATCACTTTAATAGACTATTTCAGTAAATGGCCTGAGGTAGCGTTTATATCGCAAATCTCTTCTGCTACAGTAATTAAGTTCCTCTCTTCAGTTTTTAGCAGGGAAGGTAACCCCAAAGAACTGGTTTCAGATAATGGTAGTCAATTTACTTCCCTGGAGTTTGAAACTTTTCTAGCACAGAGGAACATTTTATACAGAAGGTCATCCCTATATTACCCTCAAGCCAATGGGGAAATCGAACAGTTTAACAGAAGTTTGAAAGAGAGTTTGCAAACGGCTAAATTGAAGGGCAATTGTGGATACCCTTCACTACTGATTTCTTGCAAGCATACCGGGCTACACAACATGCCACAACGCAAAGATCACCCGCAGAGTTACTGCATGGGAAAGAGATGAATACTAAACTGAACATTGCTGGATTGTTAAAGGCACGACCTGATGCCCCAAATGAGGATGATGTGAGAAAAACAGTTCAACAGAACCAAGCAAAGTCTAAGGCTTTCACAGACAAGCGGCGGGGTGCTAAGGAACCAAAGTTTGAGTGTGGTTCCTTCGTTAAAATACGAAAACCTGGAATTTTACTCAAAGGGGACCATAAATTCACAGCTCCTCTTAAAATCATAGAGAAGGGACCTTACACCTATCGACTTTCTGATGGGAAGGTATGGAATGCTTCTTATCTTGCACCTGCCTATTCACCAAGAGGAGATTATGCCAACACCCAGTGGCCTCCCCAGGATTTCAAATTAGGGGGGGTGTTCGAATTTACTGGAGGGGGTGTCACTAAATTGGCATGTAACTAGTTCACAAAACTGGGGTGTGTGTGTGTAGGGAAATCACTGCGTTGGATGACTTCACAGTAGCACCAACACAACAAGACATTGCACTGGAACCGGGGCTTGAGAGGCGGCCTGTCAGACCCAGACGACCACCTGTCTGGACTAGAGACTATGTTATGTAGTATCTACAGTGTTTTCAGTGTAATATTTCTGCCAACAGTATAGTGTCTTGTTTTATATTTGTTCCTGTGGTTAGAACAACAATGTTTATTTTAACTGGGAGAGTTTCTTAAGAGAGGAGGGAATGTGGTGTTTAGATGTTGCTTGTAATTATTAGAACTGGGAGCACTGGCTGTTGGGAGTCTGAAAGGACAGGAAACAGGAAGAAGCGGGGAGGGAGTTGAGAAGCTGGGAGAGCTACAGAAGGTGCAGCAGCAGCTTGGTAAAGAGGTTTCCACTTTAAAATAAAGACCTGTTGAAGTTTGTGAGTACCTTGCCTGACTGATACAACACAGCGCTATAGCAGTGGGAGAGCTCCTGCCAATATAGCTACCGCCGCTTGTGGGGGCTGGAGTAATTAAGTTGAGGTAAGAGCTTTCTCCCATCTGCTTAGAGTGGCTACGCAGAGAGCTTACAGCGGCACAGCTCCACTGGTGCAGCTGTGCCGCTGTAAACTCTCTAATGTAGCCATAGCCTTAAAGTCAGTAGGTCTAAGCCTGCGCAATTAGTGGTGAACTTTAGAGCTGGTTGAAATATTTTTCCCCTGAAAATTTTTATGAAAACGAAAGAAAATATTTGCACCTAAATTGCCCCCCCCCCTTTTTTTTTTTAAAAGAAATTGAACAGTTTTGCCCAAACTAAAAAAAAAAAAAAACAGCTGAAAATTTAGGTGTTTCTATTTCCAAATCAAAATATTTGTTTTTGGCCAAAATATTTTCTTTTTCAGGCATTGGTTTTTTCAATTAAAAAAAAAGCAACATTTTCTATGGAAAGCTGACACTTTTTGTGAAAAATATCATAGTCCAAAAAAAAATTTCTGTTGAAAGACAATTTTTGTGGGAAATTTTCAACCTGGTGTCCATGAATTGTTGTTATGTGATTGGCCAGCAATCACAGTAAACTGGGCTGCTTTATCAGCATTCTCAGCAGAAGCAAAGGACTGAATGGACATGAAGATGCAATTAACCTTTCAGTGCCAGAGACGGTCCCTGGAATTATGAGCTGAGGCACAGTGGAGACTAGGTTGCACCACTGCTGCTCATGCTATGCTGTGGACAGAGAGCTTTAGGCCCAGCTCCTCAAAGTAATTTAGGCTCCTAAAGTCCATTGAAATCAATGGGAGTCAGATGCCTAAATACCTCTGAAGATCTGGACTTTAGGGCAGTCAGTCTAATGCTTCCACAAACACTAAATTCACTCAAACGTGTTTTGAAAAATGATCTCAGACATTGCATCTTTCTTCATACAACACATGCAGCGCAGCAGCTACTAGTGAGAGGAGACCGTGGAGAAATGCAGCAATGAAAAAAATGTTTTTGCCAAGAAGCATCAGGAACGTGAGCGGAGAGCTGAGCTGAGTTGCAGTCATTGGCGATGGAGTCGTGCTGTATCAAGATCTGTGTTACAAGAACATTCAAGCTGTGAGAAAGACTAAACCAATGCAAATAAAAGCAGGGCAGTATGAGAGGAGGTAGATAAGAAAGCAATTGTAAAAATTGAATAGACCCGGTCTGACAAAGATGGGAAGAGCAGTAGGTTGAAGCAAAGCTGGAAGACACACACAAAAAAATCTACTAGTGCTGCTTTACCTATTGCAGTTTCTGAGCGGCAAGGATGAAGGGACATTGGGTGGAAGGTAACAAGCTAATTAGTCAAAAACTTCAATAGTGCTGTAATTTGGGCTCCATGAATAATGCAATTAGGTGACCTCACAAACAGCTGAATAATTGACCTTATTGCCATAGTGCCACAATAGTTCTTTTCCAGTTTGTCCTCCTGTCATTCCGCCTTCCCTCCTGTTTGCTTCCTACCTACACCCCCAACATTTATGGTCTGTACTCAGCATGCCTGCCCCTGCCTTATTTTTCCTGTGTGCTGCTTCTTCCCTGTTGACGTCACATCTCCTCATTAACATTTGACTTTGTATGTAAATGGACATCCATTGTGTTCACTTACAATGCTTCATTTGCATCTTGCCAGAGAGATGCACAATTCTTTCCTCCTGCCTGGAGGGAAACCTGTTTTCCACCTTTGCTGGTGACTAATACATTGATGCAGACTTTAAAACATGTTTTCAGTGTATATATGCATAACTCCTTCCATAGAATCTGTGCATACAGTTCACAATGATATTAAGGACCACAGTGACCCTGACTTTCATTTGAGACCTCACATGCCATTCTTTGGTGAGCCCAAATGTACACACCAGAATCAAGATATTCCTGTAACCTCTTTGCCAGTTGGCATTAAGGGGTTCTTGGGTCACACCATTATGATTGTACAGTCTGACTTCTGCATAACACAGGCCAGAGAATCTTCCTCAGTAATTCCTGCATCATGCCCCCAACTTCTGTTTGAGCTAGAGCAGATCTCACTCTCCCCATTAACAGTGTGCACCTTATTAGAATTCTAGTCTGAATTTGTCTAGCTTCAGCCAGATGTATGTAATCATCTTTTATTAGAGTCTGTGTCATCTCAGCTTTCCCAGGCAGGGTCTGAAGGAATGACTCAGTACAGGCTGTATGAACTGGAGCTAATTTATTTTTGTTTCTTTCATCACACCGTGGTGTTTGACTGCTACGTGGTCAGCTAGGAAGGCCACCATGCCGTCCCTGCTCACTAGATTCATAAATTCTAAGGCCAGAAGGCACCATTGCGATCTTCTAGTCTGACCTCCTGTATAGCACAGGCCATAAGACTTCCCTGAATTAATTCCTGGTTGAACTAGAGCATCTCTTTTAGAAAAAGATCTAATCTTGATTAAAACATTTCCAGTGATGGGGGAGGATTGCTACATGGCCTGCTTTTCCAATAGCTTGGATGAAGGGTGAGGGGTTACAAGAAGCTGAAGGTAAGCTGTAGCCAAGGGACTTTTTAAAACATTCTGTAATAATTATGTATTTAAAAAGTGAAAAATTATATTGTCCGTAGTGGGTTTTTTTAGCTTAATTGTTTTGAAACTGAACCACATTACTACAGCCACAGAATATAGGGGAGTTTGTACTGACAACTGATTTAGAACCCGATCCCTGCTCAAATTCCCATTGACTTCAATAAGAGAAGGACTGAGCCCACTGGCTCTAAGGCAGGCTTAAAAAATACTGAACATTCAAAGAACCATCCCAGGATTCTCACATATTTCTTTAATCAGGTCATCCCCGCCCCTCTCACCTGCTTCCCTCCACTCTAATGCCCAGGGTCCCCTCCGCAGACAGCCCATTTGCAAGATCTGACCGCTATGTTCCCTCAAAACAGGCATCTCTGGAAAACACAAATGGCAAGCACCTATTCTTGTTTAGTTTGCGGTAGCACCTTCATTGTGCTTGGCACATTCTGAACACAGATGACGACACAGTTCCTGCCCCAAGGAGCACAGGAACAAAAAGGAGAAAGACAGATGAGGGGGTGAGGGAAAGGGCCGTGGTGTGGTTTTGTGCAATACATGAACTGCATGCCTAGTTGACATGCATGAGCTTGTTTCCTTGAGTGTGATGAATAACCTGACCGCAGCATGCTGCCACCCATCAAAGAACACAGCAGGCTATTGGAGAATCAGAACATCAGACCCTTCATGGGATTGCCGGCTAGTTTTTAAGTGTGTGGCTTTCCCCGGTGTTGTTTCCGTCATTTTCTATTGGCTGAGCAGCTTCAGTAGCAGCTTGAGGACACCAACTGAAATTGATTTGGGTACCTTCGAGGGAGCTATCTCCCTTGGCACATGCATTAGCACATGTCCACCCCCTCACTGTCTGGGAGTGGATGGGGCTTGCCACTACCACTCCCCATTCTGGGGCTTGCCTGGAACACTCCCCACTTGGACAAACATGCAGCTACACCCAAGACTGCAGACAGCAGGCTTACAGTCACCTATGGTTGATAAGATGCCATGGACAGGGCTGAGTAGTGCAGGCATTATACACGTAGGTATACCTAAGGATTTAGAGTGAGAGCCTCCACTGGTGTAAATTAACACAGCTCCATTGAACACAGTTTCCTCTTCTCTTCCACGGTCTCTGATTCATTTTGTTAGGATGAAATGTTGCATTTGAAATCTGCCTCTTTAGCAGACAGTCAGGGAGTCAAACAGAATGTCTAAAAACAGCAGCAGGAAGGCAAAGATTTGGTTTGTGAGTATTTATAAAGTTAGTGCAGAACATTAAAGGTAAAGGTTATGTAGAATTTAACCAATTTTCTTACAGAACGTTAGAAAACAAGTGTCAGAATTCTGACTTGTTTCTCTCATGTCAGGTAGTGGCATTCTCCCTCTGCCTACTGCACCTGGAGTACCGTGTACACTCCAAAACACGTCTTTTCAGTGTATACTCTCTTTTCAAAGCCACTTGTGTATACATACCTTCTCCATGGGCCAAATTCTGTTCTCCGATACATGCCTGAGGCTCCCACTAACCCTCCAGGTCAGACGTTGACCCTTCAGTAAGAAGTAAATGTTAAATAAAAGATTGGAACAATCTGAAACAAATCAACTTAAAAAAACAAGAACAAACAAAAAAAGTTAATATTTAAAAAAAAACCGAAGCACAAACCCTACCTTACAAAGAGTTTTTACCCCAAAAAGGGAGACGTGCCAGAGACTGCACTAGGGACTTCATATATTTCAGTTGATTTTACAGAGAAGCACGCAGGCCCAGATCTTCAAAGGTATTTTGATTCAGAATTCAGCATTTAAATACCTTTGAGTATCTGAGCCTCATCTAGAATGATGATGGGCAGCAGTATAAAACCCTAAGATAAGATAAAAGGGGGACATGATAGAGGTTATATACATTATTTTATATCTTCATTACCCTCTCTCATAATAAAAAAACAAAACAAAAGGACATTCGGTAAAATTGAATGGCAACAAATTTTAAAAACTGACAAAAGGAAATATGTCTTTAGACAATAGATAATTAACCAGTGGAACTCCGCTACAAGCTATTATTGGTGCCAATAGCATAGTAGGATTCTAAAAAAGATCGGACATTTATGGAGATAATGAGAACATCCACACTGACTGACTGGGATGAGGGAGAGAGACAAGGTGGGTGAGGTAATATCTTTTATTGGACCAATTTCTGTTGGTGAGAGAGATGAGCTTCTGAGCCACACAGAGCTCTTGTTCAGGAAGACATTTTGAGGAAGACATTTCCCATATAGGCAGGTTATTCCATAACCACCTAGAACAGGGCTTTCTGCCTCTCTTAAGCTTCTGGTACTGAACACTATCAGAGGCACGATACTGAAGTAGATGGACAATGTGGAAATTCCTGTATTCCTAGGTAAAGAACCTTAAAATATAACTGCATTATATATACTTAAAATATACACAGCCTTAGAGCTGGCTTGCTTTCGCCAGTCCTTTCCACCATGAATTTCATTTTTTTGATGTGCGTGCTTGCAAGGAAAGCCACCCTGTCTGTATTAAAATAATGGCTGTCTCTCACTGGGAAGGCTTAAAGTGTGCTGTGGTCACAGCAGAAATATTCCATGTAGTTGTTGACTTTTATGGTATATGCAACATCCCAGTGTGATACTAAAGATGCCTCAGAATGTGAGTTCAGAATTTGCAGTGGACCCCATGACACCTGAAAAAAATTAAGAGAAAGGTATAATGTAGTTATGTGATGAATGCTTCACTTGGCCTGGTTAGATGTGTATCCAGCACTTCACTCAGGTTTCCTTTTGGACTTTGCAGTTCACCTATAAAAGCAAAGAATGATGACACAGGTTTTTTGTTTGGTTGGGGTTTTTTGCACCAATATAGGTACACTAGTCTAGTGTGAAAATCCCCTGTGCTGGCAGGGCATCTAAGATCTAAGATGTACAATTGTGGTCTCCTCATCTCAAAAAGGATATACTGGCATTAGAAAAGGTTCAGAGAAGGGCAACTAAAATGATTAGGGGTTTGGAACGGGTCCCATATGAGGAGAGATTAAAGAGGCTAGGACTTTTTAGCTTGGAAAAGAGGAGACTAAGGGGGGATATGATAGAGGTATATAAAATTATGAGTGGCGTGGAGGAAGTGAATAAGGAAAAGTTATTTACTTGTTCTCATAATAAAAGAACTAGGGGCCACCCAATGAAATTAGTGGGCAGCAGGTTTAAAACAAATAAAAGGAAGTTCTTCTTCACACAGCACACAGTCAACCTGTGGAACTCCTTGCCTGATGAGGCTGTGAAGGCTAGGACGATAACAGGGTTTAAAAGAGAACTGGATAAATTCATGGAGGTTAAGTCCATTAATGGCTATTAGCCAGAATGGGTAAGGAATGATGTCCTTAGCCTCTGTTTGTCAGAGGGGGGTGATGGATGGCAGGAGAGAGATCACTTGATCATTACCTGTTGGGTCCACTCACTCCGGGTCACCTGGCATTGGCCACTGTCGGTGGACAGAATACTGGGCTGGATGGACCTTTGATCTGACCCAGTACGGCCTTTCTTATGTTCTTATGTGGTTATTTCTCAGCTGACTGACAGGAAATAGGTATGTAGTGTTGTTGTAGCTGTGCTGGTCCCAGGATATTAGGGAGACAATGTGGCTGAGGTAATATCTTTTTTTGGACCAACTTCTGCTGGTCAGAGAGAGAAGCTTTCGAGCTTACACAGCTTCTTCAGGTCTAGTAAATGTCAGAGAGTCACAGTCAAATATAAGGCAGAACAGATTGTTTAGCATAAGCAGTTAACACATATTTCAAGGGTTTAAGAGCATACATTCATAACTTTGCTAGACACTAAAAATCATGAACTGAATTTATGACTTATTACAACAATCTATAACCCACTAACCCTCCCCCCTCAGCTTTTATTTTTTCTTCTTTTTCCCCTATGACTGGAGAGGTGTTAACTGGACACTACACCTTGAATTGTTCCTTGAAATATATGTTAACTATTTATGCAAAGCAACCTGTTCCACCTTGTATTTATCTGTGACGCTATATTTCCCAGATCGGAAGATGAGCTGTGTAAGTTGTCTCTCTCAACAACAGAAGCCAGTCCAATAAAATATATTACCTCACACCCTTTGTCTCTCTAACTGGAAATTAATATTCAGCTTCCATTATATACAGGGAGTGACCATCCCATCCCTATGAACTTTTAAAAGGATCAAAGTGAAGAAATAGCAACACTTAAAAGTCTAATATATTCAACAAGAACTAAAGCCATGTCACTATTGCCTCTGGTTGTGTTACCTCACCCTACTCCACCCTGTCCCATGTCCCTATGAATTGTTTGCAAATAATAGCATGTATGCATGTGCAGCCAGAGCCAGAATTCTATACAGGATTGAACAGAAGTTCTGCTTCTACATCTGTGTGCTTTAAAGACCTGTTGTAAATCTCTGAACGCATCCTAGCTAGAGACAACACTCCTAATCGAGCACTGCTGGATACAGTGTTATTTACGCCATGTCTACACTACACAATTAAGTCAACCTAACTTAAATCGGCATACAGCCACCACAATAATTACATTGCCTGAGCGTGTGTATGCTTTGCTCCTTGTGTGGGAGGTGAGCATCCCCACCAGGTGTGCTTGTTGTGTCGATTGTACTGTCAGTATGGGGCATTGTAGGATGGCTCCTGAAAGCCAGTAATGACGTAAGCAATACAGTGTCTACATTGACACTGCCTCGACCTAACTACATTGACTGTGACTTTACGCCACTCATAGAGGTGGAATTATTGAGTTAGCGTAATGGGGCAGTTACGTCGGCAGGAGCGAAATTTAAGTCTAGACACGGGTTGACATAAGCTGGCTTAGACAGTCTTCTGGGTGGTACAAGGAAAATGGAGAGAAGCTGGGTAATAAAACACCCAGCCTTTACACTCATGTACAAAGAGCAAGGAGCAAACCAGTGCCACATGCTAGGACTAGTGAAGGGTGAACCTCTGAAGGTACAAAGTCGAGATATTTAAAAACAAGCAACTATCCCTGAAATGCAGGTATTTTCCAGCTGCCTAGCAAGTGTGGGTCTATTATCTCCAGGAGAAACACAGCAGAAATCTATTGCACAAAAGGATAAAACAACAGTGATTTTCCATGAGCTGGGGAAAATGATGACCCAGCAATGTGAGTTAATGCAGGAGTCTGGCTCAGAGATGACACCTATAGGGATCAGTCCTTGCCCTGACTAAAGGTCAAGAGACAGACAGGTGGAGGAAGAACAGCCGTGTGATTAAGGTATTATAGTGGGACTCTGGAGATATGGGTTCAGATGTTGACTCTGCCACTGACTTACTGTATGAACTTGGGCAAGTCATTTAGGCTCAGATCTACAAAG
Organism: Macrochelys suwanniensis; assembly: GCA_033296515.1. Lineage (NCBI taxonomy): Eukaryota > Metazoa > Chordata > Testudines > Chelydridae > Macrochelys > Macrochelys suwanniensis. Next base: position 154,801,936 of record CM065775.1, on the reverse strand, counting down.
GTACTTAGGTGCCTAAACATCTTTAGGCTCTCAGCCTCAATTCCCCATCTCCAAAATAGGGATAGTAATGCTCCCTTTCTCAAACCCTTTATCTAGATTGTAAATTTTTCAGAGCAGGAACAGTCTCTATTTGCATGTATAGTGATTAGCATAATAGGGTGGGGACTAGGTGCTACCATGATCTAAATAATAATAGAAAGTAGGAGAGCTTTGGGGGGCTCCAAAGAAAATAAATAGTTAATACAATGATATCAGCTAAACCAAATCAGGTCCATTACTTTTCTTCTGAGCCTTTGCATTTGGAAGGCTTCTGATTGAAAAAATTTGCTTTGTCAAAGACGACCACCTAACTCATTAATGGAAGAAATGCTTCACTGGACCGCAAGCACATTTCACAAGCTTGGGAAAAGAATAAAATGTATTCCTTTACATTCTTCTTCATAAACACACCCAGGCAAGAGACAATTAATTATCTAGACAACCAAAGAGCGGCTCAATAGAAGGAAAAGGAGAGGAGCAGGGTGCTCCAGCCCCCTCACAGCAGGAAAAGTGGATTATGTGCCATAAACCCATAGCTATTGAATAATGTTGCTTTGCCAAATTAACTAGTAACTAACCAGCCACACCCCTGGTTAACTACTAGGGAGAAAAACTGGGAGGGGGGGGGAAATTAAGAAATTGCTTTTGATAACTAATGGTGGAGAGGGAGAAATGAACTGAGGAAAAATAGCAACATCTGAAAACAATCTACTCAAAAAAACCCCTAAACCCTGCTGGAAAACATTTTTTTAAAAAGAAGTAACTGCTGACCCTCCTGTTTTAAAAGGCAGGATTGTTTACTGTTACTCATAGCCACTTGTTGTACTCTACATGCCAGGACAAGCCAGATATATTGCCAGTGATAGCTTGTCACCCAAGTCAAAGGGTTGTGTGAGAACAACTGACTCACACCATGCGTGTGAGGAACTATGGTCTTGTGGTGAAAGCACAAAGCTCGGTGTCAGGAGTTCTGGGTTCTGTCCCAGCCTTGTGCATGTGACTTTGGGCACATCATCTCACCTCTCTGCCTTAAGGAAGTTTCCCCATTTGTAAAACAGGGCTAGTTATAGGTCCCTACCCATGAGGGCAAGTGGAGCCTTTGTGCTTTAAATTTTGTAAAATTCTTTGCTTTGGAAGACGCTATGGAAGCTTGTACCTTTTTAGAGCAAATATCACATCCATAAAAAGGAGGACGACTATCACAGAGCACCAGCACAAGGTCTGAGTGTTTAAGCGGGGCATGGGCATTTATGCCGGGGTGAATTTCACCAATGCATTGAAAAACGTTAGCACTATCTCATGAACAACAACAAAAGGGAGAAAAGAGCAGGCCAGAAGGACTGGTTGGCTTGGAGACTGGTAATGCCATTCAGAAGCTTTTGCTAGTAGGTCATTGTTCAAACCTGGAACAGGGCAGGGTGAGACAGAAGGTCATTATCACCTGATGGCTGTTTGGTGGTCTACCATCACAACTGACACTTATGGTATTCCTGCTCATCTCTCAGCAAAGAGGCCACGAATGCACAACTACCTGCTTGTCCCAAGCAATGATCTCTCTAGCTCTTGATTGAGACACGTTGGTGGGGGTGTGTGTGTGTGTGGAAACTTGCTCTGTTGGTGAATAAACAATAGACTTCTGTCTCAAGGGCTGTCTTCCACTTTCCATAGGTACTAAAGTCACTTAGTAAATCAATGACAGAAGAAGAGCAACACAAGGCTAGACTGAGCATGACTGGGATTGTTACATCATTTGAAAATCAAAATCAAATGGAAAGATACTATGGAACAAAAGGTCTTATACATACCTTGGGAAGTTGACGGTTAGATTAAGCCAACCTGAAGCCTTTTAGTCAGTTTCCTTGTCCAGGCTATGATGGAGGCATCCGCTGACTAGATAAAAATAATTAAAAATGTAATACAAACATGAATGAGATTTCTGTGGGTTTTTTTTTTTTTCCCACTTTAACCCTCTGTATTCCCCAGGAATGTAAATCTAAATTATCATACTGTAAATACCCGAGACCTGCTACATCTTGTCAGGGCCGGCTCTAGGTTTTTTGCTGCCCCAAGCAAAAAAATTTTTGTCCGACCCCATCTTTTTTTTCGCGCCCTCCCCCCAACCCCAACATGCCTCTTCCCTGCCCCATTCCAACCCCTTCTCCAAATCCCCATCCCCACCTCCTCCCCGCGGCGCGCCGCATTTCCCCTCCTACCCCTCCCTCCCAGGCTTACCGCACGAAACACCTGGGAGGGAGGGTGGAGAAGCGGAGTGGCGGCGCGCTCATGGAAGCAGGCAGAACAGAGGTGAGCTAAGGTCGGGGGGGGGGCAGGGGGAGGGCTGCAGGAAGTAACCCTGGGGGAGAGGCAGAGGAAACGCTCCCCGTCCCAGCTCACCTCACCCAACCGCTGCCTCCTCCCCCCGAGCGCGCCGCTGCTCCCCCCTCCCTCCCTCTCAGTCTTGCTGCGCAAAACAGCAGTTTCGCGGCAAGCCTGGGAGGGAGGGGGGAGAAACAGAGCGGCGGCGGCATGCTCAGGGGAGGAGGCGGAGGTGAGCTGGGGCAGGGGGCATGGGGAGCTGCCGGTGGGTGCAGAGCACCCACCAATGTTTCCCTGTGGGTGCTCCAGCCCCGGAGCACCCACAGAGTCGGTGCCTATGCTGCCCCTGGAAATGTGCTGCCCCAAGCACGTGCTTGCTTTGCTGGTGCCTAAAGCAGGCCCTGCATCTTGTACATTTAGGAATGGTTTCTGTGCCAAACGTTTAGTAGAATTGCTCCCTATGTGACTATCACTGATTACACTTGGACTAAACATTTTTCTTAGCTGGGTGCCTTTGGCAAACACAGACTAAGTAGAACTCAAAGCATGAATTTCATCATTAAGGGTCAGAAGATACTGTCACTGTGTTACATGACACTTAAATGTCATCTGTCAATCCACTTGTGGAGCAGCTATATTAAAAAATCATATACAAAATGTTTAATGGAGCAGGCTTGGCCTTTCAAATAAGTGAAGGAAGGCAGCCCCAGGGCTGAGTTTCAAATCAAAGCTCACACGGTCAGGATTCATTTCCACAGACTATTTCTGAGGCATAAATTGACCATGTAGAAATAGGAGTAATTTGCTTGTTTAGTAAATTCCTCCTCTTTTTTTCTAGGTCTGATTCTGCAGCCCTTATCCACCCTGAGTAGCACATGGATAATCCCATTGAACACACTTGAATAAGGTGAGGGTTACCCAAATCAGGCTTCCTGTTTAAACGTACACACACAGCCAATTGTGCCTTTAAAGGACCCGCCTGCATTGAGGCAGCATGGAGTCAGGCTGACCCAGGGAACACTTGGGCAGGGAGCAGGGCTGGCTCTAGGATTTTTGCCGCCCCAAGCAAAAAAAATGTTGGCCGCCCCCTTGTTTTTCCCTTGCCCCCTTACCCCCGGCCCCACCTCAACTCTGCCCCTTCCCAAAATCACCAGCCCCACCTCCTCCCCCGCATGTGCTGCATTTCCCCCACTCCAGCTCACCTCTGCCACTCGGCTTCTCTCCCTCCCTCCCAGGCTTGGCTTCTCCCCGGCGCAGAGCGGAGGTGAGCTGGGGCAGCAGGCAGGGCCGGAGCGCCCATTAGGTGACCCTAGGTGGTCACCGGGAGGCGGCTGGCCGCGGCTGCCACCCCACGCTCCCGGCTGAGCCGTGGCCAGCCGCCCGGCTCCGCAGCTGAGCCGGGAGGGTGGCTGGCCGCGGGCAGGGGGCTGAGCTGCGGCCCGCAGTGGGTGGGGAGGCTGGCTGCCGCGGGGGGAGAGGGGGGGAGGCGGTGTTAGCTGAGGGGGAGGGCGCGGGGGGGGGCACAGGGCTGGTGCAAGGAAGTTTCGCCTAGGGCGCGAAACTTCCTTGTACCAGCCCTGGCAGCAGGGGCACATTTCTAGGGGTGGCATAGCCGACGCCAGAATGCCGCCCCTAGAAATGTGCTGCCCCCAAGCACCTGCTTGTTTTGCTGGTGCCTAGAGCTGGCCCTGGCAGGGAGCATGCCCCCTTGTACCTCTGCAGTGGCCAGGGACAATCTTGCACAGTCTGCCCATGGGAGAAGAAAGACCTTCACACTTGAAACTTTTGTTTTCCCTAGCAATGGCCCTGAGTCGTGACATTGGATCGAACTTGGAATTTCCCAAAGTTGAGGGGCGTTTGGGTTCGGGTTCCCGGTTCAGGCCATTAACAAACAGAAACCCAAATTTCAGTTTCAGTTTGGAGCTGCAGAGGGAACGTCCCAGGGAAGGGTCTGGAGGGTTGGTTCAAGACTCTCTCTAGTTCTTTCCTAAGGAAAGAACACTGCTTAGATTTGGGCTCTGGTTCAGTAGTGGGAAGCAGGGAACTAATGAAACCTGACTTGAAAAGAGTGCAGAGAAATTTCAGTGTTGCCAATGCTCACAATTTTAACACAAGTCTTGTGATATTCAGTGTTTTTCTTAAAGCATCAGCGCCTGGAGTCAGGTGATTACATGGAGATCTCAGCTTGATTTAAAGAGAAAGAAAGAAAGGTGTAGCCCTCATGGTTTCATATTAATAATAAAAAAAAAAAAAAAAAAAAAAAAAAAAAGCTTGAAAACATGAACCCCGAAAGTTCAAAAACCAGAAAGCAACTAAAAAGAACCTAAGCTGCGGTACTTGTAAAATCTTCTCCTTGTTGAGAGCTTGGGGTTGGTGGCACTGCTCCCTACAAAGCTCAATGGAGGATTTTACAGCCTGCATATGAATTTGGTTCTCCCCTGGTCCTGAGGAGTAACTAGCCCTGCCTGGAGCCATGTTTACTGCTGGCAGCTGCTGCACAAATACCTTATGGCTGAACTTTGCAGGGCTGAGTAGCACCAGTTTCCCTACTCAGCTCTTCCAATCCTGCCCTGCAACACGGCTCCTAATTCAGGCCCAAGCCTCACTTGGTTGGAGGCAGCCAGTGATGCTGAACTGTTGAATTACTATATGCGCACAACAAGTTAGGATCTGCCGGGTGCTCCATTATCTGTTGAAACAACTTCCTGTGTTGCTATGGTCTATTGAATCAGTGGGAGCTTTGGGCTGTGGTTCTTTTTCTGGCTTAGTTCAGCAGTAGGAGCGGCCGAGCTATTATTCCCTGCCTTGCCACCGCCCGGGGGTAAAGCGTGTCCCGAAAGGAGAAGGATCACATGGAACTGGAATGTCACAGCACAGCAATGTCTGAAATGGGACATTGCACCTCTATTGCAAAGACACAAGGCAAGGGCCAATGCTTGTGCAAATGCTCCAGCAGGTGAGCTTAAGGGAGATGCAGTGCGATTTACCCTCATATGGGAGGAGGTACAGCAGAGCGCCACCCTCCCTTGAACACTGGCCACAGCTATTTACATATGGGGACACTACACACCCCTTTCCTTCTTGGGGCACAGTCTGCCTGCAGCCAAGCCAACCACTCAGAAGTAAAATAGAAACTGGGATTATTTTCTTAGCTCAGGCACTCAGTGCTGTTAACAAGGAAAAAAACCTCAAAATACTGTTCTTAGTCAAAGAAAACAATGGAGTGCTTAAAAAATAAGACATTATTTCCATAACACAGGAGGTTCAGCCTCCCACTAGAGGAAATGGAGAAGAGCTCTTGGATTCTCTAGCAGGTGAGCCAGAGAACAGGGAGAGAGGCACCAGGCTGTGTCAAAGAGGGCATGCCCCTGGAATGGGCTGTGGTGTCAAGAGAATGGGATGGAGCAGAAGAGCTTCTCTCGGGAAAAGGTGCTAAATTGGAGAAACCATCTTCACAGGGGCCAAAGTACCACAGAATGAGGAAGAGCATCTCATTATGGGAGGACCCTGGTGTCTTAAATAGGGGGCATATATCTTGCTGGTCCTTGAGGAAAGGCCTCCCTCTCTTAAATTTGGAAAATATACTCTGTGAGGGGAGGGTGGCTCTCCAGTAGCCTTTCATAGTTTTAGATTTTAAGGGATCATTAAGATCTAGTCTGACCTCTTCCATAACACAGGCCAGAGAACTTCACCAGTGATTCTTTCATCAAGCCCAGGACGTCTGGCTAAGCTAGACTAAGTCTTTTTGAAAGGACATCCAGTCTGGATATAAAGCCTTCCTGTGATGGAAAATCTGCCGCCTCCCTAAGAAAGCTGCTCCTTTGCCTATCATCAGCCACTGTACTGTCTCTGGATGGGTGGGGAGAGTTGACTTGCAACCTCCCCACAATCTCTTCTACAGCACAGCTGTGTGGTACAAGTCACCTCAGGTGTGTCTTGTTTTTCTTGTAACCTGCCGTGCAGAATCAAAATGATGCAACGGAAGGGAAATGAATGGAAGGGTTTAGATTTGCCTGTGGGGATGTTAGCAATAAATTCACATTCTTTTCTGTTACCACAGAGGAACCAAAGCAGGTTTGAACTGCAAGCCTGATGCTTCCTTCTGAGACCTGTAGAAACAACATTCAACAGCTTTTTGCTTTATGCAGAAGCTAAAACAAAACTATAAGCGAACGAGAACAGACTGAACAGGCCTGGATTGTGGATAGTGCAGAGGCCAGGGGACTTCTTAGGCACCATCCCAGCTGGAATTCCCCCATACACAGAGGGAGTGCACATTCTGCATCATTTCTTAGGAAAGTGCAGCAGACTTCTTCTAGCCTTAACCCAACCTCCTTCCCACCCTCTTTGGGGAGGTGGGAAAAAGCAGCTCTGTACTTCGCAGCCTGCAGGAAATGCTATCGTGCCGGTCCTTGCATGGGGTGCAAGAGTGGAGAAATGTGCTTTGTACCATTCTTCCCACCTCTGCATAAAATCCCAGACACAACCCACTCCTAAATACAAATAATTTTCATCATTCACAAGTTTGCATCAATGCCAACAAAAGGAAACACTGAGTCTACCTAGGTAGTGCCCGATTTTCGGTGCGACTTCTCCCCAGCCTGTTGTGTATGTGCAGCTTCTTACATATGCATAACCCTAATATATACTTCTGTGCACTAACATATGCATGAGCAGTTGATAATGTATCACATGCATGCACAGGAGATGACTTTCCTTGTGCAAAAATGCATTCATTTACAAAACAATCATTCATTAAAAGTTGCACACGTACATTGGGAGACTCTTAAAAGTCAGGAGCACCGCCTGTGAAAGAAAACTGCTTTGAAAAGCTGAGGCTAGTATTCTCTAGCCAGAACATATTTCAACATTAGCAAGATTTCAGTCAGTAACTGGATGAGCCTTTTTTCCCCTCCTTGCTACCTCTTGGAAATGCAGCTTCAGTAGCATTGTGGCCTGAGGATACACAGAACCAGATGACCATGCATTGAAACCCTAAGGATCACCTTTGCCATTAGCACCATATCATGAGGTGGAGTTGCATGCTGTGTTTCAAGAGTTGAAAGCCCGAACTCTTGACAGATCTGCTGTCCTCCAGAGATTATGTAGTTGGAGGAGGATAGAGGTTCTCAGCAGAGGCCCTCAAAAACAAATGCTTGATTCTACAGAGTCCAACTTTATTGGTTTTCAAACTACCTATCTATTTTCCCAGGTTTTTTGGGAGTCAGAGGGTTGAGTGGGCAGAGCCGCCACTTTGAAAGACTGCATGTGTTGTAGTTGCACTTGTTTAACTTCTGGTCTGATTTTAAACACAGGTCATTTAAAGCCATGCAAAACACTCTGTGGATACTTATTTTTTCAAAAGTTTTATTTTGACTTGATTAGGAATTCATTTAAGCTAAGCCAAAATACGCCCTTCTTAATTAAACCAAGACTAGAGTGTTCACACAACTTTTAGCACTGATGTATTAAACCAGTACAACTTTCTTGTGTAGACATAGCATAATATTGATATTGGACAATCTGGATTGATGGTCCCAATCTTTAAAGACACAAAGATTTTAAAGAGACACTAGTGATTTTGTGCACTATGTCGGTGCCCACCTTGACACCTTTTAAGGGCCCGATTTTCAGAGGGCAGGTAGTTGACAATTTCTGAAAATCATGTGTCCCCTCAAGGCATCATGTTTGGTATCCAAAAATCAATAGTGCAAGCACACTCAGAGCTTTGGATATGCACATTGTACTAGCTGAAAGATCAAAGAAGTTCCCGCTTATTTGAGCTCAACCGTTCGCTCATATTTCATTAGTGGTCGCAGAACAACATCTGTGTGACAATACATCACCCTTAATGTTTTTTCCCCATAATTTTTAAGCCTTTGCTGAAGAGTTAATTTTGTCCCTCAGTAATGGCTTCAGTGCCAGCCTCACCTACTCTTTTGCAAGGTGTAGCCAATGCCTCTTATTGCGAAAGGCTGCATGGAAAATGTTTGCGAGTATGTGGCCTTGTGTTCAATTAGAAGCTGATGCATGATTATTAATCTGTTTGGAAGCGGTGGTGGGTGACAACTTGTTATAAGGAGTTACATGAGTGAGATGTGTTTGTGGATAGCAGCCTTCTAGGCACCTTCCACACACTGCGCTAAGTGGTTCAGATGCAGTAGGTTACAGAATTCCTTTTCTGTGTAGTGAAGAAAAAAAAAAAAAAAAGAATAGTTTGGGGACATATTGCAAAATACAGGATGTTGTCCAAAGAGTCAGGAAAACTATTCCCAAAAGACAGATTAGGTAACATCAACCCTCAGGGCCACTGCTGATGAGAAGTAGATTGCTGAGTAGGTTATACCAAGCTTTTCAAGTCTAACTTGAAATCTAGTTCAGATTTCAGGTAAAAGCAAGTTTGTGATCACCCCCATTTCCACTGGACGTTCGCAACTATTACCAATCACAAAATGTAGGATGATCATCATCAACACTGTTCAAAAGGATGACAATTTGAGTAGGGTGTTGGTAATTTGCCTCAACCCTAATCACAATGGACCCAGAAACTTTTCTGATAAAAGAATGTTCATGCGTTTGCATTTTCCACAAGGATGGATGGATCTATTTTACAGGGAATACATTGAAGGGATTCAAAATAATGAAGATATTGATAGGTGTGTCTGTCTCAGTAGAGATTATTAAGAACAGAACAAAGTTAGAACAAGGTTAATTTTAAAGTCAGTTTCTTTCTGGCCTCTGCTTTAGAAAGTGCATTCTGAGGACTCCATGCTCTTAAACATGGCCCAGATTTAAAGGCTGCATTGCATATGTAACCCAGTGTACTGGCTAATAAATACTATCCATTAGCATGGAGTAAATAGCTACGCTCTAATATAACCAGCATAGGCAGTCAGTGAAGTATCCCATCCAGGCAGGTGATTTTCAAAAGTGCTAAGCAGCCTGCAGTTCCAAATGTAAGTGCTATGTATGGATTCAAGAGCCTAAATTCAGGTGCCCGGGTTGTTTTTTTTTGGTTGTTTTTTAATCTTGGTGTTCATTTCTCTTTAACAGAATTCTTCACACTGCTACATTCCATAGAGTAGCTAACCGTTTGAAACAGCTCAATATATATTTGGAATGGTTTAGATTTTTTCATCCGATTACTCTGTGAAGTGCTTTGCTATACAGCACTAATAAACGCACATTCTTACAGAACTTCATTCTCCAGAACTGGCATATGGCACCTTTTATGAGCAACAAATTCAATTTAAAAATGTAAGTGAAGAAAGCTGATAAGACTGTCTAGCCTTTGATTTGTTTTAATTAATGTCTCAAGCCTTTAAACTGAAGACAGTCAGCATTAAATCATGTATACAATAGCATAATAAACTGCTGTTTTCCTCAGTCAGTCAATAAGAGCTACTTAACCGGTCCCCATTGATCTGCTTTCAGTTTGGTTTATTGCCCCAAAACAGAACAAAGCCCTACTCTTTAATAATGGAAGGATAGTAATTTGTATATTTTCTTCCCACACACAACAGTAAAGTTTAGATGTTCAGTTTGCTTTAACTGCATGATTTACTCAACCTTTCCCCCCCCCGAATAATTACAGCAAACTTTGCCTAAGTAGAAGAATTTACATACAATAGATATAGAACAATTATATTTATTGATAAACAGATCACATCTGAACTTTGAAAAGAGTGAACATTAAGAGGCGTATTAAAACATACCCAGGCCTAAACAATCTCAGTATTTTCTGTCGTAGAAAATGTATACAACTGGTAGAAATACTATATACACAGTATATTTATATTAGACTATTTGTCACACAGTTCATTCATTTAGGACACATACCGTGCCACTGTACATGTGGTTCTATTATATACCTAATCTAAACAAACTGCTTGTGAAGAGTTCTATAATGTTATTAGAATATAACATTTAAAACTACAGTTTATCATGAACTAATTTCAGCCAAAAAAACCAAAAACCTTAGTTGTTTCTAGTTTCACATTATGTACACTAACAGATCCTTATTACACAGCTGACGGAACAAAAAATAATCTTATATTTTACTGATCTTACATTATATACAAGTTACTATTGTATATCAAAAGTGAACTACTGTGCTTCACTCCACCAGCCAGTCTGAGAATTCTTCTACCATATGCACTGACTGAAGAGAGAGTCTCACCATTCTGTGTAAAGAGAAGTGTGTGGCTTTATAATCAACATCTCTATTACAATGAAAGAGGAGGAGCATTTCCAGATTTTCCATTTTGTACCTTCTGAAAATGAAATTATAACACTTAGCCACATGGTCCAGGTTGAAACAGGTCTATCCTCAAACACATTTAAAATAAATAGCTGGCATCTTTCCAACAATGCTCATTTCAAATTGATTTATGTAATGTCAATGCCTCCATGGTAACAAGTTATATTAAAAACCACACACAATAACACAAAGGATGGATTATGTAATAATCGAGTCATCTGAAATAATATGCTTGTCCCACCATGTGTCTGAAGAAATCAGAAGGCAGGATGATAATACTTAAATGCAGGTATGCCACATTGAAAAACGAAGGCACCATTTAAACCCCATCTAATTAATCCTCACAACAGCCCCATGAGGTTAGTTATATAAGTATTTTCATCTCCACTATACAGGTTGGGAAGGAAACAAAATGCCTTACCCATGACGACACAAATGACAGGCCTAGAATCAGTACTCAGGAGTTCCTGGCTCTTGGTACTACACTCAGTTCATTAGGTCATGCTACCTCTCTAAAATGCAGCTTCTGATTTGCTAGAATTCAGACTTATCTGCAGACTTAATAGAAAAGCAGGTCACTGTGCAATTCCAGGAGAACTCCCAAAGAGTCATGCTCCAGTAAAGATCTCAAGATTCAGCATGTGTTCCTGCTAAGTTTCACTTAGCAGCATGACAACAGTGCTATTCCCACTTTGCTTAGCCAGCTGCAAGGGAGTCTGAAACTTGAGGCTTTGCAAGTCAGCAAGGGCCCCATGTTTTAATAGAATCTCAACTGTTTTTGCATGCCCGCCTCTTGCTGCCAGATGAAGAGCGGTCAGCCCTTCCTCATCAGAATCATTCACATTTTCTGAATTGATGAGTTCCTTGACTACTTCGGCATGTCCATTTTTAGCAGCGAGGTGGAGTGCTGTCCTGTTCAAAGGGCCTCGAGCCAGAACATTAGCCATTTCATCTAGCAACAATTTGGTAGTTGCTAGATGTCCATTGCGAGCGGCTAAATGAAATGCAGTGCATCCCTCCGCTGTTGCTACCTCTATTTCTGCGCCACGATTGAGAAGCAGCCTCGAAGTGCTGGTATGGCCAGTTTCAGCAGCTACGTGGAGAGCTGTTTGCAGAAGCACGTTCCGTACGTTGACATCGGACTGTAGTTCTATAAGAATGCGGGCAATTCTGTAATGCCCTCTTTGTGCTGCCAGGTGCAATGGGGTCCTTCCATCCACGGTCTGTGCGTTCACATTCACACCCAGCTGTTTTGCCAGAAGCTTTACAATGGAGAGATGACCTTGCCAGGCAGCATAGTGCAGCGGCACCCAGCCATCCTTGCCTTTGATATCCACGTTGACACCTCTTCTCAACAGTATCCGCACTATGTGCTCTTGTCCATGCTGGCAGGCTATGTGTATGGGGGCTCTTCCTTCAAAATCCACTTCATTCAGTGATGCATTCTTATCAAGCAGCATTCGGGTACTGAACTCATCCCCATTCTGTGCAGCAAAGTGAAGTGCAGTCCATTGATCCTCGTCTTTGGCATTCACATTGATTTTCCGTGCCAGAATAAGCTCCACTATGCTTTTCATTTTCTTCTCTATGGCCACATGGAGAGGAGTGGACCCTTTCTTGTTGGTCAGGTTCGGGTTGGCATTATACAGAAGGAGCCACTTGACACACTCTTCTTGACCTGCTTCAACAGCCAAGTGTAAAAGGCTGGAGCTTCCATCTAAGACAAGATCAACATCCTGGGGCTGGAGAATCTTCATCAATTTGCTCGTGTCTCCAGATATTATTGCCTCGGCCAGTTTTCTCTTCTGAATATCTGTTGTTCCAATATCTGGGTGGGGAAAGAGCACCAAAATTCTATTACAACCAAGTATCAGAGGGGTACCCATGTTTGTCACTTCTACAGATCCAGACTAAGAGTCCTGTGGCACCTTATAGACTAAACAGACGTATTGGAGCATAAGCTTTTGTGGGTGAATACCCACTTCGTTGGATGCAACCAGATGCATCTGATGAAGTGGGTATTCACCCACGAAAGCTTATGCTCCAATATGTCTGTTTAGTCTATAAGGTGCCACAGGACTCTTTGTCGCTATTACAACCGAGAACTTTATTTTCATGACTGAAACACTGAAATAGGCTAACAGTGAATAAAGTCGTTATTACCTTTCCTTGCCTAGGAATTAAGCTCCAGGGAAATTAATCCACATCTCCTTGCAGTATAGTTAGGACAGTTTTAAAATCAGATTTGGAATGTGTGCTAACTCTGTTCTTGTCTTCTCTCATGGAAGTAGGCAGGAGAGCATGGTGGGATGGGAAAGACATTCTGCAGGTGATCTGTCCTCACCCCTGCAATTATCCCAGTTTAATCCAGGACTAAAATAGGGTTTTTAGGAGCACTGTCTTGGAAGTGGAAAAATCTATTCTAGTTCTCATCATGTCTGTATTGAACCAACTGTGTGATACTAGGCTAAGATATTCAAAAAAGGAGCCCAATCATGGGCACCTAAAGTCTGTATTTAGGCAACTAAATAAGTTACTTGATTTTCCGTAGTAAAATAAGTGACCAGACATCTCCCACTAAGCCCATATTTAGGCACCCTGGAACTTAAATTTAGGCACCCAGTGGGGGAGGGGAGGAAAATATTCAAAAAAATAAAAATCTTTGCCCTAGTTTCAAATCACATAATGCTTTCCCATTTCAGGCTGAAGGTTTATCCAGCATTTAGGTGAACAAATGAATAGTGCTAAGAGCAAAACAGTCAATGCTCTGATGTATAGAACAGGATGTTTATAAAATACCCCTCCCTCGGCTCATTCCAGTCAAATCACCAACACTTACCACTTCCAGAGTTCTCTCTCTCAAAGGACAGTGACAGGGAACCTCTAGAGGAAAAGGCTGAATCCACAGACGAAACCCCTGAAAGCCTCTTGTCACTGGAAGCAAGTTTGGACTCAGAAGAGCTACGACTGAGTTCTTCAGGGCCTTCCATCGTCTGTGAGATCCCTGAATCCAGCTGGGACAACAACTCAGAGAGGCTATAATCCTTAGCAGATACTGGAGTGGACTCATGTTTTGGCTGGGATAACACAGGCATTCCCTTCAAAAGAAACAAAAACACATGTTTTAAAAAAGTCTGAATTTCACTTGGCAGTGGGGAAAATTAACAGCAAGAAATCAAAATGCGTTAATTTGCAGGTATCTTTAAATGCTGTTAAAGACAAACAAAATGAAAAGGTGTCTGGAAGACTTCACATACTAGGAAACAATGACAGGGTTTATCAGTATTATACATTCAGGGAGTCTCCAAATCCAGCTGTTCCTCCACAGCATTTTGAAGATCAAACCTTTCTCCCTGTCCAGATAGTTAACATTCTCTCAATCAGGCCCTCATCACCTCAGTTACTGTAGCTATCTTCTCTCTGGCTTTCCTCAGTGTCTCCTAATCCACCCCTCCCTCCACCAGCATCCACACTTTAGTCTACACAAGAAGCACCCACTGATATTTTTTTTGCCCGATCTGCCTTTGTTATCCCCCTTTGAAGCCCTTCCATTGACTCCCTCACCCCTCCGCCCCTCCAAAAAACAAAATTCTTAGCCTTCACTGCCCTGCATAATAATGCCCTCCCAACCACACCCGCCTTGTTTCTTATCACATCACTCCCACTGTTATCCTCTTCTCCCAGAGCAGTTTTTGTGCTTCCTTCCAAGTCCACCCCAATGCATGGAAGGTCCTTTCTGATCTGATAGTCTGCTATTCCTGTTTGCATTCAAATCCCTCATTGAGATCCAATTCTACCACAATGCCTACACAAAGTTGCCCAACTAAACAAGTAGTGGAGGGGTACTGGGAGTATTACCATGGTACAATAGGGGGTTTAGGTCAGGGAAGTATTTTACTCTTGTACATTACTTCACTTCTGGCAACAATTTAAGATTTGTTTAGAGAGGGTTTCATATTAACTTTGCATTAAATGTGGGAACAAGAACTACCTCTGAATGTGGTTCCTGAGATCTTTTGGTGGTCAGGTCCTGAGCAATCATTTCCTTTGTTTCATCTTCTGGTTTTTCACAGAGGTCCTCTGTTTCTGAGGTGATTTCTTTGAAAGAGGCAAGAAAGATTTAATAGCCAAACCAGCGGTTATTTGTCTGAGGAGGATTTAATGTTCGTGAAAGGTGCTTGGGTCAACAGTACTGGAGATTTACTTTTTTCCCCCCTTTCACCCCACAGAACACACATCAATCAAGGGCAGCAATGTAAGTCCCCCCCCCCCCCCACACCACCGACTATGAGTGTGCTATTTTCACCTTATCTCTAGACATGAGAGCGTAGCTCAGTCTTCCTGGACACTGAATTATGGCTTTATCAAAATGCCAATGGCCACCTAGCCACTAAAAACTGAACAGAGCCCAACAACTCATTACACATAAGCGAATGATCAGCTGTCAGATGGTAACAAATCTGTCAGTACCCGCCTGGTCCAGATTCAGACATGTGACTGAGACGCAGAAGTCTCCTCATCCTCAGGGCTTGTCTACATTTGAAATGCTACAGCAGCACAGCTGCAGTGCATCAGTACAGACACTACCTATGCCAACAGGAGGGGTTCTCCCATCAGAATAGGTAAATCCACCTCCATGAGAGTTGGTAGCTACGTCAATGGAATAACTCTTCCATCAACCTAGCGCTGTCTACACCGGGTGTTAGGTTGGCTTAACGACATTGCTCAGGGGGTTGGATTTTTCACACCCCTGAGCATTGTAGCTGGGTTGACCTAACTTTTAAGGTGTAGACCAGGCCTCAGTCATCATCCATTCCTGTACTTCATCTGGGGCAGGAGGAAGAGGGGAGGGGGGAAAAAATTATTTAAAAAAGAAAGAAAGAGTCACACTTTAGCTATTAGCATTACAAAAATCTGGAGAGGATTACTGCATTCTCTTGTGTTTACAGTTGGAGCACTTGTGTTTGGTTATGGATATGCTGAAAGGTTTTGGTTTTTTTAAATTAAACTGCCAGAAACGTGTCAGTTGTAGAAAGACCAATCCCATTCATTGGTTTATAATGTCGGGCATCATGGCCCAGGGCATCCAATGCTCTCCCTCACCACACCAAATTCAATCTTGGCTAGGATATGTGCTTTAGGAAGTCAACCTACGCACACACTCCCCAGGCAATGGCTACAGGGATTACCCAGTTCAGTACATGTCTTACTTCTAGGACGTTTACACAACATTTCTTCATGGTCAGACTTGTCTTCATATAATCCCTTCCCCCAAGTGAATAAGCTTCCTGTATCCTTGTCTTCACAACACAATATGCTCAATGCATTGTGTTACCATCAGTTTATATAGGATTTAGTCCTCAACACTGAAATGATTCACAGGAGAGATGGGTAGCTGCATTATCAGGAAAGCTACCTTGAAATGTTGGCCGTTTGCTAGGATCGTCTTGCCAGCACTTTTGCATCAGTTTGATCAAGTTATTACACGAGCGAGGTCTGGATTTGGATATGGCAGGTAGCTCTGGGCGGTGGCCTTTAACCACTTTTACCATAATATGCAAAATGTTGTTTTCCTCTGCAAAGTAAGGGAACACAAATAATGATGAGATTGTTTTCCTTGAACTGTTTTATGAAAGTTCAATTGCTTCAGTTGAAACTTGGTTCTCTGCATTTTTTCCAGGGTTGGGAATATATTTCTATTATGGTACAAAAACAGTGAAATTTGAATTTAAAATCAACTTATTCTCTAGCAATTAGAAGTAGCCAACCATATTTGCTTTCAGAACAGATGGTGATACTGATGTCACTGAATGACAGTGCTAGGTTTCTACCACCTATGTCAGGTCACTTTTCTAAACCACAGGTTGGAGAGAAATACTCGTCAGTGTTACTGTACGGTATTTTGCACTTGCCTCTCTGCAGTAATAAAAGAGGAAGGGACTTGTTCTCTTATTCGTATGCCTCAGCTTTTCATATATGCTAATAGGACCACACAGCAATCTCTACAGCAATTCAGCCTCCAGACATACTGTTTGTAACAGTTGGTGAACCTATCACAGTCTCCATGCTAAAGTGCATTATCATGTAATTCAAGTGATGAAAGCTTGCACTTTTAGATCTAGTGATCCAAAGCAGAGTCCCTACAGATGATCCAATCAGGGGTTTTATTCAACACAAGTATGCTCTGTCTAACCACTGTAACATATGCTGATCCCAGGAATAGAACCCAGAATTCCTGATATCCAGTATTCCAATTCTAGTAACTCTGAGGTTCTACTGTATGTTAAAGTTAAGCAAATAGGGACAGAGAAGGGGGCAGGAACAAGCAAGATCCTGTTCTCCAGAAAATGGATGGTAGGATGGAGAGAATAACCTGCCCAAACAAGTTTGTTATAGATTTGAGAAGCTAACCAAAAGGGTAAAATAGCAGTTTGCATTTCAGTACATTTATTATGGGGAGGTAATACCACAAAAAAAAAACCCCACACATATAAAAATTGATCTACATCCAAACAAACTCTTCCTCGGGGCCCTTTGGGTTAGTCTCTGCAGACAATATTTCTTGCAGGACGGATACGTATCAATTTAAAAAAAAAAAAAAGTATAAATCTGATTTTTATTTAAAATTGGATTTTTTTTAAATTATATTTTCTTTTTTTAAATAAACCTGCTTTAATGTAACACTAGTTATGTTAAGGCCAAAAATTATAATCTCAACACATTTAAATACATAAACTGAATCCATGAGTCTCTATCAAAAAACTCCGAATTAAAGGCTGCTTTCCTACATACAGAAAAAATGAGAGGGGAAAAAACATAACTTAAGGTCAAGCTTTACAAATATGGCATAACAGGTCAACCTGTACAATTTAGGAGACTTCTAATTTTTCAGAAGATTTAGGCAAGTAGGAATTTGTGCTCCAGTTACTTTCACTTAGGCACGTGAAAATTTTCCCCAGATTGATGTGAAATAATCAATTTAATTCATTGACTACAGTTAATCCTGCTGTTTAATTAGCTAAATAGCTATAAATGTGAAATATGTTTTGATGAGAAGTTTATATATTCAACACATTTAAGGTTGTTTTAAATAAAAATAAATTGTATATGCTGGTGTGTGTGT
This sequence comes from Macrochelys suwanniensis, assembly GCA_033296515.1. Lineage (NCBI taxonomy): Eukaryota > Metazoa > Chordata > Testudines > Chelydridae > Macrochelys > Macrochelys suwanniensis. The sequence goes on along the minus strand of CM065775.1, from coordinate 154,784,198 downwards.
AATTTCCAGTTACCATCCTAATGCAGCTTGACAAAGTCATGAGCAAAAAATGAATTATCTAGTAAATAAGCAATATATCATTCACCATTTTCTAACATACTTAAAAAAAATGTACAAGAAGAATTAGAAAATATTAGGCTATATAATTGCTTACGCGAATGTATATCGTTATAGTATACTCTCTTAGGTAGCACAGATGTACAAAATCTAGCATAAAGGCTCTATTTACTTGTAAATCAACATGTTTTAATGGTTATATCAGCCAATGAAAGTGCATCTTTCTTTAGAAAATAACTGAAGTACAAGTGGAAAAGTTTATTAAAATCTATTTTTTTTTAAAATAATTGATTTTAAAATCATTCCACCCTGATTTCTTGACAATTGCCTTCCATGAACTACCAATAGCAAAGCCAAGGATCTGTTTAGAATACACTGGATCACATGCAACTCTAGAACTGTATGCAAACTCCCACTGGGTCACAGATTGAGGGCAGCCTTACGGGTTACGTTTTCAGAATACAAAGGGGAAGTTGGACTTCTTTTATAATCATACTTGAAATGTGTGAGCTCAGAACCTTAGTTAGGGACCAGCACACTGATACACTGTAGAAATTGAGGTTGGTCAGTCAAGACACCTCAATTTGGGATATGCACATAGAGGGGAGCAAAGAATCCTTTTCTATTACGTACATCCAAAATCATGAACAAAGTAGCATTGGCTTACCTGCAAATGGCTTTTTCTGTGTGAGGACTCCCCAAATCACTATAGAAAAACTGTAAATAGATATTATGTCTGTTAATCCTAGGGAAGAATAATTAGAAGTTCACCTCATAAAAATAGTTTATTTTCATTAGTGTCAATCCAGTGCTTTTGAGTCTCTGAGGTGTGCCTCAGCTAGTGTACAGATGACCCCTATGTGATTAGGTGTATTTACAGGCTGGGCCAAGAACCATGTCTGAATGGCAGTTTAAATGAAATTATGGATCTTATGGAGAGGACTAACAGTGTCCAGGCATTAGTGAGTGACCGGAGAGAGTCAGAATCATGGTTACATTTACTACTAGTTTACACCAAGTCACCACGTATGCCAAAACCAAGGAAATCTGAATGCAGTTGGGAATTTCTAAGAAAGTTGCTAAGTAAACTTGGAGATTCAAACTGAAGCTAGCCCAGTTTGTCTTCCATTCACTTAGAACATGCATTATTTTATTAGAAAAACAGAATATTTGCTGCCAAAACACTCATAAAAAACTGAAGATGATTTCACCCCTTGTGTACTCTGTCCCCACTGAAGTCAGTGGTGAAACTCTCACTCACTTTAATAGGGTTAGGAATCGAAGGGTACATCTACACTGATAAGACACCCTGCCGCAGTGAGTCTCATACAGACTGGAGCTCAAGCCTCAGCGCTAAAAATAGCAATGGGGACATTACTGCTCAAACTGGAGTCTGGGTTCTAAAACCCAGCGATGTGAGGAGAGGGCGTCTCAAAGCCAGAGCTCCAGCCCAAGTGGGTGTGTGTGTCTACATTGCTAATTTTAGCACTGTATCAGGAGGGTGAGTCTGTAGACCTAGACTCAGTCTCACTGTTGCAAGGGTTTTTGGTTGTTGCACTTACACTCTTAGGGTACATCTATGCTGCATGTAGAAATGTATGCCAAGCTAGTCACTAACAAATCAGCATAAGGTTTACATAGTTAATGAGAGTTCTAAATTAGTTTCCACAATACTGAAGTCTTAGGATCAACCCATCAATTTATGATATAATTATAAACTTCAAGATACACACACTGATAATCTAAGTTTAATACCACACTGTACAATTTAACAATGCTTCACTTGAGAAAAGATTAACACGAAATAAAATAAGACCAAAACAAGCAATTAGTCACCAAGGCCTCAATCCTGCAAAGATTTCAGTGGGTCTACTCTTCCTCTTAAGGTGAAGCATAAGTCTTTGAAGGATCAGGGCCTAATCTGGGATTTTTATTTATTTTTTAATTTGTGCTTGGTCTGATATTTTAGAGACAGACTTCCAGAATTTGAAAGAAACAAGTTTTCATTTTTACAATTATAATGTTGTATCATTTAACCAAGGGTTTTTGATCGCTCTACTGATACCTACTGAGAAGTAAGCACTGACCTGTACACATCATGTTTAGTGTCAAAGTATCTGTTCTTCTCTTTTATACGTTCTGGAGGCAGATATGCAATAGTACCACACAGACCATCTATGCTGAGATCATGGGAATGTGAAAGTCCATTGCACTTTGCTAATCCAAAATCAGAAATCTGCAAAAGTAGGAAACAAAAAAAAATTACCCACCCCCCAAAAAACAATTACACGTCAGATGATTTCACCTAAACTTTTCTTTAATGAGTTATATCCCTACATTACAGTGAATTGTCATGTGGAAATATCAAGCTAATAAATTCTGAAAATACTAAGATATGGTAGGCTTGCTTTTTTATTGGCTTAAACAAGAAATAATTTTAAAAAGTTCCTATGAAAAAGATATTAGCCCATAAACTAAAAAGAGACACTTTTCTTTTTCTAGTTAGCCTATTATAAATGTTTACATTTATGTATTACCTCAGTAGGGCTTCTTCATATGATTTAGACTGTGAAAGTTTGGCTAACGTAGTCCACAAATTAACGCAACTATCCTTTTTTCCCTTCCAAGCAACATGAAGCTAGAAAGAGTTCTGACCGTGTATGTTTCAGAGAAACTTTGTAGCTTGCTCAAAGCCCAGAAACAAAACAAACAAACAAAAAAAATCACAAAAGCTATTTAGAGATTGGTTATCAGGATCATCTATGTTATAGTGATTATGTCTATGTAGACTAACAAGTGACATGCGCAGAGGAAGATACAATAATGTAAAAAAGAAGTAGGGATTTTTCTGGTAAGCAACACATAGCAAGTTGGAGTGAAGCAGTGGAGCCAGATGAAGAGAAAACAAGTGACAGCAAGTTCTTTTTAAAAGGAAACACCTCCGATTTAATCTGAAGGATCAAAACAAATATGCATTAATTTGTCCTCCAAGGTACATTACAGTCATAAATCGAACACAACTAGATAAAGAATTTTCTCTTGTGTTACTACTTGATATTTTCCCAGCTATTTTAGGGAAGATTCTAGAAAAATAGGTGAGAATTTCAAAAGATATTAAGTGATTTATGAGCACAAGTCCCATTGATTTTCAATGGAAAATGTGCTTTTTATGCTTTGAAGAAAAAACAAAAAACACAAAAACAAAACACTCACCCACTGTATACAACGGAATTCAAATGTCCCCTTTTGTGTAACAATGCACAGATCTTCCAGTAACTCATTCATGTAACATCTTTTTGATCTTTATAGCATTTCCCTTGAGAAAATTCTATACATTTATATCACCTGTTGATTTGAGGTCATGTTAAAAAATATTAAAATAAGAAGTTTGTGGGAGATTCTGACTTATACTTTGGGGATTCCTTCCCCCACCCCAACACATTATAACCAGTTTTATGGGGTTAGAACTCAGAGACTTCAGTCTCAAAGAACATTTGATCTCACTGTTAATTTTCAACAAATTTTGAAACATGCCCTTACCAGAAGGGTTAGAGGGGAGTTTTTCTTAAGAGCAAGGAATCAGACAGACATTCTTACTCCAGAATTGTCTGGAAGGGTAATTTCTAATATTCATAATGCTGTAATAATGGACAAGTATGATCCTAACCCACTTAGAGATCCAATACAACAGTGGAATCAAGCTTGGTACCTAGAAAGATGCAGAGCAGGAAGAATAGGGAAGAGAGAGACCCAGACAGGCAAAGGCTCAAAATCATGTTGAGTTTCAGAGGTGCTGAGAACCTGCAGCTCCTATTAACTGCAGCAGGAGTTCTGGGCGCTCAGTGCTTCTGAAAAAATACAGCCCTAAAATGTCTGTTTAATCAGTGATCTGACTAGGCAAGTCTGAACAGATCCGACTTGGAAGAGTTCTGGTACCTGTATTATATGACTAACACAGTGCAAGGTAGTGGATTGTGCACTTCCCATGAGATTTACAGGGCATGTGAGCGTTTTCTCATAATGGAAGTAACGTACCACCCTAACAAACAATGTAAGGCTTTAGTGTTCAGTTGAAGTGAAAAGTGAAATGTAAAAGAGCACATATGCAAAAGTTCCCAAGTTCAGAACAGCTCCTCGCTCACCTTTTCTTTATAGATCCAAGTCAGCGATTCCCAGAACGACAATATAGATTAAAGGTCTTAGAACCAACAAAGGTAAGGAAACAAAAGGTAACATTGGAACTGTACAGTGCATCTCTGTGGGTTTTTGTTTTGTAAACACACTAGCACGAATGTACAAAAGGACAACAGACTCAAATGTATACAGATAAAGAAAATCCAACAGCAAAATTTCCACCTTGAATGTGCTAACATACTGCAAAGGGCACTGAAAATTAAAGTACTGTACCTGAGGGCTGCAACACCTAAGTTAAACAGGCATTTTCTGGAGGGAACTTTTGTGAGATTAAATTAAGTCCTTTGAAGTACGTTTTCAACAGTGTGTGTGGTATTTAGTCACACAGTTCTTATTAACACCAGTAAGAAGCATACTGCAGGTGAAAAATGTAACCATTTAATGTAGGTTCCCCCTTTAATTAGTTTGTTAGAGCTGTCCCCCAAACACACCTATTAAGTTATGCAAAATGGCACAATGTTAAATGTAGTGATTCAGAGTTTGGCGTGTGTGTGTGTTCTTGGAATGGATATCTTCTCTAACTAGCAAATACATACAACTACCAGCATCTGGAAACTCCCAAAAGGCATCTGTGGATGACATCATTGTTAGAGGAAACCGTAACCTTATTCCTTAGAATAGTAATTTGCTTTCATATGGAGCCTTTCATTTCAATGTGATTCATGAGCTTACATAATAAAAGCACAGTGAAAAATTGCTGCCACTTCTGGGGTGGAGGACAGTGTTCTATACAGCATGTGTACTGAGGTGAGGGGAGATTGAGAAACATTTTCCTGCTCCCACAGGATCTTTCATATTCAGAGCATTTACTGGGCCTCTTCCTTCGAATTTCATATGGACAATGAGGAGGAAAGAGTAGCTAAAGTATTTATACATGTGTTTCTGTACATATATCAGAATAGCATTTGGTACTGAACTTGAGGACATCAAATCATTTCTCCCCCATGGATTTCAGTTTGTTCATGGAGCTTTGACGTAGCATTTTTGGCTTGTTCAGCTCTCACACATTTCTATTCCGATCATCAGAATAATGTGCTTTAGAATACTGGTCTGGCCAAACATGATTTCAAAAGCTACTTTTAATGGTCATTCTGGAGAAACTGAGTCTCAAAGAGACAGACCATTGGCATACCAGGTACTACTCATTATATTTGCAGATCATTATCCATAATGCCATCTGAGCTGTCAGCTATTTCATAACAGTACTGGGGTCTGAATTCTGGGAATTAAACAGCGAGTTTAAATTGTGCTTTTGCTTTGCACACAATTTTCTGTATGTTATACAAGCCAGAACTGTGGAAAGCACTTGGTACTTTTAGCCTTTAATCTCGTGTGTGTTATTTTTCTGTGAATAAAATCAAAAGCATTTAGTCATCAACTGGGGTTCATTGCATCACACTCAGCGACAGAGTTTATAAACAGGTTAGGTAATATAAAACAAGATTAAATATTAATTTCTGTTGGCATGACTGGTGTTTATTTCATTGTCAGATATGAACACATACCTGGAGCGCTACAGAGATGCTATGTTTTTCTTTGACGACTTTTGGAAACAGATGGGTGTTTAAGCTTGCATTGAATGGGCATAGCAATCTGCGTGTTTTAGCTTAAAAAAACTGAAGTTTAGTTTAGCATTTCTTGACAACTATCACATATGATGGAGTCAAAGCAAATTGCTACATTAACTAATACAATCTATCCATACAGCTTGCATTTAACTTCTGCTTTTGTCTCCATTTCCCTGAACTGTACCCAATTTATTTAAAGCCTTTGTTAACAGAAATATTTCTTAAATTGTATGAATCTGACTAATTTAAAAAGAATTCCAGTTTCTGATTGGGCATCCTTTAAACAATACCCTGAAATGTTAAAATATATATATTTTCCTCAAACAGTTTTTCTGTTCCTCAGTGAATATTAATAACACTCTTTTCAGCAACGGAGAAGCCGACAAAAGGAAAACACTGAAACTAACTATACAGAAAGTAAACTGCAGAACAGAAACATTCACTTCTTTAATAGAACAAAATTAGCAAGTGATAGGAAAGTGGTAGATGCAATAACATTTAAATTATAGTAAAGCCTTTGATACGTTTCACAAAGTCTCACTCCTAACATTTGTTTAGATAGGAACACTAATGAAACAAAGGAATTGTATTGGGGGAGGGGGCTGAAGGTGGGGTCTAGCTAAATAACTGTCCTTAAATCTGGTCTTATTAGAGATCTGGAAGGAGAAGTGAAGAGTAGACCAAAGAATCCTGTGGATTGCATTGAGAGAAGCTGTAAATACCAGACAGGGTAGAAAAAACAAACAAACCAAAAACAACTAACTAGGGAGATCAGAAACTGAAGCAGAAAGCAGCAAAATGAAGTTAGCCTGGAGAAGTGGAGGGGGGGGGGGGGGAGAGAGAAGAGAGAAAGACTGGTACATCCAGGGAAAGTGATCTGAAACAGATATTTAATGGGAGGAGAAACCTGGAAAGCAGCAATGCTGAAAAAGACCTAGGAGCAGTTCCTGCCAGAAAGTTAAGAGTAGGTACTGCAGCACAAGAGGCCAATGCACTTTACGGATGAACATCAAGCGGCATCAGATCAGACCAAGGAATTAATACTCTAATGGCTCTTTATGGCAGCATCGGAGATATTGCGTTTGTTCCTGGTAGGGTGACCAGACAGCAAGTGTGAAAAATCGGGACAGAGGGTGGGGGGTAATAGGAGCCTATATAAGAAAAAAAGACCCAAAAATTGGGACTGTCCCTATAAAATCGGGACATTTGGTCACCCTAGTTCCTGGGCACCCAATTACTAGACAGATATTGGCAAATCACAGGCAATGCAGAGAAGAGATGGTTATTTCAAGCCATCCAAATCATAAGATTATCAAGAAAGATTGCCAGAGCCAATTACATCTAGCTTGGCTACGTGAGAAGTGGAGACAAAGAATCTACAGTCTATATTTGAAGGGGGCAAACACTAAGCAGAGAGGGGAATTATTTAGGTTGGTACAAGTGGGAACAACAAGGAGTAATGGGTCAGAATTAAGAAAGTGAAAATACAGGCTGAATATCAGGAAAAAAGAGAGTCTTGATAGTGAAGCTTATTAATATGCGGAATCATCTTCCCAATGGAAGTATTGGAAAGAGCCATTGCTTGAAACTGAACAAGACACTAGAAAAAGTAGTATTGGAAAAAACAGTCCTGCAGGAGCAGAGCACTGGACTAAATGATCTGCTGGGTCTTTTCCATCTCTAACTTCTAGGATACTTGTAAAATAGCAGCATGAACTAAAAAAAAAAAAAAGATGCTTAGCAAAGCCTTACCATAAATATATCATTTAAAGATGACAAGACAAGACATCACCTTGAACTCTTTGAAATAGATTTCTTATATTCATTTGTTTCCGGCTGTGGTTTACACCACCCTGTTAATTATTCCTCAATAATAAAATTAAACAAAAATACTATGCAACACCCCAGAGACAACTTCATGGTACAAAGGCATCCACTTGATGACTGATGCAATAGGGCTGCACAGAAGTTAGTATCATCCCCACGAGGAATTTTTAAAATAAATATTGTGCTTGTAAAAAGAGACCAGTGTGGTTTTTATTTTAAAAAGTGGAAGGACATACAGGAGCATTTCCTATTTACTGCATTTGGGAGCTGTTTTGTTTGTTTCCTGGTTTAAGGACACCTACTTTGTAAAGAACCTTTTCCCCTAGAACACGCATCCACTCTTCTTTTGCAGGCTGCAACTGTTTGTTCACTCGTTTTAGGAACCATCACCAGCTAATTATGCTGTCATTTAAAAAGAAAAGCACCTGACTCACAGGCTCCATTAGCCTGTCATATTAAGTCAGGCTGCAGGGTGTGTGGCTATGTCAACACTTAAAATGCTACAGCGGCACAGCACCTGCACACTGTAGTGTTTTGAGGGCACGGCTACACTTGCAGATGTGGAGTGCTTTGAGTTAAACCAGCCCTTGGAGAGCGCAGTAGGGAAAGCGCTGCAGTGGATTTTCAAAATCCCCAGCAAATTTAAAGGGCGGGTCTGATGGCAGGGTAGTAGAGTTCAAAGTGATGACCAGAGTGGCTAGAACAAGCATTGTGGGACACTTCTGGAGGCCGATCACAGTTCATTAACAGACCAGGGAGTCCACACTGGCACTGCGGCAGTCCAGCCGGGGCGCAGCAAGCGTTGTGCCTCTCGTCAAGGTGGATTACCAGGAGCGCTCCAGCCGCGGAGTCCGGGCGCTCTACATGCCTTGCCAGTGTGGACGCGTGGTGAGTTAGGGTGCCCGGGGCTGCTTTAATGTGTTGTAACTTGCAAGTGTAGCCAAGCCCGTAAGTGTGGACGCTCACTACAGTGAAGGGAGGGGTTTTCCTTTTGCTGTAGTTAATCCACCTCCCTGAGACATGGAAGCTAGGTCAACAGAATAATTCTGTCTACGCAGTGGGGAGGCTGGCATGGCATAGCTACATTGCTCAGGAGTGTAAGTTTTCAGCGTAGACCAGCCCTGAGATTCAGTGAAGGGTTTCACCCTACACAAAAGGGAGCTTTGAGGCCACATTTTCTTGAGTGCAGGAACCCAACCTACATATTCATTAATTAAGGCACCTTCAGTCTCTCCAGTTTGCCTGTAGGTATGTGTGTACCACATTGGCATTTGCATGTGCCTGAAAACTATGGTTTTAACCTAGCATGTCTGCTTGCTCAGGGTGGAATCCAACTCCCACTGAAGTCACTGGGAGCCAGATTCGGCTTCTCAGGTTGCTAAACTGTACTGCATCCTCCGAGCATAGCATATTACAGACATCAGCACCATCCTCATTTGTTGGTGCCTTTAGCACTTTGCACATTGCCCCCTTCCCATTCTATCATCATCCAAATATATGCCGACCAGTACCCACTTACTATGTGGCTTTCTAGTAATCCTAACATGGAGACAAAAATGCAAAAAACTTTCAGACTGATTACAGATGAGCCAAGAATTTGGGATTCAATAAACATAGGCAATGGAGAACTTTAGACTTTAGACTTGAATAAATAAATGCTTGGAGATACATTTTTGGAGGTTAATAGATATGCAGAGCATGCTTTGAACAGCCATGTATATAGTCCTTTATGTTACTGTCCAAGCACCATTAAGCCACTATATTGTGATCTATTTTTTGGGAAGGGACCACCCAAGAAGTAGGCCACCAAAAGGCTTAGTCACCAGTGAGATGTTTAGACCTTGCTTCAACTCTGAGGTCATCCATGTGTGTCAAGGTGCTTTGCAGGCAAGAGGCTACTAGTGTAGTCACAGTTTATACAGGCAAAATTCATTTTTGTCAGCATAGCTTATTCCACCACCCTGGAGCTAGACAGTCTATACTGGCCAGAGCGCAGTTTGTGGATATATCACTGCATCTAAGCTAGGGGCTTTTGCTGGCACAGTTGTGTTGGTCAGGATTCACATCTCTTCACACCCCAACCAACGTAGCTGTGCTGCCAGAAGTCTGTAGGGTAGACACGGCCTGACTCACCTACAAAACATGTTTACTATACCTCTGAACCACCATCCCACCAGTAAGGAGATTTGTGGGTTTTTAAAAATCTGATAGTTGTTAAATGTTGCAAACAAACAAAATCAAAGCCTGACTTTTGTAGGTCTGCCAAATGATTTTCAGCGAAGTACAATCACAACCACCATTGAAGTTATTGGGAGCCGATGGTGTTCCACACCTAGAACGTATACAGAGCTGGCCCAGTGCACCACTCATATTTGCAGCATATATACAAAGATCTGCTTAGGTCAGGAACAGTAAGGAGCGGTGCATGAGTGTGTCCTTTAAATGACTTTGTACTACAATTATTGATTTACCATTTAAGAGTTGGGTTCATTCCAGGGTAAAGAACTCAACAAGGAGCTGACAGACTAGAACAAGCTGTTTATCCATTTGGGGAGGGGCAGGTCACCACTTTGATACAAGATGCACGTGACCACCAAACATCAGCCAACAAGGGGCTAAATTCTGCAGCCTTGAAGATAAAAGTTTTGCCACCAACTTCAACAGGGGCAGGATCAGGTCCAAAACTAGAAAACAAGCACGGAGCTCAAATTCCAAACACAAGGAAAGCCCACATTTTTAACAGAGTGAATGACAGGACTAGAAAAATCCACCTCAAATGGTCACGACTTGGCTGATGAGTGGGAAATTAAGCGAAAGAAGAATTTCTTAACACTAAACCCATGAAAATCTGAGTGAACATTATGATGGATGTGGCTGGCTAGGGGAGGTCCACTTTTCACAGTATCAACTCCTAGCAAACCGATTGGGGTGGGGGGTGGGGTGGGGAGAGACACAGCACCTCCAGGAATTCAGTCATTCCTGTGGATTCCAGCTCGAACTCTGCTAATACTGACTAGACTCGGGCATGCCTAGAGAGGCCCCAGGTGGAATAGGGTTGATAAGTGGATGCTGTGGAAGATCTTGGAACAGACACAAATGACTTAGAAGTTATCCCTCCAAGGGCCACATCCCTTTTCCCTCCCTTTTTACTGCCTTATCCCCCATCACAGGAGCGAGCTATTTGATAGAGGCCTAAAAGCCAGAGAGTTTTCTGCTAAACTTTGACCCTGCTATTTTTTAAACTGATCTAGCCCTAAATCTACTACTTGTCTCTTCTTCAGAGGGAGACCTTATAGCCTGTACCAAACGAGTTGTGCAACACTTCAGAATGGGGTGGGGGAAAAGAGATAATTACTAACTAAACCCAAAAAGCAGGTTTCACATGGTACAAGTATTTATTTTGAACCCTCTGGGCACAGTTTTGCTCTCACATACCTGTACAACTCCCTTTGAAATCAGCCAAAGTCATGCAAAGATACCATCAGACAGAAGTGAGACCTAAAAGCACACTCAAATAGGGGTACACCCCAGGCATTACCTTCACATGATAATGAGCATCCAGCAGGATGTTGGCTGGCTTGAGGTCCAGATGGAGTAGTGGCGGGGACATGCAGTGCAGGAAGTTCATACCCACAGCTGTCTCATGGATAATTCGGAAGCGTAGCTCCCACGGCAGCGGTTCTGAGGCCAGGAGCTTTTCCAGTGATCCTGTCTCCATGTATTCCATGACCAAGCCAACAGGTTCTTTACAGATGCCATACACAGGAAGAATGTAACGAAACTTTGCCATTTCCATTTTCTTGGCTTCTTCCAATAGCTCCATACGCTCCCTAGATGAAATGGAACATACCATACAGGGTTCAATGGTCATTCACAAAACACTCGTATACACAAACAGTTACCTCGTTCTGAAAAATACCCTTTATGCATTAGCTCACAGGACTGAATAATGCATTTAATAATCCTTACTTGGTTGAGCCTCAGATAATGTCCAGTATCCACAACTAGTGTTAAGTCCATTCATCCACTGGTTACATGCACGTAGTTGCTTTTAAACAGAGCACATGTAATGCTTAGCTTTACCATAATCTTAACTCCCTTGGGTATTAAAATCATTAGCCTTTTGTGAATCATAAGACAAGTTCATTTCTAATCGTGATAGGACAGTATTGCTCAGATTCTTTGCTACACATAAGTAACCAAAGCTATATTAGATCTGGGGACAAAAACTTCAAATTAGTTCCTTAGTTCCTCCAGCTCTAGCTAGCATTGAAAATGTTGACCTTCATTTTAAGTTAGCAGACCCAGTTGGGTAAGTATCTAATGTATCCAGACTTGTCACCACACTGTGCAACACAAGCATTATTTACAAACCATGTGCGGTCTGACCCCATGAATTGCTCCTTTTAAAGTCAATGGAAGTTGAGGCCATTCACAACCACTCAGAACAAAATCCCACACTGCAAGCAGTAAGGCAGAAGACTTACTGCTGATTTCACAATGTAGTCAGTCATTCATATTTGTTTACCTGAAGTTAAGACCATATCTGACAATACAAGGGTCCCCGTTCTAAGTTTTATATACAGGACAGAGAACCAGAAATAGAGAGGGTCACCTGTTAGGGAGGAATACAACCAAAAATTAACAATAGGACAACATACTGTGCAACTTTGGCTCATGGATAACAATAAAACCAGGTTGCTTCTGTTCTCCAAGCAACACAAAGAGGTTTAAGTGTCATGTATTACACTGGTCTACAATTTTTGAGAAGTCGTCTGCTTCAGAGATAAAATGTGCTATTTATTATGTATTTTGATGTGCTGAATTCAAATATGACAATTAAAACAACTGATTGGCTACTGTTTCTAAGATATTTAAATTTTTACATTTTATGTCTATGTATATTGTGTAGATAGGAGAGTTTTAATCATAAATTGTAAACCTAGGTCTTTTCATGTGTTTATGGTTGCTTTACATGATACTTTAAAAATCAGCAAAGGGGTTGTATAAATAAAATTTATTATGAAACAAAAGGCAAAAAACTATTATGTACATAGTTTAGTCCTATTCAGTGTCTACTCGGCGCTTCTTGGCTTGTCTCTTGTATTCATTAAATGGAGCATCTCTTGTCACTGTCCAGCAATAGTCTACAAGCATTGATGGGCTCCATTTGCCCTGATAGCGTTTCTCCATTGTTGCAATGTCCTGGTGAAATCGCTCACCGTGCTCGTCGCTCACTGCTCCGCAGTTCGGTGGAAAAAAAAATCTAGATGAGAGTGCAAAAAATGTCTCTTTAGTGACATGTTGCAACCATGGCTTTTGTATGCCTTGAGGAGGTTTTCCACCAACAACCTGTAGTTGTCTGCCTTGTTGTTTCCGAGAAAATTGATTGCCACTAACTGGAAGGCTTTCCATGCCTTTTTTTCCTTGCCACGCAGTGCATGGTCAAATGCATCATCTCGAAGAAGTTCACGAATCTGAGGACCAACAAAGACACCTTCCTTTATCTTAGCTTCACTTAACCTTGGAAATTTTCCACGGAGGTACTTGAAAGCTGCTTGTGTTTTGTCAATGGCCTTGACAAAGTTCTTCAACAGACCCAGCTTGATGTGTAAGGGTGGTAACAAAATCTTCCTTGATTCAACAAGTGGTGGATGCTGAACACTTTTCCTCCCAGGCTCCAATGACTGTCGGAGTGGCCAATCTTTCTTGACGTAGTGGGAATCTCTTGCACGACTATCCCATTCGCAGAGAAAACAGCAGTACTTTGTGTATCCAGTCTGCAGACCAAGCAAGAGAGCAACAACCTTCAAATTGCCACAAAGCTGCCACTGATGTTGGTCATAGTTTATGCACCTCAAAAGTTGGTTCATGTTGTCATAGGTTTCCTTCATATGGACTGCGTGACCAACTGGCATTGATGGCAAAAACAGCTTTAAGACTCGTCTTCAATGAATCAATGAACAGTCTCCACTCATCTGGATCGTGAACGATGTTGAGGGCTGCCATCACACCATCGATGTTGTTGCAGGCTACAAGATCACCTTCCATGAAGAAGAATGGGACAAGATCCTTTTGACGGTCACAGAACATGGAAACCCTAACATCACCTGCCAGGAGATTCCACTGCTGTAGTCTGGAGCCCAAAAGCTCTGCCTTACTCTTGGGTAGTTCCAAATCCCTGACAAGGTCATTCAGTTCACCTTGTGTTATGAGGTGTGGTTCAGAGGAGGAGGATGGGAGAAAATGTGGGTCCTGTGACATTGATGGTTCAGGACCAGAAGTTTCATCCTCTTCCTCGTCTGACTCAAGTGAGAATGATTCTGGTGCATCAGGAACCGGCAGTCCTTCTCCGTGGGGTACTGGGCGTATAGCTGATGGAATGTTTGGATAATGCACAGTCCACTTTTTCTTCTTTGACACACCTTTCCCAACTGGAGGCACCATGCAGAAGTAACAGTTGCTGGTATGATCTGTTGGCTCTCTCCAAATCATTGGCACTGCAAAAGGCATAGATTTCCTTTTCCTGTTCAACCACTGGCAAAGATTTGTTGCACAAGTGTTGCAGCATATGTGTGGGGCCCACCTCTTGTCCTGATCTCCAATTTTGCAGCCAAAAGAAAGGTGATAGGTTTTCTTAACCATAGTGGTTATAGTGCGCTTTTGTGATGCAAAAGTCACTTCACCACAAACATAGCAGAAGTTATCTGCACTGTTCACACAAGTACGAGGCATCTCTGCTCACTTTGGCTAAACAGAAACGTGTTCCTTTGCAAAATCAAACACTGACAAATAAGAGAGCAGACACTGTATGATTTATAGAGCTGATATAGGGCAATTTGTTCAGCAGAGTGATGTAAGCTTCGTTATGACTGCATCATCCATGACTTCTAGGAATAACATGATGCCATTCATATCATGTATGACGCAATACCAGCTTCAGATTGCATCATTCATTGTTTTGCCTAAAAAGCAAGTACTGTCCAGACCCAGTCATAGATTTATTCATAGATCCAGTCAAAGATGTATTTTAGTCATTTCTGGTTTAAATTGAGATCCCTTCCCTTTATAACTCACTTATCCTCCGCCATTCCCAAGTCAAGGGTCGTATATACTGACCCAATAGCATGTCTTGAAAACTAGAGCCAATCAACAATTTTAAGCATCATTTTCGTTCTCAGTGACCCAGAATTAGTAAAGTTTGACTACATTTATTTCAGAAGCATTTTGGCTGTAGAGCAGTGTTATCAGAAGCTCTTGTTCCATGCAAGCCCTTGCAACATACACGAGCTATCCAAGTTGGGAGGACTTTGGCTGCACTAAGGAGTGAAAGTTTGAGTTCAGTAATTTCTAAATGAAACATCTTATGTTCTTAAAACCTTTGTGAAGCATTTTGGAAGATGAGCTATAAAAATCAAACATGCAAGGATAAAAATTCTGCATTTTGGTTCTTCAGCATGGTGGATTTGAAGCACTAGTTTCCCCTTAAAATGCAATGAAAATGTGGACTTAATAAAAACTGTTTGAAAAACACACACAACAACTTTTCACTAAAAACTCTGAAAATGTTAAAAATGCAGAAAATTCCTACCACTTCTACTAAGGCTGTGTCTACACTGCCACTTTCAGCGCTAAAAGTTTAGTCGTTCAGGAGTGTGAAAAACAAACCCCTGAGCGACAAAAGTTTTAGCGCTGAAAAGCACCATTATAGACAGTGCTTTTTGGTTGGGAACGGCACTCGTTCAGGGTGGTGATTTTTTATCGCTGGGAGAGCTCTCCCCTAGCGATAAAGCATGACTACGTCACAGCATGGCTGCACTGTGACATGGGCAGTGTAGACATACTGAAATTCTTGTGTGGTTCGTCACTTCAGTCAATTAGAACCAGCAGTTTGATAAGTGTCCAGGGCCAGATCCCAAGCCGGTGGAAGTCAGCAAAGCTCTGTTGACTTTAATTGAAAAAATATCAATTTATTGCCAAGAAAAAGAACACTCTCTCTTATCTCCCCCACCCTGTTTTTCATTCTTTTTTCTTCATCCTCCTCCTATATAAGGAATAGGAAGTAAATGAAAATAAAATGAGGTACCTTGATCGGGGCAGCAGGTTGGGGTGCAGGAGAGGGTGCAGGCTCTAGGAGGAAGTTTGGGTGTGGGGTGCAGGCTCTGGGCTGGGGCAGGGGTGTCAGAGAGGTATGGGCTCAGGGAGGAAGTTTGGGTGCAGGCCAATTGGAGTTGCGGAGTCAGCGCTCGGGGTGGGAGCAATGCGCGGAAACACCCTTCCAGGGGCCGCAGGGACATGTCAGCAGTGTGGCGTAGAGTGAGGGAGGCAGCGTGGGCAGGGAGCCGCCTTAGCCCTGCTGCTGGCACGTCTCTGCACGCCCTTTGGAGTGGGGGTGGGGCAGCAGGTCTCCATGTGCTGCCTGGGATGGGAGCAGCGCACGGAGCCGCCTCCTCCCCACCCCCCGCCAGGGGCACGCAGAGATGTGCCAGCAGCCAACCGCTTCCGGGAGCAGCCTGGGACCACTGGCCACAGCACACAGGTAGAGCCTGCCCGCCCAAGCCCTGCTGTGCCATCGGCCGGGACTCGGGGGCAGGTTGCCAGATTTGTCCTGATTTTGGGGGCCCCCCCGATTTGTTTCATGGTAAATCCGCCTCTGGACCCAAGCAAGATAAACATTCGCTACAAAATTAAATATCAACAATACTTCTTAACAACAGATTTCAGGTGCTGGTCATCAACCTACAAACTAAGCCTTGAGGCTTTAGCACTTTCCAATTGAAGATCTTAACATTTTATCTTGAACTATTTCCCCACACTCTAGGGCAGGAAAAAAATTCCATTGGGTCGTTCATGGGAAATGTAAGTGAATCAACATCAGTCATTAAAATTAAAAATGCAACTGGTAACTAAAAATCCTGTCTAGCAGACATAACAATCTGGTATGGTACTGTTGAGTGATCAGTGACTCGCAGTTAGCAGGAAGAAAACACTAACCTAATAGCTAAGTTTTTAGAATTGGAATCCTATGTGAATTTTTTTTTTTTTTTTTTTTTTTTTTGAGGAGAAGAAAAAAGTGGTTTTTTTGGAGAGGAAGGAAGGGAAAGCCAGAGTGCGGGGGAAGGAATTTCTCCTCTATTATCCATGTTGGCTCTTGTTGCTGCCTTCAGCAATTTTCCTTTGAAATAATTGCCTTTGTAGACAAGCACGGAGGCTGCTCTTTGGCATGCTGGAAGGGAGCTCCCATGAACAGAGCAACCAACTCCTTGCCCTCAAGCCACATACATAGCCAGCATAATTCATCAGGCTTGAGCTAGCTTTGTAGTCTAAGAGGTGTAAAATCTGTCTGAACACTCCAAAGTGGCGTTAGCAAGAAATGGAGCCACTGAGACACATTCACAAATATGGGGTTTCTTGGTTATGAAGGGGTCTGAAGTTACAGCAAGATCAAAGATTCTGCCTTCTACCACCTCCCCTACATGAGAGTAACCTTCCTGTATAGCTAGTGCTCAAAAAGTTTTTAAAAAGTGACTAGTGGATTTGGGTGCCCAACTTGAGAAGCCCTAAAGGATTTTCAGTGGGCAGGTGCTCAGCACTTTCTGAAAATAAGGTGCCTAAAAGGGTCTCTCAGTGCACCCAAAATCATTAGTCAGTTTGAAAATCTTGGGCAGTGTTTATAGTTAGCCCACTGATCCAAACAAGTTCTTCTCAGTAACAGCAGTCAAAAATGAGAGATCTTTAACTAGTCCTTCTTTCTGATCGTGCAAAATTTGATGGGCATTCAGAATACAATCCTCAGTGTTCTTAAAGTGCTTATCACCTGGATATCTAGGTGCTAAGACTACCACACAGAACACTGTATATATAATTGGATTTAATTTTTTTAATCAGATCAAGTTTGTTTTTTTAAAATACATGCTCTTAGTTTCAGCTAGGACATTCAGTACAAGTTGCTGGTGCCGGGGGAACAACAACACTTTTAAATGCACCTATGTAAAGAAACAGAATGTTCATTCTAATTGATGTTATTTAATCAAAGGGCACAAGACTATTCCCAATTTATTATTATTACCCCCATCAGCTGCAATATTCTACATTACAACCAGAGAGATCAATCATTATCCTACCATAATGATCTTCTCTACTCAGTGTTGTGTATTGCTTTGTCTCCCCACATGCTGGTCACTAGTGGGGGTAGAATAAGAAGTGAGCTTCCATCAAGGATTCTCTCACATAATTCCAGTTAATATATATTTTATAGTACTGCTCAAAATTGAATTTTTTTTATTCAGTGTTCTGTAACTAGGACTATCCCAGCAGAATGCACTGTATCAGAAGAATATACTAGCAGATGGGCTAGCTTCAGCTAATTAGATAAATATACATACTGCTTGAAGGGCTACTCTAACAACTTGGACCTTTGGCATATCTAAAAAGGTTGTTTCTGATTTGCCTAAATGTCTTTTTCAAGATATCAATTAGAGAGATCAACTCTGACATCACTTCATTCTTTGAATGTTATTTTTTTGCAACCCACTCCAAAAGGAATGAGGTTGTGTCAAATGCCTCCTCTCTCACAATACAGACTCTCCCTCAAAACACACAAGAGACAGACCCAGATGTTAATTGATGTGCTCACAAGGGCTGATCAAAAACAGATGTGATCTTCAGTGATATGAAGAAACTTGATAACCCATTGTTCAATTTTGTAAGTCCCCCTCCCAGTATTCTTATAAATACAACCTTGATTATTTCCCTTGTATTGTAGTCAGAATAAAAGCCATTTGAGAACCTCTATATTGACATTCATCTCCTTTTGTTATGCCCTAAGGATTGCACTCTGTTAAAATTGTATTCCGCCTCACATTAACCAAGTAATCCTTGCAGTTATGCATTTCCTGAGAGGAATCTAAACAAAGTTAACTATTACTCCAAACACAGATAGTGATCCAGAGGGAAGTCAGAAAGAATCAGGAGTATTAATCTCCAGACAACCTACATGAGCAAAACAGCTGGAATGCTCTCAGGCAAGGAGAGACCCATCCCATTTACAAAGAACTCCACCACACAACTCTCTAGCAAGGAATACAAGTAATATCATCGGAACAAACTGTCACTGGCTGAGCAGTGATCCAGAAGCAGGACAATTACCTAGCAGCTTTTGAAATCTGGGTTTTACGTACTAATCCTTTCAACTGTGTCATGCCACAGTACCCACTTCTGACACATCCGTCTTCCGCTGATCATTTCAAGCTTCTCCATCAATTTTCAGCAGCACTTTTTGAAAGACACTTATGGTTGAATATATGGTATTACTAACATCTTATTGACCCTCAAAATGGAATGTGGACAAGGTAGATAATACAATGTTTTTTATTGGGCCACCACATATTTGCGGCCAAAAAGACATTCATGTTAACATAGTTCTCAATCCATTCTACACTGGCAGACTCAAACACTGTTGGCCATACTGGCTCATTATGGCATTGTAACTAAACCCCCCAACTTAGTGGTAGTTAAAGATAGGAGACTGAAGCTTTTATATAATCGTTAAGTTCCAGAAGACGAACAGTATTGCAACACTGGGAAACATGAATCACAATAAGAAGTAGCATATGAAATTTGTTGGGTTGGTTGGTTTTTTGGTTACAGCAAACATTTTTAAAACCTAACTATGAAACCAGTACATGCTCAAGCTAATCAAATATTTGAAATGTAAAAGTTCTTAGATCTTGTTTGCATCACTGAAGCCCATAACAATGCACACATGTAACAAATATTCAGTTTTATAAAAAGCACATATTGCACAGCTAGTAGATGCAATACCAGCATGCTGGTATCCCTAGCATAAGATTTTCTATTTTAAATAATTTTTTTGAACTATATTACTCAAAATAATTTCACCCCAAGGTTCAAAACCATGTCAATAAGGTCTGTGTACACATCGAATCTCAGTGAGAGAACATTAGCTAGGGCATTTAAGTTCTCTCCAACTCTTCTCAACAAGTGTTACATGAACATTGAACTTCTACCCACACATTCACCAGAGATTGACAGAAAGGAGCTTTGTTAACTTTTTCATCCAAGCGACAATGCAGCATTCTCTACCAGTAGGATGTTTCCTAGTACTATGAGCCCAGATCCCACTGTAGGATGTCTGTGTGTGGGTGGGTGTGTGGTTTAACTGAGAAGGTTCCTTTTCCCCCAAAACCCACCACAAAAAGAGTCAGATACCAATACATCCAGTCAAAAAGTCCCCTTTCGGGACCTTTATATACACAACCTATTATGGGAAAGATATCTTCAATAAACAAGTGCATTGTGCATATAAAACCTTCCGGATTTCTCCCTGGGAGTTTATTCCCCTTTGCCTCGGATATCCCCATATAAAAGCCATTCTACCCACAGGGCTAATAAAACTTGCTTCGTCCACCACTAGTCCTTCAGATTAGCTTGCTCTACTTCTTTCTGGTGCATACCCTCTGTTGGTGCTCTTGCTTGGGCTTCCATTGATCCTCTCCCTTCTTTAGAGAAGAAAGTCAAAATAGGCCCAATTCTACCCCCAGATATATATGTAAGTCTCCCATTAAAGTCAACTGGGAGACTCGGGCAATAAGTTTCTAGGAATGGAATTTGGCTCAATATCCCCAAGATGACTTGGCTTTAAAGGAAAAAGTATGTTTGGCTGCACACTCACTCCTCATTAAACCTCACCTAGCTCAATAATCAGAGAATTGCCAACTACCACCACCAGAAGGTGTCTACAGAACTGCAGCAAAGACAGAGATGTTCCTAATAAGACCACATTCCATTACTACAGGCCCAGGTTTTAAATTTGGTACCAAGCCAGTTAAAATAATTCTATATTACAGACATTTCCTGGAGTTTTCCAAGTTTATTTTTAAGATTCCAAGAAGAGAACTAGACCAATTAATAACAGTTGTTAATCCATGGATTACTCAGGCTAGTTTGAACTAGCCTTAAAATCTGTAACCGAAGAGTTAGTGTTATATTTTGTATTGCCTCCCCCCCACCGCAATCCCACCCCAAATTTCTGAGCAGTACAACAGCTTAGAAAAGCCTCAAAGGGAAAGCCACTCATTTGAACACAAAATAAAAAAAGCCTATGCAATTGTTTGAGTATACCTAATCAAATGTACCCTTTATGTTTTTTGGTGTTCTCTTTTATTGAATCATCTCTGCGACTTTTTGGCCTGTTTTAATCTTAACTCTTTTATTCTGACCTAACAATTACCACGTCAGGATGCTACTTGGTGGGGGAGACCATGGGCATCCACCCAACACAGGGCTACCCACTTCTTGTCCCCTCCCTCCATGCAGACCCTGAGCCCGCAGAATCTTCTGCAATTCCAAGGAAAGGAGAGAGTGTGCCATGGAGGTGACTGGCTACCCTTCTCACAAGAGAGGAGAGCTCCTTGCAACACTTCACCTAAACTAGGGCCTTGTCTACAGAACCATTTTTATTGAACAAATTTGTTCCCTAATGAGGGCATGAAACAAGCAGGATAAAAGGAAACAAAATGGAACACAAGAGACAGCTGACCCTATCTGGGAGATGGGGGTCTGTCTTCTTTTATTGCCAAGGAATACACTGTCCTCTTTCCCAGGGGATGTGGCCCCTAACCATGCACAGACCCCAATTCTGCAGACTTGAGCATACCAGACCAGTGAAGCAAAGCCACGTTAAGCAGATTTAATGCTTAACAGCAGCTCTCAGAAGTGGCTATAGCTAGCACAGTTTACAGCTATCACAAAACAGCACCTGAGGTCTCATCCAGACTGTAAAGTCAACCATGCAAACTAACCCAGTTACAACATGGTAAATCCTAGTTAAAATATGGCTTGGTTTTGAAACTGGATGGGAATAGATT
The DNA here is from genome assembly GCA_033296515.1 of Macrochelys suwanniensis. Lineage (NCBI taxonomy): Eukaryota > Metazoa > Chordata > Testudines > Chelydridae > Macrochelys > Macrochelys suwanniensis. The sequence goes on along the minus strand of CM065775.1, from coordinate 154,762,663 downwards.
CTGCAGTAGCCACGCCCTACCCCACCCCCACCCATGTCACAATCAGGTCCCTCAGCACAATGGGTTTTTACCAGGAAAATGGAACAAAAGAAGCTCCACCTCACACCCTGCTCCTTCCGCATTTGCACTTTGAATGGAAAGTGCCAGAGCACTTCCCACTCAATGCCACCCTTTGTTGACCTCTTGAGCAGCAGCAGGTGGAGCCCATTAGCAGCACAAGCCAACACATGCCTGATTAAGGCAGGGCAGAATACTTTGGCAATGGCTCCCAGCTAATAGGCAAAAGCCATACTGAAATGGAGCTAATGCAATATTCTTAGCCTTCCTCAAGTAGCAAAGCAGCATAGCCAGTGCCTGAAGGAGGCCAGCACAACGCACACAAGACAAAAGCTGTTGGCCATATTTAAGTATGACAATGGCCACATATACACTGGGAAAGTTTAGCAGCTGGGGGTATGTCTTCACTGTGTTTAATCAGTCTATGTACACTGTTTGCACACCAGGTTATAATATAGGCTCCAGTCACAATTGTAGCCAAGTTTTTAAAAAGTCAGTGTTTTGGCACTTGGCTCTGGCTTAAATTGCTTTTCGTTTAAAACCAGTTTACAGCTGTAGAGCAAACTGTGATAAATCCAGTCTGGCCACAGCAGCACTGAAATTGTGCTTAAATGCAAGTATGCTTGTTTATCCTGGGTAGCCCAGCTCAAAAATGTAAGCTATTAAGGGAGCTAGAGAGTCAAATAGGGTCTTGCTAATTCCTCTTATGTTTCACCATTATGTTACATACTGTACCTGCAAAGTCACAAGTTATGCTCTCACCCACAGCAATAATTTTTATATACAGGAGAATAAAAGAGTCCTTGATAGTTATTATAATAAGCCTGATGCCTATACCAAAGGAATTCTGTAAGAGCTATGGCAGTCAGCCTCAAGCGGGCAGGGGACAGACAGCTCTCAGCCCTACTGAAATTGCTCTACACTTTTAAAGATCCAACTTGCGTCCCTTACTCTGAAGTCAAAGTCATTGACTTCTCCCCATAGGAGTTCCCCCAAGACCAGGGCTGGATCTTTAACATGCAAAGAGTTAGTATGCAAGCATTCCACAAGGACCCCCACTTTCCTAGGCACATGCTTAAAATACCTTTACAAAAGGCGGGATGGTTGAAGTGTCTCAGAGGGGAGGAAGCGAAGATAAGAAGCCTGCTCTGGATGTTGAAGAGTTAGACCAGTGGTTCTCAACCAGGGGTCTGCATACTCCTGAGGGTATGCAGAGATCTTCCAGGGAGTACATTAACTCATCTAGATCAGGCCTGCACAACTCGTAAAGCGGCGAGGGCCATATTACTCCAAAGAAAACAGCTGAGGGTCAAAAACCCCCAGAAACATCCCCCCACCCCAGTGCTGCCCACCCCGTGGAAACAACCCCTTCTTCCCCAGCGCTTTTGTGTGGAAGCCTGTAGAGGGGGGAAAGAAACAGCACGCATAGGGTAACCAGATCACAGTAGTAAAGAAAGACCCGACCCTCCCCGCTCGGCTCCACCATCACCCCCCCTTCACCCCCCCAGGGGTCACTATATTACGGCACACAACAGTCAATCAATGCAGTTGTAGATAAATCTCTGCATTTTTGTATAACTTTTATATGACTTTGTATTGAACCTTGGTAATATGTTATAGCGGGCCCCTAAGGTAGTATAATTAAGGTAAAAGAAAAATGTATTTTTCTTCCTCCCACTTTGTAATCAATTGCCCTGTTGAATGAATGAGGTGTGAATGAGGAAGGCGTGGAAGGCAGGCACCTCCAGATAGCTGCAACCCTTGGAGAGGGGATGAGAACCAGACCAAGGTCAATCAAACTTGTCAAGTGGGCTGACTAGAGAAGAGCAGACATACTGACGGCCTCGGGGGTTAGAAGCAAGCACCTTCCTTTGGGAACACCCTCTTTGCAGTATTGGGACAACCCTCAGCCTAAAGACAAGCAGCAAAAATGACCAACGGACACAGTCCCAGATTTTGAATATGGGAGATTTTCCCCCCTCCAGCCACCGACTCGCCGCTTGCCTCCTCACCCCCCGCCCCACATCCAGTATAAAGCCTCACCGTCACTGCCCGCCCACTCAGCTCATCATCCCCCACCCACCCCCACCCCGGCTTGCCTTCTCAGCATCCTCCACTGCCCGCTCACCTCCTCAGCCCCCACCGCCGGCTCACCTGCCGCCCTGCCACTGCCCGCCCACTCGACTCGTCATCCCCCACCCCGCCCAGCTCACCTTCTCAGCCCCCCCACCATCGCCAGCTCACCAGCTCCCCCCGCCGGCAGCTCACCTGCTGGCCTCTTACCTTCTGCCGCTGCCCCCGGCCCCTACCACTGGCTTGCCTATTCACCCCCCCATGGGCCGCACAGTGAGCCCACCTACACGCCCCCCCCCCCCCCCCCCCGCGGACCACACAATGAGCCCACGCGGGCTGCATGTTGTGCAGGCCTGATCTAGATATTTGCCTAGGTTTACAATAGGCTAAATGAAAAGCACTAGCAAAGTCAGTACAAACTAAAATTTAAATACAGACAAAATGAGAAAGTAAGCAATTTGTCAGTAACAGTGTGCTGTGACAATTTTGTATTTTTATGTCTGATTTTGTAAGCACATAGTTTTTAAGTAAGGTGGAACTTGGGGGTACGCAAGACAAATCAGACTCCTGAAAGGGGCACAGTAGTCTGGAAAGGTTGAGAGCCACTGAGTTAGACCATCTAAAAGGCTCAGCCACAGGAGTGGACATTATCAGTCGAGATTAGTCAGCTTCCCTGTTCTACAATATCTATTATTTGATGAGTATTTTTGAAACAAATGCCTTTATTTCTGATAAGCACACTCCAACCTTGCAAGTTAGCAATAGTGACCAAGAGACCAACTAAGCATTACTAAATAGCAATGTTGCCAACTCATGATTTTAATTGCATCTCATGATTTGTTTCTTCTTAAAGTCCTAGCTCCTGCAGTCATGTGATTATTAGGGCTGTCGATTAATAATTAACTCATGCGATTAACTAAAAAAAATCACAATTAATCAGTTTTAATCACACTGTTAAACAACAGAATACCAATTGACATTTATTAAATATTTTGAATCCTTTTCTACATTTTCATATATATATTGTATTGTGTTGTAATTGAAACCAAAAAGTGTATATTATTTTTTATTACAAATATCTGCACTGTAAAAATGATAAACAAAAGAAATAGTGTTTTTCGGTTCACCTCATACAAGTACTGTAGTGCAATCTTTTTATCCTGAAACTGCAACTTACAAATGTTGATTTTGTTGTTGTTACATAACTGCACTCAAAAAACAACAGCCTTCCAAGTGGAGAAGTGGGGGCAAAAGACATATCTGGCTTCAAGACTAAGCTTGATAAGTTTATGGAGGGGATGGTATGATGGAATAGCCTAATTTTGGCAATTAATTGATCTTTGACTATTAGCGGTAAATATGCCCAATGGCCTGTGATGGGATGCTAGATGGGGTGGGATCCAAGTTACTACAGATAATTCTTTCCTGGGTGTCTGGCTGGTGAGTCTTGCCTCCATGCTCAGGGTTTAGCTGATAACCATATTTGGGGTCAGGGAGGAATTTTCCTTCAGAGCAGACTGGCAGTGGCCCTGGGGGTTTTTCACTTTCTTCTGCAGTGTGGGGCACGGGTCACTTGCTGGAAAATTCTCTGCACCTTGAAGTCTTTAAACCATGATTTGAGGACTTCCAATAGCTCAGACATAGATTAGGGGTTTATTCCAGGAGTGAGTAGGTGAGATTCTGTCGCCTGCATTGTGCAGGAGGTCAGACTAAATGATCATAATGGTCCCTTCTGACCTTAAAGTCTGGGACTCTATGCTATGACTAACAATGTAAAATATCAGAGCCTACAAGTCCGCTCAGTCCTACTTCTTGTTCAGCCAATCGCTAAGACAAAAGTTTGTTTACATTTACAGGAGATAATGCTGCCCTCTTCATATTTACAATATTATTTTAAGGACACTTACACTGCAGATTTGACAAAACACAAAGAATGCGAGATTTCTAAAGGTAACTACAGCACTCGACCCAAGGTTTAAGAATCTGAAGTGCCATCCAAAATCCTAGAGGGACGAGGTGTGGAGGATGCTTTCAGAAGTCTTAGAAGAGCAGCACTTCTATGCGGAAACTACAGAACCCGAACCACCAAAAAAGAAAAATCAACCTTGCTGCTGGTGACATCTGACTCAGATAATAAAAATGAACATGCATCAGTCCACACTGCTTTGGATTGTTATCGAGCAGAACCAGTCACCAGCACGGACGCACGTCCCCCGGAATGGTGATTGAAGCATGAAGGGACATATGAATATTTAGCACATCTGGCACATACATATCTTGCTACACTGGCTACAACAGTGCCATGAGAACGCCTGTTCTCACTTTCAGGTGACACTGTAAACAAGAAGTGAGCAGCATTATTTCCTGCAAATGTAAACAGACTTGTTTGTCTGAGTGATTGGCTGAACAAGAAGTAGGGCTGAGTGGACTTGCATGTTCTAAAATTTTACATCGTTTTGTTTTTGAATGCAGGTTTTTTGTACATAATTCTACATTTGTAAGTTCAACTTTCACGATGAGATTGCACTACAGTACTTATATTAGGTGAACTGAAATATACCATTTCTTTTATTACAGTGCAAATACTTATAATCAAAAATAAATATAAAGTCAGCACTATATGCTTTGTATTCCGTGTTGTAACTGAAATCAATATATTTGAAAATGAAGAAATCAAAAATATTTAAATAAATGGTATTCTATTAACAGTGTGATTAATCACACAATTAATTTTAATAGCTTGACAGCCCTAGTGAATATATGAGAATCCCCACTTCATTTAAAAAAAAAAGAAAAGTTTTGAAACCTCATAGTGATGAAGAAAAGCTTGAGTGACACGACATGAATATAATTTAAGGGCTCCATGACCAAAACAAAGCACACCTTCCCCCCCCCCCCCCCATCTCATGGGGTTTAAACTAATCACATGATATTTTGGTGTCTGACTCAGGAATGCACTACAGCTGTAGCTGTGTTAGTCCCAGGATATTAGCAAGGCAAGGTGGGTGAGGCACTCTTTTATTGGACCAACTTCTGTTGGTGTCTCTCTCAGCAACAGAAGTTGGACCAATAAAAGATATTACCTCGTCTTGGGATTTCTGAACATTTGAGGGCAACAATAATGTAACAGCTACTAGGACATTTTCTGCAGTATTTTCAGAGTAATTAAGTCTCCATAATGAAAACCTACTACAGCACTCTACTAATTCACATCTCACTCAGCAGTAAAGTTCTTCTACTGCACTCCCCCCTCCCACCCCAACCAGTGTTCTCAAAGAGAGTGGAGAAGATTTCCAAAAGTGACTGGTGATTTTGGAGGGCTCAACTTGTGACTTTAAGGACCGTGATTTTCAGACAACTCCAAGCACCAGTGGCCGAAAATGTGGCCCAGTTAAAATATCTGAAGTTGGACACCTAAGATTTTTGCCCGTCTATCTACAAAAGCCATCAACATAACTGGGGGTAGTTCATACTTACATATTTGGCTCAAGCAACTTACATTTTGTCAGTAACTACACACCAACTCTTTAGTACTGTACTACTGTTATAAAAATTACCAACTGATACATAGAACCCTTTTTTGTAACAAGATAGGCCAGGGTAGATTTTGAAGCAATTTTTAAAACCTGCACATCCTTCACCAGCAGACTGTGAATAATGAATATGAACGGCTACCAAATGCCCCTTGAATGTAAGGCTAAAATCCTGCAAACGCTTATGGGCAGAGAAGCACCTATAGGATATGGACTCCTAAGTCCCCATTCCCCATACACAGCTCTCCAAACGGGACCCCTTTTCCTCCAACACAGACAACTCCTTCCTGCCAAAGCCACCCCATCCCCACCTCTCTCCTTACAGCTCTCAAGGGCCCTGCTGCAGGACAGGCAGTACAGCACTGCATGCTAACAAGCTTTTTCGTTTTTAGCATCTGTTGTTCTCGTCAAAACATTTTGCTTATTAAAGCAAAATGAACTTACCTATTAGAGAGTACGGTTGCAATTTAACTACAATATTTTCACTCTTGCTTCTCCCTGAAGACTCTGTAAAGCTGTTAACCTATGAGAATAAGCACTCTAAACATACACAGCAGAAGCACTATACCGAGAACTTAATGCAACAAATAAATAAAAAAATCCACAGGTAACAGGAAGGGTGTGATGGAATTCTCTTGCAAATCACTTTCCGTTGCTAATAACCAGACATTTCATCCGAGATCGTAAAATGGAAATCTTGTCAGTTAACAGAAAGGAGTTAGATAGCTTCAGGTACTACACTTGCTCCTACAATCCCTGGCAATTTGTGATTTTACAGTCATTTTTCTGTTTTACGCCGGGTTTTTCCTCCCCATTCTTGCTGCGTTGAAGTCACACACAAACAGGAGAAATCGACCAGAGACACAGGAAACAGTGGAATTGAACTATGTACGAAGGGCTTTGCAAATACCCAGAGCAAACAAACTCAAAAGAGAGATTAGAGGGAAAATATTTCTCTCTTTCAGTCCCAGCAGTCTTGGGTGTTACTTTTAACAGCAGAAAGATTTAGGCAAAAGTGAGAATTGGAAGTTGGCTGTCCCCCTTTAAATGGAAGTAATTGCACACACCTTCTTGCAGACTTGCATGTCAAAAATCCTAAACATTTCAGCAGACGAGTCACTTTGCGTGTGTCAGTGCAAAAGCGCTACCCTGATAAACTGGCTTCATTTGCTTTCAAAGCAAAACGGGCGGAGAAAACCCCAGTCACGTTCTACTCCTTTACCATCTTCAGCTTAGCGCTCCAGGTGCAACAGTCTCAGTCAAAAAGCATTTCAGTTTTTAAGTGCATTGCTGGACTGAAGAACATGCCCTTCAGACCACCACCACAAGCCCCAAAATTGTAATTAAAAAGCCCTTCTGGATTTTTGCATAGTCCAACGGCCATACGATGAATTGCAACGCCTGTAACTCTTTGCAAAGTAGTCTCTACAGAAGCTATCAGGAAAAATGAAACTCGATGCGTAATTAAAAAGTCACATTTAAAAGACCAGCAGATAAATAGGTTATTCTACCTTATTTTTGGCTAAAATAATACCAGCCCTTTTACACTGGTCATCGCAAATGCTCATTTACTACAAGTGAACCTTTTATTTAAGAGAGAACGCTTAGGGCTTTTCAGCCGTCAGCTAGAACTCTACATGCCAATTTCACACAGACGCCTCATCCAGTGCACTTGTGCATACACACTTAATACGAAAGCATGAACAGTACACAATGTAATTGGGACAGGCACTTACTTTTCATCCACATGAATGCTTGGGGAGCACTTGATTGCTAGCCATGTTTTCCAGTGTATATGTCGCACTTTGTAAACCTGCCCAAATCCACCCGAACCAATCTTCTCCCAACTAACAAATTCACTGGAATCGAATGTTTTCAGCAGCCCCATTTCCCAATGGGAACTGCTTTCCTTTTCCATGGTGTTCTCTTATTCCTCCCAGGGTGATTTCTCCAGCCACTTGAGAATTTCTGACAGACTGCTTCCCTCTCTCCCAGTCCCCGCTTGTTCGCTGCTCTGCCTTTCCCTACCCAGGTGACTAAGGTGTATTCATTAACCAAACAATTACATCACTTCCTGAGTTCACTTCTTGCTGCTGTGCTATCTATGTAATCTGAGCAGACACAACAGTTCCAATCAGACAAGCCATTCCACATGTGGGTGTAGGTAGGAGTTTTTACTGGACAGAGGCTGTAAAACTGTTCTGGAAAAGGTGAAGTTACAGCTATCCTTTTGTATTTGCTTTATCTGTCTTATTTATAGACAAGCATCCCTACATTTCCCTGGAGCCGTAAGCAACTTTTTTTTTTCCATTGCAGCATCCCTAAAAACAAAAATACTGAATATTCAGCTGAGTTCTGACAAAAAAGACAATTTAGATGCACACAAACATATAACGTTTTAATCATAACGAGACAGATCCTGAAGTTGTTGCTCGTGACCTGATCCTGCAAAGACTCTGAGGAGCCCCATTGACGTCAACAGGCATAAAGTTAAGCCCTTTTCTGATGTTAATTAAAGTCAGTGGAAGTTTTGCCTGGGTAGTAAAACTGGGAACCAGACAGTAGCCGTCTCCTCTGAGTGCAGTTAAGGGGGTGGGGTGCTAGGTGCCCCAACAGCCCCCATCGTGGAGCCAATCACTCAGGCCAGGTCTACACCACAAACTTACACCAGTATAACTATGTCACTTGGGGTATGACCAATCCACCCCCCCGAGTGACATAGTTATACCAACCTAACCCGCCATGTAGGCAGCAGTAGCGTAGCCGGGGGGGGGGGGGAGCAAGGGGAGTGGCCGCTCCCCCACTGAGCAGAAGCGATGCTTTTTTTGTGCTCCGACGCGTTTTGCTCCTACACTGCAGCCAGAGCGGAGCTTTTTTTTTTGTTGCTCCCAGCACCTTTTTTTGCTCCCGATCCCATTTTTTAGCTCCTCTCCCCCTGTGCTCTAAACCTGGCTACGCCACTGGTAGACAGCGCTATGTCAACAGGAGAAGCTCTCCCATCAGCGTGCGAGCATCTTCGCTAAAGTGCTACCGTGATGCAATGGCAGCTTTTAAAAGGTAGAACTGCCCTCAGTCAGTCTCTGGGCTTTCCTGAGGGCAGAGACAGCTCAGCTCCTTGTATCTTTCTCCTGACCATGGCACAAGGGGTAGGAGGCAGGGCCATGCTCCATCAAGCCGGGGAGAATATGCTACACCCCCTGAAGAAGTATAGCAGAGGGCGTTTTCATTGCTTGCTTAGTCCCTGGAGACAAAGGCTTAGATCCCCAAAGGGACTTAGGTGGTGTTGCAACACTGCGTGGGAGGACAAGGCAGGAGCCTCCCATATAACCTTTAGCCCAGTAGTTGGTGTATTCACTGAGGATGTAGGAGATCCTGGTTCAGTCCCTCCTGCTCCCTGATATGGAGACCAGAATTGAATAAGGATCTCCCACTGTCAGGTGAGTGCCTAACCACTGGACTACCAGGGTGAGTTTTGCTCTGCCTCAAAGAGGAATGGCTTCAACAAGAGACACTGAGGCCATGTCTACACTAGCACTTAAGTTATGTCGGGAAAACTTTTATCACTCAGCGGGGTGAAAAAATACACCCCTGAACACCACACATTTTGCTGGCATAGGCGCTCACGTGCACAGAGCTGTGTTGACGGGAGAGCTCTCTCCCGTCGGCATAATGCGGGTACATGAGCACTCTGACAGTGGCACAGCTGCATTGGTAGAGCTGTGCCACTGTAAGTTTGTAAGTGTAGACATGGCCTGAGAGACCCCCCCGATCAGAGTATCCCATACCTCCGTGGTTGGGGCACTCACCTCAGAAGCAGGGAACCCTGTTTAAATCCCTTCTCCCCAGGGGGAATTGAACTGGGGTCCACAGGCACTGACTTTCATTTTTCTGGGTGGGCTCCATCCCCACTCCACCCTGAGATCCTGCCCCAGTCTGCCCCTTCCCCCAAGACCCCACCCTTGTTCCACCTCTTCCTGACCCTGCTTGCCGCCGAACAGCTGATTGGCAGGTAACTGGTGGATGCTGAGCACCCACTATTTTCTTTATGTGGGTGCTCCACCTCCAAAGCACCCACAAAGTCAGTGCCTATGCTAGTATCTCCCACATCCCAAGTGAGTTCTCTAACCACCGGCCTAAAGGTTATTGGGGGCAGGGGGGGAAGGTCTTGCCTCTTCCCCCCAGCTGTTGTGTGTGGAGCTAGGTATGGTCTGAGCACATCTACTGGATAGACCCCCATAAGCAAGGTAAGTGGAGGCACACCTATTTTCCCCTGGTTTGATGATTGCAGTGGGGCTTAGGAAGGAGACTGAGCATATGTACTGCTACCTTGGGCTGGCTTCCAGATGTCTGAGGCAGAAATGTAGGTGCCTAGAGAACTGTTATAGCAAAAATTTAGATGCCAACTGCCAAGGGAGTTTAGGCACCTACAGAGTTAGGTGGCAGCCAAGCAGTTTTGTGGATCGCAGTGGTGCTTAATTCTGGGCCTTAAGCACCTAAGTGCCTTTGCAGATCTAGTCCTAGTTCTCTCACCCTCATTGTTCAACTCAACACTTTCCCAGTGCAGGGCTGTGGCAAAAAGCTACCAGTAGGCCCAACTAAAGTCCTCAGAAACTGGCTACCGATTTGGTTATTCTTCAAAATGTCCTGCTTTGTTTACAGTTAAAAAAGCAAAGGCCTCGCCTGTTCAAGTGACAGCAAAGGCTTTACATCAGTGACACACGCACACACCTCTCGCGTGGAGGGGGAATCTCCAGTTCCATCCCGGATATTATCTTGCAACCTGATTGGCAAAGGACCAAATCTTGTAATCTCTACTCAAGCAACACTCTCAGTGAACTCACTGGGAGTATGGGTGTTTTGCTGGAGGAAGGGTTAATACTCTGGGATTTGACCCAAAGGGATGAAGCAAAAGAAATGAGGCAGTAGCCTTAATCCAAGCAGGGATTATCTGAGATATTGGGGGTGGAGGGAGGCAGTCTGCAACCTTTGTTATAGCTTCTCTTTACTGTGGTGCTCTGGTGTGAAAAATATAAAAGGTGCGAAGGTCACATGATGCAGGGCAACAATCAATGTGCAAATGTCACCTCATAAAGCAAATCTCTGTTTTTTAAAGTGAATAGCAGACTATTGAGCCTATTGTTCTGGCAGCTAGTGTTTGAACTATTTAATCTGGGAAATTAAATATCAAACAGAAAGGGTGTGCTAAGTCTATTAGTCAGGGATAGCAGCCCAGTAGTCACCCGAATGAAGCCCTCCTTACATTTTGCCTTTGCAAAGATCTGTGTTTAAAAGGCAACTGTTTAAGGCATTTTAAAAAACAGCCTTAAAATGATTCAGGAACATCACGTTTGGGATTTAAGGGCTTGTCTATACACAGAGTAGTTCTTGAATGAACGTTCTTGATTAACTCCATGTGTGGATACGCTCATTCTGAAATGACAATGCCTCGTTTCTGTGGCAGAGACCCTAATATTGAACCCAGGCCCCCCAAATGGCATCCCTAGCCTCCATGTTAGAGCAGTAACACTTCGCCACTCCCCTTGACCAGCAGCATTAATGCTACAGGTCTACAGCACCACAGCAGCCAAGCCCCTGATTGGCTGGACAGAAAGCATTAACAGGGGAGACCTGGATTATACAAAGTCCCAACAGGAAGAGGAAGTTGTCTGAGCAACAGGCCATTGATGCCCAGACCACCTTGTTGCCCTGCTGTCTCGCCTGACTGTGCCTTGCCAGTTTGGCTGACCTTGCCTCCCTATCCTGCAACCTGGCCACTGACCCTGTGAGAATTCCAACCATTGCCTCAGACTACCTTTAATACCAATTGATCTCCTATCTTCCAGACCACGTGCGCACCGCTTGACCACGTTTCCAGATTGAGTAGAGCCTGCTTTGGCCACTGAGCGTTACATCCTGTTACTTTCACAGCATATAGACAAAGAAATTGGATAAAAACAAATACTTTTTTACTTGCAACATAATACTAATTATTTAGAATTCAGAACAACACCTGAGAACCCAAAGAGAGAGAGAGAAAACAGCCTGCTCTCCAATGCAGGGAAACATCAGTCACCATGCTTTAAACCAGGCCTGCACAACATACAGCCCCCAGGCTGCATGTGGCTTGCGTGGGCTCACTGTGCGGCCCGTGGGGGGGTGAGTAGACAAGCAGCGGGGTGGGGCAAGCCAATGGCCAGCTGGCTGGCGGGTGGGCAGGCAGGGTGGTGAAGAGGCCAGTGGTAGGCTGGGGAGTGAGGGTGAGCCAGCGGCAGGGGCCGGGGGCAGTGACAGAAGGTAAGAGGCCAACGGTGGGGGGTGAGTAGGCGAGCCGAGGGGGAAGGGGGCAGGGGAGATGACGAGCCAAGTGGGTGGGCAGTGGCAGCAAAGCTTTATACTTGGCGGGGGGGGGGGAGGGGAGGAGGTGAGCGGCGAGTCGGTGGCTGGAGGGGGCATCCATTTTCAGTATTTTAATTTTTGGTACTGCATTGATTGACTGCTGTGTGCATTAATATAGTGACCCCCTGAGTCTTTGAATGAGGCTTTATACTTGTGGGGGCGGGGGGTGAGGAGGTGAGCGGCGAGTCGGTGGTTGGTGGGGGGCAAATCTCCCAGATTCAAAATCTGGGACTGTGTCCGTTGGTCCTTTTTGCTGCTTTTCTCTGGGCTGGGGGTTGTCCCAATGCTGCAAAGAGGGTGTTCTTTGGTGCTTGCTTCTAATCCCCAAGGCTGTCAGTATGTTTGCTCTTCTCTAGTCAGCCCACTTGACAAGTTTGATTGTCCTTGGTCTGGCTCCCATCCCCTCTCCAAGGGTTGCAGCTGTCTGGAGGTGCCTGCCTTCCACGCCTTCCTCATTCACACCTCATTCATTCAACAGGGCAATTGATTACAAAGTGGGGGGAAGAACTTATTCTACTTCTAGCAAAAAGACATTTTTCTTTTATCTTAATTATACTACCTTAAGGGCCTGCTATAACCTATTACCAAAGTTCAATACAAAGTCATATAAAAGTTATACAAAAATGCACAATACAGAGATGTATCTACAACTGCATTGACTGACTGCTGTGTGCAGTAATATAGTGACCCCTGGGGGGGGTGAAGAGGGGTGTGATGGAGGGGTTGTTTCCGCGGGGCGGGCGGTGCTGCGGCGGGGGAGGGTGGGGAGTGTTTCTGTGCGGCCCGGGGGTTTTGGCCCTCAGCTGTTTTCTTTGGAGTAATATGGCCCTCGCCACTTTACGAGTTATGCAGGCCTGCTTTAAACTCTCTTTCCAGACTGTGTGTTGGCAAACTTTGTTACAAAGCCTCTTACCTGCAAATAGGACCCCTCCCCTCTTAACATGATAGTTGCAATCCTAAACGTCCTCAATACTCTACAGTTCCTGCTTGGCTTAATAGTTGGGTTAGTCCTGCTTGGATTAAGAGTTAATCAAGAACCACTTCATGGGTAGACAAGCTGTTATCCAGCCTATGTAACCACCTTATCCTATTAATGTTACTCTGGTCCTTCCTCCTATTGTTTGTTGGGCTAACTTGTTGTCTCTTGTCTTGAATTGGACCACAGTCATGGAATCAGAGCAGTGCAGGTAGACGTTTGTGCCCTCATAGAGCCCCAGTGAAGTCAGAGCAGTTTACAGAATCAGGGCCTTTTAGACAGTACACTCTTTGTGGCAGGATGTACAGCACCTAGTACAATGGGGCCTGTGGGCCCTACTCCAATAAACAATAATAATAATAAAGTAAAATACAAACGTTTGCCTCACTGGAATAAGTGAGAACATTGTTAGAACTAAGCTAGTTATGATATTTTAGCAAAAATATGAGTTAACTGGGGGGGGGGGGGGGGGGAATCCATCCAGATGTTCTTAACTGAGAGCTAAAGAATGGCATACTGAAGCAGTGAAGGATCAAGGCCTAAAAAAGCAGCCACATGAAATCAGGTCCTGTCCATTCAGGGTTCAGGTGCCTGCCAGCGCCAATCATGTTTAAACAGGAGTGTTGCTAACCAGGTTCCAGCATTTGTCTGATCAAAGCATAAAAGTCTTTATCCGCAAAGAGCCATGTTATAAAATCATGCCATTAGAACCCAGTTAGCATGACTCTGAACCCAGTGCAACCAAAGCCCTAGAAAAACCACACACACACAAGTGATTATTATGCACCAAAGATGCTTTATTGCTAGTAGAAAGCTCTCTACGGCCATGATCCTGCAAAAGCACTTGCTTAACTTTATGGTGTGACAGTTACAGCAATTTCCTGCAATATCTTACTACATTAAGTTTCTGTAAGGTTGTGGACCAGAGATTATATGTAAATCCATGGGGGAGGGTGATCGCAGTCCTCCAGGAACTTAGAACAGTGGGGAGTGATTAGGCAAATTCACTCAGGTTGTAACACCTCTAGAGCGGTACCACCAACTGGAGAGGTTCATGCATATTGGTTTGAAGTGGCTTCTCCAGATACCAATAGACAAAGAAAGGACTTTTGGATAAAGAGTTTAAATTGACTCCAGACCTTCTTACTGATCCAGAAAATGGAAAGGACCTTCTGTCCAAGGCAGAGCCCGAATCCTTAGTGAAGGGTTGGAAGGACAGACACTTGCCAGAACCTGAGGTTAGAGTGAGGGGGTGGTCTCTTTAGCATGTGTGTAGGTTCTTGTGTTATTTTAATGTTTTCTTTGTAATGTTTTTACCTTAAGAATAAGCGCGCTTGCTTAGAAAGGCCTATGTGATAAGTTATAACTGCTGACAATTACAGCAGTTCATAGCCTTCAAAGAGAGAGCAAAGCACAGACACTGGCCTGTTTAAGCAGTCTGGCTTGCTGGGGAACTGCCAGCGTAGGCAGGAAACTGTGCAGCCTGGAAATACCCCAGTCACCAGAAACCTAGAGCAGGTGCCCTTGATGGACCACATAGGTGAATACAGGTGCAGTTGCTCTGAACTGTGACAGCCTCAGTGTGTAAAGTTAAGCAAATGCAGGACTGAAGCCTAGAGCTCCAAATAATTTTGTACACCTTGTTTAATCAAGATTCATACTCCATAGCATTATTAGTAAGCAATTACATTATAATTAGCAAGGAAAATTCCTCCACCTTACTCCTTACAACACATTCATATTTTACTGTATCCAAAAATAAAGTGATCTAACACTGTTCTGCCTCAGCTGACTTATTCCCATATTGGCTTTATCTTGAAGATCATGATGGGTGAGTTAGTTGTATAATATTTCTTCCTAAATAAAAGCCACAGTAGGCAGCTTTGTTCTGGTTTCTGGGTGGGGTACAGATGATGGTATGCGCCAGTGAAAGTTTCAAATAAGAGCACAGAGATTCTATTTTTTGCCACTTAAACGGGAGCATTTTAGTCTTTCGGGCAATTTCATATGTACGATGTAAATATTTGCATGTCTTAGCTGAGAATGATATCCTTTAACAAACACTTCACATAGCATTTTGCTGATAGGAAAGGGTACCCTTAACACCTACATAATGCACAGGAATTCTTTGGCCTTAGAGCACTGGAATTTTCCAGGATGCCAAACAAGTCAATTCTTGAGGGGGTGGGGAGAGAGGGAAAGGGGCATTCACTATCTCTAAAGTGACAATAGAACTACCTCACTGCAGTCTGGCCATGGTTCTAGAGCTCAAAAAGCCACCATTTACGCTGTCCAACAAGCTACTACCTCCAAATTGTCCCTTTTTGGCTATGACCCTGGGAGATAAGACAAGAGTTCCCCATGGGTCTGGATCTCCTAGGTAACTTGTTGAAATAGCCACTCACTGAGGGCCCTACCTCCTTACTGCAGCCTGATAATGAGCAGAGGCATTTGAAATCAAAGGAGCAAAAAAAAAAAAAAAAAAAAAAAAAAAGCCTGGGAAGTTGATTTGGGCACTTTCTGCCATTTAATGTTTTCTGCATAAGCTTTTCTTCAAAAGAAAAAAGCTAATGAATCTATAACAACATTCCAGGAATGTCACTTTGAAGCCTAAAATGCCAGCTGAGTCAGTGTGAAGTGATGGAAACAGCTACAAGCAGGGTTGAGAGCTCTTTGTGTTCAGAACATCACCATGTTGATTCATCACTGGGTTTCACTGTCTGTCAACATTCAGTTTTTAAGTTCTCAGCCATTTTCATTTATGAATTACACCTGTGCAGTGTACAGCTACCGTAAGGCAGGTATCCATGCTATGCCAAGAGTCCTAGACCATTGTGATATCAGAGGTAACAAAGCCAATCACCACCCATATGCTATGTGGATGCTAGTTTCATCGGTTGCATGAGGGAGACTGCACAGTGATTTTCTTGGCCCAACAGCCACAGTTCTTCAGAACCACCCACACAGAGCAGCACAGCCAGCATACACGATAATTCAAAAGACACATAGCCCCTCACTGCAGCACACACTCATTGTCCACCCACCCAACACAGCCCACCCACGCGCGCACACACACTCATGCTAACTCCACATATCACTCTGAAGTAGGGTTACCAGATAGCAGCTGTGAAAAAATGGGACAGGGGGTGGGGGTAATAGGTGCCCATATAAGAAGAAGTCCCCAAAAATGGGACTGTCCCTTTAAAAATGGGACATCTGGTCACCCTACTCTGTCTGTTGAGTCAGTGTGAAGCAATGGAAGCAGCTACACACATGGTTGAGCTCTTTGTTTATTTAGAGTCCCTCCAGGTTCAATCATCACTGGGATTCACAATCTGTGACCATTCAGTTGTTAAATTCTCAGCCAAGTTACACCTGTGAGACAGCACAAGCGTTAAGTCATAAGTGAATACTTCTGAGACATGCCCCACTGACAGCACTGGAGAAAAGAGCTGCCACCCACAGAATAGGCACAGCAGGGGCAGCAGCACTGTAAGTGAGGCTACCAAGCAGTACCCTGGGCTACCAACAAAATCATCTCTATCAGCTCGTTTAAAATTCCCTCATGTAGCAAAATTCCAGCTTCTGACAGAGGCCTATAAATGAGTTGACCAGCCCCTCAGCTCTTACCTCAGAGCCTGGGTGAGTAAAAAAGCTCCTGATTATCAGTTCTTAGAGGATGCAACTCTGGGGTTCAGCAGCCAGCTGTGCTGCTCAGAACAGACTCCCTTAGAGCCATCCCAGAGTCAGCTCCCCTCAAAACCTTCTTCAGGTCTCATAAACTCCTTAAGGTGCCCTACCCATGCCAGGTGTTTCAAATTGGCTCATTTAGCAAGCCTGCTCCAGGTCTCCTGTAGGCAGCTCTCTCACAAGGCCCCTTAGATAATGTATCCTGATTTATTTTAATTGCTGTTTTTCTATACAGAAGTGTATAGAAATGAGTTGATTGATTGTCTGACTATAATGGAAAAATAGTGCAAAGGACTGTGTACAAAATGCTAAGTACCCAAAATAAAAAAATGGGGGTGGGGGTGGGGGGGAGAGGAAAGCAACTACAACAGTTAAGTATCAGACGGGTAGCCATGTCAGTCTGGATCTGCAAGAGCGACAAAGAGTCTTGTGGCACCTTATAGACTAACAGATATATTGAAGCATAAGCTTTCGTGGGCCAATTGCACTATATATTGTTATATATTGCCTTGGCCCACGAAAGCTTATGCTTCAATATATCTTTCGTGGGCCAATTGCACTATATATTGTTATATATTGCCTTGGCCCACGAAAGCTTATGCCTCAATATATCTGTTAGTCTATAAGGTGCCACAAGACTCTGTTGCTACAACAGTTAAGTCCCTGATCTTGCAAGCACTTTTAAATGTGCTTAATTTTACTAGTGTGATTTAAGTTAAGTACGTGTCTGTGTGTTTGTAGGACTGGAGCCTAATTTCTTTCAGCTCTAGTCAGCGCAAAGATTACAGTACTTGTAACTATAGCAGGTACAGTATTTTCACACAAGTGTTTTTTTCAAGCTGATGTCCCTGTAATAACTATAGGTTTCAATTAAAGAAACTTTATTCCTGAGGATGATATATGAGCATGAGTTTGCCAGACTGGCAGCTAGACCCTAATGTACATTTAACTTGCACAAACAGTACTTATTCAGCACATTAGCTTTCCCTTTATTGTCTCATGGAAAAATGGATTTTGAAAAGTTTCTCCAGTGTGTTTCTCCATCCTCCAGTTTCTCCACCTTCCCCCTCACCCAATATTTGCTGTGGCTATTGCAAAGAAATCTCACTCCCTTAGTTGTGTTCCACTGTAACTGACTTACAACATTTCCATGTCATGCCAGAGAACAAGATTTTGTACTGCACTTCAACCTTTTATTTCAGGATGATTCTCCTTTAAATATTACTCACTACACATGCAATAAAACAATCTGACGTTTCTATGATTTCAGCTCTGTCCTATGCATCAAAGATCTGTGATGTTGTGCTACTATACTGTACTGTAAAACAGAATAGCAGGTATGGAACTACATGAACTATGGATTACGTGGTTATAGTCCAAACCAATATATTGGTTATACACAATTTGGTCAAAAGTAGCCACAGATTTTGGGTGTCCAACTTGTGACACCTTGGGCACCTATATATGTGGAGTACTCACATCTCCAGGTTAAGGCCCCAGTCCTGCAAACATTTATGCACATGCTCAGCTTTCCACATACTTAACAATCCCATTAAATTAAAGTCAATTAAAGATTGTAATTGGTCTGCTCACCCTGTGTAAAGAAAAACAAGTGTATGTATCTTTGCAGGTTCAGGGAGTAAGTTAATGGAAGCTGTCTGTGGTCAGCATCCTAAAAACCATGTCCTATGTGTTTCAGCTTGAGCACCCAAAAACTGAGAATTATAAGATATCAGTGACTGGTTTAGAAAATGTGAGGACCTTTATAGGCATTTTGATTGTGCTTTTCACTGTAATATTTGAACAAATACAAAACCTGAAAGTAGGGAAATATGGTAGAGGTGGGGAGCCTGAGGCACAGTTGGTGTAATCCACAAATGTACTTAGGTGCCTAAGTCCTGTTTTTAGACACCACTGAAATCTACAGAACTCCTGCTTGGTTGCCACCTATCCCTGTAGGCAACTAAATTCACTTGGTGCCTGTGTTTTTCCCCTTTGTAAATGTTCACTGCAGCTTCACTCTAGGTGCCTGAGAGCCTATCTTCTGCCGGAGCATACGCTCTACTGCCTCATCATAGGCATCCGGGCACCTATCTCCTAAGCCCTAGAGCCTGTCACACACTGGGATAAATAGGCATTTGGCTACCCACGTCATGTGGGTGGGTCATCCAGATAGATTGTCTCAGGTGAGTTCACACAAAAGCAAGTTCACCTGAGAGATAGCCGAGCACTGTTCAAATCCCTTCTCTCCCTCAGGAGGAGGAGGAACTTGAACTGGGGGAGGATGCTCTCATATCCTGGTTGAATAGCCCATCCCTTAGGGCTATAAGGGAGGTCCTCCTCTCTCCCAGCCATTCTGTTTCAGGCCCCCTATGGAACATAAGCTGCTGAAAGCTTATCTTCCCCCAGTTCCCAGCAGCCTGGACTTAGGCATCTATCTCTGAGAGAGGGGCAGAGCTTGGTGCACATCCCTCTCATCAGCATCTCCCATCGGCTACCTTAAGCAGCTCCCCACCTGCTGTGCTGGCTTTGTGGATCGGAGTGTGAGACCCCTATCCTCATTCAGTGTACAGGGAGCCTAGGCGCCTCATTCAGGTTTTGTGGAGCGCAGTGGTGTTCTTGTGATTTTCTAGGGAACTAAAAGTTAGGGTTTGCAACACTTAGCATTGCAATATCTGTGTCCCTTCATGGATCCCACCCAGAATGATTTGCTCCAGATCACAGAGGCAGCCTGTGTCAGAGCTAGAACAGAACGCTCCAGCTTTCCATTCCTAGGCCTGACTCAGTAGGCCATTCTTCCTCTTCATTTGCTTAACTTAATCCAGCACAGAAAAGATGGACCTGCCCAATAGTTTGGTATTCTATTAAAATGACTGTTGCAATACTAACATGTCATGAACCAAAAAAAGGGAAAGCTAGTTAAAACGTAGTAATGACTGCAAAAGGCATAGTTATGCCACTATAAAGACAATGTAAAGGAGTGTGACCTAAAGCACTGAGAAAGATCAGAATAAAAAAAGGGAATGAATAGCCACACTTGGGTCCCCCCCCCCCAAAATCTATTGTCATCACTTAATTGATGACCTAGCAACAACTGATGTTTTGTAGTAAGAGGGTAAATGTTTCTATGCTTTAGCATACAAAGAATGCTTTGAACTTTATTTAATACACCTCAATTTTATGTAATTATATTAAATATCCCACGTTAAAAGAACAGTAACGTTGCAAAGTCAAGCACTCAGAAGTTAAGGAATGCCAGAATTAGTGCATTGAATGAGACAGAGGTTCTGTAGCAAAAATTATAGGTGATCACATAATTAATTACTATCATAATGCATACACACAAGGGGGCTAAATTAGGGTTGCACACGCAACCCTAATTCTGGCATTTCCTAACTTTTAAGTGCTTGACTTTGCCACCTTACATTCTTTTAACTTGTTTTTTCAAATGTTATTTCCTAATTATTATTTTTAAAAACAACAACAACAATCTGTCGTGTGAAAACATATTGACCTCTGCATGGGTCATCAGCAGAATTGGAACCTTTAGATCCACAGCACAAATTCTACCACTTGAGCTAAAGGAGCAACTAATAGTAGTAGTAGTATGTTGTCATTTTCTACATGGACCAATCACTAGAGAAGGGCTGAGATGCACATTTTATCAGTGTGTTTCATACCCATTTGTTGACAACAGAAGAACAGTGAGATTGGAGAATTCTGGTTTTGGAGGTGAGTATGCTCTAGTGGTACAGACTAGACCCTTCTCATCACAATTTCTCCATCCCCTCCATCAAGACTGACCCTTTTTTTCATGATTTTACATTTCTAACAAAGCTTTTTCTCACTAAAAAATAGCTGCTTAAAACATTATTAAATTATTGTGTTTCATATATATACACACTGCACAGAACAATGCATAACACCAAACTAATGGCAAGATTTGGGTTATAATCATGAGCATTCAGTACACTTTCGCCCTCTACAGGCCCCTCCAGGAAATGACAGCCTTTTATATCCTCCAATTATACCTAACAGCTGTGCAACCTAGGGAGAAAACAACTTGAAAGTAAAGGCTAAAGAGGAACTAATTACAAACACCGGAGCATTCCTGGTGACTTTACTTGTTAGGTTTTTCGGACTGAATGACTAACACAAAGGTTTTGCAGTTTGGAATCACAACATTGTAGTGAAATTGAAATGAAAAAGCTTTTTTTCCACTGAAGAGCTTTTCAAAAAAATACCAGATACACATTTTATATTATAAGAGGGGTAGCCGTGTTAGTCTGGATCTGTAGAAGCAACAAAGGGTCCTGTTGCACCTTATAGACTAACAGAGGTATTGGAGCATAAGCTTTCGTGGGTGAATACCCACTTCGTCATCGATGCAATATAACATTTTATATTATATTTTGTTTTGCATAGTGCAAACAGGCGCACACACAGCTGAAAACAAAAACAATAAACCCTGAAACCCATCTTTCCTATCAACTGGATCTGAGTACTGGTGCACATGAGCAGTAAGAATAAGCAGTGTAAATGAAGCCTCTTGATCTGCACAGGAATTAGTATATGAACACATTATAAAGCTAGAGAATTACAAATCTGATTTGAAAACAAATTTCACTTTCAGCTTTCTGAGGCCCCAGTCCTGCAAACATGCACATGATTAATTTTACTACTGTGAATAATAGTAAAGTTAAACATGTGTATAACTGTTCGCAGGATGGGGGGAGTATGGTGTGATTAATAAAGTAATTAAGGGAGGAAATAAAAATATGATTTTCAAAGGGATGATTTCCCTTTGAAAAAAACTGTCATTGCATTGTTGCTGCTCTAACAGAATTGTTTTACTGTACAACAGTACATTTAATAGGATCACATTAACTATTAGCAATTCCTGCAGGCTTATAATATACAGTGAGTTTGTAGACTAACTACTCCACTACACACATTCTTCCTATTACTTGTCTCATGCAGAGGCAGCTTTAGCATGGGTTCAGTTGTACCCACAGAAATCAGGCCCAGATTATCCAGTGTGCACTACCAGTGCACTTATACAGGACCCGTCTCAGGTTTGGTCTGGCTGTCTTTCCATCATGATAATGCGGGGAGTGACTTGCCTGTCCCAGCTGGGCCCTGATCCCATTGTTGCTGCTGCTGGCATCACCACACCAGATCGAGGCAATCCACGGAGCCAATAGTGCAGAGCTAAGAGTGGGGTTTGGGATACCACTCCCACCAACAGCACTGCTGGAGCTCAGGAAAAAGCAGGGCTGAAAGTGGCCCCGGCCACATACAGGGCAGAGCCCCCCCATCCCCATGGGGATGGCTGTGACCCCCTTCTCTACAGGGAGGGCAGCAACTCCACAGATTAGACTAGGATTTTAGTATAATGCACCCATTGAATCGGGGAGGAGGGCTACATCCTCCTCTCATCTCATGTATTGATATTCACTACAGGGACTTTTGATGTGATGTTAAGTCTTTGATCCTGCAACTGACTTTATGCAAGTGGACGCCTGAACCTGCCTGGAGTCCCCAGTGGTCAGTGGAGCTCAGTACAGATATGGGGGTCTGCTGCGGGAATCAGTGGCAGGATTGCGGCCTAAGATTTTTCTAGTGGCTCTAACAGGGGAACTGGTAGCGACCTGTTGATTTAGGTTGCGTAACACTTTCCATTTTAAAAGATTCTTTCCTTTGATAAGCATTAATAGCTCTATTGTCTGCACCAGGCCTTTGATAGTCAGCAGGGAGAAATGCCTCAGCCTAGAAGTGCCTTTTTTTTTGCCTAGTGAAATTCCATTCAGATTTAGGTGAGTTGTAATGTGTTAACAAAAAACTATTCCCATTTTCTTTTTCTTACTGGCATTCCACAGAAATGTATTGGTAGTCTGCCAAAATCAATCACCATTCTAGACACCCTGGTCCGTGCTGCCACCAAAGCAGCTGCAGCAGCCAACACTGTGCTGGGAACATTTTGGGGGATGCCAAAGCAACTGAAGGGGGGAGAGCCAAGATGGGCTCCCTCCCATCAATCCCTCCAATCTCACCCCAGCATCCCATTTCCTACTCATCCCACTTCAGGGGGCACCATATACATCACAAGCTCCCACAACCCTGGAGGGTGGGGGGTGAGAGAGACAAGCTGGGATTCCCACAAAAACCCCTCTTGACCCAGCATATGGCCCCATCAAATCAAACCTTCTCTGGGGGCAGGTACTCCCCCAATTTTTAGGACAGGAGAGAGTGAGCCAAGCTGGACTCCAACTATAATGCACAGGCACTGTAGCTCAAGTGGTAGAAGTCTGTGCTGCAATGGTGGAGGTTCAGATGTATAGATTGGAACTTGGTGAAAAAGTGCGTTATTTTGACAAAAACAAAACTTTTTTGGCTTTTGTTTAGTTAAATACCTCCAAGATTCCATCTCTGGTAGGCATCTAGTTAGAAGTAAAAGATCCTGTAACAATTTGGTGATAAGGGGCAGGTCTGAACTTGGTGGCTAATTCCATTAGGACTGGAATGGGGACAAATTTTTCTCAAAGGAGGGTTCTTTATTGTGGAATTCCCTTCCAAAAAAAAAGTCTGCCAAAACCCCTCCTTAGCTGCCTTTAGGGTATACATCAAGTTTTAATTTATTTCAGCTGGCCTATTTTTGGCTGTCTGGGCTCCCTCCCCTCGCTGTTATATCTGCTACTCGTTTTTCCACTCTTCTAATTGGTCAGGAACTGATCGCTCTATAGGTTGGGTTATTTGATGGATACTAGGTTTGTCCTAGGTTGTAATGGGTATGACTCTGTCCCAGTTTTTATGAAACTGTATATCCCTGTACATTTTAGTTGGAGAGCTTATTCTTTTTTAGGTTTAAAAAAAGGTATTGTATTGTTTTTTTATCGCATGGCAGTAGAGGTCTCATTATTGGCACCTTTATAAGTGAATTAAAAAACTAAATACTGGAGTCACGGGCAATATTTTTTATTTAACAGGTTCTAATAACCATGGCTGCATAGAATTATTTCTGAAAACTACAGTCACCAAATGATTATTCTGAAATACTCTGTAATCTCGGTTATAATTAGTGTTATCTGAAACCAAGATCAGTTCTCTGAACATCTTTTTCACTATTCTATGAATGCAAACAATTCTTGAATTGTAATCACCTTTAAACAATTAAAAAGGTTTTTTAATTATATGCATTTACAAAACACATCTTAAAGCCAAAGTAAGCTTGAAAGATACTTAAAAATTACTCTAGCATATACTTGAAATATACTTAACATCACTAACTAAAGGCAAAGACACTTGTTAGAAATATTGTAGACCAGATGCATTATAAAAAATAAATGTCTGTCTAATAAAAAAAATAGCAATGCACAATCTACCAGATTAAACCCTTTGTCTAGGTACTGGCTCAGAATTTTGCCTCTGAGGGATAGCTTTGTTTCCTTTGTATATACAGACTACAAGAGCACACAGATTAATGAAATCCAATACTTAAATGACTAGCTCATCAAATAAGAAGGTATCACATATTGAACATAGTATACCAGAAAGGTTTTGCTATAGTATCATATATTCAGATAAAATAATTTAGTATATTTAGCATATTTAACAAATATATACACGTTACGTACAAAATTTGACAAGTGAAAACAATGCAGACTCTTTGTAAATGTCACATTTAGTTAAAATAATGAACTCTTCCAGGAGTACTGAATAAATCCCAAGGTAAAATCCAAGAAAATGCATTTTTCTTAAACTGCAATCTGAATTCCCAAGCCCATTGCAATTTCTATTAATTTTTCCTTTGCATTCAATGTCATTGCTTCATCAAGTTCAGAGGGAGCAGTGGAGTTTTCAAATGATTGTGGTGTAGTTTGAAGTTCAAAATACACTGGCTCCATTATGGAGGTCTCTGATTCTACCATAACCTTTTCTGCAGTAGTTTGTGACCATCTCTGACATCTTGTGGAATGTAGTTCCACTGATGAATGGCTTCTTTTGCAAGAGACATAGCTCTCTTTTCCAGTACTGTTTTGAACTACTGAAGACTTCTTTGGTGCCATCTTGTTCTCAAGACCCTGATCTAAACCCATGACAGCATTATAAACTGCTACATTCAGCCTCAAGTACCCATCATCTTCTTTGTATCTAAGAGAATAAAATTAAAGTAATGAAAATAAAAATTAATGTATTTTTATATACATGCATACAAATACAAAATTATAAAAATGCATACTAAACCCAAACGGCTAGCATTTAAAACCCAGATAATAAATTGCAACTTATGAAATGGTACTTAAAGGAAATGAAATTTATGCAAACAAACAAACATAATGGCACTAACTACTCTGTGCGACTTGAAACATGAACATGCATGGAAGCAATATCTATTTATAGTATATTTTATTAGAAGAGCTCCTCATTCTCTAAATTGAGAATTAGATGGTAATCAACCAAATATCTGTATCCCTTATACAAGACTGCCTCACCAGCCCCTCTTCCCACCCCAGGAAAAAGAGATTTCATTTTTTGCTTTGGGTAAGAATTGATAACATACCTGAGGCGAGAATGACAGCTGAGTTTGTGCGCCTTGCGAAGATGCAGAGTCAGTGTGTAACACCAGGAAAAACATTTCTGACAGATGTGACATTTATATTTTAGATTGCCATTATTCTGAGGAAAAGATGGTGTGGAAATCAGTAACTGAGGTTGATGACAAATAATACAAAGAGTAAAATTAAAGTAAGAAAAATTTAATATTAATTATATGTTATACTCCTGTAATACTTACAGTATTTTCTAAATACACATTTTTGATAGATAACCTCCAATGAATATTGCAGTTCTCTGATCTAAAATTATACTTCAGATACCTCATTCTTTATTGGTAGCAGGGTCTATGGCTTCTCCTCAAGCAACTGAAGCTTAAACAAACATCAGCTGGACAGTACTGGATTGCAATACATCAGCCATTATAACCAGGGCCAGCCTTAGTGAAAATGGTGACCTGGGCGAACTTGTATTTTGACGCTCCCCCTCCCCCCAGGCTCCGATGGGCTTCCTGGGCTCCCCGACCCACCCCATCACCTCTAGGCCATTACCTATACTTCATATGGAATGTTCACAGGAAAGTTCATTCAATGTAGATGGGAGTCTCCCATGGTCCATTGTGAGTTAAGTGTCCCTTGATGAGCCACTTACTTTGACTAGTCCCTTCAAGATGTGCTGGTTAACTACCTTGTGGGTGTTACCCCAGGAGCAAACATTTGAAATACAGGTATAGAGCCAATACTCATAACTTCAAATACAAAAAGGATACATGCATACAGATAGCATAAACATATTCAGTAAATCATAACCTTTTCATAGACATCTTACATGCCACATCTTGTACAAGATTTGTTGCAAATATATAACAGTGGTTGCAACAATGATCTGCACGGTCATGTTTTAATCAGATAACATCACAATGAGTAACTGCTACAACTAGAAAATTCCTAGGCCACCGTCAGTAAAAGCACAGGTGGTATGGTATATGGTGTATTGCCACACTTGCTTCTGTGCTGCTGCGGTGGCTTGTGGTGCCTGGCGCTTGGCCTGCGGCTCAAGGCAGGCTTCACGCTGCCACATGGGGGCTGCAACTTGCCAGAGCCCACGGCCCTCCTGCAGCCCCTAGCCACTGCTGGCTCACTACGAGCATTTTGACAGGAAGTACCAAGCAGTAATGACAACAATAATAATACTATGATTCTATAATACAAGTGTGTGAGTGAGACAGTGTGTGTGAGAGAGCACCAGCGTGTGAGAGAGAGAGACAGACAGAGCATCAGTGTGTGTGTGACTGTGTTGGGGGATTGTGTGACAGAGGGTGTGTTGGGGAGTGTGAGACTGCGTGTGTGTGACAATCTGTGTTGGGGGACTGTGAGAGGCAGAGTGTATGAACCAGTCTATCTGTGTTAGGGAGTTTGAGACACAGTGAGCACACCGTCACTTTAAGTCCCCCCTCTTCCCCCAGCTCAGTCCAGCTCCCGCCCCCTCCCCTCACTCACATGGAAGTTTTGCTCCTCCTGCCCTGGCCCGGGCCCTGGCCCAGCCCGCCCGCTAGAGACTGAGCGGCACAGGGCTGCAGGCAGGGAGGGACTTGGCTCTGCTCCAGGCAGCAAGTGCTGGGCAGCACTGCTCTGGGCTCCCTGGGGCTGGGGCAGAGCTGGAGCCCTCAGCCAGCTGGCTGAGGAGCAAGTGTGGGAGGGACCAGGGGGGCGGGCAGAAGCCCGACGGCCCAGCACAGAGGAGGGGCCAGAGAAGACAGGCCATAGGTAGCCAACCATAGCTAGCCAGGGCAAGCCCAAACCCTTTGTGGTGACCCCCTGGCTACAGCGCCCTGGGCGTGGGCCCCGTTTGCCCGGCCCTGATTATAACTCAGATGAGTTCAAAAACCACGTAATAAATATGTACCAGTTCTAGTTCTGTTTTAGTGTGCTGTACTAGTTCTAGGGACAAAGTGCAGTACATTGACATAGAATTATATTCCTTCAAATATTTTGCTTCTCAGGCTAGGAATGGTTTGTTGATTTACTGGAAAGAAAAACATGATATTGGCCCAGTTTTCAAGATTGGGACCATGAAACTGTGTACAGTTAATTTATGCACCCAAGTAAGCCTAGATGTCAGCACAAAGTCAGGTATTTTGACACACACATGCATTTTGCAAACGAGCCCCTATTGTCTATTAAAAAAGATACTTCAGTCTACTTTTTTAATACCCACCATATGTGCTCTCTTGTAATGCTGTCTCAAGATCTGTGAAGTCCGAGAAGTAAAAACACATCCTTCTACATCACAGCTGTAGGCATTTGAATCATTGTGTGTTTCAACATGTTTATGAAGATCATAAGCATTCTTAAAACTGAGGAGCATACAAGTGAAACAAATTACTTCTACTGTTCAAATAACAGCAATAATAGCAGAGAGGGTGTGGTCTTGTACAGTGGTTCTCAACTTTTTTCGGCTCAGGATCCCTTTTTAAATGTTTATGGCTTGTTGCAACCCAGTAAATAGTCTGGGGTGGAGGCCCTGGGATGGTTTTGGTTGGATCCTGCCCCCCCACCTGGGGGGGGAGGGGTTAGGTCCTGCCCAGCACTTACCCCACAGTACCAGCTCCTGTGCTGTGGAGCTTGCTGGGCTTGGCTCTCTGCTCCAGGCTTTGCAACGTCACAGATTGCAGCGCTACTCAGGTTTGGCCCTACCCCCGACTGGACCAAATTTGTCTGAGTGGAGTTGTGATCTGGCTCATGGGGTTGCAGTGCCACTCACTCAAATTTGGCCTACCCAGACTCCTGTCGTGACAGCTGGGCCAAACCTGAGTGGTGCTGGGACCCCAAAGGTTGCAGTGCCTGGAGCAGGGAGGCGACCCAGCCAGCCTCATGGGAAAGGAGCTGCCATATGACCCTTGGAAACATTCTAGGTACCCACTGTTGAGTTCCGACCTACAAGTTGAGAAACCCTGATCTAGCAGTTGAAGCACAGGAGTGGGAGTCACAGATTCTCGCGTTCTATTCCTGGCTCTGACAATTATGAGTGAAGGGGACCTTGTACAAATCACTTATCCTCTCTACGTCCATTTCACAATCTGTGAAAGGGGAATATACTTCCAACATTCTCATTATTATGGTTTGGGGGTAATCTCTGATTCTACTTTCTTCCTAGGCATCCAGGCTATGTCCAAATCTTGTCACTTTTTCCACAATAACTTTTCAATGATCCATCCATGTCTCTCTGTCCTCTAAAACTCTTGTCCATGCGCTGATCAACTGTTGTCATAAGAGCAACTTCCTCCACTCTAGTCCCTCCAATATTGATATTACTCCCTCCGGTCTACCTAAAACATGCACATGAAAGTGTTATCCATTTATCTGACTTCTCCTGGAATCCATCTCTGCATCAGGTTTAAACTTCCTGTCAGGGTTCCCTCCCCACTCTAAACTCTAGGGTAAAGACGTGGGGACCCGCATGAAGAGCTCCTAATCTTATTTCTACCAGCTTAGGTTAAAACCCCCAAGGTACAAAATTCCCTGCACCCTGAGAAATGCTTCTCTCACTGCCACCATCAAGTGTTTTAAACAGGAATCCAGGAAAGGAACCACTTGAAGTTCCCCTTCCCCCCAAAATACCCTCTCAAGCCCGTACACCCCCTTTCCTGGGAAGCTTGAGAATAATCTCCTAACCAATTGGTTACACAGTGATCTAAAAACCCACCCCCGGGTTTTTAAAACCATAGAAAACAGTCAGCTTCTTAAAAGAAGGATTTTATTAAAACAAAGAAGGTAAAATCATCTCTGTAAAAATCAGGATGGTAACTATTTTACAGGGTACTCAATTTCCAAACTCAGAGGGATTCCCCCTCTGGACAAAACCTTAAAGTTACAGAAAAAATAGGAATAACCCCTCCCTCTACCACAGGGAAAGCTCACCAAGTAAAACAAACAGAAACTACTCGCTATGCTGACTAAACTTACTTTAGAAAAGTGAGGTTTGGTGAGAAGATGACTGGTTGAGGAGACTGATTTTCTGCAGGTACTTCTGGTCTCCCAAGATCACTCTGACTCAAAAAAAGAGCCACACACACCTTCCCTCCTCCCAAGATTTGAAAGTATCTTGTCCCCTTATTGGTCAGATGCCAGCCAGGTCAGGTGTCAGTCTGGCTACCTGCATTTCTTAACCCTTTACTGGTAAGAGGATTTTATAGCACTGCATCCGACCCTCTCCCCCTTCCCTTTATTTTTATGACACTTCCTATCCCCCTTTCAAGGCCCTATTTAATTCAGCCCCTGCCTACGTATGTAAGTGTCCTATATCATTACACCCTGCTCCCTTTGCTCCATCAGTGATGCCACTGTTACTGTTCCCTTTGACTGAACTGGAAAAAGTAAAGGTTGTGAGAGCCACCAAGAAGTTAGAGAATCAGGTGGGGAGTGGAAAAATAGAGGTAGCTGAGAGAAAATGGGTAAGATGATCCAGCGGCAGGAGGACAATTCAGAGAAGAGCATTTGACTCTCACAGATATATCCAGTAACCCTTGCAGCTGACCAATTGAGGGGGGAAATGGTTGCTAAATATGGCCTAAATTGATCATTGATGACCTTTTCTTACAGTATGCATAGTCTTACCTGGAAGACATCTTTTGGCACTATGAAACCAAGTATCAATCCTACTTCCACAATAAGTTCAAGAAGTGCCTTTATGTGTTCCAGCAGACTAATACATCAGTCTACCTATTTATTTTTTTGAGAAAAAGGGGGGCTATTTTAAGGGTTTAAAGTTTTTTTTTTTAAATCTTTGTTACCTCTTACATTCATTGAACACTGAATTATTTCCACACTTCTGTTGATTAGCTAAGAGTTCCAAATCTTCTTACCTACTCTCACAGAGATCACAGTGGAAATGGCGTTCATCACAGTGTCGGAATCTGATGTGCGCTTTCAGAGAGGAGACACTTGTACATACCATGTCACAAAATGGACATGTAACATGGGTAACTGGAAAAATAATAATACTTTTATTTCTGTGTCACTCCTTTGCCAAGACAGTCTGCAGTGCAATATGATAAAAACATTTAGAAAAACCCATTCACACAAAGATCAACAACTAACGCTAATTTGGGTATACAATGTGTAAGAAAAAAAGAGCGGAAAAGAAAGAAGAGGGGTAATAAATATGGGCCAAACTGTGGGCATTCCAATAAATATGCATGTGAAAAAGCGTTTTGAGGTATTTTCAAAAGGTAGATGGAGAGAGAAACAAATTTCAGAGGGGAAGGGGGAGTTTGTTTCACTCTCTAGGGCCTAGTAAAGCAAAGGCATAATTGCGCCTACTTGCTTATGGCACAATGGTGGGAATTCGTAAAAGGTAGATGTTGTGAGAGTGCATGCAACAGGAAATTCTGAATGTAGGCAGGATCTACGTTTTGGTGGGGAGTTTAAAGAAGTGTGTCATTTTATAATCTGATGCTTTATGGGCAGCCAATTTAAGATATGTATGGCTGGCATAATGTGCTCATGCTAACAGCTTGTCTGGATAGAGAAATTGATCAGAATAGCAACTGAAGAATAAGCTATTCCTCATTAGCTAATGCTAGGTAGCTCGACCTGTGGACACTCTAAGAGTGCCCTTTTCTTATTGAGCTTAATCCACTTGGAAAGTTAATTAAACTAAACTACAGAAAGTCACTCGTATTCCAGAATAGCTTTAGCACTTTAAATTTATACCCTATCTTACTCCAGAATAACCTCCCCATGAAGACAAACCATAAGAGGGAATTTTAATACTCAAACTTTGTAGTCAAGTGAGGACACGAAGAGGAGGAAGTCCTAAACAGTTGGCATGTGTTAAGGCTCAATCCCCACTCTGCCACTTCAAAGTACAGAAGGTGTGGGGCCAGCAAGGGTTCTAAAAATTAATACTTGCCACTCCAGGCTTGTATTAAACTCCCAAGGTTACAGCTTTTCTCTGACCTTGGCTTGGTAAACGCTGCCACCACCCAAATGCAAAAAAACCCCTTTGACCCAGGAAGGAGCACTTGGGAATTCCTCCCTGTGGGGTACCCTCAAGCCCTTTCACACCTCTTTCCCTCCCCCCCCCCCCCCAAGAGGGAAGAGCTGAGAAGAAAACAAAGGAAATTAGCTGTTGCCACCAGCTAATGAAACAGCATAGGCACAAACCTCTTAGGACACAACAATCCAAATTCCATTCTTAAAAAAGGTAAATTTTATTAAAAACAAAAAGAAAATAGATCTGGAACTTAGGCTTTTGCTAGATTTTAAAAGAGCAATTCCAAAAATTAAACACCCAAAATAGCTTTCTTGGGGGTTCAGCTTAAAGGTTCCAAGCAAACAAAAGCATCCGGCGTTAGCACAGAGGAGATCCAGAAGTCAAAATAAAGAAATAAACCTGATCACGTTTATCTAAACATTCCCTATCCAAATGATTCCTTCTAGGTATGGAAGATAATTTTTCATACCTGGTTCAAACCTTACACAGCATTCGGGCTTATAGCATTGCTGCTCCGTGTCCCTGCAGCCCAGAGAGAACAACCGACAAAGGGAAATGTTTTTCCCCCCAATTTTAAAAAGTTCTAGCCTTCCTTGGCTCTTTTGGTCAGGTGCCCACTTGTTTTTTCTTTATCTAGGGGACTTTTTAACCCTTTACAGGTAAAGCAAGTAGAAAACAGCTACCAAGAGGGATTTTACAGCTAACTGGCTGGCTGGGTGGGTGTCCATCAAAGGGAGCTACCCCCTTTATTTATTAAAGCATGCGAAGAGGAGAAAACCATCTCATATAGACTATCTGATAGTAAGACTTCTGTTTCCCCGCAATTGTATCACAATTGCCTTGAATCTGTATACTGCTTCTCTCAGCTGACATATGAAAAGATATCTTAATAATTCAGTCACACCTGTGTGACCATCTTGTTTATCACTTCAAAGGTTTTTCTTCCCCTGCTGTTATGGTTCCTCTCAACTAATTAGCCTCTTAAGGTTGGTCTATGCACCTCGACCTTATCATGTTTCTCTGACTGTATAAATATCTGTCTACTGTATGTTTCATTCCATGCATCCGATGAAGTGGGTATTAACCCACGAAAGCTTATGCTGAAATAAATTTGTTAGTCTCTAAGGTGCTACAAGTTTTTCTTTCTTATTTTCGTTTTGCTGACACAGACTAACATGGCTACTACACTGAAACTTAATAATACTATCATCTATCTATGGTTGTGCTACAGTTTAGTGGAAAATGTATTTTAAAAAGCTCTGACTCACCATGTCCTCTCACATGGTCTCGTAGTAACCTCTCATTGGCAAAGTGTTTGTCACAATTCTGACAAACAAATACTTGTTCTGAAATGTAATGGGAACTGATCAGTAATGCAAGAGATATTTATTGATCTGTTTTTAAAAACACAGATTAGGGTTGTCAGTTTGATCACTAAACTGTCACAGCAGTGGGACAATTTCAGTATTATTTTGTATTCCTGATGTTTTTCAGAAAAAATCTGGTTTAGGGTAATTGCAGAATTTTAATTAGCAATACATTAATTTTACTCCTAACAAGACAACAATCTTAAAAAATATTTACAGTTTGAAATCTGCCAAAGTTTTTGAGCATTATGGTTTGAGTACTTATATAGACCCCATCACCATAGCATCAATAATACCTGAGCACTTGCCAAGTATTTAAAAAAACAAAAATCTCTCTCTTCCTTCCTGGCCTGTAGGAAAAATATCCAGATTAGTTTATAGTTTGTTGAAGGGAGAAGAGGGGAGATAGGAGAATGTGCCACAGTGAAGAACATATTGAGTTAAATCTAAGCTCAAGAGTGTGTTGAATTTAGTTGTGAAAGTGGTTAGTTCCATGATTATTCATATCACTTTCAGAAGTGAATTCCATAATTTAAGTCCAGCTCTTGTAAGAGCTCTGTCTCTGACATTCAACAGCCTCTCCTATTGGTCATCGGTTTCATTGTTCCAGTGGAATGCAGTTGCCCTGAGAAGCTATGGCCATGGAGTCAGAGGCAATCTCTATTTTTACAATGTAATGCCACAACTGTCCGGTGGATAGCCACTACGTTTAAATATGCATCTGTGAGTGCTCTCTCTTTTTCCCACCATCACCCCAATTCATCATTTATGGCAAGCAATCATTGCAAAGCCAAAAGTACTTCCATGCTTCAGGAAGATAATTTCCTTCCTAAAGTCAATTTTGCATTTAACTGACACTTCTGAAAAATAGTAATAGGTGTTATATATATACACTGTTATAAAGCAGCCCAAAAGTAAATCCCTAAATAAATGTAAACACAGAAATAGAGCAAATCCACTTACGATCCTCTGAAACCTGTCGCTTGGCATGATCAAAAAACTTGGTATTATTGGAGAACATCGCTCCACAAGAGGGACAGGCCACCACTCTTTCTTGAGTGTGGGTTCTTAAGTGATCCCATAGCTTGTGCTTTCCTTTAAATGTTCCTGAACAATCTAAAAACACATACTATATAAGATTACAGAACAGTTGCACATAAGCACTTTATTTTCTCTTGAGTACAAACAGGAAAGATTGTATTATATGTAGTCCACCAATACATTTTTAGAGGCGCACAACTAAAATGTTTTTAGGAAAAAAGTCAGAACATTACTACTGCAAACACTACAAAGAGTTCAGTTCTGCAAATGCTACAAAGGACCTGTTCAAAAGCCTACTAAAAAAAAAAAAAAAAAAAATCAATGGAACGATTCCCAGTGACTTCAGTGGGCTTAGGCCAGTGTTGCCCAACCTTTTCCTGTATACACCTCCCCCCCGCAAAAAAAATTACTCCTCCACCAAGGTTTCCTCAGCAGAGGAGCTTGAGCTGATGGTGGAGCTGGGGAGAGAACTGAGGGTGGGGGAGAAGCTGGAGCTAGAGGCAGAGCTGGCCTAGAGGTGGGGCAGAGGGGGAATGAGGGCAGAGCTGGAGTGGGGGCAGAAGGGAGCTGTGGCTGGGGCTAGGCTGGGGGCAGAGCGGGGCTGGATGGCACTCCCTCCATGCCCCCTGTGGAGGCTGGCCTGGGCCCCACCATGCGTCCCCTTGAACATTCCTCCATGCCCACCCCCCCAAGGGGGCATGCCCCAGTTTGGGGACCACTGGCTTGGGCAAATTCCCATTGAAGTTATGTGCAGAACGCCCATTAAAATTACTGTTTTTGCATTCTTACAAAGTGTGAAAACGTTTTAGGGCAGCAACATTGTTACTCTAAGCTCAAAAACATGCCTTCAATGTAGGACCCCAAGCCTGTGGGTGCTGAAAGTTTTCAACTCCCACTGAAGTCAAATGGGAATTGAGGGTGCTCAGAACCTTGAAGGATCGGACTCTGGCATACTAGGCTTTTAATAAAGTGATTTGGCATTGCTAGTGCAATCCATTTAAATTAATCAGGGAGCATACAATGTAGGTAAAGTACTTTAATTAGTTAAGATTGCTGGAAAAGGGCTGTATGAAGATATCTAACATATTCCTATGCTTTATGAAACATTCAGTAAATTTAATAGGGGCAGTGAAATTACTAGGGCAATATTCCATATTTTGTAAATTAAATATAGAATGTGAGCTACCTTTCCAATGACAACAACAAACAGCTTTCTTGTTACTTGGAATGTTTTCTCTCTCAGTAGAATATGCATGCATGGCAACATGCCGATAAAACCATTCTGGGTTGTTGTATGTAAGCTGGGGACAAAATGGAACCATGGAGATGATGGATAGTATTGGCAGGAAATCAAATGACAAAAACATAACACACTGAGAAATGATTTCTAGAGAATTTACACAGAGTAAATGGTGCCTCATCTACTGAAGAAATTTTGAATAGGGCTGTCGATTAATCGTAGTTAACTCATGCAATTAACTCAAAACATTAATCACGATTAAAAAAATTAATTGCGATTAACTGCACTTTTAAACAATATAATACCAATTGATATTTATTAAATATTTTTGGATGTTTTTCTACATTTTCAAATATATTGACTTCAGCTACAACACAGAATACAAATTGTACAGTGCTCACTTTATATTACCATTTTTATTACAAAAATTTGCACTGTAAAAATGATAAACAAAGAAATAATATTTTTCAATTCACCTCATACAAGTACCGAAGTGCAATCTCTTTATCGTGAAAGTGCAACTTATAAATGTAGATTTTGTGTTACATAACTGCACTCAAAAACCAAAATAATGTAAAAAGCTTTAGAACATACAAGTCCACTCAGTGCTACTTCTTGTTCAGCCACCATTACAGACGACATACTTCCATGCTGATGACGCACCTTAAAAAAATAAAAGTTAATTAAATTTGTGACTGAACTATTTGGGGGAGAATTGTATGTCTCCTGCTCTGTTTTACCCACATTCTGCCATATATTTCATGTTATAGCAATCTCAGATGACCCAGCATGTTGTTCATTTTAAGAACACTTTCACTTCAGATGTGACAAAACGCAAAGAAGGTACTTGTGACGTTCTGTACCTTGGGGGAACACCCAGCACCCCCATGTTCATCCTTATAATATAATTGTGTGGTATCTAATGCAAAGTTTGTCATGTCAGGTGTCTTCAGAAAGCTCACGATACGCTGAGCATTGTTGTTCTAGTAATGTTATAGTAATCGCTGTTCTAGTAATGTTATAGATTGTAATTTCATGTATATAGTTGAGGCTGAAAATGTATCCTCATGGCTTAAAGCAAGCCCACGCAAAAACTCTCCAAGAACAAGGGAGCAGTTCACGCCTCATCAGGGCATGGATGGGACAAATCCAGCCCAGCCTCACAGGAACAAAGGACACTGGCCTAGGCAACAACAAAGGATCTGTTGGACTCTCGAGTGAGTCACCCCACTTCCTTTGGTCAGTTTGGGACTGTAATGAGGTAATGCTCACCTGACTCTGAAGGGGGGTGGGGAAGCAAAGAGGGAAGAAAGGGCATGATAAAAGGAAGAGACGTTTGCCATACTCTTTCTCTCTCCACCTCCATCTACAGACATCACCACCAAGCAACCGAAGCACCGTTCAAAGGGGAGAGCCTGGCTGAAGAGCAACCAACCAGCCTGTGGTGAGAAGCATCTAAGTTTGTAAGTGCACTGAAAGTGTTAAGATCAGCTTAGAATGCATTTTGTTTTTATTTCATTTGACCAAATCCGACTTGTTATGCTTTGACTTATAATCACTTAAAATCTATCTTTATAGTTAATAAATCTGTTTATTCTACCTGAAGCAGTGCGTTTGGTTTGAAGCATGTCAGAGACTTCCCTTGGGATAACTAGACTGGTACATATTAATTTTGTTGTTAAATTGACGAACTCTCATAAGCTTGCAGCGTCCAGCAGGCATAACTGGACACTACAAGACGGAGATTCCTAGGGTTGTGTCTTGGGACCGGAGATATTGGCTAGTGTCATTCGGTTGCACAATCCAAGGAGCAGCTTACAGGCCAGAGGCTGTGCATCAACAGCCCAGGAATGAGGGTTCTCACAGCAGAGCAGCGTAAGGCTGGCTCCCAGAGTCAAGGATTGGAATGACCTAGCAGATCACCAGTCCAGATAACACCAGGGGAACGTCACAGTACCAATGTGAGATTTCTAAAGATAGCTACAGCACGCGACCCAAGTTTAACAATCTGAAGTTCCTTCCAAAATCTGAGAGGGATGAGGTGTGGAGCATGCTTTCAGAAGTTTTAAAAGAGCAACACTCCAATGCAGAAACTACAGAACCGAACCACCAAAAAAAGAAAATTAGCCTTCTGCTGGTGGTATCTGACTCAGATGATGAAAATGAATATGCGTCGGTCTGCATTGCTTTGGATTGTTATCGAGCAGAACCCGTCACTGGCATGGACGCATGTCCTCTGGAATGGTGGTTGAAGCATGAAGGGACATATGAATCTTTAGTACATCTAGCATGTAAATATCTTGTGACACTGGCTACAACAGTGCCATGCAAACACCTGTTGTCACTTTCAGGTGACACTGTAAACAAGAAGCAGGCAGCATTATCTCCTGAAAATGTAAACAAACTTGTTTTTCTGAGCGATTGGCTGAACAAGAAGTAGGACTGAGCAGACTTGTACATAATTCTACATTTGTAAGTTCAATTTTCATGATAAAGAGATGGTATTACATTATTTGTATTAGGTGAATTGAAAAATACTATTTCTTTTGTTTTTTACTTTGCAAATATTTGTAATTAAAAATAATAATATAAAGTGAGCTCTGTACACTTTGTATTCTATGTGGTAACTGAAATCAAAATATTTGAAAATATAGAAAACATCCAAATGGTATCCTATTATTCTTTAACAGTGTGATTAATCGCACGATTAATCACAGTTAATTTTTTTAAGTCACTTGACAGCCCTAATTTTGAACATAACAGAGTTGCTTCCACATATACCAGATCCTGAATTTGGCCTTAGTTTAGAGATAAAGTCAGTCTATTTTAGTCCAGTGGCTCCCATCTTTTCTTTTGTTGGAAACCTCCTCTTCTGATGGGTTAGCAAACAGGAGCCCTCACCATCCCATCACTATACCATGTCCTGGTATAGTTCATAGAATATTAGAGTTGGAAGGGAATTTAGGAGGTCATCTAGTCCAAGCCCCTGCTCCAAGCAGGACCAATCCCCAACTAAATCATCCCAGCCAGGACTTTGTCAAGCCTGACCTTAAAAACTTTGAAGGAAGGAAATTCCACCACCTCCCTAGGTGCTTCACCACCCAGTGCTTCACCACCCTCCTAGTGAAAAGGTTTTTCCTAACATCCAACCTAAACCTCCCCCACTGCAACTTGAGACCATTACTCCTTGTTCTGTCATCTGGTACCCCTCAAAACAGACTAGATCCATCCTCTTTGGAACCTCCTTTCAGGTAGTTGAAGCAGCTATCAAAACCCCAATTCTTCTCTGCTGCAGACTAAATAATCCCAGTTCCCTCAGCCTCTCCTCATAAATTATGTGCCCCAGCCCCCCAATCATTTTTGTTGCCCGCCACTGGACTCTTTCCAATTTTTCCACATCCTTCTTGTAGTGTGGGGCCCAAAACTGGACACAGTACTCTAGATGAGGCCTCACCAATGCCGAATAGAGGGGAATGATCACGTCCCTCGATCTGCTGGCAATGCTCCTACTTATACAGCCCA
Source organism: Macrochelys suwanniensis (assembly GCA_033296515.1). NCBI lineage: Eukaryota > Metazoa > Chordata > Testudines > Chelydridae > Macrochelys > Macrochelys suwanniensis. The sequence goes on along the minus strand of CM065775.1, from coordinate 154,724,218 downwards.
AAATGCCGTTAGCCTTCTTGGCAACAAGGGCACACTTTTTACTCATATCCAGCTTCTCATCCACTGTAACCTGCAGGTCCTTTTCTGTAGAACCGCTGCCTAGCCACTCGGTCCCTAGTCTGTAGCAGTGCATGGGATTCTTCCGTCCTACATGCAGGACTCTGCACTTGTCCTTGTTGAACCGCATCAGATTTCTTTTGGCCTAATCCTCTAATTTGTTTAGGTCCCTCTGTATCCCATCCCTACCCTCCAGAGTATCTTCCACTCCTCCCAGTTTAGTGTCATCTGAAAACTTGCTGAGGGTGCAATCCACGCCATCCTCCAGATCAGTAATGAAGATATTGAACAAAACCGGCCCCAGGACCAACCCTTGGGGCACTCCACTTGATAACAGCTGCCAACTAGACATGGAACCATTGATCACTACTCATTGGGCCCGCTGATCTAGCCAGCTTTCTATCCACCTTACCGTCCATTCATCCAGCCCATACTTCTTTAACTTGCTGGCAAGAATACTGTGGGAGACTGTATCAAAAGCTTTGCTAAAAGTCAAGGAATAACACGTCCACTGCTTTCCCCTCATCCACAGACCCAGTTCCCATCACAGAAGGCAATTAGGTTAGTCTGGCATGACTTGCCCTTGGTGAATCATGCGGACTGTTCCTGATCACTTTCCTCTCCTCTAAGTGCTTCAAAATTGATTCTTGGGGACCTGCTCCATGATTTTTCCAGGGGCTGAGGTGAGGCTGACTGGCCTGTAGTTCCCTGGATCCTCCTCCTTCCCTTTTTTGAAGATAGGCACTGCATTAGCCTTTTTCCAGTCATGCGGGACCTCCTCGATCGCCATGAGTTTTCAAAGATAATGGCCAATGGCTCTGCAATCACATCCGCCAACTCCTTTAGCACCCCCTCGAATGCAGTGCATAAGGCCCCATGGACTTGTGATCGTCCAGCTTTTCTAAATATTACTGAACCACTTCTTTCTCCACAGAGGGCTGGTCACCGCCTCCCCATATTGTGCTGCCCAGTACTGTAGTCTGGGAGCTGACCTTGTTTGTGAAGACAGGCAAAAAAAGCATTGAGTATATTAGCTTTTACCACATCCTCTGTCACTAAGTTGCCTCCCCCATTCAGTAAGGGGCCCACACTTTCCTTGACCTTCTTCTTGTTGCTAACATACCTGTAGAAACTCTTCTTGTTACTCTTAACATCCTTTGCTAGCTGCAACTCCAATTGCGATTTGGCCTTCCTGATTTCACTCTTGCATGCCTGAGCAATATTTTTATACTCCTCCCTGGTCATTTATCCAATCTTCCACTTCTTGTAAGCTTCAAGCGGTCACTGACTCTCCATATTTCTTTACCTATTCTCATTTTTTAAAATTGTTTTCCCTATCTCTCCTTTTTGCCTAGTTGCTTTCTCTTTCCTTGTTTTTTTGCTTCCCCCCTACACTCTCCCACTCACCAGAAACCTACCAGTGCAGGTTGCTCAGAGTTGGCATAGGTGGCATGTTGCACATCATCTCAGTAATTTTAGATTTAAGTGTTGCTGCAGTGGAGGAGACAGAGAGAAACTTAAGTGCTGCTGCCTGAGCCAGATGGCTTGTACAATTGAGTTCATCTGCAGTTTGATACATTAGGAGCCACCACAGAAGTTGAGAGGCAAAATGGGTGACTTTCAAGGAGGACTTTATCCCATAGCTATGGGAGCACATTTGCAATGGGAGTGGAAGAGGTTAGCAGCTTTCCCTGCCCCCACTCTCTTCTCTTTTGTTTTGCATCTTACCCCACCTTTCTGGACTAGTCTAGCCTGCCTACCAGGTTGGGAAACACTGTTTTAATTAATAAAATTCATAACAGCAGTTTAAGCTTGAAGGAACATGTATAGAAAGATTTAGCAAAGTGCTACATATAGAAAGGAATAAAATTAAAGGGTATATTTCATCTTAAGTGAAAAAAAACATACAACCCCCCCCAATTACCCATAAAAACTGATTATATGCTAACGGAAAATGAAGTTACTACCCATCAGAACAACTCCCATAAATGTGAAGGTTGGTTTTTTTTTTTTTTTTAATACATGTTCTACAAAAGAGAACAGGTTTCCTGACATGGACAACCAGGGAGGCTCTTGATTTCTGGCCTGAAAAAATGTGAGATCTCTGAGTTTTATTAGTATTTCTTAAAATTAAAGGCCTAGCAACATGAAAGATCAGTTTCAGTAAGTACATACACAAGAACTTTTTTTTTTTTTTTAACCTTTATATTTTAAGAACAACAATCACCATGGGAAAGTAACCTCCATAAGTTATGGGGCTCAATGGAAATGGAATTTGCAGGTCAAGCTATACAACCAATTATCTTATGATACAGTAATTAATTATATCTGTTTTGGTTTTTAAACTTTAAAGAGAAATGAATGTTTGTGAAAGGTTATATATTTCAAACACTGGGCCCAGATCCACAAAGGGACTTAGGTGACTAGAAAACCACAACAACACTGTGATCCACAAACCCCGAGTTAAGCACCTAAGGTTTCCTATACAATGAATGGGGAAAGATAGGTGCCTACGGCCACCCACAAAACTCAGCTCACTAGGTGGGGAACTGCTTAAGCTAGTCCAGAGGTAGGCAACCTATGGCACGGGTGCCAAAGGCGGCACGGCACGCAAGCTGATTTTCAGTGGCACTCACACTACCTGGGTCCTGGCCACCGGTCCGGGGGGCTCTGCATTTTAATTTAATTTTAAATGAAGCTTCTTAAACATTTTAAAAACCTTATTTACTTTACATACAACAATAGTTTAGTTATATATTAAAGATTTGTAGAAAGAGACCTTCTAAAAACGTTCAAACATATTACTGGCACGCAAAACCTTAAATTAGAGTGAATAAATGAAGACTAGGCACACCACTTCTGAAAGCTGCTGACCCCTGAGCTAGTCAATGGGAGATGCCAATGAGAGGGGATCTAAGCCTCACCCTTGTCATAGAGATAAGTGCCTAATTCTGGGCTGCAGGGAGGTGTCTATTTCTGCTTATGATCCACAAACTGGGAGAAGATAGGCATTCCTCTGCCTAAGTCACACGTGGGGTCTGATCTGGTAGACATGCTCTGAGGCCACCAACTCTGCACAGAAACACTGGGGATGGGAGGGAACCCCAATTCAAGTCTTGTCTCTGCACAGTGAAAAGGTATTTGAACAAGGGATCTACCACCTCTCAGGTGCATGTTCTAATCACTAGACTATTCTTATGTGGATCTCCCGCATTCTTTCCTTTTGAAGTTGTTCCACTTTAAATAACTGAATATTAATTTGGCCAGAGAAATTGTGAGGATCATTACAGTTCAGTGGGATTCTTGAACTGCTGGTCTCCAGTATTCTGGCTGAGTGCCCTAACCACTGGGATAAAGATAAAGGTTCTTGCCTTACCTACCCATCCCCCATTATTGGTGTGGAGTTAGATGGCCTATGAACACACTGGATTGAGCACCACATGCAATTTAGTTAGAGGGACGCCTAAGAGGACCAGACAGCAAATGTGAAAAATCGGGACAGGGGATGGGGGGTGGGGCAGTATTAGGAGCCTATATAAGAAAAAGACCCAAAAATCAGGACTGTCCCTATAAAATCAGGACATCTGGTCACTCTAGGGATGCCTATCTTCCTGAGTCATGACTCATGTGGAGGCTCAGATGGCAGATCATACCATAATGGCCCTCTAGCACATGGATCAGAGCACTGGCCTTATAAACCAGGGTTTGTGATTTCAATGGTCTTTAAGGACTTACACCAATAGTTTTCAGACTAGATGGTCACAATGATCCCTTCTGGCCTTGGAATACATGAACACCTACAATGAGGCAGCAATGTGCTTGCCCAGAGGCAGAAACATAGGCGCCTAAGTAACTTTTTCTGCAAAAATTTAGGTGCTGAGTGACTTTAGGTACCTATAGGGTTAGGCAGCAGCCAAGCAGTAGTTTTGTGAATCACGATGGCACCTAAAAATGCTATGCAGGCACCTAAATCTGGGGGTTAGACACCTAAGTACCTTTGTAGATACAGGCTCTGGTGACTAAAATCCTCTATTTATACAGGTAGAGGTTGTTGTGACAGATTAAAACCAATCTGTAAATAATTCTTATTTGATGTAGAAATGCATTAACATGAAGAGAGAAATCTAAGAATTATATGAGCACTGTCTCTTTAAATTCAGAGCCAAGGGAACAAATGAGTTTTCTTCTAGGTTAACATCAAGCCTGAGAGGACAAACAGACCAGGATCCAGTCACCCTAAGGCCGACTAAGATCAAAGGGCTTGTGAAATACTACATCTTGAGAGAAGAAATTGGGAAATACCTCCAGTGCTAGATAGGGGGAATGTTAATAGAAACATGGGACAATAGCCATTGTACAGAGAATGGAAACTATTCCACTCCCTCAAGATAGTACATTTGTTCAAACATTACACTGACTTAAATTCAGTAATGAGCTCCATGTAGGCAGACCTGTGTGCCTCTACAGAGCACCAGTGAGGTCAATGGGGGTACATCATGGACTTCACTGAAGAATCAGGATAATTGTTTGTACCCTCAACCAGAATTGGCACACCTTTAAAATGAAAAATGGTCACAAATGAGAAACAACTGAAAGCTGAGGGGAGGAGGTAATTGAGACTCCTGAAACCATACGACTTTGAAAGGCTGAGAAGCCAAAAGAGTGGGAGGCGGGAAGGGGAGAGAGAACTCTTCTAGAAATGTAAGCATCTGCTTTTTTTAATTCTGTAGAATTCAACTTGAAGTGAACCTATCTAGATGAGATTTGCAGAGTGAGTTTCATAGCGTTTCTGTGTTCTGCATGCCAAGTCTTTTGTTTTAATCTGATTCTCTCTAACAACAAATAAATAAATTAAGAATAAACTATTTGAGTCAAAGACTGATGTTTGTAAATTTCATGAAAACCAACCTGGAGAGGGGCAACAACCTTTAAAAAGAGGTAGTAGTGAAGGAAGGTTGTCTGAAGCATACCTTGCTCAGTGTTCTCAATCTAAAGGGCATGCCTAAGGAGTGCTCTTCCAGATGGAGTGTCACTTGCAGGGCTTCAACCCAATGGATGCAAAGATAATGCCCACTGACAAGAACTGAGTTTAGGGGGCCAAAGGTGAGCTGCATAGGGGCCAAGGCCAAAGATGACACAGTGCTTCCCCACACTGTCCTACCAATATGGTCCCACCGTGCGAGGACGAATACTTTTAAGGGGCAAAAGGTAATTTAGTTTCAGAGTCCATTCAGTCATTACCAAATATGCTAAACACTGGCAAAGAGGATATTAATTGGTGTAAAATGTAATCGTTCTCTTGATACAGAAAGACAAAGGGCTGGTCCACACTGGGTGGGGGGGGGGGTCGAACTAAGATACGCAACTTCAGCTATGTGAATAATGTAGCTGAAGTCGAAGTATCTTAGTTCGAACTTAAAAGACGCAGCAGGCAGGCTCCCCCGTCGACTCCGCTTACTCCTCGCGCGGAGCTGGAGTTCTGGTGTCGACGGGGAGTGCTTCCGGGATCGATTTATTGCGTCTAGACGAGATGCAATAAATCGATCCCAGAAGATCGATTGCTACCCGGGGTAGTATAGACGTACCCAAAGTGATTAGGTGGTATCTTTTATTGGACCAACTTCTGCTAGTGAAAGAGACAAGCTTTCAAGCTTACAGAGAGCTCGTCTTCAACAGCCAACATGGGTACAACAACACTGCAAACAACTCTTGATACAGACACTGTCCACTAGGAATTGGATGGAGACCACTAATTAATTTTACATATTTCACCAAAGAGCTGACAAAAGCTGATATTTTTCAGTTGCTCCCAGGCTATGTCAGATTTGAATTAGTGACCTAAAGATGAAAGGCTCATTAACAAATCCTCTGAGCCATCCAGTTCCAGAATCATTAAAAGGCTGCAATGTCTGAGAAAATATCAGCTATTCTTGTCTAATTTTTGTTCCAGAAAATGGACAAAGTAAATACAGTGGGTCTCTTAACTAGCTTGAAGGCATATTCATTAGCTTAGAATATTTCTGGTTACTTTACAATTTTGTAGGATATATTTCTAACACAGAAAAAGCAGTGCGGTGGGAAAAAAGTCATTTTACTTATAACAAAAGAAAGAATACTTGGATTTAAAGTAAATTGGTTGCAGATGCTAAAATAAATGGTGTTTATATACAATATATACTTTGGCAAATACTACCACAATAATTACCACTTCTGCTTATCAAGATGGAATAGACCACCACTCAATAATAAATGATAAAAAAAATTCAGTAGTGAAACCTCTCTTTTCCAGGTGTTGGAGCTGGGGAAGGTTAAGGCAGAGTTAGGAGACAAGAAAGGAAACATTCACTTCACTTACATCACAATTCTCCCAATGGCAAACATACATCTCTGAAATCCTTGGTATTTGATTCTGGTTATGGCTGTTCTGGGAACATGCTGGCCAATCTTGGTGCGATGCCCTTAATCGAGAGCCTAAAAATTTCAACTTGGTGTGGTAACTATGAAAATTTACATGGGTTACCAGCTCCCTGGGACCTGTAGCCAAAAATTCACAATTTCTCCACCAACACTGGTACTGGTCTAAACACAAAAAAAATAATGTTTCATGGAATGTTGTATTAAGTTAGGGACTGTGTGTGACAATCTTCAAGAAGGTACCAAAAGATAACTATTACTTACATTTTAGGTGATGATCTACTGAACCACAGGTAAAACTAGTAGAGTGACGGATAATGGCTAAGTTCAGATAATTAAGTATCTAAAGATTTTTCCCTTTCTCAAAACTCATATAATTCTAGTATACCCAACAAGTTAACAAGTGGAATTTTCCCCAGAAAGAGAGCACTGGGCTTAGACTGTCTGAATAAGGTCTATTGAATGGTTCTACAGTGTTACTGATTATTATTATTAGAAAGACAAGTTGGGCGAAGTAATATCCTTGTGTCTGTAATATCCTGGGACAAACATGGCTACAAGAACACTGCATATAACTGATCACACATTACCACAATATAAATGATAATAGTAAAGACTTGATTCTTAGGCACTGGACTTTTAGCAAATGACAGTTCTTGCGCCAAAAATCTTGGTTGTGTTTTCAAATTTTACACTCAATTTGCACTCCAGCATAACAGCCAACCAAACTTTTAATGATTCAATAATCTTTCCTGAACCCACTTGAGTAGTTATATAGTACAAACTGGATTATCCAGATGTAATGGGCACAATGAATAAGTATGGAAACACAAAGGAAATTCCAAGGCACAGAAAGAAGGTGATATATCTGTTTCAGATAAGAGTTTCAGATAATTTTGGTTTGGATATTTGAGTGTTGTACAATATTTGATTTTTGACAGTGCAAATCTTGAATTCAAAAGGACACTGTTAAGAATGCCAAACAGCCAGTTTCCGTATCAGGTATTTTTAGTTTTCAGGCTTTCACATTGTCATCACTCTGTTCTGCCTACTTGTTTCAATCCAGTGAGTTGGCAGAGGTTTTAAATTTGAAAGGGACTCCATGTGGGTGCAAGGATCTGCCCACGTTGAATCAATTGCAGAATAGGGCCCATGTAATAAGGCAACAAAACAAAAATTAACACAGGAATTACTTGAGTCTCTAATGCCCAGTACTCCAGTAGGTTATACACAGCTGTAACCATAGGCGTGCGCAGCACATTTCATTAGGGTGTGCACCCAGGGAGCCCCGCCCCCATTCACTCCCTCCTACTTCCCGCCCCCTGACTGCCCCCCTCAAGAACCTCCAACCCTCCCTTGCTCCTTGTCCCGACTGCCCCCTCCTGGGACCCTGCCCCTAACTGCCCCCCAGGATCCCACCCCCATCTAAGCCTCCCTGCTCCTTGTCCCAACTGCCCCGACCCCTCTCCACACCCCCGCCCCCTGACAGACCCCCAGGACTCTCACACCTATCCAACCACTCCCTGCCCCCTGACTGCCCCCCCCAGAACTCTCGAGCCATCTAACCCCTCCTGCTCCCTGCCGCTGACTGCCCTGACCCCTCTCCACACCCTCTGCCCCAGACAGCCCCCACCAAACTCCCAACCCATCTAACCTCCCCCCCCCTGCTCCCTGCCCCTGACTGCCCCGGCCCCTCTCCACAGCCCCCCCCACCCCGCAGACAGCACCCCCAAACCCCTGACCCATCTAACCCCCCTGCTCCCTGCCCCTGACTGCCCCGACCCTTCTCCACACCCCCGCCCCCAGACAGGCCCCGACCCATCCAACCCCACCCCCCACTCCCTGTCCCTTGACTGCCCCCCTCCAGAAACTCCCCGCTGCCCCTTCTCCAACCCCCTGGGGGGCTGGGTATGTGTGGAGGTGCAGGAGTGCGGGCTGGAGTCGTGGGGGTGCTCCCAGCCCCCTTCCCTGAGCAGTTCACAGCAGGGGGCTGGAGGAGGGGTATACCCCGATTCCACCCTTTCCCAAGGACCTGCCCCTACCTCTTCTCCACTGCCTCCTTTCTCTCCCCAGCACACAGCTGATCGGGGGCAGGGAGAAAGAGTGAGGGGAGGAGGGGCGAGTACTCAGCTGGCTGTGGGAAGAGGCAGGACCAAGCTTGGCTGCCAGCTGCCCTGCCGTGGCGCAGCAGGTCAGAGCTCCGGACCCAGCACCAGCAAGCTTCTGCCCGCACAGAGGAGAGCGGGGGCAGAGAAGAGAGGCCGCCCCCCGGACTCCCCCGCCCCTTCCCCCATCTCCAGCAGTCCGGCTGCCTTTTTTTTTTTTTTTGTGGTGCTTGGGGCAGCTCTGATTAGGGTGTGCCTGGGCACACCTGGCACACCCCATGCGCACGCCTATGGCTGTATCATCATAGAATTATTCATTCTGGAGCACCAAAGCAACCAAGACAAGCCCAGTGGTTTCAGAGAACCAATAAAGAATTTTGTAAAAATTAGCTTTTTACTTATGTATGAGCTAAAATACCGTCAGTCTGGATAGTGGAGGCATTGAGCGCATATTGTTGTTGGTTCAATTTTACTTTCCATTTACTGTACCTTTAATTAAACTCAGTCTAGTATCTACACCAGCAATTAAACATGTGAAAACAGTGTTAAGAATAAAAGGTTAGGATTCATAAGAGCTACAATAGCAATATTAAAAATATCTACTACACTATTGCATTACAGTCTACATAGACTGCTTACAATTTTCTGTGGGATACAACTTCTGAGTTTTTTCTGTAAGTAATTAATACCATTAAAAGAAAGATGCAAGATATATAACAGGAGCAAGTAAATACTGTTTATTTATTCACAGAAAACAGTTACAACAAAAGAGCAAGTTTCCTCTAAGTCGATTTCTCCAACTTCCACCTTAAAGTTATAAATCTTAAGTAACACAAGTTCCAGAAATCAAAAAATTCTTTTTTGAGACTACAAATTAAAAAAACCCCACCATACTTTAGCCCTAATTCAAAAAGAAATTGAGTTTAAACTTCTGATTCATGACTTCACCTACACTAGCATTATTTCTATTTTAGTACTCTATCTTTAGAAAAAGAGAAAACCAGCAAAATCAGAGACTCTGTGCAGGTAGTCACCAGCACACACACAGAGTCCTACTGACTTAATTCTACCGGCACAGCGCCAATGCAAGATCAGGGCCACTAAGTACACAAATTTTCAAAACTGCAATACTATCTGTATGGTGAATGAGAGATATATTACCTGTTCTTTCGAGAGGATGTTGTCGATACTCTTTCAAGTGTTCTGCAATGTGATCACAAAATTCCTCCATGCATTTTCCTACAAAAAGGCATTCTTTCCATTCACACAGTAATATCAGTTCAGAGTTCTTGAATTTGTTTCCAGGGGCCATTACTTAAAATCCTTTAAAGTACAGAGTAGTTTTGTTATTAGATTTACAGAAATTTCTCTTACGAAAACAACCACCTTTTTATAACTGAGTGGATAATATCTTTCAGACTCTATGGTCTACTCTTGCATGCACACAGGCCTTGTCTACACACAAAAGATGTACCTCTTTAACAATGTTGGTATAATTCAAGCGGTACACAAAAGTGCAGGCACCGTTATACTGATATAAATCTGTTTATACTAGTATAGCTTATTCCCGTACAGCAGGGGTTCTCAAACTGGGGGTCAGGACCCCCCAGGGGGTCACAAAGTTCTTACATGGGAGGGCGCAAGCTGTCAGATTCCACCCCAAACCCCGCTTTACCTCCAGCATTTATAATGGTGTTAAATATATAATCAATTTTAGTTGATTGGGGGGTCGCACTCAGAGGCTTGCTATGTGAAAGGGGTCACCAGTAAAAAAGTTTGAGAATCACTAAGGGGAAGGGGGCTAAGCTATACTGATATAAGCACCTGTATACCAGCATAAACCTGTCCATACTAGGGCTTTGTACTGGTATAACTATATATTGGTAAAAGACTCTCATCCCTAATCAACAGAATACCAATACAAAATCTGTGTGAAGACTAGGCCTTAGGCAGACATGTGAGGAAATGGACCCTAAATCGGTTTCTCCGCTTATTTCAACATCATGAAATTAAATAGGTACTCAATGCATTTGCTGACAATATTTCTGTACTTTGACTAGAAAAAGTGCTAGCAAAAGGAACACAAGTTAACTAACCACCCTTCCCCAAAACCCCTGACATACCTGAACAGGTTATACTGTGAAAGGTGCTTCAGACAACTTGTAACCATCCCATCTCAGCTATTCCACCTGAGGGAGTAAGGGAGGGATAGCTCAGTGGTTTGAACATTGGCCTGCTAAACCCAGGGTTGTGAGTTCAATCCTTGAGGGGGCCATTTAGAGATCGGGGCAAAAATTGGGGATTGGTCCTACTTTGAGCAGGGGGTTGGACTAGATGACTTCCTAAGGTCCCTTCCAACCCTGATATTCTATGATTCTGTGTCACTGACTTTCTGACCTGTAGCATGGAACACCCTGATGGTTCTACAGATGTCCTGAGTCCCCCCATGCAGTCTTTCACTTTCAAACACGGAATTAAGAAGTTACCCAATTTCGGAATAATTAACACAAAAAACAAATTCGCCTTCTGAATGATCCTTAATTCTTTTGTTTTAATTGAGCCCCAGCTGCACCCAAGCGGGGCCAGCACGCTGCCAAGGGGGGGGGGGGGGGCAGACGGGGGGACGACGTTCCCGGGGGGAGCCGCTCGCAGCAAGGCCGGACAGAGCGAGACCTACTCTCTGGAACGGACCCTGCGGGAGCGGGGCCGCTGTTTCCGGAGGGCTGCGTCACAGCCGCCCCTGCAGCGGGAGCGGCTCGATGCATTTGAATGACAACGGTCCAGCTACGTCCCTTTGCCCACCACCGCTCAGAACCCCGCGGCCACTTCTGCCCCCGCCCCGCTTTAAGGCCATACGGCGGGAGGAGGAGCGGGGGGGGGGGCGCTGCCATTCAGAGGAGCCCCCCGCCCTCGTCATTAGCCCCAGGGACACGGTGGGGCGCTGAGAGCCGGCGGGGCAAGGGGGAGGGGCAAACACAAGCAGGGGCTGGCCGAACCGCGCGCGCGGACCCACACGTCAGGGGCGGGAAAGCACCTGAGAGCAGCTGGAGCCCGCGCGCCTCAGCCGCTCCGGCAGCGGGCTCGAGGCTCCCGCCTTCCCCGCCGGCTGAGCCAATCAGGGCGGAGGCGGCTCCTCCTCACAGCAGCCCACGGCGTCAGGCCGAGTTCCCGGCGGCACCGCCGCAGCCGCTTCGCCTCAGCGGGTGGGGGGAGGGGTAGGCGCAACCGCCGCCAACGGATGAACTCGGTGCGCCTCGCCCCCTCTCCTTCCCCCCCCCCGCCTTGACTGAGCGCCGCATCCTCGACCGGCCGCCCCCCGCCCGCGGGGATCAGCTAGGGGGCGGGGCTAGTAGCCGCAGGGAGTCGGCCCCGCCCCCTCCCACGCGCCAGAGGGAGGCGGGGACATGGAGGGGTCTAGCCCCGCCCCCTCATGAAAGGGGCGGGGTCGCCTCTGCTCCCCTAGCCCCCCCCCCCTCTGGCCAGGTGCCCTGACCCAGCCCCCAAGCCCCTCTTCTTCTGCTGTGCTATGTGTGCTAGGAAACAAGTCACCCCCAGGCAGGGTGATTGCCTGTCCTGGCCCGTTACCCAGATTTCCCTCCTGTAGCCAGGGCCACGGATGCCCCCTGTGTGGCCTTCACCGACTGCTTGGATTTGCCTGGGGTAAGATATGTAAATTGTTTGTGGGATTTGTAAGTTATCGGCTGTGACATGGTACCTGACACCAAAAAGGCGGCCAGCAACGTGCGTTAAATGTCATCACTCCTCTTTCATCCTGCCAGTGATGGCCCGGCTCATCTAGAAAGGGGGGGACGCAGTGTTCCTATGGTAACTGGGTGACTGTAAGAATCAGGTTTTCCAGAAGGAACAGCACTGTCCTGGGCTGGTTGGTTTAGGCCTAGGTCAGCCCTGTTGTCTAGTCTTGAACCCCCCAGTGCTATGCTAAGTAACATTAATATTTAATTTTACTTATGTGTAGACTTGTTGAAGTCAGTGTGGGACTACTCAGAATCTTAAAAGTTATTCATGTGGTTAAGCATATACAGGATTGGGGCTTTATAGGATGACTCATGTGCTTAGTTAAACATGCGTAAATCTTTGCACGATTGGGGCTTTAGATTATAAATACCTTGGGGTAGTCGCTATCTCTTACTATGTAATGGTATAATTCCAGTACAATAAGGCCCTTGTCCTGACTGGGGTCTTTAGCTGTTGCTGTCACAATACATACACATAATAAATGTGAGACGTTGTTGATGTCATGCCATTTTCACGGTAGCCTACTGAACAATTGCTGTTTGTGACTTTATTTTCACATCATATGCCTTTGTTCTGCCTGTTTTCAATAGAATTTTTTTTCTAGGCCAAATAGAGTATTGCATGGAACAAAAGGAAAAAAGAGATCAGGTAGGTGAGGTAATATCTTATATGGGACCAACTTCTGTTGGTGGAAGGTACAAGCTTTCAAGCTACACAGAGCTCTTCAGATCTGGAGAAGGAAATCACAGTCTCTGAGCTAAATACAGTTTGGGATAGATTGTTAAGCATGAGGGATAATGCATGTTATAGGCCATTACTTGAAGTGGGCAATTGAGGGTGAGATTGTTATGCATACAGAGTTTGAAGTGGGCAATTAAGGGTAGCAGGCAGGGTAGTGTGTTAAAGATTGTTGTAATGAGCCATGAAACCAATGTCCCTGTTAGGTCCATAGTTTTTGTTTAAATTCCCAGGCTTGCCTTTTGAAGGTGTTGTGGAGGTTTCCTTTGAGGATGTGGTCACATGCGTTACTTCACAGGTAGTCCCACTGAGTTTCAATGGGATTACTCAAATTGTAATGTACTATTCACATGACTACGGAATAGATAATCTAGCCCAGAGGTCTCCAAACTACGGCCCGAGGGCCGGCCCGCGGCTTCAATTTGTCCGGCCCCCCAACCAATTGCTGCCACTGCTCAAATGCTGCTGCCGCCTCGGCGGTATTTCGGCAGCAGAGCCCCATCGAAATCGGGTACCGCACTCCCTAAAGCCAGCCCGCGAAGCCCCTTCAAAAATCTAATGTGGCCCTCGTCTCGTAAAGTTTGGAGACCCCTGATCTAGCCCGTAGCTAATAGCTATTTCTGTTTGAGTCCAGTAGGTTAACAAATCAAATATTGCTGGGATTAATTTTAGTTGACAAAATAGATTTGCTTTTTTTAGACTGGTAAATGCAAAACAGGGAGTTAATTTACTTTTCAGAGGAAAGTGTGTAGACTTGTGTGACAGACTGTGTTCACACCCTACACACTATTGTAATAATTTTTGTAAAAGGCATGTCTTGTAAGGTATCATTTGAAAACTCATAACTTGCTGGTCAGTATCTTCCTGCTAAAATATGTGTGGCAACAACATTGTAAAGTTATAAGATTTCCCTGATCGTGTTATTAACATGTGTTCCAAACCCCACAGCCCTGCCCAAACTGAGATTAGCAAACAGGTCTGTCCAAAACAAAGGAATGTGTGCTCTGCTTAATTTGCATTTATGCAGTGAACAGAGTCATCGAGCAGGAAGGGAAATAAAGGTGAGAAAAAGCCAGCAGGGAACATCCTTCCACGTAGACTCTGTCTCCTAGTGCCCAGCAGGAAATGTTTTTCAAAAGAGGGACTGCAACTATAAAAAGGAGGGACAAACACCCCAAGTCATACCCCTCCCTCTCTCCCTGCCTATTGCATTCACTGCCCCTGAAGTGACAAAGGAAGCATTTGTTGGACTCTGGGAGAGGGGTCCTGACCTACATGGTTTGTTCAGTAAGACTTCTGAAAGCATGTAGTGAGAAACTTTTCTTGAATGTGATATAGTTTGTTCAATTAGGTTTTAGTAAACATCTTATCTTCATTTTTCTTGTAACCGTTTCTGACTTTTCTGCCTCATTACTTGTACTCACAACATAAAATCCCTCTCTTTGTGCATACGCTGATATATTAACTACAATGTGTCCAGCCATTTGATGGCGTCGTCATCAGCCAGGTGGAGAGCTGGATCCTGCCATCAAAATAAGTCAGTGGGCACTCATCAAGTATATGCAACATAGTCTGAAGTTGACCGCAGCTGCATCTCAGATCATTAGGAAAAAACCCCATTTAAAGAGGTTGGTTGCACAGCTGCCTTGCCCTGTTCGAAAGCCGTTCAGAGATGACAAGAGGTGCCTTGGTAGATCAAAACCTGGTGAGCAGATGGTTGGGTCAGTGACGAGAGAGTGATTAATGACTCTCATCGCTGACCATTCATTGTGCCAAGAAGATTCCACCGTCATGTCCTGTGGTGGCATAAATGACCATAAAGGGAGTCTAGAAGATGGGTGGTTGAAGAGGTCTGCATACAAAGGCAGGTTGTTGTTCTCATGGATCTCGGCCAGCAGCATGACCGGTTTTCTCATGGCGAATATGGCACAGTGTTATCTTAGTAAGTATCAGTAGCTATGGCAACAGAGTGGCCTGTAAAGTCCCGGTAGCAATATGCATAGCTTTGTTAAGCTCTACATTGACCAGCCTCATGTGAGATGAGCATGGGCGGCAGGTATACTAGGCAAGGGGAGGCGTTGCCTCCCTAGCACAGCCATACTTTCCTGACACCTGTGCCGTGGTGCCCCCCGCCTCTTCCCCTCCTGCTCTGACCCTTCCCCGAGGCTCCCACAGCTTGCTGCTGCTGCCTGGGGTGAGTCTTCCTCCTCTCTTCCACCCCATCCACCTTTCCCCCTTGGAGGTCCCCACAGCTGCCAACCGCATCTCTCCTCACCCCACCCTCCACGCCGGGGTGTGTGTGTGTGTGAGAGAGAGAGAGAGGAGGCGAGCAGAGGGGATCCCTGAGTAACTTTACACAGTTAAATGTAAGTTAAAAACAAAAAAGCCTTCCAGAGACCTAGTAGCAGAGATCACTGAAACTGTTAAAGAGCCATTAAAGTAGTAATGAACCCATTTAACAGGCATTTGCCAACACCCAGGAAGCTTTTGGCCACATTCAGCTGGCTTTTATATTCTAGGAAAATATATTATTGGGGTTAAAAACAGTTTCCAAATGACGACCCTTCAGTTATTCTCTGTACCCAGAAGAAGTAACTGCTAACCTGGCTCAAGGAGGAGCTGACCTAGCCAGTGAGTTTATTTCTTGATCTAGTCGTTTTATTCAGACCCAGTTTAAGTAAATGAGTTTGGTAGGGAATTCTGTGAAAGAAAGGTGATTAAACTACTGCTTTAAAGCAGGCTGTCAAGGACAAGCACTTTTTCAAAAGGAGAGATTGGGCTTTCGACTCTCTCTATACTGCATACGCTGAACTCCCTGCCACACAGAGGAGAATCTATCTGGCAATTGAGCTATACCTATTGCCTGTTCAGTTCCCTTGGGGAATGTTATTAGTGCTTTAAGGTGAAAAGGGGAGAGGCTGTCACGGGGGATGGGGGGGCGGCAGCAGGGGAGGAAGCGAGCAGCGAGCCAGCTGCACAACAGGTGAAGGGGGTGTCTCATGGCGGGCGGGGAAAGGGTCTAGTGGGGTGACTAGATGAGTGGCAGGCAGGTGGGGAAGGAGGTGAGCGGAGGAAGATCTTGAGGGGCAGGTGAAGAGGTGGGCAGGGCCTGGGGCAGAGCAGGGGTGGAGTGTGGACGGGGCTGTGGGCGGAAGAGGCGGGACAAGGAGCTTGCCTCTCCCAGAGGAAGTTTCACCCACTGCCCATGGAGATGAGTGACACCAGACAGGAGCACATTACTCTGCTGTTGAATATGTTCTAAGCATCTGGGTGCTCACACTGAGGTTGAACCAACCAGTTTTCTGAGCAGGTTGTTCGGAGTGCTGACTTTGGCTGTTAATAAGCTTATTTTACTGTTTTATCTAATCCGGTGTGTTTAAATTGAAATATCTGATAACTATTTGAGACAATAAAATGGCATATATCCTTTAAGGAATAATGGACTTAAAATATTTTGTACTGTTCAGGAGAGGGTTAGCAATACATGACATACAGCAGGCCTGCACAACATAATGTGGCCCGCGGAGGCTCACTGTGCAGCCCACGGGGCGGGGTAGAGCAAAAAAAAAATTTTTTTTTCTCTCAACAACTTTGGTGGGCGGGAGAGGTTTATTTATTTATTTATTTTTTGCTGAACAACTTTTGGGGCGGGAGAAGAGTTTCGGCCCTCGGCTGTTTTCTTCAGAGTAATATGGCCCTCACCGCTTTATGAGTTGTGCAGGCCTGACATACAGTCTGGCTCTCACCAGCCTTGGTTATACTACAGGGTGACCCCAACACACCCCCACTTCCAAATTTCTCCCCCCCCCCATGTAACCCAGGTGTGACTGGCAGGCTGCAGTTACACACAGACACTCAGGCTTGCATGCTGGAAGGCTGTTTGTGAGCAGCCCAGGTGTGGCTACTTCAGCAAGGCACTGTAAGGCACCCAAGGTTGCTGGGCAGGTGTGACACACTTGCTCATTACTCTGGACTGTACCATGGTTTGTCACAGCTTGGTTTACAAAATAAATTATAACTCGTCTCTCTTTGGAGACCTTTTTGGATCAAGGCCAAAAAAAAAAAAAAAAGGAGTTTAGATTATTTAAGCCTTACCCCCATCCCCTACTCCCTGAAAAAGAAAAGAGAATCTCCATAAACAAAGTGGGACTTTTCTGCCCCATCTTACTTTTTCATGTGTAATTCATTCCATTTTAACTCAGCTGATATTGGTTCCCCAGGGCATTTTCTGCAGCACTGTGGCGGGCCATTAATATTGCTGTTAAACTGGATGGCAGCATTGAATATGTTGCTTATGTTGCAGTCCTAAGTCCTTAAAATAATAAAATAAAATTGTAAATGTCAACACTCTTTGTCCCCAATCCTGAGAATACTTATGCACACATTTCAAGTTAAACAGGTATGTATGTGTTTACAGGACTGGGCCTTTGTTTGTGGCTAGATCAAAGCCACATGTTTGGTTAATTTTGCTCTACACTCTGATGGTTGCCTGAGGAGTAAGCCAAGGTGCATGATAATCAAACAGCCAGAATTTAGAGTGTTACAAACTTCAGCTAAATACAGCTAGTCAGCGTTCAGTTGAAATTATTTTTTAGGCCACTGTTCATTTTGGTGAAGACTTTGCACTTACGGTTGATGTCCATTTCTGATTTGTTTACTGACTATGATGAGAGAACAGAATGTTAAATAGGAAGTTAATTTAATGTGTTATAAAATGAAAATAATAGCTGTCCATTTGCCATCCAGACATGTTTTCAGGAATGATAGGATTCCTCTAATGCAAGAACAATAAATACAGTGTGCCTTGTAAAAACTTTTCTGCCAGCATCTGTATCTCTCTGTTTCTGGAGATTGTCACCTATTTAACCCATTTTTCTCACTTAGCTAACCACACAAATAAATTATGCCTACAGGAAAACTCAGTTCATGTTGAGATCTGTATGTACTGCATGGGAAAATGTGGGGAGGATAGTGAGTGAAAATGAGATACATTTTCCCTCGGGAGCAAGTTTCTCATTTTTTCTTTTGATTACTCAAGTTAAATAGTTCTAACTTGCATGTGTACAAAGACTTTTGTTTTGCCTGAGTAAAGCCTGCAGGATTAGGGCAAAAATTGACTAATCATAACTTCTTCACACATACCAGAAAAACAGCTAAATACAAGATCGAACAGATAGTTTAGCATATCAAGCTATGACACACTTAGTAACTTTCTCAGCCCTGAAGAAGAGCTCTAGGTAGCTCAAAAGTTTGTCTCTCTGACCAGCAGAATTTGGTCCAATAAAAGATATTACCTTACCCACCTTGTCTCTCTAAAGTCAGAAACAGGCATTCCTTTGAAAGGTCAGAATAGGGCAGGGGTAGGCAACCTATCAAAGGCGGCACGTGAGCTGATTTTCAGTGGCACTCACACTACCTGGGTCCTGGCCACCGGTCCGGGGGGGCCCTGCATTTTAATTTAATTTTAAATGAAGCTTCTTAAACATTTTAAAAACCTTATTTACTTTACATACAACAATAGTTAGTTATATATTAAAGACTTATAGAAAGAGACCTTCTAAAAACGTTAAAATGTATTACTGGCACGCAAAACCTTAAATTAGAGTGAATAAATGAAGACTCAGCACACCACTTCTGAAAGGTTGCCGACCCCTGGAATAGGGTCTTAAATATACAGGGGGGTAGAATGAATGAGGGAGGAAGAACAAACACATCTCTCAATTGTTCTCTTCTGAGACCATCCACAAAACAGTATGTATAATAGCTCTGAAGCATGCTGCCCTTCCCAGAAAGTGACAAAATGAGGATCTGCGTCATTCCCTTATCATTCTAGCATCTCAAACTTATTTGCATTGAGAACGTTTCACCTTTAATTTGCTGCTGGACTAAACATGATAAAATGTTATCTCTTTCAAAGTGCAGAACAAGAGCCCTTCCTGGAATGACTGTTTGAAAATGATAAACACTAAAATTTAGTTTAAAACAATCTTTAATTGTGAGATGTTTAATTGTGAGATGTCTTCTCACAATGCATTCAACATACAGTTCTATGCTACCAGCTAAATATTTCTCTCTTCACTTATTTTATTCTTCAGAACAAAATTTTTTATGCCAGCACTGTGGTAAAAGTTTTGTTTAACCAAAGGCTACTCAGAGATCACATTAGGCTTAATTGGAAGTTAAATCTGCTTTCAATTTAGGCGATTCTAAGCGAAAATTTGGAAAACCTTCAGCTTGTGAATACTACACTTTTTCTTCTGTGTATTTGTTTAGATAAACCATTTTTATCAAATGGTGACAGTTTATTTTAAAACATTTTAAAGTCAAAATAGCCAGATCAAATAAATAGGTCAGTATTAAAAAAACTGTTTGAAATGAGAGCGAGGAAGATGATACAAATCAGATACTTTTCCTTGAATGGAATGAATGCCAGCGCCCGGTACTTTGAATTAGTAGTGATGTTTTGCTGCATGGGCGTTACGGCAATAAAAGTACGTATTAAAAACTAACTTTTGAAAAGTTTTAGAATATTCCTGTCACAGTTTCAGTATCTCTAATGAATCAGTGGATTGTCTCTCTTACTCATCTACACTAGAAAAATAAGGGAGTTTTGCCTGCATATTTTGATAGTATGTAATTTCTACAGCAAAATCAAATAATATTTGGGTATTGGGAATTGCCATCCTTAGTTCTTCTTGGATGCTTTCTAATTCTTCGCAATCGTTCTGCCGGGAGGCTGTGCTCCCAAGGTCATCTCTGTGAAGTTTAAATGCAACATTTTACAGAAGCAGTATTGTTTGCAACACAGACAACACTGTTTCAGTGCTTTAAAACACAGCCAGTACTCACACACCTGTCACTAACTGGCTGACCCCAGCAAGCACACATAAGCCACAAGATCCCCAAAATGGTGAATAGCCGCAGGGGTAGGTTAAATCGCTGTCCCCGGACCTTGCTGTATACTGGGCACATGGCTCTTGGGGAGAATCAGCACTGTAGGGGGGGCCTGATAATCATTCCTGTCCCCACACTTTCCACAGGAGGTGATTATTATGGAAGATATCTCGCTGCTGAGAGTGAGCAGGGAATCAAGGGAGAGTCTTCTCCAAGACTGCGGCTTCCGCCTTGGCTCCTATGCAGCTCACCTGTGTGCAGCTATGGTCCCCCCCACCCCATGACGGGACAGTGGTGTAGGAAAGTTACCATTAATGGGGCAAGAAACAAAGCAGCTCTGCCGAGGAACCTGCAGGAGCGGATTGCCCAGTATCTCCATGAGAGTTTCCTGGAGACCTCTGAGGAAGATTCCCGTGAAGTGAGGGAGCGTATCAACAGCCTGTTCCGCCGCTCAGGCTAGGCATGCGGTGGGAGACAAGCCTGCTTTCTGCAACCTTCCTGCCCCCAACAACTCGCTTCAACAATTCCCAAAATCAGATCCACTTACCAGGGGCCTCCTCTCCTGTTTGCGCTTAGCCAAGATCCGACTGCTGTGACTGGCTAGGCTCCTCCGGGGTAGAAAAGAGCTCCTGGCTGCATGCATCTCTGGCCTCCGAGTCGTCCTCTCCCTCTGGTTCCCCCTCGTCATCCAAGATTGCCTCCTCCTGGCTCAGTCTATTCTCGACTGGCAACGAAGCCAACGAAGTATCCACAGGGGCCTTCGGAGTGGAGGTGGGGTCACCACCGAGTATTGCGTCCAGCTCTTTGTAGAACCGGCAGCTCGTGGGCGCAGCATTGGAGCGGCGGTTTTCCTCCCGCGCCTTGTGGTAGGCGTTCCATGGCTCCTTCACTTTGACCCTGCACTGCAATGTGTCCCAGTCATGGCCCCTTTCTCTCATGCATCGTGAAATCTGTCCATGTGTATCATAATTCCTATGGCTGGAGCGCAGCTGGGACTGGACAGCTTCCTCTCCCCAAATGCCAATGAGGTCCAGCAGCTCGGCATTGCTCCAAAGGGAGGATCGCCTGGTGCGTGGAGCATCACCTGGAAAGATGCGCTGAGACCACTGCACGCATCACCGAGCAAACGGGAAGGGGACTTTCAAATTTGAAAAGGAATTTAAGGGGTGGGGCTGACGATTGGTCACCTGAGGGCAAGGCAGTAGAGTTCAAACCGATGGCCAGAGAGGTGAGAACAGGTATTGTGGGACACCTCCCGGAGGCCAATCGCAGTGCTGTAACCACCACGGTGTCTACACTGGCTCTACAGTGCTGTAGCCCCAGCGCAGAAAGCTCTACGCCGCTCGTCGAGGTGGTTTATGTTTAGAGCGCTGCATCTGCACAATTTCTGCGCACTAAGTAGCTTGGTGGTGTGTACACCTCGGGAGTTACAGCGCTCAAAGCTGCTTTACTGCGCACAAACTTGCCAGTGTAGGCGGGGCCTAAAGCCCAACGCCTCCACCTTTCTGCAGGGTAGCAGAGGACACCCAGCACAGCAGAATTATTGCACTTCCAGTGCAATAGGGATGGGAGAACAGGCTGCAGGGAGTCCGCGCAGGAGGTGGATGTGCACTGTGGGTTTGATCCTGCAACGTGCTGAGCACTCTGGTCCTCAGCCAGCGGAGTACTTAAGCACATTCTTCACTTTGAGGACATAAGTCATTCCCCTGGACTTCCATGAGTGTGACGGTTAAGCACGTGCTTAAGTGAGTTTCTGAATTGAGGCCAGTGTGCTGAGCACCTTCTAGAGTTGAGCCCTACAGCTTGTGTAGCACAGCTCTGGCAGGGCTACCGGCACAGGAGCTTTCTGGTGGTGCTAAAGGATGCACTGCTAGGCAGAGGCACAATGAGGGAGCAGTCCAGACTGTTCCGTGGCCAAATTAGAAAGGCATTGCAATCCCATGTGCCACATTGCAACACCTCTTTTGTAGTCCTGGTGTCCCTGGGCACCCTGAACCCTTGGGAGAAGCAAAACAGGGAGCACCAGGAATTCCCAGTCACAGGCGCGTGGGAGGATTGGATCCGGGTATTTGGTGCTTCCTGGAGAAGCAGACACACAGAATGCAGTTTGGGTTCCCGGAATTGCTGGTCCCCTGCTGAGGATGGTGCTCTTCAGCCTATCTATCTGGGGAAGAGCTCAGAGCTGGATGCAGGGCAGCGGTAGGGGACTGCATGTGTGGGTGCAGAGACAGCATGCATGAGAACACAGGACCGAGGATAGTGAAGTGTCAGGGGAGAGCTCAGGGCCCTGTACAAGGGCAGTGGAGGATTTCTTGGATTCTTCAGAAAACAATCCAAAACGTCAAATGTAGTTTGACTATATTATGGATGCTTCACATGATGAATTTCAGTTTGAAATGGAAATGTGAGTTCTGTAGCTCAAACTCATAGTGTGTATAGAAAGGTACGAAGAAATCATCCAAGGCAGTGTTCTCAAAGTTTGTTTTAAAATGTGCTGTATGCTACACTTTTTGTAAGTCAGAGCCTGAAGTAAATTTTTATAGCAGCATTATAAAGGTTTCCAAATCAGGGATTTATCAAGAAAACTGCAGCTTCTTCTCACCTATTGCAGTGCAAATGGGTTAGTGGCAGAAAAATAAAACATCTCAGAGCTGGAGGAAACACCCCTTGGAAGACCTGATAACAACCTTCTGTGTCTTTCCCCATGTTGTTTCCTTGAACCTGGTGATTTATAATTGTTTGGGACATTAGCTGGCATGAGCTTGTCTGTTTTTTGGGGGTTGCAGAGTGATGGAGTTGCAAAGTACAAATGCTACATTTGTTGTGAGAAGTGTCTCTCCTGGTGCTCCAGGTTGCCCTTTCGCCCTGCAAGCCTCACCAGCTCCAGTGGCCTAATAAGTATCCTCACTTTCGGTAAGATTTTCTCCTTTGGATATTGTCTCAATGCTATTTTGAACCCCGTCCCTCACACTTTTGCAATGAATTCAGTTTAAATTTCTTTACTAAGTTCCTTATGTCCTCCAATGCCCTCTTGTAAGATCTTATACTTGTAATGGTATAAGGTAGCTATTTTGCTCCAAGAATAAAAATAGTAATTTGATTTCCCTCTCTTACCCTTAGCATTTCCTCATACGTGTGACACCCCACCAGGGAGAGTCTTTACTTGTTACATCGGGAATGAACACAAATGTAAATTTTTAGATAATATTCAAACAGCTGGAAATTGAAATTCATATCGATTCTCAAAGTAACATCAGAATCTAGAAGAGTCTGCAGGTGTTTCTTGTTCTTTCTACCATTGCTACTTTGGCTTCTATGTGAGGACAACAACGGTATGAATGAAGTCAGTGACTCACAACTTATTAACTGAAGGCAAAATTACAAAATTCTGCAGGCCCCTGAATGGCAGTGGGAACCCCAATCCACAGTAGATACACTGAATTTCCCTTCTTTAAGGAAGCCAGGAATTGGAGATGTTAAGGCATCCATCGTCTGTGTATATATAGGCTGTCTATACGGCTCTACTCATGGTTTTCAGGATGGGAAATCCAGTTACCTTTGCATACACACACAGCACCATTTACTGGATTGTTCTATTACACAGTGATACGAAATCTTTTCTGAAAAATTAACTCTTGAATACCTACCCATGTGTCAACTTCACACAGAATTTCCAGAACATTAAAAGGTACAGAGAATGTGGCTATTTAGACAGATGGAAAAGCGATATACAAGTTTCTACATAAAATATACACCTTCCATATTGAGAAGTCTCAAAAAAGTTTAATAGTAGACAGGTGCAATAGCACTTGATACAGTACGTTTTCCTGAGAGAACTCAGACTACAGGTGAGGAGGACTTAACCTCTTCGTCATCCCACTTCTTTACAATGGCACTGCTGTAGTATAATTATTTGAAAACGGTACCCTGTGTTTTTGTATTCTGTGGTATATACAAATGTAACGTGACAACTATTGCGTAAGCCTATTGCCTTTAGAGCAATTCTGTGTAATGTGTAGGCAAAGCCCCATGGCCAATAATCCCTTTTTTGGTTTTGAATGACAGCACTAGTAAAGATTCTGCAGCTTGAGGCTCCTTTGTTTCAGTGTCCATGTGCCATAAGCACTGTTCAACTAAATAAATATTTTACCAATAGACAATTGTGTGTACATGGAATGCTATACAATGTCGCTATTTTGGCTCCAAATAATTCAATATTTTGCTATTATCAATGTGCAAAATTCCCAAATCATTGCTGAAAAGACAGGGAATAACTTAACCTTAGTCAGAAAAGGCTGGTGATATATTGGCAAATATATTGTTCAATAAATGTACGTCTCTGTGCTGGATTACACACCCCTTGTATTTTTACTTTGAAAGAAAAGTGGCATAACTTTGGTATTCATTTGAACTAAAGACAATAGTTCTTGAGCATAGGAGATATAGAAACTGCTCAGATAAGCAAGTTCCTCATATTAGGCCAAAGTATTAAAGAAAAATCCTTGATAAACTCTGTGGAAAAAAGTTAAAAGCAGGCCAATCCTGAGGGATAACCCCCTGACCACAGTAGCATTGAAAAGGACATGTTTTCACAGGGAGAGCAGTTGTGAAGCTGCAGCACTCACTAGCTCTCCAAGATCAGCTCATTTTTAAGATCCTCCACCCCCACCTTCTCCAAAAAGACATCAGTCGTGCTGAAGTTCCATACAATACATCTCACCCTGGGTCCATGGCTTTTTTGGGGGAAGTTTAGTGAAAAACAAATCAAGAAAAATGCTCTGATAAATGTGTTTGCAGTATACTGATCCAAGTAGAATCGTTTTAAAGTTGTGGTGCTCTGAAAAATTTAGCTGAAGTTTATTTTTTGAAAAAACTTTCCAATACTTTTTTAGCTCATCATCTCTTCAAAGTGGCCTGGTCAAGGAACTTCAATGGTTTTGCTTTTTGTTCTCCTGCAGTGAAATGCCTTTTAGTATTCTGGGGTTAGGGGAAGGCTAGTGGAGGATCAAAAGAGAAATTTCTTTTGATATGATTACAGTAGATTAAATAAATGATTGGCATGCAAACATTCATTTATATGATCACGCAGATAAAAGCCTTTCCTTCTCCTCCACTGTGCCCATCCTTATCCCGCCCACATGGAACTCTTCCCTAACCCTGACTTTTCTTCTATGGCCTTGCTAACATCCAGAGGAAAGAAGCTCTGCTTCTGGGGGGAGGGATAGCTCAGTGGTTTGAGCATTGGCCTGCTAAACCCAGGGTTGTGAGTTCAATCCTTGAGGGGGCCATTTGGGGATCTGGGGCAAAAATTGGGGATTGGTCCTGCTTTGAGCAGGGGGTTGGACTAGATGACCTCCTGAGGTCCCTTCCAACCCTGATATTCTATGATTGGTCCTCATAAAATCTGTCTCAGGAGGGCTCTCGCTATTGCAAACCATATAAACATCAACCCTATTTCAACATTTGGCACTTAAAGGAAAGAAAAGCAGGGAAATTCACAAACAACAAACTTCAGTAGGAATGAGTTGATTTTGAAAGCATAAAGCAATAGAGCCTATCCTGTTCCAACTGCAAATGTATTATAGTGCTTCTACTTCAAAAACCCTCAAATATGATAGTCTGGGAATGAACAGTTAAGAGATGAAGCCACTTTCCTCCTTATTTATATTGCAGAAACACCAATCTACTAGGGTCTGGAAAAATTAACGAAACTAAATACATATTCATGCCACGTACTCCTTTTACTTACTGCCGCCTGATGAACTTACACCTCCCAGCCAAACTTCAGTTTGAATAAATACATAAAGTTAAAAACATATTACTAGGAAAATGAAAGAAACAAAACCTCAAACATTTCCTTATCAAGAGGTCTATTTTCAGTGTGATATGGCTTTAACATATAGTACACTTTAAAAAAAGCAATACATATGTTTGTTAGTAAACTTAGGTAAAATGTACCAGTTAACTTTGCGCCACCATATATCAACACATTTTGTAACTCCATAATGTTTTCTCTCAGCCACAAGTGTTTTTGCCAGTGCTCTCTTTCTTTCTCTCTCTCTCTCTCTATATATATATATTTAAAACACTTTCAATTAGCACAACACACTTGCAGAAAACTGAGTTCCAATATACACAAATGTACCCTGGGGCATAGAATCATAGAACCATAAGGTTAGAAGGGACAGCAAGAGTCATCTAGTCCAGGGGTTCTCATAACAATTTTTTTGGTGGCCTGAGAGTGCAGCCACCAACTCTTGCTGGTGGCCGCTCTGTCATTTTTTCCCTAAAATACTTGATTAATTTTAGGGAAAACAAATATGTACAATGATTTGGACATGTGTATAATTTATTTATGTAGGGTTGGTGTTTTTTGCAAACTCAATAATAAAAATAATGTACAGTTGTCTTTATTCTTTACTGGTCTAAACAGAATAGAAATACAAATAAGGTGCTTTGCAAGTTCTTATCTTTTTTGTTGTCCTTTTTGCTTTTTTGGTTGCTTTTTTTATTTTAGACTTAATTCTAGTAAGTCTGCTGCTATGAAAAGTGATGCTTGTATGTTAATATCTCTTTTCACACTCTCCCAGCTAGCTACCAAGCTTGCTGTGAAAAGTGATATTAACAAACAGATATCACTTTCACTGCAGACTTATTCAGCCCTGGTAAGCCTGGGGACAAATTAAGCCCTGACTGGGGAGGTGGATAGGGAGGCAGCAGGGGCCAGTGGCCGACACCGCTGCGTGGCTGAAGCCTGGGGCCGCAGGAGACAGCAAAGGCCAGGGGTGATGGAGGATGAGCCCAGGCCTGGAGCCTGCCACGGTGCGGCTGAAGCCCTGAGCCGGAGAAGGCAGTGGGATACAAGGGTGATGAGGGAGGGGTGCTGAGCCTCAGGCTGGAGCCTGTCAGCATGCGGCTGGGGGACGGAACCCAAAGCCCCACGCCTTGGAGATGGGGCCCACAGACAGAGCCCGAAGCACTGCAGCCGTGGGAAGGAGCCCTGCAGCTGGAGCCTGCTGTCCACCACTCCAGGACTGAAACCTGCCTCTACTGCTGCCCGGGAAGGTGGGGAACTCATTGGCTGCCTGCTCCTCCAGCATTTGTCTCTGCAGAGGAGGACAGGGCCCAACCCCTGCTGGTGGGGGGAGGCAGGGGGAGAGGCTGCTGCTTTGCCCCCTCCCCCAATCATTGCCCAGGAGGCTGTGGCTGCATTTGAGAAATGCTGATCTAGTCTAACCCCCTGCCAAGATGCAGGATTTGTTAGTTTTGAAATCGTTAGTTCTAACGAACCAGAATGTTATTTCTTTATCTCGCTAACGCTGTCATTATTTCAGACCACAACAAGGGTGCATAATTTAGGTTGCGTGGGAAGGTGTAATTTGCATGGGGCAATAGTAACTGAAGAAAGAATATATGGTTCTGAATTTTATTTTTGTTGTGAGTCCCTTGGGGCAGAGACTCTCTTTGTTGAATGTTTGTACAGAGCTTGGCACGATGGGGTCCCACTCCTATTTCAGGCCTCTGGACAATGCTACAATACAAATAATAATGAGCAAAGTGGTTGCACATGCCCTTTAACTGTTCATTTCCAGGCATTCATACTTCTGAGGGATCTGTTTTTGTTTCTAAGTAGAATTATTCTTCTGTGGATATTATAATTCATTCTCTAGGGGTGAGGTAGATCTTGCTGACACACTTTCAAGTTTAACTCATTCCTCATCACGTTTTTGTTTACAAATTGAACATTTTCATTAATGTTCACAGATAGGCACAGATAGGCTTTTCATTAACATCAGTCTGTCTCCATGGTGAAGTGCAGCAATTGCCATATCAAGAAAAATCCCTCTTAGAAGTTTGAGTGCCTCTGTTTGTAATGCAGCAAAGGAATTTTTCTTCGTCCGTTGCTGGTTTGGAAGATTTGCCTTTCAGGTGTCCAGTGGCAGAGAGCAACTTTTACTGTTCACTGCTCTCTGACAACAGCAGTGCTTTGTCCTTTGTGTGGGAGGATATCATCTTCATTTTGATATGCAACAATCCAGACTGCGCACTGGCACAAACAGAAGATATGGAGGATACAGCTTATCAGGCATTGGAAATGGCAGTCTCAGCATAGATGGGTTTATCTGTCCTTCATTTCCCCTATATCCAGGCAGGCCTATATCCATTGGCTCAGACTGCCTCCTTGTGGCAGTATACATGAATGTTAGACATTGCACTTTATGACTTCATGACAGCCAGTGTGTGGCTATGGGATTTGGAAGTTCTACAAGCAGAATCCACACACTAGTTCTGCCATGCAGAGGAATAAGGAGATGAAAAGATACATGGAACCAAGTCAGACCAGCCGTTAATACGTAAATATCCACCAAGAACACGCAGTGAAATACAAAGGCTATATAAAAAATTACTCTCTCAAATGTTTATTACATGATGAAAGAAGACTAACTGGTAAATTCACATCCTGAACTTGATCAAAGGGGACTGATTGCTCTTCAGGCCTCCTAACTAAAAGCAGTATCGAAAGAGCAATTTTGACAAAATTACATACAATCGTATCACATTATGGTTTCAGCTCATACCCGGTTTGATTCAAACTTAACTTTACTAGAAGACCATAAAAGTTGTTTTAACATTAGACTGGCTATTTGCTTCAGGTAGCAATGACATGTTTTACTGATAAAAGATTTTTCCATCATCACAATGGAAATACTTTGTGAAATTGGGTACATTTTATTTCACCTCATAGACTTTCCCCCACTTCCAGCCCCAAACCCTCACTCTTACTTTACCAGATGTTCTGTTACATACAAGACCTTCTAAGGATGAAAAAACAAGACAATCCTTTTTGGGGGGCTCAATTATATCTTTACATTTCAGTCTCTAGAAGGTGACAACCAGTGAACCCCAGCTCACTGTATACATTCCCTCCAGATTGGAAAACAATTAAATTGTATGGCTGAAGGGTTAGTTATATTTACTATTTGTGATTTCCCCTCTTTGTGTAAGGTCTATTGTGATGCTGTTGTCAAAATCCAGAACCATCATTGTACAAAACACACCACCACACTGGGGTGCTGAATTTAGAATGAGACTTCTAGATGGTGCAGTGTTTAGAAATAGTGTGCGAATTTCAAGACCACAGTGTTGCAGGGTGCAATGCCAATTTTAGTTTACATTTCATTGTATAAACATTTTTCCATCTCTGTTTGGTATCCAGCAAACAATTCACTTCTAGTTTCCCACTTTTTAAAAATTGTCTCATAGTCCAGTCCATTTCAAGACTTTTCAAGTATCGATCAGTAGCTGTACATCTGCTGTTGCTGCTCTGTTTGAACTTGCTGCTGTCCTGACTGCTGTTGTGTTTGCTGCGATTGGGGCTGCAGGACATCGGTCTGAGGCACTGCCCTCCATGTCAACGGATGCTGCTCTGTGATCTGGTTCCCTAGAGGAGCAATGGAGTTCACCAGGGTTGTCAGGTTTATAAAATGGGCCACGGACTGGGGATTGGCTGCCTCTGGCTGTGGCTGTATCTGAATATCGTTTTGGCGATTGTGCAGCATGGCAGAACCACTGACAGTATCAAATGTCACAGTAAGAATTGAATTGTCGAGCTGTAACTGGCGCTCAGGAGCAGTAAGGTGGCCCACAGCCACTGGCTGGAGGTTTGTAAATTGGGTTCCAGCTGCCGTGGTAATCGGGGTGACGGTAATATTTGTCAACCCAACAGAACTAGAAGGGGCCGTGATGTTTGGGTCTCCAAGGGTCACCACCACCTAAGGAAAAACAGAAATAAAACCTCAACCTTGTGTTTGGCTCTCTGAGATAAAACATGTTAGTTGGATGCAGACCATTTTGGTGCCCCTACTGCTGGCCCTGGATATCATGCTGAAGGGAATCTGACCACTGCGGAAAGTGGAAGAAAGCAACTAGCAAGCTAGAGACAAATGTAATATTGATAATGATCCCACTGAATTAATTCCAAACTTGCAAGCACAGCTTCAGCAAGAGGCAGTGGCACCAAATGGGCGGAAATGAAGATAAGGAGTTTAGTGGAAGTGGAGGGGATTAAATAGACTCCTCTTCCTCCCCCATCTTTCTGTATCTCTTTGAATTGTGATTTCTACCTTCAGCTTTAACCCCCTAGCTCATTCACGGTTGCCCTTAGGATTCCAACAGCATCAACCCGTTGCAATGTCTGTCCAGTAGCTTTTCATGGGAACTCACCTGCTGAATACTTTGTACAGCTGAATTGGTTTCATCTCCCACGTTCCCTGTGAATTCAGCTTCTTTCTCTGTGTATTCATTGAAGGCAGGGTCCTCAGGCACTTGCACTTCCTCCTCTTCGCCCGGCTTCTGCTTTCGCTTATGGCCACGTTTAGGAGCTTTCATATGCTTGCCTTCGGGTAACTCTCCTTGTTCCAGGGTTAACTCAGGCTACAAGAACAGAGTTTTCAGTACAACTGAATGTCGCTGCTCAAATCATTTAGCTCAGCATAGATCTAAGAGTGTCACCAGAGGTTGGTTTGCTATCCATCCCCAGGTGAAGATGACATGACAAACTGGTTAACACCAGATCTGAGGGAATGGTTTTGCTCCCTGTAATTAACTCTTTAGAATACCAGTACCCCCACTAAACCACAAAGCAGAGAGGTTATTAGCATCTCTGTTGTACTGTTCAAAAAATGACCTACACCAGCTGAGCTGAGTCACTGAAAAATGCATTCCCCACCAACCATGCTGAACATAGTTAAGGTATTTGCAAAGGACATAACCCTTATTTACAGTAGGCATGGTATCTGGTTTTCCTTAGAATTTTTCTCCCTCTCTCTTTCACACTCATTCTGGATTTGTTTTTCACTCTGCCCACTCCCTCTTCTATTTTTCACTCTATTTTTTTCTTGAAGTTTTCCCTCACTGCTCCATGTTTCAGATAGTCTGTTCATGTTTGTTGCCTCTTTGAATCCCTCCACTGCCTTCTTCTCACTTAACATAAAATTAAAACTCCCTGTCCTCACCTTCTGCCCAGCATTGCTCCCTGACCACCCCATCTCTTACTACTCAAGCTCTCTTTCTCCCTGTTGCTCTACCTAAGCACTTAACATCCCTCTTTCATTTCCTTTTCCTACTCCTCTCTGAAACCCTGGCTCAGTTGAAGTCAATGGGAGTTTTTCCATTGACTTCAGTAAGGCCAGGGCGTCATCTTCTGTTTTCCTCTTCAGAATCCTGCTTATCTGATCAATCTCTTCTCTTTACTGTCCCTCCTTAAAACACATTTCTTCCACAAGGCCTATAAAGCCTCAGCTCAAATCTGCCCTGTGATGCTTCTTCCACAGTCTGATCACCACAGATCCGTTAGCCTCGAGAGCAGGGCGCCAAACACACTGGCAGTATCAAAATGCTTAATAATTAATGTTTGTTAACTCTTCCCACTCTCTGCTCCATTTTTCACTGCATTTTCTCTCTGCTTCTTTTTTTACTATCTCTATAAACAGAGCACAAACCCAATCCCCATTGGAGTCTCTAGGCACTACCATAATAATAAGCTACAGTGTTTGAGTAAAGTTCTCAAATCTGTTTTTCCACCTTCGGAAAAAGGAGTCTGTTCATCCTCAGTTAAGACTAAGCCTGTGACAAATGCAAAACACTTGCCCATAGTGCGTACAGGATTCTGAATCCAACCCCAGCATTCATGAGCAGGTTCCAATTTTATCTGGGGTCACTCCCCAGTGATGGTGGATGCTATGGTGTATGTCATTCAGTGCCATGGAAACAGCATGTGAATGGCAAGGACCCAAAGCCACAGAAGAATTTAGGATTCTGCTACGGTTAGTTTACCTGAACAATCCCAATAGAGGAGGCATCAATGGTGGTAGCTTCTGGGAGCTGCTCTAAATCATCAATTCTAACTGAAAGAACCTACAGATAAACAGATCCTGGTCAGCTTGATAAATTATGGCCAGTACAGAACAGCAATGGAGAGATCCATTGACAAGTAATAACACAGGACAAGATCATGCAACCGAACGCATTTTAATTGATTTGCTTAATCAATATAATAGGTTTAATGTGGTTTACTTTCATAACAACCTTATGGTATATAATCTTCCTTCCTCTAACTGACACCACAGCAACCAATTCCATAACATTTAAATTCCATAAAATCACATTGCTTTCTGTGGGGAAAAAATAAGCATAATATATGGGTCACTATATTGCCATATGAACAAAGTGACCACACTGTTGGAAATTTAGTTTAAACATAACAGCAGCTGCAGTCCATCTTTTTATCCTTGCTTCCTAGGCAGACAATACCCCATTAAAACTGGAGGACTTCAGGAGAAGACAAACCGTAATTTACCTGCCCTGATGCCTCAGTGAGCAACAAAAATTACAGTGCCCCCGAACTACAAGTCTCTGAGTGTTGTGTGCTCCACTGTATATAACAGGATCTATAAATCTCAGTTCACTGAAGGACAGAAACAACCAGCTCTTCACATTTCAGGCACGTTATTACTCAGCTTAGTTTTAATGCAAAAGAGAGAGGGCAAGAGTTTTGCCCCTTATTTTGTTTCCCAGCCTTCACTGGGAAACAAAGGAGATCAAGGAAGAGCAGTAATAATGATAAACGGTTTATAAAGTAAGATCTCCAAGGGAAAAGTTAGTAGAGCAGACCATATTTGAGCTAGATTAAAGGAATTCTGAGGGAAGATATGATAGCTGTCAACAAACGTATGAAAGGGATGCCATAAAACGAACAGGGATCAATTATCCACACAAGTTGATGAGGACAAAATAGAAAAATACAGAGTTAAGATGCAGCAGAAAAAATTAGCTGAATTAATAGGAAAAGTAAATTGTTAAATGTTTATGAATCAGCAATTAGAAGGAACACAAACAGAGGGGCAAGGTAGTTGTGGAATTGCCATTAATGCAGAAAATCAAGCCTAACACAGACACTTGATCTACAAATAACCAAGATCAGTCCTGCCAGAATGCAAGAAGAAGGAAGTAGATGACCCACTTGAAGTCACAGCTAAGCCAAGTGAATTTATAATAAGCCACAATCCATCTGACATAGATCTCACCTCTGGATGTTTGCGCCTCATGTGTCGACTCATTGAAGCTCTGGTAGAAACCTTTGTCCCACAGAGCTGACAACTCTGAGCTTCTACCTTATCGTGAGTTAGCTGGATGTGCTTCTGAAGCATGTAATCGGTGACGTACTTCTTATCACAGACTGAACACGTCCACTGTTTCCCCACTGGTAGCAAATGAAATGAAAAGGAGTTAGCAGATATCCCTGAAGGTGAATATTGTAATAGTGCATTAAGAGGAACACATTTTTTAAATTATGTAGTGCAGAATGCTGACTCAGGATTGCTTGAAGCAAAATGTCAAGCTGTTGTCTTTCAATACATTGCATTAGAGCACTTACCTGTATGAATCAGTTTATGGGTCTCCATTGTGTTTCTCTCACTAAATGTCTTCCCACAGAGCTCACACATAAAATCTTTGATCCCTATATGGAGAGATTACATTTAAAACTGACGTGATAATAGACTAAAGTGCCTGGTACAATTGTGAATCTTAGGTTACGAAAAATCAGTTTCACTAGCCACTTTTTCCATTGTTTGCAAAAGTACTGTAGGAAATGCAGGCACTAATGGGAGCTGGTGCAGTGGGTGAGACATTTGTCTCTGGGGATCAGAGTTCAAACCCTAATTCAAGACAAAAAGCGTATCCTAGACCCAATGGTCTATGTTAAAAAAATAAACCATGACACAGTGGGCAGGTCTCTGCTCATGAGAGGCCAAAGTCTTCACACCTTTTAAAATACAGTATATGCATATTCCTTTTAACTGTGTTGCTCATGCTCTTCGACTGATCAGAGCAGGATAATGTCATATTTCCAAAACAACCATTTATCTGATTAAGTGCGATTTCTGCAGGATGACCGGTCCCCTGGGTTGCTCTCACCTGTGTGCCTTTTGTAGTGCTTCAGCATGTTGACCTTCTGTGCGAATTTACGATGGCATTCCTTGCATTCATATTCCTTAATCCCTTTGTGGAGTTTCATGTGGTGACGCAGAGCATGTTTTGTCTTCATTCCTATGAGCCATGAAGATGTAACTGAAGACATGGTGGGAAAATTCATCCACATTACCCTTCACCCCCCACCCAAAGTAAGGACTCAAGATGAGCATGTTTCAAGCAGATGATCCTAACTTCATCCCTAATAGAAGATGTCCACAAATGCCCATAGCTGAGCTAAAAATGCTCTTTAAATAGTGGATTTGGGGTTTTTTAAGTTAAAAATATATATATATATATATCTATGAAAAACATGTAAACAATCACTAAGGAGGGTAAGAGAAAAGCATGGAGAGACAGGGAATTTGACAAGAGCATAATCTAAAGCACCATATTAGTGTCTTGCAGTGATTCCAGTTCAAGGTTGTTCAAGTAATTATTCTAACTGCTAACTCCTGAAAACTCAGCCTAGAACGCACAGTTAAACTGTGTTCTCTCTGACTCTTTTTTGGGATGTAAATGCGATGGAAGTCAGGCAGGCAAGCATTCCTGAAATTAGCAGCAGGACAGATGAAGAGCTTTAGAAGTCAGGTTTGCTTGCTGCTGGCCAGGGAACTGATGGAAGTAAAATTAAGGCAGGCCCCTAACATCTTGATCAGCATGGTTTCCTATTCAAAATACAAGACTCTCATTACTTTGAGGACTTCCCTGGTATTTAATGAAGCTATTGGTTTTAACGAAACAAAATGTCTAATTCAAAGGCGATGTCTGTACCTTTACCACATTCCGCACACAGGTATTCTCGGATGTTATCGTGGACTCTCATGTGCTCTTTTAACATGTCCTTTCTGGCAAATGACTTTCCACACTGCTCACACGCATGACTTTTTACACCTTTTAAAAAAAAGTTATTGCAGTATAAGCAGAATCTCTAGGGGAAAATACGTGCATTGCTAAAAGCTGACAAACCTCTGGCAATAGATTCACTGAGCAATAATCCATCTGTCTCCTGAACATACAAACTATCCCAAAATGAATTATGAGAAATAGGCAGGGGAGAGAAGAGGTTTTCATCTGAGTTTTGAAACAAGACTGAGGCAGAAAGAGAGAGAAGAAAGCTGTAGAGAAGGATCTGATGATGAGCCGTAGAGACTTATCAACAGTGCTGAGATTGTGTAAAGGGACAGAAGAGTGAGTGGTGCTAAGTGAGCAGGTGCGGAGAGTAGATGGAGACAAGGGACAGAAGTGACTGGAGATTTTTAAAAACCAAGGAGCGCTATATTGAACTGAATTATGAAATGCACAGTGGGGAGCCAGCAAAGTCATTTAAGGATGAAGGGATGTGGACATGCTCTGCTTCACCTCAGAGGAGATGGGGAGCAGCCTTCTGTAGATGCTGGAATAAGGAGCTGGCACTTTGGGATGCCAAAGAGCTGGAAGGAACTGCAGTTCTCAAGGTGAGAAGAAATGAAGGCCTGGATGAGTATTTCAGCAGAGCTAAGTAGAGAGCCAACATTTTTATTGGATGAAAGCTAATTATATAATCAGGGAATCTCTTAAGTCATGCTCTGGTATCATTTACCCTCATCAATAATATATTTACTTTATAAAATTGGTCTGCCATAAAACCATAAAAATACCAATAATTATATGGGTTCTTACTGTAAACTACCATAACCAATTTCTTCCTGACAAGTAAAAGTATGGCCTCAGAAAGCATCCAGAAAAGGAAACCTTTGATATTAATAATAAAGGAACAACATCGTGTTACCTGTGTGTATAAGCTTATGTCGTTCCAAGTTCCCGATGCTGTTAAAAATCCTTCCACAAATTTCACATGGATGGATGTATCTGAAACAGAAAAGGAAGCAGACTCTGCCATTCTCTTTTTGACCGGACTAGGGTTTCAGTAATCTCAATCAGCAACTGAAATTTGTTTGAAAAGATTGTTACTGGAAAGGTTTCCTTGAAATATAAGTGTATGATAAAATAGGCTTAAATAAAATAAGCCTTAAAAAAAAACATACAAGTGCATCAGAAGGTAAGCGTGGCCAGGCAGTATTGCACTCTCAAATTATACAGTCATTTTTTGATTTGATTAATTTAAAAATCCAGAACTATTATCTGCACAATGGTGTACCTGCTATATATGACATGACATATTGACAGTCAGGGTTGTATTTTAACCCTTTAGTAAATGAGGACCTGATCTTGCAGCCCTTAATGAAGCAAGAGGTCCCAATGGGACACAAGAACTGCATGACTATACAAACCTGAGACAATGTCAGAAACATCAGCTACTCATATTACAAAAGAAACTGAAAAAAAGAAGGGATTTCTCCTGGTACCTTGACATTCAAGAGAAAAGCCTCAAGAATTTAAATGTGTCTATATCCCTCACTAACCAAGCACCCCTATTTGGCACTACCACCATGGTCTCAAAAAAAAGTAGTTGTTCATACAATATTAGTCAGACATGTCATCTTACTTCTGCACATTGGGATCAGGCAGATTCTCCCGGTGAATGACCATGTGAGCATGGTAAGTAGCCTTCAAGGCGAATCGTCGATTACAGATGCTACAGCCATAGCCTTTCTCCTTGTGAACCTCCATTATGTGTTTTAGGTACTCCTTCCCTCTGCCAAAGGTTAACTGCAGAACGAACCAATAGTGAACGCATGGGAAAAAAAATCTCTCAGGAAATAGTGACCAGTTAATGTAGTACTGGAATCTATAGCATAAATAGCCAATAATCAGAAATACTGTCCTCACTATCAGACAAAAAGTACAGGGAAATCTATACTCCTTCTTGGAACCTGTTTTGTCACTGAAGTACTAAGCACACCTATAAAGAATATCTGAAACCAGTCCCTCCACATGGGAGATTGTAGTTTGGGATGCAAGCTCAGGCTGGTGCTCCCTTGCTGGCAGGGGCTGGGAATGCTGCAG
This sequence comes from Macrochelys suwanniensis, assembly GCA_033296515.1. Lineage (NCBI taxonomy): Eukaryota > Metazoa > Chordata > Testudines > Chelydridae > Macrochelys > Macrochelys suwanniensis. Next base: position 154,687,274 of record CM065775.1, on the reverse strand, counting down.
AGGCAGTTCACTCAGCTGCTGGAGATGGAAAAAAATGTCTCACATCACTCTGCTAGGAATCCTCTGATTATTTCTGGCTCTGAAGGGAGCTACAGCCAACCTCCCTTAGCCATCGATGCAGAAGACCTGCAGGGGGAGAAAGTAGCTTTTGGACTCTAAGGATCTTTCCCATTTCATAGGGGAAGTGGAGAGGATAAAGAGAAATTGTCTCCTCGTGCAGGAGTCTTATTTTGCTAAGATTTACTTTTCTGTTCTCCCTTCGCCATGCATGAAGAGACATTTCCAGCCAGGATGAGGCTTCCCTTCCCAGCACTCACTCATCTTCCACAGCGGTTGCTGTCAGCTCTGACAGCGGATTGTTCCATTTGGCTAGGACTGCAGGGATGCTTGATACCAGAGCTGACAAAGAAACAGCTTTCTAACCTGAAAATTGCGTGAATTCTCTTATTTTGAAGCCTACATTATCGAACGGTTTATATCACAATTAGCCTGGCACAACAGGCAGCTTGAAGAGTTACCACAAAGCACGGTCTCAGGGGTTTTGTTTCTCAGCTGTTTAAACTGTACTGAGCTGAAAGCGAGGCATGTCACTGCTGAGGTCACACATCTTTATGATGATTACTTGTATGACAGTAGCATCTAGAGGCCCCAAATAAGATCAGGGCCCCCATGTGCGAGGTGGTGTAGATGGTAAGTCCTTGTCTGAAAGGGATTACAATCTAAATAGACAAGACAAAGGCTGGGAGAAGGGGAGTATTATTATCCCAGTTTTACAGATGGGGAACAAATGAGGCACAGAGACACTAAATAATTTGCCCAAGGTAACACAATCTGTGGCAGAGCTGGGACTTAAACCCTGATCTCTAGAATCTCAGCCCAGTGCCTTAACCACAAAGCCTTTCTGACAGAAGCAATAATTGAGTCAATTTAGCTGTCCCAACCAATCAGTTCTCTGATAGAGAATTCTAAGAGTCTTGAAGATGACATTTCCCCCCTGGCCACGCCACACACACTTCTTTCCAACTCCCAAAAGCCCTGCCCTGTGATGATCATCTCTTTCTCCCACAGTGGATGGCTCAATCAAGTATGCTTCAGAGGCCACGAATGCCATTCCATTAGCGTCGGATGCCAGGGAGGAGTGTGGTACCCTCTCATTGCTACCAACTCTTGCTGACATGGGAGTGTGGGACCAGAGTTAGGTCGTAGTCTTGAATCCCCCAAATTGTGCTGCTGCTAGACCACAAGACTGGCCCTCTCTTAGCTTATTTTCAATGTTCTGTGAAATACTCATTATAACAACTTTTTCTTTGACAGAAGAAACCAACACACACATTTAGTTGGAAAGGAGAATTTAAAGCTACCTGGCACCTTTTGCAGCTATACTTGTGAGGCTCAGAATCTGCACTTTCATCGGAGTTGTCATCATTTTCCTCTGATGAGATTCCGATTTTACCAATGAACTCTTCCCTCTGGTGGTCATCCATTAGTGCAATGTCCTATACAGGGTGCGGAAGGAGATTCCATCTTAATCAGATCTAATGTCAAAAGTTAATACAGCCCCAACCCTTCTGCCACACTGATTAACTTACATAAACAGCAACAATAATGTGATTCAGGGTATTCTCCCATATAATGAAATCCCTGCAAAAGTTCCCCAGTTTGTAGACAGACAAAATTTTGTTATTTTTTTAAATGCCAAATATATGCATATTTTATGAATATTAGTATAAATAGGGACTAAACGGTAGCAGTGTTAAATCCATAGCACCATTTTAATGGCACCACTGAAGAGTGTAACACCTTTCAGTTTGTGTTAAAGAAATTGCACCATTTCATTAAACCACTTGACTCTTAACTGCATTAAAAGGGTTCTCCAGACAGTTCAACAGGCAAGATGTTTCCCCATGAGGACCCTGTAATACGTCAGGGATTCTGAAAGACTTTCAGAGTATGGAACACCTGGCAGAGAGACTATTTCAGGCATGCCTCCCCTCCCATTCATAATTACTTAACAGCCCGGTAGCAACTATAGCAATTGCTTATATGGAAAAGTAACCTCAAGAAAATATTCAGTATATAGCTGCCTTTTAATGCAGTTTAGCAGCTGGCAGCCAGGAGGAGGAGCAGCAGCACCATGTCTGCGGACCACCAGCCTGTGCTCTGTGGATCAGTGTGACAACTGCTATAATAATCAATAATACTTCTACCTAACACTCGCCTAGCACCTTCCACCCAAAGCTCTAAAAGGGATCATACCAACACTCACTAATTGAGCCTCCACACCCTGCAAAGGAGGTAAGTGTTCTCTTTGCTTTAGGTGGGTGAATTGAAGCACTGTGGTTAAGTGGCATGCCCAAGGTGAGGCAGAGTGTCAGGGGCCAATCTTGGGACCTGAACTAAGCTGTTCTCCTAACTTCCAGTTGCTTGCCATAACCATTAGACACCACCTCCTCTATGTAACCTATCCGTTAATGTTTAAAGCGATGGTTCTCTCAACTCTCCTACTTCATAGTTTTTTCTCATACTTAACCACCCACAGTGTTGAAGATAAGTGGCAAAGGTTTTACCTTAAAAAAACCCAAAACTCTTGTTTCTGAGATTCCAAACACCAAATTCTGGCTTGAATCGAGAAACAGGTGTAATAGAGATGTACATACAGGGCAAGGAGATGTATGTGATCCCTCTTACGTGGCCAGCATGATCACGCCACCTTAGTATTCTCTAACAGGTTTCCAATAAAAAATGCAAGTTATCAGAATATTAACAAAATACCTTAAAATGGACATGAATATGATCTCTAAGAACATCCACTCTGAAAAATTTACGTCCACAGATTTCACAGGTGTATTTCTTGTCTCCGTGTGTCAGGAGGTGTTTGTTCATATTGCTCCTGCATGAAAATACCTAGGATAGAAGAACACTGAAGAATGTTTTTCATGTCATGCCTCAAGGGGCATCTGAGCTACTCCTCTTCATAACTTAATTTGCAATTAGGTATAGGAGATATTTAATACTGCTCTACTTGTTCCTGGGCAGGGCAACCTATTTGTTTGTGTTTCAGATAAATAAGAGCTCCCATCATCCACGCCACACCAGGCTACGCAAGCTGTTAACGTAGTGACTTATCCATCAATAATCACTCAAAGGATTAGCAGAGATCGGTTATGTAACAGAGGTGGACGTCTAATAAAGGTGGAGCAGAATTACAATTAATACATTTGGAGATATTTGGGGATGGTCCCTTGAAACAGGATTGCCTAAGAAGGGTGGTCTCTTCTATATACGCTACACTGCAGTGACACTTAGCTATTCCCAAGTAAAAAAAACTCATCATTTACTTAGAAATAAGGTTGCTTGAGTGCAAATTCCACCACCGCAAATCACTGAACAGCTCGGAAACGGTAGTTAAGCCCACATTCACGTCCATGCCATTCACATTCACACTAATCTTGGATTGCATATTTTACCACCCCACAATGCCCAGTTGCACTCATGGCCTCCATCACTACACAACACACTCACTTCTGTTCTAACACAGAATTGCTCACAAAGAACCACATCCAGCTCTTCTCACTCCAACACAAACCTCCACTCCAACCTAAGCCAAATAAAGAGACTGTATTAATAGACAAATCTGGAGTGTAACAGTTTATAACTGGTTCTCGGAAAATATGAGGTTGGTCTAGGGTTTTGTTTAATGCTGCTTTAAGTGAAAAGTTTCTCAGAACGTAGGCTACAGAGCTTCTCTTGGTGCATCTGTAGTGAGGACTGGAGGATTGCTGGAGCTTGAATGCAAAGCTCTACCTGACAAACTAGCAAAAAAGCCTACCTTCCCACACACAGGGCATCCCGAGGGTTCCTTCTTGTAGCGGACCATGTTCTCTGTGCTGTGCTCAAAGTCTTCTCTTTTCACACGCCTCACCCCTTAACGTCACAGTCCCCACCAAAATAAAATAAAATAAAATAAACCACGTTTTCCACTCCTGCGCAAGCCTTTGCAATCGAATACACACTGCTCCTGTAAAGCGCAGTGAGATAGGGGAGTAGCACTCTATGTGTAATTTTGTCTCTGAATGAACAAACCAATGCTTAGTTACAGCGGTGAAAGGAATCTTAGAAATACAAGAGAGGCATGTTGAAGATATATTTGTTTTCCTATTGGTTACTGTACCAATCTTCAAGTGCGAGAAAAGATACTTCTATTGTAAGCAAGTCACGTTCACTATTTGTTTCAGTAAAGTCTACCAGGTGCGAGGTGCTTGGTCCAGGGTGGTGAGCAGTTTAACCTAGAAACTCTAGTGGGCGCCGTAGATGCACAGCCACTCAACCCCAGGCACTTCATGTTTAACAAAGACCCCTATTGTTGCTGCCCCTGCTGCTTTCGAGGGGAGAAGGGCCCCTGCTGCTATTCCCAGGGAGAGAAAGGGGCCCCAGGTCACTGGCCCAGCCTCTGTGACAGGTGAGGGGAGACCCACTGCCCCCAACACCACTCAAAGTGGGGGATGGGGCTGTGGTATGGGGGGCAGGACAAAAGGAGGGGCCTCTCTTGTCATGTGCCTAGGGCCCAGATTGTTTAATCTGGTCCTACTTCTAAATTACTTTCAATCTTGTCCCTAAAAACTACTAGTGGCAGTTTAAAACATACCCAGATTTCATTGTATGTTCTCATTTTTAACCTCTTCTTTGTGGCTGTCATTTCCTTCAGAGGCTATGGCTTAATTATCAAAGGTGATGGGCACCTGCAACACCCGCTGACTTCAATTAGATTTGTGAGTGCTCAGCTCTTCTGGTCTGGTTTCATAAGTGCTCTAAATGTTGTAAGGCAACGTATTGTGCCGCATTCAATTTATTTGTTAAATTGATAGTCACAATCCCATATTATTCTCTGGAATGGATCTGTGCTTACTCACTGCCGTCCAATTCCCAGTGAAAGACAGCAACTCTGCCAACAAGCTTTCCAGTTACCACAGAAATTTCAGAAGACTTGGATTTTTAAGGCCACAAGAAATCACTGTGATCATCTAGTCTGACCTCCTATTCAACACAGACCACACAATTTTCACCAGGCAGTTAATGCTTGTAGCCCAACAACCGGTGACTGAACTACAGCATATAGTCTAGAAAGACACCCAATCATCATTTAAAGACTCCAAATGATGGAGCATCTAGCATTTCCCTCAGTAATTAATTCCAATGGTTCAGTATCCTTATTGTTAAAAATTTGCAAACCTGCCGCAAAGACAAGCTACACCAGATCAGCTAATTAGTTTTGAAATGATAGCCAGCATCAAGTGAAAACTGATGCAGAATGATTTACTTAATTTTCCCAAGCCAACTGACACTTCAAAAGCGACAATCAGGTTCATGCCAAGTGTACTTACCTTCCAAGTGTCTCCTTTGATGATCCAACATGACGTCCTTCCGATAGAACATCTTATTGCAGATTTCACATGCAAATTTCTTATCCCCGTGTTTCTTCTTGTGTTTTGATAGGTTACTATTCGTGGAAAAGAACCTGAAACACATCTCACACTGGAATGTCTTGTCATCTGTAGGTAATGGAAAGAAAGCAATTATTTTAAGATAAAAATGGTATTTTTTTTAAATGTGGTAAGAAATTTATTCTATAGTTAGATCTAGCATTACAAAGCACCACACATGAATCGGGGGAAAGCAGAACATCACAGTTTTTTGTTCTTATTTGTCAATTTGTCTTCTGACAAAAAAATTAAAATAAAATCAACCAATCTAGAGTCTCGACAGGTTAAGATCTGCTCCTCAAAACCAATCACAGGCAACTCTACTAGAGATTCCACCCTCACTCCCTTGGGTTTGTCTTGCTCTATGAAAGGCTAGAAGTCACCAAAACACACCAAAATTGCTTCCAAAGTTAATTCAGCAATGGTAAATATTAAAGATGTTAACATGAACATTGATTCTGGCACAATAAGTTCCTCATATAGGCCCCCGGCCCCACAGTCTGGCACACTCTCATTAATTCTGTCCAAACTGGGTTCGGTAACAGGTTTTCCAAATACGATGTCCTGTTTGGAGCAGCACTGTCTGAGGAACACAGTAGCATGGGAATTGCTATCTCAGCTTCGAACAAAGGCACACCTAGTCCAGCACCTGGTTTCCAAGAGCAGGCAGTACCAGGTGCTTCAGAGGAAGGTGTAAAACCCCCATAATGGATAGTTATACAACAACGGGCCTACTGGGGAAGTTTCTTCCTAACACAGCAGTTGTTCAGAAGTCTGATGGTTGTTGCATTGTCCTGCAGATGCCACAGGGATCAGACAGAAGAAAGTAGTATTAGGCCAGTTAACAGTAGGTCCAAAATGTTTTGATTTTGGAAAGGATCAACTCTGTGAGAGAGAGCTGCTACTGATGAAGCGGATTACTGGGAGGTCTTGGCACCATCTGTCCTTTTAACAAGCACTGCCCCTTGGAAGAAAAGTCTTAAGTAAGGTTACTTCCAGTTGTGCTTGGAGGAACAATTACCCAGAGGATTCCAGGCTGATGGATATTGTGTCTCCAAGGAGTGACTAAGGTTTCTAGGGAGGAGATGCAGAGGAAAGGATAGGCTCTAGTGATATCACAGAGGAAGAAACAACAGGACCTAGTGGGAGACTGGATTTACTGGGAGAAGAAAGGAGAAAGCCGGTGAACATGCTGCAGGGCTGGGAAACTGGAGGCTGCAAGGCTTGAGCTGTCAACGATAACCAAGACCAGAGGAAGCAGAGATGGACTGAGAGGAAAGGTGTGAAGTTTAGTTTTAGAAAAAGCAAGCTGAAGAAAGTGGTAGGATATCTGGGAGGAGATATCGGAGACAGAGCTGGGGATGTGAGATTCGAAAGAGAATCTCTCAAAGATTCTCAAAGGGAAAGAGATAAAATACAACGCATAGGTGTAATTGTTGTTGTATAAATAGTTTTCCATGATGCGGTAACAGATGTTTGTTTTTCCGGTGCTGCTGTAGTGTGAGGAAGGTGAAGCCTGAAATGACTACTCTTCCCTCCTGGTTACAGAGATGAATTATGGTGTAGCAGACTTCACTTGGAGGTCCATAAGACGTGGCTCAACAGTCCCCAAAATCCTGGGATGGCCTTGTCAGGCAATCTGAGGGCCTGGCCGCTGAGTTACCGCTCTCTTCCTCCAGTGTTCCCTGGGTTCTCCTGGCTGGACAAAGGGGGGAGGGAAGGGTACAGGGACCTGGGCCCTCCCTCTCCACTGGGTCCCAACCCAAGGGGGGAAAGGGTGAGGAGTGTCTCAGCCTCCCTCTTGCTGATACACCAGACCAGCCACCCTTGGGATACTTCCTATCTTCCCTATTCTTTTTTCAATTTGGGGCAGCATCACAGCACTCTGCTTCCCTCCCCGGGGAGGGTTGCTCCGATAGTCTCAACAATTCAGATACTCATTCGGGGCTTCCTAGCTCCTTTTGCAGTGTTCAGTGATTCCCTCTGTCAGAGAGAAGGGGAGAGAAAAAGGAGTCGAGCCCCTGGCTGCTAGGTCAGGTCTTGCCCACAGTCCAGGCCCTTCCCCTGTGGATTCCTGTCCCAGAAGCTACCAACCAGTTGGCTTTGTTCCTGCAGACAGTCTTTTCTTCACTCTCCCGCCTGCTTGAGTGCCAGAATTCCCTTTTAAACAGGTCCTCCATCTGCAGCAAGTTCTACAGCTGCTGAGGGGCGGGGCCCTCTTGGCCCAGTACTGCTCCATCGCTCATTTAGTCTTAGGGTAGGTCTACACTACCCGCCCAATTCGGCGGGTAGAGATCAATCTTCTGGGATCGATTTATCACGTCCAAAGCGCTCCCCGTTGACTCCGGAACTCCTGCTCGGTGAGAGGAGGAAGCGCTGTCGACAGGGGAGCCTGCCTGCGTCGCGTGGACCTGCAGTAGGATTTATTTCGATCTAGGAAACGTTGACTTCAGCTACGCTATTCTTATAGCTGAATTTGCTTATCCTAGATTGATCCCCCGCCCCAGTGCAGACCATCCCTTAGTGAGGGGTCTGTAAATGCCATCACATATGGGAAATTAATAAAGCTGATTCAAGATTAGGTAACGTTGGTGAGCAGTTATCACCTGTTCTGCAATTGTGGAATTCCAATGCACTCTCTATCCGAAAGGCCTTTTCACATGTAGCACACTTGTACCTGTAGTCGCTGTCAACCTGAGGATTGCAAACAGTAAACATTTAAAAGAGGGAGAAGAAACACAAACCATACACAATGGAAAGAGAACTTGCAAAAAATTCTAGGCTGCTTTTTTATTGCGACAGCCATTTCATTTTCTTCAACAGACATTTTTTTCTTAAACATTTGAGTACATTTCAGCGCTGAATTCTGACATTTTACATTTCAGAGCATGACTCCTAATTCTAAACTTGCTGCAAAAAATATGGTACTGTACTTACTGATCTATAAAAGACGCATATGTACATGTGTAGGTGAGAGAGTGTGTTTCTTTTTGGCTACTCTAAGCCCTGCAATGAAGAATTTGATTTAGGAAAAACAAGATGTTTTCTGACTCATAGTCAGGCTCCACAATATTCTTGGCATCAGATGCCAGTAATCTTAGAGTTTAGGGCCTGATCCAAAGTCAGTAGAAAGACTCTCAATGCCATTAATGGGTTTTACTAGCATTATGATTTGTACTGCAATAGCATTCAGAGGCCCCAATCAAAGATCAGAGCCCCACTGCAAGAAACACTGTACATACACACACACACACACACGACTGTCTTTGCTCTAGGGAGCTCACAGTCTAAACATACAAGAGACAACAGGTGGCAATAACCAGAGAGGACACGCAAACAAGACAACCGTGAAATAATCCTACTTAGTACAGTGAACAGCAGCTGGAAAACACCTTTAGACCCTGCCCTGAGTCTCCAGCTAGCTCTGATTCAGTGACACTCCCTCTTGAGGTAACAAATGCCTGAGCACTTTTCCATAGGCAATTCATACCAGGGATCCATTCACACGCGACTGACTCACACACCGCAATCGTCAGCGCTGAACTCACAGCACATTTTCATCTCTCCTCATGAAGAACCATCTGGTTGTTTCTACTCACCTCATTCTTGCTGTGTTTATAGGAAACATGCTGCTTCAAGCTCTCTTTACGGCTGAACAGCTTTGCACATTCCTCACATTTAAACAGTTTGTCACCTGAGGGATCCATCAAGACAAAACAAAGAGTGAGCGACTGATGTAACCAACTGGGAACTCCACATGTGATATCTAAATAATTCTATAGGTTGCTCCAAACAAATAGGCTAGCAATCAGCTAACATGTAAGCAGCTTCAATAATTAAAAGGGTTAATTCATTGGTTTTTGAAGTCAGAAGGGATCATTGTGATCAACTAGTCTGACCTCCTGTATAACACAGGACATAGAACTTCCCCAACATAATTCCTGCATTTAGTTCTACATACCCAATAATCCCTGCTTGAACTAGAACATGTATTTTAGAGAGACAACTAATCTTGATTTAAAGACTCAAAGTGATGGAGAACACACTACACCATCTCACTGTTGAAAGTCTGCACCTTATTTCCAGTCTCAATTTATCTAGCTTCAACTTCCAGCCACTGGATCTTATCATGCTTTTGTCTGTTTGATTAAGGAGCCCTCTAGTAATTAATGATGGAACCTGTGAAAAAACATCTGCATCTTGAATATCTCAGTTCCTCTACTGAACCCCTGAACTGACTGGAGAGAACCACAGCATGGTAGGGAGCTGAAGGCAAACCCACCATGAGATCGGATGTGCCTGCTGAGGTTGCTGCTGTTCTGGAAGATCTTACTGCAGATGTTGCACTGATACACCCGTTTATGTTCCCCAAGTTGCTTTATCAGCTTTCGACGTATTCCATGTCTACTGGAGAGAATTAAACTTCTTTTGAGGGACATGGTGTTTTGGTGATGAGTAAACCTACTGGATTAGAGAAAGAAAGGCAGTGAGTGAACAGCATTCCATAGTTTAAAAAAAAAAAAAAAAAAGTCCCATCCGCTGACAAAGGCTAGGAGAGCTACCTCAGCCTTTAGGGGGAAGTCAGCCTCTCGTTCTGACAACGATGACTCCTCCTGGCCATATATGAAGAGTAGCTGATCTGTCGGAAGAGAATTTGCTCCAGTCTCTCTCAGCCAGAAAAACAGTGGCCAGCACAGTCAAAGATTGTATGTTCCGGGCTCTCACAGGAACTGCTCTTCTCACCCTCCAAAGGTATCTCAGCGTCATTTTTCACTTAAAAGCTTTCTAGTCTTCATGCAAGAACGGTACAAAATGAGCATGCGTGGAACCATCAGGCAGCACTGTTCTATTTCACTGTCTAAATGCCATTCGGCACGTTATTGAATGTGTACTTTCTTATTGCCATCTACTTGCTGTGGACTTCAATTTATTTATAGCACTATGAACTAGAACCTTAAAACACCAACGGATCGATCACCTCCAAGTCTCTCAAGAAACTTAGCTTCACTGGAACAGGTTTTTAAATATGTAATTAAATGAACAACAAAGGCCTCCATGAGGTTCTGTAAATTTCATAGACATTTTCCCCCTTTGCTCAAGGTTTATTACAAACTCTGAAATGTCATTCACAGTGTTGCAAGAGACACGATTCACAAAGTTACAAATATCAGTGAGAGACTAAATAACATGCCTGGGAGAGATTTTAACATCCATATCTTTAGCTTTTTTAGCACCAACATTCAGTGGGAATAACATTTAACTTTGCAGCCTCTTATGGGTTTCAAATATCCCACATTTCAAATATGTACAAAACTGTAGCAAGATAGAGAAATAATCCTATTGCACTGCACTCTAAGGATGAAATTCATGTCACCAGTCTCCCATCACCCATGGCTACAACCCAGCATCAGCTTACAGTGCACTGGGCCTGCATGAATTCCCCTTTGTGGCATACAAGGGTGCAGAGACTCCTTGACCAGCTGTTCCACCAGCAGCATGCATGTATGTGTGCGTGCACATACAAGGCAGAAGGCTTTGAATGGATGTGGCTATGTGTCCAAGTTCTCATCAGAGTCATTATACTCTGAAGTGTATGTGGCTCTCATCACTTGCTCCAAATGAGCCCTTCCTCCATGCTATCAGGGGGAAACTACAATGGTGCTTTACAGATGTTAGGAGAGAAGGTTCTACCCCATTATGAAGGATTGCATCCCATTGTGACTTACTTTGTTACTGAACTGATGTTGTTTGTGGTGCTTGGCAGCTTTCCTAAAACCAGTTCCATAATCCTCTCTTCAGCTGCAGAGGGAAGGGCTGTCTCATCAGGTGGGATCTCTGTTATAATTTCAGCTACTCGATCCACTGTGAATACATTAGTATAAAAATACAATATTTACATGAAGAGTTTTAAACACACACACCACACACACACACACACACACACACACACACACACGAATAAAACTCAGAATATTTCTGAGGCAGACGTTAACCATTATATTTATTTTGACACACTCTTTATCCAGAAATAAACTGAAATGGAGCTTCAACTCCTGGCATCCAATTGAGTTCAAAATAGATAGGACAGTCAAAAATGAAGATTCAAATTCAAGCCCATAATGGGAACCCAACTCAGCAGCCACCTCCAAGACAAATGAAACCATCTGATTATGTGGGGAGGGCAGGACTCTTTTGGAACAATTTTTTTCTCAGAAGGAACAGAAAAGAAAACATTTCTCTTTCTCCACAGGACCCTTCTTTACATTAGAGAGACCAAGGTCTCCAGACAGATCTATTTACAATAAGAATAGAACAAGAGAATTGCCACAGCCTCTAGTCAGCACCAGCAGTATTCAGGATTCAGATGTTTACCTGGAAGTAGGCAATTACAGAAAAATGTGCCCATAAGAAATGTTTCTGCCAACAAATTCAAGTTGGAGGTTGGCTTATTCTCCCAGAAGCACGGGGATTTATCTCCTTTCCAAATTTTGTTTTTATCCTATTTAATATAACTGTAGACATTCTTGTTAGCCATATAAATGTCCAATCTATTTTTTTTCCTGCTGAGCTAATGGCCTCAAACAAACTTTACACCCACAGAATAGTGTACTGCAAAGGACAAGGAGCCAAGTTTACTTTGCAGACTTAGATTCACAAGCCACTACCCCAGGGGAGTGTTAAAGCTACAGCTGTTCAGAGTTTGGTGTGCAGGGCATGGACAGCAGGTGCTATGCCCTCTGTGGCACCGGCACATGCAACAGCTTCACTGATAACACAGGTGTCATGTAACAGTGCCGGACTGTAGCTGAGGCACAGCCAACATGTCTGTCCCAGGGGCATAGCCTTTTAAGAACAGTGGTCTCAAGACAGGGCACATGCCAATGAAGGATTGGCTGACCATGCGTTATGTGACTCCCTACTGGAGACAATATAAAGGTTCCTGGTTCAATCTTGGGAAGATGAGGGTCGAGGCAAGACCCTGAGAGAAGTCCCTTCATGGGAACAAGGCAGAAGGCCCAAGGGACAGCCAGGAGAGGCTAGGCAGAAGGATGTGTGCTCTCCCTTCCCAGCTTGCGGGAAGCAAGTTAGACCTCTGCTACCCAGTATTTTGTGTGTCTTTGAGTCTTTCTGCATCTTCTGCTTTAATAAAACCAGTCCTAAAGAAAGGGACTTGGACTGGAATTTGAAAGTTTGGGCTTTCTGTTGGCTGCCCCAGTGGTAAATTTACCCACCAGCTTAAACACAGCTGCTGCAGTGTTTAGCACTGAGGCATCTAGGAAAGACTGACAATCATTTTCTGCAACGACACTAAGGTTTTCTATGTGAACTAAAAAAATCTCCAGGATTCCCCATTTAGACTCTGAACTCGGCAGACTTTGCTGAGAATGGTTCATTAAGGTGGAAGCATGTTTGGCAACTACTTTTATTAAACCGCTCTGATCTCACCTGCTGGGTCTTTATCTTCAGCGATGACAAGAGGTGTTTCTGCTTTTGTTGCTTTGGGCTTTCTTCCCCTTCGTGGAGTCCTCCTGGAGTCTATGTTGGCACCAGCACCTTCGCCAGTTACAGGCTGATCAGCAATGGGAGCTTCTGCAGGCTTCTCTGGAGTTGCATCATTTTGGCTTGTCTGCGGGACTTCTTTGGCTTGTTCCAGGTGACTCAACAGATGTTCTGCAGGCGTGTGTGGGGGAAACACAGTCATGAAACATGTGGACGGCTCCAGCACCAAAACTTATAATTAGATCTCCTTTATTTAACTGAATCTTGCCCAGATCAAGTATTTTACTGCAGTTAACACACCTGTCTAACTAAAAGTACGCTCTCTATTAGAAACTAAATTGATAATTGAGATGGATTGAAATTTTAGAGGTTTTAATAATATTTGTTATTAAATTGGTGAGTGCGTGCTCAGGTCCCCCTTCTGAGCCACTCTGAGGAAGATATGAATTGTTACACACCCCAACTACAGAGCCTTGCCTTTTTAGCTCAAGCTGTAGCGGTTCATACTTTTTGCTGTGAAGGTTCCTGGTTCAATCCCTGGTGTGTCAGCCAAGACGATTACATTATATTTTATTGAACAGATCTGTGGCCCACTGATGTGCCTCAATGATTTAACAGCGTTCCATTTTTAAAAATGACTTAGTAGCTTAAGTTTCATTGAAAGTCAATGGGACCTCCACTGCTAAGCCTTTTAGGTGCTCTCAAAAATTATGCTCAATAGCTATAAACACAAAGTATGAAAATGACAAGTTCCATTAGCGTTTACTTGTAGTGTCTTTCAGCTCCAATCGCTTCGTTGATAACAACACTGAGCATAAGCCTGTCACTAATTTTGCACCGTTTTGTGTATATAATTCCCTATCCTTTGACAGTCTTAATATTCATCTACCATGTGTTATACAAGTGTTTCTTTCGTTCCAGATCCAATAGCACAAACATTTTATCAGACAGGATGCCTACAGTCAATATCAGTTGCTACTGCAGTTTTATTCTTTTTTCTTAGGATCTGGGGGGGCAGGGGAGGGGGAATCTACAAAAGTCCAATTTATAGTATTGTGAAGCCTTTAATCTGTTGGCTTGGAAGGACAGAATTTCCAGAATATTTCTGGGAATATTTTTGATATGAATTCCAGATTCCCCTTACCTGTCAGCAGCTGAGGTTCCGGGAAAGCAGATGAACACACTTTACATGTCCACTGGCTGGACTCCGCTTCAAGGGGACCACTACTCTCTGGAGCGCTCACTAGGACATGCCAAGAAGAAATTATTACAAGTTTTTAAAATGAAGACAGCAAACCCTTCAGCAACTTTCTGGGATTTACTATCTTGTTTATCCTGTAAGGAAGCCCCCTGAAGAGCAGATTACAATCCATCAGTCATGAAAGACCCAAGGACGCAGCTGCTGCTATCCTGGCACTAGTATGGTAGTCTGGTAAAGAACAGGAGGGATAAAAAACACACCTCCTCAGATACTTTAAAATGTACAAAATGCCACTCAAAAGGCTAACGTTTAATCCATGGGAAGGCTGCAAACAGGACTTTCCCATACCAACATTTAAGGAGCCAAAATAGAAACTGGGAAGAAAAAAAACAACAGGAGAGATTTATGAGGTGGGAGCCTTCCTACATCTCATCTGAGTTGTAGATAGGATCTCCTTCTCCCTAAATTAAGTGGAGATGAAAGAAACTACAAAAAGCACACCTGGAGCAACCAATCTTGGGCACCTTCAAAATCGGAGTTACCCAGCTCTGGACAAACTGGGGATACAGACTGAACAAAGTACTGTCTGAAAACCATCATGGAAACACTAACATTTGGGTTAAAGTAAATAAGGGTGGTGATAAGGAAATCATATATTTGAACAGTTTAGTGAGCTGGATATTTTGCCAGACGAGCATATTGGTGTTTTGCTTAAGCAACTTCCCAGCTCTTACATACAAAGAAAGAAAAGTAGGACGTTATTTTAAGTAACCATGCAACACATAATGCTATTAGGGATTTTTCAGGGAAAAAGAAGGTAACAGAATCAGGAAAACTGTTAAATAACTGTGGCCTGTGAACAGAGATTAAGTTCCAAACGGGTCATCTAAGGATCCATCAGGTGGACCTGAGAAATTTAGAACATTCTGCAGATTGTTTAAGATCCCCAAAGCTGAATATTTCACAATCTATTGAAATCCCACAGCCTGCCATGTGGGTAGCCAGGAATCCCAAGGGCCATATTTCATTTTGGAAACACATTCCCATTTCCAACACAGAATATTGCAGGAGCTTAGTTCCATGAAAATGTTTTGAGTCTTAGATTTTGTCCCAGTTGTGGATGAAAAATTTTCTGAAAATTTAAAATTTCTCACAGAACTGAATTTCAGTTTACTGGCCAGCTCTACATTCTAACAACAACAGTACTGGAGCTAACAAAGGGGGGGATGTTCTGGTGGAGTGTTTTACACTTCTGCAACCAAGAAAAAGACACCTTTAATGTTAATATGCAAAAATTAGTGTAACTACTTTTCAAAGAACAGATTATCTCTTTTTGATCTGGATTCCAGGATCATGCATGCACCCTGATTTGGGTTTTTAGTGTGGCAATTTTTAAAAGTGTAATGCTTTTAAAAAAATTTCTTTGCCCCAGTTACCAGAGATTAGGTTTTTTTCTGCTTCGTGCCTATGGGAAGTAGGAGCCAATCTTTATAACACATTTAGGTTTTCCAAATGATCTGTTCTTTATCAATATTATCCACCTGGATTACAAGTTTATTTAAGATTTTTAACTACATCCTTCTACTTTAGCCAACACAAGATTCAGGGGTAACCACTGTTCTTGTCATCTCCAAAATGGGGTTGCTCCCACTTTGCTGTATCTTTTTGGTTTTCTTCCTGTATTCTACCATATTTCAGATATTATGTCTTGCAAAAAAAAAAAAAAAAGAGGTAACATAAAAAAACAAAACCACATTAAAAGCAGTCAGTGGCATTTAGGATAAGAAACATCTGCTTGAAAAACTTTCCATGTCACTTCACTCTCTTTTTAAGCACAGCATCCAAGAAGGTAATAAAATGAAAATCCATAGACTTAAAATTTTCTCCCCATTAACTATCAGAAATGGATTAAGCTCATACATATTTACTGTATGTCACATAATCATGATGTTTCCATCAGTGCAGAATCACTGTGCACTGACCAGCTCCTTTGCTCCATCCAGATCTGCCCTTAAACTGTCACTACTGGCTCCATACAGCATAGACAGGAACAGAGCATGAAATATTTTATTTACCTGCAAAGTCAGCTACAGGCACACTGGACTTCTTGATTTTTTTAAGAGAGAAGGCTGCACTGGGAGGCTTTGAAGAGATTTTGTTCCCTTCCTTGTTGCATTCCATCACTACTAAGCATACATCTGCGGTGAAGGAAAAAATAGTTCCTTTTTGTTATTTTCCCAATATCTGACTGGTATCCTTGCTGTTGTGCCAGTATGACATCTGTGGGTGCTGCAGGCTATGCCACCCAGCAGGTCTTCGACAGCTTACTCTGCGAGAGAGACTAATCAAGGCAACACATTATGTATGCCTGAATTCTGCAGAATAGCTTCCAGTTTAGAATCCAGGCTACAGCGGCATCACACAGCACAGGTGTGCACTCAGTATGCATACATATATCCATACACAGGGAAATCCATACTACCTTACAGAGGTATGTAAGGTCTCCATATTTTCATTTGACAACAAAGCTCACTAACACTATATAAGACATCAATGCTTTGAAGCCATTTGGAAGGGATAAACCTACAAATGTATATATTCATTCCAATATTTAGCACAGACTTGAAGCTTGATCCAAGCTAATCAGAAAACCTGGAGAGAGGATATTTGATTTCATCTTGCAACACATTCACAAGATTAACCAACTCTGGTGCTTTTTTTGCTCGCAAAAAAACCACCAAACAAAAGGTAGGCTTTCAATTTACACCCCATGAGAAATATCTTGGGGGACCAAAACTACTTTGCCAGAATGACCTAAATACCAATCAGCTTTACAGCACTTCAGATTGTCTGCTGCGCTGTCAAGAACACAAAGTTACCAAGCACACTGATGATGCTGGCACATCACCAAGCAATCATGGCTACATTCATCATCCTGGAAATTTTTCTCAGCCCAGGAACCACACTGTACATTAAAGTGTTCTCAATTAAACAGCAACAATAACACTCCTGCAACATTAAAAGGGGGTTGTTGGGTTTTTTTGGTGACAGAAATGTAAAGGTAGAAGAGAACTGAGAGGGAAATTATTATTATTATTTATATTATCATAGCGCAAAGCATAGAAGCTTTAACATCAGTTTAAAGAACTCTAACAAAGCTGTCTACCTTCCTTTGCAGAAGCTCGAGTAATCATGTGGAACAAAAGCTCAGTTTGAACTCATCTCCTTGTTTCACAGGGCCCTACATAAGACTTCCGAAGGCACATGTAATTGCTCCCAATTGTACAACACCCCATGACAAGGACAGAAAGCTTCACTGTATTAAAAGAAAAGAAGACTGCTTCTCAGGTGATCTATTTGTGTGTTTGGACTGTGCTGTCATTTGAATTTCTTTGGGAGGAGACTGGAAAGCTCTTCCGTGAAGAAACGTTTTGATGAAATTACTGATTCTGCAACTAATGACCATTCCTTCAGTCTTGGGTCTCAAGCTGCTGCAGAACCAATTAGGACATGCATCTTTTTTTAAAGACTCAGATACGTCTTGGTGCAGAACTTAGGCTTCTTTCTTGTAGGGCAGAAATGCATCTGAGAGTCCCATTTTTTACACAATTTACAAATTCGGCGCCAAATCCTACGAGGTACTGAGCACCCTCAACTGCCACTGAGCTCAGGAGGATGATCAGTACCTAGCTGGACTGGGCACTTAGGGAAGAAGAAAAAGGCCCCCAAACGTACCATTGGCAATACTAGTGACCTGCTTCAGCACTGGCTTTTCCATTTTTTTGGCGTAAAAAGCTGCATACCACACTCGCAGCTCAGTTCCTGGTGGGATGTCCCGGGAGGTGGTGAAGTAAATATCATTGTCATGCTGGAAGGCAGTCAGGTTCTGGTGTTCATATTCAGTGGCTGCTCTCACCATCATCATCCAATTGCAGTCATCTTCATTAGAGGTATCAAAATAAACCAGGGGCCCATCCTTCTGGAAAACCTGTGAGCCACCCATACAAACATAATGCATATATGATACAAACACAATAAATAATACATTAGGGCTGTCAAGCAATAAAAAAATTAATCGCGATTAATCGCACTGTTTAACAGAATATCATTTATTTAAATATTTTTATTGTTTATGTTTTCTACATTTCCAAATATACTGATTTCAATTACAACACACAATACAAAGTGTACAGTGCTCACTTTGTATTTATTTTTTATTACAAATATTTGCACTGTAAAAAAAATAGTATTTTTTCAATTCACCTAATACAAGTACTGTAGTGCAATCTCTATCATGAAAGTTGAACTTACAAACGTAGAATTATGTACAAAAAAATAATTGCATTCAAAAACATATCAATGTAAAACTTTAGAGCCTACAAGTCCACTCAGTCCTACTTCTTGTTCAGACAATTGCTCAGACAAACAAGTCTGTGTACACTTGCAGGAGATAATCCTGCCCTCTTCTTGTTTACAATGTCACCTGAAAGTGAGAACAGGAATTAGCATGGCACTGTTGTAGCCGGCGTTGCAAGATATTCAGTGCCAGATGTGCTAAAGATTCATATGTCCCTTCATGATTCAACCACTATTCCAGAGGACATGCATCCATGCTGATGACAGGTTCTGCTTGATAATGATGCAAAGCATTGTGGACCGACATTTGTTCATTTTCATCATCTCAGTCACATGCCACCTGCAGAAGGCTGATTTTCTTTTTTTGTGGTTCAGGTTCTGTAATTTCTGCATCAGAGTGTTGGTCTTTTAAGAATTTTGGAAACATGCTCCACACCTTGACCCTCTCAGATTTTGGAAGGCACTTCAGATTCTTAAACCTTGGTTTGAGTGCTGTAGCTATCTTTAGAAATCTCATATTGGTACCTTCTTTGCATTTTGTCAAATCTGCAGTGAAAGTTTTCTTAAAACGAGCAACATGTGCTGGATCATCATCCGAGACTGCTATAACATGAAATATATGCAGAATGCAGGTAAAACAGAACAGGAGACATACAGTTTTCCTCCAAGTTCAGTCACTAATTTAATTAACACATTATTTTTTTAACGAGCATCATCAGCACAGAAGTATGTCCTCTGGAATGGTGGCCGAGGCATGAAGGGGTATACGAATATTTTGCATATCTGGCACGTAAATACCTTGCAACACCAGCTACAAAAGTGCTATGTGAATGCCTGTTCTCACTTTCTGTTGACATTGTAAATAAGAAGCGGTCAGCATTATCTCCTGTAAATGTAAACAAACTTGTGTCTCTTAGCATGGCTGAATAACAAGCAGGACTGAGTAGACTTGTAGGCTCTAAAGTTTTACATTATTTTGTTTTTGAGTTCAGTTATGTAACAAAAATCTACATTTGTAATTTGCACTTTCACAATAAAGGGAACGCACTACAATACTTGTATGAGGTGAATTGAAAAATACTATTTCTTTTATTTATCATTTTTACAGTGTAAATATTTGTAATAAAAAATAATAATATAAAGTGAGCACTGCCCACTTTGTATATTGTGTTGTAACTGAAATAAATATATTTAAAAATGTAGAAAAACATCCAAAATATTTAATAAATTTCAATTGGTATTCTATTGTTTAACACTGCAACTAATCTGCGATTAATTGCGATTAATTTTTTTGAGTTAACTGCGATTAATTGACAGCCCTAGAACACATTATTGTTGTTAATAATAAATAACTGTGTATTTTGTGCCTTGATGGTGTCTTTCATCCATGGGCTTCGAAATGCTTTAGAAACAAAGTAAGCCTCAACACTCCTGCAAGGTACGTATCACATATGCTTTCATATGTGGCACAAAGACGTGCACAAGGTCATCCCAGGAGTTCTGACTCAAAGTAAGCTGCTTTAGTCTCTAGATCACAATTCCTCCCTCAAAACAGAAATGCCATTTAACTTGTTTACCTGTCAAGAGTAAGGGAAAAAATCCTGAATACTTATTACCCTTAAATTTGGTTTCTAGATCTTTATTGCTGAATCAGATATTACTGTGAAGGGAAGATTGGATTGAAACACCCAAAGTAGTTTTTTACTGAAACTTTTCAAGGGGAGAGAATGAAACAAAAATGAGAAACAAACTTTTCTTCTGCATGTTGTGTAAACAGCACCAGCACATCTTATGTACTTGTCAAGGCAAAAGCGTACTGGCTTTTGTGACTACCTATTAGAGAAGTGGGATCAAATCGGACCCTTCATTAAAAATACCTGGGGAACCCCACAGTTCAACATCTGACTCCCAAGTGTTGTGGCTTGAACCCATCTTTACTTATCAATTTCTTTACATCATCTGTAGGTGATGACCTTAAAACTAACTTCATATCAGTATCATTTTGCTGGTGCCATACTGTACCTTCAGTGGAAATGCTGACTCCTTTTCCAGTTTGGCCACTCGCTTGGATTCAAATGGGCCAAACTGGGTACGTTTGACAAGCTGCGTCACTGCAAATACTCCTTCAGTCCCATCTTCTAGTTGTCTGATCTCCAGATTGGAAGGAAGGGATGACCTATTGAAAACAAAAATGAGAGAATCTAAGTACCATGTAAAGTAGCTGTGCAGAACACAATTCTCGCAATGTCCAAAAGAAATCAGCACCCATTTCTCAATGCTGCAATGACAGGAGTTTGTTATGCCGAATAAAACTAGTTTCCATTGGAATTCAAAAAATATAAACAATGGAAACATTTCTGCTGAGCTTCAATTCTATAAAAGCTGATTTTTTAACATCTATTTTTTGGTTCAAATCTGAGCCACCAGTATCTTTTCATAGATCATTTGCTTTCAAGATATTTTCCTCTTTAAGCAGAATCTTTCCCATCTCTGATGTCAAATCCTGTCTCCTTTCTAAATCCAGAGGTTAGCAGTAGCTTTCCTTCAGATCATAGGTGCCTTGGTCATTGGTGCCTCACCATGTTTCCAAATCTGTTTTTAAGGGGAACCGTACCCAAATGTGACACACATTTGAAAATAACTTCCTGTGACCATTGTAAACCATTCTTCATTGTTCTTCAATACTGGTGCGTAACAAACAGAAGAAAAATGTGTTGGTGTGTAAAAAGCCTAAGCATGCATTTATATTCAAGTGTTGCAGCCACACCCAGTAAATCGGTTTTCCTATTTAACTTATTGTGGCCCAAATTTTAGGCATAGAAATGGGGAGGAGGGACTGTTTTTCTATACTATCCCCCTTCCAGCCCCTCATGGATGCCCTCAGTGAGAGCTGCGCTGACAGGGCTTTGTAGAAGGGTAAGGAAAAAAGACAAGGGAGGGGCTGCTCTCCACAATACCATCCCTTCTTCTGGGCTCAGATTTCCTCATGCAAATCTGGGCAGCGAATAATACAGCTAGTGCTGTCATTACCTCTCACTGAGTGGCACTCCTCACCTGCAGGGGGACTGAGGCAATGGCAAATCACCTTCAGTAATAGCTGTGTTACAAGAAAGAAAAGCCAGCGAGTTCCTTTCCCTCTACGCTCCCAAGTTCTCCAGATGTGTGGGGTTGGCATGGGGCAGAGCCTCCAAAAGTCACGCCCCTCTCCCTCCTCAATAACTCACCTCAGAAGGGAGGGATGGGGTACATGGGATAATTCAAAGTTTCTCCCCCACATAGATTCCCCCCATGTGTTTTCCCACTGGAGGAGATATCCAACCCCGTGCATTTATAGAACTTTAACCTTCAAAAAGTTATGCTGGCCAGTCAAATTTGGCCCAAATATAAGTTTTATAAAAGCAAGTTGTTACAAAGCCTATGCTCAAGGAAAATGGTTTCCAAACATTTTAAAAATTCCAATTAAGTCAAGTTTATAAAAAGACAAACATTCCCCTGCATTGTTAGCCACCCCAACTTTTCAATACTGCTCTAGTGCATGAGAACGAAATTGGCTAGAAACCAACTACAAACAAAGGTGAATCTGACCCGTCTATTTTCACTGTCAAGGCTGAGAGAAATACAAAAAGTAAACCAATTAAACTTTTAGTGAACAGCAAAGTAGAGTTTTAAAAGCAGTTTTAATATCCTAAGAGATCATGTTATTATAAGCTAGGAAAGGACATTTGTCAGAATGGTGATCTTGTGGTTAAGTCACTGGACTGGTACTCAAGAGATCTGTATTCCAGTCCCAGCTCTGCTGCAGACTTCCCATTTGACCTTAGGCAAGTCAATCTCGCTCAGCCTCAGCTCCCCGAATGTAAACCAGGGATGGCAATATTTCTCCCACCCTTTGCCTATCTTGTTTATTTGGACTGTAAGCACTTCAGGACAGGGACCATCTCTTCTTATAATACATTTGTACAGTGACATCAGTTGGGTTATCTAAGCATCACTGTCATTGCTGGTGGTATGAGGGGGGTGTTCGTCCACCAGAGGCGCTATGAAGAAGAGAAAGTTGATATGGACAGTTTAGCTCTCAATGAGTCAGTTTGGTACTGATCAAACATTCACTGCATTGCCCTCATGCTGTACATTAGAGATCAGTATCCTTCTCTGATTTCCTGTGTTCCTACCGTGTGTCAAAATTCCATTATAAGTGAACTCTCTTTCCCATAGCAAAAAATCAAACATTCTACATCAGAATATAATTCCAAATGGAAACATTTAATGCTTCAATATAAAGTTTACTCCCCAATTTTGTTTTATCCTATTCCTAACTCTATATTTAATTTGTTAATTTCTTTTGGGGGGCATAAATATTTCCGCTATTTTATTATAGACCTAGATTTACTGACAAAACTGGGATTGATTATCACTCTTTAGAAGACTTACAAAGAAGGAAATGTTCCCAAGTTTTGCTTCTCACAGTAGAGGAATTACAGAGGCAGCGAAAAGCTGTGTAACTCTTATTAACGCCACTGGGAAATTCCCATGAACAATTTTGAATTTTGAAAATGTAGTGCAGCACATGTAAGGAGGAGGAACGGGATAAATGTCAACGATTTTCAACCAATATAGGAAACAAATCTCCACCACAACTGGTACTATCTGACTCCTTTGTCGGCAATCTCTGAGAGTTGCCAAGGAATGCATAAACAGAGACTCTCTTAGGCCTTGATTCAGCAAATCATTTAAGCATGTGCTTCGATTCTTTGTTTAATCGAGGCTGTATCTATTTTGTCGACAGAGGACTTCATTTTTCAGCTGTCAATCTGGCACCTTTCACAAAGATGAAATTCTCTTTAAAAAACAAACAAGATACATAGTCACGCTAAAGTTACTTACCTTGCCCTGCTCAACACAAAGGAGTCTTTGACTGTCACCACTGGGCCCAGCTCAGGACACTCCGAATCATGGTACTGACCACAATCCTCACACCCTGTAAGTAAACAGCAAGGTAAATGCTGTCCTCGGGCACTGCTCTCAGTCAGACAGAAAATTCAAACACCAAACTAATGACATACAATAAAGTAGTAATTTGTATTGCCCCAAAGGATATACACTATTAAATCAAAGGTATCATTCAACACATACCTAGGACTACCAGAAGACACTTTAAAAATGTAAATATTTTCCTAAAGAAAATATTTGCCAAACAAAACTCCAGTAAATATTTTGTTTAAAGGCAGGAGGATTTAAAAAAAAACCAAAAAAACAACCACCACTGCACTAGTCTCTCTCGGCTAAAAAAAAATCACTATTCTGTTCACTGGAGCCAGGGGTTTAAAAAACAGAGTCAAAATCTGATGGGCTCTCAGAGACTGGGCGTGAAATCCTGACCCTACTGAAATCCATGGCAAAACTGCCACTGGATTTCCCCCTGGGTACCAAGCTCTGACCACAGTCGTACCTGTACAACCCTCTCTTGCATGTGTATGGCTGGGGGTGGTGGTGAATTTGGCACTATGGCAACAGCTCCTGTGGTCCCTTTCCAATACAATCTGGCAACTCTTTATTATAGGGCAAAACAATACAAGCTTTCAGTTCCCCTAATTTGACACTTATTTTAAAATACTGTAAGTTATCCAGGGCTAAAGGGATCCCAAGAAACAACCTTTAGCCCTGGATAATGATAAAATAAGAATCAATTTAGGACTAGTTGAAACATAGATTTCTATGTCATAAAGAGTTGTCAACATGTTACTGTGAAGCCAGTTGATTGGACAGGGACAAGGAGTCACCACAAGGGGATATTCCCCAGCTGCCAAATTCTGCTCCAAGTCAAACGTGGGGAACCTTGAGGACTTCAGTAAGGTTGCACAAGTATGTTATTGCATACATGTTTGTAAATTAACATGATACAGAATTTCATTCCAGTCTGTAACTAGTGAGAAAGAACACCTTGCTTTCACAATGGGAAACTAAACTCTCACCAGCAGTGTCCACGTTTGTGAAACTTACATAGCACTTCCTTAGAGGATTTGATGTAGCTGAAGCTTTCACTCAATGTTCAGCATTCAAATTAAGAGTGCCTGAAACTTGTGCAAAGATAGCACACAATGTACAGCCTGTGGCTCTCCACATTTGTTATTGTCCAGCACTATTTAGGAGTACAAGCAGCATATATCATTTTCTTTAATCTTCTGGTGGATGAACAATCATCAAAGTGGGAAACACTAGCGTTTTCTGACATGTCTCTGAAGTCTAAAGAATCTGTACAGGATGCCTCATACAGACCCTCCCCTGAGTTGGAGTGCTCATCATATGTGATACTTAAGTATCTTAAGTATACTTAAGCCCTTAAGAAGAAATACAAAGTCAGACACAAAGAGATAAACCATAGATTTCTCTAAGGGGAGTGTATGCGGTTGGGCTTTAGCAGTGAAGATGTCTTTTAAAAGTGAGTTTATGGCAGAAGAATATCTCTAATCAATAAATATTTTAACAGTACAAACCTTAATAATATTTTGCATTTATATAGTGCTTTTTATTCAAGGATCTCAGAGCACTTTGCAAACAACTAAGTCTCAGTAACATACGAGGTTAGGTATTGTATCCATTTTGCAACTGGGTAAACTGGCACAGTCACTGGGAGAGTTATGAACAGAACACATGAAGTATGCTTCCAATTCACAGCTCTAACCACTAGACTATATTCCTATTCCCTAATGATGGCTCAATCCTGCTCCCACTGAATCCAAAGACAGAATTCCCTGCTCCCACTAAAGTCCAAGTACGGGACTTTATGTGCATCTTTTCAGTCACATGTGCTTAGTTTGCTGCAGAAAGGAAAAAGTGTCACTGCTGTTGGCACTACAAAGTCATCATAATTCCTGAAGAGTACCGCATGTTATATTTGGCCTCAGGTTTACCAACACGACAGTCAACCCCATTTCTGGTGATGCTGCATGCAATAGAAAGAGACAGCCACAATTTTCAGGCCCCAGACTGAGCATGTAAGAGCTGACATTTTAGAAACAAGTTGTCTGGCTTATAAACTGAGGTAACTGGATATGAAACTCACTGATAGTCAGTAACTATGGAAGCCCACAATGTCAGGTCTAGAAATTCACTTTTCTGAAAGAGAAGTGGCCCTTAAATTCTGTGGAAAAATCTCACATAGGAGGAAAGAAACTTCATGAATTCAACATTCTTGTCCCATCTGTGGTTGGGGGAGGGGAGTTGTTTGACATACACCATCTGTGGAACTGGCAAGATAACTCTCCCCCCAAAACCCATAGAGGTGAGAGCCTTTTTCTCTGCTTCCTGGTCCTCTCCAGCTTCTACAGCTCTTCTGAGGAGGGGCAGGGGAAGAAGGCTCACTGTGGAGTTGAACAACCCAAGTAAGACTATATCAACTGAATCAGCATTACTGTGTGGGAGGGAACCCTAGCAAATTTTGGAAAGAGAGAAGATGTCCCAGTCAGTCCCGTCCTGACCTGTGGAGCCCCAACCCTGAAGTGCACCTACAGAGACTGTGAGGGGAAGGGACTATGGAACATACCATAAAGGCAGCACTCTCTGCTCTTGATCTCCCCAGGCCAGATAGATCTAGGTCCCGTCCACTTATGTAAGCGTAGCTCACTGGCGAGTGTGTGTTCCAGTTCCACCTCTGTGCCATATCCACAGAGGATGCAAGGCTGTCACAGCCCCAGCTAGAGAGTCTTGACTCTTTAGCCCAAGCTCTAGCAGCTAAAGCTTTTAGCTCTGGAGCTCCTCGGTTCCTTCCCCAGTGTGTCAGTCAAGACAAGATGGCAGCAGTCACCTAACCTAAAGGAAACAATTTAGCCATGGATAACCTTTAGGCTATGTCTACACTGCAGTTAGACACCCACAGTTGGCCCGTGCCAGCTGACTTGGGCTCACGGGGCTCAGGCTAAGGGGCTGTTTAGTTGTGGTGTAGATGTTCATGCTCCAGCTGAGCCCCAGTTCTGGGAACCTCCCATCTTGCAGGGTACTAAAGCCTGGATCCAATCCTCAGCCCGAACATCTGTACTGCAGTTAAAGAGCCCCTTAGCCTGAGCCAGCTGGCATGAGCCAGTCACAGGTGTCTAATTCCAATGTAGACATACCCGTTAGTCTCTTGGAGGCTAGCAATTAAAAATCTGAGCTACTAATTCATATCTAGCCATTTCTTGCATTTCCCAACAAAAAATTGAGAATTTGTATTCTTAACTTTGGTGCGATTCCCTCCACACTGCCATTAACTATTTGGGTTTCCCTTAAATAATCACCTTCAGGAAAACAATATAAGAGTAAGTTGGTTTGAGCTTTAAAATTAATGCTCTGTAAATACATGTCACATTATGGCGCCATCATTATTCTTCTAGTACTTACAAATAAACATGGTCTCATCGCTGCCATCTTCTGCCATTTCTGAAACCTGTCAAAATACAAAGGAGAAAACTGAGCATAATGTAAATGCTGCTTCCTGACTGTTCTAACGCGCAGATCTAATGAAAGAGTTACCTACTGAGTGATAATATTAACTGACCCCAATGCATGTGCAAAGAGACTACTGAACCCTAGCAAAGTATATCATACATAGAATGTAAAACACAAATTAAAGCGGTTAATGATCCACTAATGTCTATATTAAGGGTGATATCAGGTGCCTTGCAAGACCCCTCCTATGATAAATATCAGGCTTTTCCTAACCACACTGGTTCATGCCGTTTTTTTAATGAAAAAAACAGTAATACATTATTTCAATCCTTAATCCTTATCCAAGCATTTATGAATAAACAGTTCACACCAGCTCATGCAGTATCACACCTTTACAAGCAGGCACATAAACACAATGTAACTTTTTCTTTTATTGTCAAGTATTTTTTCCCTTCCAGATAACTGCTCCCTACAAACAGACATCCACTAAACAATGTGGGACTTTTATTCCATTTCACTATAAACTGACCTTCTCTCTGAGATTACTCTAAGTGCATTCCATTGTACCTTACAACAGCACCTGTTAGTAATGTCAGCTAAGGCAAGGTTCACAAAAAAGGGGGGCAGAAATCTTTTAAGTGTGCACCAACTATTCAGGAACTCATACCCTCTATCATCTACAGTACAGCACATGGTACATAACCTCACACAATGAGCTCAGATCCCACACAACTCTCAGCCATAAAGTGTCAAGTTGAGCATGAAGTAGAAGACTCATTTCTCAGTGCCTTTGCTTCACAAGCCTGAAATGAGGTCTGCCAGCTTTGGTGTGGTGCACAGTCACGTCACATCATTCCTCCCTCCACCTGCAAATACCATTCTTCTGAGCCAGAAGGATGTTGAAAATGACAAGAATCCGGAACGCCAATCCTATGTTCACTAAGAAGGTTGGAGAGAGCAAGCAGAATGGAGAAATGCTGCAATGTGAATCCCAATGCTCAAGTCATAACGCTGGGTTTTTTGGTCAGAGAGCTAAGGAGCTGGGATTCTAAAAACTGCAACCCCAGCTGTGGAAGACTGATTGTATTTATTTTTGGTATTACAGCACAACAAAGGAAAAACTCTATTTGAGAGAGGAGAGTTATTTCTTTGATAGGCACCAACCACGAGCTTGGGTTAAATTTTGGTGGCTGTAAATCATGTATGCCTTTGCACATCTGGTCCAGAGAGGTAGAGTGCTTTGATGGAGACGATGCAGTATTATTATTACTGGGAGCCCCAGTCATGGATCGGAATCCCATGGTGGTAGACGCAGTACCAACACAGAACAAAAGACAGTGCCTACCTCAGAGAGCTTACAATCTAAGTACTGGGAGTTCGGACTAGATTGTGCGTTTCCTATCTCTGCCACTGACTTGTGCGACTGTACTTACTTTATGCAAACAAGTCTCCCTGCACCAGTGAATGAGGCTAAAAACCCGTACCCTCACTTCTAAAGCACTTTGAGCGTTAACCAATGAAAAGCAATGGATAATTGCTTCACACTGATGTATAAATAACCTAAACTGCCAATGGCCGGTTGTTATAACTAGGCCCTATATTTTGTTAGTGATTATCTGGGGCTCACAGCAAAAAAATGGGCAAGCACAAGCAAGGTCAGGAAGATCATTTCTCTCCCAACTCCGAGAGGTCATCCTGGTCCTCTAGTGACATATCCAGAGGCACAAGAAAGAGAAGCAGAACCCCCAAACAAGGGACAGAGCAGCAGTGGGAGATGAGGAGGCATAATGATCAGCAGAAGAACTAAGCAAGGAGAGAAAGAGGCTGGATGCATTTGAGAGAGGATAAATGCAGAAGAATGAGAGATTAAAACTGCAAACAGAGGGAGGAGGGAGAAAGACAAAAGACACACCCAGCAGATGGTGATAAACAGCAAAACTAGTCTGATCTGAGAATCGAAAGGTCTTCACACTGCCATAGGAAACGCTCACCAAAGATACATCTAGCACAGCAGTCACTGTACAGCCAGGATCACTGTAGAGGCAGAGACCCCCCATGACAATGGAAACACTGTCCCTTATTGTACAATCCATATTTCTTAAAAATTCATGCTTCATGCACCTTGCCTGACCAGCAAATAGAAATATCCAAGAACCACCTTAGAGTCACCAGCACCTGCTTCTGAATAGAGCAATAGTCATTCTGGGTGATAGCTCCTAAAATGCACATGGAACTTGCATGCTTATCCTATCAATAGCCCTACCATGTAAGTGAGGTCAACTCATGTTCAACTCTTTCTGTTGAGTCTCGGGGATATTTTTAAGACTTCCTTGCAATTCACACTCCTAGCAGAATAACCTAAGCTGCAGACTTGCCAGTACCACATATATGTACCAAAAAGCAATATTTGATATTTCCGCTACAGCGCTCAATATCTGATATTTTCTCAGCTGCACTGATGATCACTGAAACACAGTGGGTCAGCTCTGCACAGAGATACTAAACATGTTCTTCCTCCTTCTGAAATCAAGAAGCTACTTCTGATCAATTAGGCACAACATTGTTTTATTACCAAGTGGATCTGAGCCAGCACTCCACGGGGCAAGTTCCATAGCAAGAAAGAGGACAAGGTGAGTCGCTATTGTCCAGCCACTCGGACTCCTCCTGGATCTATCCTCCAGGCAACATCCCACTAGGACAATAATCTGGATATCCACAGACTCCTTATGGATTCCACCAGACAACACTTCCAATCACTGTCACCCATTCAAGCTTTAATGAAATGTGCTTCTAGTGCAGTGGTTCTCAACCCCTGGCCCAATCAGCACACAGCTGCAGCCCATGTGACATCCTCAGGGCCACACAGATAGTATATATATTGCGTGGATGCAGCCCACATAACACACAGAGAGCTGCATATGTAGCCCACAATGGTAAACAGATTGAGAACCACTGTTCTAGTGTAAAAGAGCCCATACAGCTTCTCCATAGTGTGTTCAGTGCTGCCAATGGCTGTGACACTTGTGGAAGTCTAGGTTATACATAGTCTGTGCCCTTGCAATGGTTTCCATATGTCGTGTGGATGGGTCCTAAAGAAATCCCTGTAGAATTGGACTGAGACTCATTGGTGTGGCACACTGCCTGTGTCAGACCTGTTGTGTAAGCAGCTCTGGCTCCAGGACTATCAGAATGGCATTTTTCACAAACAGCTTCTCTGTTGTGGAAGAACCAAACATGCTATTTGCTTTGGGAAAGTGCGAGTGATTTAACAGAGAAAGGGGAGAACACAGTAACATCATAATGCTACCCTTTAAGGAGATGAGGATAGAAAACAAGGGGTCACCCAAATACACTTCATTAATTATTTGATAAGATAAGGCACTAACTCTCAGTAAATGTTTTACATCAACTTAATGTTCACCTTTCTAAACAAGTGTTTTTGTTTCCTACGCAGCACAATGATTTCTCATGCATCAGAGGTCTTTTCAGCAAGTTTAGCACAATGACCTACTGTAGTATGTTGAGCAGACAGAGCAGATAATGCAATATCTATAAGGCTTCTGATTTTAGGGTTTCACCAACAAACACCAATGAACACTTGTATCTAAGGCAGTGGTGGGCAACCTGTGGCCCACGGGCTGCATGCAGCCCATCAGGGTAATCTGATTGCAGGCCGTGAGACATTTTGCTGACGTTGACCATCCGCAGGCCCGGCCCCCCGCAGCTCCCAGTGGCCACGGTTCGCCATTCCCAGCCACTGTGAGCTGCCAGGGGCCGTGCCTGCGGACAGTCAACATCAGCAAAGTGTCTCGCAGCCTGCAATCAGATTACCCTGATAGGCCGCATGCGGCCTGTGGGACGCAGGTTGCCCACCACTGGTATAGACCCTGCTGGGGTGCACTAAAGGTTCCCTAGTGCACTTTAACATAGTGTTTTTGAAACAGTACTACATATATGTACAAAGAGAAAGCCCCTCCCAAAAACAATTTTGGACATCTACATGGAACTCAAAACTTGCTAAAAATAATCCCTGAAAAATTAAATTAAAAAATCCTGAAAACCAGAAGCCGTAATTATGTATTAAGTAGACACAAAACTGCTGTGTAAATATATCCATTGGGACTGAGCTAATGAAATTTGCTAAAGGAAACACCTCAGGTGCAGAGAGAGATCTCAAAGTACATTAATATATGCACTCTCATGATACAGATTTCTGTCTAGTCTCTACATCTTTGGTTTTCCCAAATTCAAAGAAGGAAGCGTAACCCTACAACTGGATTTATTGATTCTTCTTTGCATTCACATAGAACTTTTCAGGCAAGGACCTCAAAGGTCTTTGCACACCTGAAGTAAGTTTTCATAATACCCTTTTGAAATATGTGTTATTATGCCCCTTTAATACATGGGTAAATAAGGCCCGAAGAGGTAGAAAAACTTGTGCAAAGTCACACTGTGTGGCACAGCTGAAGATAGAACCCAGTAGTTGTTACTCCCAGTTTCTGCTCTAACCCTGAGACCATATTCTCATTTCCTCCCTAAGATACTAACATTCGTACAAGCAGAGAAATCTATTAAGTTACTCATTCGACTGCACATATTTATCGGCTTGTAGAGATAATAATGAACTTCTGCGAAGCCCAGACATTTTTGTATGACACTGACAGGAATAGTTCAGGGGTGACTAAGCAAATGAACAGCAATGGAGTTCTCCATGCATGAGGAGTTCTGCAAATAACGTTTCAGCTAAGCAGACAATGTCCATTAGATCACAGGTGCAGAGTGTACTCTCGGCAATGGGGGTACGGCAGGACAGTATACCCTTTAAGTAGAAAGAGTGAGGAACTCACATCAGCTTGATAAGTGACTTTTGACTTACAGACCTGCGCGGAGGTGAGTTGGGGCGGGAAGGCCGTAGGAAGTGGAGGTGAGCTGGGGGGGGGGGGGGTGCAGAGGAACTGCTCCCTGCCCCAGCCCACCTCCGCTTCGCCTCCTCCCCTGAGGCGCCGCTGCTCTGCTTCTCCCCCCTCCCTCCCAGGCTTGCTGCGAGAATCAGCTGTTTGGCGGCGTGGCAAGCCTGGGAGGGAGGGGGGAGAAGCAGAGCAGCGGCGCCTCGGGTGAGGAGGCGGAGTGGAGGTGAGCTGGATGGGGGGGGGGGGGGCGGCTATTTTTTCCCCTTAGGTGCAGTTGGCGCCTATGCCTGCCCCCTTCCCTGAGCCTGCAGTGCCCTTGCTCTTCCCCCCCACCAAAGCCTCCTGCACGCCATGAAACAGCTGATCAGGAGGGAGGGGAAAGGCACAGATCAGTGGGTCTGCCAGTGGGTGGGAGGTGCTGGGGGGGGGGCGCAACATATTACTGTGTCTCTTTGGCAACGTACATTGGTAAATTCTGGCTCCTTCTCAGGCTCAGGTTGGCCCCCCTGGCTAACTCCTTTCAGGTCTAGGTAATGTGTACTGCAAAAACAGAAGAGCAAATCCCTTAAAATTGGAAGTCAAAACATCTCACCTCTTTACAGAGCTCATAAAGGGTTTGTGTATCCAGACACAGAAGTAATAACAACCCTCTCTGGATATATACAATAAATCCTGCCTCTCCGTGGACGTGCAAAGTGTTTTCACCTTGTATTTGAATATGCTGCTTAAATAATCCGCTTGCGCATTTACGGATCGGACAGGCTCACAAAATGAGTCTGTTTGTTCATCAACACCTGACCGTTACGGCGATTTCACCCCTGCGATAACAGATACAATCGCTCTCCGGTCTCAGCAGCGAGTCTGTGTCGGGCTCTCCGGAGGGGGGGGTGGGGGTGGCTACATTTTAAACCGGATTTACTAGCGTTTAGCTCCTGCCCGGATTTACAGCGGCTGCAGCCCTGGGAAGGGGTTGGGAACCAAGCAGGATGGGGGTGGGGGGGGGTCTGGGTGCAACGGGGGGCGGGTCATTTACACCCCGCGCTCCGGGGAAATGGGGGGGGGGGGCTGCACACGAGCCATCAGAGCGCGACGTGGGGCCTGCAGGCTCCCGCGCCCCCGGCACCTGCCGAGCCCCAGCCGGGCTCCGCGCGGCCCCGTTCGGGGCTGACCCGGCCGCTCCCGGCTCCGGGCTGCAGCTCCGAGGCGGGCGGGCGGGCGGGCGGCTGGGCCAGAATCCGGGAGCGGCTCCGCCGGGTTTTGCCTCGGACCCGCCCGGCCCCCCCGGGGGCGGCG
Organism: Macrochelys suwanniensis; assembly: GCA_033296515.1. Taxonomy (NCBI): domain Eukaryota; kingdom Metazoa; phylum Chordata; order Testudines; family Chelydridae; genus Macrochelys; species Macrochelys suwanniensis. Next base: position 154,654,110 of record CM065775.1, on the reverse strand, counting down.
GCCGCTGTAACAAAGAACAGGCGGCCTGGAGATGGAGGCGGCGGCTGCGGCGCAGCCGGACCGGGGCCCCGCGCGCCAGGGGCAGCCCCAGGGGGGCGGGGGCGGCGCGGCGCGCGACGGGGGGGCAGCGGGTGGCGCGGGGGTTCGCCGGCCAGGGGCAGGCAGCGCCGCGCGCCGCCCTGGAATGCGGGGATTTGCGTTACCTGCTTTTGGAATGTTCCGACCCGGATCGAATCCGGACTCCAGGTTCCGATCCGCTCCGGAAACCACGCGCCACCGGAAGCCGCCCCGGCCGCCCGCCAGCAAAGCACCATGGGAGTCGTAGTTCGCGGAGGGAACCGCCTACTCTCCCGCTGCGCCGCGCGGGGTTGTGGGGGCGGGGCTGTTTTCCGAGAGCGCTGTTGCAATCGCGCCCCCGCAGCTGGCAGGGCCGCTTGTGCAGGGCGCTGTACGCACGGGCGGGGCCGCCTGGCAGAGCTCAGCCACCGCCCCTGCAAGCTCGCCTGCAGCACAGGGGGGGTGTCGCCCGCCCCCAGTTTAAAGGACCTTCCCTTAGTTCATTGCTTGCTGTGTAGCTTGCTGGGCAGCTCTCCTGGCCCTGGTGCAACAACTCGCCTGAGTCTTGTCCCCGCGGCCGTGCTCGCTGTGCACCTGGGGACCCCGTGCAGGCCCCTCCGCCCCCCGCTCGCTGCAGGCTGCCGCAGACCGGCCCAGCTCTGCCCCTAGCACTTACAGGCCCCTGCTTCATCGCTCAGAGCTGGGGAAATGATGCAGTTAGGTCGACCTAGTCCCCACTGTAGGCACAGCTTGGGCCACAGAAGAATTCTTCCCTTGGCCTCGTTCCTGCCTCAGGGGTAGATTAGAGTGCCCACCTGTGGTGTATGAAAAATAAGGGATGACACTGCTTTAAAGGACACGTCAGGGAAACCCCGTTGCCCTTAGAATGTCATATATGCTTCTCTCCAGTGTACAGTTCCAGTACCCTCATGTATACAATGCAATTAGCTTCTATTTAATATTTAAAATGGTACTGATCGGTTTTAATACACCTTACACTACAGGACATGCTGGATTTACTACAGTAACAGAAAAACCTTTCCCCTTTCTGTAGCAAGGGTGGGGACTACGCTCTACTGTCGCACTTGTAGTGTAGACATACCTCTATGTTTTAACTGGAGTACTCTGGATTTATACACTGGCACCATACAATTAAACCCACAGATGCTAACACAACCATGAGATCTTCTGCATTAACTACCTGAAAGGGAGTTCTAAAGAGGATGGATCTAGAGACTGTTCTCAGTGGTAGAAGATGACAGAACAAGGAGTAATGGTCTCAAGTTGCAGAGGGGGAGGTTTAGGTTGGATATTAGGAAAAACTTTTTCACTAGTAGGGTGGTGAAGCACTGGAATGGGTTACCTAGGGAGGTGGTGGAATCTCCTTCCTTAGAGGTTTTTAAGGTCAGGCTTGACAAAGCCCTGGCTGGGATGATCTAGTTGGGGTTGGTCCTGCTTTGAGCAGGGGGTTGGACTAGATGACCTCCTGAGGTCCCTTCCAACCCTGAGATTCTATGATTCTATGATTACTAACCAGGCTGGAGCCTTCCCACAGTGCATGGTTAGTGTAAACAATGGGGCAATTACTCACACTCTCACATGTCCCAGCCGCCATGCCACGTGTTACAAAGCACATTCACAAAGAGGTAGGATGGCTACTGTAATATGACTGTTGAAACAGATTACACAGAATTAATAAATGAAGCCATTAAATGTTTTCCACAATGTTATTACAGGTGAGGCTGGAAGCACTGGCCAGGCTTAAAGTTGCCTGACTTTTCCCATTACAAGACCCTGTTTCAGAAGTTTGAGTTTTGCCCAACTCAACATACTGCACAGGGATGACATACCACCAAGCAACAATAACTCCGCATTTTATGGGGCCATTAAATAGATTTATAGTTCAGCATGGCCAAACCCATAGAAAAAAAAATCAGTTTAGGCAGAAAGTCACCACAGAAAGAAAAGAGAGAGAGAGAGAGAGAGAGAGTGTGTGAGAGTGTGTGAAAAGGCATAATAGAAAAATCATTGCAACCAACCCCTCCTTGGCCTCATACCCCCACACAAATCAAAACACTATCCTTTTCAGAAACAAGCTCTCTTTACATACCTTTTGAAAGAGAGGGAAGAGGATAGTGAAAAATTATAGTGCTAAAATGTGTGTTCAAGCTATTGGCTAGGTCTGCGTTACAGCGGTAAGTTGACCTAAGCTTAGGGTGACCAGATGTCCCGATTTTATAGGGACAGTCCCGATTTTTGGGTCTTTTACTTATATAGGCTCCTATTACCCCCATCCCCCTGTCCCGATTTTTCATCTTTGCTGTCTGGTCACCCTACCTATGCTACACAACTCCAGCTATGTGAATTACGTAGCTGGAATCAATGTAGCTTAGGTTGAGTTACCGCTGGATCTACACCGCAGGGAGTTGATGGGAGAAACTCTCCCGTCGACTTACCTTACTCTTCTCGTAGGTGGTAGAGTACAAGGGTCAACTGGAGAGCGATCTGCCGTTGATTTGGTGGGTCTTCACTAGACCCGCTAAATCGACCACTGGTGGATCGATCTCAGGGCATTGATCCCAGCTGTAGTGTAGACCTGTCCTAAGAGGCTGGCAGGATTATCCAGAAGTAGAGCTAGTCAACATTTTTAAAACAAAACTTTTTGTCACCAAACAACACAGATTTGGGTTGATTCCTAAAATGTTGTTAACAGGTCAAATTTGCCCAAGTGCTTTGATTGAAAAAAAAAAATTCTGAAAAATTCAAAATTGTTTTAAAGGAAAGTTGAACCAAAACATTTTTTTTCATTTGAAATTACTTTGTTTCAAAATTTACTTTATTATTTTAAAAAATAGGTTAAAAAGTAAAAAATGAAATGGTTCATTTGAGGTCAACCCAGAACTTTTTCATTTTGGCCAGTGAACTAAAAACAAAAACAAAATAAAAAACAGTTGTTCTCACAGTTCTACCTAGAAGCAATAATTTAGGCTCCAATTCTACAATGAGCTCCGTTCAGATGGCCCCCAGCACCCACACAGAGCTCATTCGAGCATTGGGGTCTTGAGTATCCTTAGTGTTCTGGGTTTTCAGTTTTTAACTGATTTTCATCGATAAATTGCCAATTTTTTTAATTAAGGGAGTTTGGTTTTTTATTGATTTACACCTGGTTAATATATTTTTCAGGTACTTATTTTTGTTAAACACTGACACTTTATGCGATTATGTCCTGCAGAGCTGAGACTGAAGCAGTTCTGCAGTGTAAAATGCAGAACACACACCCGGTGGAGGTCGAAAATCAAATGTTAATATTGCACTATGATTGACTCACAAGGAGATGCTGCTCGCCTATTTCTTTTCTACAGAAGTAATAAAAGACATGAAATCATGCATCATTGGATTTGCGAACAAGTTGAAGGCTCTGTTTTACACAAGGGAGATGAGTGAAGAGCCGACTGCCAATTACCTACCCCTTTGTGCCACATCAGTGGATGAGCTTGTACGTCACTGCCTGTCATGTAAATAACGCGTGGACTGTCTCCTAGATCATCCTGAGTTTGTTGGTTCTAAAGCAGAAACTCTGAAGTGACTGGAAAATAACCAAAATGACCACCAGATTCTGCACACCAAGGTAATGTTCATTGTTGAAAACTTGGTATCACTGTGTGATACACAGAAAACACTCCGACTACTGCCAACATGTTTGCCAATATAGACATTACTGGATCCTAATGACCAAAATTTCAGCTGAATTGAGTACAAACGCTGCAGGAGACAAATATAGCGAGAAAACTCAGCTGTTTCTAGAAATCCTTCTGACCCCAGAACATGAGAAAACCCAAAAAGCGTTCAAAACCTTCAACACAATGCTCAGCGAGAAATGGGAGATGACCTTGCCCTGTAATCTGAACCCTGAAGTGTTTGGTGCTGAAGACTCTTTTTGGAATGTCATCCAGGTGTTGCATCCCTTCCTCAAGGTGAATTTTGCAGCTAACTATGCTCTTTATGCCAGAGTGTTTCAGCCATTTGTCACTAAAAATGGAATTTCAAATCTGAAAAGGGGAATTTACTACTTACCTCAGGGATGGATTAACCTTTTGTGGGCCCGATGCCAAACATATTTGTGGGCCACCATGCGGGCAATGGAGCATAGCGTGGGGAGGTTGGTTCCCGGAGCGAGGGGCTGGCTATGCGCATGGCATGGGAAGTCCCGCTCCACCCAACCCAGTATGAGGGCACTATTTACATAGTGGCGGGGAGGGATAGCTCAGTGGTTTGAGCATTGACCTGCTAAAATCCAGGGTTGTGAGTTCAATCCTTGAGGGGGCCATTTAGGGATCTGGGGCAAAAATTAGGGATTGGTCCTGCTTTGAGCAGGAGGTTGGACTGGATGACCTCCTAAGGTCCCTTCCAACCCTGATATTCTATGATACCGGCAGTTGCCAGACACACAATGGCCCACCCGGCCCTGTGCTGCCAGCATGCCCCTCCCCCTCGGGGGTGGGTCCATGCCACACCACAGAGCCCCCCCCATTTCCTATGGCCAGAGCCCCCCTGGACCCACTATGGCCAGTGCACCCCCAGACCCAGCCACATATGCACTGTGCCCTGCACACCACAGCCCCACAACTGCCCAGCACCCCACACAGAACCCCCACTCCCTAGTGCCCCAACACACACAGATCTTTCCCACCCCCTCACAGCCCAGCACCCCCAGAGACCCAATGCCCTGCCTTCCAGCCGCACTCACCGGCCCTGCTGGGAGGCGACGGTGTCTGCCAGGCTGAGCCGCCAGCGCAGCCAGGGCTGGTCCTGGGAATCGCTCTGGCCCCTCAGGAGTGGCGCAATCAGCCAGGCCAGGGCCTGCCCCAGCCGGGCTCCCTCAGGACCCATTTGCCTGGAGGGGCCCAGCCAAGCCCCCTACGCTGTCCCCTTCCCCCACAACTGGCCAAGACTGGCCAGGCTTCTGCACAAGTCCCAGGTGGCTCAGCTCTGGGAGACAGGCAGGGCCCCATAGATGATGGGAAGAAGAGACTGCCTGGAGCCAGAGATGCACTGGGGTCCAGCCAGGAGGCCAAGAGGAGCCGGCAGGTGGGGCCAGGGGGCGGAGAGGAGCCCTTGGCTGACTGGCGGGCAGGCCGAGAGGAGCAAGTGGTGGGCAGGGGAGGGGGAGCCAGCGGGCCGGTGGGGGCTTAGGGCGCAGTGCAAGCGAAGCAGGCCAGGGCCTCTTCTGAGCATGGGCCTGGCTCCATGGCACTATTGTAAACCCGGTACTGACTTACCTGAACATGCCTAACCCTGATGTGAAATTGGATGTGCTGGCTTTTTGGAACAGTCATCAAGACACACTTCCCAACTTCAGCAAAGTGACATGGTGAGCTCTGAGTGTACCCCCTGGATGTCTTGACGCAGGCTGCTTATTTTCAAAGTTGGACTACCTCCAACTTTGAAAATAAGACAGCAAAAGGCTCAACAGGAGTGAGGATACTTTGAAGAAAATTATGTGAGCGTAAGCAAATCAAGATTTCTGGAAAAACTATTAGCTCCAAGTGAGACAAAAATATCTTTGTACATAAAAATATTTCAATTATACTGTAGTAAAATGTGTACATTATGAACATCCCCCCCATTTTTCTATTTTTTAAAACCCCAATTTCATCCCAGTTTTAATGTTTGGAAAATGAAAATCGAAGAATTCTAGGATTTAAACAATTTTTTTTAAATACACATAAAAACTAAAAACATGGAACGCTAAGTATCCTTTAGGCAAACAGCTCCATTCAGTTAATCTAAACACCATTGCATCTTGACATCCAATACTGCTATACTACTACATATACATAATCCTGCCTCAGTGCAGGGGGCTGGACTACATTACCTGTCAAGGTGCCACACAGCCCTACTTTTGCAGGATTCTACACAAGATGACCTCTGGACATTCTGTTCTGCTAAAGGACCTTTTCTGACAAAAAAGGGTGATAGTTGATTTTGGGATATAACAAATTGTCCATTAAGAGCTGGGCATGTTCATAAACCTGGACAAACTATGCAAACATCAAAGCTTAGGCTCAAATTATTCATTAGTCCCTCAATCCCCTCCAATAGGTTGCATCCCAACACAGCTTTAGTATGCTTCCTAATAGAGCAGCAAGGCTCGATGGGCTCAGGCACAATAAGAACTGAGCAACACAGGGTCAGGCACAGCTAGGAGGAGCTTGCTGCTAAAAGAAAACAGGTAAAGAGGCCCTGTAAACATGGAGTCTTGTTATTAATGCAGATGAGCAGACAATCTGGAATACCTCGAAGACCTGGGCACATATGACAGGATACTACACAGAGACAATTGGTGTTTATTGTTTTATGTACAGCAGTAATTTCTTTTTAAAAAAGAAGACATCCTCTTTTCATGCTTATTAGTGATAGTCTAATAAATCTGTACAGCACAGTCTCTTAATTGCACCAAGTTATTTTAGTGTACAAATTTAAAAAAAGTTATCACAGCTGAGTGCTAAGAGTAAATGTTTCACCCTGTTTGGAAAATGCGAGCATATTACACCCTTGGTAAAACAGCTACACTTGTTATATAGGGTTGTTAAAATAACAAGATTGGCAAGATAACCAGTTCCATATATGCTGGCTACTTTTGCAGCATGCTAGTAGCTTGCACAACAGCAGTACAGCTGTCCTGAGTAATACATCACTCATCCTTAATTGAATGGTGGGAAGACTAACTGAATGTATTCAGAGTTTACTTATCATTAAGGCCCTGGTTCAGCAAGGTACCTAAACACATGCCTTACTTTAAGTACACGAATCATCCCACTGAAGTCAATGTGGCTGTCAAGGAGTAAATGTGAGGCCATTGGTTGCTAAAAGCAGTTTAATTAACAACTCTGCTCTTTATATCATAGCTTTTCCAGTAGGGCAGCTACATGTAAATATGGACTGGACTAATAGGCTCTGTTCCCTTCGAGTAATCATTTAATCCCATGCTATGGTGTACTTGGGTTTTTTATGGTACCCTACTCGCATGTATCTTAACTTTCGGCTTTATATTCAATGAGATGCAATCAATTAAAAAAAAAAAAGTCACATTTATGTGACTCCTCTTCTACACCCCCAAACCCCATAGTACTATTGCTCTAACACCTAAGGGATCACTAGAACTGAAGGGGACTATCTGGAGTGAGGGTGGGGAGGTGAAGTGCTGTGAAATGCACAAAGTATAGTTAGTTTCACTGTTTCCTTCTGCAATTTCTACATAACTATAAAGAGAAAACACATGGGGGGAAAAAAAACCAACAAATAAACAAACCCCTGTATACTTTCTTTGGATTACAGATAAATAAGAATTAATAAAACACCACAAAAAGATTTCATGAATTATTTCCACAATACAGCTTTGAAATAATTTGATTATGAGGAAAAAACTATATATAACATAACGCAAGGGTTTTGGTGCGTGATGTGATATTCCTTCTCAAATGCCGAACTACTAAAATCATTAAGGTGCATGTGTCTGTATATTACAACCTCTGCCCTTCCCCAAAGTTAGGGAACCATGCTGGATCTGATCTTGCAAGGTGTTGTGCTGCCCCAATGCCCATTGGTATTCTTCACGGATCTTTGCAGGAGGCATTCAACACCTGAGAGGATTGGACCCAGTGTTAATGTTATGTGCCCAATCTTGTTGAACTCTGTGGCAAAACTCATGTTCACTTAAATGGGAGCAGGCTGTAGGTGAACTACTGGTATGTGCCCATCTATTCCCATAGGATTGAACGTTGCTAGCTTTTGCAATTTTAACGGTGATCTTTCCAATATGAGATTTTATTTAAAGCCCCAGTGCCTGGAAACAAAAATGATTACATGAGAATCTCAGCTTTCATTTAAAAATAAGAGTAAGTTCCTAGCCCTCATGGTTGCAGAGGAAAGCTTGAAAAACATGACTGAGTTCACCCTAAAGGCTGAGAAACCAGAAGGCATAAAACCCCCTCACATATATTTTTAATCTCATAATTTTGGGGGGTCTGGATCGTGATTTGGAACATTTGAATACTGAGGATTTGAACCGTCAGTTGGGCTCACAACTAGTGACTATGGCGAACAAGTTCTCAATGCTCTCAATGCTATCTACAGTGATTGCTAGAAGAGGGGAAAAATGATCTAGCCACATGTGGCAAATCTTAAATCACTGTCCATTTGAACAGGGCCTAATCCTGCATTTCCTAGGTTCTTTTATACTATGGTGATAGCTATGCATCTTAGGAAAACTTTAGTTTAGAAAGGCCACGACATTCAGGGTTTAATTTTGTTTTTCCTCCTTTCAGCAAACAGCATCCCTGAGGGCACGTTTACACTTAAAACGCTGCATTGATGCAGCACTGAGTTGTGCCACTGTGGTGCTTTAAATGTAGACACTCTAAACTGACAGGAGAGAGCTCTCCCATCGGCATAATTTAATCTGCCTCCCATGGGGGGGGAGCGGAGAAGGTAGGTTGGTATAACTGTGGGTATGTCTACACTACCCACCGGATCGGCGGGTAGTGATCGATCTATCGGGGTCGATTTAACACGTCTAGTCTAGACACGCTAAATCGATCCCCAAGCGCTATCCCGTTGACTCCTGTACTCCACTGCTGCAAGAGGCGGAGTCGACGGGAGAGCGGCAGCAGTCGACTCACCGCCGTGAAGACGCCGCAGTAAGTCGATCTAAGTACGTCGACTTCAGCCACACTATTCTCATAGCTGAAGTTGCGTATCTTAGATCGATCCCCCCCACAGTGTAGACCAAGGCTATGTTGCTCAAGGGCGTGGATTTTTAAACACTTCTGAGCAATGTAGTTATACCAATATGGCTGTAGTGTAGACCAGATACAAAACTTTAAAAAGGGCAGGGCTCTCTCTTTTACCTACCATTACGCGCAAACAACACCTAATGAAGTCAAGGGGAATTGTGTGCGCACCAAAGGAGTGCAGCGTCAGCCTTTTAGTGCTGATGGCATAAGCTGTTGTAAAGTAGATATGGAATCCTAACCTTGGCTTTTTGCAAGTTTGTAAAAAGGAGAAACAGTCTCAAATATGTTAAAGTAGGACTTTAACCCAATCCCAAAGCCATCATGATGTCAGATAAAAAAAACAACCAACCCACAACAAAAAAACCCCACAAAAGCTGTAGAGTGCATAGTTATATTACAAAAAAACGGCAACAAACTTAATTTTTTTTTAAAATAGTGTTTAAAAATGTCTTCAAGTATTTATAACAACGAATACAGCAAGACTGTTGACAGTAGATATTTTTTGTAAAATAGTATGCATGACAGTACTGCCACAGTGCTATTACTAGGCCAAATAAAATGTATTTGGAACTAATGGCTCAGTTAAAAGCATTTGGTGGTTCACTTCTTTGGATATTTTATTTTTTGCTAAAGATTTCCCCCCCGCCCCTAGTTTTATACCCTTCAGTACATCTTTGCTAAGGAATTTCGAGCTTACCAAAAGTACTGAAAGCTCTTAGTTCAATTATTCAACAGTTTCCATTTTTGGAAAATGTGCCTTTAAGGCTAAGGCCCAATACTGCCATCCTTACTCAGTCAAATGTCTTACTGAAGTCTTTGGGCCAAATTCACTAGTGACAGAAACAGGCACAACTCTGTTCACTTCAATAGAATTGCATCAGTGTAGATCATTGGTGCAACAGGAATGTTTGCCTGGGTAAAGACAGCAGGATTGGGTGCTATATTCTCAACAGGGAATGCATATATGGCAAAGGAATGTGTAAACAGGCATATATATGAAAAATATGTAATCTGTAAAATGCACATAGATACTGAAGTTTTATTCCCCTCTTCTTAGACAGTTTAACTGAGAACTACCGTTTTTCTTTTATCAGATTTTAAAGAAAGGGGCTAACTACAATATATTTTAACACACACAAAAACCCCAAACCAACCAAAAAAACCCCAACCCTTACTATATGACAAAACCTGTAAACTTGTAACTGAAGGAGGGGAAAGAGAAACTTTTCAAAAATTCTGTTTTCCAGGTTACTGGTAACTGGCAAATCAGACCATGAACTAATACAAATCTAAGTAGGATTAAATGTGATCTACACAACAGTTATTGCTCCTAACTTTGCTTTTGATATGATTGCTAGTATACTTGTCTACGAAGTACTGTAAATAAGAGAGTAGAGTCCCCAAGATTAAAACTGTTGCATTAGTACTTATAGCTTCTCATATAGTGGGGAAATAAAAGTAACAGTAAGACCTTTTAAATACTTGGTTTGCAAGTGGGAACAAAATAAACCCAGAAAAAAAAGGGTTTTTAACATAATATATGCACATAATTAAATATTCTAGGATACATCTTTGCATAATCATCAATTATGGCTAATATCAAAGGTAAAGGTCTACCTACACTGATTTAGCAGTTATTACAGCAGTTTGTCTTAATCAGCATTTACATTTCCTTTTCCAGAAACAAACTGGTTTCCAAATTATAACAGGAACCAGATCAGGGTCTCTCAGCTTCCACTTTCAGCCTGTCTAGAAACCCAAGTTGAGATCTGCATTGCTACTATAGTTTCATATTATAGAAGCACAAACCAGTGATCCGTTACCTCTTTACAGTGGTCCAGTCCTCTACCTAGAAACCAAGAAGTCATGTTGGCTAGAAGTTAAATGTAAACTAGATTTAATATTCTAAACTTTAAAAAGTTGAGCATCCCCAGCCACACCACTTCTACAATCCGACCCACCTTCTCTATCCCCTCCCCAAAATAAAAATCTTATCACTAGGAGTGGTAGATTCAAACCTGCAAATCAGGATTGAATGCAGAGTGACAACTTGGATTGGGGTGAGGGGGAAACATGCTGTCATCATACAATCAACCCTATTTATGCTTAGGGGTAGGCTGGTGAGGACGGGATCCTTCTTGCTTAAAGGCTTTACAAAAAATAAAGTGTTTTGGAAAAATAAAAGCCAAGCTTTGTCTGCTTATTCCAGAACCACTGCATTTGTGAATATCATTTTATGCATGTCACAATCTGTGTTTACATCTTCTAGTATTGTTTTGTAAACAGCTGATCAATTGATGTGCAAGTATCATTTAGAGAGCATTAGGTTTTATACACATGGCTCCATGGAAGTGCCATTCAGCTTGTTCTTGCTTTTGTTCTTAGAAAGAATTTTCTTGTGAAGGATGCGTGTTAGCGTTGCTCCCTTCCTTCGGGTCTCATCAGATGCTGGCTGCTGCAAGTAAACAAGGTCATTGTGTGACTGGCTCATTCCTGGATCCTTCTGATGATGCCGCCGACGGAAAAAAAGCTTTGCACTTTTTTTCAAAATTCCACCTGTAGAGGTGAACGAGATGGAAAATTTAGCTATAAATACTCTTTCCCTGATGGATCACCATTTTGTTTTTACCATTCTATTGAAAAAATCATTTTTAGTGTGCTTCCACTTTTAAGTTATGCCTTCTGAAATACTTAGAATGAAAGACAAGCTAGGAAACCACAAATGTTCTGTACTAGAGCAAGAATATTATGAAAGTTCTCTAGGTTAGATAACATCAATGCTCTATCAAAGTTCTGTTTTGTAGCTAGTCACAAGAAGTTAAGTTTGGCTGTACACAATCTGTGCTGTCAACTAGATGCTCACATGACAGAATGCATCTACAGTGTATGCTACTGTATTTCCAGCAACATGCACAGATATCCTCTCTCTGCCCCAAAATGGAACAACCTTGGGAAAGCCTAGCCTATATTTTCTTTTACTTCCCCTCAACTCCATGGAGATAGCACTTTTCATTCTAACCTAATCACTCAGATTTATGAAGACCTACAGCAATTATAGATCTCTATCTATGCACAGACACTTACAGGTAATAGAAGAGTCAAGGAAGAAAATATTATCTGCAACAAAAGCAATGTAGGCATTCACTGTTATTGTTAAGAGGAGCACTGAAGAGAACGTCAGTTGTCCTTCAGTCCTCGAAAAAAAGAGCGTGGTTGAAAAGGACAGAGATGCTATTACAGAACAAGGTACAGATGAGAATTGTTAATATTGGAGATCCTTTGAATTCTCCAACTTTTCAGGGCCAATCCTCGAGTACTGTAGACTTCTCTTCCCTTACATTTGCTTAGTTTCAGTTGCTCTCTTAAAGCCCACGATACATGTATAGCATTCATTGTGGGCTGCAACAACATTCCAGGATCTTCGAGTTCCCACATCTCATTCAGGTTGATTTAATCCTTCCAATACACTAGGAAGTACAACGTGTGGTATGGGACAAGAGATATGCAATGAATGGGATGACATGTTCAGAAATACACACACACTCTACCCTCCTCCCCCAAGATATCTAGTGCGTGGATTGCTGCTGAAATAGCAAGGAAGCGGGAAAAAAAAGTATACAGCTAGTTTATGTACAAGATGAAGTTGGCATTTAAATTCCAAGTTCAGGATCCCCATTGGCATCTGTAAATGCTAATTTATTAAGAGCACTACCTGCCACGTGCCTGTACAAGTCATAGTGTGTATTATAGGTGGAGCTGGTAGTGCCACCTACAGTTAAGTTGCCGAACACTTGTCATTATAAGGCCCTGTTGTCAGGTGCTTATAACTTTGCCTAACTTCAGATGACTGGGCATGGAAAATTTCCAGCAGGTGTCTGCCTCAGACTAAATTTCTTCACTTTTAAAATTTCAGCAAAGGATTCAGCTGTTTCAGAAAATGAGGCTACGGAAACATACATTGTTTTGCCCACGTTAAAAACATTCTTGCAAGTGTTTCATTGAGAAGCTCTAGTGCCTTCGCATTTGGCAGGGAGCCTGCTGTCAAGGATGTGCCATTTGCTGTTTCCATGAGGGGGGGGGGGGGAGGAGGGGAGGAAAGCCCTAATCTGGACTAGTAATAAATCTTTGAAAAAATCTCACTTTGGGCATGCTCAGAACAGGCTTGTTAGAATTTAGCCGCCAAACTCTTCAAACTCCCCCTCCAGTTTCTTGTCAAGCAGGGTTGTTCAAATGAACAGACACAAGTAGTTACGTAATAAATTAATACTCCAATTACATGAAAAAATATTTTTATTAATACAATCCCGATTAATGCATGAAAAGGCAACTGTCTCATTTGTTATGCGGTCATGCCAAGTACAGCCTGTCAACCCTCAATAAATTTGCATACGTAACACAAGTCATCCGTAATCTTTTCTTTCTGTAAGAAAATGGATTGCTTTTGGGAGGCAGCAGTCCCTGACTTCTAAAAATTCTCTCTTCCGTAAGTGATCCTGTTTTGTGTGTGCACATAGCCTCAACTGTGAGACAGAAGTATGGAATTAGTCAGTGTCTGATACAAAACCGTGAAGTTAAGAGGAGAGGTCAGCCTATATTGGGATTAAAAGGAAGGTCTAGCAATATAGATTTAAAATGACAACTTGGTTTTGTGCATAGTGGAGTGGTGGCATTTTCATCTCCTCCTTCAGAAGGCTCATGCAGATTGGAAATTGGCAGTGAAAGTGAAGAACTTGGGGGGGAGTGCTGCTTAGGACCCCAAACAGTGAGCATCAAGTACTCATGGTCTTCCTCTCTGGAGCTCAAACTAGTACAAGAGAACAAAAATGTGGTCTCCATTACTAACATGCCAGTGCTGTACAGTCACAATAGCTTGTATCCACACCACTATCTAATCTAATGAGTCTAGCTAGGTTATTTTATTGGCACCCATCACCATCTTGATGCCATTCTCTTTGCTTTGCTGTCATTACCTATGAATACAGAAACCAAGGCAGATGGGGAAACTTTTTACATTATACTGTCCTGGAAGTTGGATATGGCTACCATTATTGTCAATGGAGTCTCCTGTCGAATGCATCATATTAAGACGTACCCTAATAAAATTCAGCGCAATATCCTTACAGTTAATACCAGATTAGTTGTCCTGTACAACAACATTGTTCCCCACTCCCACTCAAATTGATTACTGAAGAATTGTATTTAGTACATTTTTTGTTTAATTAATGAGTTTTGTATCCCATGTCTCCATACTATTCATGGCTTCGGACTAAAGCTGCTCCTTCTCCCAGTCTTCTCTATTCCACAAAAGTAGCTTTCATCCAGGAAGTGCAATATAGTTATTTAATACATGCCTCTGCTTTCACTCTAGTACTGCTTATACTTTAATGTTCAATCTATACTTCTGGAAGCAGGAGTATCTTTCTTTAAGGAGGCGCTGCTAGTGAAACAGCCAGGTTAGCTGGGCAGTAGACTGGAAGGACAAGTGACTGGAAACAGTTGAAAGCAAATACAAAATCAACTTGTATTCTCATGCAACCCTTTTGTTATTTCTGGCAAGAGAAAGGGAGTGGGGCACGTAGAATCCTTAGCAAGCACTCTGAAGGAGTTCAAGTCACGTTCAAGTCTTAATTTTTTTTGCTTGGCTCCATAAAGGCAAACAAATGTGCACTATGTATGTAATGAACAGTACGGTTTTTGAAACGATATTGCAATATTTTAAATATAAAGATATTATAGCTCAAATAATTGGGTATTTGTAAAACACACACAATATTCATGTATGGTTATGTAATCATCTGTAGTTTGTACGTGCATGTCTTTGGTAGGCTCCTAGTTACTACAGAGATGAATGCCATAGAAATACAGCGAGATGTCAGGAAAATTGCAAAATTATCCAAGTTTCCCCAATCTGTTATCCTCAGTCTGGACAGAGAAGAGGGGAATTTTCCCCCCACCCCACCCCAATTCAATTATTTGTAAGGTAACACACCTACAATTAGAATGACTTGCTACTACAGACTAAGCTGCTATGGACTCTCTACATAAACAAAGGTATTGCGGAGAGAAGAAAAAACCCAACCCTGACACAGGGAAGAGGATAACAGCTGAGAAAACAAATGAAAGTTTTGCTTCACTTTTGCAATAAGTGTCTCACAGTAAAGCTACATTTTCTTTAATAAAAATAAAACAAAAATAACTTACTGTGTAGGCAATTAATTCAGGTTGGCATAGTAGTCCTCTTAAGTTTACAAAAGGCATGAGTAAGAAAGATGAAGTCAGAAAGATAATAGGTAAAAAGCAACACATGCAAGAGCAAAAGTAATAATGAAAGACAGTACAAATTGTGAACCATTAACATTGTACTTGAAGGATTTTTTTTTTTGTTAAGTAGAACATTTGGCAAACGCTTCCCCTGCAAAACGAATGCAGATGTGAGTTTTTAAACAGCAAACATCTTGTACTAGCATAATTTAGCGGGGGGGGGGGGGGGGGCGGATGAGGGAAGGAGAAAATATTCCTATCTTACTTCACAAAAGCCATGATGCTGTCAGAGGGCACAACGTACAAGAGCCCCACAGTTAGACTGTGAATTTTTTTTTTCTGACAAGCTTTTGCGTAGAACAACATTGTGCTATTTGTGGAGTGACACACAAACATCCTCACAATATGTAAGAATCTGACACCTGATGTATTGTGTTTTTTTGCACTCACGTACTGCATCATGAACTCAGAATGTTTCTACTGAAGAGTTAGGAGATGGTGAACACAATTATTTTAAAAATAGAAAAGAGTAGCATTTAAATCTGAGCAGTCAGATTGTACAGAGAAAGAGAAGAGTATGTTTCTAATGTAACTGCATTTTTAACAACAACCCCATCCAAACAGCTACTCAAATACAAGACTTTGTTTTCCAAAGGTAAATTTTGAAATGAGTCCAGAGCCTTAATGACAGTGCACCCTGGAATCACATATTTCCTAATATTCAGGTCTCAAAATATGGGACAGTTAAGCACAGGCAAAACCCACCCTCTATAAAAGCACTTCTTAATGGTCAGCTTATGGACACATTTGCCAAACTGCTCATTTACCTCAACAGCTTCATGTAAGGTGCTAGCAATAAGTGACTGCCAGGGAAGACAAGATGGGAAAATCATGACAGAATGGGAGAAACCTCAGCACGTAAAGATCCACGGTATATTTTATGACAGAGATTATGAATTTAAAGCACGAGAGAAAAATTTTGTGGTGGGGTTTTCAGTACTATTCATGAAGGCCAAAAAAAAAAAAAGTCAGAAGAGGTCTTGAGGGCGATGGCATACATATGAACTTTGGCAGCTACTGGACAGTGGCCCTTAGACTTGCCTCTCTCCTACACTAGTAACAGGCAAGTGGATGAGTGGAGTCCATTGAACAGTGTCCCCAGCTCACCTCCCAGCTGGTTTCTTTCAGGTTCAAAATCCCACCAGCCACAGAACAGAAGCAGTGAGACTAAAATTCGTCTCCAAGTTAGTTTGAGGACTGGGGGAAGAAAATCTAATGAGCCACTAGGCACAAGACGTGCCCAGGTCATTTGCAGCCTGCAGACACGCTCAGGCAAGTATCAATTATGATGATAAAACAATTTGTGCCTTATTTAAAGAAAACAATCACATCCTGTGTGTCACTCTCTTTTGTAAACACTTGTATTATTAAAAAAGGCAAGAGGGACAAACTGTTCAATGGTTAGTTTAATATGCACAGAGTAAAAAGTTAATCAGGGACACACATATCCGTTTGTGGGGAGGGTCAGGGGGAGAGGACAGAGGGAGGTTGTGCACAGAGGGGATGGTGGAGAGGATTGTGGATTTGTACCGTTTTCTCTCTCTATTTGGGCCCCCACTACTCTTGATCTAAATTCACCAGAAGGAATTTGCATCAGTGAATTTGCAGTTTCGTCACTGATCTTCTCAGAGAAGCCAGATGACTGAATGGATTTGGAGCAATTTACCCTCTCTCTCCTGGAACAAGTCTTACCATATTGTGACGGAAGGGCACAGTGTGGGGAAGCCTGTACTGTATTTTTTGTGGTTAGGTAGAGGATTTCATTCTTCAGGGTTATCAGTCAGGCACTTTTTACCAGCACCAAATCCACTTGGAAGTATGGGGGGGGGGGGGGGGGGGGAGGAGACAGAGAAGAAAGTAAGAATGGAAAAGAATCACCTGATAGTACTGCTTGACAAAGACACTGAAGTTCAGCTATAGAAATCAGTACTTCGATACAATACTAGGCAAGTGTCAAGAGAGCTCATATACCTTTAGATTTTTTCACACTCCCAGATTCCGAGACACTTAATGAACTCCCGGACATCTCTTCACAGTCCTGGTCTAAGAGTGCATTGTTGTTCCATTGTTGGCTGCTGTTATCCAAGTCCCACACATTATGGCTATTTTCCTCTGGGTCAGTGGCAGGTAGCATTTGTGAAGCAGCTAGTGGTAGTTTTTTATTGGAGGGGACTTCTGTGGTAGAATCCCCCACGGTGGAAAGGGCTTCTTCTTTACATGAGTCATCCATGGCTGCTGCATAGTCCATCATCAATGCAGCTTCACTGTCCTGAGATAAGGAGGTCTGTCACAGTGAGAGAGAGAGGAAAAGACACTATTTGCCTGACAAACCAAATCTCCACCCAATGGTTTTATTCATTCTTTGCACCCTGTTTGCATTGCCCAGATACTGCCAGAAATCCACAGTACTGCGTATTCTCTTTGCTCCTTTTCTTAGCAGAGCACAGAGCTAAATTAAGTTTGGCTCTAACAAAATGATTAGGGCATGGTTTAAAAAAAAATAAAAAAAATCCACTGACCAGGAGTGATTACTGCAGTAGAAGACTTTCCGTGGCAAGTAACCATTTGTGTGGAAGGAACTAAAAAGGATCAACTTCCAGAAAAATCTAAGCTTTGGTTTAAAAAACAAAACAGGTTTTAAGATCTTATGATGGCAAAGGAACCTTTATGAAAGACTGCTGCATGCAAGTCTATGTAATGCCTCATCCCCATTTTGCAGACAGTTTCAATGCTGCTGCTCCCAACTTTCACACCAACACAGCACAGTGCAGACAGACAAGGGTCATGTCAGCTTGCACTGCTTCTCCTCAGAACCCTGCAAGTAGCTGTGAAAAAGGACAAAAAAAGAGCAGTAAATTTCACTGCACTGCAGCTTGGAAAAATGAGAAGCAGCAGAGGCCTTGGAGCTAATTGGTAGGAAGAATGAACAAGATGGGGGTTGGGGGAGAGCAGCCAGAAGGCTATATGAGGATAGGGAACATAAAGAAACAAAAGTTTCTTCTCTTTTCCAGCAGCCAGAGACAGTGGTGGGGCATTAAAAAAAATAATAAAAAAATCAACTACCTCTTTTACAGGGAGCTCAGTCTGAAAGATGAAGCCCCCATGCCCAGTCTAGGGACTGTAGCCTGGTAGGAATTCCAACACCATCTCCTTGTCTTGCAGCTGGAACTCTCACCAGGCTGTTGAGCCTGGACAGGTCCTCCCCAACCCCAACCACAGCCCCATCTCCCAAGATAACGGCCTCGTCATCTGGCTAAATTGTGTCTGATTAACGCTCTGCTTTTAGGCTTAACTTGCAACACTTAATTTCTGAAGCAACAAGGATATAAAACCCAGCTTCTGCAAAAACTGTCAAATGGAAGAGAGCAGAGTGCGTGTTCAAGTATCATACTCAGCAAAGCAAAAAGTCTCTTCAGTGTTGGGCATTAAATACAAGCGTGATTTTGAACTTTACCTTGGACACTCCTGATATAATAATGGTGCTTTTCTTTCTTGGAGATTTCAGCTTCTGCTTTGCAGACTCACTTAACTGTCGAATGGCTGCTTCAGCAACTGGATCAGTGCCATTCAACACCAGCAGCTCTGAAAAGAAAGGAAAATGCTTTAAGATAAAAAGTAGGCAAGGGTTTAAGTGCAGAGCAAAGCATAAGAGCAGGAAAAGGAAGACAGCTTGAATTTTAAACACAAAAAATATAGAGAACAACAGAAATCATGTAACTAAACACCATCTGAACCAAATATGAGCCAAATAATCATTTTACTATTCATTTCCATTCCATTCCCACATTCTTCCTTTGTATCCTGGAATAGGTATATCATTCACTCTTCCAAGATTGTACATGAAGCTTCAGAGTCTCTCTGGGCACAGAATAATAGAATCATAGGACTGAAAGGGACCTTGATAGGTCATCTAGTCCAGTCCCCTGAACTCATGGCAGGACTAAGTATTATCTAGCTCAGTGGTCCCCAAACTTTTGACAGTTGCATCCCACCTTACCCCTGTCCGTGCCTCCCCTCTTCCCCCTCTTGAGCCAGGGACAGGGCGCGGACGGGGTAAGGGGGCTGAGGCTGGGAGCAGGTTTGGGGCCAGGAACAGAGCCATGGCCAGGGGCCGAGGCTGGGGTCAGGAGTGGAAGCCACGGTCAGGCTGCAGTCAGGGGCCAAGACTGAAGCAGGGACGGTGCTGGGGTCAGGAGTGGAGCCACAGCCAAGAACCGGGGCCATGGCTGGGGGCAGGGCCGGAGCAGAGCTGGGGATGGAGCAGGGCTGGGTGGTGCTCCCTCACCATCCCCATGGGAGCTACCCTGGGCCCCGCCTCCCAAAGGTTCTTCCATGCACCCCCCAGTTTGAGGACCCCTGATCTAGACCAGTGGTTTTTAGACTGCGGGTTGTGACCCAGTACTGGGTCGTGGAATGTAAGGCACTGGGTCGTGGTGGCTCTGGTCAGTACCACCGACTGGGCCATTAAAAGTCCGGTCGGCGGTGCTGCCCAGCTAAGGCAGGCTAGTCCCTACCTGTCCCGGCGCCACGCTGTGCCCCAGAAGCAGCCAGCAGCAGGTCCAGCTCCTAGGCAATGTAAACCTTGCTTCTTGTCCTATCCTCAGCGGTTAAAGAGAACAATTTTTCTCCCTTCTCTTTGTAACAACCATTTATGTACTTGAAACTGTTATGTCCCCCTCAGTCTTCTCTTCTCCAGACTAAACAAACCCTGTTTTTTCAATCTTCCCTCATAGGTCATGTTTTCTAGACCTTTAATCATTTCTGTTGCTCTTCTCTGGACTTTCTCCAATTTGTCCACATCTTTCCTGAAATGTGGTGCCCAGAACTGGACACAAGACTCCAGCTGAGGCCTAATCAGCGCAGAGTAGAGCGGAAGAATTACTTCTCGTGTCTTGCTTACAAGACTCCTGCTAATACATCCCAGAATAATGTTTGCTTTATTTGCAACAGTGTTACACCGTTGACTCATATTTAGCTTGGGATCCACTATGACCTCTAGATCCTTTTCTGCAGTAGTCCTTCCTAGGCAGTCATTTTCCATTTTGTATGTGTGCAACTGATTGTTCCTTCTTAAGTGGAGTACTTTGCATGTGTCCTTATTGAATTTCATCCTATTTACTTCAGACCATTTCTCCAGTTTGTCCAGATCATTTTGAATTTTAATCCTGTCCTCCAAAGCACTTGCAACCATTCCCAGCTTGATATCATCCATAAACTTTATAAAAGTGTACTCTCTATGCCATTATCAAAATAATTGAAGAAGATATTGAACAGAACTGGCCCAGAACTGATCCCTGTGGGCAATGGTCCCTCTAATTTTTTCCATCCATGTGCGGAATGAATTTTGTTATGTGCACCAATATCGTGGTAATGTGCAGATGTGCGCCACGAGTAGAAACAAAAAACCTAGATAGAATATATATTTTTTAAAAGTTACCATAGGGATAACTACTCCAGCCAGGACAGGTTAGGCATTTTAAAACTCACTACTCAAAGAATTAAATTTAAGCATGAGAGAAATAAAATTATGAAATGCACAGACCAGTCAAAAAACTAAAACAATAAAATTACAGAGAATATATGTGCATTTCAGGAACTACAAAGAAGCAACGACAACAACAAAAGTATGTGCTGGGAGGTAAGTGTGAAAGTGTGTGTGTGTGCGCGCCGTGCACTGTCTTTTTAAGGCACTCGCCAGAAGGCTCAGACCACAGCAGCTGCCAGCAGCTCTACTGCTCCTGAGCCCTGTCCCCTCTCCCCCGCTCTGTGGAAATGGCGTACGTGGCGGGGGGTGGACACCCTGACATCAGCGCCTCTCCTCCTCCCCGCTCTCCTGTTCTGCACAGCAAGCAGGAGGGTTCCAGGAGCAGCTGGGGGAAGGAGCAACGAGGCTGCAGAACAGCGGGGAGGGGGCATCTGAACACACACTGCCAGGTGTGGCTCTGCTAATCAAGTGTGCGGCACCTGATTCACTCCTGGGCCGCCACGCGACTGCGCAGCTTAGAGGGAACACAGCCTGCAGGACCCCACTCGATATGCCCTTCGAGCTTGACTGTGAATCACTGATAACTACTCTCTGGAAATGGTTTTCCAAACCGTTATGCACCCACCTTATAATAGCTCCATCTAGGTTGTATTTCCCTGGATTGTTTATGAGAAGGTCATACGAGACGGTATCAAAAGCCTTACTAAAGTCAACATATACCATGTCTACCGCTTCCCCCATGCACAAGACTTGTTACCCTGTCAAAGAAAGCTATCAAGTTGGTTTAAATATTACAAATGAAGTAAACAAATAGGCCTTAAAGAGGCCTAAGTCAAAACAACAACAACAAAAAATCTGAAGTAATCTGCATGATCTCCAGTCCCTGCACTGATGTACAACAGCCTACCTATCATGGATCTTTATCCTGGGGCCAGCAGATCTTCATCATCCAGCAAACCCTCCGACTGTTTCAGGA
Source organism: Macrochelys suwanniensis (assembly GCA_033296515.1). Taxonomy (NCBI): domain Eukaryota; kingdom Metazoa; phylum Chordata; order Testudines; family Chelydridae; genus Macrochelys; species Macrochelys suwanniensis. The sequence continues at coordinate 154,632,476 of CM065775.1, read as the reverse complement.
ACTGCGAGAATTGGCTCTAGAGTGTGTGCTGTGTGGTCTAATCTCTACCCCAAAGGAGCAGTAAACTCCACAGTATGTGCCATTTAAAGATGACATAATGATTCTCTACAATTATTAATTTCCATGATACTATAGTTCCAAGAAGGGAGTGATGTTCACTGTGACACAAGGCGTGAAGGACACAAGGACTGTGGATAAAGGAATCTTTTTTTTTTTTTAAAGTGCATTTTGACTATCTTCAGCTTGCAGGAAGACATCCACAAGACCACATGAATAAGGACACTGAAGATTCAAAATATGGAGCGGAAAAAAAAAAAGTGTTTGCACTTATATACACTTGAAGGGTTTGGGTCTATATTTAAATACATTAAAAAGCATATGTAACCACGTGCCAAAAGTGAATTCAAGAAGAACGGCTCTACCACCACGATCACTACCTAGTATTTTAAACACACTTCATCTTCTATTTACTGGGTGATTTACAAAAGGTAGAGAAGCAGGCACAGTGAAGATACACGAGTTGCTTAAGGTCACAGTGAGTCAGTGGCAGAGCTAGAAGAGAATCCAGTCTTCAGACTTCCATAGGCAGTCTCTCTCTTCCACTAATTTAGACACAAGGGAGAGAGCACCTCCTCTGACAGGAGGACTCAGCAGCGGTCCCACTCACAGGGGCTTTTGTGCACTGTCCCCTCCGGTGGAAGAAGCTCAGGAATTATGGATTAGGGAGTCTTTGCACCTTCCTAATCCCATGGAGCCCAGGGATGTGTAGGAAAGAGATATTCAGTTGACAAGTAGAGAGGAGCCAACCTGGCTGCTGCTCCATTGGCTTTCCTTCTCTCCTAACAGCACAGCTCCTTGACAGATTTTCAGAAAGTTAGGAATTAGTTACACGCAGACTTCTATACAAACTGCAATATTTATAACGTAAGTGCTAGGATACCTGCCAGAAGGCACTATGGCATGGGTCCTGCTCTTAATTTAACGTTTTAGGATAATCTATGGCAGAGCTTTCCAAACTGTGTGTCGCGACATGTTAGTGTGTCGGCGGCAGTGTGTAGGTGTGTCACAGGGCGGCAGGCGTGCTCCGCTCCCCCCCGGCGTTTTGGCGGGGCGGCGTTGTTGGGTGGGGGGGTGTTTCGGGCGGCGTTGGGGGGGCGGGGCGGCACTTGGGTTTTTTTTTTTTTTTTTTTTTGCTTGGGGCGGCTGGCCCTGGGTACTGCGCATGCGCAGTATGTGTAATCCGGGCGGAATTGATTCCACGTCACTTCTGGTGTGTCGCGAAATGATGCATGTCTACAAAGTGTGTCACCAACATGAAAAGTTTGGAAAGCTCTGATCTATGGCATAGCAGAGAAAAAGGGATATAGATACAGGCTTTGAAGGTTTCTCTCTTACCTGTATCCGAAGAGGATAACGCTTTGCTGACCGGAGCACCTTGACAATGGATTGCTTGAACTGAGAAATCCTTTTCAATCACCTTCACTTTAGCAGGAGTTTTCACAGGAGAATCTGAGAAGCAAGTTTCTTATTTATTATCTCTCACCTAGATACTCTGGTGATAGGTATTTTAGAAACGTGCATAACAAAAAAAATGGGCATCTGAAAAAGTGCTTTTACTGATACAAATTAGCATTTGAAAAAACCTGTCTAGTATAATTCTGAGCAAAAGTTCTGTCACTGGTAAATGCCAAATCTTCAGTCTTAAAATGAGCTCATTTTTCTGTTTATAGTTTTGATTTTAAAACATTCTAGACAAAAGAGCCACGTAAATAAAACTAAAAAAAGTTTGTGCAATGATTTGATGACTGTAACTCATATCTATATTTACAAATACACACAACATTTTAAGAGGGTTTTAACTTCGTGCCCGTCACAGAAGGGTTAACAACATTAGTTACAGCAAAGCACAGTCTGGACCAGCACTGGACAAGCTTCTTCACACAACATTGCCAATCCACTTTAGAGATAGTTATAGCGATCAGGATTAGAAAGAGCCAGCCAGGTCTGTAATAAGCACAGACTCTGGCAGTCTCATCAAATTGTATGGTAGTGTTGTAATGTGGACAAGCATAGACCAGAAGCCAAACTCATTTTCATTGTGATCTAAGCCAAAAAGTCTAATATTATAAATAAAGTGTTGACATTACTGAGTGCTCTGAGAGCAATAATAACTAAGGTAAGTGACACAGGGAGCTCTTGTTGCTGACTGGCAGAGCATGTAGAGTGCATACGGTGTTAAAGGGATCCCCTGGGCTGGGTATCTGCATAATAATTCACCGAAGGGTGGTACGTGGGGTCTCTACCAAGAGTTGGTAGCCCACTGGTCATCATAATCATTGAGAAATGTACGTGTAGATAATAATTAAAGGAGTTATGTATCTATGCTGAAAATTACGGTTTTAAGGTCTTGGAGTTAAGGGAGGTCACCAGGAGGTGACATACCTCAGAAATATTTCTTTCAGGCAGGAGGTAATTAATACCTATCTCCCTGGCTGGCCTATTGTGTATTGTATACCTCATGCTGTAAGCCTGTTTGCAGACTCAGTCTGAATTGAGAGATTGTGAAATTGAAGAGAGGAAGAAATCTACAGGAAGAAACAAACAGCAGGGGGTGTCTTGTTTATGAATAAAGACCAAGGACTAATTTGGTTTCTCCTGAGCCAGGTCTACACTTACAGACTTATATTGGTACAACTATCTCACTCAGAAACGTGAAGAATCCAGCCCCCCTGAGCGATATAGTTATACCAACCTAACTGCCCATGCAGACAGTGCTAGGTTGACAGGAGAGCTTCTCCTGCAGACACAGCTACCGCCGCGCAGGGTGGTGGATTAACTCCACTGACAGGAGAAGCCCTCCAAGCGGCGTAGTAGCATCTTCACTAAAGTGTTACAGTGGCGCAGCTGCATGAGCGCTGCTGCAGCACTGTACGGGAAGACAAGCCCTTGGAGTGCAAAGAAACACGCAGAATTCTTCAGCTAGGCGGCAAACTGACAGCATGCAGGTCTCATGAAAGAAGAGTCAAAGCCTGTCTGGCTGTAAAGCGCTGCAGGGATTTAGGGTGAGCAGTACTTTATTAGACATGAGAGGATCTTGTTAAATAAGTCCCGTCTCCAGAATGAGAGAGTTATGATTCTATTTTATATGTAACCATTTGTTTATACTACTTCTCCTTGCTACTACTTGAATCTCTGCTTGGTTAAAATAAACTTAGATATGAGCTCAGCATAAACATATCTAAGTGCTGTGTGTTTGGCAGAGCGGCGCTCTGAAGTTGAACTGGTAAGCTGGCATATACTGCTTTTTTGGGAGAAACGGATTTGTGCATACTGAAAGTGACCAGTGGTTGGCCGCTTCCGAGAGACGCTCAGAGGGTTCAGGGATTGGACTGTGCTATCGCTAATCAGCAGACTACCAGCGGTGCCCGTGAGGTCTAGAGGGGAGGGCTTATGTTGCCCGTCGCCAGCAGAGTTAGGAAGCTGACCCCAGGCAGGCACAGACAAGGCTTCTTCCTGCTAAAGGCAGGGGGTAGCGAGGTGCCTCACACCCTTGGGTTACCCCTGGGAAGCATCACTATGTAATCAAACTGCTTAATAGGGAGGATCCCTGTCAGGAATCCTGGTCAGGTGTGGATGGTAGCTTAGAACAACACTAATCCATACTAAAGAGTTGGGGGCAGAGGAGATAAACAGATCAAGAAATAAAGACGTCAGAAGTTAATAGTTTTAAAGCAGAGCATCTTTCATATAGGGAATATCGTTTAACTTATATCCACTCCTGTGGGTATGTATACATATGGGGATGTGGGAGGGATAAAGGGGGTGAAAGAAAAGTGGGTGACTCCACATTTTCTTCCCTTCCCCCACGTGACTGACACCAGAAGTAATTACACTGTGCTTCAAGAAAGCATTATGCATGTTAAAGGACGGTGCCCCCACAATTTCAATTTCTGTTCTGGTAATACTGTCCTGTGTCTTTTGCATTTGATTTATTTTTTTTCCAAGTTTTTTATACATGACAGAAAATCTGACATTTCATAAGAGCGCCTACATTAGTAGCTTGTTGCGTGATTGTAGAGGGTTATGTGCCATCTTTTTGCAAGGGCAGACTGAGAGATAATCACCTTGACAGGGTGCAAGAAACGCCCCAAATACAATGGATTTATACATTAATAGCAGCATCGTACTATCTACTCTACCCCACTCAGAGATTCGTGTTTTCAAAGGGAATACTAAACACACACACAAAAACCCAACCTCACCAAAAAGAGACACCTAACATTCACAGAACCATGCAAAGGAAATCATGATCATTTCTCGCCTTACTTACCAGGAGGCTGATTCTGCTCCCACTGAAGTCACTGGCAAGACTTCCATGGACTTCAGTGGGGCAGGACCTAGCTTCACGCAAAAGAAATATTTTATCCAAAGTAACCAAGACCACATTAAAAACAAACAAAACCAAACCCCCACAAAAATACCCCTCCCTCCTCCAAATAGATCTAGACAATATTCTTTTTACTTTCCCCATCCCCCATAGGAACTATACTACTAAAAACCAGCACAAACCAAACAAACAATCTTGGATTTGTATTTTAAAGTTTCACGGATATCTTCACCTGGGCTCAGTGCAGAATGTTTCCCTTCGAGTCGAGGTTTGGTTTTCACAGCAGTAACAGTAGTGACTACAGTCCCACAAGGCATCACGGTTCGATCCTTTTCTATTTTTGTGGCAGGAAGCTGAGCAGGAACTTGCCAGGATTTTGATTCATAAGGTTCTACATAAGAGAACTAGAAAGAGAAAAATTGGTAATTAAAGTAATAATTACACCTTAAAAGAAAAGAGACACACTATGAAACAGCAGCTGGAATTGTAGAGTGGACTAGATCAAAGCACACTGATGAACTGTTAGTGCAACTGTTAGCAAGGTACCCGCAGACCTCTAAGCATGCACCAGGGTAGTGTGGGGCAGACTGCCACCCCAGCTTGCCACAAACTAAGTGTTCATGTAGACACGCCCTTAGAAGACCCAAATTATTCTTTAAAGCTTTGTCCATAACAGTCACAGCTTTTGCTTTAAGTAGGTAGGGTATGATTCACTGTTACCCTGCACCTTATGCAGTCATTTACACAAGTACAAAGTGAGTTCATGACACTACCATTTTGATTAAGTAGCACAACTTTCAGTTGGCACTTCTGTAAATTGTTACAAAATGTGCCATTTTGGGCCTGTATTCTTAAAATGGACAATCGGACAGTCAAAAAGTCAACCATAAACATAAGAATGTGATACCTCTGCGGTGATCGATCCTAACACGGGGCTATGGCTGCTGGGCCTGCTCTTCAGTGCAAAGCTTTGTTGTCCAGAAGGCTGTTTCCTGAACAAGTCTAAAGGTACAGTTGCCCATGCTGAAAAAGAACCTAAAATAAATGAAAGTGACATAGTAAGGTCTTGTCTGAGCTGTCAATATCTTTGAAGTTATTTTGAAAAGGTGGAAAGCAGAAGCCATTGCTACTTCAAACTGCTGAGGCACCTAACATTGCAAGGCATTATCTCTGCAGCACAATAAGGTATTTACTTTATAAAGAGAGAGGATTATTTGCAGAGGAAATTTTTAAAGAAGGATCTGTAGTTCTTGCAGGCTAGGTTTTTAGAATAGTTATAACACTGCCTGACAGAAAAGAAGGCAGATACTTAATAGTTCAACTTTTTTTTTTTTTAAATAATTTTTTCCTCTGCATCCAGGACACGTGGAGGGGGGGGGGGGGGGGGGAAGAAACCTCTAGAGATTCTGAACACCGATGAGACTGTTCAAAAGACAGTCCAGCCGAATTCTTTCATTTTCTCCTCAATTGCCCTTGTCTTGTATTTCATAGAGGGTGCTACCTGGATTCATTTTGGATTGGCATAGCCAACTAAGAGTATTTCCTTATGTGGGTCTTAGAGTGCAAGTTTAGATTCTCTCTCTCTGATATCTTATAGTTATGTTAAAGTGGAATTCTATTGTTAACAAAATTAACATGATGCTAAAATTTTGTTATGCAGGTTCATGGGCAAAATCCTAGCCACTTTCACGTTAATGGGAGTTTTGCCACTGATTTCAATGGAGTCAGGATTTTACTCCATTAAGTATTAAGAAGTCAGGATTTCCATATTTCAGAGCAACAAGCATTTATGATTCTCCTTACTGCTGTGTAGAGCTTAGCTTCTTCAACTGACATAGAAAGGACCTTTTAGATTAGTCTACTATAAAAGACGCTCACAACACTGACACCCCTCCTGTCCAGTAAGCCCTACCCCACACAGAATGTTCACAGTGAGAAGGGAGAGCCATTATTCTTCAGTGTTGCTATAGATTTTACACGGAAGGCACTCAGATGCCATGGTGAAAGGCAGCAGTATAAAACTACAATAGATGGACCTAAATTAAAGTTAGACGGCTGCCATCATTTTCCACATTCCTCTTACTAAGATTTAACAGCCACCACCACCACCCACATATCCAACTAAATATTACTTTTTCAGACATTTTAAGTCTGTTATTTTATATTTATTTATTGTTAGACTCTTTTTAAACAAATCAGATAAAGTAATAAAAGTGTGCCATTAATGGTGTATGGTATGTGTAGTGGTTGACACATCTTGAAAGACCCTTATTAGAGACACCTGGGCAGGACAGATTTTTTGTAGGTAAGTGATAATACATACTTTGCTTCCAGAATTAGAAATTGTCCCATTACTGTGAAGTGTTATTAGGATATGGCTCTACATTAGAGTGGTGTGAAACATTTTTTTTTGCCATTTAATTTGTGTGTGGGTCTTTCCATCTTCCACATCTCTGTAGATACATTTTTGATAAAATGGCTATTTCCCCCCCTCACATTTGTTTGCTGAGGAAAAAAAAAAAAAAGTTACTTTCTGTATGTTTCTGATACACAACCATTTCTCCCCCAAAACTGGCTTATTTCCACTTAAACATCGGTGGCCCAACAGAGCTTTTAAAAACAGCCCCAATTACCAAAAGTGTAACAAAATACAAAACTCACCCACCCTTGCATGGTTTTCTGATAGTTTTGTAATTCCTTTTTGCCAACCTTGAATTTAAAAACACATTCTATGTGACTAACATAGCACTCTAAATATGGCTTTGATAACAAGTTATTAAATATGGCTTACATAAGTTATATTGGATAAGGGCTTAGTTAATAGGTAGGAGGCAGAAGGCTGGAGGAAAGGTGTGTAGTGTTTATTTGGTGGGGTGTGGAAAGTTCATCACAGTACTCTAACTTGGTTTTGAATAATTATTAATCCAAAGTTAACTAAATTTGACAATACTGAAATAGAAGAAAATAGCTAAGACTCAGAAAGGATGCTTCCATTTTTACAGAATAATCCTGACATATTAGCAAACTGACCCATGAGGTGTAACACGAAATTTAGAGTTTCTAGCTACAGGGAAGCACTAGGATAGAGAAATAATGCTCAAAGTAAATTTAGTTGGAATGGCATTAAAATTACTATTGAAGACGAAAAAAGATTGGAATGTACTGACAGAACCTGCATTGAGAATCTTGGTCCAGCGTTTGGCAACAGTAGCAGACGAGGAAGGTGGCTTGTATTTAGAAGGGTCTATTAGAAGTTTAAGAATTGTGTGCCATCACTTTATAAAACAATTAATACAATAATTTGGTACAAAGTATCATGGCTCATGTAAAAGTTGTAAAATTGAACGTTCCCTTTGATCTTAAAACCTGCCTGCGGCATCCCCTCACCAGCAATCCAAGAAGAAAGAAAAATATGCCTGCTCCTCTCCTGACCAAGTAGAGAGTTACTCTGCAATGGAAACATCTTTCTTGTAAGCAGGGATAAGGAGCTCTAAGATGGGATGGTACAATCAGGTATAGTAGCATACAATTCCCTATAGTCAATGTTTGATTATACATAAGTGGGATTATGTGCTTGGAAACAGCCAGTTTTGGGCAGAAGGGAAGTCAGTATTAGTCAGGATTTCTTTCCATTCATCCACTCAGAAGCGGTGGATGTATTTTTCCCTTCTCTGGCACAAGAAGTTTTATTTGAAATTTTATAAACACAAGACTATTCAGAATTGGTAAGCAGTTCCAGACATAAGTGGCACACAAAGTGGTTTCTGGGCTATGGTAAGCAGTCAAACTTTTGCACTCTGTGTAGAAGTGCAGCACTGTTCTGCTGACCCACCAAACAGTAAGTGGGTCTCATAAGCCCATTCAGGAACATAAAACAAGGGAAGTCTAAGGCAAGAGAATATTAGAGGGTGGAACCATAAAAAATACCAGCTAAGCTCAAGACAGCACTCAGACTCAAATCTTGTTTGTACATTCAGTCCTGCCTTAGGGCTTTGTTAAAGAATAAAGCAAAACCCAGAAATATGGAAAAGCATTTGCACAATGTCATCCTTAGTGTCAATGTTTGGGGAAAGAAGGAAACAGTGAAAAACCCATACCCACTTCACAGCAAGAGGTCATCTAAAACTGCCACTGGAGTTAGCCGTTGATCTTTAATTTAAGTAGCTAAGCCCTAAAGCAGAACTGGTTTTACAAACAAGTTTAATTCTGAAATTCTTCCTGGGTTGGCTTTTTTTAAAAAAAAAATGGCCCAAGCCAGCAAAACTCCTGGCCCCTCTTTCTAGGGCTCTCTTGCCCCAGCGACTATCAGCCTTCCTTGTTACTGAAGTTATTGAAGTGTACCTGATGTGGCTACCAGGATTAGTCAGCAGAACAGGTCTACATTAACTACCAACTTCTGACAGCTTCTTACATGATCTTATTCAACTGTGTAAACAAAAGAGGATTTATTTCAAGATCTCAGTAATGTCCATGAGGGGACATGGCAAAAGAATTCAGTTGCAGTACTTACTATCCAATTTCCCATCTTCCAAGATCTGCAGTTGTAACTCTTTTGATTTGGCATTTAATTCACTGTGGAATAAATAAAATGATGTCAAGCCTTCAAAGAGTTTTCATTCCTTCTCCAGTTATTGTACTGGGAATGTTTCTCCCCTCTTCATTTTAAATTACTCTTTACACAAGGCTTTATATTATGTCTCACACCTTGTATTAGCATATTGCACCATATGGTGAAGTTTTATTGTCCAGCCAGTGGAAAGTGTTAGACAGCATTTACAGCACTCTGCCTTTCAAATACTGGAGAGAAAACATGTGTGCCACTTCTTGAGCTCAATTAACTTGAGGGAAGAGAATGCTGGGGGTGGAGCCTAACTTTGGATCTAGCTAGCTTCCTCACTAGATTTAGGACGGCCGAAACATTTCCATTATAGGGCCTTTATTCAGTTGGTTATAAACTTTGCCTTTCAGGATGAAGTTTTCCATGTCTGTGTCATTCAGAGTACTGTCAGATAGCAGCTTTATCCCAACTGTCTAATCTTTTTTTCCATTCCCATTCCACAGCATACCACTCTATGATCTGCACTTACAATAGAACTATACCAAACACCCTTTTACAGACTAAGCCTTGGTCTGCACTACAGTTAGGTTGACATAAGGTAGCTTATGTCAGTGTCTACATTACAGTCTTGCTCTCGCCGATGCATGTGCCCTACTACACAATATTAATAAATCCTACACCTTGGAGGTGGAATAGTCAGCGTAGTTAGGGCGACACAGTGTTTGTGTAGACACTGTGTTCCTTACGTCAGCTGTCGTGTCAATTTCACGGCTCAGCTGGAACTGTGAATTGACAAGAAAGCCGGCTCCCCAGTCGTGCTGCCAGGTCTCTGCTCCAAGCTGGGCTGTCATCCAGGCTCCCAGCTTGGGCTGCTGCCCAGGCTCCCCACTGAGATCACGGCAACCGACTGGACTCAGGGCACGGTTCTCCTTTTCAGAGGCAAGAAGCCCCGGGTGGCTTCCCCTCACTCCCAGGTGGGAGCAGGAAGCAGCTGGGCTCCCGGCAGGGAGTTGCGTGGAGCTGAGAGCCCTGGCTCTCAGAACGCCCACACTACCCCTCTTCAGTCAGCGGAAGCGCTCCTAGTGAGGATGCACATCACTGACAGGAGGAGGATAGAGCGGACATCAGCCACCACAGTAATTACTGCGATGTCTGTAAGCTGACCTAACATAGGTTGACTTAAGATTGTGGTTTAGGCATGCCCTTAGGTACATGCCACCATCCATCTATACTTCCCAATCCCAGGCCCAACAATCCTCAATTAAAAGTAAAAATGACTGAAATCCATGTTAACACTTGCTATAACTCAGTACCAGAAAAATGCTTTAAAAAACAGTGTTACACCCTGCCAGTGTCAAATCATCTGAGATAGAACTAATAGGATACGTTAAAAACACAGTTCCTCTTCCAACATCTTATATAAATTGAGACTGTAGAAACATTTAATAGAAAATGTTATGTTGGTGGTTACTTACAAGATGAACTCCTCTTTCCAAGAGAGGTTAGTGCCATTTTTGGCTACAGAGCTGGAAAATTTCTGCAGAGGATCATTCAACTGAGTTACACACACTGGATTTATGCTGCCTGTATTGGGAAAGGAAAGGAACAAATATCCAACTGTTGACTTCAAGTCATCAAGAAGCATACTTGCTCAAGAGAAAAGGAGACACCTTTTTGTCTAGACCACTGGAAAAAAAAAAAAAAGCCCCCCCACACCCTAGCATTATTCCTTCTTCCTACCCCTTATTGTTTGTATTACATTAGTGCCCAGTCAAAATTGGGGCATTGTTGCTCTACGTGCTGTATAAACATATTAATAAAACAATCCAGGCCCCAAAGACCTTACAATTTAATTTAAAGACCAGGAGCTATGAGTGTCGGTGTAACAAAATCATGAGAGCTAGAGAGAGGATGAGGGTAATGATGATAGTAAATGCAGTTACCAAGAGAAGTTATGTGAAAAGCTACATGGTTTCAAGTCACTTAAAACAAAAATTAGATAAATATTTGAAGTCCTTACTGATGGTCTAACTACTATTTCTTGTGTTAACCGATATTGACTGCCATATTGTTAACGAACAATGGATTTACAGACTGCTATTTTTAAAGAGATCATGCCAGTCAAGAGCATTGCTCTACTAATACAGAAATGTCTACTAACAAGTTGAAGGTAAAAGTGAATAATTTTACTGTTATTCCAAGCAGGAACAGTTGGCATTATTTATAGCTTCTAAAAAAACACACCAAAAAAGGAGTAAATTTTACAATGCCAAAAGTCACCATTTTTCATCTTTGGGGCTCTGGAGCACTACGGAAAATGACAACAGGCAAGAACATACACAAATTTGCTCTGAGGTTTATGCACAGAAATAGACAACATTATATATTGAATCCACTTATAGCACATTACGGAATATAGATATATATAGAGAGATCAGTCTAAGATGAGTTACCTGAACCCCATACACATAAAAAGACCTATACAAAAAACACACATAGAGCCTACTAGCAAAGTAATTATAAACAATGGTTATTTACCAGTTAGAACTCACTATATAAACTCCTATGTGGCAAAACCCTATTATGGACAGGTTAAAAATTCATGTTTTAGCCTATGTAGAAACATAGGCAAAGAAACCAGCTATGCAGGTTAAATCAATCATGCTACCGAGGTCTCCAACAACACGGTTAGACTCAGCTTAGTTCTGCCTACAAATGGCGAAAACAAACTATGTGTTAAAATGTTTTAATGTGATCCAATAACAGTCACGTAAGGAAAAAAAAATCCCTTAGCCTGGCAGTGCTAAGGATTCACCCCATTCAGAGCAGCAAGACAAACCCAAGCATAGGGTTTAAGACTGTTGAATTCTGGCCTATTTACACTACAAAAGCCACAGAGACCAAGACTGCACCCAACCTGAAGCACTTCAAAAGAGGCATCTGTTTGTTTGTTAAGTAACTAGCAATTCTGTATGCTCAGATTGAGGCATGTTAAAAGATTTTCAGAAAGTTCCGATCACTGATATTCGGGGTTGGCAGGGCGGGGTGGGCGGGAGAATCTGAGAATCTACATTAAAAAAGCACCCTTTTGAAAGGCCTCAAGTTGGGCACACACAAAATTGAGGCACCCAAAGGTCACTGATCAAACACTTCCGAAAAGCTTAGTTGGTGCTCTAGCCTTGGAGCAATGAAGTAGGCAGGCTTGATCATGAAGAAGCTTAGACACCTGAAAGACAGGTTGAAAGCCTACGCCCCAAACATAAGCAGCACAACTTGTTTTAGTGGGCAGTGACCTCCTGCTTGGCTTCCCGCTCCATGTGCCCCAAGCCAATGACTGTTTTTTGGGGGAAAAGTATGTCTTTCTTCAATAAAGTATCCCTGCCTGAATAAACATCTCATGGAGGGTTCTAGTGTTAACAAATTACTCAGAGCACAGCTAAACCAGTGTCATACCAAGTAATATTCAACCAAACAGAAAATACTGTGAGTTGGATTATAACACCTACGTTCGGCGGGTTTATGTTGAGTTATCAGTTGTTAAGCGGAGCTTCTAAATGATTTAAGTGGAAAGTTGTATTAAAAAGTGACAGTACAATATGGGTATTTCAAGGTGTTTTACTTCCTTTTGTTGCCTCTCCTCTCCCCAAAATGTGACTTTTCAGACCATACAATGTGTAAATGAACTTTCTTGGAAATCTCTGGACATAACAACAATTCATATTGGGCCATACCCAACCCCTTCCCGCCAACAGACCTGCAGGGGAGAGGCTCTGACTGAGGAAAGAGAACTCGAAGGAGGTTTCCTTTAGAGTTCCCGCCACACTCCTAACAGAACGATCACCCCCACCCCACATACACACAGAATTGAACACAACCAGTGCACCGTATTCTATGTCCTCCTCTTCCCACACCACCCTTGAGGACTGTGCATATCTTGCCAAAGGACAGGGCCATCTCTAGAGAGATCCTATGCCTTCACACTGGCAACAGGGCTCTACTCCTTGGCAGTGCAACTCCATTATAGCCACCTTATCAATGACTTCATCTGCTGCTGCCTCAGAACTCCCCACCCCCCCTTAATTGCAAGGGTCCTTCATGGTACCAAGCAGTGCTACAAACCAGTTTATTGACTATGATTTGCTGGGGGGGTAGAAGGAGAGAGTCATGATGTGCACAGTGCATAACCCCTCTCAGTTTAAAATAGCCCTAAATTGGTGACCTGGGCATGCTGCAAAGGAATCTGCTCCATGGGGTTTTGCGGGAGGGCTGAGGGTCTGCTTCCAATAACGATGGCAGGATGGAAAGGAGCTTGGCAGGATTCCTTTTTGGAATAATTAATTAGTGCTTCTGGGGTTTGGTTTTGTTACAATATTATGTTCCAGGACACTTAGCTTTGTACATGAGTCTTTTAAATTATTCAAATTAAAATAAATCAGTTACTCTGCCCCATCTACAGGTTCTTGGAAGTGGAGAGTAAAAAGGCCCACCAGTGCCGCAGAGGCAGCAGATCAGAATGAGGAGTTATCTGATCCATTCATTGTATGTTGTTGTTTCTGAAAGTATGACCACTACAGATTTAAGAGTCACCCTCCTTACAGCTTTGAAGCAGAATATCTGTTTGCTTTAGCTTTTGTTTTACCTGCAGCACTGTGATCAGTCAGTGTGGCTACAATGTTCTTCACTAGCAGTTTTAGTTCATGAACCCTGGGAGGTTTCGGCGGGCTGGTGCTCTGCGGGAAAGTTCCTATGTTTTGTACATTCTGTGAAAAGGAAACAAGACATAAGGGATCATCTATATAAAATACGGAATACCTTGTATACTCACACAGATCAACATGGTAAAAGTCATTTGATATTAAAAATTACAGGGCAGCATTAGCAACAAAGTAGTCACCTAGGAATTCTAAGGTCAAATCCTCCTGTACCAGAGGCTATGTATTTTAAAGTGTTTCCCTATGGTTCATGATCAAATTGCACATTGTTAGACTTGCAGTTCATTCACGGGATCATGAGTGTCCTCTATCCAGACATATTAATATTAACAGAAAGCAGGTTGAAAAAAATGATTTAAATACATACAAGACTTACCTGTACCTCCTTTATTATATCAGTAGGTTTTGTACTCAAGATTACGGATGGTGAAACTAAACTAATTAGATTCTGGAAAACATCTCTGAATGGCTCAGATATTGCACATGTCTCAGCCATCTGGTCCTAGTAGGAGAGAAAAAAGAATCATGCATCTAATTCATCAGGAGAATAAACATTAATGCAGAAATTCACTGGACAGCTGACTATGCAGTCTACCACTATGTCATAAAGCAAATGTTGTAAGAATGAGAGCAGGTCTAGTGCCAATAGCCAGACGTACTGAAATGTCAGACAAATAGTCACTTGATCTTAGTTATTAACAATAAAAAACCCACATTCACAATATATGCATTATAATCACATCCAGTTCTGAAAGGGTAGAGTCATTATTCACCGCAAAAAGAACCTCAGTCATGATTTCATACGTATTTGTTTTGCCGTTAAAGCTCTTTTACCACCTGGGCAACACCAGGATAGCAATACAGTACATACAGACAGCAGGTCAGATTATCAACCTAGTACCATTGACTTCTATGGAACTATGCTGACTTCCACTAGCTGAAATTTGGCAACTTCCATTCAGCACACAATGATCATTATGGTACGCCTTAAGCCCAAACCTCAACCATGCCTAAAATGGTTATGTATGAATGTTCATGCAGCTCCAGTCAGGAAACTTAAGCTATCATTCCCATCCCCTCTTGTCATCCAAGAAATGCTTTGTAGATATTGAAGGTTCATTGTAGCATTCATTTATGCTCGGTCCTTTATATTACAGGCATCAAAATACATTGCAAAATTTTGCTTATACATGGTAGCTTTGAGGTTACTTATAAAGCGCACCAATGCAGTAATTGTTTGCTTGCCAGTGATCTGATAAAGGAGGTTTACTTTTAGCTACAATCAGTGGCAGCATGCTATTCTATGCTTCAGTTTTCTTCAATATTTGGAATTGAGGGAATATTTCAATTAAATTATTGCACAAAGACAGAAATTAGGAAATTCAAGAGCACTGGAAGTGGTCCAGGGAGAATCTAGAAGAGGTTCAATTTCTAATGTAGAGAGATGTAAAGCAGGCTATACATGGTGTGACAAAGTTCCTTCTCTGCCTTGGTAGGTCCTGCACTTATTGGCAGATTTGTCACCTCAGAGATTCACGGCAATCCTCAGTTTGGCCACTTTTGTTAGTGGCTCAAACCTGCTGTTCACTCAGCTAACCTCATCACTGGCCAGCATGGGGAAAGGGAGGAGAACAATCCCCGCAGTCTCTGCCGATCCACCTAGTGGGTCGGGGGACAGGCCAGGGACCTTCCCCTCTGGTTGGACCCACAGTTCAGGTCAACTCCTCTTGTATCCAATAGGGGAGAAAATGGGGGGAACCCGGGCCCGCCCTCTACTCTGGGTTCCAGCCCAGGGCCCTGTGGATCACAGCTCTCTACAGAGTTTCCTGTAACAGCTGTGTGACTGCTACAACTCCCTGGGCGACTTCCCCTTGGCCTCCTCCCAACACCTTTATCCTCACCACAGGATCTTCCTCCTGATGCCAGATAGCGTTTGTACTCCTCAGTCCTCCAGCAGCACGCCCTCTCACTTCCCACTCCTTTCGCACCCCTCACTGACTGAAGTGCGGTCCTTTTTAAACCAGGTGCCCTGATTAGCCTGCCTGTCTCAATTGGTTCCAGCAAGTTCCTGATTGTTCTGGAACCACCCCTGTTTCCTCACCCAGGTAAAAGGGACCTGCTTAATCTGGGGCTAATATATCTGCCTTTGATCACTCTCCTGTAGCCATCTGGCTCGACCCTGTCACAATGGAGATACTGCATAGACCTACATGATAGAGAATACCTATAGATGAAAATATATAGAGGAGTGTCTCAAAATGACATCTCATTTAGAAAGATTATACTGTTACAGACCATAACATTTAAAGGAATGGAGCCAATTTACAGAGTCTTATATGAAACATTCATGTCACCTGATTCTTACAGTAAGATGGAAAGAGTATCCTGATGTGTGCTGTGGTCAGGTGGGAACGCCCAGCCATTTTGTACGCTATCGGAGAACTCTCATTCTCTGGCAACAAGTTAGAGACCAAAAAATGGATATTAACTAGACCCTGTTGCAGAAGCCAAGCTATTTAGCTGCATTCCTGGCAGAAATATCCCAACAACTCAAGATGATCATCACAATAGGGATGAAAGGCCCAATCCTGGCAGATGAGTGTTTCCTGCAACATTCTGACTGAGCTCCATCAACTCTCAACAACTTTGATGAGAGCCAAGAATGCTCAACACATCACAGAATTGACCACTTCATTTTGCAAACCTACACTGTGCTTTAGAACTTGCACAAGTTAATGAGATATTCCTGCACTGGTGCAAGTGACAACCAAATCTTCACCACAGGCCTAATAAATTTAAAGTCAGAGTCCCTTCTTGACCACTAACTTGTTGAGGGGTAGTATTAGGCGTGTTTGAACAATCCCAATCTACAATGTATATAAATCTTGTTTCACTACCCGCTTTATGATGTCACACTCTGAAGATGTGTAGATATTGTTCATATGAAGCACCCTTCAACCTTATTTTTCTCATGTTGTCCCGCTGCTTCTCTCTCTTGTAACCTACTTAAGGGCCATATTTCTATAAGTTGCATGTTGTTGTGCTCCAATATTTAAAACAAAATACCCCAAAAGACTGCTACAATTAAACGTCCAGTGTCCACTTTGGCAGTGTCACCGTATCAATTTGGTAAGTGTATGGCTAACAAACCTGTGTTGCACCTGCTTGAAACCCCCCAAAAAAGTTTTAAAAAACCCCAGAACCATCCCAACAACCAGCCCCCCCACCCCTTTCAATGAAAATTTAGTTTGATGGAAAACGTTGTTGAAAATTTGAAAAATTCCAACCAGCTCTAATTTTGCTATGAACTAAGTTATGACAATTGCTATAATTAGCTTGATACTCATTGACATTTAGCCTGATGCTTTCATGTCCATGTGTGAAGCAGTTCACTTAAAACAAAAAACCTCCACTCACCCAAATTTAGTTCCAAATGTAAAGGCTTGGAAAGATGGATACCCAATGTCATAGGCATTTGGGGTGGTGGGGGAAATTAGGTTTATATAAAATTTTTTTCAAATATTATATTCCACGTCCTTGCTGGCTTCAAGTAGAATATAATGTTTGAAAAAATTTGAACTCCATTATCTGTGCCCCATCTTCAACTGTAAAAGTTTACATTCAACCCTCTTTCTGGAATCCAACACAGGAAACATTTAAAAAATAAACCCACACATTAAAACTGCATCTGAATAAGTTACTTCAAGAACCCTTAACACGATATTTTTAGAATATTCTAGCACTGTCATTCCTAACTGTAAAATCTTATTTTTGTGACTGAGTAGTGCAGTTTCTATGCAAGGCCATAACATCTGCAATACTAAGTGTCAGCCAAATACAGAGTGCCAAGTGTGATTCAGAGTCATCGAGCTTTTGTCAGTGTAAACTAGAATCTTATTATTTCATCCAGTTTAACTGGTGTGTGTGCGCAGCACTGTGAAGATAAGTTCTTTAAGTGATGATCATTATTATTTTTGCATGTAAAAGTATTTATTTAAAAAAATAAGGAACGGGGGAAAATGTCATTTAAATGAAGGAGCCGAAACAATTTCCAAATTGTAATTCATTTACAAACATCAATATTTTGGGTTTTTCAACTCTAGAACTATAAGATGCATACTCAGTTCCCATTAACATTAAGAAGAGAATGAAGCCTTTAGTTACTTAGATTTTACAGGCTCTTTTAAAAAGCATGTACAACACCCAATGCAATATAACCACACTTGTAACTCCACGGTCAAGCAGAGTTTTTAATACAACAGGCCACACTGTTTCAGAGACATTATGACCTGCCAATAAGTACTTAGTGACTGTTTAATACATGGATATTAGATGACATTCCCAGTGATTAAGGTCATTTAGGCTGCCACATATGCAAAATAAGTCTGTTTTTTTTAAAGTGTTCTGAAGAGTCTTTTGTTATACATCAGTTTTTAATACATTTAGTTGTATATCCATGATAATAAAATTAAATTGCCCACCCTGCCCCCAGTCATCATTCAGTCAATACAACTCCTCAGAAGAAGCTCTAACATGCACTGAAGTCAACGTTTTAAGAAGGGAAAAAACACCACGCAAGTTACAGTGCAAGACACAAAAAAGTACATTCATAGTATTAAAAAAAAAAAAAAAAGGCACAAGAGAACCATTTCCCATTGTTAAGGTACAATTTACAATTTCTCTAATCTGATAAATACAAAGTAGCGTGAGGAGAGGAAGGTCCCAAATAATGAGAAAATTCATTTGTAACTTGAAAGATAAACACATGCAAACCAGAAAGCACAAATCAAGTGCTTAGCACTATGGAAAGCCTTAAGATGCTTAGTCCCTCCCCTGCCACCGCCAAACTAGTCATTTGTCAAATTGACTCTGAAATAAGGTTATCCTCTTCTAATACTAATGCAAGTGATTCAAACAGCGACTTAAAAAATTATTTTGACTGGAACACTTATTACAGATGTCCAAAAATGCTTTGAGAAATAATTTTATTTAAGAAGCAAGATTTTTTCATGCTTTTACATTTGGATGAAACCAATGACCCAACAAAAGATTTCTCGGTCAAAACTGGTCAATACCATCTCAACCTAGGTTTAACATGTGGGATGCTACTGTGCTTAAGAGCGGATTCAAAATATGTCCTTTAGTTTTGTTTTAGAGGACTGGTTACAACTAGGATGACCAGACAGCAAACGTGAAAAAATCAGGACGGGGGTGGGTGGGGGGGTAATAGGAACCTATATAAGAAAAAGACCCAAAAATCGGGACTGTCACGATTTTTATAGGGATAGTCATCTGGTCACCCTAGGTTAAGACAGACAGACAAACAAAGAAAAATAAAAAACTTACTGACTGACCTCCTGCACTGCTGTTGGCTGGATTTTAATATTAGTTTCCGGGGCATTAAGGAAGGACCACACAACTTCAATGTCTTCTCCTTTTTCTTTCAGATAGAGTTCCAGCTGTTGAAATGACAGTGGTTAGTTTTTGTCATCTGAAGACTTGTAAATATCTTTTAAGAGAAGCACTGGACGAAGCTCATCACTGCTGTAAACAAGTGCAGTATCACTGAAGTCAGAGTGATACCAGCATTTAATTTAATAAATCTCAGATGATAGTGGCCTAAGAAGAACACAGAATACACTAAAAAGTGAAATAATTTCTTATGAGTACAGCCTAGGGTAGGGGTTCTCAACCTTTTTTTCTGAGGTCTCCCCCCACCTTCGGTCTCGTCCCCCCCGCCCAACATACTATAAAAACTCCATGGCCCACCTATGCCACAACAACTGGTTTTCTACATATAAAGGACAGGGCTGGCATTAAGGGGTACCAAGCATGGCAATTGCCTGGGGCCCCATGACACAGATGCCTCCACGAAACTACATTGCTCAGGCTTTGGCTTCAGCCCCATATGGTGAGGCTTTGGCTTTCTGCCAAAAACTCACTGGGCCCCAGGGAGTCTAACGCTGGCCCTGAAACCTGCTCGCGGCGCCCCAGGGGGCCCCAGACCCCTGGTTGAGAATCACTGGCCTAGGGCACTGATAAAAGTCAGACTCATGGAAAAAAATGTATTTTCATGGTCCACAATTATAAATGCAATATTATTTATTTGCATTGTCTTCACAAATATTTAGTTTTAATTATACAATGAATTGGGACAAAAGTACCTTTAAAAAAAAACAACCATCAACTTGTGGACAGCGCTAACAAATATTTAAGCATTTTGTAACTATGAGGTTCAAAAATTAAAACACTCTTTCAGTTTGAGCACAGTATATGTAAAAAAAATGGTCCAATTAGTCTTTTTGGATCTGAATATAATATTTAGCAAGGGATAGCATTAAAAAATGTTACCTGTAAATGAAGTGGAGACAGTTTCACACTGTACGACTGACATTCTGTGGTAGTAGGTGAAGTATGTGACACATGAACAATAAATTGAATGGAGTCTCCCACTACATTACAAGAAACCACCTAGTGGGGAATAAATAAATAAAGTTTTTCATTCAATAAACTTTCTACCTTGATCAGTTAGAAAAATTATGAAGTTCAGAAATGCAGGGGACAAGGACACTAGACTTTCATTTCTGGAGACCAAAGTTCAAATCCTGACTGTAGTGTAAAGCATTTAGAACCACTACCTTTCTCAAAAATCGGAAGTTTTGACACAATCAATAAAATGCTCCAAGTAAATTCCTCAACTGTCAAACATTCCCCCCTCCCCACCCCCACACTTTCAAAAAAATGCAAAATTTTAGTCAAAGATCACATTTTTCCATCAAAACATGATGAAATTCCAGTTTTTTCATAGTTTGATGTGAAACTAGACATCTTGCGAAAGTTTCACAAGACATTAAGATTTCTGGGTCACAAGATGGCCTGAATAAAATAATGAAGTCGCTTTTGTGGAATTCTACAAAAGCAACGTGTCATTTTGGCACACTGCTATCACAAAGATGAATTTTGTTGCATCATCCTAGTTTCCCTGTTTCCCAACATAACAAAAAGCCATCATATAATTTGGCATAATTAGCCTCCTATACCGAAGAGATCTTTGGTTGAACCTGGAAAGGTGTTGAAATTTAGTACTGGAGTGCACTGGCAGAGTTTGGGGTGAATATTCAAAAGACAAAGCTTGTACAAAGCTGCCTGCAATACATCTTGCTTAACCCAAGGTAGCTAGTCCATTTGCTTTTATGAACAGTAACTTTATTTATATACCTCAATATATATCTACAAATGCAAAATCTCATCCTCCCTTCTCCCACAAGTCAATTTGGTTCAGGAATTGACTTTCTACATTCAAAGAACTTGCAGTATACATTTCACAACACAGAGGAGCCCCAGGTATAAAAGAGAATTCACTATGGAGGAAGAATCACATCAGCAATCCTAAATTTATAGACATCACAGTCATGCTCTTATAATGCAAGTACACTAGCTCAACATGAAGTCATCAATTTCTGATTCAGGATTTGTTTCAAAGAACCATTATAAGTATACTATTTAAGGCACAAAAGTAGAATTTGTTACTCTACTCATCTGCTCTGCAATCAGAGATTAAGTTTTTAAAGTAAGTCAATGTAACCTCTGGAAGACTGTGGGAGAGAAAACATGACAGCTCTTAATAGCTTTATCAACATCAGTAGAGCCCTGCAAATCCGTGGATATCCGCTTTATATCCACGGATGCGGATATCCATAGATCATTTTTGCGGATTGGATGCGGATACAAATTTTGTATCCGTGCAGGGCGCTAAACATCAGTCTCTCCTTTGATGCACTTCATCTCGAGGGCTCCACAGATCGAATAATGGAAAGGACAGGAACAGGTTTAAAAACAAGTTTAAGACAAACTGGTGCAACTCCTGCACACAAGCAAGGCCTAAATAATTGGCTTAAATAAATACATTCTGTCCCAATTCACATCCCAAGATGCTTACAAATTGATTGTTTACTTTGATTTAATTAGATATTAGGAAAAAACTTTCTAACTAACTATAAGGGTAATTAAGCACTGGAATAGGTTACGGAATCCCCATCACTGGAGGTTTTTAAGAACAGATTAGAAAAAATACCTGTCAGATTCAGGGGTTCTCAGAACAATTTTTTTGGTGGCTTCAGAGTGTGGCCACCAGCCCTTGCTGGTGGCCGCTCTGACAATTTTTCCAAGCCCAAGCTCTGTCACCTCAGGCTGAGGCCCAGAGCCGGAGCCCAGGTGCAGAGGCCCAAAGCCTGCTGAGCACACACTGGCCCCCATGTGTCTGCAGAGACGCTGCCCGGAGACTCTAGGAGGTTGCATGGTGCAGGGCGCTGATCCCCTGCTGGTGGTGCCAGCAAACACCAAGGCAGCCAGGAGCAACAGCTGAGCGCTGCAGGGACGGACCACTGCTTTGCCTCCCTCCATTAGGGTTGCCAATTCTGGTTGGACGTATTCCTGGAGGTTTCATCACGACATAATATTTAATTAAATAATTAATCTTTAATTCCTGGAGACTCCAGGACAATCCTGGAGGGGTGGCACCCCTACCCTCCATCTCTGCCCAGGAGGCTATTGTGGCCACAGAAAAATCCCCTGCTGGCCACACGTGACCATGGTGGCTGCATTGGAGAAAACGCTGGTCTAGGTATACTAGCAGGGGGCTAGACTAGATAACCTCTCAAGTTTCCCTTCCAGCCAAACATTTCTATTATTAATGGCCTCAGGGCCTATCTATTAAGACCTAGCCTTAATCATGAGTAAAGTCCAACCAATATTTCACCTATATCCCCTTTCCACAACCTCAAAAATATTCTTAGGAGGAGAAGACATTATTTCCCTCTCTTTCCTCCACCCTCCAAAAAGTCTGTTTTCTTGAGAATTGATTTACAATTCTTATTTGCATTATCTATTTCAACAGTTGGTTATATAGTCCATAGGGTCACTAGCACAACTCCATAATAATAAACAGTTTAAAATAAACAGCAAGCCAAACAAACAACAAATACACTCATGCTCAATTTGCTTATATCTCAGACTCAACCCAGAAGTCCTCGGTTTCATTCTGTTTCAAACAGAAACACCACAACACTTCTTTCAAAGACTGAGAAATTTCTTTATAAAATGGTCATTCCTTCTTCTAGGAGGTCTAATGTGTATACAGTTACTTACACAGGTAATATAACTGTTTCCTTTATCCTAAAATGTGAAAGTCAGGCCTGCTTAGTCCTACACCCACTGGAATGGGTGCTCCATCTTTTCGTTCTCTACCTTGTCTCAATGGAATTAAAGCTAAAATAGCCAGTATTTGTATGGTGAATTTATACATTAAACAGTGTTCTTATCTTCTAGCTTTGGTTCTTTTCCAGTGACAGTCAGCTGGCAAATCTTATTCCCTTCTCCCCTGAGCTGTAATCAGCAACAGTGGTGCTGAGCCACAAACTATTAAGTAAAAAAAAAATCTGTTAATTTCAAGCTCCATCACAGACAAATATTTGCAGATTTCTAGTTTTAATTCAACAAGTTTAGACACTATTTTAATGAGAATGTGTCTATATAAATAAGAGTGTCTAAACTATTTTAAGTTTTCCCTTTCACAATTTACAGAAATTTTATATTTCTATCTCTCAGTCTGATTTTAACTTTTTAGATGAACTTTTTCCTCAGGCTCTCTAGATAGCTGAATTAGTAGGGGAATTTGTGCCTCGGTTTCTGTTTGCTTCCTCATGCCTCTCTGTTTGCTTCCTCATGCCTCTGTACAATTTCAGCTATTCTTTTCTCCTTGAAGAACTGGCAACATGCAGTTAAATAAATAAAATAAAGAGGTTTAGGTTTATTTTAGTTTGTATATTTGTTTTATTTCGATAAAATTGTTACGTACAGGTACTATATAAACTCACATACTTCACACATTGTTCTAAATGTTTCCCACTCCTCTGACATTCTTTTCTTCCTACCCCCTCTAAACAAGTAGGTCATATCCCATAATGAACTGGATTTTAATTGGTAAATTCTTATCTTCCCAGTAGCAGTATATTTAGGGTTTTTTAAGATGACTGGCTATACGTATTTATTAAAACTCTCATTGCATCAATAGCATTCGCTGGCCTTTTCTTTGAAAGAAAAGAAACAGGTGCTACTGTACAACACAATTTTACTCCCAGATAAATAGCTTAATGAAGGTTGAGTGCATATCAGTAATTTAGGAATAAAAATCCTTATAAGAAAAACCACACCATTAGAAAGCCAGAAAATTAAAGTTAATGGTTAAATTTACTATAAACTCCAGTGTTTGAAGGTATGCCAATTTATCTTCAGAACCCAAACTATCTTAACTCTGCACCCTCTTACATGCAAAAGTCTTCTATCATGGAAACCTGTGAGGACAAAACGTGGGGTAGATGGAGTTTAGGGCCATACTATCAATATATATACTATATACTATCAAAGACCACGGAATATAAAGTCCTACCAAGCTTCAGTGCCATGTTGATTGAAGAGCATCTTCTCTAAGTTGTCAAATTGATCACTTCTTTAAGTCACAGAAGGTTAACAATTAAAAATAGATCCTTCACTCTAAAGAAAGTGCTTCCCAGACTCAAAATGAGGAACCAGTTCACTGCAGGGATTTGATCTCCACTTCCCACCATCAGAAATTCTAGCCCAAGGATTCTGCACATGGCCCAACTGTACTAGTAGAGGCAAAAGACACCTGGGACAGTCTCACGGTAGACAAAAGATCCTAAACTAATTCAGAGGAATCACAGTCTCTGTGGAAATTTACATCACTTTGTTTAATCAATACTGACTGGTATAATACTATCAGAGAGGAAATCAGTCAGCTCTGTCAGGGATTCTTCTGTGCAGCAAGTAATCTATATACCAATGCCAGTTTTTACACCAACTCAGGACTCTCACACTCTAGATTAACACACTATTTAAATCAAGTTTTGGAGCTGAGGGAGATTTATTAGATTAAGATGTAACCAAAATAGCCATACAATCTCTCCAAATTTATGCTCAATTAAGAACCCAATAGAAAGCCTCTAGGTTAACGAGCCTACAGTTTCATCCAGCCAGATCTCAGAGACCTCATCCAAGGCCATGCCTGGGTTAACCTTATTAGTCAGTGACCTTCAGTAAGCAGCGTGAATCACAGATCATGTTTCTCTCCTGCCAGTAACCTGGAGTCTTTCCTCAGGAGTTCAGGGTAAGAAGATTGATATCCATCCTAACACCTCAAGCATGTTTTAAAACTAACGGATTGCCTTTTGCATTACTGGTTTTTACCTGCTCCTTATCTCTCTTGGTCAACTCCAAAAGGGATTGAAAGGCTCCAACCCCTACAGTGGTGCTACCCTATGCCACCAGCTCTTGGCAACATTGCTCAACTCTCTCAGCCAACCTACAGAAGCCACTGAAGTGGCACAGTTTCAATGGCAGAGTAGCTGAATAAGGCCCTCGAGAGCAGGCTGCAAAGCCCAGCTGAAAATCACATGGCTGATTAGCCCACTAAATGAAGCTTTCCTTTCTCTAAACCACTTCCATGCCACCTCACCCCCGGGGAGAATTTTTAGAGTATGAGGAATATGTCAAGCAGGCAATGTCAATGTTTTGAAGGAAAAGGAGGGAGACTTGGTTGTAGCTTAAAAACAACTAAATAGATTTCAAAACTTATTGTTGCCTAGGCCAAATCCTTATGTGCCAAGTTCCAGACAAGAGGAAAAAACCAAAAGCAAAACACAAAACTTTTACTGCCAAATAATAAGTCTTCTGGAAACAAGTGATGGAAATGCTAACCAAGTCAACTAAAGCAATGCAAGTACTTCTAAAAACAAATCACTTCATTCTATACATTTAGGCCCTCTCCAAACTATATTTTTAATTGATTTCGTAACTGGTTAGAGGTTTGGTCGCCTTAACTTGCAACAAGTCACATGGTTCAGTTTGCATCCACACAGCCACTTTTCTGTCATTACAACCATGTTTATTTGCCCACAGCTAGCACCCGGCCTAACCATCAGTGCGTCCTGGGAAATGCACCCATTTCTTAGATTTTTAAGCTCTTCAAGGAAGGGACAAGTGTGTTGGGACGTGTTTGTACAGTGCCTGGCATAATGAGGTCCTGATCCTAAGTGAGGTCTCTGGATCTACTGCAAAAATAAACAAACAACATTCTGGCCAGATATCCACTAATACCTCAGTAGGAGATACAGTGCCCTGGTAGACTTGTTCACAGAGTAGAACCAGCATCATGTGGACTAATGCACTCTGCATGTCCTACTGCAGAGAGAGCTGAGAGGAAGGAGGACTAATCACACAGAGGAGGTACACTCAACACAAAAAAGAACCCCATGGTGTTTATGGATAATATTAGGCATACATGTATTTACTTTACTGTCATTTTGTCCTTTCACTCCAATTCCTCTGTTGCATCCACTGTTGAGTCTTGTCATAATCCTAGTTGTGAGCCCCGAGGAAGGGACTGGTTTTGTTTTGTTTTTTAAATTAGGTTTGTAAAGCATATGGCATAATGGAGCCCTGATCCTTGGCTGAGGCCTCTAGATACTCTTGTAATACAATCATAAATAAAAGGGTGCCAAACTGATTGCAAGAAGATAGCCATGTGCCAGCCATGGCCTCTGGCAAGGGCAAAATGCTCTTGGCTGCCACAGCGTGGGCCCTGGTCACACACCAAATTTAGAGCCACCCATGCTAGTAACTAGTTATAAACTCAAGTTGAAAGTTGCAGTGTGGACAGGGCCTAAAAAAAGGTTTCAGTTATGTATTACAGAATTTCCCGTTCTAATTTAATGTATTTGTACTGACAGACCAGTTCCAGGAACAGAACAATACAAAAGAGCTAATTATTTCTCCAGGAATTTACTATCAATGCTCTTTGGATTTGCAATTAATGTTCTACAGGAAAACTACCAGAGTTTTGTAGAAAAAACCCCCCATGTATTTAAAAAGGGAGTGAAACTATCTATCAAAGGGCTCCTTCTTTAATT
This sequence comes from Macrochelys suwanniensis, assembly GCA_033296515.1. Taxonomy (NCBI): domain Eukaryota; kingdom Metazoa; phylum Chordata; order Testudines; family Chelydridae; genus Macrochelys; species Macrochelys suwanniensis. Next base: position 154,605,833 of record CM065775.1, on the reverse strand, counting down.
TACAACTGTTGTGCATAGACGCAAAAGATATTTGAATTTAATGCAGGGTGTGTCTTAAGAAGAGACAAGAAATTCATAGATAAGGTTGAAGCCATTTCCATAAAAATCTGCCTATATGATTAAGACAACATTCTACCCAGTCCTGTCTATAGCTGACTTTTTCACCAAAAAGTTTTTCACTGGAAAATGACAAAGAGTCCTGTGGCACCTTATAGACCAACAGACATATTGGAGCATAAGCTTTCATGGGCGAATACCCACTGCATCCGACGAAGTGGGTATTCACCCACGAAAGCTTATGCTCCAATACGTCTGTTAGTTTATAAGGTGCCACAGGACTCTTTGTCGCTTCTACAGATCCAGACTAACACGGCTACCCCTCTGTCACTGGAAAATGTAGATTTGTCAACATTAAAACTTATTCTCAACTAAGCTTTCCTCAGAAAGGTTTTTAGATCCAGGATGTTTTATTTTGGGGTATTTTTTTGGGGGGGGGGTAGGTGAGGGAGGAAGAGAAGGAAGTGGAGGAGAAAGGAGAGAAATGGAGACCCAGATGAATGCCGATATGGGAGACCCAGGTTCTAAAGCAGGTATATCCCAGGGGAGTGCCCTAATCACCAGGCTATTGACTTTTCAGGTCTGGGCTGGTTCTCCCTCCCCCTCCCTCAAATCCCCCACTCTCCCTCTTGTGTGTGTTCCACAAAAAATATTTATATAGATTCAGAGAGTAAGGCCAGAAGGGCCTACCATAATCATCTAGTCTGACCTCCTGTATAGAACAGGCCACAGAGCTTCCCTGATTGAATTAATTCCTGCTTGCACTAAAGCATCTCTTAGAAAAAACATCAATCTTGATTTAAAAGTTTAAAAAGGTCTCACTTTGGTTCTGATTCAGAACAAAAAACGAATGTTGAAACTTCAAACCTTTTTGGAAAATGCAATTGTTGTTTTCTCGCTATCCCTAGTCCTGTCAATTTAGGCAAAACTGTTTCAACCTGTTTCTAAATCATGCTACATCATTGGTGAGGTCCAGCACCACAGCATGATTCTGTAAGTCTTTGGTCCCATCTACATGGGCAAGACCAAAGCAGATTTTAACTTCTTGGGAATACTACCATGTTGTAAGTGAGTCACCCAGCACAGCAGTTTTTCCTAGTACAGGCAGGGCCTCACTCACCCTGTTTTGCTTAGGCATTGAAGATCACATGAAATGTAATGCCACCTACTACAGTCGATGCCTACTAATCACACACACACACACACACACACACGCCCCCAGTTCTCAAAGTATTAACAGCAGAACGTAAGTCAGAAACTTTTAATGGGTCTCCCAGGCATTAGTGCAAGTCAATGACATTCTGTTAGACACACTGTGTATGTGTTAACATGGACTTTAAAGTGTGTAATATACTTCATTTGTACAAGGGGGCCACGTTTCAGTTGACATGGCAATTTTGATTTTAAATAGCAAAGGATCTGATCTAGTGGTGGCCCAAAGCAGCCATAACACTGGCAGATCCAGCCTCCGTAGGATTCCCCGTGTTGGGGAATCCTCAGGTAATGTGAAGCCAACATAACAGCATCCTAGTCCCAACTGCTGGAGAAAAGGGAGATGCGGATGGACATCCTTACATCCTGGGAGTTAAGACTCCCCTAACTTACTCTGTGGACTGGCTCAGCCATCAGCTAGCCTCAGGATTAGTGGTGTACAAACACTCAGGTCTTACTCTGAATGCAGCTCTGCCATATCAAATGATCTGGGCCCTTACCTTCCATTCAACTAAGAGTTTGTTATTAAAAAACAAACAAACCCAAACCAAAACAAACCTCAAATTGGGGAATCTAAATTTAGGACTACTCTGATTTATGTGCATAGTTCACAGACTAATAAGAAGAGAGAAGTAATAAGACAGTGGGTGCTTAGCACCTGTGAGAATCAGGCCACTTTGTTAGGGGCCTGCCTAACTGTAGGCACTTAAGTTTTAGTCATTAGCCTCTACAATTTTGTCCAAATTATGCCACCCGATGCAACTTCCATTGAAGTCAGTAGATTTGTGCTTGTGCATTTCACAGAAAGAATGTACATATCACATTCGGTCTTGTTTTAATGTTGTGTGCTTCTTTGAAAAAAAAAAAAAAAAAAAAAGTAGTGTTCATATGCTAGTTCTCACTTAATGCCTCCTTAGGGTGACTTTCCGGACCCATTAAAGACCAGGACAAAATTCCCATTGAGTTCAACGGGGCCAAGATTTTACCCTTAGACCTTGTACCTACTTGGCCTATTCTTATCTGGTTTCAGTTAAGCAGAACTTTTAATCAACAAAACAGAAGTGAGTAAGAGATGGTTAGAAGTACTTTATTCTCCAGAATGTTCCTTTCCTTCCCCACCCTAAGCAGTCTTTAACAGTAATGGGAGGGGGAAAATAATGGAAAACAACATTTGGCCATGTGACCTAGACAGATGCATACCTAAAACTAAGAATAAGCTCAATTTTGTGATCAAGTGCTTGTAGCCCTGAAACACACTCTGAAACTTATAATCGGCGCAAATAAGCATGCACAGGGTTCACAACAGTCCACAACTCAGAAAGTCCATTACCAAGCTTGACAAAGCTTAGTATTTTATAAAGGAGTGTTGTACTTAAAGTACTATGCAGGATCTTTTCAAGGGGATTAAGGCAAAATGCCACATTTATTAGTAATACAGATATCAATCAATACTCTAGCATATGCATATGATATATATCACACTCATGCACTCACACAAACACAAACACACTCCGTCTTGCTGTTGTTACCAACTGGTTGCTCCCCTTAACTGCACTGGCCAGGTGAGTTAGATGGGGGAGGGTTGGAGCCGGGCTTCTGCCGATCCGGATCGATGCTCCGATGGTGACAAGACGAGACCCGGGGTCCTTCTGCAAGACACCTCACTTTTATAGCAGCTTCCCTCTTATGCAAATCCACTCCAGATTCAAACTCTGGGTCTGTGTTCATTGGTCTGTGTCCGTTGGTCTGTGTGCTGCTTTTCTCTGGGTGTTGTCCCAAGGCTGCTTAAAGAGGGTGTTACCGAAAGAAGGTGCTTGCTTCTAATCCCCAAGGCTTGTCAATATGTCTGCTCTTCTTTGCCACTTGATTGTTCTTGGATCTGGCTCCCATCCCCTCTCCAACTGTTGCAGTGTCTGGAGGTGGGTGTCTTCCAAGCCTCACTCATTCACACCTCATTCAGTCAATAGGGCAATTGATTGCAGAGTGGGGGAAGATCTTATCCTACTCCTAGCAAACAGACACATGTTTCTTCTACTTTAACTATACTATCCTTAGGGGCTAGAACATCTAATACAAAGTTTTCTATATAGGGAATAGAGAGGCACAATGCCAAGTCATATAAATACAAAATAACACAATGCAAGATGCAATGTCATAAAGATAAAGATACTTAATACAAAATAACACAATGCAACATCATAAGGATTCATAGAAATACTTAATACAGAGATTTCTCTCTACAGGAGTAACGATTTTAATCTATTAAGAGAAAACATTAAAGCTTACCTTCTCATGGGCTGACTTTACAACGCTTACAACCCGTCTAACTGCTAGCTCCAGTGGCTGAGGAGTTGTGTCTTCTTCAAATGTAAGCAACAACGAATCCTAAGAAACAAGTAACACGTTTTAATTAAATTATTTTCACTTAAAAATAAGAGACACATTGTCATTAAAGTGTTTCTATCATCTGACCGTTTCAAAGTGTGAGTTTTCATACATAAAATTGCAGCGGTTTTTAATCCTATCCACTATGCTCCACTACATAATGCAAGGAACATCCTGGGAAATCTATGCTGAATTTCACTCTCATAAGGCCTGATCCTGACTCATCTTGACAGCAATGGGAGGTGAGGGCACTCAGCATAATCACAGGTAGTTCTACTGAATTCAATGAAGCTACTCTCATGAGTCAGGTTTTCTCACAGCTACTATAATACTATTATTTTTAAATATTTATAACAACTGTTTTCAGGATCCAGCCTAATAACTCTAATACTATTCTACAGCACGTTATACGGCTGGCTGCATGATCTATCCCAAAATGAAGAGAGCTTTCAAATGATCGTTTGAAAGATCTTTAAACACACAACAATATTTCTGCTAAGTATTAAAAATAAAAAACACCCGACGCCTACAACACTGGTCAGAACCTTGGCAGAAGAATATGATGTAAACGTAACACACAAAGAGAGAGAGAAAGAGATCCCTAAAATCCACTGCTTTGTGAAGTCATGTTTTCAGAAACAACAGTAATTACATTTTACTCATGCTGTGTGTGCTCATTGGCTGCTGCTGCTACATTAACAGACTTTCCAGGTTAAGTTTTGCTTTGGTATAAGAGTACACATGGAGGAATTTCATTAGCGTTGTGGCGCTGACATTGTTCTGAGCGTTTGGGAGCCTCGCTGAGGGAGTAACAACATATTGCAGTCTCAGGCAGTGAATTCATCAAAAGAAAAGGCTACAGAGGCTCTTTTGCGGAGGGTGTGTGCGGGAGAGACCATGTTACTTACTGTACCTGTCCCCAATTCATAACAATTCTTAAAATATTTATTTTTGCAGAACTTTGTCCTTCATCCTTTAGCATAACACCCACAGTTTTCTCACAGCACTGGTATTTTAAGAGGACAATCAAAGGTATTTCCTACCGACCTTCCCCATTTACAATAATGCCTGGAGAATTTTAAATTTCACACACACGGGTTGCTTAGAAATAATAGACTGCTAACAAAAAAACACTGGCTTGGGGAGATGATGCTGAAGAATACACATAAAAATCTACACTCAGAAACATAACATTTCTCAGATGGTTAGAATTGGGTATTTCTATTGACACAGCAAAGGTTCAGTTTAAGTCCAGGAAATTAGGTTGTTGTGGCCTGACCTACCCTTGCATCCTCCCTTCAGATCCAGAGTTTTGTTTTTTAATACTATATATAAGTTTTACATCTTTTACACAAAGATACTGGGAGTAGAAAGGTAGATCAAATATTCTGCATGCCAATTCCGACAATTACATTTTATATAAAATTCAAACATAAGTTGAATGACTGAAATAAGGTCAAACATTATCTTATTTTACTCTATTCTGCTCCACTCTACAAGACTGAGATTTGCCAGACAAACAAAAATAAGTTAAATAGAAGTAAAAATAAAAAATCTGAAATGTGTTCATAAACATAAATGAGAGGGGCTGGAATTGACCAGTTTTGAGAGCTATATACAGGGGAAAATAGTCTGGCTCATGATTGACATTAGAGTCACTTGACAAGTCAGGAAGTTTCTACTGTTTACCTCAAAGGTACAGGACAATGTTATCAATTGCACATGCAGAGTCTATCTTGATTGGTTGAGAGGTCAGCAACACCCTCTCTCCTGCACTTCTAGCCATCTTCTTTCTATATTTTTTAAAAGGAAATAGTGGCTAGAACAGGAAAATTTCTAGATTTCACTGGCAAAGATATTCTGAATAAGTGTACCCATACACATATTTACTTCTTGTTTTGGCAAACATGGTAAATAGTGGGCAAGGCAAAGCAGAAGTCAAATAATGACATTCACTTCAACATCATCAAATCAGGTAAACATTATATATGTTTTATTACCAAATGTATATACAGTTAATATTTTTCAGAGTCCCCAAAAGACTTGAGTCACGGTTAGCAAACAAGAATAAAACCAGAGTCTAGTGAAGTTCTAGCATGTTATTGGGATAGACAACACTTGTTTAGCTTTTGTGGCAGACTCTACAACTACAAGAGTGCTCTGTGGGGGAGGTGTAAGCCTTTGGGTCAGATTCCACTTTCAGTTCCACCAGCGTACATCCAGTTCATTGATGCTTTATACTCCTGATTTGTACAGCTGTAATGGAAAGCAAAACTTGGCTCTTGCATTTCCAAATTCATACGTATTTACCAAAATAGATTTGCCTTTTTAATGGAATGACAGTTCAATAAAGTGGAAGGAATCGTACTGATTGGTAGGAAGTGGGAAGAAAGAGATTTTAGTTTAAAGCTTCCAGAAGGCAACTATAATGAACAGTGAGTACTGTAAAACGTCAACATTTGGAAGGGAAAAAATAACTTGATAGTGTCCTTACACTGCAGTCTTAAAAATCTGAGGCTCAGTTTTCAAAATTACTCTCCAGGACTTTAACCTACACAAAAGTGCAGAAATAAAAGCCACAACAGTATTTGAAATTCTACATATAGGATCCTCTTGGAATAAGAGACAAAGCCATTTTTCCACTCCCTTTTCACCAGGTTCACTCCGATTTGAAACTCCATTAGAATCAACAGGGTTAGACCCCCATGAAATAGGACTGGGGAAACAGCTCTACATTCAAAACCATGCGATCTGGAGGAAAACATACTTGCATAAGTGCAGGTGCCCATATTATAGTAACACAGACGATTGCAACGTCGTTTTCAGTGCAAGAATTTCACTATAATTTCCCCCCCCAGTATAGACGGTCACTTACCCCTCTCATTTTGGCTTCTGCATTCAGGGCTGTTATCCAGGCTTTCTGCCACTGGGTCCTCCAGCTGTTCAGAGACAGCACCCAGGCCAACAGGGTGTCATTTCCCTGCAGAAGTTCATCCGACGACGGCGGTTTCCTCCTGCTGTTCCGCAGAGCGACCAGAGCATATTGCACCAGGTAGATGGCCAGAGTGACCAGGGCAGCCATAAACAGAGTGACCAGGGTAAACCACTGGATCTCGTCCACCCAATACGCCGCCCAAGCCATGACTGCACATAACCAGCCAGCTGCCCCTCTCCTCCCCTCGCCGGCGGAGAAAAGTTCAAGGCATTTGCTTCTTCCGCGCTCCCTCAGCCCGATCGCTGACAGCACCGAGCAGCGGCGGGGACGAAGGTCGCCCTTTGCACTGCGATGACAGGCGCTGGCTGGAGCAAAGTCCGGCCCGAGGACGCCGTAGGGCAGAGCAGGCCAGAAGACCCGCCCCTGAGCCGGCCGGCCGGCGCCACCCCGCAGCCCGGAGCAGAGGGAAAGGGCCAGTCCCGGCCCGTGGAGGCGATGCCCGCAGGGGCCGCTAGGGTCCCGTGCCCCGCTGCGGCCCGGGGGCCCCTCGCCAGCAGCCTGCGCCGCTGCGTCCTCTGCGCGCTGCCCAGCCCAGGCTGCGCTGGGCGGGGAGCCTTGCAAGCGCCGGGCCGGGCGGGCACCGCGCTCGCACGGCGCGGCGGCCTCTCCAGCGCGCGGGGCGGGCGCTGAGCAGGACCAGAGCCCCGCGCGCCGAGCTGCTCCGCCCCCGCTTCAACCTGGACCCGGCCGCCGCCGCTCCTTCCTGGGCCCTTCCCAGCCTGCGCCCCCTCGGTCACAGCCACAGGCTCCTTAGTCCTTAAAGGCGCAGCAGCAGCAGCCCCCGCCAGCGTCCAGCCTTTGCAAACACTCAGGCGCATCGCCAGCCCAGCGAGGAGCCGCAGGCGCTTGGGGTGACAGGGTAGGAAATGGGGGGGCCCAGAAGTGTGTAGCGCTGGGCTGCAGCGGTGTAGTTCATGCAGATCGGGAACAGCTGTCCCTCCTTGCACGTGTGTGTGCCGCAGACATGGAAATGCAGTGAGGTCACCGTATTCATTGCTTTCTTCATGCAGCCCCCTCGCCACGTTCCCACTGCAGCTCTTAAAAAACAACTCTTCCACTCTATTCTAGAAGCCACTCGGATGTAGAGACACCGTGACTCTGGCCCAGCTCTCCTGTTCCTTGGGGTGAAATCATTGACCCACCCTCTCCCTGGCTGGGCCATTCTAGGTTAAAAATATGTGGCAATTTATGAGAATTTTTAAAACCTTTCCCATACAAAACCTGTGGTTGAAATGTCCAACACTGGAAACATTTCAACCAGCTCTACAGTATATAACCTGGTTTAAAAAACCCTCCAAAAGTGATTTTTAAAAGACTGAAATGTTGACCAGCCCTGGTCGGAATGGAGTACCACCATGGCAGGATAAGAAAGCATGGAGCCTGCTCACAGACTCCTTTGTCCTTTGCAGCCACAGAGCCAGCTCTGCCGGGACACGGGAGTTTATGATACAGGCCAAGGGTGCATAGAGGTCAGAGCCAGTGGGATCACAATTCAGACAAGGTATTCTTCGTATTATTTGTATTCCAGTAGCACACAGATCCCAATCAAATTTAGGGCCCCATTGTGCCAGGAAACATACAAAATCATAATATAAGAGACAGTTTCTGCCTGAACAGTTTGCAAATTAAATACATAAGGCTAGTTGGGAGGAGAAGCGGAGAAACAGAAAGGTTAAATGACTTGCCCAAGTTCATATATTAGACCCAGGAACAGAACTCTGTCCTCTTGGGCACAGATCCTGTGTGTATGTGTGGGGCACAGTGTTATAAAAAAGCTGTCTTGGTGTTCTGAACTCTGACTTTGAGTTGGAGTATTCAGGGAAAGGTTTAATTTCCCCCATTGGCTCAAAGTGACATTTGTTTTCATGTCAGAGTTTTAATTCTCCAGGTTTTACAGTTTGTTTTTCTGTACTAATTACTGCACAGCTTGATAGAATTTAGTGACACATCCTGGTGTTTGCTTCTCCCTTACACCAATTACACTAACTTTAGTAGGAGCCATTGTTTCCTCCCTCATTCACTCTCTGACCATGCCTACCCTAGTTAATTAACTGTTCCTAATTGAACTGGTGGAACAGAACCAACTGAAGTCCAAGTAAATGAGTGTGCCCACATTAGACACAATGATTTGTGTTCTGTACCATTACAGTTTGCTCCATGTTCTCACTAGTGCTGTTCTAAATTGCTTTAGTTGCAATGCCTTCTGGGTATCTATCCCACAATTTCAAGCACATCTTCCAGAAGCAAGGGATTCTGAGAGATTTCAAAGGCCACCAGTGCAATATTGGATAGTAGTGGGAGGGCTACTTGAACCATTGTCCATCTACTGGCATTAAATGTTACAGACTGGAACCATGCTTATTCAAACACTATTTGACTGTTTGGAGCACTTGTTACAGAGTATTTTAAATGCCTGCTAAGTGGACCAAACAGTTTTTAGAATTGCTCTAGTGTAGACAAGTACTTTAGGCAGGGTGTATGATGAGAATAACTGCTCCAATCTATGTGGAACAGATGGGAATGTAAATAAAGGTACTGGACACAGGGCCGGTGCAAGGAAGTTTTGCGCCCTAGGTGAAACTTCCTTGCACCAGCCCTGCTTCCCCGCCCCTGGGAGCTCAGGTCCCCGTCCGTGAGCCGCGGGAGCTCAGCCCCCACTCCCGCGGGCCGCGGGAGCTGAGCGTGGAGCCGGGAGGCAGGGGGTCGGCTCGCCGCGGCTGCCTCCCAGCTCCAAGCTCAGCGGCTGAGCGTGGGGCAGGGGATCGGCTCGCCGTGGCTGCCTCCCGACTCCAAGCTCAGCAGCTGAGCGTGGGGCAGGGGGGCGGCTTGCCGCAGCTGCCTCCCGGCTCTGGGAGGCAGGGGGCGACTCGCTGGCTGCCTCCCGGCTCCACGCTGAGCATGGAGCCGGGAGGCAGGAGGCAGCCGCCCACTGCCCCTCAAATCCTGGTGCCCTAGGCAACCACCTAGGGTCGCCTAGTTATAGCGCCGGCCCTGACTGGACAGGACACAAATTGGAGGCAGGTGCCCAACTTCCAGTGACTTTCATTGCCCTTTTTGCCTTTGAAAATCTCCGCTGAGATTGCTATATCACTGGTAAAAAACATTTTGGAAGGGACCACCCCCCACCTCTCTATAACAGCATATGAGCATTTTAGGAGGACAGCCCCCATAATAACACTTTTGAAAGAGTAACATTCGGCAATAGCATTTTTTGAGAGAGTGGGCCACAATAGCCTTCCCGCCCATCCACTTCATAGGATGTTGTGGGTTTTTTTGACAGGCAGGCAAGAGGGAAGTGTACAAGAGTTTACTATACATTTTCTCTTTTTCCATCATCCCATGACAGAGGGAGGAATCAAGGCTCAACTATTCTTTCCTCCAACCTCAAAATCCTTATCCTTTATGGAAGGGTGTCAAACTCATTGGAAGAAGAGGGCTGAATTCTACATTTAATTATGGTTCATGGCCCAGGGTATACATTCAGGACTATGTACTCTCAAGAAGACATTGATGTCAATTGGCAGTTTGCACAGATATCAAGGAAAGGATATGGTCTTTATGCAGTAACTAAATGTTTTGTTGTTATTTGTTCAATACCTTATTGTCACTTTCATCTTCAGTATGCACCCTTTTTGTTTTAAATATGTTCCTGTTTAAGCCTACTGTTATTTATGCTCTTTGTTTCTCCTTTTTCTCCATCTTCCTTTCTCAATTTCTTACCCCTCCCGTCTTTAGGAATCGCCTCTGTTCTCTGAATTCACTTCTTCCCTGCAGCAATTCCAAGTTTCCAACCCTGTGGGCTGCACTCCCATCCTCTTCCTAATCTACCCACTAAAATGGTTAAATAGTTGATGTTGGCATTGAAGTGTCATCCAAAGCAGTGGTTCTCAACCATTTTTTACCCAGGGACCCCTAAACTTAAATTGACAAACATGCAGCACCCCAACTCCCCATCATTATTTTGTTGCTCATAATTTGTTTCTTTCACATTATTTTAATAGTTATCATGAATATTAGTGTAGAGAAATTATTATTTGAACAGATCAACAAAACACAGCAAATTAAAATATTGACAGCTTATTAATGCCAGAGACGTTTTCAAACTGTGGGGCATGTCCATCTAGGGGGGCTTGGGGAGGGAGCGCCACCTCCACTCCCTGAATTACTCCAGTGGGCCTCCCAGCAGAAATCTGTGGGGAGGCCACAACCAAAAATGGCAGCGTCACTGCAGAAGAGAGATCTCCTCACAGCCATTGACTCCACAGGCAGCAGCTAGCCAAGGAGACACACCACTGCTCTGCTTTGCTGCATCAGCACTTCAGGGAACAGGGCCAAATGGAAGGCACAAATCTGGGGGTGGGAGGAGGATGTGACCCCATGTGCCCCCTCCCACACATCACCTTTGGTTGCTGGTACGTTCGTGGACCCCCTGGATCCTACTGACGGACCCCTACCGGTGTGCGGACCACTGGTTAAGAACCACTGTAAAATCTATATTCCAGTAAGTTTTAGATTATTACCAATGCAGCTAGAAAATCGAAGCTGAGATTCTGGAGAATCTGAATAAGTCATGGTGACCACGTAAATAAATTATGTGCTGGCCATATGTTTGACACCCCTGCTCTCTGTCTTCTCCAGAATCAGCTCCTTATCTTTCTGAGAAAGCCTGCAGGTGGCAGCAGCCCAGGATTAGAGGCTCTGCAGCCTCTGCTTCATGTGCATGCTCTCAGGCTGCTGTTTACTCTCCCACACCCGAGTCTCTGAGATGTTTATCTGCCACAACTGCCAATTTCCAAGCAAATGAAAAGTAAGAAATAGAGACAGAAGGGCTGTGCATGGGACAGGGATACATTATTTAATACATTATTTTAAAATAGCAAACATAAGTTGCCAGGGTCCTTAAGTCTATGGGAGATTTGCCTGAGAAAGGACTGCAGGATTTGGCCCTATTGTAATGTAGTTACGTATAGCGTAGTATCCACTTGTACCTTTAAACTTGTCAGGGCAAGGACTTGTCATTTGTTTGGCACAGTTAATTTGCTGTATGGGGATGGGAAAGATGGTGTAGGACACGGGGGTTCAATTCCTGGCTTAGCTACAGACTCCCTGTAGGACTGTAGGCAAGTGACTTAAACTGCCCCATACTTCAATTCCCCATCTATACAATGGGGATATTATGTCCCTATCTCACAGGAGTGTTATGAGGGTAAAGTCTCATAATGCGTGAGGTGTTAAGAGTTAGATGTAATAGACTATTGTATATAAATAATAATACAGTAATAACTGCCCCCAGAAATATGACCCGCTGACACATTTGAATAGATATTATTACTCTCAAAGTTTTATAAAATCTGTTATTAGAAATGTTTTAATTTCAGATGTAAGGATTTTGTGTTTTGCTTTTTTTTCAGTTTGGTTTTAGACATTCCCCTGCGGTGCTAGCAATTCAGACACTGCACCATTGTGCTAGGGAATCAGAGGCTGCCAGGGTAGCTTCCTAGAAACTAACTAGAAGCAAAAGTATCAGAGGGGTAGCCGTGTTAGTCTGTATCCACAAAAACAATGAGAAGTCCGGTGGCACCTTAAAAACTAAGATTTATTTGGGCATAAGCTTTCGTGGGTAAAAAAAAGCACTTCTTCAGATGCACGGAGTGAAAATTACAGATGCAGGCATTGTTATACTGACACATGAAGAGAAAAAGCTTATGCTGAAATAAATCTGTTAGTCTTTAAGGTGCCACCGGACTCCTTTTTTTTTAGAAGCAAAAGTGAAAGCGACTAGCTTAATTTCACTCAATTAAGTGCAAACTATGTATTTGTACTCTAGAGTGCAGGTATGAGAAGTAACACCTGCAGGGGGCCATCCAGATCAGACCTACCTCCTGCCTGAAACCTTCCTGAAGCTATGGCAATCTCATATGTTTGTGCTGTTTGTGAGGCTTTGCAGCAACTGGTGCTGCCCACCCCCACAACGGCAGAAGTTGGCCACCTTCCCAAAAAGAGAGGGCAGTTTGGAAATTTAATGTCTACCATGATCTACCTGCTGTGTGTCAGGCAGGGACATGGACAGAGAATAGCCCCATCTGACACCAGGGATGCAGGTGGTGTATGTGTGTAAAGGACAGATTTCCTGGAAGCATCAGGCCCTACACAGCCATGTAGATGGCATAGGCCTAATGCTGCCACTGCCAGAGTCTCACTCCCTAGACAAAGTGCAAATTAAGGAGCCATTTATTCTGTGAGCTGGAAATCCGTCAGTTATGAAATGCTGAATTCTCAGATTCTCTGAAGTACTTCCTGTAATTCCAGAGCAGCAGCTGGGAGCTCCCAATCAACAGGACTGCAGTTCTTCACACTATCACCCTTTTTTAATCTCTTACAAAACACTGGTCCCCAGTGTCATTTCCAAGTAAGAGTAGCTGTTTGTTTTTTACATTTTTACCTCTCAATCGGGGGAGGGAGAGGAAGAATTATGACTCAACAAACATTTGTCTTTTTTTCCTGAAGCAATGTGTCTATGTGAATTTGAAATAACCTTCCATAAACAGGCAGGATCTCACTCATCAGAGTACAGCAGTGGGGATGTGGTTAAAGTAATTAAGTGTCCATAATATTGTGTCATTTGGGCCTAGACTTCAAGGCTCAGATTCAGTCAGTACTTGACAGTACCATGTACTGGTACCTCTTTCAAGTTGCTATATTGTTTTCCAAATTCTCAGCTTTTTTTTTTTCTTAGTAAGTCTCTAGCTCAGGGGTCTCCAAACTACGGCCCGCGGGCCGGATGCGGCCCGGGGCTTCCATTTGTCCGGCCCTCCAACCAACCAGAGAAGGGAACAGCTGAACAGCCACGTGGAGTAGGCAGGGGGAGGGGCCGCCAGCAGCAGCTCACGCAGGGCTGCAGCACAGCTGAGCTGTGCAGAGGGGTGAGTGCCCCCAGGAGTCAGTGTCCCCCCAAAAGGGGAGCCAACTTAGGGGAGTCATTGCTGCAGCCGAGGAGATACAGGGAGAAGCAAAAGCAGGCTACAGCTGAGTAGGCAGGCTGAGCAGGCAGGGGGAGGGTCTGCCGGCAGCAGCTTGTGCAGAGTGGGTGGGGAGCAGTGAGCACAGCTGAGCTGTGCAGAGGGGTGAGTGCCCCCGGGAGCCAGTGTCCCCCCAAAAGGGGAGCCAATTTTGTCAGAAAAACATCAGTGCCATACTTCTCATTAATCCTAAAATAATATTTCTTTATTTTTGAATATGTGAATGTGATTTTTAATATATTGACAAATATTTTGTGTGATTTCACAGTACGTGCATCGATTAACTTTTATACCTGATTTAGAATTTAATGCAACACTGACAAAGTAGAGTAGTGGTTTTTTTTAAACAATTTTGCATATATTTTGCATATATTTAATTTCTTTCACTGTTGCTTCGGCCTGCGAAGCCCCTTCAAAAATCTAATATGGCCCTCGTCTCATAAAGTTTGGAGACCCCTGCTCTAGCTGATTGGGTTGTGAAGAAAATCTCAGAAAAATAAACTGAATGTAAGGCCATGTCTACACTAGCAAGCTTACAGCAGCACAGCTGTACTGATGCACCTGTGCCACTGTAGGATTGCATGTGTAGCCACTCTATGCCAATGGGAGAGAGCTTTCCCGTTGACATAATTAAACTACCTCCAACGAGCGGTGGTAGCTATGTTCATAGATTCTAGATTCTAGGGCTGGAAGGGACCTCGAGAGGTCATCGAGTCCAGCCCCCTGCCCTCATGGCAGGACCAAATACTGTCTAGACCATCCCTGATAGACATTTATCTAACCTACTCTTAAATATCTCCAGAGATGGAGATTCCACAACCTCCCTGGGCAGTTTATTCCAGTGTTTAACCACCCTGACAGTTAGTATCAGAGGGGTAGCCGTGTTAGTCTGGATTTGTAGAAGCGACAAAGGGTCCTGTGGCACCTTATAGACTAACAGAGATATTGGAGCATAAGCTTTTGTGGGTGAATACCCACTTCTTCGGATGCAAGCAGTGGAAATGTCCAGGTGCAGATATAAATGTGTAGGGAAAACTTAGGCTAGAGATAACGAGGTTAGCTCAGTCAGGGAGGTTCCTGACAGTTAGGAACTTTTTCCTAATGTCCAACCTAAACCTCCCTTGCTGCAGTTTAAGCCCATTGCTTCTTGTTCTAGCCTCAGAGGCTAAGATGAACAAGTTTTCTCCCTCTTCCTTATGACACCCTTTTAGATACCTGAAGACCGCTATCATGTCCCCTCTCAGTCTTCTCTTTTCCAAACTAAACAAACCCAATTCCTTCAGCCTTCCTTCATAGGTCATGTTCTCTAGACCCTTACTCTTCTCTGGACCCTCTCCAATTTCTCCACATCTTTCCTGAAATGTGGTGCCCAGAACTGGACACAATACTCCACAGGCAATTTGCAGTAGGGACACAGCTCAAGCCCGGGTTGCCAGACACGTGTCCGGAGAATCTGCTAACACTTTCCCACAGTCCTTTTAGCCTGTGTTTTCCAGCCCTTCTATCTCAAAACTTCCTGTTTGATTCCCAGGAACTGGAAGTGACCTCCCGGTTCAGATACAGCTTCCTTTCCATGATGACCACTTAACTGGAAATACAATTAACCCTGTCTCGCATTAGCTATGACCAGCACTATGAAGAAGCCCTACACCAAGTGCTCTGATAGCTGGTCAGAGGAACACAGCCAGATTCTGGTTAATTTCTGGTGTGTGGCAAGCAAGACATTCAACTTCAGCTAGAGTGCAAGAAATGAACACGTATACAAAGGTACCTCAGAGAGGCTTGCAGCTTTGGGGATTCACCGGACCCCTGATCAATTCAGAGAAAAAGGCAAGTAAGTCAAGACTGACTGCTGCAAAGTCATGAATGATAACCACCGCTCAAGGAACTCTCCATCTACCTGCCTCTTCTACAAGGAATTCGACCACATACTGAGAACTTTACTGATCACTGAACCCTCAGTGGTGCATGACAATCTGCTGAGCAGGGCTGACAGTCCAGAGGCGACGTGTAACTGTTGATTGTGGGAGGAGGAGAGGAAATGTGACCACTCCACATGTTTCTTCAGGATCTAGGACAAAGGTTTTCAAACTGAGGCGTGCTCCCTGAGGAAGGCATAGAGGAACATTCGAGGGGGAGGGGCAAGCAACGACACCAGAATGCTAGGGCTGGCGATGCCAGACAGCTCGGGCCAGTCCTACGTGGCAGGGCTCAGGGAGGGAGCACCACGTCTATCCATTGACTCACCTCAGTGGTTCATGTGCCCCCCCGCCCCGTGTCATCTCTGGCTGACACCCTAAAAGCCCCCCAGTCACAGGCTCCACTGGGGGAGAGGCAGCAGCCGCTAGATGAAGCTAACAAAGTGACTCTGGTGCTGACACAGGTCCCTGAAGAGGTTATATCACTGGAGTAGCTAGAGCACATCCTGGATCCATATTTGGAGGACCTGTTTGGGGACAGCCTTGGGGAGCAGCCCAATCAGATACACACTGATTGTTAGAAAGATGAGTTGGGGTATTAATATTATGAGTCTTACATTCCCTTTCCTGCTCCTACAGTTCACCATATAAATTGGCCACGCTGGACTGCCTGTAGTATGAGTGCAAACAATACTGGAAGGTGTTTTAATTCATGGGTGCCAGTATTATCAGTCCAAACTTGCACCGGAGGTATTTAGTCCATGGCTGCCTGTATTATGAGTCCAAATGATAACAGAATGTGGTTGTCTGTGTTATGGATCCAAATGGCTGGCGGTTGGGTCTCTGCATAAATGCAGGGTGCTTGCAAGGAGGCTGAATTACATCTCCATGCTAAATCAGCGTCTTGTTGATTTTGCCATGAATTTTCTTCCATTCCTGGCTGGGGATGCATGTAAACTTCCAACAGGGTAGGAACTCCAGACGGTCGGTTTCATTGTGGGGCACGGCGTATTTATTAGGACCACCTTCCTAGCTCGCAAGCCCCTTCCATCTGTAGATGTGCGGGTCAATCACCAGATGCCTTAAAATCTCCTTGTCATAGGCAGATGGTTGCCCTCTGCTGGCCTGGAACAGAAGTTCATGCTTCCACCACAGGGACCTCCACAATAACAATGTCCTCCAGGGCTTGCCTTGACCAAAAGGATTGTCAAGCCATAGCTCATATGAGTCCCCGCGATGGGGCTCAGGCTGCTGGCCTCGCGCCGGGGTCTGGGCTGCCCGCTCTGCACTCTGCGGGGCTCAGGATGCTGGTGTTATACCAATAAAATAAAAACCAGCAGGATCTTATTAAAGGGGATAAGTCAAAATGTCACATTTATTGTGAATACAAAAAGAATCATGGTAAGCAGTCAGTTACAGCTATAACATTTCATTCAGTTTCACATTCATTCATACACACACACAGGTTCTGCAAATTTGTTATAGTTACCAGCCTAGAGGTCGCTCATGCCAAGTTACTGGCCAGGTAACCTGGGCATGAAGGTGAAGCCAAGTCTTTGTCAGATGCGTGTAGTCTCTGTTAATTAGAGATGGTCCTGGTTTGCACAATTCAGATCTGTATCTGGATTCATATTTTTACTCCCCCAAAGGTCAGGAACATTCACATATGGGGTTTTGGTTCATTCATTACAGGTATAGATCCCCTCATCAATTAAATCTGATCTGGATTTAGATTTGAAACACTCCTGATTTCAGAGGGCTCAAATCATTTTCCTCCTCAATGTGCTTCAGAGCCTTCAATATGAAGTTGGGGATTTCTTCACCTTTCCACCCTAATGCCAATCAACAGCTAAAAAGGTAACTGTCTGCCCAAACCACTTTGCATGCATAACTAAAAATATAGTTAGACTTCATAAAGCTGACTAGACCACATGAGATGACTGCATGACTAACATATGACATTGAATTTCAAGGAAGCTTTCAGACACATATCTCCAGGCCCCAGACGCTCCTATTTTCAATCCACGTAGGTGCTCCTTGAAAATCTTTGAAACTTAGTTGCATTTTGGACATTTCTGGCCTACATTTTCAAAAATGTCCAGTAATTATGGGTGCCAAACTTGAGACAACTATGTTTAAATTCAGGCCCTCCAAGTCACTTTATAAAAATATGGGCCATCTGTTTTTAGGCCCTTAATTCCTATTGGTGCCCACTGAAATGTTTCTGAAAATATAGCAGCAGCTAGGATGTATAATGCAAATATATACTCTATCATCCGGAATAGTGTTTCCCTTCATTAGCGTGGTCATGATGGCTGGTTCAAGCAAATCTAGGGTCCCCTGCACATTGACTGTGGCCCACATTTCCAGAGCCTAATGTTCTGAACATGCCTTCCTGTCTCCACATGCTTCAAACACTAAGTCATGCAAACCGGGGTGTTGGAGAGGGAAGGATGTTCACTCCTATGAGGGACCAGGGGACAGAGTGTTTAGTAGTGTTTCTAGAACTGAGGAGTATGTTTATGGAAGAAATTATAGAAAGGTAGAAGGAGGTTTTCTGTTACACTGGAAGAGTGAAACCCATGGTATGGCCCAGCCAACTGTGATTCTGTGCGGATTCCAATTATTATCACCATAGGCACTGTGAGCATAAAGGGGTTTCATGCCACATGGTGCTGGAGCGTGAGAAGTAAACATTCCACTAGCACTGATAGCCTGGCCCCCATGACCTGTGGGCTTCTTGTAGCCACTGGTTTGGTAGCATTGTCTGAACCATACCTGGTTGCCATCACCGAATGCAAGGTTGCATTCTTAGTCTTAACTAGTAATGCAGTGAACAATCATTGGAGCACTGATCAGTATGAGTTATGTCTGCAATACTGTCAGCTTGCACAGAAAATATCTGAGCCCTCTGGTTTATTATTTATTCTTCTCTTAACCAGTTTATAGCCATTACTTTCTAGTTGATGTTATCAAAGATCCATTTCCCTTGCCCTTTATATTGGCCCCCTGATACCTTATGCAGTTTGAAGCTCCTAGTGATTTGTTAGCATTCTGGTATGCTTTGACAATATAAAGAAGGGTATAAGAAAGTTTCCATACCTGACAAGTGTATTATAGACTCACAGACTTTAAGGTCGGAAGGGATCATCATGATCATGTAGTCTGACCTCCTGCACATTTCAGGCCACAGAACCTCACCCACCCACTCCTGTAACAGACCCCTAGCCTCTGGCTGGGTTACTGAAGTCCTCAAATCGTGGTTTAAAGACTTCAAGTTACAGAGAATCCACCATTGACACTAGTTTAAACCTGCAAGTGGCCCCATACTGCAGAAGAAAACAAAGCCTCCCAATATCTCTGCCAATCTGACCCGGGGGAAAATTCCTTTCTGCCCCAAATATGGCGATCAGTTAGACCAGAAGTGGGCAAGCTATGGCCCGTGGGACCCTCCTGCCCAGCCCCTGAGCTCCTGGCCCAGGAGGCTAGCTCCCGGACCCTCTCCTGCTGTTCCCCCTCCCCCGCAGCCTCAGCTCACTGTGCCGCCGGCGCAATGCTCTGGGCGGCAGTGCAGCTGCAGAGCCGCGGCCTGACCCGGTGCTCTGAGCGCCATGGCATGGCTGGCTCCAGCCAGGCGGCACAGCTGTAGCGCCGCCAGCCACCGGTGCTCCAGGCAGCGCAGTAAGGGGGCAGGGAGGGTTAGATAGAGGGCAGGGGAGTTCGGGGTGGTGGTCAGGGGGCGGGGGGTTGAATAGGGGTCAGGGCGGTCAGAGGGCAGGGAACAGGGGCTTGAATGGGGGCAGGAGTCCCGGGGGGGCAGTCAGGAAGGAGAGGGGGTGTTGGATGGGGCGGCAGGGGGCAGTCAGGGGCAGGGGTTCCCGGAGCAGTCAGGGAGAAGGGGTGGTTGGATGGGGCAGGGATCCCAGGGGGGCAATCGGGACAGGGAACGGGGTGGGGGTCGGATAGGGGGCAGGAGCTGGGTCACGCTTGGCTGTTTGGGAAGCACAGCCTCCCCTAACCGGCCCTCCATACAATTTCAGAAACCCGACGTGGCCCTCAGGCCAAAATTTGCCTTCTCCAATTACTATCCCATCTCCCTTCTTCCCTCCATTTCTAAGCACATGGACACTGTCTACAATTTGTCTGGAATTTCTCACCTCCCATTCCATCCTAGACCCTGCTCCAGTGCAGCTTCTGCCTCTTGGGGTACGTCTATACTACCCGCCTGATTCGGCGGGTAGTAATCGATCTTCTGGGATCGATTTATCGCGTCTTGTCTAGACACGATAAATCGATCCCGGAAGCGCTCGCCGTCGACTGCGGAACTCCTGCTCACCGAGAGGAGGAAGTGCTGTCGACGGGTGAGCCTGCCTGCCGCGTGTGGTCCCGTGGTAAGTGCTTTGAAGATTGAACTAAGATACTTCGACTTCAGCTACGTTATTCACGTAGCTGAAGTTGCGTATCTTAGTTTGACACGGGGGGTTAGTGTGGACCAGCCCTTGCACTCCACTGAAATGTTTCTCACAAAAGCCTCTAATGATTGCTAACCGCTTTCTAGCTAAAGCTCAGAATCAGTACTCCAGTCTCATCCTCCTTGACTGTCAGGCACCTGTTGATCATGCTCTTCTTTGTCAAACTTTGTCCCCCTTTGGCTTCTGTGCCTCTGCCCTCTCCTGGTTTTTGTCATACCTCTCTAATCACTCTTTTCGTGTGTCATTCAGAGGATCCTCTTCATCCCCCTTCCCCTCCAGCTTTCTGAGGGGTTTCCAAAGGCCTCTGTCCTTGGTTCCCTTCTCTTATTCCTCTATTTCTTCTTTCTGGGTAATTTCAGCTGCAAACGCAAATTCAGCTACCATATCTCAATGCTGACAATTCACAGATCTACCCCTCTACTCCAGATCCGCCTCCTTCTGTCCACAGTAAAGTCTTAGCCCGTTTTTCTGGTCTCTTCTTGTGGCTGGCCAGCCAATTTAAAATCACCATGGCCAAAATGTAACTTTTAATCTCTTTTCCCCAAGCCCTCCCCGCTATCTCCTTTCTCAACCACTGTGAACAACATTACCATCCTGACTGTCCCTCAGGCCTGAAACCTGGGCATCATCTTTCACTCAGACCTCTCTCTAGGGCAGGGGTGGGTAAACTTTTTGGCCCAAGGGCCACATCTGGGTATGGAAATTGTATGGCGGGCCATGAATGCTCACAAAATTGGGGATTGGGGTGCGGGAGGGGGTGAGGGCTCCAGCTGGGGATGCGGGCTCTGGGGTGGGGCTAGAAATGAGGAGTTCAGGGTACAGGAGGGGGCTCCGGGCTGGGACAGTGGGTTGGGGTATGTGGGGAGGGTGGGGGCTCCAGCTGGGGGTGCGGGCTCAGATGTGGGGCTGGGGATGAAGGGTTAGGGGTGCAAGAGGGTGCTCAGGGCTGGGACTGTGGAGTTCAGAGGGTGGGAAGGGGATCAGGGCTGGGGGTTGGGGCATGGGAGGGGGTCAGGAGTGCAGGTTCTGGCAGCGCTTACCTCAAGCAGCTCCCGGAAGCAGCGGCATGTCCTCCCTCTGGCTCCTACGTGGAGGCACGGCCAGGCGGCTCTGCATGCTGCCCCCACCCCAAGTGCCATTCCCACAGCTCCCATTGGCCAGGAACCACGGACAATGGGAGCTGCAGGGGAAGCACTTGGGGTGGGGGCAACATGCGGAGTCCCCTGGCTGTCCCTATGTGTAGGAGCCGGAGTGGGGACATGCCTCTGCTTCCAGGAGCTGTGCGGAGGCACGGCACGGCACATGTGGAGAGGAGCAAGCCCTGGACCCTGCTCCCCAGTGGGAGCTCTAGGGCTGGATTAAAATGTCTGAAGGGCTGGATGTGGCCCCTGGTCCATAGTTTGCCCATCCCTGCTCTTAGTCCTCATCTCCAGGATTTACGTACATCTTGCTCATTCTGCCTGCATAGCACCTCTAAGGGCTTTTCCAGTCACCCACACAGCTAAAACTCTTATACAGACTCTCATCATTTCACATTTCAATTATTGCAACATCCTCTTCTCTGACCTTGACAAATGCACTCTTGCTCTACTTATATCTATTCAAAATGGTGCTGCAAAGTTAATTTTCCCAGCTCATCACTTTGACCATACTACTCCCTCTTTGCTTTTTGTCAGTAGGTATCTGATCTGTCCTACTTCACTTTTGCTCATATAAAAAATTAAAGCATTTTCACCTCAATACATTTTTCATATGGATGTCATTCAGTTTTTCTTTGGCACCTGCTCCTAAATACTCACATCTCACAAATTGGTTCAGCACCAGTGGCTCTTGGAGCATCCCACTTAGGTCAGAAAATTGTTCTTTTAGTTTTGCTACAGTATCAGATTTGTAATACAGGTATGGTCCAAAATGATATCCCAAAAAAACCCAGTTATGCGTGTCCCATAAATATCAGTGTTGACAAGTAGGATGAGTTTTCAAAACAGATCAATCACGATATTTAACTTTGACAAATCATAATTCCATATTCTTTAATGCAGAGCTGCAAAGCCATATCTCAAAACGTACTGCTAACAACACTGGACCCAATGTGCACTGCCAAACTGCAGTGCCAATCTTATGTGCCTATAATTCTCTTTGAAGTCATGAGTGTAAATGAATACAGAATTGGACCCACTGTAGTTAGGCATAAATAAAATAGACAAGTATAAAACTGCTGGCAAAATAATGTATTGATCTTTGTGTTCATCGAAAAAAATTGCTATTTCATCAGTTATTTTCAGAAGCTTATTTCACCACTTGAAAACAATTCACTTCTTTCTGCAAAAGTAGGGCTATCCATTTCTCACTCTCTCACATCTGTGTAAACAATCTGCTGCTAAGTGGTCCTGAGTTTGTGGACAGTTCCAACTGAATGACTGCTGGCATGCATCTGATTTAGAACTGCTGATTGTTTCTTTGGTATCAGTACATGGTGATGCAGGATCTAGGGGAAACATTTCTGTTGCAATTACTTATAATTTATATGATTGTAGTGCACAAACAGTGTGTTTTTCAGACTTTAGTATAGCATCATGTGTTTATAAAAACTAAATAAAGCCAGACACATTTGATCGGTTTTGGGGTTTTTTTTAAAGAAAAATTAACAGAAGGGAAAACAATAGATGGAAGACTATGAATAGAATGGAATGTGACAGTGTTTGTACCCCACACAGGCTCTGAATGGGTGAATATGGAGCTGATAGGCCAATCAACCCTTCTGATTCAGGGCCGGCTCCAGGCACCAGCCCACCAAGCACGTGCTTGGGGCGGCACCTGCCGGCGGGGCGGTGCTCAGGGGGTTGGGTTTTTTGGTTTAAAAACAAAAACAAAAAACCTCTTCCGCTCCGGGCAGTGGGGTGGGGCATGCCGCCCTCCCCGCCGGGGCCCGCTCCCCGCTGGCTGCCGGGGGAGCGGGGGCGCCCCACGCTCCCCGCCGGCACCCCAGCCGGGGCAGTGGGCACGCCGCGCTCCCTGCCGCGCCCCCTCCTCCCCGCTGGCGGCCCGGGCCCGCCGTGCTCCCCGCCGGTGCCCCAGCTGGGGCAGTGGGACCGCCGTGCTCCCCACCTGGGGCAGCAGGCCCACAGGCACGCCGCCCTCCTCGACGGTGCTTCAGGTGTGTGTGTGTGGGGGGGGGGGGGGCGTTGTTTTGGCGGGCGTTGGGGGGGGTTTGTTTGGGGGGCGGCGTTTGGGGTTTTTTTTTGCTTGGGGCAGCAAAAACATTAGAGCCGCCTTTGATCTGATTGCACCTGGAAGGTTGGCCAGGCCCAACTAAACTTGAGTCACAGCTGGGGAAGGAGCGGGGTAGTTAGTGTAAAGAAAGGAAATCTGAAGCAGAAAGAAGCTACTATCAGGGTAAAAAATGGATAAAGGACATATGGAAAAAAAATAGAGAGAACTAAAGATTTTTAGTCATGGGAAACCAAATTAGAGCTGGACAGTTATTCCCCCATTTGTGGAGTTGAAATTGTATGAAAAAACGAAGGAAAGAAAAATATCTTACATTATGATCAATGACATTTCTGAATTTATTTATGAAAATGGGGCCAGCTTTTCCAAGTCAATCCAGATTCTATGGATCAAAAGATGACAGTGCAAGTAGAGTAGGAACAGCTTTCTGTGTTCCTAATCTTGGAATCCAGAAATCTACAAGGATATTGAATTATGTAACCAGTCTCATGGCTGAACTAATGGGGAAAATGTTGGCACTAACCTGGATAAGAGAGATGCAATCAGCTGCAGTTGTAATTTTATCTGATTCCTTGTCAGGCATTATGACAATCAGAACAGAGACTTTGGAAAGCAGAAATGCCATAAGTGAAATAATGTTCCTAACTACAGAATTAAACCAAGCAGGTAACAATAGCATGGATTTTTGTGCATATTGGAATATCTGGAAATGAGATAGGTGACAAAGAAGCAAAACAAACTCTAAAAATGAGAAGGTGGATATCAAGAAACTTGTAAGCAGACAAGTATTTAAAAGTGTGGCCATGAAGGAACTTGGAAAGGAAGGGCAAGAACAATGGACTAA
The DNA here is from genome assembly GCA_033296515.1 of Macrochelys suwanniensis. Taxonomy (NCBI): domain Eukaryota; kingdom Metazoa; phylum Chordata; order Testudines; family Chelydridae; genus Macrochelys; species Macrochelys suwanniensis. The sequence goes on along the minus strand of CM065775.1, from coordinate 154,581,699 downwards.
GAAAACAAAAGGATGAAGTTTTTATGATGTATGCTCAGAAACAGAAGATAATACTATACTCCACACTCAGGGTAGAAAAAATGAAGTAGTCATTTTTAGTGTTAGTAGGTCTTTGTGCCTTAAATATTAAGTTAAATGTATTAGAGACATAAAGATGTGCTGCGTATTGTATGCAAAACCAAAGAAACTGTTGATGATGTTGTATGGAAAGAAAGTTTCTTTATAAAAAATTGAGTTGACTTGAAATCAAAGATTTTTCCCTAAAAGGACCAGTGAGAATGTCAGGAAAATGGAACAGTGCCTTGCTGTGTTTCCTTAAGGATACTAGACTGAACAAAAGGCTATTAAAAAAATGGCTAAAAATGAAGAAAGTTGTCGTCATAGCCTCATATAATGAGGTGCTCTGTCAAAAAACAAAAAGAAGAGGAAAGGAGCTGCAGGGAGAAACTCTGCAATCACTCTCTGGGACTAGAGAGAGACCAGGAGGATCAAGAAGGAAGGCCAGGAGGATAGTTGGCCCTGAGATCCTCTCTGGAATAGGAAAGTCTGGCAGGAAAGAGATGAAGCAGCCCTGAGAGTGGAGCAGGTTGTGTTGGTGAGGAGTCCTGATAATAGGGCAGGATCGGGACTTCCAGGGAGAGAGTCCTGGGAGGTGTTTAACTCAGGAACTATATAAGGGAAATGTAAGAGGCATGAAAGGTCAAACCCATGGAGGGCAGAAGTTGGGTTAAGTTATACTTTTGGTTTGGGATTTGTTGGGGGAATTCCAGGGGGAGAATCCTGTGAGTCCTGGCCCTGAAAGAAGGGTGAACTTAGAGTTCTGTGGGAGAGATGTATTCAGAACTGAGGAGTATGTTTATGGAAGAAGTTATAGAAAAGTAGGTGGAGGTTTATTTATAAATGTTGCTATACTGAGTTGGAGAAGTTGTCTAGTGGGGTTCCACAGGAATAGGTGTTAGTGCAATTTTTATTTAAAATCTATAGTAAATTAGAAGAGGGAATAAACAGCACGTTAATTAAACTGGCACAGTGAGAGAAGTATGATATGCCATTGAGGACAGAAATAACAGAAGGATAAGGAACATGATTCAACTTGGCAAAATAGAAGCATTGCCAACAATGATCCCAAAGAGAGATACTCAATGGAAGGAGAACTCTGTAAAGCATTAATATCAACAGAGATTTAGTGGTGATAGGAAACAGCAAATTAGACATAATTTCACAGTGCAACTTCCTGAGAAGTGGCTGCCAATAGTGCAGATGCAGAGTGTTTCCTTTCTATCAGACAGGAGGCACTCAGCCTGGAGAAGAAGATGTTTGGCTCCAGCCCCTCTACTTCAGGATTCTCTTGCAGTTGGTTCCCCAGAGGAATCGCAGGGAGGATAACAAAGAAAAGAGAACATGGAACTAGGCCTCTGCTAGACACTCCCCTTTCCCCTCCCACAGAGAACGTTGGACAGGGTGACCATCAGGTGAAATAACTATGCTGACTCTCTCTGTTCCCCTCTCAAGGACTCGGTATCCCAAGCAGTCCCTCCAAAGTCTCTTCTAAACTGAGGCCCCATCCTACCCCATCCTCTGTGCCTTCCAGGAATCTGTGTATTTTTGTGCCCCTCCCCCCTTTTCCATTTTGTCCAAGGTGGATGATATGCTGAGGGGGAAGGACTGGGCTCAGACCTCAAAGATGTCTTCTCCTTCTCCTTTCCCTCCACCATGTGTCCCCATCCATGGACTGAATGCTCCCTGGAGAGTTTCTCTTTAAGACTGGGATTATTTAATGTCACACATGGATGAGATTTTCAAAATTACCCTCATGGAAAAGAGCAGTAGAGGATAAACATTCTGGTTTGCTCACCTTACAAGACATGAGTAGAAGTGAAAAAGCATTACCAGTGCATCCTTTTATCTCTAAGATGGTTGAGACCAGCTTTGCATCCCCTGTTGGAGTGGCCTGTTGCCCAGATGACCTACTGGTTGGATTTAGGCACTCAGGAGGTGTGGCTTTTACATGCTAAGATTAACTCAGCAGTTGCCTCCCATTCAAAGCAATATGGCCTATCTTTGGTCTCCAATATGTCTCTACAGGATGCCTTAAACACAAGGTGGAGTTGGCCATTCTGAGAACGTTCAGGCTAGGAGGCACAAATAGCCATGACCACCTATGCCTCATGTACATCTAGGGTGGTTGCTCAGCGGCTTATTGAGATCCAGGCTGAGAAAGAAACCTACTGTAGGCTTCTCAGGTTTTTATGCCTTAATCTCTTCAAGCATCTCCTGGAAGTCAATAGACTGAACAACATGGCCCACTTCATCCACCTGGGAGCCAATAACCAGAGGCTTCTGTCATAGCATTTAGAACTGTCTTTGAAGTTCAGATTCCTAGCTCTTGCCAATAACAAGCAATCTTATGGTAACAGAAGCTCCAGGGACTCAAAAGCAGTACTTGGGAAAAAAAATGTTGGGGTGGGGGGTGAGGGGCAAATAGTTCACTTGCTGAAAAATGCAGTTTCGGTCAAGTGGAAACTATTTGTGAATTTGACACAAATTCACCGTATAAATTCACCCAAGAAAAGAAAATTGGGATTAAATTCACAAAACAGCCAGAGGAAGAGGTATTGCTGCTGCCCTTTATAACTTTTAGACCAGTGGTTAGGGTCCTCTCCTGGGACAGTAGTTCAAATTCCTGCTACCAGGTGAATGCCCTACGTACCAAGCTGTTGACTATACTGGGGTGAGTTTCTCTTAATTTCTCCTGTTGAAGCTGTTCCACTTTGTGTAAATAATTAACTATTCATGGGAGCAGGGACTTTTGGGTTTCCCACAGCCTTGGGGAATGCCCAAACTACTGTGCTATAGAGTCACTCTCAAGCACACACTTTCTCTCTAGGTCCAATGATTATTCAAGTAGTGAAACAGCTTCAACAGGAGAGATTGAAAAAGACCCCATCCCAGAATAGCCAATAGTCCAGAGTAGGGATTTGAACCCAGGTCTTTCCCTGCAAAGTGAGAGCCCTAACTACTGGTTTAAAAGTTATGAGGAAGTGCAGGGGCACAGCACCTTCTCCTCCAACCATTCTGTAAATAGAACCCTTTAAAAATGCATGGCAACAAAACATTTCAGATGAAATGACATGTTTTGTTTGACCTGAAATGGATTATATTTCAAGTTGACCTGAAAATTTTGGATTTGGTTAGATTCAAACTGATCCCCGCCCCCATTTTTTCCCCCAGAACTGCCAGCGAACTGTAAAATCAGTTTTTCACCCAGATCTGATAAAAGGAAGGTCTCTAAACAGTAGAAGATGCCATGTGGAAGAGGCATGATCATCAACCTAAGATGCCATGTGGAAAAGACATGAACATCAATCTAATGTTTGTTATTCTCCCTCCTTAGATACAACAGATGTTACTGTTGTGTTGGTATTCCAAGAAGGATGATCTGCTGAGTGGTCTGCATTTCTGGGCTTTAGTCCAGTAACAGCCTTGCAAAAAGGAAACATATGACACTAAACAGGAGTCTTGTTCTTCTTTTTCGTAATCACTGCTGCTGAGGTATCAGTATCAAGGCAGTAAATCTCTTGTTACTTATTTGCAGATATTTCCCTCCTGACTCTCTCCTCTTCTCTTCCCCCTCCAAAATTAAACATTCTCCAATAGAAGGAGAATTGAATGTCTTAGGAAATAGGTAATGGATCACAGTTTTTAACCCCTAGGCCATCAGTTCAAATTATGACCAGGTCAGTAGACTGAAAGTTCTGATGATTTCATGGCTGTTCAATCGTTTATGGTGGTAGAATGAATTGGTATTGGTCCATTTTCTATTGGGCAGGTGTCTGCATCTCAAAAATTACTATAATTGGCACACTTCTTGGCAGTCTAAGCAAGGAGGCCAAGGACTGAACTAACACAGAGACACAACTATCTGCTCAGTCTGTACTGTTATCCTTCCAGAACAAGATTAAAGCACATCGGTAAGGTGGCCTGGTGAATCAAGTAAAAACTAGAGCAGAAGAGAGTGAGGGTACAGATAGGTGGTTTTCATTAAATTCCTGTGGAAATTTCCTCCAATTTTGTGAAACCACATAAAGCAAATTTCCATGCCTACAGTTCCTGAGTAGTTATTTTATTTAAATGTGGAACTTGTTTAGAAGTTAAAGCATCTTAAAAAAATTTTTTTGTCCACCCAGCTGGTGTAGTGGATGTAACATCACAGGATGTAACATTACTGGTTCCTCCTAGAGCCCGTGGACAGAGCTATTACCACTAGGCCACCCTGTCACCTAGTGTGGTTTATGGGATAAAGTTGTTTTTTTCTCCCGGTAGTTAAGTTTACTAATATCTTTCAGAGCAGTACCCTCTTGCAAGCCTATGACATTATTTTTGGAATCTATGATGCCCCTGTTAAGGATGACACTTTTCTTGACTTCTAGCTATTTTTTACGCTTTTCTTTTCTTTCTTAATTGCACTTGCTTCTATTTGTCCCATTCAAATTTCTCCTGAAACAAAGGGTCTGAATAAAATCAGAAAAGGAATAGTTTCCTGTTTGTGCCTTTCTGGCTGTCAGGTTCAGTGAAGAACCAGGCCAGTACGCAGCAATGGCAAACTGCACAAGCTTAATTACATTGGGGTGCAATTCAAGCCCCTACATTTCCAGCCAGAGGAACCTCCACATACAGATCTCTCCTCTCCTCCCTTGAAGGTGGGGTACGTTCTCTCCATTCCACCATCCCCTGTACCCCACACAGGGTGCCCTGGGGGGACACAGATTTACATGAGGGAAGGCTTGAGGACTGAGTAGGTTGAGGACCTTTATTAGGGGATCTGGGGCCCCTGTGGCTAGAAGGAGGCCCCGCTAGTGCAGCTCCATTAGAGTCATGTTGCCAGAGTGATGGAGATCAAAGCTGGTGTTGATCCTTGGGAATCTGAAGGGTTTCTGGGTAGGTTTCAAAACCTGTTCTGTAAGAAGCAAGCCTTGCCCCTCTAATGGGGCAATGTTGGAGAAATTTCAATAGGAGTTCTTTGTGGAAATTTCCTTCCCTTCAGTCTCCTTCCCCAGATTTTACCAGGGAGAGGGTGATCTAGCTCATTCACAGCCATGATAACTAGAGATAGTTGCACTATTTGAAACTCACAAAATAAAGATAACCTTAAAAAACTCAAAGATAATTGTGCATGAGGGAAGCAAGGAAAAGACTAGAGGGACCAACTCTGAGCACTCACTACATATGATACCTTTGAATATCAGCACAACATAATGATTATGATTGTGAGGTTTATTATATCATGAACCCAACCATCTAAGATATTGTGATCTATTTTTTCAACCTACTAAATTAAGAAGGGAAAATACGATGCATTTGTTGTTCTAGTAGCTAATACTTTGAAAGTTTGCTTTGCCACAGAGTATTTTAGTACATACATACCACCAGAAACCATGATATCATCCCCAAAAGGTAGCATTGGCCTTTAATATCTGCCATATCACATTTTGTAGTTAAAAAATGGTAGTTGGTAATGTCCTGTGGATGGGGCAATAAGTGGAATTTACTGGATCCATCTGTGGAGCAAAGCTGTGAGAAGTGAGGGGCAAGAAAAGTAAAAACCAAAAAATTAACCATCTAGATGTGCAAATTCCTTACTAAGTGATCTTGTGCTGATATGTTTCTTGACCCTTACACTGAACCTAGGCTGTATACTCTTCAGGGAAGGGATTGTGACTTTTTCTTTTTGTGAAGTGCCTAGGCAGATCTCTGAGTCCTCAGTAATAATAACCGAGAAGGACTTCAGTGAGACTGTTTGTATAATGGTTGTAGAAGCAGGGTCCTGATTTGCAAACGAATACCACCAAGTTCTTATATAGCACTTTACCAAAGACGTCAGTATCATTATCTCCATTTTACAGCTAGGGAAATTAAGGCACAAAGAAGTGAAATCACTTGCCCAAAGGCACTGAGGAAGCCAGTGGCAAAGCCAGGATTAGAACCCAGGTGTCCAAGTCCCAGAGGCTCTATCCACTAGGCCAATGTCTCAATACACGGTACTGGGGTGGTATGTTACTTTTCCTTTGCCTCATACAATCAGGCCTCTCATTTATTCATAACCACACATACTTCAGTTTGGTCAGTGTTAGGGTCATTCTCTCTTCTTGTGTTGCAATGAAAAGGAAAGGATCTTCCTCTGAAGTGCCTAGCAGCAAACAGTAATCTCAATCTGGCAAGAGAGAAAAAGGATACTCCAAACTTCAGGTCCATTCATGCATGAACTCTAGCTTTTCCACAATAACTACACGCTCAAAACAGTAAAATAAAACATCTCCCCCTTCAGTTGGGCATGGAGAGAGAAACAGGGAGCTTTATTTGCACTTTTGAGGATTTTTAATCCTCAGTAACTGGTACCTTGCTCTGTGGTTAGGTTCACACTAACCAGTATTTTTAAAAACAAATATTGTTGGGTCTGTTCAGCCATGCACGCACACCAAACACCAGCTTGTTTTGCACCTGCATCAAGAAAGGGGGTCACTTCTTGTTTACTTTTCAAAAATTGCAGTATTAAGGCTTTGTTGTTTGCTTTTTAAATGTTAGGAAGTAGAAAGACTCCTGTCCATTAAACCTGTAACTTATTTTTATGGTATTAGTATTATTTTTCATACCCCTCTTCTTGTAAATTAAGCTACCTTAGTACTGTAAGTGTAGCATTTTTAAAGAAAAAAATAGCAGAAACCTCTAAATTATCTGAAATAGCTTTTCTAGATATCATTTTGTGATTTTAGGTCTGGTGTCTTGTAACCTAGCAGGGTTAGAAACAAGTGCTGTATTTCTTTAGAGGGGAGATCCCCAGCGCTCTGTGGTATAAAGCCTTCTTTTCTAGTACTTATGGGTCATAGGATATTAGACCTCTCACTGGGGCTGAATGATCTTTTCCAGAAGCAAACATCTGTGTTGTAGAACCCCTTTCAACAAGGGGTCCCTGGTAGTGCAGCTCTGATGGTATCATGCTACTGTGTATGTGTGTTTGAAGACGGAGTGAGTATGGAGGCCAGAGCAGCCGTGGAGGCTAAGGGACTCTGTGGGGATGGCTGTAGCCTAAGAATCTTCATGGCTCAATAGTGGATTCTACAACCTATTCTGTGAAAAAATGGGGGTGAGCAAACCCCAACAACAGATTCTTCTCAATGTGAGGCGAATCCTCCCTCTGCATTCTCTTTTATAAGTTTTAATATGGGAACTGGTGGCAATAAGAAGTCTATTGACTCTAATGGCAGCACTACCAGGTCCCTCAATTGTTCCCTATAGTATATTTAAAACATTTAGTTCAATCCAGTTTTAGATAACACGAGGTGGGATTTTTAGAAGCACTCAGTTGACCTAACTCTGCTGCCACTGAAGTTAAGTTTTACCATTGCCTTCAATGGAAGCAGAGATAGATCAATGGTACAACTCCCATTGACTGCAATGGGAACAGAGTTAAGCTAGTGCTGAAATTTTTGAAAACCCTACCCTCAAAGCACAGGTTTTGTAGATGTAAGAGGATATTTTCTATGTCACTTCACTTTCTTTATAATATTTCAATAAGATACTTACTAAAAACAAACATAAAACGTTATTTTAATCCTAATTATACCAGCTAAAAATGGTCATACTGTATATACAAAGCATATAGACTGAAACGTACCCTTTTGTGAGCAAAATTCCCACCCCACTATAAATAATATCAAATTTGCCAAAAGATTCCAACATGAGACAATAACTCAAAAGAAACAAGTAAGTTTATTGGACTCCAACATTTCTTAGTCAAAATCTAAGTAAAGAAAACACACAGTAGAAAAAGTCATACAAAGCAGCAATGGATTTACATTACATTGAAGGAAGAGTTATTCTACACTATGAATTCTCAGTCCTAAAAAAGTAAAAACCTATTAATTAAAATCCAACACTGATGTAACTGAACCAATATACAATGGCTACATGACATACAGAATTATAAAAACAGCTTTTATTTGTCTTAATTCTATAACACTTTAAAATGACAAGTGATTTTATGTAACTTTAAATTGGAAAATACTAGAGTTTGCATGTTTATGTTGGATTATTCCAACTTCCACAAAGCGCAGGAGACTTTTTCTGAACACTACAAATGATCCCATTTTTCCTGTTGTTTTTAAAAGGGACACTGTCAAGGTTAGACTCTGAAGTTTTGGTTTTGTAACTATTCATAAGTTTTTAAATATTATATTTTAAAGGGTGTTTTAAATTTAACACTCTGCTACAGTGGTGGAAACCCAAACACAATATTTGTGCCAGTGTATGAGAACTAGAAAGGGAAACTGATGTCTGTTTTAACTGTCTCAGAATAGCAAAATGCAACAGATCCACAAAGCTCAGATCCATATTTCAGACATACTGCCAAAGTTTGAAGGTATCCCTATCTGGGATTTTCATGCCCAAACATCTTAAATGTTAACAACTGGGGTTTAAAAATGATATTAGCTTTATTAGTATCAAGTATTGGTAACACAGGTAAGGACATTTACAGTATGTTTATCTTGATAGTATCCCTTGGTGTGCAATAGTTAGTACAATTTTTGTCACAAGTCATTTTAAACAAACGAGAATCAATAGGACTTCAAAACAAAACAAAAACCCAAATACTATCAGGCTGAATTCAACACAAAATTTTTAACACTGATTCACTAATTACAACATAAAGTCTATCTTGCTTTGATTTTCATCTAGATCTTCTGGTAAGAAAATGTAAACAGACAGTATAGGCACATGCCAGATATTTGCACCATAACGTCTAGTGCTCAGGAGTTAGGGTCATATTCTATCCTTGTGCCACATGAGGAACTTCCACCGATGTCAATAGAAGTTTTGAGCAAAATCTTAGGCCTTGTCTACACTTACTGGACAATCGCTGCATCGGCTGTCGATTTAGTGTGTCTAGTGAAGACGCGCTAAATCGACTGCTGATCGCTCTCCCGTCGACTCCTGTACTCCACCTGAACGAGAAGCGCAAGGGGAGTCAATGGGAGAGCGTCTCCAGTTGACACTGCGTAGTGCAGACCCCACGGTAAGTAGATCTAAGTACGCTGACTTCAATTACGTTATTCATGTAGCTGAAGTTGCGTAACTTAGATTGATCGCCCCCCATAGTGTAGACAAGGCCTTAGAGTATAATACAGATCTGGAAGAAACCTGCACTTCCTACTTGGGCAAAAAGCCCTCATGGATGTCAATGGGAGCGTTGCCCAAGGAGGGAATGCAGGAGCAGGTCCCCTACAGCTGTGAGTTTTGTTCACTGGAGGGTTGTAAGGCTATAGTTGTGTTTTGAAACGAGACTGACAACTCAACTGCCATCTCTGAAGTTTAACTGTCTATTTTATTTTAAAAGGTTACAAAATTAGAGTAGCAATACCATTTCATGTCCTTTGTCTATTTTGGTAAAATTGCAGTGTTACACACTAACTATATATGTAGCCTTTATTCAGAAGAACATTCACTTATAAAATTTTTGTTTCTACAATTTAAAAGTCCACAACATGTAATTATTTCCATTGCTTACTTTGAGTGGTTGATTATGGCCCCAATTCAGCACAGCACTTAAGCAAATGCTTAACTTTAATCATGTTTTAAGGCCCAATGACTGCAGTGGGACTTAAGCATGTGCTTAGCTGAATCAGTACCTACATGAACTAGCTTTACTTCACAGGCCCAATACTGTTCCACTAAAGTAAACGGAATTGTCACTGACTTGAATTGGAACAGGATGAGCCTGTGTCAAATTTTGTTGATGAAGGACAAAACAAACCAAGAAAGAATTACATTCTAAAATATATATTAAAACATCTGCATGTTTCTGTCATGCCATATGAAAAAGAGCACAAAACCTCAAAGTTTAAGAGAAATCATATGAACTGTCTGCAATTGTTAAATAATCAGACAAAAAGCCAAGGCCTTTAGTATCCAATCACACAGTTGCAAAACTAAACAAAATATGATGAAAACAGGTTGTCTGTATCACTAATTTGCCTATTATTCTTGTTATGGCCAAACTAGACATTCTTTAAAAGACCTTTATTGTATAAACAAGCAACTAACAATTTCTTCCATAATTTAACTTTTCTAACATATATTAAAATTACATGAGTGGAAGCATATTTATTTCATATCCTCCAAAGAAAACACTTCTGTCTCAGGGCTTTTTAAGATACTGTATAAAAGCTAATAGAAAACCAGAATTGCTGTATAAATATCTCATATTTAAAACTTTATTAAGAGATCCTGTATTCCTTTATTGGACAACAAACAGGAACTAATTAAAAAACAACACAGAACATGCTCAAAATTATTATTATTTTTTTTTAAATAATCTAACAAAATTAAAAAGGAAACTAGTTATATCCACTTTTTTCTGATTTTTACAATATATATTACACTTGGGGGAAAAAAATCAAGACTTTCTTCAAAACGTAGCACAAGGTTGTTAAATGTGTGCTATTTATAATCTTAGTATACCAAAAATGCATCAAAGAAGTGTTTCAGTTGAAAATTATGATTTCATAGCTGAACTGATATCATATTTTCTATTAGAAGGGTATACTCATTCTTAGAAGCGTAGGTACAGACAGTCAACAAACTAAAAAGGAAATATCATGCTGTTTTGTACGGGAATCAATGGTGAAAACTTAGGCACCAATTTGAATACCTTGCTTTCACATTTTGTCCACATAGATTTCTTCTCCTAAAAGACATTTAATGTAAACACAAAACAATTATTTAGCTGTGCTAAATATATTTAACATGGCTTTATTTCATTTTGCTTTTATTTAATAAACAAGGTTGAGTAATTATTATTTTACGCTGAAATTATTTCTTTTCATTAAATGATTTAGTTTTGTTAGAATAAAAAAAAAGGAGTCACATCCGGAAGCATCACCTATGAAAGTTTACATAGGAACCTTGTTTTATAGAATCATAGGGTTAGCAGGGACCTCAAAGGTCATCTAGTCTAACTGTAGTTTCGATTGCAGTTTTCATCTAAAAATACTTGCAGATTATTAGTGTAATCGTATTTTCACATAATTCATTTGGAATACGGAAAAACACCTATGGATGGTGTTAGTGTGTTTAGTAGCAGTTTTAGATTTTTTATCCACCATGTTGTAGCAAAAGACTTTGTAGTTAATTATTGCAGTTTGCTGGTAGCAGAAAGTCTGAGGGTCATATTGTGCCGTCTCCTTTTAAGCTGAACTTCCCAATGAAAATAAAGTGCTGTTTTAAAACAAACAAAACAAACGATTGGACTTTGATTGAGCAAGGTATCTAAGTACATGCCTAACTAACCACTGAAGTCAATAGGCCTACCCAGAAGCTTAAAGTTAGGCACCCATGCTCAACCTTGCTGAATCAGGGCCATTGGTCCTGAATATTATCATTGTTGTCCACACCTTTATATTTTGGGCCTCAGCCTACATTCCTAGTGACTTCTGTGGGAATTCTGGATGCTGAAGGAACGCAGTATCAGAACCGTATAGGATTAAGGGCTTGATCCTGCTCCCACTGAAGTCAGCAACAAAACTCTTGTTGACGTCAGTGAAAGCAGGACTGGGCCCTAATTACACAGTACTGAATGTAATACTTTCTCTTTTCTTTTCCCATCTGAAGGTGGCCTGGATCCTAAATGGACTGTCAAGTATTTTATCCATTTACATTCTCACTGTTTATTCTAATCCATTCCACTCAATTAAATTTAAAATACCACCAGCAGAAAGATGGTTTTAACTCTGAGCTCCTAAACAAGAGAAGCACATTGTCAAAAGCAGGTGGAAAACTAATTCTGGACCCTTGCCATAGCTTCTGGCAAATATTGGATACTAATGATGCCAACCATTCCAATTGTGACTATTTTTAACTGTTATTACCATGATTTTAAACAAACCCAAATAAACACTTCTAACAAAGTATCACAAACAATAGAAAGTGTCAAAAAAGAAACAAATATTCTATACACTGTATTTACAAAATCCAATGATTGTAGTGTGGTGCTTTTTCCTCTGCTTTGAACTGGATATGTATGTTTAATACAAAATTTAAATACATATTTTGTTCATTTATACAGGCGTCTATGTAAATATTTACATTTAATTTTTTTTAAAAAAACATCTTTGTGCTAATGGCCACATTTACTGCCACACACAGGAGTTTATTTCACAACCCCTTCCTCCTACAAGCTTCTGCTATTCAAAGTAATATATTCATACATTCTATTGTACTTAGAATTACACACAACAGTACAAACCAGAGGAAACAAAATTGTGAATTGTTTGACATCCATTCAATGTTAGTTCATATTTATAAACAGTACTGTTGTTTGCATTATAAGTGCTGCTTTATTACAATGCTTGTAGTTACTGAAATACGTACAGTAAATTAGCCTTTGGGGCATTATATAAAGCAGCATAAATTTTTTCCAGAGTCTTCCTTAAAAACTTCTATTTAAATGGCTGAAAGCAGGCTTGCTGCTACTTTATATACAAAATCCAAGTATTAATATTGCTGATCTTAGATTCTATTGTATTTTGCACAAGTTCAATATAAGAACAAAACAATTCCACATTACCAATAAAATACCAAACGTTCATTCCCAATAAGTGTCAGGGTAACCCAAACTTGAGGTTTATTTGTTATTGCTAAAATATTACTAAAATCTAGATTACTAAAGAAAAATATTCCATCCACTTCTTTCCTAACTTCAAGTGCAGGGCGAATATTTATAGGGAGCTCAGGTGTTCATTATACTCAAAACAAGAAGTTGGTTACAGTATAACACTACTATAAACTCACAGTTAGAATCCACATTGTTGTTCCTTTTTTGTTTTTAATGTATATTTATATATATTGACACCACAGGATGAGGATCCATGCATACAATCAAGATGTGATCGGATTTCAATGTTAATGACATTAAATTATACTGTTACTATAAGATCCCAGACAACAGTACTTTCAATTATTCAAATTTCTATCTACTAACATCAAAGGTAGTTTACCTTAATCTTCAAATCCAAGCAGCATCATAAATCCATCTTTACTTTTTTGATGTTTCTTGTCCCCTTAGATTTCTAGTTTATATGGCATACTTCTGAAATATCCTGGAAACGGTCTCCATTTAACCAGCTTTTTAAATTACCTGTTGAAGATCTCTAGCTAATTGTGTGTCTGTTCATGGCTCCAAAGACTAAATGCAGTCTTGAATGTCCTGTGACAAAGTTTACACATATATTGTCTTTTGAATGTGATTGCTGAAAGTGGTGGAGCATGATAAAAGAGTGTGTCCGATTCTTGTGGAACAAATAATTTCTCAGTAGTAGTTGGGCTCTCAGACAAACCTGTCGGGCTATCAGGCTCTAAGGGCTGGATTTTGGGTAGAGGTGGGGGTGGAGGCAGAGGTGGCGGTGATGGGGAGTTAGCTGGTGGACATATCTCAGGATCTTTATTCACTGATTCCTCTGCAGTCTGTGACATATGAGACTGGAAGTGGCTCCACAGACGGAAGTTGGTCCGGAAGGCCTTGTTGCACACATGACAAATAAATGGTTTTACAGAGCACAAAAGCTCCTGGTGACGCTCCAACTGCTTGTGTACAGTAAAAATTTTCCCACATTTTTCACAGGGCCACAAGCCAGTGACTTTATTAGAAACTACTTCCTTAGCTTCTCTGTTGGTTTCAGTGACCTCATCCTCTACATCGTCTGCAGGCTCTTCTTTGACGTGAATTTTAAACTGTTTGGAAACACTTAGATCTTCAGGGAGGCATGAAGAATCTTCAGAATCAAAATTAATTTGTTCTGAAGAATCGCTGAATACTCCATCTTCCTTTGCAGTAACAAAATTGTTCATTTTATTGGAATCTGATTGAGAATGCAATCTTGAAGCGTTAGTTATTTCACCATTGTGATCAAGAATAGGTAAAGAAAAATTCTCTGTTGGGGCCATGGTATTTTGATTGTGAACTTCAACTTGATGACGCCAAATACTGAAGGAGGATTTAAAAGTGCGCATACACTCAAGACAAGTGAGCTTCTTATATTCACACTTGCTTTCATGTTCATGCTTCTGCTCTGGAGAAGAAAATCTAAGGCTGCAATAAGGACAGACTGTTGCATTTCTACAAAGTCGCTCATGATTTCCCTGTTCAATAAGAGAGGAGAGCTTAGCATTACAAAGACGGCATTGATAGACCTCTTTGTTTTCAACTGGACTTGCAATATGAATGTGCTCTTTTTGCTTAGAAGCCTTATTTCCTCCAATTGGTTTTTCCCCTGGATGCATTTTTATGTGCTGTTTAAATTGAGAGAGAAACCGATAAGCTTTCCCACAGTAGGTACAAATGTAGGCTCCTTTGGATCTTGATCTTAAGTTCCTTTTGATGACTTGCTGTGCTTGTGAACTGGACTGTCCCTGAAAACCTTGTTTGCCACGTCGTAGTTTAACAATCAGTGCTTTTTTAATCTCTCTCTCTCTCACAATATCAATTAATTTTCTTTGGAATTTTTCATCCAAGACAGCATGTGAACTGGAAGCAGGTGAGGGATTCTTCACAATTCCATGCTGTGTCTGGCAATGAGTCCATACTTTGAAGTTTGTGTGAAATCTCTTGTGGCATATATCACAAGCATATGGTTTCTCTGGATTATGATACATATTAACATGACGGTGAAGGCCTGCTGTAGATCTAAAAATCTTAAGGCAGTGCTTGCATTTAAACTTTTTGTTTGGTCTCACTTCTTCCAATTCACTGTATTCATCTTTACTGACATCAGAATCTGGAAGGTCAGCATCAAGACGCGTAGGACTTGAACTTTCCTCAAAATTATCCTCTGACCCAGGAGAACCATGCTCATTTACTTTCAATTTTTTAAATGGTAGCCTTCTATCTGCTTGAAACCTCCTTTTTGCTGGAAGTCTACTCATATCCCTATTATCATCCTCAGTTTTAAAAGGGAAGTCTTTACTGGCAGATGTTGAAGCATCTCCTACCGTAACTCTTATTATTTCAGAAGGCTCTGAAAGTGGGCTGCTAGGTTCAGTTTTTATTCGTAGATCAGTTAGAGGAGAAGCTACCTCCCTATCAGTCGACTGAGAGGCACTAAAGGACCTAAGGCGGTGTGGGTGTATTACCTGTGTCTTGTCATCTAGGACAGCCTTTTCTGAAGACTCTTTCAAGGATGACTTTTGAGATATAACATTAAATGTTTTTCCCTGTGAGTCACTAGTCACCAATGATGATCCATGTGAAGCTTTTAAATCAATAGAAGATGAATAAATAGGAACCTGACTATCCATGGACAATGACCTTCGAAGGAGACTTTTTACAAGTGGGCCACTCCGGTCAATACTTTGGTTTTCAGGACCAGATCCACTAGATGGAACCACTAGTCCTAATTTTGAGTAGTATAGCAAATTCCTATCTTCTCCTTGACCATTTCCTTTTCCTGTCTCTCGCAACAAAAATGTAGATTCTGATGAACCATGCAGAGATAAGATTGGAGGACATGGTCTTTTTAATGACATCTCTGCAGCTTTTCCTCTTAGAAGCTGACCACTCACTCCTGGCTCATCATATGAAGTTTCTTTCTCAGCTAAAGGCTTTTGTGGCAATACTGCATTCCTCTTTACCAAGCCACTTCTATTTTGGTCATCCACAGTTCCAGAAGGTTCATGAAGTTTGGTGTAGCTCACAGGACTGTCTTTTAGCCACCTCCTGTCACTTAATGATAAACTGTGAAGTGGTTCAATTGGTTTTGTTACTTGTGGTCTATTGTTTGTTTTGATGGCAATGGAGTGTGAGGGCTTAGAGCTATGGCTTAAATCATGTGTTTGACTGACATTTTTAACTTGTGCTCCATTTCTGCTCTGACAAACAATGACACTTCTCTTCTGAGAACCGTTTTCATCCTCTTGAAACAATATTTTTTTAATGGGACATGCTGGAAAAGGAGCTTGAGGACTCTTAGAAACAATGTTAGTAAGAAAGGAAATTCCAAGGCTGTAGCCCAATTCTTGAACAGCTGCAAGACTGCTTTTCTCAACAAACAAAGACGAAGAGTAAATGTAGTTTAATACATTATCAAAAGCATCTGGTTCACAGAAGTCAAGCTGAAACACTGATTGGGACTCATTCTCTTTATTTGTGAAGAGAGTCTGGAAGTATTCACTGCTGGCAGCCAGAACATTTTTATGAGCTCTAAATTTTTGGTCTCCCACTATAAGAAGAACATCGCATAGCTGTCCTTTTAGACGTTCCTCATTCAAAGCACTTAAGAGAGAAATGGCATGTGCTGGGTTTATGTAATGCAAGAGCCCCTCCATGATTTGGATTTATCTGAAAAACAAAAATAAAGATAGTTATGGTCTGTTTTATATACATTTTTTAAATATAACATGAACCTATATAACTGCTTAGTTTCTGATTATAGCACACAGCTACTTTTTCATTAACATTAAAGAATTTTAAGTTTTGGGGCTATGTATGGGAATTAAAAGAACAAAGGCAATCTGTATCCATAACTCCAATAGATACACAGGCACGAAAAAAGCAATTTGCGATTCTGCTTTTCCAACACACCTTAAATAATCACTCTCCATTAAGGTTATAGCTGACCAATAATGGCAGCTATGTTCTCTTCCTGTAGCTAGTATATGCCTACTTCTCTTTATACTGGAATACCCAGTAAGCTGACTCAGCGTGAAGGAAGTTTTTTTTCCTACCAATACTTCTGCAAAGATGTATTTAAAAAATATATTGCTAAAATCCTGAATCTGAGACTTACAATATGGGTTCATTTTTAAATGCAACTCATTTTTGAGGCTAAACAACCTTGATAGTACCCTTTTAATTGAACAGACTAAAGTTTTTTGCTGCTATTTTTTAAAATGATGGGAAAAAACTATGCTGCTTAATTGTCTCTGATGAAGATTGGTGTAATTAACTCTCATATTTGCTTACATTTAAGGACAAGACAAAAAGTATACATTAACAAATTTGGAAGTGTATTACTAAAAAAAATTACTTCTAACTGAGTGGCCAGGTATCCTGTCTTTCTGGGAATTTCACAGTTTTACAATGGAGTCCAAGCGTTTTTTTGTCATGACTTCAATATATAGTGTACCAACCAACTACACTCCCAGGTTTGACCCCCAGCAACAGATGAACTTGGTGCTCTGGTGCCTTTGAGCAGGGTCCTAGAGTGGTTCTTCCTCACTGTATTGTTGCATGCCATGAAGCTGTAGTGTTCAAATCCTCAGGTGACACATGTATGGATAGCATTAGCCTTTTTGAGACAGCATCACTCTAGAAACTCATGTTGAGTTGTTTGCCCGCTATGACCCCTAGATCCTTTGAGGGTCAGTGATTTCTGGGATACAATACCTCATTCTATAGGTATGACCTGTGTGGCACTTTGTTCCTCAAAGCAGCACCCTGGACCCCCCATATTCATCCCATCATATAATTATGATTAGGGCTGTCAAATGATCAAAAAGATTAATCTTAATTAATTGCAAGTTTTAAAAAATTAATTGCGATTAACCAGTTTTAATTGCACTGTTAAATAATAATAGAATACCAATTTAAATTTATTATAAATATTTTTGGACGTTTTTCTACATTTTCAAAATATATCGATTTTAATTACACCACATAATAAAAAGTGTAAAGTGCTCACTTTATATTTTTTATTACAAATATTTTCACTGTAAAAAAGATAATCTAAAAGTGAAAGCATAAAGGGGCATATTAATGTTTAGCATATCTGGCATGTAAATACCTTGCAACATTGGCTACAACAGTCCTATGCGAATGACTAGTCTCACTTTTAGGTGACATTGTAAATAAGAAGCGAGCAGCATTATCTCCCATAGATGTAAACAAACTTGTTTGTCTTAGAGACTGGCTGAACAAAAAGTAGGACTGAGTGGACTTGTAGGCTCTAAAGTTTTACATTGTTTTGGTTTTGATTGCAGTTATGTAAAACAATAATTCTACATTTGTAAATTGCACTTTCATAAAAAAGAGATTGCCCTACACTACTTGTATGAGGTGAATTAAAAATACTATTTCTTTTTTTTAAATCTTGTAATCAGCAGCAAAGTTGTAAACAAGGGATTTACAATTCTGTAAGAGAAGCACCACACAATGGAGGATTGCTCAACCCTGTGACTCAGCAAAACCCATCAGGACATGTCTGGGCTAGTGTTTTCCAAGCACATGGACTGAGGATATAAAATAGGCAAAATCATGATGCCACTGTCCCCTTTCTCCTCCTCCACCTACCCTGGAAGCAACAAGAACGCTGGGAAGACAAAGACTTGAACTGAGTAGACTGGTCCCAGGCTTAAAGGGGAAGCCTGTGTATTAAGAACTGTCACTTACCTACAACATCCAGTAGGGTGAGAAAAATTGCTTAATCCAAATACTGCCTAGTTTCATAAGGTTTAAGCGTACAGTCTAAATCTTATCTTTTATTTTCTTGGGTAACTATTGCTGACCTTTTGTGCCTACCATTTATAATCACTTAAAATCTATCTTTCTGTAGTTTATAAATTTGTTTTATATTTTACCTAAAACAGTGTGTTTTGGATGAAGTGTTTGGGAAATCTCAGCTCAGTTTATAACGTTGAGGGAGGAACAGGCTCGGTAATAAACTTACACTGGCCAGGCTTCTGACCAGGGCAAGAGGGTGTATTCCAGGAGTCTAAGGCTGGGGGCTTGGGAGATTTGCTGGTGCCTTTCTCTGTGTGATTTGTGAGTAGCTCAGGGAGCATTCATGCAATCTACCTGGGTTTGGGGCACCACATCCTGTTGTACTGAGTGATGACAGTGCCTGGAGGGGTTTGCTGCTTGTCACAAGCAAAGCATTGTGAGAGACAGCCCAGGCTGGAGAGTTAAGGGAGCACAGCAGTATCCCAGTTCCAGGTTGTACCCCAGGGATCCCATCACAACCTGCAATTCTTGTTCCTAGATGTATACCTACATTTGACTGTATTAAAACGTATTCTGTTTGAAAGGGCCCAGCTTATTGAGTGTTCTAGGTTGCTTTTTATGACTGCCCTCGCCTCAATACAGTTTACCATTCCGCCAATCTTTTTGTCTTCCTCAAATTTTAATCAGCAATGATGGGATAGGGTGATCCCCAGCTGAGGCACCCTCCAGTGGCAAGCTGTGGCACAAGTGTACTTGTCTCAGTTTCCCCTTTTGTTTGCCCAAGAAAAGAACATAAATCTCTCAAGGTTTGATACAAAGCCTGCCTCCAGGTGTAATTTATTCATAGACACCAAGGCAGTAATTTCCCCAAAATCTTGTACAAAATCCACTTTTCAATTTCCATAATAAACAGAGCCAGAGCGGGCTTTTCCCAGTCCCCTCTCCAAGGGCATAATTTTCAAGTCACCAAATCAAGAGTCAACAACAGCACTTTCTTCCCAGTTAATTTTGCCCCAATCCAGGCCCAGTTTGTCAGGCCTCCCTGCCAGAGTGACCAATTTTCCAGCAGTGTTCCAGGCTCTCCCTGCTATGGAGTCCTACCCCATTCTCCCTCAACACTCCTCTTGCTTCCAGACTCATCTTCCCCGACCACACTGATCTTCCCCTTTCATAGGGGCCACTGCCCAACCTTCTGCTCATCAGGGGTCCTCAGCTTCAATCAGTTCTCACCAACGGCTTTCCTCCAAGCTCCTCACCAGTAGCTCACAGTTACTGCTCTCCTTCCAAACTCAGCTCTCTCCCAGGCAACTTCTGCCAGCTCTTCCTTGCTGCTTCCTGTCTCTCTCTGAGTCATCTCAGGCTCTCTCTCTTCTGGTCTTGTACAGCTCTCACCTGACAATTTCCTCCCTATAGGGCCCCTGGTGTCCACTTTCAAGCCCAACTGGGAGTCAGCTCACCAATTACAGGTACACTGGCCTTTTCCATCTTAAAGGGCTAGTGCCACCCTATGACAAGTGATTTTATATTTACTTGAATGATATATTTATAACATTGATGAAAATGTTAAATACCCTTAGACCTAGTACCGATCCCTGTGGAACCCCACCAGAAACCACATCCACTCAGTGATGATTCGCCATAAAAGACTACTTTGAAATCTGTCACTTAGCCAGTTCTTAATCCATTTAACATGTGCTTTATCAATATTGTACAGTGCTAATTTTTTAAATCAGAATGTTGGGTAAAGCATTTTACATAGTACTGCACAAGTCTAAGTATATTACATCTAGGCAGTTACTTTTATCAACCAAACTTGTAATCTCAAGCAATGAAATCAAGTTTGTCTGACCAGACCTATTTTCCATAAAACCAGATTGACTAGCATTAACTATTATTCCTATCCTATAATTCTTTATCAATTGAATCTCCTTTGAAACTCAAAAGGTTTTACATTGGCCTTACCCAGGGTGTGAACCTACAGGTGTTCAGTGCACTGCAGGAAGTAGGACTGATCAGACCTATAGGTACTAGGTCAGACACACACCATAGTCTGCCTAATATCATGAGCAAAACAGTAGAATTCCATTTCTTTAACTGAACTGAAACTATGTCCAGTACAGAGCTAGTGTCTGTGAAACTCCCTTAAATATTTCTAATATTAAGCCCATCACTGAAATATCCAGGTGGGAAAATTAAGGCTATTGACACCAGATCACGAAGACAGCAACAACTAATAAAAGATAATTTTGTTTCAATATTCCTGGATTGATAAAATCCTTAGCAAAAACTATTTATTCCTATATTTTCCAGTATTAATATGCCACAGAGATCCTTAAGCAAATCACAGTGTATTTGGTCTCAGGAAATCCTTGTGCAACAATGCACATTCGAGGGAAAGAATTGGCAAATATTCATCTAAAAATACATTGTGTAAGTTTGCTATCACTGTGCAAACTGCCCCAGGACACAGGGGCCTATCAGGTTACCTATATTATAGTACAGTGTTTAATTACTTGATCACATATTACTTTTCCCACACGACCTCTGCCTGATTGAGTGCACAGGATGTATAGTGCTCACTAAATGAACAATTATTCAATATTTTTATCTTCAGCATCCAATATGTGGTCCCTTTTTTATTTGTAGTACATCATCCAACACTACACTGAATACAAAATTATTAATTTTCTCACGTTTTTCTATGGTTCCGATCACCACAGTATGAGTGCTTCACGCTAATGAATTTATCTTCACAATACTCCTATGAGATGAAGTGGTAGTATTTTTTCCATCACTAAAATGGTGGATAGAGGCACAGAGAAATTAAGACCAAGATAGTCAAGCATCCACTAATTTTGATTGCCCAATTATAAACAACTAGGACCTGATTTTACAGAGTACTTAGCATTTTTGTAGCACTTTATGTGTTTTAAAGCACAGCTCCCAGTGGTTTAGGATACAGTTAGGAGTGGTCACCACTTCTGGAAGTCAGACCCCAGGTGCCATACACTGGACACCCAGAAAATGAGGAACACAATTAATGGCCAACTATGAACCTTTTGGTTTAAGTGGCTTGCCCAGCATCACATAGGAGCTCTGTGGCAGAGGCAGGGATAGAATTCAGTTCTCCAGGGCAGCATTCAACTTCTTCAACCATGGGACCACCTTTTTCTTTCTGCAGTTCCATACCTCATTCATAAGCCCCTTCGTTTTCAGTTTAAACTGATTTTTACTGAAAAAATCCTGGGTTTTACAAAAAGTATTATTCATTATCCCTCCAATTTTCACCCTACTTTTGTATCATTCAATTATATTAAAAATAACTTGTTTTATTAGAAAAATAAAATACATTGTACGAGATATATGTATTACCATACTACATTAGTCTGTGTGTATATGCAAAGCTGCCTGTTGAAGTATGGCTATATATTAGTCTAGAAGATACAACAAACAGGGATGCACACAAGCTCTGACGTACTGATGAATCTCATGCCCACCACGTACACATTTCAAGCTGTTAGCAGATAATGGTTTAAAGATCTGAAACACTAAAATGGGTAGAAAATGAAAATCTGTATCAGAATACGTTTCAGAGCACAAGGAAGTCCGCAAGTTTTAAAAAAACAAAACCAGGAGAAAATGATGAAGTTGATTGTATCCACTGCAAATGGTGTGGCTCAATTATTAAATGTAAATATTTAGAGGCTAATAGTTTTAAGTCAACAACAGTAAACTGTTTATTCAAATGAAAAGTTTTATTTGGGGATTAGAAATGTATTGTTTTCTTAGGCTATGGCTACACTGGCACTTTACAGCACTGCAACTCCCCCCTGAGAGCAGCAAGTTACAGCGCTGTAAAGCGCCAGTGTAAACAGTGCCCCACAGCTGGAAGTCGCGCTCCCAGCACTGTAAACTAATCCCCTCGTGGAGGTGGAGTACCTGCAGCACTGGGAGAGCTCTCTCCCAGCGCTGGCGCGTGACCACACCCGCACTTCAAAGCGCTCCCGCGGCAGCGCTTTGAAGTTTCGAGTGTAGCCAAAGCCTTCAACTCAGAAGTAGCACTGTGTTTTGAGTTCTGTTTTAGTTCTGCAGCAAACCACATTGAATTCAATTAATCAAAGCATTAATCTGCTGAATAATTTTTTCCCCTGTCCTTCCGGCCACCAAAATAAACCCCAATATTTACCCAGAAAAATTATTAATAGTTTTTTCCACCAATTTTCACCTGTTTTTGTTGTTGTACTAATAAACACGGATTAATTCCCAGGAAAAGTTAAATAAAATGAAAACTGAAAATGAAGGCCCTACTCATTCACTACACACCTTCCAACTTCTGCACTAACTGAGGCAGGGGTCCTGCAGATAGTCTCATTTCACTATAGAATTCTGATCTGGGCTCTGTCTATTCTGTACGCTGAATGAGGTCCTTGCTGCCTCTGTTACCTTCAGGAGAATGATATCAGCTTGGGTTATCTAGGGGAGACGGTGGCAATTTTCATTTTGATTGCTCGGACGGCAAATAGTGCATGTGATCCCACCCCATTGTGCTTTTCTGTTCCCTCACAGTTTCCCAGACATGCTGGCATAGGTGCTGGAACTAGAGGTGCAGGGGGTGCTGCAGCACCCTCGACTGGAAGTGGTTTCCATTATATATAGGCAGGGCCATCCCTAGCTATTCTGGGGCTCTACGCAGATCCCCTGGCTGGCTTGGGAGGCGGGGTGGGGGGGGAACCTCCTCCCAGCACTCATCGGTGGCATGGCTGGGGCCGGGCCGCTGCACTTCCCGCCCCCGGCGAGTGCAGGCCCAGCCCTGCTGCACTCCTCAAGGAAGTGAGGAAGGGGCGGGAAGAGGCGGGGCGGGGGCTTTGGGGAAGGTGTGGAGTGGGGGTAGGGCTAGGGTGGAGGCCATGGGGAAGAGGCGGAGCAGGAGCTGGAGCAGCACGCAGCTGCTCAGAGCACCAGGAAATTTGGTGCCCCAAATTTCCTGGTGCCCTACGCAAGTGCGTACTTTGCGTATGGGTAAGGATAGCCCTCTATATAGGGTTTACAGTTTGGTTCAATGGCTCTCAGCCCACTAGAAAAATGGTTCCAGCACCACTGCATGCCGGTGGTTTGGGTGACGGGGTAGGCACTGAGCTTAGAAACTACAAACCTCAGGCTATGGTTAGCAGCAGCAGAATGGGGGAGGGAAAGACGGGGGTTTGGGAAATTTGCAGTTTGGGAAGATTTCAGAGTAGCAGCCGTGTTAGTCTGTATCCGTAAAAAGAACAGGAGTACTTGTGGCACGTTGGAGACTAACAAATTTATTTCAGCATAAGCTTTCGTGGGCTATAGCCCACTTCATCAGATGCACAGAATGGAACATACAGAAGCAAGATGCATATATACACAGAGAAAAGGTGGAAGTTGCCATACCAATTGTAAGAGGCTATTTTATTTAGATGAGCTATTATCAGCAGGAGAAAAAAAAACTTTTTGTAGTGATAATCAAGAACACAAGAAGGTGTGAGGATACTTAATCTTGGGGAAATAGATTCAATGAGTGTAATGACTCAGCCATTCCCAGTCTCTGTTTAACCCTAGGTTGATGGTATCCAATTTGCAAATTAATTCCAGTTCAGCAGCTTCTCGTTGGAGTCTGTTTTTGAAGTTTTTCTGTTTTAAAATTGTCACCTTCAAGTCTGTTATTGAGTGACCAGGGAGGTTGAAGTGTTCTCCTACTGGTTTTTGAATGTTATGATTCCTGATGTCAGATTTGTGTCCATTTATTCTTTTGCGTAGAGACTGTCCAGTTTGTCCAGTGTACATGGTAGAGGGGCATTGCTGGCACATGATGGCATATATCACATTGGGAAGTTTGGGAAAGTCAATGGTGGTCCCCAATCGCCACACAACGTCCGTGTTACAAAGGACAGGGGACCAATGCCCCTTTGCTCCTGCCGTGGGTTGCCCACCCAATGCTGCGGACAGTTGCTTGGTGCCCATGTCCCCGGGACGTACTCATCGTGCCTGGTACAGCAAGCCAGTTCAATGAATACCTTGTGTCAATGAAAATGTTCTGCCTTGTACTTCAGTGGAATAAGGGGAGCGATTTTTATGTATCAACTGTGCACTAGACCCTGATTACGGACTGACAACGACTGCTTTGTGCTTTCATGTCCTATAGCTGAAAGTGTGGCCTTTAGCTCATCCTCCACACCTGCGGAGAGGCGGTCTCAGATTAGAAGAAGACAAAAGACAACACGTGATGACATGTTTAATGAGATTATGAACGCCTCTGGAACAGCTGACACTGAGTAGAATTTCTCTATCTGAAAAACTGGACATGGACATTGTGAGCAGGAGATCAGCTCAGGAGCATGAGCATGGCATGGCACACAGCAGGAGATGCTGAGGATTCTGAAGGACATGTTGAGGCATCTGGTAGACCTTCACGAGAAACACCTTGAGGTTAGACTCCCTCTATAGCCCCTGCAAAACAGCATTCCTGCATCACTGTATTCTCACCTCCCCACCACGTCCCAGGAGGCCAGGGGGAAAAAGCTATATCCCTTCCACTCCACATGGGGGAGGGTACTAGGAATAAAAGGTGCACATAGGATGATCTTTGACAGGCAAGGCCACTGTATTTAAAAGAAAAGATCACAGTGTTTTTCCCCTCCAAATTTTATTCTAAATTCCCCCGTCCCAGGTTACATTAATTTCCTGATTTTTCACTTCCAATATGTTTGTGTAATAAAATTACAGGTCCTGAGAATGAAATAATCTTTATTACTTCACACCATGGAGAAAGGGGAGGTACAGGGAAAATACAGAAACAGAGGGCATTTGCTGGCGACAGAAACCCAGCAGGCACAGCAAGATTCACAGTAAGGGAAGGCATAATTCAAGAAGCAGTGCACATTACTGGGGGTCATTACTAAATCAGGTTTTCAAAGCCTCCCTGACACACAGTGCTCCACGATGTGCTCCTCTTATTGCCCTAGTATCTGGCTGCTCAAAATTAGCAGACAAGACTATTTGCCTCTACGCCCTACTCCTGTGGAAACTTCTAACCCTTTGCCTCACAGATTTTATGGAGCACACAGCAGACAGCTACAACCAGGGGATATTGCTTTCACTGAAGTCTAACCTAGTAAACAGACTGCGCCAGTGACCCTTTAAATGGCCAAAGGCACATTCAACCACCATTCTGCATCTGCTCAGCCTATTGTTGAACTGTTCCTTACTACTGTCCAGGTGTCCTGCTTCATGAGCCATGACAGCAAGGGGTAGGCTGCATCTCCCAGGATGAGTTTGGGCATTTTAACATCACCAATGGTTATTTTGTGTTCTGGATTGCCACTCACTTCTCCACTGTCAGAGTAGGTATCATTTTAGTCTCGTTGCGCTGCAGGGCTCGGGAGAGCTCTGCACACAGTTACTGGAAAGTGGCCTTGTGCATACGAAAGTTCTGCAACCACTGATTATCATCCCATAACTGCATAATGATGTGATCCCACCAGTCAGTGCTTGTTTCTTGGAACCAGAAACGGCGCTCCACTGTGTTCAGCTGCTGCGTGACTGCCAGCAGCAAGTGGGAATTGTTTTATTCTATGGCTTCCAGCAGAGCTTCTTGAAGGATATTGCAATGTTCCACATGGCGACTCCTCTCCTGACTCTGGAAATACTGCAGGATAAGATGCATAGCTCATGACAATAGTGCACAGCTGTGGAGGATCCATGCCTCTCAGGAGACGGGGTACACACAGCTATGCTATCCTTTTGAAAAAAGGCGTGAAATATGTGTTGCAGTTGAGATCAGGGAGTGGGGAAGAAAGCTTCATCCTGGGATACTGAAGCCATGTTCCCAGTCCCCCCTGCAAAAATGTTTTGGTCCCATGAGGCATTGCAATCCCTTCCCCAAGCCCCCTGCGGTGACTTGCACTGTGAGATAGCTACCCACAGTGCACTGCTCTCAGCATCGATGCAAGTGCTGCTAGTGAGGACGCGCTTCACAGACACAAGGAGTGTGGTGTGGACACGCACTACTGACTTAATTATTGCAGCGGCTGGATGTCAACTTCAAACCTAAGTCGACTTAAGATTGTAGTGTAGACATGCCTTTAAGTTAGCTCTAATGAGGGATAGATGTGGCCTGTGACTGACACTAGTAGTAATAAGTTATTCATATTAATGTGGTTGTGGCTAAAATGTCCACATCGCCAGAAAATATGACTCTCCTGTTATTCATTAGGAGACTCGAGATGCACAAGAAGGGAGTTCTGTTTATTTTGATATGTAAATATTCTATGATAGACACCACTCTTATTAAATTGCAATATGGATTAGATACAACCTGATGCTTTCCCCATCACCAGTAATGCGATACATTAAAAAAAAGAAGAGTCTCCTTCTGGGTGTAAAGAGAAACTTTGAACCTATATAGTAAGTTTGGGGTTGTACTATTTGAACTATGATTTAGGAAAGGATTTTGAGGGATTTGGAATGAAATTTATTTTTATTATTCCCTTCAGTTTAGGGATTCTGTCTTTCTCCAAAACGTAATGAAATGGGAATTCAGCTACTATTACTATGTGAATTATTAGCTATTATAGGCTTTCCTATGGAAAACATTCTTAGGCTTTTAGTATTCTGTCAGCAGAGAAGGCTGCTGCACTGAAAATGCTAGGTAAAAGATGAGTCAAGAACAGATTTGGAAAAATATATTAATACTACAATTAAAGAGAATCACTACATATATTAGCATCTGGTCTTTCACCCTCCATATTACAGAATGGAGACTTTACTCTTCCCCAATCCCAAATACACATTTATAGTCAAGGGACCATATATTCTCCATTATAAGACATCTTTCCTAACCCACTCTCCCTATGCAGACTGGAAATTTCATTATATCTACTGAATTTCCCATTGTGAATCAGACACTCGCATATGGACCATACATCCAGCTTCATTCAATCTAAACTACAGACTGCTTCTCCTGCCTTGCACCATCCCACAGAGCCTAGGAATAAATCAACAAGATTCCTCATTTCCATTTTATCCTTCACATTGTTAATTTGAAAACAAAAGGACAGACGAGTTAAGATTGTAAGTGTACTTTAAGGCAGGGGCTCTTAACCTTTCCAGAATACTGTACCCCTTTCGGGAGTCTGATTTGTCTTGAGTACCCCCAAGTTTCACCTCACTTAAAAACTACTAGCTTACAAAATCAGATATAAAAATACAAGTGTCATAGCACACTATTACTGACAAACTGCTTACTTTCTCATTTTTAGTATATAATTATAAAATAAATCAATTGACATATAAATATTGTACTTATATTTCAGTGTATAGTATATATGGAGCAGTATAAAACAAGTCATTGGCTGTATCAAATTTTAGTTTGTACTGACTTCAGTAGGGCGTTTTATATAGCCTGTTGTAAAACTAGTCAAATATATAGATGAACTGATGTACCCGCTGGAAGCACTCTGCATACCCCCAGGGGTATATGTACCCCTGGTTGAGAACCACTGTTTTAAATCCAGATAACACACTAGTCAATATTAAATTTAATCTCTCCTCGCCTTACAAAAAGTCTGCTTCTTTTAAATGCATAATCACACAAACGGGATCAGCTTGTTTCTCACTGCCTTATAATCCTTCTTCACTCACTTTCACCCCAACTGATTTACACCACACACACAAATTTAATTGTTCTCCTTAAAAATTAAAAAGGTAAAAAGTAAAACATTACTAGGAGATTATTAGTATTTGACCAGATGAATAAAAATGAGATTTTATAATCTCCTGGGAGAAAGGAGATAGATCTTATCTCCTCTATAATATAGCAATGATATTCCAAAGACAGGTTCCTACTACAGGGTTATCATCATATAGGATCCTTTTCTTTCAGAAAGCCTTTCAGGTTGCCCTTTAAATTCTTCAGAGCCAAGTACATGCATGAAATGAGCATTTTACAGCTAGTTCCCATCTTGTAAGTACCTGTTATTCCTTCCCCCCCCCCCCCCTCCCAAATGTTTCCCTTTTTATTGCTGGGTGAGTGATAAATCATTACAGCCTCTCAGCCTACTGCTCATACCAGACTCCTGAACCTCTACATTTCTCTTTCTACCTACACCATCCAATCCATGCGAGAAATAACAAGTCGATTTATATTTATGAACATAACAGTTTTAAATCTCTCTCTGTATATGTTCAAAGCAGCACTCTACAATGTGACACAGATTAGAACCCCCCGGTAGTTTTGGGAGGGAATAACCCAGATCCTGACATATTAAGCCACACACAACTCGGTGCAGAGCACTTTTCCACCTCAGCTTAATGAATAGAAAATCAGAATTGGGGCTTTCAGCAGCATTCTTTTTTTCCAAGGGAAAAAAAATAAAGCAAGCAACAGAGACTTCAAGGTGACATGTAAAGGATATTTAAAATATTGAGCTTTTAACTTTTTTTGCTTCTTTAGGATATATTAAGAAGAAACCAGAAAGGTTGAAAAACAAACGTCTTATAAATGTTAGAACATGGTTTCAATAGATGTTTATTGTGAGCTCCAATACCTCAGTTGAAAGTGTATTCAATCCTCAGCCAAAATATTTATCATTTGAAGTTAAATAGGTATAAACAAAAAACAAAGGCGCTTAAGCAGCCTAAAAATTCCTTCCTCTCTTAGGTTTCAGAGTGGTAGCTGTGTTAGTCTGTATCAGCAAAAAACGAGGCGTACTTGTGGCACCATAGAGACTAACAAATGTATTTGGGCATAAGCTTTCATGGGCTAAAACCCACTTCATCAGATGCATGGAGTGGAAAATACAGTAGGAAGATTGTATATGTATATATACATACACATATAGAACATGAAAAGATGGGCGTTGCCATACCAACTATAACGAGACAAATCAATTAAGGTGGGCTATTAGCAGCAGCAGGAAAAAAAAAACTTTTGTAGTGATAACCAGGATGTCCCATTTCAAACAGTTGACAAAAAAGTGAGAGTAACAGTAGGGAGAAAAATTAGCACGGGGAAATAGTTTTTAGTTTGTGTAATGACCCATCCACTCCCAGTCTTTATTCAAGCCTAATTTGATGGTGCCCAGTTTGCAAATTAATTTCAGTTCTGCAGTTTCTCATTGGAGTCTGTTTTTGAATTTTTGTTGTTGAAGAATTGCCACTTTTAGGTCTGTAACTGAGTGTCCAGGGAGGTTGAAGTGTTCTCCGACTGGTTTTTGAATGTTATAATTCTGGACGTCTGATTTGTGTCCATTTATTCTTTTGCATAGACTGTCCGGTTTGGCCAGTGTACATGGCAGAGGGGCATTGCTGGCACATGATGGCATATATCACATCGGCAGATGTGCAGGTGAACGAACCCGATAGTGTGGCTGTGATTAGGTCCTATGCTGGTATCCCTTGAATAGATATGTGGGCAGAGTTGGCAACGTTGTTACAAGGATAGGTTCCTAGGTTAGTGTTTTTGTTTTTGTTAGTGTTTCTGGTGAGTATTTGCTTCAGGTTTGGGGGCTGTCTGTAAGTGAGGACTGGCCTGTCTCCCAAGGTCTGTGAGAGTGAGGGATCATCTTTCAGGATAAGTTGTAGATCCTTGATGATGTGCTGGAGAGGTTTTAGTTGGGGGCTGAAGGTGATGGCTAGTGGCGTTCTGTTACTTTCTTTGTTGGGTCTGTCCTGTAGTAGGTGACTTCTGGGTACTCTTCTGGCTCTGTCAATCTGTTTCTTCACTTCAGCAGGTGGGTATTGTAGTTTTAAGAATGCTTGATAGAGATCCTGTAGGTGTTTGTCTCTGTCTGAGGGATTGGAGCAAATACATTTGTATCTTAGAGCTTGGCTGTAGACAATGGATTGTGTTTGTTAGTCTCTAAGGTGCCACAAATACTCCTTGTTCTTCTTCCTCTCTCAGTTGCTCAATTTTCACTCTCTTGACTTTTATGATGTTGTCATTTCATTAACTCTCTAGTCATCACTGAGTCTTCCTGAACAGACAAGACCTGAAATTCTAATATTGAAACAAGCAGAAAAAACAGGCCTTATTTGTGCATCATGAATCCACAAAGGGACACAAGCCCAATTTTCCCTCCTCTGTAGGTAACCTTTAATGGATGTATCTTAAGCATCTTGGGAAGGCTACTCAATAAAATCTGAAGCAATATATCATAGGCACAGATTGCATCATGTTCTCTCTTAAACGGACACTACACATTAAAGGCATGTCTACACACCAAAGTTTTACTGTTTCAACCATACCAGTATTGTTACCACAGTACAACACGCTCTGCCCCCCACAGACTGAGCATTGTTATACTAGTATTGCTTCTTTCATATGGGAAGGGGAATAAGCTATACCAGTACAAGACATTTTTTATCTTAGTATAACTGTATCCACTCTAGGGTTTGTACCTGTATAACTATGTTGGTTAAATCAGTCAATCACCCCTAACTGAAATAGGTACAGAAACTGTGTGTCAACCAAGCCTAAGGAACTACATGCTGAGGGAAGAGGATTCTGGGAAAAGCACCTCATCTATCTCTCTTGTGATTCCCTCCCCTTAAGTGATGTAAGATCAGTTTGATGGGTTCCAAAGGAAACTCCATCCAGCTGTCCTGAGCCAGAGGCAAAATAGTGGTAGCTGTGACAGATGATATGGATGGTAATGGGAAGATAGCTGGTGGTTTGATGCTGGAGTAAATTGGGAGAACCTAATCCTTATGACAGGTATATGAGGGACTTTCCCCTCCACTTCCAAATAAAAGTTAATTTTAAAGAAGCTCCTTTGCATATTTTCTAAACACGTGTTCTTTTCCATATGAGTTGGAAACAAACACGTATTGGCTCATAACACCTGTAGTTCTGCAGTAAGCTAATGACTGTAATCAAATATCATGCTTCAGGCAGGCACCTGCAGGAGCCTCCCCCCACGTACAATTGGCGTGATGCATTTTTTTTTAATCTCCTCCTTCCTCTGATGCAACTTAAATTAGTCATAGCTGGAGATGGGACACTGGCCAGGGTGGAACAGTGCTCGGAGGTCATACAGAAAATGGCTGGCTGGCATGTCTTTCTATATGCTTGACTGGTGTGTCTTGCTCACACACCCAGATCCCAGACTTGGGTCAGGAAGGAATGTTCCACCAGCTCAGTTTGACAGGGACCTCAAGGGTTTTTCACTTTCCATTGTAGCATGGGGCATGGTTCACCTGCTGGGATCATTTGGGCATCTCTCATTTAATCATTTCCCTGCCACTGCAGGGGCCTCAGGCACTGGTGGCACCTGGATCTCTCGTTTTCTGCCTGTGGCTCATAGTTTAGTTAGACCGAAACATTTCAGTCCTTGGGAAACTAAAGTCTTTGGGTTTCACATAGGGGGATTTGGGTGAAATTTAGTGGCCTGTGATATACAAGTCAGATTAGATGATCTGATGGTTCCTTAAATTCTATGAGACTTAGAAATTGTATTCTTTCTCTGTGTTCAATTAAAAAAAATAATAATATGGAGATATGCCTATCTCCTAGAACTGGAAGGACCTTGAAAGGTCATCGAGTCCAGTCCCCTGCTTTCACTAGCAGGACCAAGTACTGTCCCCTGATGGATTTTTTTTTTGCCCCCAGATCCCTAAATGGCCCCCTCAAGGATTGAACTCACAACCCTGGGTTTAGCAGGCCAATGCTCAAACCACTGAGCTATCCCTTCCCCAATATAACATGAGTACATTATAACAAAGGACCCTACCTGGCTCCTACAGAACACAATGAGAATTTTGTTATTGACTTCAATGTGAGCAGGATTGGGCTCAAAGTTAGCTCCTGCCACCGATAAATATCAGTTGGTGCTTTCGATTAATGTTAACGGAATTATGCATGTACATGAAAAGATGAGAAATACCATTGTAAACACTACCCTTTAATAATAGCGCCAACTAATCTAATAAAAGTTTTACTAATTAAGAAAAAAGTATCCTAAAATTAGAAATAAATGCATGCATATATTTAAAGGCATTTTCATAAGAGATTTCTTTAAACTGATTTTAATTGCTTTTGATGTTAATGTAGAACAAGAGGAGGAGAGTGAAGTAGGTGCCCAAAAATGCTTTTGTCTTTCTTAAAGAATTCAGTTTAAGAAATGTACATGAATTGCCCTACAATCACAGATCTCACATTAAAGTATTTTTGAAATCTTCATTCAATGAAGATTGTGGGAAACAGGTTTCCATAGGATATACTCTCAATTTGTAACAATTTAAATAACGGGGCATTTTAAATTAAATGATGGAGCAAGATTTTAATGTTTCATTGAAGCACTACAACAAAATTCTTCAACATAAGAGGGAGATTTATGTAGAGAAATCTCTGTATTAAGTATCTTTATGACGTTGCATTGTGTTATTTTGTATTTCATATGACGGCATTGTGCCTCTCTATTTTACTTGGCATTGTGCCTCTCTATTTTCATACAACTTTATATTAGATCCCTATATAGAAAACTTGTAGAAAACTTTGTATCAGATGAGATGTTATAGCCACTAAGGATAGTATAGTTAAAGTAGAAGAAAAATGTGTCTTTTTGCTAGGAGTAGGATAAGATCTTCCCCCACTTGCCCTGTTGACTGAATGAGGTGTGAATGAGTGAGGCTTGGAAGACAGGCACCTCTAGATAGCTAGAACAGTTGGAGAGGGGATGGGAGCCAGATCCAAGGATAATACAACTTGTCAAGTGGGCTCAATAAAGAAGAGCAGGCATATTGACAGCCTTGGGGATTAGAAGCAAGCACCTTCTTTGGGAAATGCCCTCTTTGAACAGCATTGGGACAACACCCAGAGAAAAGCAGCACAAAGACCAACTGACACAGACCAACAGACACAGATTTTGAATCTGGTACAGATTTGCATAAGAGGGAAGCTGCTATAAAAGTGAGGTGTCTTGCAGAAGACCTCGGGTCTTGTCTTGTCACCATCGGAGCATCGATCCGGATCGGCAGAAGCCCGGCTCCATCCCTCCCCCATCTAACTCATCTGGCCAGTGAAGTTAAGGGGAGCAACTAGTTGGTAACAACAATAAGACGGAGTGTGCTTGTGTTTGTGTGCATGAATGTGATATATATATCATATGCATTTGATAAAGTATTGATACCTGTATTACTAATAAATGTGGCGTTTTGCCTTAATCCCCCTGAAAAGATCCTGTATAGTACTTTGAGTACCACATTTAAGTTACCTTAAATCATCCAAAATGAGGGATTTCTTCATCCATTCCAGATGAGTAAAATTTGGTAGGTGAGATTAATCACAATATTATGAAAAAGAAGAAAAAACATGGGAGAGTGGAGCAGATGCCTAACATAAAAACAAGCTTTTGTTTCTTGTTCCTTGAATGACTGTTTATGAGATGTACATGATCTGCTCCAGAATGACATGACACATAAAAGCTTCATTCAGTAAAGACAGCAAAAAATAATTTTCCCTTCTTTCAACTATGGAAAAAAAAGACCTGCTGTCCCAAATTTCATAATCACTGGGGAGAGGGAGAAAAAAGACTTGCTTTATGGAGACTGGTCTTACAGAGAGCCATTAGGGACAGGGTTGAGGATGAGATCTCCTTTGAACGGAGGATGGATTTTAAAGCAGAGTATGTTACACTCTTCTCCATCTGTGATGAAGGATTTTGCTGTGTTTGTAGAGAATTAGTTTTCTGAGATCCTCAGATGGAAGGTGCAAGTACTATTATTTTTTATGAAACAATTCACTCATTTAGAAGGTGACAGCCTTCTGAATGAGCCTTCACTCACCGTTAATAATGGTACTTTGCAGATATGGAAAGTCAACAGTTTTCATTTGTGTATTTCAAAACTGAAGAATATTATAACAGGTTTCAGAGAAGTAGGCATGTTAGTCTGTGTCAGCAAAAATAAAAGGAATACTTGTGGCACCTTAGGGTACGTCTATACTACCCGCCTGATTCGGCGGGTAGCAATCGATCTTCTGGGATCGATTTATCGTGTCTCATCTAGACGCGATAAATCGATCCCGGAAGCGCTCCCCGTCAACACCGGAACTCCAGCTCTGCGCGAGGAGTAAGCGGCGTCGACGGGGGAGCCTGCCTGCTGCGTCTGGACCCGCGGTAAGTGCTTTTAAGTTCGAACTAAGATACTTCGACTTCAGCTACATTATTCACGTAGCTGAAGTTGCGTATCTTAGTTCGACACCCGCCCCCCCCCAGTATGGACCAGGCCTTAGAGACTAACAAATTTATTTCAGCATAAGCTTTCGTGGGTTAGAACCCACTTCATCAGATGCATGGAATGGATCACATAGTAAGCAAATATTTATACATACAGAGAAACATGAAAAGGTGGAAGTAACCATACCAACTGTAAAAGGCTAATTAATTGAAAGGAACTATTATCAGCAGGGGAAAGAAACTTTTGAAGTGATAATCAAGATGGCCCATTACGGATAGTTGACACAGAGGTGTAAGGGTACTTACTAAGATACTGAATTAGGGGAAACAGATTCAGTTAACGTAATGACCGAGCCATTCCCAGTCTCTGTTCAAACCTGAGTTAATGGTATCTAGTTTGCATATTAATTCAAGTTCGGCAGCTTCTCGTTGAAGTCTGTTTTTGAAGCTTTTTTGTTGCAAAATTGCCACCTTTAAGTCTGTCACTGAGTGACAGTCTCATACACACACGCTATGTTAACAGAAAATTATTAAGGTGGCAAAGTCAAGCACTCAAAAGTTAGGAAATGCAGAATTAAGATTGCCTATGCAACCTTAATTTGAACCCCTTATGTGATATGCATTCTGAGATGGTCTTTAATTACATGATTACATACTATTTTTCCCCACAGGACCCTTTGCCTGTGTAACAAGCCTGACTCCTGGGGTATGCAGACAGAATCTGCAAGAAGTCCTCTAGCTTGTATGTAGAAAGGGCCACAGCAGACATAAGAGTGGCTGACTCTATGGCAGTCAGAGTGGGAGGCCTCCAGAGATCTTGGCCCTGACTGACCAAACTGAAGGATGGCTGTGGCCACTACTGGCAATAACCACGAGGGAATGGCCACAGGATAACAGAGGCTTTGCAGGAGGCTGATGGCAGTTTTGTGGAGTCAGACAGCAGTTGGGTGAGCAGCCCCTCCTCTTTGATCTGAAGCTGGTTCCTGGACTTATCCAGAGGTGCCAGACAGCTGTAAATAATAAAAGCTAATTCGTTCTTAATCCTATAAGTGATCCCCTTATGCCTGATTTCTCCTACTCTGGTTCCAGATATTGAATCCAGAACCTCCCTTGGTCCACTCCACCCCCTAACTTTATCCTGGGGGTGGGGTGGGGGGAGTAATACCTGTTTCCCCCAAGCTTTACCACTTCTGCTCTATCCCTTCCAGTTTGTCCCTGGCCCTATCCTCTCATCCCAGTCCAATTTTCCTTACCCTGCCAGTCTGTCTCCACTCCATAGACTTTTTTCATCCCTGGTCCACTCTCCTTGGCCAGCCAGCCCCAGTTCCCGTACAGTTCCTCTTTGATCTGTCCTTTGCTTTCTCCCATCTCAGCCTCCATTCACTGTCCCCCTCACCATAATTGTCCCCAGACTCAGTCTTCTCATTCAGCTTAAGTATCCTTATCCCCACCCACCTTCCTGGTTCCTTGTCCCAATCTCTTTGTCCAGCCAGTCCCAGTTGTCTTCCCAGACGTTGGATCCCCATCAGATTTGTCTCTCCCTCCTACCTCCATACTCCAACCCCCTGGTTCCCAGTCTTGTTCCCCAGCCATTACCAGTCTCCTCCACATCCCAACTCTCAGGCCCAGTTTACCTCTCCCCACTTGCCATCCTTCAGTCCCAGGTCTCCCCCAACCCAGGCTCTTTGTCCCTATCTATTCCTATCTTCCCTCTTCTCACTTCCAGTCCAGCTCTTGTACCCTCTGAATTTGAATCAGGCAGCTTCCTCTTCCACGCTGCCTGGGCCCAGCAAAGGGGAAAGTATTGATGGCACAGGAGAAGAGAAATGTTCCCTGCTTTCCGTTCTGATGCCCAGACCTGGCCCCAGCTTTGGCAGAGCCTGCAGCAGCTTACACCTGCAATAGTGGGGAAAGTCCTGCTAAGCCCTGGGCTGGAGCATGTCCAGTGCAGATAGAATCTTTGGCATTGGACAGTGAAGCTCTAGCAAATGTCTATGAGCATATGCAGACTGCAATTCTTCAAAGGTTAATAATTTGGCCCAATTTAGGTCTATTTTCCTGGGAATGGAAAAAGTCACCTCCTTACACAAAGGCCTCCCCCTGCCTAATTTTGAATTCCTGCTCTAATGGATTGGGAGTTTCTAAAATAAAAGGTCACCAGAATTTTTTAACATGTACAAACAACTTATTTTTGTCTTGCCTCATTTTCAGAAACAGCTAATCATTTTGGCTCAAATTCCTGCTGCCACATAATCATTCAGCTTGAGGGAGAAATCCAGCACAGAATATTTCAGTCCAAACTGTTAAAGTGTAGCAAAGTTACAAGCAACAAAAACAGGGTCTTACAATGGGGAAGTGTTGGGCCATCTTAACAGGCAATGCTACCAGCTCTTCCTATAATGTTGTATTTGCTACTCCTGTTTTATTAGTTAAATTGACTATTTGTACAACTCTCTCTCTCATCTCCCCTCTCCCCCATGTTAACATTGCTATTGGAACCTTAAACTTTTGATTATTTTAACTGCAAGCTTAATAAATAACTACATTAATGCAATGTTAATTGTACATACACACACCAATTCTACATCTATTCATACTAATATACTAAATATGACAATGCCATCCATATGATAAATTATACAACCATCTGAGAAATTGCATCTTGCCCTTTTCACCTGTAGTCTATTACTAATCCATACATTCTGAGACTACCAAAATGAAAAAAAACTGAGCAGCTTCAAATAGATGCTATTTACAAAATAAAAAGCCTATCACAAGAGTTTCCTTTTGCCCAAAATGTAGCCTGGTCTTTCAAATTTACACTACTATTGATTCCTGGATAAATTGCTCTCCTTGACAAGTGACTTTAAAATCCAATATCTCACACAATCAGGAAAAAGAAAAACTGTCCTTATGCCAGTGGAAAGCTGAGATTCCAGGCTTTCCAGTGATGTACAGTGTTCATTTCATCTGACTTCTCATGAAATATTGGACTTCAAAAAAGTGCAGTGTTCCTATCTTTATAGAAAAACTATTTTAAATAATTGTAGAGGCTTTTAAAAATATATTAGTACTTCCCCCCTCCCACCCCCATCTTTCTCTCTCTCAGGCCTGTAGAATTGGATTAATGGTATTAAGACAACCCTGGATTTTCAGGCAAAGCTTTACAAAAAAACCCACCATTAAAAGTTTACAAATATATAAAATAGCTTTTCTGTAAAATATAGTGTACGTGATGGTGTGTGATGAAATAAAGGCTTTATTTACCCGAGTTTGGAATGCAGCTTTGCTACTTTTGAACAATGACGCCATCCCAAACTCAGACCAATAAATACATTACAAGTTAATCTTTTAGTATTTGTGTGTGCCTTAGAACTAAGTTAAGTTTTTTGGACAAATAGTTTATTCAATGAAAAATGCAGTTTTGAGTGACCTGAAACTATTTGTGAATGTGAAAGATTTAATCGAATAGTTTTTGCCAACACTTTTTTTGAGAGGACTTAGGTACCATTTGCAAAATGTCTGGAGGTAGTGGTGTTGTCTTTAGAAGTGGTAATTTGTAGTCATTCATAATGACACTAACAGTCATTGGGGCAGAGAGAGAGAATGATTCTGTAGCCTGGTTGTTAGGGCACCAATCTAGGAGTTCTGAAGCTCACAATTTGAGGGATGTTGATAGATTGGAGAGGATTCAGGGAGGAGCCATGAGAAGGATTACAGGATTGGAGAACAGGCATCATAATGATAGACCCAAAGTCTAATCTACTTATTTTAAAAAAGAGACACTTCAGATGTGACCCTAAGAGCCCTTCAGTGTCAACTGTAAAGGGTTCACTGTTTTGTAACAGTAGCCCGACAGGCCTGACAAATTCATGACACTCAACACATTGCTGTGATAATATTTATCTATAAAGACTGTCATAGGAGATCATAAACGAAAGCTGGAATCACATTGATCCTCATAATCATTGAATGATATAGGCACGGATATTTATGAAGTCGTGCATATGTACTAAACATATGTTTAAATCAAGGCAAGGTTGACAAACAGGTTTTGAGTAAGACAAAGGAAGTTGACTCATCTGTCTCCCTGTTGGCTATGTAAAGTAAGCACTGTAAACCAACACAATGGAAGCCAAATCTGCTTATGGAGTAAATGGGGATGGGAAGACCGGTACTGGAGTCTAAACCAAGGGGCTAATCCTGATTCTGGGGACAAAACAATGAACTTTGGGAATATAAAACAATGACAAAAGGACACATCATCTACCACAAACAGAGCAAAAAGGACAGTGCTTTTTGCATTTGTGAAAGGTGAATGCCAGCCATGTTGGTTGGTTGATGCTGGGAGATTGCTTTAGGTGAAAGTGCTTTAAACAAGGGTTTTAGCCTGTTAAAGTTAAGTTTAGCCTCCAAGAAACAGGTCATTCCCTTTGTGTTATATGTAACCATTTCTCTTTCCATTATCCTTACTCAGTATCTCTTAAATCTTTATCTTTGATAATAAACTTACAATTGTTTTAACTATAACTTATGTCTTAGTGCTGTGATAGTATAAAGAACCTGATCCTGAGTTGTAGCAATCAAACTGTGCATATACTGCCCCCTTGGGGACAGCAAACCTGGCAATTTCTGAGTGTCTAGTGACAGGCTGGATACTACAGGAGGGTGCTTTCAGAGGGGCTCCAGTGCGGAGGTATACCTTGCAGATAACAATAGGTAAAGTAACGGTTGGGAAAGCCCTGAGGAGATTGTTTGGGTTGCTAACAGGGTGTTGTCAGGGAGATGACATCTAGTTATGCATAACCAAAGCTCGCTCTCTCACTCAGGAAGGAGGATAATGAGGTAACTCAAAGTCCTGAGCACTTTGAGAAGCTATCACATAAGGGGTGACTTGATTACAGTCTGTAAGTGTCTACATGGGAACAAATATTTGACAATAGACTCTTCATTCTGGCAGAGAAAGGTATAACATGATCCAATGGCTGGGGGTTGAGGCTGGAGATAAGGTATACTTTTTTTTTCTTTTTTGACAGTGAGGGTGGTTGACCATTGGAACAATTTGCAAGAGGTTGTGATGGACTCTCCATCACTGACAGTTTTTGAATTAACATTGGATGCTTTTCTAAGATATATGTTCTGGGAATTATTTTAGGCAGATTCTGTGGCCTGTGTAGTATGGGAAGTCAGACTAGATGATCACAATGATCCCTTCTGGATTGGAATCTATGAATACGGAAGACCAAGTTCAAGTCCCTGCTCCAATGACTAATTATTTATACAAAGCGGAACAGCTTCAACAAAAGAGATTGAGAGAGATCTGCCCCAAAATAGCCCATAGTTGAGAGGTAAGGACACACTCCTGTCATACGAGATCCAATTTTAGATCCATTCTCTACATGGCAGAGAAGAGAACTGAACCTGTCTCCCCTGCTTCATGGAGCAGCTAGTTTTGGAACTTACAAAGGGAGAGGCAATTTTTGATTTAGTCCTAAACAGCACACAGGATCTGGTAATAGCCCCCAAAGAAGTCCACCACAGTTGCATTTAACTTCAAAAAGGTGAACTACACAAACATGAAGAGGAAAGTTAAACAAAGTAAAAGGAATAAATGGTCAGTTTTCACAGTGAAGAGAGGTAAATAACAGGTCCCCAAGGATCTGTATTGGGACCAGTGCTATTCATAAATGACGTGGAAAAAGGGGTAAACAGTGAGGTACCAGAGTTTGCAGACAATACAACATTTCTCAATATAGTCCAAAGCAAATTGTGAAAAATTACAAAACTGGGTGACGGGGCAAGAAAATGGCAGAAGAAATTCAATGTTGATAAGTGCAAAGTAATGCACCTTTGGCAACATAATCCCAACTATACATACAAAATGATGGAGTCTAAATTACCTGTTACCAGTCAAGAAAGAGATCTTGAAGTCATTGTGGATAGTTCTCTGAAAAACATCTGCTCAATATGCAGCAGCAAACAAAAAAGCTAACAGAATGTTAGGAACCATTAAGAAAGGGACAGATAAGAAGACAAAAAAATATCATAAACCATGGTACAACCACACCTTGAATACTGTACGCAGTTCCGGTTCTCCCATCTCAAATAAGATACATTAAAATTGGACAAGGTACAGAGAAGAACAGCAAAAATGATTAGGGGTATGGAACAGCTTCTATAGGAGGAGAGATTAAAAGGGTGGTTCTCACTGTGGTCCACCGCTTCTTCAGGGAAAGCCCCATGCAAACTGGGTCTGTTTGTTGATCTGCCGCTTCCGTAGGTTCGGCCGGTCGTGGCTACCACAGGCCGCAGTTCGCCGCTCCAGGCCAATGGGGGTTGCGGGACATGGCGGACAGAACATCCCTCGGCCCGCACCATGTCCCGCAGCCCCCATTGGCCTGGAGCGGTGCACCGCAGCCAGTGGGAGCCGCGACTGGCCGAACCTGCGGACGCGGCAGGTGAACAAACCTTCCCGGCGCACCAGGGGCTTTCCCTGAAGAAGCGGTGGACCACAGTTGAGAACCACCGGATTAAAAAGACTGGGGCTGTTTTGCTTGTAAAAGAGATGATTAAGAGGGCATATGATAGAGGTCTTTAAAATCATGAATAGTGTGGATGAAGTGAATAAACAAAGTGTTATTTACCTGTTCACATAACACAAGAACCAGGGGTCACCCAATCATAGAATATCAGGGTTGGAAGGGACCTTAGGAGGTCATCTAGTCCAACCCCCTTGCTCAAAGCAGGACCAATCCCCAATTTTTTCCCCAGATCCTAAATGGCCCCCTCAAGGATTGAACTCACAACCCTGGATTTAGCAGGCCAATGCTCAAACCACTGAGCTATCTCCCCCCGCTTATTAACTTCATTATCAATGAAGTTAATAAGCAGCAGGTTTAAAACAAACACACGGAAGTACTACTTCTTACAATGCAGTCAACCTGTGGAACTAATTGCCAGGGGATGTTGTGAAGACCAAAAGTATAACTGGGCTCAAAAAAGACTTAGATAAATTCACAGAGGACAGGTCCATCAGTGGCTATTACCCAAAATGGTCAGGGATGCAACCCTATGCGCTGGATGTCCCTAAGCCTCTGACTGCCAGATGCTAGGACTAGAGGACACGGACAGGATCACTTGATAATTGCCCTGTTCTGTTAATTCTCTTTGAAGCATCTGGCATTGCCAACTGTTAGAAGAAAGGACACTGAGCTAGATGGACTATTGGTATGACTCACTATGGCCATTCTTATGTTCACATCCCAGGTGAGTAGCCTAAAAGCTGGGCTAAAGTTATAAGAACATTGGTACCACAACCATCACCATCTACTCCTCTTCCTGGCATTTTGTGAATCCTTTTAAAAATACCCAAAACAAAAAGTTCCAGGTCAAACAACATGTTGCATTTGACTCAAAACATTTTTTCGATATGCTGAAATTTTTCACAATTTTCAGATTCAGTTAAACCCAAACTGAAATTCTTTCCCCCAATTTTTCAGAACTGCCAGCGAACTGGAAAAAACAACCACCAGTTATCCGCCCAGCTCTGGTGTGCAAGACTATTCAGCGAGGTCAGCATAATCGGCAGTTACATTAGCATAGCATTTCCGTGAGACACAGCAGGGAGAATCTACGATATACAACCATGTTCTCTCTTTCCTCATGGTTCAGATGAGAGAAACACGAATGTGAGCGATAGCTTCTATATATGCAGTGTAAACCACACTGTCACGGCAGCCCAGCGCCCTCTGCATTCTCGGCACTGAAGCCAATGCAGCAGTGACAGCTCAGGGCGCCAGGCGAACAGGGAGTGACTGAGCCCCACGCCAGGCACGGATGCCCTAACCAGCAACACGCGGCAGCTTTTGCACCCGCGGCCTGCACCATCGCCTCTTCCCTCCCAGCCCTACTGGAGCTCCCTGCTGGGGCTGGCGTGAGCAGGGGAGGCACGAGCACTCTCACCGCCTATAGTGACATCACTACACTCAATCGTTCCCCTCCCCAGGCAGGGCCACGCTCACTGCATTGCGCATGCTCAGAGCAACTCCCTCCCCTCACAGGCACCATCAGCCCGCCCGCGCAGTGAAACATTTGCGCCTGAGCAGCCTGTGCCTCAGGGCAAAAGGCCACATTGTGGCTACCACGCACGCGCAGCCAAGCAAGCTCGAGGTTCTTTTAGGGGCACTACGCACGCGCCACAAAAGGAACGCGACTCCCAGTATGGGCAACAGACATGCGCACTACAGGCTTCGATGAGTCTATGTGGCGGATGTGTGCACGCGCAATGGGCAGGCTTAGTCCATCTCCGGGAGCGGAGCATGCGCGATGAAGGGATGGGCTAGTTTTGTAAGTGGCGCAAGCGCACTGAAGAGTTTGGGGACCGCAGCCCCGCTCGGTGGGGGGAAAAAAAAACCACCTCAGAGTTACGTCAGGAAAAGACGCCTTTGTGCACGGGGAGACCCGCGCGGCGCGGGCAGCTCCCGAAACGGGCGCGAGACGCGGCCGTTACTCACCCTCTCCGCCGTTAGCCGCACCCCACCCTGCTGCCCCCCTCGGCGCCTCCCTTCACGATTCGCCCGCGCGCGCTGCTGCCACCGCCGTGATTCCATCCATCTTGAATTTGACGTCATCCCACACCAGGGATGAGGTCATCGCAGGGAACGCTCGTCACGTGCGCAGCGTTGCGATTGGCCGGCGCCAGAGTGGGGGGTGCGGGAGAGGCGCTTGCGCTGGGGACTGGGTGGCGGTTAAGGGGAGTTGCCGGGGTTCCCCCAACCGTCAGCCGCTCCGCGCGCTCTTCCCCTGCCGCGGCGGCCCTGCGCTCTGGGGAGGCGCCTCCCGCCAAGTCTCATCCCGGTCGCTGCGCCGGGTGGGAGCCGCCTTCTCGCTACGCGCCGGCTGGACTGAGGAGCCTGGGGCGCTGCCCCCCGCGCCGCGCGCGGGGACAGTCGGGGCTGACCTGCTGCCTGCCCGGGCCTACGCGTGTTCCCGGGGCCGAGGCGCGCCCAGCCCAGCCATGGCACCGCGACCTCTCCCGGCCGGGACACTTGCGCAGCTGCCCCGGTATCGCCTTCCCGGCCCGGCTGCGCTCAGCCGCGGAGTCCGTTTGGGCCGGGCCGGGCTGGGCTCGGCTTGCCCCGAGGAGGAGCCAGCCCGTGTCTGTGGCGGCCTTGCCTGAGAGACCGCAGGGGGCAGCGTCCGGGCTCCCCCAGCACAGACCTCAGCCCCCGTGGGGGTTGGCAGGACCTCCAAAGCTACGCGGGGTTCAGGTTTAGCCGCCCAGTGAATTAGAGCGGGCGGGACATCACCCCTCCTGTCGCTGTGATCTCAGGCTCCCTGCAGACCCAGGTCATGTTCCCCAGGGGGGTTCTTTCCAGCCTTTATTTGTGTCGCCCCAAGGACTAGAAATGTTATTTACTGTTTTAAAGTGAACCCTGGTATTTTAACATGATCCCAGAAGCTAGGGCCTGGGACATGTGTCTATAATGCCCGTGTTATGTTTTAATGAGGTTCTGTTTTTACAGTGTGTGCCTCTTACCTGCCCCAGAGCCTCACTTATTTAGCGGGAGAGGGGTGGCTCCTTCTGACACTAATTTACAGGCAGTTCTTCAGATTATAATGTCTTTATATAGTGATAAATTAAAAAATAGAACATTAAATAACTCTGGGTGGTGCCTGTGCTGTGTCGATCGGTAAAAAGAACTACCTCCAGTGTTGTATATTTAGCACCTTTAAGGTGTGATCCCAAGCTCATTGAAATTAGTG
Organism: Macrochelys suwanniensis; assembly: GCA_033296515.1. Lineage (NCBI taxonomy): Eukaryota > Metazoa > Chordata > Testudines > Chelydridae > Macrochelys > Macrochelys suwanniensis. The sequence continues at coordinate 154,537,254 of CM065775.1, read as the reverse complement.
GAAAGATTAGTACTGGCTTTGGATCAGGATTGTAATGAACATTTAACAACAAATAGTTGCCAGTCTACATAATAAAATAATGGCCTAGAAAATTACATCTGATAAAATGTGCACTATTATCTTGGTCTTTTGACTAAAATCAAGCCATTTTGAGTTAGATACCTGAGTAATAATCTAGGTGAGGGGTGCCCAACCTGTGCCTGTGGGCCATGTATGGCTACCAGAGCATTTCATAAGGCCCACTGCTTGCTTCTACACCATATACTAATGGCTGATTCATTAGTGTTTTGTCATTATGTTTACATCATTTTAGTTTACACAAGTGTGTAAATAGACAATACTATACATAGAAACAGCCTACCTAATTGCGTACAAAACAAGCTGAACTTAATATAAATCAATACAGGTGACTTCAAATCTTATTAAAATATGTAGAATTTGTCTGGCTCACACAAGATTGTGCTTAGGTTTATGTGGCTCTCCTGTGTAATAAGGTTGGGCACTGCTAGGTGCCTAACTGAAGGTATCCAAGTTGAACAAAGCCAGACTAAACGAAGCCATATCCATCTTCCATAGCTTTCAGTGAGAGCAAGATCTGTCCCTTTGTCGCTTCTAACACTAATACGTAATACAGAAGCTGTAGGTAGAAAGATATCTAGTCCACATACATGTTGTTTGCTTAACATACCTCTATCAAAAGTATTGATAATTTTTCTAGGTGGCAAACATTTTTAAATAGATATTGGGATCTTAGTAATTAATAAATAATTTGGTGTTGCTCTAAAAGAGCAAATTATTTCAGAAAGCTATAATTTAGCTTCTAGTTTACTTTGCTGTTATTCATTAGATATTTGTTTATGGTGGTGCCCATTTTAACAGTGAGATTATGACTACCACAATCGAGCCCCTGATAGTGGCATGCATGGAACCAGCAACTTCGTTTTCTGTTTTTATCTTTCTTGGGTGGATTAGGTACATAGTTATCTATACCAATTTGAAATATTCTTATAGATTTGATTGTTTAAAAGGATATAGGACTACGTGCAGCTAAGTACTTTAGTATGAGCATAGTCTCATTGAGTTAGCTGGAATTGCTCAGATACTTAAGTATCTTGCTGACTTAGAGACATAATGTGATCATTTTTGTTGATGCTAACAAAACCGAGGCCAGTGATTGCAATATATACTTTTTTTTTGTACAGTGCTCTCTATATTTATTTATTATAAATATTTTTGTAAAAAACAAGAGATAGTATTTTTCAATTCATCTGTACTGTAATGCAGTCTCTTTATCATGAAAGTTGAACTTACAAATGTAGAATTATGTAGAAATAAACCCTGCATTCAAAAATAAAACATTGTAAAACTTTAGATCCTACAAGTTCAATCAGTCCAATTTCTTGTTCAGCCAATTACTCAGACAAACAAATTTGTTTACATGTGCAGGAGATAATGCTGCCTGCTTGTTTACAATATCACCTGAAAGTGAGAACAGGTGTTTGCATGGCACTGTTGTAGCCAGAGTCGCAAGATACTTACGTTCCTGATGCGCTAAAGATTCGTATGTCCCTTAATGCTTCAACCATCATTCCAGAGGACATGCATGCATCCATGCTGATGACGGGTTCGGCTCAATAACTGTGCAAAGCAGTGCGGATCGACGCATGTTCATTTTCATCATCTGAGTCAGATGCCACCAGCAGAAGGTTGATTTTCGTTTTTGGTGGTTTGGGTTCTGTAGTTTCCGCATCAGAGTGTTGCTCTTTTAAGACTTCTGAAAGCGTGTTCCACACCTCATCCCTCTCAGATTTTGGAAGGCACTTCAGATTCTTAAATCTTGTGTCGAGTACTGTAGCTATCTTTAGAAATTTCACATTGGTATCTTCTTTGCATTTTGTCAAATGTGCAGTGAAAATGTTCCGAAAACGAGCAACATGTGCTGCTGGTCATCATCCGAGACTGCTATAACATGAAATATTTGGCAGAATGTGGGTAAAACAGCAGGAGATATACAATTCCCCCCAAGGAATTCAGTCACAAATTTAATTAATGCATTATTTTTTTAACAAGCGTCGTCAGTATGGAAGCATGTCCTCTGGAACAATATCCGAAGTACGAAGAGGCGTATGAATTTTTAGCGTGTCTGGCATGTAAATATCTTGCAACTCCAGCTATAACAGTGTCATGTGAATGCCTGTTCAGTAGCGTAGCCAGGGGGGGAGCAGTGGGAGCGGCTGCTCCCCCACCGAGCTGAAGCGGAGCCTTTTTTTGCTCCCAATGCCTTTTGCTCCTACGCTGCAGCCAGAGCGGAGCATTTTTTTGCTCCCGGCGCCTTTTTTTTAAAGCTCCGCTCCCCCTGTTCTCTAAACCTGGCTACACCACTGCCTGTTTTCACTTTCAGGTGACGTAATTAAGAAGTGGGCAGCAGTATCTCCCGTAAATGTAAACAAACTTGTTTCTGTTTGCAATTGGCTGAACAAGAAGTAGGACTGAGTGGACTTGTAGGCACTAAAGTTTTGCATTGTTTTGTTTTTGAGTGCAGTTATGTAACAAAAAAAACTATTTAAGTTGCACTTTCGTGATAAAGAGAGTGCACTATAGTACTTGTATGAGGTGAATTGAAAAATACTATTTCTTTTGTTTATCATTTTTACAGTGCAAATATTTGTAATAAAAAAGAATATAAAGTGAGCACTGTACACTTTGTATAGTGTGTTGTAATTTAAACCAATATATTTGAAAATGTAGAAAAACATCCAAAAATATTTAATAAATGTCAATTGGTATTCTATGGTTTAACAGTGCCATTAATTTTTTTAATTGTGATTAATTTTTTTGAATTAATCACCTGAGTTAACTGCGATTAATCAACAGCCCTAATATTAACCTCCCTCTGTTTCTATAACAGGTGATAAAATATTCAGACTCTGTAATAATTCCTAGAAAAGTTGCTGTCAGCATTTTTAGGTAGGCCACTATTTCAAGAAGTTAAGCAGCTGAACCAGAATTTTAAGGGTGTATCTAGTTTGAGAGGAGAAGAGGGGGGAACTGGATCTGATGTTTTTATTTTAAATGTCCACTTTGCTGGTTGCTGTTGCATTTATTAACCGTCTTCATAGGATATAAAACAACTTTAATGCTCTCATACAGTATTTATACAGAGAGGTCAAAACCAGTGAAATTATTTTTAATGGGATGTTTTAGGAAGATTAATTTTGACAGACTAGTAATTACTTAAATTTCCATTTGCTATCCAAAAATATATTCTAAATGTAGCCTAATTAGTGTTTGTGGTTTGTGAGAAACAGTACAATTAGAGGGTGTGGAATAATTGAGTGGTCTGAGCACAAGACTGTGAACTCAGAACTCTTGAATTCTAATCTTGGCTCTGACATTGATTCGTTCTGTTACACAAGTAATTTGCCTCTCTTTTCTCATCTTTTAAATGGGGATAGTAATACCTAGCTCACAAAGTGTTGTAAAGATTTATATTTGTAAAGCATTTTAAAGATGAAAAGTGGATATATAATTGCATTTTCAATACAAGAATATATTAAATTTAACAGAATCAGAGATCCAGAATGCCTCCTCCTGCAGGTAAACTGTGTCAGAAGGCCCAAAGGGAGAGAAGAACAATCAGCCAGGGGAATTTCATGGATTTTTCCTTGAACTGCTCCTACTTGTGTAAAGGTCTTTGTGGACCATGGATATTGGCGATTTCTCACCCTATTGGATTTCCTGTGGATCGTTGGGTGTATGTGAGGAAGAGAGCCCCCTTCTGCACACAGATGCCATCCTGGAGGGATAGCTGCTGCTGCTCTGTTGCATCTCCTACCCCCAATAGCACAAGTTCTCAATTGACAGAGTCCACATGCAGCTATATAGTAGTAAAAATGTAGGATACCTGAGGTGAGAGTAAAATCTCACGTTTTGCACTGAAATCAATTCAGTTATTACTGAATTACCCTGGTGTGAGACCAGAATTAGACTGCAGAGGGAGGTAATTTGGTGATACGTCCTGTGTGGATTGTCACATAGAAATCAAGGAGATGAGCAGATGAGAGTGCACAGCACCTCTGCTACTCCATCCCCTCAAACCTCCACCTCTGAACTCCAAAGAAGTGAAATGGAATGCTTGGACATCAGTGAAGATGATTGAATTAATCTCTACTTTCAGTCTGTTTGTCAGGTTACTGCAGAAGTAAATATTTCAGGGAATACTGAAAACATTTAAATATTGGTGATTTCCAATCTCTGAGAAGTCACTCCTTGCCAAAATTATGTAGCTTATGACTTGCCAAAACATGGATATAATGCTCTTGGGTCACCTATTGCTGATACAGCTATCTATGAGAAAGGAAGCCCGTTTGGTTTGTATAAAGTACACTCTGACTAAATTTAAGACACATCTCCTAATGACTGATACTAGGTGAAATAGCTGCATGCTAAAGATTCATTCTTGGTGGTATCATCACTTGTAATAGAAAATGACTGCAAAGGTTAGGATTATGTAGATAGAACAAAGACAGCTAATCTATAAAATATTTTGTTTGTATATTGTGAACACGTACTTTTCCCCAACTACTGTGAAACACAGTTCACAAAAGTTTAAACCTCACCCATTTCCTAAGGGTTATCTTTATTAACAAAGAAACTGACAATAATGTAACACAAAGTGGCACTCAAGTCTTCACTCCAGGTTTGGTTGCTCCTAAGGTTACTACTAGAAGACTGCACAGTCCACACCCTAGAGCCTCAAAGCTGTTTCCACCTCCTTATGTCTGAATAGGGTAATAGACATCTTTGGTGAGTCAGCAAAATCTATTTAATCTTTTAAAATCAGAATCACCACCTGCCTAAGAGGGTGGAGTGTTTCAGGCAAACATTGCCAGCCTATTACATGTAGATTATAATACTATAAATACAAATACATAAGAAGCAAGAAGGAGACTAAGGACAGGGTAGGCCCATTACTCCTTGAGGCCTAAAAGACAATAACAGAAAATGCAGCAATGGCTGAAGTGTTAAGTGACTTTGTTGTTTTAGGTTTTCACCAGAAAAGTTAACAGTGATTGGATGATTCACATAGTGAACATCAGTGTAAATGGGGTAAGATCTGAGGCTAAAATAGGAAAAGAACAAATTAAGAATTCCTTAGACAAGTTAGATGTCTTCAAGTTAGCAGGGTCTGATGAAATACATCCTGGAGTACTTAAGGAACTGGCTGAACAGATCTCTGAGCGATTACCGATTATCTTTGAGACTAGTGGAGGACGGAAGAGATCCCAGAGGACTGGAGAAGGGCAAATATAGTACCTATCTTATAAAAAGGGAAATAAGGACGACCCAGAGAATTATAGACCAATCAGTGTAACTTCAATACCTAAAAAAGATAATGGAGCTAATAATGGATCAATTTGAAAGCCCCTAGAAAAAAATAAGGTGATAAAAAACAGTCAATATGGATTTGCAAAGAATGAATTATGTCAAACCAACCCAATAGTCTTCATTGATGTTTTGTGGATTGGGGGAAGCAGTAGATGTGATGCATCTCCGCTTCAGTAAGGCTTTTGATACTGTCTCACATGACCTCATAAGGAAACTAGGGAAATATATCCTGGATGAATCTACCGTAAGGTGAATGCACAACTGGTTAAAAAGCGTACTCACAGTAGTTATCAATGGTTCACAATCAAGCTGGAAGGGCATATTGAGTGGGGTCCTGCAGGGATCTGTCCTGTGTCTGGTTTTATTCAATATCTTCATAAAGTGGTTTGTATAATGGTATAGAGAGTACACTTATAAAGTCTGCAGATGATACCAATGTGGGAGGGATTCCAAGCGCTTTGGAGGACAGGATTAGAATTCAAAATAATTTTGACAAACTGGAACAATGGTCTGAAATTAATAGGATGAAATTCAATAAGGACAAAGGCAAAGTGTACTATACTTAGGAAGGACAAGTCAGTCTCACAAATACAAAATAGGAAACTGCTGCATAGGACGGAGTACTGCAGAAAGGGATCTGGGGCTTTTAGTGGATCACAAATTAAATATGAGTCAACAATGTAATACTGTTGCAAAAAATTTGAACGTCATTCTGTGATTTATTAGCAGGAGTATTGTAAGCAAGACACAAGAAGTAATTCTTGTACTCTACTCGGCACTGATTAGGCCTCAGCTGGAGCATAGTGTCCAGTTCTGGGCACCACAATTCAGAAAAGATGTGGACAAATTGGAGAAAGTCCAAAGGAGAGCAACAAAGATGATTAAAGGTCTATGAGGAAAGATTGAAAAAAATGGGTGTGTTTAATCTGGAGAAGATGGATTGGGGGACAAAACAGTCTTCAAGTATATGAAAGTTTTTTATAAAAAGGAGGGCGATAAATTGTTCTCGTTAACCACTGCGGACAGGACAAGAAATAGTGGACTTAATTGTAGCAAGGGAGATTTAGATAGAAGAAAAACTTCCTAACTGTAAATATAGTTAAGCATTGAAACAAATTATTAGGGAGGTTGTGGAATATCTGTCATTATAGGTTTTTAAGAACAGGTTAGGCAAACGCCTGTCAGGGAGGGTCTAGATAATATTTAGTTCTGCCTCAGTGCAGGGGACTGGACTAGATGACCTATCAAGGTCTGTTCCACTCGTATATTTCTATGACTATAACAGAAAACCTTAAATAGCAAGTTCAAATCTAGCCTTTGAAAAAGGTAATAATTTCATTTACAAAACAAAGGTACAGAAGAAATTATTTTAGAAAACTTAAGGAGATGCATGCTATGAACAGAAAACAAATAATTACTAGTTATAGAAAAATGTATCTTTTCCTCACTATATAACTATTGTAATAATGCAGAGAGGTTTTTTAAAAGATTTTAACTTTTTCAGAAAAAATACAAACATAATTCAGATACAAAATTCTGTCTTGTCACAGTACAGCGTATAAGGCCTAATTGTCATAAGTGGTCAATTCCCACAGCCCCTATTAATGTCAGCTGGAGTTTTTGGTTTCTAAGCTCTTAGGAAAACAAGGCCTACGGTATTTCGGTTGTAGTATAAGTGTAATAATAAAGACAATAAACATAAATTGTGGCATGGATTTTCCAGATACAAATGTGTACATCTTGGCTCTTTGTTTTAGAGCAAGTATATATAGTACATTGAAATATAGAAAAAGCAAAGTAAAAAGACAAAAATAAATGGTTAGCATAGCATAACCATAAATGAGAGCGAGTAAAGGCAAAGCAAGATGAGGAGGCACTGGCATCTCATTCAGAGTTTATACTGATTATAAATAAGTAGCTCTCAGATACTTTAGGTTAACTTTAGCTGACATTCAAAAAACTCACTTTCAAGAAAGATAGATTCATCAGAATCTTTGCTTTAGTACAGTAATTACATTTATTTTCCTGTAACCAAGGCTTTGGAGATTACATTTCTTGGCAGAAACTACTGCTAGTGGAGCCTCAATTCTCTAGAAGGTTTATATAAGTGGATCTGAGAGAGTTCCAAAGAGCTATTAGCATTGCGGAATATTTAAAAAGTCAATGAGACATCTTCATCATTCCTTAATATCAACCATACATTTTGCTCTCAAAAGCATTTTGGTGTCAGAGATTACACAGAAGTGGATAACAATTCTCAGGAATGTAGGTAATGCATTTGAGTGAGGTTAATATACTGAAAAGTGTGGAATATGATGCAGTGCTTTGCCCCTAGGAAGCTAAAATTATTTTTTTTCTGAAAAGATTGTGTCTGAATATTCAATCAAAGTGGTTTATTATTACTTCACATCAAATAAGGAATACACGTGTTAGAAAAAATGCAGTTAAATCATGGTTTTCCTTATAGCGTGACACAAAAAAATACTTGTTTTTAGTTAATTTATTACCAAATAATGTCAGAAGCATTTTGTAATTTTTATTCAAGGTTTCACTGCTCATCGAAACTAATCATGCTACATATGTACCATGGTTAGTGAAGATGTTGTTTTGCCATTCACTCACTTCATAGATTATATTTATGTTTTAGTATGAAGACTACAAAGTAGCTATTTTTAAAAGATTGATTACAAGTTTAGACAGTACTTCCCTGTTCTACATAAAAGTATGACAATGAAAACATCAGGAACAGAAGCTTGCTGCAGTGGGGCTACTGCAGAAATACTGCTCTGTAACAAGTCAAATTCTGCAACTGAAGCCTGTGCAATCTCACTGTCAACTGAGAATTTAGTCCAATGTGTTAATTGTTATTAAGTGGAAAATTCAAGTAGTATAGCAAAAATAACTGAGATGCCTAATTATTGATTGTTTTCTCTGTGTGTCACTGGCCTAATTTCTTCAGTACACTGGACAAATTATTTTGTTTGCTACTTGAATATAGAAAACCAGAAATACACCAGAAAACCCCCACCAAGAAATGGGGAGTACAGGATGTAAATTTTCTGTCCCAATTCTGAGTCCCTACAAACTTGTACGGAGCTATGTAAGGGTGTTTGAGGTAGGATTGGTGCCATGATCTGCATTTTTGTGCATCTAAAACCTTCCCCTTTATTCCCCCGGTCCTTGGCAGTAATACACATGCACATACCCAGAGATTATTTGTGCTCCCAATATAAATAATCTGCATGAGGCACAGAGGGTGCTACCAGACAGGCACACATTAATAATGATTTTTCAGCATAGATCACACTTTTTTGGAGGCCCTTACTATATGTGAGGAGGTAGAATTTGAAATAGCTGCCTACAATTTCACCTCATTAGTGATGCTGGCAGGGACCATGTGCTACCCGGATAACCAGAATACTTATTTTGAGAACCACAGCATATGCTCAGGACAAGTGGTTTTGGTTTAACATTTGAATGTTATTTATTTAAATTACACAATTTTGGTCTCCAGGCTCCTCAAACTGAGTTCTTACACAGTTTTCCCTACCCCAACTGCCATGGAACATCCTGGAATGCTTCCCTGTAGACCCTTTAGAGTAGATCCTTCCCATAGTGCCACATAGCTCACCTTCACAGGCTTTTAACTCAAGCAGATTCTGATTTATACCAGCTACTCGAAGGCTCTCCCAGCACAGGGGGTATGTTGGAGCTGACTGGGGGCAAGGTTGGAGTGTGAGGTGAGCTGGCAGAAAGGTCTCTAGGGAGACTGCTGTAGCTAGCATAAATTAGATCTACCCTGTGGCAGCTCTGACTTGCACTGGAGATAAATGTGCCCTAAGAGTCTACAGTCTATCAACTTTGTTGTTTGATATATCCCTATAAATATTCTAATCCATCAGTCTAGGTGTGATTTTTGTTTGTGTAGTTGGATATTTTCTAATTCAGAGCTGGACTGCAGAAGTTTTAGGAATATGTAAATGTTCTCTGGATTGGAAACTTTCCTCTGGCTGCATACCATTACTTCATAATTGCTGCAAACCTGTAGAGTGTGGTGAGATCTAACCTGCAGTCTCTCCTTTTACATATATAATGCTAATCTGGAAGTGGTACAATTAGAGAAAATTCTGAAATTCATCCAGCCATGACATGATAAATTACCCTTCAGAGATGATGAAATAGTCCTTGAGTAACAGTGTGTTTTTTACTGCAGTGTCACTTTCGGAGATTGGGTGACATATGTAGAATATTGTGTGTAGATTAGTTTTGAAGTGCAAGAGCTGCAGAAGAGCAGACCTGCCTATTGACATATTTTAAGTTAGAGCCTGGGAAAGTAGAATGTTGGAAACTGTTTAGAATCTAATAGAATCCAGTGCCAAAACCCTGTATGTTCATGCTGCTGCTGCAGCTGATTCAGAAGAAAGGAAAGAGAGAAGAAATAAATGTCTGAATGAGCTACATTTTCTGAAGGTGTTCATACCAGATCCATGGGCTTGATTCTCCACTGCATTACCCAGTTCTGTACTGGTGTTGCTCCATTCATTCAGTGAAGATACATCAGCGTGAAATTGGAATAACATGGTGTATCTCAAATTCTGTGGGTAGAGCTGGAGTTGACCCTCTGAAATATTCTTGAAAGATTCAATCTGGAATCATTTTAATGTCCAAAATAATTTTACCTTGTCTTCCCTTTTCTCTTTCACTGTTCTCTATATTAGGTTAGATGATTCAGCCCTTCGTTATTGTTTCTGCCTTTCCATTGCCTTAATTGGCTCCTTTTGAGACATTACACATCATATGTGATTGACAAATGCTATTTCTAGCAACATGGAGTTTGTCTATTCCCTTCCCTTGCTTCCTTCCTCTTCTATACTTTCCATGCTGGTTTTTCTCCTACTTCCTTCTAATTGTTTGTGTTTTTACCCCATACTTCTCCAGTTTATAAGAAAATGGTAGCTCTTGGGTTTGATTGGCCCCTGTACCAAGGTCTGTGTCATCCCCTGTGCCAGTGGGGGCAGCTCCAATCCCAAAGGGAGATTCACTATCATGCTTCAGTAAGGATAGCAATTTTAAGTTACAATTGTGTATCTGCAGGAGCCCTGCTGGCAGAGGATGCCCAAGGATGCATTGAATCAGCATATATGTTAGGTGCCTGGGACCCACCCCTACACCAGTTAGTGGTGCTACTTTTTTAGCTGCACTTTTCAGCTGTAGGCCCTTTGATGGAGTGGGTATTGTGGTTACTTTTTCTCCACTGTCACACCCCCTGCCAAAGTTGACTTTCCACCACTGAGGACATTCCACCTGACTGTGTACCAGCACAGATCAGCAAACACAACAGCATACCTTGATCAAAAACTAGGCTCAACTTTGTCACATCACCACCTGCCAGCTGACTGCAATTATGATATGCAACTGCAGAGACACAGTAACCTTTTAATGTGAACAGCAAAGCTTTAACATTTAAGAATATTGTTTATGATCCTAAATCATTAACAGACCTTTGTGTAGATTTAAATATGACAAATACATTTTATTTAAAGGAAAATATTTGAAAATCAGTTCATCCTCCCTCTGTTATCTGCCCTCAATTCTGTGTTTGGGGTGGGTTCATACATTTTAAGGCAGGAAGGGACCATTATGATAGTCTGGTCTCCTGCATAACACAGTCCACAGAAGCTCAAGAGTAATTTCTGCATCAAGCCCATAACTTCTGATTGAGCTAGAACATATCTTTTAGGGCTGGTCCACACTACCCCCCAAGTTCGAACTAAGATACGCGACTTCAGCTATGTGAATAACGTAGCTGAAGTCGAAGTATCTTATTTCGAATTTAAAAGTACTTACCGCTGGTCCACACGGCGGCGCGCAGTCTCCCCTGCCGACTCCGCCTGCTCCGTTCGTGGAGCAGGATAACCGGCGTCGATGGGGGAGCACTTCCTGGTTCGATTTATCGCGTCTGGACAAGACGCGATAAATCAAACCCAGAAGATCGATTGGACGCCTCCGATGCAGCGGGTAAGTGTAGACCTACCCTTAGAAAGATGTCTAGTCTTGAGTTAAAGACTTCAAGTGATAGAGAAGCCACCACAACCCTAGGTAAATTGTTCTAATGATTAATCACCCTCACTTAAAAAATGTGCCTTTTGCCTGAACTTTGACTAGCTTCATCTTCCAAACAAAGGGGTCTCATTATGCCTTTGTTAGAGTAAATTCAGTACCTTTTCTGCAACAGTTGATGATATTTAAAAAAAATTCAGAGGAAATGCCCCTTTCTTTTGAATATTATAATTAAGGTGGGAACAGTTGCCTGACAAAATATCCAGCACTGAGTAGAGAACTGGGAATTTATTCTATACAGAAAAATGTGTTTACAATTTTCTACCAATATTCTACCCAAGAAGAGACCATATTACATATTGAGAGTGCAAATGTTAATTGTATTTTTCCATTCATGTTGGCAAATTTATGGTTGTGTTTCTGTTCCCACTTCTGTAATCATGGCTTATGGTTCCCTATATATTTGTTGAAAGATATATTTTCCCAAAATTTATTTTTTAGTAGAAGTTTGTTTTGAACTTCCCCTAAATGTTTGTTACTGTAAAATTTCTTTCTTATTTATTTTAAATACCCTTTTTCAGTTTCCATATCTTCAAATGGCTCGCAATGCGCTTCTACCTTTTATCCCAACATTTTATAGCATTTAGTATTTACAGACATTCATTTAAAAATAAGCAAAAGTTTACAAGTAGTACTTTTGTTTGTACATATGTCTTCCTTGAGAGACAAATGTGAAGGCCCCAATTCTGCAACTGACTGCACACAGATGGACTGCTGCACCTGTGCAAAATCCCATTGAACAACAACAGTCTGCCCGTGCTCTCAGCTGAAGTCTGGGGCCTGATTGTTGGTGAATTCAACAGTAATGAAACTCTTTAATTGAACAGCTTTGTCCTTCCCCCGGATGTATTAGCGAGAGATGGACAAGGGCCTTGTTGGTTCCTTGGGCTGCACCTTTGGCATGTTTGCCCTCATTTACATCCAGAGAATTCCTGCAAACATTTATTGAGAATATATAGCTTAGTACTGGAAACAGTCTTTGTGGTGACCGGATGAAGATAATCATGGTATAAAAAAATGCAGAGCCATTCTGATGACTGCCACAGTGGGCACAGGGTGTGTTTAAAAAAATTACACAAATTCTACAATGAAATGCTTCCAATAGTGATGTGTTTTGTTTTGTTTAATCCATTTGATAGCAGTAAAACCTCACATTTCCTTTTATGGTAAATTCTGTTACACTGAACCTTGCTGTTGATAGGAGAGCTGATCAAATTCAAGTTTAGCTGCTGATGAGCTCACCGGAGCAAGTCAGATTTCGTTCTGTTTTTTGTTTGTTTGTTTACATGGTAACTGTCTCTTTCCCTCTCCCAGACAAGCAAAGGCCATGTAGTGTAGCTGAATTTTTGCCTTTTATCTCCAAAACAAGGTGCTAATAACAGCATGAGTAGACACCAAAATTTGAAAACAAGAATTTAGAAAGCAGAGAATAATAATAGACTGCAGGATCAGCACACCAAGATGTCAAAAGCAGCCTTTTTCTTTTGAGGTCTAAAAATATAAAAGGATTCAGATGTGCTCTTCTGCTCCTGCAAGTGAAATGAACAATTCACCCAAATGATCAAATTAGGTTATTAATTTTTCAGGCTGAATTGCAGATTTCTTATACTGCCCTCTTCTATTTAAACATAACCATAGAACAGTAATTTCTATTTTTTTACAGGCATAGACAAATATTTCAAACATCAAATTGTTTATAAATGTACCTTTCAAATGCCCCTTTAAAGAGAAACACTTTATAAGTATTGATCCTTAAGAATGTCAAAACAAAATAAATGCGACTGTTTTCATTACTACTATTTGTGTAACATGATTTCTCTTTAATGCAGATGGCTGGAAAGAATAAACAAGTTAATAAGGAGCTGTGGGACCTGCCTTTTCACTGTGCATACAAAGGCTTGTTAAAGGCAGAGGCTTGAATGGTACTGGTAGAGAAAAGGTTTAAAGAGAGTTTACAAAAACCCAGTCCCAAAAACACAATGCACAGTGAGCCATTTCTACTCTCACTGACTGCACATGATTGTCCAAGAATGAAACTCAGCCCATTACTTTTATTTTATTCCCCTCCTTCCTGTCTCTACCTCATTCCAGAGTTGGTTCTTCCTTATCTCAAGCAGTTACCACTAGTCAAGGCAGTGACTTGTAATATTTAGGACTACAATCAAGGCTGAAATTTATCATTTATTTATTTAAAAAAGAAAGCATTGATAAGTGAAGACCAATATAATTCTATTACTTTTATTTTGAATATTAACACTGTTTTGAACCAAATCAAGGTCTCCCTGGAGTATTTATATTGTGCTATTGCATTTGAACTTGTCAGTAATATTGGCAAGAAACAAACTATAAGGAAAAGTGATACTGACTAATGCGTTTTTATTGTTCAAGCTGAGAGAAATGCAGAATGGGAAACCCAGCACAAGGAACTAAAAGTACATTGGATTTTAAAAAAAACTTTCAGCTCTTGTCACTTGTACTTTAACATATGTAAGACTTTGTTGATCAAAATATACAAACTATGATTGTCTATAGATTGTTAGAAACTAATTACAAAGATAAAGTTTGCTTGGGTATAAAATTCTTATCAGGTCCTATGGAATATTGTATGTACTGAAATGTATATTGGGATCAAGAAAGTCACCTGGTATTATTATTATTGTTCTCTTATGGTAGGGTCTAAGATCTGGGCCCCATTGTGCTAGGCACTGTATGAGCAATTAAGAAAGAAGATAGTCCCTGCTCCAGAGATTTTGCAATCTAGGTCTCAGACAGGATGGAGAAAACAGACAAATGTGCCTATGTAACCAGAAGCAGGTATTAGGTTTAAAAGAGGATAATTTCGATGGGTAGTTTTCCCCATATATAAGATCAGCATGGAAGGAAACACAGAAAGTTTCTCTAATAGCAACTGCTCTAGTGAAGGGTGATCTCTAACCAAAAAATGAGGGTTTTAAAAAAATATAAAGTAACTGAAATTCTTTCAGTTGTTTGTGTTCTGTGAATCTAAATAAATAATAAATAAAAATGCACATTATTAGTTATTGCCTCATCTTTTCTCACATCAGAATACTTAGAAGCTGGTTTGAGACCCCGGTAAAAATGTGCCTCTAAGGGTACGTCTATACTACAGAATTAGGTCGAATTTATAGAAGTCGATATTTTAAAACCCGAATTTATGGAATCGATTGTGTGTGTCCCCACTAAAGAGCGTTAAGACCATGAGGTCGATTGACTGTGTCCACAGTAGCGGGGCTAGCATCGACTTTCGGAGCATTGCATTGCGGGTAGCTATCCCACAGTTCCCGCAGTCTCCGCCGCCCATTGGGATTCTGGGTTGCGATCCCAAAGCCTGATGGGGCAGAAAACATTGTCGCTGGTGGTTCTGGGTACATGTCATCCCTCCCTCCGTGAAAGCAATATTTTTCGCGCCTTTTTTCCGGGGTTTCCGTGTTTGCTACGGAAGCCTGCTCAGCTCACAATTACCGTACATCTCCAGCGTACGCCTGGACATTAGGTCTAGTGGGGATTCAGTCACACTATAATACGGGCAGAGGGATAGCTCAGCGTTCTGAGCGTTGGCCCACTAAACCCGGGGTTGCGAGTTCAATCCTTGAGGGGGCCATTCTGCCTGAGGCTGGTAGTCGCGGGACTACACAGCAGGAGCTCCTTGCCTTCTAGCTGCAGATGGTGCAATATGCCATAAATGGTCGTGGTCGCGGGACCACACAGCAGAAGCTCCTTTCCTTCTCGCAGCAGATTGTACAATATGATTGGTATTCGTGTGCTCCTGGCCGGCGGCCTATGGTGTGGCTGGCCGGGGGCGCTTGGACATAAATGGGAGTGACCAGAGTGACTCTGGTCATTCTCTTTTTTACGTTTTGTTTAAGGGAGATTCAGTACTGCCTGGAACACGGGCGGAGGGATAGCTCAGCGGTCTGAGCGTTGGCCCGCTAAACCCGGGGTTGCGAGTTCAATCCTTGAGGGGGCCAGGAGCTGATGATGGATATCAAGCATATTGTACCATCTGCTGCTAGAAGGGAAGGCGCCTCCTTGCTCACCGCATATTGTACCATCTGCAGCTAGAAGGAAATGAGCCTAACCCTTGCTCCCCCCTCCCTCCGTGAAAGCAACTGAGGGGGGAGCAAAAAATCCTTTTGATGGGACTCCATCATGGTCACCTCTGCTGATGAGATCTGCGCTCACCTGCAGCTCACCACGCTGGCCAAACAGGAAATGAAATTCAAAAGTTCGCGGGGCTTTTCCTGTCTACCTGGGCGGAGCATTGGAGCTCAGACTGCTGTCCAGAGCGGTCAAATGTTGCACTGTGGGATAGATCCAGGAGGCCAATACTGTCGAATTGCGTCCTCACTAGCCTACATCGATTCGGCAATATCGATTTAAGCGCTAATCCCCTCGTTGGGGGTGGAGTGGCGAGATCGATTTTAAGAGCCCTAGAAGTCGATGTTAAGGGCTTCGTCGTGTGGACGGGTGCACGGATCAATCAAAATAACGCTAATAAATTCGACCTAAACTCGTAGTGTAGACCAGGGCTAAGTGTCCAACTTCAGAAAGAGCATCACTTTCTTCCCATGCATGTCTCATTGCTTCTCTTTTTTCTTGATCAAGTATGCATCATAAGCAACTACTGTCCATTTCATTTGGTACTTTCCTATGTTTCTTTTATGGGGTACCCGCCCGTGATGCAATACAGGGTGTCATTCCAAACCAGTATTTAGTGTTTTTAAACATCTCTTTTCAACACTCTAGTATCATAGAGAAACTGCTATTTTTTGTGGCAGCAGTTCATGCTTTTGGGAACTGGGATAGATTTTACTTGCCTTAGGATCTGGAGAGCCAGGGGGTGCTACCTAACTCAGGCAATGGCTCTGTGTAGCAGAGGGTGTGGAGACAGCTGCACAGCTTTCCTGGCATCAGAAGTGGAAATATGAGTACAGAGTAGATTGTGTGAGACAGAAGGATAGTTCACCCACACTAGCGTGAAAATCATGTTCAAGTGCCGTGTATGCCAATGGAAACTTCTTCCTTGTTACTGAAAGTAATGCAAAGTGTACATTTTGTATGAAGTTTATAGGCTACAATTAGTAGGATGTGCGCTGTTCCATTATCTAATTGAAAATGGTCCCTATTTGAAATCTGTTCTCAGATACCTGGTGAAATGAATCCTGCTCACAGGCTGGAATGTGGTTGTGTGATTAGGAGGTTTTGGTTTTTTTTAAATGCTTTGAAGTCTATGGACCCTTCATATTACAGAGGTCATCTGGTAGCAGAATGAAAGAGTGGAAAAATCCATATATGTAAATATCCAGAATCTGAACACGGCCTCTAAAAGCCTATGGCAAAGTTACTCATGATGAGTTTTAACTTGGTAGTGCCTTTTGAGCAAGTCTGAATTACTCAGTTTTGTCCCTCTGGGAACCCCTACTGCTGTGGTTCACAAAGTGGATTAATGTAAACTTTAGAGGGGTGCAGGGCGAGGAGCAGAGAAACCACAAGGTGTTTGGCTTTTCCATTCTAATTATGGAATCTGAATCTGAAAATGAGTGTAATTAAAAAAAATATTCATAAACAAATATGATTGAGGATCCAAATGATTTTTGTAAAATAAAGAAAAATCAATCTTTCAGTTCCAGAAATGAAAACCATAGAGCTACTGGCAAATTTCTCAGTCTATTCAAATTCACCCAAAGAAATAAGTTTCTGTTTGTAGCTTGTCTGATTTTTTTTTGGCATGCAATTTACTTCTCTCTCTTCTTGCAGCTGAGGGATTTTGTTTGGTTGTTTCATTTTTACAAAAAAAAACCCCTCCCTCTGTGGTACACTAGCAATCCAGTCTTTGTCTGGGAGGGTTACAATGCCAAGGTGTTAAAAAAAGACACCCTTCTACATTCTTTCCTGATACAATTAATTCTCTGGAACTACTACTGGAAAAACTGTGCTGGTTTCCTTCTAACCCTCAGAAGCACTGGGACAGATCCTGTTGTCCTTAGTCATTACTCCGGCAAACCCTTCCTGAAGCTAACTGGGCTGTTGGCATGAGTAAGAAGTGAGTGAGATGATCGGAATTTGACCCAGCCTTAATGTGCTTACCTCCATTCAGTGCTGCAGATTCAAGATGATCCTTCTTTATAAGTCTGTCTGTCATTTATTGACACTGGCACTAAAACACACAGAAAACATTTTTTTGGTTTTAAAGTTTAATACAGTTTGGTATTAAAGCTTTTTGAATAAACAAAGACTTTTCATACCCACCTATAACTTGGGACAGTCTGAACATAAAGGGATTTTGAAAAATTCCCTAAGGTCTATAATAATTCCTCAGGTGTTAAGCTTGCTTTATTTTATTTTTATTTTATTATTTAGACATTCCTTAGTTGTAAACGGGCCAATTGACCAACACTGGGTGAAGGGGAATCAAGAAGTCTGGTTGTTGCATACTTTGCTTCTTATATCTTAATGGTCAGGGCAGGATTCAATGGGGCAGTTTAGGAGGACAAGAAGTGGGCTTGAACACTCCTTGAAAAGGAGCAGCATGAGTTAGAGACTATGCCACAGCAGTAGTTTGATCACGTCCCCTACCTGCCATGTTCCTGTTGCCATTTAGAAGTGTCTGCTGCTCTTGAGCACTAAGGCCCTAATTCATCAAGGTATTTAAGCACATGCCTAACTTTAAGCATGTAAGTAGCCTCATTGACATCAAGAACGTGTGTATTTAAATGTAGGCATTTGCTTAAATAGTTTGCTGAATCAAGCCCTAAATTAGAATCTGGTCCTGCAGAACGGTAGGAGCAGAGCGAGGAGGGAAGGCTGCTCTTGTACCCTCTTGCCTCACTAGTGAACCCGCATAGCAGCAGGCAGGCTCTGTCCCTCTGATTGCTTTCATATTGAGAACTCTGTTGTTTTTTATCGAGAGCAAACAAAAAAATAACAGTACTATTTCATATATAAGAACTTTTCAAAAGGATCATGTCGTCTTCTTTCTAGCATTATTTCCTAAATACAGTGTGAGGTCTGAGTAATAGTTTTATTCTGCTATTAGGTTTTGTAAGGTCTGCATTTTGAGCAGGATTGTTCCATCAAAGAACTACAGAAAATGAGTGCTTCAATGACCTCAAAATTACACAATCTTGGTTCACTCCGAGACATAAGATCAGTCAGATGTTCAGCATGACCTGCTCCTGACTCATGGGATTTTTTTTCTGCTGCTACCAATAAGAACATTTTTCCTCATGAATCATTTTTATACAGCTGTGCGTATTAGAGGAAAAACAAAACAACTTGCCTATGGAAACGTGGGTTGGTTTAAAAAAAGAGCAAGTAATTTAATACAGTAAAAGACTGTTGTATAAGTGGGAACTTTATGGGTATATCACTGTCTCTGTCAGTCACTTCAGTCCAATTTCTGTAGTATCTGAGCACCTCACAATTTCTAATGTACTTCTCGCAACACTCCAGTCAGGTAGGTCAGTGCTGTTATCTTCATTTTACAGATGGGGAGCTGAGGCAGAACAGGAATAAGGCCAGATCCCCACTAGAAAAGGTTTGCCAGTATAACTATATCAGGGTAGCTATACCAGCAAACCATCCATAGCATAGACACAGCTTATACTGGCAAAAAAGTGCTTTTGCTGGTATAACTTATACTGGTTCCCCGAGCAAACTAAAGTATACCAGCAAAAGCACTTTTATGCCAGTATAACAAAGACATCTGTTGGTATTGAAATGTTGCAAACAAATCACACCCCTAAATGACATTACTACACAGGCAAAAGGTCTAGTGTAGACTTGGCCCAAGGTCACACAGGATGTCTGTGGCAGAGGTGGAAAATGAATGCAGGTCTCCCAAGTCCCAAGCTAGTGCCCTAGCTCTGGGGAATGAGTGTGAAGAAGGATTCTGGAAACTTACATTTCACTGCTTTATGAAATTGGGCAAAGATGCCAGTTATGAAAATTGATTTTCTGAAACAGGAAAGGAAATGGAACAGGTCTGAATCTTGAATGATAGGAATGATTATTTTTTTACTGCAGGATGTTTACTTGTGGAAGATCAGCTTATTTACATCAACTAGCAAGATTTACCCAGCACATTCATCTCTGGTGTAATTCTGTTGACTTCAGTGGAGTTACACTACAAAGGAATGACTCCAACGGTCTGATAGTGATAATGTGCATTAAAAAGTTGGGCCCGATTTTGCAATGATATGTGTCCTGTGCTATCTTATTAAAATAAATGGAGTTGCAGAGCATATAAGTCACTCCAGCATTTGACCCTGCTGTGGTGAGTAGTGGTATATGTGGGAATACAGTGTTAGCCTTTGTTTACCTCTGGCTTTTTTAAGGCCACAGGGAGGTAAAGCGGTATTGTATATTAAAAATAAGCACGTATCATCTTCCTTCCATACCTGGCTTACAAAAGGAGAAAGGTTTAATTTTTCAGATGTTAACTTTGATTATTATAGATCATATTTGGTAGCATTATGCTCCTGTGAGTAATACTGCAAAGAATAAAAAAATCCACTACTTTCTGCTAAGGGTCTGATGCTGCTCCCCTTGAAGTAAATAACAAAATTCAAATTGACCTCACTGGTGCAGGATGGGGTCCTACTGCTTCAGCCAAATATATATGGTAAATTCAAACATATTTATCAGTGAATAATGTTAGGCTGCTCTTGGTGAAAACAAGTTCCTCTACTAGTTTTGGCTTCTCACTGGAGCTGTGTGATATTAAACTAAAAATAGAATTGAGAAGCCAGAGATGGGAAAAGAGCTATTTGACCATTTCTCTGCCAATTTATGATTATTCCCTAGAGTACACTCACTAGTTCTTTTTGCAGGCTAATTTTTAAATGTCATCCCACAGCCTAACAGACTCCATTGTTGGAAATGGTTTCCTGACAGTTATTTTCCTTTCTTAGTTTTGTCCTGTTACTCCATTATATTGGTCTAAATAATTCTCCTTCCTTGGTGTTTACACCAGTTGGGAGTGGGGGGTGGGAAAAGGAACAAGGTGGAGGGAGGAAGGTGTTTGGTGTGGGGGTCTAAAAGAGCTCGAGAGGAGTCAGGGTAAGGGGGGGCTGAAGGGAACAGGCAAGTGAAATGGGTTAGTAAGTGGAGCTGTTGCAAAGAGAAACAGGAAGTAGTGGAGAGAGGGAAGAAGGGACTCAGCAATAGTTGGCACAGTAAGGACCAGGGTGCTCCCAGGACAGATGCAAGAGGGAAAACAGAAGGAGTCAGCACCAGTATTGTCAACCCCAAGTGTTCAAAAGACATTCGATTGGCAGCATCTGTGTTTGCTGTTGGAGAAGCCCCATTATATCCTGGTGCATCTCCCGCTCCTATTCCTCTGGCACTCCTGGGTCTTTCTCCTGTCTGCTCTTGCCCTATCTGGGCTGACTGAAATGTTCACCATCCAGTCCCTCTGTTCACAGTCAGATGCAGAACTGGCTTGTGAGATACCGGAGAACATGTCCTCCTGTGTCCTCTTCTTCTTTCTCCTCCTTATCATAGTTTGGCATTCAGTGTGTGTGGAGGGGAACCCCTCAAGGCCACAGCAGCTACAGCTAAAACACACAGAGGTATCAGTGGGATTTATGGTCATAATGGAAGGCAAAAGTGAAGTTTCAGAACATCCTTCCCTTGTTCTCCTAAAGTTTTAAACAAGAGATGCTTATTGAAACTTCAGCTTTGGAGCATGCAGTACTGTTCTCCAGTCCCAGCCATGGTGAGTTTGGCCCACGAAAGGCAGGAGAGGAGGGGGAGAATGAGGAAGGAGTTGTTCGGCTGCATGAAATAATACAGTTTAAGCCCCTATTTCTATGGATACAAGCATAAGGCAATGGTGCTGAATACTGGCACTATTTTCCATAGACGGTGGCAATTTCAGTTGATATCTCACGCCGGAGGGTAACAAAGGCACAGAGACCACAGCTGCTGCTGGTGTTCTGAAGCCAACTGGGCCTATATGCCACTAACTTGTTTACGGCAAAGGTGCCTGCAAAAGTCATCACAGAGTGGTGTGGGAATGTGTCCTAGCACGGAGGAGGAAATAAGGCTGCCATTCAGCCTCCAAACTTCCAGGGAGGATTACAGAGTGCTTCCATGGAAGTTTCATTGAGATCTCTCAGGAGGATTCAAGGTACATCCCTATGTAGGTAAACAAACTGCTCCGTTTATCCTGTAGGAAAGCAGATAACACTAATACCTCTGTTTGTTGTACTGCTACTTCTTCTAGTTGAGTACATTGATGAAAAATCTAGACCTGTGTCCTGCTAAGCTGGGGTCAGGCACCATCTGTACATTTAAACATTGTAATGGAAAATGTATTCACACACTTACCTGATGTTCTTTCCCCTGCATTAGGCTCACCCATACTCAGCTGCCAGGACTGACCAGACTGCGGTGGAGTCCTGGCTTATGGAACTCCATTCTCCTCCTCCTCGGTGTTCACGGCAGGTGTCTGCACCTTGGGCTTCTGGGAGGTATGTATAATACTCTACCAGGTGCTGAGGGGTCTCCTCCAAATATGGCATGAATCTCATTGTAAAAGGGGCAGGTCTGCAGCTTACCACCAGTTCGACTGTTGCTCCCCCCCGGCCTTCTGGTAGGCCTGACGCAATTCTTTCACTTTCACACAGCCCTGCTGCTGGTCCATGTTGTAGCCCTTCTCCTGACTCCCCCATGCAATCTGCTCATAGATGTCCACATTTCTATGACAGGTCCATTGTTGTGCTAACCTCTTCTCCCCACAGGCCCAGGAGATCCAGTATCGCCTGTCTACTCCAGTCAGGAGCTCATCTGGAGCATGTAGCCAGCATCGTCAGCTAGGCAGTTGCACACAACAATGGAGAGCTGCTAGGTGTGCTCACCGGGCTCGGAAATCAGGAAAAGGCACTTCAAAAATACACAGGGATTTTAAAAGGGGTGGTGTGGCTTCCCATCTGTCTGACCCCTGGAGTTCACAACTGTGATCAGAGCTGTCAGTTGTCAGACATTGTGGGAGAGCTACTGAAGGATTGGTAGGGTTGAGACAGGTAACAGAGTGTCTACATTCACACTGTGTCAATCACAGTTTGTCGACCATAGCTCAGTGTCACTCAGGGAGGTGGTGTTACTGCGTTGCCGTAACAGGGCGCTTATGTTGGCAGGAGGCAAATTTGAGTATAGACATATGCATCAATAGATTGACGCAAGGCAACTTACATTGACCTAACTTTGTAGCACAGAACAGGCCTTACTCTCATGAAAGGAGCGAAGCCTGGCTGAAAAGTGCTGCAAGGATTTTGGGTGAGCCAAACTCTGTGAGACATGAGAGTATCTCATTAATTAAGTCTCAGCTCTTGAAAGAGTGTTATGACTTTCTTTTATATGTAACCATTTGTTTCCAATACTACTTCTTGCTATTACTTTGAATCTCTGTGAGTTGTTAAACTCATTCTTGATTTCACTATAAGCAAATCTCAGTGCCATGTGTGTTTGGCAGAGCGCTGATCTGAGGTGGAACTGGTAAGCTGGAGTGATATGCCTCACAACCCTGAGTTACCCCCCAGGAAGCATTACATGCTGTCACAGAGTGGCTGGATCTTTATGAGGAGATGGACCTCAGCCTCAGCTGTGACACAATTAGCTAGCCTTCGCAGGTGGTGAAAAACAGCAAGGTCACATGACTTTCAGTCAAGTGGCTTAAGTAGGCCTCTTAAGAAAGATATGAGGGCCTAGAGAGGCTATTTTTCCTCTAGGGGAAGAGAAGGAAGACTCTAGGAAGGAAGCCCTGGGAATTGTTGCTGAGCAAAGGAGAAGGGAGCAACCCAAAGGAGCCAGTGGGGGAGAGATTGAAAAGAGCCTGGAAAAGGTTGAAATCTGAGCTAGAAGGATTTGTGAAGTGTATCTGGGTGGAAGACAGACTAGATCCTCAGGATGGAAGGGCTGGGCCCAGCTTGAGGCTGGGGTGTAGACTCTTGATTTTTTGTGTTTCTCTTTTTGGACAGGTGTACCCCCCAAAAGGTAGACTTTTTGTTAAATGACTTAGCTGGAGGGCCAAGTCACTGTAACAGTGAAGCCTGGCTATGGAGTTTTTCGAGGAGTCCCCAAAAGGGGAAACTGAGGCAGGTGTAGTGCAGCGCTACCCCAGCTAATGAAGTGGGTACTCTGTGTGTGGGCAGTGACCCTGTTACAGACACAATTCAACCCAGTGTGTACTAACTGGGTTAGATGAAAGACAGATCAAAAGTCAGAATTTTCATTCCATTGGAAATTCTGAATAATTTTGGAACAAAAAAGAGAACATTCAAAACTTCTCTCAAAAGGGAAAATCTGAAATTATTTCAATAAAAATAATTGAAACAGTTGTTTAAAGCCATTCAAACCAAAATTGAACCCGGGAGCCCAAGCGCCAAGATTCCCAGCTCAGCTGTGACTTTCAGAGCTTCCAGGCTCCCAGCTCCATGGCAGGGAGCCTGGAAGCCCTGCGGTCTTTGACCCTCAGAGAGTCTACATGATGGGACAGCTGGGAGTCCTATGGTCCCCAGTTCACAGGTGGTCTTCAGAGTGGGGCCAATGGCTCCTAGGAGCCCATGGCTCCTAGGAGCCCAGGCTCCTCAGCAGCTCCCCAGATGAGCTAGCAAGAAACAAGTTTTGTCAGAAGTTAATTGAAATTGATACATTTCCTTAAAACATTTTGGTTTCAATGAACTGGCATTTTATGATAAACTCTTTAGTTTGAAAATTTCCTACCAGCTCTAGCCGGATGAGGCTGTCAAACTAGTTACAAAACAACATCCGTATCTGTAGTATGTAAAGGCCTTTATCGGATTCCTCTGGAACCCAAGGGCGCAGTCCTGTTTTTTGAGATCTAAATGTGTAAACCACTCATTGTCTTGTCACATACAGAGCATGGCTCCTAAGGATATTTCAAGTAGCTGTTACTAATTGAAATACAAAATAAGTAATTATAGAGTAAAGTGAATATTAGATCAATTGACCTTCTGCAATCAAATGCCTGACCCAAACAAAGGAATAGGTTTCCACACCCTTTCCAAAAGCACTAGTTAAAATAAAAGCTGAACATGTCAAAAGACGTAAGTACATATAAATTATAATGGAAAAGTCACTTATCAGCCTCAGTAAAATTATTATAACCTCCCAACCTAGGAGATTCAAATCCAGTGCTCCTCCTCTGAAACAACCTGCTTCTTTACCCCTTAATTTAATTCATTCATTTATTTTTGTCCTGGTTGTACTTGGACAAATTGCATCTATTTGGCCAATTTAATACACTAAAAATGTAATTGCAGAGAATATCAACAAAGCAGTCAGGATACTTGAGCAGCTGAAATGTTATAGACTGAGCCCTTGCAATGAGCTCCTCCCACAGTTTGCCACCACACACTGCTGGCAGACCAGAATGAGAGCTTTCATTCCACAAACTGCATACTTTTTCTCTTCTTTCTCTTTTCTCTCCCCCAAAGGAGCAATTAGCAATCTTTCCATTAGGCTCTTGAGGGACAACACATGACCGCGAGGGAAAAGAACAGGGAAAAATGGCCTAGGTCTGAACACAAAATGTATGAATGCTTGTCAACCTTTAAATATTTTTATAAACAATCTTCCAAAATGGCAGATGAATGTGCTTAACTTACCTGTAGGAGTCACTCTCTATTTACTTGTTGCTACTAAACCAAGCACGACTCACCATAAAAACTGCAGCAATACAAAGCACACATGTTGCCTAAGGTGACCATATTTCCCAAAGGGAAAACAGGACACCGAGAGGGCTGGTTCAAGGCCCCCCCACCATGGGGAGGCCCTAGCTGCTCGCCCGAGCCCACCCACCCTTGGGGCTGTCCCCAGCTGCTTGGCCAAGGCACCTCCCCCAGACTCTCACTGGTCACTCAAACCCTACTGGCCCCCGGCTGGAGGCTGTCTCTGGTCATTGGAACCCTTTGCTGGCCTCACCCCCACACTGGAACCCTTCCTCCTCTCCCACTCCAGCCCAGCCTCCTCGCTGCACAGGGCTGACATCTCTGCTTGCCTCCCACATGTTCCTCTACACTGCAACCCATTTTTTTGGCAAAAGTTGGCATTTGTCCCATTTGCTCTTGCGAACTTGATCAAGTTGACAAGAGCAAACGGGACAAATGCCCACTTTGCCAGAAAAGTTGGGACAGCTGGGACAGGGCTTAAAAAAGGGACTGTCCTGGCCAAAATGGGACCTAGGGTCACCCTAATGTTGTCTCCTGGGATAGGAAGAATCTTCTTAAAGGTAACACAGTCACCAAGCGCCATAGGAATCTCTGCAAAAAGACTTCTGAAAGATTTGAAATTAGATGCCTATTCTCAGGACATTTTTCTTTTAAAATGCTACACTACTCACAGTTCATACCATTTGTGTAATGGACTAGACAGCCTAGCAGGTTTTTCTCAATCTCTTGATTGTAGCCACAGTTCATCAAGGTGCATGTCTAGCTTTTAAGCATGTGAGTAGCCCTGTTGACTTCTGAAGGTGATTCACATGCTTAACATTAGATTCGTACTTAAGTATCTTACAGGGCCTCTGTGATCTCCATAGCTGGGTTTAGGCATTATTGAAAATAAAAGTTGTATGTATCTAAACAGTAATATATAAGAAACACTGGAAATGTGAATCACAGGTTCCCCAGAACAAGCTATAGGACAAATCCTGGAGTCCATGTTCAGTTTGTATTCATTTTCAGGCAAAACGTCCATTGACTTTAATGGGACTTTTGTCAGGTAAGGACTTCAGGATGGATTAGCTTCTGTTTATGTATCCTGGAGTCATTTCATCCACCACTGACATGCTGTTGTAACTCACTGTTAAGTGCCTGGCCCACAGAGGATATCAGACTTCTACAGCTGCCAGCAAGAGGCTTGAGCTGTGATCCTGGAAAGTCTTACCCATGTGCTCAACTTTAGGCATGTGAGTAACCCCAGTCAATGTGCTTCCTCAATACTCATAAGCTTAAATGCAAGCATGTGCATAAGTCTTTTCAGAATTGGGAGCATTAGTTCTCTACTGCAAGGTACAGAGGCTCATGCTTTAGCTACAGAAATTTTAGGTTCAGAAGTCAGAGATGGATAAGGTGACAGTTGTTACGCAGCCAACTCTGGAATACTGTGTCTGTTTTAAAGCAACACTATACAACAATCTAGGTTAGTAAGTGAGGAATACCACATTTACTTGAAACCTCAGTGGAAGTATAGGTTGGCAGAATGTAATTACCTACATTTGAATCTTTCCAGGACATTGCATAGAACAGTCTCTGTTCTTCCAAAGTACTATGGAGTTTTTAATGACCATAAGTCTGGACTTAAGTTTTATTAGGGTTAGTTAAAAATTTTCTGTCAACATTTTTTTGACAGAAAATTGAGCTTTTGGCAAAACAATTTTTTTCATGAAGAGTCTACTTTCAGCAGAAAACATTGGCTTTTTAGTGAAAAAATGAACACCCCAGTCCCAAAATATTTCTATTTGGAAATTATGTGGTGCCTAATGGAAGTTGTAGTTCAATTGCTTCATGTCCTCTTTCTCCTCTGTGGGCTGGGCTGGGCTTCCTGGCCAGACTACCATGATGCATGGTGCTGAAGGACTCTCATAATACACCGCCTCCCCTCTCTAAGAGGAGACACCATAGTGCATCAGGGGAGGTGCTGTCCAACTAGGGAGCCTGGCCTAAAGAGAAGAATGGGAGCATAAGGCACTCAAACTACAACTCCCATGAGACACTGTGTCAGCATTTCCAACTCAAAAGATGGTTTTTTGCCTGAATTTTTTTTTGATATTTGAGTTTTCACCAAAAAACCAAATTTTTCAGTGGGAAGTTTAGATGAAAATGAATTTTTTTCATGTTTGTCTCAATTTTCTAGGGAATTTTTTCCCCAACCTGCTCTAAGTTTTTAAATCTCATGCATCAAAACAGATGGGTAGCACCAACAGCAGCTAGGTGTCCTGAATAGTATGCTGGAGCTCTGGCTCAGTACTGACTCAGAGGGAAATAAACTACCTATTGAATCACTCATTGCCTCTGCGTATTCCCTGGAGGCCTAAACCGATTTAGCTTGAGGGGTCTAACAAGGTAATTGTTCAAAGATGTATGGTTGCATTGGTGTTGCTAAGGTTTTAAACACACACAAATTGGAAAATTCACAATTGTGGTCACCATAGAAACTTTACTTGGTTCTCTTAAGCACTGGTAGTAATTGGTACTATTGTTATATGGCATTACAGTAGAATGTCAGAGTTACGAACACCTCAGGAATGGAAGTTGTTTGGAGCTCTGAAATGTTCGTAATGCTGAACAAAACATTATGGTTGTTCTTTAAATAGTTGACTGGACATTGACTTAATGCAGCTTTGAAACTTTACTATGCAGAAGAAAAATGCTGCTTTTAATCATCTTAATTTAAATGAAACAAGCATAGAAACAGTTTCCTTACCTTGTCAAATCTTTTTTTTAAACTTTCCCTTTATTTTTTGAATAGTTTACACAGTACTGTAGTGCATTTGCTTTCCCCCCGCCCTCTGCTGCTGCCTGATTATGTACTTCTGGTTCCAAATGAGGTGTGTGGTTGACCGGTCAGTTGGTAACTCTGGTGTTCGTAACTCTGGTGTTCTACTGTATTTATGTATTAATATATTTGTGTGGTGTAGGCACCATAACCATAACTAACTTTGCAGGCTTCATTCTGAGATCTCAGTTATAACATTTCATTAGTGAGGATTTGTGGGGGGGGGGGGGGTTGTTTCTTTGTTTTTCAATAAAAGAGAACAATTTCTATGCTTGCACGTTGAAATGTACACCCTGTGTTCGAAGGGTGTGGCTCCATTTGTCTTTGCAATTTACATTCCTGTTTTAGATGGTGAAAAGATGGTGAAAAGGGGTTCTGGATGCCCGAATTTGCTTATATAAAACCTGATCCTGCCCTATTGCATGGAGGGAAGCATTATTATCCTGCCCTATCATTAGGAGGGAAGCATTATTTTAACATATAGTTATTTTTAATGACTTTGACTTCAAGAGGCAGAATTTCTGAGGCCAATAATTTCCAGGTGTGAACTATAATATAACATCAGCTCTGATTTGGCCAGAGTCAAAACTAGGTTTAAAATGAATGCTGAGGTAGAGTCAACTAGTGAGATATGGTTCCCGTCTGTCTGATGTTCGAGGCACAAAAGGGGATTAGTGCTCAGAAGGATAGACGCGGACCAGTGAAGCAGTTTTTCTAATATCTTGTTTGGTAAATGACTTCATTGGATGGTTCAAGCTGTGCACTGGTAGGCTTGGTAATTGAGATGCAAGGGTTCCATGGGGAAAGCATTAATGAGACTACACAGGTGAAATACCCATTAGATTTTTTCTTTGTTCAGAAGCCAGTTGTTATCACCCATTTGCAAAAGAGAAAAACAGAGGTACATTTTTCCGTATTCCAAAAATCTGGATGTAATAACAACTGGGTTTTTGTTCCCTGGGAAAAAAGAAATAAGAAGAACGATGCCAATCTTTACTGGTACAATGACCAGGATCATTGTTATTTCTGTCTTCATTCTCTGGACAGCCACAGGGCAAGGGAAAGGAAACGTCTTTACAGGTGAGTAATACATAACGTAGCTGAGAAATGTTGGGTATTTTAGTTTGGATATGATGAGATGTCTCTTTATGCTAAATGAACCAGTGATTGTGTCTGATCTACAGAAACCCAGCTGCGTCTTATTGACCACATAAGAATCCCCAATTAAAAAAAACCTGTCATTTCCTTTTTGCCAGAAAAGAGAGGCTCGAATTGCAGCTTTATACTCAGTCATGTGCCAATTTTGATGAAAAATCCTTTTCCTTGTCTTGAGGAGTATCTACAAATGAAAGCTAGCAAACTTCTAGAGATGTATGAGGTGGCAAAGGCGAGAGTGTAGATGGCACATCTTTAACTCTCACCCTCAGTTATCGGCTGTGAATGGGAATAATCCAACCAAGTAGCCATGCAAATTTCTGGCTTTGGAGCACTAGTGTTAATTCCTTGTTTACTCTTAATTTCTAGACTAATACATTATTTATTTCAATTTGAACAGCTTTTAATTTTTGGCTGGGGTTTTGTTGTTGTATTTTTAAAAAATTGCCTCGGTGGCTTTGAAATTCTCAGCCAAAATATATAACCCATTTCTTAAACGTGGATTTTTCTCTCTAACCCTACCAAAAATCACATTTTAAATAATCCCCGTACAGAAGGAGGGAAAGGCAGAAGATACAGAGATCTTTTTGTGCTTGCTTCAAAAAATGTTTGAGGTTTTCAGATATGAGAGCCTACAAAACAGAACCTTTAATTCAAGACTTTTCAAATTTTGGAGGACAGAGCAATTGTTTGAATCCCCTGGATGAGGACCCACCCCCATGGGTTTAATTGTAGGTCACATCAAAGCAATTAAGGACTTTGTCTCTGGTTCATGTTTAGCTTTTGATCTCAAGCATTCTTGCAAATTTCAGCCCAACATGACAGCAGTTGCTCTTGTGAGATTTCCATAATTTGGGATGAAAATCTAGCATGAACAGCTCAGAAGTTTTTGTCTCTGGTGAATTTGACCATGGTCCCATATACCAGGACTGATTTGGTCTTGACCTTGAAATAAAAAACAGCCTATTCCTAATTCAGAGTCTGAGCTGAATACTGACTAACCAACGCAGCTCACCTCTTATAATAAAATAGTCACACAGGTGCTTTTGTTGTTGTTCCTTTAGTATAATAGCTTTGTACTTTGCCTGCCCATGCTTGAGATTGCTAAAATGAAAACTGAAATGCTCAAAGATGACAGACCTAATGTAACAGAAGTAACTTCAGATGATTATCTGCTTTGCTAGTTATTTTAATTGTGAGTTGGTGGAAACATGTCCAGTACACTTTAATTCCTGCTGATTGGGAGCTAATGAGCAGAGAATGCCAATTTGCTGAACAGACCAAATTGTGCTAAGCTACAGTGCTCAGGAGAAACTGCTGTTCCCAGAGAACTGAGCTCTCATAGTAACAAGCCTTATTTTAAATTAGACTGCACTGTGGGCCTGAACTAGCTTCAGAGAAGGAGAAGCTGGAACTGTGCTTGCTTCTGTTAAGTTTGGTTCAGTCTCTTTATTTTTACTTTCTAGATTTCATATCAGTATACTATATATGTTTGAATGTTGCTACAAATCCCAAGTTGGTTTTGGTTGCCCTGGAAACTTTAGATTTGTGATGATATCTTGAGACTGTCTTTTCAGCTCTGGATGTGAGGACATATATCTTTAACCTTCCTCTTATCTCATTGTGCTGTTCTGTTCAGGTTCTTATACCACACTCATCGCAGTGGGATCTGAGCACTGTTGTCGTGGTGATGGGGATGGATGGGGGCATGCAGAACAGCCCACACAATCCTAACATTTTAAATTGTAACACTGCAATTCTTGAATATCACAATTTTGATCTATGAAACTGAGGAGCAGACTCCGTCTATATGTATGGCCCCCTCCATCCCTGTAAAATCTGAATGCCATAATTAATTTATGCTCACTACACCCCAGTCAGATAGCATTATCCCTGTTTTATAGCTGGAGACTGAGGCAGAGAGAGAGATTAAATGAATTGCTCACAATCACACAAGTGGTCTGTGGCCAGATCCTCCACGGATGTAAGTCAATGGAGCTCCATTGAATTCTGTGAAAATGCACTGATTTACACTAGCTGAGGATCTGGCCCTCAGTTCCAACTTTCCAAACAGACCTCTTAAAATCGAACCCACCAAATTTTCAATTACACATTTATGTGCGCACACATCCAGGGTACCATTTGTTTACAAATGTGGTAAGCATGTTTTTGGGTGTGTGTATGTTTGAAAATGTGATGTATAAGGACCAGCATCTAAAATTTTTACACTGAATTAGTTTATCTATTTTTTTGGTCATCTTTGAATTATTTGTACTGTACATATTTTGCTTGAATGCTTCTCTTGCTTCATTCTCTCTGTTTGGCTGGCCAACAGTTCTCTGAGAGCCCTGAAAGGTGTAGTCCCACCCCACTTTGATTTCTGTGTCCACTTCACATTTAACTTATTAAAAGCCCCTTCCATCTTTTTCTGTGTGTAAAGTTATACCAATATAGATGTGTTTATCTGATTATTCCTTTCACATTTCCAAATGTCACCCCTCCCATTTTTATAAAATCTCAAGAGGAAATCATGTTGTCTATCACACAACCCTAAATAAAATTACTTCCAATTTTACTCTAATTAAATACTATATTTCATTTGACTTGCTAGTCTACCTTTTTTTAATGCTCCCTCTCAATACTTTCATTTTGTTGCATGTGATCAGGATTCACCTATTAAACTTTTCAGATAAGTCAGTTGATTTTATTATCAAATGAAGTATTTGAATGTTTAGAATGGTTTTCTCATAATCTGAAATAAGTCTGCTGAAAATACTGTAGATACCAACTCCATCCTTAGGAAAGCCCTTATCCTGCCAACATTTCTGAATGTGCAGAACTTTAGTCACACGAGTAGTTCCACTGAGTGTGTAAAGGTAAGCACATTCATAAAGGTTTTTCAGGACTGAGGACTGAAAAGATCCTCGTTTATAAAGTGATCTACAATACACTGACACATATTATAATTGTATCGTTCATAACTTCTACTTTAATATAACAAAGACTTTAGCCAAGCATCACCACTAAGCCTTTACTTGAGACAGAATAAAAACAAAACACTTCTCTCTCAAGTTATCTGTCCCTCTAATTGTCAGCAAATTTTGGGTTGTGTTATTAAGGAAAACTTGTCATGATCTGTAATCTTTCTTTTTGTGGATCCCTCATCAAATGCAATTCATTAACAACCTCCCACTAATCCATGCTAGCTCACCTCTGTTGTTTTCCTTCTACAGCAGGCCTGTTTAAGATTTTGAAGATGACTACGAAGATCAAGGCCAGGGCCTAAACAGCAGAGATTTGAGGCTTAATTTAACACATGCCTTTATGGAGGCCATTTTACCCCTGTTAAATCTAACCTCATCTAAACTGATTTCAGGTCTCAAAAGATATAGGGTCAGATTTTCAGCCTCGGTATAAATTGGCATAGCTTCACTGAAATCAGTGGAGCTGTGCAAATTTAGAACAGCTGATGTCTGATCCATAGGATTTACACTGATGCTCCACTAAAAAAATTAGAAGGGTAAAACAGAAAATCCAGTGACATGGTCTTCTGGGAATGCTTGTCAGCGGAAAGATGTTGTGGGGTCACCATGCTCTTCTCTTCTAGTATAGTCTATCAAAGGATGTTGTTGAGGCACTGAAAATAAGATGGGACAAAGCACACAAGAGAAAAATAAAAAACCTAATAAGCTTCTCCCACCTCTGATTTCTATGTTTCCAGACACTATGAACTCTGTCTTTTTCCTCAGAAAATCATAGAAGTTCCGAGTCCCTTAGCGCACATGTGAATTTTAGACTAATTTTGTTAATGTCCATAAAATTTATCCAAGTTATATTGCCATTGTTCTGCCCAATCTCTCAAGGCATTTATGTTTATCTGGAGCTTCTCACAAACTGCATCGTTTTTTACTAACCAAAACAACTCCTACTACTGATTGCCATCAGCAAACTTCACCTGTCTACTTTCTCCAGTAACATTCTTCCTAATAATGGCCTTTCTGAGAATCAATCATTCATTAAATGGCTCTTTTTTCCTATATCATAACCCAGTTTATATCTAAACATTGAAGGAAACTCATTCTGTACTGCTAGCAGCTAACTCTGATTTTTTTTTTTTTTTTTTTTTTTTTTTTTTTTAAGAAAAAGGCCTCTCCTTGCTAGGCTACCATCTGTGCAACTATAGCATGACTAAAACTGTGTCTAAAATGGTTGCCTACCAAAAGTCATATGAGAAACACACTTCTTGTGGAGGATGGATTCCATGGATGGTTTGTCCTAAGACGTCTTATAAAACTCAGTATCACATCATTGAAGTCCCTGAGCTTATGAATTTTACAGATTGCTGTGAAGGGTATGAACAAGTTGGGTTCTATTGCACTTTATGTAAGTATTGGAATAATTATTTAAATAAATATTCTTTTTGTTAGGTGATTGTAGATTTTGACTCAAAAGGGCAAGTTCGCTGCTAGTGTCAGTCCATCGAAACTGCTAAGCTGGCATAGGTCATCAGTAAATTTGGTTCAAAATGTCCATTTTGGAAAGGCATTACTTTGCCACCCCTACAGCTTGTCTTTGTATGTGTCGGGGTTGATGCACATTAGTAAAGCAGTGTGGAGTAGTTTGCACAGTCACTGCCTGGTGCTGTACCTGTTTTGTGGATGACTTCATTTGATAGGGCTATCAGTTAGGACTGCTGGAAATATGCCGGTTTAATTTCACAAGGACTTATTTTAATATTTGTTTGCGTTTGGAGCCATGGCAATTCATGGCCATCTTCAAGTTGTGCTTTGAATTTTGAGTTCAAATGAACCTAAAAATTGAAAGGAAAACTTATGCAATGGCTGCCTGATGTCATGACTTCTTCACGAACCCACAAGTTGTCCCAGGTTTGCTTGAAAAGTTGGAAAATGCAGTGAACCTTTCACTAAATCTGATCTGACTTTCTGGTTTATAACAAAACTCCAAATCGGATAAGTTCCACCTACCGTCAGACCACGTGGAACATTTTGCACAGGGCTGCTTGTTGTCAACAGTAAATCCATGTTTAAAAAGCTCCCGAAGGTTACAGATACATTGAGTTCCATAGAGTTCCAATTGGTGGGATTTTCAAAAGTACTTAAGGGTATGTCTGCATTGTGGCCTCCCAGCTTGGGAAAACAGATGTGCACTAGCAGGGCTTGAGCTTGTGTGATAAAAATAGCAGTGCTGACTTTGCAGCATGGGCTAGCTACCTGAGTACGGACCCACATGTCTGGGTAGGCTTTTACTCAGGTGGCTAGCCCAAACTGATGCCAATGCCACAACATTCACACTGCTATTTTTAACATGCTAGATCAAAGAGAGAGAGAGAGTGCGTGTCTCTCTAGCCAGGCTAGGAGGAATGCTCCCAGCTGCAGTGTAGACATACCTCCGTGACTTGAGAGCACAAGTACCATTGACTTTCAGTGGGACTTTGAAGACACACAAAAGAACTGGTATAACTTAAAGTGTGACTTTCCTATATAGTTAAACCAGTGCAAAAGTTTGTATGGGCACTAATTTTGGTGATAAAAGTGGCTATTTCAGTTTAATTAACCTGTTTCTAATTGTCTTTAAGTTAATTAAACTGAAATAAGCCACTTTAATACTGAAATGTGTCCACACAGCCTTTTGCACTGGTTTAACTATATTGGTTTAAAAGAGGATTCAGGTTATACTATACTTTCTTGTGTACACAAGCCCTTATGCTCTAAGACACCTAGGTGCATTTGAAAATCCATCCCATAACATCATACATTGCAAACAGTTTATGCAAGTTGTTGATCATTTATTGCTTATTAAATCACTCTTTGGCAATGTAAGATTTCAGTTGAAATGACTGTAACATAAAAGTGGTCTCTGTGTTTGTTAACCCATCTTTTTCTCAAAATAATCTAAGGGAAAAAAAGCATAGTGAGACACAAATTCTGCCCTGACTTATTCCTTCATGCAATTCTGTTGTCTTCAGTGTTTTGCACAGGGTGTAAATCAATGCAGAATTTGGCCACAGACTGCAATATTTCCAGACAGTATCTTCAGGCTGATGGAAAAGTACTGTTGGTTATACAAAATTTCCAGGCAGTAACTTCAGGTTGGTGGAAAACTACTGTAGATCAAATCCCTCCTTCAAGAACCACTTCTACAGTGTAAAAAATTAACCAAATAATGGCAAGGCAGAGTAGCAGGCAGGGATAGTTGATATTTATTTATATAGTACAAACCAAGAAAAATCAATTTTGGCCAAGAGTTTAAAAAGTGACTAGTGATTTTTGGGTGCCTCTGTTTTGGGATGGATGCACATTTCTGAAAATCAAGCCCTTTTAAAGAGCCTCACTTGGACATTCAAAAACGTAGGCACCCAAAATCGCTCGTCTCTTTTGAAAAATATCCTGCGTAATTAATGTATATTTTTAAAACAAAAAGCTTCTTTAACTAACAGTTCAGATGCAGCAGTGTCAGTGCAAACATCTACCATGATATACTTAATTTTAAAAACAAAACCATATTAAATATTAAAATATATGGAAATGCCTGCACTGGTTAGCTATACAATTCTCAAACCAACCTTTAATTAGCACCATGCCATTAATTAGCACACCTATACTCTGGAAATGTTTGCTTATGGCATGCTATAATTTTGACTATTCAAAGTTAATTTGGGAGTATTTTAAACAGTTAAAGAATCTGCATAATTTCTAGATGATTTCTGGCATTAGATTATTCAGGCATCTTACTTTGCTTTTCAGGACATTAGTCATAAATTCCATGAATGGTAATGCACGGTCTAGACAAAGTCTTAAATGATGAAAGGAGCACGTTTGGAACTGCTGGAATTACTGCACTGCATGACATTGGACTAGTATTTTTTCCCCTGATGTTATCTGCAGGGGCTTTCTCTATGTGCTTAACCTTGGAGTGCAACCTGTTCCTGGCCATTTTCCCACCTTTACTTTTTAGAAGCAATCAAATCCCTCTGCCTGGGAAGGCAGGCGTAGGGGCTTTCTCTGTTTAACATTTGGGTGGAGGGCGGGGTTAGGAGTACATGACTGGTATAGTTTCTTCAGTAGCTACTTCTAATGTTAATTTCACCCTTGTGACAGTATTATACACCCAAGAAAAGATGTTAAAAGAACATTAATATGGTTGCAAAGTCAAGAACTCAGAAGTTAGGAAATGCCAGAATGAAAGTTGCTTGTGCAATCTATGTTTGGCTCCCTTGTGGGTATGAATTGTAAAACAGTCTTTAATTACATGATCACTTACTACTTTTTCCGCAGGACCCCTGCCTTATTTAGTACACAAGATGGACCAGCGCTGGGGAGGAATCAGAGTTGTGTAGTAAAAGAAACTGTTGTCTATGGGGACTTCTGCTTTATTTGTTATAGAAGTTGGAAAGTGTGTACTGAACGAGGCAGGGGACTGTGGGAAGAGAAAGGAGAGTTTCATGGTTCAGGCAGTTGAATGTTGCCCTGAAGAACTGGATTCTATCCCTTCCTGTGCTGCAGAGTTCCCATGAGATGCTGAGCAAGCCACTTAGGCCAGACTTTGCAAAGGTGGTCACTAATAGTGTTTCCTTATTTTCTGGGTGCTTGACTTGAGACCCTGGGATCTGATTTACAGAAGAGCTGAATACTCACAGCTGCAACTGTAGTCAGTGGAAGCTGCGCTTTGAACATAAGAAGTGCTGTGTAATGCTACATACTGTGAGAAATCAGGTTTGAAAAATCAGGGTGCCTCTCAAATGGGGTACCCAAAAGTAGTGGATACTTTTGACCTTAATCTCTCTTTGACTTAAGTTTCCCATTTGTAAAATGGGGATATTAATATCCCACCCACCTCACAAAGGTGTTGCAAAAGTAAATTAATTAATATTTGTGATGCACTCATGCTATAGTAATGAGCGCCATAGAAAAGCCCCTGAGAAAATCAATAGTTCTGTCTTCAGAGCAGAGTGTAAATAGTGTGCAGTAAATAAGCCACCCATTGAACAATGAGGGTAGAAGAAAATACTGAACAGCTGCTCATTAAGTGAGTGAGCACTATCCACTCTGTGCACTGACTGAGGCAGGAGTCCTGTGGAAAAATATTATATGATCATGTAATTAAAGACTGTATCATAATAGATAAATATGCACAAAGGTGCCACATTAAGATTGCACAGACAACCTTTCTAAGATTGCAGCAGACTTCCACCTCCCTGGCTCCCAGTCCCAGTCTCTTTGCTCAGCCAGAAACATTCCCCATCCTCAGGCACCAATTCCCTTCCCGCCCTCCCTGAAACCCCTGTCCTAGTTTTCCCCCAAGGCTCCTTATCTAGTCTTCTCCTTCCACCCTGGTCTGGCTCTTGTCCTCTGGATTTGCATCAGGCAGCTTTCTCCTCCATGCTGCTTGGAGGATTGGGGTGGGGTGTCACTGAAAGCACTGGATAGAGCAGGAAGGTTGACCTGGCATGGCCCATAGCAGCCTAGAGAGTAGCAATTGCAGGGAAAGTCCTGCACAGCCCTGTGCTGGAGCATGCTCTGTGCAGATGGAACCTTCAGAGACACTAGCTGTGACTCTTTACAAGTCTCTAATGAACATGTGCAAAGTGCATTTTTTCCCCAGAGGCTTACAACTTGGCCAAATTTGAGCTTTTTCCAGGGATGTCAAAAGGCACATCCCTAACACAAAGGCCCCCTGCCAAATGTGAAGTCCCTGCTCCAAAGCATGGAGGTGCTAGTCCTTCTCAAAGAAAATGTTGCCAGAATTTTTTAATATGGGCAAAACAATGTATTTTTCTCTAACCTCATTCTCAGGAGTTAGTGACCTATTTTGGCTAAAATCTCTCTCCTCCCCCCCCCACACCGCAAAAAAAAAAAAAAAAGATAAAAGATAAAAAAATCAGCCTGAGGGAAACATCTGGTATGAAAATTTCATCTCAAATGGTTAAAGTATGGCAAAGTCATACGTAACTGAAAACACAGGGTCTTATAATGGAAAGTGTTGGCAACTTTAATAATAGATGGTGCCAGCAGCCCTGCCTATAATAATCTGTCTCTGTTAGTCCACATTTGGGTCCCTGTGACAGTTGCAGTACTTTGATCTTATGCTATACCGCAACCTCAAGCCATCTCAGGATGATATGGTAAGGGAAGTTTTGGAGAAAACTGTATATTATGAGTCCTGATCAGGTAGAGACAGAGAGAGGTTAATATTGAGCTAATCATATCCCTTAGCATCTCTATCCCAGAGGATTCTCGTGCCTAACTAGAAATTGTGGTTATTATATGTAATAAGCTTGTAACTAAGCTTTTGGTTGCTAGGCAATGGAAACACAATTCTACTTTATTATTTGTGTAAAGTTATATAGAAGGAGAAAAGACTATATGTAATTCTACTGACAGGAGACCATTGTTTTGCTCCCGGATAGTATGATGTTGTTTTGCAGATGGCTTAGTTCTGGGTGACTGGTCCCATGATACTTACAGTAGAGAGAATACATTGATTTTAAAGTGTGTCTTATATGATTAGACAGAAATGTGATGTGAGTCCATCTTTGATTCTCTGCTGATGTAAAAATTATGACCTTTAAATTCTAGATTAATGGATGATATGGCTTTCAGCCAGAACTCAATGGCATTCCCATCGCTTGCACATGACTCATTAATGGTTTATGCTGCAGTTTCACATGCTAAAAAAAGAACTGTGTGACATAGCTATACTGAACCTCAGACTTGTTTAAAATGAGCCTTGGTTTCAGGATTTGATGGGTTCATAATTCTGAGTCCAAGCTCAGAAAAGTTCAATAAACATTGGCTTGTGGTAGTTTGCAGAATTGGGAAGCTTATTATTATTATTTGTATTACTGTAGCATATAGCACAATAGGTCCCTGTAATGGGGTGTATTGGCCTGTTAGGCTCAGAGGGAGCCTGAAGACCATGTTCCTGGAACACTGGAGTGAGCAAAGGTGCAAAGCCAGAAGAGAGGAAGCAGTCCTGGGGAGTTAATAGTTGGATGGGGAAAACCCAGGACACTGTTTCTTTAAGGGTGTGGGATCAGGAATTCTGTAGTGTAGGGTGGGGCAGGGCTGTGTGTCCCCTATCTCTCAGCCACTCGGAAGGAGCTCTCAGGAGAGCAGTGTAATATGCTGTCTTCTCCCTCCGAACAGGGGAGACGTTGGCAGGAGAAGGAAGCCAGAGGTAGAAGGTTTAGCTCCTGCTAGGAAAGGCTGGGAGTGACGATTTAGCAAGGAAGCAGACGGAAACACGGGAAGAGCTCTGCATGTGGTAGAAGAGCCAGACAGGAGTATGAACTTTTGAGTTGTGATGCAGGGATTTATTTTGGGGAACGTTGAAGTCTGTTTTTGGACTGTTTCTGTTATTAAGCCAGCTCCAGGTGGGGCATGGTGTTAGCCACAAAAAAGACTGGGTAAAGTTCACAAAGGGCATGGAAGAGGGGAAAGAGACACAATGCTGGGAAGCCACGTGCTTGGGAGGTGGCCGACCAGGGGCCAGTCCCCAACTTTGATTGGGGGACGTATTGTATTACTCGCTGTACAAACACATTGTGTGAGAGAGTCCCTGCTTCAAAGAGCTTACAATCCAAATAGACCAGGCAGAAAAAGGTGAAAAAAAGGCCCCTCTTTCACAGATGGGGAACTGAAGTGCTTTGTCCATGATTACACGGGAAGTCTGTGGCAGAACTGGGAGTTAGTTCTGTAGCTCATGAGTCCCAATACAGTGTTTTCACCAGCCTTTCTCTCAAGCTGGCGAACCTCTCTACTCTGAGCCAGCCTCTCTCCAAAATATCTGCCCCTCCCTGGCAAAACTCCCAGGGCGCTCTCTGAAGACACATGAGCTAAAGCAACCCAATATTTGTTGGGGGAGTAGGGCTGCTGGGGTTCACCTTGGAGGTTCACCTTTGTTGAAAGCTAACTTTCAATTGAAATGTCAAGGGTTGGTTCCCTGCCAGCCCTTTTGGAGCATACGATTGAACTAAGTCCATGTAGCTCTTTGCCAGGTTGCATACAGCTCTACTAAAACACCCAAATATTTGATTTTATACATACTGAGAACAAAATACAGTTTAAAAAGTCTAAAGTATTCTGGGCTCAAATCTTCAAAACTGCATGTGCAAATAACTTGCATGCCAGTTACTTGGACTGTGTAAGTAACTGAATGTACAAATGACTAGTTTGAAGTCTAAGGCCATGTCTACACTATCTCCTATATTGGCAAAACATATGTTGCTCAGGGGTGTGAAAAAACCATAAGTTTCGCCCGCAGACGTGGTAGTGTGCACAGCGCTATGTCGGCGGGAGAGCTACCGCTGCTTGTTGAGGTGGTTTTGTCATGTCGATGGGAGAGAGCTCTCTTCTGTCAGCACAGAGTGGCTATATGAGTGATCTTATAGCGCCGCTGCTGCATCGGTACAGCTATGCTGCTGTGAGTTCACTAGTGTAGACATGGCCTCAGTTGGTAATATCCTTAAGCAATTACTGTGACTGCACGGCCAGTTGCAGAAACTGTGCTGCAAATTATGAATATGTAATTTTGCACATGTGTGATGGACACCATCACCAACACTCTGGGGGTGGAACTGGAGTCCTCCAGACCTAAAAGTCCGAGCGGCTGCAGCTTGAGCTAAAAAGCCACATCTCCCTAGCTGTGGTTAGGCTCCTATCCTCTGTGGATTAACCCAGACGTTGACCTGTAACACCCACCCACCGGTAGGTTACATATGTTCACTTTAAATCTTGATTAATAAAGATCACTAGCCTGTTAAAGGAGTATATTTAGTGAAGACACAAGATCTCATTAAATATTACAGCCACGTGACAGAAAAATCAAAAATTTACTTTTAATCGGCACACTGGGATACGAGAAATTGAAACCCCATTAAAAATTGGCAGTGTCTGTTTAATTCCTTAGAAGTTCAATTATGGTGAATGTATTTTCCATCACTTGAACACTTTTGGCTACAATCACAGGAATCATTTTCATTTTCCTCTTGGCTGAAGTAAATTGTCCATTCAGCAGGATGGGACTTAATGAGACCAAAAAGCACTGGGCACAGTGAGTGGAGAAGAAAAGAGAAACCACAGAACCCAACATGGAAAGACTAGTGGAGATGAATAGCAGTTGGGCCTATGTCTGATGGAGTGTATGAAGGGAAGGCTCAGAGAAGCCTGATATTAAATCATAGAAACCTGTTTATTGACCCTTACATTTCATTCTGTTTGGGCTGGAGCTGGTAAAAAAACAGGAAAGTGACCTCATGAAAATTTACAAGTTATTTCTGTTTTGCTGGAAATGTTCCATTTTCCATATTTTATGCAATGTTTTATTTTTTTTCATTTACTGCAACCTGTCTTTTCAATTAACTCAAAATTTTGATAAAAATGTCATGGAAAAAGTAACAAAAAATCAGAAAATGTTGATGATGTTGACAATTTTTTACAGAATATTTCTTAAGTTGCTATTCTCCTCTATCCCCCTCAGGACAACCCCAAGAAGAGACCCTCACCCAGGACTATGAGGAGATGTACCCCTTAGATTCAATATCACAATGTTAAAGAAACCAAATATCACATGCAATTTTGCTGTTAAATGTTTTTATTACACAGCATTGAACAGATCCAGTGAATTTGTCTCAAGACCTGGTGTTTGTCCAGAGGAGGAAATGGAATCATTAAACTATTCATGCACACTTGATACTGACTGTCCAGGACTTAAAAAATGCTGCAACTCATCCAAAGGAACAGGCTGTGTGGATCCTATACCAGAAGGTATGTTACTGACAAATTTTAAACTCCCTCCAAAAGAAATAAGCCTTATTTTTTCTGCTGAAGATGAGGACAAACAAAGCAATTGTTATTGTGTATCTTCATAACATAATATATTAATCTGATTTCCATCAATTCAAGGATGATTGGTTTCAATATTGAATCTGCGAGCCCCTGACAACTGGCTTTGAAGATTTGGTGGAACCTTCTTGCTCTAATTCTTCTCCCTGGCTAGTTCTGTCATCTGGATTATGTGAGAAATACCTTGATATGTGATGGCTGTACATGGTACATTCACAGATACTGAGTCAAAGCCCACTGCAGTCAATGGGAGCCTTTCTATTGACTCCAATTTGTTCTGGATCAGACCCCAAATGCTTTTATATTTTAATTTGTTCAATTTCAGAGAGAAACCTGAAAAAATATTGGTATAATGTGTCAGTCCTTGTGAAAATGGATTTTAATGAATTAAGCAGAGTGGATCCAAGACTTCTGAATCATTCACGCCTTTTGCATTCCATGGTACGTATAGATACAAAGAACCGAAAGCTCTTACGTTCTTGTTTCTCTCATTGCATGGACATTGATACTCAATACCAACACAGCCAAGCTACATTGGGCTGGAAGGGTTCTTGGTGGTGGGCAGGACCTTATTATCCAGCCATTCCCCTGTATCATAGCAGGATAGATTTAATTTTTCCTAATGCATTCTCAATAGGTGAATGCCAGTTTTACTCTTGCATATGTCAAGTAACAGCAATTTCACAACTTCCTTTGACATTTCTTAAGACACCAAAAGGGAATTTAAACTTCTTATGCTATAAGATCTAATTTTCCTTCTACTCCAGTG
Organism: Macrochelys suwanniensis; assembly: GCA_033296515.1. Classification (NCBI taxonomy): domain Eukaryota; kingdom Metazoa; phylum Chordata; order Testudines; family Chelydridae; genus Macrochelys; species Macrochelys suwanniensis. The sequence goes on along the minus strand of CM065775.1, from coordinate 154,494,420 downwards.
ACATCTGCTCTGCCTCTAAGCCCCATTTAAAAGCAGAGATGGACTTGAGAGACACAATTTAGACCTGGCTTTAAAGAACTCCAAAGTTTGGGTGTTTTCAAATCTGGGGTTTTGGTTTGACTCATTCTAGAAACAAGGGCCAGCTGTGGAACTGGAATCTAGCTACAAGTCAGATTCTGAATCCCCCAAATGTTGATAGTTTAACTCCAGGAGTGAACAGCAGTTGGTGTTAGACGGAAAGTTCCAGTGAGCTTCTGAACACACTCAGTCACTTTGTTAAGATGGTGCATGTGCAGTCTGGTCCTCACTAGGAGCTGTGAGGGACTGGAGCATGCCCAGTGCATATGGAATCTTCCAAGGTTTTAGCTGCTAAGCTCTAGCAAGTCTCTACTGAGCATGTACAAACAGATTTTTAAGAGGCTTATAACTTGTTCAAATTTGGGTGGATTTTCACAGGAGGAACAAAAGGCATCCCTGATGCAAAAATCACCCCATTGCTAAATTTCAAGTCCCTGCTCCAAAGCAAGGGGGCAGTACTACTGCTCAAAGAAAAGGTTGTTAAAATTTTCTTAACATTGCAAAACAATGTTTTTCCCTCTAGCCTCATCCTTGGAAACAGCTGAACCATTCTGGCAGAAACATTTAAAAAAAAATCATCCTGAGGCAGACACCCAGTGTGGAAAATTTCAGCCCAAATGTTGAATTTTGGCAAAGTCATAAGACTCTGTTTTCAGTTGCTTATAAGGGAAGTGTTGGGTCCTTTTAATAATAGGCGGTGCTACCAGCCTTGCCTGTAATAAGTATTTTGTTATTGAGGCTCTGTTGTTTAAGTACTACACTCAAAAAGGACCCGTCACTAACAACCAGACCTTCCTTTTCTTATGTGTTCCTGGCAAAGCTTTTAGGTCGGACAAAGAGTTCAACTCCTTCATTAGTCTAGCAGTTATCACACTGCATCCTTTTCTATGCAATAAGAGAAATAGAAATATTCACTCTACACAAATTGAAACTAAAATACTGCTTGTTTTTCCTGTTTTTGAAGTCTGAATTAATGCTCGTTCTGTTCTGTTCAGTTTAGAATTAGGTTTTTTTAGTATGATAATCACTGGATAAGTTATACCACATTGGTGTATAGTTGTATTGCTAAACAAATCAGATATAAAAGTTTATTCACCTCTTTTACAGATGACTGGTGCATTATGGCCCTTAAATTCCTCAGTGTACCATATCCAGACTACTCAGGCAAAAACATATGCTGGGACATTAGCATCTCAGGTTCTGATTGGATTACATCAGCCAGCTCCACTAGTGAAAGTTTCTTCTTTGTTGAAAGGCATTGTGAAGCGTGTGTACGAAGTTATCAACATAGATGTTCAAGGTTATTATTTTTTATGGTTCTGTCTCTCGGGGAAACTTTTTCAGTCACTTAGAATTTTAGCCCTATGGCTCTCCATTGACCATGGGAAATATAAAGTGAAACTTTGTAACTATGGGTGTCTAAGATACCCACTCTATGGCAACTGAAGTTTCTAATTAGTAGTTATTTGGAAATCTGCATTTTGGTGGGGGATTCCCTTGGTCACTCAAAAAGAAATATACTTTCATAATGTAGCATATCTTTAGACTTAAAAGAAAAGTATGCCCGAAATTTGTGGCACAGTAGTAGGCATTTTAAATAGGTAATAGCCTTAATGAAAACTTTCACGGGGCACTTCGAAACCAAGAATGCTTTGTATTTTGGAAACTTGTTGCAAGTGTTACTGCAGATAACTTGGATGATCAAATAAGAATATGATTTGTCTAGATATTTGGAGTGCACACATCCCTGTGGTATATGAGCCCCTATATTTAGGCCACTTTCTTAGAGTCACCTAAATCTGATCTGTCTACCAAAATATTGCTATTTAAGTATTTGAAGATTTGAAACTCCAAAAATGCAGTACGAAACACTACTTGTCATAAAAACGCAATTTAAAAAATAATGCTTTAAAGACTCAATCCAATTCCCTCTGAAGTCAATGGAAAGACTCCCATTGACTTCAGTGGGTTTTGGCTCATGCCCTAGAATAGTAAGAAAGTCAAAATAATTTTGGAAATCATATCTTAAAAATAAATTATGAGAGAGTTATAATTGAATCAAAGCTGGTTCAAGGGAGGTGGTAACACTGCAGTCCCAAGTGGCATTGCCACACTCCTCTCTGTGGCCAAAATGCAGGGGCTGGGAGCGGTAACAATAAAATACATATTTTTCTTTCAAGGCAATGAGCTGGAAGGGCTGAGAGTGGCAGGGCCTTCATGTAGAGGGTGGTTGTAGGATGAACTCTCTTGGTGGGGAGACAGGATAGAGGAGTAGCACTGAGGAAACTAGCATTCTTGTATGACTTTTTTGCATTTCCTTGAAAAATGTGTAAAACTGACACTGGGTTGGTCCCAGGCCATGAACGACTTCCAAAGTCAAACTTCATTCCATAATTTACATATGCAATTGCTTCATTGTGGCATTAGCTTTGAGAATAGCAAATCATTCTTTCTGCAATAAGTGCTTTGAAATTGCTTGCTGGCCAGATTTTGATCTCAGTTGTGTTGGTGCAAATCCAGAGCAACTCCGATGGATTTACATTGCTGTAATTGTGTACATAGTCTGGCCTTACCTGTGCTATAGACTGCAGGTAAATTCCTGTGCTGCTTTCAAGATACTTGTAAGTTCTGTCCTAAAAACTGTGTTCCTCTCCTTAGATGTAAATGAATGTTCCCATGCTGAACTCAATGCTTGTTCCAGATCAGAGCTTTGCATAAATTTAGAAGGTTATTATAACTGCACCTGTGAACATGAACATATGGACAGGAATTCTAGGCAGCCACAGAAAGAATTTAAAGGTAGGAAGCATCGGCCTGATTTTTAGAAGTCTGAGGAATGTTCTCTAATCTACTTTAAAGGGCTGAGTGCCAGCAAAGGAGTTCTGGAGCACAATGTGCTTTCTGCCCTTTATGATAGAGTTGGGAGTGGAAGATGGCATAGGATCTGCCTGTTATCTGTTTCACTGCTGATCATTTTAGCAAAACCATCCATGTACTTTATCCCACAATACCAAACCATTTCCCATACCTAGCCAATTGCCAAAAAGCCCCCAAATCCATCTGCCAAAGCCTCAGCTTCAACCTGCAATAACTTCTTTGATCCAGTCATGCATTATCAATACATATCTGCGGGGTCCTCAGGAAATGCAAATATGTGTAAGTACATTCTGCATACTTAAAGTCCATTTGCAGTTTCAACTGCATACAGTATTTGTTACGGTCCTCAACTGTTGTGTAATGTTAACCTTAAGCAGTTAAACTGTTGCTATGTACCACGTCAAACATAGCTGAAAATCAGTGATGGGTGAAATTATTCCTTATGGCACAATTCAGAAAAGAATTTAAACATGCTTAGATCCCACTGACTTCAGTGGGACTATTCATGTGCTTAAAGATAAACACGTCCGTTAGTGTCTGTAGGATCAGGGCCTTAGCAAATTTAGTGATTTGTGTTTTCACTTATATTACTTAACATTGCACTGATTTAGTCTTATGAGCTGTTGAAAATGTGGATGATGTTTAATTTGGATTTGTTTTGCTAGGAAGGTCTAATTGCTTAACAATGACCTTTCTTCCTTAATATGATACACTTTACTCCAAATTCACCGCACGATCCAATTAGTATAAGCAATAGTTCTGTCGCTATAAGTAAATCAACAGCTAATAAATCTACTGATTCAGAATGCTATAAGTAACCTTGGATGTGAATTAATATTTCTTGATTTTAAGTTCATCACCAATTCAGTCCCTTCTGTCCTGAAGGCTGTTTGAGTTACAATGTCTACAGTGCCAGCTGAGGGATAGTACTAAGAATGACCCCCAATAGCTTAACCTTTCTATTACCCAGTTTCATTCGTTCACTTGCACAGTATTACAATCCCATTAACAATCTCTCCCTCTTTTTCTTTACAGAGGGGAAAGTTTTAAGAGGTGACCTTTTGTCTAATTCATTGAGACTATCAATTATTATGACTTTTACCCTCATATTTGTCCTCCACTTGCAGTTTAACATAAAGTGACAGAAATTAAATCAGTCATTTTAGAGCAGTAGGCATTATGTCTTTGGCCTCTAGGATTTGTAAAAATATCTGTCTGATGGGCCACTGGCTTGAATGATTGGGAACAAGTCCTTTCCATTGAAACAGGTACCCACATTGTTTGGTTTGAAAAAACCTTTGATTCCCTTTTCCTTAGGAAGTTCAATCAGTATAAAAAGAACTGAAATTGTGACTGACTGATGCCATAGTCTTCCATTCTGTGTTGCGTGTCTGCATGAAAACTAGGATCCAAGCTCTGCTGTGATTTACACTGCCCTGATGGGTAGCATTTGGCTGAGGAAGTGCATTGGGAGAGCAAAGTATAAAATAAATAAAGAGTACATGCATATAGAGAGACGAGGTGGGTGAGGTAATATCTTTTATTGGACCAACTTCTGTTGGCGAGAGAGACAAACTTTTGGGCTTACACAGAGCTCTTCATCAGGTCCTTTGTAAGCTCGAAGTTGGTCCAGTGAAGGATATTACCTCACCCATTTTTTCCTCTCTAATATCCTGGGACCAACATGGCTACAATAACACTTCATGTATGCAGATGGTACATATGACAATTATTCCAAAGGTATTGAATGCAGTTATTGATTCCTAATTCTGCAACCCTTATTCAAGTTGAGTGGTATTCTACTCCATGAGTAGTACCATTGAGATTGTATTTACATCTGTCATTCAAGCCAGTGTCTTATAGGACAGGTTTGTATATTTATATAGATCAGTCACAAATCCTGGAGGCAAAAAAAGGAAAACAAATTGCAAATGTATAGTTAATGGCTACAGTGGGGCTACTTGTGGAGTAGGATACACCTCAGTGTAAAAATGGCAGAATCTGGTCGTTTATTTTGCAGTGAACAATTTCACTCTATTGATCAAAACAGTATATGTATATAATGGATTTGGAGTACATCATCTCTTAGAAAAAAGGTTCCTTTCACTTTTGATGATGCTCTCCTGTGCTACCATAGATCTGTTTTCAATTGGAAACCATCGAATCGTCAGTGTTACCAGCAGCAGTTTTGAAGTATCTTGGAGTGTAAATTCTACTCTGAACCACACATTCCAAGTACAAGTGTACAAGGGCAAAGAGTTGCTCACAAGTATGGAGACTATAGAAATGAAAATGGATGTGTCCGGGCTGGAAGCAGGTATAAAGTACACAGTGAAGATCAGCTATGAAGCTTGTGGAAAGAACATTATCTCCTATCAAAATGTCAAAACCGGTAAATATCACCTTAGAAATGTTGCATTTCTCACCACATCTCTATCCTGTGATGATTTCCCAGCATGCCTTCAAGACTCCACCCTCCACTTTCTTCCACTCACACATGCTCTCTTCCCCTCACCCCAATGCTAGCGTAATTCAGATAACCAGCCAGCAGGGGTTGTGCGGAGCTATTGGCTCTTTTGTTACGCAGCTGGTAAAGGGAAGCACTTGCTTCCTGACTCAGTCAATTAGAGACATAAATCTAATCTAGAATGTGGTGTTGCCGGTGCAGTCAGCTGCCATTGCTGCACTACCCCTTTTTTCCCAGTCAAGATAAATTGCGGGGGAGGTCCTGCTTTTGTCTGATGTAGAGCTGAGTTGAGAGAGGAGCAAGGAAGTGAAGTGATTTACGTAGGTATAAATCAGAGGCTTCTCTGAGAATATTATAACTGACACACCTGCTTGAGTGAAGGCCAGATTTTGGTGAGCTAGAGGGCAACAGATCAGGATTGAAGTACATTGGCAAGACCTGTATAAAAAAGCTTGCGGAGGCTCTGCTATATTACCGCTAGTTCCATCCACTCAACCAATGCTGCTACCCCCTTGCTTTCACCTGCACCAAACGCCCTCCTAAATTTTAACAAGATACAATTTCTTTGTTTGAATGAGGTCAGTATTTACAGTTATATGAGTTAATGAGCCTCACAATCCAAGGCATAAGCTGATCTCTAGCTGGGGTGCAGGAGAAATTTCCCCCATGGTTGAGCACTTCATAATTAACTGCATCACCTGGCTCTGAAGTATCCAACGTTGGCCAATGTTTTACACAGGATATTAGGTGGACTATGGGTCTACTGAAGTTTTGCTGTTCCTTTGGTCTAAAATTATGTCCTGAGATCCCACATGGCCTCTTAAATCCGTCAGTAAAAATCAGAGATGGCCAGAGGTCAACAATTCTGTTTCATGAGGACTTCCAAAGTTTCAGAATTTGTTTTCGTTTCATATTGGAATGAGGACAAAACCTTTGGAATGTTTTCACAAAGTGGAAGTGTGTTGAAAAGGTCAGGTTTTTGATTCTTCTCATTCTGGTTATAAGTGATCAGAGAGCCCTGGATCTCAGAAACCTTCCCAGAAAAAAGCTTCGTCAAACATCGCTAAAAAACATTTGGGTTTCAACAAAAGAGAACATTTAATCAGAAATGTTCCAACCTGTTCTAAGTAAAATATTTAGTTACAGACATTGTAAGGATGTTGCTAGTCACTTTTTTGTAGGATTCTTCCCTTTAATCAGCTAAGGAATGACAATGGTTTGACTCTGTAAGGAGCTATTTTGGAGGAGAAAATAGAGGTTATAGTGACTGAGGAAATAAAGGTACATCAGTCAGATATGAAGGTAAAGCCACCAAAAAAAGAAAAAGGTCTTAGCTGGAGACTGAAAGTATCTATCTTATCTGTGTTACAGGGTAAAGCAGTTGCTACAGGCTCTCAAGCTGCTGATTTCAGATAATACGCTGTACACGAAAGCCATTATTGTTTGTTAGGCAGTGGAAACTATATGTACTTTGTTTTATCTTCATTTTAGGAATGCTGTTAATACCATGCAGCATAATTTCCAATGACAAGTTGTGATGACCTGATAGGAACCCAGACCTGGATTTAAAAACATATTGGAGAATTTCTAAGTGCTTGTCTCAATCTTTAGAAGATCAGCAACAGAAAACTAGCTCTAGTTTCTTGGTTTAGCATTAACACCTAAGAAATATAGTGGGTCATTTACTTCATACTAGTACTAGGTTATTGGACAGAGAATCTCACCTTCAGCACTAAGTATTTCTCCAGTTATATTTTCTTTTCTAACACCCCCATGCCCATACCATGTAATTACTTTCTACACAGATTTTCACTAATTTTGGGGATAGATAGGTCTAAAACAAATACTTGGATACAAATTCTAGATCAAACTTCGTATATAATGGGTGATTACAAAACAGATCTGAAAACTCCTAAATATTAGGGGTTAAAATCTATTTTAATGTTGTGTCTTATAGATGCCCAGATATTTGGTGTTACAATAAAGATCCTAAACTATAGCTTCACTGAACATTTCCAGAACTCTAGTAGCTCGGAATATCAAGAGTTTTCAAGACTGTTGCTCAGAGAGGTAACACTAAAATATATGTGTGTAATTGTTTTTAACTTGGGATTTACTTAATGTCTCAGAGAAGCTTGTACACATTTGCAAAGTCTGGTAAAAATCCTCAGGCCATTTATTTGGACCTTCACTTACAATTTAAAGAAAAGCTGTTGGCAAAATAAAAAAGCAAATCAGGGCCCTGACCTGGTTACCATTGAAGTCAATGGCAGTTTTGCCTTACAGAGAAGTGAAGGAAAAACAGTGATGCAGAAGGGTCTTCTCTACTTCCGATTTTTATATTGATAAGGAATTTGCTGCAAGTTGATCTGAGGATTTTTAATGGATCTTTGAAAAGCTCGTGTGGCATGGGTTTCTTTGTGTTATGTTTTCAGTAATTTTTCACCTATTCTCAGAGCTCTTTCTCCTTCAAGCAAAGGTGGTTGGGTCAGGATTGCTTCTAATACCTCATTAGATATTCATATACTGCATGCCATGAATCTAAGGTGTTGTCAATTCATCAGTCATAAACTATGAAATAAATAGGCCTGAGTTTGGTTCCAGATATGAACTTCCACAGTGTGGGGAGTTTCAGATAGAGTATTCTGTTGTAGTTCCGTCTTATAGAGATGGGACCTCATTGTGAAGTTCAGATCTAAGTCCAAGCCCAGAATTTCCCAAAACTAAAGGGGACTTGGGCCCATTTGTACATATAAAGTTCAAAAAAGACTGACAACGAAAAGATTGGACATACAGGACCACATTTTCAAAAGAAGACCCAATAGGTACATTTGCTTACCTAAATGGACATTTGCTCATGCAAAATGGGTAATTGCTTGCATAAGTGCAAGATGTAGGTTTCTGCAGCCATGAATATTCCACCCTTGAGGTAGAGGGGCATTTTTGTGGATCTGTCTATCTGACTCAAACGGCAAAATATTTTCAACACCATCCCAAGCCACTGGAAAATCAGAACTCAGACCAGTCAAATAGTTTGCTCAGATTCGTGAACAGTTTGAGCGAACCTTACCTACTTTATGCTTTCTTCTACAGTCATAGAGTTTAAGGCTAGAAGAGACCACCAGGTCATCTAGTCCAGTGTTTCTCAACAACTGGTCCATGGACTGGCACTGGTCTCTGAGATCTCCCTGGCCTCCCTCCCAGCACCTGCACACTAACCTCACATTGTAAACTCAAAGCAAAAATGTTCAGGACCATGCAGAAATCAAAGGCTGACACCTGGAAAAAATTCTGCTCAAGCACCTGCAAGGCAAAACTGCAAAGTTTAGCACACTCTAACACTGACAGTGCACTAGATTCATCCCTTGGGTAACTCCATTGGCTCAGGAGATGCATCTACTTAGCTCATTGCTGGGAAAGCATAATATATTTGTTGTGTTGGCTTTCAGTCAATTCATCCAAATAAAACTGATTTATATAAACTATCCATTTTTAAAAAACTCAATTTTGTCTTGTCCTAGTCTCAGATTTCTTTGTAATTGGATTCCACTGCAATTGGGTTGGGATTGTGTGTTTCAGATAAACTGCAGCCTGTGAGGGTTTCAGTCAGGTCACATGGAATTGAACAGGTGAATTAGGGACAACCCAGCAGTCGAGAGCTCTAGAATTGTACCATATTGGCATCAAAAGTTTAGGACATGAAGTCACTGGGACACATTCAGGCCTCGTGCAAGTGAGTTCAAGGCTAATGAAGGCAGTGGAATTCTTCGCATTAGAGCCAGGGCTCAGTTTGATCTGTAGCATCATTGTTCATTAGACAAGACATTTTTCGGAAGTGCCCAAGTCCTATTTTCAAAAGTCACTTAGGTGCCTTAATCTCACTGAAAGTCAATGAATCAATGAGACTTAGGCTCCTAAGCACCTGACTGATTTCTGGAAATGAGACTTAGGCTTCTAAATCACTTAGGAGCTTTACATTTTTTTTACTCTAGTTCAGTTTCATAGCAGAGAACAGCTCCTATCCTTGGGTCCAGGGGACTCAGCACAGAACTCAGGGAAAGGATAGGAAGATGGATTTATGCCACCTCTGCACTCCCTGATCCCAGCACCTGCTGGGGGCTGATTTGACCTCAGATGTATATTAGACCATCTCAGAGCTGCTGCTCTAACTGGAATCAGTCCCGTAGTTTATCACAGAATGCTCCAACCTCTCCTTCTCCCCAGCATGCCCGTGACCTGGTCCTTACTCTTGGGCGAACAAAGGAGTTGGTTATGGATTCTGGCTATGCTGGCCCAAAGGCACCCTGGCATTCCCCTATGCCAGGGGAATCCCTAGCTGGCCACCTAGGCCAGGACTGAAGCTATTTTCTACCTCACTGGGGCTGAGGAGTTGGCCCAGAATCTGAAATGCTAATTGATCCATCTCCACTCTTATCACCGCATATCAAATCTTTTAGGGCATTGTTCTCATTTACACTGTGGCCCTTTGCACTGCTCTGGCAGAGCAAATAGGCCTTAATGTGGGTATAAATTACACTCACTCCCAAATTAAAACTCCTTTATGGTGTCAGAGTGGTGCAAAAAGGGGCCCTAAAGTAAATGATAATTAGTCTTCAGAAACCCATTAGTGCTTGACAGCAAGGGCACTTACACAGAGAGAGGTAGATATCATAGCTTTGAAATCTCTTCTTGGACACCACAGACACTCAAAATGTATTGATCCTCTGTTCTTAATTCATGTTATGGCCTTCCACTGTGTTGTGAGTGTATTAGACTCTGCTGAATTGCTCATTTTTTGCTGATTTATATCACAGACTAGATGATGTTTTTCTATAAGTGGTATATATAGAATATTAAGATAGAGACCGCATAAATGTCAAAAATTTGTGATGTGCTGCTTCAAGTGTGTTCTTATTGTATTATCAACATTTCTCTCACTTTTTTTCAGATTGAAAACTCATTTCCACCAAATATTTCTATGTTATACAAAACTGGGAAGCTGAAGGTGCAAATTGAGTCCCTGGAAGCTGGAAGTATCATTGTGAGGCTTAGAATCATCGTACAGGATCCTGAGTTTCCAATAGATGTGTCCACATTTGCTCCTATGCTTTCTTCTCTGTATAGAAGCTCAGTGTTTTTGGTTGATCAGCAGACCGCCTCAGTAGAAGGTAGATCTTCTTTAAAAAAGTAGTATTTTCATAATCTGCAATAGCATTGACATTCTTTGTCAAAAATATTTTACAGAAATAAGGTACAGTGTTAAGCTGACAGCAATAGTATTGTAACGGAAATAGTGAAATCAGACCTCCCTACACAGGCTTAGAACTAGAATGGGCCTCTTTCAACTCTTTGCCCCTCGGCCCAAGTGGCTAGGGGAGAAGGGATGGTGGGTATCTTATGCCTCTATGGGCATCTTTCCCTCTGTTTATGGTGTCTGGGTCCTGATGTGGGAATGAATGGAGCCTGGATTAGCCAGTCTCCCCCCTCCCTCTCTCCCTTCCTCCTCTGCTTTGTGGGATGCTAGGAGGTCTTCATCTAGTGGGTAGCCGAGGATAGTGTATGGATTACTCTGGGTATGTGAAAGACACATCCCCTCTGGAATACTGTATATTCAAGGCTGCTGCTGTTGTGTTTGGTTCAGATTTAAAAAAATGTAATCCAACATTTCTGTGATAAAAGTCCAGCCAGAGAAATTACCTGATGTCATCCCAGTCAAATGAGCTAAGGAACTGTGCATGAAATGTATGTTTCAGTAGTCCTCTTTAGATCTACAGTACCCACTATTTTTTCTAATCAGATGGTTCTGGCATCAGGTTTCAAAATGAACGGAGCCAACCACAGTTCAGACAGCTGCCAAAGGCAGCAAAATCGGTGGTTGGCTCTCTGAATAATGTGTCCTATGAAAGCTTATTTAGCATGGTCAAGAAAAACACCCTTCCAACTTGCAGATCTGGCTGGATGAAATTAATGAAGAGACGAACTGTAGCTGAAGCATATATTGATCAAACTTCCATCAGATACAATCTTGCAAAGTGATAATGATATTTGACAAAATACATCATTGGAGTGTTCGCCCCTTGCTGCACATACATTATATGGGATTTTTGAGTGTGAAGGGGTGGGGGAGGGCAAACGTTCTAAAATCTTTTAATAAAAAAATCCAGGAGAGTTCAAGTAACATTCTTACCCTGGAATGGCACAGACAACTACTCCACTCTCCTGTATAGCTAGAAAAAGGCTTATATGTTTTTTAACTCTGGACAAACATTTGTTTATCAATAATTTCTGAAAATGCACAAAATAAAGCTGAAAACACGGGAAAAGATTTGTATATCAGGCTTTCCAGCTGTATCAAAACTGCATCTCATCTCCTAACGATTCCTGAATAGCATGGCCATATCTTCAGCAGGTGTAATCAGTATAGCTCCATTTCTATGAATGAATCTACACTGTTTTACATTAGCTAAAGATAAGGGCTTGATCTGATACAAAGTGAACTTGGCATCCCTAAAACAGCACAGCTGAAAAAATCAGGAGGGCTAATATAGCTGAAAGTACTGGGGCAATAAGCATCTTTCTTTGGGATCATATATTATCATTATCTATTATGTCTACTGTGGTTGTGCCTAATAGACTAACCAAGAATGGGTCCTCATTGTCCTAGGCATTGTACAGTCAGAGTAGTAGACAGGCCCTTCCCCAAAGAGCTGACAATCTAAACAGACAAGATTGATAAAGAATACAATATGTATGTACCTTTACATATGCAAATATAACTTACCAGCAAGTGAACAAAGTGATGGCCTGGAAAGAATTATTTTTACAATTGTTTGAGTGGGATGAGGATTAGCTGGATGAAAAGACTAAGGCCAAGTCTACACTCAAAAATTAAGTCAACCCAGCTACGTCTCTCGGGGTGTTAAAAAATCCAGACCCCTGAACAACATAGTTAAAACTGATCTAACCCCCGGTGTAGACAGCACTAGGTCAGCAGAAGAATTCTTCCATCAACCTATCAATTGCCTCTCAGGGAAGGGGAATAACTGGGCCAATCGGAGAACCCCTCCTGTTGTTGCAGTGAGTGTCTACACTGACTTGCTACAGCAGTGCAGCTGTAGCATTTCAAGTGTAGACAAGCTCTAAGGAAGGGAGAAGGGACACTGAAGTGAGGGGTAATAGCATGGGAGGAAAGGGAGGAGGGAAGGAGAGCAGGTGGAATGATGCTGATCTGAAAAGACTGTGGATGGGGTGGAAGAGGGTTGGCGCAAACAGCCAATCAGCACAGGACAGAGAATTTAGCTGCTGTAACTGTTACCTCATGGAATAAGTCTCTCAGTCTTGAGGTGTAAGGGAACTGGCATACAGAGGACCCACTCAGCAAAATGACAGGAAAACCTCAGTGAAAATCCTCATGAGTAATGGAATGTGTAAATTATTTTATAATTAGAGTGGAAACATCCTTCTAACAGCATAAAACTATCAAAAGTCAAGTGGGCCCATGACTTGGTAAAACATTAGTGAAGTTCTTGCATTCCTCATGGTGTGGTAAATTGTGGTACTTCAGCACCCTATCAGTGGGGCTGGTTTCAACTTAAAAATGGATGTGGACTTTGGATAAATAAAAGATGGCAATTAGCTCATGAGTCTGAAAGAGAGAGCAACAAAATGTCACCTGGGTGGGCAGTACCAAATGAAGCATGTGCTCAGGCACAAAGACAAATGCATGTATGCACACACACTTTCCTCTTCTATTTCTAGAATAGAAGTTTCCTTCATTATAGAAAAATAAATCACAGTAATGAATATCTGTCCATTTACAGAACAGGAGCCTAAGGCTATGTCTACACTACGCAGCTTTTAGTGACAGGGCTGTGTCACTACAGCCATGCCGCTAAAAGGCACGCAGCGTAAGCCGCTGTTTGTCAGCTCTCCTGCCGACAAAAAACTTCCACCCCCAACGAGGGGCGTTAGCGTTGTCGGCAGGAGAGCACTGGTCACACTGGCACCTGTTGTCGGCAAAACTTTTGTCTTTCGGGGTGTGGGGTTTGTGTTTTTTGAACACCTCTGAAGGACAAAAGTTTTGTCGTTCAGTTGCCAGTGTAGACATAGCCTAAGATGTTACGCTGAACAACCCAATTCTCCAGTCCTTTGGTCAGAGTGATTTGTAGCTGGGATTACATTTTTAGCATGGTCTTTTTTTTCAAGTGAACTAGTAGTGCTCTGATCCTGTAAAAATTTAGCCATGAGAGTAACTTTACATGTATGAGTAATCACATTGAACTTAATGGGACTACTTACATATGTAAAGTTAATCACATGTTTACGGGTTTGATGGATTGGGGTCCACGTGTTCATGAAAGATGTCAGAGAGAGCGCCCTGGAGAATTAAGTCTTGTATTTAGCCACATACATAGCACTGGCAGTGGTGGTGGAAGCTTTTTCCACTTTACCATAGCAGGCGCCCTTAAAACATTTTCTTACATACCCAGTCCATGGTCTCTCTCCCGAGACTGCCTAAAAGGATATCAGCTATGACACTAGATTTTATGCTACTGCTTTTACAAAGAACACTTTTTTTAAAGAATGGGAATTTTCACCCTTAGAACTGCCTCCTCCAAAAGCTCAAGAGCGTTCCCTATGGGCATCACTTCTTCCAAATAAGAAAAAATTAGATCCAAATTCTGTTTAAACCTAAGTACATTTCCAGTGGACTTGCTGGTCCAGATGCATCCTTGGGTTGTAACTTCATTGGTACATGAAATCTCATGAGATGTGGTAAACTGAATTCAGTGGAGTGTATGCTCTGGAGCAACTTGTTTCTCTGGTGTAAATACACATTGTATTTTCTAATGCCCAACCAACTTACTCTGGTTCATGATTACAGTATGTCTTATTTGAAATCTATGAAAAAAATCTAAAGTATCCCCTTTACAAAAATCTTTTCCTGGCTAGGACACCCATTTTTCTTTTATTTTGATCTGCAAGGATATCAAGATCAGGCAATGTTCTGAGTCACTCAAAACTTGGATCTCAGATAAACTGAGAGGACTGAGAACTATTTAAATAAGTTCAAGAGTATTTTGTGATTATTTCTAGTTATAACTCAATTCAGCCAAAAAAGAGATTGCTTTACTGACACTTTGGTTTTGGCATTACAGACTGGGATGAATGTGCATCTCGTTCAGAGAATGACTGCTGTATGTATGCAGAGTGTATCAATTTAATGGGCTCATACATGTGCAGATGCAAGACAACCATGGATACCAATCCATCCCGACCTGGAAGAAATTGTGAAGGTGAGCATTTAGTTTCTTTTTTCAGGAAGAGCTGGTACACATCATTTTGCCACCTCCACTTTATTTTTATTGTCATCTATCATTTATATAGTGCAGAATCTGTGCACAGTACTTTACACATGTATATAAGTCAAGGTCCTTGCCCCAGGAGCATACAGTGTACCATCTCCTATGCTCAAGGGCCTGCATTGTGACCACCATCCTTCCAGGAAGGGATAACCGGTTATGTCTCCCTTTGGAACCTCTCAGTATCACTCCTTAATCAGCCAGAAGGGTGGCTTTTGAGTAATGAGTTCCTGTGCATCCCAGGAGCTAAGTGCTCTCCTCACTGGTGATCCATGTCCTACTGACCAGAAGAGAAGGAGAGCAGGAATTGAATCTGCTTCTTTTGTGTAGCGAGGCAGAGCAGTAAACCACACTACCAGACCCTGTGTTGAGTAGCTTATTGGGTAAATGTGTTAACGAAATACACACGTCTTGCTTACATGACACTAAAATGATCTGGTATCAGAGGGGTAACCGTGTTAGTCTGGATCTGTAGAAGCGACAAAGAGTCCTGTGGCATCTTATAGACTAACAGACGTATTGGAGCATAAGCTTTCGTGAGTGAATACCCACTTCGTCAGATGCATTTCCACTGCATGCATCCGACGAAGTGGGTATTCACCCACGAAAGCTTATGCTCCAATACGTCTGTTAGTCTATAAGGTGCCACAGGACTCTTTGTCGCTTCTAAAATGATTTGATAGATTTTAAAATAAAATAGGGAATATTCTAATGTTTTATTCCTTCGGTTTGAACGTCCATTTCAGTGTCATAACCATGTTGTTACAGGTGAAATTGTGAACCCAGTTACTGACATGATGCCCCTATATGAATCAGGTGGGACAGAAATACCACCTGAAACAAGTACTGGACTGCATGCTTCACCAGCAATCAGTGAAATAAGAACAATGACTACTCTCAGCTCCAAGAGGAGTACCACATTAAATATGCCTACTGTGCTGCCATCAAGTGGCATGCAAGCGTCAAGCAGTCATTCTTCCATCAGCAGTCCTCCAGTAACACAGAGACAAGGCATGACATCGTCAATTGGATTTGGAAGAAATAATAGCACAATTGGTATGGAGGGTTCAACAACCATCAAAACACTAGTCGTGGTGACAGAACAATGGAAAGATGTAAGTGCATCACTTGAAAACTCTATGGAAGAGACTTTAACCGATGCACCACAGCAACTGACTACTGTTACCAATGCATCCATGGGTGCAACCACTCAAGAGCAGCACAATTCACCATTTCCCATATTATCTATGGTTTCAAATACAACTTCTGCTGTTGTGAGAAATACAACTATAGGAGAGACCCACATACCTCTCCAGGTTCCTGAAGCAAGTTCTCAAGATGGCTTCAGTACATCCCTGCCTACTACAGAAAACCCTACAATTTATACTCTAAATTCCACCCTTGATGTACATGAAGAGACGGGAAGAGTTAGCAATTCTTGGTCTGAGACATCTCCTAAAGAATCATTCTCAGTGCCACCTGTTTCCCCTGACTTCTCACCACCAGCTTTCAGTGCAACTACTTTCCTGACCACAGATTGTAGTAAGTATGCATCACAGCACTGTCCTGCATGCTTGGTAATTGTTCACAAGAAGAAAGAAGTCAGGGTTCTGAAAAATGCATAGTTGTGTATGTATTGAGGTATGGGATGGGACTGATAAAAATTAAGTTTGTCTTTTTGAAAGATATATTTTCTTGTAGGCTTGGCATTATTCTTAGGTGCATTTTTCTAAATAAGCATATCAGAGCATTGCCAAAATAACTGAACCTTCCAATGTTTTAATAGTAGTTTTGTCGATTTGTAACACTGTCCTCAAAAACAGTGAGGTGACTCATGTAACACCTTAAATGTTGTTCCATTTAACATTATGATAAACCTCTTGGGTTCACAGTGATCTGGGGAGGGATCTTCTCTCTTGCTATGACACTTGTAGGCTGCAGCCTACAAAGACTATTAAAGTCCCTTTGCCAGCTGAGGGAGTGTTTCCCTGGCACAGGAGAATGTAGGATACCCACAGGTTGGGAGGTCTGTATAACTTGGTGTGTGTGTATGGGGAGAGATGGTCTGATCTTGCACTTCCCTAAAAGTTGCCAGTCAGGCCAGGGTCAACCAGACTCCTGAAAACCCCAGCAAAGAGGGGAAGTGTGTGGAGATCTGAGAGCAACTTCGTGAAGACTTCTAATGAGGAGTGATTTAAGGCAATGAGGAGGCATGATCTGTTTGGATCTGGGGAGATGTACTACAATGGTTCTTATGAATTTTCCACCTTTTTGGTTCAGCTCTTGGATCTGAACCAGAGTTGGGGTTTGGATAAAAATTCAGGCCTTAAATTCTAATTTTGGTTGTGTGTGGAGCTGAATTTCACCATCTGCAAGTATTGTATTTATTTACTTAATGTATTATTGAGTTGCTCCTGACCTCATTATCTTTGGTTGGCTCAGCCACTGCTTTCACCAATGTCTCCTGCTTTTAGCTTCTAATGGCCTTTCTGAAAAGGAAATGGAGAGTCAGTGTAGGCTTCTGCTTACTGAAGCCTCTGGAGCCTTAAAGGAAATGCTGCTATGAGTGATAGTGGGGCAGGCAATGAAGACATTGCAAGTGTCAGTCTCTTCATCAGGGGCAAGTCACAGGATTGAGCAATGTCTCCTGTGAGGCCACAGGCTGCTTTTCGCCTTCCCTTTTTAATTAACATAGTAAACTAGGCACATAAAATGCTCACAATTCACCCTTTGGATATAAACAGAGAATAAAAGTGTCTCAACCTCACAGGAGCTAGTGTTTGAAGTAACAGTCGGGAAAGGAGTGCAAAGCATTGGGTTACTTTATAACTAATATAACTAATATAACACTGTACAGGCTTTCAGGACCTTCTAGTAAATAAACAAGATTTTTGCAACTTGGAGGTTCTGTGTTGAGGCCTGCCACTTCTTTCTGGCTCTGCACGGGTCTTAGGGCTGGCTGTGCTCCTCCTCACTGGAGATATTGGGAAACACCTGGCTCCCTATGCTTCTGGGTCCAGGCCAAAAAGCAAACTGATAATAAAAATGCTGTGGTGGCATAAAGGAGCATGTGTGCTGCTTTTACTTTGCTCAGGGAAAATGTTTATATCCAGGGTGACCTGATGTCCCGATTTTATAGGGACAGTCCTGATTTTGGGTCTTTTTCTTATACAGGCTCCTATTACCCCCCACCCCCGTCCCAATTTTTCATATTTGCTGTCTGGTCACCCTATTTATAT
Source organism: Macrochelys suwanniensis (assembly GCA_033296515.1). NCBI lineage: Eukaryota > Metazoa > Chordata > Testudines > Chelydridae > Macrochelys > Macrochelys suwanniensis. Next base: position 154,476,397 of record CM065775.1, on the reverse strand, counting down.
CAGAAAAGAAAGTAGAGCCACCTTTACTAGCCAGTATGGCTGCTGCTTACTTCTGCATTCCACCTACTGTGCTGCTACTTCAGTTTCCCTAGCCTCTCCCCCTCCTCTCTGTCTTAACCACCTCTTACCCATCATCACTCCCTTTCCCCAGCCCTTCCTCTGCTTCTGCACCTCTCCTCATTAGCCACACTCCAGCAATAACCACTCACTCACCCCCTCATTTTTACCATCCATCCTTATCTTCCCCATGGCTCCCCTCCTGCCCACTATCCACCTCTCCCCTTAACTGACTACCTTGGGGTTTGTCCCACACTCTTTCTCAACATTTTTCTTCCCTGTTGATCTCTGCCTCTCTCTTTTTCCTTTTACAGTGTCTGTTTTTCCCCATGTTATCCTTTCTTTTATTCCTTCTAAATCTGCCCCTTCCCTGAGTCCAGCCTTTTCTGCCCCATTCTCTTCCTGACACCTTCCTATCTCCTGTTCCTTTGATCTCCTGCCTTTCCATCCCCTCACTTCTGTTTACTCTATTCAGGCTCCCTACCTCCTTGGGCCTCATTTTATCTCTTGGAAACTCTCTCCCACTGGGGTCCCATCCTCGCCCCCATCTGCTTTGAATCCCCTCACTCCTTCTGCCACTTACCACCACCAGCCTCCTCTCCCAATCCCTTCTAGTGCTTTGTGGAGCTGCGTAGCACAGCACACAGGATGTTGGTTGGATGGCTGCTTCTCCTCTCCTTGCTGCCTCCTGTGAAGATACTTAAAGCTGAGAAAGGGGAAAGCCAAGGGACTGCTGCTAGCTACTGTGACTGAGAAGAGGAAACATCATACCAACATCCCTGGCTCAAGGCAGGAAGTACAGGGTTTTTGAGGAACCCGCCCTCCTGCTCTGTGTGTCAAGGGTCCCATTGCATCTCCCTGGTGCAACATCTCTGCCCTGGAGTTTACCCATCCAAATACTCTCCTTATCTCATCTTGCTTAGCTTGCTGTCGGTACAGGCTTTAGCCAATCTTAGACTTGTTTTATTTGTTAAAATTTACATGCAGATATTTTAATATTGAAAATTATCCAAGTAATGGTCATTCAAGTCAGATACTTGAACATGGCTAGACTTTCTAGAATCCGTTCCAAGGCGGCAAGACAAACTGCAGCAGACACACTGAGTAAAAATGCTTAAATTCCTATAATCTATCATTTAATTTTAAAGGCATTCCTTCTGCATCAGAATCATTGTAGGGTAGAGAGCGCCTGCTTCAATAGTTAGTTCTAAGAGAGATGTGGTATTTCCCCCCTTTACCCCAGAGGTTTGATTGATGATAATTTCTTTTCTTCCTAGTACCTGTCCCAGCTCAAAGGATTATTTTCTCCAATGTGACTAGCATCAGCTTTCATGTAACCTGGTCCACAGATTCTACACTGAATCCTGCTTTCCGATTTCTACTGCTTCAGGAAAACCAGCTCATATCAGAGGCTAAAATCCAGAGCACAAGTCTGACAGTGCCAGGGCTAGAACCTGGGATCTTGTACACCGTTGAAATCACGACAGAAGTTTGTGGGAAGGAAAGTAAACCAGCGCGCCAGAAAGTAAAGACTGGTAATTGCATTTAGAAACAACTCTTATGATTGCTTCTTAAAGGGTCAGCTCTTAATGCCACTGAAGTCAATGGGGGGAAATGGACTTCTATTTATAAGAGAGCACATGGCCAGGACAGGGTTTGGTAGACATACTAAGGATGATTTAGTGGCAGCTGTTGGATGTGTGGACAGGTGGAAAACAATGGGCTGACAATGACTGCAAATTTAACAGTGGTATAAAGTCAGCACTTGAGGCTGGCACTGGAATGGTACCATTGAGACAAATCATGTCTTGTGCATCTCCTCTCTTGCAATTCATAGGCATGTAACATCTCTGTAGCAATTACAGCAGTTGCTTCTGTGGGAAAGTAATACTGGGAAATTATTTACGTTAGTTTGACCCAATTCAGTAGGTAGAAACTAGGAGGGGGTACCTACACCATGTGCCAGACAGCTTTCTGCAGCACACCAATGGTCTGTGGATCACATTCATCTAAATAACTGTTTTCTGATTTTTCAGCTGTTCAAAAACTGAATGGATCAGTAAGAATAACAAATGTGAAATACACTGCAGGCTTGAGCAATGCAAGTAGTGAAGAGTATCATAAATTTACACAACTGTTTTTTGGTGAAGTAAGTTGATTAAAAATGGTCATTATTTGTAAATGGGCTTCATAAAATGAGGAATATGATTGGCCAATATATGTGCCACACATGTATCTCCATATACCAAAAGGAATTGAGACCCATTGATTACATTAGAAAAAAGAGGAAGCATGGTGCAGTGGTTAGAGCATGAGCCCAGGAATCAGAAGTTTGGGAGTTTATTCCTGGCTCTCTGTGCCTCAATTTCCCCATCAGTAACATGGGGATAATCAAGCAGACTTAACTCATAGGCGTGTTTTGAGGGGCTAATGAATGTTTGTGAAGCACTTAGAGATCTTTGGACTGCAAGGCACTATATCAATGCAAATTAAAACTATTGTTGTCCTTTCTCAGATCCATTCATGTCTGATACAGATATGAATGGATCTGAGAAAGGACAACAACTTTGAGTTTATCTCCCTCCTCGTTTTCTTGCTTTACCAAAGGGGGTTCCCATCTCATGTTGTAGCTGTTAGTTTGCCAGTGTTTTCCTCCTCTCCTGTAACTCTCCTTTTGGCACTAATGTTCCTTTTGCTTTTTACCTTTCAATGTACTATACTGCAAGTGAAGGTGTAATTGTAGCACAGCTGTGCTAGCTTTCATCTAGCTAGCACAGGTAACAATAGTAGTGAAAACACAGTGGCATGGACTTCAGGGTGGGCTAGCCAACCCAGTACATACCCAGGGTCCCCAGAGGGCTATTACTTGGATAGCTAGCCTGTGCTGAATCCTATGTCGCCACCTCTACTCTACTGTTGTTACCTGTGGTAGCTAGATTAAAGCTGTCCTGGATATGCCTACCCATGCTAAAAAGACACCTTCACTTGCAGTGTAGGCATATCCTTTACCTGTTCTATTTAGGAGTTTCCTTTGTACCCTGATCTAACCAGCAGACCAAATTCAGTGATGAATCTGTTCACATGCCACCTGAGGCATGTTGCAGATATGCTAAGAAGACTGAAGGTGGTATAGCTAGATTTATTTCCTGGTAGTAAAACCTCAAAGTAGAGGGATGGATTTTCCTTTTTAATATAATTATTTACTTTAAAAAGTCAGAGAAAGAAATTTCCTTTCATTTCATATACCACAGAGCTCCCTCCGCCTCCTGTTTTTATCACACATTATTTTAATGGTAGCGCATTGTTAAGTCATGCAGTAATCTGAAGAGAGAGGCTAGTAGTGTCACCTAGTGGCGAACTATGAGGCGAACATAACCATGATGTTTTCCAGGTGCTTAGCTCTGAATAAAATAACATAAAATAAACTCTCAGTTAAAATGGAGTCCACAAAAAAAGCTTATTGTGAGAAGGGAATATTGGTGAATGCTGAGGAAAGTCCAAGGGAAGATTGCAGATATACTTAATGGCTGTAATTCAGATAACAATTATGAAAGATGAAAACTTAAGGCCAAAATCTAGCCTTATATTTCATGTTTCAAAGTAAAGGGGAGAAAGGCCCCCCTCCCACTGTTTGGCCAAGTAAGACTTTCTTGGATTTTGGGGTCTGGTGTGGCACCCTGGATATTCCTTCCAAGAGCAAGTAGGTGGGGAATGGGTAAAGCCTGTCTCTACCCCTAATGCATTGGAGAGCAGAGCTGGACTAATGGGAGGGGAGAAGCTGCACCCTGTAAAATATGTCAGTTTACTCCCCTGGCCCAGGAGCAAGAGGGGAGTGGGGAAGGAATTGTGGCTGTCCTGGATCCTTTCCCAGTCTAGCCCTTAATGGAGAAATAGCCTGAACATAGCAAAGCTGTTCTTTATCTACCTTGTAAACACTGATCTATGAAATGCTGCTCACTTGAGAGCTTGATGGTTTGACACGATTTGAGAACAAATTGTGTCAAACCAACCTGATAACTTTCTTTGACAGGGTAACAAGTCTTGTGGATAGCAGGGAAGTGGTAGATGTGGTATATCTTGACTTTAGTATGGCTTTTGATACTGTCTCGCATGACCTCTCATGAACAAACTAGGGAAATACAACCTAGATGGAGCTACTCTAAGGTGGGTGCAAAAGTGGTTGGAAACTACTCTCTGGGAATGGTTTATCAGTGGTTCATAGTCATGCTTGAAGGACACAACAAGTGGGGTCCCGCAGGGATCAGTTCTGAGTCCGATTCTGTTCAATATCTTCGTCAATAATAGTAATAATAATTTAATAATAATAGATAATGGCTGTCCTGGATATGCTTTATAAGCGAGTACACTTATAAAGTTTGCGGACAATACCAAGCTGGGAGGGGTTGCAAGTGCTTTGGAAGATAGGATTAAAATTAAAAATGATCTGGACAAACTGGAGAAATGATCTGAAGTAAATAGGATGAAATTCAATAAGGACAAATGCAAAATACTCCACTTAGGAAGGAGCAATCAGTTGCACACATACAAAATGGGAAATGACTGCCTACAAAGGAGTACTGCGGAACGGGATCTGTGGGTCATAGTGGACCACAAGTTAAATATGAGTCTACAGTGTAACACTGTTGCAAAAAAAGTGAACATCATTCTGGGATGTATTAGCAGGAGTGTTATAACCAAGGGTACGTCTATACTACCCGCCTGATTCGGCGGGTAGCAATCGATCTTCTGGGATCGATTTATCGCGTCTCGTCTAGATGTGATAAATCGATCCCGGAAGTGCTCGCCATCGACACCGGTACTCCTGCTCCGCGCGAGGAGTAAGCGGAGTCGACGGGGGAGCCTGCCTGCCGCGTCTGGACCCGCGGTAAGTGCTGTTTAGTTCGAACTAAGATACTTCGACTTCAGCTACGTTATTCACGTAGCTGAAGTTGCGTATCTTAGTTCGACCCGGAGGGTTAGTGTGGACCAGCCCCAAGACACGAGAAGTTATTCTTCTACTCTACTCCACGCTGATTAGGCCTCAACTGGAGTATTGTGTCCAGTTCTGGGTGCCACATTTCAGGAAGGATGTGGACAAATTGATTAAAGGTGTAGAAAACATTACCTATGAGGAAAGATTGAAAACATTGGGTTTGTTTAGTCTGGAAAAGAGAAGCCGAGAGGGGACATGATAACAGTTTTCAAGTACATAAAAGGTTGTTACAAGGAGGAGGGAGAAAAATTGTTCTCCTTAACCTCTGAGGATAGGACAGGAAGCAATGGGCTTAAATTGCAGCAAGGGAGGTTTAGGTTGAACATTAGGAAAAACTTCCTAGCTGTCAGGGTGGTTAAGCACTGGAATAAATTGCCTGGGGAGGTTGTGGAATCTTCATCATTGGGGGTGGGTGGGGGGGCGTTTAAGAGCAGGTTAGATAAACACCTGTCAGGGATGGTCTAGATAATACTTAGTCCTGCCATGAGTGCAGGGGACAGGACTAGATGACCTCTAGAGGGCCCTTCCAGTCCTATGATTCTATGATATAGGAATGAGGGAATTTAAATAGAGGATCTTGCAAGCAAAGGGCAAGAATTATTATACTGAGACTGTCTATGCTATGAGTTAGAGGGGTGATTTCTTGCTCACATACACATACTCGAGTTAATGTGATTATAAATAGCAGTGCAGCCATGGTTGCATGGACAGTAGCAGCAGAGGCATGGCTTAACCATGCCAAGTACAATCCCACCTGAAATTGGTAGTTCAGTAGTCAGCCCAACTCAACCATGCCTCCGCTGCCACTACCTGTGCTACCGCAGCTACATTGCTAGTCATACTCGTGCTAGCTTGAGGAGAGCTAGCAGGAGTAGATGTGCACAAGCAGGGTAATCACCCCTCTGAAGCAAAGAAACCTCAAGTTCTAAAACTTTGGATATTTCCTCCTCTTGGCGTTCTCATGTGACGCTAATGGGAGTGATGTACGTGCATGAGGAGGACAGCGCATGTCTTAGGTTTGTCCCAGCGTTTGTCTGTCTTGTTGTCTTAGAGTGTAACTCATTGAAGTAGGGACTGTGTCTCGCTCTGTTTGCACAGCACCTAGCACAGTGAGGCTGTGAGCTTCTTTCCACACTTGCTACTGTGAAATAAATAACAACAATAGAGAACAGGTACCGCACTGTGGAATGCAAAGCCTAATTTTAGGTATTCAGGTTTGAAAATTGTGGTGTAAGTTGTTTATTTCCAACTGTGAAAAATAGCCTAGGATTCACGGACACAAATAAGGGCCTCTGAGAGCTCACAGTCTGAATTCAGACATGACAAAGCAAGTGATGGTCAAAACCAGAAAAGAATACAGGAGGGGGAAAGAAACACCAGGGATACTATTAGCAGCTTCTGAAGCAAGGACGAGAGGAGAATAGGGTCCTTTATGGACAAATTCATTGCAAATGACAAATGGTGGCATATTAGAAGTGTCCGACAGGCAGATAGAAACAGCAATTTACTCAGCAGTCTTTAAAGAGACAAAGCTATGTCAACAGTGTACAGTATTTCTCTCCTGTATTTGTTCTGCACACCCTTTGCACATATATTGTGAAAGGTTTTTAATCTATGATAGATATATAAAATATTATCAAACTAGCTGACTTTCATATCGTTGTATTTAAAGTTATGTGATGGATAGTCGTTTTAACAGTTTTCCTCAGCACAAAACTTACAGCCTCTCTCAGAAACTCTGTATTATTGTTATAAGCTCCTCCTCTGGAGCTCAGTGTGATTGGGATGGGTCATCTCAATTTGCATCTAAATTAATAGAAGAAATAAATTGGATGTATTGTCTGCTCTCTCTTGTTACTGGTGTTTAAACTCTTTAACCAAGTAGTAGTATAGTAGTAATGCATTGCATTTACATAGTGCTTTCCATCCAGTGATCTCAACATGCTATTCAAAGTTAATTAATTTTCAGCCTCATAGCCTTACATGGTATATGTAGAGAAGCTAAGGCACAGAAGGGTGGAATAGCTTGTCCAAACACATGCAGCAAATCAGTGGCACAGCCAGAAGTAGAACTATTAATTCCAGTCCCGTGGACATGAGACCATCCTTCGATCCAAAGTAGTACAAAAAGTTGTCGCTATTGCCTAGTGATTGTGGAGGTTCAATAGTCATTGGGAAAGGCTGTATTTTCTCTTTTCAGCCTAATATAAATTCCAGAACATCTGTATATCGATTAAGTGTTATACTGCGTCATGATCAACTGCCCTAATTGTAGTGCTTTCAGGCTAAATATTCACATTCAGATTATTTTAGAGTTATTTTCTGGCCTGGCCACGAGGCTGTCAGGGAAATGTTGGAGCCTGGGATGTGTGTCCAGCTGGCAGTTAGGATCTGCAGCGATAGTGCAAGACTCCCCATGAAAGACTCCTATGAAACATTTTTGAGTTCATAGAATCATAGAATATCAGGGTTGGAAGGGACCTTAGGAGGTCATCTAGTCCAACCCCCTGCTCAAAGCAGGACCAATCCCCAATTTTTGCCCCAGATTCCTAAATGGCCCCCTCAAGGATTGAACTCACAACCCTGGGTTTAGCAGGCCAATGCTCAAACCACTGAGCTATCCCTCCCCCCCGAGTTAGTCTGGGCTGAGGCTGTGTGGAGATACTGAAAGCACGAGAACTTGTTTTTCTATTTCCCCTTTGATTTGATCATTTTGGTACAGATGGAGGCCAGATTTACTCTTAATAATATGTAGAGGAACTTTCTGTACCAGGCTTGCCCTCTGTGGAGATCCACCCTGAGGGAGGGCAGGGGGCAGCATGGCTGCTACATTCACTTAGGGTTTGTGCTGCGGGAGCAGCTATAAGATAGGGTTGAGGTTCCATGGAAGATTGTTGGCAGATACTGCTGCAGAGATGCCCAGAATCTGGGCATCCCAAGTCCACTCTGCCCATGCCATCTCCATAGCCAAAGCCTCTTAGTATTGGGTTGCACTATCTCCTTAAAGGCCCCTTGATGGAGGGAGCATTGAGGCTGAACTGCACCAATGGAATCTCTCTCCTTGGCAGGCTAAGTGTTACCAGGGACCCCTGCCAATATCTATGCCTACCTCCTCCCGTGTATGCCCTGAGCCGAATCATTCCTTTATTTTATATTCACAGTTAAATACATATTTGAGCCAAACAGAGGTATTCAGAAAATTCAGTAGTTAAATAAAAGCCCATTTTCTGCTGTCTCTGTCCTGAACATGAAGCACGGTAGTTATGCATAATGTTTGGGATTCAGAGTCATCTTCACCGCATATAATTTAATTCATACTGTCTGCCCATATTCACATGCATTATATTTTGATCACAGGTACGAAAATCTCTGCCTCTTAACCGTCTTCAGGAAATGGATCTTGGTTTGATAAAAATGCTGATAACCAGTATTACTAATGGAAGCATAGTGGTAGATTTCGATTTACTGACTGCAAAAGACTTGGCTATCCACAGCCTTTCCACAGCTTTTCAGGATGTCTTTAAAAATAGTTCCTATTTTACAGTTGACAACAACGGCTTCTCCATACGTGGTAAGGTGCAGTTTTATATCTCTGTAATATTTCAAAACTAGCAAGGATAAAATCTGTCTTTTTGGTTGTGATTTTGAGAGTACAGCATCTGTGAAAATGCTGAATGAAAACCCATTATCTTTTCCTTAGAACTTCTGCCAGTTCATCCCATGAGCTCTTTCAGAGAACTTCAAAAGATACAGTGAGATCTGTGGTGTAGCAGGGCTCAGATGAAGACCCTCAGTTTGGTTTAACAAGGGCCACTAGTTATTGTACAGTTTCCTTCTTCTGACAGATCATTGATAAAGAAGATAAAGAAGACTGGTCCATTGATTGACTGCAGTAGAATCCTTTTTTATACAGCTCCGCAAATTGGTGTGTCTGTATAAAATCATTTCTAATCCTTCTGTTGATGACACATCAGCAAGTTTAGTATCTACACCACACCATGCTTATCCAAATAATATTGTTCTAACCTCTCAATTAGAATTGCAGGCAGGACAGTATGGAAAACTTTACTAAAATAGATTTATTCCGTCTGGTGCATTCTCCTTGCCTGCTACGCTTACAATTGTTTATCAAAGAAGGCTGTCGGTTTTGTCAGACATTCTGTGTCCTTTATAAAGCCATGCTGCATAGTGTTCATCAAGTTATTGTTTTCTAAGGGCCAGATTCTACCAGCCGTACTCACATTTCAGTGGGACTACTTGAGGAGTAAAGTGCTACTCATGTGAGTAGATGTGGCAAAATCTGCCCCAAAGTAATTAGAAAAGATCAATCTGTTATTATTTGCCCCCATCTTTCATTTGGTTAGAATAAATGAACCACAGTCTCCTGTAACTTTCTTTGCTCCTTCCTAAAGACATCCTTCTCCAACTCTGGTTCTTACTGAGGGCAGGTCTTCACTACCCGCCAGATCGGCGGGTAGCAATCGATCTATCGGGGATCGATTTTTCGCGTCTCGTTAAGATGCGATTAATCGATCCCCGATCGCGCTCCCCGTCGGCGCCGGCAATCCACCTCATCGAAAGGCGGAAGCGGAGTCGACGGGGGAGCGGCAGCGATCGACTCGCCGCCGTCCTCATGGCCAGGTAAGTCGATTACGATACGCCGACTTCAGCTACGCTATTCCCGTAGCTGAAGTTGCGTATCGTAGATCGACCCCCTCCCCTAGTGTAGCCCTGGGCTGAGATATGTTCTGCCTAAACACTCTCAGCCCAGGGCTACACTAGGGGAGGGGGTCGATCTACGATACGCAACTTCAGCTACGGGAATAGCGTAGCTGAAGTCGGCGTATCGTAATCGACTTACCTGGCCATGAGGACGGCGGCGAGTCGATCGCTGCCGCTCCCCCGTCGACTCCGCTTCCGCCTTTCGATGAGGTGGATTGCCGGCGCCGACGGGGAGCGCGATCGGGGATCGATTAATCGCATCTTAACGAGACGCGAAAAATCGATCCCCGATAGATCGATTGCTACCCGCCGATCCGGCGGGTAGTGAAGACCTGCCCTTATTGTGTTGTTAATGATGGTCCTCAGCAATTCCACACTTCTGATGCTCTCAGCTACATTTCAATCTGCACACTGTGGTAGATGGCCCCATCTAGTGTTTCTTCTCTGAAAGTAGTACACCGCCAGTCTACAAAAGCTGAGTGTAGGTTGCATATTTCTATACCTCTTCGGATTTTTAGTGCCCATTTTTGGCTGTGAACACTCATTTTGAATCTCCTGCATGTAAAAACAAAATACATGTTCTCCTATGGCACAGAGTCTGATTTACACAAGGCACAGAAATCCATCCTGTTGACCACATGGTGGTGCTTTTTCTCCACCTTCACCACAATCAGCAACACGTGTCTCATTAATAATAAAAGAATGTCCATATCATGGCAGCACCTCAGTGAGAACAGGGTTATATATGCCCCCTGAAACTGGCATTGGTCTGAGGGGTTTCAGGGACAGAGTTAACACAAGCCACCTATAGTGGTGTGGTTAGTATGCACATTAGTGAGAGTAACAAGTGGGAAATTTGAAACCCACCTGTGGCTGTGTTTCCATTTATTCACAATCCTGAGTAGAACCTGTATAAAAATTGAAATTTGTAACAAATATTTGTCCTTGAAATTCTAAATTTTGGCCAAAGAATGGGAAAACAAATTTGATGAAACTTCCCCAAACTTTCCGGCATGTTTTTCAACCAGCTCCAAATATTCTTTAAATTACCAGCCACCCTCTTCCCTCTTAAGAGTGTTAAGGTTGTAGGATGGAAGAGTCTGTTTGGGAGTAGTCCCTTGTGACAGCGATCAGTTTTGGGAGATTGGAGAATTAATTGGGTGTGCCGAGGGGAAGGAGTCAGGGGGATATCTGCCCTCCCATTATCAGCTGCCAGCAGTGCCACTGAAAGCTCTTGCTAACTCCGACCTTCCAGGCACTGAGTATTCTTGCTCTGCTAGCATCAGCAGCTTCCGGACTGTGTGTGTTACTATCTCCCAGATAAACAACATGCATGCTGGCACCATGATGCTGGCAATGAGAACTAGTATCCAGGGTACCATGATGGTAGTTCCAGTTAAGGAATAATCACAGTGCCAGTAATGCTCTCTCTCTTTTTATTTAATAAAAAAAACCACCTCTAAACCCCAACAGATTATGATGAGTGCGAAAGAAAAGAAGATGACTGTTCCCCGGATGCATCATGCCACAACACATATGGGAGCTATCGATGCAGCTGTAATGAAGGATTTGCTGATCTCGATTCAGAGAGGCCTGGGAGAAACTGTGAAGGCAATATTGTTTTTCATTACCTAGTGATTTATTTGAAATTATAATGATGGAGTCTTCATAAAATAATTTGGTTACATCCACTTCTGGTATACTAGGGATGACTTTGGCTCAATGTGTTCAACCACATGCTACTGAAAAATATGTATATTTTAGTGTATTTTGCATATTTCTGTTATATTTAATTGCATTTATTATATTTTTGCTTTATCATAAAAGTTTACTGTTTGAACATTTAATGGACCCAGTTCATTCTTTTATTTTTTTCTTTTAACAATGATTTCTCTTTTCTCATTTCCCCCCTTAAAGGTAAACAAAATTGTTGAGAGTACCAGTTATTTTCTTTCATGAGCAGTAATAGATGGGACATCAGCGATACAAGATAAGAGACTAAATCAGAGTGGAAGCAGTTTATGTTATGGGTTATAGTATGGATAAATACTGATGTTATAACTCATTGATTTGTCTTTAGTTAATGCATCCGACTCACGCCACCTTTCCTCAGATAATTTATTTGTTCACCTAAAATAGGTCTTTCAGTTTCTCAGTTCTTTTGAACCACTTTTCTATGGATTGTATTTGTTTTGGTAACCATAGTGATGAACTGTGTGTATTGGCTGAAATCTCAAGTATTGTAAATAGATGCCTACCTTTGTTAGGTTTCAGTAAATCAGGACATTTTGTTAGCACTGTGATTATAAGGATTTGGGAAAGACATTTCTGAAATAGCTTCCGGATCCTTTTTCCTGCCATGAGAGCAGTAATTTTTCAATTTAGGACATTCTCAGAAGAAATGAAGATGGTTTCCTAGGAAATATATTTTTTTAAAAAATTGGATTGGAGAATACAAGCTATTTGTGCATTTAATTCAGTAAAATATTGCATAGTAGAATCCACAGTATTCAAAACAAACCCATTATTAGTTATGTGAATATAGATCATTACATTGGTTCCCTCTAAGATCAAAGATGGGTGCAGAGTAGGGCTGTGGGTATCACTAAAGCACCATAGGGTAATCTAACAGGTAACCCAAAAACCTGTGATAGAAAAGGGGCTGAGGGAAAGGAGTTTGGTGTTCAGTACCCAGACTATCACCCTCCTACCTCCCCCAGTTTCCTTCTCTTTCCTTCCTCTCTCTCCCCAGTAAAAAACTCCTACTGACATACATTTGCTAACTTCCTCAGTAAAGCTCCTTGTATAAGTCTATAAACAGTGCCTACCTGCTGTAATACTATTGCGCTGCAAGAACCAGATTCTCCAAAAAACTCAGGCCAGGGTCAGCTTTTCATGTGCCCAGCGCTCACGGCCGGAGCCACATTTTACAAAGAGCTCGGCTCTCATTTAGGGACAAAAATAAGGGCCTGATTTTTAAGTGTTCTGCACCCAGTAGCTCCTATTGTGACCCTTATGGCCACTTGTTTTGATGCCTAAATGGGAGGTGAGCTATTTTGAAAATCTGGCCCCCGAGAGACATTGGGAACACATACACATTGTGAGTGTGTAAATTATTGCAGCCAGAGATAAATGGAATCTTTGGTCTTTTCTTGCTGGTGTCTTTATTTTTAATTAAGAAAAAAGCAATAGTGTATTTTGTGGTAATTACACATGACCAATTAAGAAAGAAGAGCAGCAGTTTTTCTATCAGTGACTAAATGTTTCCCGATAAAGGGGTTTTTTTTATTTTGATTTCTTAAGAAATCAAATTTAAATCTGTAATTTACAATCCCTTTATTTTTGTTGCTCCATAGAATTTCCTCTTAGCCATGGTCCGACAACTGCACATGGCAAACATGTAGGCAGCACAGCTTCACCTGTGACACATCCACATACTTCAGCTCCTACAGAGAATTCATCTGCTGCTAAAACCAAAGCTAAAGAGGATGCTATGTTTTCTAGCACTGCAATGCCGCGTACCTCCACAGCGTCTGTGTCGAATGCCCGTAGCTCACCACACGTCACTACCTCGCCACTCACTAAAGCTTCCCATGGGATGTCCATAAAGGATGCAGTGAGAGTGTTCTGTGAGACTGAGAAGATTGTCATTGCCGTTCAGAAGATATTTCTGCAGCAGGAATCTATCCCAGAATCTGCACTCTATCTTGGGGAGCCTCACTGCAACGTGAGCTTCAGCAATGACACTTGTGTGGTGCTGTGGACAGGGTGGAACGAATGTGGAACTGCCGTACAAAGTGTAAGTCACCTGAACAGATGAAGAAACACCTGGCTAATGTACTGTCAGTCCAAGAAACTGTAGAGTGCAGTGGCAGAGATTGGGCTTGGGGGCACAGCCTGTTGCCGTCAGGGTTTCCTGAAATGGTGAACAAAGAATTCAGTCCCACTTTCTCAAAGTAAAATCACCTCCACTTCTACGTGGGGAGTAAGGAGGAGGGAAGTAAAGATTGCATCCTCAACACCAAAACCCTCATTGCACCCCCCCACAATCAAACCCATTTACTACCCTCCTGGGTTCCAACAGCCTTGAGTGTTGTTCCCTCCCCAGTTTCTTCTGTTAACGTCTCACTGCCAGTACACAAATCTGTAGCATATTTACAATTTGGGATCTGAATGAAATAAATGTAATGTAATAGGTAAATGCATAAGTAACCCAAACAAGACTGTACTGACTGGTCTAGACTCAGTGGTTCTCAAACTATGGGGTGGGTGGGAATGTGTCAAGGGGAGCACGAGCCATGTGTTTTTTATTTACAGTATTTATTTTTTGAAGATCTCTGGCTCTCAGCCCCAGGTGGTGGGGCTAGTGCAGAAGGGCTGTGCACAGCTCTGGAGGTGGGTATAAAGGGGACAGCCGGAGGTGCACTGCCTCAGGACTGACAGCTGAAGCCCCGCCACCTGGGCTTGGGCTCTCCTTTCCCTCCACACCCCCAATCCCTCCCCTGGAGGAAGTAGGGCTCCGGCTGTTAGCACTGGAGTGGCAGGTCTGCTGCTGTCCGCCCCAGGGCTGTAGCAGCCATGCAGAAGTAAGGGCGCAATCGGGAGCTAAATCTGCAGTGAAAAGTTATAACGGTCACTTTTCACACTGCCAGTCTTTCTTCTGTGTTGCTCCTGGCATGGTGGTGCCTTCAGTGCTGGGCGCCCGTCCAGCAGCCACTGCTCTCTGCTCTGCCTTCAGATCCTGGTGGTGGTATATGTTCTTGGGAGGGGGGCAGAAATGGCTACAGACCCGAAGAAATGGGGCCTGATTAAATATGTTTGAGAACCACTGGTCTAGACAGGGGACAATGTGGAATAAAAAGCCCTGGTCATACAAATTGTATGGATGTTTTATGGAGCAGTGAACAATATGTACTAAGATGAGAACAACAAACTTGTTTTCATTTGCTAGCCCCACAATGACAAAGCTAGTAGATGGTTTTGGTTTTATTGGCCAGTTGTATACAGAATTCCTGAGGTATTACTTAAAATTACCAGAGGTAGCTGACTAGTGGGACTAAGGTGTTCTCTGAAACTTGAAGGTTGATAAAGTATCTCTCTCTCTCCTTTTTCTGTTCCAGAATATGACTAACACTATGGTGAAAACAATACTTCGGAATGACATCTCTCAGGGAGTTATCCACCACTTGAAGATTGTCAGTACAATCCATTGTGTGTTTCAGAATGATCTCTTGGCTTCATCTGGATACGGTTCAGAAGGGTAAATAAAAACTCACCTGTCTTCCAGTTCTAATGTATGACACTGTGTGTGTGTGTGGGGGGGGCAAGATGTGTGTGTGTGTGTGTGGGGGGGAAATATAGTCTTCTACGACGTATTCTAGTGGCATGTGCACAGGCTTGGGAATCAGAAATTCCAGTGCTGTAATCCCGGCTGTGTCACTGGCTCCTTGTGTGGTCGTGGGCACGTCATATTCCCCATCAGCAAAGTAACTGCCTCTGGGAATGAATGAATGTACAGTGCTGTGTAATTGCTATGCATTATGATGAAGATAATGATGACTATTTTTAAAATCCACAAACTTACTTGATGACCTTTAAGAAAATATGTAACGCAAATTTAGTTCTTGCGAAAGGCTCCAGGTTAGCAGCACCATAGAGATCCTCTGTTTATATCTATAGAATGGGCAGAGCACAAGAAATGAAGAAGCCCAGACTTCTTCACATTGTCTTGCCAATGAGCCTCATCCTTTCCTCAGATGGACCACTTCTCTCTTTCTTTCCACCACACCCAGGCCGTCACCAAAACCTCTCACTTTCTTTCCTGTACAGCTCCCAAACCCATCCTTTCCTCTCCATTCCTACAACAAAACTTACTCATCTCTCGCCTTTATTACTTCAATCATCTCCTCTGGCCTCCATGATTCCCCCTGGCCCCCACTCTCTTGCAGTGTGCCCAAAAAGCTGCATCAAAAAGTCTTGCTCGTTTACCCTTCTGACCCCATCACTCCCTCTTCAAATCCCTTCACTGGCTTCCTCTTGTTTTCTGCATCAGGCTCAAGCTTCTTGTTCTGAGCTTCGGCAATACACTCCTGTTCCCACTTTAAATCACTGTCATCACTATGCTGTCTGCTCATACTGCCAATAACTTCCATCTTTGTAGCCTCCCAGAGTCTTCTCCATCCCTTCTTCCACACTACCCAAGGGCCTGGATTGCAGCAAGCAACCACCCTTCCCTCTTGCGATCCTAACAGTATGCTGGACTGCAGATTTGTCCTCACTACTGTAGTGCACATGTGCTAGAGAAGCAGGCATCATATTTGTGACCTGTAAAAACACTATAATCAAATCTATGATCTTTAAAAGTGGCTTATTGTCTTTTCAGGGTTTATACCATTTTTGAGGATTTACATGGCTCTGGATATTTTATAACTGAGATGCAATTGTTTGTTGGAAACTCTTCAATCCCCCAAAATTTCACCATCTCTGCCAGTGACGATATACTGCTTGAGGTGGGAATTCAAAAAGAAGACAGCAAGCTCAAGGTGGTCATCACTGAGTGCTGGGCAACTCCGACGAGTAATTCAGTGGATCCGCTGTCATTTGCCTTTGTTAACAACAGGTACCGCACACATGCGTTAGAAGTGACATAGGCATGTGCAAGCTGTCCAGCAATGTAGTCCCTGAACTTGAGGAACCTTTCCATGAGCCGAAGATGGCTATTAATACCCTATCTTTTTAGTGTACTTTTTACACGCCCTCAATGAGTCTTTTCAAAGCCAAATGCGTAACTTCAGACACTTTAAAAGAGAGTCTGGGGAGGGGGAGGTTGTTGCCTCCCCCTAATATTTGTAAAGGAGATGTTCAGTGTAGGTCTACTCTTTGATTTCTGATTGGTCCTGGAGGCGTAGGTGGTTTTGGTAGTCAATAGTGCAAAAAATCAATGGTGCAGCCATTTCTTTCTGATGCAGCCACTACCAAAGGCATGCATGCCTTTATGGCCTCAAAGTTAGATTATAGCTGTATGCTCTACATGGGGGATCCTTGAAGAACACTCAGAATCTTCATATGAAGCAGAATGGGCTACTAGGACATAATTTGAAGACAGTGGTTGAACAAGTGAAACTGAGGACCCCACCTGGCTTGCAGTACCTTTGTTACTGGCGATGTGCATGAGAAAGGAGGAGAGAGCCCTAGGTGATACTCAGGGTACATTTATACTGCAATAAAAATCCTGCAGCACTGAGTCTCAGAGCCCAACTCAGTTGATTTGGCCTTATAAGGCTCAGGCTGCAGGGCTAAAAATAGCAGCACAGACATTTGGGCTTGGGCTGGATCCCAGGCTCTGAGACTCACCTGCCTCCTGAGCTTTCAGCATCTGGACTCCAGTCCAAGCCCGAACGTCTGCACTGCCATTTTTAGCCCTGCAGCCTAGCCTGAGCCCTGCGAGCCCAAGTCAGCTGACTCAGGCCAGCTTTTATTGTGGGTCTTTTATTGCAGTGGAGATGTACCCTCAAAGTCCAGGTTCATTTTGGAGGGGTGGCAGTTTGAATGAAAATATTTAATAGTAACCTAGGACCATCTGATATGGAAATAGTGGCGAGACAATAAAGATGGAGAATCTATGATATATGTTTACAAAGACAGCTTTCAAAGTAGAACCTCACTTTAGGAGCTTAAAAATATATATATTAAAAAATCCTATTTAATTTCTGAAGAATGGGATTGCTTCACCAGCATCACCCTTCCAAAAGTCAGAATTAATTCTTACATGTAGCCGGACATTTGAACCCGGATCAAATGATGCTCTGGGTATGACTGGTCTTTAGTTTACTGTGTCAAACTACTGTATTGTGTGTAAAATATTCAGTATCGTGTGACACCCACTTCATCTTCTGCCTTCAGTCATCTCCAGCTTCAGTTTGTTTTTGTTTTTTCTCCAATGCTGAAGTTGAAGAATCTCACTAAATGCTCACCTCTGAACCCCCTGTGTACTTAGCTACTCAGGCTTTTGTGTTCAGTGGTGTTCTATCCTAGGAACTCAGCACACTGCCACCAGTGTCTGTGCTGGAGAACTCTCCATGGAATATCTAGATGAGGATTTTCAGAGGAAGCTTATAAACAGAACTACAAGGTGCTGTTACTGAGGTATAACGACTATAGCTCTAGTTATTTTGTGTGTGTCTTCCTATTCTCTGTTAGCTGCCCAGTCCCAAATACCAACACCACCATGATTGAAAATGGAAATTCAAGAAAAGCTCAGTTTAAGATGAAAATCTTTTCCTTTGTCAACAACTCTGTGGTTTATCTACACTGCAAAATTCGTATTTGCGTGGAAACCCCTGAAAGCACCTGTAGGACGGTAAGAGGTTTGCTCCTTAAATTTAACTTTCTATGTGACATATGACAGACAGTGCTGTAACTGGAAAATGAAGGGATAATATGCTTCCGAAAGGTGATGGTATCCTTTAAACTTCTCTTCTCCATTTTCCTTCATTTTTCAACTTGCAGCAGTGTGAAGTGGGGAAATAATATAGCCACATGTAAGCCTCAATCTTTATTTCTCTTTCCATTCCCTATCCTTCAGCTGAAACATGGAACATAAATAAAAAATGGTATCAAGACTGGGAAACTGGATGGCTCTGGGGGTGACTGGAAAAAAAAAGTACCATCTGATGGCCTTTGTGAAATGAGCAGGTGATCTCAATACAAATCCTAGTGGACAGGTTCCACAGAATAAAAAACAGTCAACTAGCTGATAAGGGTGCAGTCTCATCAGAAAAGCTAAAGTTGGAATTATGAAGGAGACGGCTCTATCTTTTATTGCCCAGTGATTATTTCCCCAGATCAGGGTTTAGACACAGTCTGAGGCCCAAATTTCCTGGTTTCTAGGGCTGTCAATCCAGCACCTTTTCAAAAGCACTTTAAAAAAATAGTGAACAGTATTCTGGTAAAGTTGAACACACACGATATTATCTTCTGACTACATTAAAAGATAATCACATTGTCTCTTTTTAGTTCCAGGTATGTGAACTGCACTTATAATTTGTTGCTCGTGAAGATAAGATAAATTAGGGCTCTCTTTCTACCGTAGATAAAAGGATTTTTTTCTTCTAAAGATCTTCTTTGTGGTGACACAATGTTTTCATTAGGTATTTGTCCATTATTTAATAGTTCCCTCCTGCTCTAAATTGCTCAACTTGGTCTCAGTATAAATCAAATGACTCCTCCTAGAAGATCAGGAATGGATAGCAGGAGGAAGAAAACCTTTTCCTGTCTCCGATTACAGAGATTTGTCCAGGGAAAAAGGAAAAGAGAAACAGGAAATTTGAGTGACAGGTGGTAGGAGGCTCTAGGTTTGACACTAATATAATTTTGAATATTTAAAGTACTGCAAAACTCATATTCAAGTAAGTATTCAAATCATATAACTTAAATTCCTAATAACATAATGGAACAAATACTAAGAGATGATGGGGGCAGAATTGCATCTAAGCATCAAGGAGCATGAATGTATGACAACCATACTTAACTTGTATGGAGCATGTTTAATCCCTGGATCTCAGTGTCCTACAAAGGTGGGGTACATGTCACTGTCCCCATTTTACAGAGAGGAAGCAGAGGCACAGAGAGAAAGGATATGACTTGCCCAAGGTCATGCAGCTGGTCAGCAGCAGAGCCTGAAATAGAACCAGGTCTCCCAATTCTCAGTCCAATGTCTTTAGCACTGTGTCCCTTTATAAAGCACAGGTAACACCAGACAAACTAGGCTGGGCAAAGCCTTAAAAATGCATTGTAGAGAACACTTCTGCATTGGATTACGTGGCTGGATGAGAAGATCAACTAGCTTTATTCTATCTTCAGCTTCTTTGTTTCTGTAATATCCTGTGTTTAGTATAACAAGCGATCTAATGAACCGAGACTCGTACAAGTCCAGTTTAAAGTACTGGGTATGGGTGCACTAGATGACCTAATAGAATGTCTCCACCTCTAATTTGTATGTCTGGTTTTATTTTTTTATCCCATTGCAGGGTTAATGCATAAAAAGAATGCAGTAGATGTAATGTATCTTGATTTAGCAAAGCATTCAGTACAACGCCTCTCAAAATATTACTTGCATATTTAGTTCATATTGCCTTGAATATGAGCACTGTCGCATGGATAGAAAATTGGCTGAATGACTGCAAACAAAGGGTAAAGGTTAACATCAATGCACTGAGCAAAGGTCTGGTAGAAGCTACAAGGAATAGTGATAGATCTGAATTTAACATCTTTAATTATATAGATTGGGGTAAAGAGTATGTTAATTGAGGACCATATTCTGATCTCAGCAACACTGGTTTTATGCTGACGTAATTTCCTTGACTTCATTGGAGTTGCTCCTGATTTGCATGTGAGATCAAAATTAGGCCCCAGTTTGTAGCTGATTCTAAATTAACGTCTAGCACAATACAGCAATTAATCACTTGGACCCCTTTTACATCTTTCTTGTAGGATTTAGAAACTTTATTAATTTAAAGAGGAAAACTGTATCAGCCCTAATCCCAAGCAAAATGTATCCCATGTGAAAATGTAGTGAGCTTAGTATATTTTTATTGGATTTAAATTAAAATAATAATCACAGAAGGCACTAGACCGCATCCGGCAAATCCAGTGAGGGGAACTTTTGGGAAACCAGAGGAGTTGTTGGGGGAGTGAAGCCCTCAAGAAAGTAGAACAGTGACATGACAGGCACTTGAAAACCATTGCGGATGCCCAGAGAGTGTGTAGGGCACTGGGAACCACTCAGAAATCCAGAGCAAGGATTTCTGGGATGAAGAGTCACAAAGAATTACTGGGAAATTGGAGTGCAGGACTGGGTCTCCAATAGTAGACCAATCTGCTTTATTTTGGAATTATTTTTCAGCCTGGCTGCATGTCCCACCATGGGAGTAAGGGGAATAAGGAGCCCTCTTTCTCCTCTGTGGGGCTCCACATCTCCAGGCCCTCTGCAGTGAGGAAGAGCAGCTGCCACAAGCAGGTGAATGGGGAGCAGGTGAAGCCTGAGCTCTTCCCCCACCATGCGTCAGCTGGCACCCAGGGGAGTAGAACTATGACCGGAAAAGGGCAAGCACCCCATGGAGCAAGGGAAAAGCAAGGATTGAACTGTGACTGAGTCCAGGGTTGGTCCCTGCCCTATTCCAGTGCTGCGCCTTATGTGGGCTGGATAGCAAGGCGTCATCCAACACTACGTGACTTAAGTAAGAGGGGAAGCATGAAAGTGAAGGCTCACAATAGCCTTGTACTTGACCTACCTTCTGCCTCCAGAAATATTTGCTCACTTCAGAGCTGATCTGAGGCCTGGATTATTGCCCAAAAGATTGGAACTCGCCTATTCTTTCATCTGTCCTTGTCACTCCCCAGTTTTTTGGTAGATGAGTCTTGGCTCTCTTAAATCTAGAACAGAAAAGAGCAGTTTGGGAGAAAAACCTAGTAGGACAAAGTCAGGACAGTAACATCAGGCATGGACAGCAGCACAATAACAACTTGGAACAAAAAATATTACAATGATTTGGAACTATGAAATTGCACAGTAACTACCCATGTAACCACATGTTCTTATTTGAGTGCTTGTCTATACAGGAAAGTTATACCTGTTGCTAAGATGTGAATTTAAACTGATATAGTTATACCTGTATAACAACCCATGTGGATACTCTAATTCTAGAACAAGAGTGGCTTTTTGGTGTTTGTTTGTTTCATTCATGTGGCTTTGGAAAGGTTTCAGGGTAGGCAGGAGAAAGCCACTGTTATACTGGAATAAGTGTATCAACAAGTGGAGTTATGCCAGTATAACTATAGTGATCTAGTTATACCAGTATAACTGGTAAAACTGTCCCATGTAAACAAGCCCTTACTTACCCATACTGTCCATTTCTTCCTTTTGTTTGTTAAGTTCACATGTTGCATCTTGCTTCAAACTAGACTGCAGACTTTTCAGGAGAGGGATAGTCTTATTACATGTAAACACAATGGGGCACTGCTCCTGATTGAAGCCTTCAGGTGGCAACACAATACAAATTATTATGATTCATCATAATAATAATATAATGATCAATGCTGTTAAGAGAGGATGCTGAAGGCCACGTAGTGTGGTCTGGCTTATTTTGAAGATCCTTCTTACATGCCCTAAGAGTGCTGGAGAAAACTTAGTAGAACACACACTGTATTGCTTAAAGAACTTTTTGGTAGACATTCTCCTGTAGACTTTTTATTTTTTTTAAATAGACTCAACACAACCTGCTTTGTCCCAAGGGCCTGTCCACAGAGGTTTCTTTTCAGTGTTCTGATAAGCTGATATTTTTTTTCAGTACTGTTCTCTGATCTTTTTCAGTATATATTAGAATGTAACAAAGGTTGGCGTTGGGAAATAAAAAAAGCTCTGGTACTGGGTACTGCCTTCAATAAATCAGCATAAATTCTTCGTTCTTTAGAGGAGTCATTACAAAACTCCATATATATTACATATGTTTATATTATAAATGATCAGGGTTTTGTAATTGTTACAGAGCTGCCGAGATGTTCGATCCCTGAAAAGTGGTGAAGTTATTGCCACACACAAAACATCCTGGGGGCCTCTGTGCAGAGCCGCTGGTGAGTAATGAGTAGATGGTTACAAAAAAGTTACACAAGCTAATTATTTAACAGATTCTGTTTTACTGGTGGGTTAACCTGAAAACCTTCCTTGTAAGGCATAAATCCCCTTGGCTGAGAAATAGGATGGTCAGTTGAAGCTGGGTAGCAATTATGGATATTTTATGGGCCAATCTCTGCCTGTTGGGATGCAGTAATACACTTGGAGGGGAGGGGGAGATGAGGGCATGTTCTGTGCAACTATTTGTGCTAGTGAGGAGACGGAATTAATTGCACAAACTAATGGGTATTTGAATTGCAATGTTCTGAGTCTGCTCAAGTCTTATACTGCAATCAGCTTTTGTACAGTGCTTAGACTAGATTCCTTTTAAAGCACAATATGTTAGGTTCTGAGGGCCAAATTCAGAGATGTGCTATGTAAGGTGATATAAGTTAGGTCTGTTATGTCCCTTACGCCCACTTTATTGATGCTGTAAGGGAGGAAAAGTTGTCACAATTTACATATTGAAGAACTGGAATAAGGTATAAACTAGGGTGGAGATCAGTCTAATTTATACCTCTTCTGGTTCCTTGGCAAGTTAGACCCCTTAGAAATGGGGGAAGTGGCCAAAAGTCAATCAAGTGGAGACTGAGTGCCAGGGGGGCAGGGAGGAGTTGGTGTGAGCAAGGTCTAGCTTGTACTACTCTACACCCCATCTGAACATGACGCTGAATGTTCTTTTTAAGTGCAATTATTGCCTGTCATGGCATTAACTAGTACCTGCCCCCCGATAATATGAATTGTATCTCATGTGGTGTAAACATATTAATTTTACAAATATGCTTAATTGCTGCAGATGAACGAAAAATCAAAGAACATTCTGCCTACAGGGTTATGCTGAAGCTAGGGCAGTAGTTCAGAAATGTATACATCATTATTATTATTTTAACAGAAAATGCCTAGAGCCACATCCTCCATGCCAATTTGAGTACTTATCTCCCATCACAGTCAGTAGTGATTCTGCACAAGTATCTAAAGACAGGATTTGCTCTAACTCACAGACATTGCCATGACAATCAGCCTCCCAAGAGGAAGAATCAATGTATTCGAGTGCTGTGCTCTTACCACTGCGTTGAGCTACTTGATGATGTGTCCTAAATTGCATGCAGGATTGTAACACTCAGTTGGCTTCTTAATGCACAAACAGATTCCAGGGATTCAAAACTTTCCTTTGTTCTTTCTCTAGCATCTGATGCAAAAAGTGGGAAGGCGCCTGGGCTAGGAGTAGGGTCCATCATCCTTATTGTCATTGCTGTGTTTGTTTTTGTGCTGGGAGTGGCGGCCCTTTTGGTTTTCCAATACCAACGAAAGACGGGGAGATACAACTTCAGAATCAAGTCTGACAACTTTAGCTACCAAGTGTTCTATGATTAAATATTTCCAATTTATCACATGTAAGTACTAAACCATGCTCAATTAAGTTTTAAGCCACCCAGCCCTTCCTAAAATAGAAACTGTGAAATGCTTACAAATTTGTCTTCAATAACTTGAAGCATTTTTTAGTTTAGTGATGAGGACGGTAATTATATAGCCAATAGAAAACTTCCCATCCCCTTGCAGCTGTGGATCAAGGGGAGATGGAGCATGCAGCTCCTGTGTTTCCTTCCTGCACCAGAGTCATGATCCAAGTAGGTCCTACATGGCATACCAGGGACAGGTGTGTTGCTTCCCCTTATCATTTTACATGGCCTCATAGCATGATGGCACAATCTAGCTCTGTGGCTCTCAGCCAGGGGTACACAGAGGTCTTCCAGGGGGTACATCAACTCATCTAGATAGTTGCCTAGTTTTACAACAGGCTACATAAAAAGCACTAGCAATGTCAGTACAAACTAAAATTTCATAAAGCCAATGAGTTGTTTTTACTGCTGTATGTACTATACCCTGAAATGTAAGTACAATATTTATATTCTAATCTAATTATTTTTATAATGATATGGTAAAAATGAGAAAGTAAGCTGTTGGTCAGTACTAGTGTGCTGTGACACTTCTGTATTTTTGTGTCTGATTTTGTAAGCAAGTAGGTTTTAAGTGAGGTGAAACTTGGGGGTATGCAAGACAAATCAGACTCCTGAAAGGGGTCAGTAGTCTGGAAAGGTTGAGAGCCACTGCTCTAGCTCATAGTAAATGGAATGCCATCTTTGTAAAGTGCCTGTAAACATTTCTGTGAAAAGCACATTGCCATGTGTCAAATACAGTATCCGAAGGAATTTTTGCCACAATATTTATAGGCAGGGTCCCGTTTGTTCCATGATTCTGTGGTTGCAGAATTTGCTGCAGAATGTATCCCAGGCCACAGAATTGTGCTTCAGAATCTCATCTTTCATTGAGTAGTAAGTATCCGCTTACAGAGATTTTAACAGCAACTGCTAGACATGCTGCTTCTGATCCTCTGCTTTGTGGCTGCTTTGTACTGGTCGGTGGGCATAGCCAGCCACAGAAAGATCCCCCATCAGAGAGGGATCCTCTGGTTGCTTCCCTGGGATTGGATTAAGGTGCAGGCTTGGGGGGAGGAAATAGGGTAACAGTGTGAAAAATCGGGACGGGGGTTGGGGGTAATAGGCACCTATATAAGACAAAGGTACGAATATTGAGACTGCCCCTATGAAATTGGGATATCTGGTCACCCTAGCAGGAAAGGGGGCGCGGCCTGGGCTTCTCTGTGCACCATATTCTGTTGCTGAGCTCCATCAGTTATAAGGCTTGATTCTCATTTACACCAAGGTCTCTGGCAAGTGTAATGAGGCCTTGGTGTAAATGCGATTCAGACTCAAATATGTATGTATAGACAGCCTACTATACGCTCAGCCGTACACTGTCTAATAGCTTCCTTCTGGAAGCTAAGACAACTAAGCAGTTCTTTGCCACTCATATTAATTTTTTCCAGAAGACTACTGATCCCACCTCCCCAGCATGATTTCTCTGTTCTTGTCTTCTAGCTGGAATTCGTCTCAACACACAGATGGAAACAGCTTTTCTTCGCTCATCATTTTGCTCCCATTATCTCTCATGTCGGCGGTCATGATCTGTCGCAACATTGAATCCCCAAAGTTAACAATCATTACAAAATATGACCATATTCCTCCTGATCTCTTTTTGCTGTCTGTTACTCACCAGAGCAGTCTAATTACAACACAAAAACTATATGATAGAGCTGCATTTTAAATGGCTGTGATCTTCTACACGTAGTACAATTCGATTGGGAACTCCATTGTTTGAGGCAGCAATTCAGTTCTCACCTGGATAAACTGGGACCCAAGGCCAAGAAACAGCATACCTCTCCTCTTATTCCCATTTCATAGCAAGTGTACCACTATTTTCCCTTTTCAAAATATTTGTGAATAGAACTTCTCCTATCCCTCCCAGTTCAATTGCTTCAGTTCCAGCTCTGCCCAAGATTCTCCTGCTTAAAAATCTCCCTCAGCCACTTGCAGTTCAGCACCTCCATTTTTGTTTTCATGGTCAATTAAGAAATGTCCTTTTTAACATTTTGATCACTATATTTTCTTCTGTTGTTGTTGTCTCTTGCTCTCCTGCATTGGATTAATCTCTTTCCTGCTGCACTGAATGGCACGGAACCCCTATTTTCTAAGGTGGAGAAGGAAACTTAAAAAAGAAAAATCTGCAAAGAGTCCTGTGGCACCTTATAGACTAACAGACGTATTGGAGCATAAGCTTTCGTGGGTGAATACAAATAATGATTTCAGATGCATCTGAAGAAGTGGGTATTCACCCAAGAAAGCTTATGCTCCAATACGTCTGTTAGTCCATAAGGTGCCACAGGACTCTTTGCCGCTTTTACAGATCCAGACTGACACGGCTACCCCTCTGATACTTAAAAAAGAAAGGTTTAGATCATCCCCATATAAGGAAAAATAAGCACTGGGGCAAGAAATGTGATGAGTTTGATAAATTGTATAATCAATTGCTTGACCACATTCTGGTTTGTTATGAAATATACTCAAGAGACCAAATAGCCAATGTAAATCAGGTTATTAATGTCATACAGGAAAAAGGTTCTATAAGATATCAGGCTCCGAAGAGCAGTCCTGTGCATTCACCTTATGCAGAAGGTGTGCTCTGTGAAGATACGTCCCTACTTGTTTACCAGTAAAAGGTACTATGTACGTCACCTGAAACTGGATTCAATTAATCAGCTTTTTACCTTGCTTGTTTCTGATACCCAGGTTACAATTTTTTGCTAACTCAATACCAACAAAAATGCACTGCTTGGAACCTGTGGCAATTGGCAGCCACTATTTGTAGCTGCCAGGTTTTATGCAGTTCCACAGGTGACATTTTATACAAAATGTAATGAGCTAATTAGCATATTTACAAACAGTTTGCATATGACTCTAGCTTATGATCAATACATCCTGCCCCAAGCAGTGGAGCTGCACAAAACTTGACAACTATGAGAGCTGACATAAGGACTCTATGCTAGCCACTTGTAACCCCCTGCCTAGTGGTCATGTCAAGGAGGGAAGGGTTTGGCCAGGTAGGGGACATGGCTTGAGTGCAGCATGCTACAGATATAGGGGACATGGGAAGCTGAGCTCTCTAGTTTTCATCATACTCAGATCCCCAGATGCTCTAGAGCAGGGATCTCATCACTGGTCATTACAAAATATCCAAGGGCACTTTTTTGCAAGAGGAGGGGTGTTACCCTGGTGTATTGACAAAGTTCAGTTGGAATAGTTACAATCTGCCTTCGTGAATCCCCCCTTAGTTTCACTTGGACACAGTATCTTCCTTACTTCCTGCCCGTAACTGTTGGGTAGGGCTGCTTTGTGCTGTTAAACACCTGCTATTTTTAACCCCAGTGATGGCTGCATTTAATTAGTGAATATGCCTCTATTTTTTCTCTCTGAACCCATGCATTCCAGGTCATGATGAATTCTTATCTTTGTTCTGGGCTCATGCCCCTTAGTACCTGGAATGCATGTAGACACCTCATAAATCTGTGCTAGGACAAATAGGTTTTTGAGGGTAACACCCTTTCTGTTGCTATGAGGAAATAATATATGTCCTGATATTGACAGTTTTCCCTATCTAGTTAAGCCAAAGCTTACTGCAGCTAATGTAAGGTGTTATGGAATCCTTAGCATAAGTGAACAGGATTAGGTACAAGCCTGTTTGGGATATATAACTGCTATGTTCATGCTTAATAATGTGTACTTAAATGCTTGGAATATAGATGGTGGGTAGTATTATCAGCATAATATATATGTATGCTAGCCAACGCATAGTAATCATCAAGTTTCAAGTTACAGTTTCCTGCTACCCATCTTGTGGAAAGCATGACGATTTCCCTGCAAAGTGCTGGCAAACACCTTGGCCTTCCAAACCCCCAGGACACCCAAGAATAGTGGGGAAATGAGCGGGATCTTGGGTCACCTGTAGAAGGCTAGGGCATTTGTGCAGAGTTCCAATATGTCTCTCAAATGCTTTAGGCCAATCCCTTCTCCCTGGCAAGTGACTTCTTCGTGAGCTATCATGACATGATCTTCCCTCCACTGCCCCAATCCCTTACCTTACAGATGTTTCCACAACATGGAGAGAGAGGCAGCATAATAACTTGTCACTAATAATGATAGTAACTTTGCATTTGGATTGTTTAAGAAATTTTACTTGTGGAGTGATTTTAGTTAACAGTACCTGTGTTACACGTTTGCTTTGATCGATTATGGTTGAAATAGTCACACCACTTTAAGGTTGATGAATATTATTATAAACAGCTGCTCCTTTTTAAACAAAAAAAAATTAAAATGATCAGAAGAAAATGGACATAAACCTGAACAGACAGATAATCTAAAATAGTCATAGCCACTGATTTACTGGTACTTCTTTATACTCCTTGCAGTCCTATTTATATTCAAGAATACAATTTGTATCTTCTGAATCGTATGTTCTGCTCCGTGCAGAGATTACAGGCTGAGGTTCTATGTCCTGTGTTATGCTGGATGCCAGACTAGATGATCATAATGCTCCCATTTTGGCTCTAAAATCTAAGGATCACCTAGAGTAAATAATCTCTGCTTTTGACCCAAGATGTCTTACAAAGCATGCAAATCTCCTTTGTATCATCATTCCATAAATCATGACTGAATTGTAGAGACACAAAGTGAGTGAGGTAATATCTTTAATTGGACCACTGTCTGTTGGTGAGAGAGAGACATGCTTTCGAGCCACACTGAGCTGTTCCTCAGGTCTGAGAAAGGGACTCCCAGCCTCACAGCAAAATGCAAGGTGGAACAGATTGTTTCGCATATATAGTTAGCACGTATTGTAAGAGACCATTCAAGGTAGACAATTCAATTACTAGATTGTCATCCATGTATCAGTTTCAACAGCAAGTTAGATCCTAGTTAAAAACACTGCCTTGGCTCATGATGGGGCAGTGAAAATGCAATGTTTTGGAATCTTAGTTTAATGAACGTACCGCTAACTTTTCATCTCATAGAAGTTTCTTTATTCTTAGTAAATTTGCTCTGAGCATCGCACTGTATTTGCCTTATGCACATAGTGAAAGAGAAAACTATTTTAATATAAATATTTTTTAAAGTTTGTAGTATTCACATCCTAAACTGCTCTCAAATTACAGGGCCAGAGCTTTAGCTTTTGACTTCAGTGGAGCTATGCCAATTTACAGCTGTGGAGGATCTAGCCCACAGTTTTTAATGAAATGGGATAACTTGCATTTGATATTTAGCATGCTCAATGGAAACTATTGTTGTGAACAGACACAAATCAGATATTATGTAGCCTGTTTTGGTGTCTTAATAAATGCAAAGTCTAAGCTTATTTCCAGTTTTTTTCAATTTAATGACTTGGTCACAAATTAAGACTTTCGGAATGTCCTGAAGCAGGGTGTTGAGTGAATGTGGCAATGTAAGTTGTATGCAGTGTACCTGTAGTTGTGTAGGTCCCAGGGTATCAGGGACACAGGGTGGGTGAGGTAATATCTTTTATTGAACCAACTTCTTCCTGACAGTTTCTGAACAGCTGCTCAAACATCAAAGCCAAAATATGTGACGTGTGATATAATGCAAATATGTATTGCAATTACAAATTATTACAGGCCCAGACTTCTGAAGGGGCATGTAATATCTTCAGTACCATATGAGAGAGGCACAAAAACTTTGTTTTATGTGTTAGGATTGTCACAGAGCCAAAGACAGTGAGGTAGAGTTGTGACACATCCTGGGGGTACCCAGGGTTGTGAGGCACTTCATTACCACCTGCCCTGAGTGTGAGGAAGGCTTGTCTGTGCCTGCCGGGGGTCAGTTTCCCAATGCCACCAGCCACGAGCAACACCAGCCCTCCCCACTAGGCCTCTGCAGGCCCCGCTCTCTCTTTACAGGTAGCAACAGGCACACTCCAACCCTGAGCCCTCTCAGCTTCTCTCTAGAGTGTCCATCCCCTGGTCTACTGGACACTCACGGTATTCACAGATGTGCTGCTCCCAGAGAAGCAGAACAACCCAGCTTACTAGTTTCACCTCAGCCACTGCTCTGCTTACCACACAGCACTTGTACTTCAATTCACTATAGAGGTATGTAAGTGTATTTAACAAAGAATAGAGATTCAAGCAACAGCAAGTATAAGTATTGGAAACCAATGGTTACCTATAAAATAAAATCATAACATGCATTCTAGAACCTAGACTTATTTAACTAGGCCCTTTCATGTCTTATAGGGCAAAGCTCACCCAAAGTCTTGACAGCCGGGCCTGGCCGTGATCCCTCCTACATGAGATGAAACATTCTGCCCACTTGTATCCTAGGTAAAGGATCCTGAGTGTCTCTTTTGCTACCCCAGGAATATCAAAACAATCCTTTGATCTTTGTTCGTAAACTGGAAACCCTTCTGCTGATTGCTCCTCAGGGCCGGCTCTGGCTTTTTTGCTGCCCCAGGCATAAAAGCCACCGGTCGCCCTGCTCTCCCTGCCAGGGGGCTGGCAGGGAGCGCAGCTCGCTCGCGGCCCTGCTGCCCCGGCCGGGGCGCTGGCTGGGAGCGCAGCACGGCTGCCCCCCGCTGCCCCGGTGGGGAGCGCGGCACGGCCGCCCTCCGCTGCCCTGGTCAGGGCACCAGTGGGGAGTGCGGCTCGCCCGCGGCTCCGCTCTCCTGGCCGGGGTGCTGGCAGGGAGCACGGCTCGCCTGCATCCCCGCTGCTGCAGCGGGGAGCGCGGCATGGCTGCCCTCTGCTGCCCCGGTCGGGGCGCCGGCGGGGAGGGCGGTATGCACGCCTCCCTGCCCCCCAGCCAGGGCGCCGGGAAGAGTGTTTTTTTTTTTAATTAAAAAAAAATTAATTAAAAAAAACCCCCAAAACCTCAGAGCCGCCCCCCTCCAGGTGCTGCCACAAGCACATGCTTGGTTGGCTGGTGCCTGGAGCCGGCCCTGTTGCTCCTTCCTGTGGATTTTGCCATCTCTTGTAAATTTCACAGTCTTGATTACCTTGTGGCTCAGTAGTCAAATAGTCCCCCCTCCCTCCCCCCCATGAAGTGGATAATACACACACTGACCAGACAGGGAGATAAGTGTCTGTTACCCTCTGCCTGAAAGAAATCTGTCACCTCCTTGTTACTTGCCTCGGCTCCAAAAGTTTTGAGAACATAATATTCAGTATAGATCTATAACTCCTTAAATATTACCTGTACATACATTTTGCAATGATTATAACAACCAGTGGGCTACTGACTTTCAGTAGAGACCCCACATATCACCCTTTGGAGAACTAATATGCATATATATGACTCAGGACATCCTTGTAAAGCCCCATGCACCCACTCTGCCAGTTTGGATCAAGTGGGTCACAAGTGGATTGTCTACTGAGAAGCAGATTCAATAATAATGCCCTTGCACTGTGGTCTGACAGTAGCTGTTTCCCTGAATGTGTGGATCAACCAATGGTAGGGCAGAGTGGAAATATGTCCCATCTTCCTCCAGTCTCTTGCCAACCGACTGAATTCTGAGGGCAGGCGGAGTTTTGAGGCAGAAGTTACAGCAAGTTCCCAATCATCCATGCTGAGATTTGCAAGGTGAGAAGCCTCAAAAGTCTCTGCAGGCTTTTTGATAGATTCTTTTCAACCAGCTAAAGGGGCTTACTTGGCCCTACTCCTCTTCATTAGTAAACTGGATGTGACAGATACACGGGCAGCTCCTTGTCCATCTCCTATCAAGTCATCACTGGGTTTCTTTCACCTATGTGTCATTATTTTAATACACCCACTGAAAAAGCTGTAAGGCCAGATAGTTCCCCTGCTGCTCTGTAAAAAGCTCATTTGAAGACTGTTGAAATCAGTGTCACTCTGCTTTGGTGTCACTTGATCAGGTCCTGAGTGTACAAGGACGGGGAAAGGCATAAGGACCCTCCCACCCTCTTTACATTCCTGCACAACAGTGGGGCCCAACTGCATACCCTGCACTGCTGGGAGGTCATTGCTTCTACCCTCTCTTTGTGCAACACTTTTTAATCTTCACTAAATTTCAATTGTTAGTATTTAATCTTTTGTCAATGCATTCTTCTTCCTCTTCTTCACCACATACAATTATTTGGTTGGGATATTAAGTGGGGTGTTACAGTAGGTTCCTGCACTGCCCTTCTGTCTTTGTCAACTGAAATCCAGGTGTTACCCAGGTAAGAAGATGCAGTGAAATTGATGGTCTCATTTTAGACCCCCATGGTCAATTATCCACTTCACTGCCATACAAGTCAGAACTAATATCAGTCTCTGTTCAAGAACAGCTCCCACCAAAGAGCAGAGCTGCTAGCTGCCTCTTTGATGCAGTTTGGATTTTGTCCACTTTTTTTTTCCTGTTAGTAGGGCATTCTATGAGGCCTATTAGAACGATAGCGGAAACCCATATAGAAATAACACTGGGGAGTTTTGTTTTGACATCTTAAATTTTGTCCTAAGAAAATATTTGAGCCAGCTGTATGTATCTCTACATATTCGATTTTTATTGGAAATGATGGACATAGCAAGTTTTGATGTACAATCAGTGTGCCATTTTGCATATGCACATCGATAGTGTAGTCTAAGGACAAGAAGTTATTGCCAACCTTGTGGGCATAGGGAATAGTTGAAATAATAGAAAACGGACCTGTCAATTAAAATATATGAGATTTGAGCTGTTTTTTAAATGTCTGTCTGGAAAATTTCCTTCTTCACTGGGAAGGAAAACAAATTAGAGAGACCCAAAAAGTTTTACTGTAATTGGTCTTAAAGCATTAAACAAAGGATGCAAAATACATTCTCGTCACAAGCTTAGAGTAAAAGAGCCACCTAATGGTTTGGTTTGGTCGTGCAGACAATTGTACTATGCAGGGAATCTGTCTTTGAGGGCTATACTCAGCCATAAAACTAAATCGCACACCCATCAAAGAGGAACCCTTCTTCTTTATAGACACTCTTCTTCTACTTCCTCTTTCGTCATGATCCTAACAGGACCTCCTCATTCCTCCTCTCTGTGCTCATGCTCTCAGTAGGTCTCTGTGGCCAACTTCCAACTCCCTTCCCTCTGGCTGTCATATGTATTTGTATCAGGACTTATCAGGTTGCTGTGTTGTGCAAAGTGGCCAGTCTATTGAAAACATCGCGGCTTTCCCATCTGATGCACCCTTTAGTTCCTCACCCATCCAACAGAAAGCTGAGTGTGTCAGAAATAGGGGCGCTTTTCACGTAAATGCCTTCTCAGTCTTAACTTCTAGTGATGGTAAAAGTCACATGGCATTATTTCTGCACCCTGCTTGGATGACTGAATCTTTAAAACGGGAGGATAATGAATGACAAAAAGCCAATAATACACTTGTAGTATGAATTTTCAAACTAATAATTTGTGCTAAAATTCCTGAAAACTTTGGGATTTGATTGAAACAAGCAATCATCTGAATATATGCAAGTAACGAATGATGTGAACCCACAATTAGCAGCAGGACAAAATGTTGGCTCATTTATTCACATATATTTGTAAATCTGTTCTTCGTTATTCAATCAGCTCCACTGTGAAATGAGTTAGTGGTGTCACTGGTGCTAAGCACCTTCAACTCCTATGGAGTCAGTGGGAGTAGAACTAATCAGAACCTTTTAGGTTCAGGTGCCTTGTGAACAGATCAACCTTTCTTGGAAAGCACCTTCTTCCTCCTCCCTTACTAGAAGTCTCAGCAGAAAGGCAAAGAATTAGACAGGAAGGGAGACTGACCTATCCTCTTAGACAGGTGGCTTCTCAGGTACATTGGAAGGGTAATGTGGGGAAGCTTACACTGTGCCTGTCTGTTCAATAGATGGACTTCTGTAGAGTGCATAGAGGAGTTACAGTAGCAGAGCTGTCAGGCCAGCACCTTTCATGAACATGAACTTCACTCTGACAGATTTTCAAACCCAAAGAAAAGGAGAAACAGAAAAAGTTTCATACATTTAATAAAAATACTTCTCCAGACCAATGCTCTGCCGGCTGCCAGCTGTGATAATGGAAGGAAAAAGGGGTGGGAAGTAGGTAGAAAAAACTGAGATGGGAAATGTAAATGTTCTAGAGACAGTGATAAATCCCTGGTACATGCAATACCCACATTACTTTCTTTTTATCAGCTGATGCTCAGCAACTGCAGTGATGAGGCCTACATAATTAGTGAGACAGGTAAGGTAATTAGATGGCACTGCCTGGTAAGTGGGTTTTTAAAAATAATTGTGGTGGGTGAAGAAATCCCCCGAGTGTGACAAGGAACTGCACATCTGAAAGCCCTGAATTGAAGTGATGCAACATAACCTGATATATTATGGAAAAAAGTAGCAGGGTGAGCACTTTTAGTAGATCACCCTGTCCTCTTTGTTTTTCTCCAAAGAAGTGTTCCTTTTCTAGATAAAATATTTCCATGGCCATGAAGCTTATCACTTCTGGAAATAACATAGGTATTGTAGGCAGGGATGCTATCAGAATATGAATCTTTCCAATGCTGTCAGGGACCAGAGTGGTCAGGCGCAGGAATTAGAGACATAGATGGTTGGGCTGCAGGAGATCAAACTGGAGTCAATAGCCAGAGCCAGAGCCATGGGTCTAGCCAAAGTCAATTTGCCTGGAACTGGAGCCAAGGGTCAAGCTTGAGTCAATACCCCAGGAACAAGCAAGGGATCAGGAACCAGAGATGAGGAAGGTTCTCTCTCAGCAGCAGATCAGAGATCTGTCTTGTTGCACAGGCAACTTGCTTGTGCTCCCTCCAGGCTTAAATGGTAGGTCTGGGTCACTTGGAAGTTGTGAGAGGAGCTGCCAGTCATCTCTTCTGTGGGTGGCACTTCCCACAGTGACTGGTCTCACAGGAGATATGGTGCACTGACCAAGGCTGCCTGGTGGTGGTATGGAAGTGCTGCCCACCCAGAACCCTGCATACCCAGGTTCAAATTCTATGCATTCCCCCACAGGCTATTGGATATTGCCTAGGACATCAACAAGGCTCTACCACCCCTGTCTATATTGTGCCAGAGATGCAGTGGTGAACATTTACCAGCAGAATGGTTTTCACCTTTCCCCCACTTACTGAGTAAGGCTTTCTTAATTTAAAGAGAAAAATAACCTTTCTCATTCATTATCCCTCTCAATCTGATCCGTCAAGGGACAGTATCAATTTAAAAATCACTTCTGTTTGATGATCTTTTTGCCTACTCTTGCTACAAGTTAACACTCAAGAGTATCAGAATTGAAGGTGATGAGAAGTAAAATGAATGATCTAATTCTGAGTTTGTTTACTTGGTGCATTTGAGATCCCTGTGTATACATTCAGTTTCACCATTTCCCCTGGCAGCATGGGTCTTTTGCATAACAGAATGGAAGAAAAAACGCATCGGAAAAAATAGGAAAATGTGGGGAACCCATAAAAATTGGCAGGGGAACTCAGTGGAAAGTGTAATTCTGGGAACTACTCTTAATTCATATATGGAAATAGTCTAAGCGGAGAGAATACTCTACCAGTCCAATTAATTGGATTGAGGGAAGCTGTGCGCAGAGATCAGCACAAAGCTGTCCCCATGTACCAGGGACTATGGCAGTGACTTTTGAGAGCACTTCCCAACTTTAGGTAGGGCTTTACCAGAAACCCCCTCCCTATTTCTCTAATTGTATGTGGGGGTGTAAAACTACTCTTTGTGACATATTAACAATACCCAGGAGAATGGGCAAATTGCTAAGGAGGAGTACAATCAATAACACAAGCATATAGGTAGAAAATCGGAAAGGCTAAGGCAAAAAAGGAGTTATGCGTAGCAAGGCACATAAAAGGTAATAAGAGATTCTTTAAAGACATTAGGAACAAGAGAAAGACTAAGGAAAGTGTAGGTCCTCTACTTGGTTTAGCATCACTTAACCTTGGAAATTTTCCACGGAGGTACTTGAAAGCTGCTTGTGTTTTGTCAATGGCCTTGACAAAGTTCTTCATCAGACCCAGCTTGATGTGTAAGGGTGGTAACAAAATCTTCCTTGATTCAACAAGTGGTGGATGCTGAACACTTTTCCTCCCAGGCTCCAATGACTGTCGGAGTGGCCAATCTTTCTTGATGTAGTGGGAATCTCTTGCACGACTATCCCATTCGCAGAGAAAACAGCAGTACTTTGTGTATCCAGTCTGCAGACCAAGCAAGAGAGCAACAACCTTCAAATCGCCACAAAGCTGCCACTGATGTTGGTCATAGTTTATGCACCTCAAAAGTTGTTTCATGTTGTCATAGGTTTCCTTCATATAGACTGCATGACCAACTGGAATTAATGGCAAAACATTGCCATTATGCAGTAAAACAGCTTTAAGACTCGTCTTCGATGAATCAATGAACAGTCTCCACTCATCTGGATCGTAAACGATGTTGAGGGCTGCCATCACACCATCGATGTTGTTGCAGGCTACAAGATCACCTTCCATGAAGAAGAATGGGACAAGATCCTTTTGACGGTCACAGAACATGGAAACACTAACATCACCTGCCAGGAGATTCCACTGCTGTAGTCTGGAGCCCAACAGCTCTGCCTTACTCTTGCGTAGTTCCAAATCCCTGACAAGGTCATTCAGTTCACCTTGTGTTATGAGGTGTGGTTCAGAGGAGGAGGATGGGAGAAAATGTGGGTCCTGTGACATTGATGGTTCAGGACCAGAAGTTTCATCCTCTTCCTCTTCCTCGTCTGACTCAAGTGAGAGTGATTCTGGTGCATCAGGAACTGGCAGTCCTTCTGCGTGGGGTACTGGGCGTATAGCTGATGGAATGTTTGGATAATGCACAGTCCACTTTTTCTTCTTTGACACACCTTTCCCAACTGGAGGCACCATGCAGAAGTAACAATTGCTGGTATGATCTGTTGGCTCTCTCCAAATCATTGGCACTGCAAAAGGCATAGATTTCCTTTTCCTGTTCAACCACTGGCAAAGATTTGTTGCACAAGTGTTGCAGCATATGTGCGGGGCCCACCTCTTGTCCTGAGCTCCAATTTTGCAGCCAAAACAAAGGTGATAGGCTTTCTTAACCATAGTGGTTATACTGCGCTTTTGTGATGCAAAAGTCACTTCACCACAAACATAGCAGAAGTTATCTGCACTGTTCACACAAGTACGAGGCATCTCTGCTCACTTTGGCTAAACAGAAATGTGTCCCTTTGCAAACTCAAACACTGACAAATAAGAGAGCACGACACTGGATGATTTCTAGAGCTGATATAGGGCAATTTGTTCAGCAGAGTGATGTAAGCTTCGTTATGATTGCATCATCCATGACTTCTAGGAATAACATGATGCAATTCATATCATGTATGACGCAATACCAGCTTCAGATTGCATCATTCATTGTTTTGCCTAAAAAGCAAGTACTGTCCAAACCCAGTCATAGATTTATTCATAGATCCAGTCA
Source organism: Macrochelys suwanniensis (assembly GCA_033296515.1). Lineage (NCBI taxonomy): Eukaryota > Metazoa > Chordata > Testudines > Chelydridae > Macrochelys > Macrochelys suwanniensis. Next base: position 154,439,073 of record CM065775.1, on the reverse strand, counting down.
AAGATGTATTTTAGTCATTTCTGGTTTCAGTTGAGATCCCTTCCCTTTATAACTCACTTATCCTCCACCATTCCCAAGTCAAGGGTCGTATATACTGACCCAATAGCATGTCTTGAAAACTAGAACCAATCAACAATTTTAAGCATCATTTTCATTCTCAGTGACCCAGAATTAGTAAAGTTTGACTACATTTATTTCAGAAGCATTTTGGCTGTAGAGCAGTGATATTTTTGGATGTTTTTCTACATTTTCAAATATATTGATTTCAATTACAACACAGAATACAAAGTGCACAGTGCTCACTTTATATTATTTTTTATTACAAATATTTGCACTGTAAAAAACAAAAGAAATAGTATTTTTCAATTCATCTTGTAGTACAAGTACAGAAGTGCAATCTCTATCATGAAAGTTGAACTTACAAATGTAGAATTATGTATAAAAATAACTGCATTCAAAAATAAAACAATGTAAAACTTTAGAGCCTACAAGTCCACTCAGTCCTACTTCTTGTTCAGCCAACCGCTCAGATAAACAAGTTTGTTTACATTTGCTGGAGCTAATGCTTCCTGCTTCTTGTATAAAATGTCACCTGAAAGTGACAAGAGGCATTTGCATGGCACTGTTGTAGCCAGCATCACAAGATATTTATGTGCCAGATGTGCTAAAGATTCATATGTCCCTTCATGCTTCAACCACCATTCCAGGGGACATGCGTCCATGCTGATGACGAGTTCTGCTCGATAACGATCCAAAGCAGTGCAGACTGACACACGTCCATTTTCAACATCTGAGTCAGATGCCACCAGCAGAAGGCTGATTTTCTATTTTGGTGGTTTGGGTGTGTAGTTTCTGCATTGGAGTGTTGCTCTTTTAAGACTTCTGAAAGCATGTTCCACACCTCGTCCCTCTCAGATTTTGGAAGGCACTTCAGATTCTTAAACCTTGGGTCAAGTGCTGTAGTTATCTTTAGAAATCTCACATTGGTACCTTCTTCATGTTTTGTCAAATCTGCAGTGAAAGAACACTAAGTGAAAGTGTTCTTAAAATGAGCATGTGTTGGGTCATCATCTGAGACTGCTATAACACGAAATATATGACAGAATGCGGGTAACACAGAGCAGGAGACAAATGTAACCAAACTTGTTTGTCTTAGCAATTGGCTGAACAAAAAGTAGGACTGGGTGGACTTGTAGGCTCTAAAGTTTTACATTGTTTTGTTTTTGAGTTATGTAACAAAAAAATCTACAATTGTAAGTTTCACTTTCATGATAAAGAGATTGCACTACAGTACTTGTATGAGGAAAATTGAAAAACACTATTTATTTTGTTTATCATTTTTACAGTGCAAATATTTGTAATAAAAATAATAATCTAAAGTAAATAATACAGCACTTTGTATTCTGTGTTGTAATTAAAATCAATATATTTGAAAATGTAGAAAAACATTCAAAATATTTAATAAATTTCAATTGGTATTCTGTTGTTTAACAGTGCAATTAAAGCTGCGATTAATTGATAGCCCTAATCCTAATATACTTAAGCAACTAGCTGAAGTAATTTCAGAACCGTTAGCAATTATTTTTGAGTACTCCTGGAGAACAGGTGAGGTCCCAGAGGACTGGAGAAGGGCAAACATAGTATCTGTTTTTAAAAAGGGGAACAAAGAGGACCTGGAGAATTATAGACCAGTCAGCCTAACTTCGATACCTGGAAAGATACTGGAACTAATTATAAAACAATTTGTAAGCACCTTGAGGATAATAGGATTATAAGGAACAGCCAGAACTGATTTGTCAAGAACAAATCATGCCAAACCAATCTAATTTCCTTCTTTGACAGGGTTGTTGGCCTGGTTCTAGAGCAGCGGTTCTCAACTGGGGATCCACGGCCCGCTGGGGGGGGCCACAAGCCCTTTCAGGGAGTTTGCAGGGGCCCGCGGCTGAAGCCTGGAGCCCCAATGTTCCGCTTTGGGCAACAGCCACAGAGCTGAAGCCCTGAGCCCTGGTGCCATGGTGGGGCAGCAGCCGGGAACTGTGGGGTTGCAACTCTGAGCCACATGCTAAATCCTGGATCCCCAGTGCTGCTGCAGGGCAGCTATGGGGAGCTGTGGCCTGAAGCTCTGAACCCCGGTGCCACGGCGGGGCTGAAGCTCTGAGCTTCAGAGCTGCAAGCCTCAGTGCCATACTGGGGCAGCAGCCAGGAGTTGCGAGTCTGAAGCCCTAAGCCCCGGTGCTGCCGCGGGGCAGAATCCACAGTGCTGCAGGCTGAAGCTGGGAGCTGTGGCTGAAACCCAGAGGCTGCGTGTCCCTGCAGGGCTAACACTGGGAGCCAGGGCTGAATCTATGAGACCTAGTGACAGTGCTGAAGCTAGCCGGGGGCTGAAGTCCTGTGCCCTGAGGGCTGAAGTCCCGCCCGCCTGCGGGGCTGAAGCTCAAGCCCCGGCTTCCTGCGTGGAAGGTCGGGGCTCAGACGTCCGGGTCAGCCCCTGGGGTGGGGGGGTCACCCAGCCTGCAGGTCAGCCTTAAGGCCTTCTGGCCCAGCCCTGGCTCTGCCCCTAGAGACTTTTCCTGCGAGGGCTCATTCCTTCATTTCCTTGGCCCAGTAAGTCTGACACTAGACTTGTAAGTTAGTTAGCGCCCTTTACTGATTGTAAAGGAGCTATTTCAACAGGAGCAGGACAAGTTCCACAGCACAAGGAAAAAAAATTTAAGTGTAAACAATAAATATCAGACATGGATAAATTTTTAATTAGACCATCAGCTTCAAAACAACAAAATCCACAGAGCGATGATAGTAAACGTCCTTTAATAAATTCAACCACCATAATGGCTGAAGAACATCAAGGAGCTGACGTGAGTAAGAACCAAAGCCGCTATTAACCTCGCAAAATTTAGGAAGTCTGAAGACAGCTAGTTGAATTTTGGTTTTATTTGTTCCGGAAGTGGAGACATACCTCAACTGCAGTATGTAATTTGTGCACAAGTATTGTCCAATGAATGTTTGAAACCCTCCAAATTACAGAGGAATTTAATTACAAAGCATGACATCCATAAGGATAAGCACTATTCATTTTTTGAGCAAAAGGCCAAGGAACTGCATGGCACTAAAGCAGTAATGAAATCCACAACTACTGCAGATAAAAAGTTTTTAAGGTCATCCTACAAAGTGGCACAGAAAATTGCTAAAACAAAAAATCACGTATGATTGCTGAGATTTTGATAATGCCATGTGTTATTGAAATAACAAAGGAAGTGTTTGGAAAGAAGGCCAAGGTACTGACAAAAATACTGACATCAAATGACACTGTCAAACGACAGATCGTTTCTGTGTCAGAAAACACAGTTTCTCAGTGTATTGATTGGCTGCACGACAATGATTTTGCTGTATAACTAGATGAATACACAGACATTTCAAAAATATCCATTTACTTGCCTATGTTCGGTATGTGTGGAATAAGGAAATAAAGGAAGACTTTTTGTTTTGTAAAGAGCTCAAGACAACAACAAAGTCAGATGGCATTTTCAAACTGTTAGATGATTTTATGATTTCAGCAGAAATCAGCTGGACTAATTGCATTGGGGTCTGCACTCATGGAGCTGTAGCAATGACCAGAAAGCATTCTGGTGTTGTGCAAAAAATAAAAGACATTGCTCCTCGTGCTATTTGGACACACTGCTTTTTACACAGAGAAGCGCTTGCTGCAAAAGATATTGAACCAGGTCTTCACAGTGTTCTGAATACTGCGGTAACCCTTGTTCATTTTATTAAATCCACAGCAACAAATTCCAAGTGTTTTGCTGCACTTTGTGAGGAAGTGGGTGCAGAGCATCATTCCTCGCTCATGCATACAGAGGTGAGATGGCTATCTTGAGGCAGAATACTTGCCCATATATTTAATCTCAAGGAAGAGTTATGTAATTTCGTAGTTGAAAAGAAAACTGAATTTGCCAAAGTGCTGAAAGATGAGTGTGGCTGGCAAAACTGGGTTACCTCGCAAACATATTCAGTGAAATGAATAAGCTGAATAAAACTATGCAAGGTGGGAACACTAATTTTAGTGCCCAGCATGAAAGAATTGAGACATTCAAAAGAAAACTACAACTCTGGAAAGTTCATGTCTGTGGGGGCACTACTGTTATGTTTGAGCTCTTACATTCTTTCATTCAGGAATGAAACATTGACTTTGACGTAATTAAACCTCAGCTAGCAGCACATCTGTCTGGTCTGCTTAACAAATTTAATTCTTATTTTCCCAAATTCACAACAGAACTAACTGCTACACACATGTGGACTACAAACCCTTTTAGTGAGAACATTGAAGCTAAACTTCCTTCTGATGTTCCATCAAAATTGTTAGAAGAGCTCATTGACATTTCATCAGACAGGTCCCTCAGAACCATGTTCAAAGAAATGCCACTGGAGACATTTTGGTGTGAGTGTTCCGATGAATACATCACTGCTTCTTCTGCAGCGCTGAAAGTTTTGATCCCCTTTAATATCACCTACTTATGTGAAGCTGGATTTTCAGCCATGACATCAATGAAAACAAAGTACTGAACCAGGATGAACATTGACCATAACATGCGCGCGTGCTTGTCAAAGATGCCCCCACATCTTGAATTGTTGATCAGCACCAACAAGAAGTTTCACACTGACTAAATAAAAAAAATATTCTGTTTATTTTTGTGCCTATATTATCCTATATTTATATATTTTATGTGTGTGTTTAACTGTATAAGAATCCATTTAATACAGCTTTTAATATACGGGATATGCAGAAAAATTGTTGTGGCACAGGTGGGCCTTGGAGTTTTTGTAGCATTGTTGGGGGGGCCTCAGAAAGAAAAAGGTTGAGAACCCCTGTGCTAGAGGATGGGAGAAAGCAGTAGGCATGTTATATATTGATTTTAGTAAGGCTTTTGACACAGTTTCATGTGACATTCTCATAAGCAAACTAGGGAAATGTGGTATAGATGAAACTACAAGAAGGTGGGTGCGCAACTGGTTGAAAGACCATACTCAGAGATTAGATATCAATGGCTAGCTGTCAAACTGGGAGGGCTTATCTAGTGAGGTCCCACAGGGGTCAGTCCCGGGTGTGGTAATGTTCAAAATTTTCATCAATGACTTAGATAATGAAGTGGAGAGCATGCTTATAAAATTGGCAGATGACACCAAACTGAGAGGAGTTGCAAGCACTTTGGAGGACAGGATTAGAATTCAAAACAAACTTGACAAATTAGAGAATTGGTCTGAATTCAACAAGATGAAAGTAAATAAAGATCAGTCCAAAATACTTCACTTTAGGAAGGAAAAATCAGATGCACAACTACACAATGGGGAATAACTGATTAGGTGGCACTGCTGACAAGGCTCTGGGGAATATGGTGGATCATAAATTGAGTACAAGTCAACAATGTGATGCAGTAGTGAAAAAGGATAATATTCTGGGGTATATTAACAGTACTGTTGTATGTAAGAAAAGGGAGGTAATTGACCTGCTCTACTTGGCACTGGTGATGGCTCAGCAGGAGTACAGTGTCCAGTTCTGGGCATTACACTTTAGGAAAGACCTGACAAATTGGAAAGAATGCAGAGGAGAGCAACAAAAATAATAAAAGCTGCAGAACTATTAGGAAAGGTTGAAAAAAACCTGGGCAGGTTTAGTCTTGGGAAAAGAAGAATGAGGGGGAACCTCATAATAGTTTTCAAATATGTTAAAGGCTGCTATAAAAAGATGGTGACCAATTGTTCTGTGTGTGTTCACTGAAGATAGGACAAGGAATAATAGCCTTAATCTGCTGCAAGGGAGACTTAGGATCGATACTAGGCGAAACCTTCTAACTACAAGGGTACTTAAGCTCTGGAATAGGTTGCCAAGGGAGACTGTGGAATCCCCATCAATGGAGATTTTTAAGAACAGGTTGGACAAATACCTGTCAGGGATGGTCTAGGTTTACGTGGTCCTGCCACTGCGCAGGGGGCTGCACTTGATGACTTCTCAATTTCCCTTCCAGTCCTACATTTCTATGGTTCTATGAATGTGCAGGCAGCTTATGACGTTATTGGCGGCATGGGTTCCTCATGACTTACATTCAGTAATGCTTAAACTCCAACCCCACCCTGGGAATGATTACTCTCTTATGCCCCGAGGGCTTTGATCTGAAATACCAACTGCAAACAATGCTTCCTTTTATTATACACATTGGACACCTGACATTTTCAAAGAATGAAGGTAGCACTGTTGCTCGAAATTTTCTATTAGTACAGTGTCTAGAAGAATCTTGTATTTCTTCTAATGCCAGCCTCAAGAGAATCATTGCTGTGCATTATATATGAGTGGCCTTCTTATGCTTGTAGCTGACAGATTTAACTGTGTATTTAATAGTGTTTGCTTGAAAGCAAAATAATCAAGAGACATTTTCTATTGAGCCTACTTAGCAAACCCTATAGAAATGCTTGTTTGAATTGGAATTTGGGGCTTAGTTAACCGGACTTTTGGTTTTGCAAAATAGAACATGCGTGACATAAAAAACCCCTCACCTTTGGCAGCAAGACAAAAGCTGTGACTGTAAGGTAAAAGCTGGAGGGCCAGATGCCATCAGCTACAGCAGCAGTTTTGTGGATCTGCCAACAGAATTCTATTCCAGTGGCTTGTGCAAAGTCATTTTATAGAATCCCTCTAAAAAGCAAGATTTTTCTTCTTTCTCCACTGAAGCATCTGAATATTATTAATTGTCCATCTTTTGGCTCCATGTCCCCACTGCTTCCCTTTATTTGGCCACAAGTGCAGAATCTTTCCCTTTAACTGGAGGAAGTAATGTGTATTGTGGTGGCAGATGACAGAACAAGGAGCAATGGTCTCAAGTTGCAGTGGGGGAGATTTAGGTTGGATATTAGGAAACACTATTTCACTAGGAGGGTGGTGAAGTGCTGGAATGGGTTATCTAGGGAGGTGGTGGAATCTCCATCCTTAGAGGTTTTTAAGGCCTGGCTTGACAAAGTCCTGGCTGGGATGATTTAATTGGGGTTGGTCCTGCTTTGAGCAGGCGGTTGGACTAGATGACCTCCTGAGGTCTCTTCCAAACCTAATCTTCTATGATTCTATGATTCTATTTATTCTCTTCCAGGTTTAACAGCAGTTCTGCTTTGTGGATCAGAGAGTAAGGTATAATTTTAGATCACTAGAATTTGTACCCTTCTCCCTTGAAACTAGCTGCTAGCACGTAGTTACACTGAATAGAAGCAGCAAGATGAGGACAGGGGGGCGATGGAAGAGGACTGTTCCTGAGTAATCCTTACTCACTCGACTAGTTCCATGAAAGTGAATGGGATTAAATCTCATTTGTAAGGACCATTCATATGTTAAGATGTGTATACTCTGGCCCTTGTCCTGTTATCTGGGATTCTTATATGACAACAGAGATGCCACTGAAAGAGAGAACTTACCATCCTTCTTTTGCTGCTTAGTCATTAGGGAACATTGGCGGCAGCACGCTATCCCTGGAAAAGGAGTGACAAATATTATCGAGGCTGTCTCTGCATGAAGGTAGCAAAAAAATTCCCACTGGTTTTGCCACCACTCGCTGTAACGCTTCTGAGAGGCCTAGCATAGGCAAATCTCCAGGAGCTTCCAGGTTTTTTTTTACTGTGTCAATTAAATATGCTCTGAGTAGAGTTAGACAAGACAGTGGTACGAATACCTGAGTCTGTCTAGTCTCTGGCTTCCTCCATTGCCACTGCCGATGGCACTGCTCTTATGGTGATTTACATTTCCAATTTTTGCCAGTGTAGACACACGCTGCATCAATACACAGTGTCTAGATTTTAGAGCGGTAAAAGCCTAAATGCATTTAAGGTGCATTCCACTTAAATGGTTAAAGGCAATAGTGTCAACCATATACTAAAACTGGTTCAGCCAACCATCACTGAGTACAAAAGCAGAAAGCCTGCCCATTCTCAGACGCACATTTAGGCATACATGTGCAGCTATTGGATATGTTATTTCATGGGACTCTATGAAAGGGGGATTATTAAAGTAGGCATGTTAAATTTGAAATGAATGTCTAATCAGAGAAGGCTCAAAAGCAAGAACAAGAGAATGCAGGTGTGGCTTTAGTTACAATAAGCTTTCTGATCCAAAGTGTTAGATGCTAGTTAGCATTTCAGCGTTACTTCAGTGTGGATGACCGCATGGCACATCTGACTGGCAATGACTTAAATGACTTTCATTTCTAGGGCATTGTGCAAATTCAACCCAGGTCAGCCGCCATTATTACCAGCTGGAAAGGAATTTCTTGTCCTATTTGAAATGAGTTGGTAACCTCCGTCCAATCCAGTTGCTAGAGGGCACATTTGGTTCTTGAGCTTTTTGAAGATAGGTGTTGCATGATGACAGTGTACGGCATATGAGCAGGGCCCTACCAAATTCACGGCCATGAAAAACGCGTCACTGGCCGTGAAATCTGATCTCCTCCCATGAAATCTGGTCTTTTGTGTACTTTTACGCTATACTATACAGATTTCACAGGGGAGACCAGCATTTCTCAAATGGGGGCCCTGCCCCAAAAGGGAGTTGCGGGGAGGGAGGGTCACAAGGTTATTTTAGGGGGGTTGCGGTATTGCCACCCTTACTTCTGCGCTGCTGTCTTCAGAACCGGGTGTCCGGACAGCGGCAGCTGCTGACTGTGGGCCCAGCTCTGCAGGCAGCAGCTCAGAAGTAAGGGTGGCGATACCATACCATGCCATCCTTACTTCTGCTCTGCTGCTGGCGGTGGCTCTGCCTTCAGAGCTGGGCTCTGGGCCAGCAGCCGCCGCTCTCCAGCTGCCCATTTCCGAAGGTATCGCCGCTGCCAGCAGCAGCGCAGAAGTAAGGGTAGCAGTACCACCCCCCCCCCCATAATAGGATGACCAGATGTCCTGATTTTATAGGGTGTGATGGGGCAAGGCCAGATGGCTTTAGGAAAGTGGTGAGGAACCAGTATGTTCCTATTGGGATCCGGGAAGTGGGCGGGCAAAGCCCGCCCACTGCTAAAGGATCCCCCCCTTCAGCCTGAGGGGAGGGATCCACAGGATCTGGATGCCAAGTGATTCCGGGGGACAAAAAATGAAAAAACAGGAACGGGAGTGCGGTCAAAGGGTCAAACGAAGCGAACCAGATGGGGACACCGAGCAGAGAACCCCGGACAGCGCCCACTGCTCCTCAAAGGTGTCAAGGGAGCCAGTGGACGCTGCCCAGAGGAACTCTGCTCGGATGCGTGAAAGAACAGAGGATCGAAAATAGGCCCCACAGTCACAGGAGCCTCCATTGGCCAACCTCCCCACCCTGGTCTTGTAGATGGCCAGTTTAGCTAGGGCCAGGAGGAGGTTGACCAGGAGGTCCCGTGACTTCATGGGGCCGCGGATTGGAAGTGCATAAATAAAAAGGTGAGGGGAAAAGTGCAACCAAAACCTCAACAAAATGTCTAAGAGGAGCCGGAACAGGGGCTGCAGCCTGGCGCACTCCAGATAAATGTGCGCCAGGGTCTCCCTCACGCCGCAAAAGGGACATGTGTCGGGGATTGGGGTGAACCGCGCCAAGTACACGCCCGTGCTCACGGCTCCGTGAAGGAGCCGCCAACTGACATCCCCGGCGGGCCTTGGGACTAAGGAGGAGTAAAGGCTGGCCCACCGGGGCTTCTCACCCTCTAGAGGTGGCAGGAGGTCCCGCCATTTCGTATCGGGGCGGGACGTGAGGGTGAGGAGATGAAGGGAGCACGAGCGTGTATAGATGTTTCCTTGGCGCGGTCTGAAGCGGACCGGCTGCAGTTCATGCAGCCGGCTCACCGTGAAGGGACAGGGGACCCGGTTGGGTCCACGGGGCAGGGGACCAATAAAAAGGTCCGGAGGGCTTGGGGTGAAGGGAGGGCGGGGCGTACCCTCTCGCAGGACCCGGTCGAGGTAAACCCGAGCAGCGGGCGGCAAAGCAGCCTTCACCTCCTGAAGTACGCGCCGGGGAGTACGAGGTCTGGAGAGCCCCATGCGCTGAGCAAGCGTCAGGGGATCCAGCCAATCTCCCCGGTTGTAGTCCAGGAGGTCTCCGACCCTAGTGACTTCTGCCAGGACCAACCTCTGGCGCACCGAGGGGGACTCCGCCACCTGCACATGGAGCTGGGGGTTGTGTAGCAGGGGCTCCGCGAGGAGATCTGCCCCCTCGGTGGCCGCCACGGACCTGGTCGCTGAGAATAGCTTCCAGGTCCGGAGGAGGTCCTGGTAGAAGACCGGCAGCCCGTAGAGGTCTCGCGGAAGACCTCTCGGATGGAGATAAAGGAGCTGCCGGTCATATCGGAGCCCTCGGAAGCGGCGCAGGAAGGCGTGCCCCAATACGCTCCATGCCGGACTGCCTGCACCATAAAGGAGCCTCTGCAGGGCCTGGAGACGGAAGACATGGACCTGAGTGTGTGGACACTTCAGGCCCTGCCCACCCTCCTCCAGAGGAAGATGGAGAACCCCTGCAGAGACCCAGTGCAGTCCTGACCAAAAGAACTCCAGAATCGACGTCCGGAGGTTGGCCAGGAAACCCGGGGCTGGGACCAGGATGTTGAGCCGGTACCAGAGCATGGACAGGACTAATTGATTGATTACCAGTGCTCTCCCTCGAAAGGAGAGGCACCGGAGCAGTCCTGTCCCTTTCCGGATCCGCTCTATCACCCTGCCCTCTAAACCTTGCCAGTTCTCCGGCGGGGATGGATGCGTGGCAGAAAGGTAAACGCCAAGATAGAGCAGCGGACCCGCGCTCCACCTGATGGCCTGAAGTGCGGGTGGGAGAGAGCTCGCCTGCCACCCGTCCCCTACCACCAGGCCAGAGCTCTTGACCCAGTTGACCCGGGCAGAGGAGGCCGCCGAGTAGATCGCCTGGCAAGCCTCCACCCGCACCAAGTCGCCCGGGTCCTGGACCACGAGGAGCACATCGTCGGCGTATGCCGACAGGACCAGCCGCAGCTCCGGCTCTCGGAGCACCAACCCCGTCAACCTCCTGCGGAGGAGACAGAGGAAGGGCTCGATCGCCAGAGCGTACAGCTGGCCCGAGAGGGGGCACCCCTGCCGTACTCCTCGCCCGAAGCTGACCGGCTCGGTCAGGGTCCAGTTGAGCCTGACCAAACACTCTGCGGAGGCGTACAGCGCCTGGAGAAAACCCACAAACTGGGGCCCAAAGCCAAATGCTCGCAGAGTGCTCAGGAGGTACCCGTGATCCACCCTGTCAAACGCCTTCTCCTGATCCAGAGACAGAAGGGCGAACGACAGACCATCCCTACACCCAAGCTCCAAGAGATCCCGGACCAGATACAGGTTGTCGAGAATGGTGCGGCCCGGGACGGTGTAGGTCTGGTCTGGGTGGACCACGTCCGCCAGCACGGACCCAAGCCGCAGCGAGATGGCCTTTGCTACGACTTTATAGTCCGTGCTGAGGAGCGAGACGGGACGCCAATTCCGTAAATCGTGGAGGTCCCCCTTCTTCGGCAATAAGGCGAGCACGGCTCGCCTGCACGAAAGAGGGAGGACCCCGCCCTGCAAGGACTCAGCCCAGACGGTGACAAGGTCTGGGCCGAGGACGTCCCAGAACACGCGGTAGAACTCCACGGTCAGCCCGTCCAGTCCCGGAGATTTATTAGTTGGCATGCGACGGAGGGCTTCCGAGAACTCGGCCAGAGTGAGAGACAGCTCTAGCCGGTCTCGGTCACCCGTGCTGACCGTAGGGAGTTCGTCCCAGAGCACTCTGCAAGCGTTAGGATCGGTCGGATCCGGGGAGAAAAGGCTCGCGTAGAAGGCCTTGGCCCTCCCGCACATCTCCACTGGATCCGTGAGGGGGGTGCCATCTTCTGCGAGGAGACAGGTGACGTGTTTCTTAGCCCCCCTCTTTTTCTCCAGGGCGTAGAAGAAGTGGGAGCCGCGATCCATCTCCCGAAGGAGATGGATGCGGGATCGAACGAAGGCGCCCCGGGCCTGATGATCTTCGAGTTCCCGGAGCTCCTCCCGCTTCTCCCGGCACGCCCCACAGAGGGATGGATCCTCAGGGCTGGCGGCCAGACACCTCTCCAGCTCTAAGACCTCCCGTTCCAACTGCCCTATCGTCGCATCCCTCCGTCGGCTGGCGCCCCGGGTGTAGTCACGGCAGAAGAGCCGGACGCGTACCTTCCCTAGATCCCACCATCGCCGCGCCGAGGGAAAGGCATGCCGCTGCCCTCGCCAGGCCAGCCAGAACTCCCGGAAGGACGCCACGAAACCCACATCCTCCAGCAAACTGTTATTAAAACGCCAATAGGCCGGCCCCGGCCTCTCCGCGCAGAGAGAGGCCGTCACGGTAGCGAGATGATGATCAGAGAACGGGGCCAGCCGGACGCTGGAGGAGTGGGCCCGCGTAAGGTGAAAATGCGATAAATAGATGGGGTCCAACCGGGAAAGGTGCGACCGATGGGCCTCCACCCGGACAAAGGTGAAGGTTGAGCTGTCGTCCGGGTGGTGGTCGCGCCAGACGTCCACCAGGGAGTGATGTTCGACAATCTCCCTGAGGACATCCGCTGCGGCCGGGCACTGCTCGATCCCCGAGCGGTCCCGTTTTTCAAGGGTGTTGTTAAAGTCCCCGCCCAGGACCAGGCACTCGCGAGGATCCAAGGTGCCGAGGAAGGTGGACGCCTGCTGATAGAAACGAAGTTGTTCCGGGCCCGGTGTCGGGGCATAGATGTTGACGAGATTGACCACGAGCCCCTCCATACGGACCCGTAGGTGCAGCAGGCGGCCCGGCACAGCCTCGGCAACCCCCAGCACCTCAGGCCGTAGGTCGGGGGAGAACAAGGTCACCACTCCAGCCTGGCGAACAGAGAGATGGCTGAAGTAGACTCTGTCTCCCCATTCCAGCCGCCAGCTGTCTTCAGCGGCTGGATCCGTATGGGTCTCCTGCAGGAATACTACAGAGTACCCCCCCTCCCGAAGGAAGGCGAGCACCTGGCTCCTGTGGAGACCCATCCTACAGCCCCGGGTGTTCAATGTTGCGAAGAGGAGAGATGCCATGAGGAGGGCTGGGGGGGATCCATGCTGGCAGAGTCACTCACAGCCCCCATCGGGCCGCGTAACAATCCGTGACCCACACCGTAGGCAAGTAGTGAGTCACGGAAAAGGCGGACCCGTTGGTAGGCCGTGGCGGCGTGCTTCCCAGTCCCTTTACCCTCCCCCGTGAGGGCCCTCGCGGCCCGGAGGATTTGGTGGAAATCCCCCCATCGCTGGAGAGCGAGCTGTACTTTGTTGCGGGAGCCCCGGACGTCCTCCAGGAACTCCCGCAGCTCCTCTCGCAGCGTATGGGGGGCCGGGGTTACTGGCTCCCGGCTATCGAAAGAAGGGGCCCCGGACACAGCCCTATGGCCCACCGAAACGGACAGGCAAGGGGCGGACCCTCGACGCAGCTCCTGCTGGGCCGGCACCTTAGGGCCCAACCTGAGATTCGGCTTAGTTGGGGGAGGCGGCGGAGGGAGAAGAGCAGCCTCTGGTGGGTCGGGACGAGGAAATACTGGAGCCGCTCCCTGGGGGTCATCCTCCGAGAAGGGGAGGGAGACAGCCCCAGTGGCGGCAGTGTCATCATGGGAGGTGTGGGAGATTGGGATGGCATCAGGGGCGGGGCAAGGATCAGAAGTAGGGGCAGGGAGGGGGACATGAGCAGGGCCGGGCTGAGGAATGGGGAGAGGATCCTGAGCCACAGGAGCTGGGCCACTGGGAGGTGGCGTCTCTTGGTGTGGCTGAGGGATCTGGGAATTGGGAAGGGGACCCCCCACGATGCCGGGCTCTAGTATGATGGTTTGTGTTACAGCCATGGCATCGGGAGGTGGACAGATATTTGCGGGGTCCCCGCCTGGGAAGGAGAACTGTTGTCCCACCCCAATGAGGGGTATCCCCTGGGATTCGGGTCCCGGCCACAGGGCACCGGCCGTCGCTTCAGGAGGCTTGGCGGCCGTCAGCGAGGTGTCACTTGCGACCGGGCAGGTGGAAGAGCCCAGGGGATCCTCGGAGGTGGGAGCGGAACCGACGGTCAAGGGGAGGGAGCATGGGGAGACGGAGGAAAGGGGCACCGGGGTGAGGTCATTGAGATCGAGGCCTGCTGGTAAAGGGTCGTCCTCCCCCTGGGTGATTGGGGTCAGACCCAGGGCCTCGATCTCCTCGTAGATGGAGGGCAGGTCACCTTCTGCCACCCCGGGGTTCTCCCCGCCGGCACCTGAAGCAATGCTCGGATTGGGGCACGCAGGGTCGACAAACGGGGCAGAAGGGGCTCCATCAGGGGCTTCCGAGGGAGGGGCGGTAATACCTTCCGGTGCTGCCACGTCTTTCCCAGCCGGTTCTGGCAGACAAAAGCCGCTCGGGGGCGAAGCGGAAGGTTCGGCATCAGTGCCCCCCTTCCTGGTCTTCCGGGGGGCTTCCGCATCGGTGGAAAGGAGCGGGGCTTGAGCCTTCCGCTTGCCCCGCTTCCCCTGTACTAAGGCCCAGCCCTCCATGGCATCATCTGGGGGCTGGCTAGTAAGGGTCGGGTCAGGGGGGGGCGCGATTCCTTAGGGACTCGGGGAGGTAGTGGTGGGCCAGCATAAGGGAGAGAAAAGTCTCTCTGGGGCGGGCCCTCTCCCACGCCCGGCGATATCCCTGCCTCACCCTCCTCCACACGCCTCAGCAGACTGTTCGCAGTGGGCCTCTCCTGCTCGTCTGGGCTCACTGGGGGAGGTACTCCCAGGGCCCGAGCGGGAGCAGCGGTGGACTGGGAAGGAGGAGGGGCGGCTCTGGGCACCGGGCATTCAGGGGCGCCGGCGATGACGGGGCCGACGCCCTGCCGGGGCTCGGGGGTCTCGGATGCTCCTCCTTGCCGGGCCAAGGGACAGTCCCTCCGGACGTGTCCCATCGCCCAGCAGAGGTAGCACCGGGCTTCCCCCGTGGAATAGTACACCCGGTAACGGGCCCCGTGATAGGGGACCATAAAGGACCCCTCGAGCGCCTCCCCGTCACGTGCAGCCGGCGGCATTTGGAGCTGCACCTGCCGGCGGAACGAGAGGATGTGGCGGAGGGCGGGGTCTTTGCAGCCCAGTGGGAGAGGGCTGACTACAGAGATGGGTCTCCCCAGGGCGGAGAGGGCAGGTAACAGGGCGGCATTGGGGAGGAAGGGAGGGACGGAAGTGAGGACTAGGCGGACGCCCAAGTCCTCCAGCGGCTCTAATGGGACGAACACG
Source organism: Macrochelys suwanniensis (assembly GCA_033296515.1). NCBI lineage: Eukaryota > Metazoa > Chordata > Testudines > Chelydridae > Macrochelys > Macrochelys suwanniensis. The sequence goes on along the minus strand of CM065775.1, from coordinate 154,423,834 downwards.
CCCCCCACCGCCAGGCCCTTCTCCACCGCCTCTTGAGGCCGCTATGATGGCCGTGGGCCCCACCACCCTCGCCAACGCCCGCACATAGATTTCTACGTGGGGCGAGGCGGGTACCAGGAGGCAACGGACGCCGTGCCTCCTGGTCAAGGTGGGAAAGGGGCCCCGGCCGCTATAGATGGTAGCTGAGGCGGTGGGCGGGTTAGGTGATGTTGCGGCAGGTGGGGGGGTTGCCGCCACCTGGGCGTATGCTCTGGGGGCCGGGGGTGGGACACCCGCAGAGCTGGTAGAGGGAACAGCAGGGAAGGACGCCACGGCCGGTGGCAGGGCCGCAGCAGTAGTGGCTGCCTCTGCCATGGAGGGCCTGGCCTTTGTCGCGGGGCCCTTACCCTTCTTTTTACCCTGGCCCTTCCTGCCGGCTGGGGGGGCTCCCCCAGAATCAGGGAGGGCGAGGGACGTGGCAGCAGTGGAGGTCTCTTCAGTGTCCGCCGCTGCCGGTGCCCCAGCGGGGGCGAGAGCAGGTAGTTCGGCAGCGGCGGTCGAGGTGGAAGCTAGGGAGGGTGATGGGGGAACAGGCGAAGGAGGGGCAGCCGTGTTGTCTGGAGGGGCTTCTCCCTCCATATCGCCTGCCATGATGAGCAGGGGAGGAAGGGAAAACTCTTGAGAGGGGGGGTGGGGAGAGGAATTGGGGTGACCACTCCTCCCTGCTAGGCTGCAGGCAGGGGAGGAGGGCAATAAAAGTGGGGACAGGGTTCAGGGTTATCTCGGACTAGTGCGGGGGTAGGGGTCAGTCACCGACACAAGATGGGAAATCCGGCTCCTCTTGTTGCACTAGGGGAGGGGATGATATAACAGCATGGGGGTGCAGTGAGATGGGGTCAAAATTAAACAGGGGAGGGGCACAAGCGCATGGGAGGGGGCGTGGGTGCATGAAAGCGGGGGGCTAATCAGGGCAAACGGAGCTTCAGGGGGAGGGAGACAACCAACTAAGAATGGGGCAGAAAAACAAGGGACTAGTTTCAGGGCTAGGGTAGGGCAAACAAACAAGGCTGTAGAGGGAGAGGGGCGGGGCAGGCAAAACTGAAACTAGCAAGGGGCTGGGACCAAAAAAAAAGGGGGGCAAACAACTGCAAGGGGTAAATGGGGCAGGTGGCAAGGGACAAAGCAAGGGACGTGCTGCTGGGGGGAAGAGGGTCAGTCTAAGGGGTATGGGAGGGGGCACGTGCACCCACGTGCGCTTGCACAAAGTCAATGGGTGGGGCTGGTTGCCGCTGCAGGCCCAAATGATGTTAAAAGGTTGTGGCGGGCCATGGAAGTAGCTAAGTCCAGAGGCCGTAGCACAAGGCAGATGGTGAGCAGCCAGCAGAGGTGGTGGAGGGGGCAGCGGTGGTGGTGGTGGAGGTTATGGGGGGGCACAGGTGGACCAGGGGGCAGGCTCGGCCCCACACCCCCTGTGCCCCTACAAACACAGTCAATACCCCCACCACTAGAGCACAGTTCGAAAAGATTACTCAGTTCTTGGAGGCCCCCTCCACGGTGGTCTGCAGAGTCTCCGCCGACGGTCTTCCGGGTCTTCCTCCTCTGGGTACCAGCAGCTTCCTGGCAGCAAACAGGGCAGTAGCAGCAGCTCCAGCAACTCCAGGCGGTGGTCCGGTGGTCAGGCAGGACCCCTCACAGATGGTGGTGGTGGTCACAGCAGCGGCTGGAGCAGGGGTCCCTCACACCCCTCCTCTGGGGAGAGGGCCAGCAGGCCCCCTCCCCCTCAAGGGGTTGCTGCAGCAGTAGGAGTAGCAGCAACCAAGGTGTTGGGGCGGGGGTGTTCAGCTGCCAAGCAGCCAGCAACCAGAGAGTAGAGTAGTGGGAGGTGTGTCTGGCCCAGCCAGGGGAGAAGCTGGAGCAGCAGTAGCAGCAAACAGCAGCTGGGAGGGCCCAGGGCCTAGCAGCAGCCCCAGCAGGATGAGCAGGAGGAGCAGCAACAGTCCTCTACCTCCTTCCCGGCCAGAGGGCTATAGGAAAGTGGTAAGGAACCAGTAGATTAGCCCCATGCTAAACAAATCCCTGATACCTTGTTAACCAAATGGCAGTTGCTCCAGGTTAATCAAGACACCTGGGGCCAATTAAGAACTTTCCAGAAGGCAGGGAGGTTGATTGAGACACCTGCAGCCAATCAGGGGCTGGCTGAAACTAGTCAAAAGCCTCCCAGTGAGTCAGTGAGGGGCGGATGTCAGGAGCTGTGGAAGGAGGTTGAGTGCGAGGAGCCGGGAGCAAGAGGCACTAGGAGCTGAGAGTAAGAGGACGTACTGCTGGAAGATCCTGTGGTGAGGATAAAGAAGGTGTTGGGAGGAGTCCATGGGGAAGTAGCCCAGGGAGTTGTAGCTGTCGTGCTGTTGTTCCAGGAGGCACTCTAAACAGCTACAGTCCACAGGGCCCTGGGCTGGAACCCAGAGTAGAGGGCAGGCCCGGGTTCCCCCCAAACCTTCCAACTCCTGTCACAAGAGGAGTTGATTTGGACTGTGGGTTCTACCAGAGGGGAAGATCTGTGAGGCAAGCAAAAAAATCCGCCAATAAGCGCAGGACCCACCGAGGTAGAGGAGGAACTTTGTCACAAGGGACAGTCCCGATTTTTGAGTCTTTTTCTTATATAGGCTCCTATTACCCCCCACCCCTGTCCCGATTTTTCACACTTACTGTCTGGTCGCCCTACCCTATAATAACCTTGCGACCCACCCCCAACTCCTTTTAAATTTAAATAGCTGAAATAATGAATTTGATGATTTTTAAAATCCTATGACTCTGCAATTGACCAAAATGGACCGTGAATTTGGTAGGGCCCTACATATGAGCCCTTTGCTGAAATATAACCTTCTTTGGGGACAGCTCTTTACAGTTTAGGCAAGTCAGCATTTTAAATATTTATTTGACTTCTTGGCAGATTTTTGCCAGGAGATGAAAAAGCTGCTAGAGGTGGAAAAAACTCAAAATACTTTACATAGTTCTACAATAGGTAGGGGTTACTTGAAAGAAAAAGTTTTAGTGTATGGCAGAGAAATCCCAAGTATCCCTACATCTTGAAGGTGCATTTACTGGGAGGTGTTTGATTGCTGTTGTTTTTCACAAAAAGAGGCAAATAAAACCCCTACATTTTGGGGCATTTCCAGGAAGTAAGACAGAATTCCATCTTCCACATGTTGTGTAATTTAGTTATACAGGCTCTTCTTTTGATCAGGATCACACCCTTGGTAGTTAAGAAGTACTTAGTACCACTCCTGCAAGTCAGCACTAAGTTAAAAGTACACGTTTCACTATATCTGCTGATGCTCAATAGCAGAGTGTGACAGTCTCGCAAACTACCATGTTGAATTTCAATAAAATCTGTATTAAAAATAAGAGGAATCTAAATAAAATCAGCATTATTGCAATTTTTCTTCCAACAGAGCCTTGACTAATACTCTCTGTACTGCTAGGTAATCTAATACTTTGGTCTTTTCTCTTTGTGTTTTCTATCCCATGTATGATTTGTTGTACCTTTGATCCAATGCTTCTTGTTTTATAAGCCGATCATTTCAGGCCATCTTCCAGCTCAATGAAAGCAATGAGAGTTATTTGTATCCCCTTTGAATGGCACAGCAAATAGTGATTTAAAAGATAGCAAAAATGAAATAGCAACAGGTGCTATAATAGTTTTCACTGGAACATAAGGGAAAAAAAGAAAACATTAATTTGCTTTAAAGAGCAGCCGCTTGATAGACCAGTTTAGTTGTTTGGTAATGGGCTGTAGGAAACTTGGTACAAAAATGAATGTAGATCTTTGGTTCTATAGGCTAGTAGAACTAAGGCTCAGTGCAGAGCATGCTTGCTATGGAGCTGGAAAAGAGGGGAGAGTGTGGGTAAAACTGCCATTGACTCCTCATCCTGCCAGAGCAGGTAAAGTAGCTGCTCACATTCATTACTGGCCAGGGTAACTGCACCTAGGCGACAGCCATACAAACAGAGGGAATGACAGTGATGGTTTGTGCAGACTGAAGAGTGTAGGGATACTTAGAACCCTTTATGGCAAGCCTTGATTGGATCAGACAGGAAGGTAGACAGGACTCCTGGCAATGGAAGGAGCCCAGGGGAATTGAAGGAGACAGGGCAATGGAAGGAGCCCAGGAAGTCTGTCAAGTCTCTACAGTCCTCCAGGTTCCCTGGTGGATGCCGTGTCCTGAGCAGTACCCAGCCCCAGAATATGTGAACTTTACAATCTGTGTAGACAAAGCCTCTGTAATTGTTATGCCACTTGGATACCAACTTTTCTATTCTAGGGCCAGATCCTGCAAGCACTTACTAGAGGAGATAGTGCTTCCTACATCACTAAGCTTTTTCATGGGGCACCCCACTGAGCCTTTTTAAAGGAGAACACACATGGAACTTAAAGTTGTGCCTATCAGTAGATGCATGTTGGGTTTCGGTGTAACCACCTGCAATGGCATGGTGGACCACTGCTCTGGAGGGATGGCCTGGGAAGGCGTGGTGGGCTTGATAGGTAGAGCTTTAGAAGCCTCTTTGAAAGTAAAAGAGAAAGGGAAGAAGCAATCAAGGCAATCCATGCTTTTGTAGTTCCCTCTGACCAGGGGTGGCTCTAACGTTTTTGCCGCCCCAAGCAAAAAAAAAAAAAGAAGAAGAAGAAAACCCCAAACGCCGCCCGCCAAAACAACCCCCCCAACGCCCGCCAAAACAACGCCCCCCCTACCTGGAGCGCCGGCGAGGAGGACGGCGCGCCTGCAGCCCCGCTGCCCTGCCAGGGTGCGCGGCGGGCCGGTGGCAGGCCCCGCTGTCCCGGCCGGGGCGCAGGGCGCCGGTGGGGAGCGCCGCGGGGAGGGCACCAAGCCCGGCTGCGGTCCAGCTCTCCCGGGCAGCCGGAGCGCCGGGGGGAGGGCAGTGAGCCCGGCCGTGGCCCAGCTCTCCCAGAATGCCATGGGGCAGCAGTATGTTTTTTGGTTTTTTTTAAAACCCTGAGCGCCACCCCCCTCCAGGTGCCGCCCCAAGCACGTGCTTGGTAGGCTGGTGCCTGGAGCTGGCCCTGCCTCTGACTCTGACCAGCAAAGACCAGTAGCAGTGATTCAGTGTTAGGAGGTAATGTCCGAAGGATGGCTTGGACTTGGAGCATGTCTGGCAGTGCTGAAATTATTTCAGTCTCTAATGCACCCTATACCTCTCCCATGCTCAGCTCATCTTCAAAGAGATGAGCCAGCGCTGAATCACGGTTGAAAATAAAAAGTCTAAGAAGGCTTCCACAGAATGATGCCGTTTCTGCGATATATTTACTGTTGAGCTATTTCTTTGCTTTATGTATTTAAAAATGACATTAATTTTAAAAACTGTTTAGCAGATGTGGTTAAAAGAAATAGCAATGAATCTCTAAAGAAAGCAGTGAAAAAGATGCATGTGGAACTACTCCTTGACATCTAAACATAAAGCAACTTAACATGCCTCAAGTATTCCTGCTCCCCTTGAAGTCAATGGTGCAAAAATTCCACTGACTTCAACAGAAGCAGAAGGGAGCTCCCAACCCCCGTCTATGGTGTTTTAATCCTTGCCCTGCCACCAATGTATTGTTTAGCAGATTCCAGAGTGGCAAAATGAGGGAAATAATATTAACAGAACTGGGAAATTGCAAAAAATATGAAGTACTGTGGTTTACTCTTCTCTAACTGCTTCTTTGCTGGTGAATTTCTCTCAACCCAGAGATTCTTTTTCCTTTTTTTGGCAAAAGCTAGAAACTAATCACGGGCAGTGTTCAATCTGTGATATAATGGTTGTATGCAAAACACAGATACAGCCCTTTCCCAGCAGTATCTTCCTTTGTAACTGCCTAGTCCTTCTTAATTCTTCCCAGGGCACGTTTGCCCTCTTGTAGGAACTTTTCTTCCAGCATGTCTTTGTGGGCCCAGCCCTTTAGATTGACTGCTGTCATCATAATGTGATATTTGCAACTGATTGCTGCATCTTCCGGCCGATAAAGCTTCCTCTATGGTTTTCCCTTTCTTATTGCGAGGAGAAAGGCACATTCTCACACAACCAATAGTTAGCCCCCTATCTAGGGCTGCCTTTAATCCTCATTCTGTCTGACCAACACAGAATAGGTTCCTTTGTCTTTTCGTTATCTGAAATTATAATGATTGTTGTAACTCTAAATACTAGGAACACATATATATATTTTTTTACTGGCATACCATAGTGACAATAGATAGATAAACTCAAAGCCAGTTTCACAATTCTGGCCATTATCTTATGAAAATGTCATATACCACAGTGTGTATATATCACAGATCATATAACTCCTCTACTGAACTTACTGCTGCTGCTGAATCATTTTTATTATCCTCAAGAGGTTAGCTGGCAAATAAAGACTCAGCCATGTAGCCTTAACTCACTCAAGTAACTCTTACTTCACTGCCGTCAATGGCACTATTTGCATGTGTAAGAGTTAACAGGATAGGGCCCCGAAACAGAAATGAATGCAGCATTTTGTAGCAAGTGCCATGTGTTCTGTTAAAGTTAAAGCCTCTCTCACACCAGTATGCTGCGTAAGCTGTTCCATGTCACCACTAGCTTGACGTCTGTTATAGTCAAAAAGCAGGGGTGTGTGTGTGTGTGTGTGAGAGAGTTATACTATCGCCCCTTCAGCATGTCACAAAGTGCGGCAACCCTGTCTCAGGAAGCTGCCAAGAGTGTGCCTGAAATAACAGGTGTAGAAAAAATGGACTTCAATGAAATGCTCTCAAGACAGAGGAATTTAAATAATTGTTTGTTGTTCCCCTTTTTGGCTGACCCACATCACCTCATGGAGGAACAAACCTGAAACGCAGGAGGCGCACAGATCTGGAGTGACACCCATTTAAGAGTCTGGAGGAGGACAGACTTCCAGTAAATCATTTCCCAGAGATATTCACGTTGTCTGTGCAAAGTGCCAGCTTGATGGCCCTGGAGCATCAAATCCATTATCTGCAGAACAAGCGCAGCATGGATGGTGGCAGTGCAAGCTCACAACTGTCCTGCAAATGTGCCTGAATCAAGTAGGAGGGAATAGCTCTGTGGGTAAGAGCTTAGTTTGGTCTCTATTCCCATGTAGTCTTAGGTCTTTCTCATGTGACTTCCCAGTTCCAGGGGTGATTTTGTGATATGGAAGATGGTCTGTAGGGAACTGGACTGAGACCTTGCATAAGCCAACATTTCTTTTTTTCAGTTCTGTGTGCAATTGGAAAGTGTGGTCTATTCTAGGCTGGAGTTATTGATTCCCAGTCATTGTTATTCATTCAGGTTCTGAAAGCACAGCGGTCATCTCTTTCTTCCTCACCTGTGTGACGAAATAGGACTGTTGTTAATGTTTTCCCTGAATACTGTGTGGGTGCCTCGGTTTCCCCTATGCAGTGCTTGAGTATCTAGGTGGTGGGACAAGGGTGCATGATTGTTACAGAGCCCTAGAAGGCAGGTGTGGGCAGGGGCCTGGACACAGAGAATGGCCGACACTCTGTCTCCTGGCAACTGATGGCCCCGGCCCCTCCCTTGCAAAGGTGGGAGCTGAAGGTGTTGGAACCAAGGGATCAGGTGACCTCCTGGCCCAGGAAGGAGACAAAGGAGAGAGGAGGGGCTGGACAGTTTCAGTTTGGAGCTGGCCGGGGAGGAGGGGAGAGGGGCAGACAGGGTCTGGCCTCCCTGCCCCCGTTTGGAGCTGTGGGGTGAAAAGCAGGGAGCCCCCGGGCTGGGGTCTAAGCTCCCTGCCCCCCGGAAGGGCCCGACTGAGGGGTCCTGGTTGTACTGACAAGCTCGGTTTGGACTGTGTTCCTGGCATCTCTAATAAACCTTCTGTTCTACTGGCTGGCTGAGACTCCCAGTGAATCCCAGGAAGAGGGGTACAGGCGCTGACTCCCCCACAGTCCGTGACAACCTGGACTCTACCTTTTTATACAAGTGCGGCCATAGCAATGCCACACCTAGACCCCTTTCATGTGGATGCAAGGGCTATAAGGAGTAAAAATAAGCAAAGAAGGCAGGGCCAGTGCAAGGAAGTTTCGCGCCCTAGGCGAAACTTCCTTGCACCAGCCCTGCGCCTCCCCCCAAGCTAACACCGCCCCTCCCAGACCCTCCCACTCCCAGCCAACCCTGCCCCCCCCGCAGCCAGTCCCCCCCATCCCCACCCCTTGCAGGCCAGCAGCTCAGCCCCCTGCCTGCGACCAGCCGCCCCCCCGGCTCCTGGCTCAGCCGTGGAGCCGGGAGGCAGCCATGGCCAGCCGCCCCCCCGCTCCCGGCTGAGTCGCGGAGCTGGGAGGCGGGTGGCAGCCATGGCCGGCCGCAGCCAGCCGCCCCACCCCGCTCCCGGCTCAGCCGCGGAGTTGGGAGGCGGGCGGCAGCCGCGGCTAAGCCGGGAGCGGGGGGGGGGGGGCTGGCCGCAGAGCTGGGAGGGCCGCTGGCAGCCGCGGCCAGCCGCCCCCGGGCTCCCGGCTCAGCTGCAGAGCCGGGCAGGCGGCAGCCATGGCCAGCCGCCCCCCGAGCTCCCGGCTCAGCCGCAGAGCCGGGCGGGCGGGAAGCAGCCGCGGCTAGCCGCTCCCTGGCTCCTGGCGCCCTAGGCGACCACCTAGGGTCACCTAGTGGGCATGCCAGCCCTGAAAGAAGGCAATCTCTCAGTGAGCAGATCAAAATCATGTTGCAGAAAGGGCATTTTTCACTTTGGAGGCAGCAGGTTGCAGGCACAAACAATGATATATTTAGGGCAAACACCTGCTGAGTTTGTAATTGGCAAGAGGATACAATAAATACAGTGTGAGGCATCAGCAGTGACAATGATGCCCACCAGAGCCAAAATAAAAAGCAAACATACACAGCACAACTGTTTTCCTGTCTAAATTACTGCATTGTTTCCTCCAAAGAAAGATGATGTTAGAACCTTTCCTGGCCACCTCTTTGGTTTCAGGTTTAGTCTTCGTATCTGGCATTATTTGCTACTTTCTAATATGATTTTCAGAAGGTTGTTACACAAAAGTAGTTCTCCAATAAGGTCCTTTGCCACAAAACAATAGCCCACAAGATACATGTCAATGGTCCAGTTTTCAGTAGCTAGAGGCCTGGGTGTGTGTGTGCAAAAAGGTGTATGCAAATGCTCACCTACAATTTTGCATGCAGTTATTACTGTTGTCTTAGTAAATGGTATCTACCTGTCTAAATATCCCTTTGCATCTGCAGTCATGATTAATGCATATGAAAATGTATATGCTTGCAGCAGGGCTTCTGTTCTTTAAAGAATTAGAAGAGGTTAGCTGTTAGATGCCCTAGAGGTACTGCATGTTGGCTATTTAATTAGAGAAGTTTGAGAAATATAAGTTTTCTGTTTTATTTTATGTAATGTTTCTCCAACATTTTACTGCTTGTGAATAGAGGACTTCCATTTTCAGCAATGCACTGTTCGCAGTTTATATGCAGCACAGGGACAGGCAGTTCAAGCTTCACTACCTTATTCCATCTAAGTTCTTCAACACTGTTCTGAAGGCACCAGTTAGCTAACCATATCCCTCCCAGTGAATTCCAATGCTCAGCATTAAAAGGTCCTTGGGGTTCTACTTAGAGTGGAATAAAGCACTTAAATTCCACCCAACTTTTTGCTTTATTTGATGCCAGTTCTCTTGAGCCTGTCCTCACTAAGGACCTGATTCAGAGCCTATTAAAATCAGTGGATGACTTTCAACTGACTTCAGTAGACATTGGGTCAGGTTCTAAAAGATGGTCTGATTGCATTGTATGGCTATGAGCTGTTTGGCCTAAAACTACAATGCCACGTCATGGTTCACTTGATCCAAGTTAGGGAGGCCTCCACTGCCTACTTCAGAGAAGTTTCCGTCTCAGACCTGGTCTACACTACAATGTTAGGTTGGTTTAATGGGAGCACTCAGGGCTGTGAAAAATTTCATACCCTGTGTGATGTAATCAAGTCAACCTACGCCCCAGTGTAGATGCCGTCAGGGCGATGGAAGAATTCCACTTCTCGGATTTACTATAGTGCTTCCATCATTGGAATAAGTGTCTGCGCTACAGCGGCGAGCATTTCTAATGTAGACATACCCTCAGACTCTTAGATGTAAATCAGCCATATGGTCCTCGATTTACACATATGTAGATCTTTGGTCTTCCAGGGCTACAGCAGCAGTTTTCCTGATGTAAGGGTGGGAGCTACTTTCTCCTACCCCCTAGTTTACTTTCTTTTGGGATGTCACGTATTTGACCTCTGTATTTTGGACCCATTTTACAGGTGGCTGAACGGTTGAGCCTGAGGTATTTGTGCAGTATTTTACTCCACCTTACCGGTTATGTAGCAGTATTTGTGTTTATATGTGAATATATCTATAGCTTACAAAACATTTCCATTTCCATTGTTTGCATTTGTCTTGTTCTTGCTTGTTATGGTTACATTTTTTTGGTTTGAGACCTCCCTTGAGCTAGTTACTCTCCAGGTGTGCAAATTCTGCAGTGAGTTTTTAGACAAGGAGTTCTGCTTCTCTGAAGATATCATGCAGGTCGAATTATTAGTCCTCCACCCACATCCTCTGAGAGACCTTTTCTAGACCAAGAATGAGGTCAAGGTTAGGGCAGAGTTGGCTAAGGACAAGCTTAGATGTTCATTAACTCTGACCTAGCCTTGCTCTCTTTTTCTAATCCAGACAAACCCAAAGTTTGACGGAGTTTTATCTTTTGCACGTTGCTATATTTCTGTTTCTACCTTTTGGAAGCACTGATTTTGCTTTGCGACTGGATAATTTTTCTTTGGGGAGCCTTCACAATAATGAAATGATTGAAGGTTCCAAGGGCAGTGGTTAGTGATGGGTAGCAGGAGACCACCGTTGGAGTGGCTCAGACTCCAACTCACCATCCCATCCCTCAGAGAATAAAACCTTTAGCTGGTGGTGAGTTACTTCTTCCTGGCTCACATTAGGGAGCACAAGACCAAGGTAGAGAAACCTGCAATATATCCCAGAGGTAGAATTACAAGGTAAGTTATTACATCCAGTGAGTCATTGTTCTATAAATACTTGATGTGAAAGTCTCCATAAAAAGAGTTAACAAAAGAGGGCTTTTCCCAAGGTATATCTACACTGCCATAAAAATCCCTTAGCACTGAAGTCTCAGAGCCCATATCAGCTGACTTGAGCTGCAGGGCTAAAAGTTGCAGTGTCAACATTTATGCTAAGGCTGGAGTCCGAGCTCTGGGACCCTCCCACCATGCTGGGTCTCAAATCCCAGGCCCCTGCCTGAGCCTGAATGTCTACACTGCCATTTTATAACCCTGAAGTCTGAGCACCACGAGCCTGAGTCACCTGGGCCAGACCAGCCATGGCTGTGCCATGGGTCTTTTATCACAGTGTCGAGATACCCCAGTGACCCCAGAAGGGCTGGCTACAGCAACCACACATGGATGTCTGTTACAGGTTTTATGTGGGTTAAGTACTCCCCCTTGGTCAGGGCGGAGACTTGCAGAGACACAAGCTCTGCTGAACCCTGGTTATAAGAACATAAGAACGGCCATACAGGGTCAGACCAAAGATTCATCTAGCCCAGTATCCTGTCTTCCGACAGTGGCCAATGCCAGGTGCCCCAGAGGGAGTGAACAGAACAGATAATCATCGAGTGATCAATCCCCGTTGCCCCTTCCCAGCATCTGGCAAATGACCTGTCAGAGGATAGACATACACTAGCCTGTCGGAGAGGTTACTTGGTATTGCAGAGTAGCTGCACAAAAGAAAGGCTACTGCCTAGGACCCCTCTGAACTAGCCATGTCAGTTGAGAAAAGCTGACACAGCCAGCTCCAGACACCTGCTCCTCCCATCCCCCCAATATACAGGGCACCTTAGAGTGGGCTAGGTCAGTGCCCGAAGAACAATGCCACCTGCCTATTCCCAGCAAGAAGAGTGGTCCCAAGGGCAGCATTTTAGCTTGTATAATTTAGAGCCAGCCCTAAGTTACTCCAGGGGCTTTTGACCTCCAAATCAGGAAAGCAGTAAAGTGACGTAGTCACCTTTCCCAATGTCCCCGCCCCAAATACTACCCTGAGCATAGCTTGGCCTGACTGGGGATTTGGCCCTGTCGTGGCATTGAAGCTGTTTGGTTTGCCAGCTGTTAAAGGGATGTTTTTCTCCTTGCTCTGAATTGTAAAAGGCTTGTGCTTGTTTGAAGGCCTCATCCTCATTCTGTCCCAAAGAGAGAGGAGCACAGAGAAGCAGAGACTTTGGTTAAGCGAGGGGGAGGAAATAGTTTTGGGAAGACAAGAGAGTTTGGGAAGCCACCCAAAATGGAATGAGACCATGGGACTGAAACTCCGAAATGCACAAGGGATGGATTTCTCCTCTCCCATTAGCACTGAGCGACCCCTGGGATATACATGTGCTACAAATAAATACATTAGGTGAGAAAACATCCTAAGTCTTTTTCACATTTCCAATGAGAAGTTGACACACTTCAACATCCCTCCTCCTCCCAGAATTGCTACCACTCATCAAAAGGGCAACAATATTACCAATAGCAGTTAGTTCTAAGGTACACTATGCAAATATGGTTTGGAGAACTATTGCCTTCTGGGGTGGGTGGGTGTATTTAATCTTTTTGTAAACAGTGACTTATCTGCCAACCAGAAACACAAATAGGCGTAGCAATTCTGCATACTCGGCTGTGTCCCACACTCTATTTTTAAACACACCAAACCAAACAGTCACTTTGTGGATGGGCAGGCAGAAAATACCAGTACGTATTGTGACAAAGTTCCTCCTCTACCTTGGTGAGTCCTGCGCTTGTTGGCGGATTTTGATCGCCTCAGAGATCTTCCCCTCTGGTAGAACCCACAGTCAAATTCCTCCTTTATCTGATCAGGAGTTGGGAGGTTTGGGGGGAACCCAGGCCCACCCTCTACTCCGGGTTCCAGCCCAGGGCCCTGTGGATTGCAGTTGTCTATAGGGTTTCCTGTAACAGCTGCGTGACAGCTGCAACTCCCTGGGCTACTTCCCCACGGCCTCCTCCCAACACCTTCTTTACGCTTACTGCAGGACCTTCCTCCTGATGGTCTGCTGATGCTTGTACTCCTCAGTCCTTCAACTCTTCTCCCTCTCAGCTCCTTGTGTGCCTCTTGCTCCCAGCTCCTCGCACGCCACACCACAAACTAAAGTGAGCTCCTTTTTAAACCCAGGTGCCCTGATTAGCCTGCCTGTCTTAATTGATTCTAGCAGGTTCTTCTTAATTGGCTCCAGGTGTCCTAATTAGCCTGCCTGCCTTAAATTGGTTCCAGAAAGTTCCTGCTTGTTCTAGTGCAGCCCCTGCTCTGGTCACTCAGGGAACAGAAAACTATTAATCCAATGGCCAGCATATTTGCCTTCTATGAGATTTCTGTATCCCACTTGTCTGGGTCTGTCACATATCCCTCACCCCTGCTCAACACCAAGGGTTTGGGCAGCTTGGGACGCCAGACAGTGGACACGTGACAAGCCATCAGCATTGCCATGACGGCTCCCTGCTCTGTGTTGCACACGGAACTGGAAAGGTTGGAGGGATAAGAACCACCTGGTCACCCTAGTGTTCTTCTCCTTGTTCCGCTGCATCCATTGAAGAGGGGCATGGTCGGTCATGAGGACAAATCTGCGCCCGAGCAGGTAGTAGCGCAATGTTTCCATTGCCCATTTTACGGCGAGGCACTCTCTCTCCCCCACGGCATATTTTTGTTCCCTCGGAAGGAGTTTCCTACTGAGGTAGAGAATTGGATGTTCCTCTTCCCCGACCATCTGTGATAGAACGGCCCCTAACCCTACTTCCGATGCATCCGTCTGTAGAATAAATTCCTTGGTGAAATCTGGGGCTATCAGTACGGGGTTACTGCAGAGGGCAGTCCGTAGGTCTGTGAACGCTCTCTCTGCTCCATCAGACCATCTCACCAGATCAGGTCCACGGGCTTTCACTAGGTCTGTCAGGGGGCTTGCCCTTGTGGCAAAGTGGGGGATAAATCGTCGGTAATACCCCACCACCCCTAGGAATGCCCAGACTTGTTTCTTGCGACGTGGTCGGGGCCAATTTTGGATGGCCTCTAACTTGTTCAGTTGGGGTCTTACGAGACCTTTCCCCACAATGTAGCCAAGATATTTGGCCTCTGTAAACCCTACAGCACACTTGGCAGGGTTTGCTGTAAGGCCAGCTCGCCTGAAGGTATCGAGGACTGCTTCCACCTTCTCTAGGTGGGTTTCCCAGTCTGGGGTATGAATGACCACATCGTCCAGGTAGGCAGCAGCATAATGATTATGGGGGCGTAATAGCTTGTCCATGAGGTGCTGGAAGGTAGCTGGGGTCCCATGTAGTCCAAAAGGGAGGACAGTATATTGGAAAAGACCTTCTGGTGTAGAGAACGCAGTCTTTTCCTTTGCGTCTTTGGCAAGGGGAATTTGCCAGTACCCCTTTGTCAAGTCTAGGGTAGTCAAGTACCGGGCATTGCCCAGACGGTCCACTAGTTCATCTATGCGAGGTATGGGGTACGCGTCAAACTGGGATACCTTGTTTAGTCGCCGGAAGTCGTTGCAAAATCTTGTGGTGCCATCAGGTTTGGGCACCAGCACGATTGGGCTGGACCATTGACTGTGGGATTCTTTGATGATCCCCAGCTCCAGCATTTTTTTTAATTCTGCTTTTATTTCTTCCCTTTTGGCTGCTGGCACCCGGTAGGGCCTCATTGTTACTCTGGCCCCAGGGTTTGTGACAATGTGGTGATATGTCTCGGTTGTTCGACCAGGTTTTGTCGAAAACACATCTTGGTTCCGGACGATCATCTCAGACACCTCATTCTTCTGGTCTGGTGTTAAATCGGGAGACACTCTCACCTGTTTGGGAGGTTTATTTTCCTGGGGTAGGTCTTTTCGGACAGCTGCGCATGCCTCTTGCGCATGCCAGGGTTTCAGAAGGTTGACGTGATAAATCTGTTCTTGTTTCCGGCGTCCTGGCTGCCGCACCTTGTAGGTTATTTCCCCCACGGGTTCAACCACCTCATAGGGCCCCTGCCATTGGGCCAGAAGCTTGCTTTCTGCTGTGGGTACCAACACCATCACCCGATCCCCTGGTTGGAACTGTCGGACTTTTGCCTGGCGATTGTAATGGGTTCACTGGGCCTCCTGTGCCTTTTCTAAATGTTCCCCTACAATAGGGGTAACCCGGGCTATCCGGTCTCGCATCTGCAATACATGTTCTATTATATTTCTCCCCTCACTGGGTTCCTCCTCCCAGATCTCTTTGATGATATCTAGTATGCCCCGGGGGTGGCACCCGTATAATAACTCAAAGGGGGAAAACCCAGTTGAGGCCTGAGGTACCTCCCGGATAGCAAACATAAGGTAAGGTAGTAGGGTGTCCCAGTCCTTCCCGTCCCGACTTACCACCTTCCTTATCATAGCCTTGAGGGTTCGGTTAAACCTTTCTACCAGCTCATCAGTCTGGGGGTGATAGACTGAAGTTCTCAGGGTATGTATATGGAGCAGCGTACAGAGGTCCTTCATTAGCTTTGACATAAATGGAGTTCCTTGGTCTGTTAATATCTCCCTCGGTAGCCCCACTCGGGCAAAGATCCCCACCAGCTCTTTGGCTATTGTTTTAGAGGCTGTGTTCCTCAGGGGGACGGCTTCTGGGTAGCGAGTAGCATAATCCAAAACAACCAGTATATATTGGTGGCCCCGAGCCGTCTTCTCCAGGGGTCCCACTAGGTCCATGGCTATTTGCTCGAAGGGGACTTCTATGATGGGAAGGGGTACTAAAGGTGCCCTCAAATGGGGACGGGGACTGTGCAGCTGACACTCTGGACAGGACGCACAGTACCTCCGCACTTCTTCATGTACTCTGGGCCAGAAGAATCGTCGTAGAACCCTTGCCAGGGTCTTTTCTACCCCCAAATGCCCCCCAAAAAGATGACTGCAAGACTTAATACAGCGTTCTGGTGTTTTTGAGGTACTAGGATCTGCTGTACCTTCTGCCCCTGTACTGGTGCAACCTGGTATAAGAGATCCTTCTTCATTATGAAGTAGGGTCCTGGTCCCTGGATTTTCCTTTCCACAGGAACCCCATCTATTTCAGTCACCTCTTTCCTAATGTTGTCGTATCTTGGGTCTTCAGCCTGGTCCCGTCCAAAATTTCCTCTCCCGGGGCTAATCTGCCCAAGATCTAGGGGGCCAGTCTCTGTTGCCTCTGCTGGTTCAGAGGCGTTAGGGTGGGGGTCAGACTCGGGTGCTTCTCCCTCCTGGGTGGCCTCTTGTTCAGCTGCACGGGTCCGCCTCCCTATGAGAGCGACCCTCTGGCTTTGGGTCAGTATTCGGGTTCCCAAGGCCTTAGCTGCCCTTCTTTCCCTTTTCGTCTTTCTACCTTGTCTGGGAGTGGAGAACAAATCTGGGGATATTTCAGAGAAGATTGGGGGTTGACAGTCTACTGTGGATGCCTCACTAATTTCAGGGTTCCCTTCTTTCTCCAATCCCCCTACTGGGAGTAAGTCTCCAAACCCTGGGAAGTCTCTCCCTATGAGCACTGGGTATGGGAGTTTAGGGACTACACCTGCTTCTACCTCAGTAGTGTTTCCTTGGATTTAGATTTTTACTGGGATGGTGGGGTAGTAACTAACTGCCCCATGGACACAGGTTATCCCCGTATGTTTAGCCTGCAGCAGCTGACTATGCTTCATGAGCCTCCCTGAGATGAGCGTGATAGCACTCCCTGAATCAACCAGTGCTGTGGTCTCTACCCCATTTACTTTCACTGGTCTGGTGTACATATGTGGGGCTAGTGAGACCCCCACAAGGTGGATTAGGGAGCATGGGTCTGCCCAATTTCCCAGGTTACACTGCATAGGCTCCTCGGCATTGGGACACTGTGCAGCTATGTGTCCCCACTCTCCGCAGGCATAACATCTGTATGGACCCCTAGGCGTTCCCCGGTCTCTTGGTTTGGGCAGTCTAACCTCACGATCTTCTTCCCCCTCAGTGCTGCGAATCTTTATGGCCTCTGGTGGGCCTTCAGCCTCTCTCTTTTTTCACCTGGGCTCTCCTGGTGGCCCAGTCACTCGAGCTCTTGGGTTTGGTGCTGCTAGTTTAACTCGGGGTTCCTCTTCCTTAACTGGTCGAGTCAGCTCCCTTGCCATCCTTCGCCTCTCTACCAGTGCAACAGTCTCGTCATAGGTGGAGGGTTCATTCTGGCTTACCCATCTGCGAAGGTCTGGCGGTAGTCCCCTCATGTATCGGTCAATGACCAGAACCTCTAGTATCTCTTCTGGACCCCGGGACTCAGTTCGCAACCACTTTTGTGCGAGATGGATGAGGTCATACAATTGGGACCGCGGGGTTTTGTCTTCCTGGTACCTCCACTCGTGATACCGCTGGGCCCGCACTGTGGTCGTTACCCCAGATCTGGCCAGGATCTCTGCTTTCAGCTGTGGGTTGTCTGCTGCAGCCTCTTCAGGCAGATCATAGTAGGCCTTCTGGGCCTCCCCGCACAGGAATGGGGCGAGGATGCCAGACCACTGATCTTGAGGCCAGGCCTCCCGTAGGGCTGTCCTCTCAAAGGCCAGGAGATATGCCTCTATGTCATCCTTCCCCGTCATTTTCTGCAGGCAATTGCTGGCCCGTATATTCCGCGTCCCATCATGGCCATGGTTCATCTCCGTAAGGGCCTTCACTTGGTTTACTAATTCCCGCAATATAGTACGGTCTTGAGCGGCCTGGTCCATCAACAGGTGATTGGTCTCCTGCTGCAGCCGCACTGCCTCCTGTTGGGCAGCTGCCTGGACACGGGTAGCCTCCTGCTGGGCAGCTGTGGCTTGTATCAGTGCCAGGACTACGTCTTCCATTGTGGTGGAAAAAAAATAAACCCGCTCCCTTTTTTTGTTTTGTTTTTTAAACACCCCTCTTCTTCCGCCGCGCTGTGCACACCACGATCCCACCTCTGGTACCAGTTGTGACAAAGTTCCTCCTCTACCTCGGTGAGTCCTGCGCTTATTGGCGGATTTTGATCGCCTCAGAGATCTTCCCCTCTGGTAGAACCCACAGTCAAATTCCTCCTGTGTCTGATCAGGAGTTGGGAGGTTTGGGGGGAACCCGGGCCCACCCTCTACTCCGGGTTCCAGCCCAGGGCCCTGCGGATTGCAGTTGTCTATAGGGTTTCCTGTAACAGCTGCGTGACAGCTACAACTCCCTGGGCTACTTCCCCACAGCCTCCTCCCAACACCTTCTTTACGCTTACTGCAGGACCTTCCTCCTGATGGTCTGCTGATGCTTGTACTCCTCAGTCCTTCAACTCTTCTCACTCTTAACTCCTTGTGTGCCTCTTGCTCCCAGCTCCTCGCACGCCACACCACAAACTAAAGTGAGCTCCTTTTTAAACCCAGGTGCCCTGATTAGCCTGCCTGTCTTAATTGATTCTAGCAGGTTCTTCTTAATTGGCTCCAGGTGTCCTAATTGGCCTGCCTGCCTTAAATTGGTTCCAGAAAGTTCCTGCTTGTTCTAGTGCAGCCCCTGCTCTGGTCACTCAGGGAACAGAAAACTATTAATCCAATGGCCAGCATATTTGCCTTCTATGAGATTTCTGTATCCCACTTGTCTGGGTCTGTCACAGTATTTTTAGTATTTTTAGACCTAGTTCCTGCATGCACCATGTGATCCCTAAAAGTACCAAATACATTAATGCTATATCATAGTGAAGGAGGTATGTATTTGTAAAGTTGCAGCTCAACTGGCTTTTTCTTTGTGTGGACAAGCAGAACTTCCACAATGAGGCGGTACCCCGTGGCTTAACGGAGACTTAGTTAGTGGCCACATGCAAAGCTAGGGAGTTATGACGTCTAGGAAACAGGAGATGACTCGTTGTGGTTTGTTTTATGAGACTCGCCTATTTCTCAGATGTCTTGATTTCATTTTGTCAAGACAATGCTAAAAGCCCACACAAAGGCCTTGTTTTTACACAAAAGTTGTACCACATTAACTATGCTGCTTAAAGCAGTGCAACCCCTCTGGTTTGATGCAGTAATATCAATATAAATGTTATTATACCAGTATAGCCTATCCCGTATAGGAAGGGAAATAAATGATACTAGTATAAGGCACCTTTAGGCCAATATAATTGCGTCCACACTAGGAATTGAATGGTACGAATACATCGGTTAAAAAAAAATCAAACCCCTCACTAACAATGACACCTGTACAAAATCTGTGTGCAGACAGACCCAGCCAAAGTTGTTCATTTTTTTGTTTTACTTAGAGTGTAGATGACCCAAACCTTCCTAGTAGCATAGTTATGCACCTTTCAAACTAAGCTCAATTACCATTTTCTGATGGAGCTGGATGAAAAATGTGTATAAATTGTTAGAGCTGATGAATTTGCCCTCGTTCTGTTTATGAATTATCTTCAATCATTTGCTGCTTTCTGGAGGGTTTGTTGTTCAAAATAATTCACTGAATCATTTCTGCGAATAATTATTGGTTAGTAGATTGTCTGCACGTAGTTCACTGAGAGTATCTGATATTTAAATTGTGCTATTCAAGTTATGTTGGTTAGTTTCATTAGGCATATTAGCTACCTGGCATGTTTTTGTTCCCTGACTTGATTCAGAAGACTCTACTATGTGCCTACGGAGCAACCAAGATTATGGCCCCATTGTGCTCGGCACTGTACATACGCAGTGAAGTAGACACTCTGCCCCAAAGAATTTACAGTCTACATAGTATCGAATGGCTTTAATGTAAGCACAGATAAATGTGGACTGAGGAACTAAAATTTCAACGAGGTTGAATATAAGTAATTGTTAACCAGGAAGAAGGCTCAGATCTTGTGTTGTGTTACATGTCTCAGTGTTTGTTTAATAGCACACTAGTTAATGCAGAAAACTAAAACTAGAGTTGGGAGGATCACTTGGGAAAGGTATTTGCAAACATGTTGGCTAATTTCAGCTTGCAATTCAATTCTATCGTGTTCATGCCCCTTTTAGGTTTTTTTACTAACTTTCATGTGATTGGTGTAGATTCCTACAAATATTTGCTTTCTTTCCAGATGACTAGTGGTTTTTATACTTGTCTATGTAAAGCATGGCCAAGCATGCTTGTGTGCAATGCAGGTTTTCATTGAAAAGTGCTCAGCCTGGTATGCATTGTGTTGTGTGTTCAGTAGAGGGGTGTTAGGAGAATGGCAGAGAATGGGAAAGTCTGTGCTTTCATAGATTGGTAACTGGTTAAAAGATAGGAAACAAAGGGTAGGTATAAATGATAAGTTTTCAGAATGGAGAGAGGTAAATAGTGGTGTCCCCCAGGGGTCTGTACTGGGACCAGTCCTATTCCACATATTCATAAATGATCTGGAAAAGGGGTAAACAGTGAGGTGGCAAAATTTGCAGATGACACAAAATTACTAAAGATAGTTAAGACCCAGGCAGACTGCAAAGAGCTACAAAAGGATCTCTCAAAACTGGGTGCCTGGGCAACAAAATGGCAGATGAAATTTAATGTTGATAAATGCAAAGTAATGCACATTGGAAAACATAATCTCAACTATACATATAAAATGAGGGGGTTTAAATTAGCTGTTACCACTCAAGAAAGATCTTGGAGTCATTGTGGATAGTTCTCTGAAAATATCCACTCAATGTGCAGTAGCAGTCAAAAAAACCAACAGAATGCTGGGAATAATTAAGAAGGGAATAGAAAATAGGACAGAAAATATCATGTTGCCTCTAAATAAATCCATGGTATGCCCACATCTTGAATACTGTGTGCAGATGTGGTCGCCCCATCTCAAAAAAGATATATTGGAATTGGAAAAGGTTCAGAAAAGGGCAACAAACATGATTAGGGGTATGGAACGGCTTCCATATGAGGAAAGATTAATAAAACAGGGACTTTTCAGCTTGGAAAAGAGACAGCTAAGGGAAGATATGATTGAGGTCTATAAAATCATGACTGGTGTAGAGAAAGTAGATAAGGAAGTGTTGTTTACTACTTCTCATAACACAAGAACTAGGGGTCATCAAATGAAATTAATAGGCAGCAAGTTTAAAACAAACAAAAGGAAGTATTTCTTCACACAACGCACAGTCAACCTGTGGAACTCCTTGCCAGAGGATGTTGGGAAGGCCAAGACCATAACAGGGTTCAAAAAAGAACTAGATAAATTCATGGAGGATAGGTCCATCAATGGCTATTATCCAGGATGGGCAGGAATGGTGTCCCTAGCCTCTGTTTGCCAGAAGCTGGGAATGAGCGATAGTGGATGGATCACTTGATGATTACCTGTTCTGTTCATTCCCTCTGGGGCACCTGGCACTGGCCACTGTCAGAAGACTGGATACTAGGCTAGATGGACCTTTGGTCTGACCCAGTGTGGCCGTTCTTATTATAACACAAAATGGAGTGATCACTGGTCAGTGCCTGCATGAGCAGCAGCAATGAGAGGAGGAAGGGCTTCAGGCGGGAAGCTCCAGAAGCAAAAAGTTCTGTTGTTGGAGACATTTTCAAATGTCCAAGCCCCAGGGAATGAAACAAGTTGTCTGCAATGTGGCTAGAAGCCCAGGCAGGAGTACTGTCATTCCGGGATAACTACCAATGGAACCATCTCTACACATGACCACATTAAAGGTCCTGAAGCTTCATGGGCAACAGCCAGTACAAATCAATATAATACAACACAGAGATTGCCAACGCTCAGCACAATGACTGCTCTTCTAGTAGCCAGGGGCTGGGAAAGTCACCCCAAAGGCTTGTGGGAGGATTGATGAATAGGGAGTGAGAAGTTTCCGACCGCCATCTTTTTCTGCAGCCCATCGAGCAGCCTAGACATGCTGGGAGAACAGGCTGCACCATCGATAAAGATCCACCATCTCTGTACTTTAGAGGAGCCGGGGCTGTGATTGTGTCTCCTGTGCCACAGTCCCTTTCAAAACTTCCTCTTGGACAGTGTAATCTCTGCACTCCTTCTCCCCCCAGTGCAGCCTATGCCTCTCAGACACAACCTGGCTCTAGACCACAACATAGCAGCGTAGTGTGGGAAAAGTCCTCAACAATTTTGTTGGCAAAGTGCACTGAGAGGTACTTGGTGCACCTACACATTTCTAAGCTCTGGCTGCAAATTGAAATATACTAGAGGACAAACAAGTGCAATCTTATATGATGAAATCAACATTAGCACATAAGGTTTTTCTCTGTAAATAAAAACTCAGTGCTGACCTTTTCAGTCCACTTTTATATGTGATGTTAGCTGTCAGATGTTATCACTGGATAGCTACAGTACTGATAATGAAGTCAGGTTTATAGACTTACTTCCTCCAGGCCAACAGGCTTAAAACAAGCATGAGAGAGCTGTAAAGAGGTGCAGAGCCCTCGGCAGGGCCGGCGCTACCATTAGGTGACCCTAGGCCGTTGCCTAGGGCGCCTGGATTTGGGGGGCGGCATTTTGGCCGCTGGGGTCCTCAGCGGCACTTCAGCCGCTGTTTCTTCGGCCGCCAGAGTCCTAGGCAGCGGCGGTGGCAGCCTCTCCCGCCGCTGCCGCCTAGGGCGGCAAAAAAGCTGGCGCCGCCCCTGGCCCTTGGGGCAACACAACAAGATCTTATTACTACGTGGTGTATTTTCTTTAATTTCCTTTGAGTGAAACCCTTTACTCATCTCTTTTTTCTCTTGGCATTTTACTCAGACAGGTAGGTAGAGCCAAGCAGAGCGTTATCTATACGTGCTGATCACTGCAGAGAATAATTCAGACCCATCTGACTTATGAAGCCAATTTTCCACCTGCTGATTTAGTATTTACAGTTCTCTCCTCTCTTTGACCACGCATTTGAACAGAAGGCTGATATAGTCTAAAACTTTATTTTATTATTTACTTATGTGGCACTACAGCATGGGGCCAACCAGGTCATGGCCCCATTGTGCTAGGTGTTGTACAAACATAGGACAGGCCCTGCCCAAAAGAGTTTACAGTTTAACACTGATATTGCTGTTTATCTAAAGGAAGGTGGAGTATGTCATATGAAAATGGAAAACCACCATAGGAGCAGCGTTCTTGTAAAACCGTACAAGGAACTTTATTAAAGAAAACAGTATTAGCCCAAAAGCCACTCTCTCTTCTCTGCTTCATGGTAAGAGCTTCTGCCCACAGCCTTCCCTAGTCTGTCATGCCTGGTTTCCTGCTGCAGATGTAAACAAACAGCATGCTCATATCCTTCCATACTATATTCTCTTAAACTTACTTGGCACTTAAGATTTCTTTTGTACAATGTGGGAATCTTTGCAGAGACTAGATTTCAAATTTTATAGTACTGACACCGTTCTCTCTAGTCTGAGTCACTCTTTGGGCAAACTGATAGAAATTGATAGCGTTTTGACTCTGCGCCTCCAGCAATACAGATGTTGCAGGAGAGCTGGGCTGTATTTGTAGCTCTCCCAAGAATTCTGTGCGGCCTTGGACATGTCATTTAACCCCTCAGTTTCCCAGGCTGTGTAATGAGTTTAACGCTATTGATTGGCACACGTGTGGCAACAGAGGCAGGATGAGGCTTAATTCATTAATGCTTGTCAAATGCTTCGGGATCCTCAAATGGAAGGTGTTATAGAAGTGCCAAATATTGTTACTATTAGGTCAATTTTTGCAATCTTTGGTGCATCCTCAGCAAAAACTCCCATGGAAATCAAAGATGTTCTGCCTGTGAATGGCCTGAGGGAGGACTCCAGGATCTGATCTGTTTGTTACTATTATTTTTATTTATGTATCTTATTATTACATCAGTTATTTGTTATGGATACTATTATAGCTGACAGAATCATCTGAACAGCGCATGGAATATATTATTTTCCTGGCCTGACTCTGTGGTTCTAAGCCCCAAATCAGCAAAGCATTTGAGCAGGTACTTGATTTTTAAGCTTGTGTTTAAGTCCAGTTCTATTGAACAAAGCATGTAAATGTGTGATTTAGGGCCAGATCTTTAATCTCTCCTGAGTTAGGCACCTAAATACCTTTAAAATGTCTGGCCCTAAGTGCTTTAGTGAACTGGGGCCCCAGGCAGCTGCACTGTATTACCATGCAGGCTATCCAGATGTTAGGAGTGACTTTGGAATTATAGTTCTTCAAACTGTCAGGGCCTGGCAACCTCATGGAGATGACAATGAGCTATAAGGGGAATATTCTCATGTCAATGAGTACAGGGTTTGCATTGTCCCTAATTAGCTGTTAATGGGTCTATGACTTGTACATGCATACATATGTAGTGATGCACAAGACAGGCTAACCAGGAATAACTGGATTAAATTCAAGATACCCCCCCACACACACACCCCTTTAAAAACACATATAAAGAATGTTTGTTTCTATTATTTGGTCTGCATTATTTTCATGCTGCTTTGGCAAGACTCATATGCAGGGCTTGAAAATGAATTGAGCAAAATGATCACTTGAGAAGAAGAGTAAAAAATGCTGACCTCTTCCCCAAAGGAAAGAGATGCAGGTGTGGGAGCAGAGAGTTTGGATTGGGAAAGTTCTCTCATAATCCAAGCTCAGACAGAGTAGACCTTTGAAATCTTGTGGCACTCCATGGAAGGACAATGAAAAGACTCAGCTCAAAATAAGATCAATTTAACAGCACCAATAGTGGCTAAAAATATATATCTCTTACTGTATCTCTTACTGTAGAGATACATTTAGGAATGCTGGAGGAAAAGGTCCCCAGAGTTCAAGAGTTAGTATGGGAACTGCTTGATAAAGTCAGTGCCCTGCATGGAGGCCAAATCTGGCTATCTCAGAGACACTGATGAAAGAAAAGGGGAAACTGAGATGTACGTAAATATCAGAAATGCAAGAAATCTGAGTTCTTAGTCTCCCAAAGGGGGCTAGGAAGGAATGCAGGTAAGAAGACCAAATCTTTATTATTTTCAGTCCTGAGTCTGAACCAATGGGGATTAGTAGTTTGCTCCTACCTCATTGATCTCAGTAGTGCAGATCCCAAAAAGTAATTTCCATTCCAACTAAACTCTCATCCCTGTAATATATAAACTCACAAAAGATATCCACAGAGAAGGCTGGAACAGGTACTGTTAGTGGGAGAGACTTGCTTCACCTGTGTGTTCATGTCACACTGTAGTACAAACATAAGAAATAAATATTCAAAGACAGAAAGAGAAATCTTTCCTTAATATAAATCACTTTCCACCAACAAGGAGGTATTTTCTTGGCAGTATTGTGAGATATGTTTGCAAGTTGCATCGTGATGTCAGATATTACTGTGAGAATAGAGTTGTTGCCTGAAATTTTTAAGCCAGCAGCTGTTATTTCTCACAGAACAAAAGGCAATCTCAAGCGTTCACTCTCCCACACACTCATGAATTAGCTAAATTAGTCACTAATACCTAGCAAGTCATTTGCATCCAGGTGCTGAGCGTGGAAAAAGGGGAGGAGTGCTGTTCACCGTGGAGATGAAGGGAAAGAGCATCTTTGTCCATAGATGCACCAGGTGACGAGGGCTTTAAACTAAGTTCAAAGGGGCCAGGTGACAAAAGCCCACAGGTGAGCATGAAAAAAGACAACCTTAACAGAGAGCTAGATGTTGTGGGAGGGGGATGTGGAAAATTACACTAGGGTCACAGGGGCAACAAGAGGGGAATCTGTCAGGGAATCTGCTCAGCATTTTAGATGTCTATACACAAATGCAAGGAGTATGGGGAATAACCAGGAAGAATTGGCAGTATCAGTACATAAGCTAAATTAAGACTTGATTGGCATCACAGAGTGGGATAAATCTCAAGACTGGAATATTGGTATAGAGGGATATAGTGTTCAGGAAGGACAGGCAGGAAAAAATGGGAGGAGGTGTTGCATTAAAATCAAGAATATATACAATTGTTTGGAGGTCCAGAAGCAGGTGAGAGGCAGACCCAGTTGAAAGTCTCTGGGTAAAGGGAGAAAAAGAAAAAGAGGGGTGATGTCATTGTAGGGGACTACTACAGCCTGCCAAATCAGGAAGAAGTGGATGAGGCATTTCTAGAACAAATAACAGAGTCCTTGTGAAAAGGCGGAAAATGTTCTCTGGAGTTGGAAACAACTGCCTTAAACTAGCAGTCTGCGGATTTATTTGCAGTATGTACCTATGCAAAGTATCACATAAGTTGAGATGGCTGAGTGCCCTGACTGGGAAAAGGTTTATAACCCTTCATTTTCTGTATATCTTAAATGAGAATGGGATCCAATACTGCATTCACTGAAATCAATGGAAAAATGTGTATTGACTTCAGTGGGTGTTGGATCAGGCCTTTAATTGGCAAAATGTGTTAGCAACTCATGTGTGGCTATTCCAAAAATATCAGGTTTAAATTACTGCTGACATTTGTTTGCTGATGTTCAGCAATTTACTTCCTCATACAAAAGACCTCTCCATTGCCAGGGGAGTGGAATGTTTGTTCTTGGGTGTTACCCAAGTCATGTACCTGGAGGAGCCTTCTACATTTTTACTTCCACCCGTCAGACACCGGAAAAGAAACGTAAGCCTTTGCCCTTAAAAAGAAAGAGAAACTTCCACAAACCTAATTTATGACCAGAAAGAGATGATATATTTCCTTTAACTTTCTGATGTCCTCCCTTCCCTAGATTTCACCCATATCCTCCACTACAAACAGACCAGATCTCCCTAATCCCTGAGTCTTAGGCACAGTTCCTTGAAACTAAACACACACTTAGGTTGTGGCAGGGGTGTTGGAAGGCTGGAAACCCTATCATCAGAGCCGGCATTAGGCATAAGCAGACTGAACAACTGCTTAGACCCCAAGCAGCTCAAGGGCCCCACCCCCGATTAATTATTAGTGTGTGTTGTATGTAGGAGCCCCCCCAAATATTCCTGCTAGCACTGCCTCTGACTATCATGGGAGAGGTAAGATTGTGGTGTGTTCTCTGTGGTGTTTGTTGGTTGTGCTAGTGTTGAGGTACATGTCTCTGGATTGAGGAATAGAGTGTGTGAGCACACAACACAGTAGAAGGTCCTGCTCCTTATTACATTGTTCAGCTGCCTCATGAGTAGAGCTGGTCGAAAAATTTCGGTTGGAAGTTTTCCATCAGAAAAGGCTGATTTGATTAAATTGAAATGTTTTGCAGGAACATATCGATTTTGTCAAAAAAATTTGACTAGAAATTATCAAAATGTTTCATTTCTGTAAGGTAGAAATGTTTTGTTTTGACTTTATCACTTCAACTTTTACGTTAAATTATTATAATTTGTAACATAATATAAAATCTGAAATGTTTCAACTATTATAACATAACAGTCAAACCAATAAAGTCAAATATTTCAGATTATTTCAATTTGCAAAAGATCAGAGGTTTTGATTTTTCATCCCAATTTGGATGAAATGAAATGCTGAAATCTCAGCATATTCCCAGGGGGATGAGGTGGACGAGGCTTTCTTCCAGCAACTAACAGAAGTTACTAGATCACAGGCCCTGGTTCTCATGGGTGACTTTAATCACCCCGACATCTGCTGGGAGAGCAATACAGTGGTCCACAGACAATCCAGGAAGTTTTTGGAAAGTGTAGGGGACAATTTCCTGGTGCAAGTGCTGGAGGAACCAACTAGGGGAAAAGCTCTTCTTGACCTGCTGCTCACAAAAAGGGAAGAAATAGTAGAGGAAGCAATAGTGGATGGGAACCTGGGAGGCAGTGACCATGAGATGGTCGAGTTCAGGATCCTGACACAAGGAAGAAAGGAGAGCAGTAGAATACAGAGCCTGGACTTCAGAAAAGCAGACTTTGACTCCCTCAGGGAACTGATGGGCAAGGTCCCCTGGGAGAATAACATGAGGGGGAAAGGAGTCGAGGAAAGCTGGCTGTATTTTAAAGAATCCTTATTGAGGTTGCAGGAACAAACCATCCCGATGTGTAGAAAGAAAAGTAAATATGGCAGGCGACCAGCTTGGCTTAACAGTGAAATCCTTGCTCGTCTTAAACACAAAAAAGCAGCTTACAAGAAGTGGAAGATTGGACAAATGACCAGGGAGGAGTATATAAATATTGTTCAGGCATGCAGGAGTGAAATTAGGAAGGCCAAATCACACTTGGAGTTGCAGCTAGCCGGAGATGTTAGGAGTAACAAGAAGGGTTTCTTCAGGTATGTGAGCAACAAGAAGAAAGTCAAGGAAAGTGTGGGCCCCTTGCTGAATGAGGGAGGGAACCTAGTGACAGAGGATGTGGAGAAAGCTAGTGTACTCAATGCTTTTTTTGCCTCTGTCTTCACAGACAAGGTCAGCTCCCAGGCGGCTGCACTCCGCAGCACGGTATGGGGAGGAGGTGACCAGCCCTCTGTGGAGAAAGAAGTAGTTTGGGACTATTTAGAAAAGCTGGACGAACACAAGTCCATGGGGCCGGATGCACTGCATCCGAGGGTGCTAAAGGAGTTGGCCAATGTGATTGCAGAGCCATTGGCCATTATCTTTGACAAATCATGGCAATCGGGGGAGGTCCCGGATGACTGGAAAAAAGCTAATGTAGTGCCCATCTTTAAAAAAGGGAAGAAGGAAGATCCGGGGAACTACAGGCCAGTCAGTCTCACCTCAGTCCCTGGAAAAATCATGGAACAGATCCTCAAGGAATCAATTCTGAACCACTTAAAGGAGGGGAAAGTGATCAGGAACAGTCAGCATGGATTCACCAAGGGCAAGTCATGCCTGACTAACCTAATTGCCTTCTATGATGAGATAACTGGCTCTGTGGATGAGGGGAAAGCAGTGGATGTGCTATTTCTTGACTTTAGCAAAGCTTTTGATACAGTCTCCCACAGTATTCTTGCCAGCAAGTTAAAGAAGTATGGGCTGGATGAATGGACGGTAAGGTGGATAGAAAACTGGCTGGATGGTCGTGCTCAACGGGTAGTGATCAATGGCTCCATGTCTAGTTGGCAGCCGGTATCAAGTGGAGTGCCCCAAGGGTCGGTGCTGGGGCCGGTTTTGTTCAATATCTTCATCAACGATCTGGAGGATGGTGTGGACTGCACCCTTAGCAAGTTTGCAGATGACACTAAATTGGGAGGAGTGGTTGATACACTGGAGGGTAGGGATAGGATACAGAGGGACCTAGACAAATTAGAGGATTGGGCCAAAAGAAATCTGATGAGGTTCAACAAGGACAAGTGCAGAGTCCTGCACTTAGGACGGAAGAATCCCATGCACTGCTACAGACTAGGGACCGAATGGCTGGGCAGCAGTTCTGCAGAAAAGGACCTAGGGGTTACGGTGGACAAAAAGCTGAATATGAGTCAACAGTGTGCCCTTGTTGCCAAGAAGGCTAACGGCATTTTGGGCTGTATAAGTAGGGGCATTTCCAGCAGATCGAGGGACGTGATTATTCCCCTCTATTCGGCACTGGTGAGGCCTCATTTGGAGTACTGTGTCCAGTTTTGGGCCCCACACTACAAGAAGGATGTGGATAAATTGGAAAGAGTCCAACGGAGGGCAACAAAAATGATTAGGGGGCTGGAGCACATGACTTATGAGGAGAGGCTGAGGGAACTGGGATTGTTTAGCCTGCAGAAGAGAAGAGTGAGGGGGGATTTGATAGCTGCTTTCAACTACCTAAAAGGGGGTTCCAAAGAGGATGGATCTAGACTGTTCTCAGTGGTAGAAGATGACAGAACAAGGAGTAATGGTCTCAAGTTGCAGAGGGGGAGGTTTAGGTTGGATATTAGGAAAAACTTTTTCACTAGTAGGGTGGTGAAGCACTGGAATGGGTTACCTAGGGAGGTGGTGGAATCTCCTTCCTTAGAGGTTTTTAAGGTCAGGCTTGACAAAGCCCTGGCTGGGATGATCTAGTTGGGGTTGGTCCTGCTTTGAGCAGGGGGTTGGACTAGATGACCTCCTGAGGTCCCTTCCAACCCTGAGATTCTATGATTCTATGATTCCCTGGAATGGAAATTAACACTTTTCACCCAGCTCTATTCAAGGGCTCCACTCCTGGATCAGCTGGTTGAAATCTTTTTGCAGAGCTCCTGGTTTTTGAGCCACTAGTTGCTTCATAGAAGATCCTCATGGTCATAAATCTCCTTTTCTGTCAGCTAGTGGTGACACGTAGTGGGGGTCCTACCCGAGATCAAAGCCACATTGGGCTAGGTGATGTACATACACACACTAGCATACAGTCCCCACTTCAAAGGGTTTACAGTCTAAATACTGCAGACAAGACGAAGAAAGTACAATCCCCATTTTGCAGATGGGGAATGGAGGTGCAGAGAAATTAAGTGATTTGCCCAAGGTCACACAGGAAGCCTGTGACAGAGCTGGGAATTGACCCAGATCCACTGAGTCCCAGTCCAGGGGCTGAACCACAAGACTGTCCTTCCTCTCAGCATATGTGGTTGCATGGGGTGCTCCACTGCAGCCCTATCACCAGATCTCTAGTGCAGTGCTTGAGGTGCTACTGGGATTGCAGGAGTTGTACCATGATCTGTAACTTTTCCTCTTCCCCATGGTGGTGGTAACTTCCAGCTTTTGCTATTGGGAAGCAGACATCATTTCCACCCCCATCATGCTGCCTCCTGGCTCCTCTGCTTGACTAGGAAATCATATTTTTAAGAATTTAAGCCTGTCCTCTGTTTTATTGTACTCCCACGGCAGACATCTGGCCACTGCTCTGTAAGGTTGGGGAAAAGGGAATGATGGATTAATGCTGCCATGCCGATAAGAGTTTTGTTTGTCATAGGGTTTTTCTAGAGCACCCACCACTGTATTATTATTATTATTAATATTACAGTTTTACCTAGAGGCCACAGCTGAGACCCTGGCCCCATTGTGCTAGGAGCTGTGCAAACACACAAGACAAGACAAGTCCCTTCCCTGAAAAGCCTACACTTTAAATAGACAAGACAGACAAAGGATGGGAGCAGAAACAGAGGCACGGAGCCTTGCCCAACATCACACAGCAGAGCGAGTGGTAGACCAGGACTGGAATGCAGGGTTCCTAGCACACTGTGCTATCCACTAGACCACTCTGCTGCCCTATGATACCTCTGCACTTCTCTGCTCTGTGAGCGTTGGACGGGATGTTTTAAGACTTGTGCTCCATAAAGGCAGGTCATCTTCTTTTCTTGAGTTCCAAGCCCAATCTGGGAAATAAAGAGAGGCTTCCAGAGTCATTAAAAACATTTTCAAGGGGTCTCAAAGAAGGAGATGGAATGGTGGGAGTGGCTGGTGCCAGCAGGGCAGAGACCAGGTCTGCTCCTGTCTCCAAGAGCACTAGGCACCATTTGCCTGTTGCCCAGCAAGACACACCGCAACCCGTCAGGGCACAGAGCTCTCTCTTTCTTGGCACTGCTTTCTTTTTTAATGCTAGCTCCATGTAATTATGTGAAATTATTATTGTTGGCAATATACTCTGGGTACAGTGGTTAAACACAGTAATTGGATTTGTCTTGCTTGCTAGATATTCTAGATACCATAGCTAATTTCTTTATTGCTCTCTGCTATTAGCTTTGGTTTTTTTCCCCCTTGGTGGGATATGTGGACAGGTTTCTGGAGCGGATGTTATGGGGCTATTTCTTGGTGTAGGATCAGCCACTTTCTTCAGAAGGGACATTGTCTCTTATCTCTCCTTCTGCCTGTATTGGTAGGAACACCCTGTGGAGGATCTGCTCTGGTTCTCATGGCTCGAACAATTGGTGTGGATCAGACGTCCCTGCCTCCCAGCAGATGTGGCTGACTCCTCACTCAGGAAGCATTTCTACGTGCTATGCTGTTGATAAACTCAGTAGACTCTTCTGATTTTCAGAATAAACGTTTTCAGTAAATGGAGGCAGCGGCGATTTGAAATTGGTGTCCGTAGTTTTTGTGGGTTAGATTGTAAACTCTATGTGGATTTAGGTCAGTTATCTTCCAGGCTATTTATCGACTGTGCTGTTATGATTCACTTAGTTCTTTGTGCTTGTTTTTTCCTCCATCTCCGCTCTCCAAGAGAATACGGGACAAGTCTGGCTAGGAAAGAATGGGCTGCTTTTCATCTTGGATGGTGAAAGGCAACTCACACATCACAATCTACATGGCTCTGCACCCAGCACCATGCTTAATTAGCTTTCTACAAAGGGGAAATTGGTTTTTAGTGGCCAGTTTTAAACAGGTTTGGTTTCTGAGAAACCCATTTCCCCTCAGTTTGTGACTCTGCTGAATAATGATTTGTCAGATTCACCATTTATTTATGTTGTACTAGCTATTGGAATTTAGTGGTCTTACAGTCATTAGGTTGGTTGCTTTATAACCTTGCAACTGGTCTGTCTACATGAGTACAGGGAATGATTCTCTCCATCCCTTATCTGGTTCTTCCTTGCCTGGTGTAAAGGGGGAAAAATGGCCACTGGGGAAATAGGAGTTTGCTCCCCTGCTGGTGTGGCCAGCCCTATTCCCAGCATAGGAGTATGTGTCTGGGGGTCTATGGGGACTGAAGGGATGGGTCAGAGGTGTGGTATGGCTGGTGTGCACTGTGGTACAGCTATTTTATGTCCCTTGACTTGCAACATGAGTTACAGTGTTGTCAACTCTTGCAATTTGATAATGAATCTTCTTCTATTTGTTTCCTTAAAGCCCCAGTCACATTGTTATGTGAGACTCTCAGCTGTTTTAGGGGGGGAAAGTTTCTAGCCCTTGTGGTTGCAGGAAAAGGCTTGCAAACGTGAACCCTAAAGGCTCAAAATCCAGAAAGCAAATGAAAAGAACCCATCATTTATTATTTTTCATGAGTCACATGATTTTTAAGCCTGTGTCATGATTTTGAGGGGGCTGACTCATGATATTTGAACAGGCAGGGTTGGCAAGACTGATTAGAACAGCCCTGGGGCATCTGTAAATCGCTTCTCAGGACCAGACATCACCTGGTGTCCTGGCAATCAGTGAGCCTCAAAGGTGGCTTTATACCACCTATATATGTTCAGCTACCAAAGGGCCATTCCCAAGCACTGGGTCTCTGTGTTAAAGCTTTACATTAGTAAGGTGTAGATTATAATGACCTGTTCATTTACTGAAATGCACACATCTAGTTTTGTATAAAAATGACCTATTACATTATAAATTAATTGTGAGTGATCATTTCAAGAGTGGCAGCATGGTTTAAGCAATTGACCAGGGACCCGAGAGTCAGGAATTCTTTTGTTTTAATCCCACTGTGTGTGACTATACTTCTCTGAGCCTCAGTTTCCCCAGGTGTAAGATGGGGATCATAATACTTACCTTCCAATGGTATGATGAATAAGAAGAATAAGGAGTGATGAGCTTCCTCTGAGCTATCTCTGTGCCCAAATGGTGCCGGATTCGGGCCTAGATAGTTAGTGTTTGTAAAGAGCTGTGTAAGTACCAAGTGCTAGTATCATCATTGTTCCTTTATGTCTGTTTAATTCATTGGGCTAGTATGTATTACTTTTTATTCTGGAGCCGTTGAGATGCTCACTGGACCCCAGCATATGAATGTACATTTGAACACAGATTTTTTTTAATGCTTTCAGAGTGTTAGGAGTGGTGGGAAATACATGTAAGTCTCTTATCTGGGCTGATGTGACATCACAGGAATGAATCTAGAAATGCATGGAATTTACTGGAGACAGGAAAGTGTCAAACAAATGTAATTTAAATTACAGCATTCTCTCTCGTACATTCTCTCTTGACATTTAAAAGGTACTCTCATAGCATAGGGCAAGGAAGAACACTCAGTATTAATAGATTTTTAGGCCTAAAAAACCCACTCAGGACCAGGTTTTTATTTCCTGTGCACCCGTATAATCCTGGAGTAACTCCAGTGACTGAATTGCAATTAATCGGGGTTTACATTGGTGAAACAAATCAAAATGTGGCCTAGGCATTAAACAAAGAAACGTACGCAGACTTCAACAATCGGGTAATTCTTATATAGGTGTGGTTGTAAAATAAACAATAATCCCAAGTGAAAAATGTCATTAACCTTGAGTTAAGGATGAAAGAACTTATCATTTTAGCACAAAAACCCTTAAGAGCCATAAAAGGAAGAAGGGTTAGAAAGCTTGAAAATTCCAAGTAAAGGTACACTTTACAAAACTCAGGCTAATTACATTTTACACCTGGGATTGTTGTTTAACTTACATCTGCACTCGCATGAGTGGGCTGATTGTTGAACTCTTTTTGTATTACTCTATATGCAGCGTGGGCCCACAGGGCCAGATATCGATCTGTTACACCAGTGAAATACACACATTGGCCATGCAGACTCTCTGATGTATGTGGAAAGTACAGTTTCTATCTAATTCCCCTTTTCCTCCCACATGAAATAAAAGAAGAAGAAGCAGTGTCAGCAAGAGCAACAACAAAACCCTCATTGAAAGCACCGCTCTGCATTTGGAACTTCTTGGCTAAGTCATTTTGGAAATATGATGGGACAAAGTTAAAGAAATCTTCAAAATGTGAATGCCCCACCATCCCCCAATGTATGATTTCCCCAAAGGTACGCTGACAAATTCTACCCTTGAATAACAGGCAGGTGAAATTTCAGGGGGACTGGCTGGCTGCTGGTAGAAAGGGAAGAAAGGAAGGGGTGTGCATGTGTCTCAGAACCAGGCTTATCATTGAAAGCAAGTGTATACTTAAACTATGAAGAAACTAGCATCTCTCTTCAAGGTATGAAGCTTATATTCCCTACTTCAATTTAATTGAGAAGCTGAGCCCCTGGAAAGCACATACCCTTTAACTGCATGCACTCCAAGGCAAGTGTGAATTTTTATTCTACGGCTGTATTAAAGTGTAGTATCTGCAGCCTTCAGGGATCGCAAGGTGATAGACTCCATTTTGATGACTTAATTATATACATCTCCCCTTTCTCTCTGTCACAGGGCAACTGCACCTGTAATCTCTCCCAATGGTTTACCCAAGGCATGCCCAGCCAGGTCTCAGGTCTCCAGCCGTCACCTGTCTGGATAGGGACCCTGGTCCACTCCTGTCTGACCAGGGTTTTTAACGTGGCACAGCCCCTACCTTATCCTGTGATATCCCCATCAATCCAGCCTGCCTGAAGGCCAGAACCTTGCTTTGCTTTCTCTTGGAGAGGTATGAGCAGTGTGTTGCCAGAAGTTACCGGTTAACACACCACTCTTTCTAAGCAAGCACATTTATTCTTAAGGGAAAAGCATTAAAAGGAAAACCTAAAAACAATAAACAGATTTAAATCCACATGAAATACCAGGCATCATCCACCAGTCTTATGGGGCCCTAGTAGGCCAAAGTCTTTCCAACCCTTCCACAAGGGTTGGGGCCCTCCTTGGACCAAAGGTCCTGTCCGTTTGTTGGATCAGAACAAAGGTACAGAGTCTACTTAATTAAATGCATCCTTTTAAAGCCACAAGCCCTTTCTTTGTCATCTGCTCTCTGGAAAACCCATTTTGAACCAGTTAATGCAAGCGTCCCCAGGGTTGGCACCTTTCTGGAAGTGTTTACAACCAAAGCGATTCACCTTAATCATCCCCTACTGTTTTTGGTTCCTGGAGGAGCTGAATAACCCTCCTCCCTGGAGTTGCCTACAGTCTCTGGCCTGCAGTATGCATAAACGTAATACAATATGGTGCCCAAAGATATTTCATGCAGTTGCAGTAACTGTCACACACTCCCTTGTATAATATTTGTCCTTATATCTTCCCCTTTCATGCTAAATAGTTGTAGCGATAATCTCTTTTCTTGTGAAAGGCATACATAAACCTCAGCAGCATAAATCAAACTTGGAGGGTGTAGCAAGCCAAAACATATTAAACTAGTCTTGAAAGGTCAACAACAGGTCAGTTTTGGAAGCCCTCATCTCTCTCAATCATCTTGCGTGCTTTGTTCCAAGTTTGTTGGAAAATGTCATCTCCAGGATAATGTGGCATGCTGAATTTCAGGTTGACGAGCTTGGTTCTGGTGCGGTAAACTGGAATTGTGTGAAAGAGTGAAAAGTGGAAAGCAGGTTTTATAGTAACGAGAAGCTAGCTGCAACCTTGGAGGCAAAATCTGCCAGCCCAGAAAAGATAAAAAAATACGTCAGTTTCTCTACAATATGCCTATACCAATTGCTTTATAGCCTCTAACAATTAATAGGTTCTGAAATGTTCTGAACTTGGTATGCTCCTTTGTTTACCAAACGCCTTTCACACCCATAAATCTGAAATTTCACTGGTGCACTAACAAAGGTTTGCTCTTCCCAGACTTTTACAGCATGACATTTATTGAGTTTATGGGTATAATTTATAGTAAACTTTTCAAGACTTGTGAGTAGGCGAGAAAATATGTATTTAAAACCTGAGAGTCCTCCAGGGACAAATCCTACTCCCTCCTCAATGGGTACAGATGATTCCAGATTGCACTGGGAACTATTCAGTTCCGTTTCTCAGAGAAGGATGTAGGGAGGCCATTCAGGGGATCCACACATGCTGCATAGCGACTAGTACAGCTCTGCAAGTGCTGTTATCTTGCAGTTGCATGGGAGTGGGAGGTTGTGGATGGGGCAGATATGCAATAGGGGATTAGTGGGGCAGAATGATCGCTCATGAGGCCGATCATTGAGCTGTATGGAGAGGAGATAGGCACTGTAGAGGTTTCTGAAGCTTCAAGGCTGCAGTATCAGGCACTGGGCTAATAACGTGAAAAAAGTACTCACAAATCTTCCCTTGAGTGGGAAAGTGAAATTCAGTTCAGCCATATTTGTGACTGGTGCCTGGCAAATAGGGTGAAATTAACCCTTGTGTGGAGGGTCTGCCCAAGAGCCGAGTCACTATTTTTGCTGTCAAAGTAGGGCTGGTAAGTGATGGGTAGGCCTGGTGGGCATTTGTGGGGCAGTTCAACCCCAAATTCAAATATTGGTAATTTTTTTTTTGAAAATGTTACAAAATGTGTGAAATTATTCAAGAAATATGCTCCCAAATCATCCACCATCTCGATTTCAAAGCTGCTCTGCACTCCTGGGAATAGGAAGGCTACTATGAATTTCCACCACTCCCTTGCACTGGATAGCTCAACTTTCTGAACTGTTTTTCTGATTTTTCAGGACCTGTCTCATGTTGCATGGGTAGAACAGGAAGTCGAATGTAACACTGCCCGCTTGTTTCACAATACTCCCTGGGAGACTTCATCTACCACAAATATAAGCCATAGATGAAAAAAAACTACCGTAGACATGAAAAAATGGACTTCGCGCTTTAGGAAAAGATAAGGGCAGTTCCTGGTGCCATGTTGTCTTTGAAAGAAGGCTGTATTTATCGGTGGGATAAATAACTGGGGTGGCTTTTCACTCAAGCCTGACCCAGTTTTGCATCTCAAACATACTGAGAAATGAAACAGGAGTTACAGAAGTTTTGTGTCTCCTATGCAAATGCCTCTGTAATTTAAACAACAGGAAATCAGACAATAAAGTAATAAAACAAAGCATAAATGATCATCTCTGTTTAGTTTATGATTAATGCTCATTAAAAGTTTACGTGACATCTTGATTAAAGACTGCCAGAAATGTGGCTATGGCAAACGGGTCTAACAGCCTGCATGCTAGAGGTCACTGAGGTATAAGCTTCCAGGCTGTCTTTAAAGGAGACTGTGGGTATGTCTACTCTAGAGCTGGAAGATGTGTGAGGAGACGCACCTGTGCTAGCTCTGAGTGAGCTAGCATGCTAAAAATGGAAGTCTACCGTGGTGGTGCGAGTGGCAGGCAGGGCTACTCCGCCCCCCCCAAGTACGTACCCACCTGAGACCACAGGCATGAACTGGGTGTGGCTGGCCCCTCCTGCCATTTGTGCACCCGCAGCCATATTCTATCTTTAGTGTGCTAACTTTGATCAAGCTAGTGCAGGTATGTCTCCTCGAGCTGGGAATCACCCCACCGCCCAGCTCCAAGTGAAGCTGTACTCCGTGTGGGTCAAAGCACGCTCCTTTGGCTGGCAGCTAAACTTCTGGGGTGTCATTGGGTTGCAAAGCAGCTGCACAAAAGGAAGGGTGACACACAGGGCTCACCTTTCAAGGCCATGTGGCCCCAGGTGAAGCGGTTTGGGTTAGGGTGTAAACCGCAGGGACTGGAGCAGGATGAGGGAACCACATTTTTAGCAGTTACATCTGAGATGCATTGTAGCGAGAAGCCAAGAGAGAGAGAGAGAGAGGTTCAAGGCTTCTCCTTTTGGTGAAAGGCCATTGGTGCTTTTCTGAGGCTTTGCAAGATGAAGCTGCCTGTGCACAGTCTGTGACCACCTCTGTTCAAGGACATGGGACCCGCTGCCATTTTGTAAATAAACAAATTGCACTATGAAAATACCCTGACTCTGCAGGACTCTTCAAGGCCTCCACATCTGCTCCTGCTCAACAGCGGGGCAACAACACTGTTCATTGCATTTGATTTCAATATTCTTTGTTCTCAATTACAGTCACCTGTCCCAGTGAAACCAGAATGCGTGGAACAAATGGAAGTTAATTTTAGAAAAAAGCTCTGCTAGAGTACTATACAGAGTGAATGTATTTTTGTTTCTAAACTTCAAATACTTCCAGTATTGGTGATGGTTAATGTTCTTCCTCCTTCAATCATGCATCCCTAATCACATCCAGATGTAGGATGTTCTCAATGGAAAAACAGGCAAATCTGCAAACAGCACAGGGCTAGATACCCCACACTGTGAGTAAGGGTGGGAGAATCTTACACCTTAAGTATTTCCAGTGTAATGATTGGGACTCACTTGAGAGCTCAGGTACTAGTCAGTGTGACTGAGGGTATGTCTATACTGTAATCACAGGGTGTGTTTGCGGTTCATGCAATCATACACAAACAATGATCTAGCTAGCTTGGGTAGTGGAGCAGTATATCCATGACAGCACAGGTTTCATCTTGGTCTGTACAAGCCTGCCTGGAACATTGGGTAATTACTTGAGTGGCCCGTGCTGCTGTGGCTTCACTGCTCCGGTCCCCGAGCTAGCTGGATTAAAGCTAGGTCAGGTACATATGCAGGAGCTGCCGTACAGACATACCCGGTGGGTTGAAGGAAGTAGCCATTGTAATTGTGAAAAATGCGCTAAATTGGCACAATGGGGGCAAGGCTGCAGAAAAGATGTGGTGTAATGATATTCTGCAAGGAGGAATAAAAGGTTATCAACTAAGGGCCAGACTGAGGCTCCGCATTCCACTCACACTCCCAGCACAGGATTTAGTCACCACTGCAGCACTTGGACTCATTATACTGGGCCAGTACTGCTGGTGTCTCCAGAAGAGGTGGGGAGGAGGCAGAACGCAGCTCTGCACTCCCTAGTGGAGGCGAGCACATGCTGCGCCTGTCTAAGTGGTGCTCGCCGGATACTGGGGAGCGCTGAGAGATGTTGTGTCTTTGAAAAATATCATACTGAAAATCAGCTAATCAGACCCTTTAACAACACACCTCCAGAGCCTGGAAAGCCTGTTTTAAAAATGATTAAATGTAGCATAAACTAGCAGCTGAAGACAGTGCAGAGGCAGCAATTTCACAAAGAACTAGGCTTTCCATCAGACCAGCAAGCTACTGAGCTAGTCTCCATGCAACAGCTCTGTAGCCAGTGCAGGATGAGAGATTTTTTCTCCCCTTGCATTTGCCTCAGTGCCCAGCTACTTTGGCCTAGGAGCTGGCCTGAGGATTTGACTCACAATCAGCCAGCCAACATCAACCTCCTGTGAGAAGGAGCTGGCTGGGCTGCTAAGGAAAATGGGGACAAGTTTAGCAAAAACTAAGGGGCTTGATTTTTGTCTTGCCTTTTGTTCAAAGAGGTGCACAATGCTACCATCAGGGTCTGACTGATCAGAGAATTCTAACTGGGAAGCATTTCACACCTCCTTTGTAATCCCTTTACACAAGATGCTGGGCAGTGAAGAATCAGGTCTGAGAAATGTATTCTGAATATACAATAGTTTGAAATGTTAGTCCATTAGAGAGTTCTTAATGAAGAAATTCTGCATTGGATTGAATACGTCAATAACCAAGGGCAAATAATACAAAATACCGGAATTTTTGGGACACAGAGTTTTGTCTAGTGGTTAGAACAACAATCTGGGAGTCAGGGCGCCAGAGTCCCACTGCTCTGTCTTCTGTTGACTTGCTGTGTGGTGCTGGGAAATTTGCTTAACTTATCAGTTCCTATCTATAAAATGGGGACAATAGTACATACCCATTTCACAGCGATAATGTGAGTTTTAAATAATTATTATTGAAAAGACTTTAACTTCTCTAGATGATAAACAATATATACATTATGTAGCGGGCCAGATCCTTAGCTGTCGTAGCTCCATTCAGGAGCTGACCTCCCAATTATAAAAGCATGCTTACCAAATCCCCACATGAACACACAAATAATACAATGAATTTAGCGCTTGACACAAAGCCCACTGAATTCAATGCGAGTCTTTCCATTGACTTCAGCTGGCTTTGGATCTGTCCCTAACTTTGTAATATTAAAGAACACAAGCAAACAACCAACCAAATTGAACAACAATTTAGACTTTATAACTGTTCAGGTGCACACACTTCGTTAGACTGGCTGGATTGCAAAACAAGCTTGTGCTCCTGAGAGTGTGAGGAATTACCTCAGTTTGAAACGTAACAATGCATGCAGCCTCACCCTGTTTATAATACCAAAGCCTTCAATCCATAATGTCAGTTTCACAAATGGGACGAGTACAGAAAGGAGACCAAAAATAACCATGGGGACTTGGAAATATTTATGGCATTTCATTCTGTGTGTTTTGCTGGGTAAGTTAATATTCAATTGGACTAAATATATTGTTATATGTTTTTATGCAATGTTTTATATTAAGAATATAATATAAAGGCTACTGAAACAGATTTCAGTAACTGAAACAGGCTAAAAGGTTGCAAACTGCTTAATATTTCCCATTACGATGTATTTTTAGTTTGTATTGTGTCTAAGTATTCAATGAGGTATTGAGTCTGTACATAAAGTCTGCAGTCAGTAGAAAATTAGAAATAGATGAAAGGACAGTATCTGACAGTCTTTCATTTCAACAGCACAACACAGTGTCTGGCTGGACTGTGTGAAGATTTATTTAGCCTTAGGTCTTATTTTGTCATTTCTGAGAAATATGAATGGCACACCTTCCTTGCCAGTCTTTTCTCCCCACACCAAAGAAGCTTTTGGGAAGAGATCAGTAGTAGAATGTGGATTATGCAACTTGTGCTGTCCTACACTGTCCTTGTACAGCAATTGTTTTTGAGATAATGTTTAGAAATTCTGAGGCATTTCATAAAAATGATTTTCTTCTATTAGAGAATGTTTTAAAACATCTTATAATCTAATGTAGCACCAGTAATAGTTTTTGCCACTATTCAGTACTTACTAACGTGACACAGAAGACTACACAAGCTGTATCCTACAGTTCAATCTGTATATTGGATCAGAAAGTGTATCCTAGTGCAGTAGGAATGATTTGATATGTTACGGTATATTTGAAAAACACTAACATAATATATATTTCCTATTCTATGGTAGACTCCAATATGGCTTCAGAGATTGTACTCTGATTTATACCAGCTGGGATCTGGCACTTTGTTTCTAAACACTTACACAGTCAGAATCAAATTACTAGCTTATTAGAAAGAGTGCTTCTAACAGATAATATTAAAGCTAGACAATAGACATATAGGCTAAACTCCACACAACTACAAGACGGGGCAGACTTAGCAAGATGAGTATATGACACTAGTCGTTATTGTACTTTGTATTATTTGTGAATACTTTGCCACAGTAGAAACTGCACTGTCTACACTCTAAAAAGAAATTTTAGGAGCTGTAGGAGATGTTGAAATCTACTTTCACTCATGGTTGTCAGCTTCAATAGTTAATATTTACTCATACTTCATGACACAGGGAAACACAGGATAGAAGGGAGTTCTGTCTAGTTATTTACCTTCTATGGTGGCAAAGTAATCATTCTTGAGGGGCAAATACCTGACATGCCCAGAGGGTTAGTTACCAATACAATGGATAGCTTTGACTTCAAAACAAAGCAGGGGGAAATATTGACTAAATGAGTACTTTGCAACTGGGACTGGAGTCAGAAATGTATTTTGAAAGAGTCTTGCAGTTCTTTAATTCATGTTTTATTGCTTCCTCTATTCTACCATTCAGTCACTTGAGGGTGTGGGGAGGAGGGGATATTGCTAAGTTTGAGGGTGCATCAAAGGCAGAGAAGAAATTTTGGCATTCTTTGTGCACACAGAAGCAATTGTTTTGATTTATACATATTTAACAATAGCTAATATAAAGACTAGGAGCCAGATTCTCCACTACCTTGTATCCTGTGTTGTTGCTTACATCTGTGCCAAAGGGGTGTAAAATGTTGCTATTCCAATTTGGGTGTAAATGACCACACAATTTGCAAAGCAGGAGAAAGTCAGACTTTATTAATAATCCTGTAGTCTTATTTATATAAACTTTAAAGCAATGATATTTTATTTAGAACTAGAGCTGGGTGAAATTTTTTGGTGAATAGTCAATTTGGAGCTTTTTGGGGGGAGGGACACCAAAACTATTTGCCACTTTGGAGAATAATTTGGGTCTGAAAAAAAGATTATTTTTTGAAAATGTCAAAATGAGATGTTTCAACATTTGTTTCAAAACGACAATTTGTTTTTTTGTTTCAGCAAGAAAAAA
This sequence comes from Macrochelys suwanniensis, assembly GCA_033296515.1. Taxonomy (NCBI): domain Eukaryota; kingdom Metazoa; phylum Chordata; order Testudines; family Chelydridae; genus Macrochelys; species Macrochelys suwanniensis. Next base: position 154,381,170 of record CM065775.1, on the reverse strand, counting down.
TGTAAACATTCAGGTTCAGTTAAAAATTAACACATTTTCCCCTTGCTCAGCTTTACTTTGAACAGTGATGACAGTAGCCAGACTAGTGGTCTAGGATAATGGGCTGCCAAATTGTAATATAAGGTGCAGTGTTACCAAGTCTTGTGATTTTATAGCAAGTCTTGTGATATTTTACTTAAAGCCCAGCTCCTGGAGACAAGTGAGTTTCAGGGTTTTTTTTTTCTAAATAAGATTCTAGCCCTCATTATTGTGAGGAGAAAAGTTTGAAAATATGACCTGAGTGGACATGGAAGGCTCAGAAACAAGAAGGGAAAGAAAAAGATCCAGAAACGCATTATTTTAAAAAATCTGATGATTTTAAGTCAATCACAGGATTTCTTGCGGCCTCATTCATGACTTATAAATTTCACAAATTTTCTTGTGTGTGTAGAATACTAAAATTTGATTTATAAAACACAGTTTGTTCAGAGTACATTATGGAATTGGTTAAATTAGGAGTGTGTCAGATTTTAATACCAAATTTCTCCAGTTCAACAGATATACTCTGTGGGTTGAATAGCTCACATAGTGAAAATTAAAAGTTTACTTAACATTATCTGGTTTATGAATGCCGATGCTGAAAATGGTCCAGTCAACCACTAATTCCTGAATTCCTTTTGAATGGCTATTAAGTCTAGACATAAATGCATAAATTAGAAATATTGCAAGAAAAATACAGAACCTATTTAAGAACTAAGGTTAAAAGAATTGTTATGAATAAAAATGTAGTGCAGTTTTGTCTTTCTAAAAGCTACTTGAAGTGGAATTAATATTATTTAAGAATACAAATATAATATTAATAAAATTTAATAACACCTAGTTTTAAAATAATGAATACAAATTAAAATGTATAAAGTCAAACTACAATAATTATTTTTTTTCATAAAAATTATTCCAGGGCAAATATACCATGAAGTTACAGTTAATAGCACTGGAAGTACTACTACAGATACATCTACTACTACTGTCACAACTAATCCAACCACTGACCTAAGTACTACAGCACAGACACCAGCAGAAATATCTTCCAACAGTCCAGCCACAACTGGATTCTCCCAAGAAACAATGGTGTCTTTGTCAACAACAAGCACACGGGATAGCACAGCTACATTAAACACCTTTGAAACAGAATCCAGCACCTCTTTTTCCTCCTCACCTGAATCAAATAGTGTTTCTCAGGCAAGCGAGCAAACTGCTCCTATCGGTGTTAGTGGGCACAGCTCTACTGCCACAAGTAATACTCGTACTGAAGAAATAGCCTCTACTCCTTCTGCAACTGTCACGGAATCCAGCCTGGGCATTACGTCTACAAAAGCTGAATTGTCAACGGTTACCTCTGAACAGAATACACAGGAGGAGGTAACATCTTCCTCTAACCAAAGAACTCTGAACGATGTAACAGCAACAGACCTGAGCCATTCCTCAGTGCATTCAACTGCAGAGAGGCCCAGCACAGATACAGAGAAGTCAGCTCTTCCAGTGAGCACTGTGATTCTGGACAGCAGCACAGTGGCACCAACTGCAACATCTCATTTTAACAGTAATAGTCCTCCTCAGACAGAGGTTTCTCAAATCACAGGCACTAGTAATACCGTTGCAGACACAGAAAGAGTACCCATAGGCAGCACAAATAGCGATAGAACGGATACAGAATCCAACACCCCGCCTGCCTTCACAGAGGTCTCCTCTACTGCTTCTGTAGCTTCTGATTTGGGTGAGAGAAGTACAGCTTTTGTAGGAACTAATCCAATGACCCACCTAAGTACTACAGCACAGACACCAGCAGAAATATCTTCCAACAGTCCAGCCACAACTGGATTCTCCCCAGAAACAACAGTGTCTTTGTCAACAACAATCACACGGGATAGCACAGCTACATTAAACCCCTTCAAAACAGAATCCAGCACCTCTTTTTCCTCCTCACCTGAATCAAATAGTGTTTCTCAGGCAAGCGAGCAAACTGCTCCTATCGGTGTTAGTGGGCACAGCTCTACTGCCACAAGTAATACTCGTACTGAAGAAATAGCCTCTACTCCTTCTGCGACTGTCACGGAATCCAGCCTGGGCATTACGTCTACAAAAGCTGAATTGTCAACGGTTACCTCTGAACAGAATACACAGGAGGAGGTAACATCTTCCTCTAACCAAAGAACTCTGAACGATGTAACAGCAACAGACCTGAGCCATTCCTCAGTGCATTCAACTGCAGAGAGGCCCAGCACAGATACAGAGAAGTCAGCTCTTCCAGTGAGCACTGTGATTCTGGACAGCAGCACAGTGGCACCAACTGCAACATCTCATTTTAACAGTAATAGTCCTCCTCAGACAGAGGTTTCTCAAATCACAGGCACTAGTAATACCGTTGCAGACACAGAAAGAGTACCCATAGGCAGCACAAGTAGCGATAGAACAGATACAGAATCCAACACCTCACCTGCCTTCATGGAGGTCTCCTCTACTGCTTCTGTAGCTTCTGCTTTGGGCGAGAAAAGTACAGCTTTTGTAGGAACTAATCCAATGACCCACCTAAGTACTACAGCACAGACACCAGCAGAAATATCTTCCAACAGCCCAGCCACAACTGGATTCTCCCAAGAAACAATGGTGTCTTTGTCAACAACAAGCACACGGGATAGCACAGCTACATTAAACCCCTTCAAAACAGAATCCAGCACCTCTTTTTCCTCCTCACCTGAATCAAATAGTGTTTCTCAGGCAAGCGAGCAAACTGCTCCTATCGGTGTTAGTGGGCACAGCTCTACTGCCACAAGTAATACTCGTACTGAAGAAATAGCCTCTACTCCTTCTGCGACTGTCACGGAATCCAGCCTGGGCATTACGTCTACAAAAGCTGAATTGTCAACGGTTACCTCTGAACAGAATACACAGGAGGAGGTAACATCTTCCTCTAACCAAAGAACTCTGAACGATGTAACAGCAACAGACCTGAGCCATTCCTCAGTGCATTCAACTGCAGAGAGGCCCAGCACAGATACAGAGAAGTCAGCTCTTCCAGTGAGCACTGTGATTCTGGACAGCAGCACAGTGGCACCAACTGCAACATCTCATTTTAACAGTAATAGTCCTCCTCAGACAGAGGTTTCTCAAATCACAGGCACTAGTAATACCGTTGCAGACACAGAAAGAGTACCCATAGGCAGCACAAATAGCGATAGAACGGATACAGAATCCAACACCCCGCCTGCCTTCACAGAGGTCTCCTCTACTGCTTCTGTAGCTTCTGATTTGGGTGAGAGAAGTACAGCTTTTGTAGGAACTAATCCAATGACCCACCTAAGTACTACAGCACAGACACCAGCAGAAATATCTTCCAACAGTCCAGCCACAACTGGATTCTCCCCAGAAACAACAGTGTCTTTGTCAACAACAATCACACGGGATAGCACAGCTACATTAAACCCCTTCAAAACAGAATCCAGCACCTCTTTTTCCTCCTCACCTGAATCAAATAGTGTTTCTCAGGCAAGCGAGCAAACTGCTCCTATCGGTGTTAGTGGGCACAGCTCTACTGCCACAAGTAATACTCGTACTGAAGAAATAGCCTCTACTCCTTCTGCGACTGTCACGGAATCCAGCCTGGGCATTACGTCTACAAAAGCTGAATTGTCAACGGTTACCTCTGAACAGAATACACAGGAGGAGGTAACATCTTCCTCTAACCAAAGAACTCTGAACGATGTAACAGCAACAGACCTGAGCCATTCCTCAGTGCATTCAACTGCAGAGAGGCCCAGCACAGATACAGAGAAGTCAGCTCTTCCAGTGAGCACTGTGATTCTGGACAGCAGCACAGTGGCACCAACTGCAACATCTCATTTTAACAGTAATAGTCCTCCTCAGACAGAGGTTTCTCAAATCACAGGCACTAGTAATACCGTTGCAGACACAGAAAGAGTACCCATAGGCAGCACAAGTAGCGATAGAACAGATACAGAATCCAACACCTCACCTGCCTTCATGGAGGTCTCCTCTACTGCTTCTGTAGCTTCTGCTTTGGGCGAGAAAAGTACAGCTTTTGTAGGAACTAATCCAATGACCCACCTAAGTACTACAGCACAGACACCAGCAGAAATATCTTCCAACAGCCCAGCCACAACTGGATTCTCCCAAGAAACAATGGTGTCTTTGTCAACAACAAGCACACGGGATAGCACAGCTACATTAAACCCCTTCGAAACAGAATCCAGCACCTCTTTTTCCTCCTCACCTGAATCAAATAGTGTTTCTCAGGCAAGCGAGCAAACTGCTCCTATCGGTGTTAGTGGGCACAGCTCTACTGCCACAAGTAATACTCGTACTGAAGAAATAGCCTCTACTCCTTCTGCGACTGTCACGGAATCCAGCCTGGGCATTACGTCTACAAAAGCTGAATTGTCAACGGTTACCTCTGAACAGAATACACAGGAGGAGGTAACATCTTCCTCTAACCAAAGAACTCTGAACGATGTAACAGCAACAGACCTGAGCCATTCCTCAGTGCATTCAACTGCAGAGAGGCCCAGCACAGATACAGAGAAGTCAGCTCTTCCAGTGAGCACTGTGATTCTGGACAGCAGCACAGTGGCACCAACTGCAACATCTCATTTTAACAGTAATAGTCCTCCTCAGACAGAGGTTTCTCAAATCACAGGCACTAGTAATACCGTTGCAGACACAGAAAGAGTACCCATAGGCAGCACAAATAGCGATAGAACGGATACAGAATCCAACACCCCGCCTGCCTTCACAGAGGTCTCCTCTACTGCTTCTGTAGCTTCTGATTTGGGTGAGAGAAGTACAGCTTTTGTAGGAACTAATCCAATGACCCACCTAAGTACTACAGCACAGACACCAGCAGAAATATCTTCCAACAGTCCAGCCACAACTGGATTCTCCCCAGAAACAACAGTGTCTTTGTCAACAACAATCACACGGGATAGCACAGCTACATTAAACCCCTTCAAAACAGAATCCAGCACCTCTTTTTCCTCCTCACCTGAATCAAATAGTGTTTCTCAGGCAAGCGAGCAAACTGCTCCTATCGGTGTTAGTGGGCACAGCTCTACTGCCACAAGTAATACTCGTACTGAAGAAATAGCCTCTACTCCTTCTGCGACTGTCACGGAATCCAGCCTGGGCATTACGTCTACAAAAGCTGAATTGTCAACGGTTACCTCTGAACAGAATACACAGGAGGAGGTAACATCTTCCTCTAACCAAAGAACTCTGAACGATGTAACAGCAACAGACCTGAGCCATTCCTCAGTGCATTCAACTGCAGAGAGGCCCAGCACAGATACAGAGAAGTCAGCTCTTCCAGTGAGCACTGTGATTCTGGACAGCAGCACAGTGGCACCAACTGCAACATCTCATTTTAACAGTAATAGTCCTCCTCAGACAGAGGTTTCTCAAATCACAGGCACTAGTAATACCGTTGCAGACACAGAAAGAGTACCCATAGGCAGCACAAGTAGCGATAGAACAGATACAGAATCCAACACCTCACCTGCCTTCATGGAGGTCTCCTCTACTGCTTCTGTAGCTTCTGCTTTGGGCGAGAAAAGTACAGCTTTTGTAGGAACTAATCCAATGACCCACCTAAGTACTACAGCACAGACACCAGCAGAAATATCTTCCAACAGCCCAGCCACAACTGGATTCTCCCAAGAAACAATGGTGTCTTTGTCAACAACAAGCACACGGGATAGCACAGCTACATTAAACCCCTTCAAAACAGAATCCAGCACCTCTTTTTCCTCCTCACCTGAATCAAATAGTGTTTCTCAGGCAAGCGAGCAAACTGCTCCTATCGGTGTTAGTGGGCACAGCTCTACTGCCACAAGTAATACTCGTACTGAAGAAATAGCCTCTACTCCTTCTGCGACTGTCACGGAATCCAGCCTGGGCATTACGTCTACAAAAGCTGAATTGTCAACGGTTACCTCTGAACAGAATACACAGGAGGAGGTAACATCTTCCTCTAACCAAAGAACTCTGAACGATGTAACAGCAACAGACCTGAGCCATTCCTCAGTGCATTCAACTGCAGAGAGGCCCAGCACAGATACAGAGAAGTCAGCTCTTCCAGTGAGCACTGTGATTCTGGACAGCAGCACAGTGGCACCAACTGCAACATCTCATTTTAACAGTAATAGTCCTCCTCAGACAGAGGTTTCTCAAATCACAGGCACTAGTAATACCGTTGCAGACACAGAAAGAGTACCCATAGGCAGCACAAGTAGCGATAGAACGGATACAGAATCCAACACCCCGCCTGCCTTCACAGAGGTCTCCTCTACTGCTTCTGTAGCTTCTGATTTGGGTGAGAGAAGTACAGATTTTGTAGGAACTAATCCAATGACCCACCTAAGTACTACAGCACAGACACCAGCAGAAATATCTTCCAACAGTCCAGCCACAACTGGATTCTCCCCAGAAACAACAGTGTCTTTGTCAACAACAATCACACGGGATAGCACAGCTACATTAAACCCCTTCAAAACAGAATCCAGCACCTCTTTTTCCTCCTCACCTGAATCAAATAGTGTTTCTCAGGCAAGCGAGCAAACTGCTCCTATCGGTATCAGTGGGCACGGCTCTACCGGCACAATTAATACTCGTACTGAAGAAACATCCTCTCCTCCTTCTGCAACTGTCACGGAATCCAGCCTGGGCATTACGTCTACAAAAGCTGAATTGTCAACGGTTACCTCTGAACAGAATACACAGGAGGAGGTAACATCTTCCTCTAACCAAAGAACTCTGAACGATGTAACAGCAACAGACCTGAGCCATTCCTCAGTGCATTCAACTGCAGAGAGGCCCAGCACAGATACAGAGAAGTCAGCTCTTCCAGTGAGCACTGTGATTCTGGACAGCAGCACAGTGGCACCAACTGCAACATCTCATTTTAACAGTAATAGTCCTCCTCAGACAGAGGTTTCTCAAATCACAGGCACTAGTAATACCGTTGCAGACACAGAAAGAGTACCCATAGGCAGCACAAGTAGCGATAGAACGGATACAGAATCCAACACCTCACCTGCCTTCATGGAGGTCTCCTCTACTGCTTCTGTAGCTTCTGCTTTGGGCGAGAAAAGTACAGCTTTTGTAGGAACTAATCCAATGACCCACCTAAGTACTACAGCACAGACACCAGCAGAAATATCTTCCAACAGTCCAGCCACAACTGGATTCTCCCCAGAAACAACAGTGTCTTTGTCAACAACAATCACACGGGATAGCACAGCTACATTAAACCCCTTCAAAACAGAATCCAGCACCTCTTTTTCCTCCTCACCTGAATCAAATAGTGTTTCTCAGGCAAGCGAGCAAACTGCTCCTATCGGTATCAGTGGGCACGGCTCTACCGGCACAATTAATACTCGTACTGAAGAAACATCCTCTCCTCCTTCTGCAACTGTCACGGAATCCAGCCTGGGCATTACGTTTACAAAAGCTGAATTGTCAACGGTTACCTCTGAACAGAATACACAGGAGGAGGTAACATCTTCCTCTAACCAAAGAACTCTGAACGATGTAACAGCAACAGACCTGAGCCATTCCTCAGTGCATTCAACTGCAGAGAGGCCCAGCACAGATACAGAGAAGTCAGCTCTTCCAGTGAGCACTGTGATTCTGGACAGCAGCACAGTGGCACCAACTGCAACATCTCATTTTAACAGTAATAGTCCTCCTCAGACAGAGGTTTCTCAAATCACAGGCACTAGTAATACCGTTGCAGACACAGAAAGAGTACCCATAGGCAGCACAAGTAGCGATAGAACGGATACAGAATCCAACACCCCGCCTGCCTTCACAGAGGTCTCCTCTACTGCTTCTGTAGCTTCTGATTTGGGTGAGAGAAGTACAGATTTTGTAGGAACTAATCCAATGACCCACCTAAGTACTACAGCACAGACACCAGCAGAAATATCTTCCAACAGTCCAGCCACAACTGGATTCTCCCCAGAAACAACAGTGTCTTTGTCAACAACAATCACACGGGATAGCACAGCTACATTAAACCCCTTCAAAACAGAATCCAGCACCTCTTTTTCCTCCTCACCTGAATCAAATAGTGTTTCTCAGGCAAGCGAGCAAACTGCTCCTATCGGTATCAGTGGGCACGGCTCTACCGGCACAATTAATACTCGTACTGAAGAAACATCCTCTCCTCCTTCTGCAACTGTCACGGAATCCAGCCTGGGCATTACGTCTACAGAAGCTGAATTGTCAACGGTTACCTCTGAACAGAATACACAGGAGGAGGTAACATCTTCCTCTAACCAAAGAACTCTGAACGATGTAACAGCAACAGACCTGAGCCATTCCTCAGTGCATTCAACTGCAGAGAGGCCCAGCACAGATACAGAGAAGTCAGCTCTTCCAGTGAGCACTGTGATTCTGGACAGCAGCACAGTGGCACCAACTGCAACATCTCATTTTAACAGTAATAGTCCTCCTCAGACAGAGGTTTCTCAAATCACAGGCACTAGTAATACCGTTGCAGACACAGAAAGAGTACCCATAGGCAGCACAAGTAGCGATAGAACGGATACAGAATCCAACACCCCGCCTGCCTTCACAGAGGTCTCCTCTACTGCTTCTGTAGCTTCTGATTTGGGTGAGAGAAGTACAGCTTTTGTAGGAACTAATCCAATGACCCACCTAAGTACTACAGCACAGACACCAGCAGAAATATCTTCCAACAGCCCAGCCACAACTGGATTCTCCCAAGAAACAATGGTGTCTTTGTCAACAACAAGCACACGGGATAGCACAGCTACATTAAACCCCTTCAAAACAGAATCCAGCACCTCTTTTTCCTCCTCACCTGAATCAAATAGTGTTTCTCAGGCAAGCGAGCAAACTGCTCCTATCGGTGTTAGTGGGCACAGCTCTACTGCCACAAGTAATACTCGTACTGAAGAAATAGCCTCTACTCCTTCTGCGACTGTCACGGAATCCAGCCTGGGCATTACGTCTACAAAAGCTGAATTGTCAACGGTTACCTCTGAACAGAATACACAGGAGGAGGTAACATCTTCCTCTAACCAAAGAACTCTGAACGATGTAACAGCAACAGACCTGAGCCATTCCTCAGTGCATTCAACTGCAGAGAGGCCCAGCACAGATACAGAGAAGTCAGCTCTTCCAGTGAGCACTGTGATTCTGGACAGCAGCACAGTGGCACCAACTGCAACATCTCATTTTAACAGTAATAGTCCTCCTCAGACAGAGGTTTCTCAAATCACAGGCACTAGTAATACCGTTGCAGACACAGAACGAGTACCCATAGGCAGCACAAGTAGCGATAGAACGGATACAGAATCCAACACCCCGCCTGCCTTCACAGAGGTCTCCTCTACTGCTTCTGTAGCTTCTGATTTGGGTGAGAGAAGTACAGATTTTGTAGGAACTAATCCAATGACCCACCTAAGTACTACAGCACAGACACCAGCAGAAATATCTTCCAACAGTCCAGCCACAACTGGATTCTCCCCAGAAACAACAGTGTCTTTGTCAACAACAATCACACGGGATAGCACAGCTACATTAAACCCCTTCAAAACAGAATCCAGCACCTCTTTTTCCTCCTCACCTGAATCAAATAGTGTTTCTCAGGCAAGCGAGCAAACTGCTCCTATCGGTATCAGTGGGCACGGCTCTACCGGCACAATTAATACTCGTACTGAAGAAACATCCTCTCCTCCTTCTGCAACTGTCACGGAATCCAGCCTGGGCATTACGTCTACAAAAGCTGAATTGTCAACGGTTACCTCTGAACAGAATACACAGGAGGAGGTAACATCTTCCTCTAACCAAAGAACTCTGAACGATGTAACAGCAACAGACCTGAGCCATTCCTCAGTGCATTCAACTGCAGAGAGGCCCAGCACAGATACAGAGAAGTCAGCTCTTCCAGTGAGCACTGTGATTCTGGACAGCAGCACAGTGGCACCAACTGCAACATCTCATTTTAACAGTAATAGTCCTCCTCAGACAGAGGTTTCTCAAATCACAGGCACTAGTAATACCGTTGCAGACACAGAAAGAGTACCCATAGGCAGCACAAGTAGCGATAGAACGGATACAGAATCCAACACCCCGCCTGCCTTCACAGAGGTCTCCTCTACTGCTTCTGTAGCTTCTGATTTGGGTGAGAGAAGTACAGCTTTTGTAGGAACTAATCCAATGACCCACCTAAGTACTACAGCACAGACACCAGCAGAAATATCTTCCAACAGCCCAGCCACAACTGGATTCTCCCAAGAAACAATGGTGTCTTTGTCAACAACAAGCACACGGGATAGCACAGCTACATTAAACCCCTTCAAAACAGAATCCAGCACCTCTTTTTCCTCCTCACCTGAATCAAATAGTGTTTCTCAGGCAAGCGAGCAAACTGCTCCTATCGGTGTTAGTGGGCACAGCTCTACTGCCACAAGTAATACTCGTACTGAAGAAATAGCCTCTACTCCTTCTGCAACTGTCACGGAATCCAGCCTGGGCATTACGTCTACAAAAGCTGAATTGTCAACGGTTACCTCTGAACAGAATACACAGGAGGAGGTAACATCTTCCTCTAACCAAAGAACTCTGAACGATGTAACAGCAACAGACCTGAGCCATTCCTCAGTGCATTCAACTGCAGAGAGGCCCAGCACAGATACAGAGAAGTCAGCTCTTCCAGTGAGCACTGTGATTCTGGACAGCAGCACAGTGGCACCAACTGCAACATCTCATTTTAACAGTAATAGTCCTCCTCAGACAGAGGTTTCTCAAATCACAGGCACTAGTAATACCGTTGCAGACACAGAAAGAGTACCCATAGTCAGTACAAGTAGCGATAGAACAGATACAGAATCCAACACCTCACCTGCCTTCATGGAGGTCTCCTCTACTGCTTCTGTAGCTTCTGATTTGGGTGAGAAAAGTACAGCTTTTGTAGGAACTAATCCAATGACTCACCTAAGTACTACAGCACAGACACCAGCAGAAATATCTTCCACATCTAGATTCTCTTCTGCCATCGCTGGTGTAGACACTTCATTTTCATTAACATCTATAACTTCATCAGTATCTATTTCTATTTCAAATTCTGTCCAAATTTCTACACTTACTGACAGGATAAGTGCCAATGAGACCATTACGATGTCCTCCACAACAGCCAAATCTGTGATACCTATCACTGTTCCGAAGACTACAATATCTCAGATTTCTTCTACTTTGTCCACACCCAACATAGCTGTTTCTCCACCAACTACAGCCACAACAATAATGCCTGCCAGTCCTACAAAGACATCATTAACTAGCAAATCCACAGTTAGTGTTGCTACAATTGTAACAGCAGGAGATAGTTCCTCAAAGAATACAAAGTCCACAGTTAGAATTACAGCACCTGAAGCTATCACAGAAAATACATTACCACAAGGAACTTGCAGTAAGTATATTTGTGCCTTTACTAAACATTGGGAAACAAAATATAAGAATAGATTCCGACATCGCCTGTGAAAATATACTTGGGTTTAAATCAGTATTGCATTTGAAAATGTGAGTAACAAATCCAATAAACTGTGGCTTTAGGATTTAAAAATCTAAATTCTAAATAAATAATTTTTTTAGATGTCATACTGTGAATCAGAAATTGTTCTACATGTAGGGATTCGTCATCCAGTAGTTGACATATGTGGAGCTTCTGAAATCAGAATTTTGAACTGTTACCTGTCTACTATTGCCTCTTGCCTGAGAAGATTTAGAGCATTGTATGCTAAACAAATGAAATACAGCCAAAGAGACTATAGTAACAAATAAGAGATTAGACAGTATTTTAGAATATAGTAGTGACTGAAATATTGAGACCAAATATGATCCATAACTCTATTTCTAGACTATACTGAAGTATTTTATTAAGTTATAAATTCTGCAAATAATTTAGTTTTACCTAAAATAAGAATTTGAAAACTAAGATTTATTTTTTGACTCACAGAAAATAAGCAAATCCATGACTTACAGCAACTTCATTTTTTGTTTATAGCTTCACTTATTTTTTCCATACAACTTGACAAAGTAACCAGTGAAGTGATACAGTTGAATTGGACACCTCAAGGTGGGACAAGAGACAGCCCTTACATTGTATATCTGTTGAGGGATAACACGGTGAGGAATAAGAGCACTACGAACGAAACACAGATAGCATTTGGAGATCTGGTTCCTGGTTATGAATATATAATATCTGTTGAAGTGTTTACTTGTGCTAAGAAGATCAATACTTCAAAGAGAGTTCGCACAGGTATTGCCTTGATAATTGAATCTTTTTTCTTTATTACAGTAACACATATATGGCCAAATTTGGAAGTCCTTACTCAGGCAAAACTCTCTTTGATATAAATGGGATAAATCCTGAAATGACTTGGCTATATCATGGACCCTGAAGTCCAGATGTGCACTCAGTGATGTTGGATCAGTCATAACATTTGTAGTGATCACATCACTCAAATAAACAGAAAAATAAGTGTTTCATCTTGTAATGTTTTGATCACCCTCAACTCATTTGACTTTCAATGAAAGTTGAGGGTACTTTTGGGATTGGTCCCTAAATGATGCAGCAGTGAATCTCAGAGTCTGTCATGTCTATGACTCAGAAAATCTGGGACAAGTCAAAGGAAACTGGCCCCTGAAAGACATTAATTCCATAGAAAGACATGAGAGCAGTTCTTCCCTTAGTTACACGTAAACAACCCCTCTGCCATGAGTGTGGTTGTACATATGTAAGTAAGGAAAAGATTTAGCCCATACAGCTATATCTTAAGCAAAAGACAAAGAGGTACAGTAGATAAGTTATATTTTATTCTGGATATTTTCCATCTTACATTATAGGTTTCAAATATATATATTTAATAAAGAAATATATATCTTACCTAGAAGAATAGAACAGAAATCAAAATTAGGATAGCAAATTGGGGATTTAGGTGGGAACTGAAGACACTTCCCACTAAGTACAGTATTGAGTAGTGGATGAAGACATTCTGCCTACATTACCTTATGCCTAGTGCTATTGTAGTTTGTGTTTAGACAGAGAACCATTTTTGAAATAGAATATAAAATAAACTGACCAAAGTATATCTTCCTAAAATTTTCAATGAAGAACCCTACATACCCCAGTAACATTTTTATTACTGTGCTATTAGCTCTAATTAAATAATTCAATATGACAAACTTTTGACTACAAACAGTGGAATCCAAGTCCACTTTCTCCTGCGTATGGTAGATTCAGTCTAGTTAACCTTTTAAAAATTGATATAGATCACATACATTTTGATTACTTTACAATTCCTTTACCTTTCAACATGTCCCAGAAGTTGGGGTGAAGGTAGCATGCCAATGTTGTGTTTGATCTGGGTAGTAGCCAAAAGATTTCATGTAACAAATGCATTCTTGCAGCACTGTGCTGATCTCTTTTTCAATGTCTTTACAGAAGCTAAAACATTTGACGGAAAAACCAGGATTACAAATAAAATCTTCAAACCTGAGTATAACAACAAATCAAGTGTAGAATTTCAGGATTTTGAAAAGAAGTTCGTTGAGGAGGTATCATATCCAGGATTATTCAAATAAAAATAGTTTTCTATTGAACTCTTCCTAATCCAAATATATGTAAGAACAAGGTCACACACGATCTACACAGATGGAACACATTGGTTGGAGGTTAGAATACCAGTGATAATTATTGCACAGTGATGCATGAACTCTCATTTACACTAAGGTCCTACTGGGCCTTAGTTTAAATGACGCTCTGGCCCAGAGTCATATTAACTGAAGGATAATGATTTTTTGAGATCTGATATGGGGTAGAGGTGATGTATTTTTTTCCACCATGGTGTCCATAAAATGCCAGTGAATGTTGAATTTGGATTTGGACTGCATAGTGAATCTGGTTTGCCATTAATCAGAATCAGGTGTTTCTTGTTGTGAAAAATTATCTACTTAATTAAGGATAAGACTGATGAGATTTGGATTAGGTCACCTCCAAGGTAGATGAGTCATACCAGCAGGAGGCAAATGTGAAATCTCCTCTGGTTAATTTCTCACCAGTTTCATTTACTGAGAGTTTTTTGTATAGGGAGAAATGCAGTCTGTTACCAGTGACTTCCTGCCTTATGGCTAGCAACATCCAGTAGGGAGTCATTGGGTCCCTGTTGTTTTGAGAACATCAGTGTCTCCTTAGAGAAGGGTAAGGTACCAACTTCTTGCATGTGAGCAGGTATTATGCCCTTGATAAGGGAATCATCTCCTGAAACAGACAAGTTTTGACAATTATTGCCTTGTCTCTATCTTTCCCGATAAGTGATTTTACTGCTAAAGTTTCGGCCAAGTATCTCTGTGTCCTTTGACATCCTTAGACATTATTCCTGGGACCAGTAGCATAGCCGGGGAGGAGCAGGGGGAGCGGCCGCTCCCCCATGAGGAAAAGCGGCACTAAGGCGCCTCCAGAGCCTCGCTAGGGTGGCGCTTTAAAAGGCCTGCGGCTCCTGCCGCAGCAAGCCGCCCCTTGTCTCTCCGCTCAGCAGCTCAGCAGGGAGACAAGGGGCAGCCCCGGTGAGCCGCCCCTTGTCTCCCAGCTCAGCGGGGAGGCAGCGGGCAGCCGCAGCAAGCCGTCCCTTGTCTCCCCGCTCAGCAGCTCAGTGGGGAGACAAGGGGCAGCCCCGGCGAGCCACCCCTTGTCTCTTCGCTCAGCAGCTCAGCGGGGAGACAAGGAGCAGCCATGGCAAGCCGCCCTTTGTCTTTCCGCTCAGCAGCTCAGCTGCTGAGCGGGGAGGCAGCGGGCAGCTTCCCTCCGCCCCCCAAATCTTGGCGCCCTAGGTGACTGCCTAGGGTCACCTAGTGGGCGCGCCGGCCCTGCCAGCGGCTCCTGCCGCTGTGGGGAGCAGCGGGCCTTTTAAAGCGCCGGCAGTGGCGCTTTAAAGGGCCCGGGGCACCACAGCGGCTGGAACCCCGGCCCTTTAAAGCGCTGCAGGGTGAGTACAGGGGGAGCGGGAGGCGCCTTTTTATAGCGCTGCTCCCCCTGTGCTCAAGACCTGGCTACGCTACTGCCTGGGACACCAAGACACTGCGCTAGTCTTTTTGGTTGACCATCACTTTCAAGAGATTGATCGATCTAGGGGGCTATTCTAATTACTAAATCTCTCAGCAGCCTTTAATTTCAATGATATGTTATATTAAAACCCATTCAAATGATAAGCTATTATTTTAATTTGTAAGGGATTTACTGGTGTCTTGTAGTTGAGGGAGCTCTAGCGGGAAATGTGCAATCTGGGTCTTCAGCAGTCAGTCTGCAAAGAGCCAGCCTAAAGCAAGGTGGGTTGAGTTCTGCCTCTCTGTTTTAGGGGAGCAGTCTGCATTGTTTCTCCATTTTTGGTGCTTGTGCGTTACAGTTTTGGAGTCTGAGAAATAAAGTAGTGTAACACTGCTATATTTCAGAGAGTATGCTTTTTATCTAACTTCTCTGTGTGTATGCCATAACAAACAAAAGACTGTAACAAAAGATTGGCAGATCTTGTTGATGCCCTGTGGACCCAAGTGGGATAGATGGACTTGCACTTTATTTAATCCTCTTAGATCCAAAAGAGTGGTGTTGAGCAATTACTTCTATGCCCTGAGGGTCAGTCAAACATGATTTTGGAGTTTCCGTCCCATCAGAAGGAGCCTGTTAGGAGATATAGTGAGATTACATAATGTACTTTCTACACTTTCTATATCCAAATGAGGTAAGGCCTTGGATGAGAGTGAGTTGGTCAAAGCTCTGTCTAGAAAAAATTGGGATGATACTTCTAGAAAGGGTGAAGAATGTACCAAGGGTGCAAACACTGGCATTTGTTCCTTTGTATTGTGGGGGCTTCTCCCCCCTTTGTTAAGGAAATTCACAGCTAGTGCTTGTAATATGCTTTCAACATGAAAAGTGTGATATATTTGCTAAATTTTATTTTTAAACTTAACTTTTTATAAAAGTCTTTCCAGTAACTGAAATACAGAACTTGTTGGTAGTAAACATACTTCCAAAGATTGTGAATGCATATGTAGACTTTGGACTTGAACTTCTACTATTTTTTCTTTTTTATTGAATGTGCTTCATTGTGGTTAGACAGAGGTAAAAACAAGCAAGTGAAAAATAAAGTAAGACAAAAAAATGTATCCAACAGCATAAAACCCAAACCCAAATAACTGCTATCTTTCACGACATGCTGGTATCTAACCATCACTATGGATATTTTCATGCTCCTTGATTCCTGCATAGTGTCGGTATAAAGATGAGCCTTGTTCCATCTCCATTTGGCTAGACACGTGGACATTTTGTTCATATGGGTCTTGCCATATTTATGCAATCTTTCTTGGCCTTCCAACTGGATTACTGCAGAAAACACTAATTTGTTACTACACTTAAATACCACTCAGAAGCTTCCACTAAAGCAGAATTTGGGAGACAGGAAGAAGAGATTTAAAAGTAGGGGATTGCAATCTGGTTTTAATTGAGGGCCAAAGGCTGTTCTAAACCAGTGTTCATGGAAGGGACCTGACCTAGACAACTGGGAGAGTCCGGCACACCTTACAATCCTCAAGGAGAGTGGGAACGACCTCTGATTTGTAGATCTCTCTCTCTTAAACAGTTTTTAACTCTTGCAATGTTTTACCATTTGCCATTAATAAATGAGAGTTATGAAAAAGTTTAAAGGTCATAGAACTGATTTTTATAAGCATTTGGTTCCACCATCAGTAATGCTTGTCAATGAACTGAACAATGCAGGGTACTTTTTGTCTTAAGAGTTCTTGACTGTGAAAGGAAAATTGAATAATTTTAACATTTTACTTTACAGCTAAGAAAAAGCTTGCCACCTGAGATGCAAAGGTTACTAGACGAAGGAAAAATGCGTATAGTAATCAACAATCTTAGGAATGGAAGTATACTTGTGGACTTTATGATTGTTTTGGATGCAGGAGAAAATGTAACAAAATCAGAGCTCTCAGATGCTTTTACAGAGGCCTTTAACAACAGTACAGAATTTCAAACGGACAGCAACAATACACTTATAGAAGGTATAGCCTAATGCTCATATGAACTGTTTTCTTTATATTTAGTGATTACAGTGTTTAATCACTGATAGTGACTTTATGTGAAAACAACTGCACTGGCAGTGAACTGTGTCATTTAATTGCACTCAGCGCTTGTACTTTCATCTTTTCCATGATGAGTTAAAAAGTTGTTCTTTTTATGTTTGTTCAACTTCATTATAGAAACGAATAGTTGTGAGACGGGATCAAATGACTGTTCTGACCATGCCACATGCAACGTTAGCGGGCCATCTTATTCCTGTCAGTGTCAGGATGGATTCACAGACTTCAGTCCCAGTGTACCGGGGAGAGATTGCCGAGGTAAGATGAATTTAAATTCACAAAACTGTTCAGATGGTCATTTTCTAAAACTTTGTATTTGACTCTTAAAAATAAACTCATACATGAGTTATTTAAGAAAATAAGAAAAAAATAACTAGAATAAAACGTGGTGGAATCTTAACAGATGATGATGATGATTTTATTATCTTATTACGTTATTGACAGGAGGCCCCAACCAATAGTGCTACAAATACATAATAAGTGGGAAATGTTCACTGCCCTGAAGGACATACGCTCGAAGGCCTTGCCTTTCAGACACTTCCCCATGTGGTGAATTGAAGCACAGTGTTGTTCAGTTGAAACAGAGTACAATGGAATGAGTCATTTCTTTACTAAGTGTTTGCAGGACTGGGGATTAAATGGATAAGACAGATAAAGGGAAGGAGAAAGGAAGTATCATTATCTCCATTTCACAAATGGGAAACGGAGGCAAAGAGAGATGAAGTAATTTGCACACAACGTTTGTAGAAGCGCCAGTTTTGACCACCCTCTCCCAAATGCCAGTGCAGCATCTTAACACAACACTCTCCTTCCCCTCAAGAGAAATGCCTTAATGAAAATTCATAGTCTGGCCCAGGTGTACTTTAGAAATATGTGGGACCTTTAAAAAGAAAGGAAGATTAATCCAAATTTAAAAGACAGGGACATAGCTTCAAATTGGCTGCATAAAGAATTATTAATAAGAGTAAAGTTATGTAGGATTGGGTCCATAGTCATATCACAATGGTAACTGAAGAGTGATTCCTGTTTCCAACACAAGCACTATATGATGGGTATATAAACTCTGAGGTTGAGCCCTTTGTTTAGTACATAATTAATAGTAAGCAACTCTCAAGTTATTATATTGACTGAAAAATATATAAAAAGCATTTTCCCTTCCAGCAGCTTCACAACCCTATTTTCTTTTCTTCTCTTTCATTTACATTTTGGAATTCTTCTGCTTCACCTTTCTCTTGACAAATAATAGTTGAGAGCCAATCAGAGTGCAGAGATTCACATTCTGTACAGTTACGGAGAAATAACTGCATGATGTCCCTGCAAGTTAGATACACAGAACCAACCAGAGTACTGGGAACTACACCACTGGGGGAAAAGTGTGGATAAGACTGAGCTATTAGTCCCAGCCCTGAATAAGGTGTAATGCATAACTGTGGCCTCAGGAACAGGGCCAGCTCCAGGCACCAGACGACCAAGCACGTGCTTCGGGTGGCACCTGGAGGGGGGCGGTGCTGAAGTTTTTTTTTTTTAAATTAAAAAAACAAACAAACCACTCTTCTCAGCTGGGGCAGCGGGCCGCGGGCGAGCCCCACTCCCCGCCGGCGCCCCGGCCGGGACAGCGGAGCCACGGGTGAGCCCTGCTCCCCGCCGGCACCCCGGCCGGGGCAGCAGAGCTGTGGGATGGCCCTGCTCCCCGCCGGCGCCCCGGCTGGGGCTGCGGGGGGCGGCTGTGCCGCGTTCCCAGGCAGCGCCCTGGCTGGGGCCACAGGGAAGCTGCCCTCCCCGCCAGCGCCCCGGCTGGGGCAGCTGGGGGCGGCTGTGCCGCGCTCCCTGCTGGCACCTCGGCTGGGGCAGCGGGGCTGCGGGGAAGCCGCCCTCCCTGCTGGTGCCCTGGCTGGGGCCGCGGGGAAGACGCGCTCCCTGCCGGCCTCCCGGCTGGGGCCACAGAGAAGCCAACCTCCCCGCCGGCGCCCCAGCCGGGGTGGCAGCGGGGATGCTACGCTCCCTGCTGGCGCCCCGGCCAGGGCAGCGGGGCCGCGGGCATGCCGCCCTCCCCACCGGCGCCCGGCCGGAGAGGGGCGGCTGGCGGCTTTTTTGCCTGGGGCGGCAAAAAAGCCAGAGCCGGCCCTGCCCAGGAAAAGCCCTGGGAAGGAATTGTAGCTCAGAGCTTCATAATTCCTGCCCTGATTTTATCTTGCTACAGGGAAAATTCAGTTACTAAAGCCCTTGAAATGGTGAGCTTACTTCCCCAGGGCAGCTCGCCATCTACTCCCTACTTGGTGGGACAACGATCCAGAGAGCAGAGGCTGCACTCTGCATGAGACCCAGACCCAAGATCCAGGGAGGTTGTGCAAAGGAGCATGTGGCCCTTACTCCTCCTTATTCCCCTTCTTAGCTGAGTAAGACAAGGGAACAATCTAGCCCTGCATGACTGTGCTTGAGTAGATGGACGGCATCTTTGATTGGCAGAAGCAATTCTATTTCAGTATGATTTAAAAATGATGTTCTCCATCTCTAATTTTAATATTGCCTTATTTTTTCTATAATAAAACCAGCTGGACAGCCTGTGACAATTGCACCATCCAGACAGCCATCTACATCAAAGCCATCTGTTGAAAGCATTAGCTCCACACAAGAATCTGAAACTGCACCTGCAACTTCTATAAACACGACAGTTCCGTTACCAATGCTGAGTCCACAGTCTACATCACTCATATATCCAACCACAGTAAATGTAACAAATGTAATTACATCCTTATTCACGACTACCCTTCAGCCTACAATTGAAGTCACATCAACGAACACTGTGAGTAAAGTGCCCACAAGTAATATAACACTTATCAGTCCTACTGGCAATACTATAATTACAAGCACTGCAATAGGTAAAAGTACTCCCACAGACAAAACAAGGCCAATATATACAGATACAAGAGGAACCATTGAGACACATTTTTCAACACCAGCCACCACTGAAACACGTGTAACTTTGCCAGTATCTTCATCAGTAGCTACAAAATCCACATATACATATTCTGTAAATAGTACAGCCCTGGAAACTACACGCTTAGGAACGATTGCTACGGAGTCAACTACAGCTCCCGTGTCTCATGCAGTGCTAACAAATGGCACTTCTAGGCCTTCTCCGACTACGGACACTAATGATATATCTACAGCCCCTTCCACAATTACTAGTGTGGACACCACAAAAACAGCTTCTCCTGTTTCCAGCACACAAATATCCTTATCGTCTACGGTTTCTTCCACAGAGAGAATTTCTACAGAGTTATCAAATACATCATTCACTGATACTTCCAGAGCAACTCTAACTACCCCCGTAGGAACAATTGCAACGCAGTCCACTGCAGCTCCCGTGTCTAATGCAGTGCTAACAAATGGCACTTCTAGGCCTTCTACGACTACGGACACTAACGATATATCTACAGTCCCTTCCACAATTACTAGTGTGGACACCACAAAAACACCTTCTCCTGTTTCCAACACACAAATATCCTTATCGTCTACGGATTCTTCCACAGAGAGAATTTCTACAGGGTCATCAAATGCAGCATCTACTGATACTTCCAGAGCAACTCTAACTACCCCCGTAGGAACAATTGCAACGCAGTCCACTGCAGCTCCCGTGTCTAATGCAGTGCTAACAAATGGCACTTCTAGGCCTTCTCCTCCTCCTACGGACACTAATGATATATCTACCGTCCCTTCCACAATTACTAGTGTGGACACCACAAAAACAGCTTCTCCTGTTTCCAGCACACAAATATCCTTATCGTCTACGGATTCTTCCACAGAGAGAATTTCTACAGGGTCATCAAATGCAGCATCTACTGATACTTCCAGAGCAACTCTGACTACCCCCGTAGGAACAATTGCAACGTTGTCCACTGCCGCTCCTGTGTCTAATGCAGTGCTAACAAATGGCACTTCTAGGCCTTCTCCTCCTACTATGCATACTAATGATATATCTACAGTCCCTTCCACAATTACTAGTGTGGACACCACAAACACACAAATATCCTTATTGTCTACAGTTTCTTCCACGGAGAGAATTTCTACAGGGTCATCAAATGCAGCATCTACTGATACTTCCAGAGCAACTCTGACTACCTCCTTAGGAACAATTGCAACAAAGTCCACTGCAGCTCCTGTGTCTAATGTAGTGCTAACAAATGGCACTTCTAGGCCTTCTCCTACTATGGATATTAATGATATATCTACATCCACTTCCACAAGTACTATTGCGGACTCCAGAAAAACACCTTCTGTTTCTACCACAGCTAGAGTTACAGGATCTGCAACGAATCCTATTTTAACTACCACATCAGGAGCTTGCAGTGAGTTAATTAATATTGCACAGTAAGAGAAAAAGTAATTGTGATATAAGCTATGAAAATATAATTCTATGTTTACTAGGTACTTTAACTGGGAAGTAACATCTCTAGTAAAATGTGGCTCTAGGAAAGAATGATCCAAAAATCCTATAGAAGCTATATTGATTTGAATTGTATTTAAGGCTCCAATGCATGATTAGATCTGTGAGGGGACTCCCTCCCTGAACCTATGCAGAGCCACAGTGAATTCAGAAGGGTTTGACATGGACAAAAATGTCTGTCTGCCCAGAGAAAGCTGCGTGTTGGGAGCTGTGATTGTTGTTATAATGCACAATTGCGCAATGTCCATGACCATAATCTGTACACGCATTAGCATGACAGAAATCGCTCTTAGCTTTTGGGGTTCTTGACTGCTTTTAAAAAAAATGCCATGATTATGAGATCAGACACTGTTTTAGGGTCATCTGTCCGCTTCTGATTATGGTTATCAGTGAAGCAATCTTTAATTTGTGGTGAGAGATTAAAAAAGGAGAGTGCAACTTTCTTTTGGATATATCAGATAATGCAAGTTAATATTTTAGAATGTAATTTACATTTTTAGAGGAAATAGTTACCTTCCAGCTTTGAGGGAGGCAAAGAGCTTAGGACTGGATTCTACCCTCAGGTAGGTGCACAGAGCTATGGTTTGATTCAATGGGAGAGATGCATGTGCATCTTTGGCCCTTAATGTTAGCCTAGAAAATCCGCAAAGTACTAAATTGTCCTTAACATAAGAGATCATTTAATGATAATGTTTAATTTTTCATAAGTTTTTATTTTTAGCATCATGGAAAGCAGGCAAACACGTTACTTACAGAAAACTGATTTTTTGTTTGTAGCTCCACTTGATTTTTCCATACAGCTTGAGCAAGTAACCAGTGAAAAGATACAATTCAATTGGAAACCTCAAGGTGGCGGAAGAGGCAGAAATTATACAGCTTCTCTGTTGGGAGATAACACAGTGGTGAATAAAAATACTGGAGATAAGACAAGCATAACATTTGAAGGTCTGCTTCCTGGTTATGAATACACAATATCTGTGGAGGATTCAACATGTGATAAGAAGATCAATATTTCAATGATGGTTCGGACAGGTATTTCCTTGATAATCTAATCACTTTTTATTAACTCATAAGATAAGATATCTTATTTACAAGAGTCTGCTCCTGTAAGCTTTACTCATGTGAGTAGTCCTTACTTATGTGACTCATCCCATTGACTTCAAGAAGACTACTTGCTTAAGCAGGAGATTGCATGGTCAGGCTCTTATTCTGTATAATTTTGCGGCCATGGCACTTAGAGAAGATAAAGAAATCTGTACAATAAATCACAGTAAGTGAGTATTTAAGTTACAAATTTAACACTCAAAAGTAAGGTAATGCCAAAGTTAATGTTGCATGGGCCACCTTAACTGTGCCCCTATGTTGTTGTTGTTGTTGTTGTTGTTAATTATTATTATTATTATAGTGCATAGGCATAATGACAGTTTTAATTATAGGGTTACATACTATTTCTAAAAAATACATATATGATAAAAAAATTCTACAACCTCAGACACACGAGTAGCATCTTGTAACAGTTTTTCATACTTGTATATTTACATTCTGTTCATCATCATAATGCTCTAGTGTATCGTTATTGCACTAAGATTTTTCATATGAATTACAGTGCATCTTTCCTTACGTGTAATTCCCGGAATGAGGCAAGTAATTGTGGATCTGACTCTTTGAGCTTGTCTACACAGGACAGTAGTGAGCAGCAAGCCAGAGTGTGAATCTGTAGCACACTACCTTGCTGCAGTGTAACATCTCACGTGGGCACTGCTATTGCATGCTAAATGGCCCGTAATATGCTTTGAGGTACTGCTGTTTGAAAAGAAAGTACATCAAAGTGCACTACAGAACTTTTAGTGTGCTGCTGTGGCCGGGGTGGCTCCAGGCACCAGCGCAGCAAGTGTGTGCCTGGGGCGGCAAGCCACGGGGGGCGGCCTGCCAGTCGCTGTGAGGGCGGCAGTCAGGCAGCCTTCAGCGGCGTTTCTGCGGGAGGTCCACCGGTTGTGCGGCTTCGGTGGCAATTCGGCGGGGGCACGCCAATGGCGCGGGACTGGCGGATCACCCGCAGAAACACCGCCGAATCCACGTGACCAGCGGACCACCCGCCTGACTGCCGTGCTTGGGGTGGCAAAAAAATCATGGAGCCGCCCCTGGCTGTGGCAGTGTCCATGTGGGACGTTGCTGCTCGGCAAGCTACTGCGCTGTAGATTCACACCGTGGCTTGCTGCACACTAACGTCCCATGTAGACAAGCCCTTGGAGGTGCCAAGAACCTACTGACTTCAAATGAAATCGCAGGTGCACTGTACTTCTGAAAATCAGGTCCTACAAGGCTGACTTAGCTGCACAAGCCTGTAGAGAACAACATCTCTCTCTCTCTCTCTAAGGAAATAGCAAATTGGGGTTTTGAATGAATGAAAATATTGTAGTGTAATTTCAGTAATGTTCATAAATTCCCGGGGCCTGATTCTCCTCTCACTTATTCCAGTTTTACACCAGTGCAATTCTATTGATTTTGAAGGATTACTCTCAATTTACAATGATGAGCTGGAGAGGAGATTCAGACTCCTCAGATATAAATATACTGCCTTTGCGTCTTTCAGTTTATGGCTGATGATGATCTAGTTTGAGTTTAGAGACTCAATATCAAAAAGGACATCAAATAACAGGACAAAATATACATTGCTTACATTCTCTGACTTTGCCTAGAAGTGCTGCTCCTTTGTTTAAATGCGACGATGGGCCCAAACCTGCATGCCTTCTACAAATGGAACCACCCACTTTTCTCAGTGGAGTTCCACATGGAGAAGGATAAAGGAATCGGACCCAAGGCTTTTGCACAGCCAGATTCTAATATTATCTGATTGAAGAAGTTGTCTCATTCCAGCTAAATTTTAAAAATTAAAATTGGCTGGATATGTAATGACTTTTATAAACCCTTTGTGCCTTTCAAAGTGTCCCAGAGGATAGGTTGATCGTGGCAGTCCAGCATTATTTTTTGCTCGGCCTAGTAAACCCAGTACATCAATGTCATTAACTTAATCCTTCGGAGATATGTTTAATGCTTCTATTTCTTTACAGCATCCAAAAACTTCAAAGGACAAACCAGGTTGATAGATCAAGTGTTCAAATCTGAATACAGAAACAAATCAAGTGCAGCATTTAAAGACTTTGAAAAGAAATTCATTGCCGAGGTACCACTCATTGCTTCAAAATATCTATGGGCTTTATCATTCCCTACGCTGCTTACTACTGCCTAGAGGACAGGTAACTGTGAGTTTGCACTCACAGTTCGTCACATTCTTCTTGAGGGGGATCAGGGGGATTTTCTGCCTTACATTGGTGAAGTAGCAGAGGGTTAAGCCTCCCAAACCAGCAGATCCCCTAAGATCCACCTAAAACTCTGGGATCTTGGAAGGCCAGGCCCATCTGGGCAGAGGCCCCTTGTCTTCCCACTAGCTTCCATCTAAGTCTGATCCCTTGGTAACACAGCTTCTGCAAGAACCATGCTACTAAGCGCTTCCCTGTTGGCTGCTGTGTCTGGAACCCCCCTCAGAGATGGGTTGTGTGCGGTGGAAGGAGAAAGCACGTAAATTAATTCTGATGGAGTCAGCAGTAATGGAAGGTGTGATGTGTTGTCATCTCCGGGGTGCAGTCTGGGGGGCCTGGGCACCACTGTGCCCCTCTAACTACCCAGATGGGCTGGCCCTGCCCACACTGCTGTGTTGGAGATACATCCAGCCTCCCCAGAGCCTGTTATCACCCAGCATGACAGCAGGTGGCACCACACACCCAAACTGAGCTACCTGAGTGTTGTGCTTAAGCCACTCAAAAACAGACAGCCAATTTGCCAGCTCCCCAAGCCCGCACCCTCCCCTGGAGTATAAACCCAGAATTATACCATTTTACACTGGACAGGGATCTGTACAAGGTAAGCTCATTAATAAAGTTCGCCTTCCCCTCGATATGGGAAGGATATGCAACAAGCCTGTGTTAACCAAGCTGAGATTTTTCCCCAGACACTTCACTCAAAGGCACACTGGTTTAGATAAAGCAAAAACAAATGTATTAACTACAAAGGATAGATTTTAAATGACTATATGCGATAGCAAACAGATCAAATCAGATTACCTAGCAAATAAACAAAATGCAAACTAAGCCTAACATACTAGATAGATTGGATATTGTGGCAAATTGCCGGCACTACTATGATGGGTCCTGCACTTTCTCTTCTTGTGGGGGGGGGGGGTTCAGGGTGCCAATTCTTGCCCCTGAACTGGGGTAACAGCTATCCTACTAGTATCCCAGGGAAGGGGAGTGGAGAGGGAGGGACCCAGGCCCGCCCTCTACTCCGGGTCCCAGCCCAGGGGCCCTATGATAGTAGGTGAACCACTTGTACCAGTGATTCTTTCCCCTGGGCTACTTCCCTCTCCTGACCTTCAGCTTGTGGGGCTTCCTGCCTTCCCTCTGCACAAGCCAGGTGTCCCTTTACCTAGGATCTTGGTCTTCTTAGCCCGCCACAGCACTTCTCAAAACTCTCCTCCGCTTTCCTTCGAACTGCTCTTTGTTCCACCACCAATCCACTCTGCTTCACTCCTCCAAACTGCTCTCTGCTCCACCACCAAACCACTCTGCTCCAGCTCCTCCTCACTCTGCTCCAGCTCCTCCTCTGGCTGATTGAAGCAGGGGGATTTTATCAGGTGACTGGCTTCAGGTGCTCTAATTGGTTTCAGGTGCTTTTAATTAATCTACAGGGAATAAGGCTTCTCCTCATCCTAGATCACTCTCCTGCTGCCTTCTGGCCATGCTGTATCACAATATGTATTAGCAATTTCTCATCCTGGCTGATGATACAAGCAGTCCACCAGGTTTCCATACACAGGCTAGAAATCCTTTTAGCACTTCCCCCAGTTCAGTCTTTGTTCCTCAGGTGTTCCCAGGAGTTCTCTTGTGTGGGGAGTGAGACCCCTAGATGATGCCACACCCCACCTTAAATAGGTTTAACATATGGCGGGAACCCTTTGTTCCAAAAACAGTTCCCAGCCCAGTTTGTGGGAAAATACAGGTACCCAAAATGGAGTTCAGTGTCATGTGGTCTGGTCACATGCCCTTGCTGAGTCATAGCTGCCACTACTTACTGGCTGGCTGAAATGTTTACAGGAAGGCTAAACTCTCCCATAGCCCATTGTCTTTGCTGATGGGCCATCAACACTTTCTAGCTTCTTCATTGTTGTACCTGAAAAATTAGCTGTGGATGTTACTCAGAGTAAGGACATTTGAAATACAGATACATAGTCATATTAATAACATCAGATACAAAAATGATACATGCACACAAATAGGATAATCATATTCAGCAAATCATAACTTTTCCAATGACACCTCACATGGCTTATCTTGTACAAATTGCATCATAATTATGTCACAATCATATCATAATCATGCAACTATGAAGAATATGGGCTGCAGTGTCTACTAAGAGCTTCCCTGTTGGTTGCTGTGTCTGGAACCCCCCTCAGAGATGGCTTCCACGGGGTGGAAGGAGAAAGTATGTAAATTAATTCTGGTGGCGTCAGCAGTAATGGGAGGGAGCCTGCTGTAAATAGTGGCTGCCCCTCCATCGTTGCAGCAATTTGCCCCTTCCCAGATTATGGATTCTGACTTCTGCAGAGTGGCTTTGACTGCCATGGTGCAGTACCCTGCTGGGTGAATGCAGCACAAAACTGCAACGGACCTACACCTAAAGCATCATGGCTAATGTGGCCCCACTGTACTGGTGCTTACAGTGGAGATGTCCTATTAGTTCAATTAACAAGGTTCCATTCACTTGTGTAGATAAGATTAAAATGGGAATAACATGGTGAAACGCTGCTTTTTCTGTTCCTCTTCCCCTTTCCCCCCAGGACGGGGAATTTTGTTTTGTTTTTAGAGTTTTAAGCAACACCACAGGTAAATGAATAAGGAATGTTTTACATTATATGGTTTATTTTATTCCTTTATCGGCAGTCCATCAAACAGTTAAATTTACAATGGAAAGGTCTATAAAGTGGTTTGGGAAACGGAACTGTTTCCTATACGCAGGTTATTTTTTTATTGATGACTCTTATGAAAGGGCTGCACGAAAAGTTGGTTTATACATTTTTGAAGGCGAAAGAAAATCCGATTGACTATTACTTTTCATTTTGCAGATAAGGGAAAAATTGACAAGCGAGTTCAAAAACTTATTTGACACAGGGAAAATGCGTATAGTAATTGACAGTCTTAGCAATGGCAGCGTGACTGTGCTCTTCAGCATCGTGATGGCTGCGGAACAAGCCTTAACAGAAAAAAATATCTCCACTGCTTTAATAAAAGCCCTGAACGAAAGTGCTCTGGGGCAAGTGGACCTCAATAACACTTCTATAGCAGGTATGGCCCAGTGCTCACAGGAATCTCTTTCTGTTACACTCCGCGATTACTGTGTTTACCAATGATGGTGACTTATCTGTAAAAACTACTGTAGGGGGATTTCTGGATTTAGGGTCCAATACACAAGGGGAGTTATTCCTTATTTCAGATGTTCAAGAACCCACAAGAAAATATAGACCCAATCCAACAGCCACTGATCTCAGTGGAAAGACCCCTGTCGATGCAGTAGGCAGGGGATCGAGTGCTAGGGGCAGAGTAGAGAGGACACTGCACCTTTCCCAAGGATTCAGTGGGATGATGAGCCTTTCGCAAAGCCCCCATAAAGGAATCTTAAAAGCACAATAGAGCTTTTAGCCAACTAGCCATGTAAGTGCTAGTACTACACATTTGGCTAAAACCACAAACATTGATCTGAGAACATAACCAGTGCCGCTTTTAAACAACATTAACATTAACAATACATTACTCATCAGCTTAAAGCTCAGTAACAAACTGTTTCTGTATTTGGTTACTGATTAATAAAAATATTTCCAAATTGAATGAATTTTCCCATTGCTGGGAGCATCATTTCCTTCACTTCACTGACAGACAAAATTAACAGCTTGGCTACTTTTACAAAATAAATGTGAATATATTTTAATTTTGGAAGATTTGCTTCTTGCCAGATTGCTAAACTCTCTGGCTGCAGTACATAGCTAAATGATGTTATTCTCAGAAGTTTTTTTAATTGCTTCATGTTGGAGCAAGTCTACATCAGTTAGAGGACTGAGAATGGTGGAAGCACAATGCCTCTGAATGCTACATTTCTGAATTTCCTACATTTCCAAGCGGCATTAAGGGAATTTCCGGGTCAAGGCAGGGCTAGAAATCTAACTGTCCAGGCTGGTCCACACCCTTGTCTTTCAAGTACGATTAATGATGTACAATGATGTACAATGAGGTACAATGACCAGTAATTGTACCTTTCACTGTTTTTGTTCATGCTGTGCACTCTTGCCCCAATTATCTGATATGGCAGAGGAGCATTTGATGCAAGCTGGGGTCTCCCAAGCTTTCTTGTGGGGCAGATCTACTTTTACTACATTATCAGTTTTGGGAGTTAAACTGGTCAGTGTTTAGGTAATTTCACTTGGTTAGTCTTGCTAAAGCAGTGGCTAAAAAGTCAATGATGCAACTGCTTATGCTTGTATTGACTCTATCCACATGGCCCAAAATGCCAAGATTGGGCACCTAAAGTTATGCACTCAAATCCAGATTAAGGACTTGATGCTGCAAACAGATTCTGCAATGTGTCATGTTTTCTTTCATGAACAGTCTTATTGCACTCAGTGCACTACACTAGGACGTACAATTTGTAAACACACAGCAGTGTTTGCAGGACTGGGCCCTATGGCACCTAAATTAGGTGGTCTGATGTTTGGAATATTGAGCACCCACAGCTCCCATTCTCCCACGTCACCCATTGCTCAGCACCTCTGAAATTCAGTCCACTTTTATTTAGGCGCCTATATATGGAATTAGGAACCAAAGTTTGAACATTTTTGCCTATTACCTTCCTGAGTTATTCTCTAGGAAATGGCAGGAAAATGCAAGTTACAGACAGTATCTTAAAGTAACTGTTTGCCTTAAAAACGAATAAACAAAGGAAACAAAGTACAACCAATCTTCTGGTTTTTCAGAAATAAAAAACAAACATTACATGAAAATAACACCAGAGCGTGTGTGCCATCTCTTCAGTTGGAAATACTCCTATATGATGTTAACTTTAATAATAGAAAGTTGGTTGCCATTAGCGTCAGCACTAGAGCTGGTCAAAAATTTTCTGATGGAACAGTTTTTCATCAGAAAATGCTGCTTCAACAAAATTGAAATGTTTCATGGGACCGTATCAACTTCATTGAAATTTCTGATGAAAAATTAACAAAATGTTTAATTTTGGTAAGGTCAAAGCCTTCGTTTTGGCCTAATTGTTTTGTCTAATATAACATAATATAATCTGTTAAAAGAATAAAGTCAAAACAAAGAGCTTTCATCTTACTGAAATGAAATGTATTGACGAGGTTGCATCAATGCTTCTGAAATATTTATTTTTGAAATTTCATTTCACATGAAATGTCAATTTTTCTTTTTGATTCGGGATGAAAGAAAATATTGAACTATCACGATTTCCTGTAAATGGCATTTCTGAGTTTTGGTCAGCACTAATATTTTCATTTTTTCCAAGAGGGGTTTAATAGGGTAAATATTTACTTTATTACAGCGAGAAACAGCTGCGAAGCAGGATTAAATGACTGTTCTCAACATGCCTTATGCACCCCTGATGGGGCAGCTTATTCCTGTAAGTGTAAGGCTGGATTCGATGACCACAGCCCTGATGTACCAGGGAGAGATTGCCGAGGTAAGAAGGAAAGGCTATGAAACCATTTTGGAGATGTGCACTGATATAAATCTGATCTTGATTAGGTCAATGCAAGTTTATATGTAAAAACAAACTGGTTACATTTAGATCTTTATTAACTGAAGTTATTTGCTTAAATCTTCCATACAGTGATTTTTCAAGTGTGAAAAATTTATTTTCAGTCTCATGTGTGTATTATGGTGTCCATCTGCCTTTATACAGTAGAAGGGGGGAAATGTCATCTCAGTTTATAAACATGATCTTCTCTTAACTTATAGACATAAATGAATGTGCTACTAACACGTCATCATGTTCACGCTTGGCCACATGCAACAACATCGTAGGAAGTTATGAATGTAACTGTAATCCAGGAATAAAAGATGGGAATCCAACAAATCCTGGAAGACAATGTACAGGTAAATGAATATTGGCTTAGTTGTGCTGAGGAAAACATTATTTTGCAATATGTTGCTGAAAAACCTCAAATAAATTCTCCCAGGCCACACTTATTTCACCAAAAACGTTGTCTTGTACTCTCTACACATAAAAGCTTCATACTAAATGGTCTACCTGGAGATCCATACTGTGGAATTCTCAAAGCTATTATTATGTATGATAGGGGCACAGGATGTGGGGCTGAAAGTTGTCTTCACACTGTGGGGCAGATCATGTCCCACAGATCTGTGCACTGACAGGGTCCTCCCCTCCCACCTCTTCTTCCTCCCCCAGAGAAGTGGTGGGCTCAGACACATCCATGGCACCTTCCCCAGTCTACCTAGGATCCCGTGGTGGGTTCTGTGTAAGGCTGAGATCTCCACTTGGTGCAGACTAGGTGGGCTGGGGGAGGGGACTGGGCAGCTCTGCACTGAGTGGGAATGGCTGAAGAGAGACATATATCGGCCCTCACTCTGGCCCACAGAGTCCCCAGAAAAGTCCTGGCACTGTAATAACTTTTCTGCAGAACCCCCTTTGTAGCAAGAAACCCTCTTTAATGAGATATGGGTAGGGTTGCTGGGGACTGCTGCTAGTTGCAGAAGCCCTGGCAGCACTGCTCCATTGGAACTTCAGTTCCCTGGGCCAGCAGGGCCTCCACGTGGCTAGCTCTGACTTTCCACTGATCCTCTAGGACGTGCATGAATTCCATGGGCTCTGCAGGGCCTAAGATCAGGACTCATGGCTCACCCCACCTGCCCAGTGGGAAAATTTGGGTGGAACTTTGTGGGGGGAACCTTGTGAAGCTTACCTCCCCTATTAGCTCTCTTGTGTGGGCCTTACCATGAGATGGAGAGATCCAGCCCTAGGTGATCCAGCTGCATCTTTTCATGCACCAGAAAGAATGGATCTCCCATTCCATATGTTCTCTGGTGTTTGAGACATGATACTCCCAAGAAATAGCATGAGAGCATCTGCTGCTTTCCCCATACATTGTGGTAGCATCAATGGGAATGACTCCATGCTGGCTACTACAGGCTGGGCTGAGGATTTTGTTCCTCAGCCCTGTCCTTTTTGTATGAAAAACAGAACCTTTTAATACAGGTTTTCTTCCATACCTAGGGTGATCACACCTAAAAGTGTGCTAGCTGCTTTACAGACATATAATTCCATTGGAAATTCCCATCATCTCTCCTACTGGGTGGAATTCGCACCTGGGCAAAGGGCCACAACAAGGCTTATATATACCATTTCTGTCCTACTTAAAGCCTCAGAGTGTTTATGTGCTATATACAGCTTACAATGGCCCTTTACCCAGGGGTGAATTTCCTTTCTGAATCTCAGTGTATCACTTAACTTGGTTTTGCTATTTACTTTACAGACCCTGTTCTCTGCTTCAGCAGCTCTAAGCTTTGCTCAACACAAAATGATGACTGTCTTGACTCCAAAAATCGGATATGCTCAAGTAAGTTTTTAAGCATTCCTGATTCATTTCAGATTGCTGGGTAACATCCCACATGAAGCAAGTGTTTTTGGTATACAGTTTATGCTCTACTTTGGTACGTGAGTTCAACTAGGACCCGAAGTTCACATTTCTTTGGCCTATAGTTGTGAATGCTCCCTCCGCCGAAGCTTCACTTTCAGACTCAGTCTTTATTTTTAAATAAGACTATTGCTTCTAAAGTGTCGTCTTCTTGCATAGGGATCATCCATTTACTTCCTGGGAGTTGAGGGTATTCAACACCTAGCATGGAGTGCATCTTGAAGGATCCAGAACTAACAGCCTGATCTTGCTCCCACTAAAATCAAAGGAAGTGTTGCCATTGAGTTCGGTGGGAGCACTGTAAATGGTCACAGAAGACAGCAAGGGATGATAAGCAAACAGCAGCCACTGTGATGTGGGACAAGTTCTGGGAGGGATGAGGATTATACTAGGAAAGGATCATGAGATAATCTATTCTATGAACAGACTTGATGAGTTCCTTTGTTTTTATTTAATTAATTTACTTTTTAAATAAAATTAATATAATAAATTAATAACATGAGATAGGAAAGTCTAACAAGAAGACACAAGTGGTGGATTTGAAGGTCAGGGATTCTTTGAATCTATTACTGTTTTTTCCTCCCACAGGTAAACAAGCTTTTGCTTGTGAAATTTTGTTCAAAAACTGGGTGTTTGGTCCTGAACTTTATAACTCTGAAAGTCAAAGGTATCAGAATTTGTCCCAAAACATCACGACAAATGTAAGTCATGATATGCCAAAGGCACTTTCTAATGGATTGTCATTTTGTAAATTGTCCTCCTTTGTCATCTGGAAATGCACTAATAATATTGTTATGAGCCCCAGAGTCATTTGCAGAAGTTGGTATCTCACTGAAAATTTTGATGTGATTAAGCAGAAAAAAATTACCTCTCCTTGTACAGTGAAAGTAATACACAAAGCATATGCCTAAGAAGAATCATCAGGGCAGAGAAGGAGCTTTTTGCTGCCTGCTCAGTTCTCAGATGTACCACATTTAATAATGGGAACTTTAAAAAGTTTTAAATAAAAAGGAGGGGAATTCCTCATCCCTTTTATTTTCTTTCATTCCTGTTAGATAAATGTCTATAAGAGTAGTTACTATAGTGTTCTAAAGTCATGCTGCAAAAAATATTTGTAAGATGTAGGGCTTTGATTCCGGTAGAATACTGTAACTCATGGCCAATGCCTTACGCTGGCAGCTGAGGCACTGGAGGGGGTGCTGGTGGAATACAGAAGGGAGGATGGGAGTTCAGAAATATTGCATAACATAGAACAGCCTAGCAACATTTTCATGAAAAAGGTATCAGGCAGGTAAAAAAATCTACTCTACCTCACCATAATGATAATGTAAAGAACTAATGATAATTTATTCACCTGTCAAAAAGACTTACATGCCTGAGCCAGCTGGAAGAGTGAAAATATTGCAAGGTTAGGATAGACTGTCATTGATTTGAACAATAAAAAAAATAATTCTTAGTGTGTCTTTTGTAGCTTTCACACAAGAATTTCCAAGTATTTTACAAGCAGTTACTAATTCCTTCTTACCACATCAGCTGAACATTAATACAGTGTTGTTATTAGCATCCCCATTTTATAGAGGGGTAAATTGACTTTTTAAAAGGCATGTTCCAAGGTTCACTAAACACAGTGGGAGTCTTTCTACTAATTTCAGTGAACTTTGGATCAGGCCTTGTATGACTTGCTCAAGGCAATAGCGATTATTATCATTATTATTAGACAGTGGCAGAGCTGGGGAAAGAACCTCCTCTGGAGTCACAAAATGTTTATTATTTCTGTGGACAATTTTATCAAAAATGTGAAATATTTTGGGTTGGAAATGCTGTCATGGTGCCTCATGGGAAATATAGTCAAGTTCCCCATGCTCCCATTCTCCTCTTAGGCTGGGTTCTTTGGTTGGACTACATCTCCCATGATGGTCTTGGATCTGGAAAGAAGTGTGTAATGGGAGTCCCTGGCCATGGTGCATCATGGAAGATATGGTCTAGCTGGGGCGCCTGGCCCATAAAGGAGAATGGAGACATGAGGAAACTCTCAGCTGGCACTACAACAGCATTTCCAAATCCAATTTTTTTGTTATTTAGGCATTTGTTTTTTTGACAAAAACATCAAAATTCTGCATGGAAAGCAGATACTTTGTGAAATATTTTCTTTAATCAAGAGTTTTGACAGCAATTTTTGACCAGGCCTACCTAGAAGGGAGGGAACTACCAGTACTTTTCCTCTATCCACTAGGAAATACTGGGCCAAATTGCATTTTGATGTAGACCAGTGTAAATCTGGAGTCACTCCAATAAAGCCAATGGAGGTTATGCTTGATTTACACTGGAGTGGTTGTGAGAAGAATCTTTCCTCCTGTCTCTCCTTTGCCCAGTCATTCTGAAATGTCTGGCTCTTGATTATGTGACGATGAATGAAAGTGAATAATGCTCTACAAGTTATACATGCTATTTGTCTAGACTAATAGCACCATCATATCCATTTTAAACATCTATTTCCAACTTTACCATTGGATTTGTACACATTGGATGAGCACACTTGAAGTCAAGGTGTACAAGCTAATAAGGCCGAAGGGACCCTAAAAGAAACTTTAGAAATCTTATATGTGCTTTGTAAATATAGCAGTAAGGTGCTGCTGGGTTCCAATATATATGTGATAGATTGTGAAGGATAGTTAGTGCATACAATTCCCGACTGATAGTTAACTATAGATTGCTACTCCAAAAATCAAGTTCTGATTTCATACTTTAAATCATGCACAGTACATCACCAAGAAAACTTTTTTTGAATAAATATTTTATGCTAAAAAAAATTCAGTTATTTCTTATTCTAAAAGTATTGCCTTAAAAGGGTGCTGTGTACAGCAATTCTTGCTCTGCCTCTGACATTTTTGAACAAATGTTGATTTACATTTTTCCAGGTTGTTAAAAAAATGCAAATTAGCCTGGGAGATGAGAGCTTTGATATCATCGTGGTTGGATTCAGACCTGGGAGTGTGATTGCCTATTTCGTTTCTCTACTACAAGGACAACAGTCCATTGACGCAAATACTCTTCAAGCAAATTTAAGTAAAATAGTAAAGGAAGTTTTTGGTAATGAAACTGAAGTAACCGTACAATGTAAGTGTTAGTAAAACATCTTATTAGTTATGGCATGGGGATCTGAAAGCATCTAATATCATGCGCTGCACAGAAATTGTTAAAAATAATTCTTTCTTTATTGCATATCTTTTATGCTAACTTTTCAAATAACATTCATATCAGCACAGGGGCACAACCAGAATTTTCCTAAGGAGGGAGCCTAGGGAAAGGACCCCTCTTTAGTGGGGGAATGAGGATGGTGGTTTGCAGGGTGCCCTGTGGGCATGGCTCAGCATGACAGAGGGCAGAGCCAGTTGCAGGCAGATTTTCAGGGCTGCACCCAGGGAAGGAAGTGCTGGGACATGCCAATCTCAGGCCCTGGTACCATGGCAGGGCAGTCCTGCGGGGCCTAGTGCCCCTGCTCCCTGTGGAAGGCCCCAGCATCTAGGCTGCACGCCCCCCCGCCACTCCTGTGCTGCTGCTTCAGCCAAGTGTGTGTGGGGGGGGAGGGGCTCAGGGAAGTGCCAGGCCTTCCCTCCCAGCCTGCAGAGCCAGGACTCCAGCAGGGGGAAGGAATGTGGGGGCCCCAGCCCCCTGTTACTTCCTGTGTGGGCCCCGGGTCTCTGGTCGTGGAAGCAAGCAGTTCTTACACTTCATACAGCACAGCGACCGCTATTGTGCGGCCATTTAAGGTGGGGAAGCTTCTCGCACGCTATGTCAGCCGGCACACCTGTGCCAGGGCTGCCCACAATCTGGCCCCAAGAGATGGGAATGAACACAGTAGTATTTAACATCAGCTCAGGTTCAAAGTGTATGATGTCAGACATTGAATGCAGCTGTCATTTAATGCACCGAGCTTTCTAAAGGCTTCACTTTTTGACATTTCAGGCTGGCATTTCTTAAGTATATTTTCCATTTACAGTAATCCCAACATCTTTTGAAACAAATCTGGCCTGGAGAACAGCGGTGATTGTCCTTGGAGTTCTACTTGGAGTTGCATTAATACTTGCTTTGCTGATACTGTCAGTGTGCCTTTGGAAGAGGTTTACAGCTGGTGAATATTGGCTTGAACCTAAAGGACTCTTGGGAAATTTTGCCTACCAATACTTATAAGCCTTCACTTTGACTTATAAATGATTTCACTCACTACCTTAAAATAGATTTAATAGAGAGATTTTAATGTATCTTTTTATCTGAAGTACTTATGACACTCTGTGCCCCCCATTACAGCTGTACCTCAGTGCCTCACAATCTTTAATGTATTTATCTTCACAACAGCTTGGTGAGGTAGGGAAGTGCTATTATCCCCATTTTATTAAGGAGGAAAGGAGCCACAGAGAGACTAATTGAACTACCCAGAGAAGTCTGTGGCAGAGCTCGGAGTTCCATGCTAGTGACCTAAGGAAATGAAATGGCTATAAATGGCAGTTATAGATTAGCTATGTGGTGTTAGAGTTATAAACACAAAGGAGTTGATGCTTCGACAGAAACCACCAGCAAAATTCCCATTGTCTTAAATGGGAACATGATGATGCCCACTATTATGGTCCATATTTTGCTCTTGGAAATACTTGACTTCAAGGAGAGCTGTATATATGCATCTAATGGCAGAACTTGACTCTTTGCGTGCCTGTGCATTTATTACATTCATTTAGTTTTAACCCATCACATAACTTCACTTATACAAAGTGTGGGTTGGCATGTACCTACATGTTTTACAGGCATCACAAATAAATGTACACATATGAATACTCTACACAACTCCATGATTATCTTCTTTCATTTTGACCAATGAGCACAGTTTGCAATAAACGTATAAAATCCTTATAAAGTATGTTGACTTTAAATAGACATGTATGCGTGATCTAAAGAGAAACTGCCAAATGTAAAGTTTTAACATAACACTGAAAGGGAAGGAAGATGATCTGGGGAGGAACAGATTAACTCATCCATTTTTACCTATTAGAAATGATTAGACAAAAAGCTGACATATAATCTCATTTCACTTTGCTCTTTATAAACCTGATCCAAATCCCATTGAAGTCAATGGAAAGACTCAGGGATTTCACTACGCATTAAATCAGACCCTGATTATTTTATAGTCATAAAATATTTTACAGAGTTTTCCTTATCTTCATCACACCTAGATTGTAAACTCTTTGGAACAGGGCCTGTTTACATTTTTTGTGTATTTTACAGCACTGAGCATACTAATAAATAGTAATAATAATTATTCCACTATGATTTGTGTATTTCATATAGACTTAATTTTGTCTGTATCTGTATTTCCTTTTGTCTGTGAGCCAACGCCCAGTTCTATGATTTGTTACTGAATCATACTGCGAAATACTGCTTGGGTGGAATTTCTGAATAATGGGGTCTGACTTCAATTCAGAAGTTAGCAGTTAATTAAGAAAGAATGGAGTTCATTTCTTCATAACAGCATGGGTCCTATTCTTTTACAGGCTCTATCATGTCTTTTGGGCACAGCCTAGATAGAGTTAGAAGGAAAGCAGACGGCTGAATGCCTTTCTGAACACCCCAGTCCACAGGGACTGTTTTATATAGGTGCAGCCAGTTCCTTTTTGCGAGGCCAAATCCCAAGTCAGTTTGACCTCTCAGTGCTGTTTCTCTGGCCTTCCTCTTTTGCCAGATAGCATGTCTCATGGAGGAACCAAGATACAATTGACCAAATGGAGGGGTCGCACCTGTATGAGTATGTCTACACAGCATTTTGAAGGTCTAAAAATAACTGGCTAGATAGAGCTTTGAAGCTGCGGCTCAGGCTAGAGCTTGGGCTCTGAAGGCTAGCAAGGAGCGTGGGCTTCAGCATCCGAGCTGCAACTTCAAAGAGACATCCACACTGCTCTTTTAGAGTGTGAGCGTGAGTCCTATAAGCCTGAATCTGTCAACCTGGACTGGGAGGCTCACTCGCTCCAAAATGCTGTGTAGACAGACCCTGTGGGACTTTGCTTCCCAGAATATAGGCTGACTGAGTTCAGGTCGCTCACCAGGCCCTCCATAGATTAGCAACAGATTGGTATTCCAGAATGGGCCATGGTGGTCACGAAGGGATGGCTGCACGTTTGCTGCACCTTTCTGCACAAATTTGTGTCAATATTTTGTGCTCCTGGCAGGAGTAATATTTGCAGGGATCTGTGACGGGGGCTTTTGCTCATGAGGCACAAGCCCTTTCTGAGCGTCCCTGGGGCAGTATATGCTGCACTGCCCTCTACTTGTGCTGTGCCTATATGCCACTACCCAGCCTCACAGAAGAAGACTTAGTGACATTAATATTTGTGGCCACTATTTCACATGCTTTATAACCCTGATGATGTGCTATGCTCATGAATCATCTGTGAATGTGTACATAGCCATTCATTCTATCAGTAAATGCAGTCTCATTTGAGTATTATTCTTTGCAAACACAAATGAAGGTCATTGGCTGCTAATATTTTTTTTCTGTTTTTTTAAATATGGTATGAATAATAATGGACATGATAGTTTAAGTTTTTCTGGTGTCTGGAAATTATATTGATTGGAAGATTATGTACAGCTGGGTTGTACTGTAATATAAAATGACAGAATTGTATGATACTATGTATGTAAAATATGTTAAACTCTCTGAAGACTCGTTATTTTAAATGATTTCCAGAAATATGTTAGAAATAAATATACTATTTTTACAATTTTGCATTTCTGAGGGGTTTGTTACTGTTATTCTGCAGTACAATTTTGGGGAAGTTTTTTTTTAAATATTTCCAGTTTTGATTAAAATTATTAAGTAGCGGCAGAGCCAGGTTGGCAAAGCTTAATTCAACAGATACAGAGATGTGATACCTCTGAGCAAGATCAGTGCTGCCAT
Source organism: Macrochelys suwanniensis (assembly GCA_033296515.1). NCBI lineage: Eukaryota > Metazoa > Chordata > Testudines > Chelydridae > Macrochelys > Macrochelys suwanniensis. Next base: position 154,341,798 of record CM065775.1, on the reverse strand, counting down.
TTTTACAAGCAGGGGGACCCAGATCTGGTGGATCTGGCCTTATTCCCCCCAGCCCTATGAAAGCCTCTCTGCAGATGTACTGTGGGGACCAGGCTCCAGGAACACCCTGGGGGCAAGAAGAGGATTAGCCACTGTTCTCCCTTCCAGAGGTAGGGGATAATTTCCTGAATTTCAAGTAGAATTAAGTTAGGCTCTACACCTGCCCCCTCCTCAGTGAGATAGGTTTCTGCACCCATGGCGTGTTTTGTCAACAAGATTCATGCTGTCAGCCAAAAGAGGGAGACCAGAGAAACCACACAGAAAAGGCCAGACCTCAATGGGACTTGATGTTACCTTCCCTGGGTTCTGTGGGCTGGGAAGGCTATGCTCCCTGGCTCTTCCAAAAAGGCACACATTCCTCCCTGGTGAGGAAACGCTTTCAAAGAAACACTACAAGGTTCACCGTGCAGAGTTTCCTGGACACTCTACCTCCCTTCCATGGAAAGGCAAAATATATAACATCCATGACGGTAAAGGATTAGTCAATAAGGGTAGGTCTACACTGCAATTAAACACCCATGCCAGCTGACTCGCGATGTGGAGCTGTAGAACTGTGGTCTAGACATTTGGTTCGGGCTCCAGCCCGGGCTGTCGGACTCTCCCTGCTCCCAGGGTTCCAGAACTCAGGCTCCAGCCACAGCCCGAACCTCCAATTTTACAGCCCTGCACCCTGAGTCCCACAAGCTTGAGTCAGCTGACATTGGCAGAGCCGGCGCTAGGCATAAGCAGACTAAGCAGTTGCTTTTAGGGCCCCGAGCAGCTCAAGGGGCCCCCCACTATTAATTATTAGTAGGTCTTGTGTGTGTATGTGGGTGGGGGAAATATTCCTGCTTAGGACCCCCAATGGGCTAGGACCGGCACTGGCCATGGGCCAGCTGCGGAAGTTTAACTGCAGTGTAGACATACTTTAAGTGTTTTAAGAGAAAGGGACACAGTCAACTTAAAAATCACTCTGCTGTCTCAAAGCAGATCTACCACTGATATACGTAAAACCCTGGATTGCTCTACCTGCAAGACATTAGAGAAAACACACACCTTTTTCTTCTTTTTTCCCTGTCAGTTTTTTCCTTTGTACATTTGACAGAACTTTGTCCATACTCAGTCAATTTCTCCTGCTGAAGAGAAACGAACTTTTAAAAGAGGAAAAAAATATTATTGTAAAGCCACAGAAACTGGCAGGAGGAACAGGGTTAGTACCTGACACTATTTTCACCCATATTTGGAGACTGACAGGATTTCAAACAAAGGGGGCCCTTTAAAAAAAAAACATAAAATCAGAGCTACTTTGCTCCGTTTCATAAACCCACACCTGTAAGGGGAGAAACTTAGCCCTAACTGTAGGTTATTTTTATTTTAAAATGCTTACGTCCCAAATTAAAATGTAGCACAACATGAAGTATTTATATTTATCAGAAATTAAAACACTAATAAATACAAATGATAACTTAATATATCATACCTATTAAATGCTTCTAGCTATAGGAAAGACTAAACTAATGTGACAAATCCAATAATAGATGTATTAATCATAATTCTCTAGAAAATTAGACCAGACTATACTGAAGTCCTTCAGTTAGGATTCAAATGCGAACTCACCGTTTCAAGGTTTGCCGACTCTGTCAGACCAATATACCATTCTGTAATACTTAAGAGGTCTTGATGTGTCCTCTTTTTTGTACTATTAATCTTTTGGCCCCAAAGTTTTCTCATAACAAAATATTTTTTTCCTGAGCTTGGTTAATATTATTGCCTCATAAAATATTTAGGCTCCAGATACTTGTAAATATTTAGGTGCCTAGCTCCTATTGAAATCAATCAGAGTGAGGTGCCTAAATATCTTAGAGGCTCTAGGCCTATAGTAATAACTAGGTAGGAATGTAGGATTTGCCATACTGGATCAGATCCCTGGTCCCTTAGATCTTGGAAGACACTGCCCTTCTGTGGTGAGCTAGCTCTACATTAGAGCTGGACAAAATTTGTCAGAGATAACTTTTTCCTGCCAAAAAATGCAGATTCAGCTCAAATGAAATATTTTGCATATTCATGTCAATTTTGGTGAACTGTTTAAGTCAAAATGAAAAAAAAATGGAACTGTCAAAATTAACTGTTTTGACAGTATCACAATGAAACATTTTGATTATTTGGGCTAGCGACTCATGGGGTTTTTGGCCCCAGTCACAAAAGAAGTAATACTGGTGGTGGTCTTATACCCAGTAGCTCAGTGATTAGGGCACTCATGTGGGAGACCCAGGTTTGAATCCCCACTTTGGAACAAGGATTTGAATGCATGTCTCTGCCCTCCCAGGGACCTTAGCTACCAAATCATTGGGTATTCTGGGGTGGGTCTCACTCAGTCTTGCCTATTGAAACTGTTACACTCTGTATAAATAATTAAATATTCATTGGCGCAGGGACTGAAATCTGGGTGGACGCCCTCCCCACCTCTCAGGAGAGTGCCCTCTCTGTAGGTCATGGAGTGCAGATCATAGAGACTAATCCCCAGGATGGCACAGCAAGACACCAACATCTGCTGGATGAAGGGACTGAGCACCTTCCTGATGCCAAGCACTAGCTTCCAGTGAGTCAGGGAGCCCTTTGCTCCACTACTGGAGAAAACAGGAACAACAAGTTCTGGAAAGATCAAATAGCCAATCCCACCAGCCCACAGGATTGCTTTTGTGAAGGATGTATGTGCCAGTATCCTTGTTCTTCCTCATTATGTAGCCTTGATCTACTAGGGGAAGGATTTAACCCTAGTGGTTATTGTTCTCTATATTAAAGAACATCCCAAGAGCTACTTTTAAAAAAGTAATAGCACTGAAATAATTGATCCATAAAAATAACATCCTTGCGGATCTAAGCAAATATATACCATTTTTACTGTATTCCTGAAAGCTGGGTTATCTTAGGACATGACAAATTTCTGGGTAAACAAATCAATACCTATCCTTTTAGCCATCATCAGCCATATCAATGTAGTGCATTCGATCATTGGAAGCTGCGTTTCTTCCTTAGTGTCATAGGGACCATGCTGCTGAAAACACAATAGAAATACAAGTGTCCGTATTTGGTATTGTGGGGGCCATACTTCAGATTCCCCATCAAGTTTGATTCTGTGTTGATCAGTACAGGAGTGCTAATTTTCTAGCTTGGCTTGAGTCCCTGTTGTGACAGTTGGTGTGACTGTGATTCTATATTATGCATGCACAGCAAGTAAATATTGTAAAAACCCTTTTGACAGTCCTTTTGAAAAAGCTGCTCTTCAAAGTTACTGTTTATAGCACACTGATATAAATTTTCCTTTTTTTCAAAATACTAATGTTGTGAAAGAAGGCTTTAATCTACTGAGACTGGGTCAATTTATCAGTCACTACACTGAAGTTCTGGAAATCTTTTTTAGCATCCTGATTAGATACAGAACGGAAAACTATCCTGCTTATAAATGGCCCAGAGTAGATGGAAAATGAAGTACATTCCTGCAACTGCCACTAGGTGCTGCCGTCTCTATCCATTTCAGCCCACAAGGGGAAATATTTAGATTACAGCCAAGTATTTTACAAATGTAATAAGCATCCTCTAAATCTCAGTGACTGCGAAATTTGGAAAGTTGCTCCACATGGATAAAATTCACCACAATGCCTAGGCACCACTTCGGCTCTCAAAATAGGACTTAATCAGTGCCTGGGTCTTTTACTGGCTTTTTCCACAGCAGTGGATTTTACCCCATGTGAAGAAAACTGTTTTCTGAATGACTTAGTTACCTGTGCCAAAGATACATTTACAATCTGCACTCAAAAAAAGAGAGGTTAATGTGAGTGGGTGACCATAGTTCAGTTTCTGTGAGACAAGCATCCATATGACAAAAATCTCCACCTCAACTGGAGACAAGACAGCCTTGTCAGCAGTCTTAGCAGAGAGGAGAAGGTTTCAAAGGGAAAGGAAAACGAACAATCGCAGCACCTTCTCAGATGGCACCTCCATATGGGGGTGGAGACACTCTGGGGGGGCTGCTTGGGCCCATCTGCACTGCAGTTGCCCATGTTGTATACCTACTATGGACAAAGAGGACAGACTTCACACCCTAGGTGTGTCTGTTCAGAACAGTTCACAAGCACTGAGGCCCAGATTTTTAAAGGTGTTTAGGTGCCTAAAGATGTAGATAGGTATCTTGTGGGATTTATAAAAGTGCCTAGGTACCTAACTTTCATTGAAACCAAAGGGAGTTAGACCCCAAGGGTATGTCTACACAGCCAGCAGCGTAGCCAGGGGGGAGCAGGGGGAGCGGCTGCTCCCCCTGTAAGGAGAAGCGGCGCTAAGGCGCCGCCCGAGTCCAGCTGCGGGAGCTGAGCTGCGGGAGCTGGGCTCGGGGGGCGCTTTAAAGGGCCCGCGGCTCCCCACAGCGGCAGGAGCCGCGGGCCTTTTAAAGCGCCCCAGCCCCGCTGCCAGAGCCGGGCTTGGGCAGGGATTTAAAAGGCCCGGGGGCTCCGCAGCGGCTGGAGCCCCCGGCCCTTTAAAGCGCTGCCGGGTGAGTACAGGGGGGAGCGGGGAGGTGCCTTTTTATAGCCCCCCCCCCGCTCTAAACCTGGTTACGCCACAGTACACAGCAGTGGGAGGTCTGATTCCCTGCCTGGGTAGACAGGCTCATGCTAGCTCAGCTTGAGTTAGCACGCTCAAAGTAGCAGTGTGGATGTTGCAGCAGTGGCAATGGTTCAGGAATCAGGCTAGACACCTGAGCTCAGGGGATTGGGTGGGCTTGGACTTGAGCACCTAGCCTGAGCTGCCACCAGTAACATCCATGCTACTATTTTTAGTGTGCTAGCTCAAGCAGAGCTAGCGTGAGTCTATCTACCTGCACTGGGAATGACACCTCCCAGCTGTAGTGTAAACGTACCCTAGGTGCCTTTGAAAATTCCTGCATGCACCTACCTGCATCTTTAGGTGTGAAATACCTTTGAAAATGTAACTCCACTTATTAAAAACATTTTAAAGAAAGAGAGATTGATAGATGGTTCTCCATATTGTGTTCCCGCCACTCTCCCCACTGCTCTCCTTTGTGTTTTCAGACAAATGTTCTGGGGTGGTGCGGTATGAAGCTAGCACACAAACAAGACTCGCTCTTTAAGGGCTTGAGTCACTGATTCTGAGAGATGCTGAGCACCTGCATCTCGTATTGACTTGGTTCCCACAGGCGTCATTGATTCTTCTTTGTATCCTACTGAATAGCATTGTGAAAATGCAACAAAACTTTGTCATCTCCAGGAATTCCAGGACCCTTCCAATGGAGAAGAGTGATTTTTTTCTTTTGTCTCTGAGAAATTTTATTCCCCAGATACATGTTCTTTTAAAAGAGGGGAGAGAGTGCATGTAATAAAAGTAATGACTACTGATGTGGGAATATAGCCAAAGTACTGGAATTAACATTCCGACTCTTGCATATAATGCCACTGGATCTTTAATGAACGCAAGCAGTCAGGAAAATGTATCTGAGACAGCACCTCCAAAAACATAGTACCCCCTATTGCTAATGTTAGGGCATTGGTTCAGTCCTGACTCAGAGGGGAGTGTGCTATTTGTTGAGTCATTGGTCTATTTGTCATTTCAAATCAACAGCTGTGTCCTCCGGGTAGCATTGTTGCCACTTCATTTTATTCAACTCACTTCAGTAATAAGCATCATTCTATTCTTGTGATGAAAAGGTTAATTTTATACAAAGGTCATTAGACATAGTACATTCAAAATCTTAATATGATTTGTGTGTTAATTTCCACTTTAGTCTTTAGAGTCTTCTACAAATGTTTGGATTATCTATTATTATTGCAGTTGCTTATGGCAATTTTTACCTTGGACTCACTGAATCAGCAGATAAAGAGAATTCATGTTTAAAACGATAGGATTTCATGAGAACTGCTGAATTATCTGAGTAAAAAGATCCTGTGTAAATCAAAAAAGCAATTAAACATTAGCTCTATGTTAGTTACAAAGTCTAATGCTCTACGTTTCAGTTTCCTTGACTGTCATTAAAGTCACTTTATATATTTAATTATTTCCCCATTATGAGGAAATGGATAACAGCCTAGAATAAAGCTACCAATGAACTGGACTGCTCTTGAATATCAAACGACAGAGCTTGAATATTGTTCATTACATTTTAAATCTTGATTAGCATTTAAGGATCAGATTCTGATTCCCTTACTCCCGCTGAATGGATGCTTATTCCATGAGTAGTTTTTGCTGAAGTCAGTAGGACCACTTATGGAATAATGTGCTACTCAACACGAGTAAAGATATCAGAATCTGTCCCTATAGACATAACAGGTAAACAGTAACATACCACAAACTCCATGGTTATGCTGGATATCTGCATGCATTAGGAATGTTATTAGGCACGGACTCAATAGGACAAGAGTTTACAGCTAACCAGGAAGCATGATAATACTGCTATAATCCTACATCTTGACTTTAGAAAGCAATCCAGCACCATTAAAGGAACGGACAATATAATATAATGCCCTGCTCTCATTTATTTCATTCTGTGATAAGAGCGTTATTACAACAATGCAGGGCTGCCTGTGGCTGTTTTTTGCCTTTCACTTACCTGAACTTCAGTGGTATCCTACTTGCATGGCGGGGGGGAGGGGGGGAAGAGAATTGGTTTATTGTTGTTTTATTTCATTCTGTGAAGACAGATTAGCAAAATGACTCCTTCAAAAAGGTGTCCTACAAACCATTTGCAGAAAATTCCCTCAGACCTAGCAATATGTGCTGAAAATCCCCAACAGCTAGGCTAAAAGCGTTTTTAGATCATTCTTGGTTTAATCCCCCATTTGTGTCTTTATTTGTTCTCCCATTGCTCAGACTCATTCTAATGACTTGTCCCCACTGCACTATAACCTAGTATGTGCTATGCTGATATTAGTCATTAGGATCGACTGCAGCATGGGCTGACATATGTAGGTTGGGGATTTCTCATCATGGATTGCTGCAGCTGAGAAAATTTAGTAGAAAAATGTGCAGGTGTCCTTTAAAAGTAATATGATGACTTTATTCCATTCACAAGTTGTCAAAAACCACATGCTGATGTCTAAGTTTTGAGGAAGAAATGTTTCCTACTTTATCCTGCAGCATATACACGGCAATGGTCTCATTCATTATGTTATTCAATGACCTTTCCAGCGCTTTTTTTCCAGGAATTTCCTCCTGCTATTTTCAAATGTGTGTTGGGATCAGATATTACAGTGATGAGGACCAAACAAGTATAGACTGATAGATTTTTAACTTCCACTTTGACAGCCACCAAAGATGGTTTAAGATCTCATCCAATTCATTGTACTGGCTACAAACCTAACTGCTGGAGCGGGATAAAAGTGAGAGTGCTGTCAACTTAATCAAACTGATGCTGATAAGGAATAAGATCCTGTTTTCTTTCTTGTTTCTTTTTTTGTCCTGGGATCTGCTTATAAGGCCACACAGGGAGGTCCAGGGAAAAAACCCAGAGAAGAGGCAGAGGTTTGGAGAATGAGTCTGCCTTGCACTCCACCCATAGCAGCAGTCTCCTATCCTGCAGGGCTGGACCTGGCTCCCCACTCGGGGTTTTATGACGGGGTGGCAGCACCACCCAGGTTTGGCTGCTCCTGGATCATGAACCAGTGGCCTTGCAACCTGGCATGCTGGGTTGCAGCACCACTCAGGTGTGCGCCAGGTCTCAATGTCACTCAGTTTGAGGGCCATCTCATATGGGCAGCCCAGAGCAAACTGCCCCTTTCACCCATGCTCCAGTGGCCCTGCTTATAAGAAGGGAGTAGGGTACCTAAAAATCCTTGAAAAATAAAAGATAAATTGGATAGTTCTTGTATTACCACCATTCAATATGTTAACTGAAGAACAAAGGGTGGAACAAGAATATATAATGTGTAAAGTGTACCTATATGTAAAAAAAGATTGTTTACATAGTCCAAGCATGACTCAAATTCTTCAAGAAGATCTACAACAATTGACTACTGTCTGGAAAGTCTACTCTGGGTGTAATCAAGGGCCTGGAGGGAGAGACGGCATGTTTTATTTCTACTTTAAACTATTCTGAGAGAGGTGTAATTCAATGAGTGTTAAAACAAGTTGGTTGTATTTGAAGCCTGTGGTTGATGAGAGTTTGTAATTATATTAATCAACTTCCTCCTGGGCAGTTATCACAGATGCCAAAGGTTAGTAATTCCAGGACTGGATGAAAGCAAGGTAAGAATAGGATTGAGGGGAGGGGGGCAGAAGGAAGCACCGGCCCTAACCCAGACTCATCACAAAGTTACATGTCCTCTTTTAGAAGTTCATTTTATATGTTTAGGTGGCCAGAGGGCGTCCAGATCTCTGAGCCTCATTCAGCCACCAGATGGAACAACAGGCATCCAGTCACAGAAGCCTCTATGTGCTATACAAAACCTGGGAGTATGGGGGAAATTATACGTGTTTAAATATTGTTTTTGTTTTGTAGCTGAAGCCTGCCATAATGGCTAATGGCCATGAAGTCATACAAGTCAACTTCTTGCTCTAGCTACCAGGGCTGGCCAGACAATGGATGTTATAGGAAAGAACACTGAACAAAGGTAAGAAAAAGGACGAGCTGGGTGGGAAATGGTTTTCCATTCTGTGAGAGTTTTCAAGATTTTGAAAATTTTTTCCCTGTCCCAAATTGGGATGAAAAGTTGAAATCATGAAAACTGTTGCAAGCCGGTACTCTGACATTGGTTTTGGATTGGGTCTATCAAAACGTTTCATTTTAATAATTTTGAAGTATTTTATTTTGAAACGTTTTGTTTCAATTTTGAGTTTTAATTTTTTTTGACCTTTTCAAAGTCTAAATGAACTAAAATTTTGAAACAAAAAGTAATTTCGAACTGGAAACTGGAACTTTTCCTTTTGCAAATGTTGAATCAGGAGATTAATCGAAACTGACCTTTTCCCCTGAACGGTTTCATTTTTGACAAATCAGCATGTTCTGATGCAAAAATGTATAGTCAGCAAGCTCCTGACCAGTTGTAGTTCTTGGCTCTTGTAAGAGAGGAGCACAACAATCTCCCCTCCCTCATGGAAGTTTTATTAGTCTGCTTATATGGGTTCATTATATGACCAGAGAAATTCAAGGGGAGGTGACGATGGTAAGATATGTTTCTGGGAGCCAGATAAGAGGCGTGGGAGTAGAGATGGCTTAAGAACCCCTACTACACATAAATGTTGGGTGGGGAAGTTATCCTGATGTGAGTCTGTGGCTGAAAACTGCCTTTCCACTTCTTATTGGGCTTTCATTTGTAGTGAGCTACATATTTGTTACCTGAAAGAAAAGTGGAGGAAAAACATTTTTCAAGTGTTTTCATATCTGGGCTCGTTTAGGAAGCACAGTGATACTTTAGTTATGATCACATTTTTCTTTCTTCTTTCAGTGAGACTGTGGGCTTTTTTAATTCTCCTTTGCTTTTCCATGCCTTTCCCCTTTTTTCAATCCGTCTATTAAGAGATGGTTGTTGAGAATTGGGGGGGTACTCAGCAGCTCATATGTACTATGACCTAAGTACTCTTTCAGCCTCTTCTCTGCACTGTTTTAACTGTATTGCTCCTCCCACATTTTTCATGTAATGCCTTTTTGTTTCCTCATTTTCTCTTTCTCCCCTGTCCCTCACAACCTTCTAATCCTAAACCACACTTTTCCTTCTTCTTTACCATTGCATCTCTCTCCCTCCTGTCTTAAGCTTCTCCCTTACCTTGCCCCTTGTCTGCTTTCTCCCATTCTTGCTCCCTTCATCAGTATGATACAGCTTTATCCTTCCTGTTTTGCTTCTGTCTATTGTTCTGTGGGTCTTATGCAGCAGCAACCTGGAAGCTGTTAGTTCTTCTTCACCTGTTCTGTTCTATTTTTGGATTCAGGATTTTTGTTCCTGACTGCTAGTACTCACCTGCCTGAATACCCTTTTTTTGTCCTGGTTTTTTAACACCCTTCCATATCTTAATTTTTCTTCTTCCTGGGCTTGTGTATTTTATCTCAGTCTGTGCAGGGATTTGGGGACCACCTGTGCAGTTAATGGAAGAATTAATGAAGGAATGTGAAAGAACCCAGGGCACTTTGCTATTTTTAGGTAACATACTCTTCCAAGCTATGTAATGTCATTTTTTCTCTGAGATACCAATCAGCTAGAATTTGGTTTCACACAGGATCTTTCACATCAAAGTGCTTTACAAGAAGTTGAGTTAGATACTGATATATCAGTGGCTGTGTGAGAAAATAAATCCGTAGAGTCTGATCCGGCACTCCCTACTTTTGCAAAATTCCTGTGGAAGTTAACAGGAGTGTTGCCTGAATAAAAACATCAGAATCCAGCCATTAATTGTTTAAAGATATCTCTTGCACAACATGTGGGTATTTTTGCCCTTGTTATGTCATGCATCATATGAATGACAACATTCCTGACACACAAGATGACAGGGAATATGGGCGATGATAAGAGCATACCTCCCAACTGTCTCATTTTACAAGGGAGGGCCTTCATTTTAAAGCTTGATCCTGCTGTTTTATCTTATCTGTGTTAATTATGACCCATCCTAGCCAGCTAGGGTGGCACTGGGAGCTCCTGGAGCTTCTAATGGGGCAAAGTAGCCCTGCACAGCTTCCAATGTAAGACAGTTCCCTAAAAGGCACAGTCCAGACCTTACTTTGATAAATTACTTACAGACTGAGTTGAGACTGTTGCTTATATCAAAGATTTCAGCACCATGAATTTAACTTTCTGGACTGGTTATTTTCTTGTGTCCTTCATTTTGGGGTTTTGCTCCACATTTAGACTCCAAAAAGTTGAGAGTTAGGGGAAGGAACAGGCATTGGATGGATGGGTATTGCACATATCTCAACCTACTAGCTGCTACACTCCTTCTTCAGTAATATCTCTACTCTGTCCCCCCATCTGTTTTACTTTACAGCTGTCTTACTTAAGGAGGCCATGTGACCTTATTGACAATAACTGGAACCATATAGATCATGGTTGAAACCAAGGTCCTGTAGTGGCACCAAATCTTATATAAAGGGGGTCAAATGAGGTGTCTAAGACCAGGTTATGCTTGGCTCGTTATGATTATGTCATTTATATGTATGTATCAGTTTTGTAGTTGAAGTTATGAACATTGGCTTTATACTGTCTGTATTTCAAACTGGGGCTGGGCTTCTGGGACCCAGGACAAGCTATCAGCTCTGCCAGGCCTGCTGGATGGCCCATTAAGGGCCATTAGCGATACAATGGACCCATTGAGAGATGGCAGACACGCCTGTGACTTAACAAGATATGCAGGGGCGTTGCCCATGTGACTCCAGACTCCATTTTGCTGTGATTTTCCACAGTAAGGACAAAGAGGTGTCTTTACACCTGGAAGAAATTATAAAAGGCAGCTGCCTCATCTCCATTTGGTCTTCTTTCCTGCTTCTTACCTCTGGAGGAACCTTTCTAGAAATGGAAGCTTTGAACAAAGGACTGAAGGACCCATCCTAGCTGTGGATGTAATCCAGAGACTTGATTTGAACCTGCAGTATTTCATCTTTACTGCAAGCCTGGACCATGAACTTTGCCATTACTGTATGTAACTGATTCCTTTTAACCAATTCTAGCTCTCACCTATACCTTATCCTTTTATGAATAAACCTTTAGATTTTAGATTCTAAAGGATTGGCAACAGCGTGATTTGTGGGTAAGATCTAAGTTGTATATTGACCTGGCTCTGAGGTTCGGTCCCTTGGGATCGGGAGAACCTGTTTTCTTTTACCGGGGCATTGGTTTTCATGACCATTTGTCCCCATAACGAGTGGCCCTGGTGGTGAGACTGGGAAACTGGAGTGTCTAAGGGGATCGCTTGGGATGACTTGTGGTTAGCCAGTGGGGTAAAACCAAAGTCTCCTCTGTCTGGCTGGTTTGGTTTTCCTTAGAGGTGGAAGAACCCCAGCCCTGGTCTGTAACTGCCCTGCTTGAAGCAATTTGTCCTGAACTGGCACTCTCAGTTGGGTCCCGCCAGAACCAGCATTGTTAGAGGACATCTGATCACATAACTCCTAAACCTATGCTGTACAGCAGAAACTCACACACAACACAATGCTTTTCAGATTTTGAAAGGAAGGAGAGGAGGCTATCTCAAAAGCAAACATTTAAGAGGAAGTGAAGCATCTAGTCTACACAAATACTAAGTTCTGTCAACAATGGTTCACAAAACCAAGCTAGCTAAAGCCTTTTAACATAACCAGAACAGTGCTTGACAGCTGATTTTGAACAGTTGGGAAGAATCAATTTTGATATCACTTTTCCAACATGGTTCAGGTTTGTAATTAACACTTTTTGATACGCAAACAGTTTAGTTGGTACTCCACACCACAGTAGGCACACATTTTCTTTTTCAATATTTGTGCTGCAAACAGACCCAGCAATGACTATAAAACAGAATACAAGCTTAGGTGCTGGAAGCTCAAATGTTCTAGTCCCAGTTCTGCCACTGCCTAGGGTAAAACTTCACCTCTCCATCTCAGTTTCCCCATTGTTAAAAGAGGGATATAATGCTTACCTACAGCCCAAGAGCACTGTGAACATTACTTTTGTCTGTACAACATTATAGAAGGGGTAAGTAGTATGACTAGGGTGACCAGACAGCAAGTGTGAAAAATCGGGACAGGGGGTGGGGGGTAATAGGAGCCTACATAAGAAAAAGACCCAAAAATCGGGACTGTCCCTATAAAATTGGGACATCTGGTCACCCTAAGTATGACAGACTCCCTGTTAGAAGGTTTCAAAAAGTTTATGAACTTGATTATCAAATGCTTTGTAGACATTTTGGGCCTGATTCTCATTGACACTGGCCACTTTATGCCATTCTGGCAGTAATTTATGCCCACTCTAAGGCCTCCTAACGTTTCCAAAGAAGTGTAAATGGTCCTTAGGACAAATGAGAACAAGGCCCACTAAGCATGTGGTTATTACGTGGACCAGGCTTTGGGCCAGATCCTCAGTTCTTCAAAAGCCAAAGAAATCTTAGGAACTTAATGCATAACAAATAAATGACAGAGCTGAGACTGAAACTCAGTAGTTTTTGGCTCTCCATCCTACTCTCAGATCACATTTCTCGTCTTGATTACAGTACAGGAAATTCGGAGTGCTAACGACCATTTACGGCCACGACCCCCACTTGCATATAACACATCTCATGTCCACACACAAAATGATGCACAGGCTCTCACACTACTGCCTGATACTACCACTAGACTTGCTTTGAGCCCATAACCCTACAGTGTATCCATCTATACTGCATCTTGATTGAGTGCATTTTCTTCTCCATCTTGAGAAAAAACAAACAATGAAAAAAGAACCCCGCAGTGACTTCGGCAGCACATACCTTTGATACCCCTGGTACTTAGAACCCCTGGCATTGGTGACAGAACCTTTCCAGCTGCATTTGTGGCACACCATGACAGTCTGCTCAGTATCAGCACCCACAGAGGAATTACTCACAGATTCCAACTCTGCCTCAGACTGTGTGGTCTCCTGTCCTCTTCCTCCAGCTCCTCCATCCTCCCAGATGAACTTGCTTCCTTACTTTACAGGGGTGACACCAGAAGTAACCAACATTTCAATTATTGGTTCCTCTGCATCTTGTGCTGATGTAGTAAGAAGTTGTAGTGCTTTACAATTTATCATCAGTAACCACTGATAATACATCCATACACTATGGCACCAAGGGTGCTGGAATAATTTGTACAGTGGTGGTGCTGAGAGCCATTGAACCAAACTGTAAACCCCATATTCGTATATGATGGAAACCACTTCAAGCCAGCGGGTGCTTCAGCACCCCAAGATCCAACACCTATGCATGGCACAATAATATGGAATCATGGCTCTCCAGTGCTGTTACAATACAAAGCTCTGCACCTGCTAAGCTTTCTTGTCATTAATACACTTTGCCTGTAGCAGCAATGAGAACCCAGGACTAGGAGCCAAGGAACTCTCTTTTCCTCCTGCCCAGACACTGGCTACCAAGTCCAGGGTCAAGGAGCAGAGGGAAGTGGAAAGCTTCCTCTGTGCATCCCGCTAGTGCTGCACCTAGAGGGCTCAATGCTGCTGGGGGGGGGACGGGACTGTGCCCCGCTCCCGTCCCTGCCCTGTACGCAAGCAGCGCGGGAGTCAGAGCAGGCAGGGATCAGGTTGGGAGGGGGCGGGGCGCACAGTTGCGCTCGCGAGGGGCGGGGCGGAGCCGCGCCCCGCCCCGCCCGGCCAGAGGGAGGAAAACAAGAGCACGTTTCCCTGCAAGAGGCCAGCCCCGCCCCCCTGCCCCGGCTCAGCCAATCCGGGGGGAGGGGGCGGGACTAGCTGCCGGTGCGGAGCTGGAGGCAGCGCAGCCCGGGCGAGCGTCGCGGTTCGCAGCGCGCCCCCCCCCCCCCCGCGGCTGGAACCCCCAACCCCGCGCGCGGCACATGGCCTGTCTGATGGCAGCGCTCTCGGTGGGCACCGCTCTGGTAAGGAGATGCCCCCCCCCCCGCCGTGGCCCGGGTCCGAGCGGGGCAGCCCGGCGGCAGCAGCAGCAGCAGCGCGCTGCAGCCCGGGGCCCGCGGCTCCGCTGCCCTGGGACAGCCTGTGCCGGGCGGCTCGGCCGGCGCCGCTGGGGGAGGCGGCGGGATGTGGGGAGTCAGGGGGAGAGATCCCGGTGTAGCAACGCAGCTCCCCAGCCTCGCCCGAGCCCTGCAGAGCCGTTCTCCCGCCGGCAGGGTTGGAGCTGCGGGGCGAGCTTCCCAACTAGGGCCCCGCTGCTCGTCCCTCCCGCCGGCCCCTAGTTCAAAACAGACCGGCAAACGGAGAGGAAACCTCCCCCAGGTACACACCCTGCCCAGTTGCTTCTGGACGGCCCAGGAGTCGAGGGCAGCGTCCCACTCCTAAGCGGCGCTGGGAGCCAGGATAATCCCCCGGCAGTGAGTTCCGGCGGTGCATTCCAGCAGGTGTTCTTAAGGCGGGGGGCAACGTTGCGTGCCTTGGGGAGGGGGTGAGGATGGCCATCGGACTTCTCCAAAAGTGGCCCAGGCCAGCAAAAAACTCTGGTCGATGGCTTCCAGTGTGTAGTAAGCGTTGCTGTGATGTCTTCCTTGTCTGTGATGAGTTAATAGCTCTATGACCGTTTTGTCTGGGTGCCGTAAGAGAGGGGAGCAAGAGGAGGACACCTGATTTTTATGCAGACATAAACGAATGCCATAGCTTGGTAATTTAATTGCCTGTGCTTTCTAAGCAACTGGAGTGGCTGGTTAACCTTGTTCTTCGTGTAAATCATTTATGTAAAGAATTTATCTCAAGTTCTGGGGGGTTATTCTTGTGGCATAGTTATTGCCATTTCACGGGGTATAGGCTGGCTAGAAGTAGGCAGGATGTAGCGTTTTTTCATTTATAGCATCATGGATTTGAAGTCAGGGACACACAGCAGGGTTTGACCGATAGTTACCTCTTGCCTTGAGCTCATAAAAAGGGGGGGCTTTTACAGTCTTCTGAGCATGCTCTGTCCTCCTGCACAACTGCATCCTATGACTTCAAAACAAATTTACTGAGGAACATACAAACTCTCGAGCTCATTATCTAATGGGTTTTGTGTACGTCTGGTTGAATTTAACAAAAGGGAGATATTTGGAGAGAAGTTGGTTGGTAGAAGATAGAGGCATTTCACAGTGCAAGACATGTAGGTCAATTTTACTGCATTGAATGGGAATGTTTATTGTTTTGCCTGTTGTGAAACAGAAGCAATTAAAAACCTCAACAGAGAAATTAGAAAATAAAACCATAGGAAACTAGTTGAAGGTGCAGGCAGAATCTTTATGTCTGTTACACAAAAACATATTAATTGAAACATACATCAGTGTAAAACAGTGGTTTTCAAACTTTTTTTCTGGCGACCCAGTTGAAGAAAATTGTTGATGCCCATGACCCAAAGGAGCTGGTGATAAGGGGTTTGGGGTATGGGAGGGGCTCAGGACTTTTAACTGCCTGGTCGGCAGTGCTGACCAGAACCGCCGCGATCCAGTGCCTTACATTCCGCAACCCAGTACTGGGTCGTGACCCACAGTTTGAAAACCACTGGTTTAAGAGACACAGTTGTAAATAAGTATCAGTATAAAAATAGCATGTTTGCTTTTATCAACAGATATGCAAATATATTTCTGTTGTTTAGTAACAGTCCTTTTGTTAAAGAAAACAAACATAAATGTAGGACTTGAATCTGCCCATTGGCATTAACAAGATCAGGATCACTGTCTCTTGGACAGGGCAAATGGTTCTGCCACTTACTTCACTGTAGGTTACAATTCTGCAAATCCTTACTCAAAGAGTGGCCCTTGCTCGCAGCAAGTAGTCCCTGCAAGATAAAATTATAGAAATCTAGGGCTGGAAGAGACCTTGAGAAGTCATCAAATCCAGCCCCCTGCTTGGAGGCAGGACCAAGAAAGCCTTCTAGACCATCTCTGTCCAACCTGTTGTGGAAATCCCCTCATGGGAGATTTTTACAACCTCCCTTGGAAACCTGTTCCAGAACTTGACTACCCTTATATTTAGAAAGTTTCTCCTAGTGTCTGACCTAAATCTCCCTTGCTGCAGATGAAGGCCATAACTTCTTGTCCTGGCTTCACTGGATATGGAGAACAATTGATCACCGTCCTCTTTATAACAGGCCTTAACATATTTGAAGACTTATTAGGTTCCCCTTCAGTCTTCTTTTCTCAAGACTAAACAATCATGCCCAGTTTTTTAAACCTGTCATCATAGGTCACTCAGGTTAACAAATTTAGTTCTGTTCATAGGCGCTGACTTCCTTTGTTCCCCGGGGGGTGTTCGACTCCTGCCCCGCCTCTTCCTGCCCTTGCTCCACCCCCACTCCATCCTTTCCCCCAAGATCTCACCCCTGCCCTGCCTCTTCCCACCCTGTTCCACCCCTACCCCACCTCTTCCTGCCCCTACTTCTTCCCCCCCGTCACCAGTGCCTCCTGCATGTGGCCAAACAGCTGATTGTGGCAGGTGGAAGGCACTGGGGGGAGAGGGAGGTGCTGATCAGCGGGGAACCACTATTTTTTCAGCGCCTATGGTTCTGTTAGGTCCTTTTTCACATTACCCTGTTCTTATTACATGTCATTACTGTCAAACTGTTGAAGAAATGTGGTGGGCATTGCTGGATTCCTGACCAGTTTAGTTACTTGTGAGCATGAATAAAACACCGCTTCCTCTCCCACCCCCCGGCCTAGGAAATTTGGTAATCTGAGCTAAGTTTTACCTCCACAATTATGGATCATGTGTTTACTACATTCAATGTATAGTTTTCAAGAAGAAAAAAATGTGACTGGTGCTAGTGGAACAGTATTGCACATGCTTTGATGATCGCATATGTGCTTGCTAGATTTTGGGAAATGGTCCCTTTTCACTGCTGCCCCCTATTCCCTTATGTGCCTGCCTAGATACAGGCCACAGGACTCAAACCACTGAATTGTTCCCTTTCACTACTAGTGTTCTGGATTAATATATTTTTAAGAATTATTGGAACAAACAAAAGTTTGATGAAATGTGTTGCCAGTGAAGAGTTTCTGAAAAGTTTTCTTGTTTCCTGTTCCTATTTTCTAGAATAGCAGTTCTTCTTCTGCTATGGCTGAGCCAAAGTCAGTATGTGTTTCAGTGGATGAGGTGGTCTCAGGTGGCACAGATAACCAAGATGCTCGGTTGTTGAATGGACACTTAAAAAAGGTGGACAACACTCTAACAGAAGCCCATCGTTTCTCCTACCTTCCCCGGAGACCAGCTGTAAACATTGAGTTTAAGGAACTGTCATATTCTATCCAGGAAGGACCATGGTGGAGGAAGAAGGGTGAGGAAAACTAATGATTTTAGCAGAAATATCAAGAGAAATGGTCTTTACATTCTCACGTGGCCTGTGGTAGTAAATGGAGGTAGTGTGTTGTATATGGGGAAGCAAAGTCAATGAGTGTGGTCCATCAAAGTACGTTCTGTGTTTGTTTTTCTGGGGCATTCTCACAGCCACTTATTGCAATGACTCTTGATGTTTTCTCTGGTTCAAAATAAATCTGTAGAAGTATGCAAATAAATAGCTCACTATCTTAAATATAAAGTGATGTGTTTAACAAAGACTAAAGTGACTATTTTGTCTTGCCTTACCATGGGAGAGCAGGAGGTAGGATGCACACAAGGAGCGTTCCTCACCACCATCCCTCTTTATCCTGCTCAAAGGACAAGCACAATAGCAGTCCCTGCTTTCGAGGCAGTGCTCCTTGCTGGTAACTTTGGGGGTGAAGATCACTTCAGAGTGTGCTGAGAGGACCTTCCCCACCATCAGGTGCTAGGCAGATGCACTGGGAAGTGTGAGCTATGCCATTCAATGAGACGCTGTAGCCAGGGCTGGATTTCCAATTAGGCATGTGCCTTGGGGTGCCGGCATTCTAGGGGTTCCTAAAAGTTAAGTGGGTTAAAAAGTGTCATTTTTTTTACAGAAAACACTAAGGTCAGCTGTAGGCAGAGGGGGCTCTGAAGATGCCGTACCTAGGGGTGCGTAAGGGGTAAATCTGGCCCTGACTGCAGCATAGATGCTACCCTTGTGTACTGGAGAGCTGGGGGTGGGGCTGTAACTTCTGAAGCACAGTCCCTCCCAGAGTTCCTCATGGGGTGGTATAGTTCGGAACCGCTCTCAGCTCCAGCCAGTGCCTAAATGGCACAATCTGAACCTAACAAACCAGTTCTAGTCGCTGAGGGAGTTTGGCTGAAACAGTAGAAATAAAGACTATGATTAAAGTTCATTCTAGCTAAACGATTAGCCCTGTATGATCCCCTGGCATTTATTGTTCAGATGACAAAGAATTTATTCTTGGGCAGAGTTCCAAATTCAATTTAGATCTCATGGTCCAAGTAAATACGGTATTGCAGGGTTGCCAAATCTGCCTAGTCTACAACCTCATGTGTTTCTATGCTATGTATAGGACAAAAGAGAAGGCATGTTTACTGGCAAATGGTTAGGTTTTGAACTCTTTCCGAGGAGTGAATGTTTCAGCGGTATAGTAGGCACACAAAGTTGAGGGCAGAATGTGTCTCTTAAAATGGTGTTGTGTGAAAATCTAGTCCATAATATGTAGAAATGTCAGCTCATCCATGTCTCTTGGCTGTTTTATCAGTCTTTTTATATCCTAACAATGTATAAGGAAAGAGAACCTGTGTGGTTGATAGTTCTTGATATGGCCAGATCCTGAGAGATGCCGAGCACCTTCTATTGACATAAATGGTGTACTCAGCACCTCAGGTTTTTGGCTGAAGGACTGCAAGGTAAATTGTGAACAAAGTGTTGGTCCTACCCCATGTGCAGCTTGTGGGCCCTGATCCTACAAAGGAATCTGCCCACATGGAGTGCCATTGAAGTCAAATAATGAATGCTACTGAAGTCATTGGGAAACCAAGTGGATATAAGGGCCTGCCCGCATGGCTACTTCTGCTAGATCAGGGCCCATGTTTGTAAGCCTATTGACCAGATGGTATATCTCATTGAAATGAGGAACTACTACTACAGTCTCCCACTGAAGTAGTTAAATATGGCTCTGAAGTATCCCAGAATGTATTTATATCCCCTGCAGCTACAGCAGTGGTTTATTTTATCTGCTTTGCCTCCATTATTATTCCCCCACTTCAAAACCTTAAGTCCAAGTCTAAAAACATGAGTTCAAAGACAAGTGTATTTCCATTTCTGCCTAACAAATTGTGCTCAACAAACATAGATTGTGGGTTAGTTGTTCAGAACACTTCAAAGGTGATGAGTAAAACAGAAGGTAAAATCCTGGTCCCGGCGAAGTCAATGGCAAAACTCCCATTAACTTCAGTGGGGCTAGGATTTCACCCTTAGTTCTAATATATATGATGTTTTACATGTTCAAAGCAATGAATACGTATTTGGTAATTAGTCATTACAGTGCTTCCATGAGGTAGGTAAATATTCTCATCTCCATTTTGTGGATGCAGAAGAACTGTCATAATGGGCCCGACTTTCCTTTGCCTTGCCCGTTGTTGGTCTTTTGCACTTCCGATATATGGGTATAAAATGCTGCCCCATCAGAATAGTAACATTTTCCATCCACTTTGCAAAGGGCTACACAAGTTGCAAGGCAGAGAATGAGGTGCACTGCATTTTCTAGTGAAGTTATCTTTCCTTCATAAGATTAGTGGTCTCTTTGAAGGGACAAGTAGGACGTAGAATAGTCACAGTAGCAGACACTTCTGGAAGGAAATACACCCAAGAGAAAATATTGAACTCTTTAGGGAGAGCTTCACATACTTAAATGCAGTCATTACATTTCCACAAGGAATTGTTTTCTGTAGAGTAAATTGGTATGGTTGTGTGCTTTGGTAGGGTATATTATCTATTCATCAGAAATAACAAATGTGCTGTTGAGACATACCAGAGACAAAGGTTAGTGAAATTTTATAATGATGCTGCTTGTTCTCAATTTAAATCTACCTGTCTTTGGGTGTGTATCCATTGGTTTAAACTTTCTTCTTAAAATTGTTTTATAAAATGTGTTGTCAGATAAACAGAATTCCCAGGCACCATCACGCCAACCTGGCTAATGTACCAAGTTTTAATAATCTAGAAATGTCTGAGGTGAAGAAACATCATCGTGTAAGCTCTGATCCTGCAAACACCTATGCCTGTGAGTAGCCCCTGCCCCACTGTTCACATTAATACAGTTACTCACGTGCGTACATTAGGACTCTGGTCCTGCAAACACATATCTCATCCGCCCCCCAAAAAAATAAAAATCAGTACTTCCCCTTTCCTCCCCACTCACCACAGAAGGTATTTTTGAAAGCTATTTAATATATTTAGTAGAGCTACATGGGAGACAATAATTCCAGCAAGTTTTGAGGTTTCAAATTTTGTTTTGTTCCTTACTGGAATGAAAACAAGACCTTCCAAAGGTTTTCACAAAATGGAATTGAGTTGAAATGTCCCTTTTCAGATCCAAAACCTGAGCTTTTTGATTCAGTTTTTCTCTCTCTCTCTGGTCAGAAATGAACAGAGCGCCCAAAAAACCCTCCTGGATGAAAATTTTGACATAACCAATACTTCCCTGTGAAACATTTTGGCTTTGACAAAATGGCATATTTCAATTAATTTCATTACGAATACCGTGGGAATGGAGGTTGTTCGTAACTCTGAAATGTTTATAACTCTGAACAAAACTTTATGGTGGTTCTTTCAAAAGTTTACAACTGAACATTGACTTAATACAGCTCTGAAACTTTACTATGCAGAAGAAAAATGCTGCTTTCCCTTTATTCTTTAGTAGTTTATGTTTAACATTGTACTTTTTTGTCTCTGCTGCTGCCTGATTGTGTACTTCTGGTTTCAAATGAGCGGTTTGGTTGACTGGTCAGTTTGTACCTCTGGTGTTCATAATTCAGAGGTTCTATTGTGGTTGAAAATGTTCCAACCACCCCTCGTATTTAGCTTTTAATAGCAATGACTATTTCAGGGCAGGACATTTCATGGAGATTAAAAGGATGCTGTCTACTTGAATTCTTTTCAATTTAAATTTTTTTTTCTAATTGAACCCTGATGTTTACTTTTAAAAATGCCTACAATTTTTAAATGTTTTTCTGGTCACCTTCTGAGGTTTAAGAGCACCTTTTGGGCAAACCAACAGCATCATTACCAAACATGCTCAGGCTTTTGCCTCTGCTTCTTCCCTTATTGAGCACTTGCTTGCTTCTTGGCAATTCAGTTTCAGTTCTACAGCTGCTGTTACTGGTATGCATCTGTTGCTGGCCCTAGGGAAGAGCAGTGCGTGACAGCCATGTCATCATGCTGGTGTGTGAAACAGAGGGTTAGTTTCTCTGTGCACCTCTGTACAGGGCAGCTATAAGGGGCCATTTGCTAGTCCCCAGTCCTGATCACCAGAGCACAGAGGCCTTCAAGCCACACCCCTTCCTCCCATTCCCACCCCATTCCACCAGGGGCAGGCTCAGAGCATTGGCTTAAATAAAACAGTTATTATGTTGGACAAGCTTAAAACAGTAGGGAATAGAAGATCAAAAACTGAACAGCCTCACTGGTCTCAAATGAAGACACTGACCAAAAAGCTGCTTCTTTGTATGAGGTCTGTAGTTTCTTTGGTGGGTGGGGTTTCTGCAAAATAGAATTAACTCTGTTCAATAAAATAAACAGAGTTTACGAACATTTTAAAAATAAATTATGTGAGAAAATAGCCTGAGTCTGTGTTACCAGTTTCTTCTCCATTGAGAAACTAATGCACTGCAAAGCCCCATAATCTACTGCTCAGCAAAAAGGCAATAAAGAATTCCACACATAGCTGGCTATGCTGGTTGGGATTCCTCATGCTAGAGAGATCTTTTGCTGGCAAGATATGTTGGGTTTAAGTCTGCTTTTACACGAGAATAGTGCAAAGTAACTCAGCTGCGGCAAAAAAATCAGGCCCAGGAAGTGCAAATGACTAATTAAAAAAAAAACCGTGAAACTAACTGCAAACTGCTGTCAAACACAAAAACTGAAAAGACTAGAAAATAATCTCTTCGAATTCCAGTCATTCTTAGGTGTTACTTATAGCAACAATAGGTACAAGATCTTTAGATGTCAATGAGATTTTTCAAATTGATGGTGTTCATTTACTATCTACCTCAGAAAATTTCTTGCTGTTTACCTAGATTTATCTTTCTGCTTGGTTTTAATGAGAGAAACAGTTAACATTCAGTGAATGCTCAAATATATGAGAGAATATAGTTTTCTTGCAAAGAAAAATCCATGCAAACGGATTGTATAGGAGTTGAAAGTCTTAAACAAAAACGAAAAAACCAACCAACCAAAACAGTAAGGTAAAGGTAAGATTAAGATCCAAACTAACAAAAGCAGGGTCATTTTGTGATAATGCTGCCATTGTGTTCTGTGTTCAGCCCCATTGTTCAGACAGTGAAACTTACATGGCATGTAACATCATCTACTTTTTATAAGACCCAGTGAGAACTACAGTTCTGCATTACTTGCCAATAACAGGTAAGTGAAATACACCATGGTTGCCTTTAAGTCAGGATGTTTCTTGTATTGATCTGTGTCCCAGCTTTAACATCTCTTTAATATATCTATTAATTTCCTTTTCCTTTTTTTGTTCGGCTAAATGTCTGTAGAAGGACTCGCTTTCATTTACAAAGAATTACATGACAAATGCTGCTTGTCGCAAGAGACTCATTAAAATGAGTGGAATGCACCATTAAGAAATCCATCATGAGATAGTCTGGGGGTGACCTTGGGCCAGATTCATCCCTGACATAACTCCCTTGAAGTCAGTGGAATTATACTGGGAATGAATTTGGCACATGAATACTTAATCAAGCAAATGGTACTTCTGACCCGTCCATTGCAATGGGCATTTTCATTAGCACAGGAGTCTGGAAAAGGGTGTAGGGTAAGATTTTCAAAAGCACCTTAATGACTTTTGAGCCTGAGTCCCACTGACTTTCAGTGTGGTGTTAGTCAGCCCCTAAATCACTTTGGCACTTTTGAAAATTTTGCCTGTAAGGTTTATAGAGAAAAGTCTCTGATTTTCACAGTGTAATAGCTGTTCGGTTTTGAAGGATATAGATTGTGGAGTGAGTTAGTTCAGCTCTGGAGGCTGCAAGGATCAAATCCTGATTACTGTTCTCCACTAGTGAAAATGAGTTTCATGGTTTGAATCTGGCCACTGCTTGGGCACATCACTAAACTATTATGCAGTTAAGTGGGACTCAGAGTCTGCTTAGCTGAGGTCCAGGACTGGTGTAGAGGTGTTGACATATTTTGAAATGGAGGTGAGTTGGCAGAACTGGAAGAGGGAAACGTGCACAGTACATGCACGCACTATGATTTGTTCAGTCCCATGCTGGTTGTCCCTCACTTTTAAGAACAATGAGCCAACTCACCTTTTAAGGAAAAATTCCTCTGCCATGTCAAATATATTTTCTCAATATAACAAAAGCCTAATCCACAAAGTTTGAGGACTGTCTGCAGGCAAAATTTTGATTTTTTTTTTTTTTAACATGCAACTCCTTATTTTGACTAGAGTTTGAACAAAAATAAGGTATGAAATTTCCGCCCCGAACTCTGATACCTCAATCTAGACTTAGAAAAAGAAAAACCCAGGTTAACCAATTTAAAGAATGAAGATTGATATTGGGGCCAATAGACCTTATACTAAGTTTCAGTCTAGTGCTATTTGAAATTGATTTATGAGGTATAAAAATTTAGGGTTTCCAACAGATGTCAACTCTTCTGCTGTCACGCCCCTCTCATTAAAAGCACCATAAAGAGAAGATTAGTTTACCTTAATAAAATACATGTGTCTAGGATCAGATTATGGCTAGCCGGATGCAGTAAAGGAGATTGTCGTAGGGTATGCACACCCCATCCCCTTTTAGGGCAGGTCGGGGTTGTGAAACTACTGCAGTTACAGTCTACCCGCCTATCCATAGGCTGAGAACAGCACGACGCAGTGGCCGGAGTCAGTATGGCTGCCCTAGGGGTTCTGGGCTATACGGCCTAATGGCCTGAGACAATATGACTGCCCTGGGGATCAGGGCTGTATGGCCTAATAGAGTAAGGGGCTGCCACCCAGAAGGGGTGATGGCTGTGGAAGGGGGACCCAGGCCCTCCCTGCTCCACCAGGTCCTGGCCCAGGGCTCTGTCAGCGGCAGGTGTGGTCACCACTCTATCAGCAGGGATCCTACTGCAACACGCTGATCTTCCTCAGGTGGGAGATACCACTCACACTGCCCCCCTGGGACACTTACTACCATGTCTCCTGAAGCCAGGGTCCATATGTGGTCAGGGTCTCC
Source organism: Macrochelys suwanniensis (assembly GCA_033296515.1). NCBI lineage: Eukaryota > Metazoa > Chordata > Testudines > Chelydridae > Macrochelys > Macrochelys suwanniensis. Next base: position 154,316,860 of record CM065775.1, on the reverse strand, counting down.
GAGCCCCTCAGTGTAGGTAGCTCCCTGAGATTCTGACTCCAGTTGGCCAGCCATAGGCACCAGGTCTCTGTTCTGGTCCTTGGGATCTCTGGTTCCTGCTGTCAAGTGCTGAAGCAGCTCCTAGGCAGGAGCCTCTACCAAGCATCCTTCCTCGGTGGTCAGCCTAGAATGAGCTGGGCTGCTCCCTTTTATACTGATGCAGCAATTGGAGCATGCTCCGCACAGTTTGGGTGGCGGGACCTCTGCTGCCCATAGGGTTAACCCCATACTTTCTTGGCTAGTGTGGGGTATGCACACCTGTCACAGGGATGAAAATGCTATTTTGCCCTCTTACCCTTGACAAACACATGCATCTTTACTTTACTTTATTAGGTGTCCATTTTTAGTGCATATATAAAACCAATCTACACTTTCAGGCACCTTTTGACTTAAGATCCCATGGAAATATCATTCCAACATAAATCCAGGATAGTGGATAATTTGCTTCTCAGAAATCCCAAATAACTCAGGTTTTACTTTTTCTAGTACTTGTCAGTATTCATGGTTAATTAGGCAACATTAGTTGGAAATTTATTTTCTCCTTCACTGTTTGCAGTGTTGTAATGACTCATTTGCACCAAGTTAGAATGCAGGGGCTGGTAGAATTTGTTCTTTAGTAACCTATTAAGAAATGGGTTCTAGCCAGTCAAAATGTAATCTTTCTAAAAACTGTATTTTTATTGACTTGGTTAATAGCAATACAGACATCCATGCTCTGTAAAATACATGATCGTTAATTTCTGGGTTTTTTTTTTCATGTTTCAGCAATCCCTGTGAAAACAATTGATCCAAGAGAAACTGTCTTCTTTTACAAGACTGTAACATGTTTGACCTTAAAGTTATCAAGCAAAACAAGATCCTCTCCCTGCATGGGAGAAGCTTTTAGACAAGTGGCCAATTTAATCAAATTTGGCTCATGGTGTCTGAAGGGGAAAGGTAGAATTTTTGTTAAGCTGTTAAGCTATTTTAATTTTTAATAAATATTATCACAGTCTGAGATAATGTCATTAGAGATTTTAGATACCTACATTTCAGCTAACAGATACATATATCGTGTAAATGTTCTTTAAATAAGAAGATGGAAAACACAGGTGACTTAACCCACTGTCAAAATGCCAAAATAGATTTAAATGGACTAGGTTTCTCTAATTCTTTCTTGGTGTGCTATTACAAATTCATTCAGACATATTGATTTGAACAAAACATAATTTTTTTCTGTGCATTTAGTGTAACGTCCCGGAAAGATATCACTCTCTTGGTGACATTGTAAGATCCAAATGATCAAAAATAGAATTTGCCCTAAATTATTGGCTAATCCTTGCTGGAGGAGTTAGAAAAAGCCTGTCCTCCTCATAGCAGGTGCACTGCAGTAGAGGTACCGCATGAACTGTCTTTTTCCTCTCTCACGGTTACTGTCGGTCAGTGCACTATAGTAACCTCAGAGTGTGACGTTAGAGCTAGAGGAAGTGTAGTCTGATTGGCTGCTATATGTACTGTTGCTAAGATAAGAGGAAAAGATGTAGAACAGTAAGGACCAAAACCCTTGCTGGGGATAGTTTTTCCTTTTCTCTAGAACAGATGGATTGTATTGTTTTCATCCTCTTTAGAATCTGCTTGCTCTGAGATCTTATATTTGCATCTCAGATAGCAAAATGTAAGTAATTTAGTATCCATATGTTAGAGCAAACAAGTCTAACTGGTAGAAATTAACTGCAGTACTAGAGAACAAGGTCCAGAGCTAGGTATTTTAAGTGTCCTTTTCCTTTTTTTTAATCAGCTTAATTTTACTCATGCCTGACAATACCAACATTGTATATTTTTCTTTAACTTGATGGTTCCTGAATTTAATTTTATTGTAAGTAACCCAGTAAGAGGGACACACTGTTGTTAGCATTCAAATTGTATAAAGATGGTAAAAAGTACTGAGAAATAAAATTTGGCATTTCATGAGGTAGTCCTCAAAAAAATAACAATTCCCTATCCATCCTCTTGCATGCATTTTATACAATAGCAGATTCTGGGACAGATCCCGCTCAGTTTAGTGGGCCAGATTCTGCGACTGTTACTCATGTTGAGTATTATCTTATTCCACAAGTAGTACTGCTCACTTTCAGTGGGGTTACTTGTGGAGTAAGGTACTACCCAGTGTGAGTAAGGTTGGCAGAATCTGGCCTAATGGCGTTTAGTCATTGAGTCTATTTGTGTGAGGAAGGTTAGTAGGATTTGGTCTGTATTTTTCAAGCCTTTTTTCTTTCTTTTAAAATAATGCATGTTAAAACTAAGACTGGCAATTATCTATTCAGTTCACTCTGAAAATGACATCTAGTCAATATTTTAAAATAACAAATTTTACAGTTTTTGTAAAATTCATGGCCCAGATGAATAACAAGAAAAATCAGTTCCTTGACAGAAATTTTGAAATACTTAGAGTAGTCTTTCATTATGCGGGCCAGATTCTCTGCTGTCTCCATTTATGGGTATGTCTACACTGGAAGTGAAGGGGTGATTGTGGTACAGGTAGGCATATTTGTGTTGGCTTTAATCTAGCCAGAATGGGTGGCAATAGCAGTGTGGACATGGTGGTACAGGCGTTAGTATGGGCTAATAACCAGAGTACAAGCCCTCCTGGGACCCTGGGTACATACTCTGGTTGTTAACCTGTACTAAAGCCTGTGTCACCACATCTACCTTACTATTGTTACCTGTTCTAACTAGATTAAAGCTAACATGGGTATGCCTACCCGTGCTGCAATCACACGTTCACTTGCAGTGTAGACGTACCTTTAGGGTATGTCTGTACTGTAATCACAGGGTCTGATTGCAGCTCGTATAGACGTACCCAAGTAGCTTTTAATCTAGTTAGCTCAGGTACTGTAGTAGTAAAGCTGCAGCAGCATGGCCTGTACAAGCCTCCCCCTCCCGCCGCCGCCACCGAATCCCAGGTAATTACTCGCAGGGCTTGCTCATGCTAAAGCGGCTGTGGCTTCACTGTTTGGGGACCTGAGCTAGCTAGATTAAAGCTTGCTCGGGTATGTCTACTCATGCTGGAGTAACATCATATGTTTGCAGTGCAGGCATAACTTTACACTGGGCACAGCATGAGGCGTGGGGGCAGTCAGGGACCCAATTATGGCTCCATAGTTCTGTGCTCCAGTGCTAGATCTCCATTAGATAAATGGGGATTGCCCAAGTGCTTTGCTCTCCAGCTTCTTTCCACCCATTCCCACCCCCACCCCCACCCCCCGCACCAGGGGTGTTCTGCTCTTCATGCAATTTCATTTCAAAGATGATGGTATTAGCAGTGCCATAGAGATGATGATCTCAAACCATGAATCAGCACACAGGTATTTTCATAGTCATGCGTTCCAAGGCAAAATTTGGCCCAGAGTGTAGAGAAGGTACCTTTGGAAAGCATCTGAAATGTGCCAATTTGGGTTTTAAGACTCTGCCATCACTACTGTAGATCGGTATTATCTTCTCTGATGTGATGGGAGCTTTGTGCAGGCAGCTGAGGGTAGAATTTGGCCCAAGAAGTACAAATGCTTTTAATAGTGTGTGTATTCTGCCACTGTATTTACATGCCGTTTTGAAATGTATCTTCTAGAGAACGTAGGATCTACCCAGTTTTTTACTGAGGCAAAACGTTCATTTTCAAGGCAGTTTGCTTGAATAGGGAAGGCTGCAGGGTTCAGCCTTTATTCGCTAAGGAATGAATTCTGCCACACTTCCTCACATGGACTAGTATTTTACTCAGCCGGTAAGCTGACTGATTTCAGTAAGACTACTCATGGAACAAGACATTACTTGCATACATCAGATTCTGAACTTATGACCCTGTTGAGTTATAATTCGGAACTGTGTCTATACAACTGCAGCACACATTCCCCCCTCCATTAAAAAAAAACAATGTTTGATCTTGCTTATAAAATGAACATTTTCAACATCATCCAAACCAGAACTTCAAAGGAGAATCCCAGCAAAAATCTACACAATATTTTAGTCTAAGGGGGTGTATTAATTTGAGTTTAAAATGAGAGCACTATAAATAAAAAGCTAGTGGCTAAATCCAGAAGCTAACGTCCTTGAGGCAAAACTTGAATTTATTAGCCAAAAATCCCTCAACAACATAGTGCTTCATATATGAGGTTTCTGTAGCTAGTACATTCTTGCTGCATATGGAGAAATAAAGTGACAGATAATCTCACACAGTATTTGGATGGAAATAACTTCAGGGCTCAAATCAGCATGCCACATGGCAGAAACCTGCCCAGGACTGTGGATGTTGGGAACAATCAATTGTTCTGTGCTCTAGCACAGGCATATGGGATTATTTTGCCTGCAGTTACATCGATGTAACCTCACTGGGGTATAAAAATTGGCAGAATTTGCTTTTTTAGACTATCTCACATCTGAGCTGCAACACATGCATTAATGTATAAATAAAGACTTAAATGCAGAGAATCTGATATGAATTTAGTCTTTTCATCTAACAAAAGAACTATGACAATTACACTAAAACTAACAATAAGAGCTAGATTGTGAATTGAACTGTGTGTTCATGCCTGGGCATAAGGGGAGTTCCAGGTTTCTTTTACTAATGCGTGGGCTATCTAGACCTTGTAAGAATACGTAGGAGTAAGCAGGCGCTGCAAGGATGTCTACTCCCCCTCCAACAGGATGAGCACCATGGAGCATCTATGTATCAGCCCCTACTCAGGGCGAAAGGCACACTTCAGCTCCATGGTGTGTATATATATAAAGATCATTAAACCGTTTCAAAGAAAACAGAATCAGCTCACATGAGCACGTTTAAATTTTTCATAAAAAATGACTTACAAACAAACAAACACAAAAAACCCCCAAAACATTTTGAAAAAAATCTATTTTTTATAAAATTGTTTTTCAGTGAAATGAGAATTTTGGGGTTTTTTTTTTTGGCTTTTCTTCCCTTCCTTTCTCTCCCTTCAGTTGCAAACTAGAGAAAGGAGGAGGGGGGAAACGGTGAGGAAAAGGGAACCCCCCACCCCAAAAGAGTATCAACATTTTTCACCAAGTATCAAATAAATGAAGTCGTTCCTTTTTACAACCTGCAGAACAAAAACGATTTATGAAATTTCAAAATCTTTCATGGAACATGTTTTTCAACCATCTCTACAGTTCCCCACCCCAAGCAAGAAGACCAGTTGAAATGCCAACAGAGAGAGGTACCAGCAGCTGAGACATAAGAAGAGAGGAGATCTTTGACAGACACTGTTATTTCAGTAGTAGAAGGGAATGCTGTGGAGATTTATTATTCATTTATTTTCCCTTGGATCTTATTAATTATCAGGAGGTCTACCATGGTGTCCCATTGATAACGTATTCATAGGAAATTGGTTCCCTAGTGAATTAGCTGTTCTAGCTCAGACATATGTTTTGATTGAATCTGGGCTCAAACTTGTGGATTTTTTTATTGTTTTTCTTTTGAGAAGGAAGCTTTCCTCACATGATAAAGTATCAGACGTATCAGCAAATACTATCAAATTAGTGCTTTCTAAATATTAGCAGTGTGTGGATAAAATCATAGTACTTGCAAATGATGTATGTCGTTGTAGACCTGTAGTGTTTAAAAGTCTCAAATTTTGTTGTGTTCAGTTGAGTCCCATTGTGGAAAGCATCTTGGTTAAGCTTGTTAGAAGGAGTTACTTTTTGCTCCCAGTCTTTCATTTTCACTTGGAGTTGTTTTAGGCTTTCAGCAAAAATCAGTGTTACCAGGAGAAGGACCTGACAATTTATAATATATATTTATCATGAGAGAGGATGGTGATGGTAAAGTAGTCTAAATCCTTAAAACAATGTGTTAAATTACATAAATGGTTGGAATGAATTAACCTCTTGTTTGTTAATCATTCTAAATAAATAAATAAATACAAATAACTGGCAGAGGCCTAGGGTTTGCAGGATAATTTACCATCTGCCTCTCATTTACTTTCCACAGCCTACATCCTTTGTGTAAGAATCGTACTTCTTGCTGCTTTACATGTTTAATTATAAGCAGCACTTGTAATTATTCCTGAGTACATCTGCTAACATGAAGGAAAAGATGGAACAGTTAATGGTCAGGACCCTGGGAAATTAGGCCTTTGTTCAATCTTCTCCTGACCTTCAAAGCATAGATCTTGGGGTCAGAGAGAGGAGATGGGAGCTTCAAAATCAGAAATTATATGGTTAGTTAAAATGAACATGAAATTTGAAAAAAAAAGTTATCTAAAGGTTTTAATATTGTAACCAAGGCTATTGGGCCAAATTGTGCTCTGAGTTAAACCTCTGCTATCCCTCTGGAATCATTTAAAGTGAACGAGACAACACAGATACAGCTCAGGCATTTTTACTTCATTTTACAAGCACTGAGCCAAACACTTCTCCAAGTGATTGAGACATTAAACAATAAAGTACTGTGAATGTAATGTGCTTACTCGGCAAATGAATGTAGAATCAAAAGAAAGAGGGGTTAGAGGGTAAATACTTAATTAGAAAATTTGCATTGTCAAATTGGGGTTGCCATTGCAATTGGGTCAAAATGCTTGAGCTGACATTTTGTATTGAATATTCATGAAAATGAATAGTGGGGCCCAGCTTTCTCTAAAAACCTGCTTACATCAGTTGAGGTTGAAACTTGCCCTACTTGCTACCTGGGGTTTGTAGTCCTCTTACTCCCAGACAAATGAATGTCATAGGCTGCTTTCAGAGAACTTTTTGATCCTCAAGACACAAGTAAAAAAGCTGGGGGGCGGGGGGGTGCAGCTCTGCATGAAGGTTTCATTCATTTGGGGATGGGAAAGAGATGGGTTTTGGTCCTGGACCTTGTATAATTCTTTGGATGGGCAAATTTGCAGTAAATTGATATTAATATGCAAATACTGGACCAAAGATTCCACATACCATTCTGAATATCAGCCAAATGTCAACCTTCAGTTCCCAGCAGGTTTGATGGGAGAGCTGTTCGAAAACAGGTTGCAAGAATTGTGAACAATGGGAATTTTTAAAAAAACCACCTCTTCTTACTCCTTAATGACTGACTTGGGTTTGCTCAAACTTTCATTAAAAATAAATAAATCAAATCAAATCACCAGTGCAGACCGAGGGCCCAGGGCAATAGCGAATAAAGGCAATGGAAAGTCTCCCATTGAATTAAGTGAGCATTGGATTGGATTTCAAGTATGGAGAATTTCAGCCCAAAATCTGAAAGTTTCAGATAGTTATGAACAACTGCAAACTGGAAAATAGAATTTCTGCCATTTCTACTATAATATAACAAGTTCTAATGTCCGAGACTGTGAGCTATTGCCATACATGTGAATTATTGGGTTCGGAATCAGCAGTCAGACTAAGCAATAGTATTTCACCTTTTTGGAGAGAATGTTTGCCATTTGATTTGACATGTAAGGATATGGTTATAGAAACCTCAAGGGGAAAGATATCACTCAACTGAAGCAGGCATAAATCACTGAATCCTGGAATACAATATTATTGTATATTTCTACAGAGTGATTGCGACCAGTAGCAGGATGGTACTGGGGTAGTAAAAGAAACATAAAGTCGGGTACTTTTCACTACTACATTAATCTTGTTTATTCTTTACAGTGCTTGGAATTCAGAAAGCTAGGGCATGATCACAGCCCTGTTATAGCGTTTGTTTGATTTTCATGGGAAACTTTTAAATAGTCAAAATAAACGCAACCAAATGCGTTATTTGAAGCAGGGCAATAGAAATGCATTTACTTTAACAAACAACACTAACTTGGGAGGCTGTGATTCAACTCAGACATTCATGCTGTATCATCTTAGAGCAGAAGTTCCCAAACTGGTACACAGACCCCTGGCAGTATGTGAGACATTTCCAGGAGGTACGTGGGAGAAATTGTGTAAAGGTGGATTTTATTGATTATTTTATTTATTGCATTTTCATAATAGGCTACTCTGATGAAGCTTTAAAACTCTGTGGGAATTTGTTATATAAAATGCGGTAATTAATTTATTTCAAGATATACCAATGAGAACACAGATACACAGAGCCCTCACCTCCAATCGTTGTGCAGCGCAGATTCAGTTTCCCAGCAACTATCCAGTCTAACTGAGCTCTTTTTTCGGTTGTATACATTGCACTATAACTATATCTATACGTAACAGTGAAATATGCACAGATGGCTAAAGACAGGTAGTGTTAAGAAGAACACACAGTATCAGTGATGAGAAGGATAGGGGTGTGCAGGGATCTGGAAGGGGGTACGCAATAAGAAACGTTTGGGAATCTCTGTCTTAGAGTTATTGCGGTGGTACAAGGATGAATTTGACCCACATTATGTATACTTAACAGTTTGTCAAGTGTGTCTTCTCGTGAAGGATTATTCTGGACCAAATTCATCCTTGATATAAATCCACTGAAGTCAATAGAGTTTGATCAGAAAAGAATTTGGCCTACTTCCTGAAAAGCTCTCTCTTCATTCATTAGCGTGCTCTAATACTTAAAAGTACAGGTACGTTAATATTAGCCAGTGCAATTAGGTTTATAGTCCATCATGATAAATAGTAAGGTTCTTTACTTAGAGAGTCAAACAATACAATCTGCAGGGCCAGATAAGAATTCAGACTAGCTTGGAGATAAACCAAAGGATGATACTTGCCCCAGTTTTAACCTGACTTGGATTCAAACTCCTGTCCAGATAAGCAAAATTGCGATTTATTTTTTTTTGCATCAAAAGCAAGGGATAGCAGTTTCCTAGAAATAGTTCAAGCCTGTTTCCATTGGATAAGCTGCATAATAAATGAAAATAGCTTCCATTTTACAGTCCACTTTTCTGCTTTCTCATCCTTTTGAGTGTCATCAATGGAAAGGATGAGAATTAAGAAAGGAGAGCATTTTTACTAATGTTTCTCAATAGGGGCTTATTGTGTTGTATGAGCTGGGCAATTTTCTACTGTTTCTAATTTCTCTTGCAATCCATACTGTTCATATTGTATTTTATCACTGTTTTCCCTCAGTAGTGACATAGAAGAATGTCATGGAACCCCTCAGAATATGTCAGCAGGGATTCCAGTTCAGATATGGCACAACGTTACATCTCTATTTGCAACTTTGAACATTGTTATCTGAAATTCCTGTTGTGTTACCCTGGGCTTTGTTCTGACTCCCTTTCAGGCTGCGTTTAAAGGGAAACATGCATGTTTACTAGATAAATCTGTTTCACTTCCATTTTTTTGGTGATTTGTTGATGGCAAGGAATTGGTGGAATATGTTTTTTAGGTAGAGCCAGAAGTAAAATGTCCAGAATTTAAGACAAGTAATGAAAATGTACACTTCAGCCTACAAAAGACACAGAAACCGCCCCCCGCCCCCGCCGCAGTCAAACAATCACCGTACAATAGCTACAGGAAGTCTCTGATTTTCTGGTGGGACAAAAAGGTTTGTTATCCGCATCTAAGTCATTGGGGGAAGGTGTATAATTGGTAGCGTAACCAGATAGCAAGTGTGAAAATCAGGATGGGGTGGAGGAGTAATAGGGTCCTATATAAGACAACACTCCTAATACTGGGATGGTCCTGATAGTATCGCGACATCTAGTCACCCTAATAGTGGGGTTCATAGTGCCTGTAATGATGCTGCCTTTGGTGCGACACAACTGAGAGTATCAATTCAGGACAAATTGCTTAGAGCAGGGCAGTCACAGCCCAAGGCTGGGGTCCTTTGCACACCAAGCAGGGGCGCCTTCAGGCACCCTGCTTCCCGCCCTCTTACTATGCTGCTCAGAGCGGCAGGACTGGAAGCCACGCTGCCCGGCCGGAGCCAGCCGCACTGCCCGTGCGACGGCGTGGCTGCAGGGGAGGGGGGACAGCAGGGGAGGGGCCGGGGGTAGCCTCCCCGGCTGGGAGCTCAAGGGCCGAGCAGGATGGTCCCGCGGGCCGTAGTTTGCCCACCTCTGGTCTATAGCCTGGCGCTCCCAACTGCCAGAGCAGTCCCTGAGCGACAGCTGTCAGGTGACAGCCGCTCTACCTTATGCCAAACGCTGGCCTACTGGCCTTTTTTTTGGTTCAGATGTAGCGAACATCTCGTCACGAGAAGAGCAGATCTCATAAGATTTCTACCGTTCGAGCAGATGGCAATTTTAAGGGAACAACTTGTGGGGCTGTTGAAAACATACTCTAGCCCTGATTATGTTTTGAACCCTAAGGCCTATCTTAACCAAATGGTACTATGACCCTTTGCTTTCTTAAGCCATCTCTACTTCTATGAGCTTTGCTGCAGAACTTTGGATCATTGCAGCAGTAAGATGCTGTAGCATTCCTTTTTCATGTATAAGGAGAATTTACAGTAACACAGTTAATAGAGAGTGGGGAGTACTGGAAGAACAGGGTGATTAGACTGTGAGCTCTTTGGTGTAGGGATTATTTCGTATGTGTTTTACACAGTGCTTAAAACAATGGGACTAAATTGGACAGAGGCATCTAGGCATTACTGTAATACAAATAATATGTAAGTATAAACTGAAAACAAATATATTTGCAGACAAGATCACATCTCTTGGACTGGTTTACAGCAAAAAATAGGAAAGCCTATTCAAAAGTAAGTTTTGGGGGTTTCCCACATACCTTCACCAAAGGTCTGGTGACCCATATTCATGTTAATGGGAGGTACACAAGTTAAGAAAATTATCCTGTAATATTTTGAAAATGTTGTGATCCAGTGACAGAATACTGTGCTGTGTTTTGTCATTATCCAAATTGTTGCAACCCCTATCTCTTGTCTGCCAGACTAATGAAATCTTAACTTGCCTAAAAACAAAACCCCGAAAAAACCCCCACAGCTGGTGCGTTCACTACTTAAACACAGTGCTCATAAACACTCCCATTGAAATCAAGAGTGCCATGAACAGATGCTACAATTTTCATTGCTTTTCTTTGCTTTCGCATGTACATATAGCAAAATTTGCTATAACAGCTTTAAATCTGTGTTTCCTCAACATACCAGGCAAATGCATTGCAAATATAAGTAATGGCTGCACACAGGTGAAAATGTGATTGTCAGACAGCTCTGTGTATTAATAATTCATCCCATGATGCAGTTTTAGTTTATATTTAAGCTATGTCTACACTCGCAATTGAATGACAGAACTTTTGTCTTTCAGAAGTGTTAAACTGCCCCCCCCCACCCCCCAAGAGACAAAAGTTTTTCCGATGACAAGCGCCAGTGTGAACAGTGCTTGGTCGGCAGGAGCGCTTTCCTGCTAACAAGGCAAACAGAAGTTTTTTGACGGCAGGAGAGCCAAGAAACAGCAACTACACTGCACGACTTTTTGTGGCATGGTTGTGGCGACACAGCCATGTCGCTAAAAGCTGTGCAGTGTAGACATAGCCTGTATTTTAATGTTATGGTGATTGGTGTGTGATTTCAGGTTGGATTGGGTGTTAATGTTGCTGATTTCCTTGCTTTTTAGTGATTGTGTTATGAGGAGAAACACTTGAGCAAACTTAACTCCAAGTTAATCTTTTGTTTTGTGGGGGGATAATAGGTAGTATGAACACAGGGCAACCTCAACATAAATGAGTCGTGTGACAAAATTGTACTGTAAGAGAACGTAGAATTCTAAAGGGAAAATTCAGGTTGCATTTTCTGGTAACATTTATCCCGTGCATATTACCCCCAAATGAGATGCCTAGGTAATCTAGGTAGTGGTCAGGCAGTGCTTGGCAGCACTGTACCTGGTATCTGGAAAAACAAACATACCTTGGGACACAGGATTGCCAGGGTAACTAGTCAGAAAGAAACGGGAAGACCAATACTCCCTTTGTATGAATCTGTCTCTTACGAAGGATGTACTTAGCAAAACAAGAGTAAAGAGTACTTCAGTCTGCAAATTCCTTTTGATGGGCTTCCAGTTGCATCTTTCTGTGCCGTTAATTTCCTGTTAATTCTAATATTTATTAACAGATGAACCAGTCAACGTGCAGCCCAGTGCTATCCACAGTTCCCTCCCTCACTCCACACAACTTCACAGCCCCACTGAAGTTAATTGAATAGTCTAGGTGTAAATGAGGGCAGAAGATGTCAAAAGAAATCCTGGGAGGAACTGAAAAACCAAACAACCTAAATTACCCAGAAAGCATAATTTCACTGTCATTTGTTAAAAGAAGAAAATGTTACTGATTATTTTTCTTAGACAACTGAAAACCAGCTCAGGAAAATAGATTTCCATTGGATGATTGTACGGATGAAGTATGGAGATGATTGTTTTATAAATCAATAAAATTTCATAATAAACCTATAATTCTGTAGGTAATTTGGAGAATAATGGCCAAGATTTTCTAAAATGACTAGTGATCTTGGATGTCCAACATGAGATAACTTGAAAGGTCCAATTTCCAGAAAGTGGGTGCTCAGCAGTTCTGAAAATCAGGCTTATTTAAGGAATCTTCAGTTGGGTACCCAGAATCATTAGTCATTTTTGAATGTCTTGGCCAATACCTTTAAAAAAATGTGTCCGTTAGAAGGAAACAAAGTACTGGAAACAAGTCAGTAATGAGATTATTGGGTATATTTATACTGTGTCATAAATTATGCGTTGTACAAACTATATGTTTTTGGTTTGTGTGTGAATAGTCAAAAATATCTTCCTTTTGGAACACCCTTCTTACATGTTACATGGTACTGATGAAATCTTTAATTGCTAACCATATATCCTAAGCAGCAAGAATCAAAGCTTTCTGCATGTTACCCTATCAGCTTTAGCTAATCCATAACATTGAATGTAGGTCAACTGGAGCTTTTTAAAACAGATGGAAATTTAGTAGCTTACTGTAGCTCAACGGCTGCCCCCATGAGGCTGCCAACTTCTCCAATTCCAAACTGCAGAAAACACAGAAATCAGCCTTCTGAAATCCGCTTATTCTAACTCATTTTCATTCCAGCAGCACCAGCATACTGTACAGTAGGTTTCTGTTTGTAACTTATTCAGCACTGAGATGGTACAGAAGATGGGGTAGTTAATTAGAATAGTTCAGTGGTGTTTTCATTTAGGAGATTTCATTATTGTAAATATTCAGAAAGAGAGAGAAAAACACAGTTATTCTAACCAAAATCCAAGAGTTGGTAGAAATCCCAGGCTTGTTGCCACACTCTTCATCTTTATATTCAGGATCACAGATGCTGCCACTATACTTGTATCTCATTCATGTAACTATCAAATTATTTCTGTGGATGCGGGAAAAACAAATGGGAGGGATCAGTATGGATGCTTCTCAACCCAGGAGTCCCCATGGGTAGCCTGCCACCTACCCACTGCTAACAGGTGGCAGGCACAGGTAGGAAGTGGCTCTGGGGATGTCCCACTGAAATTAAGCTTTTCTCAACTTCAGAAGCGACTCTCTATGGGCTTTATTTTTCTTTCTCTCTCCGGTTTCCTCCTGGTTTTGAGAGCAATTGCTTCATCCCCTGATTGTTACATAGGCAACTCTGAGCCCCTAGCATTGGGTGGATGAAACAAAATGAAAGACTTGAAGCCTTTTCATGCCTGCTCAGATCCTCTTTGTGAAAAGCTGCAGAAAGCGAATTTAAAATGCATCTTCAAACAAGTTGGGTATATTTGAGTGTTTTTGGTGAAAGTCTCTTCCTCACCCTCAAGTGTCTGTCTGTCTATGGAATAGGTGGCAGAATGGAAGAAATGGGAGCTGGAGCTGGGGAACTGGACAATAATGAAGGACTCTTTTAAATGTATAAACCTGAAGCAAATCTGTTTGTGGGGACTGGGAGGAAAGAAGAGGGAGAGGCATATGTAGGAATATTTTAGAATGTACGATTGCTGATCTGTTCTAATGCTGTTCTTTCTCCTTCTCCAAAAAATATAGATGGCTTGTTGCCTGAACAATATTTTCAATTTAATTTGATTTAACTCCTGTGGAACGACTCTTTGCAGTCAAATGTGTTGTTTCATGAATTATTAAAGCTGACCTTTAAAGTGGAACATATTTTAAAAGTCAAAGAGTGGAGTAACTTTTATCATATAACCAGTGGAACCCAAATATTTTTCAAAATCCACAAAATGTGGATCCCTTAATTTCTATAGGGATTTGTAGGAAGATGTGATCCTGAGTGCACATTTGTGATAACTACTTTCCTTTGCAATATCCTGGGAGGAGATGGGTATTCTCTTTATGGTCTTCACAATGCTTTTCAGCACTCACCCCTTTGGTTTAGTGAGTCTGACAAGCCTTGATTTAGAAAAGAAATAGCGTTTGAAAAGCTTTTCTCCGCAAATAAAAAGCTATGGGCTAGATAGTGCCATTAGACACAGCCCGGAGAAAGGGGTGGCACAGAACATGCGCTACTTCAGCAGCAGCGTTGAAGCATTGTGCCTCAGCGACACCCCTCAGAACAACAACACTGTCCTTTTACTTTGGGGTGGAAATTTGCTCCTGGCCTCACCAGAAGCAAATTACAACAGCTGCCACTGCAGCCTACTGTGCATTGGGGGAGAAGGGAGGGATGGATCCAAGCCTTCACCTACCCCCTGTTCTGCATGGAGGAGGGAGGAGCAAGTGTGCAGTGCCTGGTTATTTTTGCATACCCAGACCCATAGTCCAGATAGTCCATGCAGAAGTGTGAGGCAGGTTCTGACTCCCCTGTAACAGAGCATCCCAGTTAGATCTGTTTGTTATAAAATGAGGTTAGGTGAGATTGTTCAGCAAGCCCACGGGAATGATTTAGAATGTCTCCTAGATGAAGAATTTTTTTTTAAAAAAAACCTCTTGGTTTTTTAAAATCTGTTTTTCAAGACTGAATAGTACTATTTGTACTTTGTGAGGTATAAAAGTACTGTAATTATGAGGAAATTACCTTCTGCATGACTGGCATACGGAAGGGGCTCTCATCTCTATGTACATACCGTGCTCGTGACTGTTTGTCATTCCCTTGAATGTGTCAGCTTTTCATCTCTCCGTAGGATGGCTTTTCTGGGGGCAATAAAAAACCTGCTTGTACTTTTAAGCTGCAGAAACAAATGTAAGAATTAAAAAAAGAAACTCAAAAAAAGCACTTGTCCAATATTTGTCTGAGTTTACTGGTTCGAAAATAAATACATTTTCAGTAGATTAGTTAAAAAGGCAAAGTTGTGCATCAGGTACTTGTGATCTCACCCCGATTTATCTTTTTGGTGGGAGGAGAGGGAGGCAAGGAGACTGTTTTCTTCTAGATCACAATACATACTCTGCCCCCAGTTCTGCAAACACTTTGGCAATGCACTGAAGCCAGCAGCACTACTCACAAGCACAGAGTTACTCCTATGTATGTTTGCAGGAGTGGGGGCTATTACAGTTCATTGACCTATTTAAGTGGCAATCTCAGTCCTTGGATGCAGGCATATGGCTGCGTGTGCATGCATCCGAAGGCAGAATTCGGCTTTAACTCTCTTATGAAGCAACATTTGATAAGGAAACACTCTCTATCTAAGAGTCAAATCCCTATGCAAAAGTCTTATAGAAATTAACAGCAAAGGAGATCCCTTCTGTACATTTTCTTTTAGTCATTGTATAGGATTGAATAGAGAATTATATCCCTGCTATAGAACAGCTCAAAAAACTCATACAGAGGTGATTGTTTTTATAAAATGCCATAGATCTTTAGTGTCATATAGAACCTTATTTCCCTCCACGCTGTACGTTGGCCTGCTGCTAATCCTCTCTCAGTCCATTATCGATGCAAGAACCATAGCAGCTACTACTACCTCCTTGGGAGAAGTTGATAGGGAAAAGACAGAGGGATGCATTGCTCCCCTCAAATCAGCCTTTTGATTGTGTGTTAAGGAAGGATTTTGGGGGCTTTGCTACTGTCACTGCAGTGGCCCGTGGAGAGGGGTGTCTGTGTCTTGAGGTGTGGCTGATTGCTGGCTTCAGTATCTCCCAGCAGGGCCGGTGCAAGGAAGTTTCGCGCCCTAGGCGAAACTTCTTTGCATCAGCCCTGCGCCGCCTCCCCCCTCAGCCAGCTCCCCACTGTGGGAGCTCAGCCTCCCCCCCCCCCCCCCCGCAATGCCCACCCCACAGCCAGCTCCCTAGCCCACAGGAGCTCAGCCTCCCCCCCACCCATGACCTGCGGGCCGCGGAAGCTGAGCGGGGAGCCCGGGGCGGCTCGCGGCAGCTTCCCCACGGCTCAGGCGCTGAGCGTGGGGGTGCGGCGGCTTCCGCACGGCTCCCCGCTCAGGCGCTGAGCGGGGGGGCAGCGGGGTGGCTCGTGGCGGCTTCCCCCCGGCTCCCCGCTCAGGCGCTGAGCGGGGAGCCGGGAGGCAGCCGTCCACCGCCCCCCAAATCTTGGCGCCCTAGGTGACCGCCTAGGGTCGCCTAGTGGGTGCGCCGGCCCTGCTCCCCAGCAGTCAGTCAGCTAGAGAGACTCCAACCCATATAGAGACATCCTCCTCCCACATAATTCTCCAGCAGCCCTTCTGTCAACAATGGCTGTGGGCAATGAGTGTGCTCCCTGTTTCTGAGGGAGGGGTTAGGGCTAGGTAGCCACATAGTAGCTCTGCATCTGCTGCTGCTGGGGAGGAACCTCTTCCTCAGGATTTGGCTGAAATTCTTCCTTCGGGCACATGGCGAAACTCCCATTGAAGTAAATACTTTATTCCATTTGGAAACAAGCGGCTCACTCTTTCCCATCCACTTTCTCACATGCCAACGTACGGATAAGTGGACGAGTAGCTATTAGTCTCTGTAAAGATTAGTAATTGCTCAGAACAGCCATGCTAGTTAGAGTAATAGCCGCAGTCAGTGTTGGACATTTATTCAGCAGGAAGGAGATGGAGCAGGCACGGAGGCACTTTATTGAAGTAGTTCTTTGCAGCAGGATTCTTTTACACATTGCATAACTCGGCCTACTCACAACAATGGAGAAGGAAGGTGGAGTGGAGGGAAGCTGGGCTGGTGTGAGAAAAATGCTGTGCCTGTACTTGCAAACAAACCCAGCGCTTTGGGTTTGTTGTTGATGGGTTGTTTAGATCAGAAATTGGGATTATATCTCTTTTGCAGGCTTCGCTTCAGGGAGCTGATAGATTCCCCTGCCCATGAAGATCTTGTGGTCGTTTGAAATACCACCTTACATTAATGTACCATATACTTCAGAAATATTGTTAGTTAGCTCTTAGAGAATTCCTTTGAGATTTAGAGGCTGATTCAGGGAAAAGGATTCCTCATACGTATGGCCCTTCATTTTCGGTTTTTATTTTATTTCTTTTTTTCTGGGAATTTATCGGTGTTTTACTACAATAACAAAAACAGATGAAAATCGGTGCAAAAATATTAATTTTTTCTGGGTAAATATCAGGGTTTATTTTGGTAGATGGAAAGACGGGAAAATGTATTCAGTAGATTAATGCTTTGATGAATGGAATTCATGTGGTTTGTGCAGAACTAAAACAGAACTCAAAACACAATGCCGCTTCTGAGTTTAAGAAAACAACACATCTCTAATCCCCAAATAAAACTTTTCATTTGAATAAACAGTTTACCGTTGTAGACTTAGAACTATTAGCCTATAAATATTTACCTTTAACAATTGTGCCACACCATTTGCAGTGCATACAATCAACTTGATCCTTTTCTCCTGATTTGTTTTTTTTTTTACTTTTGAATACTTCCTTGTGTTCTGAAATGTATTCTGATACAGATTTTCGTTTTCTTCCCATTTTAGTGTGTCAAATCTTTAAACCATTATCTGCTAACACAGGGGAAGGAAAACCTTTTCGCCCGATGGCCACGTCTGGGTATGGAAATTGTATGGTGGGCCATGAATGCTCATGAAATTGGGGGTTGACGTGCGGGAGGCGGTGAAGGCTCCGGCTGGGGTGGGGGGCGGGCTCTGGGGGGGGGGGGCTGGGGATGAGGGGTTGGGGGTGCAGGAGGTGCTCCAGGCTGGGACCAAGGGGTTCAGAGGGCGGGAGGGCGATCAGGGCTGGGGCAGGGGTTTGGGGCGCGGGAGGGAGTCAGGGATGCAGGCTCCATGCGGCGCTTACCTCAAGCAGCTCCCAGAAGCAGCGGCATGTCCCCCCTCCGGCTCTTACGCAGAGGTGCGGCCAGGCAGCTCTGCACGCTGCTCCGTCTGCAGGCGCCACCCTGCAGCTCCCATTGACCGTGGTTTCTGGCTAATGGGAGCTGCGGGGGCGGTGCTTGGGGCGGGGACAGCGTGCGGAGCCCATAGCTGCCCCTATGCGTAGGAGCCGGAGGGGGGACATACCACTGCTTCCAGGAGCCACACAGAGCAGGGAAAGCCCCCGACCCTGCTCCTCGGCTGGAGCACTGAAGCGGGGCAAGCCCCAGACCCTGCTCCCCAGCTGGAGCTCCAGGGCCGGATTAAAACATCTGGAGGGCCTAATGCAGCCCCCAGGCCGTAGTTTGCCCACCCCTGTGCTAACAGCTTGAAATGTGTACGTGGTGGGTGTGAGATTCATCAGTACGTTCAGGTGTGCACGGATTTCAGAGGTGCATGCGTGCCTGTTTGTTTGTGTGCATCTTCTAGACTAGCACATAGCCTTACTTCAACAGACAGCTTTGCATATACACACAGACTAATGTAATACATATCGTAATACATATATCTCATGCAAGGTATTGTATTTTCCTAACGAAACAAGTTATTTTTTATATATTTGAATGATTCAAAAGTAGGATGAAAATTGGGGGAAAAATAATACTTCTTTGTAAAACCCGGGATTTTGTTTGTTTGTTGTAAAAATAGGTTTAAACTGAAAATGAAGGGGCTTACTCATGTGGAATGTGATTTTCATAGGCACAAATGGGAGTTAGGTGCCCAGTTCTCATTGACTTTCAATGGGAGCTGTGGAGCTAACTGCTTTCTGTTCCTTTGAAAATCTCCTCCCTAAGTAATGAAAAGTAGCGACAGTTTATTCGATTCTGGAACTAGTGGTTGTCTGGGGACCCCATGTGCATGGTGTAAAATAAATTTCTAGTGGACAGGGGAATGCGGACTTACAGGTGGCATACGGGTTGCTACTGTTCCCATTTACAGGTGCCTGCAACAAAAGACTGTCCTCAGTGCCTGCCCATTTCACAAAAGCACGCCCACCATTGCCCCTCCCATCCCATGTGGAGGTCACAGCTTGCCATGTGGGTGGCTGTGGCCCCTGGGTGAGAACAGTGTTTTTGTGTGAAAGCTGCTGCTGCTGGCAATGGATGGCTCCTGATGTGGTCTTCTGTCTTTATTGGAAATTGATCATTTTTGGGACAAAATATGCTGCCGTTGCCCCATAATCAGTACATATGTTGCTTTTTCTGCAAAAATTGTTCTTGAAGTTGTTCATAGCAAGCATAATGTGCGGGTTTCCTCCATTGATTTGAGCAGTTTTGGCATTTCTGATGTTTTGTATGTTTCTGAGGTTTTGGTCAGTTCTTCCTGTGGTCCAGAGCTCACCACCTAGACCTTGTTGTGCTTTCCTGTTGAGTGCTTTGGGCTCAGAACGGTGGATGAACACATTAGCATTTAGCAACAAAATCCAGTATAGCTGGTCAAAAAGATGGGAAAGTGTTTTATAAAGTATTAAAACAAATTCTCTTTGTTTTTCTCCCCACCCATAAATTTAGAATTTTGAAATTAGAAAAATGTTGAGCAGCTTCACAACCCAGCAACTGGCCTGGGTGAGTGACATGACAGGACAGTGGCCGTAGTGGTTTCTTAGCCTTCAGTTCTTAGCCCTCATTGCTGAGGTAAGCACATTTCTGATAAATCTGTGTGAACAGAGATCTTTCAGTACATCAGGCTGAGCCACCCGTTCCCTTCCCCCCACTGAAGCTGGCGGTCTGCCTGAATTCTGCCGTGATGTGTCCTGGTACCATTCCTTTGAACAAGCTGAGTGCAAAGTTGGCTGGTGACTCACTGCACATGGTACAGAGATTTCTAGTGGCAGGAGAATCCTGAGTTGAATTCTTAGCCATTGGCTTACATGGTTAATACTGTCCCCATCTCTCTGCTTCAGACATGGCAGAAGGTTTTTTTTAGCACCTGCCCATTTTTCAGAGCCCATCCCCTCCTCTCGCCATCACCTATGCACAAAACAAGGTTTACCATAACAATTCTTTTGGTCACTTTAATGGTTCCTAAGAGATGCTTCCATTTATTTTACACCAACTGTTGTTAATTGTAGGGCGTTTGGGAGGGAAGGATTGGATGGTGATGGAACACAAGGGTCTGAGTAAAAGGTTTTCTGGACTTTTACAGTTGTTTAAATGAATTAATCTTTTATTTTTTATTTTATTATTATTTTAAGCAACAGGTGAATAAGTGTGGTTGCAAGGCAAAGAATTCTCAAGCTAGATTGAGCCAATTTTTATAGAACTTGGGTGGGAACATAGACCTGGTGCAAAACAGTGAAAAAGATTCCTTGTATAGGACTACTAAGCTAACACATGTATTTGTATCCCTTCTCACCCATCTGCCCTGCTTTCTCCTTCTGTTTTATTTTCACATATCTTATCATGTCTCTACTTGGGGGCCTGGTCTTGGAAACACATATTACTAAACTTAATCCCGACTCATTGCCACACAATGGGACTGTTCATGGTTGCAAGCATTAGGCCTCTGATTCAGGAAAGAACTTAAATGCATGCTTAAAGACCCTTCCTAAAGAAGGAGTCTTTTTCTGTTCAGTAGGGTTTTCAAGAACTGACCCTTCCATTGTAAGGTCTTTGGGGGAGGGTTTGTGTCATTTTTATTTGTTTCTAAAGCACTTAGCACACTTTGGGGTGTTTGAATAAATTATAAAAATAATAATACTGTAGTAAAGAACAAACTGTAGGGAGTTTGCCTGAGTAAAGGTTGAAAAAATACTAAGAGTCTCAGAATTTGGTCCATAATGAATAAATAACATTCCTATTGGTTAAACATTTTTATATTCAAAAGTAGGTAAATTGGTAGCTTTAATGATAAATATAGAACTTCTATATTTGTAAAAGCAAGGCTCCTCATAAATATCACATTATGTAGTTACCAACATGTGACAATTTTCTATAAATGATGAAATTTGAAAATTATCATATGTAATAAAGAATGGAAATGTTATTATTCATTAAGATTTGAAAACCCAAAGTCTGCCTGCCAGTGAACTGCTTAATGAATCCAACTCAGTGCACCACATTGTAATACAATGTTGTATTATATTTTGGGGGAAAGAGTTTATATGGAGCTAAATTAAAACACACCCCGAAATCAGACTAACTAGGGTCTGATTTTAGCCATGCCCAAGTGGACAGGACAGATCAGGCTTGGTGTTATGTTTTCCATTACATGTAATCCTGAGCTGTCAGTAGTGGGGATTCATTTTCTGGACCAAAAGGCATGAGCCTCCATTACTTGAGATAAAAGATCCAGCGTTGTTAGCTTAAAGCCAGTATCAGAGTCATAACCCTCTATGTGGTCCTGCCACTAGAGGGGGACAGAGCCACACAGAGTAAGCATGAGTTACCTACAAAGAGAAAATACTGTACTAAAATAACTTCAAAATTACTTTAATTTTAAGGAAGGAAGAAAGAAAAGAAAGATAAAGCCCAATTTAGGAAAGCATCCCTACTTAGGAAAACACCTAAGTATGTGTTTAACTTTAAGCACGCCCTTCAGTCCCAGTGAAGCTTAAGTGCATGCTTAAATGTTTCCTGAATTGGGGACTCTATCTCCGTGCGATAGAGAACACTCTCTGTATATATGCACATGTGCATCTCTTCTCTAACAGTCTACAGAAGTGTGAGAACAGAACTCTTCATGTGGTGTCTGTGCTTAAAAGTTTAAAGGTGCAGGACAGATTAAAGTTCCAGACACTATAATTGTGTGCTGTTGGTTTTGTACAATTCTGACATACTAGTTTATGTAAACTAAGATGATGTACACAGTCAAAGTTGATGATATAAAGAAGCAGTAGATGAATGTTACAAATATCTTGCCTTCACAATGCAAGTGTCATTTAATCCATCTGCATATCCATTTTCTCAACATTGTACTGGTTTTGAATAATTAGGAAGGGGTTGGGAATTGGCATAGTGTGTTTTATGGCAAGTTCTGTAACTTTTTTGTTAAATTCATTTTAAAGCACTTGGTTTTGTGTTTTGTGAGAATATGGGAAATATGCAGGTGAAATTTGTTCCTTCTAAAGTTTCTGCATGAACAGTGTATGGCCGGCAGATGCTATACAGCCAGGCAAGATGGGTGAGGTCACGCCATCTGTTAAACTTTGAAATTGAATGGTATGATGTTGGAGGGCTAGCTGCCTAACAGGCTGTCACATCTTATTAGTTACCCTGAAGAAAAGCATTATTCAGATACTAAAATTATGCAATGAGCTGGCTGCATAATAGAGAGAGAGCATGGTATATACAGCTCTTACTTTGAAGTTTCAAAAGACTGAAAACTTTACTTAGGGCTTTTTTTATTTGGGTGAACAATGCAGACTGTCAGATCCAATATCTTGTGCAAGTTTAACATCTAATCCATGGATTTGAGAGAACATTAAATGTACAGGGTCTTTTCAGGCCCTTCATAATCTACGGTTTAGTTCCAAATTCTCCCTCAACTACAAGTTTAAGATCAGTTTCTCACCTCAACTCCCATCTTCTCACCAGCCTGTCATCTTTTGTTAACAAAACCACATATAGTGGTGAATGTCTTCATGCCAAAGTCTCTGTCAATGCTAAGCTGTAAGAATTTGTCACTAGCCTCCACTTTACCTTGCAGCATATAGGCAATCCAGTGGAAAAAGTCAAGTTGTATTTTTGACACTAGCAGCTTGTGCTGGTGGCAGTGACACTACAGGCACCTACACACAGACTTCAAAGCGTGTCTTTTAGAGCAATGGTGTGAAACACCCAGCCCTTGATCAAGATCTGCCCCTCTGTAGTCCATTCAGACTCTGCAGGATGCAATGGTTTATTAAACAAGCAAGTATTTGTTTGTGAAGAAAACCTTCCAAGTTTGAACTGAGTACAACCAATACAGTGATACATTCTTGAATCTGCTGACAGCCAGAAATAACAGCACTGAGAGGTGTCAGCTGCTCCCATTCATCTCAGTGGCATGTTAATTCTAAAGCCTAATTATGAGTGGAGCAGGGCAAATAATGGATTTTTCAGGTTGATGACAATTCCAAAAAAATTGAAAAAAGTTTTCTTTAGGGTTTAACTGAAAACATATATATTTTTTGGCAAATTGAAAAGTCAGAAAACAGTTTGTGGCTCTCTGTACCTCAAAACAGCCCACTGGAACTCCCATATTCACCAATGTCCTATAATTATGATAGGTTCCATACAAAGCATGCCATGTAAGGTGTCGTGAAAATTCATGATCTACTGAAACTCATTGTTTTGCCCAATTATGAATATAGTTAATGTGTATGAAGTTATGAGTTTTTGCTGTGTGGTTGTTACTGAAATATGTTGTAAATTTGAGAATCTCTACTGCCAGGTGGGTGTTAACCAACCAATAATCAACTCTATAGCTCAGTTGCACAAGTCCACACAATGGGGATTTACTCAGTCACTGTGAGCAAAGCCCACAGTGGCATGCGATCAACAAATCCCACCAGGCATGCGATCATGCTGACTCAACAAAGCTCATCAGGACATGTCTGGATAAGTGTCTTTAAGACACTTGAACTGAGAATATAAAATGAGGGATGGCATCATGTCTTGGCCTTTCTCCTCCCCCACCTATGCTGGAAGCAACAGGAGTGCTGAGAAGACAACAGCTGTACCTGAGGAGACTGGTCCAGGTTTAAGAGTGAAATCTGTGTATTATGAACTGTAACATCCAGTGGAGTGAGAAAATTGTTGATCTAAATACTTCCTAGTGTAATAAGATTTAGATTATGCATTTATCTTTTATTTTCTTTGGTAGCTATCTCTGACCATTTTATGCTCACTTAAAATCAATCTTCCTGTAGTTAATACATTGGTTTTCTATCTTACCTAAAACTCTGTTTTGGTTGAATTGCTTGGGAAACTTCAGCTCAGTTTACAAAAGCTGGTGCATGTCCTCTTCACATTGGGGAAGGGGCAGACTGGGATATAAACTTACACTGATTAGGCTTCTGACCAGGGCAAGATGGTACAGTTCTGGGGTGTAAGGCTGGAGAGTTAAGAGGGCACAGCAGTACCCCATTTCCAGATTGCACCCCGGGGATCCCATCACAGTTGGGTCAAATGAAATGTTTCATTCCACCTGACTCCATTTTTTTGTTTAATCATAAATGACTATGAATTGCCACTGTGAATGATAATGAACAGTCCTTGAGTCAGGGAAAGAGAGTGAGACTGATTCTATAGCCTCGCAGCTAGGACTCTCACCTAGGCTGTGAAGTCCCTGCTCCAATGACTGTTTAATTAGTTATGCACAATGGAACAGCTTCAGCAGGAGAGATTGGGAAAGCCATACCCAGAATATTCCATAGTCTAGTGCAGGGATGGGCAACCTTTCAGAAGCGGTGTGCTGAGTCTTCATTTATTCACTCTAATTTAAGGTTTCACGTGCCAGTAATACATTTTAACATTTTTACAAGGTCTCTTTCTATAAGTCTTTCTTTAATATATAACTAAACTATTGTTGTATGTAAAGTAAATAAGGTTTTTAAAATGTTTAAGAAGCTTCACTTAAAATTAAATTAAAATGGAAAGCCCCCCCAGACCAGGATCCAGGTAGTGTGAGTGCCACTGAAAATCAGCTCGCATGCCGCCTTGGCACCCGTGCCATAGGTTGCCTACCCCTGGTCTAGTGGCTAGGTCCTTGTCCTGCAATATGGGGGACCCATGTTCAAGGAGGGGAGAATTGAACTGGGGTCTTCTGTATCTCAGGTTATAAGGAGACTACCGCCTCCTCTGACCATTTGTGACTCCAGCCTAAAAAAGTATATGTTTTGGTAATGTCAAAATCAAATGCTTCATTTTGAAATTACCAAAACATTTCAATTTTTTGGCTTGGTCAAAACTATTCAGCAAACTCAGCTTGAATTCGTGAATAGTTTCAGGTCAACCGAAACTGCATTTTTCAGCTAATAAGTTACTACCACCCCCCTAAAAAAATGCCCAGCTCTATTTATTTCATTTTAAAAGACAGATTTTCAAAACAGTTGTTTAGATTGTACGCTCTTCTCCTGGGAAGCATCTAGAAAAATCTAAGTGGGTTCTAGCTCAGTCTAAATAACAAGTAGTAATAATGTTGGTGTGCAGTTGTGTGCTTAATTTGCACAATCACTGCATACTAATCAGCATATACAAATCAGGGAATTTCACATATAAACGGCCAAATAAACACAGGGCAGAAATAGCACTTGTCCTAAAGTGCCAGACATAATTTTTCTTCTTGAGTGAAGTTGAATTGTAACAGTAGCTTGTGTAGTTGCATGCTACTTTACAGACACTTATATGATGAAGGGTGTTTGCTCTGAGGCAAATAATACTGCATTACAATTGTAAATTCAATTAATTGTCATAAAGCAGGTCACAGAGCTCAGACCATGGAAAAATCCTGTAGTTCTGCACCCCTGACAATGGATGTAATATAAATATAGGGATCTTTGGATTCCAGCAATAAAGTGCAAAATGGTTCATAAAGATAAATGTAACATACCAATGACAGATGAAGCCACTGTGACCAATGCCTGTGGATTTCCTGCTATGACTTTTTTGGTAGATAGTTACCGTAACATAGCGCTCAGGGGGTGTGTCTTTTCATACCCCTGAGCGAGAAAGTTTCAGCGCTGTAAAGTGGCAGTGTAGACAAGGCTTAAGTATTGCTCTCTGCCAGGCACTAGGAAAGCAAAGATGCTGCGCCATCTGGGTTTGATGGAAAAGAGGCATAGAATTGTGTCTGCCATGTACATCTTGATAGAACTACAGCCCAGATTACTTTATTATTTTTCTCAGCATGACATACAGGAGGGGCAATCAAAATCAGCCTGGCAGAATGTGCATGAGAACTGTCTCTGGACAGATAAGCAATTGATCAAAATAACTTTTTCTGATCTCTTGGGGCCAAATCCTGTTCCCATTGAAATCAAAAGACGTTTTGGTATTGAGTTCAATGGGAATGGGCTTTGACATTTGAGAGGAAAGAACAAAACCACTCAAGCAAGGGCCATGTTGCTTATACCACAGGTATCAAAGGCTGCTGATTCATGTGAAAAAGTCAGCAGACATCTGATCTTTGTCCATTGCAAGGGAGAAATCAGCAATCAATGAGGCTAGAATAGTCTTTGTACCATATCCAACTCATAAGTCCATCTGCAAAAGATCAAGGAAATACGAAGGCTCCAGATTACCTTAAAGTCCTCAGTTCCTTGGTTAGAATGCTCGCATCAGTATATGTTCCTAATCTAGAGGCTGGAGCAGGAATCAAAAACACTGCTTAAACACCTTCCGTCCCCTCCCTGTCCCTCCCCTCTTGAGGGCTCCTGACCAATTTAACAGCACAATACATATGCTAACAAACTTAAACAAAGCCTGTAAAACCCATATAAAGAATGAGCCAGAGTGCAGCTCCACACCCTCTCTGGGGCGGAGGCTAGCCTCCCCAAGTCTTTCCGGTACCCCATACCTGCTAAAATCTCTTGCCGGTACTGCGTACTGGAGCAGATCACCCTACTTGCACTCCTGATGGTAACTTTGCACTCATTTGCTACTTAGAATGTTGGCTGTGAGATTTGATCAGCCTGAAGTGGGCTAGAACTTCCTCTCTGCTGACCCAGGTTTGGAGGCAAACAAATTACTTGTGTTGCTTGTTCTTGAGCTAATACAGTCCAGCTGTGTGAAATAAAGGGAAAGAAAAGTTGTACACAGTTGGAACTCCACTCTGGGATGATCTTCTCTGAGAACTCCAGCAGAGTCTTCCTGCACTTACTCCCTACTTGCTTCTCTAGCATCTTCAGCAGCCAAAACTTGTTAGACCTATTGTGGCTGCACTTAGTAAGATGCTGATGATGGCCATGGTCTCTTTCACAAGCACAGCTGTTTCCTTAGGGTAATGGCCTGTTCTCAGCAGAGGCCAAAGACTGAGCTGATATGAATATTGGATTGCAATTTACACTAGTCTAAAGGTAGGTGAGGTGTGAGGAACATTGGTGGAACACTGTGTGTGACAGTCTGTGATGAACTTGTTCTGTGGATAAACAGAGAACTTCAGTGCCCTATCTGTGACACTGACACACCACACAAACACTATATTAAAATAAGTAGGGTAAACAAATTGTGCATGTAGTACATGGAAAGACAACACAGCCTAAAAAAAAATCAAACCCCAAATAGGACAAATATCTGTGTTTTAGAATACGACAAATGCTTGTGACATTTTTTTTCAGTGACTTTCCTTAGCTGTTGGTATTTTTCATGTGGCAATGGTAAAAAGCTGCTTGCATCTAACAGTGAAACAAAGAGTAACATTAAAATAAAGAAAACAAAAACCCAGGACCTTGCTTTCCCTTGGAAAGGTGTGCCAGTATAGTGGCATAGCTGCCCTGCCGAACCCTCCCAAGGGAGATGCAGTTTGTAGATTATACCAGCTCCCCGAAGGAAATAAATGATACTAGCAAAAACTGTTTTTGCCAGCATGAAAATGTCATAAGGAATCACACTCCTAACCACATTATACCAGCAAAAATTTCAAGTGTAGACCTGGCCTAAGGCGAGTGTATATGTGCTGCTCTGCTTCACTGCGGAGTTTCTGCCAGCCTTCCCCAGCCCTGTCCTGCCAGGCTTTCTGCTACAGATTTAAAGGGACTCCTCACAGTATCCTAGATGAAGCTTTCCTCTGCAGGGTGGACTTTTACAAAATGTAAAAAGATTAGTTCATGTTGCCCAGGATGCTTGCCTTGTTCTGTAGTAAGTAACTGAGAGGTCTTTAGCTATTAATTTATGGGCATAATGGACCTCAGTGAGACAGCAGACTCATGGATTTACTAGAAGCATTTTTGCATGATAAGATTCCCTACTTCTGCCCCAAGGCAAAAAGACAAGAATACAGGGCCCGATTCTGATCTCATTTACATTGTTTTTTATGCTGGGGAACTCCATGGATTTGACTTACACTGGTGTCAGAAAGATCAGAATTGGGCCCAGGGATTTTAGAGCAGAAAACACCATTTTGTTTTCCTAATGGAATAGCACTAGTGAATCTAATCAAGAAAGTTCCTAGGTTTCTCTTTATAATTCACCAAGGCAATTGAATTATGATAAAATAAGTTAACAGATGCAACTACAATATTTTAAAAAGCATGTTTCTTGTGAAAATATTAATGTCATGTAGGTTATTGATTTTCCTAAATGCCAGGACGGTTTGGTGAATTTACATCTGGGTGATTTTGAAGAGCAATAAATAACATCCCTGCTGAAAAATAAGTAGTACAAAAATGAAAAATAATCTTTGCAAAAAATTTTTGTCTAATAGTTAATGGTGCCCAGCACAGTTGAAGCATTGGTTGATTTACAAAATCTTCAGGCTTTTAAAAATCACAGCTGGCTGCAGGCAGTAATATGGAAGGTGGAGGTGATAACAATGCCTATAGTTAAGGTTTCCTAGCACTTTCTGTTATAAACCCATGTTTTCAGTTGCTTATAAGTTTACCAAACTTCAACAATTTAGGCTGAAATTTCTCATGCCAGGTTTTTGCCTGAAATTGAGGTTTCTGAGACAGTTTCAGCAAAAATGGGTTGACCATTTCCTAGACTGAGATGAGAGAAAAATGGGTAGTTTTGCCAATGTTCATTTTTCCAAATTTATTTGAAGAGCTCTAGCTCCTCTATGGTTTGCTTTGGAGCAGGAACTTGAAAGCTGGCAGGGTCAAAGAGATAGTGTGTGCGTGCGTGCGTGTGAATATCCACCCAGATTTGACTCCGTTATAATCATCTGGAAATTGCCACTTGCACATATTCATTAGAATTTGTCAGAGGTTTGCTGATATAATTTGTGGATGTGCTAATTGCACTGAGCACAGGAAGCCTTAATTCTGACATTGCCTAATTTCGGAGTCTGTGACTTTACAATCTTAACACTCTTTTAACATAGTTTTTATATGTAGTTTAATAAAAGGATGAGAGAGATTGTATATTTATATAAATAAAAACAGTTAAGAACATAAGAACGGCCATACTGGGTCAGACCAAAGGTCCATCTAGTCCAGCATCCTGTCTTCTGACAGTTGCTTACAGGAGCTGACAGTGCTAATTGTCTACATTTATAACATCCTCAAGGTCAGAGGGGTAGCAGTTCTAGTCATTGTATGCAATGAAAATCCACGGAGAAGCAAAAAGGTGTCAATGGCTTGTGTACAGTAGAGGTATAAACAGAATCAGCAGCTATTCAGAACCTTCAAAAGGATTGGTGACGCAATGGAAACAGCTTAGATTCATTTTCAAGGCCCAGTCCTGCTGCCATTTAAGACAGTGTGAAACGTCCATAGATTTAAATGAGAGCACAGCCAGGTTCCATATGTCTATTAATGAATGCAGACTTATGCTAGAACTCATGGAAATTTTAGAAAGTCTGTGTGACATCTCTCTGAATACCAAATGAATGCATTACATCAATGAAATGCAAATGAATCTGTCACCTTAAAGATGTTATTTACTTCAGTAGATTCATTGGAGAAGCAGTAGTTCTAATGATGATTTTGACCCCAGTTCCGCAGCCTACTTCATAAGCATGTGCGTAACTTTAAGCACAGGAGTAGTCCTGTTCACTTTAAAGTTAAGCATGTGCTGCCTTGGGACTATTCTAATTTTGGAAAAAATGAAAAATCCCAGTTTCCCCAGAAACCCTTGTATTCCTCACCAGAGAGGGCAGATGTAATATCCTCCAAGCTTCTTCACTGCTGAGTCCTGCAACAAAGCCTTTGACTCCAGCAAAGAGAGAATTCTTCTCTGTTAGACCCCTCTTATCTTCTTTATTATGTAAGGAAATCTCCCTAATTCTGTTGATGAAAGTTAATGGTTTATACATGAAATACAAGGTTGCTTAGTACTTTACCTAGGATCAGAGGGCTAGAGAAATCTACTTGCTTATTGCACTCCACTGCTGGGCAGTCTTGCATCCCTAACTGTGGACCTATTCTGTGCCTCCATCCTCTTTGACTAGAGCTGGTCAAAACATGGAATCTCCCTTCCGTGGGAAATGCTGACATTTTGGGGGAAATAAATGATCTGAATTAGATTGAAAAGTCAAAATTTCCCATGAAATAAAATTTCTGAAATTTTTTTGTTTCATGTGAATTAAAACTTTTAATGTAGATAAAATCAAAACATTTCATTTCAATTTTGACATTTGATATTTTATTTTTGTATGATTTGTTATATTTTTGTACTTTTTATTTTATTTACTTTTATAATATTTTTATTATATTTAAAAATAGGTTTCAATTATTTTAAAAATAGAATATAATAGAATAACAACCAATTATTTTATAAGTGGTCACTCGTGTTACTCTAATTGACAATTAGTTTGGTAATTAGTTATCGGGAAGGCTATTGGGAATCTGTGACTTCCAAAGATCTCCATGATGTCAGCCCCTGCTGCTGGGAGCTGCAGGGTCCTGCAGCCTCTCTCAGCACTAGGGAGCTGTGAGGTACCCCTGCCGCCTGAGGCAGGGAGGGTACGCCTCTGCAGGGGACAAGGGGACCATGGCAGGGCACGGGGACTCCCGCAGCTCCCCGTCCACCATGGCAGGGGGACCCCCGCAGCTCCCTGGCCACGGCAGTGAGAGCAGTGGGATCCCCAGAGCCCCTGGCCGCCACTGGGGGACAGGGTGACCCACGGAGTCCCCAACTGCCATGGGGGCACACGCGGACCCACAGAGCTCCCCACCGCTGGGGAGGGGGCAGGGGGACCCTGCAGCTCCCCTCTGCCATGGAGTGGGTTAGAGGGACCCTGGAACACTGAGCCCCCATGGGTGGTGGGGGTGCCAGAGCTACCAGCGACCTGGCAGCTGCCCAGTCCCTTCCCATTTTATCATGGTTATTTTTATTAAAATCAGGGACAGGTCACGGGCTTCCATGAATTTTTCTTTATTGCCTGTGACCTGTCCGTGACTTTTACTAAAAATATCCATGACAAAATCTTAGCCTTAATTGTTGGTATTGTAGTTGGTAGTCTAAATAGCATTGGAAGTTAGTTACTGATATTCTGACAGGCCATTGGTAATTGGTATTCTAACTGGTCATCAGTAATAAGTATTGAAATTGGTAATTGGTATTCTAATTGGTAATTGGTTTGGTAATCTGTAATCTGTTCAGTAACTGGTATAATATAAAAATAAAAGTATCTTAAGGTAAAATACAAATAAAATTTAAAATTAGGATACAATTTTTTTTAAATAGTCACTTTGAAACAACCTTATTGAAACACATTTTGATGTTGATGAGTCCACATTTTCTGGTGGAAGAATGTTCGATAGGAAATTGACTAGCTCAACTGTTGATAATAGTATGAATTGATTAGTCATCTTAAGATACAATTTGCACACAAAAAAAAAGGGGGTGGGGGTATTTCAGATAGATTCCAGACACAGGCCTGATTCTTTAAAGCACTCGTAACCTTCTGGGAAACGTGAGAGGAGTTCAGCGCCTTTAAGACTTTGAGCCATTTTTCTGTTAAGAAAAATAAAATCATTTTGGTGAAAGTATCTTACAGTCTAGGGCTAAATTCAACCTTGGTGTAACTCTACTCAATCCAGCAGAGATTTACCTACTTAGCTCAGGACTGACCATAGTCCTTAACGCACACTGGGCAACTCTTTAAGAGTGGATTATGCCTCTCTGAGGTACAATCCCTCCCTGAACTTCCTCTAAAACAGTAAAAAGAAAATAAGAAAGAAATACTTGTGGCACCTTAGAGACTAACAAATTTATTTCAGCATAAGCTTTCGTGGACTACAGTCCGCTTCGTCGGATGCATGGAATGGAACACTCAGTGAGAGGATATTTATACAGTCAGAGAAACATAAAAAGGTGGAAGTAACCATATCAACTGTAAAAGGCTAATTAATTGAAAGGAACTGTTATCAGTTGGAAAGAAACTTTTGAAGTGGTAATCAACATGGCCCATTACAGATAGTTGACACAAAGGAGTTAAGGGTATTTAACAGTGGGGCGGGGGGGGGGGGGATTAATTCAATTAACGTAATGACCGAGCCATTCACAGTCAATATTCAGACCTAAGGTAATGGTATCTAGTTTGCATATTAATTCCAGTTCAGCAACTTCACGTTGGAGTCTGTTTTTGAAGTTTTTCAGTTGCAAAATTGCTACCTTTAAATCTGTCATTGCGTGATCAGGGAGGTTGAAGTGTTCATAGAATCATAGAATCTCAGTGTTGGAAGGGACCTCAGGAGGTCATCTAGTCCAACCCCCTGCTCAAAGCAGGACCAACCCCAACTAGATCATCCTAGCCAGGGCTTTGTCAAGCCTGACCTTAAAAACCTCTAAGGAAGGAGATTCCACCACCTCCCTAGGTAACCCGTTCCAGTGCTTCACCACCCTACTAGTGAAAAAGTTTTTCCTAATATCCAACCTAAACCTCCCCCTCTGCAACTTGAGACCATTACTCCTTGTTCTGTCATCTTCTACCACTGAGAACAGTCTAGATCCATCCTCTTTGGAACCCCCTTTTAGGTAGTTGAAAGCAGCTATCAAATCCCCCCTCACTCTTCTCTTCTGCAGGCTAAACAATCCCAGTTCCCTCAGCCTCTCCTCATAAGTCATGTGCTCCAGCCCCCTAATCATTTTTGTTGCCCTCCGTTGGACTCTTTCCAATTTATCCACATCCTTCTTGTAGTGTGGGGCCCAAAACTGGACACAGTACTCCAAATGAGGCCTCACCAGTGCTGAATAGAGGGGAATAATCACGTCCCTCGATCTGCTGGAAATGCCCCTACTTATACAGCCCAAAATGCCGTTAGCCTTCTTGGCAACAAGGGCACACTGTTGACTCATATTCAGCTTTTTGTCCACCGTAACCCCTAGGTCCTTTTCTGCAGAACTGCTGCCCAGCCATTCGGTCCCTAGTCTGTAGCAGTGCATGGGATTCTTCCGTCCTAAGTGCAGGACTCTGCACTTGTCCTTGTTGAACCTCATCAGATTTCTTTTGGCCCAATCCTCTAATTTGTCTAGGTCCCTCTGTATCCTATCCCTACCCTCCAGTGTATCAACCACTCCTCCCAATTTAGTGTCATCTGCAAACTTGCTAAGGGTGCAGTCCACACCATCCTCCAGATCGTTGATGAAGATATTGAACAAAACCGGCCCCAGCACCGACCCTTGGGGCACTCCACTTGATACCGGCTGCCAACTAGACATGGAGCCATTGATCACTACCCGTTGAGCACGACCATCCAGCCAGTTTTCTATCCACCTTACCGTCCATTCATCCAGCCCATACTTCTTTAACTTGCTGGCAAGAATACTGTGGGAGACTGTATCAAAAGCTTTGCTAAAGTCAAGAAATAGCACATCCACTGCTTTCCCCTCATCCACAGAGCCAGTTATCTCATCATAGAAGGCAATTAGGTTAGTCAGGCATGACTTGCCCTTGGTGAATCCATGCTGACTGTTCCTGATCACTTTCCCCTCCTTTAAGTGGTTCAGAATTGATTCCTTGAGGATCTGTTCCATGATTTTTCCAGGGACTGAGGTGAGACTGACTGGCCTGTAGTTCCCCGGATCTTCCTTCTTCCCTTTTTTAAAGATGGGCAGTACATTAGCTTTTTTCCAGTCATCTGGGACCTCCCCCGATTGCCATGATTTGTCAAAGATAATGCAATCACATCGGCCAACTCCTTTAGCACCCTCGGATGCAGTGCATCCGGCCCCATGGACTTGTGTTCGTCCAGCTTTTCTAAATAGTCCCGAACTACTTCTTTCTCCACAGAGGGCTGGTCACCTCCTCCCCATACCGTGCTGCGGAGTGCAGCCGCCTGGGAGCTGACATTGTCTGTGAAGACAGAGGCAAAAAAAGCATTGAGTACACTAGCTTTCTCCACATCCTCTGTCACTAGATTCCCTCCCTCATTCAGCAAGGGGCCCACACTTTCCTTGACTTTCTTCTTGTTGCTAACATACCTGAAGAAACCCTTCTTGTTACTCCTAACATCTCCGGCTAGCTGCAACTCCAAGTGTGATTTGGCCTTCCTAATTTCACTCCTGCATGCCTGAACAATATTTATATACTCCTCCCTGGTCATTTGTCCCATCTTCCACTTCTTGTAAGCTGCTTCTTGTAAGCTGTTCACCTACTGGCTTTTGAATGTGATGATTCCTGATGTCAGATTTGTGTCCATTTATTCTTTTGCGTAGAGACTGTCCAGTTTGTCCAATGTACATGGCAGAGGGGCATTGCTGGCACATGATGGCATATATCACATTGGTAGATGTGCAGGTGAACGATCCCCTGATGGTGTGGCTGATGTGATTAGGTCCTATGATGGTGTCACTTGAATAGATATGTGGACAGAGTTGGCAACGGGCTTTGTTGCAAGGATAGGTTCCTGGGATTTTGTTTTTGTTGTATGGTGTGTGGTTGCTGGTGAGTATTTGTTTCAGGTTGCGGGGGCTGTCTGTAAGCGAGGACTGGACAGTCTCTACATTTCAAGCTCCCTGATCACGCAATGACAGATTTAAAGGTAGCAATTTTGCAACAGAAAAACTTCAAAAACAGAGTCCAGCGCGAAGTTGCTGAACTGGAATTAATATGCAAACTAGATACCATTACCTTAGGTCTGAATATTGACTGTGAATGGCTCGGTCATTACGTTAATTGAATTTATTCCCCCCCCCCCCCCCCCCGTTAAATACACTTAACTCCTTTGTGTCAACTGTCTGTAATGGGCCATGTTGATTACCACTTCAAAAATTTCTTTCCAACTGATAACAGTTCCTTTCAATTAATTAGCCTTTTACAGTTGATATGGTTACTTCTACCTTTTCATGTTTCTCTGACTGTATAAATATCCTCTCACTGAGTGTTCCATTCCATGCATCCGATGAAGTGGACTGTAGTCCACGAAAGCTTATGCTGAAATAAATTTGTTAGTCTCTAAGGTGCCACAAGTATTTCTTTCTTATTTTCTTTTTGCTGACACAGACTAACACGGCTACTACACTGAAACCTCTAAAACAGTGCAACTCCTTGCTCCCCCAACATGAATCAGTGCGTAAATGGAATAATTTGGCCAAAGTGAATAGGGAAATAAGGGAAATTTTGCTATACGTGGTAGATATATCACTGGAAAGCAGTCCCTGTATTTGAGAAATGCAAATATTTCCAAACACATAATCTATTCCTCATGAAAGATGTGACTCCAGTATAGAATGTATAGGCCAGCTGATTCTGTGGAAGATTAGCCTCAGTATTCTGTAACAGAAGTCTCTAGTTACTTACGGCTCAGAATGTTTTAAATTCCTGATAAGGGATTATGCAGGGCACAATGCTACCACTACATAGTAAAATCTCCTCTCTTTGATTGGCAGAATTAACCTTTGTAAGTAGAAAGACCTCTCACCCACTCCTGTTGAGAATAAGGTATGGTGTTTATATATGTTGGGACTTAGTGGTCTGAAATGCTAATTAATGACATCCTGATCTAAAATGCATTATGAGTTTATTTCTCCTTCTCTTTTTTAAATCATTCTCTTACACTTGCACTGTGTGTCATGAAGATGATCTTGGGAAGTTTAGTCCACTCTAGTCAAAGTACAATATGTAAGATGCTTAAAATGTATCCTGCTAAAGACAGTAGTGCTGGATCCAAATTTCTAAATTTGTCTAATTAAAGATAGGGATATTCCTTATTCTTCTGCAGTTTTAGCTATTTTCTTCAATTTAATGAACAGGCCCTGAGCAACAACTTGTTGCATATTACATCTCCTTTTGACAGGAGATCTTTCATTTCCATTTAGAAGAGTTTTTATAGTGAAAAAACTCAAGTTAGAAAATACACTGAAACTTGACTTACAGGTTTACAAATAAATTTTCAAAAGGAAAATGCAATTAAAACAAACCTAGTTGATTTTTTAGTCATTAGAGGGACCAGTAGTGGAAATATATTTTAACCTTTTTCAGTTAAACTAGTGTAACCACTAGTAAAGATGAGCTTAATTTTTAGTCAAATGTATATTTTGGATGAATATTTTGAGGCTATGAAAATTTTTTAGGCTATGAAAGTATTTTTTTAGATTATATCTCCTTAAGTATTTATAACTGGCCCAGTTCTTTATGCTAATGTATAAAATAGTTATGAAGCATATACTTACTGCACTATTCTTGGTGCTTATGATGTGTTGCATATTATTAAATTCTTACAGTGAGAATAAACTGTTCTATACAGTAAAAATCTATACCAGAACAATCTCAAACAGTAGAAACTGGTGTACCAGAAATTTACAATGATATTTTCTGTGTTATCCCATGATCTTCATTATTGGACTTTCTTACCGTCAATAGTATTCTAAACTAAGCTAGTACTTGGGCTAGTTGTGGGAGTAAAGTGCTACATAATGAGTGAAATCCTGGATTCATTGAAGTTAATGACAAAATTCTCTTCATTGACTTCAGTAGGGCCAGGTTTTCACCCAGTGTAAGAGTATCACATTTACATGCAATGTGTAGTAATTTTAATTGAGTGATAAGGCCAGACGTACTGGTCCTTCATCAGTCTACTAAAGACCTGAGGTAAAGCCAAAAGGACTTAAAACTAGTCCTTATTGGACATAAAGGACCATTGTGAAGGGCCTTATCCCTATTACAAATATTAAATCTTAACATATTTTAAAAACATACCCTTCAAAAAGGTGTGATTTTTCTTTCCCTTGAATTCTGGGATCCAATCTGTGGTGATATTGACAACAAGGGAAAGACAGAGAGCCACTGGTATCTCAGCCTTTCCTTTCTGGATTCCCCTCTCCTAACCCTCACACGGCAGGCTCTTTACACTGATGTTATTACTGTTCTTCTTTAGGTTTGCTCCATGTGGAGATTGTAATATTGCACCATTAGGGTCCTGCTTAAGCACATAGCATCTTGCCAGCTCCCAGATGACTTGCATTAGATCAGGCCAGCATTTCAAAACAAATATCCTCTGGCTTGTGAAAAAAATTGGAGGGATGGTTTCAGAGCCAGTATATGGGTGTATTTTGTTAATTACTTTTTTAGAGACAACTGCCTGTGCTATTGGGAGCAGGCATGTTGCTCCCTCTAGAAGTATTTGAGCTTCTTCCGGCCATGGATGTGCTCCTTGCCTGTGGAA
This sequence comes from Macrochelys suwanniensis, assembly GCA_033296515.1. Taxonomy (NCBI): domain Eukaryota; kingdom Metazoa; phylum Chordata; order Testudines; family Chelydridae; genus Macrochelys; species Macrochelys suwanniensis. The sequence continues at coordinate 154,279,529 of CM065775.1, read as the reverse complement.
CACTCAGAGCAGAGACTAGAGAGTGGCTCAGAAAGATGCTCTGAGTGGCACAAGAGTGCCCTCATTGTTACTGGAGCAGGGTGGACAGAGAAGACAGAGGAGGAGGAGGAGAAGATATAAAGGAGAAGGGGAGACAGAGAAAGGGAAGAGGGAGTCTGGAGATGAAAGGAAAATAAGATAAGGAAGGATGGGCCATGAAGTGGTAACGAGGAGACAGAAATTATGTGAAGAGAATCTACCACCTATTTTCTTGATGCTTGTGATCAAGTTCATTTTCTGGCATTTTAGTGTCCCAGTTAGAATTTATGCTAATAATTCCAGCAGTGGGAATATGTAACACATTGCGTGTAGATTCTTTTTGCATGTTAACTAACTTAGATTCACTGGATTGTCAAATCCCAACATGCAATATGCTTAGTTATTTTCTTTCCCCCTCCATTTTTGTTTTCATTCCATTATAGAAACATTCAACACAAAGCATGGCTGTTTCCTGCCACCTGACCAATATTTTCAGGTTACAAAGTTTAACCCAAGCAAAGGGTCATTTTTTAACTCTTTAGAAACAAAAGGAGAGGCATTTCTGAGAAGTACAAATGCACGTCACATTCACTAGTGTATCTCCCAGGTGCAGATGAAGGAAAAAGACTTCTACATCCAGATAATCAGAGAAGGTACATTAGTGGATCACAGATACAGATTACAATGAAAATCCAATTAGTGATGTTCTGCAGTCAACAGTCTCTGTGTTAATGTGGCTTCAGCTTTATAAATGATAGTTAACTAGGTGTCATCTGTTTGAGTGCTAATCTAGGCAGTTTTATGCATACAGAACACTGAGTTCAGGTGTGAGCAAGTAAAATGTCTCTCTCTTCATCAGCATCATTAATGAGTCAAATACTGAAGGTCCTGAATTTCAGTGCACAACAGCCATATCGTTAGATTGGGTATACTTTCAAAGGTTGTCATTAAGCAGCTAGAGATGGACCCAGATCATAAAATTTGGATCTAAGGTCTTCATTCATCCGGTCAAATATAGGTGCGGCTATGAGTTTAATCTGCAGATCCAAATTTTGGGGGTATTCTAGGTTAGGGCATGTCTACATAAGGAGGTTATGCTGGATAGGTAGAGTGTGCATTTAATGTGCTATAACTATTTCAGAATAGATCCCCATGTGGGCACATTCTGCAATAGCTATTCTGGTCAATTTCCCTGTACAGACAAGCCCTTAGGCCTCAGCCAAAACTCTATCTTTAGGAGGAAAGAATCAAGTAGGATCTTCTGCACAGTATGTCTCCTTTTGGCACATTACTTTTGTTGGCATCTTTGAGGGGGAAAGACAAATATTTATATATTTTGCTTTTAAGTTTTCCAAATATGATGAATATTATTCTTTATTTTTTTGTTGGGCAGAGACTTGGCATAAAACGTGAAGCAACTGCCTGGATTTTTGCTTCAAAGCTGAGGTATTAACTCCTGAGTAGTAGGGATTGCAATGGAGAGGCTAGCACCTGACTAATATACAGGGACAAAGCCTTTGGAAAATGGCAGTTGACCTTCTAAGTCACTTTAGAAAAAAAATTATGGACCAGGGGGATCCAATGGATATAGTGTACTTAGATTTTCAGAAAGCCTTTGATAAGGTCCCTTACCAAAGGCTCTTAAGCAAAGTAAGCTGTCATGGGATAAGAGGGAAGGTCCTCTCATGGATCGGTAACTGGTTAGAAGATAGGAAACAAAGGGTAGGAATGTATGGTGTGACAGACCCAGACAAGTGGGATACAGAAATCTCATAGAAGGCAAATATACTGGCCATTGGATGAATAGTTTTCTGTTCCCTGAGTGACCAGAGCAGGGGCTGCACTAGAACAAGCAGGAACTTTCTGGAACCAATTTAAGGCAGGCAGGTTAATTAGGACACCTGGAGCCAATTAAGAAGAACCTGCTAGAATCAATTAAGACAGGCAGGCTAATCAGGGCACCTGGGTTTAAAAAGGAGCTCACTTTAGTTTGTGGGGTGGCATGCGAGGAGCTGGGAGCAAGAGGTACACAAGGAGTTGAGAGGGAGAAGAGTTGAAGGACTGAGGAGTACAAGCATCAGCAGACCATCAGGAGGAAGGTCCTGCAGTAAGCGTAAAGAAGGTGTTGGGAGGAGGCTGTGGGGAAGTAGCCCAGGGAGTTGTAGCTGTCACGCAGCTGTTACAGGAAACCCTATAGACAACTGCAATCCACAGGGCCCTGGGCTGGAACCCGGAGTAGAGGGCGGGCCCGGGTTCCCCCCAAACCTCCCAACCCCTGATCAGACACAGGAGGAATTTGACTGTGGGTTCTACCAGAGGGGAAGATCTCTGAGGCGATCAAAATCCGCCAATAAGCGCAGGACTCACCAAGGTAGAGGAGGAACTTTGTCACAATGGTCAATTTTCAGAATGGAGAGAGGTAAATAGAGGTGTCCCCCAGGGGTCTGTACTGGGCCCAGTCCTATTCAACATATTCATAAATGATCTGGAAAAAGGGGTAAACAATGAGGTGGCAAAATTTGCAGATGTTAAGTTCTAGACAACTGCCATGTCTCAAAACTGGGGTGACTGGGCAACAAAATGGCAGATTAAATTCAGTGTTGATAAATGCAAAGTAATGCACATTGGAAAACATAATCCCAACTATACATATAAAACAATGGGGTCTAAATTAGCTGTTACCACTCAAGAAAGAGATCTTGGAGTCATTGTGGATAGTTCTCTGAAAACATCCACTCAATGTGCAGCAGAAGTCAAAAAGGCAAACCGAATGTTGGGAATCATTAAGAAAGGGATAGATAATAAGACAGAAAATATCATATTGCCTCTATATAAATCCATGGTATGCCCACATAGAATCATAGAATATCAGGGTTGGAAGGGACCTTAGGAGGTCATCTAGTCCAACCCCCTGCTCAGAGCAGGACCAATCCCCAATTTTTGCCCCAGATCCCTAAATGGCCCCCTCAAGGATTGAACTCACAACCCTGGGTTTAGCAGGCCAGTGCTCAAACCACTGAGCTATCTCCCCCCGCTTATTAACTTCATTATCAATGAAGTTAATAAGCAGCAGGTTTAAAACAAACACACGGAAGTACTACTTCTTACAATGCAGTCAACCTGTGGAACTAATTGCCAGGGGATGTTGTGAAGACCAAAAGTATAACTGGGCTCAAAAAAGACTTAGATAAATTCACAGAGGACAGGTCCATCAGTGGCTATTAGCCAAAATGGTCAGGGATGCAACCCTATGCGCTGGATGTCCCTAAGTCTCTGACTGCCAGATGCTAGGACTAGAGGACACGGACAGGATCACTTGATAATTGCCCTGTTCTGTTAATTATCTTTGAAGCATCTGGCATTGCCAACTGTTAGAAGAAAGGACATCTTGAATCCTGCATGCAGATGTGGTCGCCCCATCTCAAAAAAGATGTAGTAGAATTGGAAAAGGTTCAGAAAAGGGCAACAAAAATGATTAGGGTTATGGAACAGCTGCCATATGAGGAGAGATTAATAAGACTGGGACTTTTCAGCTTGGAAAAGAGATGACAAAGTGGGGGATATAATAGAGGTCTATAAAATCATGACTCATGTGGAGAAAGTAAATAAGGAAGTGTTATTTAGTCCTTCTCATAACACAAGAACTAGGGTCACCAAATGAAATTAATAGGCAGCAGGTTTAAAACAAATAAAAGGAAGCATTTTTTCACACAACGCACAGTCAACCTGTGGATCTCTTTGTCAGAGGATGTTGTGAAGGCCAAGACTATAACAGGGTTCAAAAAAGAACTAGATAAATTCATGGAGGATAGGTCCATCAATTTCTATTAGCCTGGATGCGCAGGGATGGTGTCCCTTGCCTCTGTTTGGCAGAAGCTGGGAATAGGTGACAGGGGATGGATCACTTGTTGATTGCCTGTTCTGTTCATTCCCTCTGGGGCACCTGGCATTGGCCACTGTCGGAGGATAGGATACTGGGCTAGATGGACCTTTGGTCTGACCCAGTATGGCTGTTCTTTGATTCTTGGAGTGAATCAAGAATAGAGCCATTTTTAAATGGATCAGTGTAGCTTCATCACCACTACTTCATAGTAGAAAAAGGCTGCAGCTCCAGTGCAGTCTGTAGGTAGTGGTAGTGGCTGTGGCTGTGGTGTGCTGATATAACTGCCAGCTTCCTCCCAGCCTCTTGCATTCCACTCACTAACAGCAATCCTTGTCACCTCTGCATAGGTGAAGTATATTTCATGTACAGTAAATAACTGTGAAGTGTCACCATTTAGTAATATTTTTTTTCTTCCTTCAGGTTACAAGACCCTTTTGAAAGGAATTTCAGGGAAGTTCAGCAGTGGAGAACTTGTTGCAATTATGGGTCCTTCTGGGGCTGGGAAATCAACACTCATGAATATCCTGGCAGGGTACAGGTCAGTATGAAGAACCACGCTGATAATTTAGTCTGACCTCTGTTGGAAAAGCTGAAGGACTCTGTAGTGGTCCCTCGCTCTTGAGTGGGGAGGGAGGCCACTCCGTCCCCACAGCTTCTTGGGGCATTCGTCTGGCGGCAGTCCTGGCAGCTACTTGAGTTACTCATCTGTCTCCTCCAACCTCAGGGGGCAGCTCCGCTTGAGGGCTAGTCTGGGATCCTGTAGAGCTCTCAGCTCCCTGAAGAGATGTCTGCTCCCTCTAGTGGTCCAGCCCCAATTGAGCTCCAGGACTCTCCTTTTATACTTCCTGTCCCACCTCTGGACTTCCGGTGCCAGGGGTGGGGCAGATTCAGCTCCGCCCGCTAAGGGGAGTGTAGTGGTCCCTTGCTCTCTAGTTCGGAGGGAGGTCACTCTGCCTCTCTACAGACTCTCAGATATTTGTAGAAAATAAGAGCTTCACAAATATTGAATTGTACTATCCCCATTGTCATGTTCCTATGTTCTGTACAGCAGACATTTCTGAATTATTTGTTTAAATGCAAAAATGCAAGACTAATATATAGTTATTAAAATTCCAAAAATGAGAAATGGCTGCTCACCAGCCATCTGATGAATTTGGCCAAAGATGTTATCTGTGGAGTATTTTAAATTAGGTTTTATCGACACATAAAATACATTTCCATACAAATTTTCAGGATGTAAGAATAATTCTTGATTAAACTGCAATATGTGAAACTGGGTGGTTTTTCCTCTCCTCCCGCCATAAGCTGTTGCTTTCTGCTGTGGCTGCCACCAGATCAAAAAAGGAGGGGCAGAGACATCTCACAAACAGCCTTTTAAGAAATGACTCAGCATTTCTGCAAACATCTAGATGGGCAGCACACTTTTTGCACAAGTTTGAATTAAATGTTTTGCCAAGGTGTGACATTTCTTCTGAAACCCCCCCCCCCCCACACACACACACATATGACGTGCATCTCCCTCCACTGTCTGTTTTCATCCTAAGAAATCACCTAAAAAGAGGCTAAAATTTCTCCATGGGCCCACTCTCTGAGATGTGTAGTAAAGATTATAAAGGTAACTCTCACGCTCACTCACTTGTTGGTTTCATTTCAGAGAGACTGGGATGAAAGGAGCGATCTTCATTAACGGGCAGCCTCGTGACCTGCGCTCTTTTCGCAAAGTGTCCTGTTACATCATGCAAGATGACATGCTGCTCCCTCATCTTACTGTCCAAGAAGCTATGATGGTGAACTTTCTTTCTGGTTCTGATTGGTTTGGGGTGTGGGACGAGGCGCCCTCCATGCATGAGAACACATTTTTATTCCTGGCTGTAGTTCTAAGTGTTAGACTGGACTTCACTTGAGTCTCCCTGGCTTCACTGCTGTTTTAAGATCACAGTTAAGGTTCAGAAGAAAATTTGTGAGCCTGCATTCATTTCCCCCTCAGGGAAATAAAATACCATGAAAGGCTAGTGTCTGGATAATAACGGCAACATTAGGCTGATACCAGAGAAGGGCAACTACACTTTCTCACCCACGAGTCCTCCCAGTGCCTACCAGTATCTTGTCACTTGTTCCGTTTTTCAATAGCTGCCAAGCACTGGAGCCTGAAATGCTGGTCATGGCCAGTGTTGCCAGACTGAGTGAGTCTGTGAGTGCCCTGTGTGAATCTCTTTCCTGGGAACATTGGCAGTTGACCTGTTAAATCTCCCTGTCAGCTTTCCATGTCCTAACCAGGTGATTCCATGCTGGCATGATGCTGCTGTATGCAAGGGATCCTGGCTGTCACTACTTTTTTGTCCCTGTCTTGGCTCCAGGAGCCCTCAGATACAGCCTCTTTCCTTCTGTCTTCACCTGGGCTCCCTGTGAAGAAGCCCAGGCCTTAAAGTTGATAAAATCTCTTCCTCGTCACTCTTGACATAGTACCCATTTACTGAGAGCCAGCTTGAGTGTTCAGTCTGGAACCTTCTGTTGTTCAGTTTGATGAGAAACTCAGCCCAGTAGTTTTGTTTTACCTGCCAAACCTTCAGTATATAAAGTCAGTAGTTCATGGCTGTTATCATTTGGTAAGGGGAAAAGGGCTTTCATCAATTCTCTAAGGCCACAAGGGACCATTATGATCACCTAGTCTGGCCTATGCCTTATCTGTTTACTTTCCAGAGTCATAATTTTTCTAATACAGATTTCTGGAGGGGATCGTCTCTGTCAGAAAGCTTTCCTGGTTCATTTAGTTGAAGCCAAAGTGAAAGACCAATAGGGTAATGTTTTTCAAAGTTGGCTGGCTAAATTATAGCTGCAAAAAGAGAGCCTCGTTTGGTAAATTGGGCCCAGATGATATACTCAAAGTGCTGACAAAAAATTAATTACTTAACATTTAATTGCTTCTAATAAAGGTAGAGCAGAATTTTTTAGTTACCTCTTAGGACAGCAGATGGCATCTTATACAGGATTATTTACCTCTCTGCTTATTTTCAACCTCACTTTCCCACTGGACCATATGAACTGGAACGATAAACTCACTGAACATTAAATCTCACCAAATGAGGGTAAATCCATCCTCATCATCGTACCCACTCATTCTACTCCTCACCTGAACATAGCCATTATATATGAACAACTTGCCCTCATATCTCAATCTCTGTACTTTGACCCGTTAAGCCTTTACCCCCAATTGCGGATGTTGCAGATTATGTATTCCTTACGTCATCCAATCCTAAAACCGAACTTCGCTCTCCTTGATAATCTGTACCTTATCCCCTGATAACCAGAAGCTTCTATGCTTAAACTCTGTACCGTTATTTTTATTTTTAACATTATCTTAATAAAATTTTTAAATCTGAGCACTTTACAAACACTAATGAATTTATCTTTATAACACTTCTGTGGAGTATGGAAGTATTGCTATCATCACTTTACAGATGGGGCGCTAAAGCAGAGACTGTGACTTATCCAGCATCACACAGGAAGTGTGTGGCAGAGCTAGGAATTGAACTTTCTGCATCCCATGCCACTTCCTTGTCCACTGGACTATCCTTTCTGATATGATAGAGCATCTCTATTGAGCACTTATTTTTGTTAGTGCCTTGAGTGGTCCCTTAAGAAAGCATGCATATGCCTACACTATACTCATGATTAGAACTTCATAGCTAATACTGCTCTTCTTCAGCTTCTGTTTTCTAATTTCTGCCTCATGTTAGAACAAATTGTCTAGTTGCAATTCTGGCATTGTATGTTTTAGGCCAGGTCTACACTACAGACTTATATCGATATAACTACATTGCTTGGGGGGGAGGGGTGAAAAATCCACACCCCTGAGCGACGTAGTTAGACCGACCCAACCCCTGGTGCAGACAGCGCTATGTCAGCGGGAGAGCTTCTCCTGTCGACATAGCTGCTGCCTCTTATGGAGGTGGATTAACTACAACAATAGGAGTAGCTCTTCTGTCAATGCTTCAGCAGCAGAGCTGCATTGGTGTATCTGTGCCGATGCAGCATTTTAAGTGCAGACCTGCCCTTAAACTTACAGTGTATATTCCAGAAATGTCATGTTGCTGGCCGGTTCCAATTTAACTTGCATCATATTGTGTGTTTCTATAACAGGTGTCTGCTCATCTGAAACTTCAAGAGAAGGATGAAGGCAGAAAGGAGATGGTATGTATATTACTCTTCAAAATGAGGTATTCCTTTGGGTACAAATGCTGCATAGTGAAGTTGTCAAAGTGACATTTATATAGTTTGAGTTTGTATCTAAAATTGAATTGCAATTAATGTGCAAGAATGGGGTAAATTATAACAAAACAAAGTTGACAGCTGTTATTGTGTGGGAGGGATAGTAAAACCCTACAAATGTAGCACTCAGCATGGCTGACAGGAAGGTGGATTAGGTAAACATTAAAGATTTATTCAACTATATTGCAGTTTTTGTGGGGCCTTTTTAGTTGCTTTATGGCTCAGATGTTTGGACCTGAATGCCTATGGGCACACACACTCTTGCACATGCCCATACTAACCCCCAGTGCCTGGCTACGAGTACAATTCCGTTGCTGTGTGTGTGCACCTAGGGATGCACAAACATAGTCAATAGCTCTTACAACTGCTGCAGAAATTTGCAAGCATAAGTCCGGTACTGCACACCTAAGGGCATGAGTCTTTGGGTACATCTTGCCAGGCAGAAAGGGTGTGTTTTTCAATCGTGTTAGTTCAGTTGAGTTAACACAATTAAAAAGCTCCATGAAGGTGCAGGCTAACACATCTGAAACTGTGTTAGCTTGCCGTTGCGTGGTCTAGTGGGGAGACTAAGCTTAAGATACAGCCAGCCGATGTGGCTTCCGACATGTTATCCTGCGTCTCAATGGGACTTCTTGTTAGGCTATTTCAGTTGAAGTAACAGAATTGGAAAATGCACCCTTTTTGTCTGGCAAGCCGGGGCCTTTGAAGATGTGGGCCTGTGTTCCTAGGCAGACTTGCAGCTCAGGTGCTCATCGCTGTGTGGGTGGGTTACAGGAGCATTCCCATGCATGTGATAAAAGACCTATTCATTGCTGTGTAGATGTTTTAATACAGAATGTGATTGGGGAGGGGAGGATGACAACTGAAGCTAAAAATAAAGAAATCACAGCACTGGTGAAAGCAGAGACAGTTCGGGTTGTTGAGAGATTCACGAGAAGCAAAATATTAGGTCAGGTTGTTGGGTTTTTTTTGCTAAAATAAGATTTTTTTGTTAAGGGAGGTTATTTTTGCATGCTTAAAGCTTTGTTTTTGCCCAGCATAAAATGACAGTAACAAGCAAAAGACACGTCTCTGTGTATCTTAATGTAGGAAGCCTTTAGTGTGATTGTGGGCCATGCTGGGGCTAATGGGACTTGCATAACAATGTGTTCCTGTAGTTAAAGCAGTGATTACATGTCAAGAAAACTGGGTTCTTCTATTCCTGGCTCTGTTACTGACTTGCTGTATTACTTTGAGCAAGTCTGTGGCTCAGTTACCCCAGCTGTAAGATGAGGACAGTAATACCTCCCCATCCTTGTAAAAGTCTCCGAGGTCTTCATTCAGGAGGAGCTATAGAAGTCTAAAGTATTATTATTTTAATAATTCAGTGTTGTATAAGTGGCATTATGGGATAAATCCTGCAGTGCTTATGTAACCCACACACCTCCTGGGTGTGGTGCTCTGTCCCTTCTAGTGGCACCCAGACCACTTAGAGATTAATGAGTCTGCTACAGCCCTTAACTAAGGCTATGTGGCTTTTAGCTCATGCAGTAGAGGCTTATACATTTAGCTCCAGAGGACCCAGGTTCGATCAAGCCCTCCGACAACTGGGATCTGTTGGTGTTACACTTACTCAAGCAAAACTCTCATTGAAGTCGATGGGAATTGTTTCTGAGTAAAGACTGCAGGAACTGGTCTGTTTTCTTATTGCTGCTTGTAAGAACCCATAGGCCTAGAACTATGGTCTCTGGCAGGTGCTGCTTCCTCATCAGCACCAGGGGCCCACATAGGGTTGCTGCTAAGAGGAACTGAGAGGCTAAGCACTGCAGGAAATCCCATTCTGAGAGGCACGAGTGACAGCTTTCCTTGATTGGCTGGCACTCCCCATATAAACCAGGAAACCACTTCTGGGAGTCGTCTAAGCAATGCAGACCTCTGGTGTGCCTCTGCCTTAGATCCCCCTCGCTGCAACTCACCTTGTTTCCCTGCTCTCGACCTAGGCTCAGCTCCTGAGCCCAGCCTTGATTTTTTTGTCTCTGGCTTAAGACCATTGCAGACTCTGTGAAAGACCCCCGCCCAGCCTGACCCAATTCTCGCCTCCTGCTCCCAATTTGGTAATGGACTCTGACTTTGCGGTTTTGACCTGCCCTTGCCCTCTGACCTTCAGCCCCGATACCAGCAGTTCATTCCATGCCCACAGGCCACCCACGACCCAGCCCTAACATACTACCAGTACTGCTTGAATACAACACAACTCTATCCCAAACAGATTGCTCTACGTAAACATAAATAACCAAAACCTTAAATTTGTTAAATGAGTTAGAATGAACAATGTTTGCTGTAGAGTTTTATGGAACCAGAGCCCCGGGTGGTGAAAATCACTGACTTTCATGGAGTTATGTTGACTTTACACCAACTGAGGATCTGGCCCATTATCTTTTACAATAAAGGATAGCTTGCTAAGGCAGGTCTCAGGCATCTTAGAATCATAGAATATCAGGGTTGGAAGGGACCTTAGCAGGTCATCTAGTCCAACCCCCTGCTCAAAGCAGGACCAAGCCCCAAATTCCTAAATGGCCCCCTTGAGGATTGAACTCACAACCCTGGGTTTAGCAGGCCAATGCTCAAACCACTGAGCTATCCCTCCCCCCATCTTTAGCCAACATGGCCTGGCTCTCATATGGTGAGTGGGGAATGTTTTACACAGCTGGATATAGTTAGCATATTGTATAAAATTCTCTGAGAAAATACCAGTGAAGAAGGGGCATCAGCAACCTGGTGCTTCATAGAATCAGAAAACTAAAGGTCTTGATTCTCAATGACTCTGAGGCTGTTTTGTGTTATTCTGGCAACATAAAGGGCTCGTAAAGTGAGTGTAAACTTTACGGCCCCTTTGCTGTGCTAGAGCTATGTGAAGTAGCTTTAGTGTATGTAAACAGTCTGGGGTCAATCCTGACGTCCTGACTCACTTTTTACTAAGTACTTTCTCATTATAGCCAATGGGGGTTTAGTCTGAGTTAGGACTTAGAAAAGCAGAGTAAAGTCTTCAAAATGAGGACCCTTATGTTTTAATGGCTATGCACGTTTAAAATAATAATAATAATTAATAAAAAGGTATGAGTTAATGGTCCACTGCATCTGTATCTTTGAAGTATGTTTAAATGAAAATGTCACCACTTCAAGTGTGGACTCTTCAGAATTTTTGCTGCATTTTCTTTCCGTGAGGGTTCAAGATTTGGGGTGTCGGTGATTTTTCTGGGTACTGTCACTTTTTCTTTACTGGAAGAAGTGCCAGATTTTAATTTCCATTAACCTAGTATAAATGCTGAGGGGCCATCTTGTGCTCCCCAGATCCAGGCACCATTTAAACATCTCACCTCATCTGCATGGAAATGGCAAAGGAGGTGAGGGATCAGCCACCTGCAGGGCACAATTTACTTTACCAGGGCCCATTGAGTTTGCTTTATGGTACAGAAATCCATACAGGGAAAGGGGGTCAGGGCTAAGTGAGTGAGGATGGGAAGTGGATGGCCCCATATTGACTGGTGGTATAGCTGGAGAGGGAGTGCACACTGGAGCTATATTCCTTTTTTTATGGTGTATCAGGGCAGCTGTGACAACAAGGAGTCCTTGGTAGATTGCTCTGAACCACACTACCTGGGTGCATGGGGTGAGGTCAGGTGCACAGGACCTTTCGGGGATGGCCCGCCAGGTTTCACACACATCCCTGGAGGATCTGTCAGGGTTTGTGGATGCTCCGTGGCCTATTGACTCAGTGACTTGAGAGGAACTCTGCTTGAGAATCTCAGAGTTTTCCTTCCACTCTGCCCCTTCCTGCAGAATTAGCTGTGGCTGTGCTGCTCATAGATTAGAGACGGGAAAACCCTTTCTGACCCGTGTGGTGGTCACTTTACACCCTTCCTGAAACATTCAGAGATTGTAATACATTTCCTTTGCCTTTATTTATGACCTAATAATTGTGCACACAATAGAGACGACAAAAGTATGTGAAACCCTTAGAAACACAATAGAGCATGAGGCTCTCACAGATACTGGCATAGGTTTCTTTCTGGAGTGTTCTGTACATCCTCTGAATAAGTATCTCAGAGAATCTGCATAAATCACGAGGGGGTTCAACTGGTTTGTTTTCATCCTCTACAGAAAAACCAGTGATAACAGTAAGAGATGTTTTGGGTTTTTTTGTGTGGTAACAATCTAAACGACTCATGTTGTTGCTTTGATCCTGTCCCCAGGTAAAGGAGATCTTGACAGCTCTGGGTTTGCTGACATGTGCCAATACAAGAACTGGAAGTCTTTCTGGGGGTCAGAGGAAGCGTCTTGCCATTGCTTTGGAGCTGGTGAACAACCCGCCAGTTATGTTTTTTGATGAACCTACCAGGTAAATCAAGGCCACTGCTACTATGGGTGGGATTCATAGAAATATTTAGGCACCTAACACCCATTGATATAAATGGGACTTAGATGCCTACCTACCTTTGAGTCCCGTTTCCCCCCCCCCCCCTCCCCCCGGCATGTGCTAGAGAACTACCACAGAACATACTAGCCCTTGTTAGCTTCTTAGAATAGCTGAAACAGAAGAAAATCAAAGACTTTCCTTTGAAATGTAGACAGCAGATTATATGCTGCATCAGGCTATATAGCTTCATGTTTGCTACACTCACCTTTCATTGCTAGAAAATGCTTCTGGTATGTTTTATTTAAAATATTTGTATCAGAATCAGTAAAAGCTGTAATTTTTGAATACTGTTTTTAAAGGGCCTGATTTGCATCTGTGTTACTCCAGGTTATTCTGGCATAATACTGTAGAAAGCAACTGTGGTACACCTGCGTACAGCTATAGAGCAATGCAGCCCCCAAGAAATAATTTTAATAGGGTCACCAGTTAGTGCACTGGGTTACTGTTGTAACCTGACATGACATGGGGCTATTAAAGGTTGTTAGGGAAACAATATAGAAGGGGGAGATTGAGAGAAATCCTAGAGGATCCCCCAGAAGAGAGGCAGAAAAAATTCTTCAGATTATAATGTGTAGTTTCCCTTTAAGTGAAGATGGCCAATTAGCTTAAACATTTTTGATAATTGCATTTTTAAAATATAATATATTTAGGATCAAATTCTGCCCTCAGGTAGACACTCGTGACAGCCCTGAAGTCAGTCGGGCCACAGGTGTGTATCTGAGAGTAGAATTTGGCCCTTAGTTTGTTCGACTTGGGAGCATCATTAGTCAGAACCCACAATCACAGAATTTGAAAATTGCATAAAATAACTCTGAGAATAACTCCCATTTTAATTAAGTATGATGCATGCCTGATAAAGGAAAAGGCTGGCGGGGTGGGGGGGGGGTAGAGAAATAAGAACCCAGAGATGCTGTGTGGTGTAGTGTTAGATGATAAAAATGCATTTTGTAAAAAGATAATAATGAGAGACAGAAACATCATAGCACATGTATTATTTTGAACAGTTGCCTATGGAACCACAGATCTAATAAACACCTTTGTGCCTTTATTTTCAGTGGCTTGGACAGTGCATCTTGCTTTCAGGTTGTATCTCTCATGAAGGCGTTAGCCCAGGGTGGCAGGTCCATCATCTGCACTATTCATCAACCAAGTGCCAAACTGTTTGAGTTATTTGATCAGGTACCCTTCAGAAATTCTTCTCTTTACATATTTGTTTGAATATGTTGTAGCTATAATTGGTGCAGGCTGGAGATAATGCAGAATCACAGATCATGTCCCAAATGAGTATCACTGGAATTGTAGGTTTGAACAAAATGATTTTCCCTTTTTCCCTTCATGTTCCTATTTTTATATTATATTTATTTATTTGATTTTAAAGAATTTGGCTGGTAAATTTTAGAAGTCGTGATTATCACACTTCTGAATTTCGGGTCCTTTCCTGCCAAAGTTTTGTGTGTGTTATAGTAAGTAAGAATTAGTATGAGTGCATTACTGTTAAGATCTGTAATGTTGCTGGGTCAAATTTTCATCCTGGCTACTCCTGGTGTACATTCAGAAAATTCCATTCATTTTTGATGGAATTACTCTGGTTTGACCCTGAATAACTGAGAACAGATTGCTTTTTTGTATTCATGTGAAAATAATAAAATGGAAAAATGAAGTCTGTCAAGTCTGTCAGAAATCTTTGTTCACACTGATGGCAGGATATGGTCTGTTCCTGTTAAGATTAGATTTAAGTTTACTTTAATCTTTTTATGCCATTTAAGTGAGAGTTGTGTGAGCTTAGAGAAAACTCACTCTACAGTAGGTGAACAAGCTCTTGAAGACTGCCACTCTTTCAATGAGTTTAAATGAAGTCAATAGGCTAAAAGCAAGACTAATCAAGCTATTTCTTACTGCTCTTCCTTCTTCTCGTCCTGTTCTCCCATTGTCCCCTGAATTCGCCAGCCCCATCTTCAGACCAAAAACATGAAGAATTTATGGAAATAAGATGGCACAGTTATGCCATTTCCAGCCTGCTTTCCAACCTGTGTCTAAGGGGTGAATTATGTTTCTATATTAGTACAGTACGAGCCCTGAAGTAGTTGTTTTGCAGAGTTCACATCTTGAACGTCTCTAATATTCTGCAGATTTTCCATTAATTGTAGTTCCACGTTCAGTGTTGACAAATCTTTTCAATCCATTGCTATTTTCTTCCAAATCAAACAGCTAGTAATTGACTACTCCGGTTGCTGTGAGAAAGCAGGTAGATACATTCAAAGGTTCGGATGTTTTCTCACTTTCTGTATCTTTTATTTTTCAGCTCTGTGTTTTAAGTCAAGGACAATGTATTTACCGTGGGAAAGTGTTAAACCTTGTCCCTTATTTGAGAGATTTGGGTTTAAACTGTCCAACCTACCACAATCCAGCAGATTTTGGTAAGGAAAATTGAATAACTTTTCCAGTTTGCTTATTTTGCTTTCGATTAGCTCTTCTGAATGAAATAGAAATAGTGAGGCTTTTATTGGTTTTTGTTTCTATATTTTTACTGTCAGTGTGGAATGAGTCCCCTCTTTTTTGTAAATCATTTTAATGCCATCTAGTGGTAGGACTAATTAGTGACTTTTTCTGATTGAAATGCGAACTATGGATGAAAGGCAGAATGTATGTCATACCTATAAATGTCCATGGTTTTCTAATGAAACACCATAGCCCTTGTGAAAACAATACTGTATCATTCTATAGTAATAGCTAAGTGTTTCACAGCAGCAGTAGGGACCACAAGAAACAGGTCTGCAATCCATATAATGAGTACTAAGGCAGCCATACATTCACTATATTTCCTTTAAAATGTTATATTTAACAAGTATTGGCGGCAGAAAAATGTAGGCTTTTTACATACAAATATCGTGCATTTAAGGCCTGCTTCTGCTCCCATTGAAATCAGTGGCAAAAGCTCTCATTGACTTCACTGTTGCAGGATTAAGCCCCAATAGCCAAGCCTGTGACTAATGCATGGTGTAGAATGAGTAAATCTCTTCTAAATGCTCTGTGTAGTGATGGAGGTTGCATCTGGTGAATACGGGGACCAGAACAGTCGGCTGGTCAGAGCAGCACGGGAAGGGATGTGCGACACGGACTACAAGAGAGATGCTGGTGGTGAGAATGAACTGAACCCCTTCTTATGGCATCGACCCTCTGAAGAGGTAAATCCATGCAAAGCACTGAAGGGGAGGGAGGTTGAGAGAACTAATCTAAATATTAAGTAAGCAGCGGAGAGCTCTGCATGTTCTGCTGCATGGAGTTGGGGCTTGTTAGTGAAAAGTAAATAAAATTCTGCAAGGAGCTTAGTTTGTTGTGTTGTCTGTCCCCTCAGGACTCTTCATCCACAGAAGGCTGTCACAGCTTCTCAGCCAGCTGCCTCACCCAGTTCTGCATCCTCTTTAAAAGAACTTTTCTCACCATCATGAGGGATTCGGTGAGGCTGCTTTTAACATACTTTTGTAGCCAAGGGCACTTTCGTGTGTTTGTGATGTGGTGTCCTGGGCTTAACTTCAGCATCCACCTTATGTGCGTGCAGATTGGCACAGAACTTTAAAACATGGAGGTTGTGTTTTGAGTCTCAGTAATTACAGTACAGGAGTGGGGAATCAGACATTTTTCATTGGTATTCAGATAGGAGAAATGTCTGAAAAAAATCCCATCCAGGGCCTGATTCTCTGCTACTCTACACCCTGTGCAGTCATTACACCAGTGCAAAGGGAATGCAGAGTTGCACTGATGTAAATGATTCTGCAAACTGCAAGGCAGTGGAGAATCAGGCTGTTCTTAATTACCGCATCAAAAGGGGAGGATTGGGATAAATTTGTCCTTTTCAAATATAACTGGCCAGTCAGTGAGGTGAAGTCACAGTGTGCATTGTGTATGTGTTTGGGTGTATGGAGGCTGCACAGCAGCAGGAATCTTTGGAGGAATTCTCAGGTCACTCAGCTAGAGTTCCTTTTGTGGCTCTGAACGGCTACGCTGGATTAGGAGCTTCACCACCCTTTGAAATGCGACAGCCTGCATTTCCACATGTGCCAGCACGGGACCATTGCCCCCATTGGTCAAAGCTCCCAGTAGTTAATTAAGGTAAATTCAAATGTTTAGTTAAGACTCTGTAATCTTAATGTCAAGGAATAATAGCATCCAAAAAGGTATATACAGTTTCAGATTTTCCAGATTACTCATCTAGGCATTATCCACTTAGAAAATGATGAGTTTTGCTAGTTACCTACTGAGGCTACCTCACAGATGTCTTCAAAACACCACTCTCTCATTGTATAATGGTTTCCTCATCTCTTCCCAGTGGGATGCTCAAATTGGGCAGTTAATAGGTATTACTGTAGGAAGTTTCTTTTTGCCTAATCATAAAAATGCGACTATTCTAGATTTTCTTCTGGCCTCTGTACCTTGTGCCATATCTATTTGTAGTCATACTGAATTACTGAGAGAATACCAAGAGCTAATCAATGTCAGATTAATTTGGTTTTGTCAATATAAGCTCAAAATATCTTGTCTGACTCTTTCAGGGCCCTTTCTATTATGATTCAGCTACTTTTTAGGCAGAGAAAAAGTCTGCTTCTCTTGAGGAAGTATGCTAGTGGCTACACTGACACTATTCTGGCACATCCTCAGTTACAGCCTTTGCCTGGAGAGCAAAATTCTGTTTTCCATTGGTGCTTGTATCTGATTAGCAGGGGTACATCTAGAAATCCCATTATGGTAGCGTTGTCTAGCTGAAGCCCAATTTGCTAGTGGGAAATGACCATTTGTAAGTAGTTCATTTTAGGATATATTTAAGATTTTTGCGGACTATTAGTCGATTTTACAAACAGTGTGGCAGCTGTTAGATCCAAACATGCCAATCAGAGATGCTTCTTTTCCTTGTTCCTAGGTCCTGACACATTTGCGGATCACATCACACATTGGAATTGGACTTCTCATAGGCTTGCTGTATTTAGGGATTGGAAATGAAGCTAAGAAGGTCTTAAGCAACTCTGGCTTCCTCTTTTTTTCCATGTTGTTCCTTATGTTTGCTGCTCTCATGCCAACTGTCCTTACATGTGAGTACTGACCATGTTACTATATTTTTTGTAAATAAGTTATTTTAGCTGTAATGAAGTAAGCAGTGCTGGAGAATACCTATTTCATGTGAAACCACATATGAATTTTAGCTTAATTTTTAATTAAAGTGTCTGAGTAAATTTTGCACTCATTTGACTAATTGCACTGGACAGAGAAAAATTTCCAGCTCTGGTCTGGAATTTGCCATTGTCAGAAGACGCCAGTGATGTGACCCTGTGTCTTATGTATAGAGTATATATGGATAGGTACTAGGATGACACCTCCAAGCTTTTTAACTTGTGACTCTTTCACTATAGGGCTGTCACCATCCAACGAAGTGGGTATTCACCCACGAAAGCTTATGCTCCAATACCTCTGTTAGTCTATAAAGTGCCACAGGACCCTTTGTCGCTACCATAAACATGTGAGAGACTTGCAGAGCCTGCAAGGTTTTACATTGTAGGCTGCCATCTTAGATTCCCTCCATGAGAGGAGAGAAGACTTGTGGCTTTCAACTTTTAACAACATAGTGTTTGTTTACAAAGCCTCTTCAAGGGAGAGCCGTATCATCTGAGCAGCCTGGCAGATATGTGTACAATGAGCTGCTCTCCAGGCTGCCCTCTTGTGCCTCAAGAGACATGATTCAGTGTGTTGCTGGTCTGACAATTGTTTCGGAGTTCCAGACACACTGTAGTATTGCAGCATCTCAGATTTACAAACGTAGGATATTATTATGCACAAGCATGTCACACTCTAACAGTGTAAGTAACCATCTTATTAACTTTTATTCTATCTAGTTCCTCTTGAGATGGGTGTATTTCTCAGAGAGCATCTGAACTACTGGTACAGTCTTAAGGCCTACTATCTAGCTAAAACCATGGCTGATGTCCCTTTTCAGGTATATACTTTTGAATAAACCACCGAGCATTTTTCTTGTATCCACTTACAAATGAAGTAGATATCAGCATTTCATCAATGTTTTAATCTCATTTAAATACCAGAGTGGTGGAAAACTGCCTGTGTGTTAGTGTATGACCTTCCTGACTTAAACCAAACACCCCATTGGGAATAAATGGGAGGACCTTATTGAAATCAAGATCCTGTGTCTAACCTGAGCTTTCCTGAATAAATAAACTAAACAAAGACAGGAGCTTTTCGTTTGCTTTTGTGCTTAGTGGTTGCAAAGGGTTGGTAGCAAGTGGAAGCTGTTTTTTTAGTTTAAAGTAGCATGCAGGACATGATAGATTTGATAGGATGTGGTGGATGTGCTAACTCTCCTCTGAGCATCATCACTTCGAGGGATGAGAGAGATGGGTTAAGTAGGATATAATGCTTTCTAGGTGTTGATGTTGCTTTCAGCAACACTGAAACATTCTGTATTGCTTTTGGCTTGACTCTATAATGTAGTAATTGCAGATGTATCTTTCCGCAGATTATGTTTCCCGTGGCGTATTGCAGCATCGTGTATTGGATGACTTCACAGCCATCAGATGCACTCCGATTTGTCCTGTTCGC
Source organism: Macrochelys suwanniensis (assembly GCA_033296515.1). Lineage (NCBI taxonomy): Eukaryota > Metazoa > Chordata > Testudines > Chelydridae > Macrochelys > Macrochelys suwanniensis. The sequence continues at coordinate 154,260,303 of CM065775.1, read as the reverse complement.
GGCCCTGGGGACAATGACATCACTCGTGGCTCAGTCATTGGGCCTTCTGATAGGTGCAGCCTCCACATCGCTTCAGGTACTGGCATTTGTGTTTTATGATCTCATTGCTTCCCCTGGCAATGGCTACTTATGCCTTCTTGCCACGGCTGCTGCTGTAAGGTCCCTGACCTCCTTTGTGCTTCTCATCTCACTCTGAACCACCTGGAAAGAAACAGCAAAGAAAGGATTTGCTAGCCAGTTCTTGGTATCTTTACAGGTATCTCGAGAATTAATAAATAATAGCGAGAAAGCAGTGATATTGTTACAGCATTTGAAAGAACGAGCTCTTTAAGCACCTCAGCACTGAATGAGTTGCCAAGTCACCCCTCTCTTTCAAATGGATGTTACACCCCACTCACCCACAAGTGCATCATGTCCTATAAGTTGCAGAACTGATGTGATTCTGTAGTGCAAAGGGGGAGGGGGTTGGTGCTGGGGGACCTGCAGCTGTGCTCACTAGTGGCATCCAAGAACAGACAGAAATGTGCAGGAGGCAAGGCAGAGTCACCACTCAACAGATCTATAACCCAAACCGTCTACATAGAGGGAGTGAAGCGGCTGTTGACATGACTGCTGCCCTGAAGAAGGGCTAGTTGCAGCAGGGCGACACTGCAGTGCCGTTCCGTAGCTTGGCCGTGAACTTCAACTGCTTATCTGAGTTTGACACAGGACAGAGGATTTGTGCCTTAGAGAGTGTTTGCTGAACTAAAGATCACCTTCCCCAACAGCAGTGTAGAAATTAAAACCAGGGAGCACCCCAAACCCCTGAATGTTCTCTTTGGCTGTCTGAGAAGGCATCATTTGTTTCCTCCTTTTTCCAGGTGGCAACATTCGTGGGTCCAGTTACAGCCATCCCAGTCCTCCTTTTCTCGGGATTCTTTGTCAGCTTTGATACCATTCCCGCGTATCTCCAATGGATGTCCTACATCTCATATGTCAGGTACCGTGTGGGAAGTCAGTGATATCTTAACCTGGAATTTTTTGTCTTTTAATGTTAAGGTTACCACAGTTACAGCACATTCTTTTAGGATTTGATGTGATGTATTTCCATGTTTCCAGTAGGAAATATATGTAAAATAACAATACCAAATTATTTTAGTGTGCAAAGTATAACAACATGAAATAAGAAAAATCTTAGCACGGATTTTATGTAATGGGCCAATAGCTGTGCTGATTTATGCCTTGTTCAATTCCACTAAATTCAAGGGGTGCACAGCATGTAAGTCTGCAGAGAATTTGGACCAATTGCTTTGACATATAAAGGTGAAGACAACATGTCCATTGCAAGACTAATAGGGTTGGCAGCACTTCACTTCGGGGACTATTTAGCATTTTACTGTGTATCTCATGGCATATTTCAATGACGGTTCAAACAGACCTCTTGGATAAAGCCTGTTTGTCCCGTTTAACCAATACTGATACTACTGTAGGTGTCCAACAGGTTTTCTCCAGAGGAAGTGGGTCAGGAAGGTGACATTGCAGAGGGAGCTAAGGGGGCTTAGAAAATGTCCACTCAAACAACTTTTGTATATGTCCTAGATAATGGCAAAGTCAGTTTGAGGTGGGGAAAATAGTTTCTTTCCAGGTTGTAGAACTATAAAGACAACCCAAGTCAAACTCTGGCCTTGTTTGCAAATACACCAGACTGAGCTCATGCCTCATATCCAGAGACTTATCAGAAGCCGGAAGTCAGTGTAGACTGGGATGGTAGCTAGCGTCCAATGTCAGGATGGAGGAGAAATGGTTTTGTTCCTAAGGCCCCTGTTCAACCCATGTGAAGTCCCACTGAAATCAGAGTCCCACAGAGGGATTTATGCTAGATCATCTGCTTGCAGGATCAGGTCCTAAGTGAGACCAGATCCAGGTTAGACAGGGGAGCTGGGGGAAGTTTCCTGGTGAGGGTGTGCCACAAGAAGCATGCAGGGGACAGTTGGTATGAGACATTCCAGTTTCTTCCTCATCACACAATACAACTGTCTCCAGGCACTATGTATATTTTATCTTTTAAAATATATATATTAACCATGTCAATTTTAATAAAGTCACTAGTATGTTGTTTTTAATATAAACAGAGATTATTCTAATTTTTTTAAAAAATAATGTTCTCCTGTAAGGAAAGTTGACTGTGGTGTTTTTGAATGTTCTATTAAAGGCAAAATTCTATCCTGTTGCACCCATGCAAAAACCCACTGAAGTGTGATTTGCTTGAATGCAACCCAGGAGAGAATCTGGCCTAAAACTTCCTGCCTCTGAGGGCAGTATTTAACTCTTCAGTGTTTACCATCTGAGCTCTAATTATGAGTGTTTTCCCTCTTGAGTACATCTGAAAAAATGAGCAATTCTTGGCCTGTTTAGAATTTTACCTTGTAATCCATCCTTTCCTTTCTAGGTATGGGTTTGAGGGCGTTATTCTCTCCATCTATGGGTTGGATCGAGAAGATCTTCACTGCGACAAAGATGATACTTGCCACTTTCAAAAATCAGCAGCCATCCTGAGAGAACTGGATGTAGAAAATGCCAAACTTTACCTGGACTTCATTGTGCTTGGAATTTTCTTCTTCTCTCTGCGTCTCATTGCCTATTTTGTCCTCAGATACAAAATCCAAGCAGAGAGATAAAGGAAAAGCAAACAAAACTATCCAATAGGAAGAACCCTAGACATGCAGCAGAAGGCACTTGTTATTGTCTCATTGTGGCAGGCTGGTGTCCAGTGCCCAGTTACAGACGCTGTTATGATCCAGCCCATAGAGAACTGTATTGGGTTAGTGGATGTGTAGTGTTAAGCTAATCAGTCCAGTTGGATTGGGTCACATTTTCATTACACTTCTAGCTTTAATTAGGAAGAAGAAATAGAAGGGAATTTTGCAATGTAGAATTTCAACTGTGAAACAGTGTAACTGCAACAAAAACTGGTTTCAGGAACTTTCCTTTATGAAAACCATCTCTGTGATAAGACGATGTTTGTCCTGATAGCCAGAGTTGTAAAATGACATCTTTACGTGGCTGGTGATTATTGATCAACATTCAGTCAAGTACCAAGTGGGGAAATGCAAAGAAAGTAGCATTATCGCTTCATTTTAAATTCAGAGTGACATAAAAAAATTTCAAAGATGAATCACTTTGCTTCTCTCTTCTACAAGAATTATCCATCCAAACCCAGTCTGTAAGCTTACTGATTCTCAAGAAAAGATGTCTTTTAAAAAAAATAGGGATGGATAATATGTTAAAAAAAAATCATAGTGATACGTCACTTTTTTGTGTGTATCTAAATTTAGAATTCTGGTGCTTTACTTGACAAGATGGTCTGAGACTCAGAAATTGTAATACTAAGGAAAAAAGACAAAATCAGAGTTAGAACTGTAAACCTGTGATTCCTATGTAAAAGAATATAGAGCACAGATAGTCAGGAATATTTAAGCTGTCCACAGATAATTGCTTTATTTTTTTTAAAAAAAATCTGTTTTTGCAAAGTCTTTTAAACCCATCTTATTTGTGATAGTTAAAAATGCTAATTGTGTTCATTATCCACATGAACTACCTCCTGTGAATGCAAAAGCAAAGAGCTGTTTTCTTTTGTAATGACATCTAGAAGATTTTAGCATTCTGTTGTGTTCTTTGTTTATCTAGCCCGGATCTGTGGATATGTTTTGTATCATTTTACTTTTGGTCATATATGCATCAATTCAAACATTAAATGCTTCAGATATTTCCTTTTGGCTGAAGCTTGAATATAGTTAAAGAAACCCTGAAAACCAGGCTAACTGGTTAAATGCTGGTTTCAGTGTAGTAGCTGTGTTAGTCTGTGTCAGCAAAAAGAAAATAAGAAAATGCTGTCTGTGAGACCGTGAACATTTGGGTCTGAGTTACTATCATGGGTTGCTCTATTCACTGCTGGAGCGCCTCCTTCTGTCCACATCTCGGGATTAGCTGTGCCAGAGCGACTCCCCTTCCTGCTGTTGTACTCCATCACTTTCTCTCTGTCTCGGGACGCCAACTGCTCCTGCTTCATGGCTTGGCCCTCCGACCAGGTCAATGTAGTCTTCCCCTACTGGGGTATCGGAGTCTCTCAGGACCTACTGTCCAGGCAGTCTTCCCATTCACTGCCCCTTAATGGTGCCACTTCCCCAGTGGCTGGTACGGGAACCCTGCCTGCTCTCACCCTCAGAGTGACTGCGTTTTCTCTCTCCCTCCCTTCCTCTCTCCAGCCCCAGCTACTCTCAGCTGCTGGGCTTTATGCAGGCCCCCTTGTTCCTTCCTGCTGAGCCTAGTCTCTAATTAGTCCCTGCTCCCTGGCTCCTCCTCCAAGTGCAGCCTAGACGATTAATTGGCCCACCTGGCCACCTTGACCCCTTCAGGCCTTGCGTAGAGAGGACACCCCATCAGAGTACTCTATGTAGAGACTGGTGTGTGGGTCTACGGTCTTGCATCAATGTCTGTGTGACTACAGAAATGAACACTGTAGTGATCACCACCATGTTTTCATTTAGAAAAAGGTGTGATGTAAGGTGACCCATTCTGTCCTGATTGTTCTCACAAAAGGAAGAGTTTCTCTTATACCCCATCTACTCCATGTTAGATGGATCTATCCCATTCTAATGAGGTTCTTATAAACTCAATTCCAGCAAAGCACTTAAGTACATACTTAACTTTACACTTGTGAGTTGTCCTTTGACTTCTGGGACTACTCATGTCTTTAAAGTGGAGCACATGTTTGAAAGCTTTGCTGGATCAGGGCCATACTGCCCAGAAAGCTGACATGTCTTCTTTTCGCACTGACTCAAAGGCTGTGGTGAAAACTGTATTTGTTCTATCAAAGGCCTGGTCTACACTTATAGTTTAGGTCAATATAGCTATGTTGCTCAGGGGCGAGAAAAATCCACACCAGAGCTGTGCCAACCTAACCTCAAGTGTAGCTGCAACTAGGCTGCTGGAAGTATGCTTCTGTCGATGTAGCTACCATCACTCAAGGAGGTGGTGTTCCTACAACGATGGGAAAACTCCTTCCATTGCTATAGGTTGTGTCTATGTTATGAGATTATGCCAGCATAGCTACAGTGTTGTAGCTATGCCATTATCATCCTTGTAGTATAGACATGGCCTTCGTGTAATGGGTTCATTCCCCAGAGTGACCCCGACTAAATAGGAAATAACCTTTTAAGCTCTTTATTACAATGCAAAGTATTCTACTGGGGGGTGGGAAGGAAGGGAGAAACAGAAAAAAATATACCTTCTTCTGTGTGGTGTTCAATGTGCTCACTGTTAAACAGATACTAATGTTAATGGCATAATTTTGCTAAGCAAAAAAATGATTGTATACTTATACTTTCCTCGCTGTATAAAACGTATAAATCTAGAACTGCTGTTTGATCCTAAAAAATGAGTGTTTAGTATTTACAGCCGTAAGTATGGTGGAATAATAGAGTTAGAATTAACACAGTATGTTTAAATGTATTTCCCTCTTCTCTCCTGCCATATGACCCTTGTATTCGGGAACTGTAAAGGGCTCAAGAGGAGAATTCAGGCATCATAAACTTGTATTTGTGAACATAGCCCCCACTGAAAATCCTTGCGAAGGGGGATGCAACCCCCCAGGTGGCCTAACAAACATGTGCCTCCTTTTTTCAATTCACCGAGCTCTCCTCTCCTTTCCTCAACATTTCCATTTGCTCACCCCCCAGAAATTCTAGATACGTACGATGGACTCGTAGTAGACAAATCAAGAGGACACTTCCAGCAGTAAGATCTATAAAAGTAGCTAACTCAGTGGGTTGAAGTTAGTCCTTTGAGGTTTTCCAAGCTGACAGGGCTTCATGTGTGGGGTTTGATCTTAAGTCCATTGATACCAATGGAAACTGTGACTCCCATTGACTTTAACGGCAGTTGGATCAGGCCCTTATGCAGGAAGTGTTATTAGTTTAGTGATTCCCAACTTTTCCAGATAATTGGATTTGTTCACAAGGGTTAAGCTGTGCTAGTCAGTACTTGACACCTCCCATTTGCAGAATTTGGTATCCCAGTCTGGCAACTGCGGCCCTGATTTGGCATGTTCTTAAATCCATCCCTATTCAGAGAAGCTTTTAACACGTGCTTCAGCCCTATTGACTTCAGTGGGATTTAAACATACGCGTAAGTGCTTTCCTGAGCAGGGATGCTCTCCTGAATTGAGACCTGCCTTTGGTTCAGCCCACGCTTGGGAGTTAGCATGAACACAGATAGCTGGGTGGTAAACAATGGAATTGGCAGTGCACTGGAGCAAGAGCAGAAGCCCGTTCTTAATGCATGTAGCAAGAGCCTAGAGTTCCAGTCCCAAAGATCCGGCGCTAATATTTGCACCAGTAGTTAGGGACCACAATGAAAATGATTTCTGTGCTGCTTTTAGCCACTGTCTACACTGATTTTGCCAATGAAATGTGAATATCTTTTTTTTTTAATTTTAACATCAACATAGTCTTTTCCTGACAGCGATTGTGTAGCTCTGTTTCTTTTGCAGCCTTTTACTTAAAATCTCATTAGCAAATTATTTGTACGTCGTGGTGTTTGTCTCTGATTCTGCTTCTTTGTTGGCTAAAAGTAGCAGCAACCTTACCCTAGCGCTGCACTGGAGCCTTACATGAGATGTTAAATCTTATTATGATAACACAGCAAACATAGGGCTTGATCTTGCCTTCACTGCACACCCAGCACTTCCATGGACTCATTTTCAGTCTTGTTTTGTTTTACTCTGACATGCTGTTTTATGGTGTCTGTGTCTTAACGCCCTTGGCACACGCGATGGGGACATTAAGCCCTAGTGCATTTTACATTGACCTTGTGCATTGACAAATCCTGACTCGATGCTCCGTGCACCTGCTGGCAGCAGGAAAACAAAGATTGTATGTGCGCTATGGAGCCTTGACCTATCAGCTGTTTGCTCAGCTATGTGTACATCTGTTGCACTCTCATAGTTCACACATTGTGAAGTGCCATTCATAGAGTATGATAATACTGAAGACATTTTAAAAGCCGTGCTGGAACTAAGAAGTAGGCAGGGGCTGATGTTCTGACATGTATCTATATATTGTATAACCCCCGTCACTGCCACGTTACCAGATAGGCCCTGTTAGCTCTGCAGCACGGCCACCAGTGAATACATAGAGCAAGTAGTTAAGTCCCATTGAGGTCAATCTTGTTTTCTTAGAGTTAAGCACGTGCTAAAGGGCTTTGCTGCATTGGGTCCCATAATACTCAGCAACTTCCAGGATTGAATCCAGACTATCCTGTTTTAAATCATATTTTTATATAGTAGAGATCATTTTAACGTGTGACATTCAGGTGGATTTTAGTATGTCTACTACTGTGCGTCGTACATCTCCATGACTTTCAATTAACTTCAGCCATAACAACTTTGTTTTAACTCTGTGCAGACACTGGCCCAGTTCTACTTATTTGTACACATTCCATGCAGCACCTACACACACTAAGAACAAAAGTACTGAAGAGCATGAGCCCTAATTTAGACTTCTGAGATCAACACCGTGTAATGTATGGGACTTAATATTGTGTTCATGTAAAGGGTCGTCCTTCAATAGGTCTTTGCTTTCTTCTAAGTCTTTTTTTTTTATATAAATCATCAAATTGGATCCTCTTCTGGGGTGAAACCCAGCTCTGTGCATGGGACCAGCACAAGGCCTATCCACAGCTTAAGTGGGACTTCATTGGAGCATAGATCAAGATCTTGGGAGTTAGACACCTAAATATCTTTGAGGCTCTGGGCCATAGTCCTTCTGCTAGGCTCCTGCACAGGGGTGAATTTCACCCTTTGACTCCTTGTTACTTCATGTCCTTATTCACTGGGTGTCGCACTGTATGGTGTAGAAACAGAATGGCATAAATGAGCCCTTGGTGCCAATGCTAGGTATTCCAATATTTTAACTGCCTTTGCCAAATTCATTGAAATATTGAAAATGGAAGTGCTGGATTTAACGGTGTTCCCCCTGCCTTCCCACCCCCTAAATAATCTAAAATGTATTTTAAGTGTATTGTTGAGACAATATGAAGTCCTTGTTTCTGAAAGATCTTTGTGCTTTGGTGACATCCATGATTTTGCACCATTACTTCTTATTTTAGGAACACATTAAGATTAAATGCTATTAATGACTTCTTTCTATTACTTCAGAAAATCAGACTGCTTGGGTTAACTCTGATTATACCAACCTTTACCAATGGGAATATTTTGAAAAACAATGCAATGTAAATAAAAAATGCTCTGACAGAAAAATGCTCATAAAGCATGCTACAAAAGTTAATATACTGCATTTGTAGTGTCCTCCTCTGATGGGGAAGGAAAATGATCATTTTTATTATAGATATGTTTTAATAGAAAAAAAATCAGTTCTACAGTGTAGTTGGGATTCTAGCTAACTTGTTTTAAACTGTTTGTGCAATACCTAATCTCAGTCAGTTGAACTTGTAGTGAGATATTGCCCTTGAATTTGTTATTGTTATTTAATTTTTTTTAAAAAAAGCAAGATTCAATGCAAGTAACATTTTAAATCAGTGTGCAAAGGTGTGCATACACTATCTAATATGTAATTGTTCTCTCGTTTCTGTGATACAAGATGCATTACTAGGAATCAACTTTGTTATGCTTCTTTAGAGACAATTGTTGCCTGCGCGCTGTGATATATTTACACTGTTGTAGATATATATAAACCTGGTCTTTTTCAGGTTGCCTGTTACCTTTGTAGTTCATATTCATTGGCACAATAGACCTGAGTATCAACTTTAGGATGTGGGGCATTCTAACGATACATTAAGCTTTGTATATTTCTGTATACTTAATACTTGTAGGAGATTTGTAGGTGCATTATTTTCCAAATTAGGGCTTTGTTTTCTGAAAACAGAGAACGTTTATGATGATGTAACAAAAATCAAATAAAGCATTATTATTTTCAGATTACTGCCTTAGTTCCTGTTCACTCTCAATCAGAAATGACAAGCATATCTGCCAGTGAATGATTTGGAATTTCACAGACTGTTCTTAGACCCAGTTCTGCCATGAATCCAGGGCAGTGTATTGCTCTTTGTCTAGTTCCACATATGTATTATGGCACTTACAGGTATCTCCAAATATAGTTAGGCTGCAGAACAGTTTCCATTAGACCCCTATTCCCATCTGTGATGACAACCTGAACATCTCATTTGTCTGTGTCTTCCACCAGCATCCCTATGCTTTCTTCCACACTGTCCCCTATGCAAGGAGTGTCCTTCCTGAGCTGGTCTACAGTCACCTCCTTCCCATTCAAGTCTCTCCTCTTCTACCCTAGTGCCTACAGGAAACAAACTGGCTGATTGTGGCTAAGTTGTGGGGTTGGTATTTCTTATAATGCAAATGTTCTTAAAACATTTAATGAGGATGTTGCCAATTCCCATGTGACCATTTTACTACTACGTTGAACCTCTTTCTCTTGCCTTCCAACTCTGTTTTATGTTTTTAGAAGGCAAGCTTCTCAGGGCAGAGATTGTGCCCTTTGTTGTATTTGTGGATTGCACATTTTGGGCACTACTAGAAACAAATTAACAATATTAGCAGTACTGTACTCCCCTGGTTTTGCAAGCTTATAAATTTCACAACTGTTCCTTCTGGATTTATACTTACCACACTCCAATGAAGTTACTCCAGATTTGCAGCGAGATCAGAATTTGGTCCCGTTACCATTGGCTTCCTGTTTGGCCTTGAATAAATCACTTAACCTCTCTTTGGGCCAAATTCAGCCCTGATATAAATGTTTACAACTCCCATCAACCTGAATGCTTAGTCCCATTGAAGTCAGTGTGACTACTTGGATGAGTAAAGCCTATAGTTTTTATACCAGTTTAAGTTTGTAAAGTGTTGTGGTTGGGATGCAATATGCTAGATGAATGCAAGATTTTTTTTTAAAAAATGCCTTTTTGAAGGAACACACATTTTGAATACAGCTTAATATTTAACCATTCCATTGAACAAACTTTTGATTACTAGGTAATTGCTTTCTAATATTCTTGAAAGACACAGGTGGCAATGCCTTTGATCAACCAAGAGCCTTAGACCTGGTCTATTTAGGTTGCCATAGCTACAATGCTCAGGGTGGTGAAAAATCCACACCCTGACCACTGTAGCTATTCTATCCTGACCCCCCAGGGTAGATGCAGCCAAGCCAATGGAAGAATGCTCCCATCAATGTAGCTACCATCTATCTGGGAGGTAGTTTTCCTACAGTGATGGAAAACTTATTTCCATCGCTGTAGGATAATCAACACGATTGGGTTATGACATCATAGCTGTAGTGCCATAGCCCCCGCAGTGTAGACAAGCCCATGAAGTCATGACAGAGCATGTACTTGTAGTAGAGATATAACTGGTGTAAAATTAATCATTTATCAATGTGAATATTTCATTTGTAAGGAAAGGCCTGGTGTTCAAAGGGTCAGATTTGCAACTGCATGTGTAAAAAGTAATTACAATTGCATGGTTAATTTGTGTGTGTGTTTACTGTGGCAGTGCCTGTAAAGCAGGTATTTGTGTGCACAGCTGGACAGTGATGTATCTCGTTGGCCACATGCACACAAAGTCAATTTGCTCATGCTCTCCTGCATGTGTAAATTAGGTGGCTCTTTTTGCAAATCAAGCCCAGTGTATGCCAGGGGCTTTCTTACCCAATGAAAAGTGCTGTGAATACAAATCTGGAGAAAATGTGAGCTCACGTGTCCCAGGATTATGAATTACACGTGAACTCAATTTATTTGTCTTTAGTGAATTTTTAGGGTCTTTCATAAGCATTTTGATGCAGGGACTGTCATTTATAGTGCCTAGTCTAATGGAACCCCAGCCTGCTTGGCCTCTTGCTGCTACCCACAATATCAATATTTAATAATAATACAAATTAGCCATGACCCTAGTTCCTATTTATACCAGTGCCTTTTCTCAGATGAGATAGTCACTGACTGTACACTAGAGGGTGCTGGGAAACTTCATAAAGAGTAAGCCATATCAAGCAGCATTACTCAACTCTGCTCCTCATCTTCTCCTTTCTTCATTCTGAAAAGCTGAAGGTCTACAACAGTTTCATTCTTGTACACGCATGCTAATGAAGCATGCTGTATTTTACTTGTATGAATTCCCTCCTTATGTACAGTTCTGCTACAAGGTCAATCGTCTCATTAGGTGAACCTCTTCAGATAAAATATCGAGGAGGAAGCAGAAGAGCAGGACAAAGATATAGTTTGTATAAATGCAAGTAAGGAGTGATGAAAGGCCAGAGTGTGCAGACAAACCCAATCATGTATAAATGAGAGCGCTGCCAAGTTACTCGTACCGGGGAGGAGTAAAGAGAGGCCAAAGAGAGGAGCATGTTGCTAAGTACCTCATCTTCATGCCGAGGATCATGCTGAAGTCCTTGTCACCACAGATGTGCTCCTTCTTGCCCATATTCCACACCTTTTCGTCTGAGAGCTGGTCAGATGTTTTTATGCATGTTCCTTCTGGTGATTTTTAGCATTCCAAGTCGTGCTTTACAAATATTAATGAATCTCCTCCTCCTTGTGACAGAGTTACAAGGGAGGATTTTGTGGCTATGGCACTGAAATGGGACTCGGGAATTCTAGGTTCGATACCCAGATCTCTCCCAGACTTTTTGTGACCACAGACAAGCCACTCAAAGGTGGAATCCTGGCCCCATTGAAGTCAGTGAGAGTTTTGCCATTAACTTCAGTGGAGCCAGGATTTCTCCCTTAGTTTCTTGCTACTTCAGCTCCCCGTTTGTAAAATGGTGATAATATCCTCACACGGGTATTATGAGACTAAATTCAGACACTTTAATGGAGGCCCTATTAGTAGATGATCCCTGTTACAGGCATGGAATAACATCAGAAAAGTTAAATGACTTGACTGAAGCCCCAGAGGATACCAGTATCAGAGCAGGGATTAGAATATATGAGTCTCTTACTCTCAGTCTTATGCTTAGTTCATTGGGCAAGGCTTCCTCTTATCCTATTAAGCAGTAGATTTGTGTAGTAGGCCTAAGATCATTAGAGGCAGCTCATACAACACTGACTCCCATTATTAAATGGTCCACAGGGCTACTCACAATAAGGGGACCCTTAACTTTTTTTTTTTTTTTTTTTTTTTTACAGGTCAGTAAAATGGCCAATCCTGGATGATATGAGCAGCAAGTGAGCTTTTGGAAAGATTACATGGACAAAGTTTCATCCTTAGCAATAGGTTTGCCTTTTTAAAGTTTAGTTTTACAATTAAAGTTGAGATCGCCTTTTATATTATATTTACATAAGCCTGCAAAATCAGTCATGGACTTTGCATGCCCCCCAAACGAACCCTTCCTCAACCAAAGAGAAATAGCGTGCCCAAAAATGTTATCTAGTGCTAGTGTCAATGTAAATTCATTATTTCAGGATGTGATTCTATGGTGAATACTAAAAAACTAAGTCAAAACATAAACCTCTCATTAGCAACCATACAAGAAGTGGTATACGTTACATGTACAACTACCTTCTGTAACTCATTTTAAGTAGATTAAAAAAATAAAGAGAATATTAAGTAAAAGGATTCTCTGTGCTCCTCTTCTGTGCTGTATTTTCAACTTATTGGCCATTTAAATCCTGATTCATAAAGCAGGATAAAAGCACAAGGTCTTGGGGAAGTTATCACAATAAGGGTTAATCTTTTTCCTACATCTTCTTTAAAATTATTTTGAAGGATAAAGTAACTGGGTAGGGATCAGATTGCTAGAGAGATGGTTAGTAGTTTTAAAGTAGTACAATGCCTCAGTAGTGAGGCCTATCTTTAGACGTTCCATAAAAGGGAACCTATCTAGGAAGTATACTTTGGAAGATCTATTTCCTGAAGAAAAACTGTCAAGAGCCAGATCATTCAGAAGCACTGATTACATCAATTTCTCTTTTTTTTGTTTTGGCCGCATTTGGCACTCTGCATTCTTTCTGTGCCATGAAGAGTTACATAATACATACATATTTTACAGATGTTCTGCTTGTTGTTACCATTGCAGGTAAAGCTTTTGCCCATTTCCATCATTTTCCTGCACACCTGTTCACACATACCTATACACAAGGGCCCTTATAGGGATGTTGAGGGATTCGTAATCCCTCTTACTCACTAACACAAATCAGAATCTAGCCCCAAGGTAATTGCAGAAGAATTGGAAACTGCTATAAAGCTTTTAGTTTGCCACTTTTATTTTTTAAGTCATGTGCTTTGTATAGTAAAGTATTGAAACATTTGTGGGAAGCAGTGGGGAGCCATCTCACTGAAAAGCAAAAGTACAAGAGCCAAAAATGGCTTGGAGATCATAGTGTAAGACAGGAAAGCTTTCTGTTCTTGTCCTTCTTGAGGAATTTCAGCGGAGAGAGACAGATTCACTCTAGATGACACATTCTGGAATCAAGACAAAACAAAAGCACATCATTGATATCTGCTTCCAAATCAAAGTCTGTCCATTCCACGTCAAAGAAAGGGCTGGCTAACTTTCAAAGGTGTTTACTATAGTTGGTTGGGAATGATTTTCCTATGGAAAATGAGTTTCCGCAAAATCTAAATTTCCACAGGAGAATTTTGATTTTGCCCCAAAATTTGATTTTTCGTCAGGAAAACTGAAATGAAATATTTAATTTTGGATCAGCTAAACCCAGATCAGCATATTTTGTTTTGTTGAACTGATCCAAAACATTTTGTTCTGAACAGTTCAACAAAACATTAAGCATTGCCTTATGGGAGCTGTAATTGGGGCCCCCATCTTCTCCTTTGGGCCAAGCTCCCTGGAATACTACATCTCCCACAATGCAATGTGGATTTCCCTCTGATCAAGCTGCATGATGCATCATGGGAGTAACATGACTCTGTGTATCATGTGAGATGTAGCCTGGCCAGGGAGCCTGGCCCATAAGGGAGGATAGGGACACCAAGCCCCTGAATTATAGCTCCCAAGAGGCAATGAGCCACAATGGGAAAATGCAGATTAATGTTGAATGTTTGGGTTCAGTTCAATACACCAAAATGAAACATTTCAGTTTTGGGAATGTCAAAATATTGCATTTCAATCATTTCAACAATGGTGAATCAAACGTTTTTAGAATTTCCATTCTGCAAAAAACAAACAAATAAATAGAAATTTCCACTTTTCACCCCATTGTGGGATGAAAATAAATGTGGAAATGTCAGGATTTCCCATGGGACCAAAATTCCAAATTTTGCTCAGTTCTAATGTTTTACAGAGTGGCACCAATAGTGCCATGTTTCCCCAACAGTACTAATTTACAAGTCACAAACCCTAACTGAACTCCAGAAATGTGCAGTCTGGGGTATGTCAGATGGCATTTACTATGTAAGTAAAAATAATCAAATACATGAAGGAATGGATATGTAGATGGATTCTCTCCTTTCTCACCCTCCATGCCCCTGCTTTCCTCAGACACTGATTTTCCCCCCATCCTCACACTCACTCATATTCTGCCAAATTTTGGCCACTGACTAGCCCAGAATTGGAAGGTGCCCAGAATTGGGAAGGTTCCCCAAAGTAGATTAAAGGCTTGTCTTGTGTGTTCTGTGCCTCCTGGAGTTTTAGCACATAATCCCAGCCCAGAAATGTCATTTGTTTCCAGACAATTTTCTCCCATCCAACTACTGCTTTAGGTTAATCACACTGAGCTAATCTACGCTACAGTGATGTTTTCTGTGTATCCAGGAACTGGGAAAAACAGGCCCAGGCTCTATTACCTTCCTCTGCCCTAGGAAAGAAGCACCAGATAACGCCAGCGATGCTGTTATCAAAACAGCACCCTCTGTTGTTGCATGCCTCAGCACTGATGTACGGAAAGCCACAGTTCACTCTGGCAGATGGCTGCTGCGCACATTGCTCCTGAGCTGTTTAAAACAAAGTCCAAGTTAACTGATTGTGTGAGTTTCATTTCGTGATTTAGGGCCACTCTGCACTGTGATCTTCACACTTGGATGAGCACACAGGAACCTAGGGGTTATCATGCCGCATCAGACCAGCAGTCCATCTAGCCCAGCATCTTGTCTCTGATATTGGCCAGCATCAGATGCTTCATAAAAGGTGCAAAAACCCTATAGCAAGTAATTATGGAATTCTCTGCCCATAGAGGAAGTTCCTTTCTAAACCCCTTTGTTAGATATTGGTTCACGAAATATGAAGGACGAGGGTTTATAGTTCTTGGATCCCTTAACCAGCCTAATGTAACACAGAATGGTTTGTTATCTATATAAACATCACCCCCTGAAGCTCACGTTAATTTCAGCCCACATGCATCCAAGGGCAAAATACGTTCCTTAGTATCAATATGCCTCAAATTCATATTGTAATGGTAATAGATCAGACACAGACATCAAATGCTCCTATAAATGTAATACTTTCTTTATAACTAAACTGCTGGAACAAAAAATACCTTGGTTACAATCTCCCATCCATTCAGTAACAATAGTGATGTCAATTGTAAGTAAGAAAATGAGTCCTATTTAAAACTTTTAATTCATTGTAAACTTTGTTATTGTTTCCTGTTGCAGCTGTTATTCCTCCTGTGAGAAAACTGTTCGGAGAAGATGACTCACAATCCCAGTATTGCCAGCCTCAAGTGTTCAAAAATTGTGAGTTAGGCCCCAAAGACTCATTCAACTGGTTTAAAAATCATGATATTTTAAAAAATCCCAAACCAACAAATATATAATTTGGGTTCTTTTGATTTGTTTTCTGGCTTCTGAGCCCTTTGGTTACATTTGGGCCACTTTTTCAAGCTTTTCTCTGCAACCAGGAGGGTTAGAAACTGACTTATTTTTCAAATGAAAGCTAAGATTCTCCTCTAACTTTCATGACTCCAGAAGAGGGTCTTTAAGAAAAGCACCAAATAGCACCAGACACTTGTTAACCTGTGAGAATTGCCAATGCTGCAATCCCAACAGAGGAAATAATTCTGCCTCTGTATTCCCTCTTGTTTTGGCTTATTAACTTCTAGATGATAAACTTCTCTGCAGGCCTCATTTTGATGGGAGTTTTGATTGAGTAATGTCTGCAGTATCAGTCCCCGCATTATTTGTGTCCTTTGCAAACTTCACATTTAAAGGGTTCTTTCTTTGTTGCTTTCTTTTGACAAAAATGTCTTTGAGCTGCTTTTAGCTTCTTGAGACCCAGATTCATCAAAGCACTTACGCACATGCTTACCTTTAAGCTCATGTGTGCTCCCACTGAAGTCAAGGGGACTGTGTCCTTAAAGGTAAGCATGTGCTTTAGTGCTTTGTTCAATCAGGGCCCAAATGAATTGCAATTGTAGGATGCAGAAACATCTCACACATGCAGGCAGGGCTTACTAATTTAAATAGTGCCATTGACTTGAGATTTCCCAGAGCCTTTAATTGCAAAGCATTTACCTACATGGTACATCGCAAGTGAGTACATTCAAATGTCAGTTTTTCACCGAATTTTGAGTTACTTCTCCTTTCCATGCCATGATCCATTGACAGCTTTCCCTTACTCAGATTTGTTTTAAAGCTACTATGAAGTTGTCTTTAGTGATGAGGACCAATTCGCAATACCAAGCATTGTGTATTCAATTATAGTAGTAAGTGAAGGCTTTGTTACAGAACCATGTCATAATTGTAGAAGTTCAATTTAGAGCTAATGGCCAGTTGTGATTTCAAACACCAATTGCTGTCTACATAATGGCTTCATCACCACAAAGTCTTGCTCTTTTTAGAGCAGAGTATTACTTGCGGTCAAGGTATTGACTGACTGAGACAATTTATGTAATTAACACTTTCCCCCCGCCCCTGAAAAACATTAAGAAATTCACTCACTTATACAATGTTAAATATAAAATGATGGGTGGAAGAGAGATCAGTCTCAAGCCCAATGGGATCTGCACAGACTTTTAAAAAAAAGTTATTTAAAACCTGCATAGTGGTTTTTTAAAAAAACTCTAGCCCCAATCCTGCAAACACATGCATACATGAGTAACTAATGGGACCATGCAGCACTATAAAGTCACTCATGTGTGCAAGTGTTTATGGGACAAGGGCTGAGATAATATTTATACTTTAAGACTGTGATATGGCCACAAATGGGGAAAAGGAAAAAAACACATGAGCTAATTGACGTATAGGGGAATTGTTTTCAAATGTTTTAGCTGATCTGTATAAGAAAATAATAATAAGAATGTCTTCATCATTTGTGGTTCTCACATTTGATTGTTACTAATAAGCTGAATTTGCAATAAGAAATTTTGCGTTCCATTGCAAGGGATCTTAGAAGCATTAAGATCCCATTCTGTGATAACCCCACTGCTGCAATAAAACAGACTTTATATAAAATGGTAACGTTAAAAATACTAAAAGAATCCTAATTTTGATTTCATTTCACTTATTGTGGCATTACGTACAGTACTTGTTAATAGAGAAGACAGATTTTGCAGCATCTCACAAAAAATTGAAGCTAATTTGACTGTAAACTTTTGGGCCAAATGGTGCTCAAGAAATAATAATTATTACTGATAATAATGATGAGTAAAAGAATACAATCATCAAGAAAGAGCCTTGTGGTTTAACAGAACTCTTTAGATAAAATTAAGATTTCTCCCAGATTTTCCTTGAACGTATTATTTGGTTTGATTAACCAAATAATCAACACAAGACTTTGCTTGTTCTCAACACAGGAAAAATGAAGCAAATGCACTTACATAGTTGTATGTATCCAGTAGCCAAGCTGCTGAGCCCTAAAATAAGGACAATTGCCAGTAACCAGCACCCTTTGTGTTCCATTGTCATGTGAAGTCCTCAGTCCTGAACCTTCAGGTTGGTTAGAACAATTAGTATAGAGTGAAAATCTGTAGAAAAGCTAATTTTATACCCATATGTTTGTTCAGTCATTTCAGATAATGTTTATCTTGGGAGGGTTATTTTGTATCCAAACTCCACCTGTGTATTTACTTTGAGGTAACCCATGTTCAGTCCAGATACATTATCAAGAAATAGGAATGATGGTTTGGATATTAATCTCAGTGGGAGGTTTATGTGGCAAGGGTAGGCCGCACATTTTTTCTCATGAGTCACTCATACCTACCCTTGAATTAGTCAATATTCTATCAGTTTACCTTCTCTGTCAATCACAGTATCAATCTAACAGAAAGAAAATGTGATATAAGTGATTTATTACTGCCAGGTATGGAGAATGTGGGAAATTTCTGCAGTGTGTTTATGAAAAATTGTGTGACTCGGTTTACCTGTTTAATCTTGTGCTGCCTGTTACCTGACCTCAGGGGGTTAACTTCTTTCCAGAGACACTCACTGGGAGTAATAGGTGATCAGTGCAGTAGTGTGTCTGGGTTGGGTGAGTGGACTATCAAGACTCATGGGCAATACAATGGGTATGCCAAAGAAGGTGACCAAACCAAGAAAAGTGAGTCTGCTAAGTGAACTGCTAACCAGGCAAAGGTGGGGGACTTGGATCTCCTGATGAGGCTGATCAGGGGGTCACCTGACAGAGGGGTCTGGAAGTTGTAAAAAGAAGGGTCTCTCACTGGCCATTTGAGAGACAATGGAAAGATGGTCCATCTGTCTCCATGGTCCAGAAAGGAAGCCAGGAGCTGTGGGAGGGAGATCCTGAATAACTGAAAAGGACACTGGCCCAAATCCCAAAGAATGCTGCAGGAAGTGAGGCCGCGAATGGCATACAAGCTTTTTTAAAATTGTTTTTTCCTAGATCTCGTTCTCGCTTGTGTTATCTAATGTAAAGAATAACTGTGCTAGAAATCTTTGCAAGGTCTATGTCTGTTAAGTTCAACTATTCAGTGTCCCCAAAGAACTAAACTGTAAACTAGAGAATCTTCAAGGTTGGCGCTCCGGGAAAAGACATGCTTAAGCAGCGGAAGCGCCAGCACTAGTCCCAGAGACCAGGCATTCAGACTGTGGGGTCTCAGTTCTCAGAAGCGGGTGCTAGAAAGAGAATCTGCACCCCAAAAGTATACTCAGAAATCCCCAACCAGAGGTAGTGCCTGGACTCTTCTCAGACTCTTCTGGACCAGGGCTGTGACACCAAGCCATAGAAGTTTGATAAATGCTATATTTCTGACACTACATCTATGCATAGGGATCAAGAGACTCTTGTAAGTAATGTATGATTGTTTCAACTTGCTTCTCTTCAGAATGGGACAGGTCACAGTGGTAGAATACAGTATATTATCTGATAAGTCCCTGGGGTTGTGCTTGAGGGCAGAGGTAGGTAGATTGGCATGGGCAGAATGACACTTCTCCCCCAGTGAGGGTAGCTGTGGTCTAATGGACTTAGCATACAGTTAGGGACTCAGGAGACGATGAGCAATCCTGTAACCTCTTTGTGCTTCTCTTACCTCATCTCTAAAACTGGCATATGGTGCTTAACTCCCTTGTAGAACTGCAAAGCATTATTTAAGACAGCAGGTCGCTTACCATCCTAGTTACCTTTTCTCTTTGTCTTTTTCTCTTTCCAGATAATTATCTTCCCTTCGGGGGAGATATGATCCACGTTGATAAATGATTTGTGTTGATAAGCAAAATAGTAGAGAACATTATTGTGAAGAGAGTTTGAGCGACATTAAAAATGTGAATGAACCACTGTAGACAACAGGATGATGAAGCACCAAGACCCAGTCCTGCCCTGTGGCTGGAAAGTGAGCATGATCAAGGACCCTGGCAGGTGGATCATATGCACAAGGAACCCTGTGAGCACAAAAAGGGATGTGTCCAAGCCTATCAGGGATTAAGAAGTTGGGTTTTCTTGCCAAGTGGCCCTTGTTTCCCTGTCAATTAACCACCAGGAGGTTATATAACTCACTAACTTTTCCCTGAGAGGAAACTGGAACATGAAAGAGACAAGCCAAGGAGCCTACAGGAAGGACTCATCCAAACAGCTGCCTGGGCAATTTTACTGTGTTCTGGACTGAATTTCCCTCCTTTTGCTTGTTGTAGTTTGTGTGGAATGAGACTTTAGACAAAGAGAGCGAGGGTGTGTTCTGTGACTTTTTTTTTGTTACAGCTTAATAAATATGACTCAGGAAAGGTAGCAGAAAACAGAGACCTGGCTACCGATCTCATTCTAGTATACATCAAGGTAATGGTGTTGAAAAGCAATGTGTAAAACTTGTATAAGAACACAATTGGGCCCAGACTTGTACCTTGTGTAGTCATTTATACCTGGGCAAACTGGGCATAAAACACAATCTGTTCTGACTAGGATATATCTTACAGCCACTTGAAACTGATTTTGCACAGGTTTCAGAGTAGCAGCCATGTTAGTCTGTGTATGTTCCATTCTATGCATCCGATGAAGTGGACTATAGTCCACGAAAGCTTATGCTGAAATAAATTTGTTAGTCTCTAAGGTGCCACAAGTAATCCTGTTCTTTTTGTTGATTTTGCACAGGTATCAGTTACCACACACAGTATAAGGCAGAGGATAACTGGTTCTCAGTCTGGCTTGTATGGTGAGGACACCCTGGACCTATTACAGAGTACATTCCTGAAGTAGTTACTCTTTGCTATCTCAAGCAAAACTCTCACAGCAGTTGGGAATTTAGTCTAAGTATGGACTTCAGGAATTGGCCCACTGCAAACTAAATGAATGGATTTATTATGAAGAGCTGTTATAAACACAACAGCTTCCAGAACATTTTCAATAAGGCCACAAGTAGAGCTGGGTGAATAATTGATCTTTTGGTTCAGCGAGTAAATTGAAAAAATATTCAGTTTGGTTCTGAAAATGTTTGGAATTTCTCAGCAAATCAGAGAGGTCCATTTCAGGAAAACCATGGATATGTGGCCCTTATAACATTTAGCTCCACAGTCAGGGCATTTGCCTGGCATCTGCTAGATCCTGCTTTAGAGGCCCATGCTAGAGCAAGGATTTGAACTCCGAGCTACCCGTTCTGAGTTGAGGCTCCAAACTACCAAGCTGATTGTGGGGGAGGGGGCGGCAGTTTACTCTCAGTCTCTCCTGTTGAATCTCTTCCACTTTGTATAACTGTTCATTGGGCCAAAAAGAGAAGCAGCCTGGTGATTAAGGTGCTCACCTGAGAGGTAGCAGACATGGATTGAAGTCCCTTCTCTCCATCAGGCAGAGAGAAGATCAGAGTTTGAGTCTTTGCTCCAGAGCAGGGTTTCAAAGCTGTGTCTCTGCTATACCAGGCAGATGGCCGAACCACTGGGCTTACAGGGAATGAACTACGGTGACCAGATAGCAAGGGTGAAAAATCGGGACAGCGGGTGGGAGATAAATGGCACCTATATAAGACAAAGCCCCAAATATCGGGACTGTCCCTATAAAATCAGGACATCTGGTCACCCTAGAATGAACACATACGCTCTTTTGTTCTGAAGCTGGTCAAAACCAAAAGGGTCCAATTCTGAAATAGTGTCAGGATGACCAACATTGCATTTTTCAGCACATAAATTATTTGTCAAAAAAATAATAGTTCACCCAGCTCTAGTCTCAATTGAATTGAACTGAATTGCTAGGTCTTAACACTTAATTCTCTCTCCCCAAGTTCTGCTTACAGAGGGAAATCTGAGAAGTCTAAGTAAGGGTATTACTTAATCTTTCATGTATTTATTAAATGGAACCATTTTCTTTTTGTCTTTAAATAGAGATCTGCAGCACAGCAATACAATATTATTTTATGAGCAACATAATTAAGGTGCTTAGTGATTAGCATATCACTGATTAAATATTGGAGATTGATCATCAGGAGCAGCTGCTCTTATAGCAATAAAAATTAGATTCAGTCCTTGAAGTTATCAGAAGTTCAGAACATTCAAGAGAATTTGTAGTATTTCCCAATGCTGTGTAATTGAGAGTGGTAGAAGTATGACTCTCAGAACAGCTACTTTTTCACATTACTGTTTAAACTTAGAACAGCACGGCTTTGTATAGTTTTTATAGAATTTTTTTAATAGAATATCAGGGTTGGAAGGGACCTTAAGTAGGTCATCTAGTCCAACCCCCTGCTCAAAGCAGCACCAATCCCCAGTTTTTGCCCCAGATCCCCAAATGGCCCCCTCAAGGATTGAACTCACAACCCTGGGTTTAGCAGGCCAATGCTCAAACCACTGAGCTATCCTTCCCCCACCCATTTTATAGGGCAATAATGTCCTATTGCCTTATAAAATGTCAGCCACGTGAGAATATCGGTGGTTTGAAAAACCAGCACTTCAGATAACAAGGACTCCTTAGGAACATTAGTTATTTCATTCATGTACACCCCATACAATTGTATTAGCAATTCTGTATTAAGAAGCACTCCTCCCTTTTATGAATCAGCCCCGAAGCAATATCCCAATGTGGTCTTTGGAGTAACTGTGCTTCTGAAATCGCACTCTAGAGGGGAAATAAGGGACTTGTCATCACTGAAGACCCTAGAGCATGGCTTTTTTGAAGAGTGAGGATGTCAGCCCCTGTTGTCCTTGTTCAATTTAGATAACTACATTTTGCTTATATAAATCCCCCCAGCACTTTAATTGTATTCAGGTTTTTTATTCTTGGCCTGTCTTCAATTGTGTCTTTTTGCTATGTACTGTTAGGGCCTGCTCTTGGTCCCATTGGAGCCCGTGGCAAAATTAGCACTGACTTCAATGCAACGATCATTCCCTTAAAAAGTTTCCATATTCCTCTCCAGAGAGTTCCATTTTGGTGGTGCCTAAAATAAGTCCTGTATTGAGTTTCTTAAAGCATTGTGGGATGGAAAATAGCTTAGATGAAGCTAAAAGTGGTTATGTCACTAAGCTGACACCTTGATTCAAGTCCTGGCTCTTCCATGAACTCCACATGTGATCTTGGGCAAGTTAGGCCCTCAGTTTCCAACCTGGGAAAATTGGGATACTACTATTTCATTATCTCTTAGGAATGTTGTGAAGATAAATACATTAAAGAGTGGAAGGTTATTCTGATCATTTACGGTGATGGGGACCAAGTGATGAAAAGTGTAGACTGATATAAATGCAAGCTATTGTATTGATTACTACAGTGAGTCCACTTATGTCAAATATATCTAAACTCTGTGCACAATTTTCTCTGTAAAACTCCCACTGAAGTCAAATGAGTTTTGCCTAGGTAAGGACTAAGGCCAACTGAGGATTTGCCTTATGTCTCACCAGTGTACTGGTGTAATGTGGCTTGTGCAGGATTTTCCATGGAAATGTATTTTCTCCGTATGTGTCTCTTTTGCCACGAGCAGCTCAGCTATGTGCTCACTGGAATTCCCCCACGAACGACAGTATGCATCCAAGAGGCAAGAGTGTGAAAGGGAGCAGGAAGGAACATAAAAAATAACACTTCAAATATATTACTTTGTACCTCTGAGATGCCAACAGCTAGCAGTTTCTCCCTAGCAGACAAAACATCTCCAGCAAATGAGCCACGGCTGCGTGCTGCAGCCTGTATCTTTTTTCTGTGGTTACAAGATGCTCAGATATCAGGAGGCCTTGTGCAAACAAAGGAGCAGCAGGGGCGTTACCCAGGTCCCCATACCTAAAGTTCTGCAGCCCACAAATACACACTCACTGGTCTGAACTAGTGTTAATCAGACTGTTGATTCTACAGTAGAGAAAGATGGGAGAGGCTAATAACTGCTCTACAGCCAAAATGCTTCTGAAATAAATGTAGTCAAACTTTACTAATTCTGGGTCACTGAGAATGAAAATGATGCTTAAAATTGTTGATTGGCTCTAGTTTTCAAGACATGCTATTGGGTCAGTATATACGACCCTTGACTTGGGAATGGTGGAGGATAAGTGAGTTATAAAGGGAAGGGATCTCAACTGAAACCAGAAATGACTAAAATACATCTTTGACTGGATCTATGACTAAATCTATGACTGGGTTTGGACAGTACTTGCTTTTTAGGCAAAACAATGAATGATGCAATCTGAAGCTGGTATTGCGTCATACATGATATGAATTGCATCATGTTATTCCTAGAAGTCATGGATGATGCAATCATAACGAAGCTTACATCACTCTGCTGAACAAATTGCCCTATATCAGCTCTAGAAATCATCCAGTGTCATGCTCTCTTATTTGTCACTGTTTGATTTTGCAAAGGGACACATTTCTGTTTAGCCAAAGTGAGCAGAGATGCCTCGTACTTGTGTGAACAGTGCAGATAACTTCTGCTATGTTTGTGGTGAAGTGACTTTTGCCTCACAAAAGCGCAGTATAACCACTATGGTTAAGAAAGCCTATCACCTTTGTTTTGGCTGCAAAATTGGAGCTCAGGACAAGAGGTGGGCCCCACACATATGCTGCAACACTTGTGCAACAAATCTTCGCCAGTGGTTGAACAGGAAAAGGAAATCTATGCCTTTTGCAGTGCCAATGATTTGGAGAGAGCCAACAGATCATACCAGCAATTGTTACTTCTGCATGGTGCCTCCAGTTGGGAAAGGTGTGTCAAAGAAGAAAAAGTGGACTGTGCATTATCCAAACATTCCATCAGCTTATACGCCCAGTACCCCACGGAGAAGGACTGCCGGGTCCTGATGCACCAGCATCATTCTCACTTGAGTCAGACGAGGAAGAGGAAGAGGATGAAACTTCTGGTCCTGAACCATCAATGTCACAGGACCCACATTTTCTCCCATCCTCCTCCTCTGAACCACACCTCATAACACAAGGTGAATTGAATGACCTTGTCAGGGATTTGGAACTACCCTAGAGTAAGGCAGAGCTGTTGGGCTCCAGACTACAGCAGTGGAATCTCCTGGCAGGTGATGTTAGGGTTTCCATGTTCCATGACCGTCAAAAGGATCTTGTCCCATTCTTCTTCATGGAAGGTGATCTTGTAGCCTGCAACAACATCGATGGTGTGATGGCAGCCCTCAACATCGTTCACAATCCAGATGAGTGGAGACTGTTCGTTGATTCATCGAAGACAAGTCTTAAAGCTGTTTTACTGCATAATGGCAATGTTTTGCCGTCAATGCCAGTTGGTCATGCAGTCCATATGAAGGAAACCTATGACAACATGAACCAACTTTTGAGGTGCATAAACTATGACCAACATCAGTGGCAGCTTTGTGGCGATTTGAAGGTTGTTGATCTCTTGCTTAGTCTGCAGACTGGATACACAAAGTACTGCTGTTTTCTCTGCGAATGGGATAGTCGTGCAAGAGATTCCCACTACATCAAGAAAGATTGGCCACTCCGACAGTCATTGGAGCCTGGGAGGAAAAGTGTTCAGCATCCACCACTTGTTGAATCAAGGAAGATTTTGTTACCACCCTTACACATCAAGCTGGGTCTGATGAAGAACTTTGTCAAGGCCATTGACAAAACACAAGCAGCTTTCAAGTACCTCCGTGGAAAATTTCCAAGCTTAAGTGAAGCTAACATAAAGGAAGGTGTCTTTGTTGGTCCTCAGATTCGTGAACTTCTTCGAGATGATGCATTTGACCATGCACTGCGTGGCAAGGAAAAAAAGGCATGGAAAGCCTTCCAGTTAGTGGCAATCAATTTTCTCGGAAACAACAAGGCAGACAAATACAGGTTGTTGGTGGAAAACCTCCTCAAGGCATACAAAAGCCTTGGTTGCAACTTGTCACTAAAGATACATTTTTTGCACTCTCATCTAGATTTTTTTCCACCGAACTGCGGAGCAGTGAGCGACGAGCACGGCGAGCGATTTCACCAGGACATTGCAACAATGGAGAAACGCTATCAGGGCAAGTGGAGCCCATCAATGCTTGCAGACTATTGCTGGACAGTGACAAGAGATGCTCCATTTAATGAATACAAGAGACAAGCCAAGAAGCGCCGAGTAGACACTGAATAGGACTAAACTATGTACATAATAGTTTTTTGCCTTTTGTTTCATAATAAAATTTATTTATGTAACCCCTTTGCTGATTTTTAAAGTGTTACTATTTCACCTGTCCTGTTTATGTATCATGTAAAGCAACCATAAACACATGAAAAGACCTAGGTTTACAATTTATGATTAAAACTCTCCTATCTACACAATATACATAGACATAAAATGTAAAAACTTAAATATCTTAGAAACAGTAGCCAATCAGTTGTTTTAATTGTCATATTTGAATTCAGCACATCAAAATACATAATAAATAGCACAGTTTATCTCTGAAGCAGACGACTTCTCAAAAATTGTAGACCAGTGTAACTGAAAATGTTCATTCTAATGCAGTATTCAGAATGCCAATTTGCTGCATACTCATACCTATGGGTTTACTGGTAAAAACATTGTAGTCTGGACATCATGTACATCACAATATATTTTTACTATTATTATTATTATTATTATTTTATTTTATTATCAGAAACCCAATAGGTAATAGTTAGTTTGATTCCGCTGAGACACAGTGTCTATATTACTGTCTTTACTATGTGGTTGCAAATACCCTGTTTGTAGAGTCTTTTTTTTAAGCCCCAGTACTGTCTTACAAGAAATTACCTGCTGACCATGGTTGTAGTAGGGTAATATTTTTGTTTACCAGTTTAAGCCCTCTTATTTCAGATACAATAGTCACACCGAAAAGAATTAGGTTAGCATTAGAAGCTGGTAGATCTAACAGCTGGATAAAAGGATCTGGGGTGAAATCATGGTCCCAAATAGGTCCGTGGGAAAGCTCCCATTTACTTTGATGGGGCAAGATTTCACCCCTGCTTTTTAAACCTTTGTACTGGGTGTGTCTCAAAAGAAAAGGTGAACACTTACACACAAGCAGAGTCTGATTGAAGTCACTGGGACTCCATACGAACGCACCAGTCCATCCATATGGAACCCTTTGCCAGATAGGGGCCTAGAAGATGACTCTAAAGTGTTCAGACATTGAAGTGGACTGGTCATCCACAAATACTCTTTACTTTGGGAGAACTGCCCGTGGGCATTGTGATGCTGGCAGACCAGGTGCCAGCTCATGCCAAGGCCCCTAGGCCTCATTGAACACTTACAAATGCACAGCTGGAAACCAGTCTGTCTCATTGGTGTGTTAGTATTGTTAAAATATATGTTAAGTTGAGACAAATGCATTTAGGGTTTAGACTTGATGAAACGCTTGTAGGATGCTGCATGTATTGATCTCACTTATAACATCTGTAGCCCATGGTATAAGTTATGCTGAGTGTTTGCACTGTAAACCTCTGTAATTGTGCTACTCACCAAACAGGAAAGAAGCATTAATTAGTGTAAAGTGCTGGTCCTGTACACAAGAAAGCCCATTGAAACCAAAGGAGCCATTGTGACACATCACAGGACAAAGACTTTGTTGACTGCTCCCCACCACCCCCATGAAGGGGGGACCTGAGCATGAACTTGCCCCATCAGTTTGAACTCTGTGGGGAAGGGAATAAAAATGTCTGACAAGGAGGATCTGTATCACTATGCTGCTTGAAGTTCGGAGGGGGAAATATTTCGAAGCATAAGCAAGAGATCCCCAAGCAGCTTAGTTTGGGTTAGCTCTAAAGGACACAGCGTGCTTGCATATATAGCAGCTACTATCACCTTTTGGAATCTAAGATGGTAGCTCATTTGTGTCTGTATGTTTACCTGCTTTAACCTTGTAAATAACTCGCTTATTTCTTTTTCTTTAGTTAGTTCTATGGAATTGGCTACAAGCATCGTCTTTGGTTTGAGATCTGAGGTACAGTTGATCTGGGGTAAGTGACTGGTCCTCTGGGATTAGAAGTAACTTGAATATTGTGGGGCTTTTTGGTGTAAGGCAGGGGTCTCCAAACTACGGCCTGCGGGCCGGATCCGGCCCGCGGCTTCAATTTGTCCGGCCCCCGAACCAATTGCTGCTGCCGCCTCGGCACGTCAGTGGCAGCGAGTATTTCGGCAGCAGCTTTGGCAGCACGTTGGCAGCAGCTTAAACGCTGCCGCCGCCTCAGCAGTATTTCAGCGGCAGTTTAAAGGCTGCTGCCACCTCGGCGGTGGAGCACAGAGGATGGCAGTCAGGGGCGGCCCCACCGGTCCCAGAATACCCGCTGCTGAAGCCGCCATGGCTTGCCTGCAGGAGGTCCGCCAGTCCCGCAGCTTCGGCGGCAATTCGGTGGAGGGTAAGCTCAAGAGAATGGGCCGGCCCGTGAAGCCCCTTGAAAAATGTAATGTGACCCTCATCGCCTAAAGTTTGGAGACCCCTGGCATAAGGGATCATCCATCACAAAGGCAGGCTTGCCTAGGTGGCAAAATAGACTGGAGTGCCTCAGGGGACTGACTGTGATTCTATGTCAAGGCTGTTGTAGTGCTGGAGGAATTC
This sequence comes from Macrochelys suwanniensis, assembly GCA_033296515.1. Taxonomy (NCBI): domain Eukaryota; kingdom Metazoa; phylum Chordata; order Testudines; family Chelydridae; genus Macrochelys; species Macrochelys suwanniensis. Next base: position 154,231,967 of record CM065775.1, on the reverse strand, counting down.
ACACTTGATAATTGGTTGGTGAAATCTAAGTTTAGAACTCACAACCAGTTTGGGGTTTGTGCCCTGCTTCTTCACAGTCTGCCCTGAGGCTGGCACTCCCGGTCATGAGCCACTCTAGACAGCTTGCCAGGCAGTCTACACTAGCAATATTGCTAATCCCAAACATTCAGAAATAATGAGTGGCCCCTAAAATCACACAATTGGCTTAAAAAACCATGAGATTTAAAAAAAATATTTTTGGAGGGGTTTTTTATATGACTTGGTTTCTGAGTCTTTAGGGTGCATTGGGGTCAGGTTTTCAGGCTTTTCTCTGAAACCATGAGGACTAGAAGCTATGTTTTAAAAAAATGAAAGTTGAGGTTCTCAGCTCAGAGAGCTCGGTCTGTGAGAGAAACAGTAAATTCCTCAAGGATTTGGCAAAGCACTCCTATTGCTAGCACTGCTGGAACTGCACCAGTGCGAGACCAATGGTGGGAGTAGTTCCTGCAATTCTCGGTGTAGGTGCAGCTGAAATGGTGCATGGACAAACATTCAGGGCGGTGGTGTTTTCCCCCATCGTGGACAAATGTGTGCTGCTGTGTGTTTATTTCTGAGATAACACTTTAGGATAGATTGTAGCTTTTAAGCCGTAATCCTGAAAAGAGGGTGGTGCAGAGCCACACCAGAGATTGCATCTTGGAGAGCACAGTCTCTGCCAGGGCTGTTCCTTGTGTACAGGCAATAAGCAATCTGCTCCATAGATTAGGGTGGAGAAGAACATCCCCCACCCAGTGCACTGGCCCTGCTCCATATGCTGGTGTGGAGCCACGGCCCTGCCCATTCCCCAGGGCACACAGACTGCTATTGTGAGTGGCCGTTACACAGCCAGCCAAGTGACACAGGAAGACTTCTTATGTGTCCCTGGTTAAGCAGGGGTCACTCACAGTCTAGCCCTAATTGTTTGATTTTTATATCACCTCCATTTATACATAATCCCACCTTTTAGGGGAAAGCCTGTGAAGCGAATCAGTGGATCTCATATTTTTGATTATAACTAAGTATTTTGTTATGAGTAATTCATTTACACAAGGGTGTAGTTGATATGACACAGTCACCCTTACGATATGATCAGCCACACCAAATGACTAAACATGCCATAGAGCTGCTGATCTGCTGCTAAGCTCACTCCCTTGGTTTTCCTTTCCATAGTTACAATAAACACTATGTGGTATCTTATAGAGCATGTTAAAAAAGTGAAACCTATTTTTCTAGTCAAAATTCTTGACCAGCTCTACTATTTTCTGTGCTTGCCTGGGCCCTGAACCAGAGATTTAATTTAAATGTTTAATTATATTATCTTCATATAGAACCCCGAAAGTCCTGAAATACATTATGTAGATGGTTTACTACAAAGACAAACATAAAGTTTTAGTATTTTTGATTATGGAAATAGTGGGCTTTTTTTTAATGAGGAATGAAGGTTGGCCCAGTGATTAGGGCACAAATCAGGAGCTCTGTAGTCAATTCCCTGCTCTGCCATAGGCATCCTATGAGATCTTGGGCGAGTCACTTAGCCTCTGAACTAGGGTGACCAGACAGCAAATGTGGAAAATCTGGACAGGGAGTGGGGGGTAATAGGAGCCTATATAAGTAAAAGACCCAAAAATCGGGACTGTCCCTATAAAATCGGGACATCTGGTCACCCTACTCTGAACTGTGCTTCAGTTCCCCATTTTACAAGAGCACTGTCCTACCTCACAGTGGCTTTGTGTGGATAAATAAATACATTAAAGGGTGTGAGCAGGTCAGATATAATGATAAGGGGAGGGCATATAAGTACCTTTAGACATATTGATATAAACCCAACATCCTGACCAGTACAGTCACAAAAAGAGCCATGGAAGCTTTCCTAGGTTAGTCTGGTGTGCTGGCCAATTCCAATAGTTACCAAGGCCAGGAGAAAAGCAGTAGTTGCAGATGCAAAAAAATCACCAATCATAACTGTTTTGTAGCAATTGGTAAAGTCTAAGCTTTCATATCCTCTTAACCCTGAATATTCCTGAAAAACAGTAACAGGTGCAAAGCAATGAAATGCTCCCTTCTCCCAGTGCATTCAACTCTATAAAGTGTTCATTCAAAACCTAGCTGAGACCACTTAAATAATACAAAACGAAAATAAAAAAGAAAAACTTGTAGCACCTTAGAGACTAACAAATTTATTTCAGCATAAGCTTTCGTGGGTTGTTACCCGAAAGCTTATGCTGAAATAAATTTGTTAGTCTCTAAGGTGCTACAAGTTTTTCTTTTTTATTTTCGTTTTGCTGTCACAGACTAACACGGCTACTACACTGAAACCTTAAATAATACAGTGATTAAGCAAAGGTAATAACATAAATAAATGTACCTCTCCTATTCCACTAGGTGGTGCCAGGGTTGTGGATTTGTATATCAGGGTGTGTTTGGCCTATTTTATGACATCATCTCTTTAATGGCAACTGACTGATGTGAGCAGTTAGTAGTGTAAAAGGGATGTGAGTTGGGGCGTGCACTTAACTGCCCCATGGCCTGATATCGCATGTTACGGTCAGGAGTAACTCCACTGACTCCAGTGCAACTGGGAGCTCACTAACTTCAGGGGCAATTGAGGATGGAGAGCACCTTTTGGGTGCTAGTCCAAAGCATTGCTTCTAGCTCTCGTGAGGATGTGTACACAGAGATGGGCCTCTGGAACACTCTCAATGTACTTTGTCCCCGGTGCACTAATGAGTTCAGGAACCAGTCAGGCAACAAACAGCCTGTACTGACGAATGTATCAGAGGGCCCCCCACCCTCTCCCCACGTGCCCGCGCTACCACTGAATCAGTTATACTGGTGTTAGCACTCGTAGGAGCAGCACTGGGACAAGGCTCCAGGGCCCAGATTCATAAAGGAATTTAGGTGCTTAAATCCCAGATTTAGCCACTACTGTGATCCACAAAACCCCTGCTCATCTACTGCCCTTCATGATGACAACGGATGGTCACTTGGCCAAGGAAAGTGAATGACAATGATTCTATAGCCTGGTAGTTGGGGCCCTCATGTAGGAGGCCTCAATTCAAATCCTTGCTGCGGAGACTATTGAATTGGGGAGGGATAGGTCAGTGGTTTGAACATTGGCCTGCTAAACCCAGGGTTGTGAGTTCAGTCCTTGAGGGAGCCGCTTAGGGATCTGGGGCAAAAATCTGTCAGAGGACAGTACTTGGTCCTGCTAGTGTAGACAGGGGACTGGACTCAATGACCTTTCAAGGTCTTTTCAGTTCTAGGAGATTGGCATATCTCCATTAAAAAAAAAATTATCAAAAGTGGAACAGCTTCAAGAAGAGAGATTGGGAATGCCCCATCCTAGAACATGCCATAGTGCTTGGGGCACTCTCCTGCAGTGGAGGAGGCTCAAGTTAGATCCCTTTTCCACATCACAAACGGGGAGGAACTGAACCCAGGTCTCCCACAACCCAAGTGAGTCCCTGAACTACTAAGCCAGTGGTACCCAAACTGTGGGGCATGCCCCCCATGGAGAGCAGGGAGGAACATTCGGGGGGGATGGTGGGACACAAGCCAGCACCCACCGGGGGCAGGGAGGGAGCGCCACCCAGCCCTACTCTGCCTCCAGCTTTGCTCTGGCCCTGCCCATAGCTTGGGCCCTGGCCATGGCCCTGCTGCTGGCACCAGCAGTGGTTCCATGCCCGGCCATGGACCCAGCCTCAGCCTTGGCTCCCAGCCCTGGCCTCGGCCCCAGCTGCAGCGCCACCCTGGTTGGAGCTCTCAGCTCCTAGCCCTGACCGCATTTCTGCTCCCAGTTCTAGCTCCCACTGTGGCTCCGGACCCATTCCCGGCCGTGGCTCCTGACTACGGATTCTGGGGCAGTGGGGTGGACAGATTCCATTATGGGGAAGGGGGACATGACAAAAAAAAGCTTGGGGACTACTGTACTAAGCTAAAGCTTATAAAGGAAGTAATTGCCCTTTGCTTTGTGAATCCAGTCTTCCTTTTTCTTTGATTTTTTTTGTCAAAATGCTTGAAACTTAAAATACATTTTCTTTCAGGTAGAACTGAAACATTTCATTTCTACGTTACCAAAAAGATTTTGACTCAAACATTTTTCAATTTGCCAAAAACATTCAGAAAATGTCTTTTTCGGTTTGAGACAAATGAAACTTTTTTGGATTGTTTTCAAAATTTCCAGCAGACCAAAGAAAGCCAACACTCCATTATTTGTCCAACTGTTCAGAAGCACTCTTCCTTTAATCCAGTAAAGGTACCTATTTTGCAACATTTTCTCAATCTGCTGCACTCTCCTGGCGGGATTCCTGAATGAATGAATTGCAGCTCAGTTTTCCTGAAACCATCTCTGAGTCTTGTAGTTCACCAGCTCTACACAGCAATTCCTTACTGTTCTGACTCTGCCCCTTCTGAGTGTCCATGTTCCTTATATCAAGTAGGGAGGGAATTGTGTCTAATAACTGCTTAATCTGCCACAATTTACAGCTATCAGCATCTAACCCACGGCTCAGTGTAAATCTCTTCTGTGACTGAACTTGAGGATGCCAGGCTGGTAAAGTTCACAGCTACAGAGCTTGGCTGTAGCCATTTGTGCTTCTTGCTCTGGAGGTATCTCATTAGTCCTTTATTCCATCAATGTAAAGGGACCTTAAAGCGAATGAACCATTATGAGTATGAACTAGAGCTGGATGGGAAATGGTCTTCTGGTCCAGCAAAAATTGAAGAGGTCAAGAATTTTTCCCTTCTTCAATGGGACAAAATTGAGACCCTTAACATTTTTCAAGCAGCAGCCAGATGAGACAATAGCCAGTGGTTAAAGCACTCAGCTAGGATGTGCAAGATCCCACTTTGAGTCCCTGCTCTGAATTGGGCAGAGCATGGATTTGAACCTAGGTCTCCCAGTTCCCACAGAGACTATTAGAGTTTTGAAGAGAGAGTCCCTCCTGGACCCACGAAACCTCCCCAGTGAAAGTTTTGTAGAAACTGTCATAATCTTGTGAAAAGTTTCAGTTTCAACAAATCAGCATTTTACAACAAAAGTTTCATCAAAAAATTCCTCACCAGCTCTGGTAAGGGCATCGCAATCTGACCCCACCTGAAAGTGCTATGGTTTGTGTCAGAAATATTATTGACCAATGTCTCATTTGCAGATGAGTATGTAAGTACATCTAGAGGAAGGGAGAAATATTGGGACTATTAAAAACAAAGGACAATCCAGCATTTATACATTTTGTTTTGATTCTTTTATTACTTTGAACAGCTGCTTGGTACCAACCTACTGAAAAGAATAAAAGCTGTGATTAATTGGGTCATTGGAAAAGGAGTAAATCCAAGGCAAAAATTATCTGGAAATCAGAATTATTACAGAGTGTGAAGTGTAAGATGTGAGGGCTTTCTATTATTTTCCTGTGCGAGTAGATCCATTGACAGGGAGGTTCCTGGTGCAATTTCCTGGTGCATGCGTCTCTTTAACAAGCTAGTGAAGAAAGAAGGAAAATGGGTTAAGGGTTGAATTTTTTCATCAGATCCACAGAAGATTAAAAGCATTTGTTTGCCTGTGGCAGATAAAAAGTTGTATGTCAGGCAATTATTCAGCACAACAGTTCCCTCCTACACATCTTTCTATATGTTTAAGGCACATAAGTTACGAAAGATCTATCAAGGAATGTGTGTAAAGGTGTTATTATTTCTGTTACACAGAGGAAATGACTAAGATGGGGGCTGTGATCCAAAGAGGGGAAGTTCCAGAGAGGCTGAGATGCCCCATCTGGATTCTGAACCACCTTCTTGTGCCCTCCTTGTAGCATTGATACCCTGATGACTGGTCCTAGGATGCAGGATCCTGGTTGGAGAGGGTTAACCGCAGAGCAATACTAAGTACTGTATGCACAAGAACTGTCTTCTTATCCCTTTATTGCCACACATCATACATCACTGCAGGCAACATTAGAACAGCTGTGAGTGTCATGTAATAAATCATTATATCCCGCCTCAGCATATGGGGATGGACTGGATGATCTCTTGACGTCCCTTCCAGGCCACATTTCTCTGATTATTCATCCACCCCTTTTTTAAACATTAAACATCTCTACCTCACTCACACCCTGAGCATGCAAGACTTGAACCCAAGCAAATAATGAAGACTCCATGAAGCTTAGTCTAAGGGAATTCTCTATCAACTCTTAACCTGCAAAGTATAATGCAGACCAAAAAGTAAAAGAGTAAAATTCCCAACTACAAATCTCTGTGTTCATGCCCTGAGAAAATTAACTTTACTCCACACACATAACTTACCTTCTTCCACCAGAAGAGGAAAAAAGCACCAGGGGACAGCAGGGGGCTTTGACTCAAAACAACATCCTCTCGCCTCACATACATTAGCAGGAATGCCAGGGTAACCACAGTTCCGTCTGAGTTTTACCTCTGCTGGACAGACCTTTTTATCTGTTTTTTTAAAAAAGGCACGTTACCTTGGGTTTCTTTTATTCTATTCATTATTAATATTACCATAGCATCTAGGACCGTCAGTCATGGACCAGGACCCCTAGTGCGCCAGGTGCTGTACAAACACAGAACAAAAACAGAGTCTCTGCCCCAAACAGATGACAGTCTAAGTGTAAGACAAGAGACATCAGATGGCTACAAACAGCTAGGTGGAGGGTACATGATGTTTATTTGTAATCTATTGACAAATTGTTAGTTTAATAGCACTGGACTCGGCTATAGAAATAGAGACAGAGTCCCTGCTGCATCAAACATGTGCTGGGTGTGGCGGGGGAGGGAGGGTTCTGTCAAGGAGCCCATTACAGCTCCTTGATTCTACACCCAGCCTTGGTCACAGGTGCAGTTTAGAGCATCTAGGGACCAGCTGCTAGATGGGGATTGTGGGAGTGCATGGTGCTTTGGCCACTCCCGTTGCTCTGAGTGAAGCAAAGGGAGTGCAGTGGGGGCAGAGAATTTGGCTCGCATTTCCTACATAAGGCGCTAACAGCAGAAACTGCCTGATTTAAATAATCCAGCAGAATGAAGGAATCCAAACCAGATCCCAGTACCTGGAAGCAAAAGGTTAAATATTTTAATAATAATCTAATAATTGGCTTTGTACAGATTGTAAACTTCTCTGATCTGGGGCAGGTGTAACACGACAACAATGTAGCTTAGAACTTAAATGATACATTAGTGAGGTTTGGCCAATGACTGAACATGACATCAGGCCAGCGTTCTCAACATAGGTACCAGATACACATGGGGCTAAACTATGCCTGTTTAGCTTAAGTCCAGAGTAAAGGGGAGTGGGGAGCCCTCCCACCTCAGTAGGATTGTGGGGAGGAATTGTGCCTCAGAGGCAAAATGCTTCCTAGAACTACCTAGCATGCAGGATCAGAGTCAATGGTGGAGTCATCTTGCCTCTTCCTCACCCCTCCCCACTAAAACTATGGTGCTGTCTCCCCCTGCCCTAGGGAGTCAGAATGGAACAGCCCCTGTGTTCTCCAGATCACATAGACTGCAATTGAGCCTGACCCTTTTATTGGTGCAGATCCAAGAAAGGTTCCCGAAAGCCCCCCCGAAATCGGAATCTGGCTCTTAACAAGGGTGTTGCACCTTCTTCGTCTAGTGGGAGGAGCACAGCCTAGGTGGGCAGACAAGAGCAGTTGTTCAGCAAGTAGGTCAGACTGGGGGGAATTGGTTCTATCAGTGCTCAGCCTTCAGTCATGTGAGGGAAGTAGGCTGCTTAGGAGGTAATCAGGGTCCATACTTCAAACTAGGGGTGAAAATTCACATCAAGATCCAGGAGACCACTGCCGAATTGAAATCAGCAGATAACTGCAGCTGTGCATATCTGTTTGGTAAATCTCCAATTCCTCTTCAGCAGCTGTGGAAAAACGTATGCGGGCATATCTCATCACCATGCAGCCCAGGTCTGGATTTCCTGCTCAAGAATATTTATTGATGTACAGTTCTGCTCTGAAAAGTGAATCTGTAAAAATGGCACTGTGGGATTCTGCCATTTGTTTCTGATGATTTCCATAAGAAACATGTTCCATTTATAAAATAAAATGATTCCCTCCCTGCCCCCCTAATTCTCAGAGTGCAAAATCAGGCTGGGCTCTGACAGCCCAGATGAGTTCTTTCTATCTCACGTATCGTATCAATTGTAACAAAGGTTCTGTTAGAAAACTGCCTGTTACAACTATGCAGCCTCACTGTCTTCAAATTGTGTCCTCAGTGCTAAATGTGCAACTCCAGTTGCCTTCAATGAGTTTGCATGGCTTTAACTAATTGGAACTTAGAGCAGAAAGTTGTTGATGATGCAAAAGAAGGAATAAAACACATCTTACTCCCAGAACTGTGGTGGCTCTTCAGGGTCAACAAGAGTAAAGATCTGGTTGTGTCATTAAGGTAACTGGAAAGAACCGAATACAGCAGGGGAGGAAACCTGATGAATAAGAAGCTGCCTTTTTTTGTATGCTTGCTTTTCAGAATTGAATCACACTTATATTGTTTTCTATTTGACTCTGTTTTTTGTTTGGTTGGTTTCCCCCTGTCCTCTTCACTGCTAAATAGAGATCTGGCTACCTAGGGGCTGGAATGGAAGCATTATCCATCTTATCTTTATGAAAGGTAATAAAAATGACTCATCATGATAGAGACCAAATGTCTTATGGATGCTGAACTTAGTCCGTAAAGTATTAAGGTATCTGTGAACCAAACTGCTGCAGCAGGTCTGATGTGCAGTAGTTGTGTGAATAATAAGAGAGTTTCTAGACTTACCGTTCTACTGTTGATGATTGCTTTGCATTGTCTCTCCTAGTCAATAAATGTATAAATATCTGATACTACAGGAAAAGCTTTACACAGGGTTTTCTGCCCTTTGGGTGTTCTTAGTAGGACTCTTCTCTGGCATAAGTTGCCTAAAAGCAGGGTTGAAATGGGCTTGTTCTTTCTTTTAAGAGCTCTTTAGTTCTCAAGTGTTTTTCAGGTAAAATTACACCTCTTTCTTTTGGAGAAGGGTGTTGAAAAGGGGTGTATCATCCCATGTCTGTTTGATGTTGTTTCTTCTCTTGGCCCTAAAATAAAAGGATTTGAATTCTATGGCCTAAATACTCTGGGTACCAAAGAGAGGATATTCTTGAATGCAGGTGTTTCACTACTTCTCTTGTCTATTCCTTACTAGTCAGAAACAAACTTGCTCCAGTCTACATGTTCAATATCCTCCAATTACTCGTGTTAGGAGTTGGTGGCTTCATTTGCAGATAAGAATCCCTTGCCCTTCTTGACTTCAGTGGGTAGTACTAAATTAGAACTAAGCATTATGTATAAAATAAAACAAAAGGAAAAGGCAGCCCCTTTAGGTATTTATTAATAGGACTGGACACCAGATAGCTCTGAGGTAATGGCAATGGCAAGGTACTCTAGAGGTTTTTGAGGCTAAAATTAATTCATTTATTCTGTATAGGGCCCAACTCTATGGAGGAGTTTCTATCTCCAGCCTGGAATCACTATAGAATAGTTTCCTCAGGCAAGTCCTTAGTGTCTTGAGTTACATCCATGGCTCAAATCTTGCTATATGCAGCCTGTGAGCACAGCAGAATTTCCCTGTATGCTACAGGTGTCTGTTAGAGACCAAATTTGGGAACATCTTTTCAAATTTTAAGGAAAAAAACAATACAGGATCTTAGATTCCCCCATGGAATTTATTCAAGGAAGAAGCTAAAGCAGGGGCTGAGGTTCTGCAGCTGGGGCATCTTACCTAAAGATCATAATGGGAAGGATGCAGTGAGTGAGTGTGGGGGACAGGAAGAGAAAAAAAAACTGGAGTTAAAATGGGTAGTGAGTGAGAATGGAGAGAAGTATCAGGAGTTTGGAGAGACTGGAAAGAAGATAGACCCAGGGATCTTTTGCAGAAGGCACTAAACAGTTAAAGATGGGCTCATGTCCCCTTGAAGATTTTTTTTCCCCTGACCTTGGATCAGAATTGATGTGGAGTAACTCTAGCCCTGGACAGCCACTTTAGAAATCAAATATAAATTAATGAAGACTTTCCTAACGTTAGTCAACAAGGCTGCAGATGGGGGCCACTTTTAGTTACTTGCTAACTTCTATCCAGAAGAGAAAGCAAATGACTGGTGTAGGGCATCCGAGAAAAATAGAGATGTAGGAGACTTGAAAGTAAGGTTGAATGTTGCCTACACTAGTATTTTTCACTGTCCTTGCTCTTTACAGTGTTCTAATAGAAGTCTGCACCTGTTTGGTTGTTCTTCTTATTGTGTAAGTAGCACTGTTTCCCACCTGGACACATTTTTGCATAGTTAAGCATTAGGGAAATCAGACATGTTTCAGAAAGGTACATTACATTTCTTTGCGAGAGGAGTGAAGCACCAGGGGACGTCAGGAACTTCTGAACTGAAGCAGCATCCTGCGTTCTCGCATTGCTCGGCAGTGACTCCTGGAGGCCCGCAGTTGTTTCTGCTTTTTGGATCCACATTACATCGGCATGGAGCTGTTTAGAACAAAAATCAATGTTGCCATATCTCTCTCTTTATCCCTATTAGTGTTTTTTTATCAATGGCACTTTCATTGTTTCATTTCAAACAATCTTGTTGCAAACATAAATTCTCCATGACCCACTGAAGCCAGAAATCATTTGATCTACAGCTTTTCAATAGTATGAAGACACTGGCTCCATTGAGGTCAATGGCAAAAGTTCCATTGACTTCAGTGAGGCCAGGGTTTCACCCATTAAGAATTACTGCCCTACCCCAAAGCACATTCAGGAAATGGAATGAGGCCCATTGACTTCAGTGAGCTTTGGATCAGGCCCAGGAGTAAGAATGTGACATTATGTACTATTCCAGTTCCAGCAAATTTTGACACCTTTGCTGATCTCTTACAAAGAAAGAGAGAGAGAAGGGTTCAGTGCAAATTAGTATAGTTGTGAAGATGCAAAACCATGGTAGTCAGGTTATTGTAAAATAAGGGATCAGATATAAATTGTAATAGCTGGAATTTTAACATTATAATCTTACAGTAGAGGCATCAGTAATAGATTGGTTCAATAAAAGCTGTCTAAATGCATTGAATCTAGTTAATTGCTGCCCATTTCTTGGGTTGTCTAATTGGATTTCTTTGTCTGATTATGCAGTATTATATACAACTTGCTGCGTGTATTGGCACAACAGTGTGGTACAAGTTAAAATAACCAACAGTGCGCTTTTTGGAGAGAATTGGCTACAGTAGCACATCATGAGGCAAGATCTTGCTGGTTTTCTAATGGGTAGTACCAGGTTCAATGTCTATTACTACTCCTTTTTGTAGATTGCTGCTTATTTTGCTAAGAATATAGATTCTAGGGCTGGAAGGGACCTCGAGAGGTCGTCGAGTCCAGCCCCCTGGCCTCATGGCAGGACCAAATACTGTCTAGACCATCCCTGATAGACATTTATCTAACCTACTCTTAAATATCTCCAGAGATGGAGATTCCACAACCTCCCTGGGCAGTTTATTCCAGTGTTTAACCACCCTGACAGTTAGGAACTTTTTCCTAATGTCCAACCTAAACCTCCCTTGCTGCAGTTTAAGCCCATTGCTTCTTGTTCTATCCTTAGAGGCTAAGATGAACAAGTTTTCTCCCTCCTCCTTATGACACCCTTTTAGATACCTGAAGACTGCTATCATGTCCCCTCTCAGTCTTCTCTTTTCCAAAACTAAACAAACCCAATTCCTTCAGCCTTCCTTCATAAGTCATGTTCTCTAGACCCTTAATCATTCTTATTGCTCTTCTCTGGACCCTCTCCAATTTCTCCACATCTTTCTTGAAATGCAGTGCCCAGAACTGGACACAATACTCCAGTTGAGGCCTAACCAGCGCAGAGTAGAGCGGAAGAATGACTTCTCGTGTCTTGCTCACAACACACCTGTTAATGCAGCCCAGAATAAAGTTTGCTTTTTTTGCAACAGCATCACACTGTTGACTCATATTTAGCTTGTGGTCCATTACAACCCCTAGATCCCTTTCTGCCGTACTCCTTCCTAGACAGTCTCCTCCCATTCTGTATGTGTGAAACTGATTGTTCCTACCTAAGTGGAGCACTTTGCATTTGTCCTTATTAAACTTCATCCTGTTTACCTCTGACCATTTCTCCAATTTGTCCAGATCATTTTGAATTATGACCCTATCCTCCAAAGCAGTTGCAATCCCTCCCAGTTTGGTATCATCTGCAAACTTAATAAGCGTACTTTCTATGCCAATATCCAAGTCATTGATGAAGATATTGAACAGAGCCGGTCCCAAAACAGACCCTTGCGGAACCCCACTCATTATACCTTTCCAGCAGGATTGGGAACCATTAATAACTACTCTCTGAGTACGGTTATCCAGCCAGTTGTGCACCCACCTTATAGTAGCCCCATCTAAGTTGTATTTCCCTAGTTTATTGATAAGAATATCATGCAAGACCATATCAATATGAGAGTTAATCTTGCTCCCAGTGAAGTCAGTGGGATTTTTGCTACTGAATTCAGTAGCAGACGGATTAGGGATCATGGAACAATACCTTGAGATGAAATGTTAATGTTTTATTGTACACAAATAGGATAGCTGCTCTTGCTGCCATTGAAATCAGCAGGATCAGGCCCATGTAAGTACTTCTGAATGCAATAGCAAATAAATATACTTACCTGGGGCTTCTGCTCCTTCGGTCAGTGCACTGAGCCCTAAAATGAGGATGACTGAGAGTAACTGGATCCCCTTCTGTTCCATTGCAGTTTGGAGCCCTTGAAAAGAAAAGAGAGAGAATTTGGATCTAGGATAAGTACCTCTCACATTCAGAAGGGTTCATTTTATACCCTGTTCTATGTTTGTGCAATAGGTTCAGATAACACTTTCCCAGCCTATGCTCCACCTAGAGTATCTTTTTCTTTTGATTAGAAAATCTAAGCAAGTATATCATATATGTGGCGGTGATATCCATTTGATAAAATGCAAATTCTTGTGATAAACTGCATGCATCATACACCTTTGACTACCTCACCTGAGCTCATTTCCTTGGGGACATTCCAAACCTCTTAGCAGCTTCAAACTGTTGCTATATATTTCTAATAAAACAACTTGCCAGAGCAATATTTTCCCTCCAAATGTATAATTTCTGCTTCACGACTTCCACTGGGCCAAGGCCCAGAGCAGGTGATCTTCACTCCTGAACCAGTGAAAGGATAGCTCACAATCCGTTTGGCCTGTAGAAAAGGAAACCACTTCACATTAGGAAGTAAAGAACTGTTGTGTTAATTTCAATGGAATAGGTGAGCCCAGGGAGACAAAGGACCTGACCTTGTCACTGTACAACACCAAATAGTCCAATATGGTTTGGGGTTATGATGAGTAGAGAGAACTTGGCCCGCTTAATCCCATGGTGCAAACACAACAACAACAACAAAAAAGGCCAAAGTTTGGAAATGCATTGATTAGGACACACACGAGAAAAAGCATCTTGCAATAGAGTGGTTATGCAAAACAAACTTAATCCAAACTTATCAAAGTCCTTTTAGGGGCAATGATATTAGTTAGAGTCTTGTATTTTATCAAACAGTCCATCTTAGTGGAGAAGAAAGGATTAGTTCTCTTGTATGTTGAGTTGACCTCTGAGAATGGTGGTTACTTTTTCTGCTTCTGGCAAAACAGAAAGAAAAAGGAAGGAAGAGAGAGGATAGTAAAGGTGGGAGAAATAAGGCTTTTGTTGACGTTCTCATAATACAAAGGGGCTGGTCAGTCACAGGTGGATGCTTTGGGCTGTCAGATTGGCCATGACAGCTGTTGCTGTGGACTCTGGCTCACTTCCCTGGTCTGGGATGTCATATGGCTGGTCTGGTCAGGTTCCTCTCTTTCATCCTTCTCTCTCAGGCTGCACGGACTTCGATGAGCCATTTAATATTGTTGTGCTGGTGCCATGTGGTGCGGTTGGTCTCTGGCTTAGGTGTAAAGCTAGCAGACAGAGCCCCAGAGGAAGATAGTGGTGGACGCAAAGGAAAAGGAAGATGGTAGAATCTCACATATATACGTCTGGGATCCTCACTGGTCCAGCAGTGATGGTCAGGTGTCTTCACTGGTGTGCTGATCTAGACATACTGATGATCTAGGTTCACCAGTGAAGGACAGTCTCTGGAATGAAGCAGAAGCCTGTTGGCCTTTCCTCAAGGGATTCCCCCAGGAGTCTATTCCCTATTTGATCCCCGGAGAGACCCTTTTGTAAGAACTCTAAAAGGATGGCGATAGGTAGAATAGCTCATACCCTCATTACTTGTCCACCAGTTAGTCCTAGTTTCCAGCACACCAATTTTGGTCCATTAATTTCCATTCTCTTATTTACCAGATATGATCTCAATACAGCCCTGGGGTTGTATCTGTAGAGCTTTTTGTCTGAACTAGTCCAGTCTCTGTCTCCCTTTCGTATCTTTTTCTGTCCACACTTGTTATAGGTGACGGTAACGTTTTCTGAACTTTCACCCACTTTCTAACAGTTGTGTTCACAATTAGGGTAGGCCTGATAGACACCATTATTACACCACCCTTTCCAATGGGGAAATCAATTTGTTTCTAACTCTGATAGACTGTGTGATATTAGACCCATACCTCTCAACTTACCAAGGCCCAAATGTGGCTATGTGACAAAGACCAAAAAGGGGCATACATTATTCATGCAGCTATGTTAGAGTGCTGTGGGATTCACCTATTTAGTGTAATGACCCCATAACTTCTGCCATAAATAATTTTAAGCAAAAGGGTGGTGTATTGAAGACCATGTACACATTTTAACATTATTACTTTAAGAGTAAGAGGTTTCCTGGTCCTGCTTGCAGATTAGGGGGTTCTGTAGGGAAGCATGCAATCTGGGCCTACTACAGTTAGTCAGCAGACAGACAGCTTAGAGGTGAGGTGAGTTATGCCTCTCTGTTTTAGGGAGCAGCCTGCTTTGTCTCTCTCTTTTTCTGGGTTCTTTTATCATTCTGATTTCTAAGAAATAATGTAGTGTTATGTTGCAATCTTCCAGCAAGAGTATTTTGTTTGTATTTGGCTTCTCTGTTTGTATCCTGTGAAACATAATAAAAAAGTGAGTGGGACACCAAATATGTGAGGAATGTTGAGAACTATGGGATTAAATTGAAAGATGTTCCTTAGAAAGAGGTTTGTTTGCAAGGTATGGTCAGAGCTTAAAATCCTGACATCACTGTTAATAGCTTTTCCATATTTAGAATTTTCAGACTGTATTGTCTGCCTTTGTGGCCTGTTTTGTCAGACATGATTCCAAGGCATGTAAGGTAGAAGGATACAAAAATAGTACTAATAAAAAGAAGATAAATATGTATGTGGTGTATTGTACGCTGTGAACATAACTGCTAAATATTCTTAATGTAAAATGTGGCAAGTGCAGAAAACAGAATGATGTACTTTGCTATAAAGGTTTTATTGGCATCTATTTAGGATGACCTGCATACATCACTTGTGTGTGGGTTCATCACTCAGGAGTTATGTAGATCTTAGAATACAGAATATTCGGTTTGGAAGAGACCTCAGGAGGTCATCTAGTCCAATCCTCTGCTCAAAGCAGGACCAACCCCAACTAAATCATCCCAGCCAGAGCTTTGTCAAACCGGGCCTTAAAAACCTCTAAGGATGGAGATTCCACCACTTCCCTAGGTAACCCATTCCAGTGCTTCACCACCCTCCTAGTGAAATAGTGTTTCCTAATATCCATCTTAGACCTCCCACACTGCAACTTGCGACCATTGCTTCTTGTTCTGTCACTTGCCACCACTGAGAACAGCCTAGCTCCATCCTCTTTGGAACCCCCCTTCAGGTAGTTGAAGGCTGCGATGAAATCCCCCCTCACTCTTCTGCAAACTAAATAAGCCCAGTTCCCTCAGCCTCTCCTCGTAAGTCATGTGCCCCAACCCCTTAATCATTTCCGTTGCCCTCCACTGGACTCTTTCCAATTTGTCAACATTCTTTCTGTAGTGGGGGGCCCAAAACTGGATGCAGTACTCCAGTTGTGGCCTCACCAGTGCCAAACAGAGGGGAATAATCACTTCCCTTGATCTCCTGGCAGTGCTCCTACTAATACAGCCCAATATGCCATTGACCTTCTTGGTAACAAGGGCACACTGCTGACTCATATCCAGCTTCTTGTCTACTGTAATCCCCAGGTCCTTTTCTGCAGAACTGCTGCTTAGCTAGTCAGTCCCCAGCCTGTAGCAGTGCATGGGATTCTTCCTTCCAAAGTGCAGGACTCTGCACTTGTCCTTGTTGAACCTCATCAGATTTCTTTTGTCCCAATCCTCCAATTTGTCTAGGTCACTCTGAATCCTATCCATACCCTCCAGCATATCTACCTCTCCCCCCAGTTTAGTGTAATCTGCAAACTTGCTGAGGGTGCAATTAATCCCATCATCCAGATCATTGATAAAGATGTTGAACAAAACTGGCCCCAGGACCGACCCCAGGGCACTTCGCTTGATACCAGCTGCCAACTAGACATTGAGCCGTTGATCGCTACCTGTTGAGCCCGACAATCTAGCCAGCTTTCTATCCACCTTATAGTCCATTCATCCAATCCATACCTTTTTAATTTGCTGGCAAGAATATTGTGGGAGACCGTGTCAAAAGCTTTGCTAACGCCAAGATATATCACATCCACCGCTTTCCCCATATCCACAGAGCCAGTTATCTCATCATAGAAGGCAATCAGGTTGGTGAGGCATGACTTGCCCTTGGTGAATCCATGCTGACTGTTCCTGATCGCCTTCCTTTCCTCCAAGTGCTTCAAAATGGATTCCTTGAGGACCTGATCCATGATGTTGCTGGGGACTGAAGTGAAGCTTATCGGTATGTAGTTCCTTGGGTTCTCTTTCTTCCTTTTTTAAAATATGGGCACTATATTTGCCTTTTTCCAATCGTCCAGCACCTACCCTGATCACCACAAATTTTCAAAGATAATGGCCAGTGGCTCTGCAATCACATCAGCCAACTTTCTCAGCACCCTTGGATGCATTAGATCTGGACCCAAGGACTTGTGCACGTCCAGCTTTTCTAAATAGTCCTTAACCTGGTCTTTCACCACTGAAGGCTGCTCACCTCCTCCCCATACTGTGTTTCCCAGTGCAGCAGTCTGGGAGCTGACCTTGTCTGTGAAGGCCGAGGCAAAAAAAACATTGAGTACTTCAGCTTTTTCCACATCATCTGTCACTATGTTGCCTCTTCTGAGACTCATGCTGACAAAACCTTTGAATCACACCCACATGTGTTCTACAGCTACCATGTTCAGCTAGTTACTTCAGTGACCAAGAGAAAATACATGCAGTCCTCACTGGCAGAGTGTGAGTCTTTGATCTTTTTAGTGGCTGGACCATATATAGAGATGTATGAGCCTGCTACTGCTTGCCAAAAGAGTAGGCTAGTTCAGAGGTAGATCATCAGCTTGTGTAAATAGTCATAGCTCCACTGAAATCAATAGAGCTCTGACAATTCAGATCAGCTGAGGATTTAATCCTTTAGCTCAAGCAAATAGGGCCTCATGCTTTTTGATCCAGAGGTCTGTGTTCATTCCCCACAAATGACTCATGTGGGAGGCATGGTTACATATTGTCAAGGGAAAAATTAATTTCCTTTACTGTTTTTTTTATTGGGGGAGGAGGGACTTCTTGCTTTTAATGATCAAAAAGAAACCAACTCTCCTCCCCATTTCCACGCTCTGGCTTGTCCACTGTAGTCCACCCCTCTGCTCCCAAGATTATCCCTTTTGTGGCTAATCAAAGTCAAGTCCTGACTCAATGGACATTATTAGGTTGGTCTGTATGGGAATCCTATTGCCATTGTTTACTATGTTGCAGGGAGGCTGGAGAGGACAGGCAAGTATGGAGGGGAGCAAGGAAGGCATAGAGGCAGGTAGGGTGAGGGTCTGGCAAGTCCATCTACCCAGTACACTCCCTACACAGTTCAAGATGCAGAATGCTTTACAAAGGCATAAAGCCTCCTGATACTGGCACTTAGTCAGGGCACTTCATCTCCAGACCAGCGCAGCTCTGCTTCCACAGATACACAACTGGTTAGACTAGTTGGAACATGGACTGAACTAAATCTCCCAGGATGCACCACCATCACCCCTTTTATTGAGCTGCATCATGGGAGATATAGTCCAGCCAGGGAGAATGGTCCATAATGAGAATGGGGGCAAGAGGCAGCGGAATTATAACTCTTATGAGGTACCATGGCAGCACTTCTGAATCAAATAGCTTCATTTTTGGCCAACATTTTCTAGTCTTCAAGTATTTGGGGGTCGTTGGGGTTGAAAAAAATCAAATGTTTCATGGAAATTAGGCTGCTTTCAAGAAAAGTGTTACTTAATGAAAAATCCAGTTTTCTGAGTAATTTATTGACTATCCCTAACTAACTCAGCCTGTTTCCATCCCCTGCCTCACACAGTTTATACTCTGCACATATTGATGGGATGTGCCCTCCTGCTCACCAAGGAAATCTTCCAGTTCACTAGTATCAAATGCGTGAATGGCTTTTTTAAATCTCTGGCTTTGTCAAAGAACACAGTGCAGGAAACGTGTGCTATCAGTCGACATTAAGAACTCTTTTCGCCTCCCCCATTTGTTTTGAGGATCACTTTTTAATTGAAAAAACATTACTGACCCTGTAATAAATATTTTGGCCTACCATAGCAAAGCTCACTTTTCTCAAAATCCATCCATACTCAGTGTATTGGAGTTTCTTTGCTTCATATATTATGCAGGAACAAGCAGAAGTGGTCTGTGTTACAAGTTAACATCCAGCAATTCAAGACAGACTTCTTCCTACCATCAAATGGAGAAAACTTCACATTTCAGATAAAGGAATTCAGTTTCTTGTCCTACACACAATTTTGTCAATGCAATCTAAGAGCCCGATGCAGCACCAACGGAAATCAATGCGAGTCCTTCCACTGGCTTCAGTGGGAGCTACATCAGACCATAAGAAAAGCTTAGGTGGCTGAAACCTTCTTCTTTTATACAAAAAGAAAATGACTAAATGAATTCCTTTTTATCCCAAAGTGAGGAACTTTGTTGCTGTTAGAACGGGGTAGCAATGTTGAGTTGATTACTAGACCTTGATGTGACTCATAAAAAGAACCTATATAATTTGTCACTCCTATTGCTTAATAAATTATTTATTAAGTCTTTTGTCTTTGAGCTGTCAAGTGTTGGGCCCAATTCCATCCTACTCACAAGGACAAAACTTCCACTGAAGATTTGCCTATGCAAAGAGTATAGGATTGGGCCCTTAACAAACAACTTAATCTGAAAGCTATCGGCTTCTATGCTTTTTGCAAACACATGTTGTTAAATTCTTAATCTGTTTATCTCCTTTGTTATAATAGCTATAAAGTTATTTCAGATTTCCCTTGAGTGAATTTATTTCCTTTCATTGGGTGAGCAATATATTCAAGTGGTTTGTTTTCTATATTTTTGGAACCAAACTTGTGCCAATTGTCAAGGGACTGTCTGACGAGTCCCAGAACAGTCTGATGGGTAGGGTCCTACCAAATTCATGGTCCATTTTGATAAATGTCACACTCACAGGATTTTTAAAACCTTAAATTTCACAGTTTCAGATATTTAAATCTGAAATGTCATGGTGTTGTAACCATGGAGGTCCTGACCCAAAAGGGGGTCATATGGGTGGTGGTTGCAAGGCTATTGAAGAAGGGAGGTTGTAGTATTGCCACCCTTACTTCTGCGTCACCTTCAGAGTTGGATGGCCAGAGAATGGTGGCTGCTGGGAGCAAAGATGGTAAGAACTGTCAGTCCAGGTGGAGTTTGGGATTCAGCTGGAGCTGGTAGGGGTGACAATGTCATCAGGTCGCTCTCTTTGGTCCATTCTGGTCAGGACACCTCTCAAGATCAAGATGATGAAGGCTAGGGGTCCCAGGAAACTGTGGTAGAGAAAGCTGTGATGGTGAAGCTCACTGCAGTAGCCTCTGTCTCTTCTTCCCATCTGTTCTTTTTATTCTTTCATACTTTACCCACTAAATCTATTTCTTTTAAGGACTCAAAAAGGGAGTGATGGGTAGAATATTCCATCCCTTTATTATTTTATCCACCATTTAGGCCAAATATCTGACACATCAGTTCCGGCTTATTAACTTCCAGTTCCACATCTCCTGTTTTTTAACATGCATAATTTCAACACAATCCTTGAATCATAACAACTTGGCTTTTTTTTTTATTTAGACTAATTCAATTTTTATGTCTCCTTTTTGCACCTTTTCTCATCAACATTTGTTGTAATAGGTTATTATGACATTTTATGAACTTTTACGTACTTTTAACAGTTCCACTCACAATGCAGGTAAATTTGTAGGACCAATTATCAGAACACATCCTTACTCAAATTAAGTAGTACCTCATTTGTCAAATAGTCTGTGATCTTATTAACAGAACTGAAAAAAACCTTCCCTCCTATGCAATTTTCACTAAAAATGTCAATCAAAAATTTGCTTAAAATCCCCATTTTATCTATATAAAAATTAAACTATCAGCACAGCAAAGAGTGAAACACTGAGGAGAGAATTTAATTTAGAGCTTGTTTTTAATTCCACTGCCTCAGTTTTTTAAACCATTTATCTGTTGTCAAGCCCATGTGAGTGGATGTGTTTTAATCTTAATTTAGAATATTCTCTGGGTTAGTAGCCCTGTCAGTAAATATGAATACTTTTAGTTATTTTTCCTGTATATTTGATTGATTTATATATATTAACTATTCTTTAGAATCTTTATCTTCAACAAAGAGTATGTCTGAATTCTAAGGCCCAGAACACTGCTCCTTGACTGATAAGTAACCCTTTTCAGGAATTTATTCATTGTGCTGTATTTAATAATTCTTGGGTGCCTACATGTCTATAAAACTCCAGATATTCTTGGAAAACATCTCCTTAACATACATACATATGCTTGGGAAACTAATAAGGGATGATTGTTACAGCAAATGTTTTCTGCTGGGGAATCAAGAGGGAAGAATGATTGTGGGGGTAAGAAGCATAGGTGTCGACTCCATGGGTATTCCAGAACTGGAGCACCCATGAAAAAAAATTAGTGGGTGCTTAGAACCCATTGACAGCCAGCTCCCCACATCTCCCCCAGCACCTCCTGTCCGTCGGCGGCCCCGCCTGTCAACTCCTGATCAACTCCTACTCCTCCCTCCCAGCGCCTCCTGCCTGTGGCGATCAGCTGTTTCGTGGCATGCAGGTGGCGTGGGGGGGAGGGATTGTGCTCGGAGGAAGGGGCGGAACTGGGTGGGGGGTTGAGCACTGCCGGGGCCCGGAGGAAGCCAGCGCCTGTGGTAAGAAGGACCCACTAAGAGATATTATCTTAAAGAATTGTTAGTCCTCTTAGCTGTAAATAATCATGCCTTCACACACAAATCAGGTAAACTGAGACTCTATAGAAATGACATCACAACATATGTTTCTGGGAGAATATTCTTAGCAATGAGGTTTCCTTTGTCTGAAACCCTATATAATGATACTGGTATGAAAACTTAGTTGGGGCAATGAAGACTGCGCATCCCTTCCAGATGTAGGAGAGAGACACATCCTGCTCTTAGTCTGACAACAAAAGGTGGTAATGTATCTATTTCTTTCTGTAATCTGTATAGTGCTACACTAATCTCTGATTGATAATCTTAGATTAAATAATTCCAATTGAGCCTGTTATTTCAACAATCTTGAGGCATTAACTCAGACACACAACATCAGTTACAAATACTTTACATGTAGATTGCACCTTTCATTCTGTAAGTGCCTAAAGAGCTAAACTAGGTATTAGAATTTAAAGATCACATACTCAGCAATGAAATGCAGCCACTTCTGGGGCAGACTACATTAGTTCATAGATTTTAAGGGCACAATGGACTGTTATGATCATTTAGTCTGACCTTCTACATAAACACAGGTCATTACATTTCACCCAGATTAGAGCAGCAATTTTAGTCTAGGAACACTAGGAGGGGAAGTGGAGAGTTTAGATAGATTCAGTGCAATTACCCAAGCTAGAGTTTTGACCAAGACACTGGGCATACTTGTTTTGTAGGACCAGCTGCTGCTATCTTTACCTACACTGATTAACACTTCATGAGCCGTCCCACTGGAATCAGTGAGATTACTTTAAGAGTAAGGTGCTAGTCAACATGTGTAAAGGTATCAAAATCAGGCCCATTATAATAGTGAGATGGGATCCTTAATGACCATGAGTGCCGGAGCCCAATTCTGTCTCAGTAAATTTCACACATGGTACAGAGGGCCTGTCAAGGATTTCCACATCACTGAAGTAATTCAAGAGACTGCAGGAAGACTAGGCACACACTGGCGTCTCTGCATTTCCTGTGCATTGTGGAAGGGAGCTGCCTACCAGGCCCAAACAGACCAGCACTCAATAAAGGTTTGGGAGGACCAAGAGAGGCTGGTCTGGGGAAGGGCCATGGGATCTCCAGCTCTGTATATTTAGTGGCCCTAACACCCCATACAGGAGGCATAAGGTGCCTTTGGCCAGGGTAGTGTGTGCAGAGGGGCTGTATGGCAGCCACATGTAGGATGGAAGTACTGAATTCCAGCCTCCTCGATTCCCACTTAGTATCCCACACAAAGCCCATTGACTCGGGCTTTGTGTGGGTTTCTGCTGTTTGTTTATGGCTTTGGGGCTGGTAGGTAGATAGGAAGCTATACAATTGGGTCCTCTGATCATTACACATATACACATAGAGCTGCGTAGAGATAAACAGAATAAACGGGCAAACACGGTGCTTGATATGGCATTGTTATATACTGTTTATATAGAAGTGTATATACAAGTTTTCATGCACACAGTGTAGCTATTGTAGGCTGTAGATAGGTGTGTGGGTGGGGTGGGTTCAGTTAGTATGGGTATCAGTATGTAAATGAAGAGTTGACGTCTTTTCTGGATACAATACAACATTGCCTTTGCTCAGAGCTTTGTTTCTGGTATATTGTGGATAGATTACAAGCTGAAATCTTGCAGGTTTTTAATCATTTTTGAGACTATCTGATTTAAGCTGTGATTTGTTCCATCTCTCATACTGCTTGTGTTTTCTTTACCCACATTCCATTTATATGGCTTCCTTTTGACTGGATATGACTTTAGGGTAGCTAATGTGACGCCAGTTTTTAAAAAGGGCTCCAGAGGTGATACCAGCAATTACAGGCCTGTAAGCCTGACTTCAGTACCGGGCAAACTGGTTAAAACTATAATAAAGAACAATATTGTCAGACAAATAGATTAACATAATTTGTTGAAGGTATCAGAGGGGTAGCCGTGTTAGTCTGGATCTGTAGAAGCGACAAAGGGTCCTGTGGCACCTTATAGACTAACAGAGGTATTGGAGCATAAGCTTTCGTGTGTGAATACCCACTTCATCGGATGCCATCCAATGAAGTGGGTATTCACCCAAGAAAGCTTATGCTCCAATACCTCTGTTAGTCTATAAGGTGCCACAGGACCCTTTGTCGATAATTTGTGGAGGAAGAGTCAACATGGTTTTAGTGAAGGGAAATCATGCCTCACCAATCTACTAGAATTCTTTGAGTGGGTCAACAAGCATGTGGATCAAGGGGATCCAGTGGATATAGTGTACTTAGATTTTTAGAAAGCCTTTGACAAGGTCCCTCACCAAAGGCTCTCACACAAAGTAAGCTGCCACGCAAAGTAAGAGGGAAGGTGCTGTCATGGATTGGTAACTGGTTAAAATATAGGAAACAAAGGGTAAGTATAAATGGTCAGTTTTCAGAATGAAGAGAGGTAAATAGTGGTGTCCCCCAGGGGTCTGTTCTGGGACCAGTCCTATTCAACATATTCATAAATTATCTGGAAAAAGGGATAAACAGTGAGGTGGCAAAACTTGCAGATGATACAAAATTACTAAAGATAGTTAAGACCCAGACAGACTACGAAGAGCTACAAACGGATCTCTCAAAACTGGGTGACTGGGCAACAAAACGGCAGATGAAATTTAATGTTGATAAATGCAAAGTAATGCACATTGGAAAGCATAATCCCAACTATACATATCAAATGATCGGGTCTAAATTAGCTGTTACCACTCAAGAAAGAGATCTTGGAGTCATTGTGGATAGTTCTCTGAAAAATCCACGCAATGTGCAGCGGCAGTCAAAAAAGTGAACAGAATGCTGGGAATAATTAAGAAAGGGATAGATAATAGGACAGAAAATATCATGTTGCCTCTATATAAATCCAAGTTATGCCCACATCTTGAGTACTGTGTGCAGATGTGGTCACCCCATCTCAAAAAAGATATATTGGAATTGGAAAAGGTTCAGAAAAGGGTAACAAAAATTATTAGGTTTCAGTGTAGTAGCCGTGTTAGTCTGTGTCAGCAAAATGAAAATAAGAAAGAAAAACTTGTAGCACCTTAGAGACTAACAAATTTATTTCAGCATAAGCTTTCGTGGGTTAGTACCCACTTCATCGGATGCATGGAATGAAACATACAGTAGACAGATCTTTATACAGTCAGAGAAACATGATAAGGTGGAGGTGCATAGACCAACCTTAAGAGGCTAATTAATTGAGAGGAACCATAACAGCAGGGGAAGAAAAACCTTTGAAGTGATAAACAAGATGGTCACACAGGTGTGAATGAGGATCGTTAACTTAAGGGAAATAGATTCAATTAACGTAATGGCCGAGCCATTCGAGGTCCTTATTTAATCCTGAGGTAATGCAATCTAGTTTGCATATCAATTCGAGTTCAACAGTTTCTCTTTGAAGTCTGTTTTTCGAGTTAATCTGTCGCAACACTGCTACCCTCAAGTCTGTCAGTGAGTGATTAGGGAGGTTGAAGTGTTCTCCTACTGGTTTTTGAATGTTATGATTCCTGATATCAGATTTATGTCCATTTATTCTTTTGCGTAGAGACTGTCCGGTTTGGCCAATGTACATGGCAGAGGGGCATTGCTGGCACATGATGGCATATATCACATTGGTAGATGTGCAGGTGAATGAGCCCCTGATGGTGTGGTGGATGTGATTAGGCCCTGTGATGGTATCACTTGAATCGATATGTGGACAGAGTTGGCATCGGGCTTTGTTGCAAGGATAGGTTCCTGGGTTAGTGTTTTTGTTGTATGGTGTGTGGTTGCTGGTGAGTATTTGCTTCAGGTTGCGGGGCTGTCTGTAAGCGAGGATTGGTCTGTCCTCCAAGATCTGTGAGAGTGAGGGATCATCTTTTAGGATAGGTTGTAGATCTTTGATGATGCGCTGGAGAGGTTTTAGTTGGGGGCTAAAGGTGACGGCTAGTGGTGTTCTGTTATTTTCTTTTTTGGGCCTGTCTTGTAGTAGGTGACTCCTGGGTACTCTTCTGGCTCTGTCAATCTGTTTTTTCACTTCAGCAGGTGGGTATTGTAGTTGTAAGAATGCTTGATAGAGATCTTGTAGGTGTTTGTCTCTGTCTGAGGGATTGGAGCAAATGCGGTTGTATCTTAGAGCTTGGCTGTAAACAATGGATCGTGTGGTGTGTCCAGGATGGAAGCTGGAAGCATGTAGGTAAGTATAGCGGTCAGTAGGTTTCCGGTATAGGGTGGTGTTTATGTGACCATCACTTATTAGCACAGTGGTGTCTAGGAAATGGACCACTTGTGTGGACTGGTCTAGGCTGAGGTTGATGGTCAGGATTAAATAAGGACCTCGAATGGCTCGGCCATTACGTTAATTGAATCTATTTCCCTTAAGTTAACGATCCTCATTCACACCTGTGTGACCATCTTGTTTATCACTTCAAAGGTTTTTCTTCCCCTGCTGTTATGGTTCCTCTCAATTAATTAGCCTCTTAAGGTTGGTCTATGCACCTCCACCTTATCATGTTTCTCTGACTGTATAAATATCTGTCTACTGTATGTTTCATTCCATGCATCCGATGAAGTGGGTACTAACCCACGAAAGCTTATGCAAAAATTATTAGGGGTATGGAAAGACTTCCGTATGAGGAGAGATTAATAAGACTGGGACTTTTCAGCTTGGAAAAGAGACGGCTAAGGGGAGATATGATTGAGGTCTATAAAATCATGACTGGTTTAGAGAAAGTAGATAAGGAAGTGTTATTTACAGAAGGTAAGGTCTCAGATTCCTCTTGACCTCTATAACACGTGTTATTCATTAGCTCAAATGGTAAATGTGTGTGTTTTCTGAAGCTAAAAGACCAAGGTTCTAGTTATGGCTTTGTGGGGTTTAACTGTGGTGGCTGTAGCAATATCTCTTGCACAATGGACCTAATGGTTTTGTTTCTACAAAGTGTAAGTAAAATAGTTCGCACTGTTCTTGTGTTACAGGGTATTAATTATTACCCTGTGGAGCCACTCAGAGAAGTTCTATACTAAAGGTTGGACAACCAGAATTCTTTGAGTTCTAAATTCACTCCCATTGCCCAGGGAGGGTGTGTGTGTGTTTGTGTGTGTGTCTGTGACTTCTTTCAGGATATGCTAGACTTTTTCTGGACAATGTCTGAAAACCATGTTTGAGAGTGATGATTAAAAAGGAGACCACTTTTTGAAAATTTACTCACAATATCTGTTTGCGTTCCTCTCACTACAAATCTGTGATTGCCAAACTTTAAATTATGCAAGCCATTAAACGTGTCTGAAATTTGTGACCAGGCAACCTTTTTTTTTAAAAAAAAATGTATTTACCAAGAATTGCCATTATCATTTTGCATGGTGACCTACACCTTCTAAAACCCCCAGTGCCCAGCTAATGCTTTATAAAGTCTAGAGTCTGAGCAGGGGAAGCAGAAGAGGAATGGGATCTCTGCGGATTATGCCTAAACTCCACAGTGCAGTTCAGAATATGAGGGACTGGAGGTCCCAGGGAACCTGTTGGCTTTTTCCAGCCTCTACAGAGTAAATGAGGCAGGGGAAACCAAAAGCTTCAGTCGAGTGGTAAGGATCCTTGCTGAGCTCATGGACTGTGAAGGGCAGCATGAGCTGTGGGGAACCCAACAAAGCTCCACATTCCAGGGAGAAGAGGAGGGAACTTTTTGCTCCAGATCTAAAGGCAGGGAGAGGTCACTGTTTTCATGTGTTTTTAAACCATGGAAATTAACAGACAAAAGGCTCTCTCAGTGAAGGTTGCTATCTGTGTATCTACCAAGGAACTGCATAGTTAAAAAAATCTATGCATTGTAAGCCCGGAAACGAACAGTTAAGGGAAGATAAATATTCCAATATACTCGTAGTCAATACAATCTCTTAGACAAACATAGCTGTGTAAAATATCCCATTGCATATGCCAAAACCAACTTTAATTCTACCCCTGTAGACTCATTTAGGAAGCCCTTGTAAAATAATACATGGTCTATTATGGTATATTTTACACGGCTAGAGTCAGTGCTGGGAGAGGGCTTTTGTCACACCCATGAGCTAAAATGGAAAGATTAGATGCCTCAGATCACCCAAATGTGTGCACACATACAACCTAGAAGTGGGCCCGATACAAAAACCTGAATTCAAATACATGATAGAGTTGAGAAACTTCAGAGCTGGATTCAGATCTGAGGTTCAGACCCTGTTTCACCAAAAATGAAGAGACTCAAAGGAATATATATGTATATTTTCCTTATTGCTTCTTGTGGAAGAATGTGCCTGGATCTTCTAATATGGCCTGATGTCTGTAATACTCCCTATAGTCAGCATTTGTACTCTCTGAGATCGGACCATGCTTAGTAAATGCACTACTGAGAAGTGTTTATTACTATTGTTACTATGAGGGGGAAGGGTGAACCAATTTAGACAAAGTGAAACCCAACCAGAACCTGGCCTAGATTAGTTGCAGTAGAGCTGGTTGAAAATGTTCATGCTTAAAAGAGGAAATGTGGGCAATTTTAAAAAAAAGGAACTGTAATAGCAGTGTGATTTCTTGGGTTTGGGTATTTTTTCATACTGTCAGTATTTGATTGGTTGATTCTAACCAGGCAAAGTTCCATCAAATTCCTGCCTGTGTTTCATCGGGAGTTTGTTCAAACTGAGATGTTTTCACAAACGTTGTTTCGACAAATTGGCATTTTCCTAGTAAAACCTGTTTCCCTGAAAAATTCCTGACCAGCTCTAGTCCAAACAAATTAAATCTACTGGGTCTCCTTTATCCACTAATTTGTTAACACCCTAAAAAGAATTCTAATTGGTTAGCCAGACAATTTTCCTTTACAGGAGCGCTGCTGGTCCTCTCTTTGTGCTATCATGTAAAATGTTTTATAATTCTCTATTTTTTCACTTATTGTACCTGGTCCTGAAGTAAGGCTCCCTGATCTGTAATTCCCAGGCTCACTCTTATTTAAAAATAGCACTTATTTAAAAATAGCACCAACATTGGCTACTTTCCAATCTACTAACATAGTAATTAATTTTCATTATCTGTTACAGATTTTTGTTAACAGCTCAGCCAAGTCACCAACCAGTCAAGATGACTTCTTGCTCTTTTATTTTATCCATTTGTTCCAGCATATCTTATACTGACACCTCACTCTTTAGCACTACCACATCTTTATTACCACCTGTATAAAGTTTCTCAGGGCTAGGTATCTGCCCATCATCCCCTTTTAGAAAGGCTGAGATGTATTTTTTAGTAACTTCTCTGCAGTGTCCTTTTCCTCCCTCATAGTTTAATAAACCCTGAAAGACTTCTTGCTTCTGATATTCTTTGAGAATTTCTTGTTATTTGTCTTTATGTTTGGATATTTGCTTTCCAGAACCCCTTTTGGCCCTTCTGCTGTACTCTCTATTTTTCAAAGATACTGATCACCCACTGTTCTCACTGAAGCAAATGGAAAAAAAGGCCACGTTTTTTTCCACCTACTCTGAATAACAATCAGTGTGTGGAATCAAAGGCAAAAAATCACAATTCACAATATAATCAATACAGTTATTTGGTCAAAAGTGTTGCAGGAAAATTAGAAGGGAAATATGTACCTGGGGGTCGAGGTACTTGCTGAGGGACCATCAAGAGTTTAGTTCTCCTATTTATACTTG
This sequence comes from Macrochelys suwanniensis, assembly GCA_033296515.1. Classification (NCBI taxonomy): domain Eukaryota; kingdom Metazoa; phylum Chordata; order Testudines; family Chelydridae; genus Macrochelys; species Macrochelys suwanniensis. Next base: position 154,202,868 of record CM065775.1, on the reverse strand, counting down.
TACCTGCCATAGTAGTAACCAATCAACTAAATTAAAACAGTTCCACTTGGGAGATATTTATTGGCTGTGTGGTCTGCTTGCTAAAATTTAGCATGTGATTGTTTTCAAAATGTCAATGACCAGGATACGAACAGGATATAAAATATATAACAGTTTGCTCCTTAGTTTATAAATGCAATTTATTTGGTAGGGAAATGTGTGTAGCTTGGTATACATTCTTAAGTGAAAGAGAGAGCAGGTGACACATGGGTCCCTGTGATACTGCCAAACCCACCCACCATCTGTTTCTTAAAGGTGACGTAAGTGAGGTTTGTTGTGAGTCAAAAAGTTTAATTTAGGATCTGTTGGATTCTGACTCCCAAAACATGCCTAACACCAGATCTGTTTATTGAAGGCCTATCCTAGATACAAACAGGTGAAGCTATTACAATGGACCTATCTCTGTGTGGCAGAGATTCCTTTGAGAGCCCCACCATTAGGTTTGCTTAGCTCATAGGCCTAGGATCAACCTGAGGAGTTATCCCATGAGTGTGACAAGGAATAACCGAGCAGCTGGTTTTAAGAGCATGAAGCACCTGGAAATCATTCCTGAAGTCCATGACAAAGTGCATGCCCAGAAGAAATAATCTCCTTTCTTAGCTCTAAAACCTCTCTCAATTCTCTGTGATATGCACCCCTGGCACCCAGCCTTCTAGTGCCAGGTGATACTGACATAGTCGGCAGTACCAGCATTACCAGTAGGGGCTGGAGGAAGTACTGGACTGAATCTGGTTGCAGTACTTCCTCCTCTCCTGTAGGTAGCACTAACCCAGCAGAGACAAACAGAACATTCAAGAAAGAAAAGGAGAAGAAAGAGACAAGACAGTGGAGCGGGTGGGGTGGGGAGGGAAGAAGCTGATTGATCAGTCTTTGACCACAAAAGGAGTGCCAATGAGACACCACAAGGCAAGGGGAAGGAACACAGGAGTAGACTGCTGGTTTCAGAGGCAATGTAGCCTGTCTATGGGTCTAAACAGTCACTTCTCTCACCTGTATTGTTTTATAGCCATTCTAGATTTTCATTGGCTTGAATGGATAGAGCCCATATAACCTGATCCAAAGATCACTGAAGTCAATAGGAATCGTTCCATTGACTTCAATGAGCTTTAGATCAAGCCTTTAACTCACAGATATAGCTGAGGATATGAAATGAGCCCCTTTAGATGTGAAAGATTTTCATCCTACATTCAAATTTTCCAGATGAATCTGAAGACTACAAACTGCAATGGAAGAAAAGGGGTTTTGGTTACTGGCGGTTGTCCTGGTATTAGAACTCAGAACCCTGACTGAAGGAGGTGAACTACCAAGTAAATACACATAACATTTCATCCCAACGTGATGATGTATGAGCCTGATCCTGCTGCTATTAAATTCAATGACAAAACTTCGATTGACTTCATATGGTGACCGATACTCTTTGCAGAATAAGGAGTTAGTTACAAAGGTAATCTAAACTGACACTATACTTTATGAAACTGGAAAGCTGTTTCCTAATAATGATACTGTATCAAACTGTCTTAAAAACGACTCACTTTAGAAGTTCTTACCATCTAATCGATCATATTCATGTCTTTGGTGCAGAGGAGGCTCCTTCCCAAGCTTCTTCCACATTCTGGTTACTTAAAAGCCCAAAGAAACAATGGTAACTATCCCTGAAATAGTAGTAGCATCTCTCACGTACATTATCTTTAGTCTTCCATCTCAGTCTGTGCACAAAAGGTGGGGACAGCTTAGGATATAGATAGAGGTTATGGAAAACTGGGAGTTCAGTCAGATTTGAACGACCATATTCCAGGCCTGACCCTGTAGTCTTCACCTTGACTTTGGTGTTTTTCTGCCAATGGAAATTTTGCCTGAATATGGATCTGTGTTATTGAATTATTAGATAGAGAGGGCCCATTCCTCAGGGGTGTAAATTGGTGCAACTCCTTTGTAGTAAATTGAATTGTGAATTTACACCTGATGAGACTGTCCTGGAGACTCTGAATAAAGCTTTTTGTCCTTGAGATTCTGCCATATCTCTATTCTGCCGGACAGAAAAAGGGCTATAAGTTCCCCTCTCTGAACATGCACTTAGGGGAGCCAAAGACAGCAAAAAAATAGCTGTCTTAATGGGAGAACAAATAACCCTTGTGTTGGTTGGCAGAATAGGAAAATGATAGAATCTTAATGACAAAAAGTACTATTCACATCCTCTGTATGTATCACCTGGATAATAGCATAGCTGGGAGGAGCTCTCACATTAAGCCATTGGGAAAATCTCTTATCTGTGGTGTAATTAAGTAAATTATAAAGTGCATTTTGGTCACAGTAGAAATGCTGGACTTAATTCACCCTTGCAAATGCGAGGTAACTTTTCAAGAACCAAAATGTTGACAGGTCATCTATCATGAGAAATGAGATCTGCATTCTCAGTATCTTTATTCTAACAGATGGAGTTTTTAAAACCAAATTAAATATGGAGTTATGGAGAATTTATAGCTGCAAAATTGTATCTGTTAGACGATCCCATAGATAGTCCAGTAGAAACTGATGAAGTATGGATTAAAAGTAAACATTTACAAGGGAGGGGGGAGGGAAAGAAAAATACAGTAACCTGGACTTTGTTGCAAACAGCCAAACGCCAGTGTGCAGTAAGCCCAAAAGAGAGAAAGGACTGCGGATATCCGGGAATCAATGCCGCGGAATGCCAGACAAAGAGATGTTGTTTTGATGCAAGCATCAAAGGTGTTCCCTGGTGCTTCATTCCTTACTCAAGCCAGGTAATGTATCTTTGTGAAATACTCTTGGCTTCCAGTGTTCCCTCCCTACATCAGACTTTTGCTCTCTCTTAGAGATACTGACTACCAAAAAGGCAACTGTAGTATTTGTAGCTTCACCAATGAAAGTTCTAATGATCAAACCTTTCCTGAAGTAGAAACCATCTCATGTCCAGTAATTAGGACCATCTTCAGGAAATTGTTATTAAATGGGCAGCCTCTGTCCCTTCTCAGTGGACCTCTCCCCCAAAATGTACAGTTTCCCTTTTCAGGCCAAGAAACCCAGCAGGTCACCATCCTAGAGTTACACTCTGCATCACCTGGAACGTGGTACCAGCGATATCTCTAATTACAAAGGGTTAATCCATTTTTAGAAATTGTTGAAGTCAAACAGGTCATTAGTTTGTAGACCTTGTCTAGTAACAACTTCTACTGATGTGTTTATAATCATCCATAACAGTCATGTTTGTATCATGCTGCTAATATCTATTATTCACTTATTCATAGCATTTGATATGCCATTGATAAATGAAAACTTAATATCTAGTGTACCGGAATAATAAAGATCCAGTAGTCCAGCCATGTCAATTCAGCATGCATAGTACAGAAAAACTCACGCTTAGGACTCCCTTTTTGTAGTGACTATTCCCAGCCAAGCATAACTTTATAAGCCAACACTGCTAGCTTCCTTCTTTAACAAAGAGTTTATGGAAATCCTGTATCTTACGATAGCCCAAGGTATTTCAATATTGAGAAAGATGACTCCCAAGATTTGTCTTCAAGAATACCAGACTTATTGTGAGCCATGTGACCAGGTAAAGTACTCTGAACAGGAACTTTCCTGGGAAAACAGGCAGGAAAAAGAAGCAGAAGAGCTCTCAGGGCCGTGCTGGATTTGGCAAGACGTTTCACATTTCTGCTGAATCAAAAAGTGTGTTCTGCTGCCAAGCCCAGTCACAGCACTGCTACGTGAATGGAAGGTGTGAGCTCAATACTTGTAGTTTAGTGGAAGGTGAATTACACTGGAATTGAGGAGAGCATGATTTCAACTCTCACCTCTACTGACTGCTGTTGACAATTTTATGTACTAAAGCAATCGGAGCTGGGCACCCAACTCTCTTAGGCCCTTTTGAAAATCCCACTCTACAATATTATAGTTTGTCAACTTTTACTGCAAGTACTGAGATTTCATTTCTCAATTTCCCAGTTTTTCAACTGGTAGGATGTTTAAATCTAGGCATTTCCATTTTTTAGAGAACAATGAATTTCAACTTCTGAAAGCATATGAGATAAATGACACTGCTAGTAAGCTAAAAATTTGAATGAGCAGAGTACTGAGAAAGAGCCATGACCAGAAAAATACACAAAATCTTGGACTTTGTCTTTAACAGGTACGGGTGAATGTGCTCTGGACATAAAAGAAAGAACTGTGGTTACCCAGGCGTTTCAGAAAAAGAATGCCAAACTAAGGGATTTTTTTTGATTCAGAATACCCAGGTATACCCTGGTGTTGCCATCCTCGGATAAAAAAGGGTAACATACCTCTATGAAATGTGTATAATTATCCCATTGCTTCAATACACAAAACTAATGGTAGCGGAGATCGATGCTGTGTTCTCCCGGCCTGCAATATGCTTTGTGTGATGACAGATCTTCATGAGTCCTTTCTTTATTTGGTTTTCTGTCTCGCATATACAGACACACTCACGCTCATAGTATTACTTGCTGCACAGCGTGGTTCATCCTTAATTGGCTACCACATACTAGTACTAGTCATCTGGTACAGAAGCTGATTTAAGTGATTGGTTACATACTACAAGTAGTTAGTTCTGCAGTTTCACATCATATGGTACTATTCGTCTGTTGTTGGCCCTTCACAGCTAGGATCCTGTGTCCTCCAGTAGCCGTCAGCAGAAATCCCACACGAAGAGCAGATTCCAGTTGTGGCATCCCAGTCTTTATGCAATTTCCACTATCAGGGCCTTTGCTCTGATCTTAGTCACTTCTTGGACATAACAGAACTAAAGAAAAAGAAAATCTTGATACACTCCTTCTCATAGACCAACTGAACTGTGTAGCCTAGTTAACATACCTTGGCTACATTTTTCTATGTCATTCAACAATGAAAAGAAAGTGTTATTTGGAGAGGGGGGTTTAGTGTTATTGTAACCATGTTGGTCCCAAGAGATGAGAGAGACAAGGTGGGTGAAGTAATATCTTTGATTTGACCAATTTCTGTTGGTGGAAGGCACAAGCTTTTGAGCCACGCACAGCTCTTCTAGAGTTTTTGTGAGAGTCTGAATGACTCTCTTCTGTACTGTGAGGATAGTATTATCTTCAAGCAACAGGCTTAAAAACGTACGTGTCATTTAAGCCAAAATTTTCAAACTAGGCTGCCTAAGGTCAGACACCTAAATCCACATTCAGGGCACTTAATAAGCAGCCTGGTTTATAGAGATACTGAATACCCATAAATCAGTGTGAGCTGTGGATATTCAGCCCCTCTTTAACATAAAATAATGATACAAAAATCAAACCACTTATTTAGGTACCTAACTAGCAACACTGTGAGGACCCCCCAACTCCTCCAACACTAAATGACTTAATTCCACAGATAGCAACAATGGTCTAATATCTGAAATGAAAAGATATCTGATGCCATTGAAAGCAAATGGATAATTGTGGGCGGGCTCCACAGGGCTCTGTCCCTGGTCCCCTCTTCTTCACCCTCTACTTGTGATCTCTGGGTAATGACATCCGCAATACAAATTCAACTCTATGCAGATTACTCAAATCTACCTCTCCGCTGCAGACCCGACTCCTTCTGTCCAAATTAAAATCTCAACCCATCTCTCTGACATCTCCTCACAGTCGTCTGTCAGCTCAAGCTCAAGATGGCTAAAACAGAGCTCTTAATCTTCCTCCACCCCAAAACTTGTTCCACTACTTCTACCCCAATCACTGTGGACAATACCATCATCTTGCTTGTCATTCAGGACCGTGACCTGGGCATCATCTTTTACTCAGACCTCTCTCTAGAACTCACCAGGGGCTTTGCAGACTAAGCTAACCCCCACAAAGACACTTTTAATGTGGAATAAGAGTGTCACATGGGGAGTTCGTGTAGAATAGCTAATGCGCTTTAAAGTCATACTTTAGTTTATTCTGCACTAACTTCCCTGTGTAGATGAGCCCTAAGTCTTGCCAATTCTTTCCATATAATGTCTCTGATCCTCTCCTTTTCTAAAACTAAAACTCTTGTCCAGGTCTCACCTGGTATCTCGATACTACAGCATCCTTTTCTCTGGCCAGGACAAATGCAGTCTTGCCCCACTCACAACCATTCTGAATACTGCTGCAAAGGTTATTTTCCTAGCCCATTGCTTTGACCATGGCCTCTCTTCGCATCCCTCTGCTGGCTCCCTCTTCATTGTCATATCAAACATAAGTTACTTATCTTCATTTTCTAGGCCTTTCATGACCTATCATCTCTCACTCAGTATTCAAAGGTCAACTCGCACCTCTGATCAGCCCATGATACCAGCCTCCATCTAATGCACCTTTGTGCTTTCTCCTGTGCAGCATCTCACACTTGGGAGGAGCTCCCTGTAAATGTCTGCAAAGCCAAATACTTTTTCTCCTTCAAATCCCTCCTTAAAATTCTCCTTTGATATCATATCTACAAAAAACTTGACAATGGTTAGGCTGTTGGTGTGCTGAGACCACTGCCTAACATGCCAACCAATATTGTCTCATTGTTTCCTGTCAGACTGCATCCATCTGTTGCCTCTTATACTTCAATTGTAAGCTTTTTGGGGGCAGGGATTGTCTTTTGTTCTAGGTTTGTACAGTTCCTAGCACAGGGGTGTAGCCACAGCTGGGCTGGAGCCCACCCACTTAGAATCCAGGCCCACACAAATTGGGGCCAGAGCCCCCCAAATCCACAGGCTGGGAGGGGGTGAGTCTTTTCAGGTGGAGGGTGGGTCTGGGCATGGCTAGTGCTGGGGCCGGAGAAGCAGCACACGCAGGGCCGGTGCAAGGAAGTTTTGCGCCGTAGGGGAAACTTCCTTGCACCAGCCCTGTGCGCCTCCCACCCCCCAATGCTGCCCCCCACCCACCACCCGTGGTCGCTCAGCCCCCCCCCCCACCACCCGTGACCCCCGGGAGCTGAGCAGGGAGCCCAGGGCAGGGGGGCGGCTCGCCACGGCTGCCCCCCGGCTCCCCGCTCAGGAGCTGAGGGGGGGACAGTGGGGCGGCTCACGGTGGCTGCCCCCCTGGCTCCTCACTCAGGCGCTGAGTGGGGCGGGCAGCGGGGTGGCTCGCAGCTGCTGCCCCGCTGCTCCCCGGTCAGGTGCTGAGTGGGGGAAGGGGGAGGGAGATGGCTCGCGGCGGCTGCCCCAGCTCTCCCCGGTCCCTGCTCAGGCGCTGCCCCGCAGCTCCCCACTCCCCAAATCTTGGCACTCTAGGCGACCGCCTAGGGTCGCCTAGTGGGCACGCTGACCCTGAGCACACGGCACTGGCAGGAGAGGGACGCAGCCAGCCGGGCGGACAGACACTGAGCCAGGATGAAGGGCCAGGCAGATCTCAAGCCCTGGCAGGGACCCCCTATGCCCCATGGGCGTGCCCCGCAGCCCCATCTTCTGGTGCCTGCAGAGAGGTAAGGGCTGGCTGGAAGGATGTGGGGGAGATAGGCCCCTCATCATTGCCTGCCCACCCCGTTTTCCTGTCCTAGCTATGCCACTTGCCTAGCCCAATGGGGCCTGAAACTCTTATGCACTTGTACAATACAAATAATAGAGAGAACTTGAACCTGGATCTTCCACATCCCAGGTGAATCCCCTAACCACGGGACTATTAGAGAAACATTTTGAGAGGGCTAGTTTTTGTTCTGATGCAGAATGAAAACAAATGTTAACCTCACATTTTTTCAAGAAATGGAATTCGTATTTTCTGGCCCACCACAGCCCAAAATAAAGTCAAAGATCTTACTCCCAAACACTATAACCAGCCTCTCACTTTAGGTCTCTTTTCTAGAGCTTCTCTGACCTCCCTATGGTTGTTTTTAACTTGCTTCCTGTGCCTCAGATGATTACCCATTTGGTAATGAGCTGCACCTGTGCCTTAAACAGATCACTGCTGTTCTGGCTTTTCTAGCTATTAGTAGCCAGGCAACAATCAGCATTAGCTCCTACAGAGGAATACATATTTGCCCATTACTTCTTTTCCTAGTTTCCTTCCTGCTGGGTGGGAGAAAAGAAGTTGCAGCAAATTCAGAAAATGTAAATGCAAAAGAACACTTTACTATGTTTTTTATCATTAATTTCACCCTTCCACTTATTCATATGCCTCCAGCCGGAGCCCAGAAGTCTATACAACAATGAAACATGATTGCAGTCCGACCCTGTGACCCCAAGTCAGCTGACATGGGCCAGCTGTGGGTATTTCTTTGCTGTGTAGACATACCCTAAGCATCAGGGCTCATTCTGCTTTATTTCAAATACGTAATCTATCTGGCCATAGTTTTTCTCAAGCAAGTCATTTGTTTCTGGTTTGTCTTCTTACATCTGATATATATAGCTAATATTACTTCTTTGCATTTACACACTGCTTTATCATCTGTAGATCTCAGAGCACTTTAGAAAAGGTGGGTAAGCAGTAGCATAGCCAGGCGGGGAATAGGGGGAGCAGCTGCTCCCCCTTGAGCAGAAGCGGCGCCTTTTTTTAGCAGCACTAAAAAAAGGCGCCGCTTCTTTTTAAGCGCCGCTTCTTGCACTCACCTGGCGGCGCTCCGGGTCTTCGGCTGCATTTTGGCGCGGGGTACCACCAAAGACCCGGAGTGAGCCGCCGAAGTGCCACCGAAGACCCGGAGCGCCACCGGGTGAGTACAGGGGGAGGCGCCTTTTATAGCGCCGCTCCCCCTGCGCTCCGGACCTGGCTGCGCTACTGTGGGTAAGCACTTTAATCTTATTTTGCAATTAGCCTAAAGCCTGAGATTTGAAACAACTTTATGAGAGCCAATGTAGTCCAGTGGACAAGGTATGAGTCTATCAGGGGGTTCTGTCCACAGCTCTGCCCCAGATTTCCTACATAACCACAAGTGAGTCACTTTAATTCTGTTCTTCAGTTGCACCAAACACTTCACTGTTACAGTGATGTTATTGATCATTATTACGGCTCTGTGTCTGTCACTGAGGTTGCAAAGGTCAGGGATTCCGTGACTTTCCACAACCTCGGTGACTTCTGTGATGGCCAGTGTGGCTGACCCCAGGGCCGCCCAAGCAGCTGGCTCCAGGGCCAGCTGCTCAGATGGCCCCCAGGACAGCCACACCAGCTGCTGTTCCAGCCTCCAGGCAGCAGTCCTGGGGTGGCCGGAGCAGCCACGGTCCACTGGCCCTGGCAGTGATCCCCAGTTGGCCAGAGCAGCCGCAGTCCATGGTCTCGGCAGCTGGTACTGCTAGCCCCAGGCACCCTCCCAGCAGCAGCTCCCCCATTCCCTCCCTGGACAGCCCTCCCACCCAGCAGTGACCCCCACATGTCTCTCTAGTGCCTCCCTCACCCTTCCACCCCCAATTTAATCACAGGTATTTTTAGTACAAGTCATGGATGGGTCACGGGGCCGTGAATTTTTGTTTATTGCCCATTCCCTGTCCATGACTTTTACTAAAATACCTGTGACTAAATCCTAGCCTTAATCATTATTTTAAAAGGGTTACTTAGGCTGAATCTTAGCCATCAGTGCTGGGCCTTAGCTGAGCCTCTAACAGTCCTTCTGGATTATGTAGCATCTGCAGTTATCAACAGTGTGACATTTTAAAGAATAAGGCCTGGGTTTATGCCATTTAGATAAGCCCTGAGAGATGATTATCTGGAAATAAAAGAAAGAACGAATGAACGAACTATCCAGAAACTGCTGCTTCTTTCAGATGTTTTATTGTTGGTTTTATTTTTACTGTGTGGAGGAGGGAAGTGCAACTCTGCTTTTCCTCCAGCCTTCTTTATACGTATACCAGGAGCTCGAAGTGCTACAGACAGGTAGTCTATTGTAGATGGGAGCTACCATATGATTGAAGTAAGGCATGTGCTTAAGTACCTTACTAAACTGAGGCCTCAGTTCTGAAGTGAGAAAACTGTTAACAAAATCCTACACAACTTTCACCTGCTTTTCAGGTTTTTTTCTCTTTAACCCTGAATTATGCACTATCAGAAAGTGCTCAGATACCACAGTGATGAGGGTGGTATAAGAAGCCATATAGAATAGAACTAGTGTCCCAGACATATGGACACTGAGGCCCAGATATTTAAAGGTATTTAGGTGTTGCAGCACTCAGCATTGTAACACCTAACTGATTTAGGCTCCTAGGCACCAAAATCCCATTGACAAGTGATGGCATTTAGGCTCTTAGGAGCCTAAATCACTTTTGAAAATGGTCTTTATGCTCCTAAATCTATTAAGCGTTGCAATGCTGAGTGCGGCAACACTTATGTCCTTTTAAAAATCTGCACCATGGTGGCTTGCCAAAATATCACTTTTTTAATATTAAAAACAATTGATACTGAAATTGGCAGAACGCCCCCGTGATAGAGTATCGACTTACTTCCGATAAGGTTAGGTTCACAGTGCAGAATGTTAAACCTGATTGCCACACAAGCTTTAAACAAAGTTTTATATCTACACCAGCATTTTCCCACTTTCAAATTCTTATCACTTCACTGGACATTATATGGGCTAGGAAACGTTTTAATCAAAAAGAGATAAATGGAGAGAACAGCCAGAAAATGCCTCCTTAGGTAAATGTTATTTGAAACTATCTGAGCAAACAAAACTGCTATAAAACAAAACCCTCTAGGGACATTTTCCTCCATAGACTCACATTCTTCCTAAAGACTGAATGCTGAAGACTGCAATGGAAAATAAGGTGTTCTGGTTACTGACCATTTCCCTCATTGTGGGGCTCAGCAATGCCTTGCTGTGTAAGTGCATGTTTAAAATATCATGTTCAGAGCATAAGCTCAAACCACCTGAAATTAATCAACACTAATACTGAGTATTGTTAAATAAGGTATTTCTCAAAGATCTTGCTTTATAATGTTAAATATTAAGAAACTATTATGTTAATTGTTCTAATGTTATGTTGAGATGTAAAATTTAATGTACTTTAGTTTTGTAATGACTCCAAATGGGAAAGAATGAAAATTAGGACCCCTCTAATATTTATCTTGGCATGAGTGGGAAGGAGAGAGGAAAGACGTTTGAGATCTAATAAATTATGTTTCTTTCTGTCATGCAGAGATAACTAGATGTGGGTCTGTTCTTTTAAAAATAGTAGGTTTTATCTGGAGAGATTTGCCCACATAGGGCCCAGTTTTGATCTAGATGTTTGTGCAGCGTTCTACTGACTTCATTGGAAGCTGTTTGTATCCAGGGAAAAAATTTATCCCAGAGATGGGAAAAATAGACCTGGAGGAATTAGGCATAATAAAGCCTTGTGGCAAGGTGCACTACCTACTGTATTAGCAGCATACAGCAATTCTTTCATGAGCTTAGCTCATGTTTTGTATTTGAGAGAGTCCTTTTGCAGAAATGTTTGATGGCACTGCTTACAAAAGAGATCTATATGATAAAAAGATGACCATCCATGTCCCCCAGATATACAGAATGTAGTCTTTGGGCCCCTTGCATGTGCATGCTTGGCCAGCTGCTCGCAAAAGAGAATACACAATTTGCAACAGAGCAAAAGTAATTTTTGATAAGGTGAAGCATGTTTTACATACTCATGTGTAGGATCTTATTTTTCTATGGAGTTAATTTTATTTAAAGAAAAAAAGTCAGTTACTTTAGAGCCAGAATTAAGGTTTGCAAATCTTATTGGGAATTACTTCACAATTTTACAAATTTATAAATAGTTTTTGTTTTGGATTTAAGCTTCCAGCAATCCAAACATTGCAACATTGTTCTATTTTAGGAGAAGCAGATAGCTCCCCTATCTGCCTATCTTACAATTTTATACTGCTGCCCATCCCCATAGCATCCGAAAGCCTTCTATGAATATAGGCTAGCAACAGTGAGGCCCCTAGAGGACTGCATGCTAGACTGACTAGTCCATTTTCAAGGTCCAAGTTAAATGCATTCTAAAGTATATAAACCAGGATATATAATTTACATACTTCAGATTTTTAGTTCTATTAATATTGTTAAAAATACAAGGAATTTTAATACATAAATTTATAAGACAGTACTGCAAAATCCTTATTATGCAAATCTCAAAAAGCTTTTCCCAAGGCCTCGATCATGCTCCCATTAAAGTAAATGGCGAATTTCATTGACTTCAATGGGCAAGATCAGGCCTTAGGAGCTGCAGAACCAGGTTGTGCGCTTTTGTCCCCGTGAACTCGGATGGACCCCCACTCCGGAAATCTACCCAGCTTCTGAAAAGGGCCTGCTCCTCAAAACCAGGTTGTGTGTTTTTAATACTCATATAGTACCATGCATGTACACTGTGCTTTACAAAACATGAACAAAGACAAGATTCCTGCTACATGGAATTTACGGTCTAGAAAGGGTAAGAGAATCGTGTCAAGATTCAAATCTCCAGAGAGTCTAGGTATTTCAGACCTGAAGTTTGGGAAACACGCCACTCCCACTAAGTAAAGTAGCAAGAAAACAATTTCAAATAAACAAAAAATAAAAAGGATGAGTTTTCACGTCTGTGGTATTAGATGATTTAAGTAAAGTACTCAGTATAGTAAACCAATTCCCACTTCTGCATTTCTACAGTGATTTTTACCAGTCTGCTCTCACTTTTCACGTAACTCCGTTGATTTCAGTGCAGTTTCTTTCAATTTACAGCAATGTGAGATCAGAATTAGGTGCTTTATATCAGCTACAAAATTAGGGACAAATTCATCTCTGGGACACTTGCCTGGGGTTCTACTGACATAGTTAGAATTTGGTTCTTAGTATTTTACAGTTACAACTTTGTACTACCAGTAGTTGTATAATTTTTGTAGTGAAGTAAAACTACTGTACAGTAATGCTCACTGCTACTGTGCTGGAGGCTTCTTTTGGAGAAAGACTGCCAGCTGTGCGAAGCTGTGTAGTGGTTTCATAGTGGTAAGAGCAAATATTCAGCAGTCTCAGGACACTAGACTCATTTAAATTGTGAATTTGAACATTTCTTCTGCACTATAAGTCTAAGGAAATAACCCGTTTCACTACTTGATCCCATGCTGAGGGACTGTTTTGAGCTGGGTCTATTTATAGTTTAAGGTAATAAATTGTTTAGGGTTACGAAAGTGCTTGATGTGCCTGAAAGTGTCATTTACAGGCCAGTGCAATTTTGAATCCTTTAAATAACTGATGGATAATCATTTAATGAAAAATATGTTAGGCTGTTTACCTTGTACTTTGTTTTAAATAGCTCCAGGTGAATGTGATGTGCAACCAAAAGCAAGAGAAAACTGTGGGTATCCAGGCATCACTGAAATTGAATGTAGTGCAAGACAATGCTGCTTTAATTCAGATGCCCCAGATAGCCCCTGGTGTTTCAAACCGGTTCCAGCAGAAGGTAAGTCTGTGAAGGATGTCAGTTTTTTCAATGCTGGCACACAGACTTTTATTTGCATAAATCCCAGTTCTGCAAGGTGTTGAGCATCTTCCCCTTCCATTAAAGTCAATGCAGCAACTTGCAGGAGGACTTCTGTGATCAGTTAAATGTCATGCTAAGGTAGGGATTGGTGCTGTCTGCTGCATGGTGACTTTACCATCTTGTGAATTAGAAGTACCATATAACTAAATGCGTTCTTACATACTAATGTGGAGAGAAGCCACACTGTGAAGCAGAAATTACATTTTAGTAAATCAGTAGATTTCAAAGATAAATGGAAGATTACAAATGTGACTGCTTTAGAGAGGTTATTAGTCATCTACAATTAATAGATACATTGAAAGAAGATGAGGAAACAGAGGAACAATTGAGAGGATTTTGGGAGGTTGAGGAGAATCTTGTTTAAATTGGTTCAGTTTATCCCTCTCATTTATTTTTCCATTTCCTTCCTATTCAGTTCCATCTGGCACTCTTTATGTGAAAATATTTAGAATTCAGTTACTAATTTGTTTCCTTTATTGATGACAGGGAAAATTAAACTTAGTTTGTGAAATGGGTTTTGTTGAAATTGTTTGATAGGTAATGCACTGAGCAGTAGTCATTTTCATTTTTTTCCTTCTCCACCCAGAATGTCAACTATAAAATGGATCTTCTCTAGAAACATGTCTCTCACAGTGGAGTTCTTCATTATGACAATGACAAAGTGCTCTCATCTGTACAATGTATGCAATCTGTAATGATGCTGATTTTCATGCACGTCATTTCTGATCCCTCTGTTTTCTTTACAATGACATAGTTTACCACTGCAGTCTTTTTGCTATACTTTAGTATCATGCACCTGCCTGAAACAATAAAAGCAGCAAAACAAAAATGGCAAGATGCTTCTTTGGTATTTTTGTGCTCTAAATAAGTTGCCCTTTCCTGGAAAGTGGATATTTCTCTCTCTGACTTCCCAAGACCTGACAGTTCTGGAGAAAAATACATCATCATATTGTCAATACAATATGTCAATACAATTGTCAATACAAATACTACAAATTAAAGATTACCAAAAAGATGAAACTAGCTCAAATTGGGTATGAATTAAAGTTACCAACTAAAGACTTTTCCGTGGCCTACATGATCACAGTCTAGTTCCAAATGGACAAGTATCCACATGGCTAACCCATCACATATGGCATTGATTGAGAACTTTGTTGGCTGTCTTAACAGAGACACAAGGGACTGAATGGACCAAGGAGACTGAACTACCTCCTCACCCCTACAGGTACTTCCTCCAGATCATGGTTAAAGCACCTGGACAGGGCAATGTGGACAAGTATGCAATGTTACTACCCATGCTGCTGGAGATTTTAGTCTCCAGGGCTTTCATGCCAGAACTTTTCACCAGCACTAGATGTGCTCAAACAAACCTTGTTGAGATGAAGAGAACTGATGAACTAGTTAGACAATTCTATGTCACTTGGATTTGATTTCATGATATGCACTTGCAAAGGATCCCTGACATGGAAAAAAATGCCATGAGCTCAATCCATTTCCCATTCCCACTGAAGTCTTTTCGTTGACTGAGAGTTGATCAGGGCCCATGTTTGTACTGAACTGAAGCTTGGAATCCATCTTTTCAGTCACACCCTCATTGCAGATTTCCTCTGCCTTTAAATTCAGCTTTCTAAGCTGTGTCTTGGATAAAATGGTTAATCCCTATTGACACACCAGACATATCTTTGTGCTTTTATCCTATACAAAACCCCCACTGGTTGTTGATAAAGAAAAGAAGGAAGTGGCAATTTATGCTTTTCATTTCTCAGATGCAATTGCACAGCCTGACCAGAAATAGCCTGCCAGTTTCCACATTTAAAACTGAATTCACTCCGTAGATAGATTTACCTTCTATAGACATCAATAATAATTATTTATTTATATTTATGGTCACACTTCCTAAAGGTCTGGGCTTGATTCTTAATTGCCTTGCATCTTATTCCAGTGCTTAATCACCCTGACAGTTAGGAAGTTTTTCCTAACGTCCAACCTAAACCTCCCTTGCTGCAATTTAAGCCTATTGCTTCTTGCCCTTTCCTCAGAGGTTAAGAAAAACAATTTTTCTCCCTCCTCCTTGTAACAGCCTTTTACGTACTTGAAAACTGTTATCATGTCTCCCCTCTCAGTCTTCTCTTTTCCAGACTAAACAAATCCAATTTTTAAAATCTTCCCTCATCGTTCATGCTTTCTAGTTCTCTAATCATTCTTGTCGCTCTTCTCCGGACTTTCTCCAATTTGTTCACATCCTTCCTGAAATGTGGTGTCCAGAACTGGACACAATATGCCAATTGAGGCCTAATCATTGCAGAGTAGAGCAGAAGAATTACTTCTCGTGTCTTGCTTACAATACAGGAGGGAGGGATAGCTCAGTGGTTTGAGCATTGGCCTGCTAAACCCAGGGTTGTGAGTTCAATCCTTGAGGGGGCCATTTAGGGATCTGGGGCAAAAATCTGTCAGGGGACAGTACTTGGTCCTGCTAGTGAAGGCAGGGGACTGGACTCGATGACCTTTCAAGGTCCTTCCAGATCTAGGAGATAGCATGAGTACCAAATGGAGATATGCCTAATACATTTCAGAATGATGTTCACATTTTTGCAACTGTTACACTGTTGACTCATATTTAGCTTGTGGTCCATTATGACCCCCAGATCCCTTTCCGCTGTACTCCTTCCTAGGCAGTCATTTCCCCTTTTTGTACATGTGCTAATATAAACACACACAAGCGCATACATAAACAACTTCCCCCCTTCAAAACAAGCCTTGACAAAACAAAAAATACTACCCTAGAATTCACACACTGAGGAAACGAGAGTGAATGAACCACGCGTTAGTATGGTTAGATAGGTTCTCATGCCATCCGCATTATAATACTATCTAGAGTAGACTGTGTAAAAATTAGAGATATGAACCCAAGTTAACTGAACCACAGGGGGATAGTTTCACCACACTGCCTTGAACAAAACCACTGACAAGAACTTAGGAGTAGTTCATCTGTGTATGAGAGAAGCTGGGGGTAGGGACTGAATTGAAGGGATGGGGACAAATTCCTTCCACCCCAACCCCTGCTGTAGAAAACTTCATAAGGTGAAAAGGAAAGTGAACTATTCTATATAACATGGCTATTGTCTGCACCTTACTGGGAATGGAAGTGAGAAGACAAAGAAGGAAATGATACCTTTGACAAATATTGCAGCTACTTGCAATCTCTTCAGGGACTGTATTCTACTCCACGAGGGAGGGTTACTGCAGCTCCTCCAGAAATTAAAAACAGTGGTGTGTGGGGGGATTGATTGTGGCTGTTGCTGGGACTGTAAACAGCTCCAGAGAAGTACCACATCCTGGGGTGGTTTGCATATCCTGGTTCAGAGCAGTCCCAGAAGAGATGTGAGACAAAAAGAAAGCACTTAGAGTGTAAAGGGTAAGTTTGAACTGACAGAGAGGCCTTCCTTTTGGTGCAACAAACAGATGTGACCACAAAGGACCTTTTCCATAATGAAAGACAAGGTGGGTGAGGTAATATCTTTTATTGGACAAAATTCTGTTGGTGGGAGGTTCAAGCTTTTGAACTACACAGATCTCTGTGTTGCTCAAAAGCTTGTGCCTGCCACCAAGAGAGGTTGGAATGTAGCATCCAAAACAAAACAAGTTAAGGAACTGGTCCAAATTGGAGCATTGCATCTTTGGTGATATATAGGAAGTCCTCTAATGTATAAACAGGTCTGGTATAAACAGTGGTAGGTTTGGGGGTTGTATTTTGGGCGCACACCTTCTGTGTAAAGTGAACTGTATGCCGTGAGAACTTGCTTCCCAGAAGGATTGGTAGCATATTAACTCATTCTTTCCTATTCTGTACTACTTTGTCTTGGACAAAGAATTGGCTAAGTTTGGTTATTTGATCTCTTGAACATTTTTAATACCAAAGCATAAGTGTAGTCAAGCAACTAAATAGGGTTGGGGAGGAAATCAAACTGGCAACACAGAGAGCAAGCATTGTAGATGATGGGTACTTTAAGTCTAGGGACAGCTGATGGAGCAGGGGGCTGTAATGGTTCTATGGAGCCTTTCATCGCTGTGCCATGGGTTTGAATCGAGGCTAATACACTAAAGAAAAGAAAGCTGTCTACTAGCTTTTCAGCATTTCGTGTGTGAAGTGAGTTAGTCAGGCCAGTTCCTAGTGAGACAGATGTCCAAAGCACTCACCCCAATGCCATTAACAGTACCTGGCCTCTTTCAATACCAGTCTCAGCATAAAGGTTAAGACCTTGTTTACCCGAGAAAGTTTGCTGCTTTAACCATACCCGTATAATTAAAATAATACACCCCATTTTAGCATGGATGCAGTTAGATTGGTATCTAAGTTAGGGTTTCCAGGCATCTGGTTTTTGACCAGAACACCCGGTTGAAAGGGGACCCTGGCTGCTCCGGTCAGCACTGCCAACCAGGCCATTAAAAGTGTGGTCGGCGGTGCAGCGGGCGCATGGGACTAAGACAGGCGCCCTACCTGCACTGGGTCCGCGCAGCTCCTGAAAGTGGCCGCCAGCTCCCTGTGACCCCTAGGCGCTGAGATGGGCAGGCACTGGGAGGCTCCGCGCTCTGTCCCCACCCTGAATGCCGGCTCCACAGTTCCCATTGGCTGGGAACCGCAACCAATGGGAGCTGTGGGGGGTGGTGCCTTCGGGTGCAAACACAGTGCACACCACAAAGAGGCACCTGGCCGCCCATGTGCCTAGAGGCCACAGGGACCCTGAACCCCCTCAACCCCTTGCCCGAGGCTGGAGTCCCCACCCGCACCATAAACTCCTCATCCCTGGCCCCACCACCCCCAGCTCACACCCTGATTTGTCTTGCGTATCCCAAAGTTTCACCTCACTTAAAAACTACTTGCTTACAAAATCAGACACAAAAATACAGAAGTGTCACAGAACACTAGTACTGACAAATTGCTTAATTTCTCATTTTTACCACAATTATAAAATAAATCAATTGGAATATTAATAGTGCACTTACAATTCTGAGTATATAAAGCTATATAAACAAGTCATTATATGAAATTTTAGTCTGTATCGACTTTGCTAGTGCTTTTTATGTAGCCTGTTGTAAAACTAGGCAAAGAGCTAGATGAGTTGATGTATCACCTGGAAGACCTCTGTGTACTCCCAGGGGTATATGTACCCCTGGTTGAGAACCACTGACCTAGAATACTGTGGATATGTTGTTTCCTAAATGCAGGTATTAAACTATTTGTGATGAGAAACTTATACCATCCGTGTTACATTTATTTTTAAAGGACACTGTCACCTTGAAAAAAATTTCTACTGACTAATTTTAACAAAAAATCAAGTTTCTGGCCCCATTTAAATAGTATATCCTGATTTCCTTCCACCATCACCTCTCCCCAGATGATAGAGTCTTTTCCGCAGGGAAGCGTGGGCACTGGCCTCAGAGCAACACCACCCAGACATGCTTGGCCCCATGCTTCCCTTCTGTGCCCATGCCTGCCTGCTGGCCTCCTCAGCCGCAGCACTGAGGAAAGTCTATTTTATCCCTTGCTTGAACCAAGAGTGGAGACCTTGGCAGTGAAGAACCATCGTTTCTGCTGCCTACCCCACTTCCGATTGCTCCGTGGCTCCACGTAGGGCCCTGTGGAGGGAAAAAGTTCTGGGATTGCTAACCCTCAGAGGTCACAATGGGTTAGAACCCAAAGAGTCATGAGACTTTTTAAAAATAAATTGCCTTCCAGTTTTTCAGGCTTTAGGCTTCAAACCCAGTTGTAGGTCCACAAGCCATTTCAAGGCCTCCTCTGTGACACTGTGGATATCATCCATTTCATCATCCCTATTTAGGGCACTGTGTTACAATGTGTTTGATGTTTTGCATGTTCTCACCGCAATCTCATGAGGGGAGTTTTTGATTTTCCATATGTACATCAAGTAGCCACATCTTCCGTAGTTTGTTTGGATGTGATTCAGTATGGCCCAAAGTCTGCATGGCAGGTCAAAACCTGGAGGGCAGCTAATTGGGTCACTGATAATGTGCTTGTTTGGAACAGTGAATGAGGTCCAGACACTTTGCCATTCCCTAGCTGGATCCAGAGACATGAGGTGGCCGCATGTGGTTTCTGCAATTTCAGGCATTGTTGAGGTATGTTGTCCATAATCTGCCGGATGGGAAGTTGGATGGAAGATGATGACCTTCACATGGTTCACCCTGTTAAGTGGAAAACTACAACTAAAGTCATCAAACTGGCAACTGAATGTTGACGGTCAGTCAAAAGACCAACAAAATAATAAGTATAAGTAATAAATAAGTAAATAACTGTTTAAGATAGGAAACAAAGGGTACGAATAAATGGTCAGTTTTCACAAAGGAAAGAGATAAATAGCAAGGTATCCCAAGGATCTCCACTGGAACTAGTGCTGTTCAACATGTTCATAAATGGTCTAGAAAAAGGGGTAAATAGTGAAGTGGCAAAGTTTGCAGACAATACAAAATTACTCAAGATAGTTAAGCCAAAAACTGACTGCAAAGATTTACAAAGGAATCTGTAGCTGCATGGCACCCACCTCTTGTGAGCGCCTCTTTCTGGTAGGATGTGTCTGGAGTTTTTTCAGTTTCCTCTTCTCATGGTGCCCCCTGTCGGCTGCTGCGCTTGTAAGGCAGGCCTTCAGAGACTCAGCCCTCTCACAGTCCATGTGAGAAACTAAAGAAAACAACCCGCTTTTGGGGTATACTGTCCAACCGGCCTATCTCAAAGTCCTCAGTAATGTCCTGCAGCTCCTCCTTGTCTCAGTCCTTTCGCAGTCCAGCAGGGCCCATTGCAATACCCTTCCACTTTGGCAACATCTCTGTAGCCCAGCCCGGGCTTCAGATCTCAGTCTGACCAACAGGGCCTATCTCAGTACCCTAGTCGGCCAGCTTACTTGCAAAGGTTCCTACTCTGGGACAGAGCAGCACCCCCAGGGCTTCCTCCCTGGTGACTCTTCATCTGCCCTTTAGTCCTCTGACTCTGGATCTCCAGGTGAGTCAGTCTCAGTTCAACCCCCTTCCAAGGGGTTTACAGTTCCATATACAGTCCTTTCCCTGGGCTTGTCTAAACTCCCTTCTCTCAGGTCACAGCCACTTTCCCAATGGCTGTTGGAGGGGACCCGGGCCCACCCACTACTTTGAGCCCCAATCCAGGAAGCCTCTAAGTAGCAGCTATGTGCCACATCACTTTAACTAACTGTTTTTCCCTGGGCCACTTCCCCATGGCCCTAATCTTTGTCGAGTCCCAGCAGCCAGCCAGGAGCACCTTCTTTGCTCCCCATCTCTGCCAGCAACAACCTGCCCTGACAATTTCAGCTACTGCAGTCAACAAGGAGCCCCGCTTGCTCCCCAGATCCCTGTCAGCAGGCTGAACTCACTCTGGACCCACAGCTCCTTTTATATAAGTCTGCTAGACCCTGATTGGCTACTCACTGCAGCCTCTCTGATTGGCTGCATCCTACACTGCCTCTCTAGGCAGCTTGGAGGACCCTCTCCACTGCCTTTTTCTGGTGCAAGGTGTGGCTTGGCAAGGCCTACAGCTGGGGGCCTCAAGGCCTAGTCCACCCCATCACAGGATCTCACTAAATTGGGTGACTTGGCAATAAAATGGCAGATGAAATTTAATACTGATAAATGCAAAGTAATGCAATTGGAAAACATAAATGGAAATATACATATAAAATGATGGGGTCTAAATTGGCTGTTGCCACTTAAGAAAGAAATCTTGGACTCATCGTGGATAGTTCTCCGAAAACATCTGCTCAATGATCAGAGGCAATCAAAATATTAGGACCCCTTAGGAAAGGGATAGCTAAGAAGACAGAAAATATCATAATGAGACAATATAAATCCATGGGATGTCCACACCTTGAATACTGTGCACTATTCTGGTCACTCCATCTCAAAAAAGACATTAGAATTAGAAAAAGTACAGAGAAAGGCAACAAAAATGACTAGATGTATGGAAAACCTTCCATATTAGGAGAGATTAAGAAAATTAGGACTGTTCAGTTTAGAGACAATTAAGGGCTAGGGATATGGTAGAGGTCTATAAAATCATGAACGGTGTGAAGAAAGTGAATGTGGAAGGGTTATTTACCCCTGCACATGACACAAGTACCAGGGATCACGCAATGAAATTAATAGGCAGCAGGTTTAAAACAAACAAAAGGAAGTACATCTTCACACAACACACAGTCAACCTGTGGAACTTGTTGCCAGGGGATATTGTGAAGGCCAAAAGCATAACTGTATTCAAAAAAGAATTAGATAAGTTCATGGAAGATAGGTCCATCAGTAGGTATTAGCCAAGATTGTCAGGGACACAACCCCATGCTCCAGGTGTCCTTAAGCCTCTGACTGCTAGAAGCAGTAGCGTAGCCAGGGGGGGATCAGGGGGAGCGGCCGCTCCCCCTATGAGGAAAAGCGGCGCTAAGGCGCCACCAGAGCCTCGCTAGGGCTGCGCTTTAAAAGGCCCGTGGCTCCTGCCGCTGCGGGGAGCCAGGGGCCTTTTAAAGCGCTCCCCCACCCCCAGCCCCGCTGCCAGAGCTGGGGCGGGGGGGGCGCTTTAAAAAGCCCGCAGCTCCAGCTGCAGCAAGCCGCCCCTTGTCTCTCCGCTCAGCAGCTCAGCGGGGAGACAAGGAGCAGCCGCGGTGAGCCGCCCCTTGTCTCTCCACTCAGCAGCTCAGCCGCTGAGCGGGGAGGCAGCGGGCAGCTGCCTGCTGCCCCCCAAATCTTGGCGCCCTAGGCGACCGCCTAGGGTCGCCTAGTGGGCGCGCCGGCCCTGCCAGCGGCTCCCGCCGCTGCGAGGAGCCGCGGGCCTTTTAAAGCACTGCCGGAGCCCCGGTGCTGGAGCTCCGGCGGCGGCGCTTTAAAGGGCCCGGGGCTCCGCAGTGGCTGGAGCCCCGGGTCCTTTAAAGCGCTGCAGGGTGAGTACAGGGGGAGCGGGAGGCGCCTTTTTATAGCGCCGCTCCCCCTGTGCTCAAGACCTGGCTACGCTACTGGCTAGAAGCTGAGATTGGATGACAGGGGATGGATCACTGAATAATTGCCCTGTTCTAGCACCTAGCACCAGCTACTGTCAGAAGGCAGGATACTGGGCTAGATGGACCACTGGTCTGACCCAGTGTGGCCATTCTGATGTTCTTATTATGGGGACCCAGTGGAGTGGGGCTTCACCTATATCTGGTTCCCCTCAGTGGTGTGAGCTTAGCTTGTGCCAAAGGCAGAAGTTGAAGCAGGCCTTCTGCTCTTCTAACTTTCCCTCGTGTGAGCGGTCAGGGATCAGGGAGTTGCAGCAACTTCCTGAGGCCACCACTCCCCATTATGCAGCACAAAGAAAGTGGAGAATCAGGGACATAATTTTGAAAGGAAGAGGAAATGTTCAGAATATTAAAAACAAACTGGTATGCAACACACCATTTATATATTTTATTTGGATTTATTGAAAATGATAAACAGTTTCCCAGTACTAAACCAGTGATGAGGATTTTTTTTTTAAATGAGGTGGTACCCAAAGCCCACCCCCAGCCAGTAATTAACTGTGTCATTGTATAAGACAAGAATGACCTGGAAATCAAAATTATTACAGAGTAGAAATCACAAGATTTCCTTCGTCAATGGGTCTATTGACAGAGAAGTTCCTGGTGTATGTTCCTGGAGTAGATTTTCTTTAACAATCTGAGGGTAGAAAAAAAAGGGAAAACCAAAATTTTAGGGTCAGATTTTCCCATCAAGTCCACAGGTCAATGAAAAGTATTTTTCTGAATCCTAAAACAGCAAACCTGTCACAAACTGAGAGGTGTATATCAGGCAATTGTTCAGCACAACAGTCCCCTTCTATACATCCTTAGATGACTGTACACATGAGTTCAGTTGGTCTAATAGAAGGACAGTGTCAAGATTTTCTTTTTCTTTAGTTCTGTTATACCCAGGAAGTGAGTAAGAAAAAGAAAAAATCACTACAGCTAGTTGAAAAGTTATTCTAATGCTAAACCATAAATATTTTTTTACCTTTTTTTTTACTATTCCCCTCCCTACCTTCAAGTTTCCAACCAGTAGTAAAGCTGGTCAAAAAAAATTGTCAAAGTGTTTTCCAATGAAAATGTTAATGGAAAACATTTAGATTTTTAATCTAAATTAAATTAAATTAAATTAAAATAAACCTGGCATTCTTGAAGACAAATATTGGGAGTCATCTTTTTCATTAATAAAATCCTGTTACCTAACGTAAGACACAAGACTTCCACATACTCTTGGTTAAAGAAGGAAACTAAGAGTGTTGGTTTATAAAGTTATGCTTGTCTGGGGATAGTCACTGCAAGGGAAGGGAGTGCTAAGAATGAGTTTTCTGTGCTATGTGTGCTGAATTTCCCTGGCTGGACTACTAGATCTTTTTTATTCCGGTCTCACTTGATATTCAATTTTCATTTATGCATAGCATAAAGTGTTAATAAATGAATATTAGATATTATGCACATGTTTCAAACGGGATTAGTGTTATGGATGGTAATAAACACATCAGTAGAAGTTGTTATAAGCCAAGGCTATGAATAAACTAATAACCTGCTTTCCTCCAACAATTTCTAAAAATGGATTAAACCTTGGTAATTTATTAACCCTTTATACACCATTTATGATTGGAATGTTAATATAAAGAATGACCTTTAGTCCACTATCCTTAAAAATTATGTGGTTCCAATTTAAGCTGCCACCTGAAATACGCTGTGGTCATCAAGATCCTGAGAATAAAATTGAAGTCTGTTGTGCATTAGGAACTAAGGCACTTTATGACAAAGATTTGCCGTCACAGATGTACAGGTTCACAGACTGAATGGCCATAAGGCACCATTAAAATCCTCTGTCTAGCATAGGCCCTAGAATTTCACCTAGTGATCACTTCATCGAGCCCAATAACGAGCAGAGTGTAGACAGCTATACTTGATTTAAAAGACTGCAAGTGATAAAACATTTACCCCATCCCTTGGTAAACATCTTTTAGCAGTTAATTACCCTCACTATTCAAATTTCACACACTATTTCCAGTTTGAATTTTTCAAGTTTCATTTCCAGCCACTGGATCTTGCTATTTCTTTGTGTACCAGATTAGAGAGATCGCTAGTACCACGTTCCAGGTAATTCATAGTGTAACTCTAGGAGGGTGACCTGCTGGGTTTCCTGGCCTGGAATGGGAAACTCTACATTTTGAGAGAGAGGTTTCCTGAGAAGAGACAGAGGCTGCCTATTTAATAACAATTTCCTGACGCTGCTTCTAATTACTGGGCATGAGACGGTTTCTACTTCAGGAAAGGTTTGATCATTTCTTAGAACTTTCATTGGTAAAGCTAAAAATGCTACAGTTTCCTAGTTGGCAGCCAGTATGTCTGAGAGAGAGCAAAAGTCTGATGTAGGGACGTAACACTGGAAACCAATTTCACATTGATAAATTGCCTGGCTTTGAGTAGGGAATGAAGCACCAGGGAACACCTTTCATGCTCGCATTAAAGCTAGTCATAAAAAATTGTGAAAATGTTTTCCATTGCAAAATGTTCATGGAAAACATTTAGATTTTGAGTCTAAATTGTATTCAATTAAATTTCCCATTGATGTTAATGGGAGCTGGCTCGTGCCATATGTAAGGGTATCCTCTCCACATTACGCATTATTGTCAGGCACACATGGTCCACTAAACATGAGACTGAACTAGGACTAGTACCGGGAGCCAATTAAGGATGAGCCACACTGGGCAGCGTGTAATACTGTGAGTGTGTATAAGAGAGAAAGATAAGAAAATAAAAGCAGTGTCCATAAAATCCAGGCACAAAGGGATTTGCCAGCATCACACAAAGCATAATGCAGGCCGAGGAGAAAACAACCATCATTCTCCACTTCCATTACTTTTGTACATTCATTTAATGGGATTATTATACACATTTCATAGAGGTATGTTACCTTCTTCTAGCTGAGGATAGAAACACCAGGGCACATTTGGGTAGTTTGCATCAAAACAACATCCCTTAGTTTCGCATTCTTTTACTGAAATGCCTGAATAACCACAGTTCTTTCTTTCTTTTACACCCATAGCACATTCACCCATACCTGTTAAAGACAAAGTCCAAGATTGTGAGTATTTTCCTGTTCATGGTTAGTTTTCAGTACTTTACTCATTCAAATTTTAAGCATAATAGGAGAGTCATTTATCTCCTATGCTTTGTAATACTGTAACACATTGTAACACTTCCATTAGTTTTGTACATTCATGTAATGGGATAGTTGTACACATTTCATGGAGGTATGTTACCTTTTTTTAGGTGAGGATAGAAACACCAGGGCACATTTGGGTATTTTGCATCAAAACAACATCCCTTAGTTTCGCATTCTATTACTGAAATGCCTGAATAACCACAGTTCTTTCTTTCATTTACTTTCATAGCACATTCATCCATACCTGTTAAAGACAAAGTCCAAGATTTTGTGTATTTTCCTGCTTGTGGTTAGTTTTCAGTACTCTGCTCATTCAAATTTTTAGCTTAATAGCAGTGTCATTTATCTCCTATGCTTTCAGAAGTTGAAATGTATAGCTCTTCAATATGGAATCCCCTAAATTTAAACACCCTACCAGTAGAAAACCTGGGAAATTGAGCAATGAAATCTCAGTTCTTGCAAGTAAAAGCTAACAAACTATAACATTATAGAGTGGGATTTTGAAGAGGGCCTTAGAGAGCTGGGTGCCCAGCTCCGATTGCTTTAGTGCATAGGAATGTCAACCGCAATCAGTAGAGGTGAGAGTTGAAATCATGCTCTTCTCAATTCCAGTGTAATCCACCTTCCACTCAGGGCCGGCTCCAGGCACCAGCGCACAAAGCGCAAGCCTGAGTGCCGACGGCAGCCTGAGTGCCATGTTTGGGGAGGCACAATTCAGAGAGCCACTCCTGCTTCCACTAAACGACAAGTATTGAGCTCACTCCTTCCACTCACGTAGCCTTGCTGTGACTGGGCTCAGGAGTGGAACACACTTCCTGATTCAGCAGAAATGTGAAATGTCATGCCAAATCCAGCACGCCTGAGTGCTCTGCTGCTGCTTTTTCCTGCCTGGAACCCATACAGCACTGTTTTCCCAGGAAAGTTCCTCTTCAGAGTAGTTTACCTGGTCCCATGGCTCACGCTAAGGCTAAGTCTGGTATTCCTGAAGACAAATACTGGGAGTCATCTTTCTCAATATTGAAATCCCCTTGGCTAACGTAAGACACAGAATTTCCACACCCACTTGGTTAAAGAAGGCAGCTAAGAGTGTTGGTTTATAAAGTTATGCTTGTCTGGGGATAGTCACTGCAAGGGAAGGGAGTGCTAAGAGTGAGTTTTTCCGTACTATGTGTGTTGAATTGACCTATCTGGACTACTGGATATTTATTATTCTGGTCTTACTTGATATTAAGTTTTCAATTATGAATAGCATATGAAGTGTTAATAAATGAATACTAGATATTATGTGCATGCTACAAACACGCTTAGTGTTATGGGTGGTTTTATACACATCAGTAGAAATTGAGATAATCTGAGGCTATGAATAAATTAATGACCTCTTTGGCGCCAACAATTTCTAAAAATGGATGAACACTTGGTAATTTATTAACCATTTATAAACCATTTCTGAATGGAATGTTAATATAAAGGTTGACCACTAGTCCAGTATCCTTAAAAATTATGGTGGTTTTAATGTAAGCCGCCACCTGAAATATGTTGTGGTTGTGAATTAGGAACTAAGGCAGTTTCTGACAAAGATTTGCCTCCACAGATGTACCGATCCACAGGCTGAATGGCAATGTGAATGCGGGTGAAAGTGCAAGCTTGGAGGGCTTCGCAACTTGTCACAGCAGCACAGTGTGAGTGGGAGCCCAGGCTGGTGGGTCAGAGGCTCAGTTGTACCCCAGTTCCAGGTGGCACCCCAGCGGAAACCTGACACAGTGCCCTCTCCACATTACGCATTATTGGATATTTTGAGTCACGCGCACATGGTCCACTAAACATGAGACTGGGCTAGGACTAGTACCGGGAGCCAATTAAGGATGAGCCACACTGGGCAGCGTGTAATACTGTGAGTGTGTATAAGGGAGAAAGATACGAAAATAAGGGACTAGCCCATGAAGTTCAGTCAAAAAGGGATTTGCCAACATCACACAAAGCATAATGCAGGCCGAGGAGAAAACAACCATCATTCTCCACTTCCATTACTTTTGTACATTCATGTAATGGGATAGATATACACATTTCATAGCGGTATGTTACCTTTTTTTAGGTGAGGATAGAAACACCAGGGCACATTTGGGTATTTTGCATCAAAACAACATCCCTTAGTTTCACATTCTTTTACTGAAATGCCTGAATAACCACAGTTCTTTCTTTCTTTTACGTCCATAGCACATTCACCCGTACCTGTTAAAGACAAAGTCCAAGATTGTGTGTATTTTCCTGTTCGTGGTTAGTTTTCAGTACTCTACTCATTCAAATTTTAAGCATAATACAAGAGTCATTTATCTCCTATGCTTTCAGAAGTTGAAATGTATAGCTCTTCAATATGGAATCCCCTAAATTTAAACACCCTACCAGTAGAAAACCTGGGAAATTGAGCAATGAAATCTCAGTTCTTGCAAGTAAAAGCTCACAAACTATAATATTGTAGAGTGGGATTTTGAAGAGGGCCTTAGAGAGTTGGGTGCCCAGCTCCGATTGCTTTAGTGTATAGGAATGTCAGCCGCAGTCAGTTAGGGTGACCAGATGTCCCGTTTTTAAAGGGACAGTCCTGTTTTTTGGGACTTTTTCTAATATAGGCACCTATTATCCCCCACCCCCTGTCCTATTTTTTCACAGTTGCTATCTGGTCACCCTACAGTCAGTAGAGGTGAGAGCTGAAATCATGCTCTTCTCAATTCCAGTGTAATCCACCTTCCACTCAGGACCAGCTCCAAGCACCAGCGCAGAAAGCGCAAGCCTGAGTGCCGACAGTAGCCTGAGTGTCATGCTTGGGGCGGCACAATTCATAGAGCCGCTCCTGCTTCCACTAAACAACAAGTATTGAGCTCGCCCCTTCCACTCACGTAGCATTGCTGTGACTGGGTTCGGCAGCAGAACACGTGGCCTGATTCTGCAGAAATTTTAAATGTCATGCCATATCTAGTCCACCATCCTTAAAAATTATGTGGTTTTAATTTAAGCCGCCACCTGAAATATGTTGTGGTTGTGCATTAGGAACTAAGGCAGTTTCTGACAAAGATTTGCCTCCATAGATATACAGATTCACAGACTGAATGGTGAAAAGGCACCATTAAAATCCTCTGTCTAGCATAGGCCCTAGAATTTCACCTAGTGGTCCCTTCATCAAGCCCAATAATGAGCAGAGTGTAGATAGCCTTGCTTGATTTAAAAGACTGCAAATGATAAAAAAATGTATCACATCCCTTGGTAAATCTCTTTCTGCAGTTAATTACCCTCAATGTTTAAAATTCACACCTTATTTACAGTTTGAATTTTTCAAGCTTCATTTCCAGCCACTGGATCTTGCTATTGTGTACCAGATTAGAGTGATTTCTGGTACCCTGTTCCAGGAGATGCATAGTGTAACTCTAAGAGGGTGACCTACTGAGTTTCCTGGCCTGGAATGGGAAACTCTACATTTTGAGAGAGAGGTTCACTGAGAAGAGACAGAGGCTGCCTATTTAATAACAATTTCCTGATGCTGCTTCTAATTACTGGGTATGAGACGGCTTCTACTTCAGGAAAGTTTTGAGCATTTCTTAGAACATTCATTGGTGAAGCTACAGATGCTACGGAGGCAACCGGTCTGTCTGAGAGAGCGCAAAAGTCTGATGTAGGGAGAGAACACTGGAAACCAAGACATATTTCCCATAGATACATTACCTTGCTTTGCGTAGGGTATGAAGCATGATCATATGAAGTCAATAGAAGTTTTGTATTGGCTCATACATCATCGCTTTGGGATGAAATGTTTATTGTACTTACTTGGTAGTTCACCTCCTTCAATCAGGATTCTGCATTCCAATACCAGGACAAACGCCAGTAACCAAAACCCCTTCTCTTCCATTTCAGTTTGTAATCTTCAGCCTTCAGATTCTTCTGAAATATTTGAATGTAGGATGAAAATCTTTCACATCTAGAAGGACTCATTTCATATCCTCAGGTATATCTATGAATTAAAGGCTTGATCAAAAAGCTCATTGAAGTCAATGGAACAACTCCTACTGGCTTCAGTGATCTTTGGATCAGGTTGTGTGGGCTCTATCCATTCAAGGCAATGGAAATATTTCCATTGATTTGAATAGGACTTGTATCAGTTTCTAAATTCTGATTACATTTTCCAGACAATGATCCATCTATTGCATGTATTTTTTTTCCGCTCCATCTATACTACAAAAATATACATGTTTAAGCAAGGTTGTGTAATAAACGTGGTTGTGACTAAGCTGTCTTATAGTTTCTTCTCTGTGTGGACATTTATAACTATGCTAGGGAGAAAACCATGGTTTAATCCTAGTAGATACATATGATCTGATTTTTTTTCTCAAATCAATTATACACCAGTGTAACTCTCTTGGCTTCAGCAGGGGTAACCCTGATATACATGGGGTTGTTTACACTTACACGGCTGCAGCAGTGCAGCTGCACTGCTGTAGCACTTAGCGAAAATGCTACCTAGCCAACAGGAGACCTTGTCTTGTTGGCATAGGAACTTCACCTCCCCTAATGCCAGTAGCTATGTCGATAGGAGAAGCCCTCCCATCAACATAGCACTGAGTACACCAGGAGTTAGATTGGTTTAATTACGTCAGTCACAGATGCGGCTTTTCCAAACTCCTGAGCAATGTAGTGTGACGGGGCAAGGCCAGATGGCTATAGTAAAGCAGTGGGAGACAGATATATTAGCCACAGGCTAAACAAATCACTGTTACCAGGATAACCAAATGGCAGCTGCTCCACGTCAATTAAGACACCTGGGGCCAGCCAACTGAGATCTTTCCAGAAGGCAGGGAAGACAGCTAGGTTGATTGGGACACCTGAAGCCAATCAGGGGCTGGCTGAAACTGGTTAAAAGCCTCCCAGTTAGTCAGGTGGGTGCGCGTGTCAGGAGCAGTAGGAGGAAGCCGCACTGTTGGAGAAACTGAGCAGTATAAACCATATCAGGCACAAGGAAGGAGGCCATGAGCTAAGGGTGAAGTAGATATTGAGAAAGTGGGGGCTGCTGTGGGGAAGTGGTCCAGGGAATTGTACGCATCCTGTTTCCAAAAGGTCAGCTACCATAGCTGATACTATTAGGGTCCCTGGGCTGGAGCCTGGAGTAGAGGGTGGCCCGGGCTCCCCCCTTTCCACCTCCCCCCCGAATTAATCACTGAGACTGGGAGACAACAGAGACTATGCAAGGGAGAGTCAGCTTCTCCTCACTTCCCTTGCTGGCTTATGATGAAAATGGCTCAGTAGGCTGTGACCCTTGCCTCTAGAGCGAGAAGGGTTACGTGGAGGGTCACAGTGAGTCTCTGAGGCTAGTGAAATCCGCCAGGAAGCACAGGAACCATGGAGACAAGGACAGAGCTTTGTCACAGTAGTTATAAAGACATACGTTTGTAGTGTAGATTGGGGCTTAAGTAAGAGTAGAATCAGGCATAATTTCATCTATCATAGTGTTGCTGGGGTTCTCCGGGCTACAAGGTACCCTGATGCAGAGCTAAGAGCTGAGCTCCTGCTAGAGCCCAGGAGCCCAGCTCTGTGGCAGGGAGCTTGGAAGCTCTGAGGACCCAGACTCTGGGACAGTCTGCATGGCAGGCTTGCTCTGGAACCACAAACCCTGGAAATTCTGCAGTCCCCAGTCCCAAGTCATTCCATGCAGTGGGGTTGCCCCAGAGCCATGGAGGCAGGAAACCCTGCCGTAACCGATTCCAAGGCAGTCCATGTGGCAGAGCTGCCCCACAGCCATGAACCCTGGAAGCCAAGACTCCCCAGCAGCTCACCATGTGAGCTGACAGGAAACCAGGCAAAGTTCCATCAAATTCCTGCCTGTGTTTCATCGGGAGTTTGTTCAAACTGAGATGTTTTCACAAACATTGTTTCGACATCGTTGGCATTTTCCTAGTAAAACCTGTTTCCCTGGAAAATTCCTGACCAGCTCTAGTCCAAACAAATTACATCTACTGGTTCTCCTTTATCCACTAATTTGTTAACACCCTAAAAAGAATTCTAATAGGTTAGAGAGACAATTTTCCTTTACAGGAGCTCTGCTGGTCCTCTCTTTATGCTATCATTAGAGCCCTACCAAATTCATGGCCATGAAAAATGCGTCACGGACTGTGAAATCTGGTCATTTGTGTGCTTTAACCCTATACTATACAATTTCATGGGGGAGACCATAGGGGGGTTGCAAAGTTTTTTTCGGTGGGGGGGGGTCACGGTATTCCCACCCTTACTTCTGTGCTGTCTTCAGAGCCAGGCAGCTGGAAAGTGGCAGCTGTTGGCCAAGCACCCAGCTCCGAAGGCAGTGCCCCACCAGCAGCAGCAGCGCAGAATGGTGTAATGGTGGCAATACCATACCATGTCACCCATACTTCTGCACTGCTGCCTTCAGAGCTGGGTGGCCAGAGAGGGGCAGCTGCTGACTGAGGGCCCAGTTCTGCAGGCAGCAGTGTAGAAGTAAGGGTGGCGATACCAAAGCATGCCATTGTTACTTCTGTGCTGCTGCTAGCGGCGGCTCTGCCTTTAGAGCTGGGCTCCCAGACAGCAGCCACCACTCTCTAGCTGCCCAGCTCTGAAAGCAGTTCTGCCACCAGCAGCAGAGCAGAAGTAAGGGTAGCAGTACCGCAGCCTCCCCTACAATGACCTTGCAACCCCCCGCCCCAAACTCCTTTTTGGGTCAGGATCCCTACAATTACAACACCATGAAATTTCAGATTTAAATAGCTGAAATAATGAAATTTACAATTTTTAAAATCCTATGAACGTGAAATTGACCAAAATGGACCGTGAATTCGGTAGGGCCCTAGCTATCATGTCAGTGTTTTATAATTCTCTATTTTTTCACTTAATGTACATGGTCCTGAAGTAAGGCTCCCTGATCTGTAGTTCCCAAGCTCACCCTTAGTACCTGTTTAAAAATAGCAACAACATTGGCTACCTTCCAATCTACTAACATAGTAATTCATTTTCATTATCTATTACAGATTTTTGTTAACAGCTCAGCCAAGCCACCAACCAGTCAAGGTAACTTCTTGCTCTTTTATTTTATCCATTCGTTCCAGCATATCTTATATTGACACCTCACTCTTTAGCACTGCCACATCTTTATTACCACCTGTATAAAGTATCTCCAGGGTAGGTATCTGCTCATCATCCCCTTTTAGAAAGACTGAGGAGTATTTTTTTAGTAACTTCTCTGCTGTGTCCTTTTCCTCCCTAGTAGCTTAATAAACCCTGAAAGGCTTCTTGCTTCTGATAGTCTTTGAGTATTTCTTGTTTTTCGTCTTTATCTTTGGCTATTTGCTTCTCAAATTCTCTCTTGGCCCTTCTGATGTACTATCTGCTTTCCAAGGTACTGATCACCGACTAATCTCACTGAAGTGAATGAGAACTGTGGGTTCACAGCACCTTTGGAAAAATCAGGCCACGTTTTTTTCCATCTCCCCTGAATAACAATCAGTCTCTGGGATGAAATGCAACAATCACAGTTTACAATATAATCAATACAGTTATTTGGTCAAAAGCACTGAAGAAAAATTAGAAGGGAAATACGTACCTGGGGCTCGAGGTACTTGCTGAGTGAGCACCAAGAGTTTAGTTCTCCCTATTTATACTTCTACCTGCCATAATAATAACCAATCAATTGCATTAAAAATAGTTCCACTTGGTAGATTTATTCACTGTGTGATCAGCTTGTTAAAATTTAGCTTGTGATTGCTTTCAAAACATCTTTGACCAGGATATGAACAGGCTATAAAATAGTTAGCAGCTGGCTCCTTATTTTATACTGACACACCCATCAATATGTGTTTCTAAAACGTCACGAGGTCTGTTGTGAGTCAAAAAGTTTAACTTAGAATCTGTTGGATTCTGCCTCCCAAAACATGCCTTAACACCAGATCTGTTTATTTAGGGCCTATCCTAGATACATACAAGTGAATCTGCTGCAAGAGACAGAGCTGACACATGGAGGGGGGGGGCATATGGGGTCACATGCCCCCCCCCCCATTTTTGCCAGCGTTTGCTGGCCCCACTTGTCATTTGGTGAGGCTGGGCCTCCTTCCTGCATGGTAGCTGCTGGAGCCGGCAAGCTGGGAGCTGTGGCCATGCAGAGAGGCAGGGGCAAGCAGCTGGTAGCTGCAGGGTGACCGGCTGCTTTTGCTGCTGCCTCTCCTGTGGAGCTAACACCTGGGAGTTGCAGGGAGGGGCTGCTGAGAGTAAGAAGGAGGGGCAGGCCTGGGGGGGGCATGATTCAAGCTGTTGGAGGGGGTGAACCTTTAAAATGTGCCCCCGCCCTACTCTCAGCAGCCACCAGTCATCTCTGGCAACGGACCTATCTCTGTGTGGCAGAGTTTCCTCTGAGAGCCCAATCTTCAGGTGTATCTGGCTCACAGACCTAGAGTCAACCTGGAGAGTCCTGAACTCTGACAGCTTCTTCCATGAGTGTGACAAGGAGAAACCGAGCAGCTGGTTTTAACAGCATGAAACACCTGGAAATCATTCTTGAAGTCCAGGACAAAGTGCATTCCCAGAAGAAACAATCTCCTTTCTTAGCTCCAAAACCTCTCTCTGTTCCTTGTGATATGCACCCCTGGGACCCAGCATTCTAGTGCCAGGTGATACTGACATAGTCTGGCTGTACCAGCCTTACCTGCAGGGGCTGGAGGAAGTACTGGACTGAATCTGGTTGCAGTACTTCCTCCTCTCCTGTAGGTAGCACTAACCCAGCAGAGACAAACCAAACGCTGAAGAAAGATGTGTGTGGGGATTGGTTGTGGCTGTTGCTGGGACTGTAAACAGCTCCAGAGAAGTACCACATTCTGGGGTGGTTTGCATATCCTGGGTCAGAGCAGTCCCAGAAGAGATGTGAGACACAGACAGGGTGTAAAGGGCAAGTTTGAACTGACAGAGAGGCCTTCCTTTTGATTCAACAAACAGATGTGACCACAAAGGACCTTTTCCATAATGAAAGAGATAAAGTGGGTGAGGTAATATAATTTATTGGAGCAACTTCTGTTGGTGGGAGGCCATGCAGATCTCTGTGTTGCTCAAAAGCTTGTGCCTGCCACCAAGAGAGGTTGGAATGTAGCATCCAAAACAAAACAAGTTAAGGAACTGGTCCACATTGGAGCATTGCATCTTTGGTGATATATAGGAAGTCCTGGAACATGTAAACAGGTCTGGTATAAACAGTGGTAGGTTTGGGAGTTGTAAAGTGAACTGAACATGCTGAGGGAACTTGCTTCCCAGTAGAATTGGTAACGTATTAACTCTTCTTTTCTCTACTGTACTGCTTTGTCTTGGACAAAGAATTGGCTAAGCATGGTTATTCGATCTCTTCAACATTTTTAATATCAAACCACAGCTGTAGTCAAGCAACTAGCGATACATTTTAGCAATACAGTGAAATACAAGGGGGGCTATAGACTAAACCCCTTGTCAGAAGGGAGCAGGACATGGGTCCCTGCTCAGAAGGAGATAGGGTGACCAGATGTCCCGATTTTATAGGGACAGTCCCGATTTTTGGGTCTTTTGCTTATATTGGCTCCTATTACCCTCCACTCCTTGTCCTGATTTTTCACACTTGCTGTCTGGGCACCCTAGAAGGAGATGACAGCTTGAGGCCCACCAAGGAGGACATTCCCTCAGTAGACCACGGAGAAGGTTAAAGGTTCAGTTACCCTGAAACTGTGACACACTCTAATTCTGATTTCCATCTGCTGTATTCTTCTGTCCAGAGGCAATTTGGTTAAATTATATTACTAATGTGCTGTGTAAATAGGGTTGGGTGAGGAAATAAAACAGACAACACACAGACCAAACATTGTACATGGCAGGTACCTCAAGTATAGGGAAAGCTGATGGAGCAGAGGACTGCTATAGTTCTCTGGAGCTTTTTATCTCTGTGACATGAGTTTGAATCCAGGCCAGTACACTGAAGAACAAAAGTTATTGTTTACCAGCAGTTCAGCAATTTACGTGTGAAGTGAGTTAGACCAGTTCCTAGTGGGTCAGATGTCCAAAGCACCCACCCCAATGCCATTGGCAGGCTTGGTACAGAAGACCCTGTTTATACTAGAAAGTTTGCTGTTTTAACTATACCAATATATTAAAGTGATACATCCCACCCTAGCATGGATGCAAATACTAGGTATATAAGTGCTCATAGCTTCCTGAACCAGAATAACCTATATTGGCATAAGACACATTTATAGCAGTATAACTGCATCTATAGTAGGGCTTGCACTGGTATAACCATTTTGGTTAAAAAACCCTGACTGTTATACCAATATAACTTTTAAAGATACATTCAGACCTTAGGCCTGAATGTAACATGAAAACTGACTTCCCCTGTCATCCAGCCCATTCCAGGGTAAGGCTGAAATACCTGGGCAGGGATTGTTTATGTGGGAAGCTGTCCAGCAGAATAGAGATGTGACAGAATCTCAAGGACAAAAAGCTTTATTCAGTCTCCAGGACAGTCTCATCAGGTGTAAATTCACAATTCAATTTACTTCAAAGGAGTTGCATTCCCTGCCCCCAGTCCCCCCCCTCCTCTCCCCCCTCCCCCCCCCCCCGATAAATGGGCCCTCTCTATCTAATAATTCAGTAACACAGATCCATATTCAGGCAAATCTTCCACTGGCAGAAAAACACCAAAGTCAAAGTGAAGACTACAGGGTCAGGCCTGGAATATGGTCTTTCAAATCTGACTGAACTCCCAGTTTTCCATAGCCTCTATTTTCTAAACTAAAGCTGTCCCCACCTTTTGTGCACAGACTGAGATGGAAGACTAAAGATAATGTACGTGAGAGATGCTACTACTATTTCAGGGATAGTTACCATTGTTTCTTTGGGCTTTTAAGTAACCAGAATGTGGAAGAAGCTTGGGAAGGAGCCTCCTCTGCACCAAAGACATGAATATGATCGATTAGATGGTAAGATCTTCTAAAGTGAGTCGTTTTTAAGACAATTTGATACAGTATCATTATTAGAAAACAGCTTTCCAGTTTCATAAAGTATAGTGTCAGTTTAGATGTGTTTTTCTATTACCTTTGTAACTAACTCCTTATTCTGCAAAGAGTATCGGTCACCATATGAAGTCAATAGTAGTTTTGTCATTAAATTTAATAGCAGCAGGCTCAGGCTCATACATCATCACCCTGGATGATGAAGATGTCATTAATGTAGCACATTGCATTCTAAATTTATTTCTGTTGTCTAATCATTTGAAGATATTAAATTAGTGCTTGAAATAATGATCATAAAAGTGTTGAGCTGAGAGCTCGCAGATGTTGTGAGTTGCTGTGCTGCATCGTGTACTTACTTGGTAGTTCACCTCCTTCAGTCAGGGTTCTGAGTTCTAATACCAGGACAACCGCCAGTAACCAAAACCCTTTTTCGTCCACTGCAGTGTGTAGTCTTCAGATTCATCTGGAAAATGTGAATGTAGGGTGAAAATCTTTCACATCTGAAGGGGCTCATTTCATATCCTCAGCTATATCTGTGAGTTAAAGGCTTGATCTAAAGCTCATTGAAGTCAATGGAACGACTCCTATTGACTTCAGTGATCTTTGGATCAGGTTATATGGGCTCTATCCATTCAAGCCAATGGAAATCTTTCCATTGATTTGAATAAGACTTGCATCAGTGTCTAGATTCTGATTACATTTTCCAGACAATGATCCACTTACAGTGCTGTATATATCTTTTGGCTTCATCTATACTACAAAAATATCCATGTACAAACAAGGTTGTATAATAAACGTGATTGTGACTAAGGTGCATTATAACATGTCTTTTCTTGCCTGTGTGGACAGAAAAAGCATGTTTCTATAACTATGCTAAAGAGGAAACCATGTTTTAGTCCTAGTAGATACATATGAGATGATTTTTTTCTCAAATCAATTATACGCCCATGTAACTGTTGGCTTCAGCAGGGTTACCCCTGATATACATGGGCTTGTCTACACTTACACGGCTGCAGGATTGCAGCTGCATTGCTGTAGCACTTAGTGAAGACACTACCTATGCTGACAGGAGACCTTCTCCCATTGGCCTCAGAATTCCACCTCCTCTAGAGGCAGTAGCTATATCAACAGGAGAAGTCCTCCCATCAACATAGCCATATCTACACCAGGAGTTAGATCGGTCTGACTGCGTCACTCAAGGGTGTGGCTTTTCCACACTCCTGAACAATGTAGTTATACAGGCGTACGTTTGTAGTGGAGACCGGGGCTGAGTAAGCGCAGAATCGGGCATAATTTCATCTGTCATAGTGTTGCTGGGGTTCTCCGGGCCACCAGGTACCTTGATGCAGAGCTAAGAGCTGAGCTCCTGCTAGAGCCCAGGAGCCCAGCTCTGTGGCAGGGAGCTTGGAAGCTCTGAGGACCCAGACTCTGGGACAGTCTGCATGGCAGGCTTGCTCTGGAACCACAAACCCTGGAAACTCTGCAGTCCCCAGTCCCAAGTCATTCCACGCAGTGGGGTTACCCCAGAGCCACGGAGGCAGGAAACCCTGCCGTAACCGATTCCAAGGCAGTCCATGTGGCAGAGCTGCCCCACAGCCATGAACCCTGGAAGCCAAGACTCCCCAGCAGCTCACCATGTGAGCTGACAGGAAACCAGGCAAAGTTCCATCAAATTCCTGCCTGTGTTTCATCGGGAGTTTGTTCAAACTGAGATGTTTTCACAAACATTGTTTCGACAACGTTGGCATTTTCCTAGTAAAACCTGTTTCCCTGGAAAATTCCTGACCAGCTCTAGTCCAAACAAATTACATCTGCTGGTTCTCCTTTATCCACTAATTTGTTAACACCCTAAAAATAATTCTAATCGGTTAGCCAGGCAATTTTCCTTTACAGGAGCTCTGCTGGTCCTCTCTTTATGCTATCATGTAAATATTTTATTATTCTCTATTTTTTCACTTAATGTACCTGGTCCTGAAGTAAGGCTCCCTGATCTGTAGTTCCCAGGGTCACTCTAAGCACCTATTTAAAAATAGCAACAACACTGGCTACCTTCCAATCTACTAACATAGTAATTCATTTTCATTATCTATTACAGATTTTTGTTAACAGCTCAGCAACACACCATTTATATATTTTATTTTGATTCATTGAAAATGATAAACAGTTACCGAATACTAACCCATGAAAATGAATTTGTTTAAAAATGAGTGGTACCCGACCCCCACCCCGTCCAGTTATTAACTGTGTCATTATATTTTAGAGTAGCAGTCATGTTAGTCTGTAGCCACAAAAAGAATGAGGAGTACTTGTGGCACCTTA
This sequence comes from Macrochelys suwanniensis, assembly GCA_033296515.1. Taxonomy (NCBI): domain Eukaryota; kingdom Metazoa; phylum Chordata; order Testudines; family Chelydridae; genus Macrochelys; species Macrochelys suwanniensis. The sequence goes on along the minus strand of CM065775.1, from coordinate 154,163,877 downwards.
GAGACGAACAAATTTATTTGAGCATAAGCTTTCGTGAGCTACATCTCACTTTATCAGATGCATAGAATGGAACATACAGTATGAAGATATTTATACACACAGAACATGAAAAGGTGGACGTTGCCATACCAACTCTAAGAGGCTAATTAATTAAGATGAGCTATTATCAGCAGGACAAAAAACACTTTTGTAGTGATAATCAAGATGGCCCATTTCAGACAGTTGACAAGAAGGTGTGAGGATACTTAACATGGGGAAATAGATTCAATTTGTGTAATGACCCAGCCACTCCCAGTCTCTAGTCAAGCCCAAGTTAATGGTATCTAGTTTGTAAATTAATTCCAGTTCAGCAGTTTCTCGTTGGAGTCTGTTTTTGAAGCTTTTCTGTTGCAGAATTGCCATCTTTAAGTCTGTTATTGAGTGATCAGAGAGGTTGAAATGTTCTCCTACTGTTTTTGAATGTTATGATTCCGGATGTCATATTTGTGTCTATTTATTCTTTTGCGTAGAGACTGTCCGGTTTGGCCAATGTACATGGCAGAGGGGCATTGCTGGCACATGATGGCATATATCACATTGGTAGATGTGCAGGTGAACGAGCCCCTGATGGCATGGCTGATGTGATTAGGTCCTATGATGGTGTCACTTGAATAGATATGTGGACAGAGTTGGCATCGGGCTTTGTTGCAAGGAGAGGTTCCTGGGATAGTGTTTTTGTTGTGTGGTGTGTGGTTGCTGGTGAGTATTTGCTTCAGGTTGGGGGGCTGTATGTAAGCAAGGACTGGTCTGTCTCCCAACATCTGTGAGCATGAGGGCTCATCTTTCAGGATAGGTTGTAGAACTTTGATGATGCGCTGAAGAGGTTTCAGTTGGGGGCTGAAGGTGACGGCTAATGGCGTTCTGTTATTTTCTTTGTTTGGGCCTGTCCTGTAGTAGGTGACTTCTGGGTACTCTTCTGGCTCTGTCAATCTGTTTCTTCACTTCAGCAGTGTGGGTATTGTAGTTTTAAGAATGCTTGATAGACTTAGGTATTGAAGATGCTGTGTAGGGATTGGACTGTGGGTCTGAGGGTTGGTGGTTGGGGTTGTCCGTGGATGGGGAGTCTGGAGGCATGTAGGTAAGTATAGTGGCCAGTAGGTTTCCGGTATAGGGTGATGTTTATGTGACCATCGTTTATGAGCGCAGTAGTGTCCAAGAAATGGACCGCTTGTGTGGATTGGTCTAGGCTGAGGTTGATGGTGGGGTGGAAATTGTTGAAATCATGGTGGAATTCCTCAAAGTCTCCTTTTCCATGGGTCCAGATGATGAAGATGTCATCAATGTAGCGCATTGCATTTTAAATGTATTTCTGTGGTCTAATCATTTGAAGATATTAAATTAGTGCTTGAAATAATGATCATAAAAGTGTTGAGCTGAGAGCTCACAGATGTTGTGAGTTGCTGTGCTGCATTGTGTTCTGCATAATGTTACAATGATCTGAGAGCTTCTGTGCTGCATCATTTGACTATCAATATTTAGCAAAGATATTATTATTATTATTAATCATGTTCGTTATGGAAGTGCCGAAAGGCCAGCCAAGAAGGGGGCTCCCACTGTGCTAGGCACTGTAAAACTACAGAGTCGTAGATGGTCCTGAAGAGCTCCCAAACTGAATAGATAAGGCAGACACAACAGGGAAGGGATAGAACACACAAGCAGAGTGAACAGTGTGATGGCAGCAAATGTCATGCTAGTACCACAGGGTTGGGTTTTTTTGGTGGGGGTCTACTTAGGAGGGGATCAGCTAAATGGAAAGGAAAGGGAGGGAAGAAGGTAGGGAGGATGGGGTAGGGGAGAATAGGGTAAGAGGGGCAGGTGTGGAGAAAAGTTGAGGTGAAAGTCTGTGGGGGGGGGTGTTGGAGCAAACAGCCAATCAGCACAAGGCAGAGAAAGTCCACTCCAAACTGTAGAAAAATCTCAATGTCCAATTGTTTTTGCCTTGGCGGTTTCTGCTCCTATCAGCTGGAATCTCTGGCTCCTCTCTGTGGCTTTTCCCCAAGGCTACATGGCGGGGGGAAGGGAAGCACCACCTAATGCCCCCAGAGTAGGCGGATTTCTCCTGTACCATTCTGGATCCAGAGGAGGTGCTGAGAGGAGAGGTGGCCTTGCCTGGGCCCCATTTTTACCCCCTCCTCCCAGCTCAGGAGTCCCTGCTTTGGCTACCTCTGCTCCTACCATCTGGAGTTTCTGTTAGAAACATCCTTTCTGGGAATATCCTAGAGAAACTGAGATGAAGTCCAGGGGGTTCTAGAGTGATTAAATAACATTCATTGGAAATTACTCTAAAAACCTGTACCATTTATTTAACAGGGGAAGATATATCTGCTATAGAGTTTGTTAGAGAACAATATCTCTGCCCTAGAATTTTATAGTTTGGTTACTATTTTCTACCAAATTCAACACTTTTCCATAAGGAATGGCTTGAAGTTCAAGTGAATATGAACATGAAACGAACAAATTTGTATTTGACTCCCAAAGAGGAGAAAATTTAAGTTGCACAACCCAAGATAAATGGCTGTTTGATCTAGAGTTCAAATCATGGATAGTTTGGTGGGTGATGGTCGGATAGCTAGTGGCTGCTATGTCTCATAGTGCTTTCTATTTTTATTTTAAATGTGGCTTCTTTCAGAAATCCAAATGAAATCAGCTAATTGCGATTAAATGCAAGAAACTCGCATGTTGCTAAGTCTTTACTAAGTATTTCACTGTAAAAGACAAACTAACAACATCTAAAGTTCTGCTTAATGTGCCCTTCTCCATCACAAATTTTTTTCAGTTGACAGTGGCAAACAGCTTTCAAGCAAAGAGCGGGTGCTGTCTCTAAAATCAGTAAGAAATTCCACTTTGGTGTCCCACAGTGTGAGAGGATTGTGGAAAATGCATCTGCTCCCCATTCCACTAATATTAGGGTTACCATATTTGAACATTCAAAAAAGAGGACACTCCATGGGGGGGGTGGCCCCGAAGGGATATTTGCATGAGTATCTACCAACTCATGTTGTATTAATGTGTTATTATACTGTTATATATGCTGTGCACGACATGTCGTCTATATTGAGTATATATAAGAAAAAGTCCGGGTAGGTGGGGCTCGTCAGCCTTGGAAGGCAGCCCACCTAGGAGAAGGAAAACTCTGATTTAAAACCTCCGCTGCCTTGTGGCAATACCCACTCATGGGAAAGGCTAAGGGAGTCAACCCTGAAACCAAATCCGGTGTCGGAGTCCCGATGGCGGTCTGACATTGTCCTCAACATCATTTCGGCAACTTCTGCGACGCCACTGGTGCCAAGTTGTATCGACATTGTCTTTCCCTTGGATCCATCAGTTGCGTGGAGAGGGGGGTTCTGCTGCATGGGCAACAGCTGTTCCTCCATATCACCCTGCCCTGGCTTGCACCCTGGAGAGGACACTCCAGCTTCGCTTCACAGCGTCAACACAACACGGGAAGCAACACTTTACCGGTTATAAGCCTCCTGCTCGATTGGCGTAGAGCTGGCGCCAGGGGTTGCTTCCGACGGTGGGAGGGATCACCATGTCTCACTGGACAACTATCGCCCGCCTCAAGCTGGGCAGCCCCCAGCCAATAAGGTGTTGTCCCGCCACAGTTCACCTGCTTCACTGGGTGCGTGGGGCTTAGTGTATGTGAGTACCCGACAAGTGGACTGCGAACCATGCACCAGGCAACAACAAAAGAAAACCAACATTTAAGAAACCAGCCCTCAAGTTAGGATGCTGGAATGTATGGACCATGACAACTGGCCTATCACAAGACCTTCAGGCAATCAGCGATGTTCGGAAGACTGCAGTCATCAACGATGAGCTAGCACGACTCCAAATCGACATAGTCGCTTTGCAGGAGACATGGCTGCCAGACGCTGGGACTCTCAGGGAAAAGAACTATATGTTCTTCTGGCAAGGGAAGAGTGCCGAAGAAATCAGAGAGTGTGGTGTTGGATTTGCCGTGAGAAATTCTTTACTGGGGATGGTGGAACCTGGTCAACAAGGAACTGAAAGACTGTTATCACTCCGACTCCACACATCCACTGGACCCGTCAACCTGATCAGCGTGTATGCACCAACACTCGGCGCCAACAGGGATACCAAGGATGAGTTCTATGATCAGTTAGACACGATCATCAGGAGTATCCCTAAAGAAGAGCACTTGATACTACTGGGTGACTTCAATGCCAGAGTGGGCACTGACCACGACTTTTGGCCAACCTGTCTTGGAAAGTTTGGCGTTGGAGAAATGAATGAGAATGGACAACGACTTCTGGAACTGTGCTTGTACCATGACCTCAGCATCACCAACTCATTCTTCCAGACAAAGCCGCAACACAAAGTGTCCTGGAGACACCCTCGCTCCATGCGCTGGCACCAACTCGACCTGATCATCATCAGGTGGTCTGCCTTGAAGTGCGTCCTGCTTACTCGCACCTTCCACAGTGCTGACTGCAACAGTGATCACTCGCTGGTGTGCAGCAAGATGAGGCTACAGCCAAAGAAGATCCACCGCTCTAGGCCAGAGGGCAAATCCCGTATCCATGTGAGCAAGACCGCACACCCAGACAAGGCAGAGAAATTCACCCATGAGCTCTCTGAGGTGCTGAACTGTATGCCTCCCGGTGGCTGCGCCAAAGAGAGATGGGACCACATCAGAGACGCAGTACACAGCACAGCCATGAAAGTTTTTGGAAAGAAACGAAACATAAATAATGACTGGTTTGAGGCCAACTCCGCCACACTCACTCCAGCCATTGAAGAACGCCGCGCTGTTCACCTGGAGTACAAGCGTTCCCCCAGTCAGAGGACTCTGCAAGAGTATCGATTTGCCAGGAGCAAAGTACAGAGACTAGCTCGACAGTGTGCAAATGATTACTGGCTCCAGCTCTGCTGGAGCATTCAACTATCTGCTGACACTGGAAACGTCAGGGGAATGTATGATGGCATCAAGAAGGCCATGGGACCCACAAAGAAGTGGAGAGTGTCACTAAAGTCTGCAACAGGCGAAAACATCCAGGACAAGGGCAAGCAGATGGATAGATGGGTGGAGCACTACTCTGAAGTGTACTCCAGGCAAAACACCGTCACCGAAGCTGCCCTCAATACTGTGGATGGTTTTCCCGTTGAAACTGAGCTGGACGAGAAGCCCACCATGGAAGAACTGAAGAAAGTCATTGAGAGCTTGTCCACAGGAAAGGCTCCAGGAAAGGATGGCATCCCACCAGAAGTTATCAAGTGTGGCATCAACGTCCTCCTAGAACACCTCCACGACCTCCTCTGTCAGTGCTGGGACGAAGGTGCAGTACCTCAGGATATGAGAGACGCCAACATCGTGACCCTCTACAAGAACAAGGGTGATAGAAGCGACTGCAACAACTGCAGAGGCATATCGCTCCTGAGTGTTGTGGGTAAAGTCTTCGCACGCGTGATCCTGAATAGACTGCAGAAGCTTGCTGACAGAGTTTACCCAGAGTCACAGTGCGGGTTCCGAGCAGGGAGATCCACAACCGACATGGTTTTCTCCTTAAGGCAGCTGCAAGAGAAATGCAGAGAACAGCACAAGCCGCTATTCCTTGCCTTCATAGACCTGACCAAAGCTTTTGACCTTGTGAACAGAGATGGGCTGTTCAAGATCCTGGTGAAGGTTGGCTGCCCACCGAAGCTGCTGAGCGTGATCCAGTCTTTTCACAACAACATGAAAGGCATAGTACTGTATGATGGCTCGTCCTCCGATGCCTTCGACATCCACAGTGGAGTAAAACAAGGCTGCGTTCTCGCTCCCACACTCTTCGGCATCTTCTTTGCAGCATTGCTGAAACGTGCCTTTGGAAATTCCACAGAGGGAGTCTATCTCCACACCCGGTCTGACGGGAGACTTTTCAATCTGGCTCGACTAAAGGCCAAAAGCAAGGTACGGGAGGCAACAATTAGAGACATGCTGTTTGCAGACGGCGCTGCCCTGGCCACCCACACAGAAACCGATCTCCAGCATCTGATTGACCGCTTTTCCAGAGCTTGCGAAGAGTTCGGCTTGACAATCAGTCTTCAGAAAACCAAAGTTATGGCCCAGGATGCAGAATATCCAAGCATTGCCATCAATGACTATGTGCTAGAGGTGGTCAGTCAGTTCACCTACCTTGGATCTACCATCACGGACAACCTCTCACTGGACCCTGAGATCAACCGTAGAATCGGCAAGACCTTCACAATTTTGGCCAGATTGCCACAGAGAGTATGGAACAACAACATGCTGACCATCAACACAAAGGTCGCTGTGTACCGTGCATGTGTGTTAAACACTCTTCTCTATGCCAGTGAAACTTGGACCCTCTACGCTTCGCAAGAAAAGAGACTGAACACCTTCCACATACGCTGCCTCCGTCGCATACTCGGGATCACTTGGAGTGATCGAATAATGAACAACGAGGTGCTGGAACGTTGCAAGATCTCCAGCATGTTCACTCTCCTCCGTCAATGCCGCCTCAGATGGCTTGGCCATCTAAGTCGCATGGAAGATGGACGGATCCCCAAAGACCTGTTGTATGCCGAACTTGCCTCCGGAAACAGAGCTACAGGACGGCCCCACCTTCGCTTCAAGGGTGTTTGTAAGAGGGACCTGAAGACTGTTCAAATCAACATCAACAGCTGGGAAGAGCTTGCCCAGGACAGATGCAGATGGAGACACGCTCTGACCACTGGATTGAAAACTGGTGAAGACAAGCTGCGGCAGCTTGCCGAGGAAGAGCGGGTTCAACGAAAAAGGAAGCAGCGGCTCCAACCCACAGCTGACACCACCTTCAAATGCAGCAAATGCAATCGAGACTGCCACTCTCGTGTGGGGCTCCACAGCCACAACAGACGCTGCACAACCATCAACTAAACATTCCCCATGGGCGCATATCCATCGTCTCTTGAGACTAACGGACGCCAACAACAATAAGAAAAAGTGATATGGCCTCAAAAGTGAAGTTTAATTATTTAAAGTTTAAAGTTTACTTACTACCTGACTTGAAGTGGCCTCAAAAGTGAAGTTTACTTACTGCCTGAAATGAAGTGGCCTCAAAAGTGAAGTTTAATTAAAGTTTACTTACTACCTGACTTACCCCAAGATCAGACAGTGAGTCTGTGGCACAACCCAGAGTTGAACCCAGATCTCCTGTGAATCAGTCCGGTTACACTGGGGTAAATGCAGGGAATTTCCACATTTGTTTCAGTGGAGTTATTCTGGATTCAAACCACAGTAAATGAGATCAGAGTCTGGCCCAGATTCCCTAACGTACACCAGCTAAGTACCTGAAATGTCTCAGGGCAAGCAGCACACGGCTGAAGGACAAGAGTGACAGAAGGTCTCAGCAGAGGAATTTATTATTACTCTTTTCAAAGTTAGGCCGATCACAGGACAGCAACATTAGGATGACAGTAACCAAGAAGCGGAGGGGTTCTGACTTGGCTAGTAATAGCAACCAGATTCAGGGACCATGGCTTTGGAGATGTCCCCAAATGCAGTCAGCCAAAACAATGATATGAGACTGTTTATTCAGGCTGACATTTATCAATCAGTGGTCACTTTCAACTGCAAGTTTTCATTCCTTATTCCCATCAATCGGGACATCTCAGAAGGTTCGCTTAGATCAGGACAGACTAATTGGTACTAGAAAGTTCAGCGTTTGAAGATTGTAGGATTAGGGAAATGTACAAATTCAATTTCTTCCAACCAGATTCAATTCTAATCTCATCAGAGATAGAAAACTCCAGTGTAATAATGACAAAGAAAATGACTTTGTTTCAGGCCATTTAAATGTCCCTGACTCCAATAGAAGCAGCAGTATATAGAGTCAGAGTCACGATATTTGCTTTGAATTCAACAGCGAATGGGCCATTTTGTGTGCCTAAAATGACATTCTCTTTTCTTGAGAGAGAGCAAGAAACTATCCAAGTCAAATGAGCATTTGACAGTAAAAAATCATTTAAGAAAAGAAAGTGAATCAACTCTCACAGTCTTTTAAATGTAATGGCCTATGAATGAAACCAGAGAATTTGTGCATTTGAGATAATCAGCTGTGCCTGATTCCATTCAATTATTTGTTAATAAACACAGGACCTACTATTGTAATTGAACGCTCCCAAATTATAAGCGAGGGCAGGGAATACTTGAATTTTAATTATTATATTATTATTATTTATAAAGAATTTCATTACCCTGACACCATTAGCATGGCAACATTTACATGATTCTCATTTGCATTTTGATTTGTTAATAGTAATTATCTGTAAAAGGTCAAATATTTAGAAATGCCTTTGGGATTCAAATTAACTCCCTTATAATATCTTCATTGAAAAAGAAGGTTAATTATGCATACAAGAAACCTAATTTGGCTTATCAGACCTTTAATGTTGCAGGGGTCATTAATGCATTTAAATTCAGGATTAGGAGGGTGATCTGGTTCCATTATTTTGGCAACGTTAGGAAAAATGATCATACCTGTCTCGAACCATAGATGCCAACTTTCCCTGGCGCTGGTGGGTGCTTGCGTCCCCACCCCCATCCCAACTCCACTCCTTTCCCGCCCCTTTCCCACTCCCATTCCAACCCCTGCCCCAATTCCGCCCCCTCCCCGTCCCATTGGACCCCTTCCTCAAATCCCCACCCCGGCCCCACCTCTCCTCCCCTGAGCACTCCGCATTCCTCCTCCTCTCCCCTCCCTCCCAGCCACGCAAAACAGCTGTTTCGCGGCACAAACACTGGGAGCTAGGGGGGGAAAGCGGGCACTCTCTTGAGTGATCAACATTCATTTTATTTCTCCAATGATCAACTCTTCTTTGGGGAAAAATAATAATGGCAAAATCCCAGACATTTTTAGATATTTAAAAATTCCTCCCGGACGACCATTTCAGAACCAAAAAGTCAGACATGTCTGGGAAAATACGGACCTATGGTAACCCTAACTAATATGGAAAAGCTAAAGAACAGCAAGCCTTTATTCAATTGTAAGTGAAGTGTCAAATAAAATAAATTTACAGTGTACATTTTCATAATGTACAGTTCCTTGAATAGTAAAAGATTGAATATGTGAAGGACACATATACTGATTTTGATGGCAATGCAGATGGAATTGTAAAGAATTCTGTAGCAATGATAAATTGCTGCAAAGATTCATTCAAAACTGGCAGAGATCTTTTCGCTAGGTGATGCAACAGCATATACTGCTGACAATGTCTCAAAGAGCTATTGAAAGCATCATTCCATCTTCACCATTGTGATACTACTCAGTTTAACCTTTGCAAACTAATTGCAGTTGACATGTATTGAACAATAGGGCCATTTATTGGTCTCACTTCTGATGATGAAGCAGGTCTGGTAAAAAAAATCCTAATTTAAATGTTTGTAAATGAATATTTTCATTGACACTTTGAATTTCAGCCTCAAAAGGTTCCCCCCACTTTTTAGTTAGTTCTGCATCGAAGGTTTAACAATCAAATGTTTTGACGAGTTCACTACTCATCAAAGGATTTTCAGAAATTGAACACAGAAATACAGTGGCCTATTGCATCACACGCTGAGAAGCAGATCCTTGTGGAACAATAGCAATTTACGCCAGCTGAGGATCTGCCCCTGAATGTACCTTGTAGTATACATAATTTTTACGTATACTTTGGATCAGAGCCTGCCTTTTTATTTATTTAATTAGAGATGTATTTTTATTGATAATGTCAGTGTAATGTGAATTTTATTAATAGATTTAAATTTAATACATTAATACCTTGACCAGTCCATCCCAGCTTCTTCTTGAGAGTTGGCATAAAAGTGACCTGATTTTCCAAGTGCAGAGAACTAACAGCTGACTTAAGTGGGAGCTGAAAAATCAGTCCACTTAGTAATACCAAAGTTTGAAAAATGTAGCCTAGGGGACTGTGTTGAAACATATATTACCACTTGAATTGATTCAGCTTGTACTTAGAAGTTGAGGGAGTAACAATATAGGTCAAATTTTGGCTTATACGGCCATCTAGTGTGGGTTTAAGATTTAGTCATCGGTGTTTCTATTTTGTTTGTGGTAGTAAAAGTTGTTGCTGCGGGTAAGGCTCTCTAGATAAATTATTCATGGCAGTCACATTGGTTAACAAAAAGTGAATTGGCTTAACCTGGGAATACCCGCTTCACTTCTTAACCTTCATTTGAAAAAGATTGAAAGCAGCTGAGGAGCTTTGCTATGTTTCAGTATCCTAACAATTTGAGGCATATTACGTGCAAAAGGAATAGATATTTCAAAAACAGCTTTCTGTGTAAAGTGCTACACACAGCTAAATTAGGTCATAAAGCTCATTAGAAAGTTCTGGTAGCCACAGTAGCAATGCAGTGTAATATATGGCAGTGGTAAATGTACAGCTCCTCACTCTAGCCTTTAGAAAAGATAAATACTCTCTCTGAATGTGACATTGAAAGCTGAGTTGTCCTAGTGCTGCTTCTGCCAGTACTGCCAGTTTATTGCTATGTAATTCCTATCAACTTGCCAAGAGAATTTAGGGATAAAATCTCACCCGGATCTTTGAAAATGTAGCGATACGATTGCCTTCCTCCCTCCCCCACACAGTGGCAGATGAACACATGGGCCCATGGGGCCTGTGCCCAGAGACCCCGGCCAGTTTGGGGGCCCCCAGATAAATCTCATGATGCTAAGGCAGGATGATTTAGCTGCTGCGCCCTCTGCTCTGTTGGCCGTGCTTGGGGCAAGACTTGGATGAGCTGGTGAGGGATCAGCTGTGAGTGTGGCTGGAGGGAGAAGAAGCAGCCACCACCTCTTCCTCTCCTGCTTGTTGTTTTCTTCTCTGCTGACCATGGCTTCTTGCTGCCACTGGTGATGGGGTCTCCCTGCATCCTTCCGCACGTGGCCGGACAGCCAGGGTTAGGCGGCGAAGGAAGATGGGGAACACCACCTCCTGCTGTGTCTCACCCAGCCACAAGCTGGACAGGAATGCTCACTCCCGGCTGGAGTCCTACTGCCCCACGCCCAAGCTGAGCCTGAGCTGAGCGAGGACATGGACTGCAACCTGCAGCACATCAGCAACTGGGACAACATAGATGGTAAGGGGGTGAGGAGCGCTGGGATGGGGAGCTGGGGAAATCCCCACTACCTCAACCCACAGGGGCATCCCTCAGGGAAATGCAACCCCCACAAGCACATGAGGAGCCAAGGAGGGGTGAACTCTCTGCTGTCCTGCTCAAGGGGGCGGGGGGAAACATGGAAACCCCCAATGCCCCACCTCATGCACACACACCATGGGAGCCCCCCTTGCCTCTTCCTTGTATCTCAATGTTCAATTACGTCTCTCCCACAGGGGCGATCGATTCTCTCCCCCTGCTTCCAGTTTTCTTTTTCTGTGCCATTTGGTGATTGCAAAATATATGGTGAGACACAGGCTTTGTTTGTTTTTTATGCCTCCATTTGGATGTCCCTATCCCTGCATCTCACAATGCAGTATTATTTACCCCATCCTATGATGTCATGATGTAGCTCTATTTATAGCCCACCTGTACCCCTGAGACCTTCGTGGATTCTACCGCACAGCCTTGGGATCTTAGTATGGATTCTTGCCATGCACCCCACTCACTTAACTATGAATTTCACAAATGAATTGTGGCCCACCCAAATTTACGTAACAAAGATGGCCAGTGGTATCAACTGTTGTCATGGGCTAATGGTCACCTGTTGCTATATGAAGGCCAAAGCAAAGCCTGGCTGGGGGATAAAACATAAAGGACAAACCCAGATAGGTATAGAAGTAGGAGAAATGTATCTTTTGAGGACCTTCAGTTCCAGTGACTTTTTTTCCCCTCCATTACATTGATGATGAGGCATTGATAGAATGGAGTGATGCATATTCTCTCTCTGCAGTACAGTATTGTTGAAAAAACTATATTCTCATTGGCTTAGTAATGACCGAACATCCTGTTGTGTGCTCTGGCTAATGAGAACCTGGCCTATTCTTAAAAGTGTGATTTAATGTCTACGTATAAGCTAGTTTCTGATTAGCTGAAATAGTTAGTCCTAAAATGTAATTGGTAAAATGTCAACTTTCTCCTGGTTTGACATTAATTGCTTTTGGCAGAAAGCCAAAAGAGTCACTTTGGCACACATCAGATTCTTTCAACATTTTTTTCATAGCTTATGTGATCAGTTGCAAACTTTGTTTTAAACCAGTTCTCACCAGTAGCTGAAACTTAAAGTTCTTAATAATGGAATAATTTTACCTCAGGTTAGGATTATTTCTTTTAATTAAATTACTTTCTGGAACTGTGACTGTTGTCTTTAGGACAGATTTGCTTCAATAGCAGAAAAATTGGACTGTAACAGGATCAATAGGTGAAAAAAAAGCATAATGGCCAGGTTTAGGAAAATTGGGGGAGATGAAAGAACCACGTGTTGACCTGTGAACGACTGATTCTTGTAGCACCAGTGTTGTCCAGATTAGCAGTGAACACCTTTGTGTAATGGTATGGATAATATCTAGCCATCTTCATTTTCTATGTGGGAAAATTGAGCAGTTAATTTAGGCATAATGAACTGGGATATGATTTGCTTTATTATTATTGCAGTGCGTAAGCATTGAATGGAGTCTTGGTATTAATGCATTTTGATACATTCGTGTTTTTAATGGGGTGCAGGTGGCCCAAATGTTCTTTGTGCCCAGGGCCCTAATAAATCTTAATTTGCTTCTTCTGTACACACGCAATCAGGACTTTGGGGGTCCATAGCCATAGTAGTCCCTCACTTCCACCAGCACTGGAGCATGCAGCTCAGACAGCCTTGGGACCCCAGTGAGGGCAGTAGTTTGAGTCTCTGTGAGCTATTTTGTGAGGTTGGAAGACTGAGTGGAGGCTCACCTCTCCAACATCTTTCACTGTAGTCCCAACGTTACCTACATTCCACACAGATCTGGTATTTAAAAACTGAGGTTATAGAAAGAGCTGTGTGTATCAAGGAAGCTGTTTGCATCAAGAAAGCAAAACTGTGTTTTAAGTTTCCTGACTGAATAATATTTGAGTGTTACTCCTTTGGGGAGTCTGTAACATATTGCAGCCACCATTTGGCCATGGCAGGAAGGCCAGATATGAATGTTGGTTGGGAGTAGGGTGATCCTCCTCCCCCCACTCCAAGGATGCACCCCCTGGCTAGGCCAGAAGCCAGAGCCAGGCTGTAGTAAAAGCCCTCCAGGGAGCCTGGGCCACTGTGGGAAGCCCCAGACATTCCACCTTCCCTGGGCGGTGCACCCTGGGGGGGGAGGAGGATATGGACCAGGGGCTGATCTCAGGCCCCCTGACCCCCCACCCAGGACAGGTGGAGGGCCTGGGGCTCCCCACAGCAGTCTGGGCTCCTCGGGCAGCTCTTACCACAGCCCTGCTCCAGCTTCCAGCCTGACCGGGGCAGGGCCTCAGGGGAAGAGGAGGAACAGGGGCTGGGGTCGTAGAGGGGGACAGGGCTCCTGCATGTGTCCCGCTTTTGTCTTTTGATAAAGGTGGTCACCCTACGTGGGGGAAGTGGGAGAAAGCTGAGAAGGGGGCTAAAGCCTAACAGCCCCATGGCAACCAGACCACAGTGACATCAGAGCATATTTGCCATAACTGGTCAATGGACTTTATGCCCCCTTGCACCTGACCCCTGTCTCTGAGAGGGGGAGAGGAACCTTAGGGCTCCAGAGGCCTCCAGCACCTCATGGGAAAGATAGCCCAGGTGGAGAGGCTTAGCCCCTCCGCGCACACACACATTTCATCTGAGGGAGTTTTGGGGATAGGCTGTTGTTTAAAGACATTCATAAGTAAAGGGTAGTTGGAGGATGGTTTGCATAGAAGGGGAGAAAAAACATGAATAAATATAAAGATAATAGGCTGCAATCCCAGAGTCAACTGGCTGAGAAACAAGGGAGCAAAGGGATCTTGGCAGAGAGGGAGGTACTGTACTGTTACCCTCCTATTTTCACATTCATGTGTTGCATCTCATCTTTACACTGTAAGTTCTCCATGGACCAGATATTTGCACAGCCCCCAGCACAATGGGGCCTGACTCTCCACTGTGGCCTTTGGGTGGTACCAGCATATACACACACAAGCAAATTCTAAGTTCAACGTAAAGTACCACCACTGCCTCACAGCAGCTAGAGACGGATCATGCTCCACTCCCAGTGAGCTGTCCCGTACTCTGCAAGTGATCCAGTCAGTGAGGGTGATACTTGACATAAGTACATGTAGCAGAATCAGACCCCAGATATTACAAAACTGCACCTAGTTAAGATTTGTTTACTCCTGTACTATAATTAACTTGCTTTGATGGCCTTGTTTCAAAACCTCCTAATTTTCTTTTAAAGTTATGTTCGCTGTGTGAATGTAGTAATCACTGAAGGCATACGTAATATGTGTCTTGTAAAAGCATGCAATAAGTAGCCTTGCATTAACTGCTAATTTGCTGATGATTCATAATAACTTTGTATGTCTGAGACTTTGATACATTTCCAAAGCACTTCTGAAAATAAAGACTAGGGTTCAAATCCAACTCCCTTTTAAATCAGTAGGAGCTTTTCCACTGACTTCAGTGAGATTTGGATCTGGCCCTAGGGCAGATAACCATTTTTCTGAGCAATCTGTGAGGTTGTATTTTACCTCCCCTACATGAGGTTTGGAAGCATAACGATTAAAGTCACTTGCAGACTGGTTTCCAAATTGACAAAGGTGAATTTTCATTTAGTCACCGAGACTAGTGTCCAACAGCCATGAAAACTGCAAAAAAGACAAAGCAAACATAAAAAAATCCCAGCAACAACTGCCTAGCAGTAACCGGCTCAGCCTAGATTACATGAAAATGGAGATTAAAGCTGAATGTTGGGTACGTCTCTTCAGATCAAAGTCAAGGTACACTCGAGGTAAGCATGCCTTATGGCTACCTTGTACCTACCCTAAAGTTAAACATGAATTTGCCTTGCATCTTCCTGTACTGTGTGTAATCTTAGATTTCAGTTGCATGTAAGTGAGATACTGCTTCCCTTGCTATGTGCCTGCTCTTTGTTGAAAAGAAGAAAGCCAATATACATATTGTGAAATGCTTCCAAAGATGTACCCGTAAAAGGTAGGCTTTTAATAGAGGTATCAGACACAGCATGTCCCTTGATGATTAGTCTACAGTACACCCAAATGCTGCTCTGAGGCACTGGTCAGCCACACAACAGTTAAATCCTGTAGGTTTGTGATGAGGCGCATGGGATATAGGAGTTCAGACTACTCCCCTGTTGCACTCACTTTTTATTCAGGTCAGTTTCAGCTCCCTAGAGCCCTGTAAAAAGGTTGGTTGAGGCTTCTCTACCCTTTTTTTAAAATCGTCTATGCAGTTCTTGCACCTGTGTTCTCAGACCAACACAGAACTAGATAAGTGAGAAGTAATTCAGAACAAGTCCCCACCCACACACACACACCGAAAAATTTTCAGGATCACCTCTGCAAAAACATGTGTATGAAGGGTTTATCAACCTAGAATAGGTATAGTATGTAAAGCCATGTACATGTCTCAAAACTCCCTCATCTGTTGGAGTACCAGACTTATACATTCTTTTCTTTTCTTTTTTAAAGAGAAACAACAGCAAAATAGCTGTCATTCGTTAACCTAAAAAAGAATCAAACACGTGTGTCTCATTTTCTTTTGAACATCTTAAGCAAAAAAATGAATTCTTGATTGGCCAAAGGCAAGTACAATTTTCCATTTTATAATTACCAGATCATGGTAGCACATTTTTAACCTTGCCTCCTTTGGTTTAATGAAGCCTGTGGTCCTTTCCTGCCATCCACTGACGATGGTGAAGGATTTTTCAAAACATGCTGCACATTTAACTCTAAAACCACTAATCAGTTTGTTGAGACTGTAGCTTTTTTTTTAAGGTGTTTCTGTCTGTGTATCCCTGCACATAGCGTGTCACTCCAAGTGTGTCATATATCTAAAGGATACTTTGACTGTAATGTAATCCTGTGTCAATCCCAGTTCTTTCAGTTGTGAGCTAGCAATTTTTAAGCTGTTTAATCAGCTTGTTTAATAATGTAACAAATATACATGCCTTTAGTACAAAGATTTTCAAACACTGAGGCACTTACCAGGGAATTATAGAAAAAACCTAATTAAACTGAAGCCTCTTCACGGCCCCAGCCCCCTTTTGGGGGAGGGGAGTGGGCAGGGAAGGGTTATGCATATTTTTAAAATAGCCATTGGATGCAAAGAATAGAAGTCATGGCCAGAGGCAAGAACTGAAAACATGCCGGTATGGTATTTAGATGTTTTACACATATACAATATGGTCCTAAAATCATCCTGCAAATTAGACTTTAACCACAACTGCAAAACTGCACATGTAGAGACTAGAAATTCAGTTACCTCCTGGAGAATTTTCTGTCACTAGAATTATTAGACCCTATCGTGAAGTCTTTTTCTCACTTAAAGTGAAACCCCTTCCCACTTAACCCATCCTTATATTTTCTTTCATCTTTACAACTCACTTTCTCTTTCAAGGATTGCCATCTGAACTTTGCACTAATATATATGTTTTAATTTAAAGGAAAACTGCAGTGATTATTTATTATATAATCTTACTTAGGAAATAAGAATAGTTTAAAAGGAATTTCAAAGCAGTTTCTAGAAATATATCACTGTCTCAGTTTGGTGAATGGTGCTGGTATGTCTCTCGGTGTTTGCCATTTTAATAATACATGAGACTGATTAGCTCTATTAGAATAACCAAATGAGAAATTAATAAACAATTAAACCATAAAGCAACTTTGAAACTCTGATTCACAATGAGGTCTGAATTCTTTCAGTCCTAATTTGCTATTAAGTATCAAAATGGCAGTGTACTGTTGTTATTTCTGAAACTTAATATATTGTAATTGAATAATTTATTATTCTTTGTAACTAAATGCGGTCTTTGGGAATACTATTTCTGCTGCACTGCAGTTTTCTTTTATGTACATTTAGTCCTGGTGAAAGTTACTAGAATAGCCACCGTTGAAACCAAAGTATTCGGTGTATCCACAGCACAATATGGGCAGCGACAGTTCAAACTCTCTCATGTTGGTTTACCATTGTCCCTCAACTTTGACCTAATCTCCACAGGTGACAGGGAAGTTCCGATTTCATCCTTTTGCTCTCTGCTGAGATGGCCAGGAAGGGCTTCTGTGATGTGGATACCTATCCGCTGGCAACTTGCCTGTGTCCAGACCTCATTACAAACATCCCGCAGTCAGCCATCCAATGGTGGTATTAGCTTGGACCTGCTTTGAATCAGTGACTAAAACATCCGTATACCATTATCAACTACTTGAACTATCCAGCCCCCCACAACTGCTTTCTAAAATAAGAAATATCTTGTTTGCTATAATTTTACAAAGAGCAGATATAAAATACTGGGTATTTTGTAACATAACCACAAGAGGCAGCTGTTTAATAGCTCGTAAGTCAGGAAACCACAGCAGCACTTTATATGCCTTTCCCCCTCATAAGCTGGTTCTCTTTGTGAGACTGATTCATGCCGAATGCTATTTTGGGTACGGTGCACAAACAATACAAAACCTACTGCTCTCTCTGGAGAGCGCTTTTGTGGGCTATCTTGTGTAATTTTGAAACACTTTATAGATGGTCATAGATGGTCGGGTTTGCTTGGTCCTGCTTCAGTGCAGGGGGCTGAACTAGATAATCTCTCAAGGTCCCTTCCGGCCAGACATTTCTGTGGTTCTATACCATACTGTGTCACAGCACATGCTGTGCTCTCGTGCTGTATGGTATGTTTTAGTTGGAGTAACATGTGTGTTTAATTTAATAAACCTTCAAAAAGCAATAAAGGAGACTCTGCTAAACTATCTTCAAGACGGTCTCCGAATTTATGGGCAAAATTCAAAGCTGTGTTTTGCACATTTCAGAACCAATCATTTACAACACCGTGACATATCTGAGTCAAATTAAGGTATAGTTTCAGCAAGATACAAGTGGATCTGGGCTAGATCTCTCTTAATAATGAGAACAGAGCATACTTGAAAAATCATCAGCTATTTGTTTCTGTCAATTTAGTTAACAAAGAAACCTGATGATAGCTGTGTAGTGGAGTATGTAGCTTGAATGTGCACAGATCTAGGAGGAGCATAAACTTCTTGTACTCTGATCCCTGGAAAGGAAGTATAAAAATAGTCACTGCTTTGAATTTCCTCCTCTGTAATTTTTAGCTAGTATCACCCACAGCAATTTTTAATTCCTGTAGCACTCTGTATTATCAGTCTTCTTGCTGCTTTTTCTTTACATAAGACGTGTAGGTGCTAAAAAGCATACATGCAAATCATCCCAAATCCTACTTGCCTTTTACATCTGAAATGGGCTGAATGCAACCAGAAGAGACCATTATTCCTTTTCGTTAAATACAGTAAGTTCTAAGTACCAATGAAGAGATGATAGAAAGTAATTGTTGTTAATATAAAATACTATATGAGAGTCCATGGGATGGGGTACATGATTCTGTGGAGCAGGAATTTGAAATCAAGCTTCCAAAGTTCAGTGAATCAGTCCTATCTTCAGGTTCGCAGTTCTTCTCTCTGAAAATAAAAACCATTTTTGCATCTTTTAAAATATTCATCTGACTGCTTCATGAAATGATTCTAAAGTCACATGATTTCTTTTTAATCCACATGGCACCGTAAATGACTGCTGAAATTACCTCTAATTCTAGATCGTAGTAAGAATTCTTCAGAAAAATATGCCCTGCACTGAAAGAAGGTACAGATAACATTCTATTTACTGAGAAGCTGAACAAACACCATTCTGCTCACCAAATCTCATTGATACTTTTGAATGCTTTAATCCAATGTGGGAGCACTGGTGCTGTATGAGGAGGCTGAAGGGCACATTAGTAGGGCTAATGGCAGTACTGTGTATGGGTGCAGGTGGTTGGTACTAGGTGCTAGGCAGGGTTTTGGTTTTGTTGCTGGGGTGGGGACACTTCTCACTAATTCAAGTTTAATTGGCAATGTGTAATATTCCTCAGGGTGTAACTCATTCAGGTTAATAATAGATCAGTTACATTCTGACAAGGCCTGGTGTGGTTTCATTTCCTCTCCAGTGGGATATGTCATTAATAGGGGTGAGGGTGCGGGGTGGAAAACCTAGTCTTAATGTTCAGAAAATACCTTATTAAACAACACAACTGACTCTCCTCAGGTAGTACAGGGTTATTAAAAGTAATTTTATTATGACTACAGCAGACAGAGGTTTAGGAAAGCATCTGTGTGCTTCTAGAAGTCTGAGACCGAGTTTGACTGTCTAAATGAAGTTTTGCATTAAAAAATGGAATGTGCATGCAAATGCCACATCCCTAGACAGTGCATGGCTTCCAGCCTTGCCATGTTTAGCCCTTTAAGGGCATCATCTTTGTGACAACTTGGGGAATCTATGTGCAACGTATTAATTCTGGTTGATTGTATGAAATTGCTGTATCGTTGAATCCCTCAGTGTATGTAGAATTCACCATCTGCCATCAGGGCTGTAGCACTTCTCTCCCAGACAATGTAGGTTGTTAAACCTTGATGATCCCCCGTTCAAATGGGAGCCCTTAGGAGAATGGATTGGATGAAGCTGTGAAAAACAGCAAGGGGAGGTCATTGGGAGCACAGGAGAGACAAGCTATCCACTCTCAAGTGTTCAGGTGTGTGGTACCCAGTACAGCCCACAGCCATCCAAAGTTGCAATTGTGGGAAAACTCCTGTGCTATAGCCTGGTCAGTGCAGATGGAATCTTCAGGGAATTTAGCTGCTAAAATCTGAGGTCTCTATTCAGCATGTGTGAAGTACGCTTTTTCTAAAGCTAAACTATGATTTGGCCAAATTTGGGCAGAATTTCACAGGGATCGTAAAAGACACATCCCTGACACAGAGGCCACTCCCCTGCAAATTTCAAGTTCCTTCTCCAAAGCATGAGGGTGATTGAGCAGTTCAAAGAAAAGGTCACCAGAATTTTTTAACTTGAGCAAAACAATGATTTTTTTCCCCCTAGCCTTGTTCTCAGAAATGGTTGAACTGTTTTGGCTCTCAGATGTTCCAAACAATTCAGCCTGAGGCAGACACCCAGCATGGATCATTTCAACTCAAGCAATTAGAGATTGGCAAAGTTATAAATGACTGAAAAATGGGGTCTTATAATGGAGAGTGTTGGGCAACTTTAATCGTAGGCAGTGCTACCACCCCCACCAATAATATATAAAGCTATTACCGGGGCACAATTATATCAGATTTAAACAAAGTCCAGAAACTGGTAACCACTTTAAGAAATTATAAAAGTGAACTATATACTTTATTGCTAAAGCTTATTTTTCTTTTTGAGAAATAAAACATCTTCACATCATCAGCTACCACTAGCAATTGCCTGGTAGTCATCCTAAGAGGTCATCCCCTCCATTCTCTTTGTGTCTCCCAGACACAACTAAAATGTTGATTGCCCCAGTAAGGTAGCTGCACTGCCTGTGTAGGCGTTGTTGGAGTCCTCTCCTTCTAAGCAATGGACCTACTTGAAGTAAGAGCAAAATCTGATTATCAGACAAAAGATGGGAGGGGAAAAACAAACCTCCATTTGTTCATGTATCCAGTCAAGAAATGAGGTGGTACGGCTATAGACTCCTGGTTTATTTACTTCTGCACAGCCCATCCCAAAGCTTGTAGTTCCTACCAGCTTCCAGATGTTCATATCTTTACAGGCTAAGGGTCCCCCGCTATCTCCCTGAAGGACCAAAGAAATAAAACAAATGGTCAGCATCTCCGAAAAAGAAACAATTAGAGGAGCTATTTATTTTGGAGTATAGCAAATAAGACTGGTTAAAAGAGTTTCTTAATTCCTCTCCCTTCTGAATCTTACGAAAAACATACACTACAGGGACTTTGATTTTCACAGACAAGCGGCTTTTCTATAGGGTAGACAAGTACACGTGAAATCTCTTTGCTGTGAAAAAGTGTTATCTGTCATTTCTTATTCATATGTGCAAAGATGCAGTAGATGTTAAAGCTGGTAGGGAATCTTCCATGGGAATGATTTTCTCACAGAAAATGCAGTTTCCATGAAATTGAAAGTTTTCATTAGGAAAAGCAAAATGACATTTAGTTTTCGGTTAGTTCAACTTGAATCAAAATATTTTGAGTTGTTGAACAAACCCAATGTTAATCTTCATTTAGAGTCAGTTCAACATTAAACTGCATTTCCCAATTGTGATGTCTCATGGGAATTGTCCTTCAGAGCCCCATTCTCTCTTATGGGCTGAGCTCCCTGACTGGACTACATCTCCTATGATGCAACAGTGTTCTCACTGAGCGGCATGGTGCATAATGGGAGCCGGATGACAACAGGAGCCATAAGAGAAATGTAGTCAGGCCAGGGAGCTTGGCCCATAGAGAAGAATGGAGGCATCTGGCAACTTGAACTACAACTTCCATAAGAAAATGCACCATAATAGGCAAATGTAGTTTAATGTTGAACTGACTTGAAACAAAGTATTTGGGGTAGGTTCAACAAACCAAACTAAAACATTTCTATTTGGGAACGTTGAAATGTTTTGTTTTGATGTAAAATGTTGAAAGTTTCAAACGAAAATTTTCAGAACTTCTTTGTTCTGTGAAAAATTTTGATATTTCAACTTACTGTTCCAATTCAAGATAAAAACAAATATTGAAAGATCAGAATTTCTCATGGGATGGCGATTCTGATTTTTGCTCAGCTCTACTCAGCATTCACACTACATGCAACAGTCAAATCAAGGTCTCCCAGAGCAGATGTAAGCAGTGTTCAGTGCTCCTAGAATTGTGGGACACTATTGGCCCATGATTTTCTCGCTGTTTAATGATTTGAGAAGTAGAAGCCCTGAATATAAATCCCCAAATTGGGGTCTTTATCAGGTCAGAACAAAAATTACTTGAGGATTCTTTGGGATAGATGGATAAAGAGTCTATTTAGAGTTGCGTAGGGATTGGGTATCTGCTTTTCCTAACTGTTCGTGGGAAATCCACAAACATCAATTTACATGTGGGTATGCTGAGGCCCAAGAGGACCCGTCGTGAATGATTCACTATTGGAAATGCCATCCATGAAGTTGCATTGCTACACCTGCCAACCAGGGCTGCCTGACCCCATGACTCTGAAGTACTGCTTTCGGGGTAGCATTTCCTGTGTTTATTATGGTCACGTCTAGGAACTAACCAAGATTGAAGCCCCATTCTGCCATTAACTGTATGAACACAGAATAATAGATGTGAATAGTCAAATTCCTGATCTACAGTGCTACTAGTATGTCCATGGTTCGACAATGATGACAATACTTGAAGGCATTCTAACTATCCCATATCTGTTAAGCCCATCTCTTTTTCTATTTAACTCAACACTGTCAGCAGTTCCACAGGGAGCTCTTTACATCAGGGGATGCCACTTCCAAACATGAATATTCAATGCAAACAGCAGGGCTAGTAAACTGGTACATTGTATTCCTCTCCCTTGCCCTTCGTTTGTGAGCTTCTTAGGGCAGGGCAGTATTACTAGTATTACTCTATATTTAGACAGCACACACGAGTACATTGTGGGTGCTCATCATCAACACTAAGGCAAATCCCAAAGGGATGTAACCTCCTTGCAGATCAAGGGCCATCCGGGTCAAACTCTAGCTAGGTCCTTAAGCTGGCCTGGCTGGATATTCTGTTTATGTCCATCACTGGTGATCTTACTGCGCCAACAAAGCTTTCGGTAACCCTATGATCACTGGCTGCATAGTGGCACTCTTTGGTAAAGACACTTTGTAATTCATTGGTTTTGTGGGTGCTACCATAATACAAATAATTAATGACTTTTGATAGCTACCCTGGGCTGGATTTGAGACAGCGATTTATAGATATTGTGAAAGGCTCCATAGTTCATTACCAATCCTCTGAGTTATCTAGTTTTAGTTTTTCCAAATCTAATTCTCTTCCAGATTTACACATTTCCATTTCTCACTTAAGTCAGTCAGCAAAGTGAAAGGCTCTTGTTGCTGTATGTTAACCATGGAGTTTCTGCACCTTGCAGCTCTTATGAGCTGTTTTAAGTGAGAACTCTTCATCTTGCCAGTGGTTGTGAGCAGGGCACAGAGTGGATGGCACCATGCTTAAGCACATAAGAGGAGTTTGAAAATATCTTAAGTACATTTTTCTTTAGGACTGTAAATTTACTTTCCGCTGTAGCCGGTAAAGTACACAGATTAAAAGAAGGAAGGGAGCCATACTTTATGAATGCAAACAGTCACAGTATCTCGTATACACACATAGTAAATATCTGCAAATATTTCCTGAGAAAAAGGCAGGGAGTTGTCTCCTGATAATGTATTAGTCTTATTTTTACAACCAATGTTAACCAATACAATTATAGTTAAGAAACTTCCATACCTGGCAAGTGTCCACACCTCCCTTTAAAAAACCCGCACAAAGCATTGAAGAAGTTATGATTCCCCCATAGACGTCCCTGTGATTGCAAACCTTATTAGAAATCAAAGGAACACCAGCAAAATTCATGGTCTCTGAAGTATCACCTGTTTAAAAACATAGATAATTCTCTTTTTTTTTTAAGTCCGACAGTTTTTACACTGCTATTATTTCCTTGAAACCAATGTCCTATAGTAAAGAACAAAAGTTTAAGGATATGAAGAATTAGCAAGAGAAGGATAAAAGAATATGGTTTAACCTTAACTTGATAATACACAAACAGGAAATCTAGACATCCTGTCACTTGCCTATATTACCCAATAATGAGCTACAGCATATAGCCGTGAAAGTTGTGCATTATGTGGTTCTACAAACTTGACAACCGATGATGATATAAAGAACTTTAGAGCTAGTCAAACTATTAATTACAAACAATACTTGTTAATTCAGCCCTCTGTTTAGTTAGCAAATTATTTGCAAATAAGCCTAATTTTCTTTGATTGTATTCATAATTTGTAACTGTTGACCAAATTGTTTGGATAAATTGTTTCCACAATAGGTGTTATTCACAAACTTTTTGCTTTGACTGTTTGGATGGTTGCTGTTCATGTTGTGTGGTTGGTTGCCTCTGTCTCTTCCTTTGATTTTCCTAAGGCACCTCTCACCTTGGCTTTACCTAGGTCCCATACTGTTTCTGCCCTCTGACTGAATGATTGAAACATTTTAAAGAGGTGACTAATGAACGGTGAATAGTGCCCTTCCAGTGTGAGTATTCAAAAATGTTCACTTTCATGCAGTGATTCATCCAGTGGTTGATGAATATGATGACCCCCATGATTCATAGTAAAGTGAACTCTTGTTCACACATGTTTTCTTTGTTATCCAGCCAGCTCTAAAGTACATCAATGTAGACAATGTACATTTGGTTCTTGGAATCATTCTGTACTTCCTCTACTTGAGGTTAAAAACTGTGAAACCAATCAAATTAGGTAAATTAATAATACTCTGGGTGGTATTTGCTAGAGATTAAATTTAGCCCCGTGAATAGCCCTAATTTGAGGCTTTAAGTGGTGTATATGCCTTTTTTGGACCCTTTGCACATGGGTGAATTTTACCCTAGAGTATTGCTATATTTAGGAATAGCTTTGTTTTCCAGATTGTTCTGAAGATTTAATTGCAACTGCCAAACACTGTACTTACTCCACATGACTTTTTTTAGTGCATATAATTTATAATGGACATTAAAAATACCCACCTCCTTCTGCTGTGGCTCCCCATCCTGATATCCAGCACGCTTTCCCTTCTGGAAAATGTTCACCAAAATTAGGCAGACAAATTGGTTCTATCAGGCCTATTTAAAAAGAAACAATTGCTCTTAATTGTTAGTGGGGGCGGGGTTAGTACTTGTGTTCATATGTGTATTATTCTATATATCTGATACTGACCTCCTTGGTAAAATGCTTTGCGATCTACTGATGAAAAGTGCTGTATAAGAGCTAAGTACTATTATTATTACATATACAATAATTGGGTCAAATCCTCAGCTGGTGCAAATCAATTTACACCCGCAGGGGATATCTCTTGAAATGTTTAAAACAAGAAAGTGTAACTTCAGAAAAGCTGAAGCTGCGCTAAATGGGTATGTGATAGGAACAGCTCTAAAGTTGCTATAATGCCATATCTGGAAGGGTTTTTTAAAATTATTATTCAGTCTTTACTTCAATGAGAGTTTTATGCAGGAGTGAGGGCTTCAAGATTTGTCTCGAGGTAAACGTGCAATGAAAATCAATCCATCTAATTAATAAAATAGTCTCCTCCCACGCGCAAAATCCAAAACAGCATCTAAAAAGAGTATTATACCATTTTACTTGCTAAAGTGCATATTTAGTAACTGATGTATAAGTCATGGGAGCACACCACTGCCCTCTACTGAGTAGACTTTTGGGGCTCTGCAAGCGCTTTTATCTTTCTTCAGTCAGCTGAATATATAGGCTTAGGATTTGGGGCATTGAATTGTTGTGCAATTTATTTGATGCACTTTACCAATGACTGTGCCATCACTGTATGTCTGCAGCGGCAGATCGCAACATGTTTAAATGAACTGGCAGTAAGAAAGGGAAGTTTTCACTGCACAAATAGCAGTAGCACTCAGGGGCTCACAAACAGCTCAGTTCTCCAGCATGAAATTATCTCTGTGCAAAGCATCTGGCCGCAAGTGTGTAGCCTTCCAAGTTCTCTTTAGATACATTCCAGCTGTTCTGATCATATTGTGAATAAATTTCAGAGATGGTCATGTACTGCAATGCTTATAAACTT
The DNA here is from genome assembly GCA_033296515.1 of Macrochelys suwanniensis. Lineage (NCBI taxonomy): Eukaryota > Metazoa > Chordata > Testudines > Chelydridae > Macrochelys > Macrochelys suwanniensis. Next base: position 154,138,025 of record CM065775.1, on the reverse strand, counting down.
GATAGTATCCTAAACTTAAAAAAAAATATGGTAGTTGAGATTTTGAAAAAAACCTGAAGCTTAATTCTTATTTAACCACAGAGTAGATATGTATCAGAGGGGTAGCCGTGTTAGTCTGGATCTGTAGAAGCGACAGAGTCCTGTGGCACCTTGTAGACTAACAGACGTATTGGAGCATAAGCTTTCGTGGGTGAATACCCACTTCTTCAGATGCATGTAGTGGAAATGTGACATTTCCACTGCATGCATCTGAAGAAGTGGGGATTCACCCACGAAAGCTTATGCTCCAATACGTCTGTTAGTCTATAAGGTGCCACAGGACTCTAGAGTAGATATGGTTTCTAAAGAAGAGTCAATTGGGGAACTAGAAAACATGGAGCTGAGAAGTGACAACATTTGTAGAACTACCCCCATGAAGAAAGGTGTCATCTTTGGAGAGATATTTGTAGATTATTTGAAAACAGCACAATGCTCTTTTTACCAATGGTTCTGTATTTTGGTTCACCAGCCAGGTCAGTTGAAGTTGGCATCCTGATCTGAAAGTAAGAGTGATGTTTGTTTTGTTTTTAATTTAAATGCATCACTTTATTTTAATTGTCTTGTCTTTTCTTTGAAATGTTAATACTCTTGAAAGGTGCCAGATTCAAAGCCTCGGGCACTGCACACCTCCATATATTCACAGAAATTAGTTCAGCTGGGGCACAGGCAGCATAAACTTCATACTTTAGTCTGAACTGTGAGCTGGAAGGATGAGAGGCTAGCTCATTTCTACCAGGGATGGAAAAACTAGTCTGGAAGATAAGAATAAATGGTTCAGATAAGTAGCTTCCTCCTTCTGCGTGATTTCCAATAGCCCACATAGCTTTGATATTCATGTGTTAAAATGGTGAACCCTGTAAGTAGTATATAAATGGACTGGCGATATTTTTAAAGACTAGTTTGTGTCTTTTAATGATATTCATTTCCATGTGAATTAGATATATTAAGTACAGGATATCTCCTAATATTAGGTATTTTGGGACTCGTCCATCTATACTGTGAGCCTAATCCAACACCCATTGAAATCAATGGGACTTTCTCCATTAATTTCAATGGGCATTGAGTCATGGCTTATGAGATGATAAAGTGTGAGCAGATAGTTCTGCCTTGCAACTGCTTTGAAGTAGAAAGGAGTCTGCCCTTCAAAGTTCAGATCCAGTTTGGATCCAAATCAAAACTTCTCCAGAAGTTTGTCTCGGGGTTCCTGTTATAAGGCCCATTTTAGACATACGCCTGAGCTGCAATGTTGGGATGTGGATTGGATCTGAACTTCCCCAAAACTCATTGGGGGTTCCCCATTGAAGACAATGGGAGTTTTGCACTGACTTCGGAGGAGCCAGGATTTCTCCCCAGTGTTCTGATTCAAACCCATCTGTGCTTCAGAGGCTTTTCTGGTCTGTATCACTAGAAATTACCCCTAGCTTTTAATTTAAAAAAAGAGAGAGAAAAAGAAAGGGGGAAAAGATTACCATTGAGAGCAAGTGGTGCTGCCAGCTTCATCAGTGCAATATCATTCCCCATTGTCTTGGGTTTATAATTTCTATGGTATATAATTTTTTCCACGGAATATGGATTAACGGAAGTATCTTGTTGAGTCACAAAACCCACCTGCACGCTCCATGAGCTAGGCAAATACAAACTGAAACAAAAAGACAGGAGGGAGAAAACTTTTATAAATGTCAAGTTTAAATTTGTCTACTGTGCCTGCATGCAAAATTAATTGCTATAGGACTCGGAATATTTATAATCTACGCTTCTTTTCTAGCTATCTGTTAATATCAGCCATGTTTTAAACTTCACTTCATAATAAACATACGTACAGTCATAGGCACTGACTCCATGCTCCTGCTCTGGAGCACCCACTGGCACCCCTCCCCACTTCAGATCCTCCCCCCCGCAGCACCTCCCGCCTGCCGTGATCAGTTGCTCAGCACCGTGCAAGAGGCCCTGGAGGGAGGGGAAGGGCGAGGGCAAGGCACACTCAGGGGAGGGGCAGAATGAGGTGGAACGGGGGTGGGAAGAGGCAGGTGAGGCAGGGGTAGGAAGGGACGGGGGTTTGGGGGAAGGGGTGGAGTAGGGGCAGGGCCTGGGGTGGGGCGGGCAACTTAGAAAGACGGTGCCTCTGCGTACAGTGACTAGCTGAGTACACATACATATATGTATGTGTTTATATATAATCTTAAATTACACTAATGCTCTAAAGGCTGCACTGACTCCCTATCAGTTTGATGCAGTTTAAGATCTTGATTTTCTCTATAAAGACTTATGTGGTTTTGCATCCTGTCTACTTGAAAAACCACCTCTCTCCCTGTGTGACACCAGAGTGGTTGAGACCAGCTGGGGTGCTCAAAGTAAGTCACTAGATTTATTTAAGAGGGCTAGTAGCAGGGCATTTTCAGTGGACGGACCTTCATTCTGGAACTCACTTCTGTCACTAGTTCACCACTATTTATGTCTGCTGGCCTTCAGGGCATGCGGTAATTCCAGTCTCTTCTAGGATTTAGCCTATGATGTTAATTATGGGTTAGCTAAATTGCTGGATGGGGGCTCCGAAGATGTGTGTTCAGTTCCTGGTTCTACTACAGATTCTCTGTGAAATATTGAACAAGTCACAAATCCTTAACCTGTGAGTTCCTAGAAGTAAGGATGGGAGTCTTCTGATGCTGGCATGCAAACAAGATCTCTCGCTGGGAGACAATTCTCATTACACATAAGGAAGGGGAACAGGTTTAATGTTACTCTAAGAAGAAAAATCTAAGCAAGTCTTTACCCATTTACAGTTTGCACACTAGACTGTAAGCTGATTTTGTACAAGCTAAAATGGTCTCATAAAATAATTTGGAGATTATGAATATAAAATGGTCAGGTACAAATTCCTCCTAAATTATTAAATCATATGCAATACAGTCAACATTTTCAAACCTGAATGCCTAAAGTCAGGCACCTAAATGAATACTTAGGCTTGGTTTTTCAAATGTACTAAAGATGGCCTCACTGTTCAGAAGAATATGACTTCATGCATGTTCAGAATCTCAGAAAATCAGGCCACTTATTTTAGGATTGATTAGATACCTAAGTTCAGGTGTCCCAGGTTAGCAATTTTGGCCTATGGCCTGATTTGTTCAGAGGTACTGTGCACCCAGGGCTGGCGCTTCCACTAGGCGACCCTAGGCAGTTGCCTAGGGCGGCAGGATTTGGGGGGCGGCATTTCGGTGGCGACTCATTTCCAGGCGGCGATTCGGCAGCAAGAAAAGTGGCTGCCGAAACGCCACCGAGAACATAGCTTCAAAGGAGCTGCCTCTGAAGCGCCGCCAATTACGGCGGAGGAGCGCTGCCGCCTAGGGTGGCAAAAACCCTGGCGCCGCTACTGTGTGCAACCACAGTTCTCATTTACATCCAAAGGCATATGAGTTTCAGAACCTCTGAAAATCAGGCCCAATTTCCCAGAGGTGACCTCAGATTTTGATGTCACAACAGTTGGACCATTATTAGTGTATGCATTTTTTCAACAGGTGCAGTAACATGTGAGATACTTTCATTGGAGCAAGTAAAATAAGGATAACTCTTCGTTCCTGTGCAGAACTGTTCTTCAAAGTCATTTGTCATTCTGTTTCCATTATCCTTCCCCTGCATGAAAGCAACTATCCCTCAAGTTGTCACAGCCAGGTATATGAAAGTTAAACAAGGTAAGTAGATAAGATACTTACTCATAAACACAGTGGGCTGCTGTGACAATCCACCATGGGGTGATGATGGAGCCTCCACACAGATGGAATCCTTGAAATTGAAGGCTGACCTGCCATGGCCATTGCCAGGGTGATGATGCATTTCCACCAACTATACGGGAGGAGTACCTGGACCTAGTACCACATTCTGTATGGATGGGAAGAAAGAATGGTTGGGAGAGTATTATAAACATGGTAAGCACAATCCTATCTGTGTGAAATGCAACTTTAGTCCTTACTTTTTGAATTCCAGCTATTCTCAGTCCCTTCCATGTCAGACAGTCTTCAAAGAAGATGTTCCCCATCCTCCAACGGGAGGCAGACGGTGTCTTGGCTCTGAGCCTGGGATTAGGACCACACCTCAGAAAGAACGCTCCAGAATTCTGTGCCTCCAAGCAGTACACACAGCAGACTCCAGGGCTCCCTTTAGAGCAGAGCTTTCACAGGATTTTTAAAAGATTTGAACTAAATGTCTCTCAGTAGTTTTTTTTTTCCCTCCATCATTGGCTTCAAGGTTGTTCTCCTCAAAATTGCTAAACTCAAAAAACCCAAAACAAACAAATAACTCCCCCCCCCATTCTTTTGGCTTTCTCTCCCCCCAGAATGGCAGACATCCAGCAGGCCACAGGAGCTCAGCTCCCAGCTGGGCTGTGGGCGATATCCAGGCTAAGACAATGGAACAGGCCACCGTGAAACCAGTTTCAAGCTCTCCTAAGGGCAAGGGCCCCACCAAGACAGTAGAGCAGGCCACATCAAAACTCCCGTCACTGAGACCAGACCAAAGTCTGCATTGTAGAGCATTGTGGGTAAAGTTCAAAGTCCCCACTGCCTTTTCCTCAGGTATTGGACCCCTGTTCCCACAACTTGCAGATGAAGCAGGAAAGTTTCACTGGAGCCTCCTGAATTTCAAGGGAAGGCAAGGCTCCCCCATTGCAATCAGGAAGAAAGAAACACCTACTCATAGACCAGTCTATGCCCAGGTGATTGAGAAGGCCACAAAATATCCCCCCTTCCCACAAGTGGTTGTACCTGCATGGCCTCAGTTGCCTGCAACCTTTCTGATACCAATGAGTAATTTGTCCCCAATGGCTCTGGCTCACCCCCTCCATTCTGCTTGGCCAGTCAGGCCCCACTCAGCCCAGACCCAGCAGCAAGGTATGGAATTATGTGATTCAGATTAGAGCTGGTTGGGAATTTTTTGATGAAACACTTTTCGTCAAAAAGCGCCAACTTATTGAAACCAAAACTGTTTGCAAGAAAGGCTTGGTTTAGACAATTTTTTCAAATAAAAAAGAAAGTTGAATTTTTTTTGAAATTGTCAGTGTTCCATTTGGGCATTTTCTAAATGAAAAAAAAATCTAGTTTTCTGGTTAGAGATAACTTTTATAATTTAAACTAACTACAGTAAAAGACATTAAAAATGGTTTCGTGCTGGTTTTGTTATTTTGAAGTTATAGAAACAAAATTACCCACACCAAAATTCTTTTTGGGAATTAGATATTTCAGCCCAATTTGCAACTGGCGCCTCTTTTGATATCTCAAAATTTTTCACAGAACAGGAAAACAGTTCCCCATCCAGCTCTAATTCAAATCCCCTTCCATGTGAGATGGACCTACCTCCTCTCCTCTTCCCGCCTCCAGGGGTTCCATAAGAGATAATAAAGTGGATATGATTTTCCTTAGGGAGACATGCAGGATACATGCCTGCAGACTGTCCTTTCAATCTCCCTGGTAATGCAAGGGAATAAGTCCCACCCTACTTCCAGTGAGAATCTCTGAACTACCATGGCTAGGCAGGTGTTCCCTTTGAACCTGCTGCTCCTCTAGGTTCCAGTGTAGTGATTACCCATTAGGAGCAGGCCATTACTGCCTTTCCTGAGACCAATGCTGGGAGTCTATGGAAAAGTATCAAATCCCAAAAGCTTTTTTTGGGGCTCTCAAGTCTGAGCAGATTTATCCCTCCCCCACCCCATGAGGGGTGCTTCAGGGTGGGCCCTCATCTGGGAGTGAACCACTTCACAAAGTGAGTGCTGGAGTCAGGGAAGGATATCCAATAGAACACACTCTTATTCCCCAAACTCAAGTTTATCCTTTTCCCCAAAGTAAATTAAAATATATCAACATTATCAACAAGACCGTCTGTAATATTAGAAGATGAAGGCGCAATAGTTCATTTCCTATGCATTGGAACGATAGTGTTAGCCAATACATATATGTTATGTTGACCAAATTATATTATGTTTTCCCCACAATACTGTTCACTTCTCCTCACTCACGTCAAGATATATGTCCCACAATACCCTGCAAATCTGAAGCCAGCTTTGGCCCTGAAAAATATGAACTCTATCAAAGACAAGATATATTCATTCTGTGTCCTGGTAGAAGTTGGTAGTTACTTTCACAGATAACTGGATTAAATTAATTAAAAACTGGCTAACTGACAGATCTCAACATGTAATTGTAAACAGGAAATCATCATCAACTGGGTGTGTTTCCAGTGGGGTCCCACAAAAATCGGTTCTTGGCCCTATGCTATTTAACATCTTTATCAATGACCTGGACGAAAACATAAAATCATCACTAGTAAAGTTTACAGGTGACACAAAAATTGGGGAAGTGGTTAATAATGAAGAGGCCTCATTAATTGATTCAGAGCAATCTGGATTGCTTGGTAAACTGGGCACAAGCAAACTGTGTGTTTTAATACAGCTTACTGTAAATGTATATATCTGGGAACAAAAAAGCCCATGTTTCTAGGATGAGGGACTCTATCCTTGTAAGCAGTGATTCTGAAAAAAGATTTGAGGGTCCTGATGAATAATCAGCCGAACATGAGCTCCCCGTGTGATGCTGTGGCCAAAGAGCTAATGTGATCATGGGATGCATAAACGGGAATATGGAGTATGAATAGAGAAGTTATTTTACCTCTATTTGGCATTGGTGTGACTGCTGCTGGAATACTGTGTCCAGTTCTGGTGCCCTCAGTTCAAGAAATAAGTTGATAAGTTGGAGAGAGTTCCAAAGAAGAGCCACGAAAATGATTATAGGATTAGAAAATATGCATTATAGTGATAGACTCAAAGAGCTCAATCTACTTAGTTTAACAAATAGAAGGTTAGTGGGTTTGATTACTTGATTACAGTCTATAAGTATCTACATAGGGAACAAATATTTAATAATGGGATCTGCAGTCTAGCAGAGAAAGGTATAACATGGTCCAATGGCTGGAAGTTGAAGCTAGACAAATTCATACTGGAAAGAATGTGTACATTTTTAACAGTGTGAGTAACTAACCATTTAAACAGTTTACAAAGTGTTGGGGTGGCTTCTACATCACTGATGATTTTTAAATCAAAATTAGATGTTTATCTAAAAGATCTGCTCTAGGAACTATTTTGGAAAAGTCTTTAGCCTGCATTATACAGAAGTTCAGACTAGGTGATCTCAGTGGTTCCTTCTGGCCTTGCAATGTAGTATCCAAAACAGAGATAAGGAAAGGTACGTAACATAAGAACATAAGAATGGCCAAAGGTCCATCCAGCTCAGTATCCTGTCTACCAACAGTGGCCAATGCCAGGTGCCCCGGAGTGAGTGAACCTAACAGGTAAGGATCAAGTGATCTCTCTCATGCCATCCATCACCACCCTCTGACAAACAGAGGCTAAGGACACCATTACTTACCCATCCTGGCTAATAGCCATTAAAGGACTTAACCTCCATGAATTTATCCAGTTCTCTTTCAAACTCTGTTATAGTTCTAGACTTCAACACCTCTTCAGGCAGGGCTGGTGCAAGGAAGTTTTGAGCCCTAGGCGAAACTTCCTTGCACAGCCCTGTGCCGCCCCACCCCCCTAGAATGCTGCCCCCCCCAGCCAGCTCCCCCGCTCGCAGGAGCTCAGCCTCCCCCCCGAAATGCCGCCCCCCCAGCCAGCTCCCCTGCCCGCGGGAGCTCAGCCTTCCTCCCCTGCGGGCCGCGGGCGCTCAGCCCCCTCCCACACTGGCCGCGGGAGCTGAGCGGGGGGCGGCTCGCTGCGGCTGCCCCCCCAGCTCCCCGCTCAGGTGCTGGGGGGGGCAGCGGGGCAGCTCACCACGGCTGCCCTCTGGCTCCCTGCTCAGGCGCAGAGCGGGGCGGGGCAGCGGGGCGGCTCGCTGCGGCTGCCTCCCTGCTCAGCGGCTGAGCGGGGAGCCGGGAGGCAGCCGCCCCCCAAATCTTGGCGCCCTAGGCGACCGCCTAGGGTCACCTAGTGGGCGCACCAGCACTGTCTTCAGGCAAGGAGTTCCACAGGTTGACTATGTGCTGTGTGAAGAAGAACTTCCTTTTATTTGATTTAAACCTGCTGTCCATTAATTTCATTTGGTGGCCCCTAGTTCTTATATTATGGGAACAAGTAAATAACTTTTCCTTATTCACTTTCTCCACACAACTCATGATTTCATATACCTCTATCATATCCCCCCTTAGTCTCCTCTTTTCCAAGCTGAAAAGTCCTAGCCTCTTTAATCTCTCCTCATATGGGACCCGTTCCAAACCCCTAATCATTTTAGTTGCCCTTCTCTGAACCTTTTATAATGCCCATATATCTTTTTTGAGATGAGGAGACCACATCTGTACGCAGTATTCAAGATGTGGGTGTACCATAGATTTATATAAGGGCAATAAGATATTCTCCATCTTATTCTGTATCCCTTTTTTAATGATTCCCAACATCCTGTTTGCTTTTTTGACTGTCTTCAGAGAACTATCCATGATGACTCCAAGATCTTTTTCCTGATTAGTTGTAGCTAAATTAGCCCCCATCATATTCTATGTATGGTTGTGGTTATTTCTTCCAGTGTGCATTTATTCACATTAAATTTCATTTGCCATTTTGTTGCCCAATCACTTAGTTTTGTGAGATCTTTTTGAAGTTCTTCACAATCTGTTTTGGTCTTCACTATCTTGAGCAGTTTAGTATCATCTGCAAACTTTGCCACCTCACTGTTTACCCCTTTCTCCAAATCATTTATGAATAAGTTGAATAGGTCCTAGGACTGGCCCTTGGGGAACACCACTAGTTACCTCTCTCCATTCTGAAAATGTACCATTTATTCCACTCTTTGTTCCCTGTCTTTTAACCAGTTCTCAGTCCATGAAAGGATCTTCTCTCTTATCCCATGACAACTTAATTTATGTAAGAGCCTTTGGTGAGGGACCTTGTCAAAGGCTTTCTGGGAATCTAAGTACACTATGTCCACTGGATCCCCCTTGTCCACATGTTTGTTGACCTCTTCAAAGAACTCTAATAGATTAGTAAAACATGATTTCCCTTTACAGAAACTATGTTGACTTTTGCCCAATAATTTATGTTCTTCTATGTGTCTGACAATTTTATTCTTTACTATTGTTTCAACTAATTTGCCCGGTACTGATATTAGACTTACCGGTTTGTAATTGCCGGGATCACCTCCAGAGCCCTTTTTAAATATTGGCGTTACATTAGCTATCTTCCTGTCATTGGGTACAGAAGCTGATTTAAAGGACAGGTTACAAATCATAGTTAATAGTTCCACAATTTCACATTTGAGTTCTTTCAGAACTCTTGGGTGAATGCCATCTGGTCCCAGTGACTTGTTACTGTTAAGTTTATCAATAACCTTTACATTCCTTTTCAGTTCCTCATGAATAAGTTGAATCCTGCCTCCCTTCCAAGAGATGATTTATTGCTTTCTGCATCCCACTGTGAAGACTGACATGGAGGAGCCTGGAAAAGGGAAAATTCTGTCCTACCTGTGAATTTTCATTTGAGGGTGCTCCATCTCAGACAGCCTGACCCTCCCTCAGAGGATTGCATTATGTCCTAGTTTTGGTTCTGACTATTACTCACTTTTTAAGTAGTTTGGAAAGGGAAGGAGGGTGCTCCTCTAGGAAATCCCTAAATTTCATTTCAAGGCTCTGCTGCGGATGGTTTGAATTGAATAGCACTTTTAAACTTATATAGTAATTTTCAGCTTTGGAAGCTGTTAGAGTGAACACTTCCCGAGGGGTGGTTGCACACCCATGCTTAGAGCGAAGTCTGGTCTGCTTCTATTTGCCATGGAAATGGAGAAGGTCCCAGTCTAAAGACTGTCTGACATGGAAGGTCCTAGAATGAAAATTCACAGGTAGGACAAAAATTTCCCTTTCCCCTCCCAGTGACAATTAGCTGGAGTTATAATATCCATCCACTGACTGAACACATTCATTATCCTTAAATATTTGCTTCCTCACTTGTACGTAAATCCTCCTCATATATGCTCCTGTACCCCATTACTTGCCTCCTCACCCCACATCTTCCCCACATCTTCTTCTCTGACTGTCTATAATTCCTTCCTTGAAACTTTATTTACAGAAGGCAGTTCTTCCTGGACATCACAAAAACACTACTCACTGTTTACAACATGGCAATATACTCCTGGATTTTCTTAGATGCATTCCCCACACATTAGCCAACTGAAATGGATGTAACTGAAGATAGTTTTTGGTCTGTTACTTTTAATTTTCACAAACACTTACCCAAACATTTTAGGATGATTACTTTGCCTGAAGTACACTCTTCTCTAAGATGAAAAGACAGTAATATTAGTTCCTAAGCATGCTCTTTGGTTTCTCAAATTTCTGGGATATATATCTGGTTTCATATTTAGGGTCTAATTAAAAGAATAGACACTGAATGTTGTGTGTGTGCACATATATATATATATGCATGCAGAAATACCCTGTGCGTGTAGGTATGTGCAGTCAGGGCCGGCTCTGGCTTTTTTGCTGCCCCAGGCAAAAAAGCCACCCGCAGCCCCGCTCCCCTGGCCAGGTCGCCGGCGGGGAGCGCGGCATGCCTGTGGCCCCGCTACCCCGGCCGGGGCGCCAGCAGGGAGCATGGCATGCCCACAGCCCCGCTGCCCGGCTGGCGGGGAGCACGGCATGCCGGCGGCCCCGCTCTCCTCCCGGCTGGAGCGCCCCGGCCGGAGGGAGGGCGGCGTGCCCGCAGTCCCGCTCTCCTCCCAGCCAGAGCGCCCCGGCCGGGGGGAGGGTGGCTTGAGTGTAGCGGGGAGAGCGGCTTACCCGCGGCCCCACTCTCCCCCCCGCCGGAGTGCCCCGGCCGGGGGGAGGGCGGCTTGAGTGCCGCGGTCCCGCTCTCCTCCTGGCCGAGCGGCGCGGGGAGGGCGGCTTGCCCGCGGCCCCGCTCTCCTCACGGCCAGAGCGCTCCGTCCGGGGGGAGGGTGGCTTGAGTGCTGCAGGGAGAGCGGCTTGCCCGCGGCCCCGCTCTCCCCCCCCCGGCCGGAGCACCTCAGCTGGAGGGAGGGCGGCTTGCCAGTGGCCCCGCTCTCCCCCCCCGCCGGAGCGCCCCGGCCGGAGGGAGGACGGCTTGCCTGTGGCCCCGCTCCCCCCGGCTGGAGGGAGGGTGGCATGCCCGCGGTCCCGCTCTCCTCCTGGCCGAGCGGCGGGGTGAGGGCAGCTTGAGGGGGCCCCGCGGTGGCAAGAGAAGAGCGGCGGACCTGCCGCCCCATCGCTGCCGCGACGGGTGAGAATGGGGCGGCAGTCTGGCGGCGGGAAGAGTGGACCTGCCGCAGAATTGCCGCCGGGGGACTCAAACTGCCACCCCATTCTCGATGCCGCCCCAAGCACCAGCTTGGAAAGCTAGTGCCTGGAGCTGGCCCTGTGTGCAGTTGTATGAGTATATACAGAATATATCTACAGATGCACAAAGGGCTTGATCCAAAGTCCATTTAAGTCAATTGGAGTCTTTAGTTTGATTTTAATGGGCTTTGGATCAAGCCCCTAATACACACGAACTCTCATTCTTTGGGGAACAAGTAATGAAGCTGCCACTGAACCTGGGTCTCTGCTGTACAACAGCATGAAACACTTAAGAAGGCCGACATGCCTGAGAAAAGGTGTAATTTATTGAGAAAATAAGCCAACAAACTTAATCTATTAACAATTCTTATTCCGTTACTTAGCCCATTTTTATCACCATATATACTCTGATTTGGTTAGGAACTTTCCTCCCTTTAACTAAACAATCTGAAACATACCTTAAGTATGATGTATTATGTAAGGCTGTCACTTGATCAGCTGATGACCAATGACTGACAGAAACAAAATGTCTTTGAAATGCCTCTTCGATTGCAGCCACAGGCAGGTAACCAGAACTTATGTAACTGCAAAAAAAATAATCATAAACTCAGCTTGCTGATACAGAATTTCCAATACTTTTAACTGATTCAGTGGGGATATTACTAAAAGATTCAAAGTAGTAAATATATCAGTCTGATACGAACAGCATATAAAGCAATCCAGTCAACTCTCACAAAGGAAGCTATTTGCCTTATCACGCCTGCATGGAACTGCCATTAATACGTCTGAAAGTTACACACACTGAGAACAGAACAGACTCCCTAATTTGGCAGAGAAAATAGGTTTTACTTCTAATTTTGTACTGAACTTTTTATCTTTAATGGGTCAGTACATTTTCTGTAACACTAACATACATTTCTTCTTCTCCCTCTAAAATAAGACTTAGTTATTATAGTAGAGGAGGTAAAAAAAATGTAACGAGTTTTTTATTGAACAAATTTTGCTTTTCTTTCCGTTTAGAAATTTTCCCAGAGAAGAGTGTGCATTTTTTTTCAAATTTCTTCAAATAATTCTTGGTCTGTAGATCATTTGTGACTAGTGCATTCTGAATAGTTGTTACTGAAATTCAAGCTGTTTTGGTTATACTTAATTGGACACTAAGGGTACGTCTATACTTACGCGTCCCGTCGGAGGAGTCCAATCGATCTTCTGGGTTCGATTTATCGCGTCTTGTCTAGACGTGGTAAATCGAACCAGGAAGTGCTCCCCCATCGACGCTTGTAATCCTGCTCCACGAACGGAGTAGGCGGAGTCGACGGGGGAGCCTGCGCGCTACGTGTGGACCCCGGGTAAGTACCTTTTCATCCGAACTAAGATAGTTCGACTTCAGCTACGTTATTCATGTAGCTGAAGTTGCGTATCTTAGTTTGAATTGAGGGGTTAGTGTAGACCAGGGCTAAATCACTTGATGTTTATGTACCGATCAGATATGTGTACACTTTAGAATCAGTTTTCTGCTGCAAATACTCACTTATTTTCAAATTTTACCTTTAGTAAATATTCTCCAATAGTCACTTAAATTTTTCAGTTTCCATCAAGTAAACACATTTGCTAGGATATTCATGGGAAGCAAACACAGAGGGGATGGGAACACAATCAAAGCGAGTTACTTTAAAATGTGAATCAATATTCCAAGAAACTCTTTTGCTGTATTTGCCCCAGTTCTAGGCTGACGTTTGTGATCTGACTGAATAGAGGTGGACAGTATCTGCGGCATTACAGCTTAGAGGAAATATCAGTTCAGTGAAAAAACATTTTGTGGTGAAATTTGAATCTGGAGGTGAACATTCCAGCAGCACGGCACAGCAGGCTTTTATTTCCTTAGGGCCACATCCTGCTGCCTGCTGTGCAGGTGTGCTGGGGAACAGCACAGAAGGATTAGCACCTAATAGGAACTTGTTACTGTGCTGGTTGGTACATCACAGCCCCAAAGGGGCATTGTCTGACAAATAAGAGCATGAGCAGGTCCCTAACTAGTTAGCTTGCATGCTACCTTCTACCATATCTGCCAGCCAGGGACCCTGCTCAGAAGAACGTGGAATGGCCATAGTGGATCAGACCAATGGTCCATCTAGCCCAGGATCCTGTCTTCCGACAGTGGCCAGTGCCAGATGCTTCAGAGGGAATGAACAGAACTGGGCAATTATCGAGTGACACATCCTCTGTCATCCAGTCCCAGCTTCCAGGAACTTCAATTTGCTCCCCAAGGTGCAACACAGCTGCATATCCTGGGCCATCTTGTTCTATGTCAACAGGAAGTATAGCTCTCACCACTCCACTATCCCCTTCGTATCCCCAGCAGTGTGGCTCCTATCAATGAGAGGAGGATTTTCCTATTTAAGCATTCTCTTTGGTGCTGGCCAGTCCACTCTGTAGTATATTTTGAAAATAAAACTCCTGACTTCACCTCTTTTATGTTGAATAGTGAAGTGATATTTTATCCTAATACCAGTGATCATTTGTTTTAGTAATCTTTACATTAATACTAACCCTGTATAAAAATCAGAATAGATTTATTATATAAGATAACTTAACGCATTCTGGTCACATTATAGGGAATGCCATTAAAATCTCAGTACTGAATTGTCTCCTGCAAGAATGAAGCTGTTCTGTGCAGTAGATAGAGGTTTCTCAGGGGGTGAGTCCAAGCCTGGCAAGAATTCCTGCAGGAACTAAGTAGCACTTCCCACCAGAGAAGTTTATTTAAAATGTCATTTAGAGACTCCCATATTTTTATTCAGTACCTTGAGAAACCTAAGCGTTTACATGTAGCATTTCCATTCTCATTGTTCCAGTCATCTGAGCAAACAGTCCTCCAGGAACCGAAAGTAAACACCTGAAGCACTGCCTTCTTTCCACTCAGCCTGACTGAGGGATTCAGAAAAACACAAAAAGCATCAATGCAAAGTTAATAAAAACCACTGAGAAATCTATCAAGTACAAAACAATGTAAGCAAATCACCATAGCTTCTGTATCTCTTGGTTCATTCTGTCTGTATTACTTGTCTCTTCTGAACACTTGTTTCCTTGAGGTAATTCACCTGTATCTTTTTCCAAATAGAAAATTGATTTTCCTTTACCTTCTTCACTACTTGACAATATACCAAGGGACATCCAGCAAGTGCAGCTTCACCAATGCAGCCTAACGTACCTGGCAAGTCCCCACATAAATGGACATGGATTCAGAACGTTTTTGCCAGAATTCTAGCAGTAATAGAGAGATCAATGGCCTGACTTTCAGAGTTTCTTGGCAAGTGAATGCCATTTGAAATCAATGGGAGCTGCATGTGCTCAGAACCTCCGAAAATCAAGCCCCAACTGAGTAGCTTTGAAGAATGTGATTAAAAGTAATTGTTGCTGTATTAGCAGCATGACATAGTTGTAGGAACATAGGATTGGACATGCCTGATCATCACCTCAAGCCTGATCTCCCAAGGATCCCTTGGTGGAGATCTCTTTGCATTATCACCTCTGATGGAAGGGATCTTGGGGACTGTGGAGGGAAAATGGGGATACAACGTTGGGAGCTGCAGTGCTCCCTCTACTGGCCACCTGCCATGAGCCAGTGCAACTCCCGCTGGAACAGTGCTTCTAAAGGCTGGGTTCTATGGGCTGTTTAGCAGAAGATTCAGAGTGGGCCCAGAGGGAGATAATACAGCTTGGAGTTGATTCCTGACCAGATTTTAATGGAGAAGTCCCACATACGGTGTACAATTCTGCTCTCCCATGTTTAAGAAAGATGAATTCAAACTGGAACAGGTACAGAGAAGGGCCACTAGGATGACCCAAGGAATGGAAAACCTGTCTTATGAGAGGAGAGTCAAAGAGCTTGGCTTGTTTAGCCTAAGCAAAAGAAGGCTGAGGGGAGATATGATTGCTTTCTATAAACACATCAGAGGGGTAAATACCAGGGAGGGGGAGCAGTTATTTAAGTTAAGACCCAGTGTTGACACAAGAACAAATACATATAAACTGGCCATCAACAAGTTTAGGCTTGAAATAAGGTGAAGGTTTTTAACCATCAGAAGAGTGAAGTTCTGGAGCAGCCTTCCAAGGGGAGCAGTGGGGGGAAAAAAAACCTAAATGGCTTCAAGACTGCGCTTGATAAGTTTATGAAGGGGATGGTATGAGAGGATTGCCTACAACAGCATGTAACAAATCTGTGCTTGCTAGTAGCAAATATCTCCAATGGCCAGTGATGGGACACTAGATGGGGAGGGCTCTGAGTTACTACAGATAATTCTTTCCCAGGTGTCTGGCTGGTGGGTCTTGCCCACATGCTCAGAGTCTAACTGATCATCATATTTGGGGTCAGGAAGGAATTTTTCCTTGGTTCAAATTGGCAGAGACCCTGGGTTTTTTTTGCTTCCTCTGCAGCATGGGGCACAAAAGTCCGTTGTAGGTTTAAATTAGTGTAAATGGTGAATTCTCTGTAACTTGAAGTCTTTATATCATGATTTGATAACTCCAGTCACTCAGCCAGAGGTTGGAGTCTATTACAGGAGTGGGTGGGCGAGGTTCTGTGACCTGCCATGTGCAGAATGTCAGACTAGATTATCACATTAGTCCTTTCTAGCCTTGAAGTCTATGAGTCTAATAGATCAGGGGTTGATGCTGTGGAACACAAAACCTCCCCCCGCTTCATCCATTCCTATCCCCAGTTCTGCCCCATGGTCTGCAGAGTTCCAGCTGAGGAGCATTCAGATGGGAAATGGCAGAGCAGAGGCAACATACCCCCACACTTTCAAGTGGAAGGGAGAGATCAAGGCCTGGATCCTTATATGATTAGCTGGCTCCAAAATGTTAAGATTAGCTTTTCATTCTCGTACTGGGCAGGCTGAAAAATGAGAAGGGCAAAACTTTTCTAAAATTGTGTACGTGGTTTAGGATTCCAAATCATTAAGAAAATAAACAGCATGTAATGATTCCAAATTACAAATCCACTTATTTGAAAATCAGTCCATCTTTCCCCCCCTACCTACTGCTGAAATTAGGGATCTGATTTTCCCCTCAGCTGTTGAAAACATCACAATCAGCTACTATAAAACAGCACAGGAAGGCCCCATTTAAAACAGTTGTGTGGCACCAGAAGTTGTTACAGGGAAATGTTGGAATCTTGAATACACGTGTCACATGGGTGGCAGCAAGGTCAGTCACTGCCCTGAGCTCTCATGCCATCTTGTTGTGCGTCACTCAACTATTCATTTATCTCTTTCCAGCTCTCCCTTGAAGTCTTTGTAGCACACATTTTGCTCTAACATGCCAAACGCTCTGCTGCCAAGAAGAGTTAGAAGTGACCCATAATAGAATCAAAATTACCACAGCTGTATTCATCCTCTCCTCCTTTACAGTTAAAGACACCATCACACCTCGCTGATTGCTGAATACATTTGAAGGACGATCTGCATCGAAACTTCCCGGTGCAGTTGTACTGGACTGCCAGAAATTAAAGAGAACACAGTAATATGATCACAACAGGATAGTAATTTGTGTGCTTGACGTATTTTTTTTCTTACTTTGATTATATAGCCCCACTTTTGTGTTGTTTGTGAAAAGACAACCCTTGTATTCTAGGAATGTTGAAATACAATCTGGAGGTTGCTGCACAATGCTGTTAAATTTATCCATTGGTAATGGCAACTATAGTGAAACAGCATTGTTGTCAATTATGGCTCCTTTCCAACTTCTCTAATCCCCAGTTTATGTTTCGTTCTAGGGAGAGTTTCTGGGTCTGGTATATATGACTGGCTCCGCATCAGCAAAGAAGGAAAGGAGAACCTCCTCAGAGCTGCAGTGCAGAGTTGTTTCCTCCCCTGTGTATCTCAGCCTCGTAAGTCTATGAATTTTCTGGGTGTGAAGGTGTTGCTCTACCACTAACAAATTCTGTGTCTGCACTTGTGCAGGTGTGACCTTCCAGTTACAACTAAGCTCATTCTTTTTCCTGTTCCCATCTTTTTGGGTTGGGGGAAAGGACATTAGAGCACTCAAACACAATGATGTCAGTCTTTTGTTAGTGTACATGAGAGAAATACAGGACAAAAATGACATTGTCTGAAGCCACATCCAGCCTCTATTCCTCAAGCACACAGGCTGCTTAAATGCTTTTTTGGATGGGGATCATTGTGTCGAATCACTGACGTCTGTGTTTTCAGTCAGTTATGTCTTCAGTTACAGTATTTGCCTTGAAGGTTTCTTACTGTTTCAGGTTTCCCAGTGTTGTGAGTGTAGGTTATGCCAATGGTCTCTCTTGTGTGCCAGATCAATTTTGTTCATATATGTAAATAAAATTTCAAGTCATCACACCAAAAGGATTTTTTACTTCAGTAAACTATTTTGTTGGCAGTTTAATTCCATTCTCAGTAAGAGACTCGTGAAAAATTAAGTGCTTGAATGGTTAATTGAGAACCTAATAAATAACTAATTGTACTCACCACCCAGGCCAATGGCAACTGCTAGGATTACTACAAGTAATAAAACAAGGATAAATGGAAGAAACCTTAGTGAGACTAAAACATGGCACTTCGAAGATGGCTGGGTAGCTCCTAGAAACCAAAAAGAGAAGTGAGAAACAGCAGCTTCTATGAAATAAACACACTTGGCTTTTCAGTGAAAACATTTTTTAAATTTAAAATAGACTCAAGTAGTAACAGCTCTCTTCATTTCATGGTATGGCCTGGCTCTTTGAGGTGCCAACTAACTTGTGTAAGGAGCTGAGAGCACTCAGAACCTTGCAAGGGGTGGTCTGCACATTAGGACCAGATCCAGAGCCCACTGAAAGCAAAGGAAAGACTCCCTTTGCCTTTGATGGGTTAGAATCAGGCCCTTAGTGAGTGGTTAGGCTAAGCCCCAGTGAACTCAAAACTTGACTTCTAAACCTTCTGATTTTCATGATCAGGAAGATAAAAAGTATACGTCTCTCTCTAAAGAGTTAAATGACTCTGCGAAAAGAAAATTCAGAATTGTTTTGTTTATATAATCAAACCTGAATAAAGTGCAGGATCTACTGAGAATTTTAAAATAAAACACTCAAACGGAGAAATAAAATTCTCTTCAAAGAATTGATGGCTCTGAATGTCACTTTTATGAAAACTTCTGCCAAAAATGTCTTCTGAATCTCTCCTGTATCAGTTTAGTACTTCTGAGGCTCACTGTTACCATCATCTCTGGCTGGATGCTACATTGTGTGCTGTATTCAGGACAACTGAAGTCCAGTGAAGAGGAAGGAGGTGGCATGCTCCACTTGTGACGGTGAGGAATTAAGTCTAGCTGCAGCTGCACACTGCATTCCCTGAAGTTTCAAGAATAACGTTTCGGAGCAAAAGACTGAAACAGAGGCAGGACAGAATCAAGAGAAGGACCAAACTGGCCAGTGTTTTGGAAGAGAAGATAGACAGGCCCACATATAAAGGGGATGGCAGAAGAAAGCAAAAGTTCAGGGCAAGAATAAAGCTCTAGATTTTTGGTTTTTGAAGCAAGGCTAATTGGAGCAATAGAGTTAGAAATATAGATGTAGAAAACTGAACCCAACATTGGAAGCAATTTTTGCAAATTTGAGCCTTATTGACTTGGTCAAAGTCACACAGCCAATCAATGGTAGAGGCAGGAATAGAGGCCTAGCCTATTCCTGTGAAATGGATTAAAGAACAGGAATCCATAGCAGTGGATCAACAAGAGAGGCAACAGTTTCCACTGAACATAATGGATGGCTTTGTGCAAAAACAAAAAAATAAATAAAAAATTCCAGTTTGATACACAAAGGCCAAAGAAAGTGTAAATAATGGAAATGTGCCATTTACATATACAGGAGGTCTTCAGTTTTGATTCATGCAGCTGTGCCCACCCTAGCCCTAAACTTACCTTTGAATTTTGGATTTGCAAAAACTTGAAGCTCAGACAAAACTGCTGAGTTCAAACCTGTTCAGTAGAAATTGAGCAAATCTCTTAGACAAACAAAATGTGAAATCAAGGAAAATTTAACTGGTTTCAGGTGTCATAATAAACATTTTGCAGACCTGTCATAGTTAAACAGTCTGTATAAATTAATATTGCTTTACCTATGAATTTAAGTCTGATTCTGCTCCCATTGAAGTTAATGTGTGTTTTGTCACTGGTTTCAATGGGAACAAGATCAGGCCCGTAGAATGTAACCAAAATGCATACTGTGCTATCCGTGACCTACTTTACTGCATTGCCTTTTTCTAATGATATGAATTTCCAGACTTGGAAGGTTTCATATAAAATATTCAAAATTGTGTCATATCTGAAGTAAGAAACAAATAATCTACAACCTGGATGAAACTGTATGAATAATACAGCCTTGCAAAAGTGTCATGGAAACATATCCGCCCAGGCAAAAAATGTCCTCACCCACTCTCACCCTGATGAAGCTAGTGAAAAAAAATAAGTGCTACTTTCTCACTAATGAAAAAATTTTACCCTATTTGTGTAAGTATAGTTTTGCAAAGCTAAATTACTACATAAACCAGGGGTAGTCAATAGGCAAACCACAGGCCAAATCTGAACAGCCAGATGCCATTGAAAGGATCCTAAAATCTTTTTATGTACTTATTATTATCATTGTTATTATTTTTTTCCTCTGGAGTCTGGACCTTGACCAATAAATTTGGATGATGACAAAAAATCATTGACTACCCCTGACTGTACACATTACAAAGGGACAAAGGTATGTTGCATCCCTTACCAAGTCCATTTGCACTGGGATCTACTTTTGCTTGTTGTATGCTGAAAAATCTTTTGTCGAAAAAATGAACTTCAGCTACTGGCAATTTGTCTTCAGTAACAGAGGTGATTTCAGGATTTCCAGTATTGGGATTAGTCTCCAGTACCTGGAGCAACAAAGAACAGAAGTCACTTTTAAAACCAACTACTCTTTCTCCTCATACCAGTACCTTTCTACTGGTTATTTATTTATTTATTTTTGGTTGAGGGGCCCTGCTTTGAGCACACTTTTGGAATGAACAGCGGATACAAAGCAAATCCAGGGACAGCTTTCAGGCCTGCTGTCTCCTTGCCTAAAAATGGCCTCATCCTGCAAGGTGCTGAGCACCTCCTGTGTGTTACCGAGGAGCTCATGCAATTCCCATTGACTTCAGTGAGAGTCAGGGCACTCAGCAACTTGCACAAATGGACCACTAATTAGCAAGCATTAACCAGCAATTTACTGAAACTAAAATGTTGCTCGAGTCTGCCTATAACCACAGTTATTTAGAGTAATTCATTCACCACATCAAGAAATTCTGACAAGCTCCTTCTTTAAATGTCAAGGCATTTTCCACAAGGTGCTTTTTAATTGCTACTGTAAATACTGTAAAGGAAAGTACAAGTTATGAACTGTGCAAAGCCTGCTCTGGTCTGTCGGACTTCCCATTTAGCTTATGCTGAAGAACCTTTGACTGTTGTATGCAGGTCACAAACTGAAATTAAAATGCTAAAATGTAATTCTGGGTAAATAAACCTTGTGTTTTAAAATGAACATGAAGGTATAGGATACAGATAGGATACAGAAAACTTCGGTATCTGGTCCTGTAGGCTCTGTACAATCAATGGCATAGTGGAACTGATTCTGCACTCACACTGGTGTAAATCAGGAGTAGCTGCATTAAAGTCAGAGGAGCTAGTGTGCTGTAAATCCAGAATATCAGGCCCAGGAAATGTTTGCCTCAGACAAGGTATAGTTCAGCTTTGCCACCAACTTTTAGGGAACATAGGATATCTTTTCACCATCTAGCAAGAATTACCTATCAAAATACAACTTTTTTCTCATTCTATCGGATATAATAGACATTCCTGGTAACTAAAAATGTCAAGAGGTATTCTATAAACTGCTGTTTTTAGGGCAGAAATAAGGAAAGAGCATCCTACTGCAAATGGTTTCTGAACATAAAGAATACCTTCATTGCTACATGTCTTGCTGCTCTGGAAATAAAACAGCATTAAGACGTGTGACATACAGTTACCAAATGTTAGAGAATCATTATTTACTCTGGCCTAGGGTGTTACTCACCTCTTCTTGAGACATCATGGTTAAAAACAAAAATATGTTCTCTTTTCATTATAGTAATGAGCCAGAGGGAAATCTAGTTGTTGTTAAACCAGTCCACTCAGGAAATATTTTCATCAAACCACCCAGAATTGCCGGCTCAACCCCTGTAGCAAATGACATTATTACTGTAGTCTGTGTAATTCAACCTGCTCATAGATATCAGGTAGCCTAAGATGACATAGCTATGGATACCAGGAAGGCAAAAACTCAGCAACCCTTTTAAGCGAGTGTAATCAGGTAAGGTAATATTGTGGTATTTGTAAACCTTTTCATGAACCTGTCTGAGAGGAAACTCTCCAAAGGTTAATTCACAGGTGTGCTTGCTTGTTCCACTTATCCTAAATAAAGTGGCTGAAGAAAAGCATGCGTCAGAATTCTGGGCTCTGGTGAACGAGCCCCTCAAAGCTAGTCAGTTTGGCAAACCAGGCCCTATATCTGGTTGCATTGCTCTTTGTGAATTTGGTGGGCTCTTTGCTAAATGCACCCACCAGGCACGAGGCAAGGAGCAAACCAAAAGATAGTTCCCAGGATAGATCTGCATTTTAACTATGAAAAGAATTCCACCTCCATAATTTTGAAAATTGTGCACTTGAGCCAATGGGAAAATTCCACCTGCTCTAAACTCAGAAGCTCATGGAGCAGCTGAAATGAAAAATCCTGATCAGAATAACAGTATAGTCATGATCTTGTTTTGATCATCTTTTTTTTTCTTTTCTTTTTTTGAGGGGGGACAGGAGCGAAGCGAGCCGAAAAGCCATGCTGGTATGTATAAGTGAAGACAGGGCTACTGAGAGACTCTGGCTTCCTTAATGATAGTGCTAATATTTTAGACTAGGTTAGTGGCATTTACTAATGATGGGAGAATCTCAAAAGTTTCTGAGGAATCTTATTCAAACTTGGCTCTGCAAGATGGGAATTGAACATTTTTGCAAGAAAAGGAGGTCGTACAATATTTCTGATACTTCCTCCTCTTAGTCAGGTCAGCTTTGTGATAAGAACAGCTTTTATTACCTTATTTTGGCAGTTCTGCTTCTGATCATTGCAGGAATTAGGAAGCAGAGGCATTAAAAAACAAGGAGAAAAAAATAAAGAAAACTGATCAAAAAGTTTCAGTTTGAGGCAGGAGTGAAAACAGAATTGGCTTGTCTATGCATGGAAATGATTAATATTTCTCTTTTTTCCTAGGTACTGAGCAAGATCATGGGTTTGATCCTCAGCTGCCCTGAATTCAGCCTCAGAAGACCTGGGTTTGATTCCCCACTATGCCTGAGGGGAGGCTGTTAGGGAACTAGTCGCAACTCCCTGATTCTCAGCCACTAGGACCTGGTGTAAGTTAGTTTCCAGGGTGGTGTGTGGAGGCATCTTCAACTTACATCACTGACATAAGGGTCCTCAGGAACCTTACAGCAGTGAAGAATCAGGCATAGCAAAGGATTGCTTTACCATGCCCTCTCCTGTTCCTCGATAACCCTTTTCCTCTCCCAGCCCCTGATATACACCCTGTCCCCTCCCCCGTTTGCCAGGGGGGACATAGCAGCACAGAAGGCAGAGGAGATTCCCCTCACATGGGGATTTTGGGGGGGGCAGTCTCTGGCCATTTTAAACTTGCTTTGTAGTGTGTAAACTGGAGAATCTGACATCCTGTCTCTCCCTGCTGCTGGGTCATCAAGGGAATGCTTTAGTTTATCCAGTACAGTACATCATTGGTCTTAGTGCTTTATTGGCAAGAGCAGCACAGGCTGTGGAAGTACTTTTCCCACACTGCCTAACCTATGTGCTTTGAACCTGACCTGGAGGGGCCACCTTTAAAGGAGAAATTATATTTCAGCCTCCATGCTCAGTCAGTTCTTAGCCTCTTTGATGGGGATGCCAACAAGGGGCCCAGCTGTGGTGCTGGTTCGGTGAGGTGGAAATCTGTCCACTAAGAACTAGGTTCAGACTACCAATTGATTTCATGTATGCCACTGAACAACCAATGCATGGCAACAGCTCATGCTCACCGATTCATTACTGCCTTGGGGTGCATTTAAAATAGTGGTCTGAAAGTGAGAGATTCAGTTCCCTGCTATTAGCAAACTTGCACTGACTATGCATTGTGCTATACTGTGGAGATATACTAGATTAGTCTTGTTTTGCTACAGTCTACGGCAGGCATACAAAGACTGCATGTATTTCTTGCCTTTCAACCACCCTGACGTAAAAGTGCAAAGACTAACATGCTATGAAAACAGGATATCAGCCTTTGTCAAAAAGATCACAAGGGGTTTGAGGTTTTTTATCTTAGCTGCCTCTCCTTCTCTGTCTCTCTCTACTAATTTCTGCCTGTACTGAACATACGTTCACAGGAGGAGTGGAAGAGATGGCAGTGGCTGAAACACAACTATATTCGAAGGTCTTGAACAAATTCAGAAACAGAAGCACCTGCGCTTTACTGGAATCCCTCTTATCTATGGGGTTCCCTGCACATACAGCGTGAGTAGTATTTTTAAGTTACCTCAATATATTAAAAGAATTTTCTCATAAAAATTTGAACACAGACAGCTTGCATTTTTAACAGAGAAAACAGGCAACTGCTTGACAGGGATGTTTCTGTATGTGAATAAGATCTCCTGCTTTGGGCTTAATTTATAGCATTTTGTGGCGTATTGATCTTATCCTAAAAAGAACCTACAGTGCATCCATTTTTTTATATCTAAATCTAAAAACTATCCACTTTTGGGTTGAGAGATTGTAAAACTTGTTAAACACTTGACATGCTCAGTTATCTCCCACAGTATTACCAAAAACAAGTCACATTTTTCATTCATCACTTTTGCTGTAACACAGTTAAATTTAAAGACACCTTTTAGCCTATGCTGGGTTCTACAACACAGCAAAGGCATCTTACCATATGTGGGACATTAGAGACTGGGTTTACTTTTCACAAGACATCATTTTCCTGTTTATAAATATCATATAAAACTATTCAACACAACTGTCATTTTTACTCTTTTTATTCCATAAAGAATTTCTCTCAGTTTAGGATCACGTTAAAATATTACATGCCAAAGGGGAGAGGGGAAAATAGTATCTTCATGAAAAATACAAAAGCGCCAAATGCTGTCCTTGGTTATACTGGAAACCCCTGTGAGGAAGCAGTGTAACTGTGGGCAGAATTTGACTCCACATTAAAGAAAAATGCAGTATTAAGGTCACTTGTTTCTCAAACATCTTCAGGTGGGATTAGCACATTTTATGTGAGATTTTCAAAGGGACATGGGGGAATCTAGGGCCTCGACTCAGTGGCAGTTGGGCAGTTTAATTCTCCTATGTGCCTTTGAAAATCTCATTCTTCAAAAATGTACTCCCTTTCCTGCAAACTCTTTAATGTGTGTGTGTGCGTGTGTGAGAGAGAGTGAAATAAGCATCCATCAATGTGAATTTAAAACTGACTACAATACATCTTCATAACCTGATTTTTAATATATATATGTTGGCTTCTTATTGAAAATAAAACCAACCAGTGAAGTAACTGTCTGAAAAGGTTCAGTATCAAAAGTATTAAATTAATTTAATTTAAACTACCTGAAAGGGGGTTCCAAAGAGGATGGATCTAGACTGTTCTCAGTGGTAGAAGATGACAGAACAAGGAGTAATGGTCTCAAGTTGCAGAGGGGGAGGTTTAGGTTGGATATTAGGAAAAACTTTTTCACTAGTAGGGTGGTGAAGAACTGGAATGGGTTACCTAGGGAGGTGGTGGAATCTCCTTCCTTAGAGGTTTTTAAGGTTAGGCTTGACAAAGCCCTGGCTGGGATGATTTAGTTGGGGTTGGTCCTGCTTTGAGCAGGGGGCTGGACTAGATGACCTCCTGAGGTCCCTTCTAACCCTGAGATTCTGTGATTCTATGAATTTTCTAAAGAGCCTTCTATTTTCGGGTGCCAACTTTAGACACCTTGGGCCTGACTTCAGAGGTATTGAGTCCCCTCTGCTCCCATTAATGTCAATTGAAATTTTGGGGACTCAGCTCTTCTGAAAATCTCATGGTCTCTCCCATCAGGCATCCCAAAACTGAGACACCCAAAATGAGTGGCCAGTTTTGAAAAATTTTTTGGTTCTGAGGTCTAAATTCTTCAAATCTTCTTTAAAGCACAGCGGTGCTACCTATGGAGTGTATTTGTGCTTTCTAGTGTAAAGGAAACTGTTAGATAAATAGTCAAAATGTTGAGCAAGTTTGGATAAAATTTAAAAAGAAGCCTGGATTTTTGCCTAAAATTTGAACTGAACAACTTTCTGATCTTAGAAACTTTAGTTATTGATGGAGACTGGCATTGGCAAAGAGAAGGCAGGAGTCAAGCTCTTTGATAGTGTATGGGACACAATAGGTAGGGTAGGGATAGCTGGTGAAGGGCCTTGGAAGTGAAAACAAGCTGCTTATGCGTGATGCTATGGAGAAAGGGCAGCCAGTGGAGGGAGGCAAAGAGAGGGGTGACATGGTCAAAGCAACCGATGATCTTCACAGCAGCATTCTGAATGGATATGAGTGGGTAAGATTGCATTTGTCAACGCCAGAGAGAAGAATGTTGCAGTAATCAAGACACGAGATGATGAGGGCCTGGACGAGAGTGTTAGCGGTGAGGACGGTTGAGAAAGGCCAGACCTTAGAGATGTTGTGCAGAAAGAATCAGCAAGATTTGCACATAGTCAGGACGTAAGGTCCTAGAGAGAGGTCTGAGTCATTCAAAGTTGACACCCAGTTTACTGGCCTGAGTGACAGGAAGGATTGTGGTAGTGTCCACAGTGCTCAAGAAAGAAAGTAGCATGGAGGGTTTGGGGGAAAGATTCAGAGTTGTTTTTTGGCCATGTTGAGCCTTCAGTAATAAAAGGACACAGCACGTCGTACATAAGTAACACATTTAATTATTTATTTACAAATCCACATACAATTTTCTCCCTGGAGCAATGAAGGCAGAAAAAAGCACATGAAACCAGTCGCACTGTTTAATGCACTGCTGGAAGTTGCACAGATACCACAGGGCTGGATGAAGGGAATTAAATGTTACAAATTTGGTTTCAAGACCCCAACAGGCAGAAAATCTTGTTTCAAGTGTAGCAAACATTGTCTCTTGGGTGTAGCAAAAGAAGCACATGAGTCATAGTGAGTTTTAGAATTGTGGCCAGGCTGAAACGTCCAGTTCCTCTGCTGGACTTCTCTCCACCTCCCCCACCTCAAGAAACTCAACTCTTGGTCTCAACGACATGTATGTGCAGGAACATACTGCCCTGATAGAAAAAGAAACTGAATTTGGGTATAATTTGGTTCCATAGAACAGTAATTACATATTAGAGATAGACCTGAACCAAAACGCCAGCCCTGAACCAAAATCCCTGAACTTGTGGCTCAAATCTGTCTCTCTAATGGGCAGAAAACAAACACTGACTCCTTTGGGAAAATTTGGATCCAGATTTCCAGATCCCAAGTATAAGAGTGTTTGGATCTAAGGTTTTGGTTCTGCCCAAATACCGTGTTTGGAGCTGGGCTTTTGTTTGGCCTCATCTCTAATAATAATGTGGGCCCACATACAGTACAAATCATGCTTATACAGTGTATTAAGGAAGAGTCTCCAGAACTCAAAGGAGAATTTGTTATCATCTGTCTTACTGCATCTATTCTTTTCTCATAGTGAATCCACTTTATTTTTCTTAGGCAAAAAGCTTTGGCTGCTACTGGACACAAGACAGCAGAAGAGGCTTCAAAGTGGTAAGAAGGAAATCATTTACAGGTCCCCAAGGAGTACTTTTACATGAAACCGTGTGAAATGTAGTTGCTTATGGGCTGTTTCCCCACTGGATTTCGGTTTAGCAGACTTCATGTTAAAAATGAAATCAAATCTGAGCTCATCTTTATTTTGCTTTATGGGAATAGTTTTATTCGATCATGTTTCTTGTAGGCATAAAATTATTTGCACAAAGTGCAAAGTAAAGTAAGAGCAGAGTTACTGCTTCCTAGACGATGGTTCTATTTTATGGACCATGACAGAGCATGTGGGTATGGGGGATGGATAATGTCATGATCACCTAATTTTGACATAGTCAATGAAGAGAGGATTGTGAGGAATCATTATGTAATAAATGTGTCCAATTTCTCACACCTCCACTTGTGCACAAAAAACTCTCGCTCTCACAGAACTGGATGATGACTATAGATGAGAGAGGAAAATTTAGAGACTCAGCCCGTGAGGTAAAAGTAGAGAAGGAGGTGTTAAAGATCCGAGAGATTACAATTGTAAACGAATTTGGAACATGTTAGGTTAAAAGGCATTAACTGGAGGGAACACAACCCCAGGTGGGAAAAGGCTATAAAATCAAGCTGAATGGCTAAGAGTTTACGGTTTTAAAAATAAGAATCCAGGATACGCATGACCATGGGTAATGTCAATTGCTACTCTTGGATCATCTGAATTTTTTCTCCAGCCTGAGACACTGATGATGGCGTATGGAGATGTTGCTGATACTGCTTTATTTTGCAATTTAAATCCCAAATCTAAAGGTATGTCTACACTATACCCCTACAGCGGCACAGCTCGAACGCTGTGCCACTGGAGAGTCGTAGTGTAAATGCTTCCTACGTTAATGGAAAGGGGTTTTTCTGTTGATGTAGTTATTCCACCTCTCTGAGAGGCAGTAGTTACATTGACAGAAGAATCCTTCTGTCGACCACACAAGGGATTACTTTGACCCAGCTACAGCATTCAGGCCACAAAATTTTTCACAACCCTGAGTGACGTAGCTGGGTCGATCTAATTTTTAAATGTAGACCAGACCTGAGTCAAATCTCGAACCCACACTCTCTGCTGATATTTGTGAGACACAGAAGAGATATAAAAGAGCACCCAGCAGCAGCAGTGCCTCCTACAAAGCAACTGATGTTGCTCCAAATGGGGCGATGTAAGGCAAATACAGTTAAGGCTTAGAATGAGATACAAAGGCTTAGAATGAGAACATTGCACAGCTGAAATATGCATTATTGTATATTCCTCTGTGTTGTGTTTCCAGCAAGGCTGAGATGACACAAGTTGTGACTTTTACTTAGAGTTTATACTACAAAGAAGATGGTTCTGAATTTTTTGGATCTGGGTCAGTGTGTTGCAAAACATGCTGATATGTGGCATGTACTTCTGACATCCAGAGTGGTGATCAAGTGGTGGATTGCATGTTCTTTCCAGCACATGTCCAGTTCAACAGCTAGGCTACAAAACAAGCTCCATCAGAAATTATTTCATGCTGTGAATTGAAAAAAATCAGAAGTGGATCATGCTGCAATTCCCAAAGCAAAATGACTGTTATTGGAGCATGATTGGAGCATGATTTATTAATTTCAGTTGATGTGTTTTCTTTTTTGTTTTTTGTTTTTGGTGGGGGTGTTTTGTTTTGTTGTTGTTTTAACTGGAGGTGGATAAAAATTGTTTTTTGGAGGATTTTTTTAAAAACCTATTTTTTCAAAATTACCTCCCAATTTTTGGTGGTTTGCTCCTCCTGCCCCTTTTCCTCCCTTTTCCAATGGCAAAATAGAAAATGGGGGAGAAAATCAAACAACCAATACAAGTTTTCTGTTTTCAAATACTGAAAATTATGTTTTCATTTTCAAATTTAAAAAAAAAATGAAAATTTTCATTTAAAAACCAAAAGACCTCATCCCATCAATAAATATCGTAAGGGGAAATTTTTTGACCAGCTCTAGTTTTAATCTGTTCTTATTTCATTATGAGTTTCTGCTCATGTAACAACTGTTTGTTTTTCTTTCTCTGCTTTTATTGTGGATGTCTTCACCAGAGCGATGGAGGAATGTGTACACAATTGTGCCTTAATTTACCCTGTGCGATGCACTCTCAATTTCAGGTTGCACTCTCATTGTAATGATCCTTCTTTGGATGATCCAATCCCTCAGGAGTATGCTCTCTATTTGTGCCCAACTGGACCCTTGCATGACAAACTGCAGGAATTTTGGAAAGAGAGCAAGAACCAATGTGCAAGAAACAAAGCCCATGAAATTTTCCCACACATAACTCTTTGTGATTTCTTTACGGTAAGAAAGCCTTTAACAATTCCACTGAGCACAAAAAACATGCTAATGTACAATTAAGAATGAAACCTGAGCTCTCTTGATCATGTATTTTCATTTGCTCTTACAATTATTTTGCACTAATAATTCCTCGCATAATTGTAGAAACTCAGGTGTGATTGTTTTCTATGTGCAAGTAGGAGCACAAATGATAGTGTGTAAAAACTATATGGATGAGGGATTCAATATGCAACGGTCAGTGTGTTCAAATAAATGCCATGTTTTGAAAACCCAGCAACAATATCCCATCACAGAGTATGCTGGGACACAGGCTAAGGTAATTGCATTTATTCCCCTCTACATTCACAAATATCAATAAAAATATTCGGATGGTGGATATTGAGGAATGATCAGGCCAACAAATGTTATGGACTGGAAGTAGGGATTAGAGGGAGATTTTTAAATCTCATGAGAGCAGAGGGGCTGGATTTAGGCTTTTTTGAGGTCTTTTTATTTAAACTCTATGTATGAATATGTCAGTGCAACTGCACACCTAATTTGTACATGCAGCTAACATGGCTGTGTTTGCAAATCATGTATTTGGATGTGCAAGTGGTCACTGGTATCTCTTTTTGCCTTCTAAGCATGCAAATTAGGCAAGCAGTTGCATATGCAGTGTGCACAGAAAAGCAAACCCTCAGACATATCATCTACTTAACATCCTCTGTGCATTCATTTCTCACTGCTTTTGGATGCTAACTGGGAAGAACAGTCATTGCTCTCAGTTCACTGTTGAGAAAGTTCCACATACTAAAAATAGCTATAGAAAAAAAGTTGGTTCTCTTTGCTTTTTCTTCCTGCTTTAGCTGGTGCTGCATTTGCTCTCCTGCCCATCGCAGCTCACATTCTATACCAGGGGTCGCAAACTCGCGGCCCATGGGCCGCATGCGGGCCGTGAGGTTATTTTGTGCGGCCCGCGAGCTCCCCGTAGCCCTCTCCCCCCACCCCCCACGCGTTTATCGAGAGAAGCTCCGGCCCGGTGCGCACTGGGGGCAGGGCCTGCCTGCCCGCCCTGCCCCCAAGTCTGTGTGTTTCTCTGGCTGCTCCTCCAGGTATCTCCCCCGAAGCTCCCATTGGCCACGGTTCCCCGTTCCCGGCCAATGGAAGCTGCTGGGGACGGTGCCTGGAAGCAACGATTGATGTGGGGGCAGGGCGGGCGGGCAGGCAGGGAGCCCCCTGCCACACCCCGACCCTCTGCCCTGAGCCCCCTGCCAGACCCTGCACCCCTCCTGCACCCAACCCCCTGCCCTGAGCCCCTGCCGCACCCCTGCTCTAAGCCCCCTGCCACACCCCTCACCCCTCCTGCACCCCACACCCCAACTCCCTGCCCTGAGCCCCCACCACACCCCACACCCCTCCTCCACTCCCTGGGGGCGGGGGGGAGAGAGTTGGGATGGGGATTTTGGGGAAGGGGTTCGAATGGGAGCAGGGAAGGGGTGGGGCAGGGGTGGGGCCTCATGGAAGGGGTGGAGTGGGGGCGGAGCCAAGGGCGGCGTGGGGGAGGTGTCAGTAATGCAGCCCTCGGGCCAGTGTACTAATCCTCATGTGGCCTTCATGGTCATTTGAGTTTGAGACCCCTGTTCTATACCTTAGTATTGCCATGGAATAAAATCTTCAAAAGTGTGTAAGTGACTTAGGAGGCTAAATCCTATTTTCAAAAGTACTTTAGAGACAGATTTACATATTTAGGGGCCTAAAGATGCAGAAGGTACCTAGGGGGATTTTCAAAAGCTCCTAAGCAGGAAATTCACCTAGATGCTTTTGGCACCAAAATATCTTTGTAAAGCCTAAACTACACAGGGGGGTAATTTTGCACTAAGTTTTTGTGCACTAACTGCTGCATATTAGATAGTTACAGTAATTACATACACACAGTCAACTGTTTTCTGCTTCAATATAATTCAGTCTACACTAGTTGTCTACAATGTCTACATTATCTATGATGTATCTTGTCCTTTGGCAGTTAATAGCCTAAGTCTAAGGCTACGTCTACACTATACAGCCTTTAGTGACACAGCTGTGCCACTACAGCCAAGCCTCTAAAAGACACACAGTCTAGTTGCTGTTTGTCAGCAGGAGAGAGCTCTCCTGCCGACAAAAGAATTCCACTCCCGACAAGCAGCAGCAGATTTGTCGGCAGGAGAGCGCTTCTGCCGACAGAGAGCTGTTCACATCGACACTTTTTGTCGGTAAAACTTTTGTCGTTCAGGGTTGTTGTTTTTAACACCCCTGAATGACAAAAGTTTTGCCGACGAAGTTCCAGTGTAGACAAAGCCTAACTGAAAATCAGTGGGACTTAAGATCCTAAGTACCTAAGTCAGTTTTGAAAATGGAACTTAGCATCCTAAATAGCTTAGGCTAAGGTGACCAGACAGCAAATGTGAAAAATCGGGATGGGGGGTGGGGGGGTAATAGGAGCCTGTATAAGAAAAAGACCCAAAAATCAGGACTGTCCCTATAAAATCGGGACATCTGGTCACCCTAGCTTAGGCACTTTTGAAAATGTGACCTGTGATCAGGGTGTTTTCTGAATCTAAAGATAATATAATCTACATAATACACCCTATGAATATCGAGATATTCTCTGCAGAATGAGTCTTAAACAGCATAATGAGGTGCTGCCTCCCCCCCAAAGGATCAATGTGTACACTTCAATGGAAGCATGGTATGGGTATCACTAAAACGATACGGATTTGCAAAAGTTTTAGAGACCTTTCATTGCTGGCGAAGTTGCACATTTAGCATCCTTGCAGCACTTCACCATTAGCTTCGTCAGAGATCTATTAAAGCAATATGGAAAGTGCAGTGATGGAGCTGTTGGACAAACAAATTATATTCATTATAATGTCATTCTCTGTAATGCTGCTTAGACTACAAAATAAAGAGAACAAGTTTCATAGCAAAATGTCAAACACCGTGGTACTAATTGGCCAATGATAACACTTATGGGAAATGAACATTTATTAATTTGTAATGAATGTAGCGCTCTTGAAAGGTGTAAAAGTCTGAATTAACCACAGAAAGCATGCATAGGCAGCAGCATTTTCAAGCTTCCATACAATGTATCTAGGGGGAATATTTCAAGAGATAAGAAAGTAATTTAATCTCTGTGAATATTCAGTACTTCTTCTTTCTGCTGTGACTGCCAGCCAGACTGCCAGCTAATACCAAACTATGGTAGTGGTTTTAAGGTTTGGATACTGTCCAGTAGGAATTGTTTATGAGGCAGTGGGTGCCACTGATGGTTTGTAATGCATGCTCCCCATACGTTTTCTTTTAGTGTGAAGACCGGAAAGTGGAATTCTTGCATGAAGCCCTAAAGAAAGTTGGCGACCGGTTTTTAAATTTGTTCCCACCTGTCATTTCTCTATCACTACATTCGTCTGTCAGCTACCTTGGTTTCTTCATTAATGATGCCCATGCAAATGTCATCAAAGAGTTTGCTGTGGCTTTTGCTACTGAGGCTTCGATCTTGGCAGGTACCATCAATGTCAATTGGAAATTGTAGTAATTTAAGTATCTCCTGAATTTCTGATGGGGCTCAGATCAGATTCTGTTGTTCGCTTCATGAAGCCATCCTGCCCCAAAGTTTTGAAAAAATCATGCCTGGGGAAAGTGAGGGGCAGGGGATGAGAAGATTTGGGCCCTGCTTTCTCACTTATTTTACACAGCAGACATAATGTATCAGCCTAAGATATCTCTTTTTCCCAAAAGCCAGATGCATAAAATGGCAGTTAGTAAAAACACTTCATGGTGTTCTTATTATCTTTGAGAAATCTAAGCAAAGCCTTGACTTTGTAACATTCTGTAGGCAATTACTGGGTAAAATTATCTGTAAAATATATATACTATGTATATCTCTCTATTTAGGCACTTAACTGTGGTCATCTCCATGGTTTCTGAAGTAGGCTTGATGTCTGTTCAGTGTTGCATTGCTAAACAGCAGTTTCAGGTCAAGGGGTTACCTTAGTAGGAGTATGGGTTTTTTGTAAAAATAAATTAATGCATACTTTGGAAGCATAATGTGAAGTATTAATGTTCTGAGTGAGCCTCCAAAAAACGGACAGAGAGTATAAAACTTCACCATCCCTAAACTTGAAGCCTGGCACATAATTTAGGATAATGGTGAGTTTTATGATCATGGATGAGAAAGGGAGGAAATTCAAGAGAAAACAAATGAGTCCAGAAGGACTACATCAACCAAAGCCTTATCATGTCAGATCCTCTAGCTCTATACTTTAGTTATGGCAGTGTGGGAAGGTGATGGGCCCCTTTGGCTTTTGGTGATGTTCAGGTTACTAAGGTCATGCTGTGAAGAAAGGCATTCAAACAGATCTGTAAATGTTTGGAATTCCTGCCATGCCCACATAGACTCGTCAGCTTTCATGGTTTGAGACTGAGTCACAGATTTCCCTTCAGGAACCTGTGTTTTGGAGTGATCCTTGAAAACTGCATGTCTGAGACATGAAATATTGAAATAGAAGTTTACTACATTGATGTCACAGATCAAATCAATAAATATCGCTAAGAACGCCAAAGACTACATTTAAGCATCTGTAAGTGTAATTAAAAAGACAAAAGGCCAAATGCTGGGTCCATCTTACACTGCAATAAGAAGAAGAAAAGGGAAAGGTAGGGATATATACAAAGCAAGGTTTCTTATGCTGGGGAAGGGAGAAGAACCGAAGCCTCTATGACGTCCACTAAGGACTTTGCAATACAGCTCTAGGATGTGCTTGGATGTTACAGTGATGAGTACTATAGATAGCCTTATAATATACAGACAGTAATGGGTGCAATAAGGCTTGATAGAAAAGAGGACAAAGAGGGGATCGATCTGTATATTTGTCTTTCTTAGAGTTTTCCTTAGCACTCATCACATCAGTGTACAAGTGTTCTGCAGATAGGAGCCATGGATTTCCCATCAAGCAATCGCCATAGATCCTGACCTCCTTTCTCCTGCCCCTGGGATAACAGAGGTTACCGCAGGCCTAGGGCTTCAGTCACCCAGTACTGCTCCTGTATGAGGAAGGGAAAGGGATAGCTGGAACCCTTAACCCCAAAACTATCTCCTCGTGGGAGGGAGAAAGGTGGGCTATGGGGGGCGGGCTGTTTCAAAGCCATTGTCTAAGCAACCTCTTCTTGACCTCTTCTCTCCAAGCTGAAATGCCACCTCCTCCTCACACCCAGTCAGCTCGCTACCCTAATTGCGAGGCATTGCCTCCCCATATGCAGGAGTGCTGGAACAATTTGTATAATGGGGGTGCTAAGAGCCATTGAACCAAACTGTAAACCCTGCATATGCTGACAACCACTTCAAGCCAGGGGGTGCAGCAGCACCGCCAGCATCCCTAGGTCCAGCACCTATGTCCATATGTCATCTTCCAGCACTCTGATTTCTATGTTTGGCAGTCAGGACAGTTACAGGGAAAGGAGAGGAGTCAAGTGTGCAAAGGAGTTTGTGGTGGGGTCATGACGCCATGGAGGGTAGGCACTGTGCAGCTGCATCAGAGAGACAGAGAAAGTGCCTCTCTCAGGGTCCATGGAGTTATAGGCAACTGCAGAGCCCTAGTGGACTGTGCACCAGCTGATGGCTTAGCACCAGGATTTGGTTGATTACTTTCTGAGAAGTAATATTTTGTAGAAGAAAATAAGGGAGTATTCATTGGTGAACCAGAAAGAATGAAATAATTTGTTTTTAGAGCAAGGATGAACTATGCACATCACCAGATTAAGAATGTTCACTTGGAAATAGTGTAATAGTCTGAAAGATTGCCTTTCATTACTACATTGTTTCATATACTGTGCAGAAATCTATGGAATAAAATTCTGCTTCATGGTAATAAATAAACAGCCTAGATAAACTTCACCTCATTTTGTGACCTTATAGGATTATTATTTTATTCCTAGATTGCCGCGTGAAACCCTGCATAAAGCAGCTGCACCTTACCCTGGCTCATAAGTTTTATCCTCACCATCAAAAGACTTTGGAACAATTGGCCAAATCTATCAGCCCAGGACAAAGCTGTCTGTGGACAGCTGCTCTGTATTCTAGAGATATGCGCTTTGTAAATTACCAGGTACAGCATTCAACATTACTTAGTCTTCTGTAGTCATGTATTTAAAAGCCTTCCTAAAGCAGATTTGTTTTTTATTTATGAAAAAATATGTGTGCATAACTCATAGTTTCAGTATACATTACAATGCAAGGTGCTTCTTTTGGCTGAAAAATTGTATTCTCAAATCAGTGGAAGATAACCGTGCGACATTGTATGGCTGTTGATATGCAGACCAGTCCAGGGGCGGCTCCACGCACCAGAGCAGCAAGCGCATACCTGGGGCGGCAAGCCGCGGGGAGCAAAATGACGGTTGCCGTGAGGGCGGCAGTCCGGTAGCCTTCGGTGGCGTTTCTGCGGGAGGTCTGCCGGTCCCGCAGCTTTGGCCGCAATTCGGCGGCAGGTACGCCGACGGCAGGGGACCAGGGGATCACCCGCAGAAACACTGCCAAATCCGCAGGACCAGCGGACCACCCGCAGAAACGCCACCGAAGGCTGCCTGACTGCCGTGCTTGGGCCGGCAAAAATCATAGAGCCACCCCTGGACCAGTCAGTCTAATTCCAAACTCAAACAGGAAAACTTAATTTTAGACTATTATGGAGTGTGAAAATGAGAAGACAGAAAATAAGCATGAAGTATTTGAAAGTACCAGCATTCTTCTAGGCAAGATCACTGCATAACAGTAAAAACATAAGTTAGTTGACTGTACCTACTTTGGAAAAATCTGTAAGGGCTGAATACCCTAATGTAGAGCATGACTATATCCCTGATGATTTTCTGCTCAAAGGATTCTTGATTACAATTGGTCAATGTTTTTCAACTTTTCAGTGAAGTTTTTCATTAAAAAGTCTAAATTTTTTCATGACATTTTCACCATTTTCCAACCAGATCAGTACCACATATCATTATTTGAATTACAGTAGCACCTCAGATCCCTAGTCAAGGA
Organism: Macrochelys suwanniensis; assembly: GCA_033296515.1. Lineage (NCBI taxonomy): Eukaryota > Metazoa > Chordata > Testudines > Chelydridae > Macrochelys > Macrochelys suwanniensis. The sequence continues at coordinate 154,101,443 of CM065775.1, read as the reverse complement.
CCAGGACGCTCTTGTGCTAGGCGTTGTGCAAACAAAGCGCAAAGACAGTCCCTGCCCCACAGATCTTACAATCTAAGTATAAGACAAGAGATAACAGCCCAGAGTGCAACACTATGAAACTTACAGTATGATTTTTTTTTCATATGCCAGATAATTGTAAATTATGGAAAACATACCTACCAATATTTCTGTCTTTTTTAAACTATTCTACACTTGTTACAGAGAATAAGATTTTTATGGACCGCAAATGTCTATTTTTATATATACTGTAAGAGTCCACTACACTCTTTTCCTCTCTGATAAAGAGAAATGTCATTAAAGAATAAGCTACAGTATAAAAAAAATAGAGAAACAACGTACGGTACATAGTTAAGCAGCTCTTCTCTGAAATGCTCCATCACTTATAACATCAATGTTCTGGAAATGAGACCTGACATGCATTTGAAGACGTTTCCTTTTTTAATCCCCCACCAGATCTTGCAAGCTCTCTTCCAATACAAGCCCCAGAACATTGATGAACTAATGCTGAATACTGGGGATTTGATATATGTTGACCGATCACAACAATCCGATGTCAGTGATGGCTGGGTGATTGGTACCTCGCACCGGACTGGCTGCAGAGGATTTCTTCCTGAAAATTACACAGAAAAAGCCAATGAGTCAGATACTTGGGTTAAACACAGGTTAGTAAAGCTCCTCGCTGTAATCTCCAGCGGTGTACATGCATGGGCTATAGGTACTGTTCTATATTAGCTCCCTTGTATACTATAACGCAGTGATAGAGGTCTTTTGACCCACCCTGTTGGCAGGTACTGGAACCCTGCAAAGATGCTGATTGATTCTTGCTGACCCATTACAGGAAGTGGGTGCCTTAACACTACCTGGGAAATAAGGGGATGAGAGTGGTTCTCTGGGCTGAGCTGGCATAGGGTCTGATACACAACATAGCATGCAGTGTACACATTTATAGTGTAGTGGCATCCACAATTACACAGAGTAAGCCAGTGAGCATCAACAGTCCTTAAGGAGGAGACTTAGGAGAAGGGGGGAGGGGTTGGGGCAGGTAGAAGGTTTGAGCTTGGAATTTATGTCATGCTGTCATTAGTTTATTTGTAATTAAGCCAAGCTGCAGGAAGTTTAATTTTGACCCTATACCACGTGTGGATAAGTTGTGGAGCTCTCTTTTCCTTCCTTTCTTTTTTCTACTCTTGTTAGTTCTCTCTCTCATGCCATTCACTGTATCCCACCTCTGCCTCCATAACTTAACAAAACAAAGACAAACAAACCAACAGAACTAGCGACCAGGCCTATCTTCACATTGTGTGTGGGATGCCTCCTTTCCCCCGTATTTCACCTTCGTTTTTTATCTTTAATTTACTTCAGAGCAAGAACTATGTCTGCTTATGTGTTTGGAAAATATCTAGGATATTTTGGTTACTACCTCAATCTAAATTCATACATAATAACTGTACATTGCACATCAGTTAAATATAGGAGGAGAGGGATAGCTCACTGGTTTGAACATTGGCCTGCCAAACCCAGGGTTGTGAGTTCAATCCTTGAGGGGGCCATTTAGGGATCTGGGGCAAAAATCTGTCAGGGACAGTACTTGGTCCTGCTAGTGAAGGCAGGGGACTGAACTCAATGACCTTTCAAAGTCCTTCCAGTTCTAGGATATAGGCATATCTCCATCTCGATAGATAGATGACACAGGACCTCATAAGGAAGAAAATGAAAATGTAAGGCATCCGACAGTACATACCTTCAACTCTTCCACCCGAGGAGAGACTCCTCATTTCTAGAATAACTATTGTGTGTCACAGATATTGCACCACAGCCTTATCTCTGCCGCAGTAAGGATGTCAGCCTTCCAGTCCCCCTTTCCTAAACTCTCCACAACACACAAACACATCAGACTCACACACACACATACCCCAGTATCGCTTCTACACAGTTTAGTGAAAATACGTACACACAGTGCCTTAGCTGATACACATCGTAGTGCTCTTGTGTCTGAATTTCCCTGATTTTTTAATGTTAGAAAGGATCTCCAACATCGTAGTGGCTCCAGGACACTTTCAAAGAGACCCTGTTTTTCATGAAAGGGGAGCCACTGCTAGATGGTGTATAAAAAATGTAATGTTGCAAGCCAGTTACTAAAGCACTGTTTCGTGGGGGTGAGGGCGGGGGGTTAAGATTTTAACAACAACCATAGGAAATGAAAACATATTTTTTTAAAAATGAAAACTGAGATTCAAGGGAATTCCTTTTGAAGTAAAAAATATTTGTCAACTAACATTGTGATGGAGAAAAAACATTATGATGAATACTTTCAATAAATCAAAAATAAATAATAAACTTTACAAGTAACCACTCTCTTCGATGCTGTTATAATGTACAAGTGGGCCAATGTTCAAGTGCCAAAAATCAGTAATCAGGTTGGCAAAAGATATCTGAAAAATTGAGACACAAAATCTAAACTTTCTTAAATGGCTGATATTTAATTAATTATAACTCAAACTAATCAATATTTTTTTTAAATTCATAGAAAACTTTATAGCGTTGAACAGATTATGTACTAGAAATTTGGTGAATGTATACTGTATTCTTCATATAAAACAAAGAGGCTGAATCCCTGCTTTGAGTTAAAAAAAAGAACCCAACCTTAACCATGGTGGCACTATTACATCTCCATAATAATAATAATTTAGGTACCTAATAGTTTCACTGAATCTGCATGAATGACTTTAAATTATCACTTTCAAATAAACTTATATTTATATGAAATGAAAAATGTTATTGTACAGGAAGGTCTGGCAGGATATCTTAGAATCAGTTTTTGTGACATGGACCGAATGCTAGTGGAAAACAAAATCCAGGTTCTTTCATGCTGTCTTCATTCAGCATATTACAAGATGGAGAAATCCATTGAGACCATGCATAGAAAAATGTTGGAGATTGTATAGCTGAAGTTCTCATGTGAACACATCTTTTGGAGCTATTAAAATATAGACAAGGATCATCTTTCAGGAATTTCTGCTAGCAAATCTTAGATTAGAGGGGGAACACACCCTGAAGAATGCTCTCTAGAGCCGTGCCCTCCAGCCGCCCTGGTATGACCCCTCAAACTTCAGGGTCCCTAGCATGCAGAGTTTTTGCATGATGGTTTCCATGGACTTCAGGGCAGGGGACAAATATGCACTGGAACTAGGGTGACCAGACAGCAAGTGTGAAAAATCGGGATGGGCTGGAGGGTAATAGAGGCAAACCCCCAAATATTGGGACTGTCCCTATAAAATCGGGACATCTGGTCACCCTAACTGGAACTGTAATGTCTCCCACTTCCATGCTCCCTGTTGCATTTACTCAGCGGTTTGTTCCCCTGTGCCTGTGTCACAGAAGAGAAGTGTCTGTTCTATTAATTCGAGAGTTCATGAGTCTGTTTCATGAGTGCAGAGACCAATTTGTGTCTTATACATAAGTGATTGTTACTCAGGTATAGTCACTCTGCACTGAAATTTGGCATTCAAAGCCTCAACCCAGGAACACTTTTCATACCAAATTGGGGTGAGTTTTTTTAGAGGGCTTAGGAACATTAAAGTAAAAGGATTGTGGCTGCAGATGCTTTTTGGTCCCTGTGTAACTTAAAAATCTTAATGAATTTTAGAAGAAAATATTCTACAATACAGATCGGCCCCTTGGCCTATCTTCTGCTTATTGCATCTTCTTTCCTCTTGTTTTTCATTGTTAGAGGTTACAGTGATAATTAGAAATGAGGAAATGTGGAGGCTGCTTCCCCACATAGGTGCCACCTTGATCTTTATGATTTTACCTCATTTCAAAGGCATCTGTCTCTGTGCTGCATTTTGCTCCGTAGTTGCAAGCTCTGCAGATGGTATTTATAGATAAGAGCTTAGCTATCTACACAAAAAGCTGCAAAACAGTCCTTGCTGTATCCTTGAAGGGAGGGAGCTAACTCTGTATCATTTCCTGTTTGACACATTTCAGAGGGTTTACACGCTCTCCTTGCCATTAATTAATATCTGTTTAACATTACACGGGACAGTTCGTAGGTCAGAAACAGCATGGCATGGTAAGTATATAAAATAATTTGGCACAGGAAGCATACCCATGGACTAAGAGCTCACTTATGTCCCTCCTGGAGCTACACAGTCCTTCGATCTGACTATGCAGGAAAAGCAGGTCTACTCACCTACTTGTCCCACAAAGGGGCGGGTGGGTGGGGATGGGATGAAGCCTTAGCTCCACCACCCTTCACTCAATGGCCAAGTAGCTGAGCCAGCATGTGGGGGGCACGAGCTGTAGTAGTCTGGCGCTGGTGTAGACCAGCAGTAAATTACTATTCACCAGGAGGAAGCAGGAGGAGATTTTTGTATTAGATGGGTATCTCTTCAGGAAGCACAATCCTCCTGCAGTTATTCCTGAGGTGTGCAGCTTAGGGCTTGTCTACATGGCGAGTTACTGTGTGGCAAGTCGGTGTGAATCTGCAGCGCACTAGCTTGCTATACAGTATTGTCCTGTGTGGACACTGCTATGGTGCACTGAAGGCCCCAGAGTGCAGTTCGGTTTAACCCATTGTTCATGTGGTTGCCTGAATTACAAACTAGCTGACTGGAAGGTTTGGTACAGATCTGGCTTTACTGTAATTTGTGAGTCAGATTTTTTTAACATTCATTCCTTGTAGTGAGGCTGCAGCTAAAATATACATACATACCTCCCAGATCATCACATCATTGTAGAGTCTATTGGCCTATTTATTCAAGGGAGGCAGATTTTTTAAAATATACATGTTTGGGGGATTTCAAGTATTAGAAAAGCATAAAAGTGCATCTTCTGAAGTCTCCTTGGTTGGCACATTATTATCGCATCCCTTCCATGGGGCAAAACTGCAATGTTAGACTGAATATTGGGGTGAGCCCTAGAACCATATAGAGCCTGATCCTATACTGAAGTCAGGGGAAGTGTTCTCATTGACTTCAGGAGGTGCAGAACGTGCTGCCTTCCCACCCGCCACATGCCTGTACCAGTTCACAAGATTACAGAGGTGGACATGTGGAAGCTGCTACTTTAACCTTCATTGAATGCATATGGTATGAGAGTGTGAATGCCCCCTTCTTTGAATGTAACTGTCAGGATGAGTTAATGAGAAGCCTCCCAACACAGGCCATGTCTACATTACAGCTGCTACAGTGACACAGATACAACACTGCAGTTGTGTCGCTGTAGCACCATAATGTAGCTGCTTCCTACATTGACAGGAGGGGTTTTTCCATTGATGCAGTTAATCCACCTCTCTGAGAAGTGATAGCTAGGTGAGTAGAAGAATTCTCCCATTGACTTAGCAACGTCTACACCGGGGGTGGGGGGCTAGTTCAAACATACTGTGGTCCTCCAGGCTTGGGTAAGACCAGATATTTGCAACAGATTTCTACCCCATTTGTAATCTACAAAGGCCCAGAGGGGAGAGTTCAACCTGTCCCAGGTCAAATAATGCAAAGGGGAGTGGAAAATTCCCTAGGACGCTTATTTGGCTCAGTTCAACATTATAGCTCAAATCAATGGCTGGGCAGATGGACAGAAAAGGTGGGTTACTAGCAGCCAACATGGGTGACCCAGCTCTGAAAGTGCTGAAGAATTTACCTGCAGAAAAAAAACAGAGTTATCCAGATCTGGTACAAGCCCTGGTCATGCAGTTTGGAGCTAGCCATCAATCTGAGCTGACCAGAATGCAGCTAAGAGCTAGAAAGAGAGAAGAAACCCCATCTGCCAGAGGATCTGCAGAGGCTTGTGCTCCTAGCATACCCAGACAGCAACGAGCCCTTCCAGGATACATTGGCGATAGACCAATTTGTAGATGCTCAGCTGAAGTTGGACTTACAGATCAAGATCAGTGAAAGGAGATCAAAGACACTCTGAGAGCCTGTGGAATTTGCCACAGAACTTGAACATTTCTTTGCAGCAATGCACCAGTAGAGGAAACAGCTGATAGTGAGGAAGATGGAAGTTGAATGCCAGGAGCCCTGTAAGTACCATTCTGTCCCTAATATATATGATGAAAGAGGGGATTCTATGCTGATTCATGACCGTATTGAACGATTAGAAAAAATGATCAATTTGGTTTGTAAAGAAGGGAAATTGGCAATAATACAAAAATTAAAGGACACAGTCGGTTAAATGCTGAGACTGACAAATGCTGACAAAATTGACCACTAAAAAGAAGGACTTTTAAAAATGTAAGGCAGGCCAAGACAGACTGTCACCAGTGTGTAGTGAAAGCCTCTGTCTCAGTTCAGGAATTGCTGGAACACCAAGCTGAAGGGGCAATGGTTAATGGAGGTACAAGCATCAGCCCCACAGTTTTAGTTTCAATCTGTGCAGTTGAACAAACATGGGGGTTTGGCTATTGAGTGTGTAATAGGATCTGCAAAATGCAAAGTGGTGATTGACACTGGCTCAAATATAATAGTTATTAAACCAGACCTGTTAAAAAAGCTATGGAACGGGGGATCCATAACTGGAACCGCCTACTTGGTCACAAATGGGGACAGGGACTGAGGCAATGAAACCCATCCAAAAACTGGGAAAATTGGGTTTGAAGATTGGACCTCTGGAATTCGAGCCAAAAGTCTGGGTGGCTGAAATAGTGGCTGAGCTAATTGGATTTGAGCTTGGCTTGGATTTGATTATGGCTAATAACTGCGTAATCAGTGCCAGGAAAGGTGTCTTACAAATTCAGTCTGTGGATGTTCCCTTTAAAGATATAGCGCAGATGAGACAAATGGTTTGAAGGCTGTTTGCAACGAACAAATTGGCCAGCCTCGGGGGTCAGAAACCATTGTACCAGCTACCCACCGTGGTAGCTTTGCAGCACAGGAAAGATAGGGAGTCGTTGAAATCTATTTTGAGACCCAGCATCTTGGGGGGAATCTTAGCTGCTAAAGCTCCTGTGGGTCTGAAAGAAGAACTGATCCCCGTTTGCTTGCTGAGTGCTTCCGACAAGCAGCAAATAGCAAAACAAGGAAACCATTTCAGTGGACAGCAGGGTGAGCTTTAGCATTGTCACAGCTGAAAAAGGCTGTTGGGACTGCCCCTCTCATATTGGACACAGATGCTAGTGCTTACTGTTCGGGATGGGGAGGGGGAGAATTTCAGCTTGGCTGCCCTCCCCCCTATCCTTTTGAATCTGAGAATGTAGCTGTGGAAGTTGAGGCTGGGGCCTGGTCTACATTCAATAGTTAGGTCGACAATAGCTGTGGTGCTCAGAGGTGTGAGAAATTGACAACCCTGAGCACCATAGCTATGAAAATCTAACCCCTGGTATAGACGCAAAGTAGGTCAACAGAAGAATGCATCCATTGGCCTAGATACCATTATTCAGGGAGGCGGAGTTCCTACGGCAATGGAAAAAACCCATCTCTCATTGTAGGAAGCGTCTGCGCTATGGCGCTACAGCGGCATAGCTGTGCTCAGGACTGGCCCTAGATCAAATAGTGCCCCAGGCGAGGAGCGTCTTTGGCGCTCCCCCCTCCATTTGTTAAACTTTTGAATATCTTATTTTTGATTGTATTTGTAGCTCATTTCACAACTTTGATGCACAATTTGCATGCATGCTTTATCCCTGACATATAAGATGATAAATGTGCATGGTAGAATCTGTAAATCTATATTTATTCATGCCATATACAGTGGAACCCCGCTATAACACAATAATTGGGGTCCAAAAAATTCTATCACAGTAAATGCAGGGTTGCATTATAGCGGGGTTCCACTATTCAGAAGCTAGGGGTTTGCTGGCGCAGGATGGCGAGAACCCCGGGGGCGCGCCGGGGCTGCAGGGAGAGTCGCTCCTGCTGCAGCCACCGGGGCATGGATCCCGAACGCCCCATGCCCGCTGGACTCGCCCCGCGCCTGCCGGGGTATGGATCCCAAATGCCCTGCACCCGCCAGACTCACCCCGCGCCTGCCAGGGACAAAGGCGAGAACCCCAGGGGCAAGCCGGGGCTGCAGGGAGAGTCGCTCCTGCTGCAGCCACCGGGGCATGGATCCCAAACGCCCTGCGCCTGCCGGCCTCACACCGCAGCTGCCGGGGCATGGATCCTGAATGCCCTGTGCCCGCCGGACTCACGCCGCAGCCGGCAGGGCATGGATCTCGAATGCCCCGCGCCTGCCGGACTCGCCCTGCGCCTGCTGGGGACAAAGGCGAGAACCCCGGGGACGCGCCGGGGCTGCAGGGAGAGTTGCTCCTGCTGCAGCTGCCAGAATATGGATCCCGAACGCCCCGCGCCCGCCAGACTCACCCCGTGCCCGCCGCAACCGCCGGGGCCAGACTCGCCCCGTGTTATAACCGAATTCGCGTTATCGTGGGGCGCGTTATAGTGGGGTTTCACTGTATAACCAAATAAAAAATTGTTTCCTCTAAGCTTATAGAAACTTTTTAATTCTAAGAATAACTGAAATGTACTAACATCAAGAAATTGAACTGTGCACCAACACTGGGTGAACCACTGTTAAATAGTGTTACAGTAGGTGACAGTTTTAGAATTTAACCCTAGTCTTTTAGTTCAAAAGGTCACTTTTCTCACCTTTGTCCCCGCAAACTGAAGCACAGCTTCAGAGAGATCCAAAGATTGGCCAACGGCATTTTCAAGCAATAAAATAGCAAGCGATGTCAGTCTTTCATCAGCCATTGTCACATGAAGATATGTTTTAATGAGCCTGAGCTTCGAAAAGTTGCGCTCACCACTCGTGACTGTGAACGGCAGTGTGAGCAGTATTCTCGAAGCTATCCGCACATTAGGAAAAGTGTCCTTCAGCACTGCATCATGAATGAACTAGAGAACTTTGAATGGAGCGTGTTTCCCAGGTGGCAAAATGTGATGAATGTTGTCTAATTTGACATACAATTCTTTAATCATTGATGTCCGAACAGTCTCCATGTGTCAGCATCCATTGAAGGTCTGTACAATTGTTCAAGAGTGTTTTCCTATCTGCTGGCAGCCACAAAACCTCCCAGGTCTATTCGTGGTGCTTCATTTGTCTGAACCTTTCTTCAATGGACACTTGAGCAGTGTCATCTAGTGAGCAAAAAAACCTCCCTATTGAATATTTCTTCAAAGCTTCCCTTCACTTCATCTCTGCCCTTGTAATGAAACTGTCCCTTCTTCTGATGAATGCAAATTTCCTTGAAGGCAGGCTCAACTCCTAAGTTTTCTTTGGCAGCAGTGATGGTATCTTCAAATGCGTTGTCTTTGTAGGGCACAACGAAATCAAGGCAGCTTCTCATCAAAGTAGTAATGGTCACGATGTCCATTGACTAAGTTTGTAATGCGTTGCTTACAACGTTTACTTGGAACAGGATATCATGCCAAACAAAAGTTGAGACCAGAAATTGGAAGTCAGTGATCTGGTTTGCCAGACTTTGCACCTCGTGTCGGATTCAGGCCTTGGCTTTACTCGATTGCGCCGGTTCCATCAGGGCATCATAAAACTCAGTTGCTTGGTACCTCAGTGACCTTATGTTGTCAATGTGGCTCTCCCAGTGAGTGTCACTTAGTGGCTTCATGGTCAGATTTGTAACATTGCCCATGAGGATCTTCCACCTGATACCTGATGCTGAAAACAGGACGTAGATCCTTTGCAGTACTCCGAAGAGAGATACTGAATCTAAAGATGATGCTGCATCTGATACAACCAGGTTGAGGGAATGGCAGCCACAAGGCACAAAGAAAGCTCTTGGATTCAGCACAAGGATCCTTGCCTGGACGCTACTGTTTCTTCCCTTCATGTTCACACTGTTATCATCATAGGCGCCGACTTTCGTCAGCGCCGGTGGGTGCTCGCGCCCCTAGCCCCGCCCCAACTCCACGTCCGGCCCCGCCCCCATTCCACCGCTTCCCCAAATCCCCACCCCTGCCTCCTCCCCCGGATGCACTTCATTTCCCCGCCACACACACTCCCCCTAGGCTTGCAAGCCTGAGAGGGAGAGGAAATGCAGCGCGCCCACCGTCAGCTCCCTGCCAGCCCCCCTGCGCCCAGCTCACCTCAGCTTCCGGGTTCCGCTTCCGGAGGCGCTCCCGCGAGGCCACTTTTTTTTAGTTCACAGGCAAGCCTGCCGCCCGTCAGCTGTGCAGCGGGCGGCGGGCGGGGGGGGGGGGAGAGCACCTCAGCGGCGCCTCGGGGTAAGGGTATGGGGAGGAGGCGGAATACCCCTCCCCCGAGGCGCTGCCGCGATGCTCCCCCCACTCCCCCCCCCACGGGGGGCAGGCCTACCTGTGAACTAAAAAAAGTGAAAAAAGCGGCTTTAGCGGGCACACCTCCGGAAGCGGAACCCGGAAGCTGAGGTGAGCTGGGCGCGGGAGGGCTGACGGGGAGTTGACGGTGGGTGCTGAGCACCCACCAATTTTTACCTGAGAGTGCTCCAGCCCTGGAGCAGCCACGGAGTCGGAGCCTATGGTTGTCATAGCTTTGGCTGCGGCAGTCCTGAAGCTTTATTTTATTCTTATTCAAAACGTTCATAAACAGTTCTGTTAGGCCTTTTCCAGTAGAGTCATCCACAGACCAGAAACAGATAAAGTGTTCATTTATTTGGATACAGCCATCCTCGTCGTCAACAAATCTTACTATAAATGTCATCAACAAAACTTACTGTGGCTAACGTTAGGAGTGAAGTTCATTATTACGGGGTAGTAGTTTGCTTTGCCAAGCTGCATCAATATGTTATCAAGCACCTTCCTTGTCATAAGGTCACTCAATTCATTTTGAATTGTTTTGCTGCAGTAATCGTCCATTGCTTCTCTATGAACTACTAGACGTTGGTGTTCATGCCTGACATCATCATATTTCCCAAGGAGCTCTACCAAACTGAGGAAATTACAATTATGTTCAGTGAACAACTTATCTGACAAACCCCAGAAAGTCAAACTATTCTTTGCAAGGAAGAGGGTAATTTAGATCAGACACTCAAGCACGTTCCTCCACTGCTGGGTTTCTACATTAATAATGCACTGTTTTTCTGCATCTGTGCATTTATTTAGCTTGAGCCTGGATTCGACCTCCATCCATTTAGAGTAGGCTGTAATATGGCTTGGTGATTTTTCATGTTGCTTCAGAGCATCAGCTAAATTATGCCAGTAATTTTACCCAGAAAGCACAAGCAACGATTTGGCATTCTTGTCAAATATTTTGCAACAAAAACAGAACACTTTATCAGTTAATTTCGAGTAAACTAGCCAATGCCGATTCAGTTTCTCACCATACTTGAGCACTTTTTCGCAGTGCAACTTTGAGAAGTGTCTCTTCTGCTCATTTAATGGATATGTCATATCCTTGATTTTGTCTGACCTGTGTGTCTGTCTGTTGCTTCCACTTTTCCCGCAGAGAATACACTTTCACTCCGGCTTCAGGACTGCCCCCCAAGAATGAAAATGAACCAAGACCTAAACTGAATGGTGAAGTCCATAACCCAATAATGACAAAGAGTGTAACCCAAACGCTTGCTTTCCAGGTAATAATTTTTCATTTCTTACTCTTTGACAGGTGCATAAATATCAGTGCAGGTAACATGCTTATACAAATACATGTTTTTAAATAAACATTTAATATCACCCTTTAGTTTCATTTCAATATTTTCTATAGAGAAATTGCTTTTACATTTCTTAATAGACTCTTTGCTTCTGCCAGTAAAAAATAGCAAAGCAAATGAAAAAAACCACACAGTTTTCAACTGTCAGCTTTCTTTATGTGCAAGGCGTAAACAGATCCTTAAGACTTGTGTCCAACTGTGAAGATATGGCTTAGGGAGCAATGTGCAGATATTGCTAACAGTAGGCGTTGGGCCTAATTCTTCTCTCATACCAGTCAGAGGCCTGCATAACACCACTGATTTCAATAGATTTACACCAGAGTAACTGAGAGCAGAATTAGGCCCTTTGTTTGTACTTTCTTGGCCAAACTGACTTTATTTTACCTTATCTTAGATATTAATATGCCTTACTGTAGGATCTTAGCACCTAGTCTGAAATGTCTTTATGTGTTTTATATTATATATCTACAACAAATAGGTGTGCAAGACAATAGTAGAGTAAATTAGTTTAAAGGGTCACCATCAACACTGACAGATTTAAATGTTTAACCCCTGCCCTCAAAATTGATGTGGTTTGTTTTTTGGGGGGGTTGTTTTGTTTTTGTTTTTGTTTTTTTACAGTGTATCCCCAGTATTTATTAACAGGTCGCCCAGCAAAGGGCAAGAATTTGACTAAATCTCAGCTTCTCAGATGGGCTACCCACTTGGGTGCATGGGCTCTGATGTTCATGTGACCTGGGTGCATTTGTGTGCATTGCACCATTAGTACATTCTGTCTGCAGCTCCTTTCTTGTGACCTGGTAGGAGCCTGAAATTTGCAAGAACCCTGCACAAAGGTTCTTAGAAATATTAATCCCCAGAAGAATGTAGCTAGCAGCCACAATGTAGAGGATGTCCTGCTCAAAACCAGACCTCATCATGTTTCCTTCAGCACTCTGAAAATATGACTTCCATGGGTATAACGCCTCCTTGACACCACAGCGTGTGTGCTCCTCCTCCCTTCTCTCACAGAGCCCAGCTCTGTGTTGGAGTCCTAATTTGACCTGCAGTATGTTTCTTGCAGAAGTTCAAGAGGCCCTATGATGGAAGTTGCTCCTGCACTTAAGTTCCCTCAAAACAGAAAAGCAAGATTGCAAAACCCTGAATCATAATCTTCCCACTGCAGTTTATTAATATCTCTTTCGAAGGGTACTGTATGTGTACAAAGCAATGTGACTATAGCACAGGTAGACACATTCATGCTAGTTTTAATCTAGCTAGCGCGGGTAACAATCATAATGTAGACATAGTGGCATGGATTTCAGCTCAGACTAGCTGCCTCAGTGCAAGCCCACTGGGGACCCTGAGTACATACTTGGGTTGTTAGCCCACGCTGGGGACCGTATGGCCACATCTTCACTGCTATCGTTACCTTGTGCTAGCTAGATTAAAACTAGCATGGGTATGTCTCTCTGTGCTACAACCACTCCTCCATTTGTGGCATAGATACACCCTCAGACACAAAACAAAATCTGTCGCTGCAGAGATATAATAAGATGCAATGTACAGTGGAAAATTTGAATGCAGGTCTGTCTATTATAAGGATTCCAATTCTCCTCATCCAGCTTGCTCTGTCTATGCTAGGATTTTAACATGTGTAAGTTAAAACACCTTTTTCCTAGTGTAAACATGGTTTTATAACCTTATCTATAGCCACGGAAGTCATAGTACTCTTTCCATTGATTTCAGTGGACTGTAGATGAGGCCTTATATTTCTGTGGTTCTAAGCACCTCATCTGTAAAATGGGAATACTACTACTTCCTTTCTCCCACCCTTTGTCTTATTCAAATGATTGCAAGCCTTTCGGGAAAGGGACTGTCCTTTAGTATGTGTGTACAGCACATTGCAGGCCTGATCTCGGTTGTAGGTGCCACTGCAATAAAATTAACTAATAACACTAAAATGTAAATGGGTCACGTCATCCAGCTTTCTCAGACTGTTGCTCTGCGAAGAGGCCTGTTGGTGATGCGCCACGGGGAGAGAGTGGATCATGTATTTGGGAAGTCCTGGATTCAGCAATGCTTAACTGCAGATGGTAAGTAAAGAACAGGAGGACTGGCCCTTGGCAAACCAGATTGAAAAGAAAATATTGTACCATGATGGCAGTGATGCGTAAAGTCTAAATTACTACTTGTAAATGTCTGCAAACCAGACTGAACTTTAGTGCTGAAGAAAGCAGCTATTCAGAAATATCCTTCATACTCAGAAAGCCTAGTAGTATCATACAGTCAAAGCGATACGGTAGAACCTTAGAGTTACAAACACCAGAGTTACAAACACCAGGGTTATGAACTGACTGGTCAACCACACACCTCATTTGGAACCGGAAGTACACAATCAGGCAGCAGCAGAGAGAAAAAAAAAGGCAAATACAGTACAGTACTATGTTAAACATAAATTACTAAAAAAATAAAGGGAAAGTTTAAACAAAAGGTTTGACAGGGTAACGGAACTGTTTCTATGCTTGTTTCATTTAAATTAAGATGGTTAAAAGCAGCATTTTTCTTCTGCATAGTAAAGTTTCAAAGCTGTATTAAGTCAACGTTCAGTTGTAAACTTTTGAAAGAACAGCTATAATGTTTTGTTCAGTTACAAACATTTCAGAGTTACAAAAAACCTTCATTCTCAAGGTGTTCACTACTCTGAGGTTCTACTGTATTTGAGATATGCACAGTCGATATATGATCTATAGTCACTGTACTTCCCATGTAGTCATCCTACGCACGCAATACTGTACAAATAGAGTTATGTGATAGACATAGCTTTTCAGCATTACAATGCTGATCAAAATCATGACGCTGTGCTAGTCAAACCCAGTCAAGAATACCTGGAGCAAACAATGAGATTTTGTGGGGAAATGACAAAATGTTAACACCGGCTTAGGTGGAAAGTCAAGGCTGAAGTTCTTTTGGCCTTCAAAGCATGATTCTGAGGAGGAAAAAAAGGTTTAAATATATATACATTTGGAGGTGAGGATGCGGGAGGAATTGTGTTTTTCTCATGGTCTCCTGGGTTATGTTGGAAATCAGACAAGATGACCATAATGATCACTTCTGGCCTTAAAATCTGTGAATTATTTCCTTTTCTTTTTTGCTATGAGAATGTTTTTTTTTGATAACTTTGGCAATGGTAAAAATGAGTTTCCACCGCTCTGATGTGAATATAAGTCTCTAGTGAATTTTACAGAGCATCTGTTTTCTCTGGTGTTCTGCTACTCTGGAACTCAGAGGAGATGTGTTATTCTGTCAGAGGGTTCTCTGCCGGCTGTCTTTCCCAGAACCCAATGAGACAGGGCCATAGCAAATCAACAATTTCCCTGGTTTGCTTTGGTGAATGTAAAGTGCAGTATCCCGGAGGTAATTTTAAGGAATCACTCACTCCTTTTTTTCACCAGGAGGACAGTTAGGGTCAGGTTTTCAAAAATGTTTGCCTAAAATGCAGAAGAAAATTATTGTGCATGCATAACAGAAATGCATATGTATGTATTACTACGGCCTTTATATATAGGGATGAAATGTTCTGTTTTGTTTTAGGAAAATACCACAGAGCAGATCTCAACTTCCCTGCCAGTCTGCCAAAACGAAGAGACGGCATCAGACATTTTGAATATGATCCTCCTTTATCATGCTGTGGTGTTTTCCAGTCTAGACTTGTAGGTAAGTTAGATATTATTCTAATAGGAATGAAAAGGAGTGGAAGAAAGACTTCTGTAATCTGTGAAAGCGCACACTGGCTATACCATGGGAATGCTTCCTGGCAGCGTAACTGGTAGAGTTACTTTCTGGGCATCAGGAAAGGGACCTTGCTCTTTCATGTGGGAGCTGTACAGCAGGGCCGGGAGCTGGGCCAATTTCTCATGTAGTGCAAGAGCCAGCCTGCCACCTTATGGCAGGGAAGGGTCAGAGCAATGTGCCACAACAATGTACATTCTGCTTCTACTCTGAACCGGAGCCGTGAACTGTAGCATCTTTGTTGGCTGGCTAGAGTGGGGCAGGACATGCAGTTTCTTGGTCTGTAGACTGTGTGTGAGCAGTTCATTGGAAGTATTTGATATTTGAGCTGTATTGGGTAGTCAGATTGAATACATCTATCCAGGATGTGTTTCTGTTCCCTGCTTTGATGAGTATAACTCTCAAAAAAAGGGTTGTGGTGCAAATACCTGTCTTTCTCTAAGTGCCATTGACAAATTTAAAATTTACTTTTTGTGACTGTTTTTCTAGTATTCACTTAACATTTCCTCTTCCCACAAATATTCCTGCTGGTAAGCTTGTTCACCAGAATATTCATGGAAAGTGAATTAAAAAGCGGCATGAGTGCATTCAAAGTCAATTTATTGTAAAGTTCAAACTAATACCTTTTTGCAGTAGTACTAATGATTGTAAAGAGCAACTCTCATGTGTATTGCAGGAGAAGCTCTGCTGGAGAAACAAGAGGCAGTTAGCCATGTATACTGTTCCCCTGCACTCCGCTGCATACAGACAGCTCAATGCGTGCTAGAAGGTAGGTTAGCAAAATGGTTATGCCACACTGGACATTTCTGAGTCAATGTTCTTCTAAGCCAATGAAAGTGGAGCAGCTGCATGGCTTTTTGAAAATTTACTTTTGATCTTAAATCAGTGCTGACAGATATTTCTGTCTATAGCAAGGGCTAGGTGATACTGTGAGGAAGTAATAAAGTTCACCCGCTATAATAGTACAATTGTATTCAATTGAATCGTGTCCAATAAAGTTAAAACGGAATCTAACATTGCATAAAACAAAGACATTTCAGATTAAGTAGAATTTAACTTATTGGCTAGACTCAAATTGTTATACTTAACTCTTCCATGAATGATTTTGGTCATAAAATTAAGTGTTTCCATTACGTTGCGGGGAAAGAAACCTGAGACTTTCTCCTGGAAGTTTGCCTTTGCTAATAAAAGGTTTGAGACTGCCACATTATTAAAAACTAGTCTTTTTAAATGAAGAATCCCGTGTGATAGGTCACTCAAAAAATTTCTTTTAAAATCACAAAGCCATGGATGATAGGACTCTGTGATTCCAGAATTGGGAAGGAACACTGCGTTTCTGCTGGGAATTCACATCAGTATGGCCTTCTGAGAATACAGACTAAAACTCAGATTACCTCTCTTTAACAGGGAGTTTCTTCTTTAACACTCTGTTTATAGGTTTGGATTTACTGCTCCACATAGGCCCAGTGAGCTACACGGTATATAAAAACAGCATAAAACAATTTTCTTCTTAATATTTACTTACCCTGTATCACCTTTGAGGAACGAGTCATCGTCTCCATTTTGTTCTGTACCCCACAGAACACAGTGGCATCACTCCGCAAATAATAATGGTTGAGAATTTACATTTACAGTCACTCTGGCAAGAATATAATATACTTTCTTCTCCTCCCCCTGGGTTGCTAGCTTCAGAACTTTACCAGGTATTGTTTATGCATGTGAAGTAGGGTATTTAGAAGGACTGAGACTCCATGTAGTCAACATTATGTGTAGTTAATGGTCTTTGTTTTACATTATATTTTTACTTTAATAAAATTATTACCAGGAATAAGGTGCCATGTGCAGTCAAAGCTTAAAACTCTGAATGCCCCTTTCCTTTTTTAAAATCTCTTATTTATTGCAGGGCGTAAATTAGAACAAAAAATTAAAATCAAGGTAGAACCTGGACTCTTTGAATGGACCAAATGGGAGGCCAACAAAATAATTCCCTCCTTTATGGCACTGACAGAACTGACAGAGGCTACTTACAATATAGATCCCAGTTACAGGTAAATGCTGAACATACAGTATGTTAATGTGTATTTCTGATACCTCTCTTGTTTTTGGCAGTTCTTAAGTCCCACAATACAGTGTTGCAAAAACGAATGATTCGGGATTTAGGCCATTGACTTCAACTGACAGAGTTGGGGCGGAGTAAAGCCTATTTGGTCCCAAGATAGGATGTGCAGATATATAGTTAGTTCTTTCACTACATAATTCACTGTTTTTAGGCAAGGTGACATACTAACAGGCAAATCATTCTTACATGTATACGGCTCAGTGAGTGTGTGCATAGGGTCTGAATCCTGTTCCTATCAAAGTGAATGGCATTGACTTCAAGTTTGCAAGATCAGGCCTATGGTTGATAAGCTAAATATTTTAGACATTCATGATGGACATCCATCCATATTTTGTTTTTACTTTTAGCTAAAAACTGAGCCATGTTTTGTTAAGTGTGAAAAAAATTCCCATTACATTTCAGCCAAGAAAGAATTGTATTGCATTTTGATGGGGTGGGGAGGTCAAGGCCTTTCCTTGGTGCACAGCTCAAAACTGAGTGAGAATTTCAGAATTTGTCCCAGTGGGGGCTGATCTCACATGATCCCGTAGCTGCCAAGATTCACACAGTTCCACATGTGAACTTCTCAACAGTGAGAAAAAGTCACCAATTTTCAACTAAGTCCCTCTAAACAGCAAGTGTAAGGGAGACAGAGCTCATGTCCTACACACGCTGGAGCAGGGAGTTGTAGGAACTAGGGGCAGCCCAAAGGTGTTGGGGGAAGAGAGATGAACAGAAAGCAAGGTATCTGTCATTCTAATTTTATAGGTTGTCGGGATGTTAACATTCTATTAAAATAGATTTCTGCATTGAATTCTGTGGTATTTTTTGTTTTGCTCAAAAATAATCACTGTGCTCGGTAAAGTCTCCTTTCTGGTCCCTGCCTTCCACAATACAATTCTGTGGTTTGGTGCAGGTTCTGAGTGTTTGTAAACCACAGCAGCACGGGAAATGACAACAGGCATTGAATCTATTCTAGTCTCTCTTCTTGTTCACAGTGCCATGCTGCATTATACCTGCAGTGCATGGCCAACCCCAGAAAATCACTCAGTTAATGACGGTACATAACTCTGGGGTTTCCCGTGTGTGGACAAGTAAAAAAGTGTTCTGCCTTTATAGTATTTCTCAACACAGAGCAAAATCCTTGGTTTCAGAGTGAGTGAATAGACAAACGGTTTCATTTTCCTAAGTTCAAAACTATTCACAGCAAAGTTACTATTTTCCCTAGTTTCTCACTTTCCATACAAACTCACTAATCTAAAAAAAAAAATCAGTTGATATAAGACTCCATAGAGACAGGCCATGATTGAAGATGGGTGAAGCGCTTAATAGGTGGAGAAGAAAACTGTAAGTGTTGCAACATTGCAGCCAGCCAGCAACTGAATAACCTAAACAAACTATAAATATTGTGACGGGACAAGGCCAGAGGGCTATAGGAAAGTGGTAAGGAACCAGTATGTTAGCCCCAGGGTAAACAAATCCCTGATACCTTATGGCAGTTGCTCCAGGTTAATCAAGACACCTGGGGCCAATTAAGAACTTTCCAGAAGGCAGGGAAGTTGATTGAGACACCTGCAGCCAATCACGGGCTGGCTGAAACTAGTCAAAAGCCTCCCAGTGAGTCAATGAGGGGTGCATGTCAGGAGCTGTGGAAGGAGGTTACGTGTGAGGAGCTGGGAGCAAGAGGCACTAGGAGCTGAGAGTAAGAGGGCATACTGCTGGAAGATCCTGTGGTGAGGATAAAGAAGGTGTTGGGAGGAGTCCATGGGGAAGTAGCCCAGGGAGTTGTAGCTGTTGTGCAGTTGTTCCAGCAGGCACTCTAAACAGCTACAGTCCACAGGGCCCTGGGCTGGAACCCGGAGTAGAGGGTGGGCCCGGGTTCCCCCCAAACCTCCCAACTCCTGATCAAGCACAGGAGGAGTTAATCTAGACTGTGGGTTCTACCAGAGGGGAAGATCTCTGAGGCAAACAAAAAAATCCACCAATAAGCGCAGGACCCACCGAGGTAGAGGAGGAACTTTGTCACAATATGCATTTTGTACATCAATGAAAACAGTGTAGCATCCTTCCCCAGGTGTTTCATGTACGGCATGCTGGATAATAACATGCGAGGTCTCCATGTTTCTAAAACAAATTTGGCTCTTTATTAAGAGAACTGTTTGTAGAGATGCTGCAACTGCAGCTAGCATTGTAGTCATATGCACACACACTGGCTTCCTGGTGCCTTTTCCAAACCCTTCCCTGCTGAAACCTGTGCTCCTTCCTCCAAACGTCATTCAGAAATTCACATTTCTATTCTCTCTATCCCCACCCCACATGAATGATTATAAGAGACTATTATTTCCTAGCCTCAGTCATCTGCCATAAATCAGTGTTAAAAAAGGTTAATCAGTGTTAATTCCTGTCACATGGCCAGGGTCAAAATCCACTGTCTCCAGTAGCTACTGTTACCATATTCTCCCGACAAAGGAGTATCTGCCTCTGGACATTTCCACTGCTTGCATCCAAAGTGGGTATTCACCCACGAAAGCTTATGCTCCAATACCTCTGTTAGTCTATAAGGTGCCACAGGACCCTTTGTCGCTTCTACAGATCCAGACTAACACGGCTACCCCTCTGATACGTATTCTCCCGATACATGTTGTAACTTTGCAACCCCATTCCTTTCAACTCCTTTGGCTTCTCCAGTCTTCAGCATCCTCACTACTCTTTCTTTTGGGAAGAACCATTTCACTTGCTTCTTTTCTCTGTTTATGGCCAGGCTAATTGAGGTCTAAGCTTTGCTTTTTAACTCCATCACTGACTCTTGCTCAGTAATGCTGATCCTTGCTATCGATCTACTCAAATACTCCATCACCATGGGGGCTTTCCAAATTAGTAGACACTGTTGTAGGAGCAGCAGTGATCTGTATGCTCTGTATAACCTGTACGTTCAAAAGGTCTGTTACACTTTCCACCCCCACCCCCGCCTTTGTCTCTTCTCCCTCTTTGAATACTGTGAAGTGGCTTTCCCCCACCCCTCCTTCCTGGAATGCTTGTGGGATGAATGGGCTGCTTCAACAGCTGGAAGATCAGAAGAGCTCCAAGGTAGACAAAGGTGTCTGGGACTCTAATCAGGCAGCGATCTCACACCCAATGTATGGACACTGCCTGAGGTGGAGTGTGACCAACCAGATGTGGCCAAGTCATCTCTAGTCGCAGTCTGTGAGGAGCAGGTCCTTAAAAGGGGAAGGGGCCATGTGCTCAGGAGTGCACTTGCAAGCTTGTATCTCCCGTGAAGGCCCTTCGCCCAGACCGCCTGGGCAGTGGCTCGCTGCGTTGCATTCCATCGGGCCTCGGGAAGACTTACCTTCATCGCACCATCCATTGCGGCACTGCGGGACACTTACCTTGACGGATCCTGACATCTCCAGTGCCGTGCCTGTCCTGGGAGCGTGAGTATGCGAGTGTATGTGTGACCTCCCTCCCCTTCTTTTGAGCTTAGCTATCAGTATAATAAACGTGCTGCTTTCTGCCAAACTCTGGTGAGTCGTTAGTCCTCCCTAAGCTTCCTAGCTGGCCCAATTTCGGGTAAGAGACACCATCAACGTTTCACATCACTCCTAGTACTGTTTGCAGAAGATAGCATCTCTAGGTCACAGAAGAGTCAGTGAAGTCTGTAACCTTCCTGAAAGGACTGTGCTCAGTGGTGAGATTTCTGCAAAATCACATAAGATATCTCTACCCACTGATTCACATTTAGATTATTTAAGTAAAAGTCATGATCATCTTATTGTCAGGTCCCTGATCACTCCCCATCAGTAGAGGTACACAGTCTAAACTAAACTGATCTGTAATGGCCGTAAAGAAGCAGCATTGCCTAATGGATTGGATGCTGGACTGGGTGTCAGGATACCTGGGTTCTGTTCCTGAATCAGCGACTGATCTGTTAGGCAAATCACTTAACCTCTCTACCTCCGTTTCCTCTTTCACATTTTGTCTTTCTTGTCTATTTAGATTGCAAGCTACTTGGGGCAGGGACTGCTTCCACACATATGCAATATGTAGAGTACCTACAGTATGGAGCTTTGATCTCACTTGGGGTCTCTTGGCACTACTGTAATACACAGAATGACCTAGTATCAATGATCTCACACTGAAAGATATCTGCATTCCTCACAGGTTTTTAGTTACTACTTATTCCCTGCTTTCTGAATTGGTGCTTGGATACTATGTTGAATGGGTCCCTGTAAAAGTAGAGGAACGCTTAACCATCTATCTGTTTATTGTATCTCTGATTCAGTGACGGTTTAAAAGCTCTGAGGATAGTCTGAAATTCACTTTTGTACTGTATGACAGGTATAGTAGAATGGCCCTACAATAGATCAATCTACTTTCTACCTATTCACTGCTCATGCTGCAGGCTGGTTTTAAATGGGTGAAATAAGATGATCAGATTCTGATCTTCTGTGTGGTTGAAAGAAGTTAACTGGTATAGTTTCCTGGAACACAGTCATTGCATGTAGCAGAGCCACATGTAGCTGTGCAGGGCTCCAGCTAACAAGAGAGGTGACTTTATAGGAAGAAATAATGAAGGAAATAAAAACTTTCCTTTGTCCATTTACTCTAGACTTGATGGCAGAACCCTAAATCTCTCAGGCCAGATCCTCAGCTGTTCAATGGAGGTACGCTGATTTATAGCAGCTGAAGATCTGGCCTTTAATTTTTAAACTCTATTTTTTACATGCAGGGGACACTTATAAGTAAAAGACACTAGCAGGTCAGATCTTGAAGGCTAAACTGCCCAAAATCCTATGACTGGCCCATTATTAAAAAATATTCTCACGGGTCTTTATAAAGATTTATTAAGTAAAAAGCAAACAAGGATTGTTTCATTTGTTTTGTTGAAGGAGGCACTGGTAGGGATTTTTAAAGGGACACTAAAGCCAAGGGGCCAAATCCTGGAATCAGCCATATCACTGGTGTCAGTGGGAGTTCTGTATAGGTAAAAACTGAGTACGGACTTCAGGATTTGGCTCTGTTTTTAAGCCTAAAATCCATCCTACCTGGACAATGATTTTTTTTTTTAATGTTCTTGCCTGGAGGACCCTATATTTGTTTGGGTTTTTTTTCAAACACAAGCATTTCTGGGGTATATTTCTTATAAACTGCATGATCCATTGTGAGGGTTACTAAGGGACAGTTTCTGCTACCCTCATTCACATTGGATAGTATCTTATTCTGTGAGTTCCTCTATTGGATTCAGTTGGACTACTTGCAGAGAAAGCTGCTGTTTGGTGTGAGTTGAAGTACCATGCTTCAGATCAGTGCAGTCTCTCAGGTAGAGATGGTTTATAGGTACCAGTTCATTTACTGAGCTTTGATAATGTTTATAATGTCCCAATATACAAACAAATGTTACCTAGATGAGTGACTCCTCTGTGGTTTTTATTATCAGATGTACTTTTCCACTTTCCTCCCTGGTGCCATCGGAAAGTTATGAAGAGTATATAAGCAGATGCTCTGCAGTTATAAAACAGATTGTCAGTGACTGTACAAGCAACGGTAAATATTTCACATTCTCGCGTTCAGTGCCTCATGTTTTCAACTACCTCATGTTTTCAACTACAGGATCGGAAACAGCTTTGCCATATGAAATACATTTAGTGTGGAAGCTTGGTATTGCCCTTTTAGGTAGACTATTAAACATCATACTACATTAATATATCTATTACTTAAAATAGAAATAGACAAGATTAAACATAAGACAGTAAAATATTCCATTGCTAAATCATATTATATGCAGGGTCTTAGTTATTCAGGGTGTGACTTGACGCTGAAAGGCAACTTTTTTTTTAAAAAGCTTCATTTCCCCCCCCCCAGCAAATACTTGCTCTCGTTAGCTGAATTGCATGAAACATACCAAACAGGATATTTACACCTGCCCAGTCTATATGTCACACAGCTCTGCAAAGATGAACAACATAAAAACAGCCAATACGCATAACCAACACAAAGTAAATTGTAAAGTTAGTTTTCTTTCTTCCCTCCTTTAATTATTTTGGTGTAACAGGTATCATCCTGATAGTGGGTCATGGCTCATCCCTGGATTCCTTCACTCGACCTGTACTAGGGCTCCCAGCCAGAGACAGCAATGATTTTGCCCCACTGGTTAGAAAGGTAAGAAGTTTTTCCAATAGGAAGCTCTTGCCCAGCATTTTCTCCTTGGTATATTTTCAGTAAGGAACCTACTCAAGCAATGGGCTATTTTTTTTTCAATTGCTCATTAACAAGAGTTACTCGCTGATTCTGGAGGTAGCTCCGCTCAGTAGTTCTAGCACACAACTAGCTGTTAAGAGATGCGAGTTCTACCAGTCAACTGCCATGTGACCTTGGGCATGTCATGTCCTCTCTGGTAAAGATTTTCAAAGGCACCCTGGCACCAAATTCCCATTGAAAGTCACTGAGAGGTACAGACCGAACTGCAAGGTGTGCCTTTGAAAATCTCCCCGTCCGTGCCTTGGTTTGTCTGTCACTACAATGGATATCAGTGTCCCCTTTGCATCTCCCAAGGTGTTGTGCGGCCTACATCAAGAAAGCACAGCTCCCATTTGGAAAAGTCAGTCTGTAAAGTGGTACAGTGGGGTGCCATGTTCACTGTGTCTCAGTGAGTCCAAATCACATTTGCTCAGTTTATGAATAAAAAGGTGATTTGTGGTGCCAGCACTACAAGCTCATCCTGGGATCTGATGACCAACCTATGCTTTCTGGTTTGGACATAATCTCCGATAACAAAGATTCTGTAAGCCAAATTTTCCCTTCCATTATACCTGCTGCACTGGTGTTAGAGAGGGGAGAATTTGGTCAGCAGTGTGTTTATTACTGGTGATGATGCATGAGATAGAAAGAACATAGCTTGATCATCAGATCTCTGGAAGAGCTTGTGGAGCTCACACAAGCTCCACTAGTGTCCAACAGGTAAGACTCCCTCACGCTACCAATTCATTTTAGGTCAAGTGGGAAAATATCTTGATCTGTATTCCTAAAATGCTCTCAAGGTACACACCCTTGTTCCACAATGAAAACTGTTTAGTTACACTGTGCTTTCAATCTATATGGTATGTCTTCCCCATTCCCAGTGTATTCAGGAAAGTTCTAATACAACGTCCTGTTGAAATCTCTGTTTTTCCAGATACCTTCACTGGGCATGTGTTTCTGTGAAGAGCTTAAAGAGGAGAACAGATGGCAGATGATTAACCCACCAGTTAAGACGTTAACCCATGGATCAAATGCAGCATTTAATTGGAGAAATGGCATGCTGGACAGTTAGAAGCTATACTCATTCATTATATATTTCAAAAAAGAAGAGAAGACAAATATTTTTCCTCCTGGCTCAACACAGGCCAGTATTTAGAACTTGGGGGAATTTTCCTCTACTACTTGTATGAATTGTCAATGCACGGAGAGCACTTTGGAAGTTTTTGTGCCTGAGTTCTGTTTTTGTTATAGTGACTCAGAAGAAAAAAACCTATTAACTGACATAAAAATGAACAATAATTCATCCAGTGTATGAATAAGACGGAGAATATCTTACTGCCCCTATACAAATCCATAGTGCACCCACATCTTGAATACTACGTACAATTGTGGTCTCCTCATCTCAAAAAGGATATACTGGCATTAGAAAAGGTTCAGAGAAGGGCAACTAAAATGATTAGGGGTCTGGAACGGGTCCCATATGAGGAGAGATTAAAGAGGCTAGGACTTTTTAGCTTGGAAAAGAGGAGACTAAGAGGGGATATGATAGAGGTATATAAAATTATGAGTGGTGTGGAGGAAGTGAATAAGGAAAAGTTATTTACTTGTTCTCATAATAAAAGAACTAGGGGCCACCCAATGAAATTAGTGGGCAGCAGGTTTAAAACAAATAAAAGGAAGTTCTTCTTCACACAGCGCACAGTCAACCTGTGGAACTCCTTGCCTGAGGAGGCTGTGAAGGCTAGGACTATAACAGGGTTTAAAAGAGAACTGGATAAATTCATGGAGATGAAGTCCATTAATGGCTATTAGCCAGAATGGGTAAGAAATGGTGTCCTTAGCCTCTGTTTGTCAGAGGGGGTGATGGATGGCAGGAGAGAGATCACTTGATCATTACCTGTTAGGTCCACTCACTCCGGGTCACCTGGCATTGGCCACTGTCGGTGGACAGGATACTGGGCTGGATGGACCTTTGGTCTGACCCAGTAAGGCCTTTCTTATGTTCAGTGCTGAAGAATGAACTTTTAAAACTCTTTATTTAGACTAACATCTGTAATGATATATATAGATATATATCTATATAATTGATTATAAGCCTCGTTGCTTGACGCACTCATGAAAACATATGGTTATATCTTCAAGAACTAAGTACAATCAATAAAGAATTAGACATTTTGTTTCAGACGTGGACATTTTGTTTTCTTACTGATTATTTCTAGTTTCTCCAGAGTACGAATGGACATGATGTATCATGCAGACTATTTATTTTCTTCTGATCCATAATCAGCTTCCATCACAGGAGCTTTTCCATCAAGCGACTCTAACAATGCAAATATCGCATCATTGTTAATAAATGACTTGCAGAAAAAAGTTTAAGAAAACTGAATTTATTGCCTCATTGTTGCTAAAAAGATCGTACAATACATTGTCATAATGGTGACAAGAGCATGTTGTGGGTAATTCTATCTGCTGAAGGTTTCCAGAGATGGCTGTCATGTGGCAGAACCACACAGCTTGTTTCTTATTGTTTTACCCCCAGACCTGAGATGACAAGCTTATTGGTTACTCACAAACCATGTACACCATTTCTATCAATTCCTTGTTTGTTTAAAGGGTTACAGACCCAAACGCCGACAAACACTTCAAAAAGTTCATAGTGCCTCTTTAAACTATCCTCCTCGTAATTCCCTGACTATCCCATGTGAAAATGGGAGATTTTGTTTCAATGAGAATTAAATGAGGTCCCTATTCCCCTCTTATGTTGTCTGATAAGAGTTTTATTTTTCACTTAGACATGACTCCTTCTCTGTTTCTTCCTAGAGAAGAGCAAAACTTTTCAGACTAAACTTTTTTCCTCCAAAAAAACCCCCATATGTAGGTCAACTGAAGCATTTTGCTAATGTGTGTTGAATTCAGCAAATTGTGTTAGTTGAAAAAAATGAAAAGTAATTTAAAAAAAATCTGTTTTGACTTTTTTTTTCCAAGTTGAAACAACTTTAAAAAAATTACTTCCATTTTATTTTTAAATAATTAAAAGGGTCAAAAAAGTTGGAAACCAAACAGAATTGATTGAGTTGATCCAAAACATTTTTAATGGGTCAACCACCAAACCAAAAAAAATCCATTATTTACACAGCTCTGTTTCTTCCTTACATCTCACAAACCCTTAACATGGTCTCCATTGACTTTCTAGATATGCTGCAAAGCCTCTCTTTTTATTCAGGCTTCCGGGGAGACAGAAGCGTGGGGAAAATTCACCAAGATCATTGCAAAAATAGGTGCCAAACAGCCTGCTGAAATTAGATGGTAACAATCTCAGAGTGGTCATTAGAGGGACAGAAAAACACATTTCTATATTTAGGACTAGATTTTCACTGTGATAAGTGCTATGGGTGGGTTAGTGTCAACTTCTGGTTGGCTCACTTTGATTTTCTGGTTTTGAGGAAGCTGTTTTCTATTTATTTCTTTATTTTGTGGCAAATGGCTAATATTACTGTGGTGGGTCCCACACATCTCCTTCAGGTGGAGGAGTCAGGGTGCCACTGCTTGCCCCTATTCTTAGGCATTGTGGACTCTGCTTGGGCCCCAGTGGGAGAAAGAGGGGAGGGGACCCAGGTCTGCTTTACTACTCTCTCTGGGTCCCAGCCCCTTCAGTTTTGTGGACTACTTACCCTCTTTCCCCTTGGGTAGGGTTTCCCTCAGTCTTCCATGCCAGGGGAGCCCCTCTGCTCAGGAAGTGTTTCCCTTCCCCTAGTATGGTTTGCAAGCTAGCAGCAACGCTCCTCTAAACAATAATTTGTTCCTGCTCCTTCCCCAAGAAGGGGAGTTTTATTAGATCTTGGGCGGGGCCTTAATTGGCTCCAGGTGCTCCAATTACCCTGCAGTAACCTTTCCCTAGTCCCCAGGGACTAAGGCCTTGATTAACCTAGGGCTTAAATACTTCCCATCTACCACTCTCCTACTGCCCTCTGGCTTTGCTGTATCACAATTTTAAAATGTCATTGCACTTTTAAAATTATACCCACTGCACCTGGACAGGTGCTTTTTAGTCTTGACCCAAGGTCTTTCCCTTCAATTGTATGTGTTGTAATCAGTCAACAATAGTACCCCACCAAGTAACCTTCTAGAACTCCTCCATCCAGGCCTGACATGGACAGCAAACTGAGCTTGCAACCTGACCTTGGATCCTAGCAAGCCTGCTTCAATTTGTTCTCCTCGCTCTGTAGCTACATGCTCTGGTCTCCTTTCCCACCTGCTATTATGGAAAAATGGCTAGGTCAGTTACCCCAGCACACTTGTCCCCTCTAGAAGCCCAGTGAATGGCCTTGGCTCACTGTCCTAGGGGAGAGGGAATTTGCAAGTCTCCCAAGCTTGGTTCAAGAAGGATGAACCAGGTATGGACACTTACCAAGATGTAACAAGAGTGAGTCAGAGCTGGAATGATAGCTGTGCTCTAAATCCAGGCTGCAAGTGAGGGTGGGATTTGTTTCTTAAGTGACACCTTGTAAGCGAGGGGAGTTATGAAATGTTCCCTGTGTGGGGATACAACCAAAAGAGTGCAGAGAGAAAGTTCATAAGATCCACCTCTGGTTTCTCCCTGTCACAAACATGCCTGCAGGATGTACAATTGGAACTAACAGCTGTGGAAAAAGTGAAACTTTGTCAGTTTCTGAATTTTTTTACATTGTAAATGATATATTTTTAAAATATATAATTATCTGTCAGTATAGTCTGTCTTGTAAAACACAGTGGAAATTTTCCTTTACCTGGTGTTGAAATAATTATGCTTTGCCCTTCTATAGCATCTGGGGAGGAGGAGGGATAGCTCAGTGGTTTGAGCATTGGCCTACTAAACCCAGGGTTGTGAGTTCAATCCTTGAGGGGGTCATTTGGGGATCTGGGGCAAAAATTGGGGCTTGGTCCTGCTTTGAACAGGGGGTTGGACTAGATGACCTCCTAAGGTCCTTCCAACCCTGATATTCTATGATCTCAGAGCACACTACAAACCTTATCAGGTACTTTGGGCTCATAAATAGGTTTTGCTTTCAAAAAAATAGAAATGTTTAAAAGTCTTCCAACTCTGAAAAAAAAATAGCATCTTCTTACTCAACAGAACTGGTCTTTTGGTGACACCTGGTGACTATAAGGATTAAATAAATCTATTACATTTTATTCCTATTGCCTCTGCACAGCTAATGGAGCTAAGAGACACCAAGTTGGAATCTATTCCTGCTTGCGCATCATTAACATAATTGTCCACTAAATTTCCATCAGTTACACCTGTACAAACTCCTCGACAGGTGTGGGGTGAGGGGTCCACAAGTGTCACTGAGGACACAATTTAAAGATAATGGACTAGCACAGGTATATCTGAAGGACATATCTAACAGACCTTTTATTTCAGGTCATGATGTGCAAGAAGGCAAGAACATCCTTTGAGTCTCAGTTTCCAGCTTGTGGTTGTACGGCTAGCAATTTTATAAACACTTGTGTGATCTGTAAGATGCATATACTTGATATGGAAATCAATGAGACATTAAACATGGAATCCCACAGTGTGCCAGTTTCACATGCATTTCTCAGAGCAGACCTGCACTTTAACTTATTTAATTTAAATGAAAATAGAAGGTTTTTCTGGATTTAAACACTTCTTTTTGCTGTTTTTAATGCAAACATTGCAGCATTGTGCTAATGCATGAGAACCGCAAACTGAAACTGTGCAGTCTACTTTTGTCCATGTCAAGTGAGGTGAAAGAGTAAACAGCATAAATGATGAACAATTAAACATCTTCCTGTTTTAACAATTTAAGGACATAGATAAGCTGCTCCATTCCTGAGAACCCCCACACTGGGGTCCACTTACACATAATAGTTTGTCAGTGCCTAAAATGATAAGAAAAATTGTTTTAAAAAAACTGGCCAAAATTTTCAAACTTAAAAATAAGAGTGACCTAACTTTAAAAGATGTTGAGCAGCACTTCTGAAAATCAAGCCTCTTTTACTTAGGTGCCTAAATATGGGCCCAGGTTGGGTCCCAGGTTTGAAAAATGTTGGCCAACAGTGTTAGTATCCCTTTAAGCCTAACTGCCTCTGTAGTAAGAAGATATTCATTGGGATTTCACTAGGTAATTAAATTGCTTAACAAAGTGATAGACTCCCTCTTCAATGTGATGCATTCATAAATGTGAAACCAACTGCTCAATACTTGCAAAACCCTGGAGTTTTCTTTGCAAGTTTTCAGCTTGATTAATGTGAGTAGATAAAAGGTAAGAAGTATTTTCTAGCTTCTTCATTCTTATGAAACTTTCAAATTAGACTTTAAACGATTGTATTTTAATTTGGTTTACCTAGATCTCTTTCTGTTTAGCTATTTAAAGGGAACCTGAAAAGGACTTTTTTAAACAGGGTTATATACTTTATTGAGGAGTTTTTTTAAATAGTGTATAAAAAGAACCTGAAAGTTTTTATATTTAAAAAAATCTGGTTCTTTTTTTGGTTTAGAAATATTAGGAATGTCAACACTGTTCTTCTCTGTGGGATGTCTGAAAGAATGCATATTGTTAGCGCTTTAATTTTTATTAAAGGGGTGAGGGTGTTGAATCTTCAATAAGGCTTCCTTTCTCCAAAATGTTAATTAGTCATTGAAGTTAAATATGTGATCAAAAAAACCAACTCTGTTCATTTTTAACAGTCTAGCTAAAAATCCCTTTCCCTTTTAATTACTCAGGGTTCACTCTGTTGGCTCTTGTGATATCATTGTTTCACTAAAGTCTTTCACAGGCCAGACAAGACTTAAATTTATAATGTTAAAAAAGAAAAATTACCAATTTTTTAAAAAGGCAATCCATTCTTTTTTCCCTTTGCAGTTACTTTTGAGAAATCCTATATAAGACTTCAGTACTATTATTAACTTATGAGGACACTGGGGGAATATGCTGGAAATATAAAAAAAACTCATGTCTCTAAATGTGATCTCCTGGATTAAGTGACATACTGCCCCCATAGATTAATAGGGAAAATATAGAATTTCTTGTTTTGAGCAAAAATTAAAAATAGTCTAAGAGCCAATCTTGTGTGCATGTTTTGAAGCAAAAGAGACAGGAAATAGAAATATAAAAACAACCATACCGGGTCAAACCAATGGTCCATCTAGCCCAGTATTCTGTCTTCCAACAGTGGCCAATGCCAAATGCTTCAGAGGGAATGAACAGAACAGGTAATACACAAACGTATCTAGTTCTTTTTTGAACCCTGTTATAGTCTTGGCCTTCACAACATCCTCTGACAAAGAGTTCCACAGGCTGACTGTGCATTGTATGAAGAAATACTTCCGTTTGTTTGTTTTAACCTGCTGCCTATTAATTTAATTGGGTGACCCCTAGTTCTTGTGTTATGAGAAGGAGTAAATAACACTTCCTTATTTACTTTCTCTACACCAGTCATGATTTTATAAACATCTATCATATCCCCTTAGTTGTCTCTTTTCCAAGCTGAAATGTCCCAGTCTTTTTAATCTCTCCTCATATGCAAGCTGTTCCATACCCCTAATCATTTTCGTTGCCCTTTTCTGTACCTTTTCCAATTCCAATATCTTTTTTGAGATGTGATGACCAGATCTGCACGCAGCCATGGATTTATATAGAGGCAATATGATATTGTCTGTCTTATTATCTATCCCTTTCCTAATGATTCCCAACATTGTTAGCTTTTTTTACTGCCACTGCACATTGAGTGAATGTTTTCAGAGAACTATCCTCAGTGACTCCAAGATCTCTTTCTTGAGTGGTAACAACTAATTTAGACCTCGTCATTTTATACGGTTAGTTGGGGTTACGTTTTCCAATGTGAATTACTTTGCATTTATCAACACTGAATTTCATCTGCCATTTTGTTGCCCAGTCACCCAGTTTTGTGAGATCCCTTTGTAGCTCTTTGCAGTCTGCTTTGGACTTAACTGTCTTGAATAGTTTTGTATCACCTGCATACTTTGCCACCTCATTGTTTACACATTTTTCCAGTGATCAATTAATAATTTCTTGGTTTACATATTGGCAAAAGAAAAAGTTTGAAGTAGAAAGTGAAAATCAGTTCTTCTGGTCCTATGTAAGGGAGGTAAATTGTAGTTGTTTGGGGCTTGATAATCTAGATCCTTGCACCTTGTGCAGCCATTTATACCTGTGCAAGTGAAGCTAAAACACTATCCAATCACACACACTCACTCACTTTGCACAGGTATAATCATCACACTATGGGCAAAACAGAGCCAGCCCTTTGGCTATGTCTCCACTAAAAGTTTGCTTAAAATTGCCCAGTAACAATAGGAAATTTTAAGAAAAAGCTACGTGTAGACAAGGCCTTTGTTCCTCAGCTCAAAAGACTGCTAAGAGTAGACATTTACCTATGGAAACCTTCTTCCTTATACATGAAGAACGATCAAAAAAGCAGTGTAAAAGCTCAGGACAGAACTCAGACCAATCTAGTCACATTGGGAGGGAGTTAGTGAATCATCAAATTATTTAGGTCACTTAGTTCACCCAACTCTGCTTATAGTAGGGGTAGAAGGGGTTCTGATATCTGTAATAGGTGCTCCTCAAGCCTTTAACTGGGCTTGTGATCAGGCCCTGAGTGTTTTGCAGAGATTGGGTTCCATGGGGTTCCAAATGCTGTAAGTAAAAAAACCTTGTTGAGTGTGTTGACATTTATTTTACTTGGTTTCCTCCTCCACTATTGTCTTTTGGAAGGGGGATTGAGGGCAGCAGCTGGGGAAATCCATGGGCATATAGTTCCTACTGGCATTGTGGGAAGACCTGAAGCAGTGTGGAGGCGCCAGGACCTCCATGGAGATAACTTTGGTGGAGCATCCAAAGTCTGCATGGTTCTTGAGAACTGATGTAACTTGCTGCCAGTTCTGCATGTGTGGTGTGTGTGCATGTGCAAATCCTGCCCCATGCCCCTCCCCTCACTGAACAACCAGGTGAGAACTCTGTAAGTGGGATTTTACTGAGTTTCCTGTGCTCTTGGTGAAGAAATCTTGCATAGGGGATGATCGGCACTTAAGAATGTAAAAAAGAAATTTTAAGGCCCTAAACCTGGAAGCACTTAAACAAGTAGTTTTACTGATATGAATGGTCTTATTTAAGTCAATAGGACTACTTATGTGCATAAGCATTTGCAGGATCCAGAACTAAGTCTGTGTCTTGTTTAGGTTTCAGCTGAAATAAGGGGGAGGGGGGAATTTCACCTTTAAATTCTTATTGAATCTACAGGAAAATGTATACCTCAGAGGATTTAAAATCATCCTTTTGATTCATAGTGGGTACTTGTGTTGTAAATCTGTTCACAAAAGCCCAGGAGTCTGGTTTTAAAATACTTTATTCATTGTCTAGCAAGGGCAAAAGCAGCTTGTTCCTAAATCTTATTCTAAGAAGCCATTTCCAGCAGTTCTTCTCCATCTTGCCACCGGAATGCTGGCAAACTGAATGAGTAATACACTAAATGGAAAATATATGAAGTATCATCTACTCTTCAGTGACAATACAGGCAAACAAGTTTGCCAAAACATCAGTCTAAAAACCAGTGAGCCAGATGCATATAAAAATAGGATTTTGTAGTCCCATTGATTTATTATCTTTTGTGGTGTTCAGGATCAGGATGTAAATCATCTGTTATGTCACTAAAATAGAAGATGTTTCATGAGTAACATAGTACAGCACAGAAGAATAATTGTGCTATTTGAAAATCTCCACAGAGTGGTTTGTGAAGAAGTTGACTGAAAAAATTGCAGCCAATGAAAATAACTCCATAAGAGAGAGACTGTGTGTGTAGTTTGTGAATATATACACACACGTGTGTATAAAATTCAGAAAGCAATTTCATGGTTCTTTATTCAATTTTCCTTCCCTTAACTTCTGATCTCTGAAGTCTTTTAAAATAATGTTAACATTGGGATCTTTTCCTCGTTTCTGCATTTTATGGGATAAGATAGGTCCAAATCTGAAAACCTAAAAAAAGTTTCTGCTAAGTTAGAAGAACCCACGCTCTCTGTAAATGCCAGAAACTGGCAGCAGGACCTTTTGCAGCAGAATCCTGCTAGAAAAGTGATGAGAAAGATGTCCATTCAAGTTCTGCTGCCTGTGAAGTCTTTTTAGAAGAACAAAACAGGGACTGTTAGCCATCACTCAGAACATGCAGAGGCAGGGAAAGAGGGTTTATCAGTAAACTGGGCTAAAGTGTAGTTTCCATTGCAAGAGAAGTGGCACAATAATAACAAACAAGGTAAATTAATCTGTACCAGAATCCATGTACAGAATCTTGGTTGACTGCACTCCATCACTGCACCCACAGTTTATTGTGATGTCATAGAGTGGCGAGATTAACGTGAAGATCCCCTAGCGCAGCAGCAGGAGAATAGAGAGGAAGACAAGAAGGAGAGAGGGGGAGAGGCAATTATCTCTCAACAATTCATTTTTCACAGGTACCTGCTAATAAATGAGTTTTGTTCAGGCTCTTGAGGTGCTTGTTTCTGACACAGGGCCTGATCTTGTAGTTTTTACTCAGGCAAACTTTCTACTGACTTCATGGTCAGAGCTCTGATTAGTCATTGGTGGTAAGCAAGCTGAAACATACTGCTGAAAGATGTTGAAACAATAAGGATGGTATAACTTCAGGCCTCCGAGGAAAGTAGGGAAAGGTTCTTAACAGCCTTGGCTACGCTACATGTAAGAGGATGTGAAGCATGTGTCATACCACTAGAAGTCATGCATGTCTCAGTGCTAAGGGTAGAAATGGTGTGGTAGCAACATGAGGAAAAAAAGGGGAACAATGTATTATAAAATAAGTCTGTGGATTGAACTTTGGTTCCTGTATCCTTATTTGTTCTGGGTGGATGCAGGTTTTACAGTTTGCTCTGAACATTGAGATTGTACCATAAACCCCAGTAAGGATTACAGAAACAGGAATGCAGTCCAAACGCACCAGTAAATATGCTCACAAAACAAATGTTTTTAGTTTCCTGGTAGTCAGAGATCATGATGAGCCTGAGGAAAAAGTAATTTCATAAAGCAGCCAAGAATGAACTCAGCTTGAACTGAAGACAACTTTGAGATAGCAGCAACTGATTAACTATGTCATGCAGCTGTTCATCAAATTTGCCTCAGACTATGTTAAAGCTTGCATATAATAGAATTCTAATTTATGTGAGTTCTTCCAAAAAAGAAGGAAAGTTTACACTAGTAAGCCAAGCTTTCCTTAATCTAGCCGTGCCAGTAATGGAAATATAATATTTCCATTCACCAAGGAAGCCATGTAAGGAGAGGGGAGAATATTCAATAACTAAACAAGATAACTGCATAAGAAGCTCAACTTAAAATGTAATAGGGAATTGCAAACAAAATTCCAAGCAGGGTAGTAGACAAAAATTAAATGAGCATTTCCTTAATAAGAAATTGTAGACAAGAGGAAAATTGCAAAGCCAAGTGATAAACTGTATTTATTTTACACCTATCACTTCCTTCCTTTAACTATCTCTATTATTAATTTCCAAACCTCTACAACAGCTTCAGATAGGTTCTGTGTTACAATAAAAAGAACCTGCCACTAAAATGTTAACTCCTTTTCCCCTTAATGTGGAATGTCACTCAAATTATCCTGGTTTAAGGTCTAGGACTAAAATATTTAGTCCTGTTTCAGTAACATTGATATCTCATGACTCACCATGGCTAGAAACAGCTACTTTACCCCAAAAGAGACCTGTAAAATATCTTAGGCACAAACTTGCCAATACATATATACTTGGCTTAACTTTAAGAACATGAGTAGTCCTATATGAAGTCAATAAGACTACTTGTATGCTTTAAATTAAGGAAGTGTTGAAGTATTTTCCGGATCAGGGCCTAAACATTGTATCAACATGGGGGAGTTAGTGTTATGAGAACATTAAATTTGTATTGTCTGAATTTTGTGCAGTCAAATTTGCAATTTTAACATTGTATTAACATAGCATTTTGTGGTTAGTTTCTTCTTATTTTTTCTATAAAGGAAAAAAAACCCATAGCTGAAGCACTGAGATTTTGCAACTATTTTTGTGCTGTTCCACTCAATCATTAAAGATGCACAAAAACTGTACACAACTCCACACTGCCATAGTCTTTGAAGTTAGTAAAACTGCTGAAGAAGCAGGGGCAAATGTCATTTTAATTGCTTTATAACATCATAATTTCAAAAATATTTTGATGGTGTGAATTAGTTTCCAACGTAGAGGCTTTGTTTTGGTACTGCTCTTAAGGACTTTGAGGACTATAAGATCCAAGGTTCACCTTCCTGCGAAGAATTAGGTATAGACCACTGCCACAGTTAAGATACGGACTTCAGTGAACAATTGTCTGAGATGTTATGGGAAATTACTGAGAATTTTTCTTCTTGTTTGTGTACACTACATTTTAAAGTAATAATGTGAAGGAGTCCAAAGATATGCCCCAATCCTGTAATCACTTACACAAATGAGTAACTTTAATCATGTGAGGACTCCCACTGAGTTCAACCAGTGGTTACACCTACTGTATATAGCAAATAAAATGGACTTGGAGTTAGAAATCATAAATTCTGAGTTCAGAAAAACACCCAAAAAGGCATTTTCTACACAAAGTACCCAGAAAAATATGTTTATTCAAAACAATGTAACAGAGCTTTCAATGAAATAAGAATAATACAGGGCTATGGTACCTAGCTTTTTTCTGTGTAATTTCCTTATTTGGTTTTATTCTTCTTTATTTGTTTCTGCCTCCTCTGATTCCTTTGATTCTTCCTCCTTCTCCTCTAAACTAGTATTTACTGTTGGGGGAAAAACATGAAATTTGGGGTACATTTAATAAAATAATAGAGCTTGAAATCTTTTTTAATTAATTCATTCATTGTAGTAATACTTTATTCTGGAAAATATAATGCAGGCTCCTTACATATACTGTCTAATTAGTTATTAGGAGTGGGCCTAAGTGGAGTGCTTTAGAAAATCCTACTCTTGTTAGAAGATAGGCATATATGGGATATAACAAAATCCCTATTACTGTTAAACTGTTTTAAATTTACAGTCCACTTACTGTATTCACATTACCAAAGTAAAGACCCTATGATAAACGAATAAGGACATAACCGTGTAACCCATACTCATAGTCCTAGGCTCATCAACAGACTGCTGCAGGACTTAAATGGACTGATTCAGTTCATTACAAAAACTACTAATTACGGAGGTGTGGGCTGCTCAATCAATAAGAACATAAGAATGGCCACACTGGGTCAGACCAAAGGTCCATCCAGCCAAGTATCCTGTCTACCGACAGTAGCCAATGCCAGGTGCCCCACAGGAAGTGAACCTAACAGGTAAGGATCACCTCTCTCCTGCCATCCATCTCCACCCTCTGACAAACTGAGGCTAGGGACACCATTCCTTACCCATCCTGGCTAATAGCCATTAATGGACTTAACCACCATGAATTTATCTAGTTCTCTTTTAAACCCTGTTATAGTTCTAGCCTTCACAACCTCCTCAGGCAAGGAGTTCCACAGGTTGACTATGCGCTGTGTGCAGAAGAACTTCCTTTTATTTGTTTTAAACCTGCTGCCCACTAATTTCATTTGGTGGCCCCTAGTTCTTATATTATGGGAACAAGTAAATAACTTTTCCTTATTCACTTTCTCCACATCACTCATGATTTTATATACCTCTATCATATCCCCCCCAGTCTCCTCTTTTCCAAGCTGAAAAGTCCTAGCCTCTTTAATCTCTCCTCATATAGGACCCGTTCCAAACCCCTATCATTTTAGTTGCCTTCTCTGAACCTTTTCTAATGGTAGTATATCTTTTTTGAGATGAGGAGACCACATCTGTACACAGTATTCAAGATGTGGGCGTACCATGGATGTATATAAGGGCAATAAGATATTCTCCGTCTTATTCTCTATCCCTTTTTTAATGATTCCTAACATCCTGTTTTTTTTTATTGCCGCTGCACACTGCGTGGACGTCTTCAGAGAACTATCCACGATGACTCCAAGATCTCTTTCCTGATATATTTCATTATTAGAGAACATTCATCGATAAAGTAATAACGAGGCCTAAAACTTACAAGTACATTCAGCATCATCACATTCTGTATATTAGGGGCCAAATTCTTCATGGACATAACTCCACTGAAATCAAAGAACTTAGCTCTACATGTTTAGGGTGTGTTTCAGCATATTTTCAAGTCATTTAATTGTTTTTCTGGCTCCTGTTGTCAGTTTTGCACTTTACCTTAACATGAAATGGATTGATGAAAAACTGAGAATCAAACAGTTGGTGGTTGGAAACATCAGAATAAAAGTTTACAAATCTGGATATGTTTTAATATATGCAGCCCATATTTTAATTAGGCAGAGATTAACTCATAAAATATGGCTTAACACAGGCCTCATTTTACAATACTTATAATTTTGATAAATAATTTTTTTTAAAATACTGAAAATTCAGAAACTATACTTAAAACATCCAAACATTAAAAAGCAATAACTTCATTTTCAAAACTAGTTTTTCTTTTAATAATTCATTTAGCTTTCTGAATGAGAATGTGCAAGTGTCACCAATGGGATTGACCTCCAAATCCATATGTAGATTTCAAACATCCAAAGTTCTGGTGTTGGTTAGGTCTGGAGTTCCGTTTAGCGTATTACAAAAATCAGACCCATCAATAGTAATGCTATTTATTTTCTTCAGAACAAAGCTTTGTGTAATAAGTGATATTGTTTGAAGTCCTGTATGTCAGTTTAACTTGCAAACTAAACAAATTTTACAATAATATAAAAGGTTTGTTTCATTATCTCTTAGGGTGTTTTGGTTCTGTTTTGTTTTTTCATTCCAGTGAGGAGAACATTCCTGTCATGGGAGGGAAAAGCTTCACTCTGAGGGGCTACATTTTGTGAGGCATGTCAGCCTGGCCTCCTTGTACACACAAGTTTCAAATATCCATTATGTGCAAACAATAATGCACATAAACTTGAGTATACAGAATTAGAAGCCACCTTGTGAAGCCATCTTTAAAAAGAGTTTACTATCTTTTCAGAATGATAATGTGCCTCCACACCATGACATATTTTCAACTAGTTGACATGCACCATTTCAGATGACCAACTATAATCACTCATTCCTCCTTTCTTCCTCACCCAGATCCACTTGATCTTCTTTGCCTCCTTCCTCCTCTTCTTCTCCCTCCTTAAGTGGGGACAGATCTTCAATGGGCTCTGTAGCTTCAGCAGGAGGTTCCCCAACCTCAACAGGTTCCTCAGCAACAGGTTCCTCAGCAATGGGTTCCTCAGTAACTGAAATGGGAGAAAAGGAGATATATGCCAGACTATGAGGGGGAAGAAGAACTTTATAGATCTGTATCAGAGGGATAGCTGTGTCAGTCTGGATCTGCAAGAGCGACAAAGAGTCCTGTAGCACCTTATAGACTCACAGATATATTGGAGAATAAACTTTCAGAGTGGGCGAAGACCCACTTCGTCAGACGCCCATGAAAGTTTATTCTCCAATCTATTAGTCTATAAGGTGCTACAGGACTCCGTCACTTTTATAGATCTGCTCATAGCTGTTATTTAAGATTAAAAATAATGGCAAACATCTTAGGCCCAATCCTGTAGCTTTTGCTCATGTGAGTAGTCCCACTGACTTCATGGGGAATGCTTATAGACAGTTTGCAGTATCAAGCCCTGAATCAGATTATAATAATTTCTCTAATGTTACAGGCTTCCCAGGAGAGTTGTCTCTGTTACTAATAACACATTATATCAAATGGAAGTATACTCAGTATGCATTGTGCAGCATATGAATGTGCTGCAATTACATGAACCGTCAAACTTTTAGTTGTCACTAATATCCAGCACCTTGTAAGCTGACAAAAAGTACAACACTCTTATTATGATATATGCAAATTAATCAGGCAGAAACGGTTTGGGGAATTTGGGAGGGCAGGGGTTTCCAACAGTTCATCGGGACAAACCTGCAGTTGCTGGCATCTCTTCTGCTGCTAGAGGCTCTTCAGGAGGTGGTGGTTTTTCAACCCCTGGTGTCCACAGAGTTAATGTAGTAATATTTTTTGCTTTCCATTTTGGAATGATTGACACAGATTCCTCCTCTTCCTCTTCCTCCCCTTTATCCTAAAAAACAAACAAACATCAAAAATCTAGCATCACAATTGGGAATATGAAGGTAATGACTACGAGCCTGTTTGCATGTACTGAAATCTCTTTACCCTGAGTTTGAAATGGTAACAATAGAGCCCTTTAGAGTAAGGTGCCAATATGTAACAACAACTGAACAACATTAATAATCACAAACTTTAGAAGAGAGAGAAAATCATTCCAAGCTAGAAAACTTGGAGGCAATCAGTCACTTCATGTTGGTCTAAAAAAAAAAAATTTTTTTTGCTAGTTTCCTTTCTTTCTTATGCTTAGATTCAGGCAACACAGGGTATCAGGAAGGCCCAAAGAGCCTTCTTCCTTAATCATTCTGCAACTCTCAGAAGGGCTGAGCCTAACAGCAGTATCTACAGAGACTGGGCTGTTCCATTTTCCCAGTGCCACAAAAGGGAGGGAAAGGAGAGACGGCAGGATCATTACCCGCCTCCTTTCCACACCAGCCTACACCGTAGGTCTGGCACATAGGGAGCTCACGGAGGCATTCTGCACCCCAGAGGGAAAATGCATCCAGGCTCTCCCAGTCGGGTGATACAGCTCTCTGCCCCAACCCCTTACAGAAACAGATGAGCAAGAGTGCATGCAATACAAAATTGCTCTCTGCTTCTCACGGTTGTGCAGTCTGTGCTCAGGTAAGGCCCATGGAACTTATGAAGAATCAAGTATTGTACATGAGCTTTTGTGCTCTCAACATCAGCCTTTCTGTCACTTTCTTTACAAATAAGAATGATTTATTGTATACAAAAGTGGGAGAGTTTAACTAATAGACTAGCTAGCTGTAGTGAAAGCTAACTTTTCTTAAATCAATTTTATTTGAAAATGAGTCTTGTACTACAACTATTTCAACTACAGCAAACAAGCAAAGTTTTGACTGTTTATTCTCATTACTGTAATGGGAGTATAGCACTGTGACCTACAGTAAATAATAATCACAGGATTCACTTGACAGTAATTGCTATAGTTAAGGGCTAAGACTGTCAAAGGCCTTAACAAACAAAAACAACTGGAGTTAAATTTTACAGGTAAAGCAAAAGTTTCTCAATCAAACTGATATTATGAAGGGATATTGTTTCCCACACTCCTTTTTTGTTTTTGTTACATGCGGGTAAACCATGCAGCAGAAACACTTCATTCAAACCCAGAGAACACCTATGTTACACTAGGCTCCATGAAGATAAAGCCTTCAGTGGTGTGTGGGTTCCCATGCCCTGGAACAGAAGGCAGTTTTTTGCTGCCCTTTCTCTTGTCCTTCGGTTGTATTAGCTGTGCAAATCAATGAAAGTGAAGAAATAAATGTGAACTAGATTGACATGTTAACTGTAGAAAGATGGAAAAATTAGACCCTTTTTGAAGAAAAAAAAACAGATTACAAATTGCCCAAAACTTTCATTTAGGTGAGATTATATTTGAAATAATTGTTTCACTGGAAGTTTTGAAATACCATGTAATAGACTAAGATCTGGCATGTCAGGCAATATAGAAAAAGAGTAAGTTCTGAACTAAATGCAGCATTTTTGTTACCTTGAAACCAAACTACTAAGCTAAAAATAAATTTGTAATAACAGCTAAGCATTATTATTTCTATTATATAACTAGAGTATGTAGGTCAGGTAGTCAGAAACAGGTCTGAAAGACCACACTCAAAAGCAAGAAGAAAAATCATTCCAATACTATTCACCCACAACTCCCATTGTTTTCAATGGGAATCAATGGGAGTTGTGAGTACTTAGTACCTCACAGGATCAGGAGAATAACAGACCACATTTTCAAAAGTTGCCTCAACTGTGGCTCTAAATTTGCACCTGTCATTTTTTCACTAAATTTTAGAATTACTTAGTACTATATTTTTATTTTCCAGTCTTCTGTAATGGAGTGCTAAAATGTATTATACTGTTCAGCCACTAAGTGGCATGGTGTGTAAAATACTTTATTTAAATGAACCTCAACTATAGGGAGCACAGCATTAAAGAATCTCATGATGACCACATCTGGTGTATATAAGCAAGCTCTGAAGCCAGTCCATATCTGGTACAGGGACATGACATCTTCAAAATGAAGGCCAAAGTCAATCAAAATTCTGTCTGGCTTTTTTGTATTGCAGAAAGCTAGCACATTTGAGGTATGATCCTGCTTTCACTGAAATCAATGGCAAAATTTCTAGTGTCTGCAATGGGAGCAGCAATGGGGCCTTCATGTGGCAGGGCTTACACAGTACAGTAGCCAGACAAGATTTTTATTGACTCTACAGCTTAGAAAAGCACATACTAAAGCTGTTGGACTTTTAAAATATGCAGTACCTGTAATGAGCGAGGCAGACCACACTTGAATAGGCTGACCTGACTTGCTGAGTTTTCTAACATTTGGTATCGTCTGTACTATATTATTTACCTGGTCTAGATGTGTGTATTCACCATGCTGTTCACACCCAATATCGAAGACATACTTTCCACGACCTATCGGCTGTACAAAGAGAAACAAAAAGTTAGTAAGACTTTAAAGCTAGCAAACTCTGAAGGAGCAAATGAAAAATACAAAAGATCACTTAACATTGTACTATGTAATTGATACGATATTAAATAAAAATGCAATGAGAAAACTAAACTTTGGAGAAACTTTGCATCCTCATTGATTCATTTATATCTGTTATATTTATGGTTCAAAGAATACTATGCAAAATGGGAAACCTGGTTTAATTTTTCAATGTAAACAGTACATACCAAAACAACAACATTTGCTAGTTTTTCAAATTAAAATAGCATTTTCCAACATACTTACATTTCCATTTACAAACTTGCCCTGGTATCTGTGGTTTAGATGAATAAGTTCAGCTGCTCCTTCCTGTTGCCCATTTACCCAGCCACCAACATATTTAGAGCCAGTCTCTGCATAGAGATATGTACCTTGCCCGTGCCTGAGAGGCAAATAATAATTTTACTTTATATTATTGTAAATTAAAAGTGCAGGATTTCTTTGCAATTTTAATGCATTAAACATATGACTAAAACAAATGCCACATTAGCCCATATTTCCAATACCAAGAACATCTTCGTCATACATTCATGCTCATCTGCCTTCTGTGTCTGGCTCTATTTAAATCAGCTGATGTCTTACTGCAAGCTTTCCTCCCATTCCAAACTGGATTTGGTTACCAAGGCCCTCCCACAGCTCTCTCTTTCAAAAGGACAACCACAACTCTGAAGATAACATTTTTTTAACTTCATCAAGAAACTTGAAAGTTCACTGTAATAATGAAACAAACCTATAGTGGCTAAGCCATTCTCCAGTGTAGGTGTCTCCATTCATGTAGTAGTAAACTCCATTGCCATGTCTTTGGTCTGCTACCCATTCTCCTGCCAAGGATGTGATAAAAACAGAGTGAGATGTGATAAATTTTACTTGTCATAGAAGTCAGCCTTTAGAATGATCATCTAGACATGTAGTCAACTTTTTATGTGAATGAAGAATATACAGTATTAGAAAATGAAAATATAAACTCAATGTAAATTCTGTAACTGACTTCAATGGGAGCAGAAGCAAGCTCTAACTCAGTAATCTTCAACTTCTGTGTGAATGGTAAAGATAGCTGCCAAGTGAACTCTAAGCATATCAGGCTTGTATATCAGAGTAGTCTCTTCACACTCCAGAATAAATTAAATTAGAAAAGTACCGGCATTCTCTGACAAAAAGCAGTCCACCATTTGTCACTATATTTGTATTGATATTACTAGTACAGTATTTCTAACTGATGGAAAGATTTGACATGCCAGGAGGAAAGCCATCAGCATGCACAGATTCAGAGGATGTGCTAAACTGATTCTCTTGTTGAGAATCAGTAGGGCTTTAGGCTTCTAGAAAGGGCAGGGAGAATGTTCTGAACCATAGAACTAATCAGTGCAAAACAGCATCTTCTTGGCCAGTTGAGAGCTAGAGAATTAGAATTAGCCAGCTGTAGTCTACTATGCCTCTCTGGAGCAGTCTGAGAACTAAAAGTATTGTGGGAGGACACGGTGTAGAGCTGACAATATATAGCCATGTATGACAGATTACACCATAACTTTTTGGTCTTGAAGTTGGATATGTGTGCATGCATTACTTTACTTTTAGGTGTGATGGAAGAAGAAAAGCCTATCAGCAGTGTTCTCACTAGTGAGGTGGCTTTGTACCTCTGTTCAGCTATTGTGCTCTTGGTTACTCATGACTTGAAAGATTACTTGCTATCAGGTGAATGTTTCTGCACATACAGAATTTCCATATGCTGGCTATCTCTGCCCCAAATGCTCGTTATCTTGTGTTCTCTTGCTGGTTTAGTTAAAATACAATCATTTTGTTGTCTGAACTATGCAATGTCATTTCATTGCTTAATTGATGATTAAAGAACAGGATGAGAAGGCTTATTTAAAGTCACAGCTCTTTGGGCCACAGACCTAGCCACAAGGCTGCTCTAACTTACGTTAACTAGCCCGTCCCTAGGGACTATTCTGCCAGTTGAGTATCAGTGGAACACACTTCATCCTTCCAACCATGCTATTTCCAATATGCTACCACATAGGAGGAATCCTCAGATTCCCCTTTAGAATAGTTTAAAGGTCATTCGTTTTCTGCTCTGGCAA
The DNA here is from genome assembly GCA_033296515.1 of Macrochelys suwanniensis. Taxonomy (NCBI): domain Eukaryota; kingdom Metazoa; phylum Chordata; order Testudines; family Chelydridae; genus Macrochelys; species Macrochelys suwanniensis. Next base: position 154,056,901 of record CM065775.1, on the reverse strand, counting down.
TGTGATCATACAGCAGGCCATACAGGTCCTCAGTCTAAGCACCACTGTCTCACACTGGTCCCTTCTCTTCCCTCCCTTCTTTCCTCATTCTGACCCCTTTGTTCTGCCTCTCATCCTCTTTTCTCTCTTCCCTCAGCCTCTTCCCCTATTTGGCTGGGCTCCAATCACTTTTTCCCCTCCTCACTCTCTGCCCCTCTCTACACAGACTTACACAGTTGCCTGCTATTTCTTTCACTCCAAACACATTCTTCCATTTATTCTCACATAGTATCATGCTTACACACATACCTTTATTTATGTTATCATGGACAGTGCAAGCTATGTAACTTATGGCACTGGCTGTCCCCACCTCCCACACCATACATTTTATAGTGTCTTACAGTCTTATTTTGTAGTGTGTGATATGTATTTGGTTATGTCAAGTGATCCTTCCTCCAAAATCTAAAAGTGGACCTTAGGGTATGTACCAGTAGATAAGCACTAATTTGCCAAAGCCTGGGCATCACTTATTCAAGGCCTAACACCTTAACTGAATCTTTAACATAGGCTTTCTTTCCCCAAAGTATTAATTTAGTCATTGATTTAGATAATGGCATAGAGAGTACACTTATAAAGTTTGCGGACGATACCAAGCTGGGAGGGGTTGCAAGTGCTTTGGAGGACCGGATTAAAATTCTAAATGATCTGGAAAACTGGAGAAATGGTCTGAAGTAAATAGGATGAAATTCAATAAGGACAAATGCAAAGTACTCCACTTAGGAAGGAACAATCAGTTGCACACATACAAAATGGGAAATGACTGCCTAGGAATGAGCACTGCAGAAAAGGATCTGGGGGTCATAGTGGATCACAAGCTAAATATGAGTCAACAGTGTAACGCTGTTGCAAAAAAAGCAATAATTCTGGGATGTATTAGCAGGAGTGTTGTAAGTAAGATATGAAAAGTAATACTTCTGCTCTACTCCATGCTGATTAGGCCTCAACTGGAGTACTGTGTCTGGTTCTGGGTGCCACATTTCAGGAAAGATGTGGACAAATTGGAGAAAGTCCAGAGAAGAGCAACAAAAATGATTAAAGGTCTAGAAAACATGACCTATGAGGGAAGATTGAAAAAATTGGGTTTATTTAGTCTGGAAAAGAGAAGACTGAGAGGGAACATAACAGTTTTCAAGTATGTAAAAGGCTGTTACAAGGAGGAGGGAGAAAAATTGTTTTTCTTAACCTCTGAGGATAGGACAAGAAGCAATGGGCTTAAATTGCAGTCAGGGAGGTTTAGGTTGGACATTAGGAAAAACTCCCAGTCAGCGTGGTTAAGCACTGGAATAAATTGCATAGGAAGATTATTGGGGGAATCGGGGGGGGGGGGGAGAGGGAAGGCTTTGTTTGTGCTCTTTGTTTGTGTGTCTTCTCTCAAGCCAGAGAGGGACCAGGCAGAAAAAAACATCTCTTACAGAAAATCAGAAATCAGCATCTAGGATTACAAAAATAGTAAGTAAAGCAAGAAAATGCATCAGGTTATCTTTTGTTTTAACTTGTGAATTTTCCCTATGCTGGAGGGAGGTTTATTCCTGTTTTTTGTAACTTTGAAACTAAGCCTAGAGGGGAATTCTCTTTGCTTTAAATCTTTTTATTCCCCTGTAAAATTACCTTCCATCCTGATTTTACAGAGGTGATTCTTTTACTTTTCTTAATAAAATTCTTCTTTAAAGAACCTGACTGATTTTCAGTGTCCTAAAGACCCAGGGGTTTGGTCTGTGCTCACCTGTACCAATTGGTGAGAATATTATTCTCAAGCCTCCCCAGGAAAGGGGTTATAGGAGCTTGGGGGGGGGATATTTTGGGGGGAATAGGAACTCCAAGTGGTCCTTTCCTGATTCTTTGTCTAAATCACTTGGTGATGGTAGCATACAATCCAAAGACAAGAAGGGATTTGTGCCTTGGGGAAGTTTTAACCTAAGCTGGTGGAAATAAGCTTAAGGGGTCTTTCATGCAGGTCCCCACATCTGTAGCCCAGAGTTCAGAGTGGGGCGGGAACCCTGACACCATCATGGGAGATTTTTAAGAGCAGGCTAGACAAACACCTGTCAGGGATCGTCTAGATAATACTTAGTCCTGCCATGACTGCAGGGGACTGAACTAGATGACTTCTAAAGGTCCCTTGCAGTTCTACGATTCTATGAGTTAAATGGGTGTTAGCAAAACTAAATAAACCAGAGCTTTTGTGTTGTGGTGTATGTGCTCCATCTCGATCATGTAAACCAGAATGTAAACATCTTCACTAGCCAGAAAAGAGGAAACTCAAGCTTAAAGACTGTCTGAGCTGCCAAACTTGGAAGGAAGTGCTGGCAGCTGTGTCTAGTTAGGCAGTACAGACATCCAAAATGGGAAGAGATCATAGCCTCATTTGACTTTTTCTTACTCAGGGGACAGGAGGAACGGGGGAATTATTTGCCTGCCTTGTACACGGAACGTTATGCTGGAGCCAAGAGACTCTGGTCACAGTTAGAACCGAATTTTGTTTGTTTCCTCAAACTAGGCCCTGACTGAAGGAAGCTGCTGCCCTGTGTTCTTTGTGGACACTTGAAGTAAGTGGGAGAAAACTACCCTGTGTTTGTTTTGTTTCATTTGACCTGTGGCCAAAGGTAGCTACTCTGTGCCTGTTTTATTTTCACTTTGCTAAGCCTGGAATGTTGTTGTTATTGTACCTTTTTATGAGACCTATCTTGAGCAGGGCAGCCACCTCTCCCAACCCAATGGGGTGGCTGGTAGTCTTAACTCAATGTTCACTGTACTGATACTTCAGATTATCACCATTTCACTAACTCTCCAGTAAAGTATTCTGGCCTTCACAAGATTTAAATTTCTAACACAGGCCAAAACCCCTACCTTTCAGGCCTTCTTTGCACATCACAAAGCAGCAAAAAAAGACAGCACAAGGCAAATTATTTTCCTTTCCAGGTCACCTCTAAGATCTGAGAGAATTTACACACATCAGATGGAAGGATAGGGTGGGACTATTTCAGAGTGTTTTATACTGTAGCTGAAATAATCTTTTAACAGGTTCTAAAGAACCTAAGCCAAAACCAGTAACTGAGCGTTCTGATTTTCAGATACTGTGCAACAGGAGCTGGGTTGCTCAGAACATCTGAAAATCAGTTCACTCATTTAGGGGCATAAATATGGATGTGGGTGCCTAAAATTAAGCACTTAAGTTTAAAAACTTTGTCTTTGGTTCTGACCTCCTCTTTCAAAGCTGATGGTATAGTATACAGCATTACTCTATTGAAAAAAATGAATCAAAAATGTCAACAATCAGATCAACCTCCTGATGTTTTGCAGAGACAGCATTAGTCCTCAAATTAAATGTCATCCTGGAAAGGAACTCTCTGAAGATGGTTAATGAAGCAGCTGGAGTCTGACTTATCTGTCTCCTCATATTTCAGGGAAGACAATGAAGAGAATCAGACTGAATCAGTCATTCCTAGTACTTAAATGTGGGAAAATATTCTGTATGAGCTTCTATTTCAGGAGCTGGACTTTAAGTATCTTGCCTAAACTGTTGCATTTCCTAGACATTGCTACCATAAAGGAAGAAAGTGCATTCTTAAAATAATCTGTTATTTGTAAAAAATTGTAATGACCCTTCAGATTAATCCTGAGAATTCTGTTCAGAGCAAAGATCTAGATCAAGCTAAATTAAGTAATTCTGTACAAGAAGCCTAAAAGAGCATCTGGGGATGGAAGGACATCCGTTGGCACATGTTAATTTCAATGGAATGCCACTGATTTCATTGGAAGTGAAGAGGCTAAATAACTTTGTGGATTGGGCCTATGCAACTTAGTTTTATGGTTGTTGATTTTTTGTGGGGGTTGCTATCATATTGAAGATAGGTGCAGACAGAAAGTAAGGGAGTCACTATGACATCAGTCAATACTTCTTTCCTTAGAGGGGGAAATATAAAACAAAGACTGCACTAGTAAAATACAGTCTGACCTCATTTTAGGAGTATTTTAGCCTCAGAAAGCAAACGATGAGGTAATGCTTAAGTAATTTGCTCCTCAGTGAGCAAACAATCCAGCGTAGCTTTCCTAGTGCATAAATCAGGCCAAAAGACACTGCCACAAACAAATTAATTTAACTTATGTCTGTGCAAGTCACTTAATTCTTTGTTGCACTTCTGCTGACATCCATTTCTTCTGCGCTGCAAGATGCATCAGTGTAAATCTAATCTTCCCATGCCTTCCAGTCCATATTCTGATGAAAGCAGTTCAGTGACGCTCCCTGCTGAATGCTTAATCACAAGTCAGCTATAATGCCTACATTTGGGGTAGTGCTTCTGCTAAGTAGCAGATTTCTTATCTATCTATAATATATAAAGCTTTCTTCTCCTAGATCTCTCACTTCTCCTGCACTGCACATTTATAGAGGTATACAGAGGAGGGAAAAGACTCTTGCTACTCCCAGAAGTAGAAGCTGCATTAGGATATTTATCATAGTGACTCAAACTGTGGACCAAGGAGTATTTACTGGTTGTCCACAGAAAGACAATGGGTCACGTGGTGTTAACTCGATAGATAGATAGATAGATGTATATAAAATTATATGCCCTGTTGGGGTTGCTATCATATTGAAGATAGATGCAGATATATATGGACTCCTCCCCTGCTGTTGGCAATCTCACCAATAAAGATAAATAATTAAATAATTGTTCTCCCAATGGATAAAAACATTTTTTAAAGTAAGCTTTAAAGGCTGGATTCTTCAGTCTAAGCTCTCCGGCCACATATTCCTTTTGCCAAAAACTTCAATCCACTCTTCTCCTAACATCTGTGGTGAGGCAGGAATGAAGAGGGAAAAAAGAATTTTGGGACAACTTTGTGGATTGAGGCAATAATATGCTGCCCGGCTCATTGTTTCCCATAATTCCACTGAAGCACCTCATCTTCTCAAATATTTCTTCATAATTATGTTCAACAACAAAAGATGCACATTTTACCTTCATATTTTGATCCATCTGGATACATAAAAATGCCTTGACCATGCTTTTTGTTCTCGGAGAATTCTCCAATGTAGCGAGCACCATTTTTAAATCTGTAGGTCCCCTGCAATATATTTGGTGTAGATATAGTACTTTGAATTAAAAGGATAATGAAGTGCCTAAACTAATGGAACTGCTGAAACACATGCATGGCTTTCAAAATAATCCTCTATAATTATCTTACCAGCCCATTTCTCAGACCATTGGCATACTCTCCTTCATATGTATCACCATTGGGTAATCGTGCTCTTCCATGTCCATGTCGTTCACCTGCTGCATTGCGATCACCTTCATATTCCTGGTTAAATGGAATAAACCATTCAGCAGTTAAGAGGCAGCAGTTCTAAGCTGAATCCAATATGAGTACAAAGAGGAAGCCAATTGTTTGTCCTGAACAGCTCCTTTTCTTCCTGAGTCCAAGAAATCTATTGGTAACTGTGATGAGTATCTTGCACCAACCCACCAGATCCTACCTGGTACCCAAAGATGTCTTCCGCCTGCAAACTACTGAAATTTGTTGGGGGCTGGATTCTTGCTGCAAAACCTGCAGTAAGTTGAAACAGACTCTAAATACCATAGTAAAATGGCAGGACTTCACTCGAGTCCTTTTTATCTCTACAACTCCATTGAATACAGTAGCTTAGCAACTCTTCGAAGCTGAGTATCTATCACTAACTAATGTATATACTCCAACAGAACATAGCAACTAAGGACATCATTGTATTTATAAGATTATTTCTTATTTTAAAAAACATTTTGTTTGAGATACACATCTCATGGCTTTGAGAATCCCAACGTAACAGTGATTAATATTTTTTTTTTAGTTTCCCCATACTTTAATACTGCAAATCCAATATCCTGTGTGATCCTAGTCCATGGCTCTGCTCCTACTCTGATTGACATGAGTGGCAGGCCTTCTGTTAACTTTGGGCTAGTCTACACTTACCCGCTGCGTCGGAGGCTTTGGATCGATCTTCTGGGTTCGATTTATCGCGTCTTGTCTAGACGCAATAAATCGAACCAGGAAGTGCTCCCCCGTTGATGCCGGTAATCCTGCTCTGCGAACTGAGCAGGCGGAGTCGACGGGGGAGCCTGCGCGCCGCCGTGTGGACCAGTGGTAAGTACTTTTAAGTTCAAAATAAGATACTTCGACTTCAGCTACGTTATTCACGTAGCTGAAGTCGCGTATCTTACTTCGAACTTGAGGGCTAGTGTAGACCAGCCCTTTGATTAGAGCATGATTGACCCTTCAAATATGTAACAGTAATTACAAATTCAGGTCTTTTGGGGGTGACAAAACTAAAGATATGTTGGTGTAATAGTGTCTAATGGTCCTTTTTCATTAATATTCTACATAGTTATGGAGTGGGGCTGTGCCAGGGGAAAGAGGATTTATAGATTCAAAGGGACCGTTATGATCATCTAGTCTGACCCCTGTTTAGCACAGGCCATAAAACTTCTCCCAAATAAATCCTAGAGGAGATCTTTTATAAAAACATCCTATCTCGATCTAAAAATTGTCAGTGATGGAGAATCCACCAGGACCCTTTGTAAGTTGTTCCAATGGTTAATTACTCTGGCTAAAATTGTACATGCAAAATTAAAAATGTACATGCTATTTCCCACCTCAATTTATCTCCATACAGCTTTCAGCCCCTGGATCCTGTTATACCCCCTTTCTCTGCTAGACTCAAGAGCCCCCATTATTAAATACAAAATACGTGTTCCCCGGGGAGGATCCTGACAGACCACAATCGAGTCACCCTTTAACCTTCCCTCGGTGCACAGACACAACCACCACCACCCCCCCGCTCCCCCGCTACCCCTTCCCCCCCAGGCACCTAGGTTAACAGCGGAGCCAGGCCCAGGCTGGCACTGAAGGGCAGCCCTGGGGTTCTCCGCCAGGCTGCCCCGCTCCGCGCGGACTCTGGAGGGAGGATCGCCGAGGGCACCGGGGACAGGGGCCTGGCAGCAAGCGCGGCCTGGGCGGCTCCTGGGCCGCGGCTCTAAGGGGCGGCCGAGCCCCGGGGCGGGTGACGCGGGGCCGGTACCGCTCTGCGGGGCAGGCGCCTAGCGGGGGCGACCCCAGGCGGCCCGGCAGCGGGGGCGGGGAGGGGGCAGCGCTGGGTCCCGGAGGACCCGGCGGCCGCGCCGCGCACTGACCCCCAAGTCGTTCTCCGCCTCCTCCTCGAACTCCTCCGAGCCCAGGTCCGACATGCTCCGGCCGGGCCCCGCGGCGTTACCGTCACCACGGCAACCGCCGGCCCGGGGGGAGGGAGGCGCGAGCCGTCACCCTAGCAACACGCACAGGCCCCGCCCCCTTGCCTCACCGGGGCGCGTGCTGCTGTCCCGGGTCCTGAGAGCCGGTCGCCCCGCCCAGCCAATAGGCTGCAGCGTCGTTCTCCGGCCGGAGAGAGCGCACAGCGCAGCGACCGAGGGCACAGGCCCAGGCACACGAGGGCCAGGCGTGGGCGAGGGACTGGCACACCGGGTGATAGGGGACATGCAGGCAGGGCGGCTCCAGGCACCAGCCTACCAAGCATGGGCTTGGGGCGGCACCTGGAGGGGGGCGGCACTCAGGGGTTTTTTGTTTGTTTTTTTATTTAAAAAAAAAAACAAAAACGCGCTCCCTGCCGGTGCCCTGGCCAGGGCAGCGGGGTGGCAGGCATGCCGCGCTCCCCGTGGGCGCCCCGGCCAGGGAGCGGGGCAGCGGACATGCCGCCCTCCCCGCCGGCGCCCCAGGTGTTTCGGCAGGGCAGGTGGCGCTGGGGGGTGGTGGTTGTGTTGGGGGGTATTTTTTTGTTGCGGGGCGGCGCTTGGGGTTTGTTTGTTTTTTTGCTTGGGGCCGCAAAAAAGTTAGAGCCGCCCCTGCATGCAGGGGGCAACTGTAAGGCACAGAGCAGGACACGAGGCACAGAGAAAGTAGCACCCACTGACAGAGGTGTGTGTGCAAGTTGTGGGATGCAATGCAGGGGATGGCATGCACAGGGCACATTCAGCCTGGTGCACATATGGCATAGCGCTGAGCACAAACAACGGGCATCGCTACAGCGTGTGCTTTAGCTTGGCAATGGTGGAAGAAGGCCTGATGTGCCATGGCTCTATTAGTCCAACAAATATAAGGTACAAGTCAAAATTCCAAATTTCTTCTGTCTGACTCTAAACTTTGCCAGAGTACACCATGATCAGATTTTTATGTTATGACTATGGTAGAGAGGGACTTCAGCTACACAACTCTAACAAGGGTTTTGGTTTGGACTCATCTCTACATCAGTACACAACCAAGGGCACATAATGTATGACCCCTCCTTACTTCACAAAGGACAAGTGTGGCTGGACTTTTTTCCTATTAGAAAATGAAAGTGACCACATCCCAATAAATAGAAACCTCCTTCTTCATGCCTTTGTTTGTTTGTTTGTTTGTTTGTTGGGTGGTTGGTTTTGTTTTGTTTTGTTTGAGTTTCTTTAAAGGAATGTTGGGCCTCGATATTATTGTTGTGATGACTGAAGTCCTTCATGGAAATTCAATTACGATAACATAGATATACATATTCAATAGTGTATAGCTTATCTTTATTAAATATATACCTTCCCCAGAAATATCTCCTTTCTTTACACCTAGGACTTCTTTTTTTCTAGTGTGTACAACTAATGTCATAAGCCTGTCTAAATAAATGCTTCAAATGTTCACAAATCTTTTTCTGTTATGCATACTGAGCATTCCCATAATTCAAATAGTTTGGTCTTGGATATGTAAATAATATTTTACATTTAAACTATTGCTATGTCCAATTTTCATTCCCTTGGGTATAGTGGTGTTCAGAAATTCCATTTAATAGATTTTTATCTGCTTGTTATATCTTATGACTTTTGCTTGTAAATGAGTCTTGTTCATCAGGAAAACAGAGCAGACCCTCTCTGTGGACAGCTGGGTAAATCTTACTGGAAACCGTGTACTCTTTCAAATCTAAGCCAAAGATCTTATGATAAACATACCAATGTGCTGGCGTGTCTAAAATCCATCAAGAAAGATGCAGCTAACTTGGCAGTACTCATAGTAAGGAGAATTTATGCACAAAAGAACTTCTGTGTGCCTTGACTAGCATCAAAAGAAGGGTGTTTCCATGGGAATACAATGAAAGAGCACACTGATAATAACCTGTACTTCTGCTGTATTATTGATGTATATTGAGGGAGTGAGATGTGCAATGATGGTGACACCAGGCTAGATATCAAGCAACAAATATCAAAAGCAGCAAACAACATACATAAAATTGAAAAGATCTGGAAAAGTAGCATGATTGGCACTGACACGAAAATATGAATGTTTAACACCAGCATCATGTCTGTACTCCTTTATGGAGTAGAGTCACAGGAATCTACCCCTGAAACTGATAAGAAGATCACTTCATTCTAAGTAAATGGATGTGGAAGATCTTCAGAGTCCATTGGAAAGAGTTTCTTGCAACACCAGAAATTCTCAGTACGGCAAATCAATCTAAAGCAGGGATCTCAAACTCAAATTACCACGAGGGCCACATGAGAACTAGTAAATTGGCCCGAGGGCTGCATCACTGAAACTTTTTCATAGAATGATACAAAAGTATAGTCAAAAATGAAAAAAATGAAGAGTAATATAGTATTCTATTAAAAGTCAATGTATTAACTTTTTAAAAACTGTAATGCAAAGAGAGGTTTAAATAAAATATAAACACTCAGTAATGTTTGGAGTTTGGCTGCCAGTGGAGTCGGCGCTATGGCGGGCCACAGGAAATAACTCCGCGGGCCGCATGTGGCCCACAGGCCGCGTGTTTGAGACCCCTGATCTAAAGCATCAAATATGAACATAAGAACAGTCATACTGGGTCAGCCCAAAGGTCCATCTAGCCCAGTATCCTGTCTTCCGACAATGGCCAATGCCAGTTGCCCCAGAGGGAATTAATAGAATGAGTAATCAAGTGATCCATCCCGTTGCCCATTCCCAGCTTCTGGCAAACTGAGGCTAGGGACACCATCCCTGCCCATCCTGGCTAATAGCCATTGATGGACCTATCCTCCATGAATTTATCTAGTTCTTTTTTGAACCCTGTTATAGTCTTGGCCATCACAACATCCTCTGGCAAAGTGTTCTACAGGCTGACTGTGCGTTGTGTGAAAAAATACTTCTTTTTCTTTTTTTTCGATTTTTCCACTGCTTGCATCAGACGAAGTGGGTATTCACCCACAAAAGCTTATGCTCCAATACCTCTGTTACTCTATAAGGTGCCACAGGACCCTTTGTCACTTCTTTTTCTTTGTTTTAAACCTGCTCCCTATTAATTTCATTGGGTGACCCCTAGTTCTTGTGTTATGAGAAGGAGTAAATAACACTTCCTTATTCACTTTCTCCACACCAGTTATGATTTTATTGACCTCTATCATATCCCCAATTAGTCATCTCTTTTCCAAGATGAAAAGGCCAATCTTATTAATCTCTCCTCATATGGCAGCCTTTCCACATCCCTAATCATTTTTGTTGCCCTTTTCTGAACCTTTTTCAATTCCAATATATCTTTTTTGAGAGGGGGCGACCACATCTGCATCCAGTATTCAAGACGTGGGCATACAATGGATTTATAAAGAGGCAATATGATATTTTCTGTCTTATTATCTGTCCCTTTCTTAATGATTCCCAAAATTCTGTTCGCTTTTTGACTGCCGCTCCACATTGAGTGAATGATTTCAGAGAACTATCCACGACGCCAAGATCTCTTTCTTGAGTGGTAACAGCTAATTTAGACCCCATCATTTTATATGTATAGTTGGGATTATGTTTTCCAATGTGCATTACTTTGCATTTATCAACACTGAATTTCATCTGCCATTTTGTTGCCCAGTTATCCAGTTTTGTGAGATCCTATTGTAGCTCTTCGCAATCTCTTTGGGACTTAACTATCTTGAATAGTTTTGTATCATCTGCAAATTTTGCCACCTCACTGTTTACCCTTTTTTTCAGATCATTTATGAATAAGACTGGTCCCAGTACAGATCCCTGGGAGACACCACTATTTACCTCTCTCCATTCTGAAGACTGACAATTTATTCCTAACCTTTGTTTCCTATCTTTTAACCAGTTACCAATCCATGAGAGGAACTTCCCTCTTATCCCATGACAGCTTACTTTACTTAAGACCTTTCATTGAGGGACCTTGTCAAAGGCTTTCTGAAAATCTAAGTACACTATATCCACTGGATCCCCCTTGTCCACATGCTTGTTGACCCCCTCAATGAATTCAAGTAGATTAGTGAGGCATGATTTCCCTTTACAAAAACCATGTTGACTCTTCCCCAACAATTTATGTTCATCTATGTGTCTGAAAATTTTGTTCTTTACTATAGTTTCAACCAGTTTGCCCAGTACTGAAGTCAGGCTTATCAGCCTGTAATTGCCGGGATCACCTCTGGAGCCCTTTTAAAAAATTGTTGTCACATTAGTTATCCTCGAGTCATTTGGTACAGAAACTGATTTAAATGATAGGTTACAAACCACAGTTAGTAGTTCTGCAGTTTCACATTTGAATTCCTTCAGAGGTTTGGGAATCTCCCTCACATCCATAGCCATGAAGACCGATGCAAAGAATTAATTTAGTTTCTCCGCAATGGCCTTATTGTCCTTGAAAACTCCTTTAACATCTCAATTGTCCAGTGGCCCCACTGGTTGTTTAGCAGGCTTCCTGGTTCTGAGGTACTTTAAAAAATTTTGCTATTACTTTGGCTAGCTGTTCTTCAAATTCTTGTTTGGCCTTCCTAATTATATTTTTACATTTTTACCAGAGTTTATGCTCCTTTCTGTTTTCCTCACAAGGATTTAACCTCCAGTTTTAAAGGATGCCTTTTTGTCTCTCACTGCTTCTTTTACTTTATTCTTTAGCCACAGTGGCTCTTTTTTGGTTCTCTTACTATGTTTTTTAATTTGGGGTTTACATTTAAGTTGAGCCTCTATTAAGGTGTCTTTAAAAAGTTTCCATGCAGCTTGCAGGAATTTCACTTTTGGCACTATACCTTTTCATTTCTGGTTAACTGACTTCCTCATTTGTGTGTAGTCCCCCTTTCTGAAATTCATTGCTACAGTGTTGGACTGCTGTGGTGTCTTCTCCACCACAGGGATGTTAAATTTAATTCTATTATGGTCCAGCTATATTCACCTCGTGAACCAGATCCCGTGTTCCACTTAGGACTAAATCAAGAATTGACTCTCCTCTTGTGGGTTCCAGGATTAGCTTCTCCAAGAAGCAGTCATTTAAGGTGTCAAGAAACTTTATCTCTGCATCCCATCCTAAGGTGACATGTATCCAGTCAATATGGGGGTAGTTGAAATCCCCCGTTATTATTGAGCATTTTATTTTTATAGCCTCTCTAATCTCCCTGAGCATTTCATAGTCACGATCACCATCCTGGTCAGGTGGTCGGTAATATATCCTTACTGCTATATTCTTATTATTAGAGCATGGAATTACTATCCATAGAGATTCTATGGTACAGTTTGGTTCATTTAAGATTTTTACTTCATTTGATTCTATGCTTTCTTTCACATATAATGCCATTCCCCCACCAGCATGACCTGTTTTCTCCTTCCAATATATTTTGTACCCTGGCATTCCTGTGTCCTATTGATTATCCTCATTGCACCAAGTTTCTGTGATGCCTATTATATCAATATCCTCATTAAATATGAGGCACTACACATAAGTCTATCTAGATGTTTCGAGAGATCTGCAACCTTCGCACCAGGCAGGCAAGTCACCATGTGGTTCTCCCGGTCATCGCAAACCCAGCTATCCATGTTTCTAATGATCAGATCCCCCATAACTATTACCTGTCTCTTCCTAATAACTGGAGTTCCCTCCCCTGGAGAGGTATCCTCAGTGCCAGAGGATAACACGACATCATCTGGAAGGAGGGTCCCAACTATGGATCATTTCCCTCTGCTCCAGCTGGATGTTCTCCTTTTCTGAGACTTTCATCCTCCTCCACAGCACCGAGGCTGTCAGACCGGGGGTGAGACCAGTCTACTATGTCCTGGAAAGTCTCATCTATGTACCTCTCTGTCTCCCTTAGCTCCTCCAGTTCAGCCACCCTGGTCTCCAAAGCCCGTACACTGTCTCTGAGGGCCAAGAGCTCTTTGCACCAAATGCAAACATATGCCACCTGCCCATAGTGCAGGAAATCATACATGCTGCATTGGGTGCAATAAACTGGATAGCCCCCACTCTGTTGCTGGACTTCTGCCTGCATTCTCTTTTTACTCCTGCAGCGCATTCTTTTGATGATGTTTTGTTTTTATCAGGGGGTGTTTTGGTCTTTAAGTATAAAGAATGTTAAGTGTATCTAACCCCCCACTCACACTCATCCTCTAAACTCCCTTGCAAAACTCCCCTGTTAGCCACTCTTGTAAGAAGATTACAATGGACATATTTAGGAGACACTTTAAGGATACCACCAACATGACTTTCACACCACTTTTTCTACCTGGAAAGGAAAAAAAAGGTGTGTGTGGGGCGGTAACCTAGAGAAACTTAACACAGGATAATAGAGAAAGAAGCTAAATCCATTAACATGACATTCAGAAGCCTGAACAGACCAGCATAAGACCAGATGAAATGGTGGAAACTGATGGATGCCCTGTGCATCTGAGGGTGCAGGAGGATAAAGAAAGAAGAGAAAGAATAGGCTTTGGTGCTTAAGCTGATTGCCTCAGCAGCTGGAAAGGATTCCCAGCTTTCCATGTAAAGCACTGCATAACTGGCTAGGTGCATTATTTGTGAGCCAAGAGGAGGGTGGGGAAGAGTTCAGTTTCCTGTAAAAATGCCTGGTACTAGCCACTGCTAGAGGTAGGATATTGGAATTCATGGACTAGTGGTGTGATCTGGTCTGTTCCTATATAAATAAACAGAAGCAGTGTTTTTAAGTTCCACTAAAATTGAATTGTCACAGCCAGTATGACCACAGGAAAGTTGCTAAACCACGGAGCTGATATGCAGGTACCGCATGATGGGTACAGTGTAAGACCCTATATCAGATAAACAACTTATGCATCATCTGTACTCTGGCTAAAGGGTCTTTTTTCCCTGATGACTCTGTAGTCATTTCTCAGGACAAGTCTACCCTACTATGACAGGGCGCACTTGCCCTGCACTGGTACTGTGAGGATTAACTGTACTCTCTGGGCCATGGAGGTCACACCCCCGTTGCCCTGCTGGGCATGCTCCAGTTCGAGACTAGATATAAAAGAGAGCAGCTTGGCTCATTCAGGGCTGACTGCTGAAGAGGGAGGATGCATGCTGTGAGCTCCAGACCGGGAACCGTGGAAGCCCCTGATGGTGGAAGCCAGGGACACTGAGACTCTGGAGGATGCCCAAGGAGTGTCAGAGCTGCTGGGAGCTGCACTGCCCAGAGACTCCAGGGATGCTGCATCAGGAACAGGGTAGAAAGTAGCTCGGTGGACAAGTTATGGTGCCATGTGAGGTCAGTGTGTTTTGGGTGGATTTCCCGCTGACTCAGTGGCAGGCATACTTACCACTGACAGGGCCCTGAGCTGGGACATGGTGGAGCAGGGAAGGCCTGGGTCCCCCTACCCGGCTGCCACCCCACCCCCACCCGCAAGTGGCAGCCCACTCCCCTGACTGGCCACCAGGCCAAACAGCCCTACTGAAGATGGCCATTATACTGAATCTGTCCATTGGGCCATGCAGCCTTGAGAGAGGGCAGCCATACTGACTCTGGCCGCCAGGCCACACAGCCCTGCTGAACAGGGCAGACATATTGAATTTTACCCCTAGGCCAACCTATCCCAAGACAAGGGATAGTTGTATAGACACAGCCATGGGGCCATCATTACCCCCACCCCGTTCCAAGGAGGGATGGGGCGCACTTACCCTGCGACACCTACAAAATTAAGTCGACCTAAGTTACATCAATGTACAGCCCCTGAAGTAATTAAATCGCTTTTGAATGTCCACACTACACTTCTTTCATCAGTGGTGTGTGTCCTCACCAGGAGTGCTTGCACCAATTCGGCTGTCATTGTGAGGCATTGTGGGACAGCAAAAGTCGATGTAAACAATGCAGTGTCTACACTGACACTGCATCGACCTAACTACATCAGTTTAAGCGCTATATCTCTCACAGAGATGGAGCTATTAAGTCAGTGTGTGGGCAAATTACATCGGTGGGAGCTACATTTTAGTGTAGATGCTTACAGAGTTAGGGTTCTGTAGTGTAGACCTGGCCTCAGTAATAGATCATGCAAATTTTTGTATTCTGATTTGCTGTTGTAAATCCCTCTATTATAATTAGCTATTGGCCTCAGAACTCATTCATGTACCCAAAACAAGCACAATCACTTCAAATTCTAACTATCTGGTCACCCTCACCTAATTATCGGTATCAAACCAATGTAGGGAGTGAAGAGGATTCCCCGCTTCACAGGGCAAGGAAGATAATGGACTGATATTGAGATAGCTAAAACTGAGTAGGTAACGGAGTAGTGTTGGCTGTCAGCATAAGGAACTGGAGCACTGAGAACAGTAGCTAATCAGAACAATGTGTTCACATCAGCAAATCATGGTACCCCATATAGAGAAATGTTTTGTGATAGTTGGTCAATTTTTAATATCCATTTTCTATGCGAGGACTGCAACATGTGCAAAGGAATGTCTTTTTCGCATTAGTTTACACAGGAGTCTATACATTCAATATGTAGAAAAATGACACTTATTAATGCTCTACTACTAACCTACTGGGTGGCAAGTCACTTCCCCTCCCTGTGCCCCCATTTCCCCATTTGTGAAATGGGGATAATAATACTGATCTCCCTTTGTAAAGTGCTTTGAAATCTGCTGATGAAAAGTGCTCAATAAGAGATAGGTATTCTTATTATATGGCATATATATAATGATTTTATTCCCCAGGTGAGGCGGGAGAAGACATTTTATTAAAAAGTAGTTCAGTGTTGCTTAATATTGACCCCAAAATAACTGTGTACTTGGCTAACAAACTCCTTGTCCTTTGGCTTTGGAATTTATTTTGTGCATGATTATTAATCTGAGGGAACATCCTGTTTTGAGATATTTAACAATACTGAAATCAAACTTCCCCAGCTGTCAGAGCAAAAGAAGCTGTACACTTACTAACTCATAACTGTATGACTATTTCTCACTTATGCAAATCCCCTGTGTCTGGATGAGGGGGTCTGTACAGTTATTTCTTAATAACTTTGTATAGTATACAAGCCACTCTGTTCCAGTTTCTTACTACTTTCAGAATTTGACATCTGCTTGCCAACACTAAACATAGCCACCTCCTTTTCTTATCTCATCCTTTCTTCCCCCCTAATAACACCTCTTTGATGATTGGGGAATTTGTCTGTACAATTTGTGAATTCAGTTTGAGATTATGAGCTCTGTATATGTCTGTATCAGACTGCAAACTCCGTTTTGATTGTAAGGCTGGTCATTACCTTCCTACCGTCTTGTGGCCTCTATCTTGAACCAGAATTCCAGAGGGGTGCTAGACAGAGAGAGGGACCCAGTGTCTGGGCTCCATTCAGGGTCCAGAGGCTTAAAATTCCAGGGACCAGTGGCTGAGTTCCCTCACAGTAGTCTAGTGTGTGGCTGAGATGGGGCAGTCAACTGTGGTCTGTGACAGCTTCACAGTTGCTTATATAACCAGATGCTCAAATGGCATTTACAATCATAAATTGTTGAAGAACCTCATGTGCTTTTATCCTCTCCGTTAAGCCAACCAAGTGCACTCCAGATTTCCAGCCCTTAAAGAGTGCTCCATTTTAGACCCTCCTCCATACACTCTCATCCCTCCTCCAGCAGCAGCACATCTGTGAACTGTAGCAGTTTTTCACTACCTAGGCACTGAGATGGCTCTCTGGAACCCTTTTTAGAATCCTGTCACCAATTTAAGGTGAAAGTTGAGGTGATTTCTCTGATTCCAACAGAGCTCATCTCTGCTCTGCATACAATTAAATTATCATTGCCAGAGTAGACTTATTTCTGAGGCTTATTCCTGAACCATTGAAGTCAATGAGATTTTTTTCTATTGACTTCAGTGGGGGCAGAATAAGGGCCCTGAATGTTGAATTCATTTCCTTTGGAATGGACGAGGTATTTTAAAAAAAATCCTAGAAACGAATACTCCCAGATCTTTTACCAGATCTTCACATCCACCCCTCTTCAAATTACACAAGTTAACTCTCAATACAGAGTATATTATACTCATGAACAAAGTATAACCCTTCCAGCAAAGGTGGAGCTGCTTAACATATCTATATGTATCCCTCTGTGTTTATGGCTAAGAAAAAAGTTTGTTTTATATATGAAAACAAATGAATGGCTTATCTAGTCTTTCCTTCCCCATACCCTGCAAACACAGATGCTCCTGAGACATAGTTTGTCACAGCCTGAGGATGAAAAATATGGAGAAAGTCATTCTTGAAATACTGGTAGTACTTCATTACTCCTCAGCTAATGCAATCCTGCTCAGCTTCTATTGCATACCCAAGGGAAGTGGTAATACCTACTCCAAAACTCCTCGAACCTTACAGCTGACTTTGAAGTGCTTAGCATATTCCATTCTTAAGACAAGTATTTTCCCCTAAACTTTTATATAAAAAAGGGAGTTTCCCCTTCCAATATTTGGGCAGGGATGAGAGAGAAAATGACACACCAAATACCATTTAAAGGAAAAACTCCCTTCCTCCACAAGGAAATTAACCTTATGAACTCTTCCCCAACACTTCTTTAACAGGTGAAGTTACTGCAGCCCCTAATGAGAAAGTTGGCACTAATTAGGTAAATAAGATATTTTATGCCAATTGTACTTATCAATAAAGGAAGAAAATGCTCTTAGTAGTACCTATAGCATATAGATCAACTTTATTTCTTTCTTCATTGCAAGGTTTTATTGTGAAGTGTGTTTTTAAAACAAACACTCATAAGAAATTCCCAGTTCTACTTATTTGGGCCCAGTTCATAATAATGTAGCAGTAAAGTGGCCAGATCTCTTCATTACAGTCATCAGAAGCCCAATTTAGCAAAGGAAACAGACTATGAAGGATAAAAGTGAAATGACTAGGGTAGTTAAGGCTAATACCCTCCTTCTTGCTCTCTAATGCTATGACACTTAATAGGCCTGCTCATAACTTTCAAGCTGAAGCTGTTTTGGTCATTCAAATATACGCTGCTTCTGCTTGTCATGATTAGCCTTTTCTTTTACCACAGTATTTGTAGGTCTGGCTTCTTCTGAGAGAATTGATAGATTAGTGGTGGTCTGTAGTATTACTATCTATGGCAGATTTTGGTCAATTTCATGGTCATAGGATTTTAAAAATTGTAAATTTCATGATTTCAGCTATTTACATCTGAAATTTCAGTGTTGTAATCGTAGGAGTCCTGACCCAAAAAGGAGTTGTGGGGGGTTGCAAGATTATTGTAGGGGGGGTTGCGGTACTGCTACCCTTACTTCTGCACTGCTGCTGGCGGGGCACTTCTGTGCTGCCTTCAGAGCTGGGCAGCTAGAGAGCAGCAGCTGCTGGCTGGGATCCCAGCTCTAAAGGCAGAGCCTCTGCCAGCAGCAGCAGCGCAGAAGGATGGCATGGAATGGTATTGCCACCCTTACTTCTGCGCTGCTGCTGGCAGGGTGCTGCCTTCAGAACTGAGCGCTCAGCCAACAGCCGCCACCTTCTGGCCGCTCAACTCTGAAGGCAGCATAGAAGTAAGGGTGGCAATACCGTGACTTCCCCCTACAATAACCTTGTGACCCCCTGCAACTCCCTTTTGGGTCAGGACCCCCAATTTGAGAAACACTGGTCTCCCCCATGAAATCTGTATAGTATAGAGTAAAAGCATGCAAGTCCAGATTTCATGGGCAGGGAGACCAGATTTCACTGTCCATGACACGTTTTTCACGGCTGCGAATTTGGTAGGGCCCTACATATGACTAACCTCCAATCCTTGGTCAATCTTAGGCTACAATCATGGAGAGTGGAAATATAGGAGTAATTTACCTGTCTATTTTCATCTCTTTATCTATCAGTAATGGTCCCCATAATCTTTTCCTTCATCTCAGAGATCTCTCATCAGTTTGAGAAGTATGGAGATAAAGACACTGCTGGTGAGCCAAGAAAAACGCCATGACTTTCTGTGGGGGAACAGATTTAGGCTTCTCAAACTAGGATAATCAAAAGAACATTCTTCTCTTTGAAGTTATGTTCATGGAATACCTGATTGCATGCCCACACCATGACTTTATACTTTTACAATGACATATAGCAGCCCTTCTACAACTTTATAACTTCCTCAAATATTGAGATTTGAGTGTATCTTTCTTCTAACCCTCTCTATACATGTTTGGTGCCAAGAAGCTGTTGACACAGATCATGGGATTACATATGCAGTTTGCTATTCCTTTCCTTCTCTCATTTTCTCTCAATTTGTGCATTGTTCCCATCCAGACTTCTGTGGGAGGGGGATCAAATGGGACATTAGATTGGCAATATGTTGACTTGCACACTGCATTTATAATAAAGTTATAAGAAAAACAACCCTTTTAAAAAAAATTCTGCATTCTTAATGTATTCTTTCTTTGGGCAGGGGTCAGATGAGAATGAGTTCATTTTCCAGAAGCTTTAAGAACGGATTGATGAAGGATCTAGAACTTGTGGCCCTGTCAAGGTAATTTACGGGTACATCTTGCCCTAGAGTCATGGATTTTCCAAATCAAGGATTATATGGGTTGGGAGGGACCTCCTGCTGCATGGCAGTATTGATTGAATTCGGCTAGTTCAATCTTATCCATGTTAGAAAATGTGGGAGAGGACTAAAGAGAAGAACAATTCCTCATGGATTCCTTTATGGAATTCTGCTCAAGTTGTTTCACAGAGCCGTGAGGTTTGCCCCACTATGGAATATTGTCTCAAATCCGGGATCTGCAGGAGACAAGTGCTCTCTGTACTCACTATAGGAGCTACTGGTTCTTAATAGAATGGATAAAATGGAGCATCTCTGCCCAGGTATTTCTCTGACACCTAATGCCCCAAGAAACAACATTCAAGATGGTTCCTTTAGTGGGAGGGGCTCCATGGAAAAGCCTGGTGCTAGAGCAGTTTTTCTGGGACGGCCTGTGGAAAACCTCCACAAGGGCCCAGTAAGAGTGGGATAATGGCACAAAGGCAGCTGACCTCATTTGTCTGAATGGGACAAGAGATTTGTGTGTGACGCATAGATCATGCTATGAGTCATTATTATAGGGGCCAGATCTATCCTTAAATAGCACTTAAATATGAAGGCATTTCCACAGCTATCCACAATACTGTGTTCTATTGCCTAATCATTCCAGTAGTTATAGGTTTTCTTAATATGTAACATACTTTTCCCTGCTGCTGTTTAATTGGATTCTTACCTTATCCATCCTTATCTAATGAGAGTAATTGCTTCCTGCTCTCTTAAAAGTATTCCCTTAATATATGTGCTATTTGCTCAGTTATGAGAGCACAACATGCACTAGGAACAGATGCCTTTCTCCAAGATTGGCAGATTGGTGATGCAGAGTAGGCTTGTGTTTCCTCTATGCTCTGATATCCAAATGAATCCAGATTCGGACTTCCCCACGATCTAGGTGGTTTAAATCTGGCATTCCAGTCCTGGCACAACTCTAGTTACAAATGCACAAGAGTTTGCCATACTTTTTTTTTTTTTTACAAAAACATTTCTAACTTGGAACTTTTATCAAAAAGTTAGTGTCCTTTAATGTTTGATTAGAAAGACATTACTTTAACGGGGGGCTTTTAGTTCTTTGGATAAAACAGCCACAGATTAAATCTTTATTTATCGAGGATTAGAGAAACATTTACTCTGGTCATAACAAAAATATTTGTTGAAAATGTTCTGGTAGTGCCGTTACACCCGTTGTAAGTGTGCCCAAAGCCTTTCCCTGTAAAAGCCATTAAAATTAGTGACACTATCAGAAGTTTTTCCAAAGCAGGGCAATAGGTCAGCCTCACTCCATGTGCTCCTCCAAAGCAACTGAAATTGACCATCTTGTCTTTGCTGTGTGAGTCTGATTCAATGCCTGTGGAAATCAATGGAAAGACTCCCATTGACTTCAGTGGGCTTTGGACCACACCCTTAGTTCAGAGGTGCCATCTCAATCAGGCTGGAACAGAAATGTCTTGGTTCAGGAACTGTCTGTTGAACTCCCTTCCTAAGGATGTGGACCAGAGTTTTTTGTTGGCTGTTTTAAGAGCATATAAATCCAGATCACTGCACCTATAGCTATTTTCCCCCTCCCTTTTGTTACCAGCTCTTCCTTTTGGATTGTGTGTTATTAGTTTTTTTGCCAAGGTTTAATGGCTGGTTATATCTGGACCGGCCCGAATTTTGGTGTAAATTGTTCATATAATATCCCATGTCCTCTGTTGGGGAGACAAAGGCTGTTAAAATTAATAAAAACAAATGAAGACCATTATACCAGTGCCTGGAATTCTGCTACTTCTTTGGAAATAGTAACCCATTATTAGCTAGAGAAGGCATTAGCTTTTCTGAACTTCTGAAACTGTCTGCATGTACATAAAAGGCTAATCATAAGACATGAAAATGAGATCATGCAATATAACATAGTGGGAGGGCAACACATACCAGCTGTGTACATCTCAATGCTATATGTGGCTACAGGCTGCAATATCTATGAAGGCCCCAATTCAACAAAGCATTCTATTCAGCAAAGCACTTAAAGAATATGCTTAACTCCCATTCACTTCAAGTCATGAACTTAAGTACTTTGCTGAGTCAGAGCTTTAAGGAGTTAAGAGTACACCTTAGTTCTGTACAAATGAAACTGACGTTTTGACCCAGGAAATTGGAGTACTTTTTCAGACTGTGATGTCAGCAGGGATGTAGTCAAGGATATGTCCGTATACAGAGAATAATAACTGTTTGTTTTTGGAGATAAGCACACACCTTTTTTTTGGCAATGTGAATGCTGGTACAAACGTAGCAAGAAAGGAAATGGTTTGTATAATCAATCCAACAATGTACTGCCATATTCATACATACCTTCTATAAAGAAAATGTCATCAAAACCCAACAATTATTTTGCATGGTGCTCTGGATTATATATTCTCCTCTCAGTGTTTTTTTTTAATCCTTTACTCCTGGCCATATCACTATCTGCATCTCAGGCTGGAGGCTACCTTCTGATTCTCCTGCCACTGTTCTCCTGTATAACTGGCAGGCACAGACTCCTGTCACTCTTTATATGTGTTCTTACTTACTTGCTGGCTTTTGGCAAGGTTAGCTGCTGGCAGCTGTGCTAAATGTGGCAGTGGTTTCTGGTGTTAAAGAAGAATGGGCTGGAAGATATTTTTATTTGATCTTAATAAGAGCAGCATTTTCAGCTTTAAGAGGAGAATTGTTTTTATTTATTTATTGGTTTATTTATTTTAAGGAGATGTTTGTAATCAGGGACTGGCTGTTACCAAATCAAGCTTATGTACTTTAGGAAAGTAGGCATCGGATAACATAACCAGGTCAAAAGAGACTTAAAAAAGACAAGAGGCTGCACATGTAATGGTAAGGATATAATTTATGTTGAGTAGTTTTGCATATAAACAAATGCTACTTTAGGGTATCTGACTTTTCTGCTGCAAAGAGTGCAAATCTTCACTTTTCATGTCAGTCAGAGTAAACATTGCCCGAGTGTCTTCTGGTGCTGGCAGAAAAGGGCAATGGCATCATTCATGCAAATTGTGTTTCCTAGAAGGGCACCCTCTTTCTAGTTTTCTCTCTGTTAAACAGTCCATAAAATAGAAATTTTTTAAAAAATCCACATATTGATAAAGAAGTAGCCCAGACATCAATAGCTCAGTAATGTCCTGCTTCCCTGCATTGTCTGGGATGCAGTTATTAGTAGAATATAGCTGATGTTTCCTCCCCAGCCACATACCAAGTTTCCTCATATTGGGCTATTTACCCAATGCTCCGCATAGTGGAAGAAGGGGGCATAAACTGCCTTCCCCTGTAAGGATTACTCATAGAGTGAGTAGCAGTGTAGGGACAGAGCAACTTCCTTGGGGCCCTGCTTCCCCACTTGTTGCACAGATAGGGAGTGGATAGAGCTTTGGCTCCACCTCCAGTGAGCCAGCCAGCATTGCTGAGCTGGTGTGGAGGGGGATGTAGTCCATGTCAGACATCAGGCTGACTTACTCCTCTCGAGTAATGAGGGAACAAGGGGCCGGCCATATGGTGATTGGGCAACTATATACTGCCAGGGTTTGTGATAAAGTCACAATTTAGTCCATACTGTATAATGTTTCTCTCTACTGGTTGAGCCAAAACTAAACATTTAACATACAGAGTAGGGGTGCTTGTTTTTCTGAAATTGGTCCCAAATTGCTGGATTACCTGTGAACCAGAAATGCTCTACTTTGAGGATAAAATTGGTCATAATCAAGGACAACACTTCAGCTTCCAAGGCAGGGACCTGCTTTTTCCCCATCTTGAATAGTTGTGAATGCCAACTACTCTGTTGGAGGAGGAAGACAAGTGCTGTCTCTAAAGTGGGAAAGCAAATGAAGTATTTGTTTGGGCCTGGACTGGAATATTGTGGGCCTAGTCATATAAAACAACTCTCTCCAATAGCTCATGTAGTGGAACTATTCCTTTAGATACCACATAAAGGACTGTCTTTGGAAACTGAATTCAAAAATCTCTTTTTGAAAGTGTGTATATAATGACAATGGCCACTATTGTCAAATGTCAGAAAAAGCAAGCTGCACAGTGGCTACCCAAGATCACAATTATCTAGTATAATTTTACTACGCTTCAATGTAATGCCAAGGACGTGATTCTGCAAACACCACGTTTAACTTTACTAGTTTGAATAGTCCCATTGAAATGAATGGGCCTACCCATGGTAGTAAAGTTGAGCGTGTATGTTTGCAGGACCAGGCATAAATAAAATCATGTTAGGAGCTAATGAGTTTGTTTAACTGTGACAGGCAGTACAAGGGAGAAAATGAAATGAAGCATAACTTTCCAGTGAGAGCTGCGAGACATTTTGTAAGCAGACTGCTGGAGCCAAGGATATTACATTATACAAAATAGAAACTGTCTGTGCTGTAGAGGATAATTAAAGCTGCTACTGAATAACTGTTTACGTTACTAAGTACTGAGTGAAATAAACAGATTCTTTAAAACACAACTGAAATAAGAGTTTGTACAAATTAGAGAAGGAGGGGAAAAATGAGATTAAGTCCATCTTCCTGTAAATGTAGGACCTAGTTTCTTGACAAAGAGTCTGATCCTGAAAAGTCTCATACATGTTCTTTGGGCATGGTGAGCAGTGTTACCCACTGCCACAATTTTATCACAAGTCTAACAATATTTAATATTTTTATTTAAGCCCCAGCGACAGGAATCAAGCATATACATGAGCAGTTCAGCTTTCATTTTTTGTAAAAGTAAATTTCTAGACTTCATGGTTATTGAGAGAAGTTTAAAAATGTGATGCAAATGCACCAAACAGATGGCAAATAAAAAGAACCCAAAATTCATTTTTTAAAAAATCATGATTTTTTTAAGCCAGTTTCATGAATCTGCCTCATCATTTTTGAAAATTTGAGACTGGCAGTACTGGGAGAGTAGCCCTATTGAATTCAATGGGACTCCTCAGATTGCATAAAGTTAAGCCCCTGCATAAGTTTTTGAAGGATCAGGGCCAATGACCGTACCACATATCAAACTGATGACATCTGATAAGTAGGCACTGTATAGTAAATATTGTGTATTTTCAAAATCTCAAACAAATACAAAAGCATAACCAAAAAAAATCCTGAATGCACAAATTAAGTGTCAGGTTAACATTCATGTTTATTTTTTTTAAAAACCCAACCTTACAAATAATACCTTTTGTTGATTAAAACAAACAATAACTAAGGTCCCCAGGCAATCTCCACCAAGGTGGGACTCATTTCTGGAGCCGAACCCTACTTCCCATCATTTTATATTTGTTTGCCTCTCTTGGCTTGTCCAATAAAAATACACCAATCACTTTCACTCTTATTTCCAGTCAGTTTCGCTTTCAGATTCTACTGCAAGTAGCACAATGTTGCTGCAATTGTGTATCGGGGGGACGTTTTTTCTTTTCCATTGAACGTGGGGGGTTTCATCTCGAGAGCATTTTAGGTGGAACGGTGTTTACAAAACCAAAAACTTGCGCCAAACCTGGTGACCTGGCAGTTTTTGCCTTTTAACCAGACATTATTTGCAACAATTGAAACAAAGCTGTAATGGACATTTTGGAATTAAATGTCTAAGGTTCTGCAGCACGCTGCATATGTGGGTTACGAACTATAGCGAGTCGCAAGCGCTGCTGAGTGCACACGGGACAGGTTAACTGTATAACGGGCAGGAGCTGTGTCTCCCAAATGTTGTGGCTTCCTCTCTCTGTACTGAGCACGTTGTGCAGCAGCTTGCTTCTTCCTGCGTTGTGTGTGGAGCTGCCGCCTCATTAGAGGGGCGAGGTGGGGGGAGGCGCGTCCGGCAAACAGGTTCTTCGATGGCACACTGAAAGCTGGGACCGGCTGAGCAAGAATGAGCCGAGAGGGAGCCACGCCTGCGGCTCAGCTAAACCAGGAAGTCTCCGAGCAGCAAGGAAACACCAGCCAATGCTGCTCTGAGGCGGTGCACGGAAAGCTGATCTCCGGGCGCGATTTTCTGGTGAGCTCTTAATGTGAGGGTCTGTCTGTGCCTCAGCTGGGAACAATGGGAGGGGAGGAGAGGGGAGTCTCGGGCTCTGGGGGGCTAGCTGGGGACTGGGGAGGAGTACTGCTCGTTAGGGGAGATGCACCTGCTGCCGCCGCCTGGGAATGATTCTGTCCACCTATGCATGAAAGGGAGGGTGTGAGTGGCACGGGCCAAGGGAGGCAAAGTTACAGCTTTGTAGTAATTTTCCAAACCCGGGGGGGGGGGTGTCTTTATTTCTGGTTGCCCTCCTTTGCCTGTATCTCCTAATTCCCACCCCCGCCTTACTTATTAACTCTACCACGGCTTCGCTCCATAAAGCCTTTTGGAGATACACAGTGTGCGTGTACACAAGACGAGCCCAGTCCGGCTCACTCTTGCGTGAGTAGTTCCCCTGGCTTCAGTGAGACTAGACTATCCCAACGGGTACGTTTTGTGGTAAGGAGATTAATCTGTAGGGGTGAAACAGAACCTCTTCCATCAGCTGACCTTATTTCCCCTAGGGATGAGGTTGAGGGTGAATCATCTTTCCTGCTTCGTTTTCCCAAGCTGACAGTCAGTTGAATGTCTGGACCTCTGGAAGTGCTTGAAATGTGATGGAAGCTAGTGGCGTGTTCAGAAATAAATTCTGTTCCCCCCCCCCCCCCCCCCATGTTGGTTGAAAGAGTTGTAAGAATCTGCTAGCTGCAGGTCCCAGGCAGGAAGTTTCCTCACAGACATTACTGATCAGATAACCACAGTATGAGGTGAACGTATAGGCACCATTTATACAACAGATTGTTTTGCAAGAAACCTGTATTTGTCTTGAAAAGGGAAGACAGTAATTGGGTGTGTTTAGATAACTTAAGGCACAGTGTCTCGGACAAGCAACACAAAAGCGATGATGAAACTCAGAGAGAAACTCTGCTCTAGGTGGTGTTGAATGTGAAACGGATCTGCAGTGTGTAACCAAACCTTCCAGGATGTAGGTTTTCATAAAGACCAGGAAGTTCCACCACCTGTTAAAAAAGAGAAACTTAGATTCTCTCTGTCCTCTGTTATCAAAATGCTCTAGGAGCAATCATTATGCAGCCAATAATAACTATTCATATTTAAATACCGTGTTGTTGATTCATCATGTTGACACTTTGGGAGACTGGGAAGTTGTCACCAATGCAACATTTCAGCTTTACTGGTCATCACAGACCAATACAAGCTATGTTGCTATTTCTGAAGGTTTTGTTTTTTAAGTTGTTTGTCTGTTTTTTGGTTTTGTTTTGAAATCCCTTATGAGCTAAAACAAAGCATCTTGGGTGCCCATATGCCTCATTTGTTTATTAAAAGAGTTTATAAACGAATGAAAATAGCAGTTTAGGGCTAGGTTTTTGGACTTTGTGTTTGCTTCAGGGAGTGAAAAACTACTTACATCTCTGCATGGTCTATTGGGACTTTGGGCCCAAGCATGCAGTGGGAAGTGGGTGCTGCATACCTGCTTACTCTATTTCTCCTAGAGTAGGTGGGAGTGGGCAGAGCCTTCTCTCCAAGCCCGCAATGCACTGGGCAGCACAGCTTAGGCCAGTGTTGAGGGTTATTGCAATTTGCTGCTGATTACTATACCTTCATGGGGCAAGGAGAAAGCAGGGTGGGAATCTGCATCTGGAGATGAGGGTTGTGCATACACTGCATATCTCAGTGCTTTGCCTAAGGCACAATCTAGCCCTTAGAATGCAAATACCATTTCTAAGTTAATTATAGCATGCCTTCCACAATGTTGTAATAGAATGTGGAGATGGTAAGGTATTCATTTATCCAAGGCCGGTTTTAGGGGCAGGTGATCCAGGCGACTGCCTGGGGTGCTGGGCTTGGGAGGGCACTGGGCTCGCAGATTTACAGATCCTAGCATGCAAATTTATTGTCTTGTATGACAGGGTTAAATCATGCATTCAAATCGTGCATCAAAGTCATGAAATAGGCTACAAATGCAGTAAAAGATAAGGTATTCAAAAGTTTAACAAATGGAGCAGGGGGCACCGAAGACGTTTCTTGCCTGGGGTGCCATTTGGTCTATGGTAAGCCCTGCATTTATCTACCATGCTTGAGGTGCCCCTTTCCTGCTATTCAGTTGCTTCTTTTAGATTAGAAAATTAGGTCCTTAGAGTTACTGAAAACAAAAGACTAGGAAACGAGTTAAAATGTTTTTTTTCCCCTGATTTGTATATTTACACTTGCTTTAATAAAAAAAGAAAATGATTCATCAGCAAGTTACCTATTATACTTGCCATTGCCTTTGTACCATACTACTGTCCCTTCCAAAAATTAACTTAATATTAATACTTAATGATCCCATGCTGCCATAGAATGAATATAACTGTTGTTGCTATGGCTACATCTTTGTCACTCTTGTCACAAGCGTCACAGATTCTCATTTTCTTTCTTTTTCTTTTTTTTAACCACTTCAGACATCTGGTGAACTTGTGGGTGGTTGGATGGATGGATGTGAAACAATTGAATTTTTTTTCACTGAGAACTCATGCTGAGATCTGCTCATAAAAACAGAGTTTTGGGGCTGTATGTGGGTGGTGGATAAGAAGGTGAAATCAGTCCCTACAAACTAGCGTCAGGGTGCTGTGCTGCACTTTCCATACGGCTATTATTTCAGCCTTCTGCACCAGTTGTATGAGGCACAAAGTTCTGCTGGAGCCCTGTGGTGGCCTTCGTAGCAACCTGTGTGGGACTAGCATGGAAATATATATAGGAGGGATGTGGGTATTCTTGTGTGACTGCTTCAGCGGCAGAAACCTCTGTGCAGGGTGTAAATTATGGGGGCAGGGGAAGCCTTGAGCAGGTTGTCCATACCACGCGTGAATTTCACTCATGAAAGAAAGGAAAAGTTAAATCAAGGTCAGCATTAAAAACTAAGGGAGCACATGCACAGCAACAAGAAAAACATATGGCAAGCTAATGGTGAATTCATGGTGAGAGGTGTAATTATTCCAGGGGTGATTAGATTTCTCCATCCCAAAGACTTAAAAATAAAACCTCTAAAATATAGGTAGAGTTAGGTTAGATTTAGAAAGGTCAGCTTTGATACAGCCGTTACTGTGTGCTGTTGGAAGAGCAAAAGCACAGTTCCTATTTGTGCCAAAACAGGAAAATAAAGATTAAAGGAATAAAGCAAATCAATGCCTCTGGCTGCCATGTGACATCTCCCAACAATCCTATCCTAAGACAAATCCTACTTATTAGCAATAGTGAGTACTTTAAAATACGATTTTTCTTTAGCTTACATTCTTTTGCTTGTCTAGGGAGGTCAGTCTCAGTCTTATTACTTATGAGCCTCAGCCAAACATGCCAAGTAGCAGCACGACTAGTACACCATGCGGTACCTGTAATAAATGTTATTGTGCACCTTTTCCTATTAGAGAAGAGGGTCTAAAACAACTGTGTTGGGCCAGGAATTGGTAAGTTCCCTATGGCATCAGAAATTTGAGTGCTTCTGATGTTTTAAAATACATCTTTTCCTGATAGGGAATTGCCCACTTGCAGTCTCTTGGGACCAGAAGCAAAATCCAACAAAATCAATGGGATCTTTCCATTGATTTCAGTGGCCTTTAGATCACGTCCTCAATGAAGTCTTTTATCTGTACTGATGTCTTAAAGAAAAACTTATTCAGGCTTGGTACCAACAAATAAAAAAGGAAGCCTTTAGAAATTTGTAATTTTTAAGTGACTTAAGCTACTTCTCCAAATTTTTGATGTCTAAAAAGTTTATTTACATTACTGAAAGAGAGAACCGCTGATTAAAACTATAATTAAAATGCTAACTTTTCAACTTTTTTTTTTTAAATAGTTGAGTGAAGAGTTGGCCATTCAAAGTGACTGAAAATATCAAAGAGGAGACCTAAAAGGAGATCTGCTTAGTGTGACAGTCTCTTCAGAACCATTCCACAAAGTGTAATTACATGACATTCTGAGCATCTTTGATAAAAAGCCTGAACCCAGGACAATCCTTTTCCAAATATAGCATTTTGTCACCTAAAACCCAGATCCTGGCAGTGAAGTAAATGGCTCAACTTCCCCCTGGAGTTCGCGTCATCGTTTTATTTACAAGAGATCAGTGGTAAGTTTTCAAGCATATCTTACAGACGTCTATCTCGGACAATATCAGATGTTATCTGAGAAAGATTGTTCCATTGACTCAGTCTCTAACTTTTTATTTCTTGGACTATAAAACAAGTCTTTATTAAAGAAAATGTTGATTTAATTGTATAATGAAGAGCATTGCTAAAGATTTTTTTTTAATCAGGAGATTTGATGCTAACAGAGAGTGATGTAGGGGTTTGGAATACATTTCCATCCCCATTAGTTTTGTAAGCTAGAGAATAAGCACTTCTCTTCTACTTCACATATTATGTGCTTGAGGAGGTGAATCACAGCCTTTTATTTTGAGTTGCTTGGTTTATGTCTGTGAAAAAATCAATCTGTTTATCCTGGACCCAGATTTTCTTTCTTCTCTTGGGTGATATCATACTTTTTATTTGTAACAGTGCCTAGAACAATAGGACTTTGATCTTGGTTGGTGCTACTGTAAAATAAATTAAATAACTCTATTTGTCTGTTCTTGGAAACTAAAATCTGGAAGTCTTTTGACAGCTTTTTAATTCTGTTTTGGTCTTGTCAGCTCTTTTTGTGCTTTCAAGGGAGAGAGAGAATTTGTTATCTTGAAATCACTGATTTACTGTAACAAAGGAAAGAAATCAGTACTTCCCATTTGAACGATTTTTATCATACGCTTCATCTAACAGAGCTGCAAGGCAAGAGTCATTGCAGTTTTATTGTTTGTTAAATGAAATCTTCAGCAATGGGCATAACAACTGAACACCCAATGTAAGTTATGATGCCAAAACCCAGATGGTGTGTTTGGGTAGCCTTTCTTGCAGAGTCTTCTGTGCTGGTTTTACAAGCTAAGCAGGGTTAAACGTAATCTAATCTTGGATAAGAGACCTACCTCCAAGAAAATCCAGGAAATTGCCTGTACCAGAGGATGTGTTAGCAATTCAGTAACTTGTATGTTTGCCTCTCAGTCAGTACTTGACCGATTGTCTTATTAGGGCTGGTCCACACTAACACCCCAGTTCGAACTAAGATACTTCGACTTCAGCTACGTTATTCACGTAGCTGAAGTTGCATATCTTAGTTCGAACTACAAGGTACTTACCGCGGGTCCACACGCGGCAGGCAGGCTCCCCCGTCAACTCCGTGTACTCCTCTCGCAGAGCAGGAGTACCAGTGTCGACGGCGAGCACTTCCGGGATCGATTTATCGCGTAGACGCGATAAATCGATCCCAGAAGATCGATTGCTTACCGCTGAACCCAGAGGTAAGTATAGCCATACCCTTAGAATAGCATTAGGGTCTACTGTATTTCTGGCGGTACCATCCATTAGACAACACCCAAAACTGAAGTCCTGCCCCTTTGTGGTCACTAAGGATCCTGTGGTGGTTTTTGCAGCAGGAGGTATGTTGGCCATGAGTCTTGGTGCAATACCAAGTATACGGTATTTACAGTGTGCTGTGGCTACTTACACTTCTATTGGAGATTTAAATGGATACATTATACTTGTTGCTTATATATGCAGACAGACAACTGGATGTTATGTAGGATGCTGAGCTGAAGACATACAGCATGTAGCATTGTATAATCTGTCAGATTGTATACTTAACAGGTATTGGTAAGCAAAGTGGGAAAAGAATCTACTATAGCACACCAAATCTTTCAAACTACTCTTCTCCATTTAAAAAAATGCACTGATGGTTATAAAGTAGATGTGAATGAAACCATCAGTGTAAAGGCAAGCATTCTCAAACTTTTTTTTATAGGATGGATCACATCTCATTGTTATAGGAACACACCTTTCGCATTTCCAATCAGACCACATCCCTTTGACAACTACAATTGCTTACGTGGAAAAGCAATAATAGGAAAATAAGTAACATTGTTTATTTTTCTTTTGTTTCTCTTTTAATATGCATTAGCAACTGGAAAGAGAAAACAGCCAACACCATGTGCTCTGTCGACAACCAGTAGTCCATACACCCTCGTTTGTGAACCTCTGGGGGTAAAGGTGTCACAAGAGCAAAAATTATGTTTTGCTCTGAAGCTGGCTTAAATATAGGAAACTATTGAAATTGCTCAAATTTATTCCCCAATACACAGTAGTTAGAATTAATTTAGAGTTTCTTTAGCTTCCACAGTTTATGATAACATGAAGGGAAAAAATGTGAAGAATACTTTGAAATATTTTGTTTTATGTAAGATGGTGGTATATATAAATCTAGTGAATGAAATCACTTATGAAATATTAAAATTCTGGTTTTTCTTTTGTTACAGGTGCAGGGCCTTCATTTTTGTTCTTACCTTTTTCCTGTATGCTAGTTTCCACTTGTCAAGGAAACCTATTAGTATAGTTAAGGTAAGCAACAATGAATCATTTTGTTTAAATAGCCTCCTAATTTTATCAAACAGGGAAGTATACTGTTGTGTATTCTTTTCAAAGACAGTGTTAAAGTTTAACCACAATGCTGTAAAAACAAGTGATGATAATTACAGTCATACCATAATCCCACGCTATACATTTTTGGTGAGACCACACCTAGAATACTGCACATACTTCTGGTTTTAGGCCCTCACGTGAGTTAAGTACATGTGTAAGTGTTTGCAGGATCAAGGCTTGAAATCTTGGAGTTGCTCAGAGCTGAGGAATCAATCGAGACGGAGTAAATTGTGTGGATTAGATCTTCAAAACGATTTTGGTTCTTGTGCAGTACTATGCATGAGCTAGTGCAGTGATGTCAGAGAAATATAATGTATTTCATTTTCACCTTTAGACTTTTAGAACAGATTGGCAGTACATTAACCTGAAGCTATTTCTCATGTATATTTTTAACTTTATTGCTCAACAGCCTATTCATATTTTTTTTTTTAAAAAAAAAGCCTTGTTCCGTACAATAAAATAAATAGCATTGGACTTATCAGAATGCAAATTGCTTAGATATGGTTTAATTGTTTACATTTCAAATTGTCAAGTGTTTCATTAACCTTTTGATTTCATTCCCCCGAAGAACCTGTTTACGCAAGGGATAAAACTGACTTTAGCACTGTTTCCCTGATCTGTATAGACTGGGATCATCCATATGAAAACCATGTTATCTTACTTAAGATTATATTTGGTTGGGGTTATAAAATAGCATTTTTTTTTAAGAGAGCATAATTCTCAAGAGTGAAATTCCCATCCATACTGCTCTGGAAATCAGTGTTAGATCTACCTTTTGATAGCTTGGCCTTAAGTGGCATAAGCAGTTACTTGAGCTAATTAAAAACTAAAACTAAATCCCTTCCTCCCTGTATCTCCTCTGAAGTTTCCTGCAGGTTAATTTCTATTTTTATTTTTAGACTTAGTGGTGGTTTTTCCCCCTTTTTTTAATACTGATCCTTCCAAAAGCTGATTATTTTTTTCCAAAGTCTGTTTCTGCAGTGTCCATATATTTTTCTTTTGGGTGTAATGATACGCTAATTGATGGGCTCCAATCCTGCAACGTGATCTGTACACGCAGATCCCTACATGTGTATGGAGTTTTGGTTATGTCAGTGGGACTCTTCACACACCTAGAAGTCTGCTCATGCACATCAACTTGCAGCATTGGTATGTGCAAGTAATTGTGTGCTTGGGGATGAGGAGAAATGTTTAAGATATAAACTGAAAAATAAAATTTAAAAAATGTTCTTTGTTGAAGGAAAGGGCATTGCAATGTTCTCATATGACATAAGGACAAATTCTGCCTTTATTCACGGCAGTGTAAATCTAGAGTAACTTCACTGAGATTAATGGAGCTATTCCATTTTTACACCTGTGTGGCTGAGAACATCACTTGATTATGAGCATTTTTAGAAAAATATACCATTACCCCTTTATATATTGTGAACAGATCATTTCTTCTTGGGGGGAAGGGGGTATTCTGCTTCTGTTTGATATGTATGGTATCATGTACCACTGAAGTATACTTGTTGACTTCTATGGGAGCTGCTGGGCGAACTGGGCCATTTCCCCAGCATGTTGAGTAGTGTGCTGTTGGAGATGCCATCATTCCCATGAGATCTAAAATCCAAGTCCTGGCCTATTTCTGATCATCAAAGTTCCCATAGCACTTGTAGTGAAAATAGGGGTGTTGAACTCTGCTGTGTCAATCCTGTTAATTACATTTTGCCTACCTAAAGTTCCCTTGCAGTTTCAATAGGGTGTGTTTTTTCTCTTCTATCCCTGTCCTAAATTTGGCTGTGCTGCATTATATGGGATGAAATACAATATATTGCCACTGGTGCTGCAAAGATTGACACACATGCTTAACGTTGTGCACACTGACTTTGATAGGACTATTCGTGGTACTTAAAGTTAAGCAGGAACATAATTTGAAAGACTGGGACTGTAGTTTTTGTCAGTTTTGGATCCCAGTCCTGCTCCCAGCAAAGCCAATGGCAAAACTTCTATTAACTTCTAATAGGTGTAGGATTGTGTTACTCCAATCGTATACCAGTGTAACTCCCAGCCAAACCTTGTAGGGATCCTTTGGCATTCACAGTGACACACAACTGCAGCGTAACAGTGGTTAATCAGGCCTAGTGTTTGTAAAGTGTTTTGGGATCTTTCAGTATGAAAAGCACTCACTATAACATTGTTACTAGCCTCACATGTGGTGAAGGGTGTTTCACGTATAGGAACTGATCCAAAGCCATTACAACAGATATTAGAGAGATGAGTTGGGTGAGATAATATCTCTTATTGGACCAACCTGAAGAAGAGCTCTGTGTGGCTCTAAAGCTTGTCTCGGGTTCAGTAAAAAATGTTACCTTGCCCACCTTGTCTTTCTAATATTGTGGCACCAACACAGCTGTAACAGCACTGCAAATTAAAAAGGATAGACATACCATTGACTTAAATGGGCTTTGGTTTGGGGCCCTAAATAGCTAGATTTGTTAAATTTGCTACTCTATTGTGTATAGGAGGATTCTGTATTGAATGAATTTTATATTGTCAAATTCTCTTTCTACATTAGGGAGAACTACATAAGCACTGTGCTCCTCCAAATGAAGTTGAACTCAACTCCTACAAAGAATATGCCATCCAGATTCAGCCTGTTAAAAAATTATCTAATGAATCTCAGTGTGGTTGGGAGCCATTTGGTAAGTTCATTTGCATGCTAACTTTGTAATAATGATATTTATACAAGTGTTGTAACTTGTTGCTTATCACAGGGATTCTTCCCATGGAAAAACGGGTAGGAGGTGCATATTTTGTTTTTAATTTAACCTGGCTAATATGTTGTGAGTGTCCCAAATGAAATGAAGCTTTAACTGGCAAGTCTCTTACAATAACTTCTTTTCCAAATAAATTGAGTTCAGCTGCTGAAGTCTAAACTATTAGAGCTGGTCTTAAACTTTTTGATGGAACAAATTTCAGTTAGAAAATGCAAATTTGTCATGGAAATGTGCCAAAACTGATCATTTTGACTTTCTCACTTCATTCTATAAACTATTCTTTGGCCCCATGCACATTCCAGAAATGCTGGCACCTTCAAAACCAAGAAAATACACTCATTTAGAAAACTAAATTGTAATTAAAAGGCTATGTTTTGTTTATTTACAAGTTAATACTGTAATAATTTGAATATTATAGAGTTTTTGAATAAGTGCTTGATGTCTTGTGTTCAGCATCTGATCATTAACAGGGAATGTCAGTAGAACAGAAGATCCTCGTAACTTGATAGCCCACTAGCAAAGGAGAAACTGTTCAATTATTACTAACTAAGGCTGTGATCCTGCACTCTGAGTTATGTGTAGGTAGACCCCTGTGTTGCCAGGTGGCCTGGTAACCCACTATACGTTTGTAGCTCTAGGACTACAGGGGGAGGGATAGCTCAGTGGTTTGAGCATTGGCCTGCTAAACCCAGGGTTGTGAGTTCAATCCTTGAGGGGCCCATTTAGGGATCTGGGGCAAAAAATAAAATAAAATGGGGGGTTGGTCCTGCTTTGAGCAGGGGGTTGGACTAGATGACTGCCTAAGGTCCCTTCCAACCCTGATATTCTATGACTCTAGGGCATAGCCTGAGCACATACCTCTTGTCTGGCTCCCTTCCTTAGGAAGTGGGATGTTGCCATCTAGCCATCCTAGACCCTGAAAGCCAGTGGTCTCCACATCCCCCATTACTTACACTCAGAGTTCCACCTAGTCTGTGGGCCCTCTGGGGCTCCTAGTTTAACCCTTTGGGGGACAATGTGGTAGTTAAGCAAAGAGCACAGGTTCACCCGAAGAATTTCTTCACCGCAGTGACTTTACTGATAAAGCACTACAGAGCTTCGCAAACGACAGTCCTGAAATACGCTCTCCTCTAGTCTGTGCTCGCTCCTTCTTTTGAATCCATGGTTCATCAGCATTTCAGGCTGAGCAGAGTTCTCCTTTAAATCCTCCTTACCCTGCTCTGAAATAAGGCCTCTGCTTGTGTGCAAGTGTGAAAAATTGGGATGGGGTGTGGGGGGATAGTAGGAGCCTATATAAGAAAAAGACCCAAAAATCAGGACTGTCCCTGTAAAATCGGGACATCTGGTCACCCTTTCTCCCTTTGATATTGCAACCACCTGCAGGCTAGTTAGGGACCATATTGTACGAAGTTTATGAGTGGTTTATATATCATCGTGGGCCAGGGAGTGTATGCAAAGCTCCCCAGAGGATGGCACTTCTCTGGAGGTGTTTACAGCCTGAGTGATTTGCCTCCATCACCCTGCTAATGCTTTTAATTCCTTGAGGAGCTGGTGGTAACTCTTCTCTACTGGAGTTGCCTACAATCCCTGGCCTAATGTGATGTAAAAAACATTCATAAAATTACTACAGTATGGTCCCCAACTATACTGGATGTGGTTGCAACGTCTGTCAAACTGAGGGCTGGTCCACACTAGAGAATTAGATTGACCCAGCTACATCACTCAGGGGTGTGAAAAATGTGTACCTCTGAGCGACATAGTTAAGCTGGCCTACATCCCCATGTAGATAGCGCTAGGCCAATGGAAGAATTCTTCTGCTGACCTAGCTACTATCTCTCGGGGAGGTGGATTTACTCCTCCTTCAATCACTGTAGTAAGTGTCTGCACAGAAAAGCTACAGCAGCACAGCTCCAGTAGTGTTGTAAATGCAGACCTAGCCTGAGAATCTCCAGATCCACCAGGCATACTTCCCACATCCGTGGCCATCCCCTGCGTAGAAAGACCATTGTTCCATGGGATGGTCCATCTGTTGAGAATCATTCAAAGTTGATAGCCCTGGATTGCTGTCAGTGTGATGGTCCTTCAGTGAAATGTCAGACATCTTTCCAGGACCGGGTAGCTGTTGGAAATGTAGTACAAAAGTCTGTCCCTAGACCAGGGGTGAAAGTAACTTAGAGGACTTACCAGTACTCCAGAGTCCTGAGGAAGGGGGCGTGGGGCTCAGCTGGCATGGCCACTACCAGATGAGGCAGGGCCTTTAAATCCCTGGGCCCTTTAAGGGCCCAGGGCTAGGGCTGTGGTAGCAGCAGCTGGGAGCCCTGGTGTTCGGGGGTGATTTAAAGGGGGCGATTTAAAGGGTCCGGGGCTCTAGGTGCCACTACTGCAGAGGAGCCCCGGGCCCTTTAAATTGCCGATGGAGCCCCAGGGTCCTGGCTTCTGTCACGACCCCCCGGGCTCCAGCAGCAGGGCTCAGGCGGCGATTTAAAGGGCCCTGGGGCTCCGGCTGCCGCTACCCTCCGGGGCCCTTTAAATAGTCCCCGGAGCCCTGCTGCCGGAGCCCTGGGGAGGTGGCGGCAGGGCTCCGGGGACTATTTAAAGGGCTCGGGGCAGTAGCATCAGCCAGAGCCTCAGGCCCTTTAAATAGCTGCCAGAGCCCTGCTGCTGGAGCCCTGAGGTAGCGGCGGTGGGGCTCCGGCGGCTATTTAAAGGGCCCAGAGCTCCTGCTGCCTCTACCGCCCCGGTCCATTTAAATAGTCCCTGGGGTAGCGGCAGCAGGGCCCTGGTGGCGATTTAAAGGGCCCAGGGCTCCAGCCACTGATGGGAGTCCCAGGCCCTTTAAATTGCCACCTGGGGAAGCCGGTCCGCCCCGGTATGGCGCACTGCTTCTTGCCGGTACACCGGCTTACTTTCACCTCTGCCTTGGACAGAGTGCAGACTAGTGTGCAACACCTGGTACAAACCAGAATTCATAATGAGATGCAGACATATCTTACTCTGTCATGCTCTGTGCCTGGGTGAAGATCCACTGAAGGGCTGTGTGTGGGTGTAGGGTCTGCAC
The DNA here is from genome assembly GCA_033296515.1 of Macrochelys suwanniensis. Lineage (NCBI taxonomy): Eukaryota > Metazoa > Chordata > Testudines > Chelydridae > Macrochelys > Macrochelys suwanniensis. The sequence goes on along the minus strand of CM065775.1, from coordinate 154,018,723 downwards.
ACATGGAACTCAGCACATGATTGGGGCCTAAAAGGGTATGTGTGTAACATTCTGATAGACTAGGTCCTGAGGGGGTAAAAACACCTTAAACTTTTTTCCTTTTCAGAAGCCACTGATTGAAAGTTACTGTTAAGTACAGTGTTGTATTCAACAGGTTTCTAAAAATAATTAATTTTAAAAGCTGAAAATTGGGGGAAATTACGTGGTATTGAACACCAATGTTGATTTCATGACCTTTTTAGCTTGTGTTTCCTTATGAAGTCAGTCTGTCGCCAGGACTAATTTGAGGCCCAAGTAGTAGTGCTCAAAATGGGGAAGGACAAGCAGTAACTCTGACAAGTCCTTATTTTTCAAATGGCTGTCTCCTCTTGTGCATGATCATCTGTGACCCCTATTTAGCAAAATCTGTGCATGTGCCTAACTTTAAACATATGAATAGTCCTGTTGAAATTGGTGGAGCTACTCAAATGCTTGAAGTTTGACATGCGTTTTAGTCCCTGGCTGAACCGGGCCTGTGTGCAGTTATAGGTTTTGTGCATAAATCCAACACCTGTTTTTTAGCTGAAAATTTTCAGTCGATAGTCATTCTCCCATCACTGGTTGAGCAACAATGAACATTTTAATTACCATGTCGTCTAACCTTACTCCTTTTCATCCAATATGTCAAAATAATGGCCCTGATCCTGAGATTTGTATCTGCATGGATGGCCTCTTGGCATGCAGAGAGCCCCATTGACTCTAGTGGGCTCATAAGAACGGCCATACTGGGTCAGACCAATGGTCCAGCTTGCCCAGTAGCCTGTCTTTTGACTGGGGCCAGTGCCAGGTGTTTCAGAGGGAATTAACAGAACAATTATTGAGTGATCCAGTCCCAGATTCTGGCAGTCAGCAGTTTAGGGACATATGGGCTGCAAGGGCCCACACAAGCAGGTTTGATTACAGGATCACAGATAACATTGTAATCGGGGGGGTGGGGGGGGGGGGACTGAAGAAATATTTATTTTCTACCATTAAAGAACAAAGCACAACATCCATTTTAATTTTATTTATTTTTTAAAAGTAGTTAGTCTTTGCCAGATGGATTTTTAAAATCTGTTTCTGCCATCTTTGCAGTTAGGATCTGACATATTTGAAAAGTATATTTTCCTTTTAAGGAATTTTAAATATATATATTTTTAGACTTTTGTGAACTTTGTTCTCTTAGAAGCTTGAAAATACAATATATTTTGCTAATACATTTGTGTTTTCCATTTCCAAATGTTATTTTGATATGAATTGGGTAAGGGGAGATTAAGAATGCTTCCAACAATGTCTTTCTAATATGTAATAGATGAAAGCAGAAAATATAGTGTTCTTTGGTTAAGTAAAATGCAAAGTGTTAAGAAACTGGCATTCTCCTTTCTTTTCTGCTAGGAAATTCACTTAGAACTTATTTTAAAGATTTCCAAGACCTGTACATGAAATATATAATAAGGGTTTGAAAGCTATTGATAAACTTATTCCCCTAATTTGTTTTGAAAATGTTTTCTTAGACAAGAACAATTACAAGCAATTACTGGGAACCCTGGATTACTCATTTCTGTGTGCTTATGCAGTTGGAATGTATTTGAGGTAATCCCTTTAGACTTTTTTTCATACTTCTTGAATTATTGATTCAGAAAGCTGCACTGCTTTTAATCTGTTATCCTTCCTTTTTGGGAAGCTTCTGATGAATGATCACTGAAGAAGATTTAGGGCTTGTCTACACAACCGCACGGGATCGATCTAAGATACACAACTTCAGCTATGTGAATAGTGTAGCTGAAGTCAATGTACTTAGATCTACTTACCGCAGTGTCTTCACTGCAGTATGTCCACAGCTGACGCTCTCCTGTCTACTCCGCTTGCGCTTCTCATTCTGGTGGAGTACCGGAGTCAACGGGAGAGCGCTCAGCGATTGATTTATCGCATCTATACTAGACATGATAAATCGACCCCCACTGGATCAATCGCTGTCCGCCGATCCAGCAGGTAGTGTAGACAAGCCCTTAGTCACCGTGAAAAACGTGCCTATCCTGAAACCCTTACAAAAATTCATAGGAAGGATTCTTACTCTTGAACAGAAATGTATCACAGGTGACAGTCTAGCCCATATACATCAATGAGTATGTCTAAATAACGGCTGGGTGGTTTAATTCCCAGATCTGATAGACATACACACTCAGGCTATCCTGATTAAAAACAGCAGTGTGGCTGTGGTGGTATGGGCGATGGCATATGTTAGCCACCTGAGTACATACTAGGATCTTGGATAGGATTGTATTCAGGGAACAAGCCCAAGACACAGCCTGCACTGCCATGTCTGTGTTTCTATTTTTAGTGCACTAGCTCAAGCAGGGCTAGCACATGTATATCTGCATGAGCTGGGAATTACACCTCCCCGCTGCTGTGTAGATACACCCAATGTGAAGAATCACGTGGAAAGTAATTCCCATTATGCCCACAGTAAACCCATTCAATGTATTATTCCAATATCAGCATTTGTTATGTAATGAACCAAATATTTATTATTTAATTGCTGAATTTTTAGTTAAAATTTCTGTTGAAACTTGTGGGGAAAACCCTAATAAATCCAGAATTTGAACATGCTCTTTATGCACTATGAAAGGTTTTGGTGTGTGAAATGTTTCATGTTTCTTTTTAAATATTTTTTTTTCTTTACCCCTGTACGTTCTCAGTGGTATAATAGGAGAGCGACTGCCTATCCGGTATTATCTAACAGTTGGAATGCTTGCCAGTGGACTCTTCACTGCAATGTTTGGGTTGGGCTATTTCTATAATATACATAACCTGTGGTTCTACATGATAGCTCAGGTAAGCATACTGTTGTTTGTTTCCCTAGATTCGTTGGCTTTCCACATTTATTTATTTTATTTTCAGATGTGAGTAGCATTTAGTGGTTACATGGTTAGATACAAGACTGAATTAAATACAATCTCTTGCATTCCATTCTGGTTTGAATTTCTTGAGATGCTATGGCAAGCATAGTTTTAAAAATAAAGAGATGTTTTAAATGAAATATTTTTTTAAAAAAAACATGAACTGTTTAAAATCCCAGATCATTCACATGTGTAAACCTAAACGTGAGAAATAATATACCTTTGAGAACAAATACATTTACTTTTACCTGTCTAAGACCTGAATGTAGGGTACTGTCTTTCTCTGAGCAAGCGACAAAGAGTCCTGTGGCACCTTATAGACTAACAGACATATTGGAGCATAAGCTTTCGTGGGTGAATACCCACTTCGTCGGATGCATGCAGTGGAAATGCATCCGACGAAGTGGATATTCACCCATGAAAGCTTATGCTCCAATACGTCTGTTAGTCTATAAGGTGCCACAGGACTCTTAGTCTGGATCTGTAGAAGCGACAAACACGGCTACTCCTCTGATACTTTCTCTGAGCAGTTTCCTGAACTGGTGAAAAGTGTTCAAGATATCGCCAGCTGTGCAACAAAAGCCTATGGAGTGAAATTCTCAGAAATCCTGTGGGCAGTACCGGCTTTAAGCCGATTCTTCCGATTCCCCGGAATCGGGCCCCATGTCCAAGGGTCTTGGTTGGTTGGTTTTTTGCTCGGACGAATTGGCGGCGGGAGGGGTTTTGTTTGTTTGTTTGTTTGTTTTTTGTTTTGTTTTTCTCTCCGGCAAGTCAGGTGGGAGGGTGCGGGGCCCCGCTGTCGTTCTTCACATGGGGCCCCGCACCCGCTAAAGCCAGCCCTGCCTGTGGGTCTGATCCAAAGCCCATTGAAATCAATGGAAAGACTTTGCATTGACGTCGATGGACTTTGGATGAGGCCTTAAGTGAAAGGTGTGATGGGTTGGATCATAGAAACCCCTTTGGGACTGCCACCTGATGTGCCTAGACTACCGCTGAGCCCGTTTTCCCTGCCAGCGTGGGACTTCAGTACCTTGCCGTTTTTGAGCCAGACATGCTTGCCTGCTGCAAACACAGATCCAAGTCTGAACCACGTTCCCCACAAGCTGCAGGCTTAATTGAAAATAGCTTAAGTGCTCCTGCCTCCAGCACTCCGATACCCAGCTCCCAATGGGGTCCAAACCCCAAATAAATCCGTTTTACCCTGTATAAAGCTTATGCAGGGTAAACTCATAAATTGTTCGCCCTCTATAACATTGATAGAGAGAGATACACAGCTGTTTGCACCCCCGGGTATTAATACTTACTCTGGGTTAATTAATAAGTAAAAAGTGATTTTATTAAATACAAAAAGTAGGATTTAAGTGTTTCCAAGTAATAACAGAACAAAGTAAATTAGCAAACAAAATAAAATAAAACACGTAAGTCTAAGCCTAATACAGTAGGAAACTAAATGCAGGTAAATCTCACCCTCAGAGATGTTCCAATAAGCTTATTTGACAGACTAGCCTCCTTATAGTCTGGGTCCAGCAATCCCTCACACCCCTGTAGTTACTGTCCTTTGTTCCAGTTTCTTTCAGGCATCCTTTGGGGTGGAGAGGCTATCTCTTGTGGGTGGAAACCCCTTGTGTTTTCCTATGCAGCATCACAGCTACAAGATGGAGTTTTGGAGTCATATGGGCAAGTCACATGTCCATGCATGACTCAGTTCTTTACAGGTCGATGCCATGGCTCACATGTTAGCCTGTTCCCAGGAAAGCTCAGATGTGGATTGGCGTCTATCAAAGTCCATTTTCCGCTTAAGTGTTTCTTGATTGGGCACTTACTGAGAATAGTCTTTTCTCAAGAAGCTGACCAAATGCTTCACTGAGGCTACTTAAAATCAAACAAGTACATAGCCAATATTCATAACTTTGAATACAAAAATGATACATGCATACAAATAGGATGAATATATTCAGTAGATCATAACCTTTGCAGAGATGTTACATGGCATATCTAGCTTATTTCTGTAAAGCATTATGGGGTGCAACATCACACCCTCCTCCTGAACTTACTGCCAGAGACTTGGACACTGTCCATGGTGGAGGCAGTACATGTAAAATCTCTGTTTCTGGTCACACCCCCTTTCAGTACCTTTAAACCGTATGATGTCATTCATAGGTGTTCCAGCTGTGCCTGAAAACAGGTTGGGGTGTAGTATTTCTAACAGAATGCAGACAGCAATATCTGTTAAAGTTTAGGTGTCTTGGCATTTAGCCATCAATGCCATGAGGTGGTGTGCCTCAGTTTCCCCTTCCACACAGCAGCGTAGGCCTGTTATGCTTTTGCTGCTGTGCCAAGCTTCCAGCCTGTTTACGGGTATGAGCTAAAAAGCAACATGCTTGTGGGACTGTCTTGTCACCATCCCTAGCATGTACAAAAGTTTTTTCCACAAATCAGGTATGTCCCACATCTTTAAAGGATTTACCACTACTATTAACTCCTTTGTCTTGACCCATAGATGAAGTAGCAAAAGACAAGATTAACAACAACTCGACAGCGGACAGGCTTTGTTCACACAATTTAGTTTGTTTAGTGTCTATTGCATTTCCCCATTGCTTTGTGTACCCCGGTAGGTGCTCTGATGCAGATTCTTCTGCCTCTTTGGAGAAGGCTTTTAATTCGGGCATGTGTTTGAGGCTCTGGCAAGGAAAGGGGGCACTGCAACCATGCCTGCCCTCGGCCCCTCCCTCTGAAATTTCTTTGGGCTCTGAAGCTTCCCAAGTGCAGAGTTTTTCTCCCCCCAGCCTTGAAGAAACAGTGTTATTTGTTACAAGGGTAGCAGGAATAACATTCTTTAATGGAGTGCTTTGGATCGGTAAGATCCCCCCAGTTACCCCACTTTTTGCTCCCAACAGGTCAGCTGGATGGACTCTCCCCCACAGGAGATCTGACCCCCAGTCTTCCCTTAAAACCTGATTCACAGGAGAGGGGTCTGGCATTTTAAATGCAGATTTTTCACCCTCCTCCTGGGAAAAAGCCTCCCTACAAAAGGTGGGCAGACTCTCTGGTACCCCCTCACCTTCCGTCTGGACTTCTCTCTCTGGGCCAGACACTTCTGTGTCCCCCCCAAAAGGGAAGGTGACCCTGGTCCAGCTGTGGGCTCACAGCTACCAGCTATGACAGACCCTTCACTGGCCAGCAAAATCTCCCCCTCCCCGTTTCCCTCAGGTTGGGCTTGCTTCCAGCTACAGAGTCCCTGGGGTCTATTCCCACCACAGCTGTTACCAGGACCCCAACTTCCACCTTTGGGATACATATCTCTGTGCACCCCAAGGCAGGCCCTGTCCCCTGCTGGCCTGCAACTCCCTGGCAGTCAGCAGCTGGGACGGCCCCCCTGTTACAAGGTGGAATACTTCCCTCCCCCCGGGAGATAACAGGACAGGAGCTGGCTTTGTCCAGCCCCTTCTGCAGGCACTTGCCTTGAGCCCTGGGGCTACAGGACCTGGTTACAACCATTCCTGCCCCCAAAGCTGCATTCTTCACCACTCTCACTAATGCTGCTACACTTAGAGTACATACATGTGGTCTCCGACACATACGTAATCGGGGTGTCTTGCTCCTCCCGCTGCTTGAGCTGCCACAGGTACTGTTTATTTTTAGCCTGCTAGCTTGATCAGCTCGATCAGAGCTAGCTTAGGTATGTCTCCTTGAGCTGGGAATTATGCCTCCAGTTCAAAGTGTAGGCATACCCCTAGATGCTTTTGAAAATCCCACCCAGAGTCATTAACGCTGTTTTTGATAGGTAAAGTACAACAGTTTGCCTGAATACATCATATTTTGGTTTTTAAAATGTATATTGTAAATGTGAACTATTATGTTATCCTCATGGTATTAATAACTTGGGATTTTAGGATGGAATCTTCAAGGGAGCCTAAGAGAGTAAGGTGCCCCACCGATGGGCGTCAGGTACCTAACTCCCTTAGTATCCTTCGAAAATCCCAGCCTTAAACAGTTTGTTAAAGAACTTCATTTCAACTTCAAACCTCAGTCTGAATTTAGTATATATGAAATTTGTCCCATCTTTTCTTTTATTCCTTTTAAATTCTAGGTTCTACATTCTTTCATAAGGCTTTGTCTTTTTAGCATTTATTTGCACCCATACATTTCCCTAAACTCATATTCGGGTGAAAATATTATGAAGTGGTTAGAGCAGTGGGATTTAAGAGCCCTTAGCACTATCAGATTCTGTGTAATCTTTGGCAAGCCTGAGATGACAATTTGTGAAGTTTTGCCCTAAAAAAGCTTTGAAATCCTTGGATACAAAGTGCTGCACGTATAAAGTCTTACTTTATTTTTGCTGAATAATGGTGTTTGGGGAAAAAATATTAATCTAATATTAATGATAATGTAGGCTTGTTCTTAAGCAATTTAGGATTTTCTAAGGAAGAACTTAGCATGAAATTTTGTGTAAGAATTTTCATATTCATAAAATATTTTTTGAAATATGATTTCAGATAGCTAATGGATTGGTGCAAACCACTGGCTGGCCCAGTGTTGTTACCTGCATTGGCAACTGGTTTGGAAAAGGAAGGTAAAAATATAAATATTTTTTTAAGTTCTGGCACTATATGTGGGTGGTTTTAGGCCTTAATACAAAACCTGATGAAGCCAGTGTAAGAACTCCCATTTACTTTCGGTGACTTTTGAATGAAGCCTTTAAGAAAGATCCTTTAAAAATAAGTAATTACCTGTTTGTCGTGCATAGGCGGCGCGTGACTCTTGTGTTTTGGGGAGGCTGGGTGGGAGCACCAGGAGCTCCCTAGACGTGTGGGGGGAGAGACCACCGGCGCCCGTACCATGGCCCTGTGCCACCCCAAGACCCTGCCCCCACTTGGCCACCTCCTCCCCCTGAGGCCCTGCCCACACTCTACACCTGCCCCACCCCAAAGCCCCACTCCTATTCCACCTCTTCCCACCCTTGCCCGCTAGGGTTGCCAGGTGTCTGGTTTTTTAAAAGAGACCCTGATGGCTCCAGTCAGCACTGATGACCGGGCCACTAAAAATCCAGCGCAGCGCAGCAGGGCTGAGGCAGGCTCCATGCCTGCCCTGGCTCCGCACGGCTCCCGGAAGTGGACGGCATGTCTGGCTCCTAGGTGCAGGGGTGGCTATGGGGACTCCGCGCGCTGCTCCCCACCCAAGTGCTGGCTCCACAGCTCCCATTGGCCAGGAACCACAGCCAACGGGAGCTGCGGGGGCAATGCCTGCAGGTCTTGGCAACACACAGAGCCCCCTGGCCCCTCTGCCTAGGAGTCGGACATGCTGACTGCTTCCGGGAGCCACCTGAGGGAAATGCTGCTCGGCCAGAACCCGCACCCCGCACATGCACCCCCACATTCTGAACCCCTCAGCCTGGAGCCCATCTTGCACCCCAAACCCCTCATCCCTGGCCCCAGCCCGGAGCCCACTCCTGCACCGCCAGCTGGAGCCCTCACCCCCTCCTGCACCACAACCCCCTGCCCCATCCTGGAGCCCCCTCTAGCACCGTGAACCCCTCATTTCTGCCCCCATCCTAGAGCCTGCACCCTCAGCCAGAGCCCTCACCCCTTCCCCCACCCCAACTCTCTGCCCCAGCAGAGTGAGGGTGGGGGAGAGCAAGCGACGGAGGGAGCGGGGATGGAGTAAGTGAGCTGGGACCTCGGGGAGGGAGCGGGGGTGGGGCAAGAGAGTTCGGTTTTGTACAATTAGAAATTTGGCAACCGTACCAGGCGCTCCTCTCTGCCCCTGAGCCAACCCACCCGCCCACCAGCTGCTCGTTCCTTTCTGCCCCCTCTGCCTTAAGGGCGAGCGACGGGAGTGAGGGGCAGAAAGGAGTGAGTGACAGGTGGGCAGAGCTTTGGGGGGGAAGGTGGGACAGGAAGAGGCAGAGTGAGGACGGAGTCTCCAGGGGAAGAGGCACAGTGGGGGTGGGGCCACGGGGGAAGAGGCCAAGTGAGGGTGGGGCTTCAAGATGGCGCATAGGCTGAGTCTGGCTGGGGCCATGGTCTGGGCACCGGTGGCTCCCCCTCACTTCTTGGGAACGTCTGGTGGCAGCACTCCAAAGTCATCAGGCCAGTGCACCTCCAAAGGGAGGTGTGCCCCAGCTGGCATTTCTTACCCCATTTGGGGAGACTTAGCTCCCCAAGTCTCTTATACCCGCCGCCCATGTTGTTGTGGCAACTAACTTACCTAAATAGTTCAAAAAGGGCGGAGAGAAGTGAGCGGCAGGGGGGTGGAGGCGGCTCAGGAGAAGGGTTGGGGCTTCTGGGGGAAGGGAAGGAGAGGAGTGAACAGGGGGCCCTCAGGAGAGGGGGCGGAGAGGAGCGGGGGGGCACTTCAGAGGAGGGGACTGAGCGGGGTGTGGCTGTGGAGGGCGGGGCCAGGATGCAGGCACCAGTAGCCCCTCCCACTTCTAGGGAGCTTCTGGTGCTCCCACCCAGCTTCCCCAAATGCGCCCCCTATGCAAAACATGAGTGCTTGCAGTTTCAAACAACTGTATTGGGGTGTGTGCATTAATAACTCTCAGACAAACAAGTAAAGTACTTCAGAGTTGAATTGAGAGGAACTCTGGCGAATGTTTTCAGTCTAAAAACACTTTAAAAAACAAAATAAGGGCTCTATTATGCCATTGATTTTAAACTGGAATTTCCCATTGTTTTCACTTCTGTTTAAAAATCATCAGGGTATGCATCAAAAATTGGCATAAGGCCTACTTGTTTCTAACACTTTTTTTTTTTATATAATACATCTCAAAGTATGAATTTAAAGAGATTATATTTGGCAGATGGATTAACAAAAATTTTTGCTGTTTCATAGTGCTCACTTTTTTTCAAAGCCAATTTTTTCAGTCCTGCAGTGGGGGATATTTTACTGTTGTTTTGTAACATCATACAGTGTTTCTCCATAACATTGTGGTAGCTGCACAAGGCAGTTGCACAGAAATTCACATTAATGCTACTATAGGATCTGATGTCCCTATTATAGATGCCACTGTATGAACATTATAATCAATAAGGGTATGTTACACTACAACTGCCTACAACTGCAGGTCTGCAGCTTCACCGCTTCTGGACCCAAGAAATGAACATTGACTGGTGGGATCATATCCTAATGCAACCTTGGGATGATGAGCAGCGGCTGCAGAATTTTTAGATGTGCAAGGTCACATCCCTAGATCTGTGTGCTGAGCTCACCCCAGCCCTCCTGCACCAGGACACCAAAATGAGAGCTGCACTGATACAGGAGAAGCAAGTGCTAATCACATGGTGGAAACTTGCAAAGCCAGATTGCTATTGTTCAATGGGAAAACATTTTGGAGTTGGAAAATCCACTGTGGGGGCCGTTTGTCATGCAAGTGTGAAGGACCATTAATTGCTTCCTGCTATGCAGGACTGTACTCTTGACAGTGTGCAGGACATAGTGGATGGATTTGCAGCAATGGGGTTCCCAAACTGCAGTGGAGCAATAGGCGGCACGCATTTTGGCACCACCCCACCTTGCCACAGCAGGGCTGGCATGTACCATGCCTTACCATGAGGCGAACTGAGGCGGCCACCTGATGTGTCAGACTGTGGGAGGACACCACTAGGCCTCAGACTGTAGAAAATTGTCTGCTGCTGGTGCATATGTATTCTCTCTGCTCTAGATTAACAGAGATGGTGGAGTGCTGTGCTGAAGGAAGGAAGGCACAAGAGACATAACAGGAAGGCAGGAGAAAAGGCAAGAGGGGATAACAGAAAGCAGCAGGAGTTGCAGGGAGAGAGGAGGAGGAGGACCCTCTGATGTACCTCTATAGCACCCCCAGGAGCCTGAACTGATTAACACCAGCTTCTCAGGGAGCTTCCTGTTTCCTGCTGCTTCCCTGAACCCACTTGAGGAGAACAGGCAGCCAACTGAAGTAGTAGGAGCCAGTTAGGCCCTTAAGACTCTGATATCTTCCCTCACTCAGGCCCTGCTACCAGCCTGCTTATTTGTCCCCTTCAATTGAGTGTTGAGAGCCACTATAACTGGCACAGAACAGCAGTCATGAATGAAAGAAGAAAATGCCCCTCTGGGGCAGCATTCAGAAAAAGAAAGAAAGCAAAGGAAGCTTTTCTAACTAAGCAAGAAGGAGGTCTCCTGAGATACATAGACACAAATATTCACGGTGAGTCTTCCGGCCCCAGTGAGGATGTGAGTGGTGAGGAGATGCCTGATATTCCAGTTAGAGTGCAGGTGACCTGGCAGCTACTGCAGCATCCATATCTCCATCTCAAATGGATGTAACCATGCACATTCCTGAAGAAAAGTGTAGATCAGAGAAGAGTGTGGTGGAGGCGCAAGGAACAGCTTCTGCTGAGTTTAGTTCCTTAAGTCTAGATGATCCAGGACTGTGGACCCACTTGAGCAGTAGCCTGGGGGACTTCCTTGTACTGCATGGGCCACAGCAAGTGAAAAACTTCATGTTCCTCAAAGACAATGAAAATAGAAGTTTCCATCCAACATATTACTGGCGTGAAATCCCCAATGGTGACAAAGTGGAGAGGCCATGGCTTATGTACTCAAAAACCCAGAATGCTGCATACTGTTTTTGTTGCAAACTCTTCCAGTCTAATGTTTCAGCCACATTGGGTTCTACAGGAACAAAGGACTAGAAAAATCTGGCTAGAAATTTGGCATGCCATGAGAAGGCAGCAAATCACCAGACAGCATTGCATAGGTGGAAAGAGCTAGAGATGAGACTAAGGTTAAAGGCCACCATAGATGATCAGCATCAAGAGAAGATTGCATCAGAGTCTCTTTACTGGCAAAATGTTCTGAAAAGGCTCATTGCCATTGTGAGAGTGCTTGCTACCCAAAACTTAGCACTGCGTGGCACTTCAGATCAGCTGTACGTGCCAAACAATGGAAACTTCCTTACAATGTGGAGCTGATGGCTGAATTTGATGCTATACTCCAGGAGCATCTAAGAAGAGTCACCACCCAAGAAATGTACACACGCCACTACCTTGGAAAAACAATTCAAAATGAGCTCATACCGTTACTGTCAACAAAAGTCAAACAGAAAGTTGTGACAGATCTGAAGTCAGCAAGATATTACTCTGTTATCCTGACATCAGCCATACGGAACAAATGACTTTACTGGTGCGTTTTGTAACAACAACAGAACCTAGTGAAAATGTCCCTGCAATGGTGACTGTCAGAGCATTTTCTAGAACTTATTGACATTGATGATACTACAGGAGCTGGTATGACAAATGTGCTTCTTAAAAAGCTGGAAGATACGGGAATTGCAATAGCTGACGTGAGAGGTCAGGGCTACGATAATGGTGCCAACATGAGAGGAAAGAACAGAGGAGTGCAGACACGGATCCAAGAGTTAAACCCTCGAGCTTTTTTTTTTGTCCCATGCAGTTCTCATTCATTGAACTTGGCGGTCAGTGATGCAGCATCAGCTTCTAGTGAGGCTGCTGAATTTTTTAATGTAATTCAAAGCATCTATGTATTTTTCTCTGCATCAACTCATCGATGGCAAATTTTGAAGCAACATTCCGGGAACATCCTCTCTGACACTGAAACCACTGAGTGCAGCACAATGGGAAAGTCGAGTGGAGGTGATAAAGGCTATCAAATACCAAATTGGGAAGATAGATGATGCCATAGTTGCCATTATGGAGGATAATGCTATGACAGGAACTGTTTGTGGGAGAACAATGGCAGAGGGAAATGGAATCACCAGGAACATACATAACTTCAAATTTCTGTGTGGCTTAGTGTTGTGGCATGACATACTGTTTGAAACAAATGTTGTAAGCAAGAGACTCCAAGGTGTTGACCTTGATATATCTGGAGCAATGGAACAACTGGACAAAGCAAGGTCATACCTACAGTTTTACCGGTCAGATGAGGGATTTCAAACGAGCTGAAGAGTGCACAAAAGTTGGCAGAGGAACTTCACACTGAAGCTATTTTCCCACCCATTCAAGAATACAAGAGTCACCGAAGAAGAAGACATTTTGATTACGAGGCACAGGATAATCCCATAAGAGACCCCAAACAACAATTCAAAGTTGAATTCTTTAACCAGGTGCTAGATTGTGCAATACAGTCAGTTGAAGAACGTTTCATGCAGCTCAAGGAACACAGCAGTATATTTGGGATGTTGTATGATATTCCAAAACTCCTCACTACACCTGAAGAAGACCTACACCAGCAATGCAGGGCACTAGAGACAGTGTTGACACATAATGACATGCGCAATATTGATGCGAGTGATTTAGGTGATGAACTGACAGCCCTTTCAAGATACATTTCAGCAGGATCAACTCCAAAGGCTGTTCTGGAATATATGTGCACAAATCAGAAGACCACCCTCTTTCCAAATGCTTTTGTTGCTCTGTGCATACTTCTAACACTTCCTGTAACAGTTGCCAGTGGAGAACGCAGCTTCTCCAAGCTGAAGTTAATAAAAACACATCTACGCTCCACAATGACACAGGAAAGGCTGGTCGGCCTTGCAACCATCTCAGTAGAGCATGAGCTGGCCCAGACTGTGGACCTTCAGGAAGAAGTTCAAATCTTTGCAACCAAGAAGGCACGGAAAGCACCACTTTGATTATTCAAACAGATAAAAATGCCAGTGTTTACTATACAGACCAGAAAAGTTACATTTACTGTTCAGGTGTTTGAAAAATAAGTGTTACTTTTTTTTGAACAAGGCATTTTAAGTTGTTAGTTCGCCTTTATTGGGGTAGGTAGCAGAGCAGTACCATGAGAGGAGTAGAACAGGAAGAAGGCAGAATTGCGACCTTTCAAAGTTTTGGCCCAAGCGTGGGGGCGTCATTTGAGCTCCCCGCATCAGGTGCCAAAATGTTGTGGGCAGGCCCTGTGCCACAGAGTACATCAACAAAAAGGACTACTTTTCTGTGGTTATGCAAGCGTTGGTGGATCACCGAGGATGCTTCATTAACATCAATGTGGGCTGTTCCCAGAATATGCATGATGCTGCTCACATCTTTAAGAACACAGGACTGTTGAGAAAGCTTCAAGCAAGGACTGACTTTCCTGACCTGCAAATTATCATTGGTCATGTTGAAATGCCAATAGCGATCCTGTGTGACCCAGCCTACCCTTACATCAACCTAACTTTATAGTGTAGACCAGGCTGAATTCTTCCATTGACCTAGCTACAACCTCTCAAGGGGGTGGATTTACTACAATTACAGAAAAACCCCTTCTGTCGCTATAGCAAGTGTCTACGCTACAGTGCTGCAGCTGTGCTGCTGTAACAGTTCTAGTGTAGACGTAGGTGAGTCAAACTAAGAACATGTCTTTCTTTTTCCTAGCAAAAATGCATCTTTAGGACGTGATCCAAAATCCATTGAAGTTAATGGGAGTCATTCCATGTATTTCAATGGCCTTACTCAGGCTAGTAGGTCCCAGTCGTGCCAGATTCTGAATAATACCCATATCCTGCACAAGGAAGCTTTTAGGATACATTAATTAATGTTTAGGTACTTTGAAACGGTCAGATAAAAGGCAGTAGCGTAAAGGGTTATGTACAGTTATCGAGTGATAAGTCCTCAAATACTTCAACAGTGCCAAAGATTAACTGCTGTCTGTCATTCTGTATGCTACTTAATAACATTTATGAGCAGAATAACTAAAATTGGCATCCTTTTGAATGCAGGAGAGGTTTGATCATGGGAATCTGGAATTCTCACACTTCCGTGGGGAATATCTTAGGATCCTTAATTGCTGGTTACTGGGTATCTACCTGCTGGGGTCTGTCTTTTGTGGTTCCTGGTGTTATAATTGCTTGCCTGGGGATCGTTTGTTTTCTGTTTCTCATTGAACGTAAGTATATATATTTCCTTATTTTTATTTATACAAAACTGTAGCTGCCCATCCAATGCTGGGAACCCCCATTACACAAATTAAAATACACAATGCAAAATACCTGTAAAGCGCTGCTCATACCTAAATAAATGTCCACCAGACACTCGGGTCATGTCCTTTCCAGAACCTGCATGGAGAAAAAGATAGGCTTTTCAGCATGTTCAGAAGGTCAAGATGTGACATCCTAAGGGGGCAGTTGCAAAGTCCTAGTCTGATTCCCCTGCCAGCAGCTCTCTCATTTATAGCTCAAGGGTCTCTCTCCACTGATCACAACTCTGGCCTGCGGAGAAAGGCAAGCTCCCAGGTAACTGGTTTTTAACCCATTTAGAGCTTTACAGGTTAACACCAAGTCCTTGAATTCCACTCTGAAATTTACTGGGAACTAGTACAAATCATGGCACACGGGTGTAATGTGCCCCTGACCAGGACCTCTACTTAAGCTGGCCATGGCATCCTGCACTAGTTCTTGTTTCTGAGTGGTCTTAAGCAGGGGTAAAAGTAACTTAAAGGACTTACCGGTACTCCTGAGTCCTTAGGAGGGGGTGCCATGAGATGTTATTGTAACATCTCAACTGGAAGAGGCGGGGTCTTTAAATCTCCGGGCGCTTTAAATCAAGATTTAAAGGGCCTGGGGTTGGGGCTGTGGTAGCAGCAGCTGGGAGCCCTGGGCCCTTTAAATCACCCCCAGAGCTACCAGCTGCCATAGGTGCCGACTCCGTGGGTGCTCCGGGGCTGGAGCACCCATGGGGAAAAATTGGTGGGTGCAGAGCACCCACCGGCAGCTCCCCGCCATCCCCGGGGCCCGCGCCTATCTCCCCGCCAGCCCTGGGACCCACGGCAAACTCACCTCAGCACCGGGAGACGTTGCAGGGCCCTGCCCCCGATGCTGGGAGACGTTGCGTCGGGGGCGGGGGCCCCGCCACGTCGCCCGGGGGCGGGGGCCCCGCCACGTCGCCCGGGGGCGGGGGCCCCGGAAGTTGGTGCTTATGCCAGCTGCAGAAGCGGCTGGGAGCCCCAGAGCTCGGGGGGTGATTTAAAGGGCCCGGGGCTCCAGCTGCCGCTACTGCCCTGGGCCCTTTAAATCGTCCCTGGAGCCCCGCTGCCGGAGCCCTGGGGTAGCGGCGGCGGGGCTCCGGTGGCAAGTTAAAGGGCCTGGGTTGGTAGCTGCGGCAGGAACCCCGGGCCCTTTAAATCGCTGCCCGAGCCCCGCCGCCGCTTCCCCAGGGCTCCGGCAGCAGGGCTCTGGCAGCAATTTAAAGCTGGGGGCTCTAGCTGCTTCTGGGAGCCCCAGGCCCTTTAAATTGCCACCTGGGGAAGCCGATCCGCCCCGGTACGGCACACCGGCTCTTGCTGATACGCCATACCGGCTTACTTTCACCTCTGGTCTTAAGGTAGAGCGCCATGTGGAGTGATTGCAGCAACATGATCTTAAGGCAGCAAAGGTATGATGTACCCTACCAAAATGTATTTGTCCTACTTCGCCCCAAAACACATCCTCTTGATCTTGTATCTTCACTTGACTTCAGTGGGTCTGCTTGTGAGGCAAGGGTCAGACTCCACGTGTGGATGGGGGGAATCAGGGTATTCCTAGTCTGATAACATATGACATCTTCACTTGACTTCATATGCATTTTGTCTGACTGAAAATGACTTAACTGTGCTCTTTGTCTGTGGGCTGAATATTAAAGAAAAGAAACAAATATTATATCTGTAGGTCAAAATGAATGGGGGTATTTTTTTCATTTGGGGCTAGACTATACCAGAAAGTTTTTTACTGCTTTAATTATGGTTTAAATCAGCAAGAATACACGCATGTGCGCATGCATGCAGCGTGGAGGCAATTATATCAGTATAGAAGTGCTTATACAAAAGTAGCTTATTCCAGCTCAGGGAGCAAAATAAACGATACCAATATAAGGCGTCTGTATGCCAGTATATTGCATCTATGCTAAGGCTTATACCGATATAACTGCATGAGTAAAAAAAAATCATACTCCTATCAGGCATAGTTATACTGTTATAGCAACTTTTCTAAGGGCTTGTCTTCACTACCCGCCGGATCGGCAGGTAGCAATCGATCTATCAGGGATCGATTTATCGTGTCGCATTTAGTCGTGATTAATCGATCCCCGAACGTGCTCCCCGTCGACTCCGGAAATCCAACTCGGTGAAAGGCAGAAGCGGCGTCGATGTGGGAGCGGCAGCGATCGACTTGCTGCCGTCCTCACGGCCAGGTAAGTCGATCTACGATACGCCGACTTCAGCTACGCTATTCACGTAGCTGAAGTTGCGTATCGTAGATCGATTCCCCCCCACTCTAGTGTAGCCCAGGGCTAAGTGTAGACCAGGCATTAATATCAGCAGGGTTTTAGGAGAATGATTCCTTATGTTTGATTAACTGGTGTTTTGTTGTATTTCAGACCCTAAAGATTTAAGTTGCGCTTGCAAACCATCCAGTGTAAGTGAACATTATTGTAATATTCATTATTATATTTCATGTTACTTTTATTTTTATTTTTTTATGGATAAATAGGACATCATTTGGTAGTTGTAGTATGAAACTAGCCTTCTGGTATATATTTGAACAATGAGGGGCTGCAATACCTATCAGGGAAAGGAATTTAGCTTGGTGGTAGGGCTTGTGATAATGTAGTGTGTTGGTTTTGTAGTGAAATTCGAGTATTATTCATGTGGTTTGCTGTGGGTGGAGGAGGGGAAATAAAAATTGGAGATTTTTTGCGGGGGTGATTTTTTTTTTCTTTTTTTAATTTAAAATGGATTTTTTAATTTTGTTTAAATTAGCATAAGGAACAGTTTGAGGGGGAAGATCTCCACAATGGGATCCTCATGTAGATGTATTTTGTTCTGCCCCCAGATTTCACTGGGCTAAGGAATGATTTGGGTCTATATCATTTGCCTTAATGATATCCTTTGGCAGTGAGTCCCAAAGATGAATTGTACATTGGAAGAAAATGTCCTGTCTGTTTTGAATATATTGACTTTATTTTTGCATGCAGTCTTGTTCTTGTATGGTAATTTAGCTGTAGCATGTATTATTTCTTGTACTGCTTTCTCTTCTCCTCTTACAGTTCTCCTCTCTAAAGGAGATAATCTTTAATATTTGCAATCTCTCCTGATATAAAGTTTCTGATCATTTTAATTGCCATTCTCTCAAGCATATGTTTTTGGCTTTATCACATATTTTGGTCACCATTTCAGAAAATACTGTACTATCTATATTTTCCATTTAATTCTTTCTCATTTTTTAAATACAAGCACATCTCTTACTGGATTAAAGTTACATGACTCATAGACACTTTGAGCTGGAAGATATTTTTCTTAAGTATTTATTTGGTACATATTGAGAAACATCCTGGTGAATGTTTCAATCACTTCATACAGTTGCTGGAAAGAAATGTAGATCTCAGAATTTGCCACTAAGCTTTGCTGAGGTAAATGTATTCCATTCACTTCAATGTGCTGTTACTGGAAAGCATTGTTAGAGAGCTCTGCGCAGCATATTGCTTTTCTGCCTTACCAAAAGCTGACATGAAAGAAAAAATGACTTTCAACTATATCTGTCTTGATGCTGTTGAACCAAAAAAAAGTCAATTGAGGATTTGTTTTCTTGCAACCCCCCGACCCCCCCCCCCAAAAAAACACCAAGAGGGGGTCATTGACTTAATCTTCTCATGAACATCAGCAAGATAATTGCCCCACACCCAGCCTCATTGTCTGATGCATTTGACCTACTGTTTCCATGGAAACCTTGCTCTCTGGAGCACAAAGCATGGCTCCCTCCCACAGATTCTTATTTGCAATCCCATAGGAGGTTTTAAACACATTTCTCTCCTAGACTTCACTCAGAAATAGCCCCATAATGCAAAATTTGCCAAGAGTTCAGTTCACATGTTTGAATGTGGGAATACCTCAACTTTTAAATTTGAGGTCCGAAAAGTACAGAGTGAAGTCAGCTGGAGTTGAGGTAGTGCACTCTCCTTCTGTATTCATCACAGGATTAATTTGTAGAAGTTAAGCTAATTAATAGAATATTGATTAACAAATCTGGTTGCTGAAGTATAGATGAATAACAAGTGAAAAGATACAGCTAAGGTATTAGGACAATAAACAGACATTTTTGTTTCATCACTTAAAACAAAAACCTTGGCCTTGTTAGATAGACTAGCTGCAGAATTTCGCAGGAAGGCATAAAATTCTAGATGCCACTTTTTTTTTCCCCCCCAGTCCTTCTGAGAAGCAGATTCCCATGGGGCATGGGTCCCATTGAAAATTTCTAAAACATTTTTTGTAAATAATAATTCAAGAGTCTATTTGAATCTAAGCATTGCATTTAAACAGTGAAATAAAAAAAAACTTCCACTTTTTCTCTTAACCTTTAGATAAAGATATAGTTGGTCTTTCCTCACATAATAGATTTTTCTTTCTGCTTGATCATTGTAATTCACTTCCCAACACGACTCTTCTTTTCAGTAAGACCATTTCTAGTATGCATTTTGCAGAACTCTTATTCTTGGACTTTGGCCCATCAAGGATGATTACTTCAATCTTTGACTGCACTTTACCTTTTATGGATTATACATAATTTATCCTCATCCCTCCATAAATTTTCTGCACTGGAGGAATGAACAACTAAAGAACAACAAAAATATGCATCCATATACTTTATCTGGAGCAAATTTTCTCTATTTCCTTTTAAATTAAGACTTTAGATATGGACAGGGCATGCTTTTCGGACTATATTTATTTTTTACATAGCATTCAGGACGTACTAAGGCACTTTGTAAAGTTTAGTGCCTCCCTCTGCTCCTCTAATGTTATACCCAGCTGAACACAGCCCCATGTTCTCTCTGCCTGGTGGTGAATATACATTTAAGGTTTACAGGTAATCTACCCAACCCACACATTTCACATCAATGGCAAATCTTTTTAGATAAAGTGTCATATGGTGACATTTTTTAAAGAATGCAATTTCAGCATGCACTGATGTGCAACTGCACAGGCAAATGAATGGCTATATTTACAGGAAAGCAACTATTTTAGATCTGTTCCAGCTGGGGGCCTGGGGAGCCCAGATAGATAGGATCAGATCCTTGGGGAGGGGAAGTACCCCCAAAGACCACAACTACAACCCTGGTGCTCCCTTTCTGGGCTCAGACAGTTAGAATGAATATTTTAAAAGAGAATGTGAGAAACCTTTATCTTCAATGGGGAGGGAAGAGGAGAGAGATTGTTCCTTAATAGCAGCCTCTGAAATAAATAGATCCGTTTAGGAAGTCTAATTGTGATTAAAGTATTGTTACAAAATGTGGATTTTGTAGTGTAAAATGTCGAAGCCATTAAGTAGAATGAGCTCAAAATCTGAATTTCCTGTGCCGCTCCTGTGTACAGCACAATTTGAAATGAGAATATATAAAAGTGCCTTCTCTTTCATATTTTGCAAGATTCACAGAGCTCCACCTGAATTTAAAATAACTAAAATGTACAGTCATCAAACCATACGTTTTTTTTCCATTTGGCTTTGCATCTGAGGTGTAATGAACAAAGATCTTTGGTATGTGAAAGTAGGGTCTAACCCTGCTTCGAGCATCAGTGACTTCTTTAAGGTAGTACTTTTAAAAATTGTTTTGCAGGGCTCAAAGTCCTACATCAACGGTACAAATAAATTCGGAGTCCAGAAGCCAACCTTAAATCTTAAAGAAACCAACAAACTTCAGGTAAAATGAAATGTCTGAAGTTAAAATTGTATGTAAGATTTTCTAAGCTCAGATAGAATCTTTACAATGAAAATGGCTTTACCCATGAATGTTTCAATCTGCTAAAGATCTTACAGAAAAATATAAATATAAATATAAAAATATTTCAGCTTACTGTAAAACAATGTTTTAGGGGGAGACTTTTCAAAGACCCAAAAGGCAGCTAGGTGACAGACTGCCCTTTATGCATATGAAAATCTTCCCCTTAATTTCTTCTGTACTATAGTGTCCCCTTAGCATATTTTGCTTTCAGCTGGAGATTTACTGCTTCTTACAAATAATGACATCTTTAACAAGCTCTGTGCCCTATTGTCCTCGCCTACAAAACCAGTTGCATCACTTCTGTGGTACACTTTGAGTTCTTCAGAATGAAAATTTAATTTTAAAAGAAGGGCAAGAGTAATGAGAGCAATGTGAGCAAAAGTCACAGTAGTGATAAGGGGATGAGCATAAACCCATAGCCTGGATCAAAAAATCCCCAAATTTGGGAGACCTTCAGATCCCAACATTGTAGTTGTGACCAATCTCTGCAATAATCGCATCCCTGAGTTTCATGTAGGAGAGCAGAGTAATGTGCTGTACAGTACAATGCACAAATAGCCAAAACATAAGTACCTTTCACTCTGCATCCCTTTGTTTACTAAATATACTGTGTATGATATATTACAAGGAGGAGAGACCATATTAAAGGACAATACAGCTGGTTTTGTTTCTTTGGTGTTATCCGAAGCTCATTCAAATCTATGTGAGTCTTTCCACTGAGTTCCAAGGACGCTGGACCAAGCCCTTACTTATGAGCAGTTATTTTACGTTATTCCTCCTTCTGTTCTAAGGCCTGAGTTATGCCTGGTAGGCAGAGCCTGTAATAAGGCTTGGTGTGCAGCTGAACCACTCCAAGGGAACAAAATGGCTCCTGGAGCTCCCTGGGGGAGAGGAGTAATTTGCTACAGCCTATTAAGGTGCTATATAGACCCCATCACATGGCTAACAAGCTCTCCTGGTTTGTGGGGTGGAGAAACAAAGGCATGATTCTACTTTCTCCACTTTTGTCTTGTTGCTTGCAGAGGAAGCAACTTGTTAGCAGCGCCTGCACTCCCCTGAGTGCAGGGACTATGATTCTGGAGGTCCATTATGTGGGACACCCATGGGAGGCAGAGTCCGTGCTCCCTCCCCGTTCTATACAGGTGTTGGCCACAGTTTAGCCCTCTTGTTTTTTTGTGTGCGGTTTTTTGTGTGTGTGTGAAATGGTTAGTTATGTGTGTGCATAATATGTAATCTTTTGAGTGGTTAGATTTCAGCATGGGGACTGAACACTCTGGGTTGGGAGGCACCTCTTCTCACCCTCCATGCTGAGAACATCTATAGCAGTGATTCTCAAACTTTTGTACTGGTGACCCCTTTCAAATAGAACACCTTTGAGTGCACCCCACCCCCTTATAAATATATAAAAAAGTGTTTTTAATTTAACACCATTATAAATGCTGGATGCAAAGCAGGGTTTGGGGTGCAGGCTGACAGCTCATGACACCCCCTGCCATGTAATAACCTCGTGACCCCTTAAGGGGTCCTGACCCCCAGTTTGAGAACCCCTGATCTATAGAGAAAAGGAATAGTTATTCTATCTCCCTGTTGTACATACAACTGGGAGATAGAACTTTGCAGGCCCTTTGTTTGCAAAAACAATCCTTCTGAAAATGAGAAATGAGTGCAATCTAACCTAGATAGCACAAGACAGGCTAAGTATAATATTCATGATACTGGACAACGTAAAATCTCATTTCCTTGGTGAAGTACTGCTCTGAACATCACCTGAGGACCATTTTTTAAAGGTTTTCTACAGGTGGTAGGTGGTTGTTTGGTTGCTTGTTTGTCATATAGACTTTTTTTTTTTTAAATGAGAGTAGTCTTCGTCTAATTCTTTGTGGGGAGAAACGTACAATAAAACTAGCCCTGGGTAAATGCCGCCAAAAATTCTGAGATTACTCATTCTTAAACAAACTGCTTCCACTGTGTTTGCTCCCCCAGTGGCCAGTGAGTTTACTTGCAGGAATATTCATGGAAACAGAAAGGATTTTAATCTATTTATTAAAGGTTATTGACAGGAGCAAACTTTACATTTTGTAAATGAGTACTGGTATTCACGCCAGACACCTGATTCTGGATTTGTCCCTTCAGAGAACAGGAATACCTTGTGACCAGAACAAAACAAAAATCTTCATTTCATTTCAGAATGTTGATTTGAATCTAACCACTTTTGTTTTCATATCTTCCTGTGGTAAAAATTGAAATTTGTTTCTCGGAATTGATTATTTTCTCCCCCAAAAATTCAGTTTCAATGGCAAAATCATATATTTAGGAAGGAAAACTTTCCACACACCAAACTTCAACCAGTTCTACTTCAATCAAAATTAACCAAACCATTCTGAACTAAGTATATTCACTGTCTACAATGGACTGTTTGAGTACAACCTACAGCTCAGATGTTACTTGCCAGTATTATGCTCTGAATAATTTTAAAATAATGGCAAGAGTCTTGAATCTCATAAGCTGTTTTTGGACAATTCATAAACACACAGAGCTGAAATTTGAAAATAAACTGTTGGCTGTAATTTGCTCTGCCAGCTCTAATCATAACTCTCAGTAATTGGCACTCTTGTTGTCAGTTTGTGCAGAGAGGCTATAGACTGAATGAATAAGGAGACTTTATCCTTTCACCCTGAAAGGTGTTCCATCTTGATTATGACAGACGGACACTGGCTGAGTAGCATTGGGGTGCTTGCTGTCAAATCTGTCAGAGTTAATGTGCGTTTTCTTTGCCATCTGTGTTAATTGTTCATAATGTTGAGAAATAACCAGGCAAAAAACACTTTGTTTTGCCTCTGCTCTGTTTATGAGACCTTGCCCTTTCCCCCTGCAGTTGAGGATAAATGTATCTAAATCTAATCTTGCTCTTGTAAATGTGGAGTTGAATATATTTTTTACAATGGGTATACTATTGCTAAGCTAAGATTATCATAGTTCTGCTTCTTGCTTCCTGTACAAACAGCAGACGTTCAGTGGTTTTAGAACTAGTCAATTCCTAGCATACTAGATTGGCAGCTCTTACTGATTCTTAGCTGATCACTCTAAACACTATAAAAAGAAAAATAATAGTCAATATATGCAACAAATAAAAGCAGAATGTGTTTCTAGATACATTACCTATCATGTCAGGTTGGCCTCTTAAAATTATACATTATTGAGCAATAATAAATCCTTCCCCAGAGCTCAGGAGTGTACCATATGTCTGTTCACTCTCGCTGACAAAGCTGAAAAATAGTATCCTTGCCAAGCTCAAATTGCTTTTTCCTTATCTAGCTATGTCTAGCACTTTAACTCCAAAATATTGATACATATCTCCAACTTGAATTGCTAAGAGAGGTGATGTGTTGTGTATTGGTAACTTCCACTTCAGAATTATCATCTCTTTGTAAGCTTAGAGTCACCTGTCTGAGAAATGAGCAGCATTTACTCAGACAATTCCAATCAGGCTATTGTGCTTACAGGTATCCTGCAGAGTTTATTCTGTCCTTATTCAAGCAACACTCCTGTGAAAGTCAATAGGAAGTTTTCCCGAATAAAGATTGAAGGGATTTTGATTAATGTTTTTGTTTTGTGTTTGGGATTGATAGCTTAAATTGCAAATGTTAAACTAACGTATCAACAGTGTTTCAGTTATTCAAAGATTTAAAACTGAAATTAATTGTCTAGTGCTAATTTGTTGCCATTTAAAATAAAACAAATGTATAAATAGGATTATTTCAAAATCACTCAATAGAAAGTATCATTTTCAAATCTGTTCCATCATTTTTAAGCTGTAACATCTGTTCTCCATGTCAGTTTGTTTAATATTAATCAGACACTTTCCATCTATTGCACAAGTACAGGGGGTGGAATAATGTACCAATTTACCCTTCCAAGCTTAGATTCAAATAAATGTGGTAGTATTAAGCTCTTCTCTTATCACACATTTATATTGAATCTTGGTGAAGGGTGAACGTACATTAAAATCCTCTTGAAGCTAAAAAGAGAGGCAAAGCTAGGTCATCTTAAAGTGTGACAGTGCCATGAAATACTGGGTTGCTACAACT
Organism: Macrochelys suwanniensis; assembly: GCA_033296515.1. Lineage (NCBI taxonomy): Eukaryota > Metazoa > Chordata > Testudines > Chelydridae > Macrochelys > Macrochelys suwanniensis. The sequence continues at coordinate 153,994,006 of CM065775.1, read as the reverse complement.
ACTGAACCTATCATTTTTACAAGCTGGCAAAATAGTTTTGATAGACCTTAACAGCTTCGTATCTAAAATTTCTGTCACCACACATGGGAGTGAGTGGTGAATCTTGGATTTAGGTCTGAACTTCAACAAGATTCACGGGGGGAGCATGTGAGAGGTTTTGGTTCAATGTAATCGCTGGATAATTGGCTTACCACATTTAGGCACGGATTCCAATTCCTATTCATATTGAATAGTACTTTACCCCAACTGTTGAAGAGAGGTGCCAAAGCAGATACTTCCAAGGGAGGATGATCAAATTTATGGTCCCTACCCCACCCCCTCTTCCTGAAGGGACCCCAGGTTTCCCTCAGCCAGGGAGCGTCCACCTCTTCTACCACACGCTGCATGAGCCAGTTTGAATTCTCGGTGGGCTCCCCTGCACTCTGCTGTACAGGAACAGGCTCCTGGTGCGCCAGGTCACCACATCATTTCACGCCGCCACTCCTCCAAAATTTCAGTTGCATGGTAACCCTGTGCTCCAGGTTGCAACACCATTCACTGAAACCTGGCCTGGCCACCCCTTCATGTGAACAGAGGGGAGGCCAGGTCAGTGCGACTACACAGCTGGGGTGTTGGTCCAGACGTCTCTGGCAGCAGCTGTATTTGTTTAGTATGGGACAGCTGCTTAAAGATGATTGGTCCATGGCCCCCCGCTCCGTGGCCTATGGAACTCCGGGCAAGTGCAAAAAGCATGGTGGGGGGATTTGCTCTCACTTCCCCCCCACCCTCTGTGTAATTGGTGCCACTGCTATTGAAGTCCGGTGGAGTAAGGTACTACTCAGTGCAAAACATCAGAATCTAGCCCTTCAATAATATTGATCTAATCATAGGTGTCACTGCATGAATAAGACTGAAAACTAGAGGTGAGGAACAAAACAAACTCACGAGTCTTTTAAAACTAAGCATATGCTATACATACCTGAACAGTACAAATGATTCCCTACTTAAACTGATGAATGTGAAGATACAAGAGACAGAAATTCTGAAAAATCAGCTTAATATTTATATAGAAGCCAGGTAATGTCAGTGACATCTTCAGTATGTTAACCAAGAAGTGTTTTCAACTCCAACTAGTAAGACCACACTTGAATGGTGGATGGGGAGAAGTCCTTGAAAAGTAGAAGAAATAAGTCAATTTCCAATAGCTGGGTTCCATTCAGGGCACACTATTAAGTGTAGTGGTTTTGCAATTTGAAATCTGCTCACAATACAGATACTGTAGTGCTTTGATTCCAGAAGTAAATGCATGCAGCCCTAACCAATAGTGCTTTTTTCACTAAAGATGTCAGAATCCATGAATCACTTTCTGTAGTGCGAAAAGGAAAGTCATAAGACATGTGAATGACTTGGTTGTTTGATACATACATTTTAATGTATTTACTCTCTTTTTTTTTTTTTTTTTTTTTTTTTGTGGTGGTGGGAAACTGTATGTAGGATCCAGCGATGCAGTGTTTGCTTCCTGACAGAGAGGCCTGCACAGTGCCACTGAACCATAACTTTGCAGTCAATGGGGAAGGTGGAACTAGAATGTCAGCTATAAGCTTCATAGGTGCTTTGCGAATACCTGTGAGTACATGCATTAGTCTTATCCACGCTACTGTGCCTTGGCTTTTGCCCTACAGGATTCTGATTTTTAGACAGTTTAAATGGAGAAGTGGACAAAGTTGGTTTTCCCATCTCAAAACTGGTATTCTATTCAGTCATGTTGAGTTTTGACTGGACGTCAGGAATCAGGGGATATATGGTATAAGACAAAGTGGGTGTCCTATTCAGAAGAAAAGAGGAAACAGAAAAAGGGAACATTTGGTTCAAATAAACCAACTGAATAAATTAATAAATCACACATTAGAATTTACAAACATCCAAAAAACTAGTGAGTGCAAGTTTAAACCTGCTCTTGGAGTTTTAAGCTGTATAACTAGCACTCACACACTTCATAACCCAAGAGATTGATGACATTATTAACATAATGGGACAATATTTATGTATGAGGGGAGAGAAATAAGGGGATCAGAGAGGCAACCTTGAATTGTCAGGAGTGGAGGGGAAGTAGCTGAAATACCTACAGTCTTTTCTGTGGTGGCCACAGAACTGTCCTTTCATAGCACCTCTTTTTATGCTCCTTGAAACCTCAGGTAACTGACTAGTCCCAGTTAGAGCTGGTTGGAATTTTCTATCTAAATTGTTGTTGTTGTTAATGAAAAAATGTAGTTTTCACAATTACTGATTTTTCTTGAAATTTTTCACAATGGAAAATTGGGGGGGGGGGGAGAGAGAATTGTTAGGGTAGGGTTGACCTGAATCAAAATATTTCCGTTTATTAAACAGAATCAAAATGTTTTGAGTCCCTTCACTCTTAATCTGCATCCACCTGAGCTACCGTGGTACTTCATTGAAGTTGCAATTCAGGTCTTCCTCATTCTTCTCTCTGGGTCAGGCTTCTCAGCTAGACTACAGCTCCCATGATGCTCTTCGGTCTCCTTTCTGGCTGAACTGCCATAGTGTATCATGGGAGATGTAGTTTCGCTTCGGAATCTGGCTTATAGAGGAGAATGCGGACATGAGACATCCGAACTACAATTCCTATGAGGCACTGGCAGCTCAAGCAGATGCAGTTCCATGTCAAATGGAAACAAAATGTTTCCAAATATAAATTTTTTGGAACTTTTCATTCCCTGAAAAATGTAGCAATTTTGACTTTTCATCCTGTTTTGAGGCCAAAAAAACAATATTGAAATATCAGAATTTCCTGCAGGACAAAAGTTCTGATTTCTGACCAGCTTTAGTCCCGGTGGTTCTGCGATACTGTGATATCCTTAAGTGGGATGAACTCTTCATCCAGTATGAGCAAGCTGAACTTCAGTGCATGTGCTTTTTTTGTCAGATGTGTTTTGGTTTTGGTTTTTGGTGGGTGGGTGTGAAGTGGAAATCTGAAGTTGAGCTATATGAATTTGGTATATAATATAATATTCCCTTGTCGTACGTGTATTTGTCCTCATATTTGGAGTAGTTGTATTGATGTACATTATGAAATATTAATAATATTGTTACCTGTTAAAGAAAAGCGCTTGATTACATCAGGGCTTCACTGCATTAATTGGCTGCCTATGTTGTTTAAGTGTTAAACTGAAAAATGAATTCAACAATTGTTAAAATATGATGGAAACTCCTACCTAGTCTCCTATCTATATCTTCCATAGAGTCAATGGACTGTGTTCTACTGTGGTATAAGCAGGCTATAACGCCACGGAAGTCAGTACAGTTGTACCTGCTTACAGTAGGATTTAATTTGGGCCAGTGTCATAAATGGCATCACTTCTTCAGGCAGATGACTTCCATCAATAGTAGGTTCATAAATGATAATTGTCATTTTCAAAAGCTCCTAATTTGAAAGCACATTTTATGGCTTATGTAGGGGAGCATCTTACAAATCAAACTTTCAGGTTGCTAGATAAAAGAAAAAGGGTTTTGTTCAAATTCAGGGTAATAGCTCTGCTCAAGGAAACACAAATGAAATCCATCTGGAACTGTTATTGGGCCACTGTGAATGTAGGAAAGAATTCCTGGCACTATATGCTACCCACCTGTACCCTTACATTCTAACCAGTACCTGATCCTGCAATAGCAAGGTGATATATATCTAAAATATCCTCTTCTGCCTTCTCCTTGAGTCTTGATTCTTCCCCCTCCACTTCTCCTGTCACTTGCCGGTGGGAATGAATAACACTTTAAATACAGCAAGGTGTGGGTGGGTGGAGTAGGGAGGGTGTTGAGGGGGATGGGAAAGCATGAATGGGGGGGAGGGAGGTGGGACAAATGTCTAGCAATCCATACTGACACCTGCAGGAGTAGCATAACCGCAAGGACTTACAACTGTGTAAAACCCCAAACTACTGCCAGACGATGGCAAATGGTGGGGGAAGGATTGACAGGAACAGGTTTATGTGGCAGTCAAATACACTTCAGATGTGTTTTTATAACAACTTAACCTTACATAGAATTCTCAGTTAAGGCAATAGGGTAAAAGAATACTGAGACTTGTATGTTAAATAAGTACCCACTTTTACTGTGCTGAGTCCTGACTAGTCACCTCTTTGAGACCATGTACCATATGGGCTGTGTGGATTTTTGAAGAAATAAATACCATTGGTGAAATCCTGGCCCAATTTAAGTTGATGGGAAAACACCCCAGGTCACAACAGTATGCACCCAGATCAGTTCTATAAAAGGGAAGATACATGTAACATGACAGAAAATCACTGCCAATCTCTGAAGTGGTTATACGCGCTATCTGTCCTTATTAGTATTCTGGTTTTGGTTAGTTCAGTACAGTTGCATGGAGAGAGAAAGATATACAAGTAGAATACTGCAATCTGCTTTGATCACAAGCTTCGTGCTTCCAGAACAGGAAGACTCAAGGGAGAAATTCCTGAGACAGAAAGGCTTAAGATGCCATTTGGAGATTGCTTGCATGGTGTGGTTTAACAGAAGCAAAGAAATAACAATAATGCATGTCTAGGTACTAACCTTGTTCTTTTTTCTTTTCTCTCCTTAGGGAGTCATAGAATTCTCTCTCTGTTTGTTGTTTGCTAAACTGGTCAGTTACACTTTCCTTTTCTGGCTTCCACTCTATATCACAAACGTAGGTAAGTATCTATCTGTGGGAGGAAAACAGGTGTTTAGTTAGATAGTGTCATGAGCTATGATTAGCCTAGTCACATGAAAATAAACATTACTACTTTAGTTTTAAGCTATGGTTGCCCCAGTAGAGTGGAAAGACTGTCGTTTATTATATATGTCACTGATATGTACTGAGAATTAAGAGATGGCAACCACAAAAATAAGAGTCTGATTTCTCTCTGAAAATTGCAAGTCTTTGTGATGTCTTTGGTTCTTGAGAACCAGCCAAAAATATTTCATTTAAAAAACCCTGTAATAATCCTATATTTATAATGGTGCCTTACATCCTGATGGATCCCAAAGAGCTTAATAAGCTGCACAAAGGAATTACTTTACTACTATTTATTTATTTATTTATTTTATTAGATCATCACTATCCTTGTGTTTTGTGTGATACAGAACATAGAGAAAGGCATACTGCCCCGAGAAAGTCACATTCTTTGGGCTATCCTCTGGCTTTTAAATCTGCAGTCTCATGACCAGAAGAGACAGGCAGGCAGAATGCCTGTAGGGAAGTGTGTGCAGTAGGGACACTCACTACGTCCTTTGACAGGGTGCAGTATGCCCTCCTAGTAACCAGTACTTCTGTGGTAATAGGTTTGATGAAGGGAGTAGATTAGCTCATAAGTCTTATGTTTAAAAACCATAGAATTAGTTTTACTATATGAACATTTGGGGCGTTGGGCTTGGGCATCTAACGCCCTTAGGTGCTTTTGAATATCCCACCGTATGTTGCAGTAGCACTCCGACACCCCGTGGTGCTAGGCACTGTGCAAACACATACAAAGACACGGTCTTAGTTGTGTATAGTTTATAATCTAGTTACAGGGGTGTCCCTCTGCATGCTGGGGAGTTCAAGGAGGCATTCTGCCTCCCTCTGCTCCTGGGGCATTGCAGCTTTGCACTGTTCCTTATTCCAGGCTGTATTTAACCAACACAATCTAGCCAGCCAGTGATACTGGTCACGTAAGTAAGGGCTTCAGGATTAGGCTCCCTACGTGGCCTTAATTTGTACCAAACATGTTTCTGAAACAAAGCAGCATTACTTATTGGTACTTATTAGTAGCGTGATGCTCTGATTATTTTTAAGACTGTTGCTAATGAACCAGAAAATTCTTGTGTACACACACGCAAGTTCTACCACTTTAACTCTACTGGTAGTTCAAGTGGTATGAGCCCCTCTAGTGTGGACACAGTTATATCCATATCCAAGTATTTATACCAGTAAAGCTTATTCCTGTAAATAAGCCATTCTGGTGTAAGGCACCTTTATACCATTATAACTGCACCCACACTAAGTTGTACTGGTTGTAACTAGATGGGTAAAAAAAAAAATCACACCACTAGCTAACGTAATTATTCTGGGGCAAAAGCTGTCTGTGGACCAGGCTTTACATATGGATCTGAATCAAATGAAGACATTTCTCGTCATTTTGAAGTGAGAGGCTATTCTAATGAGATTTATTCTGCTTTTCTTGTTAGAGCATCTTGATGCGAAAAGAGCTGGGGATCTTTCCACGTTGTTCGATGTGGGTGGAATCTTTGGTAAGTTTAACACACTATTATTCATCAGACCTAGGTTAGGAAATCTGTAGCACATGTAGCTGTTCCGTTTTACTCTCTTACTAAGAAAGTGGGGTTTGCATCCACCAGAAAATGGCAAAATTGGCTCCAATGGGAGCAGGACGGGGCCCTTACAGCCAATTCCTATGTCATGTGACCAGCCTTAGTAGCAGGTCTAGGGGAATGAATCCACAGCCCCTTATGTGATCCTGGTGCAAGAAAGATTGGAGGATCCTAGTGTCATAGAAACATCTGGCTCTGTCCCTTTACCCCTCTCCTCCCCTCACTACCCTCCTACCCCAAAAATGTATCCTGTCCTCACCCTTGCCTTGCAGAACTGCACCAATTTTGCAGTTCCTCTGCACCCCCAATATGCCACATAAGGGTTCTCCATGCCAGTTCAGTGGAGGGCAGTGATTGGGGTGAGCTGGAGGAGGTTTCACTGGATCCAGAGTTATGTCGATCTAATGGCCCCAGTACACTGAGCAAGTGACAGAAAGGGGTTACAGCCACTTCTCCAGCCTGGCCCTGAATTTCACCTGCCCTGCTCCTCTCCACTCAGGCTGTGGAGGAGAAGTGAATTTCACACCATGCAATTGAAAGCAAGCATAGGTCGGTGTATCTCCGTGTTAGAGACTATACCAGTGTGGCTGCATGGCTGTAGTTATGGTGGCATGACCCTGTAATGTAGAAGAACCCTACATGGACAGAAGGGGTTTTTCTATCACTTTAAGAACACCACCTCCCGGAACAACAGTAGCTATAATAATACTTAGGGCAGGTCTTCACTACCCGCCGGATCCCTTTTCTCTCTCTTCCCTCCCCCAGTGTATACTAGGGCTGAGTCCTGCCATGAGGGCAGGGGACTGAACTAGATGACCTCTCAATGTCCCTTCCAGTCCTATGATTCTATGTCAACTGAAGCATTCTTCCATTGACATAACAGTGTCTACACTGGGGGTTATGTCGACATAGCTATGTCAGTCGGATGTGTGCTTGCTCACACTCCTGACCAACATAGCTATGTTGACCTCTTTTAAGTGTAGACCAAGCCTAGTTGGCATCCAGAAGAACAGAGATTTTATTCAGTAGTCTAAACACAAATCTCTCTCCGCTGCAAATCCTAGCCACCAACATAGCTACTTGTAGAGCTTGATGGGGACCCAGATGCGTCCCTTCAATACAAACGGCTGGGCGTTTTGCTGTGAGGGCTGCCCTTTGAAAAGAGGGAGGGGGGAGGGGGGCAGTAGAGTATGGAAGTGTTGGGAAAACAAAAGTGCACTTGAAGAAAAATTATTGCGAAAGGGCTATAATAATTGGGTCAAATGGAATAGGAACGAGCACTTCAAAAGTATTTATCTGTAATTTGCGGGTTATTTCTCCTGCCGTCCACATGCTTACCAGAATATCGATCCATGGGTCTTTTCTCTCCCTGATGCAGGCTCCTATTTTCTGAGTTTAACTCCTTGATGAGAAATGGATTTATTATTATTATTTCATTTTGTATAGCCGTAGCACCCAGGAGCCCCAGTCATGAATTTAGAACCCCATTGTGCGAGGCACTGGACAAACAAAGAACAAAAAGGAGGCCCCTTTCCTAGAGAGCTTACCATCTAGGTATAGGACAAGAGACAACAGGAGGAGATAGGCAGACAGGGCAGCACGAGGAGACAAGATGGAATCCCTACTGCATCCTTGCCAGGGTAGCCAAAGGATGTGTCCAGTATTAAACTGAAAGCAGACACAAGGTAGCTTCTGGTACACCCTACCAAGTGATCTGTGGCTCAGTAAACGTGGGTGGCATACCTCTGGATCTTGCACTTGAATTCAGATGGGACACAGGGTTTGATGATGGCTCTTTTGTCACAGTCCGACTATAACATCTTACATGTTGAGGCTAGGCTTATTCTTCCTGCAGAGAAGATGGAGGCCTTAATTCATTGGTTCAACCCCAGAGGCTGGTTTGACGTAGTTAGGTTCCAAAACACCAGGTGGAAAATGCTGGCGAGGCACTCTACTAATAACACAGTGTAGCCATACCCTAGATGTCCCCTCCAATTACATCATCCTGGGTGTACAGATGACCTCAGAAGGAGCCAGTGAGGCAGACTACAGTGCCTGTCGTGGTTGTCCAGCTCAATCTAATCATTTGTGGCATAGATGATGATGATAATAAAGCTACTAACTCAAACTAGATTTTCATTCCTATGCTCTGTGTATGTTTATAATAGAAATGTACCTTTACACCAATTACACTGGATTGCTGTAACTTTGGGGAAATATATGTCCAATTATATTGCATAAAATGCTCATGAAATAACCTATTTATTCTTTAATGTGTCTCTTTTCCAGGTGGCATTTTGGCAGGCATGATATCCGATAGATTGGAAAAAAGGGCTTCAACCTGTGGAATGATGTTACTGCTAGCAGCACCTGCCGTAAGATCTACTCTCCTTATTTTAATTGTGCCCTTTTGTGCGACTGGGTGAGGCTCTCTGAGCATTTACATTAGAGATTCCTGTTCTCAGCAGTCTCTGACCATTCACCTCAGGACGAAAGTGGCTCTGAAAAGTCTCTGCACAAGAGCCAACACAGAGGTTTGGGCTGGTTTTCATAAATTAAATATGCCATTCTTTGGCACGCCATATGCTACAGGATTCTGAAAAATTGTCACATTCAGCTGGCTTTGACAGCACTCCTTTTACTCAGTTATTCAATCCTGGATCAGAATTGGGCAAGTGATTTGTCGTCTTGGTTTCAAACAACCACCAAATAATCAAAATTGCTGAGCTGTTAATGTTAGGAATCTGGCTGCCACATATGTGCAGTGTGATTTTTATAGTGTATTTCTACAATGCATACACTGCCAGTTGCCAGAATCAGCAGAACTCTGTGCTATGCTTAATTTGAAAGTCTGACAGGTTAAAAAATTATGGTCATATTGATTAGCTATCTCTATGAGACCCCTATGAGACAAGCAGCCACGTGGGGAAATTGACCGTGATTTCCATGCCTGGGGACTCCAGCTTCAAAAATAATAAACAACTTTTCATCATAAAGACAACTTGTATTTTTCATGTTGTGACATTAAGGTGGTGTGTGTGTGTGTGTGTGTTTGTGTGAAAACCTACAATTCTGTGAAGAGAAGGGGCCTGAACTTCCTCTCACTCAACTTCAGTGGGAATTTATGCTGGTGAAAGTGTGAGATCAGAATCCAACCTTATTCTTCTGTTTTTACTACTTAAATGTTTACCCATTCATATCCATTACAGCTATACATGTTCTCTGCAATCAGTAAAATGGGCCTAGAAGCTACCATAGGTAAGAACTTAAATTCTATTCTGCCTGTTTTTAACTGGACTTTGTTTTCTTTCACTTTTGTTCCATTCACACTGACTTTTCTGGGGGAAAAGTCTAGAAACTAATTATCTGCTTTTCAGAGGTCTTAAACACCTGCAGCTCCCATTGAAGTCAGTTGGATTTCTGCTTAGCCTCTTTAGAGGCCATGAACCACCCTGAGAAAAAGGGCAAGGGACAGCATTTTGGTAGCACAGTCCTTTCATTTCAGGCCATAGGAAAAATAATTGCATTTGAGTTGGTCGAAACATGGAAAACCTCTTTCACAAAAAAATTGGAAAATTCAAAGCGCTTTTTATTTCAGGGGATTCAAAAAGAAATGATTTTTTTCCTCTATTCAACATGTTCCATAAAAAAATTGAAAAATATTTTGGTTTAAATATGTTTTGTTTTTGCTTTTTGAATTTCTCTTCTCCCCTCACACCATCCCCATTTTTATCCATTTCACTCCTGGTAAAGGGGAGGGAGGAAAACTGAGAACGTCTTTCTCCCCCCCCCCTCCCCCCCCCAGACACACACACACGACATTTTCACACACAATTCCAATTTTGAAAAGAAAAAGAGGACGCTTTTGAAGGGGGGGACAACCCTTTGTTTGCCCATTTTTGACCAACTCTGAATTGCATCTAGCCAGATTGTACCACAAGTCAGACACAATGGACTGAAGGGAAGGAGGTCTCAGTGTGGTTCCCCTTGCAGAGTTTCTCCCCAGCCCTTCTATTGGAAGGGGATGTTCTTTAGGGCCTGCCCCCAAAGCTGGAGGAGCCTCAAATGCATGTGCTGCATGGAAGCCTGTATTTGCCCCCCAGAGCTTCCCATCAAATTCTCTGGCAGTGCAGCTGAATTGGAATGTCACTCCCAGGACCTTCCATTGCCTTGCTGCCCCCCCTTAAATGAGGGTTCCCTTCCTCTTAAGGACTTCCGCTAGAAAGCTAACACCTCCAAGCTGTGTCACTACTTCCAGGGACTCTCTGCGTGGGACTGGAAGGAGAACGATGCCCTAGGAAGGGAAGGGATGATGTCCCTTCCACTCAGGAGGATGAGAATCACACACAGAGTGGTTGGAAGTGTGATCTGGGCCATTGTTTGACTTACGGAAAGGCAGATTAAAAGTAGGAGTAGAGTTCATGCCTCTCAGCCTCAAACACTGCTGAATCTTGAGAGCCCTTGCAGTGGGAGGGAGATAAGGAAATCCAAAGACAACAAAATACTCTTGAATTAATGGGAACAGTTTGATCTCCTTTTGAAAGCGGAAAGGAACATAATTAACTTTAAAATCACACTTCTCTCTGCAAATATTGTACCTATTATTGTTATAAGTAACCACTATAGCATCTTAGAAGTAAACCATTTTTTTAAAAGTCTTGTCCAGTTTTAGCTTAAACATTTGTATGTACAGCCACTTTCACCATTTTCCCTGTTTGATCGAGTCTTTCAAACACCAGCAGGGAGAGAAAAACACTAGGGGAAAACAGAAAATATATTTATAAAACCACAAAAATTATCCTGGGAACTCAGTGGCCAGGAGAGTTCTGGAAACTATTTGCAATTCTATTTTAAATGAACAATATCTTTGTGAGTTTACATTTTTAGGGGTCAGGAAAAACATTCTTCGAGTGGACTGGGGACTGAAGCTTGCTGATAGTGTGTAGAGAATTATTAGGAATTAGGTGGTTAAATATTTCTGTAAGGAAGTTCAAATAGAGGCATGTAATTGTAAGGAGAATGTGCCCCTGAGCTGACCCAGTGCCTCAAAATGTACACTGTCAGATAACTGTTTAATGGGGTTGAGAGTCCTACTCTTTGGCTGATTGCAGACTAGAATCATTGTTACAAGGACACATCTCTGGGTGCCATAAGCATGACTGAGTTGAGATGGGACTGAGGGAATTTAATCAAGAAAAACTGATAGAACAGCGTGCATCAACGAAAATGCTCTTGCCTCCCTGAGGCTGTGATTAGGGGCTTTTCTTTTTGCATGGTCAGGAAATGAGTGGGGGTGGGGAGTGAGAACCATGAATAACCAGTGAATAACACTGGTTTCTGTACCTGGAACTGAGAGTGCTTGATTCCCTCTTCCAAGTATCAGAGATTATTAAAGAGTCTCTTATAAACTTAAAGGGATTCTGACCTCTGTTTGGATAAACTCAGTTTATTTGTGGCCTTCTACCAAATACAAATGGAGAAGAGTTGAAATGTGAAGGCAATGCTGGCAGTGAGGTTTTGTATGTATGACATAAGCATCCAAAGACCCTGTTGAGCTTTGGAGCCCCATTGTGGTAGGCCCTGTACAAACGGATAAAGGACTTGTCTCCGCCCAGAAGGGTTTGCAGTCTAAAAGGCACAAGCAGCCGAAGAGTTGGGGATGGACACAGTCATGTTCTCCACTGTGCTGGAAGCAAACACCCCTTTGTGCTTAAATCTGTCCATTACTACTGAGATGGCTTTTTACCCTTGCGTTCCCTGGTAGCCTTGTTAGCCATTTTGAAGCAAAATTGTACTTCCCATGAATATGTAGTAACTACAAGAGTATATCTTTAATAAATGCAATGTATGTTGAATGATCAAGGTCTAGATCATCACGTGGGGTTGGGATTATAAATAACATCAATTCTGGAAACTTTGTGTTCACTTTTCTTCATCGAACGTCCAACAGTTATGCTGCTTATCAGTGGAGCCCTGGTGAATGGTCCTTATGCGCTGATCACAACTGCAGTCTCAGCTGACTTGGTGAGTTCAGCTCTGTTTGTGTTACATTTAGCAGACAGTCCCACTTGTTTGTCATCATTTAAGGGCGGGGAGCCTGGTTTATGTGACAAGTAGTAAATGTGTGTAAAGCATTGAGGGCTCAATTCTGTGTAGTACAGGTGTAGTATGTGTGTTGCACTTTTGTGTACAAGGTAAAGAGTAATGAGCAGGATGGGGAGCATTAAAGAACTCAACCCTGCATTAGTACTGATGAGTGGCCTCCAAATTACTCCTGCCTCCTAAGAAGAGAGATCAACGAGGGGATCTCTTAGCTAAACACTTCACATGCGTGCTGAGGATCACACATAAGACCGTGTCTCCTTAGACGTGCCATTTGCCACCCACATCCTGCCCTTTTTTTTACCTTGCACCTTTGAGAGTAAGGGATCAGGTGTGGAGGACACTGCCTGGTGCTTGCCCTTCCTTGTGCTCATGTTAGCCTCCGCTCACCCGTATACTGCACCCCAGTCAGCCACACCAAGCCCTGCAGGCTTGTGGTCTGACTGCAGCGCATGCTCCATGAAAACATTGCCCCGGGTACCTTTTCTTCAATTTTGCTTTTCAATGTTAAGTAAATGTATTGCTTTGAAAGGTGCTGGATGGTGAGAGCCTTACAGAGTGAGGTCCTTCACCAGCAGAATAGGTACAGGAAAGGAAGCGGAATTTAGACCCACACCCCACCTCAGCATTCCTCCTGTGCCTCCTTAGTGATCAAAAGGGAGCACCTGTAGGGGTGAGAGAGAGCTTACCCTTCAGGTCCATTCAATCAATAGCCTCATTGCTGTGACTGGCAGCTAGACAGTAGGATCTTGTCACATAGACACCTGCCCTCTGGGAGCTGGACGGAAACCGCCAACTGATTTTCTCATATGTCTCTGAACAACCATCTGACACTAATGACTTTAGGCGACTGGTGACCTAGACTGAATTCTCCTCAGTGCCCTGAGTAAATGAAAGGCTCTGCCGTCTTAACAATCCTCTGAGCCATTCAGTCTCCTATGTACCAAGTTATAAAATTGTTCCTATGATCATTAGATTCGCTCTGCAGTCTTACTGAATAACTGGCCTAATGAAAATGGACTTCACAACTACTTCCTTTTGGTGCCTTTTGACTCCATAACCTGCTGAGTTGGCCTTTTTAAGGCTTTTATCATTGATACTCTAGCTTTGTTAGTATTCGTGTCCAACTAGTGATTCTCTTCTATTCTGCAGAGCTTTCTGATATCAACAGTGGCTGTACTGACAGGCCACTCATGCAGTTTCAGAGAAAAATTGCAAGCTTGAAGTGCAGCCCATTCTGCCTGAACACGTTGCATGCAGAATAGAAAGGGTTATTATAAAGAACATCATTAAAATAGATTGGTCATGGGGGTGTTTTTTAATCAATGATAAAAGGGTCTTGTCCATACCTATTTAAGGCTACTTGGTAAAGTTCATGCTACCATGTATTTGTCCATTATTTCATGTTATGTTTTTCTATGGGAAAGGCCAGGAGTATGACGCAGATGCATGGCCGTTTCCCAGCTCATCTGTAAATGGTTCTGAACTGCGTATTTGTCACTGTAGGGTACCCATAAAAGTCTGAAAGGAAATGCAAGAGCCCTGTCCACAGTTACGGCCATCATCGATGGAACAGGTTCCGTAGGTAAGCTAGCGTTCGGAAGCTGCCTGCCTTACCTGCAGGAGGCTTTCTGTGGCTCTAGGTGCTAGAGAATGACCCTGTAGTTTTGCTCTGAAAGCGGACTAAAGCTGGCATCAAGGGGTTCCATGTCTGTGTCTCAATGATTTGCACATCACGTGTGCGCAGTTTGCATGTAAAAAGATGGCTTTTTTTCCCTCCAAAACTGCCAGTGCTACAAAATCAACTCAGGCTCTTTGTCAAGCTGGATTCTCTCCATGTCACACCTGACCAGTACTCAGCATCACTTTGGGAGTGGGGAATGGGCAAAGATGGCTTTAGGCCTCCTTTGTACTTCCCCAGGCGTGGTGGTGGTGGGCTGGCCCCCAGCACAAATTAGAACTATGGGGCAGTTCTGGCCACCTGATCAAGGATGCCTTGGTTATGCCCTCTGCACCAGCAGTGGTGAGGGAGGCAGAGATTTACCGTGATAGACCTACACAACCTGCAGATGCCTCTAACCAAGGGGAATCCTCCACTGGTCATCCGGCTGCACCAGTGTCATGGCAGCTTTGCAGCCATATATAGTGTCTATAAACCTTATGGATCCTCTTACTAATGTATGCCAAAATGGGTTTGCTTTTATGAAGCTTGAAACTGAGTAAAATATCCAGACACAGAATATCTTGTCATTGGAACTAGTAATGTTTCCATCTCAGAATTTTAACATGCTGTGTCACTATTGTATTTTAGGTGCTGCTCTAGGGCCTCTGTTAGCTGGTCTCATCTCTCCCTCTGGTTGGAACAATGTATTTTACATGCTAATGGTGGCAGATGCATGTGCCTTACTAGTAAGTCTAAATAAAACAGTTAGTGCCATATTTCTTTCTTATAAAGCCGCTCATGTTAAAATGGAAATTTCCTCCATGTGTTGTGATTTGTGTATTCTATTATTGAGTGGGAAATTTCCATTCATATTGTAGAGGTCTTTTTGTTTGTGTTTTATTTAAAGAGCTAAGATGAGCATTTTGAAATTCTTGTTGAACTTTGAAGCCGGAGAGCAGATTAACTTCACTGGGTGATATCTGTATGCAGTAGTTCACCAAAGGGATTGCCACAAACGTAGTTGGAAGCAAAAATTCACATCAGTTTTGGCCCACAGAAGAATTCTTCTGTTTTTTCTCTTAAAGGCAGCACTGAAGCAGCAACGTCAATTTACTGAAACAGTAACACTTTTTGCTGCACTGCCACAGAATCAGTATCACCATGGTAATTCAACTGTTAAGAATGAATGCGTCACGTATTCCAATTGGGTGGCCATCACGTCTTTCTCCTATTTGACATAAAAGTGTAATGGATGGGATGATCTGAAAAGAGGTTGTTTCTGACTTGCCCTATTTTATCTTATCGAGGCAGATTGTCTTCTGTGGTGTTTAAGACACAAGATAAGGTGTCAGGAGATCTGTGGACTGATTACTTGCTGGTGTAACTCTATTCAAGTCAGCTGTGTTACAGCAGCAGAAAATATAGTCTGTGGGTTCTGTTTCTAATTTTGCCACAGACTTCCTGAATGCCTTTTGTCAAATCTCTTAACTTCTTTGTGCCTCTTGTTTGTCCCTCTGCCAAGGGAGGATGACAATACTGACCCACCTCAGAGAGGGTTAGGGAAGTTTCATTTATTAATCCTCTGTAAAGTGCTTTGGTATCACTTGATGGAAGGTGGTGACAGAAGGGCTAAATTTTTGTTAGACACTTCAGAATTAGGTCCCAACTCTCCTCTCTGATCCACTTCCCACTTGCTGGGTTCTGTCAAGTGAATGAATGTGTGTTTATAAATGAACGCATAACTTCTCTGCTCGGCCATTACTGGTGCTGCAAGGATTTCTAATGGCCAGTGGGTAAATTCCTTGTCAGGATGATAAATCCAGTTATTGGAACCTTTTTTTCTTTTTTTGCCCCAATATAACACATAGATCTTTTAAGAGCTATATTTTAAACTGACTTTTTTTTTTCAAAAGTGCATGAGGGAATTAGGCCCTTGAATTCCAATGGGAATTAGAAAAAGGAGTCTGGTGGCACCTTAAAGACTAACAGATTTATTTGGGCATAAGCTTTCGTGGGCAAAAAACCCACTTCTTCAGCTGCATGGAGTGAAAATTACAGATGCAGGCATTGTTATACTGACACAGATCTGTTAGTCTGTAATCTGTTAGCCTTTAAGGTGCCCTCGGACTCCTTGTTGTTTTTGTGGATACAGACTAACACAGCTACCCCCTGATACTTGACACAATGGGAATTAGGCGTATAAAGGGGGAATAGGTGCCTTGGAAAATCACAGCCTTCACTTCTAAAAATAGTTGTAGCTGGTTCACACTGATAATAGCCAGAAAACATGGAAGGCTGAAATTTTCTTAGCATGGGTTTTTCATCAAACATCTGTAGATCACTCTTTTGTTTCCTCTTAATGGAGGACTGTATTAATCGGTATACCTATGACAATAAGTATAAAGGGCCTGATCCTGCAGTCAGTAATGGACCAGAGTAAGTTTAATTGCTTACAGGATTAGACCCAAATGTGTGTCTTTAGAGCAATGGTGGTAGAAGAGTTACCATTTTTCTTGCAGTCTTAGGCTCCCTCTGCTGGTCTCATCAGAGTCTTGCTGGTACAATAATTAAATAGTTGTTAGAACTGGTAAAAAAATGGGGAGGTGGGGAGGACAATCGCCATGAATTTCACTCATTTTCATTCCACAGATTTAGAAATGGAACAATTTTTTTGTTTGAAATAGTAATGTTTGGGAATTTGGGGCGGGATGGGGGGTTTTCTCCAGTTTTCCTTCCTCTTCCCCCCCCCCCCCACTTTGCCACTGAAAAGGTGGGCAGAAGGGGGGGTGGGGAAGAGGTATGTGGAGAGGAAGAAAAAAATCATTTGAAAAAACAGCGTTTTTTGTTTTTTCAATTTTGTCACATTGCGGGGTGGGATTGCAAAATGTTCTATTTTGAAAAATGTCCATCTGCTCCAGACCTTGCATTACCTCTGGATCCTTTGCTGATCCAGAGAAAGACTTTGATTTAGCTCCTCCCACATGAGTGGTGCAAATTCATCTTCCAACCATTGACTGAACATGTGCGAATATAATGGGTTTCCATTCGGTCGAACTGGGATAACATTAAATGAAGAATTCAGAGTAGCAGTGTGCATTTGACACGGAAAACTTAGCTGAGTGGTTCATCTGTCTAGATTTTTAACCCAGATTTGTTTTTGTACAGTTCTTACTCCGTCTTATACGAAAAGAACTCCAGTGTAAGATGGACCAGACCTTGTAAGTCTTACTTGTGTTTTTCTATATGATGGTTAAATGTTTTCATTTCTCATTCTTGGGCTCTCCATCTTTGTGTTCCTTCTCCTTGCAGAAATCACAGATTCTTCATTTATGTGCATGTACCTTAATTTGCGGGGGGTTTCTGCTTTGTAAAGAGTAACCTCTTTTTCTTTAAATCCTGAAAATCTTTCTTCAAAACTATATATTTTTTAAACGGTAGAGAAAATTGAGTTCTCAGTCACATTCTCTATATGTTTTCTCCAAAGGTTGGGGCCCTCTTAATTTTTCACTCTTGAGAGTGAAACTTGGCAATATGAGGTTTTTGGTTAGTTGGGGGGTGGAATTATTTTAATAGCTCAAATTCTACTTTTTTTCAGAAGTTGGCAGGAAGGAAAGGGTGGTTCTGATTTCAAACCACTGTAAATCCAGAGAAGTTCCACTAAATCAATGGAGTTATACAAAAGTAAAATGAGTATAAGTGAAATCAAAATCCGGTCCCTCATCTATAAATATAGCATAGAACAGGAAAGTGTATAACAAAGAATGTGGACAGCATTTTGAGGTTATTGATCTCTTGTTATGCACTGCTTCCAAACTTCTCATATTAGCTATTCTTTCACAGGTTTAAAGAACACTGAATTAGGATATCTCAGACATGAAATTAAGGTCTTCATGTGTGATCAAAACTACACCCTCAAAAGACTGTGGAATAAATTATTCTGTATTTGAGATTTGTCTTGTAGAGCATTTTGCACATTTACGAGGAGAGGATTTAGAAATTCAGCTGGTGAATTCCTGGTGAAGTTTTTTTTGTTTTTGTTTTTTCCTGTTTGCACATGCATCAGTCTCTCAGGATGGTGACTGTTTATCACATGAAGAGAAAGAAGCTTTGGGAAGCTGCTAGCTGTATGCCTTAACCGAGCCAAAAAAGAAATACCAAGTGCCTTTTGATTCATTTTCATAGGATATTTTAAGTAAACCTTAAACTGCTTATTTTTAACAAAATTCAAGGAGATTTGAGAATAGAGCACAAAGAAGAAAATGAACTCTCTTCAGATGCTCCAGCAGTGGAATGTGCCAATGGTATTAGCAAAGCATTTGTGAGCAAAGTGTCCTTTAAGAATATAAGAACGGCCATACTGGGTCAGACCAAAGGTCCATCTAGCCCAGAATCCTGTCTTCCGACAGTGGCCAATACCAGGGTCCCCAGAGGGAATGAACAGAACAGGTAATCATCAAATGATCCATCCCCTGTCGCCCATTTATGCCACCTCTTAAAAGATAAGGTCATCACGCTCTGTGACAGTACCAGCTGGCTCAGAGTCACTGCTATTCAATATCCTGAAACAGTTTAAACAGTAAGAAAGTAGTCTGACCATATTATCAGACTTTAACTACAGCACTAACTTATCCTACACTGTAAAATCCAAAGGGCAGCATTCTGCTCTTTTATGTATAATATATTGGAACTTGTACATAAGTAGTTACAATGCGCTGTAAAAAAGTAGCCTCCACTGGCCCCCTGGATGGGGGGCTTTGCTCATTTGGGGTTGTCAGAAAAGGAGACTCAAACAACAAAGAGGCTTATTATGGTGAAGCATTTCCTGTAAGGAGTTCTAATGATTTTGAGGGCATTGTACACTGGTTGTACAAACTTATATAATTGTTTTGTTGCTAATTCTATAGGCTCCTTTAGAGGTGCAGGTTATTTTTAATTTGGAGGGCAAAGGCATTGTTTCATCTGTGACTGAAGCTTTAGCACTAGCTGCTTTTTTATTTATTTTTTTATGGGTAAACAAAAAATTGGCTGGTTTAAACCCTCATCCTGAAATGGTGTTGAGTTCAGGCACCCCATTGACTTCAATGGGGCTGGATGCAGATGCAGGGAGTCTGTCCACCAGAGCTCATTGCAGGATCAGGACCTTAATCATAGCACCAAAAATCTGTCAAAAGACTAATGTTGCAGTCCAAGTTTAGAGCCAAAGTATATCGTTTAAAAAAAAAAATCCCTGACCCACATACTGGACATAAAGTGGAGAGAGGAAATTCTGAGGTTTATATTATCCTGTAAGTGCAAGTGTTCGTGTTTTCATAATACACTGTTTCTTCTTGATCTGACAGTTTTTAATCTCCTTCCAATAGAAGACAAGCTTCTGGTGAATATTTATAAGATGTACAATAATATTGAAGGGAATTTCTATAAAAGAGATGTTTATTATGTTGACTATAAAGGTTAAATAGACTTAAACTGTATATTGTTATAATGTGTATTTATTAAACCTTTGCATAACTGTTCTTCTGAATTTTGCTTTTTAAACTTTTTTACAAAACACTGTGGTACTGTACATACCTCACTTACTTAACAAAATAACCTTTTTTAAAATAACCCTTCAGAACATAAAAAGAAATTTCTTTCTTTCTCATCAACTTCCTGTTTGCATTTTTGTTTCTGGCGCAATGCTTAATCTTTTTGGGTTGTTTTGTGTTGGGTTGGTTTTTTTTAATCCTTTAACCTTTGAGCAATTGCTCTGGAACTCATGCTTTTCTCCTGGTGGGTTTTTTTTGTGTTTTTTTGGGGTATTTTTTTGCATTTTTGGCCCTGATTCAGCAAAGCACTTAGGCACGTGCTTAAGTGCCATAGACTTGAACAAGACTTCACAACTGCTTAAAGCTAAGCACTTGCTTATGCACTTTGTTGCAAATAAAGGTCCCTACTCATCAAAGAATCGGCCCCAATCCCATAGATTTATGCATGTGCCAAAGTCCATGTGCGATCCATGCCAGACAACGGTCTCTGTCCTGCAAAGATTTACGTAAATGCTTAACTTCACACATTGTGAACAGACTCATTAAAATCAATGGGACCGCACACACTGCATAAAGATAAGCACATGCCTAAGTCTTTGAAGGATTCAGGCCTTAGTTGCCAAAACCGTTTTACTCCTAAACACCGCCATTTGCAAGTAGTTGTTTTTAAAGCTTTGTCACTCCAGCTAAAGTCTTATGTTAAAGTGCTTCTAACTGTATTAGTTGATAACAGAATTATACTGTTAAGATGTTTAGTGTATTCCAATTTTAAGTGTTTCCTTCTTAGGGGCTGACGTTATTCATTTCATTTTTTTATTTTTTTGCAATACAAGAGCCCACATGTGAGGCAGTGAACATGTCCCAGGCAGGACTAAGAGCCCCCCCGCCCCCCTCCCACTGACTGCACTGGTGGATTTGAGCTCTCAGCTACTCACATTGTGTCCTTTATGGTTTGGAAGCTTAGATTCTTTTGAATTTACACAATCCTTGCAGTTCACTTAACTGATGTGGGATTTTCTTCAGTGTTGTGATATTCTCTTGAAGGGGCTCTTTACCACTTTATTTGGGGCTGAGTGGGAGAATCCACATCTGTAAATCAGAAAAAAAACTCCACTAAAATGCTAGCCAGCAAATTAAATGTCCAAGCTATCTTGAGGAATAATAAACCTGGTGAGGCATTAATGATGTTTTCTAAGGTGCTAGGAAATTCATTAATTTCTGTGCCAGGAAATTCATTAATTTCTGTGCCAGGAAAAAGATTTGTCGTCATATGAAATTTCCTGGTCATTAAGGCCAAACGGTTTTCTCTGTAACAGGAATTCTACCTGACTAAGAACATCAGGATTAGGCTTCAAATTTCCAAAAGACCTTCCATCTAACCTCTAAATATGCGTTCACAGTTTGCATGTGTAATCATTTTCTGGTGCAGATAATTAAATTTGAAGGCCTAACTCCCGTGGGCAAGGAATTTGGTCACTTCTTCTCTTTTATAATCAGCCCTAAAAATCCTTGCATTCTGAACAAAGTGCATTTTGTTAGCTTTTGGTGTTGATACTCATTCATGTGGGGGTGAACAAATCTGGTGACAAATGTGTATAAGAATGCAGAAGTGCAGTAGTCAAAGTAGGGTTAGTATCTGAATGTGAAGTGTTTCAATTTTAAATACTGATTATTTGCAGATTAAAATATTTTTTCATAGCAGAAATTGAATAAAGATGGATTCTGTATTTAAGTTTAAAATGTGGATCACTTTTTGCCTTTTATATCTTAATAAGGAAATTGTCCATTTCCTGCCTGTGAGAGTAGAGAATAGTCCCTTTCTTGCGGGAGTAGTGGAGATAGTTTTTATTAAGGAAAACAAACTAGAATCTTTCTTTCAAACACAGTGGCTTTCTCACCTGAAAGTAGAATTAGACACCTTAGAGCCCGATGCAATGACCAATGTGACCATTAGAGAGACATTGTGGGTGAGGTAATAGCTTTTATTAGACCAATTTCTATCAGTGAGAGACATTAAGCCTTCCTCTCTGTCCTGCGTGAAAGCAGGCACTCAGGAAAGGAGACTGGGCCCAGCACTTCTTATACTAGTTACCTTAGAGTGCCATTTAAACTCCATATCTATTAGGTTCCATCTGTTCTTGGATTTATAGTCCATATATCCAGACAATGAATATTCCTGTGTCTTCCCTCTTTACTCTGCTCCATCTTTTCTCCTTTCCCCTTCTCTCTGTTCCCAGCCCTCTCAAGAATTTCATGGTCTTGATCAATTTACAGTGTTTAATGTTGTGTGACTCTCCTGTAGATATAATGGGATTTAAAGCACTTCTGCACGGGGAAAAATGCTAGGAGGTGAAAGCAAGTTTCCAGTTAAGGAAGCTTTGCAAAATTACATCAGAAGAAAGATTTCCATGTGTCTAAAATACTTCTAAAGAAAATATGTGGGGGCGGGGACCCTGGAATCTAGTACCTTTTATGGGGGGGAGTGGGGAAGAGGAGCAAGAGATGAAGAAATGAACAAGTATTAAAAAAAAAAAAAAATTCACTTTGATGTACAAAAAACTGGAAGCCCTGAGGTGGGTTTGAAAAATATAAAGTCCTGTATTGTACCGAGTAATTTCAAATGGTCTTGGTAAGTGCAGTCTGCAGCTGTGGCTCTCAGCCTTACAGAGCTAGAGAGCTACTACAGCATCACAGAGATATAGAGCCACAGCAAAATAAATTGAGAGAAATGTTAAGTCCATCTGTGTAGCTCCACTGCCTTCTCTAGTGAGTTTCCAAGTGGGACAGCTTCCAAAAACTGTGTGTCATACTCCACTATTACTACAATTAATGTACTTCTTTTTTGGATCCGAAGACTCATCCTAATCTTCCCAAAAGGCCACTTCTCACTAGAGCCAAGGGAACTAGAAGAGCCTCGTAACTTTCTGGGCCACGTTCTGGCACTCTGGACAGGAGGCACACAAACTTGCCATCTCATGATGGGCCATCAAGACTGCAACCAATCTCTGTAGAGTCTTCTTCCTTCCCCATGTGGCCAGCAGAGGGTATGATATGGACAAGCCATAGAACTTCCCATTGAACGAGTTTCGAGAATGATGTCAGATATCAGAACTCTTTTTCGTTTTTGGATAAAATGGTCCACTCAATAAAACAACTCCTTTCTCAACTCGAAATGAGGAAACTGAGTGGCCAATCTTTCACAAGTTACCACCCTATTTACCATCAATCACTGATGGTGTGCCTCCCGGAGGTTCTTCTCACTCCCGTTCTACCACTAGATTAAATTGTTCCCCGAGAATGTCTGGTTCCATGGTAGCAATTGATCCATACAGTAACCTGGTCTCAGAGGCCTTGAAAGTGAAAGCTGCTTCCTTATTTGGATTGTAAACCTTCAGTTTAGGAACTTTCTTTTACTATGTGTTTGTACAGTGCGTAGCACATTGAGGCCTTGATCCTAACTGGAACCTTTAGGCACAACCCAAATGAAAATAATAAAGAATCTCTAACCATGCCTTGTAACTGGTTTGGCTGGTCCTTCTTCCTTCCAGCTCTCTTTGCACTAGGCCATCCGAGACTGCATTGCCTCACATCCTGCTTTTGCTGCTCCATGCCCATGCCCCGCAGTAACTCTGGCCTCTCTGGAGCACTATGGGATAGCTGCCTACATTTTCCCAGAATGGATTAATACAAACAAGGTAGGTGCAGATGTACAAATATGGTTATGATGGCAGTAAAGCTGCTGCGTGGACACAAACTGAACCATGTTGCCTGTAACCAGTGAAGGTGACTATGTCCCTCTCCCACCATGCTAAAACGTGACTTGATAACGTGACTTCAGATATTTTAGCCTGCATGTTGTCAGGGCTCTTTGGTCATGCTAAGCTAACTCAATTGAGCTAACCCTATTGGAAAAAACATACCCATTCAGCCAATCAAGCAGGAATCTAGTAGTTTACAAAACCATGATTCAAACTTCTAGTTAGGACAAAGATAAAGGAAGTAACTTAAATCTACTGAAAGTGCCCTGGGAGAAGTGCTGTATTAAAACAGATGGGACCTTTAGCTCCTAGGATTTCTTTTCTCATTCCAGTGCTTATATTACTATATAATACAAATGGCAAATGTGATGTGCACGCAGGCTTATGGAGAGGCTACAGTGCTTTGAATTTGGCAACAGAATACAAAGATGAAAGAAACAGCAGAAATGTAAACTTCTGTTCCTCATTACAGTCCATCTTCTAGATAGCCAAATTACTGTAAATACATTCCAGTGTCAGTCTTTCCTTTTTCATCTAATTGAAATAAAATTAAAAAGAATAATAACTCTGGAACTTTGCTTATCAAATCATGAGGGCCTGAATGGATGCCATAATAGCATTAACCATCCATTGTTTGTGTATACCTCTTGGGATGTAAGTCTCTTTAACTCTGGCAGATGCTGCTATAAATTCCCCGGAAATGCCCATCTCTGTTGCCTGAAAAAAGTGGAGTTTTATTTTTAATGGCATTTCATCTTCAAATACTAAAGACACCGCACTGAAGATTTTTTGTCTTCAGCCTCCTGCAAGGGGTACATGTGGCATTTTAAAGAACAAAATAAAAAACTCCCGTTGTGGTTCTTCTTGCATCTCAATAAAGGAATTTCAGATAGGATTCCCCCTTACATTTGTAAAAGTTATTCCATATGCCGAGTGTATGTGTCTCAGGTACGAAGACTTTAGAACAATATCGGGGATGTCTAATTTATATTTATGCTGATGTCCTATTAATTCAGACTTTCTCAGTGACCTCTTAATAGATTTAAACTTATGATTCCATTCAGTCATCACCACTCATAGGCTCCTGCAGTGGTCAATACACAGGATTGCTAATGTTAAAAGTGACAAGGAGGGTGAGGTAGTATCTTTTATTGGACCAACTTTTGTTGGTGAAAGAGCTCAAAAGCTTGTCTCTCTCACAAACAGAAGTTGGTCCAATATAAGATATTACCTCACCCACCTTGTCTCTCTAATATCCTGGGACCAACTTGGCTACGATGACACTGCAAACATCTATATGTTATTAGTGTTGTTCAAAGTCAGATTGACTTAGTATATTACAGAAGTCAATGGATGTTCAGATTTGTTGGATATTTTCAAACCTGGGTCTGATTTTAGGAAGATCAGTTTTAGTCAAACACTAATTATTGGGCTCAATACAGAGAGAGCTGGGTGACATTCTTTGGCCTGTGTTATACAGTATATCAGACCAGATGATCTAATGGTCTCTTCTGTCCTTACAATCCAAGAATTATGATTTCCTTACCTCTGAACTATGACTTTTTCAGCTTTTGGGAGGAGTCTGGTTTTTTGGGGGTGTTTAAAACTTTTGAAATGGAAATCACTTGCATTATCTGTCTTCTCTAGTAATTTCAGGTGAGACTGTCAAAGCTACTATATGAATGCAGAAACACATCTCTCCTTAATTTTCATGGGAATTGTGCATCCTGCAATGCTGAATTAAAATTTTGTGTATCCTCTTGATTGGGGGCTGATTCAAATGCCTTTATGCTTTACTCTCAAGTGCTGTAGATGTATTATAATATGAATTTCTCTTCAGAATTTAATTGTCTATATCGATGTAAAGAATTAAGCATTTCCCCTGTTCATTTCCCTTATTATGGCTAATTTTCAGTGTGGAGTAATGTTTGGAAATATATCTCCCTACAAGCAGAGAATTATTTGCCGTTAGGGGAATATTCTATTGCACATGCCTCTCTGTGCCACCATAGACCAGGATCTCTTTCTACGGCCGTAAACTTTGTGCATTCAAAGACTATGAACACCACAGCCAAACGTTTCTCAGACATGTTGCATATGAACTGTCTGTCACCTGCTTTGAAAACCGTGCTGTGAGAATCTGTCGCAAGCTGTTCCTGATGCTGTAGATTGCTATATATTCCTTTGCCGTGTTTTTAGTTACTTTCTTCATCTGCCTGTTCCTCTTTTTAGGTATAAGCAGGGTAGGATTTTTTTTCCCTGCTTTTACAAAAGGGGCTTGGCCACGTTTCCTTCATTTCCATGAGTGATCCAGAAGTTTACTCCATCTTTAAGGCAATTTCGCACTACAGTGGGCTTATGTGGAAGTCTACAGTTCCTGTGGAAGCACAGCAGCACACACTGCTGTATTTCACAGCTTTCTTCTCTGTTTACATAGCACACGCTTCCCTTGATAGAAAAACATATTGTAATTAAATCGTTGTTGTTGTTTGTTGTTTCCTCGCATCGCAGTACTGTGCCAGGGTTCCATTAAGATAGGCACAGTATGCACATGTCTGCATACAAAATGAAAACAGTCCCTGCCACATGAGCGTACAGTCTAAGTACATCACTGCTGTAAATGACACAACTCAGATGCGTCTTGCAGGTCCAGAAGACTTTTATTTTAAATTCCCGAATGACTTTTGAAACCATGAATGACCTTGTGTTCACCTGTCCTTAACCACCGGCAAAGAAATATTTTGGTAATCAAATCCATGGGGGAAATGTAGCATTTAAACGGCCATTGTAATGCTTTATTTCCTGTTTTTTCTTATCATGCTTATGATATTTTCTAACGAAAGGAAACCTAAAAGAAAAAATTGAAAGTGAAAATCATTTTGTCATTTTCTGCTATCAGAGGCAACGTTCTTTTCCAATTCTGCCAATGTGTTTATGATGTTTTCCCAACGTTAAGTGATTTATGGTTTTGGATGCACCAGAAGACAGGCCTCTTGCTGCATGCAAATAAATGAATTTGATGGTGTGAAGTAGATGCTTCCAAAGCTAGAGCCTGGGTTTGATCCAAGGTTTTAGAGATTGATTTGATTATGACATGATTGTGGGGGGGTTGTTGACATATTTTAATTATATTTTAACTAGTTTTAGTTCCACATGTACAAAAAGAAGATACCAAGTGAACCAAGACAGGAAATGCCTGTCATTCTATTGCTAAACATAGAACTGTTTAGCAATAGAAAACATAGCATATGCTATTTGAAGAACACTTGGCCAAGATTTTTAAAAATGTGTGTCTACATTTAAGCTGCTAAATCATTATGTATTTTCAAAAATGTGGCTTAGTTTCAAAAGTGCAGAGACCTAGCAACTCTCATTAAAAGGTGAATTTATAGGCTAACCCATGTGTGTGTGTGTGCGCGAGCATGGGTGGGACAGGACATCTGTGCTAGAATTGGGGTATGAACTCAAAATCTTCACTGGGAAAACGGAATTAAAACTGCAGTCTGATATATTCAGTGAATCTGTTTAAAAATAAGGAAAAGAACAGATGTATCAAAATTACAAACTGGTATATGAATGCTCCTATTTTCAGTGTTACGATACAAAGAGTCAATTCCATAAACCAGGAACAAATAGCCAATTTAAAGTATAGTCGACTTCTTTCAAAAGGTTGTGTTTTCTTCTGAATGACCAGCCAAAACATTGATATTAATTCTGCTGTAGAACATGAAAAATTATTTTTGGTCTAACAGTCATCATTTCATTGCATAGTATGTGAGGTTTTAATTTAATAAATAAGGCTGATTCTGAATCTATTATTAAATCTCTCTAATTTATGACAGGTAAGAACTGAACTTTGCAAGTTGCCCTGTAACAGAATATGTATACTTGGGTCTTATATGATTACTTAGCCCTGGTCTTCACTAGGGGTGGGGATCAACCTAAGATATGCAATTTCTGCTACGAGAATAGCATAGCTGAAGTCGAAGTATCTTAGGTCGACTTACCTCGCGTCCTCACGGTGTAGGGTCGACTGCCGCCGCTCCTCTGTCGACTCCGCTTCCGCCTTTCGTTTTGGTGGATTACAGGAGTCGCTCGGGGATCGATTTTGTCGCATCTACATGAGATGCGATAAATCAATTCCTGATAGATCGATCACTACCCGCCGATCCGGTGGGTAGTGAAGACGTACCCTTAGTTATATGTATTAATATATTTGGGATTCAAGTTGGCAGATCACAACTAGAAAGAAGTTCTTTATAACTACTTCCCTGCCTCACTTTCCTTTGCCCTTAGCTCCACAAGGTTATGCATAATGATGTAATAACATTTTTAAAGTACATCTCAACAGAGAGGGTGAGACCACAGAGAATTTTTATTAAGATTCATATCCTTTTATCTTGAACAGAATAAAGAACTCAAATGACATATAGGAATCTATGACGGTCCTGTGCACTGGGATGAACTACCCTACTTGGGTTTTTGGTTTTGGTTCAGTGCTGAACAGTGTTTTTACATTCTTCTTAGTTCTACTAGATATATTGAAATACCATTGATTTTTCTTTGTACTGCCCTCTGTGTATGAGTGCAAAGCAATTTGGATGGTTAACATAGAATGATGCTTTTATTTTCCTTTTCCTCCCCTACCTTCCTCCTTTTTTTGCTGGATGATTTTTAAAAAAAACTTTGCTGTTATCCAAGTCAAGGCACTTTGAAATGGGTGTTGACTGCAGATTTAAGGAACTAATATTTTGCGGGGGGGAGGGAGGGGGGAATCTCTGAATCCAAAATCCTAAATGATGGTTAATTCTGAAAGTGGAATTAACTTCTTGCATAGATAAGGAAATCGAATATGCTGGTTAGCTCTCCTCAGAACACCATCTGTACATTACTGTTTGAAATAAGCCTGTGGATAGAAAGGTTATGAATGATGTAATTGTTATAATTAAAAGCAAAGCTGTGTTTGACTAATCAAAATCCTCTTGTAGAACACCAAAATAATCCACACGTTAGAGCAACACCAACATTTTGTGCCTGTGTAACATCATAAAGAAATTCTTTTTAAGTACCTATTGGCTCCCAGGGAATATTGCTTTTAAGTGTTTTAATCCAAACCCTTAAAAGCATTCTAGCAGTTAAAATGAATGCATGGTAGCTTTTATTCTTTCATCTATACACATGTGTAAATATTAACAACTAAGTTGATTCTTATGGTTATCTAAAATTTTCCTGGGCACAACTGAAACTGCCCAGCCAATTTTTTGCATTGAAAATGACAGAAGAATGACTGTATGCAGCTGTGTCTGTCCCAGGATATCGGAGAGAAGGTGAGTGAAGTAATATCCTATTGGATCTGAAAAAGAGCTCTGTGTGGCTCGAAAACTCATCTCGGTCTCCAACAGAAATTGGCCCAGTAAAAGATATTACCTCACCCAGCTTGTCTTTCAGAAAAATGTCTGCCTCTTAATTTATCATAGTGTTACTCATTTTTTGTATGAGGCAAAAATGTATAGGAACAAATGAGCAGTCAGGAACTGCATGGTTTACAAGCAACTTTTAATATTTTATGACATATGAACCTAATGTCAAGCAAGGCTGTCCAAATGATCACATCATGTATTTCAGTCACATGTCATCCAGCATCAAATTGTGGGTCTGTTTCAAAACAGCTGGGCCTTACCCATTCAGGTACCTTAGCTCCCCACCAGATCTTCTATTCTCAGTGGCAATGCTGTGGCTGACAGTCCCGGTTTGAACTTGTGATGGTCAAGGTCAGGATGTTCTCACGGGAAGACCCATGATGATGGATTTGGCTGCTGCACGGGATTGGATTGAGCCTGGATCTCATCACCTTTCAACTAGGATGCAAACTGCAGACCCACTTGATTAAGCTCACAGCCCCTCAAGCAATCTCATGTAATGAGAAACCCAGCACCTATGGAATCGATGCGCCAAACCTAAGCTAGGTAAGAACTTGACTTCAAAGGAATGAAAAGAGTACTACATTTTGGAGGTAACAATGTATCTTAATCTTACCGGATGGTCTGATAACACAGTGAGTGCGCTATAGACATGGTTACAAATAATACTTAGCCAGGAATTTTTTTGTAAATGTAGACCCAAAAATGTACTATTCATGATCTGATGTAACACAGCATATTAGGAATGTGTATTTTTATAACGCCATCACCTTCTTTTGCACTGGAACCCATGTCTCAATTAGTGGTGAGTAGCTGATTTAAATGTGTGATCGTTTATAATGGATCATATATTTGCAGGAATTTGTAAAACACACACATCAATAAAAACACCAAAATCAGTTCTGAGAAGCAGATCATCAGCAAGAGGCTTCTATGTGAAGAATACTTATAAAAAGGCCAATTTTGCTCACTTTCCTCATGCGCATAATCCCATTGGAATGGGACGTGTGCAAAAAGCAAGAAGAATGTGGATCAAGATCACAGATTTGATTAATGAAAACAAACTGATATATTGTACTTGGTCCTATTCTTCCAGCAAAGACAAGGCTGAACTGTCATTGACATCAAAGAAAGCCGGACTTGGTCTCACTGGGACTTGACATGAGGGGGCGTGGGAGTCCCAGGAACTGACAAATTACAAAGGAGGGAGGCTGAACCTAAGAAAGCCAGTGCATATTGTGAATATCTTGGTTTAAGTATCTAAACTTTGCAAGAGGTAGGAATGGATGAGCTGGTTTTCTCCGAATTTAGTAATCTATTGCAATAGCACAGGCTTGAAAACTGACCTCCTAATCAGATGTTATTGGGCTCCTGTTTGACTTAGGAGAGACTGAAAACAAAAAGAGTGAAGAGGGAAAACTAATAGGGCAAAGGTGGAAAATGGAGCTGAGAGTGTGGGGCGAAAGGAGCAGAGAAAAATTCTAATGGGGAAAAAAATAGTGTGAAAGTCTGATACAGGTCATCCATTTGTTGTTTGCCTAACTTCGCTATGTAGCTGTGTTACCAACTCTCACAATTGTGAATCACTAGTCTTGCAATATTTACTGTTGGACTTTAAGCCTCAGTCACAGAAGTCATGTGGTTGTTGCATGAGATTCTGTTTTCATTTATAAAACCAAAATAAAAATATCTATCCTTCATGCTTGCAAAGAAATGCTTGACAATGTGGCCTGAGAGCAACCTAAAGACTAAGAAACCTTAAGGCAAAGAAAAAGAGCCCAAATTTATTATTTTTTAAACTCCTTTTTTAATTTTTTTTAAGCCAATCGTGATTGATTGATTTTTATTTTGGTCCCTGTGTCCTGATTTTTTTGTGAGTTGCAAATTACAAGAAAAGATGGTGAATTAACTCAGGCTAATTTGGGGAACCCAAAAAAGAGTTTGAGAGGCTTATGAAAAATGGAACTCCATGAGGCTCACCTTTCCCTGACTTAGCACTATTTTCATCTGCTTCAGACATTTTTTCAGCACTCCACTAAAGCAAGTGAGAAGCCCTCAGTGCTGACCTGACCCGTTGTGGATCTAATTTTATCTTCTTCACTTGCTAAAATATTCTCCCTCTCCTTGTACGGTCATATCAGCGAGTATATCTCCATACACTCTGTTGATTCTCTGACTCTTTGTATTGAAAAAGCATACGTATCTCTGCATGTTAGTAGAAGCAGTGCAGAATTCTATGCATGCGGAACAAAAATGTGATTGGTATGCAGGGCTGGTGCGCCCACTAGGCGACCCTAGGCGGTCTCCTAGGGCACCAAGATTCGGGGGGCAGTGGGCAGCTGCCTCCTGGCTCCCCGCTCAGCCTCTGAGTGGGGAGGCAGCTACAGCAAGCTGCCCCCCTGCCCTCCCGCTCAGCACCTGAGTGGGGGGGCAGCCACGACGAGCCGCCCCCTGTCCCCCCACACTCAGCCGCTGAGCGGGGAGCCAGGGGCAGCTGCGGCGAGCCGCCCCACTCAGCGCCTGAGCGGGGAGCCGGAGGGCAGCTGTGGCGAGCCGCCCCCCTGCCCTCCCGCTCAGCGCCTGAGCGAGGAGCTGGAGGGCAGCTGCGGCGAGCCACCCCGCTCAGCGCCTGAGCGGGGAGCTGGAGGGCAGCCGCAGCGAGCCGCCTCGCTGCCCCCCCCCCCACGCCTGAGCGGGGAGCCACCTCGCTGCCCCCCCCCCCATCGCCTGAGCGGGGAGCCAGGGGGCAGCCGCGGCGAGCCGCCCCTCGGCTCCCCACTCAGCTCCCATGGCCCGTGGGTGGTGGGGGGGGCTAAGCGCCTGCAGCCCACGGGGGGAGGGGGAAGGCTGAGCTCCCGCAGGTGGGGGAGTTGGCTGGGGGGGGCGGCATTTGTGTGGGGGAGGCTGAGCTCCCGTGGGTGCTGGCTGGGGGGGCAGCATTGCGGGGGGGAGGCATCGCAGGGCTGGTGCAAGGACATTTTGCCTAGGGTGCGAAATGTCCTTGCACCAGCCCCGTTGGTATGTATTATAAAGGAATCCGTTTTTGTATCATGCAGTGAGTTATGTAAGCTACCTTTACCTGTACTGATGTAACAAACTTCAGGTAGCTGATTCTGATCTCACTTATTTTACATGGGTGTAAATCAAAAGTAACTTCTCTTTGCTAGTTGAGCTGTACTGGCGCAAGACAGCTGAAAGTGAGATCACAGGCAGGCCCTGGAAGTGTCTCTAACTTGCTGTAAAACAAAGAATTTAGTTTTGTATATCACATCCATTTTAATTTTTTCCAATATGTCTAGACATAGCGCAAAAAAAAAAGTCTGCAAGCAGTAGATAATCTTACAAACACAAAAGGGTGACAGTGGTGGGGCGGATGCCCCACCCCCTTGCATGAGTGGGCTGCAGCAGGCCAGTGAGCCTGCGTAGAAGGGCAGCCAATGGGAGGAGGGCTTATTGGGAGCCAATCAGGGCCCAGAGTGGAAACAACCAATCAGGGCCAGGCTCAGCCCTATAAAAAGGCTGCTCAGCAGAGAAGCGGGGAGTCTCTCCCAGGCCTTCGGAGGGGAAGGTCTGTCTCCTGCTCAGGAGACCAGCACCTCGGATAGCGCAGTGCTGGGAGATGCAGGGGAGCCTATGAGAGCTCCAGCCTGTTACCTGCCAGGCTGTGGGCCCTGACTGGAAGGGCCTGGAGGGTGCAAAGGGGTCAGCGGGGAAGTGACCCAGGGAGAGCAAGCAGACGAGGGGAGAGAAGGAGGGCAGGGAGGCTGCTGCTAGAGGGTCCCTGGGTCAGGACCCAGAGTAGTGGGCGGGCCTGGGTCCCCCCCCTTCCCCCTTATCGTGCACCTGGCCGTGAGAGGTGGCCATAACAGACTGCACCAGACCCCTGACAGAAGGGGATAGACTTTGAGGTGTGGTTGGCCACTGCAGCAGGGGCGAACCAGAGGACTGCTATTAAACGCCCCCCGGAAGGGGGAGAGCGTGGACTAGGGGCCACTGCCGGAGGGCAGTGTCCTGAAGAGGACGCCGCGAGCCAGGAGCAACGCGGGTCCAGATGCTGGCAAGGGAGCGGCGGACGGGTCACCACCAGTGGAGGGCACTCCAGGACTGCTGTGAGCTAATTCCCAGACTGACCGGCAGGGGGCGCCACGGTGGTGAGTCATAACCCCGTCACAGTGACTTACAGCTGCAGCAATAATCTTGCCTCTAGATTCTTGTCCCCTTTTGAAATGAATGTAAACCCTGACGGATAAAGGAACTGTGCATAATTCCCTTTGGGGAGGGAAGCAATTATATAGAACTACTGTCCTTATAATTGTTCTGCAAAATGAGCATGTGAGAGAGGAAAAAATATACAACGTTACCAAAATAAAACAGCAATATTCAAAGCATTTGAGACTTCATCCATCCAGCATGTCTAAGATTTTTTTTTTTTTTTTTGGACACTCTATCAGGTCTGTGGCTCCTTTCATCCTGATATAAAAGTCCATTAAATCTTCCATCCCAAGTTCACAATAATGCATTACCCACAGTATTCCAGAGATTATATTATGAAAATATCAGTTCCTCTTTTCACTGTAAGTATTTCAAATCTTTTGCAGACTCTCTTTATTGTGATATCCGGGATCTACTTAGAAAGATGTCAAGTATCAGAGGGGTAGCCATGTTAGTCTGGATCTGTAGAAGCGACAAAGGGTCCTGTGGCACCTTATAGACTAACAGAGGTATTGGAGCATAAGCTTTCGTGGATGAATACCCACTTCGTCGGATGCAAGCAGTGGAAATGTGGAAGATTAGAAAGATGGAAAATACAATACAGTACATAACCTATTTATAGATAAAGCTGTGATTCACTTAGCAGGATAAACCTGTTCAAATGTTACCTTCCAGTCCCTGTATCTGAATTATCTTACTTTCCTGGAGGATATAAAATAATACATGATTTTCCCTAAATAGAACCTTATACTTGTCTGTCTCCTATTTTGAGGCATATACTGTTGCCTCCAGCTCAGCTTCCTTGCCAAGAGGGTCAGCCAGTTTTAGTCTAGTGGAGGGACTTAACTTTTCTATTTCTTGGCTATCGTCTCTTTGAGTGATCCAGCAGGCGTCTCTAGACACCATTAATTTGGTTATTTGCCCACCAGTTATTGAAGTTTCCAGCTATGTCTGTAAATTCTTCCATAACCTTGAGAAAATAAGTCCAGACAGATTTTAAGGTTGGGCTTTCCCAGAAACTCTGGATGTGGGAGCCAGTATTCTGACTACAGCCCCAACGGCTCGTTAGAACATTTATACTTCTTATTGTAGAAGAGGGTGCAATGTCCGATGTGCAAGATTGTGAGGCGCTCGGATACTGTGGCAAAGAAGGCAATATAAGTACCTACCATAAGGAGGAATGGATTGCTGAAGTAAGAGGGGGACAGGATAAATGAAGGAGAGCGATAGAAAATTGAAAGGAGGGAGAAAGGAGTGTGATAAGCAGGAATGGTAAGACTGTGCTGTTGAAGGGTTGCAGTGGTAAAGGAGGTGGGATGAGGGAAGGGGGACCAAAAAAAAATAATGACAACGCAGCAAACGGTGTGGGAAGTTTGTTGTCATTCTGCAATATTGGAGGCTGCCAGCAGATGGCACCATGGTTTGGGCACATTACATTTAAGAAAGAACTTTCTATGGGAACACTCAAAAGAGAGTCAGAAGGAAAACTGCTTAGATAAGAAATAGCTATAGCCAGTTTGTGCAGGGTCCTCTTAGTATAACCAGTGTAAGCAGGGTCTGAATGAGCTCTCCGCTGACATGTTGTGATGAGCTGTGGAAGATGACTTCAGGAGCTGATCTCGTTTGCATGGGCATGCCCACCCTGCCTAGGTGCTCAGCATGATGGGATTGCTTGCCCAAATGATGGCTTTTGGCTGGTGTTGGATCCCCAGTCCCCTTGTTATTCGGGCAGGAGTAATAAAGGGTTGTTATCCTTGTTTGAATTAAGGGCAGCAAAACTGTGCTTAGCATACCCTGATTGAGAGATTCACCCTCAATGAAATGACACTTGCTAGGCAGGGGACATGGGTTCCAACTTCCAGTGAGTGGAGAAAGGGTGGGAACAGGTACTTGTACCTGGTGGTGCAGGCCCTAGACACTATTTGACCCTTCCTCTCTTCCATGTGTAATAACTGAGCTAATTAAGGTTTCAGTGTAGTAGCCGTGTTAGTCTGTGTCAGCAAAACAAAAATAAGAAAGAAAAACTTGTAGCACCTTAGAGACTAACAAATTTATTTCAGCATAAGACTCATAATTAAGACTCAGTTGAGAGTCTTGTTACATACCGCAGAGCTGAAATCACTGATATCTAGGTCTAAGCACTAGACTTGCTTTGGGACAGGGTCTCTGATACAAGAGGCTGCCCAGTGTGCACCAGCAGTGAGGCTCTCCCACTAACAGCCAGCTGAAATCAGCGAGAGCTGTGTTTAAGCGGTGAGACCTGAAGACATCCTGGCAGATTGGTAATAGGGTGGCCTACGGAAAGGACCAGAGCAGAGCCCTGCAGAGAGGCATGGTGAGCGGGTTGCAGGGCGGCCAGTGAACAGGAGCAGAGCTCCGATCGGCCGGCAGGGCAGTTGGCGAAGAGGAACAGAAAGCGAGTGCCTGGGCAGCGGAGTGAGTAAGGTGCTTTATTACCACCCCCCCTCTACCCAGGGTGGGAGGTGAACTGTGCAGATGCACCTCTCAACTCTGGGTCTGCCCTGACCCAGGACAAAAACAGTGAGTGGGGTGCAGAGAAGGTATGGGACTTTTGGTTGCTGGATTTAAGAACCTGAGGGAGAAGGACACTGCCTAACTTACTCGTGGGTGGTGGGTCTTTTGTTCATGGTTTGTTTATGAACCCTGTTTGCGGTGTTTTCCCGAATTAACGCTGGGTTACTTCCCTCCTTTTATTAAAAGTTTATTTGCTATACTGGGACTCTGTGCTTGTGAGAGGGGAAGCATTGCCTCTTAGAGGCACCCAGGGGTGGTGTGTAATTGTCCCAGGTCACTGGGGTGGGGGCTCGAGCTGGTTTCATGTTGTATTGTTGAAAAGGAAACCTTAGATACTGAATCCGGCCCTTGTTGCTGCCAACTCTGACTGGCAGAAAGGTTACACCAGGAAACAGAATTCTTCATCTCAGCATTTGTTTGTTCTACCAAGTCTCCTCACCGTGTTACAGCAGATGACTGTAAAGTTTCAATAAACACATGTCCACTTGAACTTCCTTTTGGAATGGAAAATGGCAAAAAGATTGGGCTTTGCAATGTGTCAAAGTAGCTTTCCTCAAGTCAGGTATTCTGAAGTAGCTACCAGAAACTGGAAGAGCTTTTTAAAATACTTGATAACTAAAATCTGGCTAAACTGAGTGGTGGTGGTGTTTTGGTTGGTTTTTTTTTTTTAATGATTCTGCTTGGAGTATAGTTAGGCACAAAAGGTAGCAAATGCTGAACATTCTGATAGACATTTTGCTCTCATAAACAGGAAAAATTCCCCTCACACAGGGCACACGTGGGTTTTATTGCTGTGTTCTTCCCCCAGTTTTAACTGACATGCAGCAAAGATGCAAGCACAGGCCAACGAGTTTGAATTTCCTTGTGGCTATCGCTGCTGCCAAGTAAAGGCCATACGCTGACCTCAGTCAGTACAGATACACTGCCCTGTATTTGCACATGGAAGTTATGACCATGAGATTCTTGTTAAAGTTTGTCTGACAAATTATGTTTCTGATTCAACTGTGTTTTTAACCAATGTTTGCAATAAAGAGCTCTCCAGAGAACCTGGCTTATAATGTTGTGACATTCTACACCTTGGGGGAGAGTCCTGGAACCCCCACATTCCTCATTTTTATATAATCATGATCTTACCTTACAAAGCATGCTTTACATGTATCTGGGGAAAGGTTATGGTCTGCCAAAAGTCATTTCTCTATCCATATGTGTATATTATTAATGCATATGAAGTTCTGAGAATTGTGTTGTATGGTGGTCACCAAAATATGCTGTAAATTGGGGGATAAGCCAGATATTGGCTCCCAGAGGCAATAGAAAGGAAAGTATCCAACACCTGGGCAGGGTGTCAATCAACCCATCAACAACCATTGTCCAGCAACGGACCTACAATGCAATGACTCCCCTGCATGAGGCCACACCAGGGGAATTGCTCAACCCTGCCTGGAGACTCGGCAATGACCCCCAGACATGCCTGGACATTGTGTTTT
Source organism: Macrochelys suwanniensis (assembly GCA_033296515.1). Taxonomy (NCBI): domain Eukaryota; kingdom Metazoa; phylum Chordata; order Testudines; family Chelydridae; genus Macrochelys; species Macrochelys suwanniensis. The sequence continues at coordinate 153,956,959 of CM065775.1, read as the reverse complement.
CCAAGCAGACGGACTGAGGGTATAAAACCAAACACAGAGGGCCTATGCTTGGCCTTTCCTTCACCCACCTCTGCTGCAAGAGAAACAAGGACACTCTAAAGACAACAACTGAGGGGACTGGCCCATATTTCAAGGGTGAAATCTGTGTACCAAGAACTGCAATATTCAGTAGGGTGAGAAACTGCTTAATCTAGATGTTGCCCAGTCTAATAGGGTTGAGAGTTTAGATTGTTTATATTTTATTTTGGTAACTAACTCTGACTTTTTGCCTATCACTTAATATCACTTAAAATCTATCTTTTGTAGTCAATAAATTTGTTTATTTATCTTTATCAGTGAGTTTGTATGAAGTGTGTGGCAAATCTGCTCAGGTTTTGCTAAGGCTGGTGTATATCCACTTTCCATTGATGAAGTGGTAAACCAATTAATAAATCTGCATCGCTTGTCTTGAGCAGTGCCTGATGTTATATTCCTGAGGTACAGTTCTGGGAGCTGGGGAGATTTGGCTTTGGTGCCTTTCTCTGTGTGATTCATGAGTGGCTCTGGGAGCATTCATGCAATTTAGCTGGGTATGGGGTCTCTACATGCATTTGTGCTGAGTGATAACAGCACTTGGTGGGGTTTGCTGCTGTTCATTAGCAAGGCATTGTGATAGACAGCCCAGGCTGGAGAGAGTTCAGAGGGCACAGTGGTCTCAGTCCCAGGCTGCACCCCGGGGTTGCCGACATAAACATTGATGCAAACTCAGCAAGGGAGGTTCAGATTAACTGTGCAATAATTAGGGCCCTAACAAATTCATGGTCCATTTTGGTCAATTTTCACGGTCATATGATTTTAAAAATCGTAAAGTTCATTATTTCAGCTATTTAAATCTGAAATTTCACAATGTTGTAATTTTAGGGGTCCTGACCACAAAGGAGTTGTTGGGGGGTCACAAGGCTATTGTAGGGCGAGTTCTGCTACCCTTACTTCTGCACTGCTGCTGGCAGCGGCACTGCTTTTAGAGCTGGGCAGCTGGAGAGTGGCAGCTGCCAGCGAGGATCACAACCCTTACTTCTGCACTGTTGCCTGCACAGCTGAGCCCTCATTCAGCAGCCATCAATCTCCAGCCACCCTGCTCTGAAGACAGCAGCGCAGAAGTAAGGATGGTATGGTATTGCTTATTTCTGTGCTGCTGCTGGCGGGGTGCTGCCTTCAGGGCTGGGCGCCTGGCTAACAGCTGCTGCTCTCCAGCTGCCCAGGTCTGAAGGTAGTGCAGAAGAAAGGATGGCAATTCCACAATCCCCCTAAAATAACCTTGTGACCCTCCTGCAACTCCCTTTTGGGTCAGGACCCCCAATTTGAGAAATTCTGGTCTCCCCTGTGTAATCTGTCTAGTAAAAGCACACACAAGACCAGATTTCATGGGAGGAGACCAGATTTCAGGGTCTGTGACATGTTTTTCATGGCCATGAATTTGGTAGGGCCCTAGCAATAAAATTTACATTTAAGTAGGAAAAATCACATCCCCTTTTAATGGCACATATTCAGGAAAGTACTTTAGCACTCTCTTGTTCTCTCGCTATGTGTCATGTGGTCTGTGGCTGAAGTTATGCCTAATAGATATCTGCCATGAATGCAAATGGTCTTCCAAATGAGTAATTTTTAATCTAAAATCACATTTTTGACACTTCAAATGTGATGGGTTTTATGTGAGATTTTTCTTTTTCTTTTTTTCCATGAAAACTGCCCTTCAGCTTAACAAACGGCGTACTTCAGCTATTACCAGCCCAAAGAGTTGTCTTTTACTGGTGAATGTGGCTTTTAAAAAAAAATGGAAGTAAAGTATAGTTTTTAAAATTTTTGTGTGCAATAAATTTAAAAATTGAGAAATTCACTGAAATTTCATTCAATCAATATGGCTTTCATTGAACTAATGAGAAGTACTATGAATTTTGTAACGCCAGGCACTTAAAACCTTGGAAAAATCTGCACTGCCTCAAAAACTGAATATTAATTAATATTTCAAGTTTCTTAGGAAAAATGTGAAAGGAAATGTAGGGGAGGGAGGTTTCAAATTGCCCAATGCATTTGGAGGACAGGTCTGCAGAGGTCTGACTCTCTCTTGCTTAGGTGTATTCTTTAAAAGGAAAATGGATTTACATTAATGAAAATGTCTCACAAAAAAAGCATGATTTGCATCCTAATATCACTCCTTATCTATAGCCCTATTCTGGACTGGTGTCTTCTAAAATATTGTATCTCAGGCTACATTTAAACTGCCCTTCTCCCCCCTCCCTCCCCCCCCCCCCCCCAAAGGGGGAAAAAAAGACAGCAGCAAATCTCCATAGCTCGGGTCAACTGACTCAGGCTCACACTTGTACTGGGCTAAAAATAGCAGTGTAGACATTCCCACTCAGGCTATGAGGGCTGGCAAGGGGACTGGGTCTCAGAAATGTCTATGCTGCTATTTTTAGCCCTCTAGTGTGAGCCCCTCAAGCCTGGGTCGGGCTGTGAGACTTGCTGCCTATTTGTTTGTTTTGCGGTGTAGACAGGGCTGGCGCTATAACTAGGCGACCCTAGGCGGTCACATAGGGAGCCAGGATTTGGGAGGCAGCCGGCAAGCCGCCCCCCTGCCTCTTGGCTCCACGCTCAACTACCGTGGCCCACGGGGGGGAGGGAGGGCTGAGCTCCCGTGGCCCATGGCGGGGGGAGGGGGCTGAGCTTCCAGGGGCGGGGGAGCTGGCTGGGCGGGGAGGGCAGTGTTGGGGGAGGTGCAGGGCTGGTGCAAGGAAGTTTCGCCTAGAGCGCGAAACTTCCTTGCACTGGCCCTGGGTGTAGACATACCCACAGAAACCTACACTTTGTTAAGTAATTCATCACTGCGTTTATTTTGCAAAAACTCTGCATTTTGTTCTCAATCACTAATGTATTATATATGTTTTTAAAGTCTGTTTTCAGCTAAAATGTCACTAGGGCCTGGATTACCAGAATAGGGGAGTTAACCTCAGTGTCCTGGCCAACCCCAGCTTCGATTACCCTATTCCCTCTTTAGTTTCAGTTGGATACAGTATTATTAACTTCCTGTCCTAAACTGTTCTCTAGAGCTTCTGTGTGCTGTGAAACAGCTGCTGTTTTCCACTTCACTGGTCTTGGTGTGTATTTCAATTTAAAATTATCAAGTGCTTTGGGATCCTTTTGGGATGACAGATGGTATATTATAGCATCCATTTATATTTGTAATAATAAGCTCTAACTGCAATACCATAAACTCTGCTAAATAGTACAAGAGTAGATGTGCTCTACAATAAAATCTTCCACCCACACACCATATCAGAAACCCTCGGCATTGACCCCAATCCTGCAAACTCTTATTACTGAGCAGAGTGCTAACTGCAGTAAGTAGTCCCTTTGAAGCCAATGTAGTTAATGAGACTACTTGCAGCACTACACCCTCTAGTAAGTATTTGCAAAATTGGGCCCATAGACTTTGCTGAGACTTACCACATAAGAATGGCCCTACTGGGTCAGACCAAAGGTTCATCTAGCCCAGTATCCAGTCTTCTGACAGTGGCCAGTGCCAGGTGCTCCAGAGGGAATTAACAGAACAGGTAATCATCAAGTGATCCATCTCCTGTCACCCATTCCCAGCTTCTGCCAAACAGAGGCTAGGGACACCATCCCTGCTCATCCAGGCTAATAGCCATTGATGGACCTATCCTCCATGAATGTATCTAGTTCTTTTTTGAACCCTGTTATGGTCTTGGCCTTCACAACATCCTCTGGCAAGGAGTTCCACAGGTTGACTGTGTGTTGTGTGAAAAAATACTTCCTTTTATTTATTTTAAACCTGCTGCCTATTAATTACATTTAGTGACCCCTCATTCTTGTGTTATGAGAAGTAGTAAACAACACTTCCTTATCTACTTTCCCTAGTCATGATTTTATAGACCTCCCCTTATCCATCTCTTTTCCAAGCTGAAAAGTCCCAGTCTTATTAATTTATCCTCAGACAGAAGCCATTGCATACCCCTAATCATTTTTGTTGCCCTTTTCTGAACCTTTTCCAATTCCAATATATCTTTTTTGAGATGGGGGCTGTGATGGTGTACCCCATAAAGCTTTATGGGGAGAGGCTTATAAATGTATACATGATGTAACTGGAATATGTTTTATGCTACATGTGCCATGTAACATATCTCTGTGAAAGTTATGACCTACCGAATCTATTCCTCCTGTCTGTATGTATGTATCATTGTTGTAGTTGGAGTTATGAATATTGGTTTTATACGTGCTGGTTTTGTACATAGCCTTTGTAAGAGCCTGGAATCATGTCTTGAGAAAGGTATGTGCATGTAAAGAGACCAATCAAGAAACCCTTACACAGACAATAGGAGGTGCAGACCCCAATCCACATCTGGGCCTGGTCAGGAATGCAACTGGCTGGACTGGTTAGGGTGCATGGACAGGTGACTTGCCCATGTGATCCAAAAACTCCAGGGTAAGATGATGCTACACAGGGAGTGGGGGAAAGGCTATAAAAGCCCTTGGAGGACCCCTCCATTTTGTCTTCAGCTGGCTAAAGAGAGAGGCTCTCCACCCCCCAAGGACATACCTGAGAGAGACTGAACAAAGGACAAAGACAATAGGGGGTGTGAGCGATTGCTGGACCCAGGCTAGAAGTTCTACAGCCTGTAAAAGGAAAACTGGTGAGGCTTTTATCTGTGTTGAGTTGAATTAGTCCTAGATGTGCGTGTTTTATTTTATTTTCCTTAGTAATTCACTTTTCTGTCTGTCACTACTTGGAATCACTTAAATCCTACTTTCTGTACTTATTAAAATCACTTTTTACTTATTAAGTTGCCTGGAGTACGTGTTGGTACCTAGGGGAAGGGCAAACAGCTGTGCATATCTTTCTATCTTTGAAATAGAAGGTGAACTATTTATGAGTTTACCCTGTATAAGCTTTATACAGGGTAAAACAGATTTATTAAGGGTTTGAACCTCATTGGTAGTTGGGCACCTAGGTGTCAAAGGCAAGCACACTTCCTGAGCTGCTTCCAGGAGCCTTACAGTTGCTAGGTGACGTGGTTCGGACCCGGGGCTGTGTTTGCAGCAGATCAGTGGATCTGGCTCAAAACAGACAGGATTCCGGAGTCCCAAGCTGGAAAGGGCAGGGAAGCAGGGGCAGAGAAGCAGGGGCAGAAGTAGCCTTGGCACACCAGGTGGCAGCACCAAGGTGGTTTTTGTGATCCCAACCCATCACAGGGGCGACCACATCTGCACACAGTATTCAAGATGTGGTAATACCATGGATTTATATAGAGGCAACATGATATTTTCTGTCTTATTATCTATCCCTTTCTTAATTATTCCCAGCATTCTGTTTGCTTTTTTGACTGCCACTGCACATTGAGTGGATATTTTCAGAGAACTATCCACAATGACTCCTAAATTCATAGATTCTAGGGCTGGAAGGGACCTCGAGAGGTCATCGAGTCCAGCCCCCTGCCCTCATGGCAGGACCAAATACTGTCTAGACCATCCCTGATGGACATTTATCTAACCTACTCTTAAATATCTCCAGAGATGGAGATTCCACAACCTCCCTGGGCAGTTTATTCCAGTGTTTAACCACCCTGACAGGAACTTTTTCCTAATGTCCAACCTAAACCTCCCTTGCTGCAGTTTAAGCCCATTGCTTCTTATGTCCTTAGAGGCTAAGATGAACAAGTTTTCTGCCTCCTCCTTATGACACCCTTTTAGATACCTGAAGACTGCTATCATGTCCCCTCTCAGTCTTCTCTTTTCCAAACTAAACAAACCCAATTCCTTCAGCCTTCCTTCATAGGTCATGTTCTCTAGACCCTTAATCATTCTTGTTGCTCTTCTCTGGACCCTCTCCAATTTCTCCACATCTTTCTTGAAATGCAGTGCCCAGAACTGGACACAATACTCCAGTTGAGGCCTAACCAGGGCAGAGTAGAGCGGAAGAATGACTTCTCGTGTCTTGCTCACAACACACCTGTTAATGCAGCCCAGAATCAAGTTTGCTTTTTTTGCAACAGCATCACACTGTTGATTCATATTTAGCTTGTGGTCCACTATAACCCCTAGATCCCTTTCTGCCGTACTCCTTCCTAGACTGTCTCCTCCCATTCTGTATGTGTGAAACTGATTGTTCCTACCTAAGTAGAGCACTTTGCATTTGTCCTTATTAAACTTCATCCTGTTTACCTCTGACCATTTCTCCAATTTGTCCAGATCATTTTGAATTATGACCCTATCCTCCAAAGCAGTTGCAATCCCTCCCAGTTTGGTGTCATCTGCAAACTTAATAAGCGTACTTTCTATGCCAATATCCAAGTCGTTGATGAAGATATTGAACAGAGCCGGTCCCAAGACAGACCCTTGTGGAACCCCACTCATTATATCTTTCCAGCAGGATTGGGAACCATTAATAACTACTCTCTGAGTACGGTTATCCAGCCAGTTGTGCACCCACCTTATAGTAGCCCCATCTAATTTGTATTTCCCTAGTTTATTGATAAGAATATCATGTGAGACCATATCAAATGCCTTACTAAAGTCTAGGTATATCACATCCACCGCTTCTCCCTTATCCACAAGACTCATTATCCTATCAAAGAAAGCTATCAGATTGGTTTGACATGATTTGTTCTTTACAAATCCATGCTGGCTATTCCCTATCACCTTACCACCTTCCAAGTGTTTGCAGATGATTTCCTTAATTACTTGCTCCGTTATTTTTCCTGGCACAGAAGTTAAACTAACTGGTCTGTAGTTTCCTGGGTTGTTTTTATTTCCCTTTTTATAGATGGGCACTATATTTGCCCTTTTCCAGTCTTCTGGAATCTCTCCTGTCTCCCATGATTTACCAAAGATCATAGCTAGAGGCTCAGATACCTCCTCTATTAGCTCCTTGAGTATTCTAGGATGGATTTCATCAGGTCCTGGTGACTTGCGGGCATCTAACTTATCTAAGTGATTTTTAACTTGTTCTTTTTTTATTTTGTCTTCTAAACCTTCCCCCTTCCCATTAGTATTCACTATGTTAGGCATTCCTTCAGACTTCTCGGTGAAGACCGAAACAAAGAAGTCATTAAGCATCTCTGCCATTTCCAAGTTTCCTGTTACTGTTTCTCCCTCCTCACTGAGTAGTGGGCCTACCCTGTCCTTGGTCTTCCTCTTGCTTCTAATGTATTGATAAAAAGTTTTCTTGTTTCCCTTTATTCCTGTAGCTAGTTTGAGCTCATTTTGTGCCTTTGCCTTTCTAATCTTGCCCCTGCATTCCCGTGTTGTTTGCCTATATTCATCCTTTGTAATTTGTCCTAGTTTCCATTTTTTATATGACTCCTTTTTATTTTTTAGATCTTGCAAGATCTTGTGGTTAAGCCAAGGTGGTCTTTTGCCACATTTTCTATCTTTCCTACCCAGCGTAATAGTTTGCTTTTGGGCCCTTAATAGTGTCCCTTTGAAATACTGCCAGCTCTCCTCAGTTGTTTTTCCCCTCAGTCTTGATTCCCATGGGACCTTACCTATCAGCTCTCTGAGCTTACCAAAATCCGCTTTCCTGAAATCCATTGTCTCTACTTTGCTGTACTTTCTTCTACCCTTCCTTAGAATTGTGAACTCTATGATTTCATGATCACTTTCACACAAGCTGCCTTCTACTTTCAAGTTCTCAACGAGTTCCTCCCTTTTTGTTAAAATCAAATCTAGAACAGCTTCCCCCCTAGTAGCTTTCTCAACCTTCTGAAATAAAAATTTGTCTGCAATGCAGTCCAAGAACTTATTGGATAGTCTGTGCCCCGCTGTTATTTTCCCAACATATATCTGGATAGTTGAAGTCCCCCATCACCACCAAATCTTGGGCTATGGATGATTTTGTTAGTTGTTTAAAAAAAGCCTCATCCACCTCTTCCACTCTTCCAGCCTGTAGTAGACTCCTAGCATGACATCACCCTTGTTTTTTACCCCTTTTAGCCTAACCCAGAGACTCTCAACACTTCCGTCCCCTATGTCCATCTCCACCTCAGTCCAAGTGTGTACATTTTTAATATATAAGGCAACACCTCCTCCCTTTTTCCCCATCTGTCCTTCCTGAGCAAGCTGTACCCATCCATACCAACATTCCAATCATGTGTATTATCCCACCAAGTTTCGGTGATGCCAACAATGTCATAGTTGAATTTATTTATTAGCACTTCCAGTTCTTCCTGCTTATTACCCATACTTCTCACATTTGTATACAGGCATCTACGATACTGATTTGATCTTGCCTCCCAGTTTTGCCCTGACCCTCCTATCTCTTTGCCATTAGAGCCCACGCTCCCTCCTATTTCCGACCCATCTCCCAGGTCCCCATGTTCTCCACTTACCTGTGGGCTTTGCTCACCTGTCCCCGTCAAACCTAGTTTAAAGCCCTCCTCACTAGGTTAGCCAGTCTGTGTCCAAATAGGGTCTTTCCCCTCCTCGAAAGGTGAACGCCATCTCTGCCTAGCAGTTCTTCCTGGATTAGCATCCCGTGGTTGAGGAAGCCAAAGCCCTCCTGGTGACATCAGATCTCTTTCTTGAGTGGTAGCAGCTAATTTAGACCCCATCATTTTATATGTACAGTTGGGATTATACTTTCCAATGTGCATTACTTTGCATTTATCAACATTACATTTCATCTGCCATTTTGTTACCCAGTCACCCAGTTTTGAGAGATCCTTTTGTAGCTTTTCGCAGTCTGCCTGGGTCTTTAACTATCTTTAGTAATTTTGTATCATCTGCAAATTTTGCTACCTCACTGTTTACCCCTTTTTCCAGATAATTTATGAATATGTTGAATAGGACTGGTCCCAGAACAGACCCTTGCGGGACACCACTATTTATTTCTCTCCATTCTGAAAACTGACCACTTATACCTACCCTTTGTTTCATATCTTTTACCAAGTTACCAATCCATGAGAGGACCTTCGCTGTTATCCTGTGGCAGCTTAATTTGCATAAAAGCTTTTGGTGAGGGACCTTGTCAAAGGCTTTCTGAAAATCTAGGTACACAATATCCACTGGATCCTCTTGGTCCACATGCTTGTTGACCCCCTCAAAGAATTCTAGCAGATTGGTGAGGCATGATTTCCCGTTACTAAAACCATGTTGACTCTTCCTCAACAAATTATGTTCATCTATTTGTCTGACAATATTGTTCTTTATTATAGTTTCAACCAGTTTGCCAGGTACTGAAGTCAGGCTTACAGGCCTGTAATTGCCGGTATCACTTCTGGAGCCCTTTTTAAAAATTGGCATCACGTTAGCTATTCTCCAGTCATCTGGTACAGAAGCTGATTTAAATGATAGGTTACAGACTACAGTTATGCATCTGACGAAGTGGGTATTCACCCATGAAAGCTTGTGCTCCAATACGTCTGTTAGTCTATAAAGTGCCACAGGACTCTTTGTCGCTTTTACAGACTACAGTTAGTAGTCCTGCAATTTCACACTTGAGTTCCTTCAGAACTCTTGGGTGAATACCACCTGGTCCTGGTGACTTATTGATGTTTAATTTATCAATTTGTTCCAAAACCTCCTCTAATGATACCTCAATCTGGGACAGTTCCTCAGATCTGTCACCTAAAAAGAATGGCTTAGGTTTGGGAATCTCCCTTACATCCTCAGCCGTGAAGACTGGTACAAAGAATTCATTTAGTTTCTCTGTAATGGCCTTATTGTCCTTGAGTGCTCCTTTAGAACCTCAATCGTCCAGTGACTCCACCGGTTGTTTAGCAGTCTTCCTTCTTCTGATCTACTTAAAAAAAAAATTTGCTATTACTTTTTGAGTCTTTGGCTAACTGTTCCTCAAATTCTTTTTTGGCCTCCCTAATTGTATTTTTACACTTCATTTGCCAGTGTTTATGCTCCTTTCTATTTTCCTCAATAGGATTTAACTTCCACTTTTTAAAGGATGCCTTTTTGCCTCTCACTGCTTCTTTTACTTTGTTTAGCCACGGTGGCTCTTCTTTGGTTCTCTTACTATGTTTTTTAATTTTCAGTATACATTTAAGTTGAGCCTCTATTATGGTGTCTTTAAAAAGTTTCCACACAGCTTCCAGAGATTTCACTTTTGGCACTGTACCTTTTAATTTCTGTTCAACTAACCTCCTCATTTTTGTGTAGTTCCCCTTTCTGAAATTAAATGCTACAGTGTTGGGTCGCTATGGTGTTTTTCCTGCTATGGGGATATTACATTAAATTATATTATGGTCACTATTACCAAGCGGTCCAGATATACTCACCTCTTGGATCAGATCCTGTGCTCCACTTAAGACTAAATCAAGAATTGCCTCTCCTCTGGTGGGTTCCAGGACCAGCTGCTCCAAGAAGCAGTCATTTAAGGTGTCCAGAAACTTTATCTCTGCATCCTGTCCTGAGGTGACATGTACCCAGTCAATACGGGGATAATTGAAATCCCCCCTTATTATTATTAAGTTTTCAATTTTAACAGCCTCTCTAATCTGCCTGAGCATTTCACAGTCACTATCACCATCCTGGTCGGTAATATATCCTGACTGCTATATTCTTGTTATTAGAGCATGGAATTTCTATCCATAGAGATTTTATGGTACAGTTTGATTCATTTACGATTTTTACTTCATTTGATTCTATGCTTTTTTCATATATAAAGCCACTCCCCCACCAGCACGACCTGTTCTGTCCTTCCAATATATTTTGTACCCTGGTATTACTGTATCCCATTGAGTATCCTCATCCCACCAAGTTTCTGTGATGCCTATTATATCAATATCCTCATTTAATACGAGGCACTCTAGTTCACCCATTTTATTATTTAGACTTCTAGCATTGGTATATAAGCACTTTAACAACTTGTCTCCTTTTAGCTGTCTGCCATTACACAATGTAATTGAATTGGACTCTTTTTTATTTGACTGTTTCTGATCAGATCCTGTCTGTATTTTATCATTTTCCATCCTCTCGTCCTCACTAGGACATAAAGATTCTCTATTAATGGATCTCCCTTAAGGGATGTCCGAACCATGTGCTCATCCACAGCTGTCAGCTTTCCCCCAGGCCTTAGTTTAAAAACTACTCTACAACCTTTTTAATGTTAAGTGCCGGCAATCTGGTTCCATTTTGGTTTAGGTGGAGCCCATCCTTCCTATATAGGTTCCCCCTTTTCCAAAAGTTTCCCCAGTTCCTAATAAATCTAAACCCTTCCTCCCTACACCATCGTCTCATCCACGCATTGAGACTCTGCAGTTCTGCCCGCCTACCTGGCCCTGCGCGTGGAACTGGGAGCATCTCAGAGAATGCTACCATGCAGGTCATGAACTTCAATCTCTTACCTAGTGGCCTAAATTTGGCCTCCAGGACCACTCATCTATCCTTCCCTATGTCATTGGTACCTACATGTACCATGACCACCGGCTCCTCTCCAGCACTACACATAAGTCTATCCAGATGTCTCGAGAGATCCGCAACCTTCGTAATAGGGAAACAAATCACCATGTGGTTCTCCTGGTCATCATAAACCCAGCTATCTATGTTTCTAATGATCGAATTGCCCATTACTAATACCTGTGTCTTCCTAATAACTGGAGTTCCCTCCCCCGGAGAGGTATCCTCCATGCGAGAGGATACCCCAACATCATCTGGAAGGAACGTTCCAACTATGGGATTGTTTCCCTCTGCTCCAGTTAGATGCTCTCATGTGCAAGAACCCATTAATTGGCATCTGCCAGTCTTTGGAATGCTAGTGAAGTAGTAGTTCTAAAGGACAATGAAATGGCTACAGGCATTACAGCTTTTAAATGATCATTATGTATTTATTTATGTTACAATAGCATCTAGGAGCCCTGATCAAGAATTGGGGCCCCACTGTGCTAGGATCTGGACAGGGCAAGTATCAATACAGATAGTCAAAGCTCCAGAAAGCTGGAAAACTACACGGTAGACAGCATATAGCATTCATATGAAACGGGTGGAGGTGGGGGATTTGGTAACAATAACAGAGTTTACCATGAAAGGAGAAGTCTCAGAATTTCACTTGCCAAACTAATGCCAGATGGTAGCGATGTGTAAGCATCACAACAGAGGCAGGTTTTAAGGAGGAATTTAAAGGAGCTCTACTCATTTTAACGGGTATTTTTCCCCCACATATGGAGGGCTGGCTGGGGGGAACACACAAAGTTGCATGGGGGGAAGCGGATTGAGGCTGGTATCACTGGTGGAGCAAAGGAGAGTCTCAATAAGTGAGTAGATCTGATCAATAGTGGGGAACTAAGTGAGGAAGTGCCTTCAAGGCAAAGATGAGGCGTTTGTGATGGAGCAGGGAGACCCTAGTGGAGGAGGGTACAAAGAGGGGGGTAAGGAAGTCTAAGCAGTGAGCCAGGAAGATGATCCTGGCAGCAGCCCTTTGAATGCATTTTTGGCAGGGAGGGGGAAATGTGGCTGGTGCCAATAGTAGAAGTGCCAGAGGATGAGGGCTTGAATGCACACCTTGGCAACCTGGACAGACAGGTTCAATGATACCTTAGAAATGTTCTGTGATCATTGATTAAGCAGGATGTAATCAGCATCAAATGTGATTGTTTCCAGTGCTGGTTAGGGGGGAAATGGCAAAGGCATAAAAGAAATGGGAGGAGAGAAAGCATAAGGGCTAGTCTACATGGGAAAGTTGTACTGGTATAAACTAAGGGTGTGCATTTAAGGGGGTTTAAGCTAAACCAAAAAAAACCCCTCTTATTCCAGAACAAGAGTATCCACACGGGGGGCAGGGGTGTGTGTGTGTTATGCCCAGTATAACTATCCCAGTATAATATGTAAAACTTCCCTGTGAAGACAAGCCTTAAAACACAGATTAAGGGCGGGGGGTGTGGAAATCTAGGAGTGAGAGTGGAGAAACTGAGGGGGAAAAGAGAGATGAGTGAGAAAAACAGATTCAGAGAGCGAGAACTTGAGGGGGGGCGGGGACGGAACAGTGAGAGGAAAAATTTTGAGCTTCAGGGGCAGAGAAAATGAAGCATTAGAATAAGTGAAAGAGTTAAAAAATATGGAAGAGTAAAACAGTAAGACAAGCACCTCAGGGGAGCCTGTGAAAGTCAGACCTGAAAAAGGAATAGAGCAGAAGCTCCGAAATTGGAAAAAGGACACAGGTGAGGCAGAGGAAGCAAAATGGGAAGCAGAGATACAAAATAGGCTAGAAAAATGTTTGATTTCTTTTTAATAACCTCCCTGTTCTTTAGCCAGAGGGATGGCTACGTGGCCTAATCCTAAGAAATATCTAAGCTTCCTGAAACGGTTGGTTCAAATCATGCTAAGACCAGCGTCTGGTCTTCATGCTTCTGAGGCAGATAATTACATTTCCATTTCCACTGCTCTGTCTTGCTCTTTCAGATGAAGCTTTAAAAACGGTGATCCTGTCTTTCCTGTATAAACACTAGAGAACCAACAGTGCTTGCCGTAAGTACAGGGGTTTCTCCTTGCTGGCCTTGATGAAAGCCTCCTTTGCCTCCCCTACCAGGATTGCTGGGCACAGCTCTAGTGCACTGGATGGTTGAACCCAATGTCACAAAGGTCTGAGGTCCACACTAGAAAATTAAGTTGGCTTAAAAATCCATACCCCTGAGCAGCATAGTTAAGCCGACCTAACACTCGGTGCAGACTGTGCTAAGTCAATGAAGAATCCTTCCATCAACCTAGCTACCGCCTCTCAAAGAGGTGGATTACCTATGCCGATGGGAGAATCCCTCCTGTCGGCATGGGGAGTGTCTATACTCAAGCACTGCAGTGGTGCCATTGTAGCATTTTAAACGTAGACAAGCCCAAAGTCTTATTCTCAAAATTACTTCTAATTGTCTGGGATAGGAATGCAGTCACATAGATTTCAAACTGGCTGGAGGACAAAATGCTGGTAAATGTAGAGTAGGAAATAATATGCATGGGCAGGGAGCTGGATTAGATGGCTTTAGTGGTTCTTTAATTCTAGATCCACAAGAAAAGGGCAATGGTACATGGAAATCCATCAAGTCGGAAGAGAGATCTATGGGGGTATGAAAGGGATTGGTGTTGGGTCCAGTCATGCTTATCATAGATTCCAAGGCCAAGATGGACCACGGTGGTCCTCTAGTCTGATCTCCTCACATCTTCATTAATGATCATGAAGAGAGAGTAAACAGCATGCTAAGGAAATTCACCGATGATGCCATGCCTGTGTGAGGACTGAGAGAGCCAAAATATGGGCAGGAAATAATGAAATGAGGTTCAACACTGAAAAATGCAAACTCGTATCTCTGGGGGAAAATAATCTCAACCCCTGCTATTGAAAGGTTTAAGTTGGTTTTGTCCCATATAAATCCCTGAAGAGCTAGGAACTTGCCTGTCGCCCCATGGTACAGCCAGTGAAGACACTGTAGCTGGAGTGCTTTGGTTTAGGACAGGGGAACTGGCAGTAGGTTCCGTATGACAGGCTTGGCCTCTGGAATTCACTACCCCTCTCCCTAGTCCAAGCTACCTGAGTACAATCCTGATCCAGGCATGTGTTCAGCCAGCTAGCCCATTTTGCTACTTGGTGCTACAATCTACTATTAATGCACTAGCTTGATCAAAGCTAGCATGTGTCTACCCAAGTTGGTGATCGCCTCTCCAGCTGCAGTACACGCATACAATAGTCTGTATTTACAACACATTCTGAAGAGTAAGGTGCAATTATTTTCTTGAGGTTTGAGGGAGAGCTGAGCTGTATAGAGCGGTGGGAAATCAGCAGCTGGCCGATCTTTGCTGTCATGTGGGTAGGGAGCCTTCAGAGTTATTTTATTTGTTTATTTTTGTGTTTGTATTTTCATGCCTTTTTATTTAAAAAATGTTAGCACACCTAGTGCTAGGAATAGGTGGTGTTTTTCAATCTAAGCGTTAGCTAAATTAATAACGTAAGCACAGGGACCTGACTCAATGGCCAAAAATCAGTGGAGTCTTTCCATTGTCTTCAATGGGCTTTGGATCAGGCACCGAGGAAGGAGAGGAATTATTTAGGCTGGCACAAAAGGATGCAACTAGAAGTGATGGGACACTGTTAAGAGAGGGGAAATTCAGCAGAGTATTATGAAGAAATTCATTAACCTGGACATCCATTAGACAGAAGAATAGTTCACCAAAGGAATTGGTCCATCAGTCCAGCACGTGGAACATTTAAAACTAGATTGAACAGAACACTACCAAAAATGTACTTTTGGATACAATCCTATATTGTCACAGAGATGGACTGTCACCTCTCATCACTAATGTTTATGATTCACCAGAGTTTTAAGCAAATGGGTGCTTTTCAATGTATAGACAGTTTGGACGTTCTGCTGTAATAGTAATTCTTAGTGTCTCTACATAAACGATTGCAGATGCAAAAATAGAAGTCAGGTTATAAAAACTAGGCTCAAAGGTAGTTAGAAATACTATTGAAGTTGACTGAAGTTGCATGTGTAGGAGAACTGTTGTCCCATTACTAAAACTCAGTGGGGGTGTTTTGATTGGCTAGTTCCCAGTACTAAAAGAAAGGGGAAGGGTCAATGGGAAATCAGGACCCTGAGACTGACAGTCCCCATGAACAATGGGGAGAGGCCAATGCTCCAGGTCAGCCTGATTGACAGGGTGGGCAGGCTAATCAAGGAGTCAGGCGGCTAGGGCGGGTCCTGTCCTCTGTGTGAGCTGGAATTGCCTGGGACAGACAGAGTGGGGCCGAGCTAAGAAGAAAGCAGGGGCCCAAGCTAAGCTGGGGAGCAGAGCTATGCCAGAGCCAGAGGGGCCAGAAAAGCCATCCAGGGAGCTGGAGGCAAAGCAGCAGCAGCAGCCGTGCTGAGGCAGAGTGGAGCTGGAGCTGAGACAGTGGTGGAGCTGGGGCTGGAGCAGTCCGGAGCCGGGTGCGGTCAGCAACTGGGAAGAGAGAGGGGGGACCCTGGGCAGCGGGCCCAGTGCAGGGAGATGCCCCCAGCCAAGTGGTCTTGCAGGCCAGATTTGGAGGGGGATCGTACCCCGACGGGGCAGAGGCGACACTGGGAAGAAGGGTCCTGCCACCTAGAGCCTAAAGGTGTGTGGCCACTGCCAGAGCAAGTGTCCGACCCACAGCATCCCTGCAACACAGCCAGGGCCTGAGAAGGTGGCCTGGGACTTGTGAGGAACAGACTGTGAACTGCCCTGACATACCAGAGATGCTGGCTGTGATGTCTCCGTGCCACAAAGCAGGGTTGTATTTGCTTTGAACTGTATGTAATGATCAGTGGATCAGGGAAGCCATCCAGTGCAGAGAGAGCAACCTGGAGTGGGGAAACCCTAGTTCCTGCCCTAAGTGACCATGACGAGGTTGGGGGGGTCAAGCCCCCCAGGAATCCTGCACCCAGCCTTGTTGGGGTTACACAGACACTGCCACACAGGAGAGTGGACGGGGAGCCCTTGAAGTCAGGCAGGCCTCTGGGTCAAGGAAGTGGGAGCGAGGACTCAGATCCTTTCGCTAGCCCATTTCACCGGGGTGTATAAGCCAGGGAAGTTCTCCACAATAGCGAGATCATTCCTCCGCTAACACATGCATTGACAGAATTGAACCTGAAATGAGAACTGGAGGAACTTTTTACATTTTTCTGAATGCTAACCTATGCATGTTCCATTTGGTTGGGTACTTGGGATAGAGGGTGGTTCTTTCCAGTTCAAAGTGCTAAAAGAGTTTTGAAAAGAACAGAGGATTGAGAAAACTAGGCAAACACAAAAGCCGGTGAGTGATGTAACTAATACCCAAGATTATTGGTTGAATATATGAAGATGCATGTGAGCCTCAGTAACAGAATAATGTGCTAAACAAATCAGCAGGGAGAGTGAAACATGTTACTAAAGTGTGTGCCATGCCCCTTCCCTCTAGGACAGTGGTTCCCAAACTTTAACAACCTGTGAACCCCTTTTACTAAAATGTCAAGTCTTGCAAACCCCCTCCTAAAATTGAATATTTCCAGGGATTTTCTTCTTTACCTGAGTATAAATTATAAAAGCAGTGATCTTGGAAATTTGTTTTTATGACATGCTTATTACACACTATTTATTATTATTTATCATTACAGTATTTTTATTATATTATGCAAACGGCAACACTCTTCCAAGATCTCACTTTCGTAGCTTGTATCACTTTGAATAAGCCTATTTATAAGACAAGGCTCCTATGTTTCATCAAGGAGTATCAGATGTGAAACAGCATGAAGGTATTTAAGAAGCCAACTCAAAGAGTTCCTCCTACACAAGCATTCAGGTCTTGAGCAGTCCAGGCAAACAACGCACGTTACAACAAAGCTTAAACTTGTTCTTCATAATAATTTAAAAAACAATACTAGCTGCCTATTTAATTTTAAAAACAGCAAAAAATATCCACCTCCCTTTCCATTTCTTATAAGGAGTCTTGAAGTTCAAATCTCCTCAGTGAGATAGATATGCTTGCTTTGATCTGCTTAGCTCTTGGAAGTCCAGGGGCTCCGGGCTGCTGGCCCTGTGTTGCCCGGGGTCCCTAGGGACAGCTCTGTCCGCCATTAGGGAATTTTTCCCCGAGAACCCCCTGTAACATTTCGTGAACCCCCAGGGGTTCACGAACCCCAGTTTGGGAACCACTGCTCTAGGAGTTGCACTATATAAATAACAGCCTACTACTGCTGCTATGTAATGAAGGCTTTCCTTTAGCTCAAGTGTTGGTAGTTGTATGGTTTGGTGCTAAATGGCCAGGATTCAAGCCCTGCATCTGATCTGTCATGAAGTTTATTACAAGAGAATTTTAAAATTCTGCTTATCTTCAACCAACTTTTATAAATCTACAGTGAGATTATGAAATAAGAGAGTAGACCTTCTAATAAAAGTGGTTTACTGAACTCTGAGTTCTTATAAAGACTTCTAAGTCATCATTTATAAAGATTGTCTGCCGACGCTATTAGGGTGGTATTGATATAATTGTGGGTCTGAGCTGCACTTTTACTCAGGCAAAGCTCCCATTTAAATCCACGAGAGTAAGGCCTGCAGGTGCTGACTCACTTCTGACTGTGTCCATGGTCCTCTTCCCCAGTTACTTAGGGCCCAATTCTGACACTGTTACTCTCACCTGAGGAGTACCTTACTACACAAGTAGTCCCATTGACATCAGCTCATACAATAAGGCCCTTCATGTGAGTAAGAGAGGCAGATTTGGGCCCTCAGTGCATCCACTGTTGCGCGTCTTCCATAGTTTCTCTCAGGCTGCCACACAGGAGTCAGTGAAATATTTTATTAGTGACTCAGCTGCAGAAGCACTGAAAGCTGCAGAAAGCACTTAGAAATAAAAGTAACCTAATGCGCTATTTCCAGCAGCACTGCCTGATCGCAGCTTGCCTGATAGTGTCTGCCTTGTGAAGGCAGAGGAATCGCTGTCTCAAAGTCTCTTCACACTACCACGGAGAATTACCAACCACTGTTCTTGTTTCCCATAGACACTGACAATGCAAAACAAGACAGACATTCAGCAGATGGCATTTGGAGTTCGCTTAGAATCAAAGAGCAAATGTATTGCTCCCTCCAGTTTTTAGACTGTTTTCTCAAATATGGTACACATTTCCAAGAGTACTTAACATTTCCCTACATTTATTTTAAACAGAGGAATTGCATTTAGGACATTGGTCAATAGCAACAGGCAGGCTTTGTTTTCTTCAAACTTTATTACTGTAACTCTTTCTCGCCTGTCTTGTGTTCTATGCAATGATAACAAAGGTGGTATATAAATGAAACTGCTTAGTTTTAGCTGGGTCAGTCCCAGCTCTGGCTACATGGTGTTTTTAAAATGGGTTGTGTCCGTGTTCAGTGAAGCTGGGAGTCTGTCACACTTCTTAAAATGTATAGAAAACATTTCTCCTTTCAGTTGCCTAATTGATTATTCTGTTTCCATTTCACTATAAAAACGAGTGACACTGACTGCAGTCTAATGTAGAGGATTCTCCCAGTGATAAGTGGTACTTTGTCTTGTGTGTTGAAAGCAACTAATCAAGCCCTGCTCTCCAGTACAGCATTACAGATTGATTGCCCACAGGCTCCCAGCTCTGAAGTCAAAGGGTGTTGCTATGGGAATCGGGAGGGCACTTGAAGACAGGCTCTGAAGCTTGTGTTTCCCTGTCCAAGGCAGCTGGAGTCAGAGAAAAGAAAAACTAAAAGGAGGTGGCACACACACACAGCCACAGCAAAATGCATGCATGTTAGAGGAGGGATCTTCATAGTATGAGACTGTGGTGTATATAGAAGAGCAAAGACACTAAAGCATCTAGCAGTGGTGGCTCAGCGTTGTTTGGCTAATCCCTTTTTCCTGCTATAGAGCTGACACTGAGAAAGTACAGAAAAAGTCTAACTGTAGCAAGATGGGATCCGGCTCCTCAACTTACCGGCCCAAGTGTATTTATTTGGATATTGATGGAAGAATTCAAAAGGTACTTTTCTTATTTTTCACAAACTGGTGTCTCTTTCAGTAAGCAGCAGAAATAGTGATGGCAGGCTGTATGTGACCTATAAGCTATAAAAGATGTGTATATTCAGCTCCGGCATGGATCTTGACTTGTTGTAAAATGCTCTTGAGTTACTTCTGTTTTGTGAATGAATATATTTGGTTTTTTTAAGTGCAATTAGGAGTGTGTGTGTGTGAGAGAGAGAGAGAATTCCTGATTTAATAGTCTTCCAGGATTTCTCTACAAGAGCAGCTCCTTATGTGTTTGCAAAGTTTTGCATGTGGAAAGGTGCTTTCCTGGTTTTCACACGTTCAATAGTAACTGGGAAAGAAGCTATGTTGCATTATTTTGAGATTGTCTAGCACATGAATATTAACGGTAGGAAGACATTTTAAAATGTACTTTAAATGGTATAGGAAGCTATTTTGTTATGTATTTGTATTGACAGGCAGGGATCCCCAATAAGATTGGAAAAGTTCTTCTTCCATATCATTAAACTTTTATCAAAACTTCGGATATTGTTTATTGTGTGCTCAGTGCTATGCAGAACATAGAGGAAGATGCAGTCCCTGCTCTGAGGAATGTTTAGTAACTGAAAAACAGACAGCTCAGAATATGTGAACTATATTAGACATGCATTTTACACATAAACACCCTGCTGTTTCTATTACTAATTTATCCTAGATCATCTTTCAGCCACAAATCAAGTACCTTATCTTATACAGCAAATGGAAGACACTAAGCTATTAAAGAGTGATTTCACTGTGGCTTGCAAAATTCAAAATAGCCATATTTTAAGGTTCAAGCCTAAATTATTATTTCACCTAGCCTCACCTTTTCCTTTGGAAAGAAATACATTTCCCCCATGTGTTAAATGACCTTATAAACTGGTAATTTAGGATTAGCTGCCTACAGTCATATCAAAGTGTGTCACCTTTGCCTGCAGCCTCCGACTGCTCTGGTCACCTATAAGACTTAACCAATTCTCCTGCATAAGGCAAACTCACAGAAGCATGCAAATAGAGAATCCGGAATGTAGTCAAAGTAAGACCTTGGATAATGAAGAGCTGCACAAGTTTCCCCAGAGCAGAATATTATCACCTCATCAGTTGGGGGCTTTAAGTTGAAGGTGAAATCTCTGTAGCTGTCAGCTCTTCGGCACTAGCAGAAAGGAGCATCCAAACTCTGTTAAACAGGAGGGAGGATTTATGTTTTGCCACAGTTTAGCAGAGCTAATTGCCTAATAATCCAAGGAAATGACACTTGCTGTGTGTCATTCCCTAACACCTTCAAAAATAGAAAAACCAAGGTTTTAATTTTTATTTTAAAAAGATCGAGAGAATTTACATCATATTTACTAAATAATTCTTGTCACTTCCTCCTGCTAAAAATTGAGCATTTCCCAGCATTGGTCTCTGGAGAGTAATTGTATCACAGAAGAACACCTCAGAGGCATGACTGCATGAAATAGCAACGCAAACTCAAGCAATATAAATTTTGCTCAATAAACGTTATCTGTTTCTTTTGTCAGATGTGAAATTCCATCTGTGCAATGTTTGGAAGGATTCCTGCAGTAAAAATCTAGAGTAAACGAAGGTTCATTCAGGGGTAAGCAGAGCATATCGCAAAGCCTCATGCCTCCTAAGTAAAGACATAATTAGACAAAAGGAATCCATAATCTTCCAAGGAATGCAGTATTTGTGATTTCTAGAGGCAGCTCATTAAACTAATGCTGAACTACTCCTTACTTGACCCAGTACAGAAATACGATCGTTATAAAATTGTTTGAGTCTGAAAGGATTTAGCCCCAAAGTCTGACTGTACTGATGAACATTTCAGAGTATTGTAATGGAGATGGGCATCTGATCATAATTATAATAATAAATACTTTTGCATTTACATGGCCTGATTCTGACCTCACACCAGTTTTGCACTGGGGTACACCACTGACTTCTGTGGAGTTACTCCTCATTTACATGAGTTTAAGCCAGAGGACATTTAATTAAGTATCACATCCTAGCAGGTAAGGGTACTGTTAGGTAAACTGAGGCACAAAGCTGTTGCATGACCTGCCCAAAGAGACCTGACTCCGTCTAATTGCTAGACCAGGGCTGTCAGTATGTTGAGTTCCTGGTGATCTGCAGAATGAAAGTGTTTGAGAACCCAACAGTAAAATCATAGAATCGTAGGCCGGGAAGGATCATCTAGTCCAGTCCCCGTCAGGATAATCCACTGGCGGGCCACAAGACAGTTTGTTTACATTGACCATCCGCAGGCACAACTGCTCGCAGCTCCCAGTGGCTGCGGTTTGCCGTTCCCAGCCAATGGGAGCTGCGGGAAGCAGGCTGCCAGTCAGGGTCGGTGCAAGGAAGTTTCGCGCCCTAGGCGAAACTTCCTTGCACCACCCCTAAGCCCCCTGCTCAGCTAACACCGCCCCGCCCCTGCGCCCTCCCCCCCGCCAGTTTCCTCCCCCCCCCCACAGCTCCCCACCCCCTGTGGGCCTGCAGCTCAGCCCCCCCTCCCGGCTCAGCTGCGGAGCCGGGCAGCAGCCGCGGCCAGCCACCCTCCCGGCAGCTGCAGCCACTCGCCCCCCGGGCTCCCGGCTCAGCCGCGGAGGCAGGCGGCAGTCCCAGCCAGCCGCCCTCCCAGCTCAGCCGTGGAGCCAGGAGGCAGGAGGCAGCCGCGGCCAGCCGCCCCCCAAATCGTGGTGCCCTAGGTGACCGCCTAGGGTTGCCTAGTGGGCGCGTCGGCCCTGCTGCCAGTGGATTACCCTGGAGGGCCGCATGCGGCCTGCGGGCCACAGGTTGCCCACCACTGATCTAGACCATCCCTGACAGGTGTTTGTCTAAGCTGCTCATAAAAGTCTCCATTGATGGAGATTCCACAACCTCCCCAGGCAATTTAATTCAGTGCTTAACCACCCTGACAATTAGGAAGTTTTTCCTAATGTCCAACCTAAACCTCCCTTGCTGCAATTTAAGCCCATTGCTTCTTGTCCTATCCTCAGAGGTTAAGGAGAACAATTTTTCTCCCTCTGCCTTGTAACAACCTTTTATGTACTTGAAAACTGTTATCATGTCTTCTCTGTCTTCTTTTCCCCAGACTAAACGCACCCAGTTTTTTCAATCTTCCCTCATAGGTCATGTTTTCTAGACCTTTAGTCATCTTTGTTGCTCTTCGCTGGACTGTCTCCAATTTGTCCACATCTTTCCTGAAATGTAGTGCCCAGAACTGGACACAATACTCTAGTTGAGGCCTAATCAGCGTGGAGTAGAGCAGAAGAATTACTTCTCGTGTCTTGCTTACAATACTCCTGCTAATACATCCCAGAATGCTGTTCGCTTTTTTGGCAACAGTATTGCACTGACTCATATTTAGCTTGTGATCCACTCTGACCCCCAGATCCCTTTCTGCAGTACTCCAGCCAACTTTCACATGATCTTTTTTCATATGAGTAGTCATATATGAGTACCCATAGGATTACAATTATGCAGTGGCTCTCAACCTTTCCAGACTGCTGTATCCCTCTCAGAAATCTGATTTGTCTTGCATACCCCAGCTTTCACCTTAGTTAATAATGACTTGCTTACAAAATCAGACAGAAAAATACAGAAGTGTCACAGCACACTATTACTGACAAATTGATTACTTTCTCCTTTCTACCATATAGTTATAAAATAAATTAATTGGAATATAAATATTGTACTTATATTTCAGCATATAGTATATACAGCAGTATAAACAAGGTATTGTCTATGAAATTTTAGTTTGTATTGATGTCGCTAGTGCTTTTTATGTAGCCTGTTTGTAAAACTAGGCAAATCTCTAGAAGAATTTATGTACCCCCTGGAAGATCTCTGTGTACCCTCAGTGATACACGTACCTGTGGTTGAGAGCCACTGCAGTTATGCATGGGAATAATTGTCTGCAGGATCAGGGCCTATGAAAAATAGTGCAGATCATGATTCATGTAATTTGTGTCAACTTACCCTGTGACTCATCAAATTTCAGTGAATTCAAGGGAGCTGATAAAATAGTTATTAATGTAGCAAATTAAGCAAGGGACATTCTAAGATACCCTGTCATGTTAAACTATTTGTACAGTTTAGTGAATATTTTTAGAGTAAAAAATGGTTTAAAACAGACTTCAGAAATTTGGAAGAGGGGATCCTATCAAAAGTTAATGCTCCCTTCCGCATTCCCTTTAAAAGGTGGTGTCTCCATTTAGCTGGTTGGGGTATCTTCAGCATATTTCTTAGAGCCCCAAGCATTCCTCTAAACACTTCAAAGGCACAAGTTTATGGCCACCATCCTTCTGGCCAGAAGGACTGCACAGGGTCCACACTGAGCTCTCATCACTTCCTGTACCAGTCACTACATCTCTAAAAAGCGCACAGCTTCTGCAGCATTCCTTCTTCCCAAGGCATTCCTGACCAGGAATCTAGCCTTGAGCTCTCATGTGCCAGTGCTTAATTTGTTCCAGGGCTGAGCCCCGGCACCTCTCGGCTTGGCAGTTCAGAGCCCCAGCACCCTTGGACTTGCCGTACCAGTTATGAAAGTAAAAAAAAAAAATTGATTGAATCCTGGCATTTAATTGCTTGAGCTCCGGCACCTCTTTTGTTACAAGTTAAGCACTGACCAGTGCGCATCACTGACCAATAGCACACCACATGCCCACCAGATAATTTCTCTTTACTGAGGGTTCCACCTGGAGATGTTTCTTCCAAACCTCTCAGTTTGTGGATATTAAAAAGTAGCAGAGGATAAAAAGTATGTTTGATCATACAGTCGTGTGTCTTGAAATCACAATATGCAGGATCTTTCTGGCTTCTGTGCTTCATTTCACAATCACATGCTATCATTAGAAAAGTAATCATTAACTCTTCATCTGTGTACTGTGTTGAAGTGCATATCCTTAAAATATGCCAGTGTTCTTGAGACGAGACTGACCTATATAGGAGTTAGATCTCTGGCCCCAATTGATCTAACATCCACCTCTCTGTCTGATAAACCCTCCACTAGCTTTTCACATTGTCTGTGTAAGTTCTTGGATTGATGTTTCTCTCTTCCCCACCTCCAGCTAGTGTTAAACCAAGAATCAGGCATAACAGTTTGAATAGAACATTTAAAACTTTAATAGGATAGTAGCAAACACAAAATGAGCATCCTGTCTCTGTGTTGTGTTGTATCCTTACCGCGCTCAACAGACATTGAAATCGTTTAGACAAGACTACCAATTATGATTATACCCAGCTCTTACTGTTGTTTTTTTTTAATCAGTAGGTCACAAAGCACTTTACAAAAGAGGCAAGTATCATTATCCCCAGTTTATAGATGGGGAAACTGAGGCTCAGAGAGGTGAAGTTACTGGGCCAATTATTAATTAGGTTGGGAAATAAAGGAGAAACAACCTGGTATTTTGGATAGGGGTGGGCTCAAGTTACACTACTTGGATCTGAATGTCAAAAATTCCCAAACTCAGATGGTATTTAGAAGTGAGGTTTTAGATGGGGTTTATCTCTGTTTGGGAAATATAACTGATAAGAGAGGTAGTCTTATCAGTACTTTCTCAGCTTCTCAAGAACACCATTTGATTACAGAATTAGAAAAGAAAGTTTCTTCTCTCCAGTGATTTCAATAGAGTAGTAATTAAGTGCTCCTGTTTCACACTGATATAGCCATGTAAGGCCGTTGGAGAGGAAAGGATAATCATGCTGAGAGAAACGTCACATCAGACTTCTTATTCAGCAGTTCAAAATTCGTCTGTGAAAACTGTTGTTAAAGCAATTCAGTAACACTTTTCACAGCCTGGACAAGAAACATTACACAATAAAGCATAATCCTCTTGTGCCAACTCCCCACCCCTTCTCTGAGCTGGACACAGGTGCTGGTAGATGTCCTAAGGTAGCATGCACCTGAACCTATTTCTCTTTGGTTTGGGCATAGACCCCCTTTGCTTGCATGGATCCAGAGGACCCTAATACAAAGACCCAATTTTACACACACGAATTCTGAGACCACTTATATAAAGGAATATAAGCAAGGGAATGGGTATAGACCGATGGGCCGAAAGGGGATGGGGGACTGAAGGGAATTCAACAGCGACAGTGAAACAATAGTACCATCTCTCCCTTTTCCACCGCCCCCAAAGGTAACCAAAACTTTCACACACACACACACAGCCTACCTGAGGCCTCAGCTCACACCAGTGGTGCACATAAAGCAGAAATGCGCTAGCTTGGTGGGGTGCACTGCTTGGTGGCTGCTCAGACTGGACCTCTGACGTGTCAGGGTACCTTGCTCCATGGCTACTCCGCCTTCACCTGCCCTTGGGACACATGTGAGTCTGAATCCAAAGTGTTCACCACCACTTGCAGTCTAGCAGTGTTCATCACAGGCCTGTTCAGTGGTGAGCTGGAGCTGGTTCCCACCGGTTCACAGGAACCGGTTGTTAAATGTAGAAGCCATTTTAGAACCAGTTGTTCCACGCGGGACAACCGGTTTTAAAAGGGCTTCTAAATTTAACAACCGGCCCCAGGCAAGCCTGGGTGGGAGGGGGGGAAAGCGGAGCGGCGGCGCCTCGTGAGGCGGAGAGGAGGTAAGCTGGGGCAGGGAGCCCCCCCCTGCACACACACCCCCCGCCCAGCTCACCTCCGTCTCCGCCTCCGCCCCCTCCCCTTAGGTGCCGCTGCTCTGCTTTCTCTCCCTCCCTCCCAGGCCTGCTGCGCACCAAATACCTGGCGCACAGCAAGCCTGGGATGGAGGAAAAGCGGAGCGGCGGAGCCTCAGGAGGTGGAGCGGAGGTGAGCTGGGTGGGTGGGGGCCGGCGGAGAGTTGCCGGTGGGTGCTCTGCTTCTTCCCCCTCCCTCCCAGGCTTGCAAGCCTGGTGGGGGTGGACAGCGTACTGGGGGGAGGAGGCGGGGGGGAGGATTTGGGGAAGGGGTGGAATGGGGGCCGGGGTGGTGATGGGGGGGGCCGGCGCGACCCCCTCATGAGGTGAGCAGGGAACCTGTTAAAATTTTGGCAGCTCATCACTGGGCCTGTTCCCTGGGCTCACAGACACCCACACCCAGTGCAACACAGTCCTCCTCCCTCTCAACCAAGGTGCTTCTCCCCTCTGCCTCTCCGCCTACTCCTCCCAACTGTTCTGCAATCCTCCGGCTTCTTGCACCTCTTGGCGATTGATCCACCAAAACTTGGCTGCTTGCACTTAGGCACCATCTGCTGTCTTATGATGGTATGTTGTACAACACAAGCTATGCTGCAGTGTTATTCTACAGACACTAGCATTTTACATAGTTTTAAAAGGTCGCAAACTCCGTACTGTTTGACAGGGATCCTGCCTATTTTACTGACTGAAAAAATACATCCCCTAAGGGCTACTGATGTCAGATCCAACAGGTTGATACTACCATGCAAAGGCTGGAAGCCAAGCACAGGCTTGCTTCGAAAGTATTTTTGCACTACTCAATTAGGAATTTTACCAGGAAACAAAAAATTCAAATGTTTGTTGAAAAATTGGAACAAAATCCAATTAGTAACAAAAATTAATAAGGGATAGAATTCTGGACATGCGGAGGATGAGATATTCTGAAGCTAAATATAGAACAGAATTTTGGTTTATACGCATGGTATCCATATCCCAAAGTGAAATACAAAGTAATTAGTTGTAAACTGGTAGGGTAGAGACTATGTGTAATCAGAGCAGTTATTGTGTCTTTAATAATAGCTCCCGCTCAGCCTTGAATATTAAAATGTGTTTTATTGAGTGGGAATATTGGGCAAGACACAGGTTATTAATCTCTACCCTCTCTGCAACGTACCATGAAATCTTCAACACACACCAGAGCTGTACAGAAGGGACTAAGATAGAAAGGACATTTGTCTAAAAATGTTATAGAAATATTAGCATCGTGGATATGACCCAAAACCCAGTCAATAAGCATTAGCGCTGACTCGGTGGCCTATTTCACACTCTTTGCACGCTTAATCCAACTATTCTTTCCACTCCAGAAAGTCTCAGTCATCTCATTAGTCACTCTGCTTTCTTTCATGTTACCCTCAGAAGCAATCAGAGCATATTCTGTGCTTAAATCAAATGGCTACATGTTGGCTTTGTTGGAGGCTTATTAAAACGATTGGGCAAAATATTAAATGATGACCAGTTTCACTGTCCTTTTTTTCTAAGCCTATTGGAAATTCCTCTAAAGACAAAGAGGCAACAGGGACTGAAATGTAGCAAATGTTAACCCTAAAGCAGGGGAAGCAAACTATGGGCAGTTGCTATAATTTTTTTGAGGATTATATTCCTTCCATTGCTGTCTGGCTCGTGCACAAGGGAGAGGCACTTAAGTGGATTTATATATGGTTGGGGATCTTGAAGTCTGCAATCTGCAAATTCAGACTGAACCCTCTAGCGCCCTCTCCCCCACCTTTAGTGTGTTGTTAAAAGAGAACCAGGATAAAAATGATTAAACTGAGGTGGCCCTGATAGTTCAATAAAGAGAACTTTGTGACAGCATTTCTGCAGGGAACTGGACAAGGAAGGAAATAGCTGGTGAAATATAGAGCCTTCTATCTCAAGGTGGAGAGTTCAAGTCCAGTCCAAAAGTTACTACAACATGAGGTCTATTTGAAATGAACCTAGTGGTGCCAGTCCAGTTCCCAACAGATAAGAATCCACACAATCATGTCACCCTTGCCAGTGGAGTTAACAAAGAAGCCAAGGACTGAATGGCTATATTGACTCTACCCCCACTAAACCCTAGATGTCAGTTCTCCAGGACAAGCTGAAGTGTGTTGCTGGGGCTGTGTATGGCAACCTGAATTGCCACTGCTTGTGCTACATCTCTTCTATGGAGAAGTAGAAGACTTCAGTCAGAGTGCCAAGCCAGCACCCTTCACTACAGTCACGTGATTTTGGTAACTCAAGTAACTGGCACCCAGGTTGGCCTAGCTGCAGTGTGAGTGTCCACACTGCAAAGCCACAGTGGAATTGCTGCATCTACACTGGTACTGTGCTCATGCCTGTAAGACCATAGAACTTCTGGGAGCACATCCCATAGTTCTTAGTCCTGCTCTAAGCTGCGCCACAGTATGAATTATTATTTTTGGAAGCGTATTTTGGGACAACCTGAGCACCTTGTGGAAGTGGTCTTAGCCCACCAACTCAATGAAGTACTTCTTGGTTGGCACTCTCTAGATTTCTGTCCAGGGTGGACCTCCGTCCCAATCTGTAGGTAACCATGGCTCCTACTCTGAGATGTTGACATTAATGCAACTCAAGATGGATACAGGACATCAAACACAACAGAGGGCATTTCAGCAGTCGCTTGTCATTCTGAGAAAACGATGGCAGAAGGGCTTGCTAAGGAGATCATGCAGGCTGCATGAAGATATGGAGCAGTGGAGACAGCTGATGCAGCTTTTAATAGCTGTGGAATCCACGTAAGCTGATAGGCAATTCTGGAGCAGGACCACAAGAATGGAGCAATGGGACTGCTTTATCATGCAGACCTAGGATGACAGTCAGTGGTTCTAGAACTTCTGTATGAGGAAAGATGCGTTTCTGGAGTGTGTGGTGAGCTTCCCTTGGCCCTTAAGTACCAGGACATGCAGTTGAGAGAGGCCAGAAGTGAGTTGCAATTGCCATTTGGAAGCAGGTTATCACAGACTGTGACTGGTCGGTAGCTAATCTTTTTGCCATTGGCAACTAGGGTGACCAGATGTCCTGATTTTATAGGGAAAGTCCTGATATTCGGGGCTTTGTCTTATATAGGCGCCAATTACCCCCCACCCCCGTCCTGATTTTTCACACTTGCTATCTGGTAACCCTATGTGGTAATGGATGTTTGCAAGCTAATATTGCTGTGGTTCACCCATAGATGGTGAAAATTGCTAATGTCTCTGTAATAAAAGTGGGCTCTGAGTGAATTGGCTTTTCAGATTGTAAAGCTGGGGCTATAAATGGCGCGCACACATGCCCAAGGCCGCCGGCACCACCACAAGTTACACATAATGTAAAATAGAAAGGATACTACTAGCTCATTAATGAGGGCTTAGGGCAAAATAACTCACCACCTCAGTCTCAAAACAAAAGGCTCAACCCTTTTCCCACTGAGAATTCACCAGGAAAACTCCCGTTTACTTCACTGGGAGTAAGAATGTGCAGGCAATAACAGAAACAATTGTATATTTGCTGGGAAATGATTGCTTGCTGGCTGACTGCTTTGCTTGAAAAGAGAAGGAAGCCAATCAGAAGAGCTTAGCAGCTGACAAAGGAAAAGACCTTTTATAGAGTAAAATCATTGGTTAAAACAAAAAGTAAAGACAATCATTCAAATCTTGCACTCCTTATCAAAATGCAACAAGTGATTTATGAATCACAGTTTCTATCAAACTTTTAAAAGACCAAGAAAATTAGGAATCTATTCTAGCTAGCCCATAGTCCACTTAAATATAACCACAAAGCAATGTCTTTATTGCCTAACTTTGCACTCTTTCATTTTTATCCAGAATTTTTAAAAATTCATCCTGGCTTCTTTGAAAGCCCTGTGTTTTCTTTCATGAAACAGGCTGGCTTTCCGACCTTTAGTGCTTCCTGGATATTTTTTATCTTATCCCACTCTTATCCCAGTTTCTGGTTACTAATAATTGATTTCCAGAATGAGAACCCCGAAAACCTGAAATAGCGCTCCCAGCATGTCATAAAAGTTCATTCTAAGTTCAGCTGCAATTGCCATCATCTCCTGAATTACTGCATTTGTCAGTTGTTTGTACAATAATGGGCTTGCAATATTGTGACGGACAGTTTTAGTAGCTAGCACCTCCGAAAGATGCTATGTTTTGCTAAGAGCAGGATTTCAGTCATATCTAAATCTGATTAAAAATATATTTAAAAACCTTGATTTATTGCTTTGATTGCAGCTGGACTGTAATAAACTAAGGTCCATCACTGTGGTGATTATCAAAATAGCCATATAGGATAAATTGACTCTTGATGCCAATTACTTTCCAAATAACATGTAATAACTGGTAGTGATCTGCCTCAGGTTTTTAATGACCTAATTGTTCAATCCTGTAAATTTAATCTAGATACATAAACGAGTGGGAAAATGCACTAACATTTATCCCTTTCTCTTACTATTAAAAAACCCCACCACCAACAAAAACCACACGCTGCCGCCACTACAATGAGGTTTTTAATTTCTCCCAGAGACTGGGATATGAAACGTTGGTTAAATAGCTCATCTAAAAGATAGCACATCTTACCTAGTCTCTCACATTGCCAACTCTTACAATTCTATTATGACTTTTGTGATACTTGGTGTCATTTTCTTAAATCCCCAATTCCTGGAATCTTTTTATTATGTGAAAATCTCAACTTTCATTGTCTGGGTGGGGAGGGGGGTGCGGAAATGTTAAGTTTCTTCCCCCAAGGTTGTATAGAAAAACTTGCCAGTGTGATGCCTAAAGGCTCATAAACCAGAAGACAAATAAGAACCCAATATCTGTATATATGGTTTCAAAATCATGAGATAAAAATAATCTCATTTTTGGCCTAATTTATGTTGAATGCTTAGGGCTGCAAGTATCAGTACAAGATTGAGTCCTGATATTATAGGTGGAGCTGGTAACACCACCTATTATTAAGGTTGCCTGACACCTCGCATTATAAGACCGTGTTTTCAGTTGCATATAATTTTTTCCAACTTTGACTATGTGGGTTGAAATGGTCCATGTTAGATGTCTGCTTTAGGTTGAATTTATTTAGTTAGTTTAATTTCAGCCAAAACTGGTCAGCCATATCTGAGAACAAGACTAGGGAAACATAAATTTTGCCCAGGTTAAACAACTTGTGAGACCTTTTCTTTGAAATGATCTGGATGTGGGAGGAGGGGAGCATGCTTTGGAGCAGGGACTTGAAATTTGGTCTTTGTGTCAGGGATGTGCCTTTTGACATCCCTGTGAAAATCTGCCCAAATTTGGCCAAGGTTTAAGCCTTTGAAAAATTCTGGTTTGCACATGCTCAGTAGAGACTTCTTAGATTTTAGCCGTTAAATACCCTAAAGATTTCATGAGCACTGGGCACATTACAGCCTGGGTCTGAGGAGGACTTTTCCTGCAATTACAGCTCTGGGCTGCTGCAGGCCAAGCTGAATCCGAGCCCAGGCACTGGAACTGAAAGCAGACACCTGTCTATGCTGGGCTCTTAGTGGCCCCTCTGCCAGGTCCAGGCAGTGAGGATCAGGGTGCTGCAAGGACAAGAGCCAGACCTGAGGGAGACTAGATTAGAACGAAGAGCCTGGGTGGGGCTGCAGGCTGATTGGGGGTGGGGGAGAGGGGGATTTGGGCAGGCTGGTCAAGGAGACTGGGACTAGCTGAATAAAGAGACTGGGATTATGAGCTAGGGAAGACCATGGGGAGGGAGACATGGATCAGATCAGGAGTTGGGGCAGGAGGGAGAATAAGACTGGGAACCAGGGAAGGTAATGGGGAGCAAGCCAGTAGGTGGGAGGAGACTGGGACTGAGTGGGGGCAGGGTGAAGGAAATGACCAGGGAGAGGAGAGAGATCTGAGGAGGAGCTGGGTGCAGAGGAGAACTGGGACTGACTGGAGTTGGGAAGCAAGAGAGAACAGTGAAGTTGGATGAGGAGACTAGGGAAGGAGAATGGGAATGTGGGTGGAGGGGGCAACTGGAGGCCAGGGTGGGGGCGGCGGGAGACTGAATGAGAAGCCAGGAGGGGAGAACTAGGACTGGCTGAGCAAGGAGGTTGGTTCTGGGGTGAGAAGCCTGAGGTATGGAGACTGGGAGCTGCAAAGTGAAGAGAATGAGATTGGAAAAAGGAGCTAGAAGTGAGGAAGCAACAGGATTGGAACAGGCTGGAGAAGGGGTCATGCTTGGGGGGGAATAAACAGAAGAATCCATGCCCAGTAGAGCACACTCCCCATTAGAGCCTGGAATGAAAAGCAAGATCCTTGAGTCTCACCATTCCTTTGCTGTCAGCAAATATGTGTGAAACCCACTGGCAAAGTGTCCTGTCCCCCCTCTAGTGCTGGTCCACATACAGGATGACAACCTACTACTGCTATCAGTTACTCAAATGGTGGAAGGAATGAGGCAGGGGATTGCAGGAGGACCATGAGTGTGTCCTTTGTCTTCCTGCAATCCCCTTCCCCATACCTTCCAACTTGTGCAACAAATGAAGCAGGGGTCTGACAGACAAAAGCCTTCTTTACTACACAATCATGATTCATCTCCAGAGTAGGTCTATCCTGTGCACTGAAAGAGGCAGGGGTCCAATGGGAAATATAGTATGTGATCATGTAATTAAAGACTGTATCATAATGCAAATGCACAAAGCGGTGGCATGGAAAACCTAACTCTAGCATTTCCTGACTTTTGAAGATTTTTAAACTGACATCTTTTAGGGTTGTCTTTGCAACCTTAATAGTGTTTTTTAACATCATTTTTTGTCTGTAAAAGGATAAAGGGCATTCTTTGGGGGTCAACAGCAGTGGGAAAAATTAGAATTCATTTCAGGTGGATTCAACTGCTAATTTAACAGTAATACAATAGTGCCGTACATTACAGTTGGAAGTTTGGCATACTTGGAAAACATTACATTCTGTCTAAATTACAGGACTCTGCTGATTTAAATCAGTGCAGCACCATTGACTTGAATTAACCAATGCCTATTGACACTGAGGATCTGACCCATTCTAGAGACATTCTTCAGGACTTACAATGGCTTCTTTCTACAATTTGTGGTCATGATCATTATCTAGATTAATGATAAAAAAAAATTTGCTGTCATTTCGGGTATCATATGCTAGATTTGTAGATAGTTGGGTTAGGATTCCAAAACCCCCTTTCCTCCTCTGCTTTCTCACTGAAAATAAATTAATTAGAAAAGGGGGAAGAGAAGAAAGGGAGGAAAGAATTCCAATGCCCAGGGTAAATCAGATATTTCAAAAGCAAGAATTATTATTTACGTAAAGCCAGTACATGAGGTTAATGTCTGATGGAATTTAACTGTACCTTCTCTTCTTTGTCTTGTTTTTCTTCATTGCTGCTGTTTTGCTTGGAAGGTGGTCTTCAGTAAATACTGCAATTCCAGAGATATTGTGGACCTCTTCTGCATTGCGACTGGGTTACCAAGGTAGGTATTACTTGATACATTTGAGAAGGGCTAACACACCTTTCACCTTAGTTCCTTCCCAATTCAGAACAATTCAGAGGTGGGCCCAAAATGGAACCGCACACCCAACAATCCCTGATTTTTGGAAAGAGGAGAATATATTTCAAAATCCATACCTGAACCCAGATTTGAATTTTGCATCTCAGGCATATCTCAAGTTACAGTATGTGGGAATCAGAAATGGGGGTAACAGTAATTCATGCCTAATGCATAAATAGAAGAGGGATTAATGCACTATTGGCAGGTGCTCAGATATCACAATATTGGTCTGGTATAAGGAATAGATTAGAAGAGGGGTGTTTTGAGAAACTGTGCACAGACAAGCCCAGTCAAGGATACCAGTTTTACATTTGGGGCATTGTCAAATAGAACTATACTATATCTTGTTCAAGGTTCCTGGTATCCAAATAGAGTACCCACTAGAATTTTGCACAAATGGGACAAACTAACAAAAATGTCACCGAGTCCTTTGTTCCAGGCCATGTTCTCCTTTATTTGGGTTATTTCTGTGGAGGGGGTGAGGGGGAGGGGATGGTCTAAAAATTCCATGAGTTTCCACTCCTGGCGTTTCTTGTTAGCTGTTTCATTTAGGATAGAGTCTGGTGTTCCTATCTCCCACAAAGAGAATTGGCTGGAGGTTTCACCCATGAATCTGGGGGAATCAGCCAGCAGCCCTTTGTCTATGCACTGGAGTCCAGTTCCCGCTGCTCCCTGGACATCACAGAGCCTTCTAAAAGGGGTATGCAGAGAGGAGTATGATGTCCCTTAGATGTACCCACAGTACAAAACCCAATAAAAACAACAACAAATCATTAAATCACAGGGTTATTGAGTGTGGTTAACTCTGTGGGCATCTGGAGAATCCTACTGAGTATAATTTACATAAAACTCTGGGATGGAATCCAATAAGCTTTGCTGTTTACCCTTGCTATTACCCCTCCTTTGATATTGGAGAGATCAACAATTGTCGTTTGCCTGTGATGTCAAACACTTCCACTGTCACTCAGAAAACCTTGTTTAACAACATAAGCCATTCCTGGACAACAACAGGAGGGTTTCAGTTAAACAGGTTGGGTTATGGTTTGTTTTAAATAGGGCCGTACAAAAGGCTACTGAAGTTTCACTAATTTCAAACAAGCTTCTGGTGAGCACATTTCAGTCTGTGGTGCCAAAACTAGCAAAATAATATTCAGAAAACATTGCCCTCCTTTCAGTTGCTGTTGGTGTTTTGTTTTTGTTTGTTGTGAAGGAGTTTCTCTAACAATTTCAGAATTCCCTTTTGTAAAAGAAGTGAATAATAACACTGATAATCACTGTGTAGCTTGGAAGGGGGTGGATTTTGTTTGTATTATCTCAAGGTAAGTATTTTTATTGATTTTTTTTTTTAACGCAGTCAATACATATCTGCCAAGTCAATAAATCACGATACCTCCTTAGTGGAAGTCAGTATCTGATTATTCAACAGCACAGCATATGTGATTTTATAGGGAGCAAAGTTCCCTCTGGGGAAAGACAAGACCACAGTTAAAAGAATGAGGACTCCTTGTTCTTTTTGCGGATACAGACTAACATGGCTACTACTCTGAAACCAATTGCATTTTAATCACAAATGTCTCTTAGAATCATAGAATCTCAGGGTTGGAAGGGACCTTAGGAGGTCATCTAGTCCAGCCCCCTGCTCAAAGCAGGACCAATCCCCAATGTTTGCCCCAGATCCCTAAATGGCCCCCTCAAGGATTGAACTCACAACCCTGGGTTTAGCAGGCCAGTGCTCAAACCACTGAGCTATCCCTCCCCCTCTTGTGGTTGTACTGTACAGAACATAGCCATTAAGGATCTAATTCTCCATTGCCTTGCCCCTTGTGTAGTCCTCTACACCAGTGCAAAGTGGGTGCGATATGGTAGCTACTCAGAATGGGAGTGTTTTAAGCCCACTTAGCCAGTTGTACCTGTGCAATGCAAGGCCTGAGGCAGCGCAGAATCAGGACCATCACTTTCTAGGTTAAATAAACCTCTTTGATTCGTGTCTTTCAGGAACACAACGATCTCACTTTTGACGGTTGATAATTGCATGGTATCCATCGATCCAACAATGCCAGCAAACTCGGAGAGGTAGGCCTGAGGAGGGCTCGATCCTGTAAAATAGCGTCAAGCCCAGGGAAAAGGGTTTGCTTAGCCGCAAACATCTTTCCTGTGGAATGTGACAGGAGAGCCTTTGCAGTGGGAGGTAGCTGTCAGCAGAAGTTGGTCACAAGATTATAACACTAATGCCTGTTTGGTTTGTAATTTTGCCTGTTATCAAAGTAGGCAGAGATATCTGAGGAAAAACTACTGCACATAAGTATTTAATGTAGAACATCTGTTTACAACCCACTATGTTTACTCCAAAGGCTCCCAGCTCCCTTAATTCACAGGCTTCTTTATTTCTCTGTTAGAACTTAGGCATGCCCTTATTTGGAAACAGGGGGGTTCCAGCTTTTGTGAGGTGTCAATTCATATACATGCTGCTCCAAGCCCAACACTGCTCTAAACCCCATTTACTTTTGTTCCCTGGCTTCTCATAGCTTGCTCTTCCATGCTATTTTTTTCACTGTGGCCACTCCCATTCATTCATTCATTCATTTATTTGTGTATTTGTGTATTACCAAAGTGCCTAGGTCCTCCTCCCCCAGTCATGGGCCAGGACCCCACTGTGCTGGCACTGTACAAACAGAACAAAAAGACTGTCCCTGCCCCCAAGGAACTTTTTTTCTTCCCAGTGACCATTTCCTTGACACCTCTATTTCCAAGCTAACCTGACTCTCCTCAAAGGGGAGAGATTTGTGCTGTGCTTGCAGTGTGACAATGGTGTATTCTGGTGGCGCTAAAGCAGCCTGACCAAGTCCTTTACTACCAGTGCAGTGGCAAATTTGAAGGCAATAAATTCATAGAAAGTGCATGTTCTTTATTTCCATGGGTAAATTTTCAACCCAGAGATTTCAAGCTGGCTCAGAATGCGTTCATATACTTCCTCCCACTCTTCATGGCATGTACACCAGTCCTATACAGAAAATACAAAGTGTTTTATCAGTGTCATTGTAACCAGCCTTCTTTAATATTTTTCAGTACTCCGTATAAAGTGAGACCTGTGGCCACTGGACAGTTATCAGGTAAAACACCTTTATTTTAGCCATATTTTCTAAAACACCTTTGACTGAGCTGGTAGTTTGGGATTACAAAAATCTGGAAAATGTATTACTTGTACGTTCTCTAGCTATAATGCAAAAAAAATTGATCTGACGTGCCTGTGGCTATGCCATATACGAGAACTGTGCAAAATATTTAACTCCCAAGTAAAAAGTGGTTAAAATCCACCGGTATTCAAGTTGGAGACATATCTGTGAACATGTAGCATGGAATTTTCAAAAATACTCACCATTGGTCTAACTCTGCTCCTACTGAGGTCAATGCTAAAAGTCTCAGGGTATGTCTACACAGCAGCTAGACAGCCGTGGCTGGCCTGTGCCAGCCACTCAGGTTCAGGCTGTGGGGCTGTTTCATTGCTGTGTAGATGTCTGGGCTCAAGCTGGAGCCCGGGATCTAGGACCCTGCAAGGCAGAAAAATCAGAAGAGTACAGAGCAATGAAACATCCCTGTAACCCAAGCTCTGTGAGCCTAAGTCAGCTGGCATGAGCCAGCCACAGGTGTCTAGTTGCTGTGTAGACATACCGTTCCCACTGAGGTCAATAAGGGTAAGGCCATTGCTGATCAGTTTTGAAAATACCATGTGTAGTGTTTGGTTAGATTATTATTATTTTATTATTTTATTTTACCTCTGCAAACATCTCATCAAAGTTGGGCACAACATTTGTACCCTAGGTAACACTAACAGGCTGAGGAAGGGGTGTTGTTCCTTCAAACATTTACTGGGCGCAGGTTCAGTAGCTCTAAATAAATGTGACATGACTGAAGAAGCTCTGGGTGGACAACAACGTTGCATATACCATGTGTGCTTTCAGGGCCTGTTCTCCAAAGCAGCTAAGTTGTTCCCTCTCCAAAGGAACAGAAATGGCACTTTCACTTCAGTCCGATCTGCTTCACATTTTCTCTCTGCTTTTGAGCAACATGCTTAGGCCAGCAGCTCCTAGATTTTGGTGTGGGGAGCACAGGAGGTCCACAGAGCACGTTTTTGTGTTCAGCAGGGAGCCGGCTAGTCATGTGGTACTGGCTGCTTCTATCTAGCCGGTTCTAGAGCAGTGGTTCTCAAGCTGTGGGTCACCAGAGCTGGCGTTAGACTTGCTGGCCAAAGCCCAAACCCCACCGCCCAGGGCCAAAGCCAAAGCCCAAGGGCTTCAGCCCCACGTGGTGGGCCCTAGGTTACAGGCCCCCCGCCTGCGGCTGAAGCCCTTGGGCTTCGGCTTTGGTCCCCCCGCTCAAGGCGATGGGGCTCAGGCAGGCTCAGGCTTCAGTCCCCCCTCCTGGGGTCATGTAGTAATTTTTGTTGTCAGAAGGGGGTCGTAGGGTGACCAGATGTCCCGATTTTATTGGGACAGTCCCGATATTTGGGGCTTTTTTCTTATATAGATGCTTATTACCCCCCACCCCCGTCCTGATTTTTCACACTTGCAATCTGGTCACCCTAGGGGGTCGTGATGCAATTAAGTTTGAGAGCCCCTGTTCTAGAGGGATGCTGGCTTTCCACTGCGAAGAAGTGTGCAGAGGCCTGTAAAAGCAGCTGGAAACAAGGAAGAATAGTCTGGCCCTAGCTCCATCTGCTAGCTTCCACTGGGAGAGGAATGTCCAGAGGAAAAGGAAGTGAGGCAGCCTGGCAGTATGTCCAGGGGAGAAGGGAGGGCCAGGCAATTGGGAAGCATGTCAGGAGAGACGGAACAGGTGACAGAGAAGCATGTGCGGGGGAGCAGGACAAGGGAAAGGAATAGAACAGATTGGAAGGTGGAAAGGATTTTATGACAGTAAAGAGACTTAAAAGACATCACATAGTAGTGACTGCTGAAGACTGAGGAAGGCTATGCAAATGAGAGGAGAGGGGTCCATGTGATAGCAAATGGGAAGGCAGCAAGCCCATGAGACACTCTTCTTATTAAAATGTGCTTCACATCGAAAAAGTGTCAGAACTCTTGGCCTAGGAGCTAAATACCTGCATTATCAAGTGAGAAGGAAAGGGGTTTGAGGAGGTGTGACCTTCCTTAAACACTGACTAATGTCATTGTTTGCTTGTCTTATCTACAAAAAGGGACAGATCCTCATTTGGTGTGCGTAAGTGTGACTCTGCAGTCGAGCTACACTGATTTACACTGCCTAAGAATCTGACCCAATGGCTCCAGGTAGTTTGGCTTTATTTACATGAAGCTCACTTTGTATTTTCCAAGAGCACATTTGCCTTTTCACACTTTCTGATCGTCCTGATTTTTTGGCCAGCTGAGGGTGTGGGGAGGGGAGAATGCTTTGTGTAGAGTATGGCTCATCATTTTAATACTGTCTGTGGCTTCTTGCTTCATTTTACGAAGTAGGGATTCCCAAAGATCTAAGTTGAAAGGGCTGGAAATTCCTGGTGGTTTAGTAGCCAAAGCAGGCAAAGAGTTTCTGTTTTGGAAAAAGGAAGCAAGTTGGACTGTATGCAAGGGAATTAATGTTTCTTTCATTTCTGTTTCTCATTTATGTTGGTTGCCATTAATTTTAAACATTCTTGACCTTTTGCAGGGGATAACAAGAATTGAGAGTGGGAAATTGTTCTTTTTTGTAAAAATATTCCGTTCTAGTTCTTTCTTTTTAAAGAAACCTGACTGCATGAAAGGAGGGTGCAACCACATTCTGCTTTCAAGAGCAACTGGCTGTTAGTCAAATAGATGCCAAAAAAGGGTCACAGCGATTTCCACAAGGGGTGTAGCTAGCACTACTCTTTTCACTGCTCTCTGACATAGCTGGAAAACAGTGAAGTATGGGTAAATGGCACAAAGAAGAGCGTGAAAGATGAGTTTGGAAAGTTTGATCCTAGAAAGGAATATACAAGCAGCAGCTTCACTACAGTGAGGCCTGGTCTACACTGCAAAGTTAGGTCAACGTAAGCCATTTTGCATTGACCTAGTTGTTCATGTGTCTACACTTAAATTTGTCTCCCACCGATGTAAGTGCCCCATTACAGCAACGCAGTTACACTGCCTCCCCAAATGGCATTGAGCCATGGTTGATGTACAGAGGTCAATGCTGTGCAAGCAAAGACACTGAGTTACCTGTGTTGACCCTAGCAGTCCTCCAGCAGCTGTCCCACAATCCTGAAATTGACTGCTCTGGTCTCAGTTGTGAACTCCACTGCACAGCAGTCACAGAGACCAGAAGGCCCCTCCTTCCTTTTAATGCCCCATGAATTTTTAAAATGCCTTTTCCTGATTGCCCAGCCTGGTGAGCACACCGGAAAGCTCTCCACTGTTGTGCACAACTGCCCAACAGACCATGCTGACTACATGCTCCAGATGATCTCCAGCTTGGCATGGACAGGAGATACTGGATCTCCTAGGCCTGTGGTGAGAAGAGGCTGTGCAAGCACAGCTACGGACCCACCATAGAAATGTGGCCATCTATGGGCAGATTGCATGGGGCTTGCAGGAGAAGGAGTATGACAGGGACCAGCAGCAGGGCCGCGTGAACGCAAAGGGCATGTGTCAAGCTTACCAGAAGGCCAGGGAGGCCAACGGTCAATCCACAGGCCTGCTGTTTTTACAAAGAGCTGCATGCCATACTTAGAGGAGAACCCACCACCACGAATACCTCCAGGGAGCCTGAGCCACAGATCCATGACCTAAA
The DNA here is from genome assembly GCA_033296515.1 of Macrochelys suwanniensis. Taxonomy (NCBI): domain Eukaryota; kingdom Metazoa; phylum Chordata; order Testudines; family Chelydridae; genus Macrochelys; species Macrochelys suwanniensis. The sequence continues at coordinate 153,916,479 of CM065775.1, read as the reverse complement.
CAGCAAGGAGGATGAGGATGGGAGACAAGCGACCACGGGAGGGTCCAGCTATGCCATTAGCCAGGACCTGTTTGAGATGCCAATGCATCTAGTCAGTCCTGGCAATCAAGAACAAGTGAGCCCAATGGAAGGGAAGGATCTTCGGGTAAGTGTGTAAATTTATTTCCCATTACAGTGATGGCACCCCCAACTTAACAGGACACATTTATCGATTTTGTATTATTTTACTTGTACTAGAAGAGGTAGCAATACAAAAAAGAGAAGTTGTGTTGTATGCTTTTCATTCCCCTGTAGAGTTAGGCAAGGTGGGTGCCATGAGGAGAAATGTGTTTATATATACAGGGATGTCCCTTGAATCCTTTTGAGAGATCTCGATGAAACTTTCATGGAGGTACTTTGCAGTCCTTTCCTGAAGGTTTCTAGGGATGGCAGCCTTATTTCTTCCTCTGTGGTAGGACACTTTCCCATGCCAATCAGCGATAACTTCAGCCGGCCATTGCAGTACACAGGCTAGCAGCATACAGGCCTAGGCGACTTTGGGTCACCAGCAGCAGCTGTGATCTCTGTGCCTTTGTTACCCTCAGGAGTGAGATATGAGCTAAAATCACCAAAGTCTGTGGAAAATGGTGCCAGTATTCAGTGCCTTTGCCCTAGGTTCATGCAACTGAGCAATTCCCCGCCTCATTTCCCTCACCCCAGCAAGCCTTGTTCACCACGGCTGGTGCTGAGTGGTGCCATACACAAGCACTCCAAAGCAGAAGTATCAATAGGCATGGCTTGTTTAAAACTTTGGGGGAGCGAGGGAAGTAAGTTCTGAACCTTAACTTTTGCTTTCTGTTTTGATTATACTGACAAAAGTATCTCTGTGTTTTATCTGTAGCTGCTGCTCTTGTGGCCTTGAGGGGTTCCCCCTTCACACTCGTGGAATGCCTGAGCCAGATAAGGAGGAGAAAGAAGAGGACTTGGGATGACATGTTCAGTGAGATCCTGCAAGCCAGTGCTGCATAAGATTGGGAGCAGAAGGCCTGGAAGGTGAACATTGCAGACAGCCTGGAGAAGGAAAGCATAGACCGGAGAAAGGCCCAGGATTCCCAGCAGGAAAAGTAAAGGGAGATGCATCAGGACATAATGGGGCTTTTCTGGCAGTAAACATGGATGCTGCAGACTCTTGTGGACCTATGGATTCAACAATCCTGGGGTCACCTCCCTTTGCAGTCCATGGTGAAATTCATTACAGCACTTCCCTGCACCCCACTCCCACCCCCCCCAATGTTCCACATGGCACCAGGGACCACAGCCCTACCACCCCGGGAGACATTAAGGACAACCACTGCTTCACATGCACTGACCTGTGAAAGCCACGGTAGCTGTATGTGTAGCACAAATAGATATGAATGCTCTTTCCCCTTGATACATTCTGCTCTATTAATTTGTTAAAGTTTTGAGTGTATTTGCTTTTAAATTGCACAGATTTTTCTCTGCACTGGTTTTGCTACTGAATAAAATTCAATTATTTGGAACATCTTCATCAGTTCATGACATACGCTGCAGAGTGCCTAGCAGTTCTGAAAGCACCCACTTACTTGTTCCTGCATACTGTGACACAACTCACAGGATCAGTGACAAACACACACAGTGTAATAGTCCTAAATGTACAGCAAACAGCACAAAATTATTAGGTACATTGACAGTGTTATATGCGTAGATGTACACCAAGCACCACACAATTCCTAACAGGCCCCCACACAGCAGGGCCAGGTAGAGCACAGCACAGTACACCACACCACATTACTGTGGCTCACGGATAAAGTGCTCTTTCAAAGCCTCCCTGAGCCATATAGCGCCACCTTGAGATCTTCTAATAGCCCTTGTGTCTGGCTGTTCAAACTCAGCAGACAGCTGCTTCACCCTCCACTCCAGCAGCAACTTTTCCCCCTTTGCTTCACAGATATTATGCAGGGCACAGCAGAAAGCTATAACTGTTGCGATGTTTTTCTCACTGAAATCCAATCTTGTGAATAAACAACACCAGCAACCCCTCAATCTACCAAAACCACATTCAACTGTCATTCTGCACCTGCTGAGCCAGTGGTTGTGCATCAATACAAGCACTCCTGGTGATTACCACACAGTGCCGATGCCAGGAGACACGTGTGCATGCACAAGCATATACTAACTGCAGCAGCTTTGCTCTGACATAACTTGCATCAACCAAAGTTTGTAGTGTAAACATAGCATAAAGGTGTGACACACAGGAGTACTGGTAAGAGGCCAGTCTTTGTCCTGGCCATAGTCACATGGGTCAGGACTGCAGAAGATTGCCCCAGTCACACGATAGGGGCATCCTCAATTAACTCCAGTGAGTACTGTTGTATCACAAGTAGCTTACATTTCTGCAATGTGAAGATACCGGTCTCATTCCTGAAGTTAAAATGGTCTAGGATGCACAGATTCATGACCATAGTGTTTTGCAACAACTAAAGTTCAAGCACTTCTTAATACGATAGATGCCAGTTATATTATGCTGAAGATCAAATCCGACAGAATTCCAACCCTTGAGGAAAACAATAAAACTAAATTCCTCTCGAGCATTTTCTTTGCAGCATTGGTATGCACCTGTTTTCTGGCCAAACCTGAAGACTGCTGGAATTTGGCCTTTAAAGAGAAAGGGCAAGATCCTATATTGCAGATCTCATATCCGTGCTGTGGAAGCATTGCTGAATATCATGCCCTCATTTGGGGATGAATTCCCATTGTAGTCATATAAGAAACCTTGCCGAGAGCTCTACACAGAGCAAGTGCAGAATAGGAAACAGATAGCTGCAGGAAGAGTTGAATTTTGCCTGTAAACTGTGCAGCATTAGTTTACTGCAATATCACTAGGTGGGTGTAAACCTTTTTGATTTTCACTTGCAAAATGTTGGGGAGCAAAACTGAAGTCCTTTGCAAATTATGCAAAAACTTTGTCTTGCAAAACCATATCCACTTTTGTAAATGTAAATTTCAGAATGAAGATGACAATTACGTTTCATGTTTGTGTTCCAGTAGGAGCTAGGGGCCCTAATGAGGCCTGGTCACCATTGTGCTATGCACTGTGCATACATGTAAGGTTAGATTGTGATATCCTGATGCACATTGAGTTACATAAGGAGTTGCAATGAAATCATTGAGATTACTGATGGCATAAGGCAGTACTCAGCATGAGCAGGGAGATTGCAATCTGGCCCACAGTAAGAGCCATTCCCTGCCCAAAAGAGATAAATAGACACAATAGACAGAGGATAGGAGGATGGGAGGATTATTATTATCCTCATTTTACAGGTGGGAAATTGAGGCATAGAAGTGCAGATCCTCAAAGGTTTTTAGGCACCTAACTCCCATTGATTTCAATGGGAGCTAGGGTCCTAAATGCTTTTGAGGATCAGAGCCAGAGAGACTAAATGGTGTCTGCATAATTCTCAAATATTTTTGCAATAAGCAATTGTCATAAATATAAAGGGAAGGGGGAGAGGGTCGGATGCAGTGCTATAAAATCCTCTTACCAGTAAAGGGTTAAGAAATGCAGGTAGCCAGACTGACACCTGACCTGGCTGGCATCTGACCAATAAGGGGACAAGATACTTTCAAATCTTGGGAGGGGGGAAGGTGTGTGTGGCTCTTTGTCTGAGTCAGAGTGATCTTGGAAGACAGAAAGAACCTTCAGAAAAATCAGTCTTCTCACCAAACCTCACTTTTCTAAAGTAAGTGTAGTCAGCACTGCAAATAGGTTTTGTTTGTTTTGCTTGATGAGCTTTCCCTGTGTTAGAGGGAGGGGTTATTCCTGTTTTTTCTGTAACGTTAAGGTTTTGTCCAGAGGGGGAATCCCTCTGAGTGTGGAAATTGAGTACCCTGTAAAATAGTTACCATCCTGATTTTACAGAGATAATTTAACCTTCTTCGTTTTAATAAAATCCTTCTTTTAAGAAGCTGACTGTTTTCTATGGTTTTTTAAAACCCAGGGGGTGGGTTTTTAGATCACTGTGTAACCAATTGGTTAGGAGATTGTTTTCAAGCTTCCCAGGAAAGGGAGTGTACGGGCTTGAGAGGGTATTTGGGGGGGGGAGGGAACTTCAAGTGGTTCCTTTCCTGGATTCCTGTTTAAAACACTTGATGGTGGCAGTAAAAAAAGCATTTCTCAGGGTGCAGGGAATTTTGTACCTTGGGGGTTTTAACCTAAGCTGGTAAAAATAAGCTTAGGAGCTCTTCATGCGGGTCCCCACATCTTTACCCTAAAGTTTAAAGTGGGGAGGGAACCCTGACATGGTGGCAGTGGTGGGATATATTAAACCAGAGATTTTTTTTTTGAACCAGACACAGGGAGTTTAATTTTTTTTTTCTTCTCTCTGGCTCTTCCCTGTAGCTGCTTGAAAGCAGGGAGGGGGGAGGGGTTAAGCTGCTAGGAGCTAGAGTATCTACATATAAAAGCAGGTAGTTAACCCCTACAGGAAAAACCCAAGCAAGTTTTTTTTTCTTTCTAACTCTATCGGGTTAAAACAGATTAAACACAGAAAGGCTAAAATGACTGCCAATAAAACAGCTATTAAACTTGAGCTAGCTAAACTGCAAGCCAATGAAAAAAATAAAGAACATGCTGAGGAGGAGAAAGAAAGAGAGAGGAAGCATGCCCTGGAGATGAAGAAGGCCAGGATGGAGCGGAATCTACCAAATAACACTAACAATCCTTCCCCAACAATCCACAAGGGTGCAGGGAATTTTGTACCTTGGGGGTTTTAACCTAAGCTGGTAAAAAATAAGCTTAGGAGCTCTTCATGTGGGTCCCCACGTCTTTACCCTAAAGTTTATAGTGGGAAGGGAACCCTGACAGCAATTATAGCATTCTTGATTAAAATGGTGAAAAGAAATGGTGCTTTGTCTCTTTAAGATGAGAGGAAGTGCCATTGTTAGTCATATATCTTTACTGCACTCTAGGGTTATAAAAACATACATTTTTGTTTTGAAAGTCATTTATTACATCCATAAACATCACATTGCAGTTGTCTGTTCCCTGGATTAGAATATCCTGGTACTCATAGTGAGTTTTGACAGGCGGAAGAAGTGAAAGTAGAACATCTAGTTTTGTTACTGGGTTGGTTTTTAAAAGCAACTTGTCACTCTCTTGTATGCTACAGCCATTGAGACAGATCTGAGAGGCACTGAATTCAGGGTACACGGGTTTCTGTGTTTATTCTTACTGCTGGACTCGTAGCATTCCAGGCATTGTATACGGTAAGCAGAGATGAAGCTTTCCTGGTATTTTAAATAAGAAGTACTATTTGTTTTGTTTCAGCTCTTTGGTTTTCAACAGCAGTTTAAAACCCTTTCTGAGATAACTGAAAACTATTCCCTGTAGTGGAACAAATCTTTTTATTTGCTCTTCGGGTCACTGAACCTGGGAATCGAATAAAATAAAAACACAACAGACCATGAATTAGATCCTAGACTTTCAGAGTACTATGTGCTTGTCCCATTTTAGAGTCACAATCATGTAATCAAATCATTTGGAAAATAAAAGCAAATGTTCCTGACAAGTATTACTGATATCTCTCATAATTAACTGTAATATTTTTGAAGAGTAGCCTAGTGATAATGGATGCTCACAATGGAAACAGAAGCTGTTGTGAAGAAATATATTTTAAATGTTGGGTACCTATTTCTTACATGTGTATACAACTGATTCTTTTCCAAAACGTATTTTGCATTATGTATGTTATATTCATGCTATATTCTGATGTATCAGAAAAGTACAAGAGGCAGCTGTTAGAAATGCCAATATGTTGTTTATGCTTAAGGTATAAATGTGCGTGTGCCAATATATTACAAATATATTTAAAACATATGAGAGAATATAAAATGTTATAGCATATTGCTACTGGACTTCATTTGTGGAGGACAGGGGATTATATTAGCACCATTTTGTCATTTTACTTTTTAAAAACTAACTAAAAGAACCTATTTCTTAAAATCTAGCGTCTTGTTTAAGAAGCACTTGCTGTTTCAAATACTAATTGCATGGTCTTGTGGATAATCTCAGCAGAGTGTCTGGGGATTTACTAGATAAAGGAGATCTGAACTACTCCGTTGAGCAAGTTTAATTGACACAGCTGCTAGAGACAGAGAGTTGTCTACACTAGGACTTCCAATGTTGCTAACAACAGTGCATCTGAACCTGTGCTGGCAATGGTGGAATTTTTACATTTTAATTCCCTACTGTAGACAAGACTGTAGAGATGGGTTGGGTTTGATTTTCAGGGGAAGTGCTTGGGAAGTTTGTACTGCAAATGCCGGTGCTCACCCTGTCCTATGGATATTCAGAGAACTCTGTTCTCCAGAGCTGTCAACCTGGCACTTCATATTAGCACTTCATGCACTTACATTTTTTAAAGTATACTAAGGGTTTTTTAAAGAGAGTCTTTTTTTTAATAAATCAATTAATATATTACCATATAATATAATTTTAGTGGCCTGATCCTGTCATCCTTATGCAGGGGAGATTCCCATTACTCTATTAGGAGTTTTTCCTGCGTAGAGACTACTCCTGCGGGAATTCTGCACCACTGCGGACACGCAGAATTCATGTGCAGTGCAGAATATTTTTTTCTCAGCAAAAAATACATTCTGCCAAGAACTGCCTTTCACCCACTAGGGGCCACAGTGTGCCGGAACAGAGAGCAGCCACTCTGGGGTGGGAGCAGCTCCAACTACAGATAGGGAAGAGAAGAGGTTGTGTTCCTCACAGTGCCCTGCTCGTGGGGCCAGGTCAGGAGGCAAGTGATATGGGGGGATGGATAGGGTGTGGCACATGGCGCTGCTGGGGGTCACAGATTGGGATTCAGAAGGGCTAGTGGGGGGCACAGACGGGTGGGGGTTGAATAAAGATGGGGTACAGGGACACATGGGACAGAGGGAGGGGGCTGCAGAGACACATGGTGGGGCTGGCTGAGTGGGGGAGCAGGGACACATGTAGACGGGGCAGATGTGCCTGACTGAATGGGAGAGGCTAGGGGTCAGCCAGGGTCTGCATGGGGAAGGCTCCCTAACACTCCCTCCCCGCACAAAAAAAACCCTGTTCCATACTTCTCCCACCCATACTCAACAACCCTCTAAATTCACATCCAGGCTCCTTCCCAGCAATTACTTCCCTCTCCCTCAGCTCCTCTGTTACCCTTGGCTCCCGCAAGCCTTTGCACTGCTTCTGAGGAGTGTGGGAAATACGGTTCTGTATTGTAGTTTAAATGAATTATTACTCAGAGTTCTGTATTAATATGCCTAGTAATGAATCTATTTGTCAAAAAATATTTCCTAAATCATTTTTGTTGTCTGTATTGTTACAGACATACTTGCTGACAGGCATGTTGAAATAAATTAGCAAAATAATTGAAACTGACATGATTATATTGTGTTATTTTGACAAATAACATATGCAGAAATTTAAAATATTGTGTACAGAATTTTTAATTTTTGGCAGAGAATTCCCCCAGGAGTAAGACTTCAGGGTTATGCACTTATCTGCTTTATCCTAAGGATGTTTGTGCAGTACAAGGCAAGTTGCTCACTGCAACTTTGCTGTCCTACTGCATTATTAATGGTTTAGAACACAGCTCTGTGTTTGGGATTTTACTTGGCAATACTGATACTATGATTGGTCCTTCACTGGGGCTGCTGGGTGCTATGATAATACAAGGAATAAATTATTGCCTGTAGCATATTGGTAAAGCAGAATATATGGACTAGTGAGGTGGTCTCTACTGCAGGTGGGATGCATAGATGTTAATGATTCTCACTTAAGTCCATGCTTGAATGGGGAAGAAGGCATAAGCCATGTGCACAGAGGTAAAAATTAAAGCGTGAGTAGACAAATCTAATGTAGAAATAGGTTATCTCCCAAACAATGTCAACAACAAATACATCTTCCATATTTACTTTTTAGATTTACCTCACTTAATCCAAAACTTTGGGCACATTTATGTTTAATATTATTTCAAATGCTCCATCTTACTTTAATTTGCATTCGCACCACTGACTCTTCTCCAGCCAAAGTTATTTCTTTTTCATATATATTTATAGTTTTACTGAATGTCAGTAAATACAGCCTAAAAACCAAACCAAATGCCAGCAAAGGATATCAAGGCCTGTGAGGATCATAACATTTCTGACAAAAGAGTGAAGAGGTACCATTTTTAATAGTACCTAAGTTACTTTTGAAAATGATGCTTAGGCGCATAAGTCATTTAAATGCTTTAAAAAATTTTACCCAAGATTTTCATTTAGAATTATAGGCCTGTTCTACTTTAAAATGTCTATTGCTGATTCCTTCTCTATTGGTTACATTACATTTGGATAAATAGCGCAAAACAAAGAGTTTGGGACAGATCCTCAATTGGTGTAAACTGTCAGAGGTCCATTGATTTCTATGGAGCTATGACACTTTATATCAGTTGAGGATCTGCCCTTAGACATATATATGTGTGTGTGTGTGTGTGCATGTGTGGGTATACATATAGATGATAGCGATAAATGGTAGATCTATGTGTGTAGATATAGGTGATGGATATAGCTTCTGCAGCTATACTGGAGAGGATATAATTTGGCTGTCACTTTTCATGCTTCAGGGCATAAGCATAAATAAAAAATAATGTCCCTATAGTATGGCATTTCATAACTAGAACAGTTACCCACTGTCAGGAATAGAAAGGATACTCGACAAGTTGGATCAAGGGTTTTCCCCAGTGTGGTAGTTCTTAGTTTTTATTGCAAGAATTATTTACTGGAGATTGTCAAAGGCAAGTATATCCTGAATGTCTTTCATTCTGTCAAACATCAGCGTCCTGGAAAGTTGCTCCTTACTTATCTGTCTTAAGGTTTGCTATCATGCCAACCACCGCAGTACTAAGCGTTGTAAACCAAGGTATAGCGTGAACCTTTCCTATGTGTCTAAAGTGTACTTGCTGTAGTTGTCTTGTCAAAAAGAACAGTAAAGGGCTAGAATTCTCTCCTGCAGTAAGCATTGATCTCAACGTTTCATGTATTGCTTTCTTCCCACTGCATAATTAGCAATATGTTTTACTGTGAACATGGACACCACTTCTGTAGGTTTTAGACCAGGGGTCTCAAACACGCGGCCCACGGGCCGCATGGTTATTTCCTGGGGCCCACAATAGGCACCAACTCCACTGGCAGCCAAGCTCCAAACATTACTGAGTGTTTATATTTTATTAAAACCCCTCTTTGCGTTACAGTTTTTAAAAAGTTAATACATTGACTTTTAATAGAATACTGTATTACTCTTCATTTTTTTCATTTTTGATTATACTTTTGTAACATTGTATGAAAAGGTTTCAGTGATGCGGCCCTCGGGCCAATTTACTAGTTCTCATGTGGTCCTCGTGGTGATTTGAGTTTGAGATCCCTGTTTTAGACTGTTTTTTAATATGTACAAATCAAGGAATTTTACTTGCTGTTTTCTAGCTACCTAATCAAATCACTCAGTGCTGTCTAGGGTTGCCAACTTTCTAATAGCACAAAACTGAACACCTTAGCCCCACCCCTTCTCCGAGGCCCCACCCCCGCTCACTACATTCCTCCTCCCACGGTGGCTCGCTCTCCTCCACCCTCACTCACTTTCACTGGGCTGGGGCAGAGGGTTGGGGTGAGAGCTCTGGGGTGGTGGTGGGGATGAGGGGTTTGGGGTGCAGGAGGTAGCTTCAGGCTGGAGGGTAGGGCCGAGGGATTTGGAGTGCGGGAGGGGCTGCAGGTTGAGGCTAGGGGTTGGGGTGCAGGAGGGGGTGAGGGCTCTGGCTGGGGGTATGGACTCTGGGGTGGGGCCATGGATGAGGGGTTCAAGGTGTGGGAGGGGGCTCTGGGCTGGGGCAGGAAGTTCAAGTGCAGGGGGTAGTGAGGGCTCCGGCTGGGGGTGCAGGTGGTGGGGTGGGGCCAGGGATGCGGGGTTTGGGGTGCAGGAGGAGGTTCTAGGTTTGGGGGGACTCAGGGCTGGGGCAGGGGGTTGGGGTGCAGGCTTACCTTAGGCGGCTCCCGGTCAGCGGTGCAGCGGGGCTAAGGCAGGCTCCCTGCCTCTCCTGGCTCCATGCTGCGCCGCACCTCGGAAGTGGCCAGCAGGTCCGGCTCCTAGGCAGGGGAGCAAGGAGGCGCCGCGTGCTGCTCTCGCCCGCAGACACCGTCCCTGCAGCTCCCATTGGCCATGGCTCCCAGACAATGGGATTGCAGAGCCGGGGCTCAGGGCAGGGGAAGTGCACTGAGCCTCCTGGCCCCCCACCCAAAAAGCCAGACCTGCTGGCCGCTTCCGAGGTACAGAGCAGAGCCAGGACAGGTAGGGAGTAGCCTGCCTTAGCCCCGCAGAATCACCAATCAGACTTTTAATGGCACAGCCGGTGGTGCTGACCACAGCCACCAGGGTTCCTTTTCGACCGGACGTTCCGGTCGAAAACCGGACACCTGGCAACTCTAGTGCTGTCCTGTCATTTATAGCTTGACTTCCTTTTCAGTTTCATGTGTCGGGCCCTGTAGAAAATTAAAACGGGATTCTTGGAGTAAAGCTACTAGAGTAAATTAATACACTGACTGGCCTTTCTTGTTTGGGAACCTGAATTTTAATCCTAGTTTGGATTACAAAGGAAAACGAATATGGTGGTCTCCTCTCCTCCTGCAAACAAGTTTAAAAACAAAACCACTGCAGAACTGGCAGTCTCTGGGGAAGTAAGTAAAAGAGATTTGCAGGTCAGGCATGAGGTAAATTTACTGTGTTGTGTGGGAGAAACTTTCACAACATCTGCTTACACGCTACCTGGTTTATGATCATGCTACTAGCCTCTAACTTTCATATGCGCTAAATTTACCTAAAAAAATGTAAAGAAAAAACAAACAAACTAGAGGACCTCGTGTTTTCCTAGGTCTCCAGAAAGGTCAAGATTTTATATTTCTTGTAATGCAGTTTATTTCCACATTGTAGTTAAGCACAATGGAGGACAGGGAGTAGGCCTATATCTGGGGAGTGTTTTTGCAGGCAATGGGTGAAATGCACTACAGACTCCACAGTCAACCAGCCAGCAAAATCACCCTTTTTTAATCACTCTGCAAAATCACCTTTTTTAGCAATGGTGTGTCATGCCCTTGTAAAGAAGACACTTCTGATACTATTATCTACCCTAGAATACAACACGGTTATGGAATGACACTTCCTAGATTTAAGAAGTCACTGAACTTTTCTGCTTTTTACAGTCAGTGCCAAAGATAGGACTAGAGCATGATCTCAAGCTGTGCTTTTGCCACGTTGAGGCATTACCATGTTGTTACTGGGTTCTTCAGACAGTGTGTTTATAGTGTAAATGCAACCTGTGTGAGCTGGAAAGTGGACCAAGATTTTCAAAAGCGATTAGTGATTTTGGGTGCCTCCAGTTTTGGGTGTCCACCCTGAGACACCTGAAAGGGGCCTAATTGTCAGAGAGTAGGTGCGGAATTCTTTCTGGAAATCAGATATCTCAAGTTTGGCATCCAAAATGACCAGCCTCTTTTGAAAACCTTGGCTGTAACCTGTAGCCAGGGGATATGAGGATTGTGATAGAACCAAGGAAGTAGCAAGTCCAATGGAAGGGGAAAGGTACTATCACTGGCATATCTACGTTCCAAAACGAATGGTTACATTCAAGGCACCAGACTAGCTGCTTTGCTGTATATGTTTCTTTGATGCAGACCCACAGAGAAAACAGGACAGACACATGGATGGATTTTAAGCTGAAGGCTACAGATCTTATTAAACTTTAACACGGGAGGGACGCTAGCCACCATCACCCTTGCTCACCTATACCAGGCATTTAGTTGGTTCCAGTGCAAGACTTCCAGGGCTCCTACCACATCACTCATAACTCAGCGTAGGCAGTCCTCAGCCTACCCCCCGGGACTCCGCTCATTCTGAGTCCCAGCACAATGTACCGCCACAAGGGGAACAAAGGGTGCAGCAGAGTGGGGACTCTGCCCGCGCGGGCCCAAAGGTCTCACTTTGCCCCAAAAACCCAAGGCCCATCACCAAAATCCTAGGTTGGAAACTGTTTTATCCTTTTAACCATGCTGGAAACCAGCTGCAAATTGTGACAAATCAACAACTCAATCAAAGTACCCCCGTTCGGTACCAAATGCATTCCTACTTAACCCACTGTGGCTTGAAGGTGCTGCGAAGAAGGCAAAAAACTTTCTAATCCTCTGCTAGTTGGCCCATGAGAGAGAAAAAAAATCTTTCCTGACCCCCCTAAATGGATGATCAGTGAGGCCTGCAGCATCAGTCAGGCCGGGTTCCCATTCCTAGTTCAGTGTGGGTAGGGGAGGCTGTAGGAATGAAGTCCAAAGAGGCTCCACATGGCTTCCCATTCCAGGTTAAATCCTGGGAGCTGGGGAATGCTAGCCAATCAGCACCCTTTCCCCCTCCAGCTGGCCAATGAGTACCAGAGACTCCAAGGGAGAGGTCCTTCAGTGAGTAGCTCCTTCCCTCACTTCTGGGACTGTTCCCCTTCACTGATGGCTCCATCAACTTCCCCCACCTGTTGCAGCAGGTGGGTGGCATTTGCCAGGCCCTAAAGCTGAAGTAATGCATACAGTGTCAGACTTCACTACCTTCTCTTTCTGTGTCATGTACTATGTTTTCCCCATTATTTTGTTTTTTAGAGAAAGAGGAATTGTTCCAGAGTGTATTGACACAGGTTGCTGAACAATTCTCAAGGTAAAAATTTTACATCATTGTTATGAATGCAAAGTTCTATTTCTTTTATTGACACCGGCGGAAGCTTTCAAAGGGGGCTAAAGAAGTGAGGCACCCAACTTCCACTGGAATTCAAAGGAGTTGGGCACCTCACGCCCTTAGAACTTTTGACAATTCCAGCCTTACTGCCAGACTCAGCCCATACAACTCCCATTGACTGCAACGAGGAGATGCACAAGGCTTATGCCAAGATGGAATTTAGACGGTATTTGCACAAGAAAGGAAAGGTTAATTGATTCAATTGTGCTTCCATCATCTTATTGGCAGCAAAAAAAGTGCTTCTTTGTTTAGTTTTGTAGGCTCAGCATTTGTTTATCGATTTAATGTGCACATTTTTCTTCCTTCAGATAATAATTCTGAATGTTTTTACGGACACTTATTTTATCCTCACTGGCTTCAGTAAGAGGGATCAATTCTGCTACATCTCTGCAAGCCACCAATATGATTAAAGGAAAAAAGAGCTTCAAAGGTGTACAAATACCTGTATGTTGATCATGAAGCACCATCAATTTACTTTTGCTTCCCTAAGGGGCATGATAACAAGTATCTGCTGGAAGATGGGGTGATGACTTCATTTTCTCAGCACCATAACTATAGCATTCTCTTTTAATTTTCATTGACTCTCCCTAGCCTTTGAATGTGCACATATCTTTCTCCAAGGTTGTACATTCAGCACAGATTTTGCTGTTCTTTACTTGACGTTAAAATGCCATTCCTTAGTCCACCCTTTGAAACTGGTGTGTGGTTTCTAGTACATAATCTTTTCTCTATTGTATACATATAGATATAAATGTATATTTCATATCTGAATTTTTTTCCCAGGGTGTTTAAAATCAATGAACTGAAAACTGAAGTAGCAAATCACTTGGCAATGCTGGAGAAAAAGGTTGAACGTAAGTGCCCTTTATTTTTTAACAAAATTAGGAATTACTATATATAAAATCGACACCTGTTTGATTATAATACAAAGGACTGGTAGCATTGCCTATTATTAAAGTCTCCTGACACTTCTCATTATAACATCCTGTTTTCAGTTACTTATAACTTTACCAGACTTTAGACATTTGGACTGAAATTTTCCATGCTGGGTCTTTGCCTGAGGCTGACTTGTTCTGGAAAATTTCAGCCAAAAAAGTTCAGCCATTTCCAAGAAGGCGGCTTGGGGAAAATATGATGTTTTGTCCATGTTAAAAAATTCTGGTGATCTTTTCTTTGACAAGCTCTAGCGCCCCTATGCTTTGGAGAAGGGACTTGAAAGTTGGCAAAGGAGGTGGTCTTTATGTCAGGATGTGCCTTATTCTGTCCCTATGAATATTTGCCCAAATTTGGACCAGTAAGAAGCCTTTGAAAAATCACAGTTTGAACATGCTCAGAAGAGACTGCTTCAATTTTAGCTGCTAAATTCCCCAAATATTCCATCTGTACTGAGCACACTCCAGTCCAGTGATTAGCAGGATTTTCTGTACAATTGTAGTTCTGAGCTGCCATGGGCCAGAGCAGGGCCATACATTGAAACTGAGGGCAGACAGGCTGTCTCTCACGCCCTTCTGCTGCTTATGACAAGGTAGCGTGTAGGAAGAAGCTGCCTAATTTGAATGCAGAGGGGACAAGAGCCTCACCTGCAGGGGAGGCAGAGGGAGCAGATGGCAACAAGGAGCCTGTGGGAAGACTGGGACTGCAGACTGGCAGGGGGAAGAGGGAAGCAGAGACTGGAAGTTGAGTGGGGGACTGAAAGCTAGGGAAGGAAATAGGAGGAGACTGGGAGCCAGTAGATTTAGGGGCTGCTGAGATTGGAAGAGAAACTGGGTGGGGGGGCTGGGACTGAATGGACAAGGAGACTGGAACTGGGAACCAGGGTAAAGAGATGTGGGAGGAGGGGAGACAGATCTGACAAAGGGCTGGGCTATGGAGGAGAACTGGGAGTGGCCCTGGCAGTGCGGGAGAGACTGGTACAGGGAGTCCAAAGAGTTGAAACTTGGAGTCGCTAGGCAAGGAGACTGGGGCTGGGAGGACAAGCCAGAGGAGTGGAGGCTGGGATGGGAATGAGGAGCAAGGGATGGGGAAAAGAGGGCTGGGACAGGGACATGTTGGAGGGGATGGGGTAGAAGGGGTCATGTTTATGGGGGACGGACATAGAATCATAGAATATCCGGGTTGGAAGGGACCTCAGGAGGTCGTCTAGTCCAACCCCCTGCTCAAAGTAGGACCGACCCCCCACTAAATCATCCCAGCCAGGGCTTGTCAAGCCTGACCTTAAAAGCCTCTAAGGAAGAAGATTCCACCACCTCCCTAGGTAACCCATTCCAGTGCTTCACCACCCTCCTAGTGAAATAGTGTTTCCTAATATTCAACCCACACCTCCCCCATTGCAACTTGAGACCATTGCTCCTTGTTCTGTCATCTGGTACCACTGAGAACAGTCTAGATCCATCCTCTTTGGAACCCTCTTTCAAGTAGTTGAAAGCAGCTATCAAATCCGCCCTCATTCTCTTCTGCAGACTAAACAATCCCAGTTCCCTCAGCCTCTCCTCATAAGTCATGTGCCCCCCTAATCGTTTTTGTTGCCCTCTGCTGGACTCTTTCCAATTTTTCCACATCCTTCTTGTAGTGTGGGGCCCAAAACTGGACACAATGCCGAATAGAGGGGAATGATCAAGTCCCTCGATCTGCTGGCAATGCTCCTACCTATACAGCCCAAAATGCCATTAGCTTTCTTGGCAACAGTGGCACACTGTTGACTCATATCTAGCTTCTCGTCCACTGTAACCCCTAGGTCCTTTTCTGCAGAACTTCTGTCTAACCACTCAGTCCCTAGTCTGTAGCAGTGCATGGGATTCTTCTGTCCTAAGTGCAGGAGTCTGCACTTGTCCTTGTTAAACCTCATCAGATTTC
This sequence comes from Macrochelys suwanniensis, assembly GCA_033296515.1. Classification (NCBI taxonomy): domain Eukaryota; kingdom Metazoa; phylum Chordata; order Testudines; family Chelydridae; genus Macrochelys; species Macrochelys suwanniensis. The sequence goes on along the minus strand of CM065775.1, from coordinate 153,900,785 downwards.
TTTTGGCCCAGTCCTCTAATTTGTCTAGGTCCCTCTGTATCCTATGCCTACCCTCCTACCTCACAGACATAAGGCTGTGTTCTCTACAGCACACTCTCATCCAGAGCCTGGCATGGAACCAAGGATTCCTGAGTCTCACCTTTCCACTGCTGTCAGCAAATATCTGTGAAACCCATTGGCAAAGTGTCCTGTCCCCATCTTCTGCTGGTCCACATGGGAGATGACAGCCTACTACTATCGGTTACTCTATCAACTCAAGTGGCAGAGTTCTGTGAGGTGGATCTAAAGGTTCCAATCCTGCTATTGACCCATGTTGGTATCAATAAGATGCTACATGATGGAATTTCTGTTTTTTCGGTTGGATTTTTTAAAAACCTAGGAAATTACACACACACAATACTATGTTAACAGAACAATATAAGGTTGCAAAGTCAAGCACTCAAAAGTTAGGAAATGCCAGAATTAGGATGGTTTGAGCTACCTTAATTCAGCCCCCTTGTGTGTATGCATTATGATACAGTCCTTAATTACATGATCACATTTTATTTTTTTCTGCAGAACCCCTGCCTCATTTAGTACATGGGATAGACCGGCTCTGAAGAGGAATCAGGGCTGTGTAGTAAAAGAAAATGTTGTCTGTTGGACTTCTGCTTTATTTGTTATAGAAGTTGGAAGATGTGTAGTGAACGAGGCAGGGGACCGCAGGAAGAGGAAGGATAGTTTCATGGTTATAGTAGTTGAATGCTGGCTTGGAGAATTAGATTCTGTCCCTGCCTCTGCCACAGAGCTCCTATGAGATGCTGAGCAAGTCACTTAAACCACACTTTTCACAGGTGGTCACCAATAGCATGTCCCTCTTTTTCTGGATTCCTGACTTGAGACCTTGGGATCTGATTTACAGAAGTGCTGAGAATTCAGAGCTGCAACGACAGTCAGTGGGAGGTATAAGGTGAACATATAAAGTGGTATAGAATGCTAAGCACTCTGAAAAATAAGGTCCTAGGCATCTGAAATTGGGCACCAAAACTTAGTGGACCTTAATCAAACTTTTTACCTTAATCTTGCTGTGCCTCCATTCTCCATCTGTAAAATGGAGATAATAATATCCCATTCTCTCACCTTACAGGGGATTGGGAAGATAGAGTAATGTTTGTGAAGCACTCAGATAATCTAGTGATGAGCATGAAAACCAATGAGGAAATTAATAATTGTATATTCAGAGCAGGGTTTGAATAGTGTGCAGTAAATCAGGCCTGGGGTCACATATTGAACAATGAAAAGAAAACAAAATAATGAATAGCTGCTCATTAAATGAGCACTGCCCATCCTGTCCACTAAATGAGGAAGAGCGCCTGTGGAAAAAATAGTATGTGATCATGTAGTTGAAGACTGTATCATAATACATACACACAAGGGAGCAGAATTAATTCTGGAATTTCCTATCTTTTAATGCTTGACTGTTCAACCTTAATACTGTAATTTTAAAATACATTGGGTGTGTGGATGTAGATGTGATGTATATATTTATTTATAGTGGTGTTTTCACTTTTATGTGAAGTACAACTCCAAAGGATAAGTGCCTACACTCAGTAAAGAGAGGATAGTCCTGTAAAATATAATCTCATTCCTTGAATTTGCTTAGTACTTTTTAAAAAATTAATTAAATGAGGTTATGCTGGATATCTGCACAGATCAGAACCCTTTTTACTCATTTACACACCCACGCCTTTCGTCCCCTGTTTCCTGGTTGCAGATTAAAAAAAAATGCAAGGCTCTATTATTGTTTCTATTCTTCCTTATTGTTCTTCCTTATTGTTTTAACAGTAAAATTATTGTTCTTGCTTACCCTGCAGCAAGAAAGTAAAGTTCAAAGCAGCATTTTTCTGTATATAATCTGATTTTTATTTTTTCAGTCTGTGTAGTGCATAAAATAGGCCTACGGAAGAGAGGGCAATAGGACACATAAAGCGCTATCATACAGCAAAGTTTTGACAGGGTCAAGTTCTCATTTATATGTTCCAGCGGCATAGGCACATTTAAGACAGAAATTGACAGAACCTTCTGCCACACCGCAGCTGCAGCAATGCCACTTCACTCTAGGCTAGGACCAGCAGCTTGCCAGAATCCATGGACCAGAGCAGGTGAGGCTGGCACTTCTGTGGGTCTCCCCATCAAACTGGTGTACAGAGCAGGCACCAGAGTGAGTGCTCTATTAATCTATCCCAGCCAGCCAAATGCTTCCTTCTTCCACTGGCTCTCTCCGTGGTGGCTTACTAAACCCCAGTTACAGATGCACTCTGCACTGCCTTTCAGCACTGGCAGGCCAGCTGGAATGGGAGGAGATAACACAAGGTTGCTGTCACATGGTTCAGGGTTCAATCCAAACCAGTGAGGGGTTATGTCACCACTTGCCCTGCCACACTGGGTTCCTTATGGTGCTTTGCTGCTGTAGCTCTCTGCCTGGGATGTTCACAAGCATGCAGGTCACACCCTGAAGTGTTTATGTGCTAGACAGGCCTTATTCAGCAGCTCTGACCCCAGAACCCTGTCTATAGCCCCACTCTAGCTTCCTCCAGCCTTGTTTCCACAAAACTGTGCGCTCTGCAATATCCATTCTTTCCTGGACAGTTCAGAGAAATGATAAGGTTTCTGTGTTCTTCTAAAGACACAAAAGCACATCACAGATTAATTTAACCAGGGTAAACGCACTCTTCCATTTAAACAGAGCTCTGAGTTGGTTTATAGTTAAAAATAAATCAACTTTATTAACAACAGGACAAAGGTTAAGTGATGCCAAGTAAAAGGAATAAAGTTAGAAAGGGTTACAAGCAAATAAAAGTGAAAACATGCATCTAAAAGTCTAAAACTTAATCTAGCAACATACAGGCTGTGTTCAAGATGATTTCTCTCACCAGACATTCTTCTCCCCAGCCATGGCTGATTTTCCCTCAGTCAGGACCTTCCACAAAAGTACAAGATGCTGGCTTCCCTTGTCTTCCTAGGTAAAACTTCTTTGCCTAAGCAGGTTTCTAACCTATATTCAGTTTCCAGAGACTTCAAACCCCACCATCTTGGTTGAAGGACCCATCTTTCTCAGCTTGCAAGAGCTCTGGCTTCTTGTGTCTGTCTAGTGATGGGTGCCAAAGATGGCTTCTGTCTTTACTTATGTCTTGCAAAGTTCAATAAATTTGTTCTAAGAGGCAGGATGGCTTCATGCTGTTCTTCCCTTCCTGTGGGCTTCCCATCCCTCTGTATGTAAATGGGGCTTCTGTTGTTTTGATTCCACTGTGCTTAATTTACATAGGAGACAGGAAAATAGCTGCCTTCTCTCCTGTCCGGGGTGGGGGGGGGCAGCGGGGAGGAGTGCCTGTTTCTCCCTGTTTGGCCACAGACTGTAAAGCATAATATCATTAAATATCCACATTTCCTCATATATTGTAAATATATACATTTCACAATTATATTAATCACCAGTGTCATTAGCTTTCAGAAAAGACCATACTCGATACACTTTTATAATACAGTAATATTCTATATAATCAGTTGATTCAATTGGCTGTAAGCGTGTATTTGGGTAAGATCTGGAATATTCATTATCACTTGAGGTTCAGCCCCCCGTCTTTATAAACAAGTAAACCTTTACAATGTGTTCTTTGAAAAGTAAAACCCGGACCAAGCTTCTCTCTCCTGCTGGGGCATAGACATCATCCTATCTCCTCCCCCATTTCTCAGCTCGATAGCCTTGTTTACCTAATATGCCACAATGGACTTTCACTGACTTTGCCTGAAGACCTATCTAGTCAGAGAATCAAATACACATTCCTTTGTCTGAGGCAGACTGTGCTTATGCATTGCTTACGAAACACATGGAAAATGGGAAATCTTGGCAAGTGATAGTAACAAGTGGCGCCATTGTCTCCATCAGGGATTCAAAGTCCATGACAGAAGCTGGCTCCTACAGCTTGAAGAGAAAAGGAAGCAAGCAGCTCCCAACCAAGATACATACATTTTCAATAACTGCCAAAGATCATGCAAATCCCGGATTGGACTATTCAGTCACGAGACATTGCAAACCAACTACAATGTGTGCTACAATTCCCACCATCTCTTGCAGACGAAAGGATGCCAACACACACCAAACACATGTTAAGAATATAATTCTAGCACATACTCATAACTTTGTCTGCACCCTTTGCATACACCATGACAGAATATTAATGATCAGTGAGTTATTAGTTTTCCAGTGACATATTGCATGATACCTTTTAGATACAGATTATAACCATAGTGAGTTGGGGCACACTGAATTGGTTGGGTCAGCTGAACTCATTACCTGATACCAGCTACTCCCTTTCCCTCTGGCACTGGGATGCTTTTAGGGTCACAGTTGCAAACTGTCTTATTTCAGCTATATGGTAAAATAAGTTACGTATCTGCAGTACATGGGGCTTGGTAGTTGGATTTGGGAAGCCAGCATTCACAGAGCTGACAAATTTTCCCCAAACAAGGCTCCTCCTTAAACTGGGTCTCGCTATTGATAGAAATAACAACAGATGTGGCTATCTAGGGCTATTTCTGTCTGAATGGATCAGATCGTGTCTCCAACAGCCAGTGTTGGTGAAGAGGTGCTCCTTTTTTCCTGTCTATGAGTGCACACATCTGCTCAGAATTTGACCTCAAGATCTTGCAACTGTGCCAAGTATGCAACATTTTGAAATAATTCCAGGTCTTCGTGTTTTAAGTGTATAAGTCCATTGAGCTGGATCCTGAACTCCTTACTTAGGCAAACTCCCACTGAGTTCAATAAGAGTTATGATCCAGTGCAGAATTCAGGATTTGGCCCAATGCCTTTTTAAACTACAGGGTCTTTTAAAAATGTATTTGTTGCTGCAAATTAATGTAAAGGGCCTTGATCTGTGTGCATAAACAAGGCAGTTTATCATATATAAGTAGTGTGAAGCAAATAACGCTTTTTTTCAGCTGCTTCCTTTGCTCTTGACTTCTGCAATTAAGATGCTGGCATACAAGGGATGTGAAAAGTATAAATTGGTGCCAAGTGTACACCTACAGGGTGTAACTGACTGAAATGTGTAAGGCCTTGTCTACACAGGAAAATTTTCTCAGTATAATCCAATGTATTTATACTTGGGCAACCCTCGTTGGGACACTCTTATTCTGGTATAAGAGTGACTTTTCCTTTTCTTACATTGCTTGGGAAGGGTTTACAGCTACTCCCCCCAAAAGCCATTTTTATGCTGAAATAAAAGAGGGGAGTAATATCTCTAAAACGATACCTGTAAAACTTCCCCATGTAGATAAGCGCTTAGTTAAGACAGCAAAGCATCCTGCAGTAGAATAAATGGCCTTAAATGAGGGGTGTTACAAGGGTGCAACTGTGAATCCCAAAGGGGCATGACCCAGGGTGCACCTGAACAAAATACACAACCACATTGTTCCAGAAGGAAGAAAAATGACCCTTTTGTCAATGTCCTCCTCCCCTGCTCAAAGATCTATCACGTCACTGTAGTTATTAGACAGGTCGGAAACCACACCTGAAATTCATTATCTGAAAAGGACACCTAAAGGAATGACATCTAAGGCCATGAGTGAGCTCAAACCACTTTATCTATCTTTCATTGGTGCATCGTTGATGGCATTACATTTAAGGACCACAAAGTATTTCACAAATGTAAAGTGAGGGCAGAATCTGGCCTTGCCTCTCAACTTAAACCGTTGTTACATGTAATTGTACAATGCTAACAACATTAATTTCATGACCACAAATTAATTTCATGACCATTTCAGGCCTGTCCAAAAGTCCTTCCTAAACTTCTGTAAGAAAGGAGAACAACACTTAATTTTTTTTTAATTTTAAAAACACCCTTTTCAAAAATAATTATATTAGTTTTCTGCTCCCGTGTTGATGGTGAGCAGGTTTGAGGAAAGCCGAAGAGCAACTGTGACCAGAGTCCCAGGGGAGCCAACTGACTCTATTACAGTGAACTGCAAAGAATGGGGCAGACAATCCCCAAAGATGGTGGATATTCCAATACTTAGATTTACCAAGCCAGCACAAAACAGTTTCTATAATACCTCACTGGTTACCCAGAAACCAACAACACAGTTCCCTTGTAGTAACCCAGCCTCAGGCCTCCACCCAGACACCCAAGGCAAATATGATGAGGATTACTGAAAATCTTATTCATCATATAAAAAAGTTCTACCAATCCCAGAGGATCAGACACATTACCTCCCAGGTTAATGAATATTCCAGATCTTACCCAAATACACGCTTACAGCCAATTCTTATTAACTAAACTATAATTTATTAAAAAAGAAAAGAGAGACAGTATTGGTTAAAAGATCAGTATACATACAGACCTGAGTACAATTCTTGAGATTCAGCAGATTCATAGCAGAGATGGTGAGTTTTGTAGTTGCAATGAGTTCTTTCAGAATTAGTTCACAGGTTATAATCCAGTGTTTATATTCAGGTAGGGTGACCAGACAGCAAGTGTGAAAAATCGGGACAGGGGGTGAGGGGTAATAGGAGCCTGTATAAGAAAAAGACACAAAAATTGGGACTATCTTTATAAAATCGGGACATCTGGTCACCCTATATTCAGGGCTTTCCAGTCAGAACTGGGATCTCAGTCCTTATGGCTTAGGCTTCTCCTGCATGAAGCCTCAAGCAGATCTGAGATAAAAAGGATTGGGACCCAAATATCTTTATATAGTTTCAGGCCTTCTTGTGACAGCTTGGAATCCTTAGGTGAACAACAGGCACTTAAAAGTGGACCCCATTCCTAAGCATCGCCGGTAATTATCCACACAGATTAACATAAGGCAATTTCCTGTTTTTCCACCATTCCCAGATGAGTTGCTATACATTTCAAAGAAAAATGAATACAGCGATATCCTATGTTTACAGTTCATTTAAATGTTAAGATGTCCTTTTGATCTCTGAATTAACAGAATGCAGCATAGAGGGCGGGGACGGGACTGTTTGAGTACATTGTTGACCTCTAGCAATATATATGTAAAAACACAAACACAAACAAAGGCGTAAAATTGAGCATACAGCAAGTGCTGTCAAAAGCACACCAAAAAAACACTGAATAAATAAACCTTTTCTCTCTCATCCCTTTCAGCTCCAATCATCTTAAGGGTTACTCCTAAAAATATTAAGTACAAAATGTTCAGATGGAAATGTGATTTCCAGGTTCCTTTCGTCAAACATAAATTATTTTCAGAACCCTCTCCTTTTCCTCTTCTCATATGTAATAGTCTGGATTGAGCTTGTATATCCCTTGTGTTTTTCCCCTTCACACACCCAAAAGCAATAACTGTAGTTACTAGCAATTAGATGAAATCTGAGTTCTCTGCTGATCTACAGGGTTATGTCCCTCCCAAGCAATTTTTCATCACTTGCATGTTATGCTATGGGTGGGTAGGATGATGATTATTTTAAGAGAGAGTGAATGAATACTGATCCTCCAGTTAAAAGTACCCTTGAGTTTCCTGCACATCAGCTTGTCTACGTAAGCAGTGAGTACAGTAAACAAATGAGCTGTGGCATGATCACACTGTGAATGATATGCACTTAATAAATGGTTTGGTATTATGTCCTTGAGTATGTTGGTAGCCTGAGAGTGAGAAGGGGGGAAGATCCACGCATTGGACCGGTGTGAGGCTCTCAAGGCTGCATGGAATGAAACAAGCTGCAACATAAACACAGACTTTCTGCCTTGTGGCACTTATAATACATACAGATGAGAGTATAGTATTTCCTGTGCTGTATGCAACAATAACCCTGGATTGCACAACAACTTATCCGCAAGGAATTATGACATATTTTAGGTACTTAACTGAAATAAAATTATTTCTAAGTGCCAAGACATTTTTTAAATGTCTATTTTTGGTTTCTCTGTATCCAGGCATGCCTCTCAAAGTCTCCTATTGCTCCTTGGGGAACTTTTTAAATTAAAACCTTTTATCTTAATGGGAATTTGAATTCTAGCAGGACACTTTTGTGACTGTGCAGTCTGGCAATCTTATCACATCACTGGAGCATTTCTTTGCCAACTAGTTCCTTTGATTAGTGTTCTAAGGAAGAGGAGGTGAAAAAGGTAACAGAGCAGTAGACTGTTGCGAACTATTCTGAAAAGATTAGATGCTATGACCATTTTGTGAATTAAAACACTTGAGCTAATTTCAAAAATTGGCAACAGAAAATTCCTATGGATTTTAAAGCTACATGGTGTCAGTAACTTCTGAACGTATGGGAACTGGTGCAGCATGTAAGAACCTGTTGACTCACTGGATAACCCCACTGTTACAAGCCTTTTGAAATTCTACACAATTAATGAAATAAGATCCTTCATGTTTCTCCATGGTAACACCCCTGTTGTTTTGCTTTGTTGACAGTGGAAGGACTGAAAGTAGTAGAGATTGAGAAATGCAAGAGTGACATTAAAAAGATGAGGGAGGAAATGGCAGCAAGAAGCACCAGGTAAGTTCTGCTTCAATTACCATTGGGGAAAAGAAAAATCCAGCAGGATTTCTGGATTCAAACTCTGGTGAAGTAATTCCACTGAATTTAGTCATTCTGTTTTTTTAAACACAGAAGCAAAGCAGCAGATCAGTGCTGTGCAGGGCACTGGCTTCATTTGCAAAGACTATGGTTTCATTTAAGAATGTATGGAAATTCAGTAGTTAAAAAAGCTTGTTCCAGATGACTGAAAGAAAAATCTTCTTGCAGACAGAGATTAATGTTTTGTTTTTGCTGTGTTCAGCCATCCAGTCACAGGAATTTTGCACCAAGTTTTATGCAGAGAGAGAAACTTCTGTCAAGGACAACATTTACTTTGTAAAAGGCTAGTGTTCTAATTAGCGCCACTAAGATTTAAAATGTAAGTTAGGAAAATATCACCATAAATACATAACAGTTCTTCTAATTATGATCTCACACTTCTGCAGAATTGACTTCCAATTTCAACTAGCAATGAGGGATTTCCTTCTAAATTCAAGGAGTCACCCTACCGATCAGCTATTACCAAGTTTAGACTTGCTGTAATTAAAACAACAGCAGAGGGAATTGTATCTTGTTGTGGTACACTGCATCAGCTGGAGTGTTGGACCTTTATGTTCCCAAAATACATCATTAAGATAAACATATCGGCAACTAAGAGATTATTAACACTGCTAGTAGAGTTATTAAAGAGAAATACACCAGGCAATTCAGACTCTTGCTAAAAAGGGTATCTCCTAAGCGAAGTTTTGTGTGTTGTCTTGAAAGCCTTTCACTTTTGTTCTATATTTAGGGTCACACTTTTTGGTCCTTAAGCAGACACATCTTTCATTGAAGTAGATGGGAGATTTGTTCAAACACCATGGAACCTGGCTATATAATAATTTGGTTTTATAATTTTATGATTATCCAGATGAATGTGATGCAAGAGTTCAAAAAACACATTTGTATTAGATACAGTCATAGGGCCAAATTCTGCCCTGTCATTCTGGTGTAAATCTGGAGTAACACGTTAACTTCAGAGGAACTACTCCAGATTTACAGCAGCGTGACAGACACAAATTTGCCCTGCTGGCTACATAGTCACTTGTTAAGGCATCTGAGGGAATTTCATTAGCATGGCTAGGAATGAATCTGGCAGCAAAATCAAAAATTTGTATTCTAATATATGTTGGATTCAATTTGCATACTGTCGGGGGAGACAGGCGGTTTGATTCCTGATTTTTTGTAGAGTATGTGAGTGTGTGCATGCAGGCATGCATAGAGAGACAGAACAAAAAAAATATGTTAATGCTACATTAAGGTTGCACAGTTAATATCACACCAAAATTAGGAAATGCAAAACGTATTGTTCTAACCTCAGTCTTGATTCGTTCGTGCTGTACGTCCTGTTGTTTTGTGGTCTATATTTTGTAATATGAGCAGCAATATAGTAAGCCATCCATTTAACCAGAAAATCAGAAATAGAAAATACATACATTCAATGTAGTCAAGTTAACATTGCTGTGGGACCGAAATGTTGTATTTTTGTGGTTTTGCCTGGGCAGTCATAAGGTTGATTTAACACAGGTTTTTTGCATTTAAGTAACTAGGCTTTAAAAGAGAGAACGAACTTGCCTGTGCTTAATAATGTGACCATTTAAATGCATCCAATTAGAATGTGGAGTTCACACCTCCTCGAGGTCAGTGGTGCACTGGAGAAGTGAGATCCCATCTTTGCTGCTGCGGTGGTTCTACAAGGCTGCAGATTTGTTTACACTGTAACAGGTGCATCTTTGCAGTGGAAAAAGATAGAAGCATGGGGCCTGCCTCACCACTGCAAAATTCCAGTTATATGTTGATGTGATGCCATTGAAATCAATGTGTTAAATAAAGAGTGTGAAAGGTGAAAAAAATCAAATAAAATTGCTGATTGATTGTGGTTGGTCAAGGCACCCTGGTTCCCCTAAGATCAGGGGGACCTGTGCCAGCAGGGGCCACTGTTCAGAGGTAGTGGTAACTATAGTCAGCAACTATTGCTCTTCTTGAGTTCTTTTTGGCTGATCTTGGGCTAACCCCAGTGGATTCTTTTTTCTCCCACGTGGGTAGAGGAGTCTTTGTTCCTAGCGAGGTGTAGGCAGCAGCTTTAATTACCTAGTTATTGTCAAATCCAAGTTACATTTAAACTTCACGCCCTCTGCTTCAAAAGCATGGGTTCCTAGCCAATTCACTGCACTGTTATCCACATTTTACAGATGAGGAAGATGAGGTTGAGATACACTCTGCCAGGATCATGTAGTAAATCTGGGTATGTCTACACAGCAAAGAAAAACCCATGGCTGGCCCATGCCAGTCTACTCAGGCATGCAGGGCTAGGGCTGCAGGGCTTTTTCCTTGCTGTATAGACTGCCGGCCTCTGGCTGGAGCCTGTGCTCAAAGACCCTCCCACCTCTGAGGGTTCTAGAGCCAGACCACAACCCAAGCCTGAAAGCCTATGCAGCAATGAAACAGCCCCTCAGCATGAGCACTGCAAGCCTGAATTGGCTGGCATGGGGCAGCCACGGGTTTTTCTTTGCAGTGTAGACATACCCCTAGTGGCAGGGGCAGGATTAGAATCCAGGTCTCCTGATTCTCCGTCTTGTACTTTAACCACATGATCATCCTTCCTACCATAATACTTACTTAACTTACATGAATATTATGAGACTTGATGAGTGGAGTTGACCACTTTGACATCTTCAGGAGAAAAACACTGTAATACAAAATTAATTATTTGTATTAATTACTTGATTTTACTTTAATTGAGACCGCTTACATCTCAGATTCTCCATTAAACTTATGGCTGCAGCCAGGAATCCCACAAACACACATACTCCCTCTCCCACATCATCAAGGTAAAAGAAAAGTATCAGCTTACTCATTCTTATTTTTAAAGTGAAGACTGATGTCCAAGCCGAATGACCTAAAAGCGTGCATAATAAGCCACCCACTATAGTCATCAGCCTAAACAGATGGCTCTTGCATCAGCAGCTGAACCTGAGCCATGCAGAATATAATCAAAGATCCCAGTGAATTGCTTTGGTTTTCTAAAGCAAGGAAAGTCTGCTCCTTGTGTGGCATTGTCCTTAAGAAGGACCCCCATTGAAGTTGTTGAGCAATTACAAGTAGCTACCGGTTTCCCTAGCAACCATGGCTCAGCTTGAGCAATGACATGGAGTGTTGACTCAATGCAAGAGGAGCTTCATCCTTGAGTTGCTAAGCAAACAAGCCCTCCCCACTGCATGAGGGGTCTAAAAAAGACATCCAAGAGCAACTTAGTGCTTTTCTCTGCACTTCATCCAGCCTTCATACCACAGTATTTCATTCACTACACAGCTTATTACAATGTATATAGACATACTATAATAGTTTAATGGTATAGAATAGAATAGTAATGCTCAATACGTATGGTTTTAAAATGCCCCTCTTGGAGTGTCATCACGTACAGTTAGAAGCACATCAGCTTCTTCAAAGAAGAGGCGCAAAGCGCCCTTCCCCTTACCCACACATTAAGGGTCTGATCGTTAATGCTGGCCTCTGTTTTTTGCACTTGCAGCTTGCAGAGGCTAATAACAGGAGGGTGCTTGTGGGGTATAATTTAGTGCTGGCACTGGTTCAAGTTACAGCAACATGAAGGCTGCTGCTCTGCCCTCCACCCCCAGTAGCTAGTTTCAGCCAGGTGCAGGGATGACTTGGCCACACCACCTTTTCCCCTATCATACCCCTAGGACAGGGGCTTGGAGGAGTATGGCTTATGAGCCATTAATGTGCCTGTCCTCCACCTGGGGATTCCCTCTGTACCATAGACAGGAGAAACTGACTGGTTAAGCTGAGTTTACAGAGTTTAGTACTCCCACCCCCAAGCAGCATAAATCAGCCGTGGGCTAGTGATGAATCTGGCCCAGAGATTCCCCTTTCTATAGCAGGCTCTGATAATGAGGAAGGCTGTTCTAGTGGTTAATGCATTGGACTGCATCTCAAAAGATGTGGGGTCAGTTCCACGTTCTGCCACAGGCTTTCTCTGTGACCTTGGGCAAGTCACTTAAGGTTAGATCCACAAAGGGATTTAGGCACCTAACTGCTACTTCAGGTGCTTAAGTCCAAAATGTAGATCCTCAAAACCCGCACTCAGCTACTGCTTAACCCTGTAGGTACCTCAGTTTCCGAGGTGCCTAAAAATCTGGCAGCGAGCATGTGCACAGCTGCTGAAGTTCTGACACCTCACTCACACTTAAACCCTGATGGGATCATCAAACCAGGTGTCCCCCACTGTCTCGCCTGTGGAGCCTAACCCTGTAGTTGTGATCAGATGGTGCCTTGGAGCAGGCCTATCATAGAATCATAGCAGATTAGGGATGGAAGAGACCTCAGGAGGTCATCTAGTCCAACCCGCTGCTCAAAGCAGGACCAACCCCAACTAAATCATCCCAGCCAGGGCTTTGTCAAGCCGGACCTTAAAAACCTCTAAGGATGGAGATTCCACCACCTCCCTGGGTAACCCATTCCAGTGCTTCACCACCCTCCTAGTGAAATAGTATTTCCTAAGATCCAACCTAGACCTCCCCCACTGCAACTTGAGACCCCATTTCTCCTTGTTCTGTCATCTGCTACCACTGAGAACAGCTGAGCTCCATCCTCTTTGGAACCCCACTTCAGGTAGTTGAAGGCTGCGATCAAATCCCCCCTCACTCTTGTCTTCTGCAGACTAAACAAGCCCAGTTCCCTCAGCCTCTCCTCATAAGTCATCATTCTGTAGTGGGGAGCCCAAAACTGGACGCAGTACTCCAGATGTGGCCTCACCGTGCCAAATAGAGGGGAATAATCATTTCCCTCGATCTGCTGGCAATGTTCCTATAGGTCAGGCCCTGCACAAAATACAATTTATAGACAATAGCCCAATGGTTGGGATACCTGGGATGTAGGAGTGTCAGGGTTCCCTCCCCACTCTGAACTCTAGGGTACAGTCGTGGGAACCCTCATGAAAGACCCCCTAAGCTTATTTCTACCAGCTTAGGTTAAAAACTCCCCAAGGTACAAAATCTCCCCTGTACCCTGAGAAAAGGTAACCGCTGCCACCACCAAGTGATTTAAACAAGAACCAGGGAAAAGGACCACTTGGAGTTCCCCTTCCCCCACCCCAAGATATCCCCTCATGCTCGTACACCCCCTTTCCTGGGAAGACTTGAGAATAATCTCCTAACCAATTGGTTACAAAGTGATCAAAGACCCAACTCCTGGGTCTTAGAACAATGGAAAAACAGTCAGGTTCTTAAAAGAAGGATTTTATTAAAAAAGAAAGGTAAAAATAATCGCTGTAAAATCAGGGTGGTAAATAACTTTACAGGGTACTCAGTTTCAAAATTTAGAGGATCCCCCCTCTGGACAAAAACCTTAAAGTTACAGAAAAACAGGCATAAACCTCCCTTTTAACACAGGGAAACCTCAAGCTACAGAAAACAGGAATAAACCTCCCTTTTAACACAGGGAAACCTCAAGCTACAGAAAACAGGAATAAACCTCCCTTTTAACACAGGGAAACCTTCACAAGCAAAACAAAAAGAAATCTAATACACAATGTCTACCTTACTTGTTATAATATTGGAGATTTGGTTGAGGATGGGTTGGAGAAGATGATTTCTTGCCTGGCCCCTCTCTTATCCCCAGAGAGAGAACACAGACCCAGACAAGAGCACACACAAAAACTTCCCCCTCCCAAGATTTGAAAGTATCTTGTTCCCTTATTGGTCTGATGCCAGCCAGGGTACCTGAGCTTCTTAACCTTTTACAGGTAAGGAGGAATCTTAACCCTTTAGCTGTATGTTTATGACAAGGAGGCTGGAGCACCCATGGAAAAAAATTAGTGGGTGCTTAGCACCCACTGGCAGCAAAGCTCCCCTTTTCCCTCCAGCGCCTTCTGCACGCTGTGATCAGCTGTTTCATGGCATGCAGGAGGCACTGGGGGGGAGGGGGGAGTGGGAATGGGGCATGCTCGGAGGAGCGGGTGGAACTGGGTGGGAAGAGGTTGGGCAGAACAGGAGTGGGAAGAGGCAGGGCAAGAGTGGGGCCTTGGGGAAGGGGTGGGGTGGGGCCTGGGCCGGAGCGGGGATGGGAAGAGGCAGGGAAGGTCGTGGTGGCTTGGGGGAAGGGGTGAATGGGGGCAGGGGCGGAGCGGGCGGGTTGAGCACCCCTGGGGCCCGGAGGAAGCCAGCGCCTGTGGGATCAGGATCACAGCTGTGAATTCCAAGTGAAGATAGGTACCAACCTCTGGGCCAGAGTTAAGTGCCTAAGTCCCTGAGAGGGCTAGGGCTGAGGCCACACCCCTCTCCTTGGTATTTCCTATTGGCTAGCTTAGGCAGCTCCCTATTCAATGTGCTGGCTTTTGTAGATCCCATTTCTGGGAACCTAACTTGCCTCATGCATTGTATAGGGAGCCTGAGCATCTGACTCAGAGCTGCGGGTTCCAGGAGGAGGCAGAGCACCTGAAGTTAGGAGATGCAATGCTAAGCCTAAATCCCCTTTGTGGATCTAGCCATTGGTTTCTCTACACCTCAGCACCCCTCCTGTAAAACTGGGATAGTAGTTCCTTTCTTCTGTACTTTGTCCATCTTGTGTATTTGGATTGTAAACTCTTTGGAGCAAGGACTGTCTTATTCAGTGTTCGAACAATGCCATCACCATGGAGTCCCAATCTCAGCTGGGACCTCTTGGAGCTAATGCAATACAAAGAGTAATACTATTGCTGTACTGTTCATGAACTGATTGATTTCTTAGGACTGTTTTGGACAATCTCTGACCTCACCAGTGATACTGCTAAGGCATAAAGCCCTTGTTAGACAGTGTTCAGTACTGATCATCAACCAAAAGCCAAAATTGCTTTGCAAAGAATACAAAATAGAGCAACAGAGATGATAGCAAACATCAAAGTTACAAGGAAGAAATTAGAGGGTTGGGATATTCACACTGGAATAGAGGAAACGTTGTGACATAACAGAAATTTCCAAAATTATGAAAGGAAGGGGAAAAGTAGATAGGTTGTTTTGATTTTGTTCGGTTTTGGTTTTTTAGTTTTTTGGATTTGGGTTTTGTGTTTTTTGGGTTTTTTTAGTTTTCTTTGTTTTTTTTCTTCTTGTTTTACTATTGAGTGTTTTTAAAATAAAAAGGGATAATCTAAATATTAGGAATCTAGGAATGAATGCTAAACTCAAGCAGAACTATTTTACACAAAAGATCATAAACATATTGAATCAGTTAAATGGAAAGATGATTAAACTAAAGAGTATGAATGAATTTCAGATACACATACATTTGTTTCCAGAGAGTTTCTTGGATATTATGGTGGCCTCAATTTATATTGCCTCATACAGGGGCAAGGATGACTTGGCCCTGATTGTTTCTTATGATTAGAGAAAATGAGATTGTTAGGAGAGATTGGGAAGCAGTGTAACTCTAAGGGTATGTCTACACTGCATTGTAAACCCAAGTCTGTGGGACCTTGGCTTGTGGGTTTGGTGTTTCCAAGCCTACACTTCAGCTTCCACGCTGCATTGTAAACCTGGGTTTACATTGCTGGACCCAGGTCTCACAGCCATGCTAACGCATTCATATGGCACCACACAGACTTTCTGACTTGGGTCTGCAGCTTGAGCTTCATCCACACTGCAAAATCACAGGGCTTGGACCTCAGTCACAGCAGAACTTGGGGTCAGAGCCACTCCCTAGTGGGTCCTAAGATCCAGGCCCTGAGTGCTCGCTGACCCGAGAGAGACTGATTTGAGTGTGAATGGAAGTGGGGCTTGGGCTCAAACCTGAGTTAGTACCCAGGCTTAAAATGCAGTGTAGACATACCCTCTATGTGACCACATACCAAGATATTTTAATATATTCAGTGCTACTCAAGAGAATGCACCTGCTGTTGTGCCAGTGTTGAGGACTGAATTTTTCATTTGCAGGACCAGCTGTCCCTGTAAGTACAGCTTCTTAGATGAAAACAAGAAGTTGACACCTCGAAGGGACGTACCATCCTATCCAAAGGTACCATAAGATGCACTTTGTTATCAGGATATTAATGTATAGAATATGCCTTCCCATGAGGAGCTGGAATACAATGCATGACTTCGCAGCACGCTATAGCTTAATTGTTTAGATCAGTGATTCCCAAACTTTTTCCCACCAAGGACTCCTTTGGCATCTGACTAACTAACTGTCCAGGACCCATTTCATTTCCTGTACTATTGGAACAACCCCACCAGCGTGGGAACACCCCTGCCAGCGTGACCTCTCACGCACAGTGCGCGAAAGGTCACGCTGTGCTGAGGGTGTCATTTTGAGTGCAAAATGGCATCCTTCATGCTGCAAAAATGCCAGAATGCTGTTCCAGCATGTTCCAGCCCTGGCTCAAGGGACAGACCTCCACATGACCCACAGCAAATCCCCCAGAGTCCGGGGACACCACTTTGGGAACCTCTGGTGTAGATAAGGGCCTAATCCAAAGACTCTGGAAGCCAATAGAAAGGCTCCCATTGATTTCAATGGGTTTGAAATCCGACCCTCAATAACCTTTAATATTCGGAATCTCATTAATGCTGAAAATGTTACTGAATTCCTGAAATTTGTCAAACATTTAGTGTTCTGTTTTATCTAATGATACTTAGTCTGCAGGCTCAGAGCAAGATTTATTATAGTCTATAACTTTATTCTCTATTCTGTAATGGCGCCTCTACTTTTTTTCCTCTCAGTGAATTATTTTTCAGTTAAAGTAATTTATGTAGTCCTGGCATCTGTCTCTTGAAAATGGATTTAATGAGATGTAAAATGTCATTTCGATTTTGGCTTTGCTTAAATTTATGTGTGTTGTTGACACTACTAACACATGCTTTCTCAAACTGCTCTACATTCCTTTCTTCCGTGATATGTAGACGGAAACTATACCTTAACCTTTTACACGCTGCTAGAATGCTTGGCTTCTGAGATTAACTATTACGGTTGAGAGTTACACTAACTGAGCACAGTGGTAAGCTGTTGTTCCTTTCTGCTTAGAACCAATGGCTTTTAATTGCTTGGTTTTAGGAGAAGTTAAGGTTTTGTTTGCTCTGTGTGTGACATTCATTACGGCTTTAAATACTGGATTTGTGTGACCTCAGGCATGTTAGGAAGTGGCAGTTCACTTGAAACAGATTTGGGAATTATAATGCTGTTATTAATTAATACATCAATATTGCTAATTTACAGCTGTCTAGCAAAACTCTATACTACAACTAAAGTACCATGCAAACACAAGATTACTGCTGTCCAGAGATGGAGAATTAATCCTCAAATGTAATTCTTGCTTGAATTAAATAACAATGTAGTGGCTCAGATAATTTCATTTATATTCTCAGTATAGTATACCAAAACTAATTACAGCCAACTATGGTAAATGGGCCAGTTAAGCTGCTAGGTTTACGTATTCCAATAATATTTTGATCACATTGTCTCAAAAACAGGGTTCAATAGTGGTTAGATACCTTACACATCTTCTAACACTCTAGAATTGTTTACAAATTGCCAGTCATTGTTATCAACACAGTAACAACCCAGAACACTGGGGGTCAATGCTTAAAGTGCTGTGAAAAAAGTGTGTGCGGGGGGGAGAGGTCTGTCATCCCCTCCACATCTGCCCATCCCCTGCCCCCAACCTCCAAATCAATCCTGTCTCCCTCGCCCAACCACCATGACCACCAGCCCTGAGCTGCTGGTCTCTTTCTACTCCCTCCTCCCCTTCCCCTTCTGTGAGAACAGTGTCAGCTCCTGAGAGGAGGGAGAAAGAGCCTTGCCTGTTTCCTGCAGCAGCTCTGATTGGCTGCACTTCCCCAGGATGTGGGCAAGCAGGGGAAAGCAAGCAATCAGAGGGGCTTTTCCCCAGGGGGTACTAAAAATGTGCACCTTCGGTGACCCAGCTTGCTTTTTTGAAATGTTATTTCCAGGGTCTGTGTCCTGTGCCAGCCCGGCACACAAGTCCTGCTGGAGGTTGAGTTAGATTTTGTTTTGGAGCTCTGAGTACACAATAAACAACTGCATACACTTTGCTGCCTGGCACCTGATTGAAATGTGGGAACCCTTGAGAAAAACAACTGTTCAAAATAACAATATAAATCACCTGCAGTTAAATATTTCATCCCCCCAAATATGAAGAATTTACTATTAAAACCAACAAGAGACAATGCATTTTACCCAGCCACGGCTGAGGCACTACATTTTGGAAAATTAATTAATGGCATGCTGGAGAACTTCTGCTGAGGGCAGAATGCAGCTCCCACAAAGACATGAGGGGAGCTCAGTAGTAGTTAATAATAGACACTGTCTTTTTGTCTACAGTACATGCTGTCTCAAGAGACCATAGAAGCACTTCGGAAACCAACGTTTGACGTCTGGCTGTGGGAGCCAAATGAGGTAATGAGGCAATGAGTAAACAAGTTGTTGGTACTTGTGACTTATCCCATGACCGCACTGAGACAGTCAGGAAAGCCATCTTCAGTATCTAGCAATGGAAGCCTAACGAGGGCAAAGCAGAACAAAGACCTGGCCTACGCACAGGAATACTCTCTGTTCATCGACTGGCAGCCAGAAGTCAATGAGGCCACATGGGTGCTGACCACAAAGTGTAGAAATGAACATGCAAGGGATTGCACTGCCTGAGCTCATTGTGCTTTACCCCATTTACAAGTAGGGTGCGCCTCATTCGGTCCGTCGGTACAAACCCCTGCATGCCCTTCTCTACACTGAGGCTAGGCCTTCACTGCTTAAAAGGGGGTGTTTTTACATGGAGATAGCTAACTCGAGCTAGCTACAATCCTAGTGGAGACAAGGCACCATAGTTCTTACCTTGATGCAGTTAGTCAAGATAAACCCCTGGTGGCGGGCATAGGGATGATCTCATCTAGCTAGACAGAGGTAAACACTGCCTGTGCCTTCACTCCACTCAGATTTTACAGCATGATAAACGTATCTTTTTTGCAATGAAGACATAGCCTTTGAGTATGTCTACAGTGCAATTAAAAACCCAGGGTTGGCCTGTGCCAGCTGGCTCAGGCTCAGGCTCAGGGACTGTTTAATTGCAGTGTAGACATTCAGGCTCAGGCATGAGCCCAGGGTCTAGGACCCTGCGAGGTGGGCGGGTCCCAGAGCTCAAGCTCCAGCCCAAGCCCAAATGTCCACACTGCAATTACACAGCCCCTTAGCCTGAGCCCCATGAGCCTAAGTCAGCTGGCACTTGCCAGCCATGAGCATCTAATTGCAGTGTAGACATATCCTTAGTGGTCAGCACCTGGGTGGCTACACCAATTGCTGGTCATCAGTGCTATTCCCAAAGGTAGACGAGGCCAAAAATATCCATTCAAGAAAGTTTTGTTTTTTCCTTTTCAGATCCTCTTACCTAATATATATTTTCATGATTCCTCAGCTTTTAAATTGAAATTTGGTGTTTTAAACATGGAATTGGTGGATCCAGGTATGCCTGAAATCTAATTCTTTACTGAGTGAATCATTCTGGAGTGCAATAATTTTTGTTCCCTAAAGGTGCCCAATAGATTGTCCTTATTGTAGAACTTCTTGTTTATTTCTTCATAGTCCAAATATTGGTACTGTCATTCAAGGACAAGTGCAACAAAGTTAATGCCAGCCTCTGTTCTTTCATGCCATCTAGTATGAGTGAGTCTATCCCTGTTCAGCAAAGCACTTAAGCACATGCTTAACTTTAAGCAAGTGATCAATCCCACTGAAATCAATGGCACTACTTACCTGCTCAATATTAAACAAGTATTTAGGTGCTTTGCTGAATCAGTGCCTGGGTGCAGACATTGATTTGTATGCTCCTGTACAGGGATGTTGGTGTGCAATACATTCAGAGGAGATGCAAATCTAAGTGAACAGCATATTATTATTATTTATTATTAATCATCAGCATCTATCTTATGGAAGCTCCCAGAGGCCCCATTGTGCCAGCTGCTTTAAAAACACAAAGGAAGAGGATGCCCCTTTTGTGGAAAGTTATAATGTGAAACGAGATTCAACAAATGGATGTAACAAATGAACGGAAAGGGAGAAGAGGGACATAACTAGATCAGTACAATAGCAGCAAAAAAAAGTAGAGCGCGTGGAGTTGCAAACTAGCAGTGCAAACTATATCTTCAAAGAAGTGTTACGTGAACAGGAGCCATTCTGCTTCAAAATCACTAGATGAACATATTCCATGACGAAGCAAATTTCCAAAGATTAAAAAAACCCCAACATGAATAATGTTCTTCATTCAGTTTATTTGTTAACATACTTCCAGGTGGTAGAAGTAATAGGAGGACTTTTATGTGGTTCAGAGTTCAGTCACCTATTGGTTGCTAGAATATATGGCCATGCACGTTCACATGGAAGGTAACAGCATTTTCACTGCACACTTCTTGCCAATTTGAGGGAGATTCTTTATGGTTATTTTTTTTCCAGGCACCTGTAGTTAAGTATCAAAGTCATTTACTAGTCAGGCAAAACAACTTACCCACCATCTTTCAAATATCTAGCCTGTGGTGTTTTTACTGCCCTAAGAATTACAACGTGCCAGGTGGATCATAAAAATGTTGGCAGATTATTTAGCAGACCATTAATAAAGAGTAGGACGAGGGGAAAAAGCATTATCCATGGATTTTTGTACACTGAGGCACAGTATTTTTACAATGCAACTAATTCATCGTAATGGGAACCATTACATTATGGCATGCACACTGATAGCATGAGGGTATGGAGATTAGGAACATACCATATGTGGGTATCACACAAACCATTGTGAACACAATACCATATGGTAATGTCTGTTGACATTTTCACCCTTTTGACTCTGTTTTATGTTTACATGAACCATTTCAATTATGTTAACACTTACTTAACAGTAAGTGGTGGTTTATGTGACTGATTTTGAGCAAGTGGGCTATAAATCACCATGCTAGAGTGTAACCAGTGCGTAAGGCAACAACGTAATGGTTTGCTGTACAATATTTCATCAACCCACCTGGAGAATCTCTTGCTCCCTGAGGAATGTATGACAATATAATCATATTTTGTTCACTGGGGCTAAAACCTAACCTTCTCTTATGTCAGGGGTTCCCAAACAGGTGGTCAGGACCCCTCAGGGGGTTGGGAGGTTATTACATGGGGGGTCACAAGCTGTCAGCCTCCACCCAAGGCCAAGCCCTGCTTTGCCTCCAGCATTTATAATGGTGTTAAATATATAAAAAAATATTTTTAATTTATAAGAGGGGGTCATACTCAGAGGCTTGCTGTGTGAAAGGGGTCACCAGTACAAAAGTTTGAGAACCACTGTCTTATGCAGTAGTAAGTGGGGTGTTAGTCCCTTGTTCCCGTCTAAAGCCGCGTACCTGATCAGTCCTGAGGACAGCTGAGCTACGTGCAGAAGGAGGACAAAGAAATGAGGTGTTCACTTTCTGTTTGGATTTATGGAGCTGCTCAGGAGATAGGGCACTCTCATAAATTGACTTCCTGCCCCACTTTCTCCTCACACTGAGTATCTCTGTGAATCTGTTGTCCCATCTCTCCCCAGACAGGGCTAGCAGACTATCAGAAGTTATTGCAGCCAGGGGGCTGCAAATACCTCACAAGGAGTTTCCCCATGGAGATTGAGAGGAACCAGAATGGCTCCTCGCTCCAAGCCTTTAATGGATGCCCATGTCTTTGTAGAGGGGTGCCATGCTGCATATGTATTTTAAACCCATGTTACTCCTTACATCCTTGAACTGGTCCATGAAGGTCAGTACCTTTTTCAAATCCCTCCTCAAAAGCCACCTCTGCCACAGTGCTTACAATGTATCTGCCAACAGATGATGTTTAAGCTCAGCCCTGAAGGGAAAGAAAGGAAGGAAAGAAGCTTACTATATACCTGTACATTAACAAATCATAGGTGAAAATTGTATATATTTTCAGTGTTGCCAACCCCAAATGTTCAAAAATCATAAGGGCCCCCCGCCCAAATCATGAGATTTTAAAATTAATAAATGGGGGATGGGGGGTTATTTTCCTTTTGGCTTAACCAGGGATGTAAATAACTTAAAGGATTTACCAGTATGCCGGAGTCCTGAGCAGGGGGTGGGGCCTCAACCGGAAGAGGCTGGGCCTTTAAATCGCTGCCTGAACCCCGCTGCCAGAGCCCCCAGGGTAGCGGCGGCAGCCAGGGGCTCCCGCGGTGATTTAAAGGGCCCTTTAAATCACTGTCTGAGCCATCTCCACCACCCATGGGCTCTGGCAGCAGGGCTCTGGTGGCAATTTAAAGGGCTCGGGGCTGTGACCGCTGCCAGGAGCCCCAGGCCCTTTAAGTCGCCGGCCTGGGGAAGCCGGTCCAGTCCAGCATGGCATACAGGCTCTTGCCGGTACGCCATACCGGACCGGGCCGGCTTATTTTCACTTCTGGGCTTAACTCTCCTCCCCAAGATTCTCATGTTTTCACCTGATTCCAGGAGCTAGGGCTTTAAGAAAAACTCCAAATATTGTGAGACTCACAATAAAATCACAAAGAGTAGTCAACACTGTATTTTAGTATTTCCTTCTCCCCCACCTTTTGTTTGCCACTTGTCTTCTTTGATCCCAGTCCTGCAAGCTATTCCATGCTGGCAAACCCCTGTGCCCAATGACTTCAATGGGGTTCTGTGCCAGCATCAGTGGGGCCCTTCTGCTGCCCTGCACCCCCCGTTCCCACCACCACCACCACCCCCACCACCACCACCTCCATTTACCAGCTAGCAGAATCAGGGCTTTAGACTGTAAACTCTGCAGAACAAAGTGTGTGTCTACATCTGTGTTTGTACAGTGCCTTGTACAGTGGAGCCCTCATCCATATTTGACCTATGGGTGCTATCATAATATGAGTAATTGAACATAAATAATGTGGCAGCCAGGGGTGAAAGTAAGGCAGTACGGGCTGGTACGGCGTACCAGTATAAAGTGGCTGCTGGTACCGGCCCATACCGCTGACTTTAACGTCTCTGCCCCTTTTGCGCCCCCCATTAGCAGGGCTGCCGATGGGGGGGTGCAAAAGAGCCAGTGACGACCCGGTAGGGCCACTGATGGGGGGGCAGGCAGAAGAAGTAGCTGCCCTGGGGCCGTGAAGGTGGCTGGAGCCCCGGCCCCTTTAAAT
This sequence comes from Macrochelys suwanniensis, assembly GCA_033296515.1. NCBI lineage: Eukaryota > Metazoa > Chordata > Testudines > Chelydridae > Macrochelys > Macrochelys suwanniensis. Next base: position 153,877,071 of record CM065775.1, on the reverse strand, counting down.
CGCCACTGGAGCTCCGGCGGCACGGGCCAGGCAGCGCAGATGGGCTGGCTGGGGGACACTGACCCCCCAGCCCTGCCACTTCCACCCGAGGCCTCGCCCCTTCCGGGGGGGGCAGAGCTGGCCCCATACCGGTAAGAGCTCAATTTTACTTTCACCCCTGGTGCCAGCTTTTCAGAAGTACTCAGCATCCAGCAGCTCCTCAAGGGAGCTTGTCATTAACCTTAATGGGAGCTACTGGGTGTACATTTGCAGATCTGGCCACTTCATTTAGGTGCCTTAATTGAAGCTGAGCACTTGAAAATCTGGCCCAATTATAATAACCAGTAAATTGGCAAATTGGTTAGGCAGGGGTGGGGACAGGTTGTGTAACATCTCTATAATGTCATCATCCAGGCCCAAAATGTGACAGACAGACATAAAATATAGAATAGATGTGCAGTATTTATAAATTACAATTTTTCTGTCGGTACTAAAAGTTTGAATTTTGTGTCTGCAGAATTTCAACCATAATGTTGTCATTGTGCATTATATTTCCCTTATTTTATTATTATTGTCCATTGTCTGTTCTACTGGTGTCTCATCTATAACAGTTCCTCCAGGGAACATGGGCCCTCTGACTCCAGTTCCACTGATAGTGGTGCCCTGCTTTCAATTTCTTAACAACGTAAGAATGGCCCTACTGGGTCAGACCGAAGGTCCATCTAGCCCAGTATCCTGTCTTCCAACCGTGGCCAATGCCAGGTGCCCCAGAGGGAATGAACGGAACAGGCAATCATCAAGTGATCCATCCCCTGTCACCCATTCCCAGCTTCTGGTAAACAGAAGCTAGGGACACCATCCCTGCCTATCCTGGCTAATAGCCCTTGAGGGGCCTATCCTCCATGAATTTATCTAGTTCTTTTCTGAACCCTGTTATAGTCTTGGCCTTCACAACATCCTCTCGTCTTCGCATAAAATGTTCTACTTTGTTAACTAAAATCCTAGCAAGGGTGCAGTCATATTGATGATTTATACTGGTATAGTATAGTATGGGAAGGGAAATAAGCTGCACTGGCACTTTATACCATTATAACTGCATCCACACTAGCAGCTGTACAGGTATAACTATTCTGGTAATAAATCACAACCCTAACTGACAAAATTATACCAGTACAACTTTTCAGTGTAGACCAGGCCTAAATCTTTCTTTCAGTAACAGGGTTTGTTTTGTTTGTTTGTTTTTTAATGTATCAAACAATATGTTCTGGCCTTGAATACCAGGGAACCAAGCATAATGCTGTAAAGCAAAATTGTGATGGTGTTATCTGAGCACCCATCAGTCTTCTGAGATTTTTCTTGCAGTTTTGTGGGGAAACCTTTTTAATTCACCTTTGGATGACCCAAAGCCAGCCGTAATGGAATTTTACTAAACATGTTATTAAATTAAATATCAGCTGACAAACAGAAAATTTCACTAAAGGAAGCAATTTTTTCCGGGAAGCTATGAGTCCCCAAAAAATAGGGCTTTAGAATTCAAATATCTCCTAGGGCATATTTATAACCTTATTCCAATGTCGCTATAATTGAGATGCAAAAACTGGGTCAGGTAGTCTTAAACCAAGAACTAAGTAGCATATAAATAATTTTTTTTCTATAATATTTCCAGACACAACAAAATCTAGACTTGGAATGGCATAGCTGAGTTAGTTGTGTTCTGTTCTGAAAACAAGAATGAATGCCATATGCTGTTGTCTTAAACAATGTTTTGCCTTTGTGTTTTGGTATTCATAGATTCATAGATAGTTATGGGAGGGAATATTCACAAACCTGCTCTAATTTTGTAATTTTACAGTCTGAGGGTTTTTTTTATCTATTTAGTCTATTCAGGATACTTGATTTTTTTAAAATTCCAGGAAGTCACACGTGCATGAGATGTGCCCAGTTATCTAGAATGCACTCTACCTCCAGCCACTCTTATCTTCTGTTGTCATATTTCTATGCACTTGGGTCCTAATACAAAATCCATTGAAGTCAATGGAAAGGCCACCATTGACTTCAATGGGCTTTGAATCAGGCCCATAAACCGGTTCCATTAACAAAATCAGATTACTTCTTCATGAGGTGATAGTTTTGATTTTCATGAGCAATGATCACTCAGGAGCTCTGGGATGAATTAGGGCCTGATCCAAAACATACTGAAGTCAATAGAAGGTTTTATTTTGTATTCAGTGGGCTTTGGATCTGGTCCTTAGTGAGCTGGTTTTGATCTTGCAATCTTTGAACAGCTTTGTTTCATGATTAACAATAGGGCTCCATTAGACATCAGTGCTTGTAATGTGAAGATTTACATTATATTGTACTTTGTGCTTTATGAACAACAGTGATTAAAACAATATCCTGTCTATTCATCATTACAGATGCTGAGTTGTTTGGAACATATGTATCATGATCTCGGATTGGTGAAAGACTTTAATATCAACCCCATCACGCTGAAGAGGTGGTTGGTAAGTATTTCTTTAAAATTCCCAGTATTTGTGATTTTTAAATACAGCCTCAAATCCTGCAAACACTTCCTCATGGCATTAACTTTATTCAGATGAGTAATCCCATTAAAGGCAGTGGAACTACTCACATGTTTAAAGTTAAGCACCTGTGCCAATGTTTGTATGATCAGGGTCACAGATGACATGTTTTAGAATAGCTCTGTATTTGTTTTCTTAATATAAATAAATATAATACATAAATGATCTGGAGAAAGGGATAAACAGTGAGGTGGCAAAGTTTGCAGATGATACTAAACTGCTTAAGATAGTTAAGACCAAAGCAGACTGTGAAGAACTTCAAAAAGATCTCACAAAACTAAATGATTGGGCAACAAAATGGCAAATGAAATTTAATGTGGATAAATGTAAAGTAATGCGCATTGGAAAAAATAACCCCAACTATACATACAATATGATGGGGGTTAATTTAGCTACAACTAATCAGGAAAAAGATCTTGGAGTCATCGTGGATAGTTCTCTGAAGACGTGCACGCAGTGTGCAGCGGCAGTCAAAAAAGCAAACAGGATGTTAGGAATCATTAAAAAAGGGATAGAGAATAAGACGGAGAATATATTATTGCCCTTATACAAATCCATAGTGCGCCCACATCTTGAATACTGCGTACAACTGTGGTCTCCTCATCTCAAAAAGGATACACTGGCATTAGAAAAGGTTCAGAGAAGGGCAACTAAAATGATTAGGGGTTTGGAACGGGTCCCATATGAGGAGAGATTAAAGAGGCTAGGACTTTTTAGCTTGGAAAAGAGGAGACTAAGGGTACGTCTGTACTCACGCGTCCTGTTGGAGGAGTCCAATCGATCTTCTGGGTTCGATTTATCGCGTCTTGTCTAGACGCGATAAATCGAACCAGGAAGTGCTCCCCCGTCGACGCTTGTAATCCTGCTCGACGAACGGAGTAGGCGGAGTCGACGGGGGAGCTTGCGCGCCGCGTGTGGACCCCGGGTAAGTACCTTTTCATTCGAACTAAGATAGTTCGACTTCAGCTACGTTATTCACGTAGCTGAAGTTGCGTATCTTAGTTCGAATTGGGGGATTAGTATAGACCAGCCCTAAGGGGGAATATGATAGAGGTATATACAATTATGAGTGGTGTGGAGGACGTGAATAAGGAAAACTTATTTACTTGTTCCCATAATAGAAGAACTAGGGGCCACCCAATGAAATTAGTGGGCAGCAGGTTTAAAACAAATAAAAGGAAGTTCTTCTTCACACAGCGCACAGTCAACCTGTGGAACTCCTTGCCTGAGGAGGCTGTGAAGGCTAGGACTATAACAGGGTTTAGTAGAGAACTGGATAAATTCATGGAGATGAAGTCCATAAATGACTATTAACCAGGATGGGTAAGGAATGGTGTCCTTAGCCTCTGTTTGTCAAAGGGGGGTGATGGATGGCAGGAGAGAGATCACTTGATCATTACCTGTTAGGTCCACTCACTCCGGGGCCCCTGGCATTGGCCACTGTCGGAGGACAGGATACTGGGCTGGATGGACCTTTGGTCTGACCCAGTACGGCCTTTCTTATGTTCTTATGTTCTTATGTAATTCTTGATTCTGAGCTTTCTGTGGACTCGCTGCAGTCAAATTTATTGGAGTAACTCAATAGTTAACATGGAAAAAATAGATTAACACAGGGTTCTTCAAGGCTAGATACTAGGTACAGTGTTTAATATTAATGCTTTGAAAAGGGAAGTGAGTAGTGAGGTGGCAAAATTTGCAGATGAGACAAAGTTATATAGATTAATCAGGACTGGGTAGACTGAAGAACTTCAGAGACCTAAATAAATGAATTGGCAAATGAAATTCAGTGTCAATAAATTCAAAGTAATGCACATTGGAGGGAAAAAATTAAGCTACTAGTACACTTTAAAAGGTTCTAAATTAGATGTGTCACCTTAGGAAAATGTCCTGGGCATTATTGCAGACAGCTCAATGAAGACCTCTGGAAAGTGTGCTGCTGGGGTCAAAAAAGTTAACAAGATATTAGAATTCCTAAGGATTGGGATGGAGAATAACACAGAAAATAGTATGATGCCATTATGTGAATCAATTATGTGACCTCATTTGGAATACCTTGTATAGTACTGGTCACTATATCTCAAAAAGGATATTGCAGTATTAGAGAAGTTTCAGAGAAGGTCCACCAGAATGATTAGGGTAATGGAAAAACTCACATGAAGAAAAACTGGGATTGTTTTGCTTAGAAAGGAGATGAATAAGAGGGATCTTGATAAAAGTATATACAATAATGAATAGTATAGAGACTGTAAAACACAAGAACAAAGAGACATTCAATGAAATTAAAAGGTGGTAAATTCAAAATAGAAAATACAATGCATAATTAGACTGTGGAACTCATTGCCACAGGAAGTTGTTGAGACCAAGAATTTAACAAGATTCCGAAAGAGATTAGATACTTATATAGATATCAAGAATACCCAGAGTTATCACGATAAATGCTAATAAAATTTTTTGGAAGAGACATTAAATCTCATGTTTCAGGGCTTGAGCCAATCTCTAACTATTATAGATGAGGTAGTCCTAATGTGCAGATTATCCCACATTTCCCGGTGGGGTTCTTACATTTTCCTCTGAAGCATCTGGTAGTGGCCATGTCAAAAACAGAGATTGGACTAGATGGACGTTGGGTTTGGTCCAGTATCAATGGCACTGGAACAGTTTTTGGAGTGAGGGTGCTGAGCTGCACCCCTCTTTCCCCTGTCTGCACCCCTCACCACCCCCTAGAGCTGGGGCCGAGAGCAGGGCCGTGGCTCCGGGAGTGGGGGATACGGACAGAGGTAAGGCGGCAGAGGTTGGGGCCACAGCTAGGGGCAGGGGCAGAGCCCCGGGTGTGGGGCCGATGTCCGGAACCCCGCATGTGGGGCCGGTGGACAGGAGCCTGAGGCTGGCAGCACCTGCCCGCACCCTTACTTCCCATGCCTATGTCAAGTATGGCATTTTCTGTGTTCCTATAGTATACATTGGTTTAGCCTGAAATTACTAGTAGTGGAAGTGATGTGATTCACGATACCTCTGTGTGTAGGTTGTTAAACTGTTTTTCACAAACACAGCATGCCCCTGCACTTCTATGCACAGCAGAAAATGTACTGTCTTTTAAGCGTACGTCACGTAGCATGTTACTCTGCAGGATTATATCATTTTTGTCTGGTGGATGCAATGAAAACTATTTGATTGCTCTTTCTCTGGCCAAAAGTAGTAAATGTCAGTGAAATGGCACTTGCTGCAAGAATGATTCGAGGACTGGAAAACATGCTTTACTGTGAGAGATGTAAGGAGATGAATTTAGTTATCTTATTGAAAAAAAATTCAAGAGGTGACTTGAGCGTGATCTATAAGAATCTAAACAGGGAGAAGATTTCTGGTAGTAGCTGGGTCTTTAAACTATTAGAGAAAAACATAACAAGATCCTGCGGCTGAAAGATGAAGCTAGAAATTCAAACTGGAAATGAGGTGCAGATTTTTAAGAGTGAGGGTATTTAACTGTTGGAACAACTTACCTAGCAATGTGGTGGATTCTCCATCACTTGAAGTCTTTAAGTCAGGATTGGCTGTCTTTTTAAAAGATACACTCTTGTTCAACCACAAATTGTCGGGTAAAATTCAGGAATTACGGGGTGACGTTCTATGGCCTGTGTTATACAGGAGGTCAGACTAGATGATCACGATGGTCTCTAATGTCATAGTTGACATTAAAAACTATGAATCTGTGCCACCTACAATATGTGTAGAGATGCATTCACATCAGTTCAAATTTCCCTGAGTAATTCAATGTGCTACCATTAATAGTTGATACAATCTCATTCTGAACCATGTGCGGCTTCTTATTTATTCTATAAAAATCTGAGTGTTACAAAAATTCCTTTGCAAATATTGGCTTTGCAAAAAGGGATGATAAAAAGAGACCCACAGTCCCTACTTCCAGGTGGTGATATTTTCCCCAAAGCCTACAGTGTGCTTAGGGTTGAACTCAGGTGGACGAGAAAGAGCTACCTCACTTTACCTGAATGTTTCCTTTCTCAGTTCCACATTCACCTACCTTAAAAATACCACTGAGAAACTAAGGACCAGGATGACTAATGCAACCAAATATTTTTAATAGCTCAGCATGCAGGGCTGATACAACTTCTGAATCAGGAATCACATTTAAATCATGTTACCTTGCACAATGAATATGGATGACCCACATTTCAGTGCAAAAGTTGTATGAGATTATGTTTACAACATCTGAGGAGATCAATGTATATTTTTTAAAGTTACTTTCAAAATTCCTTCTCTACTGAAATAGAAGCCAAACACTACAGGCCTGGTTTTTCAGAAGTGCTGAGCTTTCCCAGCTCCCATTGACTCCAGCTGGAGGTTTGGATGCTTAGAACATCTGAAAATCAAGCCCAAGAACAAGCGGCTTGATTCTGCAGGGTGCAGAGGACTCTGGTCCTGATCCACCACTTAGGCTCAGTTTAACTTTAAGAAAGTCTGTAATCCCACATATGGCAATGGGGCTTGTCCCATGTTTAAAGTTAAGCACATGCTGGAGGCCAGAGTGCTGAGCACCTTGCAAAATCAAGCCCTAAGTCAAAGTGGGTGGAGCTCAGTAATGCTGGGGATGATTGGCTGTCTGATAAGATGTCTTCAGTGTATATTTGTAAATTAAATAGCTATTACATTCTTGCCTTTGAAGCCATCAGGGTTGACATTCAAATTATGTCAGAAATGAGTTTTTTGGCCTCTGCATATTCCTAAGGGGCCTTTGTCCCCACCACAGTTTGGCAGACTTGGTGGTATCTGCTCAGGAGAGATGCAAGACCAGAGCACATGTTGTGCATCAGGACTGGGAAAGCTTGCTATTGCTTGCCTATACTACTGGGTGAGGCAGATAACAAAGAGAGGGACTACTGACAATCTCTGGCCTCATATTGCTATCCCTCGTGTGGCTGGGGAAGGAATGCCCCCTGGTGCTTTTCAGTGACTCCATTGGATGGTTCAGGGATTCTGTTAATAAGATCTTCATAGGGAGCCATATCTAGTTCTCCTCAGCCAAAAGGAGGAGGGTGATGTTGCAGAGCAAAAGTGGAGAATGATGTGGGGCTCCATATGTCTCACACAGTGACGTGCAGTGCCTCGAGGGAGAGCGGGAAGTGCATGGACTCAGATCTTTCCATTCAGAAACAACTCTATAGTTATTAACTGTTTTACTCCCTCTTTTTGTAGCTGTGTATTCATGACAATTACAGAAACAACCCGTTCCATAATTTCCGGCACTGCTTCTGTGTGACCCAGATGATGTACAGTATGATCTCACTCTGCAATCTCCAGGTGTGTGTCTAGTTTGTCCATATAGCTATCTGTATTTCTGCTTCTATCACCAGACAAATATTCATCCACTAAGCATCATAAAACCCAGGACATTTTCCTTCCAGAAAGGACCATCATTTTGTTTGTACATGACTCATTAATTTATTGAAAGCAAGCAAGCAAACTTTAGGAAACCTAATTATAATTAGCTATAGTGGAAAGAAAGGCTGGTCAATGGTTGGGGAACTAGCCTAGGGCTTGGGAGACTTGGGTTCAAGTCCCTGTTCTGCCGCAGATTTCCTGTGTGACCTTGAGCAAGTCACTTACCCTCTCTGTGCCTCAGTTCTCCACCTATAAAATGGAGATAATAACACTGCCCTACCTCACAGGGTATGTTGTGAAAAAAAAATACATTAAGATTGTGAGATGCTCAAATATGATGGTAACGGGGGCGATGTAAGTACCTAAGATAGGTAGGACGGGTCTCAAAAGTGTAGATAAGTATCCATAAGCAAACGAGCTTTACCAGAAATGATCTGAAACTCTCAGCTTTGGACAGCTGGCTCCCTCCCCATGAAACAACTCCCTCAAAAAGCCCCAGTTCCTCTGTTTGCTGATCAATGCTTCTTCCTCTTTGCTCCGCTTCAGGGGAAGAGGACTTCTCCACTCCTCATGTGTGGGACTCCCTTCAGTGGAAAGCCATGCAGCAGCCCTCCCCCCTCTCTCCCTTTCCCCAGAAGCAGCAGCTGAGGACAGGACCTCAGTAGTGTCTCTGCTGAGTGCTCCTTCACACTCTACTCCACACTCCACTCATTCTGGCTCTTCCCTAGTACTTGTGTCCCAGACTACGCCATCACCTTCTGAAGCCCCTGAGCCAATTAAATCATGTGCCTGCCTGTGCTCCAGCAGGGCATTCTGGGGAACATGTATCAGGGAAACTCTAGACTCTCTGGAAGGTTGACAAGAGCTGCAGCAGCAATGGCCAGTACAGAGGCTAAGCTGCCACCCAAGGAAGGAAGGAGATTTATAGTCTTCCTCAAAAGAGGATCTGCCACTGTAGATAAGTGGTTGGGCTGTTCACGGGACATGGTGAAGAGACTTATCGAACAGATCCAGCCATGAAAAGGAGGTTGTGTTTTGTTCTGAAATAAAAAATGTTTCCAGTGGGTTCTTATTTCACCCCAATTGGTTCATCTATGTCTAATTATAATGAGAACCTATAGCCCTGGATTATATGAAAAGTCATTATTTAAATCACTGAATAAAATGCACAGTCATTTCAGAGACTCTTTCATTTAGTCATCTAGGCCTGAGTCAGCAAAGCACTTAAGCACATGCTTAACATTAGGAAAGTGACGGAGTAGTCCCATGGAGACAAGGGATAGTCCAAGGTGCAGTGCTCCTACAGCTCTCACTAACTTCTTTGGGATTTGTAAGCACTCAGCACCTCTGAAAATCAACAAGACAGCTGGCTGACTGGCATGCCCCATGGAATGAATTAAGCTTTAGTTATAATATAATAGAATCCTACAAATAGGAAGACTAGAAACATCTCCTTCTATCATCCTGTCAAAGAGATCAGTGATCCAGGAATGTAGTAAAATGCCATATTTCCAGACAGTAGTTGTGACTGAAGTATATCTGAACTTCAACAGCCCAAGGGCTGGCCTCTTTGATTTTAATCTCAAATGTAGGTCTCCCCATTTAAATTGACCAAGAAGTAGAAAGAGCCATCATTCAAGCTAAAGATGTCTCTTCCTTGTCACTACTTTCCCAGAAGACCCCCAAATCAGACTGCAGCTCAAGGAAAGAGCGCTTATTAAAGCTGGAAGAACCATTCACAATGTATTAATTTAACCCTTTCCATGGATGCAGGTGGTCTGACATTTGTATGAATTTGGGGCCTGGCCAAAATCCCAGTGAAGTGACTTTCATGGTCTATGAACTGGGACTTCATTCACTATATAAAATATTTCAACAAATGTTTTCTGCAAATTGGATTCAGCCTATGGGTTGCTCACTGAAAATATTGCTTTGCATAGTCTATGTTCACGATTCAGATTTATTATAAATAAATAGATATGTCTATCTCATAGAACTGGAAGGACCTTGAACGGTCATCAAGTCCAGTCCCCTGCCTTCACTAGCAGGACCAAGTACTGTCCCCTGGCAGACTTTTTTTGCCCCAGATCCCTAAATGGCCCCCTCAAGGATTGAATTTACAATCCTGGGTTTAGCAGGCCAATGCTCAAACCACTGAGCTATCCCTCCTCCCTTTAAATGTATGGTCACCTTAGCCAGGTGTATTTTTCCCTCACTGGATGACCTATCATTTCTAAACTGCTTTCACTTCCACGCAAAACAAATTTAATTTTATCATGAACCACATTTTGTTCCATGGTAAAATGTATCCCAGGTACTGGCAAGAATTTGTGTTCTTATGGATATACATATGAGCAAAACTGCTTCCACAAACATTCATCCTGTCTGGAAGTTGCTGAAATGTTTATGAAAAATTTTCCTCACTCTCTTCCCATCTCTAGTTAGTGTGAAAAATAATTGTATGTAAATTGTCTTCCAACCCTCCCTCAGCTAGTGTAGACACTGGAATGATTTCTAAAGGCCTGAATGTTAACATCTCTGTGCTTAAAACATAATATGAATATGAATAACTCTCAGACAAAATTCCACTGGCCTCCTCCAAACTGATTCTATTTAATGTGTCAAAGCCAAATCTGAGTTATTTATTGCTGCAGTGAACAGTGGAATCTTCTTTCTTATCTGCAGTAAATTTAATTAATGAATAATAGTTAATTTTACCCAGATGATTTGTTTTTCTGAAATGTGAATGTGTTGGGGGGGAAAGTATGGAAATTGTAAGACACTGCATTATTATTTTTTTCTATTGCAGGAGAAATTTCCCCAAGTTGATATCTTAATTCTGATGACTGCCGCAGTATGCCATGATTTGGATCATCCAGGATACAACAACACGTATGTGTGCCCTTTATTTTTTGTTCCTTTCAAATATATTGGGAAAACAATGCAGATCAGCATTTTCTTCTCATGTCCAGAGCAGAGAGTAGGGCAGCTGAGTAGGAATCTACCCACAATGCTCTGCTGTCATGATCAAACACTGACCAGAACAGAGCCACCACTGGTTAGGCTATATGCAACGCAAGCCATTAGCTTACTCGGTCCTGAGCTGAGGCTGCTAACTGTGCTAACTCGGAAAGGAAAATGGTTCCCTCTTCAATTTTCTCATTAAACTTATGTATTTTCCATTAAAGGAAATTGGCAGCTAGAAAACATTCTCAGGTCAAATTATTTTGTTAATTATCCGATGTAGCAGAAGAATGGTCATATGGTTGAGGCTCAATTACAATGGAAGAGTTTTTGGTTCTTTTCCCAGCTCTGCCAAAGACCTTAAACAAAGCACTTAACCCCTGTCTATCTCCATTTGCCCATCTATACAATGGAGATAACAACAGCTAGCTGACAGGGGTGATCTTAAAGTTACTTCATAAATGTCTGTAAAGCATGGTATGACCCTCAGATGGAAGATGCTCTAGAAGTGCTAAGCATTATTACTTGTGTGTGCTCATGTGAACTATATATAAACTCTAATTTACTTGTATTCAGCTATTAAGTAAGGGCCTGATCCAATTTACATTGAGATCCATGAGCATCTTTCCATGGACTTTACTGGGAGTCAATGTTCCCTCTAATTTTTGACAGGCCATGTGCGCAAAAAAATTTCTTCTGTGCAAATTTTTGACAGGCTGTGTGCGCCAAAAATTTCTTCTGTGGAAATTGTTGTGCTTCTGTGCACATTTTTGTGTGCGCGGTGTGTCGCCGTGTCCGCGGGGTTTAGGATCTGTGTGCGCACGCACACGTGCACAGCTTAGAGGGAACAGTGCTGGGCGTTAGTGGGAGTCAAGCCTGTGAGCTAAAAAGAAGAGTAGTCCCCTCTATCGTTCCCACATATCTTTTTAAGTTATAGAAATTCAGTAATAACAAGTAAATAATGAGAGTCTTTGAAACAATGTGGGAGTATGATCATTTTCTCAAAAAAATATTTGGATTTAATATTAACTGTTGCAATAGTTTATTATTATTAATTAGGTATTTACAACAATATACATAAAAATAACCAATGTGTAATGTATGTTTTTAAGTATCGGGTGTAGGCAACATGTGAGACCTCACTATTTTCCTTCGCATCAGCTACCAGATTAATGCCCGAACAGAGCTTGCAGTGCGCTACAATGACATCTCCCCACTGGAGAACCATCACTGTGCTGTGGCTTTCCAGATCATTGCCCAGCCAGAATGCAACATTTTCTCCAGCGTCACCCAGGAACAATTCAAACGGATAAGACAGGTATGAACGTTGATCCAGAAGGGAGGCTATGACATGCAAACCACTCTTGAAGTTTCAGTGTGCACAAATCTACCTTCCGTGCAGTCCAACAGAATAATTCCATCAAGAGGTTAGAACTGAATAATCTCAAACTTGAAGTAACACAGAGAGATTCCTGGGCTATTTCTCTAACAACTCTTGTTGGACTGTTGAGCTGACCTTCCTTGGGTACCAATGAGCAAAGTTTGACTCTTAAACTTATATTCTTCTGTGTAGAAACTTACATTATGAAAGGAGTTGTTAGGATGTGACTGTAACTAGGCCAACTTGCTCATATGGTAACTACTTAACCATTATGCTGAACTTAAACAGGGAGTTCAAACTGGAGAAAATTTGTAAAGACATAACAAATATTCACCTCCTACACATTTTATCATCTTTTTTTCCCATTTTTCATCATTATTAAAAATATTGTGTTTACACAAAAGCTTCAACCTGTGGAGCCCATCTCTTTTTCTGTTGTGTGAGGCAATGAAGTCATAAGAATAAATTCACAATATTTTCCGTGACAACAAACTAAGATGTAATTCGCATAGCATTATGGGCCAAATTCCGCCCTCAGATTCCTGGATGCAACTTTCCCATCCATATTAAATGAAAATGCAGAAATGCAAAACTGCCATTGACTTCTGTGGGACCAAGCTTGGGCCTCAGCATATAGAAATGAGCTTTTAGTTTATTCCTTTGTGCACTTTGCATTCATACTAAAAATCAAACAAAGCTCAGAACAAGCAGCAGCAGTTTCTCCAGCATATAATTATACACAAACCAATTACATAGTTAGTCATTCTCTTATGTCACTGTGAACTCTTTAAATTAATGGTCTACTTTGTCAAGTGGCCTCAAGTCTGAAAGTTCCTCTTTCAATGGTGCTGATGTGATACATCTGTTCTTCTTGTCTGTGTTATATCATAAGGTATTTGTGTTAATTTAAGCACATTTCTTTACACAGCAATAGCTATGCCTTGTGAGACATATTAAATCAATGTATTATTATGTTTGTTTTGATAGGGGATAATTACATTAATCCTGGCAACAGACATGGCAAGACATGCAGAAATACTGGACTCTTTCAAGGAAAAAATGGATAATTTTGATTACTCAAATGAGGAACATGTGACCTGTGTAAGGAGATTATGTGTTTATCATTTTTCAGTGCCTACCATGGTTTGCAGTGATACTGCTACATTCTAAACTTTGGTTTGGGGCTAATCATGCAAGATGTTGAGTAGAAGTGGTCAGAATTTTTCTGTCAAAATGGGTTTTTTCAACAGAAAATGCAGTTTCTGCAAACTTGAAATTTTCTGTGTGGGGAAAATTTTGATTTTGACAAGAAAAAAATCCAAATGAAATAGTTTGTTCTGGGTTGGATCAATTTGAATTGAATAGTTGGATATCTCCCCTCAATGTAGTATATAAGTGCCTCCAACACCCCTGTGAGGCAGAGAAGTACTTCTTTTACAGCTGGAGAAGTGAGACCCAGAGAGATTAGTGACTTGCCCCAGGTCTCACAGGAAATCCTTGGCAGAGCAGGGTATTGAGCCCAGCTCTCCCTAGTCCCAGCCCAGCTACCTAACTATGGAACCATCCTTCTTCCCCTTTTTGGGTGGCAGTGTGAGTGGGTACCAAATACTGCAGGGAATTGTGTGCCTAAAAACAACGGTTTGCATTGTAACGTTAACAGAAACGTCAAAGTATTTCTGTAGATTTTTAAAAGGCTTTTTCCCCAAAAAACAATGAGAAGTCTGGGGCACTTGATATAAAGAAAGTCTAGATTCCTCTTTCCGATTTTGAAATCCTAGAGTCATCTGAACAAGAAATAATTACTGTATCTGTCAGGATATAAATTCTTAGTTTCATTCTAGTCTCCATTACATCCATCATAACAATACTTTGCTCTAGACCTAATCCAATCCCCATTGAACTCAGTGGGAATCTTTCCATTGACATTAATGAGGGTGGGATCGGGCCTCTATAGTGCCTTCCCTCCAGGAATGTCAAAGCCCTTTACAATCATTCATGGCTTAAGCCTCATAAGCCTCCCATGGAGTAGGTAACCATTCTCCCCCTTTCACAGAAAGGAAAACGGAGACACAGAGGGGTTAAGTGACTTACCAAAGGTCATACAGGAAGTATGTGGCAGGCAGAACCAGGAATAGAATATCTCAAGATAGGAGGAAGAGAAACCAGATCAGTCTTGGGCCTTAGCCATAAGACTATCCTTCTTGTCTGAGATCATTCCCCTCTGCCTCTCTAAAAATGAAGGTCTCATGGCTTCTATGTCTTCTGTAAAGACAAAGAGGCAGGCTTCTATATTACCAGAGTGTTGAAGTATTTTTCCTCCTTCAGTTGAAGATGGTACTGATAAAGTGTTGTGATATCTCGAATGAAGTCCGCCCGATGGAAGTAGCGGAACCATGGGTAGACTGCTTATTAGAGGAATATTTTATGCAGGTAAGAATGAGAGACAGAGACACAGATACACAATCATCATCATCATAATAGTAATTCCTATTTCAGCTATAGCTGACAGCTAACTGGTAATACTGTATGACATTCCAGTGCCACAAGGGTGAGGCGGTTTCTTTTGCATAAGGTGACAGAAGTGTGACATAAGACAGTATGTTCAGAATAAAAGTGACTGTAATTGACTGCAATTTGTAAGATAAATGACAATAATGTAGAAATGCTAATGTCATTGGACTGCAGCTTATTCTCACTAATAGGGCTGCCTTATGACTTTATTTGGCATGTAATCCTTGTCAAGCCAAAAGGGCAAGAAGCGTGGGTATAGAAAAAGTCAATTAAATGGGCAGTATTAAATGTGCCAAGTTTAAATTATATCTGTGATGATTTGAAATGACCAAGTCTGCATAGGATGAACATTTGCTTTAAAAATGAAAACATTCTGATTATTTCCAAAGGACACCATCAACTTCATTAGTCCTGAAAAGTCAGCTTATGCTCCCAAAACAGTTGCTTCTTTCTGGATTCCCATCCCTCTCTAGTGTGGTTTCTAATAGCAATCCTTTGCTCTCTCCTACCCAAGCCACTCTGTGCAGTAGCTGGCAGCCTGCAAAGCTTTATCCCGATTGGAGGAACAAGATGCCAGAATTTTCTTCTTTCTATTTTTTTAACATTTTCCCTGTGCTGAAGGAATCAATTTGACAAAGAAATTACAGTAGATATATCCAAAGGGGAAGGCTTGACAACAGGGAATCTTAATGACAATTAGCTCATTGTCTCTGCAATATTTGTATGCAAAATAAAATGATCTATCTCTGCACTTTATTGTGTTCTTCACCCTAATATCTGACACAAGGTACTACTGTACACACATTATTAAAGCAAGTCTGACAGATGAGAGTAAATGCTGGCAATGAAGTTAAAGGGGTGTCAATTTTGGGCATATTCTGTGCCCTTCTTACTAACTATGCACTTTTAGGAATAATGGGTCAGACGGTCAGCTGATTCCAATCACTGTAGACCCATTTAAGTCAATGGAGCTACGCTGATTTACACTAGCTAAGGATCCAGCCCATTATTTGTAAAGATTTTTCCAAAGTTTGGAACACAGAGATACATCCCGCCCTGAATCTATATGTACTAGGAGCCACTTGATAGACTAGAAACACTAAACTATTTTTGATCATGGTTGGCTAGTCCTAGCTTAATACCCAAAAGAATAATTCTCCAGAGGAGAAGGAAGTCAAGGACCCTTTCCCTCCTATGTGGAATGGCTCAGGGCTAGATTCTACTACCTTGTCTCACACTGAGTAGTGCTTTACTCCACAAGAAGTCCCATGGGTTTTGGGTGCCTGCCTAACAGCCTTGTATTATGCCTCTGAGTATGTCCCTCTTACAGTATGCCTACGCTATAGCAGGGAGCAAGCGCAACCCATGCCTGCTTGGTGTGGCACTCTGTCCCCCTCTAGTGGCAGCTAGAGATTGATGAGTCTGCTACAGCCTGGGCTAAGAAACATGTCTTTTAGCTCATGCAGCAGAGGCTCATGCATTAAGCTCCAGAGGTCCCAGGTTTGATCCTGGCCCACAACGACCGGGGTCTATTGACGTTACACAAGCCTCTTACGCCAGGCAGGCAGACTTGTGCTAGTGGGCTTACACTAAATACAGCTGTGTGGACATTGCACACAGCGTGAGTCAGTCTAAATGGGCTGTGAGGCTCGCTCCTGACTTCACACATTCCCTTATGGTCTTGTTACGATATGATACTTTTCTGTACGTGCAGCATTTGTGAAAAACCAAAAGAAACAACAATAAGGTTATTAAAACAACAAGAGTCAGCTTACAAAATGTATAACACACAGTTTCCCTTTCATTTGCTGTTGTCACATGCACCATTGAGGCATGTGTTAATATCAGTGATCTAGTTACCGGTCGGCAAACAGTTTGTGTTTTGCTGCCCTCACAGTCTCCCTGTTGATAATAATCTTTGTTAACTATTAAATCTATCCCAGAGTGACCGAGAAAAGTCTGAGGGGCTTCCAGTGGCACCTTTCATGGACCGAGATAAAGTGACCAAACCAACAGCACAGATCGGGTTCCTTAAGTTTGTCCTGATCCCAATGTTTGAAACAGTAACAAAGGTAAGTTAATAAGGTTCTAAGATGCCTGCTGGAGCTGAGAACATTTCAGCTTTGATTTTGGTAAACATTTAGTCGGCCTGTGACACCTCCTCTCACTCCATTTCTATCATTTACAGGTAAATAAATATTTAAAGAAATGGTAGTTTGACTTTTCTCACTTTTGTTTAGCTTTTTCCAGAAGTCGACGAAGTGATGCTCCAACCTCTTTGGGAATCCAGGGACCGCTATGAGGAATTAAAACAACTAGATGACGCTATGAAAGAGGCAAGCTATACATACCTAGAACTGGGTGACATATTTCAGTCAAATATTAAATTTGCTCAAAAATTCTGTGAGGAGTGACCAAAACTATTTGTGAATATGGGTTGAATTCAGCAAATAGTTTTGGCCAAATAACTTTTTTTTAAAAAAAGCTGAAAAAGTCTAAACGGTTTATTTTGGCTTTTTAAAGGCAAAATGTTTTGACTTTTCATGTCAAAACAACATTTCTTTTTTAAATCTAGTTCCATTTGTTCAAATTTTTATTTAAAAGGGTAAAAACACCTGAAAACATAACAAAATGAAAACAATTGTTTCACTCAAATTACATATTTTGTTCAAGCCAAAATGATTTTTTTCCAGTCTTTTTCTTTCATCAAGAAAAAAACAAAACAAAAAATCAGTATCAGTTCAAAACAAACTGATTTTGTGGATTTGAACTGAAAAACCAATTATTCTCTCAGCTCTATACATACGCTCTGGGTGGTACTAAGAAGTGAAACAGACGTTCAAGTTCTTCATTTTGATTATATTTATTGCTTTTGATTTATATCTATGGTCATTTTTTCTTCCTATATATTTGTAAAGCACCAGGTATACCTATGGCACAGGGTAATTAATAATAATAATAATAATAATAATAAACAGAAAGAGCAAGAGAAGCAGTCGTGATACCTAACCACAGAAAAAAAATGGCAAAACAATTCTGGGTGCACAGAATGAGTAATTAAAAAGAGTCTGCCGAGATATTACCAGATGTCACTGGCATTACACCGGGAATTGCTCTTCCTCTCTCTCTTATACTGCACACATGCACATACACACGCATACCATTCAATATGATTAAACAGATGACCACATTAATTCATTTTATGGCCCAGGTTAAACTATCTATCAATGGTATTTACCAGATGTCTCTCCCTTTGGCATGTAAGACCTCTGAGAGCTTTGATGATCTCTGTAATCTGGTCTTTCGGCTCTCTCTGACCTGTGCCAAATCCTTTTCAGCACTGTGCAAGCAGGAGAATCACAGTGCTGTAGTGCTTGGTCCTGCTCCGATTGAAGTCAATGACAGAGCTCCCATTGACTTCAGTGATACAGAATGACGCCCTTAGTGCTCAGACTGTGACCTCTACTCCTGAGTCCTCTCCCTCTGAGGTCAGAGTTTAGATTTATTTTCGTCTCATCATGATGCCCAACAGCAGGTAACCCCAAATTCACTACATCCAAATCCAGTTACCTTACATAAAAGCAGAGTTTATGGGCACGGGAGAGAAAACAGAAAAATCCGAAAATAAATTAGGATTGTGAATAAACTCATCTAGTTTGTGGATGCTCTGATAAAAGCACTGATCGAGGGGCACAAAGCTGGTATTACAAAGTATGGAAATGTTACTTACAGTATAGTTGGAAAAACTTTCTTTTGTCTGCCTTAAGATTCTCCTACTGTGTTAGATTAATGTCACCCTGTTTTAGGGGGAGAGAGAGAGAGAGAGAGTGTGTGTGTGATATCTCAAATTCTTTTTCCTCTTCCATGCACTCTAATTTAAGTGATCTTTCTGTTGACAGAGTCATTTTTCCCTTTGGGTATGATGGTGAAGAGAGTTCCCAACTCTCGACACCATTATCTGAGTCAGTATTCAGTAATACAGAGTAATTCTTCCTGTTGCACAACCCAAGTTAATTTTTCATATAACATCAATATGCTTCCTATATGGTTAGATGTTAGCTTTTCTGTTTGGTTTTGTCTTTTCCTGTTTCAATGTTTATAAGAAAACTGATCTGTATATTGTTAGCTTATTGATGCCCTTAAACTGCTCTTTGAGAGAATGTTTCATTGCCATGTAAATGAAAATTTGTTTCCAAGCAGGCTAATTGCTACGTAGCAAAATATACAGAGCACAGTATTCCACTCCGCAGGGTTTATATAGTACATACTGTTCATATGATATCACACAGACAAGACACCAACCCTCACATGGTTACTAAAGGAAAGTGAGAGAAAGTTTGCCTCTGGTGGTCTAGTAGTGTTGATATGCACTGACATGTGGGAGATGCAGATTTATTTACCAGACCTAGTCCCTCACTGCCTGGGTGGTGGTAGTGGTGATTATTTGCCATAGCACCACTAGTGCTGGCCACTTTCCAAACACTTAGGAAGGACAGTTCCTTCTCTACGGAGCTCAGATTCTAATTCTGATTGAGAGTGGACAGGAACAGAACACGGGCCTTGCGGGGGGAGTTATAAAAGGGCAAAGAAAATCTGGTGGAAATTCTCAAGTCTACAACAGAAACATGAAACATTCCTTAAAGAAACCAAAAATAAGTTTAAGATGATAGTGGGGGCTTGTTGACACTTTAAGAAGTTTCAAGCTGAAGTGAATTTTTATACCTGAAATATAAAGCTGTCAAAAACAGTTTCTGTGGAAACTGATAGAGCCTTAATTACAGTATATCGGCACAAGGAGTGCTGGTATAATGAGAACTGTGTAAACTCAGAAATGCCATCAAACAATAGCAGGTAGCGAACGATCTCAGAAATTAACTCAACAGAAATACTGAGGTGCACTTTCTCCAGACAAGTACCATAGTTATTTTGGATGAAATGGGGCCTGTGATGCACCAAATTGGTGTATACTATTGCATTAGAGATTCAGCTGATATGTTATTGAGGATTAGTGATCAGCTAGCGGTAGCAGTCTGTCTGATGTGCCAGTGATGATATTTGTTCTGTTTTGCTCTTTATTCTAGTTGCAAAAGAAGAAAAGCGCAAGTTTGACAACTGACAGCACACAGAAGTGAAAAGAAAAACACTCTGAGCTACACAAAAGTCACAAGGTGAGTTTTTTAAATATTTTAAAGGTAGACATACATGGACAGAAGATGGTGAAGCTCAACTGATTTCAGCGAACTTGTCCCTTCTTGTGTCCATAGAAAATTTGGCTGGAAGTCCATAGACATAAGATGAAGTTTTAACAACCACCCTTTTCTGGAAAATGATTCACAGAAGTCAAAAACAAAGTTATTCTGATTAATGCACTAAATACCTGTAGGCAGCCATATGACAATTACAGCATAATCTAACTAATCTTTGTATCCTAATATTTATGGGTCAGTGGGTGTAGCAGCACATGCTTTGCTTACCTAGTAATATTCCAAAGATTATGACCTAACAGTGTATTTATCTATATAATCTTCTGAATTTTATTATGTTTAGTTGACATTTAATATATTTGATCTGAATTTCCCTTCTGTATCAGAACAGAACTGATGAGACCTTCAAGGTCTGTTGTGTTTGTTCACGGAGTGGACTGATGCAGCTAAGTATCATGGGATCGTTCAGCCCAGAGGAAAGATGGTAGAAAGCCGCCGAGACCACGGCAAGAACATATTTTCTAAGAACTGTTGCTATCTCATGGACGCAAAAAAAGGAAACTTTGATGTATAGAATTTTTTTATTTTTCAACTGCTCTTCTAAATAATATATTCTTATACAAACCTGGGTGCTGTAATTATTTCCTTTCATAGATGTGTATATAAAGAACTGCTCCTGTTCCCAAAGAAAAATGTTTTCATAATATGTACATGGAAGAAGGGGTTGGGTGTTGGACTTTTTAGAGGAGCCATTTTATAAACATTTGTGTGTGGTATAGTGTGTGTCATAACAGTAAGAACAGAAAAATGCTTTATTATTCATGTATGGTTATGTAAATATTAGGAGCCAAATCCTGCTCTGGTGTACACCCACAGGACACTAACCCTCACATGGTTACTAAAGGAAAGGGAGAACAAGTTTGCCTCTGGTGGTCTAGTAGTGTTGATATGCACTGACATGTGGGAGATGCAGGTTTATTTACCAGGCCTAGTCCCTTGCACCCCTGCCACCCTACTGAGGGCCAGATTGTGACTGATCCCTGTGCAAGAGCACAAGGGAGGAGGAGGGGTAAGGGACCATTGTTTCTTGTGCCCCCGCTGCAGGGGTTAGCCGCAATCATAGTCCTGGAGCAATCCTGAGCATAGGAACTGGTCCCTGCTAGCACTGGCTGGGACACTAGCAGCCAGAGTTGGCCAGACTTGGCCAGCTGCACAATGGAGTCCCCATGGGTGTGCTCTGTCTGTGTGACAGCTGCCCTCTCAGCTGACACAGGAGATGTCCAAAGCTAAAAACATGAGCTGCTACAGCTTGAGCTAATTAGCCAAAGCTCTGTAGTTAGGGACTGCAACAACTCCTATCCTCTGTGTCTCGATACAGAGGGGCAGACGTAGCACATATTCACCCAGGGTTACATTTGCACCCAAGGGAATTCCAAGTGGCACGCACAATAGTGCCAGTGCTGGAGTGGTGCTCCTCCATTCCACCCCCAATGAAGGCTCATGGCTAGAAGCCACAACAGAGCCTGGAACGGGGTTACACATGTATTACCAAGGGCAGAATTTGGCCCTAGGTTTTTAAATCTTCACATGACAGAAGTGTAAGAAGTATTGCACTGTAGTATAGGTATGCTCTTAATCAGACTCTTTTGGTGGAAGAAAACAGCCTGCCATTTCTGTGCTTTGTCTCCTAGGTTATTCGGTGGTTGTGCTTAAATATGCAGAGTAGCACATAAGGAAGGCATGGTGCCCATGAATGCTCGTGTTTCTCTTTGAAGGGCGCACACACTGAAGCCATATGTCTGCAAGCTCCAAAGCTGTATGTGAAGTCTTAGCTCATTTTAAAAAGAAAGAAGAAGGTGGGTGGCTAGTGCTTCTTCCTTGTGACACAGGCAGCACCAAAGCCTGTCAAAATGGCAGGCAGAACCAAAGCCTGGATTTAAACACCCTGATGAGGAAAGGTTTTAAACCCAGATTCAGATGCAAGTTATACAAATACCTTCATAATAATACAATGATCCAAATACCCCTGAACTCTGTGATGTTTGAGAACTGAATCTGAAGTTTGCAGCTACCTGTCTCTAGTAAATATTATACTCCAGAGTTCATGATGAACCAGATTCATTTTGCTATGGAGTTCCTGGTTTCTTTTCACAAGGGAATTAAATTTACCATCTCCAGTTAAGTGGATTTCCTCCACAAATCAGCCCCCAAAGCAGATGTGCTGTGTAGTAATTACAAACAATTGTTTTAGGATATACCAAGTCCTGCATTCAACCAGAGTATTAAATGAGAAAACCTCTTGTCATAAGACCACCTCACCCCACTCATAATAAAGATTTTTAAGTGTTGTTTATTATGTTGTGTTACCTCACAGGTTTCATTTCAACTGAAAGGCTCTTCAGCAAACCAAAGCTCTGATCCTCCAAGCATTTGCTTAACTTTACACACACAATAGTCTCATAGACATTAATGGAACTCCGCACATGCATAAAGTTAAGCGTGTGCATAAGCGTTTTCAGGATCAAGGCTCATCATGAGCTTGAGCCTTCTCCCATTGAAATCAATTAGAGTTTTGTAATTGATTTCAGTGGGATCAAGCTAATTCCCCCATCATGTTTAAGGGTAGCCTGAAATCTCTGATTTACTTTTGAAGGGAGATCACTATAAAGGAGACTGGTGCAACCCTACTGGCTTTAATGGAAGTGCATCAGTATTACTGAGAGGAGAATTTGGCTCTTATTTACTCAAGCATATGCTAATACCTGTCAGGCTCTTGTAACGTATACTGCAGTTTACTAAAGGAACATGCAAAGTGCAGGCAGCTGTTTAGACTAAATGAAAACAAGACACCTTGTTTTATTAACCAGCTACTGATATAAACTGGACCATGCACCATCACTTATTTTGCCTGTATTTGTAGTGTTTTCCAAGCAGTCCCTGTCCAATTTATGTTTAAACATAGGGATTGGAAGGCGTCCTCTCTTAATTCTAGTTTTCACCTGTCTTTCCATAATACTGTATTTGATATTGTGATTCATATGTAAATGAATGGATTTGATAAATCCTGGCAATCAGCCCTTTCAATTGTCATGCATTTTCAGTCTGACTTTTGAAATCTATACTTAGCATAAAAATTGAGCTTTTGGAGACATCCAGACAGGCATCTGAAGTGTGATTTAATCTTTTTTTTCTAACCCAGTCCAGTATTTATCTATGAATGTTATATTGTAATATTATTTTTGACTCTGTGTGTGATACGTGCCTTACAAAATGTTACACCGTCTGTTGCTCATATACTTTGAGCATCATTATTATCCTGAATGCATTCCAGCCCGATATTTTTACCATTAGCCTTAGAATCATAGGCAAATACAAAAGAGTTGATATCTGTTCCACATTTTTGGCTTGGGAAACCAAGCTAGGGCTCTGTTTTGTTTTTAAATAGAGAGATTTCCCCCGAGTCCTGTACACACTTCACTCTTGCACAGAGCATTTCTAATCAGATCAAAGTAAGGTCATATATCATAACTACGTCGCTGGGAAAGAGACAGCTTTAAAAACTTGAATACTCCACAGCAGCCAATTTTAAAGGAAAGTTTAGTGCATGTCAAATACATGGACTATGTAATGCCAAATAAATATCTGTACGTGGAAATTGTTAATATCAGAGCTGCCTCTGCGGTGTAATAATAATAGCATCTGTTCCCTATGGCAGTGAAGCACAATACTGGTACTGAGAATGAACCCATCGTGAAAAGAAATGTCAAACAGTATTTCATTTTCCCAGTTAAATCATGGGCTATTGTTCCAGCCTGCCTCTCTGCTCCAGAAACATTGGAAGCTAGAGAAAGTCTTTGTGCCTGAGTTGTAATATTAAAAATTCATACACTTTTTATTACTCTCCTAATCTCATTGTTTTGTTATAATAATAATTAATAAATACATAATAAAAATAATAAAAGGTTTCAGGAGAAATATACTAAGTCTGAAACAAATTTTCCACAGAGTTGGGCAAAATCTTCCCTAGCTTGCTTATACCCCGTGTCATCTCATTGACTTCACTGGGGTTGGATGGGGGGTAAGATGGGGCAGAATGAAGCTAGCTGCCACTGATTCCCTGGTGTAACATTAGAGGCACTTAATGCCAGGCTGGAGGGAGACTGCAAGAATTTTACACCTCTGATCCTGGGGCCCTTGTGTGTGGACAGGTCCTTAAAATAAACACTGGTTTCTAGAGGCCCCCAGGGGCTGTTCGCGTAGCTGGGAATTGGGCAGGAATAAGGTAACCTTGGCCGCACCGTGTGCCTCCCCCCAAAGTGATGCGAAGTCTTCTCCGCGTACTGGCGAATCAAGGCCTGCTGTGTTTAAAACATTGTTAATGTTTTCCCAGGCAACAAAGAAGTGGGTGGGAAGGTCTGTTCTTCTCAATCCCCCAGGAAAGTACAGAGTAAAAGTTAGTGACTGGGCTCTGAAGAACTGCACTAGAAAGCAGGCAATAAGTGCACTTTTCAGAGGAGAAAGGCCAACAGCCATAAACATGGTGGGCCCAAAATGTGCCCTCCCCTTCCTTAAAATATAGTTACATTTATAACGTTCCTCTGAACCCCTCATTTAACAAAAATAAAAAGCTTACCAAAAACCTTCAAAAATCAGAGCTGCAAAAGTGTCAGTTTAGCTTCCTGTCACGTTGCGTTCTGCCCCTGCTAAACTGAATGCAAGAAACGGGGATTGGCATGTGGTGCAGCTTTGCACAGGAGTCTGACTTACACTCTCACCTCACTGCCTTGCCCAGTGGTTTTCTTTGCATGGGGTGGCATGGGAGTGAAATTCTTCCCAACTAGTATCCAATAAGTGTCATGTGCTTAAGGCTCAATTGTTCTGTTAAGTCACAGTCCTGAGCCCCTTCCCCAGGGGAGCTGTGGGACTGAGCACCCAGCCACACAGGGACAGTGGATGATGCACTGTCCCTTCAGCATGCTCGCTCGAGTCACCTTGGCCAGTCAGCTCAGCAGGTCAGTACCAGTGGCGCAGACAGGTTTAGAGCACAGGAGGAGCGGAGCTGAAAAAAGGCACCGGGAGCAAAAAGCGTCGGGAGCAAAAAAAAATGCTCCGCTCTGGCTGCAGCGTAGGAGCAAAAGGTGTCAGAGTACAAAAAAGGCGTCGCTTCTGCTCAGTGTAGCGCTCCCCCTGCTCCCCCCCGGCTACGCTACTGGCCAGTACACTGGGAGTGAAGGGAGGAGCCCATGCTCCCATCTCCTCCCTGGCATTTCTGGGATGTCTTGTGACTCCAGGGTCAGTCCCTGTACTTCCCTAGCATCTTGTCCTCGTTGAGTGCCCCAGGTGAGTTATGTGTTCTGTGAAAATATATTACCTTTTAGCACCTTTGCTGCCGTTCAGTTTCATCGATTGGCCCCTCATTCTTATAGCATGATGGAGGGTAAACAGCAATACCTGGTTTACCATTTTTATGCCCGTTGTTATTTTGTATAACCTGTGTCATGCCTTGTTTTATTTGTGTTCCTTCTAATTATATACACTGATATTAATATAGTACTGTATGTATATATCATGTAGCCTATTTATAATTAAGAATAGCCTAATAATCCTATTACATATCTGAAAAAATATATATAAAGTTTGAGTGAAGAGGCATAATCCCTAGATGGGAGGCTTGTGGTTCTAGTTGGGGGCTGGATATCAGAGTCCCTAGGTTATATTCCCAGCTGGACCTGGACCTGTGATGCTTGTACTGGCATGTGTACAGACCTCACACATACACACACTTGCTATCTGTAGATGTTTTTATAATGCTGGACTTTCTCTCTTACAGGGAAACTTAGAATCTGGAGGGTTTGGCAAATATGAACTGATTCTGTCTCAGCCAAAACTCGCTATAATTCTTCTTATGAGGAAAAATCTTCTCCTTCCAAATTTTGTTGCTCCATGCTCCCTGCCCTGTCTGATAGAGACGGCAGATCTTCCCCAAAGGGGAGTTGCTAAATAGTAGGAATTTGGAATAGCTATATTTCTTTCTCGAGTAAATCAATTTGCTGTCAGACCATCAGTGGTAATTCTGCTATTAAGATAGCTGGGGCATTTCTGCAGTCAGCAAAAATAAAATCAAAAATATATGTAGTCTGTGTGCTCAGAGCACAGCTGCTAACAACAGAATACTTTCCCAGGCAACCAGTCCATATGGGGTCAGCTGCTCCAGCCATTGCTCCACACCATAGTGCTCATTCCAGCAGAGACCTGCAAAGCCTGCCAGACACAGCAGCGGAGTGAAGGGTGCTTTCAAACTAACTAATGCTGAGCTAAGGTGCCCTGTTAGACACACATCCTCCACCTGACAGGCTGATCCACTGCAAACCACCGTTTTGGGGCTCTGGATAGTTCATAGCCAGGCACACTATTCATCTGCTGTTAGCCTGCCTAACATTTCCTGTTTGGACTTAACTAACATTATCTAGGGAGCAGTTAAAAAGTCCCACATGATGAAAAGTGACATGGGATACATAATAAATGCCTGATGGACCAAGTTCAGGTCACTCTGGCTGGAGTGCTCAGCAGATATCACTAAGCTGAATAGCAGTCCGTAGGAAGGGTTCTAAGCACATGCAAATAAATTGCCAAGTCAATGCAGGGTGAAAGCCGCTAACATTTCCCTTTCCCATCTTGGGTCTTAAACTTGTTTTGCTCATTCCAATGTTTTCAATTCTTTTGTTGTGTTTTAAACAAATTTCCAGCTGGCTATGGAAAGAGTTCAATCTGCTTTTCAAATCAGCAGGCTGACAATCTAGTCTAGTGGCAGTGTTTGGATCCAGCTATCGTTAGCGCTGGCGGGTCTGTCCGCCTTTCCATTGTAAAAAGCCTTGTAGTGGGGCTTTATAACTCAGGCTGTGGAAAGGCTTGCTTAAGGTTGCAATTCTTTCTTAAAATTAAATTTTGAAGGCAATTAATCTGAAACCCTTCGTGTAATCACTTTTTTAAAAAATCAAATTTCTCTCCTACAGCCCCCCTCACTCCTTACTTCCCATCCATTCCCTTCTCCTGCTCACTCCTTGTGCACCCTTTCCCACTCCACAATCCCTATGGTCTTTCAGCCTGTCTCACACACCTAGGCTTTGCCATCTCCATAGCTGCTATTCTTCACCATTGCAGCTCCACCGGCATTAGGAAGCTGTTGTGTCAGCAAGACTCAGGCATTTCTATTTCTGTGTCATCTGGCCCTGATCAGCTGATACATGCTGCTTCCCATATTGGGTATCTGATCTTTTTGGCTGCTTATTGTTAATCAGGCTTGTTCTACTACAGTCTGTGGTTCTAGACTTCGCAAAGTGAAAGAAACCTTTGACACTGAAGAAGAGGTAAGGAAAGAAAGGTCTAGAGGTGGCCCCACTAAGGATGCGTGGTAAAAAGGGCAAGGACTAAAGGGTCCTCTCTGACCAGGGCTATTGTAGGCAGAGCTGTGGGCCTCTGGATGCACAAGAAACATCTGCTGACTGAGGCCCAGATTTGTAAAGGTGTTTAGATGTTGCAGCACTCAACATGGCAACACCTAACTGATGTAAGAGCCTAAATCACATTTTCAAAAGGGATTTAGGCACATATAAGCCAAAATGCCGCAGGCAGTCAGTACCTAAATCCCTTTTGTAAATGAGATTGAGACTTTGAAATCGCTGCCACACTGAGCAGCTCAATGCCAAAATGCCTTTGAAAATCTGGGCCTTAGAGCAGGGGTCTCCAAACTTTAGGAAACAAGGGCCACATCAGATTTTTGAAGGGGCTTCACGGGCTGATTTTAGGGAGTGTGGGGCCCGATTTCGATCGGGCCCCACCACCGAAATACCGCCAAGGAGGCAGCAGTGTTTCAGCTGCAGCTGAAGTGCCACCGAGGCAGCGGCAGCAATTGGTTGGGGGGGCTGGAAAAATTGAAGCTGCGGGCCGGATCCGGCCCGCGGGCCGTAGTTTGGAGACCCCTGCCTTAGAGCATGATCCTGCTCTCACTGAAGTCAATAGCAAAACTCCCATTAACTTCCAGAGTGTAGGATCAAGCCTCTGAGGAACAAGGTTTAACAATTATAAGGTGACAGTCCTCAAGGGATATTATTATTTGTTTAGCACAGTTCAATTACTGTCCACTGGCATGTACACTTACCGTATAGTGCCACTGAACTAACAAATAAAAATCTAGTAGCCAGGGAAGTGGTGACTAATAGCTTTGGCTTGAACAGGGCATAGCATGAGCAGCTGTTGTACAAGCTTCCCCACACTGCTCTGCCTATGCTCCTTAATCCCACCCAACACCCCCCTGCTACTCGTGTCCTAAACCTACCCATGTGATGGTGTGACGGGTTGGTATCACAGAAACCCCCTTGGAGCTGCCACCTGGTGTGCCAAGACTACTTCTGCCCCTGCTTTTCTGCCTTTTCCAGCTTGGGACTCCAGAATCCTGTCTCTTTTGAGCCAGACCCGTTAGCCTGCTGCAAACCCAGACCCAGGTCTGAACCATGTCCCCTAACAGCTGTAGGCCTGCCTGGAAGCAGCTTAGGAAGTGTTCTTGCCTTTGACACCCAGGTGCCCAACTCCCAATGGGGTTCAAACCCCGAATAAATCCATGTTACCCTGTATAAAGCTTATACGGGGTAAACTCATAAATAGTTCACCCTCTATGTCAGAGATAGAGAGATATGCACCTCTGTTTGCCCCCTTCCAGGTACTAACACGTACTCCGGGTAACTTAATAAGTAAAAAGTGATTTTAATAAGTACAGAAAGTAGTATTTAAGTGGTTCCAAGTAGTAACCGACAGAACAAAGTGAATTACTAAGTAAAATAAAATAAAACATGCAAGTTATGTCTAATCACACTGAATACAGATAAAAACCTCACCAGTTCCAGCAAACTTCCCTTTACAGGCTATAGTCCTCCTAGCCTGGGTCCAGCAATCGCTCACACCCCCTATTGTCTTTGTCCAGTCTCTTTCAGGTGTGTCCTTGGGGGGTGGAGAGGCTCTCTCTTTAGTCAGCTGAAGACAACATGGAGGAGTCTCCCTGGGGTTTTTATAGACTGTCTCCCCTGGATGGATACTCCTCCCTTTCCCTGTGTAGCATCCAGTTACCAACTGGAGTTTTGGGATCACATGGGAAAGTCACATGTCCATGCACAACTCAGTAACCAGTCCAGTGACATTCCTGGTCAAGCTCAGATGTGGATTGGTGTCTGCAACTTCTTTTTGTCTGTTAAGCGCTTCTTGATTGGGCATTTTTACCTGCACATTCCTGTCTCAAGAAATACAACCAATATTCATAACTTCAACTACAAAAATGATACATGCATACAAACAGGAGGAATAGATTCAGTAGATCATAACTTTTACAGAGATATGTTACATGGCACATGTAGCATAAAACATATTCCAGTTACATCATATATACATTTATAAGCATCTCCCCATAAATTCTTATGGGGACACCGTCACAGAGGGGTCCTCCTAATTTCCAGTGACACTAGCAACTTTCTAGGGCAGCTGCCCATGGATCCTGTCTTGAAGAGCTCGTCCGCCGAACCACCTTTAGAGTTGTGGTTCTTACACTACCAACATTTTCTTGCGCTGGCTCACAACAGGTGTGACTGCAGTTACCTCTATTGGATTGTTGACAAGCTCAGGAAGCCCAACAACAGGATGGTTAGACTAATAAGGGGGAGGGCAGCAGAGTTAAGACTTTTATAAACTAATGGGAAAAAATCAGCAGCGGTCCTATGAGAACTAGCTACATCTATTCTCCTCCGAGTGCTCTGCACTGGGGCTGCCGACAGATCTGGCTCTAAGGGCCTGATTTTCAGAGGAGCTGAGTTGAAGTCAATAGGAGCTGAGGGTACTCAGCACCTCTGAAAATTGTGTCTGTATCATCGCCTAGTAAGATTTGCTCAGGATGGCTAAATTGGGTCCTGATCCTGCAAACCCTCCATGTTCAGAACTCCCATTGCTTTCAGTAGGAGTTCGGCTCACAGAAGACTGGCAAGATCTGGCCTTTGATCTCTGGGAAAGTTCAGATCAGTGGGAAGAAATGGCTCATTCTTCACTTCCTGAAGGAGGCTGTGCGGACCATGATCAGCATCCCGGCTCAGATGAAGTTGCAGTGAAGCCAAGGCAATAACCACTTTATATTTTCATGGGTGATTTAACTGTTTAGCAGTTAAGACCTTGCTGTGATGAAGTGTGTATTGCTGTGAGCTGACAGGTATTTAAACAGTATGTTCCAGTTAAGATTGACCACGTAAAACTAATCTCTGATTTAATTTTCTCCCAATGATTTACAATTCTCTGTTTATTGTGTCATCCTTCACACACATACTTTGCCCTTATACAGCCCTTTCCATCTCAGGATCTCAGAGGGCTCTACAAACATTCAGTAAAACTCACAATACCCTGTGAGTTAGGGAAAGATTATCCCCTCTCTTTTACAGACTGGTAAACTGACACACAGAAAAATTAAGGGACTTCCCCAAGGCTGCAGAGCCATTCAAATGCAGAGCCAGGAATAGAAGCCAGGAG
This sequence comes from Macrochelys suwanniensis, assembly GCA_033296515.1. Classification (NCBI taxonomy): domain Eukaryota; kingdom Metazoa; phylum Chordata; order Testudines; family Chelydridae; genus Macrochelys; species Macrochelys suwanniensis. The sequence goes on along the minus strand of CM065775.1, from coordinate 153,846,499 downwards.
CCTTAGCTCTCCATTCCTTGCTCTAGCCACAACAGAGAATACTTGACCTTGACAATCCTTATCGATCTTCTCTCTTCTTAATCCTCCTCTCTCCCTAGGCCCATGGTTTCTTTTTGATTCTACTCATGCAGTCCCTTAACTAGCCACCAGAGCTAAGAAGACCATGGCGACTCTGCAACCTTTTGCTCAGATCTCCCCCATGTGGGTAGCTTCAGTGTTAGGCTCTCCACTCGGGTTGCTAGAACAAATATTGCCGTGTTGTGTAAGGTTAACCAAGGTGGAGAAACAGTGCTAGATAAGAGCACCTTTATGAGCGTCAATGTTTTGTACCTGCCCCATGAGGCAATAAGAGGCCAATGTAACCCATTCAGAGCTAGAGAAATAAGTTTCTAGAGCATATAAGACAAAAAGTCTAAAACACTAAGTACCTGCAGGAAGGTCGTTAGATTTATATGCACATGTTGTAAATTAAAATGTTACTTCTTCCAGGCTGTTTTTAAGGACTTTGTTCTTCATAGTCATAGTGGCTACTCCCTATACAGTAAGGGGCAGATCCTCAGCGGGTATAGGCCTAGCTCTGTTGTCGTCAATGGATATAAACTGATTTACATTTGCTGATGATCAGATGCATTGATTTTTTCCCCAAGATAATTCATTTGATGAAAAGAAAAGTTTTTATTTTTTGTAATAGTTCCCTCCCCATTTCCCTCCGTTTCCTCCTTTTTCAGTTGCAAAATGGAAAAAGGGAGGGCAAAAAAGTTTGGTTAAAAAAAAAATGAAAAATGTAGGAAACAAACAAAAAAGAGCTGTTCCTTTTTTAAAAATTTTCAGAATGAAAATAATAGGTACAGTAGACGTGCAAGCTCCCACATGCTGCTCCTTCATTCTGCCACAACTGACACATAAGCAGCTCTACTGGGTGTGAAAGGCTATTTCGTTCACCATGCCTATTCAGTCTGGTCCTTTCAGCTCAGACTGTCAAACAAGGTGACGATTGTGTGGTGAGGATATTTTTTGTGATATGGACCTGTGTTTACTTTAGGATTTGAACCAAGCTCACCAGCTCAGTTTAACATATAAACTGACAATGCCGAGTTGTTCAGAACAGATGTAGCAGAGTTTCAGATAAGTTATGGTTTGCCTTCACAGCTTTTGTCAAGGAAGGAATCTGAAAGTGGGAATGGATTGAGGGAGAACCTCCGTTTGCAACACACATTTTAGTAAGTTGAAAAGTTCAGGCATTCCCCCTTGTTTATTCTTTTGCACTTTATGCAACAAGTCATTTTATTTCTTAATCGCTTAATTAATCCTTTAATTTTGTGGGAGAAATATTGCACCCTCAAATAATGGCCCCCTCCATTTAGCACCTGCAATGAAGTGCAGGCATTTGTATATCTGCACTGAGTCCCTTTACAGCAATCAGGTCCAGTGTATGTCCTAGACCTAAATACATGCAAATAAAGTAAATGCTACAAACACATTAAAAATTTATTAAAATTTGATTAAAATAAATTTTATTTTATTCCTTTCCCTTTGTACAAAAGAGTTTGGGGAAGAAGGTTCTTATTTTTCCATAACTACAATCATCAACAGCAAAGGAGACCTCAACAAGCTTACTTTTTCCCTTCTTCTTTTATAAATGAGGTTAACTATATTATTCACAACGTAATAAGCTTATAACAGCTCTGAACTTATCTCTGGGACAAAGGTCTTTTCTCATCCCTAGTTGTTAAAGTTTAACTGGAAAGATAACAGTTATCTTTGAAGACATATTGCACAGGGAGGGGGATTCTGTGGCGTGACTTGTAAGAGGAATTCAGCATTTTCAGAGTAAGAATGGTATTTACAGGTTGTAAAGCGAACACCCAATTGCACATTGTTATAAAGAGAGAGAATTCTTCACAGTCTTACAGGAGGTGATTCACTCTCCATCTTGTGGAGGTCAAGTTCTAAGCCTGTGGGTTGGAAGACGCTTGCTTGCTGTATTAATTTGACCCTTGTGTCATTTTAGGGTTTTGTAAAATGTAAACTATCACCAATAAAACCAACATAGAAATTAGCCCACTTGGTTGCAAAGACAGTACAAACTGATGCAATGTAGTCTTCCTGAGACAACAGACGGACATCTTGAACCAATCACCCTAAAGATTGGGTGACTTGGCCCCATTCATTTCAGTTCATTACATTAGCTCTGAAGCCTAATGGTAATGTTATAAACATCAACAATGATAACTTTAACTGGTGATTATTTTAACAGAAACACCCAGCTAATGTGCTTAGCTCTGTGGCACCATCTTTTCTGTCCCAGGCTCTCAGGCCAAGATCCTCAAAGGTATTTAGGCACCTAACTCCCACTGAAGTTAGGCACCTAAAAAACTTTGAGGATCTGAGCCTTAGTGCCTGCACCTTCCTTCTGACTTAGTCCCCATCAAGAGGAGTGAGCAGGGGGGAGATAAATCAACTACTGACGGACTTCCCCACTCCCTGTTCAGAAGAAGAGGAAGAATAAACATAACATTTTCCCCATACTTCTGCCCCACCCCCCCATATCAGAGATGTTATTATCTGTTTCTGAGTTACTGATGACTCAGAATAAATTGATCTTGAATGCTTCTAGATCAGTGTCCTGTGTGATACAGGAGGACCAGAGAACAGCGGGAGAGTGGGTGAGGGGAAATATATACCTAAGCCCTAGGCTAATTAAGGTGTGGTTCCCTGTAGACTAGGGAGGGTGGCTACAGGTTAATTGGAGCACCTGCAGTCAATTAAGGCCCTGTCAGGAACCTAATAACCCCCCCCACCACCACCACCACCACCACCTGCAGTCAGAGGGGAGGAGGAAAGAGAGAGGATTAGAGCTTGGAGGTGTGTTGTGAGACTTGAAAGACTGAAGAACTGAAGTAAGGGAGACCCTGTCCCTGCCCCCCCTTTGTCTAAGGCCTGAAGGTACCCCACCCAAGGGGGAAGAGGGTAAGAACCCACAGGGGTTGAGAGGGGCTGGGGCTCAGAGTGAGGAGCAAACCCAGACCCCTCCCCCGCTTCCCTCCTTTACCACCTTTCTGGGCCACTAGTGGGGCCCTCAGTGCCCCAAGAGCAGGGGCAAAGGGTGGCATCTTAGCCCCCTGCCAAGAAAAGTGCAGGACCCACCATACTAACATTGGCCATCTTGTCACACCTGACAGATAAAGCACAAGATGGGGTATTAGTTGGTGCCTGGTACAGACCACCAACTAACACTAGGGAACAGGATGACTGATTTGTATGCTTGGTACTATAAAAGGATCAGTTTCACAAAGCTTCAAACAATTATGGGCTGAGTCAGCTGAGAGGAAGAATTTAATTAGAAAAATGTGAATCCTAATTAGAAATCATTTAAGAACACCTTACTAGATGCCCAAAAATCCACAATCCCACAACTGAGGAAGAAGGTAATGCTGGTTTAAAAAAAAAAAAAAAAAACTTCCTTTAGAAGGAAAGTGAAGGCAGCTATTAAAAAATAACAAAACAATATATAATAAATGGAAGAAAGGGGAAGTTGAGAATAATGAATATAAATCAGAGGTTAAAAATTGTAGAAAATTCACAAGGGAAGCAAAGGAACACCAGGAGAAATCTATGGCTGGCAGAGTTAAGGACAATAAGAAGGGTTGTTTTTAAAAAACATTAGAACAAAAAGAATCCTGACAATGATATTGGTCCATTGCTAATTAGAAATGATAGAATTATCAGTAATAATGTAGAAAAGGCAGAAGAGTTCAATAAATATTTCTGTTGTGTATTTGGGGGAAAACAGATGATATAGTCACATCATACGGTGATGATAATGCTTTTTCCATGCCATTAGTATCACTAGAGGATGTTAAACAACAGCAGTTAAAATTTAACTTTTTAAAATCAGAAGGTCCAGATAACTTGAATCCAAGAGCTTTAAAACAGTTGAGGAGCTCCTGGACCATTAATGTTAATTTTCAATAAGTATTGGAACACTGGGGAAGTTCCAGAAGACTGGAAGAAAGCTAATGTTATGCCAATTTTTAAAAGGGGTGAATGGGATGATCCATGTAATTATTGGCCTGTCAGCCAGATATCGCTCCCAGGCAAGATCATAAAGCAGCTGATATGGGACTCAATTCATAAAGAATTAAAGGAAGATAATTTAATGCAAATCAACATGGGTTTACACAAAATAGTTCCTGTCAAACTAACTTGATATATTTATTGGATGAGATTACAAATTTGGTTGATAAAGGTAATAGTATTGCATTCATATACTTGGACTTCCATAAGGCATTTGACTTGGTACTGCATGACACTTTGATTACAAAATTATAATATAGAATTAACATGGCACACATTAAATGGATTAATAACTGGCTCACTCACAGGTGTCAAATTGTAAATGGGAAATTGTCATTGAGTGGCTGCGTTTACAATAGGGTCCACAGGGATTGGTTCTTGGCCTTGTGCTCTTTAACATGCTTATCAGCGACCTGGAAGAGAACATAAAACCATCACTGATAAAGTTTGCAGATGACTCAAAAGTTTGGGTAGTGGTAAATAATGAAGATGATAGCTTACTGACACACAGCAATCTGGATTGCTTGGTAAACTGGGCACAAGCAAACAGTATGCATTTTAATACTGCTAAATATAAATGTATACATCTAGGAGCAAGGAATGTAGGCCATACTTGCAGGATGGAGGGGACTCTATCCTGAGAAGCAGTGACTCTGAAAAAGATTTTGGGGTTTTGGTGGGTAATCGGCTGAACATAAGTTCCCGGTGATTCTGTGGCCAAAAGGGCTAATGCAATCCTGGGATGCATAAACAGAGGCATCTCAAGTAGGAGTAGAGGTTATTTTACCTCTGTATTTGGCACTGGTGCAACCACAGCTGAAATACTGTGTCCAGTTCTGGAGCCCACAATTCAAGAAAGAGGGTGATAAATTGGAGAGGGTTCAGAGAAGAGCCACGAGAATGGTTAAAGATTAGAAACATGTCTTATAGTGATAGATTCAAGAAGCTCAGTCTATTTAGCTTAACACAGAGTAGGTTAAGCTCTGGTCATCGGTCATCTGCAACCAATCTCTGGAGACTTGACCACATTCTATAAATATCTACATAAAACACAAATATTTAATAATGGGCTCTTCAATCTAGCTAAGAAAGGTATAACATGATCCAACGGCTGGAAGTTGAAGCTAGACAAATTCAGCCTGGATGTAAGGCATAAATTTTTGACAATGAGGATAATTAACCACTGGAACAATTTACCACGGGCTGTGGTGATTTCTTCATCACTGGCAATTTTTAAATCAAGACTGGCTGTTTTTCTGAAAGCTATTCTCTCAATTTAATTACTTTGGGGAAGTTCTGTGCCTGCGTTACACAGGAGGTCAGACTGGATTATCACAATTGTCCCTTCTGGCCTTGGAATCTATGAATCACTGAAGTCTGCTGGTGCAACTGGTGAGGAGCAGCTGTCTCTGAATCACCTCCCTTTTTAAATGCTCCACCTGTCAGTGTTCTGAGAGGCGGTGGAGGAAAAAAGTATTCCGTATGGTAGAGCCACCACAGAGTCTGGGCAGCTCTCTGTGGAAGATTTCCCATTGGAGTCTACACTGAGGTGAGATTGGGGAGGAGAATTCTTCCTTTGCCCCTTTTGGGTAGTCAGCACTCACAGGGTGTAGTGCTGGTATGCCCAGAGGGATTATACCCAGAACCTTCTTGCACCCTCTCACTTGAGCACCCACTCAGAGCCCACTGTATAACAATGATAGTAACTATGTAACGGCCACATTCTCAGTCCTTGTGCAAAGTTCCCATTGACATCAGTGAGTTCTGGTGTGCTGGGAGTCGTGTCATATATGCTAAACTTGTAGCCATGGTGCTAGCCCCCTCTTCAAAATGAAATATGGACCTCCCATAGAATGTGTCTGATGCCCCTGCCCTGCAATTTGTCACACCTAGGATACTAAAGCCCTATGGAACTAAACCAAGTTCTCAGCCACAACCAAGCTCTGGGAATTCTAGAATAACCAGGTTACAGTGGGGTGACTTGCTGGGCAAGGTCAAAAGAGCCTACGTCATCTACAAGCTGCCATGTAAATGGCGGAGGCCTGTTTCCCACAGCTGTGGCCCAGGAAAGGGAGGTGTGAGTGAGTGCCCATGCACTCTGTAACTTGCAGTAATGTGGCAACAGGATACCCGCTTTGTGAAGTGTTACTGTGTGTCCAAATGGAAGTTTGTGCAGCCATACATGCCCCTCCCTGTTCAGAATTAATTGTGTCCATGGTAGACGGAGTGAAAGGAAATTGGTGTCAGTCACCAAGCATTGCATCTTAAATCTAGCAAACAAAAGAGTAAAAGTAAGGAATATATTGCACCTACTTAAGGAACAGATGCTAATAGAAAGGAACCAAGCCAGAAAACAAGGAACAGTTGGTCACTAACTCTTGGCTAAATGCTATTTTGAAGTCACAATATAGCATCTGAGAAATACTCTTGGCTGTTAAATTTGCATCCAAACTTTTTGCCTTTAAAAATTCATTCTCCAAGTCTAAAGAGCATTAGATGTGTCAATTAGCATGGAACAGAAGAGAAGGAAAAGAAAACATATAACTGGCAAACTTGCTTGTTCCTTCTGCCAACGCTGCTTGCTACAAAAGGATTCCAATTAAATATTCAGCGTATACAAAGCAGCAGATATTTAGTCCTGATAGAAAAATACACATTATAGTCACCACATTGCCTAACACAGCATGTATTTCTATCTTCAGAGGTGGTAATATCCCTTTCTGTTCATATCTAGATCATCCTACTTGTGTAGGTCCCCATCCATTCCCAAAGTAAACCGCAACACTGCAACAAACCTGAAAGCCTCTCATCTTCTCCAATTTTTCGTCTTTTCAAGGTTCTTTTATTCTCTGTTACACAACACCAGAGGATCCTTTTTCCCAAATGGCATGAATAAATGCATTCAATTTTATGTAAAAGCAGCACCTATTAGCAAGCAAAATACAGGGCCCTACAATTCTTTTTATGTCTGTTATTCACTGTTTAAAATGTAATGGAAAAGTGATAGTTAGGTATCTTACTTCTCGTGAATACAAGGGACTAATAGCTTGCAAAGGACCTGTGCTTATATAATGACCTAGTTAATGCACTGGACTTCTTATACAGTATTATCTAACAAAGGACATTGAAATCCCTATTGGCTATCATCTACATCCAATTACCTCACTCCCCTTACTACACAGCTACTGTGTTCAACAATTATCAGTGAACAGCAAGAGAAGGAAGCAGCACAAAACTTTCATAGTCCCTAGTTCAAAATATCTTGGGTTGTGGGTTTTTTAATTTTTTATCACCAAATAGGGATGACCTTCATGGGACTGGATTATGTTTACAATAAAGAGCTTTTGCGGGTGCTTGACCATCACAAAAGCTATTTATCACCTTATATACTCCTCTGCCAAGAATATTTGCTCAGAGATAATGCATGTCATCAGTCATTAGAATCCAATTATTAGTGGTTTTCCAGTCACAGCTCCCCTCAAAAATATGCAAGATTTAAACACTATTACAATCATAACTACTGCATGTGGGCCCGGTTTTTAAATCCTTGGAGCCAAGCCTGAAATCCATTTTGGTTCTAGGATGAATCCCAGACTAGATGAGGCCTATTTTCTGAATCCAATTCAGATGAAGATGGTGACAAGTTCACTAAAATGGCTGATGGTAGCAGATTAGCACCATCTTGAACTCAAATGTCATAGGCCCATACCTCAAACTCTAGCCTAAAATTATTCTAGATCCAAACATGGTCTCTTTGGCCTATCTCTAATACGAACTCTCTTACAGTATTTACCTACATAAACATATAAAATGGTAGCATTTCACTAGAAGCCTATTACAGTATTTTGGAATATAGCTAGCCTTGCCCAGGAACAATTGCACTTCATCTAGAAGGCAGAGGCTCTGAAGGTAAAAGTAAAAATTACTATCTTAGACTGTACATACTACATGGATTTGTCATGGACTCCAAGTGGAAATTCCAATAGACTTCATTAGAACCCCTCAGCAGGTATCTTAATTTCTACTTGTCTCTGTACCTTTCTAGTGGAGGAACAGTATTATATGTATTTATGGTAACACCTAAGGTCCTCAATGAGGACTGGAGATTGAGATTGGGGGGAAATGGAGGGGTTGTTTTGTTAGACACTGTGAAAACAAAGAAAAACACAGTTCCCACCCTAAAGAGTTCGCAGCTTCACTGGACATGGCATGCAAGTAAGTTCAACAAATAATAGAAGGAGAGAGAGGACAAGAACCTCAGTAAAAGATTATGTGATTTCCTGACTAGGCAAGCATCTCGATGATGCTGAATTGGTAAATTTGTTTTTCTTCCTCCATTCTTAATACAAATTATGCCTGTTTATATTTGGATGTGGAGAGGAGGGGTTGTGTGGTTTTTGTTTATTTGGTGACTGACCCTGAAGGAGAGAGGTGGTGGTAGTTACAGGAACTGATCATTTAAGGAACTCTAGACTACAAGACCTATTGCATTGCTCCAAAACTTAGTTGCCAGTTGGAACCAATTGACATTTTTCACCTGGAATTTCCACTAGGGTCTGGCTCACTTTTTGGCAACGATGGTCACAGCATGTTCCATCTCCAGCGGTTGCAGGAGCGGTTGCCTGCCTAATGTCACAGTCTGCAGCACTGACCGGACTAAATAACTGATTGAGCTGCTTTCAGGTCGGTGGAGCTCTGCTAGATAATTTCGCAGACATCTTGGCGTATATTGGTTGTTTGCTGCTCAAAGGGGCAAAACCTCTAATCCAAATATCCCCATTGGTTCCAGCACCAATTTTGTGCCTTGAACTTGCCTATTTTCAAGAACACTTTTTAAATAATGTTTTGTACTGAATTTTATAGGATCATTACAAGTGCAACCTCTAAGCTTTTTATTGCCATGCTCAGTTCAATTAGCTGCACAGAGAACACTGAACTAATAATGAAACCGAACAGTGCAGTGAAGTAAAAATGTGGTTCTTTTATTCCACCCAACAAAGGATCCTCCTGTAGCTTTCCTGTAAGTGTGGGTGTAACTAACTAGACAATGAGCAGATGACCTAGAAATCAGTGGTTACTATACAAATAGACTGACAGAACTGTATTATAATAGGACCATGCTTTTGTTCATTGTCAGATCTCTTCAACTGAAAGTTAAGGGCTTGTTAAAGTACAGCCCTCGGCTGGGGGTGATGCAGATATTCACTGCTCCAGCAGGAGCTCCAGGAAGGCTGGGGCCAGATTATTCCCTTCCCTGCACTGGTCCTGGGGTTGATGGGAAATGGCTGGTACCTGCTCAGTTCTGGGACTAAACTAGCCACCGGCACAGGTTAGAAATTGTGCCTGGGACTGCCCATGGCCAGAGGTGCTGGAACTAGGTGGGGATGCGGCAGCACCCTCTGGCTTGAAGTGGTTTCCATTATATGGAGGGTTTATAGTACAGTTCAATGGCTCTCAGTTCTCAATTATACAAAGTGTTCCAGCACCCCTGCCCATGGCCCTTAAGAGCCTTCTGCAGCTGGTTAACAGCCATGGCATAGACACAAATCAGTCCCATTTCCGCCTGCCTTAGAATGTGCTCTGCACTGAGGGCTTCAGGGTAGGGTTGGGAGCTGGGGTGCAGAGCTGATGAATGTTATGATGAGGAATCCTACTGTCAGGAATATCTTCCGGGGGGGATTTTCTAGCTGGCACAAAGAGGCTGCAGGGCAGAGACGATACCTCCCATTGTGTCTCACTGACTCACAAGAGAGACTGTGTGCATAGGTGCCAACTGCGTGGGTGCTCTGGGGCTGGAGTAACCACAGGGGGAAAATTAGTGGGTGCTCTGCACCCACGGGCAGCCAAGCTCCCCTCCATCTCTGCCCCACCTCCTCCTCCCCCCTGAGCGTGCCACGTCCCCGCTCCTCCACCTACCTCCCAGCGTTTCCCGCCTGGTCGCTGCCAAACAGCTGTTTGTATGCTCCGGAAGGGAGGGGGGAGGAGCAGGAACGTGACGTGCTCAGGGGAGGAGATGGGGAAGGAGTTGGCATAGGGGAAGGGAGGGGGTGGAGTTGAGGCGGGGACTTTGGAAAAGGGGTTGGAATGGGGGTAGGGAAGGGGTGGGAAGAGGTGGGGCAGGGCCTCATGGAATGGGTGGACTGGGGGTGGGGCCAGAGGCAGAGCGGGGAGTCAAGCACCCAGGAAAAAGAGGGGAAGTTGGCACCTATGACTGTGTGATCACAACATCCCTTAAGGGGGAGCAGTGTATGCTCCCATCCTCATCCAGCTGTGGCACTGACTTCTCCCTGCCTCCTTTAAATAGCTAGCCTTTCTGCTCAGGAGAGCACAAAAATTGCAGTAACAGCCATCCCCTTGAATCCTTCTCAGGGGCTGGCTGCAATCTACCCTTTTGCCTTTATTACTTTAACTCTCCAATCAGTATCCTGTTATAGAGGGAACTCAGCTCACCAGTGAATAAGACAGGTGGCCATGTCACAAAAATATCCCAGAGTAATTGGCAGGCTGGCTGACAGTCTCTGCAGAAGGCCCAAGGCTTGAATGGTTATGGAGAATTAAATACCTTCTCAGCTCAGGGCTGGTCCCTCTAGCTCAGGAGAGAGAGCAGGTGGAAGCTTACACTGCTGCTGATTGCATTCTGTTTGTCTTATAGGCAGAGAACTTCATTTACTGCTTCCATTTCATATCCCACAGCTTTCTTGAGCACTATTTTTTAACAGAGAGCTCCACTGTGACATAAATTTAGAGCTGAAGCCAACAACCTTTACTCAAGCAAGTAATATTTACTTAAGTAAATCCTATTGACTTTACCTGCACTGGAGAAGGAACAAATTCATGAATTAGGCTTGGAGAGCTGATTCCTCTTTCCTTGCAACAATTGGATGATTTCATCATTTCTCATCTTTCATTGAGTCATTGTCTTGTCTCTGTGCTCCATAATTTGCTTCTAATTACTTATGTCATATGTCATATAATATCATCTCTGGAGTGAGACCCTGGCATACTCTGAAGTGCTGCTCCATACACTTCTCAGAAAACAACACTTATACATGATTTAAAATAGCTTAAAGCTTCACTTAGCTAATCTCAAGACTCTCCATGAAGACCTTTCAAAGTGGAGGGCAGCTATGAAGGCTGATTCATGTTTTGCAATGACTGCCAGCTAAATGATATACCTGTCTCATCAGTGACATTTTCAGTGAAATGAGGATTTGGGTGGGAGGGGTTGGTCATGATATAAGAAAAATTTATTGTTGTTGGTTTTTTTGCTAATGAGTATATATTTTATTAGTGTGGGGGTGGGTTTTAGCAATATTGATTATAATTTTATTAGATATTTTTAACATTGCAGAGTTTATATTAGTGCAAAGATTTTTTTTAATAGGGAATGAATTCTTTTTATTTTATTTAAAGTTTAAAAGCATAGGTTATGGACTGGAGCTTTGTATTATGGTTTTGATTTAGCTTTGTTTTGTTTTTTCGTCGTTAATTGCAGTATAAATGGCTGTTTTATTTTTGGATAGGTTAAGGCTGGGGCTTGAGCTAAAACTTGTTTTGATTGGCTTAATGCTTTTTGTTTTTAAGTTTGTATAGTGGGGTTGAGGGGTTTTTGAAATGTTTTTAATAACATTTTTGGAAAGAGTGGTTATATTTATGGGAGCTGGGAGTTATGGGAAGTTTCTTTAATAACATCAGTGGAGCACATCCACATAATGTTCCTTGTGTCAGCAGAGCGTGTCCACAGTCGTTGCTCTTGCATTGACAGAGTGTTGCATCGTGGATAGCTATCCCACTATGCAATTTGTCACCCTCTGCTGCTGGGAGCTCTGGGAACTGATTGTGGTGCATCATGGGGACTGATACAGTTCTTTCCATCCCATCATTCCATGGGCTTCCTACTTCGTTTCATGCAGTTTTTCAGCAGCCCTTGTAAACTGTGCACCCACCATCTCTGCCTGACAGCATGGATCCTGAGCTGCTGACCATTCTGGTGATAAGCATTATGAACACAACGCAGCTGGTCTTGCAGTATTTCATGAGCTGCAAAACAGAGTGAATTGGTGATGCCTGCCCTCGTGTCTGCCATGGAAAAAAATAATTGAAGATTGCTGCTGGCATTCATGGACCAGGTTGCCATGGTGGACCATCAGTACTGGACTTGGGAAACAAGCACTGAGTGGTGGGATCACATCGTGATGCATATATGAGATGATGAGCAGTGGCTGCGGAATTTTCAGATGTGCAGATCCACCTTCCTGGACCTGTGTGTGGAGCTCGCCCCAGCACTACTCTGCAAGGACACCAGAGTGAGAGCTGCCCTTGCTGTGGAAAAGCAAGTGGCACTTGCAGTAGCGAAGCTGGCAACTCCAGACTGCTACCAGTCAGTCACAAATGAATTTGGAATTGGAAAGTCCACATGGGGGGTGCGGTGATGCAAGTGTGCAGGGCCATTAATCGCTTCCTGCTATGAAGGACTGACTCTTGGTAACGTGCAGGAAATAATTGATGGCCACCGCTTCCTCATTGGGGTTGAGTCTGCTGGCTGCTCCCTTCAGTCTCCCCAAATTATCCAGATGGCTCTTGGAGGTGGGGTTGCCTCCAAGGATGACGTGCAGCTCCTTACAGAAGCGGCATGTCTTCAGCACTGCACCAGAGCAACGGTTGGCCTCCCTTGCTTTCTGGTACACCTGCGTCACGTCCTTGATTTTAGCACTACACTGCTGAGCGTCCTTTTTGTGCCCTTTGCTAGTAGCTTGCAGGAGAATCAGCCTATAGGTATCAAAATTCCTGTGGCTAGTGCGAAACTGCGAATGCACAGCCTCCTCTCCCCATATACTCATGCGATCAGACACCTCCGATGTGCTCCACATGTGAGCACGTCTGCTGCATAAAGCTGGCACGGTCAGCTGGGAAGATGCTGTGTGAACTGTGTAGGCCAAGCTAACAGGAAAGGGAATTTCAAAAATTCCTGGGCCTTTGAAGGGGGTGGGGCCACATACCTGTGGGGGCCACTGTTCAAATTGCTGACCAGATAGTCATGATGGGCATTGTGGGACACCTCTTGGAGGCCAGTTAGGGTGATGTAACCAAATGAGGTGTCTACACTGTTGCTGTGTCACTCTGACTACGTCACAAAAAGCTCTATGCTGCTCGTCGAGGTGGTTTTATTATGTCTGCATAGCAGGGGAGTTACGTCAGCAGAAGGAGCATTTTGGTGTGTACTCCGCCACTGTTTTATCGATTAAACTGTGTAGTGTAGATAAGTCACCTAGTTCTATCCCAAACCCACAGAGTAGCCTTTGCTAAACAATGTGTATAAGTGTTTGGAGGGTGTGAATGTTGTTATTAATCCATGGTAGCCTAGTGATGTGTATACTGCCATAATTTTCTTTGCAATAAAGACCCAGTATTTGATTGGGTTAGAGCACCCCCAGTCCACTACTGCTTTGAGCTGGCTGGCTTGATAATACCATAGAACAGGGGTGGGCATACTATGGCCCGTGGGCCAGATCCGCCCCACAAGCTGTTTTAAGCTGGCCCCGAGCTCCCGCTGGGGAGTGGGAGCTGGAGCTTGCCCCACTCCGGTGCTCCAGCTGGGGCACTGGGTCGGGGGCTGCACCACACAGCTCCCAGAAGCTGTGGCATGGCCCCACTCCGGCTCCTACATGCTCCAATGGCCCCTCCAGGGCTCCAGTGGGAGCTGCAGGGGCGGTGCCTGCAGATGGGGCAGCGTGCAGAGCCGCCTGGCCGCGCCTCCGCAGAGGAGCTGGAGAATGGACATGCCACTGCTTCAGAGAGCCACTTGAGGTAAGCGCCACTCAGAGCCTGCACCCCGAGCCTCTCCCCATGCCTCAACTCTCTGCCCCAACCCTGATCCCCCCTCCCGCTCTCTAAACCCCTTGGTCCAGGCCAGAGCACCCTCCAACACCCCAATCTCCTCATCCCCAGGCCCACCCCAGAGCCCTCACCCCCAATTAGAGCCTTCACCCCCTCCTGCACCCAACCCCAATTTTGTGAGCATTCATGGCCCCCCATACAATTTCCATTCCCCACTGTGGCCCTCAGGCCAAAAAGTTTGCCCACCCCTGCCATAGAATATTTGGAACAGCTAGGCTGCCCTGTTTAATGGGTGTCCATAGTATCTGTATTCACTCTTGGTTTTCTTTTCTTCTTCCATATAAGTTCTAACATCCTCCGTATTCCTGCTATGATCATGGAAAGCCTTTGTAAGAAGAAAAATATCCTTGGCAACATGTTCATTTTTACTGTAGCTGTTCTTCCCAGCCAAGAAATTGCATACATCCTCCAGCACTCAAATCTCTTTTCATTTGCTGAAGTAGTAGTTTGACATTTAAATCATAGTGCTCTTCTAGGTTGTTTGAGATTTGAATGCCCGGGTATCTTATAAAATGTGTTGCCATCTGTACCCAGTGTTTTCTGGAGGGATGACTTCTCAGAGTCTGGCAAATTTATAGCTAGCGTTTCAGGTTTGGCATAATTTACTCTAAATCCATATGCTTTTCCAAAGTCTTTAGATACTAATTTTAGGAAAATATTTGGTTTAGGCCTTGGCTACACTTACGAGTTACAGCGCAATAAAACTGCCTGCAGCGCTGTAACTCGCTAACTGGCTACACTTGCAAGGCACGTGCAATGCTGTATCTCCTCAGATACAGCACTGCTTGTACTCCACCTCCACATTTGTTGCGTTGTAGGTGGTACGCTGGTGCTTCAGCGTAGCCAGGGAATTCGCAGTAACTGACCTCCGGAAGCTCCCTTTGTTTTGAAACGGCACTTCCGGGTTGGAGTTCAGAGCTCCGTTCTGGAGCTGCTTTACCAAAAAAAGCAAACAGCTACTGTTTGCAGGCGGGGGGGGCCTCCGTTAGGAATGCCGGCAGCAAAGTTGGCTTGGAGAGAAACGGCGGGGGGGAGGGAGGGGCTCCGTTTCCCCAAGTTCTCTTTTATCTGCTCTTTGAAAACAAACAAAGCCCCTGCTGCTTGCTTTCAGTGATTGAGAGAGAGGCGGGGGATGTGGAGGTGTGTAAACTTAGGAGATAATGAGCTGACACTCTGTGGATACCCCCAAAATCCACTCTCTCTCCCAACACGCTCCCTGTCACACTCCACCTCACCCCCTCATTTGAAAAGCACGTTGCAGCCACCTGAACGCCCATAATGCACCGCTCCCAATACAGCTGCAAATGCCTCAAATGTAGCCATGTTAGTGCGCTGGCAGCTGCCAGTGTGGACAGGCTGCAGCGCTTTCCCTACTCAGCTGTACGAAGACGGGTTTAACTCACAACGCTGTACATCTGCAAGTGTAGCCAAGGCCTTAGATAAAAATATTATATCTGCTTATAACACTATTTTCTGATGTGGTCCTTCAAGCTTTACTTCTATGAAAGATTCATTGTTTCTTATCCTGTGTGAAAGGCTCCAGGGCCAGTGCAAACTGTAAAGGAGACTTAACCCTGTTAACTCTCACAGCTGCTCTTAGGCTGGTGTAAAGAGCAGTTATCCATTTAAGGAACTGGGGACCATAGTTCATACAGGACAGGACTTGACACAAGAAAGCTTCACTCTATTGTATCAAAAGCTTTCTCTTTGTCAAGTGGTGATAAAAGAAATAGTTTGTTTTTGATCTGGCATTATGGATGATACCAAGTACTCCCCAAATACTGTCTGACATTTGTATATCCTTAATTTTTCATTTGAACTAGATTTATATAAACTGAGAACAAGAACTGCAATTGGCTGGCTAGTGTTTTTGCTAAAATCTTTGTCATGATTCAACAGTGAAAGTCTACTGAAGGCAATCATTTTCATGCCCCTAATTTGATGCTTCTGTGTCTTAGAGTGGAATAGTCTGAGAGTGGGTTTTGTAAGTTCTGCTAGGGCTTTTTTTTCCTTTTGATTACATTATTTAGCCCTTTGACATTCAAAGATGGCATTTTAAAAGTAGACTTGGCAGAATTCAAGGTTTTTTTTTTTCTAATTTTGGTGGATATTGATTTTGAAGCATTTTTAATTTTTAGCTATTTAAATTTTCACAGTTACAGGCAATTGGGGTGGGGGGCGGCTCAGCCAACAATTATTTAATTACCGACATTGTGATTCAAAACGTTAGCTTTATAACCTCTAAAACACAAATTGTCAACATCACGTCAAAATATACAAAGTAAATATCTTTAAAATCAAACTCTAATAAGTTCTCAAGCAGCATTTGCTTACTTTGCCTATCTGTAAATTTCAATTATCACAATGGAAATAATTTTTCATGGGTTTGGAGGGGAGTATGAAATTGGTGTTTACCAACATTTACTGATAAAAATCAAATCCTTCCAACCCTATTTAAAAGGACAAGCCACTGAGAATAACTACTTATCTTATTGAAAAACTCGAAATGATTGTGATTCTTTAGCTGTGTGAAGGCATGAATCCTTGAGTGGTCAATGTCTACCTTATTTCCAGTTATGTTGCGTTCCTGAATATGGCTTAGTTTCTCTTTATAAGCTTCCATATCGATATATTGTAGTCATTTCCCCCCAACCCTCATGCGTCCCTCCCTTTCTGGCATTCCCCTTATTTAAATCCAAAAATAAAATACCAACACAGCACATAAATAAGTCCCCAAACTCCCATACTTTCTCCACGAACACTTGTAATCCAAAGGAGGCACATTTTCCACCTAGGGGATCTCAGACCTCACCATTAGAGATAGATGATCATCTGATCATTTTGAATGGGTAGGATTTATGTACAACCTCTAATGGATCTTCCCCATCTCTGCTCTATTTTCTCCAATCTCGTCTATCCTTGGGGCCACTCCTGCATTTTACACACACCACACCACCCTCCACTTATCCTTTATTACGAAACAAGGTTTTTATTCAAAAGTATTTTTTCCTCTTACTTTCTACATAAAACCATAGTGTAGCTGTCCTCTCAAATATGGAAGAAGTATAGGTACAACAAGCTTTGTTTTTGATTCACTAAATCCATTTTCATTGCATTCCTAAATCAGTATGCCACTTGAGGTAGGAAAGTACACCTATAATTACCGCCCCCCAAACTGTTTGCCAAAGCTGCAATCTGACTAACATGCTGCTTAAGGTTTGACCTATTACCCTTTCACCCAAAAGACTTTCCCTCATCATCCCAAAGCCAAAGGGCCCAAGTTAATCTCCATCTTTGCACTGTAGAACAGGACCAGCCCACAACATTCTGACATCTGACGCGGGGAGCTCAAATGATGCCCCCATATCCCCTCACCTGGGCCAAAATTTTGAAAGGTCTCAATTCTGCCTTCTTCCTGTTCTACTCCTCTCATGGTACTGCTCTGCTACCTACCCCAATAAAGGAGAACTTAAAATGCCTTGTTCAAAAATTGTAAGCAACTTTTAACTTAACTTTCAAAGGCCGAACAGCAAATGTAACTTTTCTTGTCTGCATAGTAAACACTGGCATTGTTATCTGTTTGAATAATCAAAGTGGTGCTTTCCGTGCCTTCTTGGTTGCAAAGATTTGAACTGCTTCCTGAAGGTCCACAGTCTGGGCCAGCTCATGCTCTATTGAGATGGTTGCAAGGCCAAACCAGCCTCTCCCGTGTTATTGTGGAGCGTAGATGGGTTTTTATTAACTTCAGCTTGGAGAAGCTGCGTTCAGGGGCGGCTCTTACAATTTTGCCACCCCAAGCAGGGGCGGTGGCCCCACCCCCGACGCAGGCAGACGTAGCGGGGCCCCGCCCCCGACATCTGCCTGCGTCAGGGGCGGGGCCCCGCTACGTCTGCCTGCGTCGGGGGCGGAGCCCCGCCCCCGACGCAGGCAGTCCCAGTCCGCGGCGGCAAGGGAAGGGCAGCAGATCTGCCGCCCCATTGCCGCCGCAGCAGGCGAGAATGGGGCGGCAGTCCAAGTACCGCAGCAGCAATTCGGCGGCGGGAAGAGCGGACCTGCTGCCGAATTGCTGTCAGGGGACTCGGACTGCCGCCCCATTCTCGATGCTGCCCCAAGCCAGCCCTGACTGCATTCTCGCTGGCAACTGTTACAGGAAGCGTTAAAAGTATGTGCAGAGCAACAAAAGCATTTGGAAAGAGGGTGGTCATCTTATTTGTGCATATATATTCCAGAACAGCCTTTGGAGTCGATCCTGCTGAAATGTACCTTGAAAGGGCTTTCAGTTCATCACCTAAAACACTCGCATCAATATCGTGCATGTCATTATGTGTCAACACTGTCTCTAGTGCCCTGCATTGCTGGTGTAGGTCTTCTTCAGGTATAGTGAGGAGTTTTGGAATCTCATACAACATCCCAAATATACTGCTGTGTTCCTTGAGCTGCATGAAACATTCTTCAACTGACTGTATTGCACAATCTAGCACCTGGTTAAAGAATTCAACTTCGAATTGTTTGGGGTCTCTTATGGGATTATCTTGTGCCTCGTAATCAAAATGTCTTCTTCTTTGGTGACTCTTGTATTCTTGAATGGGTGGGAAAATAGCTTCAGTGTGAAGTTCCTCTGCCAACTTCTGTGCACTCTTCAGAACGTTTTGAAATCCCTCATCTGACCAGTAAGACTGTAGGTATGACTTTGCTTTGTTCAGTTGTTCCATTGCTCCAGATAGATCAAGGTCAACACCTTGGAGTCTCTTGCTTACAACATTTATTTCAAACAGTATGTCATGCCACAACACTAAGCCACACAGAAATTTGAAGTTATGTATGTTCCTGGTGATTCCATTTCCCTCTGCCATTGTTCTCCCACCAACAGTTCCTGTCATAGCTTTATCCTCCATAATGGCAACTATGGCATCATCTATCTTCCCAATTTGGTGTTTGATAGGCTTTATCGCTTCCACTCGACTTTCCCATTGTGTGGCACTCAGTGATTTCAGTGACAGAGAGGATGTTCCCAGATGTTGCTTCAAAATTTGCCATCCATGAGTCGATGCAGAGAAAAACACATAGATGCTTTGAATTACATTAAAAAAATTCAGCAGCCTCACTAGAAGCTGATGCTGCATCACTGACCACAAAGTTCAATGAATGAGAACTGCGTGGGACAAAAAAAGCTTGAGGGTTTAACTCTTGGATCCGTGTCTGCACTCCTCTGTTCTTTCCTCTCATGTTGGCACCATTATCGTAGCCCTGATCTCTCATCTCAAGCTCTTTCCACCTATGGAATGCTCTCTGGTGATTTGCTGCCTTCTCATGGCATGCCAAATTTCTAGCTAGGTTTTTCCAGTCCTTTGTTCCTCTAGAACCCAATGTGGCTGGAACACTATACTGGAAGAGTTTTCAACAAACACAGTATGCAGCATTCTGGGTATTTGAGT
The DNA here is from genome assembly GCA_033296515.1 of Macrochelys suwanniensis. Classification (NCBI taxonomy): domain Eukaryota; kingdom Metazoa; phylum Chordata; order Testudines; family Chelydridae; genus Macrochelys; species Macrochelys suwanniensis. The sequence goes on along the minus strand of CM065775.1, from coordinate 153,827,090 downwards.
ACATAAGCCATGGCCTCTCCACTTTGTCACCACTGGGGATTTCACGCCAGTAATATGTTGGATGGAAACTTCTATTTTCATTGTCTTTGGGGAACATGAAGTTTTTCACTTGCTGTGGCCCATGCAGTACAAGGAAGTCCCTCAGGCTACTGCTCAAGTGGGTCTACAGTCCTGGATCATCTAGACTTAAGGAACTAAACTCAGCAGCAGCTGTTTCTTGTGCCTCCACCACACTCTTCTCTGATCTACACTTTTCTTCAGGAATGTGCATGGTTACATCCATTTGAGATGGAGATAGGGATGCTGCAGTAGCTGTCAGGTCATCTGCACTCTGACTAACTGGAAGATCAGGCACCTCCTCACCACTCACATCCTCACTGGGGCCAGAAGGCTCACCGTGAAGATTTGTGTCTATGTATCTAAGGAGAGCTCCTTCCTGCTTAGATAGGAAGCTTTTCTTTCTTTTTCTGAATGCTGCCCCAGAGGGGCGTTTTCTTCTTTCACTCATGACTGCTGTTCTGTGCCAGCTATAGTAGCTCTCAACACTCAATTGAAGGGGACAAATAAGCAGGCTGGTAGCAGGGCCTGAGTGAGGGAAGATAGTGTCTTAAGGGCCTAAGAAGCATCTGAAGACGTGGGTATTCACCCACGAAAGCTTATGCTCCAATACGTCTGTTAGTCTATAAGGTGTCACAGAACTCTTTGTCGCTTCTACAGATCCAGACTAACACGGCTACCCCTCTGATACTTAAGGGCCTAACTGGCTCCTACTACTTCAGTTGACTGCATGTTCTCCTCAAGTGGGTTCAGGGAAGCAGCAGGAAAACAGGAAGCTCCCTGAGAAGCTGGTGTTAATCAGTCCAGGCTTCTGGAGGTGCTAGAGAGGTATATAAGAGGCTCCTCGTCCCCCTCTCTCTCCCTGCAGCTCCTGCTGCTTTCTGTTAGTCCCTCTCACCTTTTCTCCTCCTGCATGTTATGTCTCTTGTGCCCTCCTTCCTCTGTGCATCTAGAGCAGAGAGAATACATATGCACCAGCAGCAGTCACAATTTTCTACACTCTGGGTCCTAGTTGTGCCCCCCCACAGTCTAGCACCTGAGGCGGCTGTCTGTTTGCCTCATGCTAAGGCCAGCCCTGCTGTAGAACCTCCAGTGTTAAGCACACATCCTTCAGAAAAGAGAAGGCTGATCCTGGAAACCAGCCAATGGAGGAAGGTTTCGGGGCTCATGGAGCACTGAAGTGCCTTGCATGATGGGAGACAATTTTTGATCAACAACTACAAATCTTAATGCAGGGTTGCTTTTAAATTAAGTGAGAAGGGCCATCGGGGAATCTTCAACATAGGAAATCGGTTGCAAAGGTCAGAACAGAAACAATGTCTCAATTTCATCTTGTGGCCTAACAACTAAAGCTTATCTTGTGTTAGGATAAGAATGTAGCATTTAAAACAAATATACCATCTGTCTCTCAAAACTTGACAGATTTGGGGAGAGACAAGAGAACTCTGAAATTTCTACTGTTCCTGCTAGAAGTCGCACCAAACAAAAGCATTTTTGGCTTAGCTTAGTAAAGTGGATTTCCCTGGCAAAGTATTCAGGAATGATTGTGTGAATATTGTTCCTGGACTGTAGAAAATAAAGGATATAGTTTAAAGGATATTTTGGTTACTTTTAAAAATTAATCTTTTTTTAAATGATTTGTAGTTTCTGGATCATTGTTGCAGGTAAATCTAAATATTACACAGGAGATACCATGAACTGCTGGCTAGATTAGGACATTGGAAAATCAGTCCAACATTTTTTAAATGTAAAAGGTCCATATGCCTTGTCTTAATTTTCTTCTGTTGTGGAGCATTACACTGCTTTTCCCCATTAATGTAAAAGATTTGAATCATAAAGGAGAGTTAGGGTACTGAAGAAAAATAGAGACTGTACACAACAACAAAAAATGTATCTAAACCTCAAAGAGGGAGTTGCTAAGATTCTGGGACTGCAATTCCCATTTAAATGCAGGACAAAAAATTAGGTTTGCATTGCATTGACAAATCACGTGCGTTTCAACACTGATGCTAAGCATTAGTTTAACATACTCTGCTCCTAATAAATCTGCAGAAATGTAATGCTGAAATGGATAGATGAATAAACACTCTTCAGATTAGATGCTTTGCTGTTTCATGCCTGCCTTCCCTTAGGGTATGTCTACACTTCAATTAAAAACTTGCAGCTGGCCTGTGCCAGCCGACTCAGGCTCACTGATCTTGGGCTAAGGGGCTGTTTATCTGCAGTGTAGACGTTCGAACTTGGACTGGAGCATGGGCTGTAGGACCCTGTGAGGTGGGCATGTCCCAGCGCTCAAGCTGCAGCATGAGCTTGGAGATCTACACTGCAATGAAACAGCCCCACAGCCCTAGCCCAATGAGCCCAACTCAGCTGGCACAGGCCAGCTGTGGCTGTCTAATTGCAGTGTAGGCATCTGCTTAGTGTGCTACTTTGGAAGAGACTATTAGCAATTATGTATTTCTTACATAACACCCCCCCCCCGCCCTTTTTAATCCAAGACACAAGAAATCTCTGGCAATGAAAATGTATATTGGATATCTTTCAGCCAACTAGCGTAGGGCTCTTTCTATACATCTCCTAGGCCAATGCTGTTTTGAAAATTGTTCCCAGACCAAAATTACTTCTTTTCAACCATAATTCCATTTTAATGCAATAGGAATTTAGGGTAAAATACATCACACAGCTGGTGAGATTATCCAATATATAAGCCTGGGAACATACCCAGGAAAACCAATGTTGTTAATGCTCCCTATTGTGACAACATACAATATCTACATTTACGATTTATGTTTATTAAGGCATATTAGTATTTGTGGTGCCAGATTAGATTTTTTTTTTTAAAGACACGTTAGATTTTTTTTTCCTTTCTCCTCATGATTTAACCATCCACCCTTGAAGTAGAATGTTATTCAGCAGTGGCTGAAGAAAACACTTTCAATTAGAAAAAATGGTAAAAAGTGGCCATTAATCCTGAAAAAAGCTTCTTCATATGCAGCCAACATCCAAGTGTTCAGTGACCTTTACCAAATGCAAAGTTTGAAGAGTTTGCATTATTCTGTTAAGATCATATGGAACAACAACAAAAAAGGGTCTGACATGGGGTGCTAACTTTCTTAAAGGAGCCATTTTGGAGTCTCAGAAAATTAATCCTATACTCCAAGTAATTGCTGTGATTTTTGGGGGGGAAGAGATGCGGCTTTTTTCATACATAACCAAGAGGTGGAGGTCCATCTCCTCAAAGATTCCTAAATACTTTTGAGGATCTGGGCCTAAATTTCTAGTTTGTTTTTCACTTACCCTGAACTATAGATCTGTGCCCAGATGATGATTACAGTAGTGCCCTTGAAATGCTATGGTATATGGGACCAATGTCTTCTGTAGGGTTAAGAGTGATTCAGTGCTAAAGTTCAGTAGCATTAGGAACACATCAGTGACTACATAAGACTGTCAGCAAATTCACACTTCTAAAAACTATTTTGTTGGCTGCCGATGAAGAGGCCTGGTTTTGAACAACTCAGTGCCATGAAATCACTCTCCAACCACATACAGTCAATGAGCTATGCTCCCTGTCCCCATTCTCCTTCCATTGAGGTCAATGGGAACACGATAGGGCCACATTTCTCTTATGGGACCTTGTAATTCCTTTTCAACTATCCTTTTCATTCTCTCAATAGAGAAAATCAGCTTATTTTCATATTTTTCAGTCCAAGCTTACTTAAATACATAGGCTTTTATTTAACATTATCTGGCTAAATTAACATTGCCTGCAATTTGTCTTTGAAACTTCAGCACTCTCCTCCCATTTTTGAGTGGGTAAGCCAATGATTCAAGTGTATGAACGTGTGTGTATTTACAAATTGTGAAAGTGTTGTATGTATATAGTTCCACTTGTGGTAGCCTGTGTATTAATTATTATTTCTAATCCTGTGGTAGCACCTAAAAGCCAGGTCCCCATGGTGCTGGACACTGTAGAGCAAAGAGTTGGGTTACAAACTAACGTAGAGACAATACACAAATCCAACAGACAGCAGAATCACAATGGAATCGTCAAACCCTTTGATACTTCCCCATCACTATACGCATTAGCACGCAGTTCTTAGTTTCTACGCATGCAAAATTTACTTCACCTTCTCGAAACAAGCCTATTATGTCTGACCCTACCTGATTTCAAAGAAATAGTAGCCACTAGGGACAACCACATTCCTTGTGCATCTGTCTCTAATGATATGATTAATACATTCCAAGACCAGAAGGGACCATTCTGATCATCTAGTCTGACCTCTTGTGTAACACAGGCCATAGACCTTCCCCAAAATAATTTTTAGAACAGATCTTTCAGAAAAACTTCCAATCTTGATTTAAAAATTGTCAGTGATGAAAAATCCACCATGACCCTTGGTAATTTGTTTTAATAATTAATTGCACTCACTGTTAAGAATCTACATCTTAGTTCCGGTCTGAATTTGTCTAGCTTCAACTTCCAGCCATTGGATTCTTTCTCTGCTAGAGTGAAGAGTCCATTATTAAATATTTGTACTCTGTGTTGGTACTTATAGACTGTAATCAACTCACCCCTTAACCTTCTCTTTTTGTTAGACTCAAGAAGCTCAGTCTATTTAGCTTATCACTATAAGTAATGTTTTCTAATCCTTTAATCATTCTTGGGGCTCTCTGAACCCTCTCCAATTTATCAACACCCTCTTTTGAATTGTGGACACCAGAACTGGACACAGTATTCCAGGCACACCAATGCCAAATACAGAGGTAAAATAACCTCTCTACTACCCAAGATTCCCAAGGATCGCATTAGGCTTTTTGGCCACAGTGTTGACTGGGAGCTCATGTTCTGATTATCCACCCCCAATCTTTCAGAGTCACTGCTTCCCAGGGTAGTCTCCCATCCTGTAAGTATGGCCTACCTTCTTTAGCCCCAGATCTATAATTTATACTTAGCCATATTAAAATGCCCATTGTTTGCCTGAGACCACCTTACTAAGTAATCCAGATTGCTCTGTATCAGTGACCTGTCCTCTTCACTATTTACCGCTCCTCTAATTTTTGTGTCATCTGCAAACTTAAACAGTGACGATTGTTTTCTTCTACATCATTGATAAAAATGTTAAATAGCATTGGGCCAAGCATTGATCTCTGCAGGACTTCATTACACACCTATTTGGTATACTTAGGCAGCAGCTCCTATTTCCTGAAGTATATCTCCTGACAAATCTCTGTCAACCATACAAGTGTGTCTTTTCCTGGGAAATCTTAGACTTACTGTCAATATTAACAATACCAGGCCAGTTTCTCCATGATTCATGTGTATTAATGTCTTATCGGTTTCTGCCCAATTGTATTCCTTGGAGCAGGAAAACTTTAAAATGTAGCTCTGATTTCAGCACTAAGTCATTGATTTGATGAGAAACTTCCAAAAGCTCCTAAATCCCACTTTCAAAAGTGATTTAGGGCTTGTCTACATGAACAGTGAGATCACAGCAAGCTGGGGTGTAAACCTACCCTGCACAGCGGGCTAGTGCACCAACTGGCTGGGTGGACCCTGCTGATGCATACTAATGGTTCCGTGGCATGCTTTGATCTACCCTGCTTTGAAATGGGACTAGATCAAAGCATACTAAGGAACTGGTAGTGCACATAATGTTGGCAGTGTGGGATGCAGCTTGAGTGCACGACAGGCTAGTTTGGAGTAGATTTACATCCCTGTTCATCACAAACTAAATGTTCATGTCAATGCCTTTAAGCATTTAGAAGTGTGAATCCAATTGACTTTCAATGAGATTGTCTCAAAGGTTCATCTATATGGGGAGACAGCCTGGAATAGCTAGTGTGAAATAGTGCAGGATAACTATTCAGCAACAGCTAACACTCCATGTGGACACTCTTATTCCGCACTAAAGAGTGCCTTTTTTGCAGGTTAGGTTAATCCACTTGCAAAGTGGCTTTGTGCCTTTAGCTTAATCCATAAGAGCACCCACAAGGGGAGCTAGTGTACCATATGTAGGGTGTACATTTAAACCACACTAGCTATCCTACACCAACTCCCCATGACACTCTCGTGTAGACAATGCTATTGGAATCTGTACCTACTATGTCACACTCACATACAAATTCATACCAAGGAAAGAGAAAGGAACTGACTTACTGTAATAGTATTTGAAAAGCAATGGTGGTGTGAGATTTCTTACACAGAGGAAGAATCAGGAAAGCATTCAGTACAACAGGCTAAATAAGAACATAAGAATGGCCGTACTGGGTCAGACCAAAGGTCCATCCAGCCCAGTATCCTGTCCACTGACAGTGGCCAATGCCAGGTGACCCGGAGTGAGTGGACCCAACAGGTAATGATCAAGTGATCTCTCTCCTGCCATCCATCACCCCCCTCTGCCAAACAGAGGCTAAGGACACCATTCCTTACCCATTCTGGCTAATAGCCATTAATGGACTTAACCTCCATGAATTTATCCAGTTCTCTTTTAAACCCTGTTATAGTCCTAGCCTTCAGATAGATCATTTTATTAAATAATAGAAGTCCAAGACTAGATTTACACTGCAGCTTATGTTGGCATAAGTTATGTCGCTCACCCCCCAAAATAAACCACCCTCCTGAGCGACATAAGTTACGCCGCTATAAGTACCGACGTGGACTGTGCAATGTTGGTGGGAGAGCTTTGGTAAGGTTTTAACTTAAAATTTCATTCAGGATATTCGAGTATAGTGCCAGTCTGTCACAACCTACCTCAGGTCAAATCCTTCTTGACTGGCACATGCCAGTAGTCATGTTGACAGCAGTGAAACTACATGCATGAGTAAGGTATGCATGTTTACCCCTGCAGCAGACTTGGCTTAGGCTTATACCTTGCAGTTCTGTTCCCTGTGAGAACAATAATGGTTAATTTACAGACCAGACCACCTCCTTAAACCATAGCATTTAGAACAAAAGCCTTGAAGAGAAAACCTCCAAACTGACTGAACGCGTGGCTAACTTTCCCCCAAGGACTACCATTCCCTGAGTCTGGGAAGGCCCACTGCCTTTTGACTCTTTCCACAGAGAATCTATTTGTCAACCTGTCTCCCTAGAAGCTTCTGACAAGTGAGGACACTCCTTCCTACCTGGAAGCACTTAACTCTTCGGTGTTTTTGATCACCAGGCTCCTAGCCTGGCTAAACAAGCTTGTATCCTCTTTGAAGACAGGATCCTCGAAGCCAACAGCTTACCCCACTGCCTTTCACATTTGTGCTGGGGGGTCCTTTCCTTACCTAGATCTAGTTGTGTTGCTTTCGTGTCTGTTCTTCCGATAGCCCCTATTAAGTTAGCTCAACAGTCCTACAGGAAATTCCAATAAGCTACCAGAGTTATACAGTAACTTTACCTCACTGACCATGTCACTTACAATATTAACACCATTATTACATATCAATATTCAGATAGCAGCTTCTATCCATCACAGGCTAGTCAATAGGAGTGACAGTACCAGTAACCATAGCACTGACACTGAAAACATTATGAAATACAGTAAGTCATAGGTCTGGAACTTTAAACCCATGACCCTCACAATGAACCAGGGTTAAGGTAACTCTGGCACTCTAATCTTGCCAAGCAGCTTTCAAACTTGATTGTCTACAGCTGAGCCCCTACATTCATATTCAGGCACCAACATGGGGCTTGATTTTTCAGAAGCATTGAGATTCTGCAGCTCAATAATGGAGCCAGGGAGAGCTGTGAGTACTTAGCACCTCTGAAAATCAGACCACTTACTGTAAGGGTTCAAATAATGGAGTTAGACTCCTAATTCTGGCCATAACCCCTCTGGCTGTTTTTCCAATCTGAAAATGAGAATATTTGCTTTATCTACATGGCACACTGAGCATTGACTAAGGTACTGTACAGCACTTTGGAATATTGAGTACTAGAATGTACTATTAGGAGTATCAGCTGCACATTTACCTTCATTCCTGCAATATCTCAGAGTCCTGATAGCACTGAATTTTAGTAAGAGAACCGTTTTATACTAAAATAGTACCCACAGGTCCCAACCAGGATAAAGGCCCTATTCTACAGGGCACTGAACAAACAGGTGGACAATCCTTCCCTGAATGTCCAACATATGACCTTGATGCATCACACTCCAACATTAAGGGAAGCTTTGTCATGGCACAAGGCAGACTCCTAAAGCAATAAGGAAAGAAATCCAGATTAGATCATTACAATGAATTTAGTATATTTGCTGGTTCCATGGTAGGGCATATAATGCTTCCATCTTAAGTGGGACTTTCAAACGAGGTGTTCATGAAAAGGCTTTTTAAAAAATGGATGTAGCAGCAATAAGCACAAAAGGGCCCCCATGATCCTGACTGTGGGCCCTACAATAAGAGCAATAGTATAATGCAATTTTAAGTGTGTGGATACAAGTAGTGGGTTCTGCTTTGTTAATGATAACAGCTAATACTCCAGAAATAAATTGAAGTGGTTTTCCTTTGTAGCCCACAAATCTCTTGTATATTAGTTGCATGCAAGGTTTTACTACTTAAAACTAAAAAGGCTCAGATCCCACAGTGATGAGCCACATAAGTGCCTGGATAGGTTTTCAGTTCATAGTTTCTCATGTTTTTAATGGATCATACAGATTTATACACCCAGCTTTACAATCCCATCTGAAGTACAGTATATTCCATGAAGATGAGTTGTGTGATATAAATATAGTTTTCCTCTGCCATTAAATAAACGTATGTGATGAAGTAACAACTGATGCCATAAGATTCTCTCAACTGTTAGTCAAGATTTTTATTTCTTAGCTAGCGTCAAATGAAACTTCTGTTGCAAAAAGCGGAACACACAAGATAGTATTGCACTGGATCCTCTGAAACCATTTCTACAGATAAGCTGAAAAGTCAGAATGCAGCAAACCAGTCTTCTTCACATGGTGTTGGGGTTCGGTTGACACCTTTTGCTGCTTTACAGTACGTAAAATCTATTCCCGCATTGCTTCCAGTGGGAGTTTCCTCTGAGTAAATAGTGCTGGATTAAGTACTAACACAGAATTCATAACAATCTGTAGTTTATGCATAAAAATAAATTGACAAAGGCCTGCCAGTTACAGCCTTATATGTTGTATTTTAAAAAAAAAATTCAAAAGACAAATTTTTCATGATTATCCTTTTATAGGCTGCCATATTAAACAAACTATTTAAAACAAAAACTAAAATACTTGGTGTCAACTTCTAATTAGCACACTTTCTTCTTTTGGAAACCAGCCGCAATGTAGGTTATATGTGGAGTCCAGTAGATAAGACAAATCCCACTCTCCAAGTAAAGCACTATCTCAATATGAAGATACTGTGCTTCAGATTACTACAACTGCATTACCAGCACTAAGTCTTCCAACTGCTGGGATAGAACAAATGGCAAGGAACCATATATACAGTAAATGCAATCTCTGTTGCAAGCAGGATATTGTCATTACAAGAAAATTAACCTGATTCATTCAAGCCGGTCCCTATCTGACATGCAAACTGAACGGTGATGTTTGTTTGTCATTCACTTTGCTTTTAAAAAAAAAAAAAAAAAAGTTCAGTGCCTAGATCGGTTTCTTTCAGTGTTGCAGAAGTTACAAGCAAATGGTGCAGTTAATGTTTAGTAATAGTTAGGATGATTCTCTTGTTCTGATCTTTTTAGTTTGTCTATTAGATTCATGCTGCAGCTCTTTTCTTTTCTTCTGCTGCTGCTGTAGTCTTTCCTCTTTCTTTTGTAGATAAATAGCCATGTTGTCAAATGAGGCCTTGTAAAGACTGCTGTAGCAACTTTCTGTCCCGACAGAACCTGTGGCAGAAAAAACAAGACAATGTGGATGCTTTGAGCACTATTCCCAACTACTTCTTGCACTGAAATGTTAAACAAAATATTCCTGACTCCTGCACTATAATTCTAGAGATCTTAATACAGAACATTTTTATTCTGTTTAAATGTGGTGAGGCACTCACAAGTATCACTACTACACTCATACATACTAGGGCCAAGATTTTTAACAGCCTAAAGTTAGAATTTGAAAACCATACTTAGGCCTGCCTGACTTTTCAAGAGTACTGAGCACCCAACAGCTCTCACTGACATCAATGAGGGTCAAGAAGCATATAAAAATTCTAACTGTAGGCTTCTATTCTTGAAAATCTTGGTCTTGGTAATATCACTAAAGACCCCCTTGGAGTGCATTAAAGAATCTGAATTATTCCACAATGCTCAAACACTGCACGGACTCTAGTTAGAGTGCTGTGTTTAGTTTAGTATTCCCTGCATTTAAAAAAAACACAAATCCCAACCACATTAGAAAATTCAGACAGAACATTATGAAATAAGCAGACACAAACTTCCCAGCACTGATCCCTGCAGGTTCCGCCACTCCTTTGTGAGCCTATTACAGTAAATCCTTAAATATTCTGTTTAAATGTACTCTTAGAGCATGACACATCTGTCATTCCTGTAAAATGCCTGAACAGTCAAGGAAGATAATTGGACGGTTACTCTGGGGAGTATAGACTAAAACTGGCAGGTTAGAGTTATTGTGTTTCTAGAAGCAGTTAGTGGGGGTGGTCTAATTCCCATCTATGATTCCTTTTTACCCACCCACTCCCATTCCTTCCCCCACCTAAAAAAAAAAATCCTTAACTTTAAGTAAAAAGAGAAACAGACACGTGTGGGCAGGAAGAGGGACATGAGTAAATAATCAAGCTACATATCAATTGTAATTTCCACAGGACTGGATTATGTTAAGGGTTTGCAGAATCTCTTTTCGGGGCCAATATTTTATTCAACTGAAGGTTTAAGTATTCAATTTCTACTTTTATAATCTTAGGTTACAAGAGGTCTTACAGTTTCTATGATCACCAGCTGTCTAAGGGAGGAAGCAACACAAGCAATCTCATTGTTTTATCAAGTAGGGTTAAGTACCTTTTTTCATAATCTGTAAAAGCACTAATTACACAGCTGAAATAGGTGCTCATCAACTGAGCCTCCTCTCGTTAATTAGCTATAATAATCACTATGCTCTGAATAGTCCTCCTTTCCCAGCTGCAGATACCCAGAGACTATTATAATACATTATGGTAATTAGCGATGCTGGAAAGTAACTCTCAGAATTGACTTGTTTTCCACTATATTTCTGTATTATTCATTCTCACTTGGGACCCTGCTTTTAAATGGATATACCTTGAAATATCTGAGCTGTGTAAAACAGGCATTACAAACACACTCCCTTCTAATGGATGCAGAAATCTACCTTCAAAGATTGAGCCCAATTTTAATGGAAATGGCATACAGAAAATACTCCCTAGATTAGATATTAAAGGTATTAAATTTAATTTTCCAGCAACACTGCCAAATTACATGGGCTGATAATTTTACTGCATACATAATGGCCCTCCAAGGATGGAAGTTAGGGTTTCTTTTCCTTCTTTTAAAACAAGCTTCATAACATCCTAGCATGAGGCCTCAATCATGTACAGAGTTAAGCCACACCTGACTATATAACAAGGCATTCATTGACTCCTACCCCACCCAGCCTTAGCGATTCTAATTAAGTTTGTTTAAAAATGCCTGGTTCCTGCAGGCTAACCAGAAAAGGCATTTTTCTAGAAAAACCAAGGGCAAAAACCATAAACAAAACCTCCACCAGAATAGCTGCTTAATATTTTCATTTTTAGGTACAGCGCAGAGGTGGCAGGGCAAGCTTCCCTGTACTGTCTTCCCAAAGTGCTTTAACTTAGACATGCAGGGGCTGCCTTTAAGCTGAAGGAATAGTTCAGCATTGGTGGCTACTCCGTCCTTGCTATCTCCACTGAAACTGCCAATACAGGTGTCAATTGTGTGTTCAGTTTGCGTGAGCTCAAGCCCCACTAGCACAAGTCTGTCTACCCAGACTGACAGGCTCATTCCCAACTTCAGTGTAGGCATATGGATTTGTCCATAGCCCGAAGGAGAGCCATGAACAGAACTCTGATCTGACTCCCCTTCTGCTTTAACCTCTGTAACACGTTCTCTGGCCCTTTCGACAAAGTTGCTCACCTTCAAACATTGTCCAGTTGTCGTGCAGGTATTTTGACATTTTCATTAATCCTGTGTCATCAGTAACAGGCTGGGAAAGAAAAGAACACCTATTCACTACACTCCTCAGCAGCAATCATACAAAGCACATTACACTGACCAGCATACTGAGAAATGCAAAGCCTAGACTGAGGACCATGAAGAAAGGGAGATTTAACGGAACACCTTTCCCTCCCACAAAACTCATCACTGAGGCCTGGCATGGGGTCACGATGTTCTTCCTAAGAAACCTAGCCTGGAAATCAGAGCTTGCCCAAGGATTTGAAGGAAAAATGGGAATCAATTTTCTGGAAATCAACAAGGTAAAGAAATAGCTTGGGGAAGAGGTGAAGGTCCAAGAACACTCCCATGAAACAAATTTAAAATGGAAACGTTCCAACAATATCCCACTCCTCTTCGATTTACACGGGTGATGAATTTATTGTCTGGAAATCTAATGGCTACTATAGGGAATCTGACAGCTAACATTTTAGCTTTGGTGACTCAGTTATCAATGGAATGATAACAGATACTAACAACAGAGCCACCACTGTTTCTTCTCTCCTCACAGAGGTTTCTTTTGAGATAGGTACAGAAAAGGACAGGGGCAGGGAGCATTTTCCTCCATGCTTTAATTTTCCATTTAGCTCCCTCTTCTTGAAGGCCGCTAGCAGAATCTACACCCTACCATCAAAAGCACTTTAGCAATGGAGTTAACACATTTCTCACTGGGATGGATTGAGGCTAGCAGTTTTCCTGGGTTGCAGCACTATGGTCAGTGTGTCTCACTCTTCAGTGTGGAAGCTGACACTTGTCCTGTAGAGTCAGTTGGCTGCTGGGACAATGTTAGGGTGGTAGACTACGACCAAGAAACTAGTATAGCTGCTGAGCCTACTAGTAGGAAGGTTGAGAGTTTCATACTCTTCAGTCAGGCAGCTCCTCTTGCTGCTCCCATTTGACATCCCCCCCACGCCCCCCCCCAAGCAAGCCTTCATCGCCAGCCAGTTAGGAGGGAAGCAGTTTTTCAAAACCAAAGAGGTGTGAGCTCTCACTGGGATTTTGAGAGGAGGGGGAGCTGTATTCCCCTATGCTCCCTTTTAGTTTAACCACTGGGTTAGGGTAAGATGATGATGTGGGGAGCTGCAAAGGGCCCCCAACCCAGAAAAAAAAAAAAGTCTGAGAAGGTACAAATTTGAGAGGAGGGTACAGGGTTGTTGTTTTTTTTTTAAAATCGAGTGACATTCGTGTTTAAGAGCAGAGATGCTAGTTTAAACTAGGTTTAAGGCTGCCAACCATTGTGCAGGCACCTCAATCCTGACTCTTCTAGGTCAGACCTGGGTATCTTCTGAGCCGAGACTGCCAGTCATGCTAAATTCTGTGTTTTGCAGAAATGAGGGAAGTAGGATGAACCCATCTCTGATCAGACCCAGATCTGACCTCAGCCAGAGCTATAATGCATTAAAGCAATTGTGCCATTTAATTTTAATTCAATTATTCTGCCTTTTGCTGAGGACACTGGAGCAGACACAAGATCTTGGCAATTGTATCAGAGTACATCTAACCTGCCAATGTCCATCCACAGGCCGGTAGAGTAGAAGTGATGCTGCTTTGTCCTCCTGCAGTATCCAGAGCCCACCGGTTTCCTCAAATGCAATGTCCCAGCCTTTATGCTTCAAAGAGATTTGGTGTCTGTAATTTAACAGCTGGGGAGCAGCATCAAACTGGAAGATGTAAACTGTGGGAATACTTTAAACAGAAATAAAATGGAATTACCATCATCACACCTGCCTAGGGCAATCACTTGTACACAGTAAATTGCATCTACTCACTCCAAAAATTAGTACCAGAGCAAAATCGGCAGCATTTCAAGTACAACTCTAAAAAAAGAAACTGACTCCCCAACACTTAAAACTACTTTACTTACAACCCCCAAGGACAAAGTAAATTGCAGATGCCGCAGAATTTAATATTTCTTTCCAAATGTTACACTGAAGAAAAATCATTCTGTGCGGTTCTTTCCAAGGTTAGACTATTTTAAAAGGAAGATTAGCAAAAATAATAAGCCACGTGCTACTAAAGAATATTTTTTCCGTAATCAGATGCATTGTTTCACAGTGCAATTTACATTAGAGTTCACAGTTTGACAGGCAATTAAAAAGCGTCAGCAAAAATAAAACAGGGTAAGGGGAGTAAATTGCATGCTCTCTCCCCCTCACCCCTAAGGAGGGCCAAGAAAATGGGCTCTGCACTGGGGCTGGTGTGCAATGGGGAGGCCCAATATCTATTCCCTTGCATCCATGATCTCCACCTACAAAGCTTCCCGAGACCTGTTAAGCCCAGCAGCAGGTGTCTCAGTTCAGTTCATAGGAACAAGGCTCCCCGGCTGGCAAACAGGAGGTTCACCAAAGGGAGAAAGTGCCTCCCTGGTGGAGCTCCCAGCTTCACAGCACAGGCAACTTAGGATGCTGTTCTCCTTCTCACCATACCCAAGTCTGTGTGTCAAGATGGAACTCATTCTGCTAGGCTTAACAGGTCACAACAGCCTGGGAGATGAGTTCATAAGCAACTCCCTGACCTCACTGCTCACTAGTACTCTGCTGCATGGGCCCAATGGGCAGCACAGCCCCTTAGCTGTGGCTCTTAATGCTGTTTTACACTGGTATCTCTGCTGACTTACATTGACTCCTGACCTACAGCACTGTAAAGACTGGACTCAGACCGAAAGCACCCGGCCTTTGAGAGCTGTTCCACTGTGCCCTGAACTCAAGAGGAGCTAGAGTATATACAGACTTTATAAAACACTGCAATAGTTTACTAAACCCAAGCAACTTTCGAGCCACCTCTGTTTGAATGGATCCTAAGGGATCTCACGCTCCTCATGCTAAATCCACTGACATGCCCATGATGAAACCCATCCTTTAAGAGTCCACAACAGGACAGCCACTTTAAATTCAGAGAAAGTCAAACTCCCAGCAATGGATGTTTCACCGTCCCCTGCCCTTTCTTGAAATAGCTATAATTTTAGCAACCGTTCCCCTTTATTCTTACCAGTCACATAAAATGGCAATGTAATTTCCTTGACAACAATAGGCTATTCTCGACACGGCGTATTTCTGACAGGAGGGAAAAGACACGTAATTATAACCTTAAACACTTAGGAGAGAAATTTAGGTTTAATTTAGGCACTTAATCTATGGAATTTAATGGGGATCTCCATTTTAAAAAATAATTTAGTCAAGCTTAAGTGAATATCTTGACAGTAGTTCTTCCCCCCCCAAATATCACATTTTTGCCTTCTGTGTGGCCCCCCCGCCCCAGCAGTCAGCATAACTATCTGAATAATTTAACCAGACATGAAGTCAGCACAGAGCCTACTGAGAGACTCACAGCGAATAAACAAGCAGGTGCAGCCTAAAGGAGATGACAGCATCATTTTAGCCTTTAAGGGATGTGAATTATAGGGGGAAAAATTCACATATTTTAAGTGTCCTTAGTCAGAAGGCCACGCTACTGGTTTATAGGTTACATATAACAGAAAGATGGTGGCCACCAGGTCTGGTGTAAAAAGCGAATGCAGTGATGTGTAGCCAATGTTGTTGCAAAGTGATCTCAATTTCACCCTTTGATAAATCGGCTTCCAGTGGGACGTGTGCTGTAAAAAGGAAGTGGGACGGGGGGGAAATGGCTCATTTCAGCAGAAGCACTAATAACCAAGGAGGGAGGTAGCTTTACTGGACAAAGCTATTAAATTCCTTTGCTGGAAATATTGTACTTCCTGCCTGAAAACTACTGAATATACTGCCTGTGGAGCACAGCATTAAGTTTGATTTGAGGGTGGATAGTAATGAAGAACCTGTTTTTCAAACAAACAAACAAAAAACTGCAAGGATTCTGCCTGGGGCACTTTTTTTTTTTTTTAAAGCACCCATGACTGCAAAGGCAAAAACTTGCTTTTGTGTTTTTTTTAAAAGCCCTGGAGATGTCATCTCCAGAAGGAATAGTTTCCCCAGTCAGAGGAGAGGGAATAGCTCAGCTCCAGCAGAACAGGGAAATTATTTCAATCCTTTCTTCACTCTGCTGGCAACATTTTAAAAAGGGTTTTTGAGCACCTCTGCTGGCACAACACTGGGTGAATGGTCAGTCACTGCGCAGATTAACTAATTAACCATGGCTGTGAGCTCAATTCAGGAGCAACCACAGGGTTCCTACTTCTTGAGCTGGCTGTTTGGAGTGCAGGCAGTGTCCCGGGACTAATGTTTGGACATGTAATCTGGGGAGGAAGCAAGGGCTGCATTGCTTTTCAACACCCTGGATAGCGAGTGTAATGCAAGATGGTAACCCCTCTTGCCCAGAGAACCAGATTCATGTAGGTTTGGTTTATAAGCCACAAGCTACAAAAAATAGAGAGACACGAAGAACAGGAAAGAAGGTTACATAGTGGCTTCCATCCATATCTACACCCCACTAGTGGTATAAAATATCTTAATTACAGAGAAGGGAAGAATGCATTGTGCAATATCAACTCTATGCTGAAAATAAAAACCAGGCAGCATGTACTTCCCTCCTCTAATCATCTGTTTGGACATGAGGGACATTTTCTAAAGGTCACTATCAACAGAGAAATAAATTTCAGCGCACTTGAGAACAGATGGGATTGGTCTGTTGCGACTCTGCAGAAACAATTATTCCATGTTTACATATGGGATCCAGTCTTTCTATACAATACATGGATACTAAATCACTCAAGGTTTAAGATATCAAAGAAGGTGAGGGGTGAAGGGTTTGATGAGAGAGTTATTGCAGCTACCAAGAATAGCTCCACACTTGGGTAAATAGAACTATTTGCATTGTGATTTTGTAGAAATGATGGCTTTCCTTGTTGACAAACAGCAGCAGTGGGCTCTCTAGACATTTAAAAAACAAAGTTGTATTCTATATCTCCTACAGCACGAACTCCTATCAGACAATTTGTGGCATAAGTGATGCTAACAGACAGAATAGGCAGGGTACACTTTGTATGTAGGTACAGAAGGGACACTGGTATTAAATGCCCAGCAGCACAGTTCAACTCTTAAATTGTCAGTTTGACAGGGTTTTTTTATGGATGTGAAATGAGATCTAGTAAACTTATTTAATTGTGGAATAAAATGCAAGCTCTCAAACAACTTTTTTTTGGTTAGGCAAGCCCATGGGACCACTAAACCTAGTAAAAAGATAATGCTAACGAAACAATTCATGGTAAACAGGTGTCACTCTTTTTACTTCAGTCAGCCATCACCTTAAAATTAACCTTTGACATTCTGTTAGAAACAGTGACCTTGTGAAACACACTAGAAGTATCTGGGTAGAGTTGCACAATTTCTGTTTTGACCTTTAGACAAGCGGATCAGATCAGGTGAACATTTGGACTTCTAAGGTTATCTATCTAGTCCATGCCCACACTCCTGTTGGATTTATTCCCCATCATCAGCTAAAATGACTACTCCTGAGACCAGCAATACATCACTTCAGCACAACCATATATTTCCCAAGACAAGTCTATTTGGCCTGATGGATGGTGAAAACAAATCAATTCTTGTGCTCATATGCACGGTCATTACAATGAAGCATGATTATAATAAAAAGACAAAAATCAAGTCACTCATCTCACAAGCTTCAGTGAACGCACAGTGGGCAAATAGCAAAAATCATAACATGCCAGATGAAGCAGCAGAAAAAACAAGGACATCCCATCTGATCTCTTTTGTAATCAAAGCCATTGGTAGCTAAGGCACTAAATACAGTCTGCAAAGTGCTGACGGGAAAAGTAGACTAAAGAATAAGGCAAGAGTAAGCGATACTATTCCTTTACACAGTACAATGAAGTATGGCTCAAAGATAGTCACGATCCTCTGAACCTGTTGCCTCCATGAGAAAGGGAAATACCACAACTGGCAAAGTTACAGCAGTGACTTCTTCAGTACTTCTGGCACTGAATGAAATGTCAAACTTCTGAAGCATGGGCTCTCTTCTGGTCCTCAGTCATGGGCTAACAATAGAGAACATATAGTCTCTACGAGACTGAATTGTCTGAATGTTGAGAATCTGCAGGTGAGGAGTTTAATATCAGTGTATTCACTGATGGCCATGCACTCACAAAAAACAAAGGTTTGGTATGTTAGCAATATAGTGTATTGAAGGCTGTGATGCGCTACTGAGAGTAGGAGACAAAAAATGATGCCTGGTTTGACCAGTATATTAGCATACATAATTAAAGCAACAATACAGCAGTATTTGAAACCACCAACTTTGAAAGCTAATTGACAGACTCCATCATCCCACAAGCATGGAGCCAATCCAAGGCTAGCTTTTTAAAAGGAGATGGAAAAAAGGCTACTTCATTTGTGAGAATCTGTAATAAGCAGAGGTCTCACAGATTCAAGAAAGAGCTCAACCTGAAGTGACGATGGCTTCCAAGAAACCCATCTGGATGTCAACACCATTTATTTTTCCATGCAAGCTGTATAGTAGAATTGTAAAATAATGCTGGCTTCCAATGATATAGCTGACATGTTGCAGGTAAGCTTTTTGGAGCTTTTTTCTTGGCGGGAAAGAAGCTGAGAATAGATTCCTGGTACCACAATGAAATGCAAATGCTCTCCATTCCAAGCTTCTCTCAGCCAATGAGGAGCAACTTACTCAAGTGACATCACATGAGGTGACAGCAAGAGTCTATTATGCTATTCCTGAAAACTACCACTTAAAAAAGTAAACTAATTGTACTTTTTCACATTAGGTGTAGCAGTAAATGAGTTATAGACTTCAGGGTTGTGTATATATAGTTCTGAAACAGTGTTACTGTTCCTTCAAACTGAGTAAATAATTATATCAGTCTACAGGAGGATGCATTAGTCCAAGAACTGCCTTCAAGGGTTCCATTCATTAATATTTCATGACAGTTTAAAAACATCAAACTGCGAGTTCCTTACTGTGGAGGGAGGAAAAGAGCTTTCTAAGGTTTATCTGAAATGAGATTCTGGATGCAATTAAAAGCAAATTCTAGGTTCAGAGCACTAGATTCTATGACACAGAGGAACTGGCTGAGGGGGCTTACCTGTGGATTTGAGAAGGACTTGCACGCTATTCCTCTGACACAGAAGAACTTGTTAAATAACCTTTTCACAACGTTTAGAGAGCACTTTTCAAATAAAGACCCCAAAGCTCTTAACAAGTTTTGGCCTCATCTTACAGTGCTTCCACCTGCTCAGCTCCCAGTTAAGTAGCTGGGAACGTACATGCAGGCCTGTAGGATCAGGTCACACACAGACCTCTTAGAAAATGGCAAACCCTTTAAAGAGAGCCTAGCACTCAGCTGTGGGGAGAGGGTGAAGAATGCCTTCTCCAGCTGAAACTATAGGAGACTACTAGCAATGCAGAATGGAATACTTCACTTGGATTCTAGCCTGGACACGGGGGGGTAAGCATGCCCTAGGAGTAAATGGCCACAAGTGGCCAAACCCTCTCAAGTTTTATCCTAAAGTCATTATCTAGAAACCCATGTCTAACACTAGACTGGGACACTGATTGACTGACAGAGGGAAAAGTGTCACCTATCCGACTCATACGGAAGGAGATCAAGCCTTGTCGTCTCAATGAAAGACAGAACAACAAGCCAGTCACATTAAAAAAACCAAACCCCAACCTACCAAGCAAAATATGACTTCCCACAGATACGCAACACATGGATGACTGAACAGGCTAAGTGGTAGCTGGCTCAGATTCAATGCAGATGGCAAGGACTATACTGTGTTGTTCCAGCTGCTAGTATGGAACAAATCATATGTGGAGGCAAGAATGGATACCACCAGATCCAAGAGTTTTCAGTACAAAGTAAAATATACTTCAGAGTTTCAATTCAGTAAGGTAATACTTCTCCTGGTAATTTGTTACAAATCATTTTGAAACTTTCTGCTCAAATGTAACTTCAAGGGATGCTAAAGCTATAATTTTACTAGTTTCACAGTCGCTTCATGCTAGACTTTCAGTTTCACTAGAGGTTTCTGCTTAACAATTTTAGGTTTAAGGGCAAGTTTTGTATACAACAGACAAATTCAAAGCTTCATCTTAATTTCAAACATAAGGTTTGGGATAATTGCAGAAAGCACAGGGTGGGATTTTCAGAAGTGCCTAAGAGCTTGTCCACCCAGCAATTTAGTGCACAGAAAGCGATGTTCTTGCTTGCAGTGCACTAATTGGCTGCAAGGACCCTACCACCATCCACTGAAAGTTTCATAGTGCGCTTTGACTTACTGTGTTTGCGGGTCAAAGCACACTATAGAACTTTTAGTGCACAGTAGCAGGATCCACATAGACAGTTAGTGCACAGCAAACTAGAGTGCTGCAGATTTACAACCCGGCTTGCTGCATACTACATTGCTGTGCGAACAAGCCCTTTCATGACTTAGGAGCACAAATTCTATTCCGTTCCAGTGAGATTTAAGTTCCTAAATCCCACTCTTTATGAACTGTGGTTTCTATAACTTAAACAGGATCTCCCACCCACCACCATAAAGAAGAGCTGGTTCTAATACTAAACAGTAACAGAACATCTTTTTAAGCCATGGGGTTTAGGAGTACAACGAAAGCATGAGCACACACAACTCATCACATAACCATACCTTGTCATTGTTGGTTGCCTCAGTCTTATTCAAACTATTTAGATGACAGCAGTGCACTTCTTTCCCACTTTTGTATTCCCAAAGCCTCAGAGTACAATCCTGAATAAATTCAAATGGACAGGTTGATTAACACAATCACTGACACAGAGAAGCCAGTAATGGTCTTCAGAAGCTAGCTAAATCATACTTCTCCTTGAGCTACTTCATGCACGAGATTCTAAACCCCCAAAGAAACTGGTTAAATATTCTCAAATTGCAGATAAGGCATTTTAATGAAAACATAATTCAGCTCAATTCTAAATTATTCAATCATACAAAAAGGTTATTTTTCCTTTGTAGTGGAAATTAGGTTGCTGGATGAGTGGATTTTGAGCATCTCGTAAATAGCACAACAGTAAATGTGCTACGCACTCACCATCTTAATGACACTCCTCCTAGGTTGCTCTTTCCCTCACCCACCCTTGTACAGTACCCAAATCCTTTGGATTATAATCCAGTGAGGAAGAAAGCCCTCATTTAATTTAGTTATCTTTGAGATTAAACTTTGTTCTGGGAAATATCACTGAAGTTGCCTCCCTACGAACAAAATAAAGCCAGGGACAGCACTATCTCTGAAATTGCTCAGAGAGATACTGCGTGGGAACAAAATACACGACCTTTGGGCATGCAATAGGAAGAAATCAAATCAAAAGATATAACAGTTAACACAACATTACAGACTTCAGTTGTAGAGTGTATTCTCCCCCGGTGTGCAGTTCCATTCGTATTAGTTAGACTGGAGGTTTGAGCTGCATACACATTAACAGAGAATATTGTTTCCCCAGTCTGAGAGGACTGGGATCACCTCCAACTGTTCATTCTTTCTGGGTCTGGAGTTGTCATGTGGTGCTACTGATAAAAACAACTCTTGCTCTTTCTACAACCATATGACATACAATTTAGAAAGTCTTGCAAGGAGAAGTTTGATTAAGACTTCAAACATGTTAGTTCATCTTAAATGCTCTAGAGAAAAATAACCAGGATTCTAGTGCTTATTAATTGTTAGAGGGACATTAACTGTCAAGGCTGGCTGGTCCACCCAATGTTTAATCTTCCTCAAATGTTGAATAGTCCCTTGATAATTAATTTGTCAGTGCTCTGAAGCAAGAGTTAATCCTGAAGAATTGGTGAGGACAGATTTCTCCATCCCAAAGAACTAGAAATGATGTGAAAAGCAAGAAGAATGCACAGATTAAGATGATGCTACATCCTCACAGAAAGAAGCCTTGGAACAAAGAAACCTTGAGTGTGCAGAAGCTGAACACAAAAATACAATACAGCTATTTTTTAAAAATCTCTCTATAAAGAATAAAACCTCAGTTGAAAGTAAGCAGACATAAGAAATCAGAAGTGGATAGGAAACAAAGATGAGTCAGACTAAAAGTGGAGACCATTGGCAAGAAGGGGTAGTAATATTGAAAATTAACAATATTTAAAATGCATGCAACTATAAATTAACATTAAATTTAAACTAAAAATAGGCTTAACATGTTCCATTGGACCTTCCAGATACTGTCATTTAGCACTTCAGAACGCTCAGTGCTCATCTTTGAATGCGATTCCTACTCAGAGTAGAATATAGGGCCAGCTAACATTGAGACAGCTAACCATAATTGCGACCAAATTCAGACAGGCCAATATTTCCTCCATCCCAAACCTCAGTTCTACACCGAGATGAGTATTTCAATACATTTTAGGTCACTACACAATTCACAGCATTCAGTAACTTGCAGAGGTTTCCAGACATTTCTATGAGTTAGTGGAGTTCCACTTTTAATTAAAAAACTGTTATGGTGAAAGTGCTTCCATCATTAGAAATTAGAAATGTCATTTTCAGTTCTTGTCTGGGGACTAAGAACGAAGTATGTTTTCCCTAATAAGCAACTGGCATTGCTGTAAATTGAGATCAAATCACCGCTATCTTACTAACAATAGAAAGATAAAAACCCAGAGTAGAATGTTGATGGGAGTGGGAGTGGAACCGAAGTGCAAGTCTTCTGCCGCTACAGAAACCAAATCCTTGCAAAACAAGCAGAAAACTGAAGTCTGACTCATAAGACTGACACTTTTTTCGAAGGATCAGAATACATACCCCAGAAGCTGATAGCATAAGATCTGGATAGTTTGGTATTACAAATATTCTGCTTACAAACCTAAAGGGAAAGAAGTTAGGAGTTCAACACTTATGTGTAGTGTCAGTGTAAACTGAGTACCAATATAATAGTAAGAGCATATTTTAAGGTTACACCGTCATCCATTATGTACATTTTAAGAAGGCAATAGAAAGACACAAGTTACAGGGTGGGAAGGTAGCTTTTCCCCCTCAAACTAACTGGCAGACAGAGATAGTATATTCATTATATCACTGTAATATTCCTGGGAAGATATTCCACATAATACAAGAAGTGCTTACTTTATTGAATTCTAGGAATTCTATTGATCCCCTTCTAACTGGGGAAGACAGTGCTGCTTGTGTGAATGTTTTTAGTCGTTTAGATCAGAATATGCACACAGAATTAGATTTACAAATAGATTTGTATCATGCTCATGGATCAATTATAAACATAAAATCAAAAAGCCCACATACATCAATATAGATTTTGTTTTTAATTAGTGAAGTCAGAACATCAGCGCATGAGGGCTCCCTCATAGCAGCTGGGGACCATCCAAGGCATCATCTATTCAGTTTTAGGGCAACCAATCCATTTAACTAATTTCCCCACTGTCCTTTCTAGGATTAGCTGCATCCAGTTGGGAATCTCAGTAACATTAAGGAGCTTATAATACTGCAACTTCCACCATGATACCCCCTAGGGTCCTTATGAATCCACAAAGAACTTCCAAAGTTCCACACTAACCATGGGGTCATGTGCACTAACGTAAAATGCTGCCATCAATGCACTGCACAGGTTAGAACATATGTTTGAGTTTTGTTTTTGTTTTTTTTAAAAAGGGGAATTTTTGCTTCCGAAAATAAACAATTTAAAGCCAATTAAAATATCAAGTGAATTTTGCTCGTTACAAAGCAGTAACTGCAGGTGCATGGAGGCTTAATGCTGCAATTTCAATTACAAAAGTAAATTTAAATAAAAATACACACCATTCAAAAACAGGAGAACTCAAGTGAGAAACACACTGAATCCCCAACTGATTCATTATCATATTTAAATAATGAATTTTTAGAAGTGTTTGTGCCAATTGTTTTAAGTGCCTTCCTATTGTGGAATTGTTAATGAGTTGTTTGTCCAGGCACAATAGCCCCCACTTAAAGGCAATGTCTTTCTTGAACATCAAAACTCTTATGTTCATTAAAGATACAACTGTTAATACAATAAGCAGAGATCAAACACAGCAATGTAAATATACAACCAAAGCCTTGAGTTCAAAGGCTATTTAAGATCTTTGACATTAATTTAAAAATTATGCAGCTTCTAAAGAATGTTTAAAATCTATGTGGATAAATTCTCGACCGTCAAGTGATATTAATTAACATTAGTATTAAGATATTTAAATATCTTATTTAACTTATATTTTTAGCACTTTATTAAAACTTTTCAGTAGTTAAATTAGACTGGGTGAAGGTGACTGCAGTGTATCCAATAGAGTACCACTCTCCTGACTCTCCTTTAACTCCTGTTCCTGATGATGTGCGTTGATACCCCATTGCATGTGAATGGGAACAAGTGAAGAAAAACATCTGAAAGAACATGTGTGCCCCCCAAGTAGCCCCAGAGCCAGACAAGCAGAAACGTGTGTGTGCACGGCATTGTGCAATGCTATGCAGGGGCATTTCTCTGGTGCTTACTGTACTATGCCTATGAAGGCCAGAATAATGGAGACCCTCTATTGACCATGATGAAGAATGTACATCAATGTCAAAACAAATCTAAATGTGAAGGCAGTGTGTTCTGCAGAAGGCTTTCCAAAATTCCTGCATTTCAGAAGATTTTCCATAAAAATCTATTTAGGTATTTGTCTTCCCTCCTGACTGGAGAGGGGACGCTGGGGCAGGGAGCACAAATCTTCCTGTAAGCTAGAGAAGGTGATAGGGGACTTCCAACTAGGGCATTTTCTCTTCCCCTATCTAATGCTACTGTTGCAACAGCAACAGACAGCAAGGATTGGAGCTCTAAAATCTCTCCAAACAAGCACGGCTTTCTTCTGCTGCTCTTTTATTCAGGTACCCTGACTGGCAAGCTCCTAACCTCAACACTCAATGAGGAGATCAGGGAAAGGAACGAGCACTCTCCCTCTGCTTTTAATCAGGGGAGAGGGAGCTGTGCTCCCTGTACTCTTTTACTTTGTGCTTCCCCCATGATCTCCCTTGCTTTAAACCCTGCTTATATCCTCATCTCCCTACAGCGAGCTCCCCCTATGTTCTGTCTCGCATACTGACCCACTTATTATGCGTATTGCTGTAGCTCCTTAGGCGCCCTAGTCATGGACCAGGACTCCATTGTGCTAGATGCTGCACAAAGACACAACAAAAAGATGGTCCTTGTCACACACTAAGTTAGAATTGTATCCTGGACTAAAACAGTACAGCCTGGGGAGTTTCTTTAACCCAGAATCCAGTTATTGCTCCACAAACAGGAGCCACTCTCCTCTAGCCAGCTCTTAAATACAGTGGACAGCTCCACAAACTTACTCTCTGTGCCCAAGACAGAAAGATACGATGTTATGCGGCGCTCTAGTCAAACTGACTCGAATCTTCTCATCTCTGTCCGCAGTTAGGATATACTGGTCATCAGGACTCAGCGCCTGTTGGCACAAAATTAGCACACAGCAGACAGCTCAGGATGTGCTGCTTTCTAACTAACGATTAAGCAATAAATCCAAATACACTAGTGTCACGATTCTGAACGTATCTTGCAAGCAGAAAGCCACAATTTACATTTAGAATGAAAGCCCCAAGCCCTTTTTGATAAGAAGTAAAGAAGCAGTAGCCGAAGGCAGGAATATTGTTGAGTTTAATCAAACCCAATAACCTCCAGAAGGAGCACAAAGGAAGCCCTGTTGCGTTTAAAAATGGACTAAGCACTAAAATATTGCAGTGCCACATTGACAGGCTAGACTGGATGACCTCACAAGTGAATTGCGTCTCTAAGTTCTATGATTCCATAATAAAAACAACAGCTCTTAAAAATTACACTAACAGAAGATCTACTCACTGCATTCCCTCTGCAAACTGTTCTCCCTGACTCTTGCATTTGTGTTCTGATAAGAACTCAGAGGGAAAAAGATGCTGTTTTTCAGTCTAGCTTATACAAAGCAATGAGGTTTTTTTGAAAGTCATGAACTTGGCGTAGGAATAACGATGCTAAAACTTCTCTAAGGGAAAAGAAAAAGGTTGCATGAAAACCCAGTTAACAAACATACTTACCACGTCCAAGAGCAAAGACAAGTGCCCAAGCTCAACCTTTCCTGCTTTTTGCGGTTCTGTTACTGAATAAGAATAAACATCACCAGACTTGTCTGCAACCAGAATTTTATCCTCTGCAGCTGTAATAATCAGAGCAGTGCATCTTCTAACAACAGACCTGAAAGGGAAAAAAACGGTCATGATTAGAGATATTCAGAGCTTTTGACATGGCCATTCGGTCCCTGTTTGGGGCAGGTACCTCTTCCTCTTGAGTCATAAGAGTGCAGCACGGCCACCAACTCAGATTTCTTCTAATCAGAAAAAGTCAGTCCCTGCTGTGCGTACAAGACCAGCTTCTGAGCATTCTTCAGCTGTTCACAACTCATTCTCTTGTCTCACTCATCACTATTTCTTTCCTACAGTACTTGCTTTCACTGCAGTTGGCACTCACCAATTCACACTGCCCTAGATCTCTCACACTGCCACCATGTCACAGTTTCAAGGTAACTGCATCTTTAACCCCTCTCTGTGGTCCGCTCCAGAAATGTTCCCCCAGGTCTCAGGCCTCTAGCCTTTACCTCTCTAGAGGCAGAAACCCACATCCCTCCTTTTTCCAAATCAGAGCTTTAGGCTGTAGTTCACTGCAATTCTACCCAGCAAGCAGGTCTGACTGAGGTCGGGTCTACACTACAGACCTATACTGGTATAATTACATCACACAGGGGTGTGAAAAATCCACACGCCTGAGTGCCGTAGTTATACCAAACTAACCACTTCTCCCACTGACATAGTTACTGCTCATCAACTTACCACTTCTCAATTTTTAATGTGTATATTTACTTTTTATAAGACTGACCAAGAGATTAGAGCATTGTTTGTTTACCTGTGCACATGACTGCACCATGCAATTATTCTATTTCTCCTTTTCTTTGTGTAGGTCTCCAACACAGCAAGAGGGAACAAACATTTTTAAAATGGGAAAATGTGGTTGTCAGATGACAGGAATTGGACTCGGTGGGGGACTCAAGGGGACTCAATAGCAGGGGACTAAAGGGCAGATGTAGTACTTGAAATTACTTCAATGCCTTTTTAAGATTAGCTTTTGTTGCAAGCTGATGCTACTTTAATTTATTAGGCTGTGTACAACCCTAATCACAAGAAAAGAAGGATGACCTTGAGGTTAAAGCACTAAAAATGGGAGTTCCTTTTTATTATTTCTAGATCTGCTACAGACTTCCTATATGACACTGGGCAAGACACTAAAGGTCCATCATATAAACCACAGGTAGAACTGAGGGGGGGACTCCAATAATACAGTTCCACTCTGCTTTGTAGATTGGACAAGAATCTAGCATTCTTCAGAGATCAATATAAGTGGAAACTTCATTTGCCAAGACTTTGATTTTGAAAAGTCTTATGTGTCTTCATATAGAAAACTATCACAATCAACAGAGAAAAATTTATTACAGGAGGACCTCTAGTGGACAGCAAGAGATTGTACTACTTTCAAAAGAAGAGGGTTAGAGAAGAGAAGGCATGCAATGCATAACTTGTACATAAGGACGGGTTTTTAGAACAGCCTCCAGAAGCTCCCCAAGATCCTCTCTCCTGCAAACCTATCTTGGATTATATCGGTAGCTGGAGTAGTGCTCAGGTTAATGACTGTGTGGTTCTTTAAGATTTAGTGTTCACACAGAGCAGAGAGAGGCTCTGTTTTTAAATATCCAAAAGATACTTTTTGTAGCAAGTGAAGAGATTCTTATCTTATACCCTTGGCCAAAAGCTTGCCTTCCCAAAGCTAGTGTGCTGTACACATTTTAATGGGCTTTTGCAGGGAAAAAAAAAAAAAAAAAAGGATGCAAGTCAAAATGGACAAAAACGGAAAACTTTTAGAGGGAAGCTTGTAGAGTACAGACACCATTTCCGGCTTAACCTCTTACCATTGGCCCCTCACTTCCACCAGCGTTAAATTCACTCAAGTAATTTAGAGAAAAGAGGGAGAAGCCAGTAGTAACAAACAGCTGCGCCCCAAATCCTGCCATTTTAATACTGTAAATATCAGCAGTCATTCTAATGTATAATACACGGACACTCAATATCCTGCTTCTTTACCTGACGCTAAGGCATTCCCAGCAAGGCTTAGTACGAAAAAGAACCAGACGTTTGTTGTCATCAGTCAAAGCAAAATAGCCTCCTGATGAGGAGAAGGCAAAAGCAAGAATATCATCACTTGCTTTAACTGCTAGCTGTCCATCCTGTCTAAAATACAGAAAGGAGAAAATGGTTTATTCATGAACAGACAGTTTAAGCATATTAACAGCATTAATTGCAGTTTTAATCGCACTGCTAAACAGAATCCCAATTGAAATTTGTTAAATATTTTTGAATGTTTTTCTACATTTTCAAATATATTGACTTCAGTTACAACACAGAATTCAAACTACAGTGCTCACTTTATATTTATTTTTATTACAAGTATTTGCACTGTAAAAAAACCAAAAGAAATAGTATTTTTCAATTCACCTAATACGAATACTACTGTAGTGCAATCTCTATCATGAAAGTGGCAAAGAGTCCTGTGGCACTTTATAGACTAACAGACGTATTGGAGCATAAGCTTTCGTGGGTGAATACCCACTTCTTCAGATGCATGTGACAACACGGCTTCTTTCCCTCGGATACTTTATCATGAAAGTACAACTTACAAATGTAGATTTTTTTCTGTTACATAACTGCACTGAAAAACAAAACAGTGTAAAACTTTTGAGCCTACAAGTCCACTCAGTTCTACTTCTTGTTCAGCCAACCGCTAAGACAAACAAGTTTGTTTACATTTATGGGAGATAATGCTGCCTGCTTCTTATTTACAATGTCGCCTGAAAGCGAGAACAGGCATTCGCATGGCACTTTAGCATATCTGGCACATAAATACATTGCAATGCTGACTATAAAACATTTGTATGCCCCTTCATGCTTCGGCCATCATTCCAGCTTCCATGCTGATGACGCTCATTAAAAATATAACGCGTTAATTAAATTTGTTACTGAACTCCTTGGGGAGAATTGTATACCTCCTGCTCTATTTTACCCGCATTCTGACATATATTTCATGTTATAGCAGTCTCAGATGATGACCCAGCACATGTTGTTTGATTTAAGAACACTTTCGCTGCAGATTTGACAAAATGCAAAGAAGGTACCAATGTGAGATTTCTAAAAATAGCTACAGCACTGGACCCAAGGTTTAAGAATCTGAAGTGCCTTCCAAAATCTGAGAAGGACAAGGTGTGGAGAATACTTTCAGATGTCTTAAAAGAGCAATACTGCGATGTGGAAACTACAGAACCCGAACCACCAAAAAAGAAAATCAGCCTTCTGCTGGTGGCATCTGACTCAGATGATGAAAATGACCATGCATTGGTCCGCACTGTTTTGAATAGTTATGGAGCAGAACTTGTCATCAGCATGGACGCATGTCCTCTGGAATAGTGGTTGAAGCGTGACGGAACATATGAATCTTTAGCGCATCTGGCACGTAAATATCATGCGATGCCGGCTACGACAGTGTCATGCGAACGCCTGTTCTCACATTCAGGTGATATTGTAAATAAGAAGCAGGCAGCATTATATCCCGCAAATGTAAACAAATTTGTTTGTCTTAGTGATTGGCTGAACAAGAAGTAGGAGTAAGTGGACTTGTAGGCTCTAAAGTTTTACACTGTTTTGTTTTTCAGTGCAGTTATGCAACAACAACAAAAATTTACATTTGTAAGTTGCACTTTCACGATAAAGAGATTGCACTACAGTACTTGTAATGGGGGAATTGAAAAATACTATTTCTTTTGTTTTTTTTACAGTGGAAATATTTGTAATCAAAATAAATATAAAGTGAGCACTGTACATTTTATATTGTGTTGTAATTAAAATCAATATATTTGAAAATGTAGAAAACATCCAAAAATATTTAAATAAATAGTATTCTATTATTGTTTAACAGCGCGATTAAATGGCAAAATTAATCACGATTAATTTTTTTAATCGCAATTTATTTTTTTAATCGATTGACAGCCCTAAACTAAATTTATAAAGTTAGATCTAAATTCCACTTATTCAAAATAAAATAATTAAAACAGTATCTAGAAGGGTATAGTCAACTAGAAATCTAATTTTAAAACAGGACTTTGAAGTACTATACCTGCACTTAAATATCTGCCTAAGTTTTGGTAGCTTTATAATCAGGTTTTCCTATTTTGAAAGTTTCTCTCTCCTGTTACTGTGGAAAAGACTGAAACTAATGAATGGAAACAGACTGTGGGCCCAATCCTGCATCAATATCTGCTTACATGTGTGCTGAGGTCTGTGCTGGCAGACCTTGATGTAGGATCAAAATCTAAGCATCTAGGGGAAACATTGGAACTGACCATAGGTAAAGTACTGTCCAATACTCTTAAGTACAACTAAAAGGTAAATTTCTCCCCCATCCTAATTTATTTTCAATTCTTGTAAGTTTAGATCAAATCACACAGAAGCATTGATTAAGTTGCCCATGTTCCTTAAACAATCTTTCACCATCATACCCACTCTAAGCAAGAGCAAGACTAAAAATACATAAGTTAGCAAAACAGATGACACACAACTAGAAATTAAGCCAGTCACCTCACATCACTAAGCATTCCTAATTTATTCACTTTATTCTATTCAACACCACATCATCAGAGGAAGTGATCCACCCTCTGAAAAGGTAGTAAAGAGTTTATACAAAATCTCTCACCCTCTGTCTTCTTGAGACTTCTTGCCTGCAGTGATGCAATCATACATGAAGAGATCATCAACACTGGAAATAAAAGTGTTAACAAAAAAAATCACTGTTTTCCCATGAAGGGTGCCGATCCATTTGTAATGCACCATAATTATATACTTTATTATGTCTCCTTGCCTCTGCTGCCAACACCCCCTGACAGCTCAAAGGCATACCCAGATTACTCATCAGTTGTTGAATTTTGGCACCTCGTATCCCACATGCAAACCAAACAGAAGCCATTAGTCGACAAGAAAGCAACTGCGATTTTTTTTTCCAGTGAAAATCTGAATATTTTACTTCTACTGGTCTCTCAATTGTATTTGCCATCTGCTCTTGAATCTCTGTTTCGGCATTTACTGTGATTCCAGAAATCAATGTGACAAGCATAAACTGGTTCTGTACAAGGTGCCAGGAATCATAAAGACTGGTAAGCTTAAAATGTTATTCTCTGTACATGAATAATCTGTGCAACAAAGATCCATATACTCCTGTGGCACCTTAGAGACTAACAAATTTATTTCAGCATAAGCTTTCGTGGACTACAGTCCGCTTCGTCGGATGCATAGAATGGAACACACAGTGAAAGGATATTTATACAGTCAGAGAAACATGAAAAGATGGAAGTAACCATATCAACTGTAAAAGGCTAATTAATTGAAAGGAACTGTTATCAGTAGGAAAGAAACTTTTGAAGTGATAATCAACATGGCCCATTACAGTCATGTGGGCCCATTACTGTAGTCCACGAAAGCTTATGCTGAAATAAATTTGTTAAGTCTCTAAGGTGCCACAAGTATTTCTTTCTTATTTTCTTTTTGCTGACACAGACTAACATGGCTACTACACTGAAACCTGCCACATACTCCTGTGACTGGAGATTGAGAAATCAAGGCCTTGCTTTGTCCTGCATGTGCATGCTTGTTTACCTCATCTTGCCATGCTATCTGCATAGCCCTTTGGAGAAGATCTTTCTACTCAAGGATGGTGTAATAAGCACACAAACAAACAAAGTTTTCCACTGCTTGCATCCGATGAAGTGGGTATTCACCCACGAAAGCTTATGCTTCAATACCTCTGTTAGTCTATAAGGTGCCACAGGGCCCTTTGTTGCTTCAAACTAAGCACACTGGCTCTATTGTTCCTGGGTAATCCAGTGCAGTAGTTATTGTAACAATGTTGCATGGATAACACACTATTCAGAACATGTTTAAGTCTTATAAAAGGTTTTATTTTGGGCCTTTTAAAAGAAATGCCTTCAACTTTAAAAAAAGATATGTAGGAATTTTTAACCTGCCATGGTTAGAAGTAATACCTAAAATTTGAGAAATTAGAGGGAAAATACTGCTTTTTCAGTTTTAGACCCCAATTCTGCAAATACTTGAGCTTAATTGGATAGACATGAGTAGTCCCCACTGAAGTCAGTGAAACTAATTATATACATGTAGTTAAGCATGTGTGTGTATGCATTTGCAGGATTAGGGATGTACACTGAGCATGCCAACAGTGTGTGTATAATCAGTTTCACCATTTCCCCTGTTGTATGAATCTCTCTCACACAGCAATAGGAGAAAAACATTTAAGATGCAGTGTGATACAAGACTACAAAAAGCAGTAGCAGAGTCAGAGGATACTTTAATACCTGACAGTACTTATAACCAACTGTTTAAAGTGACTAAGTTTCAAATGGATGGTGCATCTTTAACTTTAGCAGTATCCCTTTAAGCCAGTGGTCCCAGCCACGGCGTCTGCCGGGGCATTTATGTGTGCCCGCCATCAGGGCAGGCGCCAAGGAAGGAAGAGGAGAGGAGCATCTGCCGGAGAAGCGTCGCCACTGAAATGCTGCCACGCAGCACTTCTGGCGGAGAACAGTCGCCACCGAAATGCCGCCGAGAAGTGTCGCTGCCCGCCACACTCTAATGAAGGGATGAATGTGCTCTTGGCCACAGAAAGGTTAGGGACCACTGCTTTAAGCAATGCCCAGATAGATGTAGAATTAGCAAGGTGTGAGAATCGGCAGCATACAGGGTAGTCAAATAAAGTTACACCGTTAATAGAGATACAGTCATCGCCAGTCGGGCCGGGAATTCACCTCCAACTGGCTTGAAAGGGACTGAAATGCCATCTGGAGCCCAGGAGGCAGGGCTGATGTTCCTGAACTCCCCGGCAGGAGGAGGGGGAGGCCCTTACGCAGACATCTCATTGGACGGGGTGGAGTTAAAGCCCGGACACGTTGCCCCGCAGGCTCCCCAGCCCGCCACACACACACACAGCGGCGCCCCAGGGTAGGGGACAAGCCTTGCTTGGGCCGCCTCCCGCCGTCCCCGGGCAGCGCCGGGACCCCGCGGCCCGCACTCACCTGGGCTCCTGGTAGCGAGCAGCCAGGAAGCGGCTCCCGCCGCTGGCAGCCATGAGGGCTCCGCAGAGCGCCAGCCCCGGGCCGCGAGCTCCAGCTCCCGCCGCCGCCGCCGCCTCCATGCGGACACCGCCCACGTGCGCGGCCTCCAGCCGCGCTTTACCTAGTAGCCGACGCGGGGTGCGGACGTCACACCACAAGGCGCGCTGGCTAGTGACGTGAGGGGACACTTCCCCTCTGCCGGGGGGGGGGGTCCAAGGGGCGGCGCCTGCGCAGTAACCCCCAGGAAGGGCGAGGCTTGGGCCGTAGTGCAGCCAGTAGCATTGGAGCTCTGGCGTGGAGGGGTGTTTTGAAGAGTATTTTTATGTATATTTCTGTAGCGCCTGGGAGCCTTAGTCATGGACCCAGACAGACCCCCTTGTGCTAGGTGCTGCAATACAGAGGATTTGCCCTCTCCCAGCTGAGTCTCTTTTTTTCTTGTTCTTATTTCCCTGTTCAGTACAGTGCAACTTGAAACCTCAGTTCTGTTATAAATTGCAGATCGTTTGGGTAGCCTCTGTCATCCCCATTGTAAATTCCCAAGAGGCTTTAGGTCATTAGAGTTAAATAATGGCAGCGGGACATAAATTAAAAGGCTAGGCAAGGGAAGCAAAAGATGATCCTAGTTGAGATTAGAAGAGAGAGAGAGTGAGCGGCAGAAAGATGAAGGTTGTTTCAAACAGTAAGATCTGCACAGAAGACCTAACAGAAGAAGTGTTTGAATGTTGAGGCAAAGAGGTTCCTGGACTTCAGAATCTGGGTGGCTGGATTCTATTTGATCACTTCTAATCCATTACCTGTAATCTTTCATGCATGGTTTCAAAAGCAAACAAAGGACAACCCCAAGTGCTTACAGAGATCTTACTGCCTGTAATACCTCTTTCTAAGGCCTGGTCTCTGCTTAAAAAGTAGATTGATCTACGTACATCCCTCAGGGCTGTGAAAAATGTCATGCTCTGTACAGCGTAGTTAGGTTGACCTAACTCCTTGGGGCAGACATGGCTACATCAGTGGAAAAGTTCTTCCATTGAGCTAGCTACCACCACTCAAAAAGGTGGAATGAAAACCCCCTTTCACTGAAGTAGGAAGCATCTGTGCTACAGAACTACGTCACAGCTGTATTATGTGCAATAAGTTTATTGAAACATTTGAAGCCTTTGCCTGATGTTCCTTTTCAGTGCTTTTGTGTTCTCTGATAACTCAAGCAATTAAAAACCATCCAATCTACAAAGAGTACTTTTGCACCCAATGAGAAATTTGGACAAAAGACAGAAAAGGGAGGAGGAGGTCACAAGACTGAGGGAAATGTATTTTTTAAAAGCTAGGGAAAAGATTTCCTCTGAGTTCTGACAGGGATTTGCAGATCTCTGAAGAAGAAAATATTAGGGAAATACCTGCAAAAATGTGGAACGTGAATACATTACCTGGGTGAATGTAATGCAGACACACACACTCCAAACTTCTGTGTTGCTGTCTTCAGCACAAATTGCTGGTTATATTCTATGCTGTTATCATTTGTGGCTGGCAGCCACATCAGTTGATCCAATTGTTGGGTTTTCAATAAGCTGCAGTGTATGTTTTGTGTGACTGTTTTTGTGTTTTGTCCTCAAAACATGAGAATAATGTGGAATAATTTTAAATACATTGCAAAAGAGCCCTTAATGCATTTGTGATTACTAAGTGATAACAGACTGCTTTGTTAATGGTGTTTTCCCTCCCCAGGGCTTTGCAAGGGGTGCTCATCAATAAGTCACAGGACAGCTGAAACAGAACAAGTAGCACAAAGAGAAAGAGAAGAGGTAAAAAAGAGTGGGCCTGAGGATGTTTGGCATTCTGGGTCTCATGCTCACCCAAAGCTCCCTTCTGCTAAATATAAAGAAAGGAACAGGAAAACCTCTAAAAAAAATCCTTTAGAACTTATGAATATAAACTATCAGGACATACTATTTATAGAGATACTATAAGAACGCTGAATATTTTAAAATTAATCAAAAATGCAAATTGACAGTGTCCCATAAACATTGACTAATACCCCAGATTTTGCAGACACTTTATATTTATGCACATGAATGATCTCATTAAGGTCAAACTACTCATGTCTGTAAAATTGCTCATATATGAATGTTTGTAGAAGTGTTCTATTTTTGGTCTGTATAAATTATAACTTTCATAGGTCAAAGCTTTATAGAAAGTCAAGATTTGATTAAAAAGGAGAAAGCTTTAATATTATCAGTACAAATTATACTATGAATATATAAACTAGAAGTGATTAAATCTAAATTTGCTACACTTCAGTGCCTAGATTTTTCTTTTTTATTAAAGTCTCTGCAAGTAACATAAACAGCGAGGAGTCCTTGTGGCACCTTAGAAACTAACAAATGTATTTGGGCATAAGCTTTCGTGGGCTAAGCTTATTCCCAAATAAATTTGTTAGGTGCTACAAGGACTCCTCATTGTTTTTGCTGATACAGACTAACACGGCTACCACTCTGAAATCTGCAGGTAACAGTTTATTTAAGTCTAGTTTCAAAAGGCAGTGTAGTTTAGTGGTATGAACTAAGGCTAAGAAGGCAGTTTTCCTGAGTCCTAAACCCTATGTTTGTCACATACTTGCCATAGGTCCTGGGCCAAGTAATTTAGGCTCTGATCCTTCAAAGAGCTCTGCGTGCAGGAACCTGCATGAAAGTCAGTTGTCAAACTACGCTGAGAACTTTGAGACAGAGAATTTATGGCCTTCATTGTTCAGTTTCCCCATTTTTAAAATATGGCTAACAATGTCTACTTACTTGACATGTACTCTGATAATTCATTAGTTAATGTTTGAACAGTGTTTTGAAAAAGGAGTCCTACTGTATGTTCTATAAATGTTAAAAATTATCATTCTAGATCGTAACACTGGATACTTCAGGGGGTTGATTCTGTGCATACAGTCCTAAAAAGTAATTGATAATACTTGTTTCATTTAGCCCGCTGTTTAAAAGTGCTTTTCTAATATCACTATAACTAGTTAAGGTATTTTTAAAATGTCACTGGACCTTCACCTGTTATTGCAAGCTATTTAGACTTTGTTATGCACTATGTTCATATTTCCAAGTGAAAATGTAATTATATGGCATGCTCCTTGCTAATATACTGGTTCCCTGCAAAATTAAGATCTAATCTTGCGCAACACTTAATACTGGAGGTAGTAAGCCCTCTGTTTAGTATAGCTGGTGTTTTGCACAATTGAAGCCTTAGAAAATTGCACTGAAAAGAGCTAACAATGTCTTGTTGGAAAATCTTTGTCTTTACAAAAGATCATAGCTAACCTTCTCTCCCGTTCTTTGGATGCTTCAGCACTGGCACTATACATGGGACAGGATAGTCCTGTGGCTGAAGCACAGGGATGTGAAGTCAGAGACAGAAGTCGTCCTACCCCTCTGCCATCAGGCTGGAGTATGCACTCCTCCTGCTTGCTGCTACTCCAGCGCTTCTCCTGCTTTGCTGGTCCCCTCACAGGGAGTGGGGGGCTCCTCACAGGGAGTGGGGGTGTCATGCACGCCGCCAGCAGCACCAGGGAGCGCGGGGGTGGGGCAGGGAGCTCCTGTGGCGCTGGGAGGGGCAGATGGAACGCTGACTGCCAGGGGGAGGAGTCTCTGCAGCGGGGCCCCGCCCACGCCGCGGGGACGCTCAGAACGAGGCCCCCGAGGGGTGGGTACCTTTGCGGTTGGGGCCGTGTTTCCCCGAGGCGTTGGGGGACCGGTTCGGGGGACACAGACATGGCTGCTTCCTCGCTGCTGGGCTGCGGCCGGGCCGTGATTCGCAAGGTAAGCGGCGGGGACGATGCTCTCCCGGGGGGGCGGGGGCAGGAGAGGCGCAAACACCTGTTCCCCCTTGGCCGGCTCGCGTTAGCGGGGCTTCCCGACCAAATCAACCCAGGGCTGTGGCGCCTGCCGGGGGCGCATGCGCTAAAACTCAGCCACGCCCCCCCCCGCACATTGTCTCAAGGGGCGACTGATTCCTTGGGTAGAGGCGCAAGGACAGTAGCAATTACGCATGCGTGCGGGCCCTGCCACCGCTCCAGTCCCCCGGGGTCAGTTTTCCTGGGCGGGGTGGGGCTAGTGCGCATGCGTCTTGTTAGTGACTCACCTTCACAGAGGGAGCCTGTACACGGGGGGGGGCACCGTAGGTGCTGCGCATGCTTCTTAGGGCGGGCCGGTGCATGTGCTGGGAGGGCTCCGATTCTGCCCACCCCGGGGAGGGAGCCAGAGTCTGAAGCTGCTGCCCCTTGTGCTGGGCAAGTGGGGCAGGGCTGTGGCAAGAGGCCGCTCTGCTCTGGAGCTTAGAGTGGCCAACTTTCTACTTGCACAAAACTGAGCACCCCTGCCCCACCCCCCACTCACTCCATCTCGCGCCCCCGTTGCTTGCTCACTGTCCCCCAACCTCATGTGCTCATTGTCATGGGTGCGGGGGTGGGGGTGAGGGCTTTGGCTGGGGGTCGGGCTGGGGATGAGGGGTTGGGGGTGCAGGGGTCTGCTCTGGGCTGGAACCGAGAGGTTTGGAGGGCGGGAGGGGGATGAGGGCTGGGGTTGGGGTGCGGGGGGAGTGAGGGCTCCAGCTGGGGGGTGGGCTCTGGGCTGGGATCGAGGGGTTCAAGGGCAGGAGGAGGATCGGGGCTGGGGCAGGGGGTTGGGGCATGGGAGGGGGTCAGTGGTGCAAGTCTGGGCAGTGCTTACCTCAAGCAGCTCCCGGAAGCAGTGGCATATCTCCCCTCCGGCTCCTACGTGGAGGCACGGCCAGGCGGCTCTTCGTGCTGCCCTGTCTGCAGGCGCCACCCCCACAACTCCCATTGGCCATAGTTTCCCAGCCACCGAAAGCCAGACACCTGGCAGCCCTACGTGGAGACCTGCTCACATGCAGCAGTGCTGTGGCTAGGTCCGGAGCACGGAGCTGTGCTGGCCCTTTGTGGCCCCAGCCAGAGTGCTGTGGCTCAGTGCCCTTCTGTAGACAGGCCTCCCTCTGCACTGGAGCCTGGCTGGAAAATGTGTCACTGCAAATTTTCAAAACATTCCAGCTTGTTTGCCTGGCAGCATGCCTCAATAGCCAGGACTGCTATTGTCCCTCTTAGCAGAGCCCAGGCTCCATGTCTGGTCATGCCCACACCAGGGGAGAAAGGTGTGTCTAATACTTGTTAGCCTTCCTCATGAAGACAAGGCCCAGGCAGACTGGGGTTCATTTGATGCAATCTGTTAGAGTGGTGCTTGAAAATTGTTTCAAATGTGGCTATAAGTAGGCTTGGAAGGATTAGATTTTTACCAATAAATGTTAATATCACTGTCTATACGCAAACTGATGAAAAATATTCCATCGATGATCATCAAAATATATAGATAGGGAAAGTAAGAAAAACGCTGCCTGAGAACTTATTACAGTCAAAAATCCAGTGATTTAGGCTTCTTACAAATGGACTAGTGAATGAATAGTAATAACAGGCCTGAGTTGTTGATTTAAGGATATCGCTTCTCGGGGTTTTTTTTGGCTAAGATCAATTATAGTGATGTTGACAATTTGTTTTAATGGTTATAAAACTTTAAATTTTTAATCTCAATATTTACTGTTATTAAATAATTAATGTTTGACTCCACCCCAGTTTCCTGCAACTGTGAAAATTTAAATCAATAAATATAAAAATTAATAAAAATAAAAACTTAAAAATAAACATCAAAATTATTTTTAAAAAAATAGAATTCTGCCAAGCCTAGTTATAAGCTCTAGTATGCAAGGGCTTTTCTGCAAGGAGTCTTAAATGTTTCTACACAATAATGCAAGAAACAGCTCGAGGTGAAAACAAATCTCATGCTTCAAAAAGTAAAACTGACTATAACTGGCATTAGGAAGAAAATCCTACGCACACATACTGTACCTCATTTTACATTTGACTGTGTGTGTTTAAATTGATTTTTGCCTTTCTTTAACAGGTAGTGGCTACTGTCTGACACTGGGCTAGATAGGTAGATCGTCCATGACCAGATCTCAAATTCTGTTTCATGTGCCTCAGAGATATAGAGTTGGCAAAAAACTACTGTGTATCTTTAGGCTTGGAAAGATTAGATTTTTATCAGTTAATGTCAATTTCAGTGTACACACACAAACTGACAAAAATATTTTTGTTGATGAGAATAGAAATGTACAGATGGGCAAAGTACAAAATTATTTATTAAAGTCAGAATTTATTAGATTTAAGGATATACTTTGTATATTTTAATGTGATGTTGATAATTTGTGTTTTAACAGTTATAATGCTTTAGATTTTTGAATCTCGACATCTGCTGTCATTATTGTCCGACATCCCTCTGAATTTCCCGCAATTGTGAACATTTAAATAGATAAAAATAGAAAAAAATGTTTAAAAATAAACATTAATATTATCTGCCAAAATTATTTTTTAAATTGATTTCTGCCAAACCTGTGTATCTTTTTCTACCAAAATAGTATTGTTTACTACTACATACTTTGAGTGTAGCCCACAGTGTCAACAAATATTTGAGATTTACTTGCTGTTTGCTTTTTTTGTGTTTTTCCTTTTAGTGCAACATAATATAAACCAGGACACAGTATGGCAGAATATAAAACATGATCCAATACGGCCAAAAATGTCATTCTGGAAGGAAACAGTGTAAACAACAAATAATTGCTCTATGGAATAAGGCTATAATGCTTGAATGCATACTGGGCAGCATTACCATGACCCTTCTAGAAAAATGGTTAATTGGGGGGGGGCTTGAAATCTTTCCAGCACAGACTCTTCAGTTTTGTCTAAACTAGAAAAAAATGAGTACCTGTATTACAGCGGCTGCGCCAAACAGCAACTTTGGCCTCAAGGGGCATTTTTATCACTGTATCATGAAATTTGGGTCTAAGCATTGTTGTTGGCTGGCTGCTGCCGTACAGATACTATTATTTTTTTCTAATATAGATGCTCTTCAGAAGTGTAAGTGCAAAAGGTTGTGGTTTTTGCATGTTTTATGAACTTTCTTACTTCTTGAACAGAAAAGGAGTAAAACTCAGAGGCATTTTCTTTGGACTCAAAATTTGGATAATGCCAATAATGTTAGTTTTGGAACAGCATTTTGGCCCTTTTGTGCTACATAAATAATTGGGTCAGAGGCTCTGGTAACAAAATAGTTGTCCCCGACCTGGTTTTACAGTAGGGTTTAAAATTTGCAGAGTGAGTTACAAGAAGCCATGTGGAATTTTTAAACTTGTAAATGCTCCATAGCTGCTGTCTTTTAAATGAAAATGAAATTTGCTACTGTGTAAGTTAAGGAACACTACCAGGTTTTTTTAATTTCTCGTCGTCGTCCTCCGCCGCACCCCCCCCCCCCCCCCCGGTCCGTCCCCCTAAAATTCCTGAACACTTTAAAAGCAAGGAAATAAATGTGAAGGGTAGGTAAATAAATACTGAAATGTATTCACGGTTCATAGAATCTTACATATATGCATGTGTAAAATCATGTTGCCGTGGCTCAGAACAGTCCTAACTGCCTGCATCAAGCTTTGATATATGTATTTCATAACTACAACTTTTGAGAAATTTTTGCAATAGTTGTCTGTAAATGAAAATGTGGTACATTTTATAGACCCATAGAAAACACTCTTCTATTCTGGCAGTAGTAGTCAGGGTTGATGGTTGGGGTGTTTATGTAGAGTTGATTGGATGTAGGTAGAGATGTGGTGTGTATATGAGTGGTAGGTGTGGGTCTCCAATTCAAAATGGGGAAGGTGTAATGGGATTTCTAATCCATATAAGAAGCAGGGATAAATTAGATTGGACGGGCACATACCCTCCTAGGTGCACCATTGTTGTAGGAGCCCTTCCACCTCCCTGGTGGGAAAAAGAGAGCCAGACTGGGTTCCATCCAAACCATGATCTGAATGCAGCAGTGGTTCTGTGAAGAAGAGCTCTGTATAGCTTGAAAGCGTGTCTCTCTCACCAATAGAAGTTGGACCAATAAAAGATATTACCTCACCTACCTTGTCTCTCTAAAATCCTGGGACCAACACTGCTTCAACAACACTGCATACAGATTTATGGTTGCTCATGCAACCTTAACTTGACTTCCTTGTGCATATGCATTAGGATCTTGCAGTTACAGTAACTCCTCACTTAACGTTGTAGTTGTGTTTCTGAAAAATGCGACTTTAAGCGAAACGATGTTAAATCCAATTTCCCCATAAGAATTAATGTAAATGAGGTATATACACAGACACACACATACACTATAAGGTTTAAACAAACAATTGAATACTGGTACACAGCAATGATGATAGTGAAGCTTGGTTGAGGGGAGGAGTCAGAGGGTGGGATATTTCCCAGGGAATGCCTTACTGCTAAATCAACTAAGCAGTTGGCTGAGCCCTCAAGGGTTAACTCTCACATTCTAGAAGCCAGCAGGAAAGGAGGGAGGGCAGACAGAGACAGATGTTTGAGATAGAGATGTGAATTTCTCCTCTAAGTATCAAGAGTGGGGTCAGAAGTACACTGCCTTGTTAATTAGATCAGCAGGCCTGGCAGCTGCAGCTTCTGCCTAAGGCAGCAGCTCCCTCCCTCATGTGTCCCCCCTGCTCTATGGAAGATGGAGTAAGCGAGATGCATCAGCAGGGGGACATTAGCCCCCTCTTCTTCCCCTCCCCCCCACACAGCAAGCAGACAGGCGTCTCGGGGAGCAGCACATGGCAGTGGGGGAAGGGACAGCTGAACTGCTGCAATTGATAGTCTGCAAATGAGTTAGAAGGGAGCATTTCACAACTTTAAACGAGCACGTTCCCTAATTGATCAGCAATGAAACAACGTTAACCAGGATGACTTTAAGTGAGGAGTTACTGTACATGTTCGCATACTGTCTTTTCCACAGGCTCCTCTTCAGTGCACAGCTTGGCTTTGCAACTTAAGTAATGTTCTTTTAACATTTTTGTATGTAATATAATGTAGGGTGAGTGGGTGTCATGAGGGTTTCTGGTCTATAAAATCATACTGTAAGAGATTCTATGAGTTGAGTGTGTTTAACTATCTAGCTTTACCTGTTTCCTTCCATACTTTTAAATGTTTGTTTAGTTAACTGTATTATTCCTTGGTATAAGTGGTATACATAGATAGCATCAGTATTTTATCTGTATAATTTAGGAACAGGAACTTCTGATTACAGTCTCTGCTGTTTCACAGAAAGTAAATCTGTGAGAGGAATCCCAGTGAGATAACCGTTCCACCATCACCTTTGTACTGCATCCAGGGAATTCACATCAGTCATTCCTCTTTCCACCTTACGCAAATCGGTAGTTAACAGTAAATCAGAAGAACACTGCAGATGAAAAATCAAAGATTTATCTAATAAAAAAATAAGAGATTTGTTTGATTTTAATTTTGCAGACTTTACAGCTAGAAGCATGGGGACTCCAAAGCCTCTCTCCATCTCTTTTTCTCTGCACCAAATCAGAGGGCTCTAAAAAAGGTCAAGAAAAGAGTAAGATATTTATTTTTCTTAAATTGATGGTTGTGTGCATTTGTCATGTATATGAGCACATTAAAATAGGTGCACAGCTAATAGAAACTTCATTTTTCATTTGGTATTTAACAAGAAGCAATTTTGAATGGCTTTTTAGTCTGTAGAATGTCCAGATTACAAATTTTGATTTATTCTATGTCATGTAACTATTTATACATCTTAAGGGAGAGGGGCAATTTTATCGATTTTGATTTTCATCTTAAACATAATCCATATCAAAGGACTCCCACACTGTGGGCACCTTTGACATACGTTTAATACTCCTGGGGGAATTCTGCGCCACTGTGCAATGCAGAATATTGCAGAAATTAATGTACGCGCAAAATTTCCTTTTCCCCACAGAAATGGGCTGCAGTGCTGCTAGCCACCACTAGGAACTGCTGGACCCAGCAGAACCCAGACTGCACATAGAAGACATTGCTGGGGGTAGGGAGAGGGAGCTAGAGGGTTCCTGGCAGCTGCAGTTCCCAGCATGCCCTGAGGGAAGGAGAGGGTGGTGCACAGGAAACTCCGTGCAAGCCTGGGACCGAGCATCGGGCTTTCTCTCTCTCTGGGGGAAGGGGGTGTCTGGGCTGGGGGGGCCATGGCTGAGGGAGGAGGGGGTGTGGGTACCTGAGCTGGGGGGGCCCTGTGGCTGGGCTCTGGGGGAGGAGGTGGTTCAGGTGTATTGGCTGGCAGGGCCCTGTGGCTGGGCTTTGCGGGGGTAGGGTTGTGGGTGTCTGGCCCCCTGGCTGGGCTTGGGGGGGTGGGGAAGAGGGCAGAAAAACAGGAACTGGGTTGTTATAGGGGTTTCTTTAACTCTACTCCTGGGGGAATTTTTGTGTGTATCTGTATTGTTACAGACATACCTGCGGACAGGTATTTTGAAATAAATTACCAAAATAATTGAAACTGGCGTGATTATGTAGTGTTATTTTGGCAAAATTTGCAGACTATTAAAATATTGTGCACAGAATTTTTTGGCACAGAATGCCCCCAGCAGTAATCTTAAAAACAAAATACTATATGACCATATGAAACAGACTGTCTAAAACAACAGCTTCCCACCACACTTCATCTTATTGTCAGTCAGCAAACCAATAAAACTTAAACCCCTCACCACATGGAAATTCCACCCTCAACTGCCTCCACCTGCACTAGTGCTTATCAAACAGATGGGCTCTGCCACACGCTCATGTTAGCAAAGGACTAGTAGCAATGGGTTTATATCAGGCAAAATGTAGACCTATGTATTGTAAGCCAGAAGTTCTCAACCTTTTTCTTTCTGAGACCCCCCCGACATATTATAAAAACAACAAGGAGTCTGGTGGCACCTTAAAGACTAATAGGTCTTAAGGTGCCACCGGACTCCTTGTTGTTTTTGTGGATACAGACTAACACGGCTACCCCCTGATACCTGACATATTATAAAAACTCCACGGCCCACCTGTGCCACAACATCTGGTTTTCTGCATATAAACGGCAGTGCTGGCATTAAGAGGTAGCAAGCAGGGCAATTGCCCAGGGCCCCAAACCACAGGGGCACCATGAAGCTAAGTTTCTATGGCTTCTGCTTCAGCCCCAGGTGGCAGACTCTGGGCTTCAGCCCCATGCTGTGGGGCTTCGGCTTTCTACCCTGGGCCCCAGCGAGTCTAACGCTGGTCCTGTTTGGTCCTGAAACCTGCTCGCAGCCCCGCTGGGGGCCCTGGACCACTGTTGTAAGCCAAACGTTTCTTTCCTGCCCACCCCAGTGCAGCCAATATTCCTCAAATCTTATCTGCAACAGCTAAGCTATTGGATTCCTTGGCCTCAGTTTAGCAGATTGCTGGGATCCTAGTATGAAGTGACTTTGGCATGTGGACAAAAGTGAATGCGATGAGTCTCCAAAATTCACTTTTCACCTGTAACTAGAGATGGGTATAAACTGTAAAACTTGGATCTGGACTTCAAACATTCCCCTCACAGCCTGGGACATTGGCCTCTGGTGGGTTGAGGTGTAGCCCATTATAAAGAAAGGTACTATTTGCAAGATAATGTTGGTGTTGCACT
The DNA here is from genome assembly GCA_033296515.1 of Macrochelys suwanniensis. NCBI lineage: Eukaryota > Metazoa > Chordata > Testudines > Chelydridae > Macrochelys > Macrochelys suwanniensis. The sequence continues at coordinate 153,782,124 of CM065775.1, read as the reverse complement.
AGCACCTAGGGGCCCCAGTTATGGATCAGGGCCCATTTGTGCTGGATGCTGTACAAACATGGAACAAAAAGCAGTCCTTCCCCTGAAGAGCTTGCAAACTAAGTAGAATACAGATCTGGGTTGGAACTTTAAAACACTCAGAAACCTCAGGGGTAATCGGATCATCTCTGCCTGTGACCCAAGTCAGAATCTGGATGTAAATTTCAAAAGGAGGGAATAGGATAGATTGATTTTAAATCATGGACTTTAATTGTGATTCAAATCCGTGACCAGCAAACCTTGATTTAAATCATGGATTTTAATCTTGTTTTGCATTTATACTTTTTTAGCTATTTTCCTAAAGAAAGTGATTCTCATTGGTTGTTAACTATTAAAACGTGTTAATTTGCATTTAAATATAGCCATTACACTAAATTTGGTTCTTTTTGCAAACCACGAGGCTACACTATTTCTATACATGTTTAATCAATTATGTGCTTAATTTATATTTATTTGGATTATAATCTTTTACTTTATGTTAGAAAAAGGTTAATGATGCATTTCTTCTTAGATTATGATTAATTTTTTATTTGTGATTTGTATCCGGCTTTATTTGGATGGAAATTAAAATTAAATGTACAGAAACATTTTAAAATAGTTTTTATTAGTTAAATAAAACTGCCTTTTATGTGCTAGATACATAAGAAAAAATGTTTATCAAAACATGTTTTGCATATAAAACTAACTTCCTTATTAAACAAAGGAAGCATTATCTGTAGTTAGTGTATTCAACTGATTGTTTCTAGGTTACCAGTCCTTCAAGATTTTAGAATTAGTAGCTCTCATCCCCGCACACCTTGTTTTTGTATTGGAAGAGGAAAACAAGCCTTCCTGTTTTTTAAACTTCTAATTGGTTTCTTAACTTTGAATGAACTAATCATTGAACTGAACTAGTTGAATAAACTGAAATAAAGATGTTCTCTCTTCGCTTGGAGAAGAGGCTATTGCTGTCAAAAGCAGGTTTAGCACTTCAAACTCTCATTCCAATTGCTTAGCCAGTAACTTCCGCCAATTCAGTGATTTGACTTTCTTTAAAACTTGGCAGCACATGTCCTGCTTAATATTATTTAAATGCTTTTATAGATTATAGAACGTATAGGTTTTAATATAGGTTGTCACAATTTCAAATTTAATTTTAAATAGATTTTTAAAATAAACCTGTATTTAATTTAAATTTTTTTAATGGATTTTTTTAAATCAACCAATTCTTATCCACTCTGAGATAGAGAATTTATAAAATGCTGTAATATCTAGATGCTGTCACCTTTTTATCACTTAAATTGAGTAAAAGTTAAGCAACAATTTCAGCTACGTGTTTGTAAATAGAAATTGACCAGACTAAAGATCAAGGCCCTAATACTACAAAAATAATTCAGAATCTTGGACTTTTATTCCTGCGCATAGTCCCATGGACTTCAAGAGCATGTGCTTCTGGATCCCTTCAAAGAGTTGGGGCCAATGACCTGTATTTTTAATGTTTTCATAAAAAATGGAAACAGTTGCTTAAATGCCCTCAATCTCAGTGTAGCATTATTTTAGGAAAATACATAATGAGATTTTATGAAGAAGTGGAAAATAGTAGTATCTGATCCATAACAATCACGTTGGTTGCTTGTTATTTAAGCTTTATACATGCACATGTATGTCAGTCCTAAACTTTCCATTTTTCAGTATTTTTTAGGAGGCTAGGACTGAGCATATCTTGTCAGAAAATAACATATAGTTAGAACCCTATTTTTATTTGTTCAGTCTTGTACATTGCGTCTATAAGTTATTTTCTAGGCATATGCAAAATTTAAAAACTTAATAATCAAACATGTCAAAGACAAATTAAAAAGATCCTGCTTGAAAAGATTTCTCCAAAACAAACTCTCCCAATCCCTAACCTTGATCTCTGAAAAAGCCTGGGAAATAAAAGCTTGGATATCCTACTTGAGGGCCTTTGCTGCCTTCTAGTCATTATTGATAATGCTCAGAAAAGTACAAACTTAAAATATTTTAAATCAATAGCTGCTGCCAGTTACTGTTTTGTATAGTATCTTTGTTTTGAAGCATGGTTTTGCTAAAAATATACAGAAAACAATAATTATATATGGTACTTTTAGAGTTGCCATCACTATAGTATCATAATATCAATTTCTGGACTCTCTAACTCTTGTAAGTCTCTGGATAGTGTAGAAAAAAAACCAATTAGGACATCTTCCTTTGAGTACATGATTATTCCATCCAGTGTATTTTATTGGTAATAAAAATACATAGAACACAGCCTGATTTTTCAGATCCCAGCTTGAGGAGACTGTGAAAATCTTCTTTGCCTTGATAAAAGGAACACATTTGTTGTGGAAATCACTGACGGAAAAAAAATTACATTTCCATATTCTACTTTTCTGACAATGAACACAGTTTAAACTGGTTCTACTAGTCTACTAGTCCAACTGGCTGCTGTTTTCTCTTCCGTCATTTAGAGCCTCTGCTAATGATACCACTAAACTTCTATACTGTTAATAATTTGATCGCATGGTTAATGATATATGCTGACAATATAATATTTCACTGTTCACTGAATTTTAAATCATATTATTTTTTCCAGGCTTTAATGATGTCCAGTATTAATGCTCCATTTGACTGATTTCAGTATTACTGCTGCCTTCTTTTGTTCAGTTTCTAAAGACTTCCCAGCATGAACACAACTCCAGCTTTTGCTCTGTTGATACCCCCGCCATGCCCCCCCCCACTGACACCTGTGTTTACCTTGCCACTTCCTGTGTATTTAGTACAAGATCTTTTTATATTTGAATAAACTTTCTCAAGTATCAGTGACAATGCATGTAGACCACGGTGTCTGGGTTGATGACCCAGTATTTGATTTTGCTGTGCCTTACATACATTTTGTGTGTCTAAAATTATTTTAAAGTAAATAATACCTATATAATAAATCAGTATTTACCTTAAACTACTGTTTTTGAAATATAAATAAAATTACCATATTTCTCTTCATGAAATGTTTTTAATTTCATGCATCTGTGACTTCCCTGATGTCTTAACTCGCATGTTGCTGAAGGCTTAACTGTACTCGGAATCGCTTATTTCTCATTCATCCTAATTAATCTCCATAACTGTGAAACTGTTGGATTTCTACACATAATCAATACCCCGTGAACTATGGGGTTCGTTAGATCCAAGTTATGCAGCATGGACTTCCAAATGATGTGGCAGAGCTACACTAAACTACGCACCAAAGTGGGAATCCTGCAGCTATTTGTGGGAGTAGTGGGAGAGTTAAGTAGTGCTGCATGGCAGCTGCCAACTCTTCCTGAAGCTCTCCCTGTCCTCACAAGAATAGTCTCTGTCCCTGGTCTTCCACTCCTCCAGCAGGCCACACAATCTGCCTTGAGTACCCAAGGCCCATGGGTTGGTAACAGTTTAGAAGTTACTACTTTCTTTCCGGCGCCCCAATCTGGACAGTAAAATTTAGTGGAGGTACCCACCTCTACTCGGAGAAAGTGTGTGTGGACTAGCAATTTCTCTTAGCTTGCTACTGTCCCCAGTATGGAATAATAGGAGAGCTGATGACAGAATCAGGAAATCCACTGAAAGGTCAATGTGGAGAAATCCCAGCACAGAGAAACAGATAGAGAGGAAGAAGGCAGGAAGGCAAAATAGCAAGTGGAGAAGCTCAAGAACAGGAAGGGGCAGCATTTTGCGGCTATGTATCACACAAAGAAGGTTTTATGTAACAATTCAAAAGGTAAATTATGGGGACATTTTTACAACCAGTTACTTTATACTGTGTATGATGTCTCGAACAAGGGAGAGACCTGTAGCCATCTAGGCATCATTCATGAGTTATCCCTCTGTTGCGTATGAAGATAGCTATTCTGTTGTGATGGTTATCAAAATGATCACTCAGTAGTTAGTGTTCTTTGTTGTCTTGTTCTTAGGTTTATATATAATATTTATCACTGTAGTATCTGAATACTTCACATGCGGTAATGAATTTATTCTGGTGAAATAGGAAGATATTTTTGTCCCCTCTTTACTGATGGGGAACTGAGGCACAGAGAAAGAAAGTGACATTGCAGAGCTCTCACAAGAATTCAGACACAGCAAGGAACAAAGCCAGATCTCATATGAGTTCCAGTCCTAGAAGTAAAGAATGTCTGATGCTAAGTAGAATTCTTATTTTTACCACTTCAAATATATGCACAATATAGAAAATGTAGCTGTCTGTTCCAGGGTTGTGCAATTAGTGTAATAACTTTCACATTTGATTTTTATACCAGAGCAGTTCAGAAGCTTAACATTGGATGTTTAGGAACTCCAGATTAACAGGAGTGTCAGAAATGATAATAATCCTCTTTATGCCATTTCCTAGATGTGGTGGCACCTCAGGAGAGCACCAAACTGCTGGCCACCAAAACAACAGTTGAATTCCCTAAAAAGTTGTTTCCTAGTTCTCACCCACCATCTGCAAATAAAGGTGAGACCAAGACCATAGCTAGTACTAGCACTGATGAAGCTTTAAAGCTAACAGATGAAGAGGTGAGGAAATTCTTGTCAAGAAAAACTTTGGTAACATTTCCTGAGCGAGTAACACTTTCCTCACTTGAGGGAAAGGCTTCTATCACTACAAGAGGAGGCTTGAGCAAGAAGTTCGCTGAGGACGAGTCTTCATCCAGCTCTGAATCAGATTCGAGCTCTGATTCTGATGAAGAAGATAGTGCCTCAGGAGTTGCCACTAAAACCAGAGTAGAGTTTCCAAGACGAGATCCCTTCTTTTTTGAGAACAGAACAGTGAAGGTAATGACATTGACAGAAGAGATCTTGTCCCAGAAAGGAAAAGGAGAATATATACTTAAGAAGAAGCCTTACAGACCAGAAATTGAGACGCCTCACATCAAGCAGATGGAGTCTGGTAAAACAGCAACAGCCAACAGAAAAATATTAAAGTCAGAAACAAGAGAACCTTCCATGAAACAAAGCCCAAAAGGGACAGATTTGCAGAAGTCAATCTCAAAAACACAGGCTGAAGAAAGCCAAAAGCCGACAGCCGTCAGACTTAAGGAATCTAGGCCCTTGGCGAAGACTCCCATTGGAGCCCCACCAGCAGCAGCACAGCTAAAAGTTCCGCCAGGGCCTCAGCAAGAAGTGGAACAAAAGCTGACTTTATTAAGATGGGAAGAAACCAAGACAAAGGAGGTACAGGAGACTGAGACAAAAGAAAAAGCTGCTCCTAAACTACAAGAGGAGTTTTTGAAGGAGACACCATTCATGGTAAACACTACAACAGAGGAGGAGATCATTCAAGAAGCTGGAGCTCAGACTGAAGAGCAAGGCACTATACAGGGTACAGCTTTAAATTGTTTGAACTATATTGGTTCTTCTGGGGCTGGGGCTTGAAATAACATTTTTAATTACATCTACAATATCAACTCTTTGATCTGGATTCTCCATATTCTGTTATAAAGCTAGCTGATATAGCACGTTGTGGAGGAAATAGTCACACCTTGGTGATAAATTCTTGCTGTCATGTGTACTTATGTTGAAAAACTTTCTCTCCTTTTTAATATGCAGCTTCTAGTTATGATGGTGGAAGGAAACATTTTTTTATTTCATCGTATTTATTTTTTTCTTAAATCAATATTATACTCGTTAGCAGATAAGGTAACCAAGCTTGTTCCAGTTTCAAGGGACTGTTCTAGTCATAGCCTTTTGTCATAAAATCAGGATTTTGTTGCAGTTTCAGTAGAACCACATTGAAGACAGCCAGCGACCTCTGCCCAACCTCTGGATTCTTCCCCTTTTCTTCCTAACTTCTGCATACAAACCCAGTAGCTGCCTTTCTGCTGAGCTGAATGTGCCACCATCCCATTTGCACAGATGCTGCCACCGCCTCCACCAATTTTGCCATACCACAGATTGCAACAGATTTGGGTAGCATAGGAAGATCACAGGAGCAGGAGTTGGCTGTAAGACAGGCAGACTTGTAAGGTGAGCAATATGTCAAGCCAACCAAGGACCCAACGAAATCAATAAGATAGCCAGGGGAGAAAGGGGGCACTGATGTCTTTCTCTATCACACATCATGCCTTCCCCAAATCATCTCCCAGCCATATATCTGCGTCTCGCCTAACCTTCCGGGTTATAACTGGTCTCCTTAAACAATTCAGTTTCCCACCCACAGGTTGCATGAATCCCACACCATCAGCCCCCACTGCCAGATACTTCCTGTGTTCCCTATAGTCCAATAAAAGGAAAAAAATTTCCATCTCAATTTGTTCAGCACCTTCTGTGGTGCATCATTCTCTTCCTCCAGCCCATGAGCATGCTAGGTGTCCTGTTTTTGACGTTCAAAAATCTGGCTACCATTTTGCTAGCACACTTAATTTAAAGAACCTGCCTACTTGCAAGGATGAAAGCACGAATAAGGCTATTTGCAAGATCACAATTATTTGCAAGAGGCTTAGATGACAAGTAATGCTTTTTGCATGTCCATTTTCAGGAGACAGTGCTGAGCAAAAAGGGTGCAGGTTTTATTGAAAGGAAAAGTCAACCACTAATTTGACCTACCTTCAGCGTTAGAATCCAAGGATATTTCCTCAAGATTTTTAAAATACAATCACTTTTATGATTAACCTTGCCAACTTTTTGCTCTTCTGCACAGCCAGCAGAAGGAGCTTATGGAACCTGTAAAACACCTTTCCCTACATTTGTCTATATCTGATGCTTCTTTCTTTCCCCACAACACTCTCCTTAGAGAGCCAAGCCCTGTAGCTTCAGTCACTCCCCTCAGTAGTTAACACCTAGAAAGTAACTAGAAAAGTAAAGGACTGGATCTAGTTAACCTCTGGTGAGTTGGAGGAAGCTTTATTCCAAAATGCACTGCTGCATCAAAGTGAAGTATGCATCATTTTGTTAACTAGTTCATATTTTAAACAGTGGCCTGGATTCTGCTTTCATTCATTAGAGTAAATCAAGAGTAACTTCATTGAAGTAAATGGAGGAGTTACTTCTTGTTTAAATAGGTGTAACTGAGCAAAATCTGGTTTTCATTTAACAATTTTACAGGGACCCTTTTTTTCCCCTCCTTTTGCTGCTCTTTTTTATAAACAGGTGAGCAATAGTTAACAGCAGATTTTGTGTAACCTACATTTCCTTCCTGTTTCTGCATTCTTTCATTTATCTGAAAATACAGCAGCCAGACCAACTTGCAAGACATATTGTACATTTTTCCTACTTAGAAATCTGTACTTTAAATCTGCTTCATCTCACAAAATGGAATAGGAATGCTAAACATTCATCAAAACAAATGTGCCATTAGCTGTTGGTAAGTAAAATTACCAGCAAAGTAACTCAGAAGTGTACCTCCGACTCATTTAACAAGAACATCATCATTCTGCTTGAGAGAGAGTGCATATGAAGTTTGAAGTATGGGGGAAGAATTCAGGAATAAAGTCTTCTTTTGAGGAACCAAGTGCAGTGCATCATGGGCAAGAAAAAATGAGATTGCTCTTTCCTGAGCATCTGTCTCTTGACTTAGAAGGACCCTGTCTTGCAGGTTGACTGTACTATTTCCTAAGCTTGCTTATTCTTGGAGCTCTTTCCAGCAAAGATTGCAACACCTGGTTCAAATATGTATGTAGTGGTTTCTGTTGTGAGATGTGTCCTGCTAGGAATGAGTAGAAGGCACTAGATTGTTTTCCTTCATAGTTGTACCTGCCATTTAAACAAAATTGTGATTTGTTACACTTGCAAGAGTCTCAGTTATAAAATGCAACAGATACATGTGTTGAAACATATGGTATCACTGCACCAATATAGAAGGATTAAGGAGAAAACACAATGTTCTATTTCTTGTTTGTTTTTCTGGGAGACTGTCGCATTACCAAAAAAAAAAAAAAACTGTAGAAGGTAAAGTATTTGATATAAAATAAACAAATACAAACCACTGCATACAAGTGGCACAAACTTTTATTGCTAGATCGCACTTAACTTTCTTTCTGACTGTCAACCCTCTTATATAAAAGTACAGGCTAGCATAGGAAATACTGTTTTTGCTTTTCTTTTCTTTTCTTCTTGCTCTGGAAATTTTTTTCTCACAATTACCCTTTGTGGTAAAGTGAATTGAACAGTAATGTTATAAAAGATCTTATTTAAATTAGTGTAATCTTTCCAAAGTATAAAAATTAATGCCTGCTTTAGTATGTGGTATCAGAAATTTAAGCTTTTTATTTTTCATTCAGAATTATCTCTTTAGAAAAGAGAGCCAGTGTGAGGTTTTGAGAAGAATAAAGAGTACACAGGGGAATTTCATAATGTGGGGGAGGGAGTATTAAAATATAAAGTCCTTGATATATTTTCTGATACAGCCACAGTTGAAATAATTTGTGGAAATCCTTTTTGTAACTAAGTTTTTGTTAGAAAAGATCATCAGCTTAACTTGTTTTAATGTCCTTATTTTGTGGTCTGACATGATAGATATAAATGTGTAATTAATGTTCTTTTCATCTCTTGGCTTGCTAAGAGTGTCACATAATGAATGTTCTGGCTGTGGGGAGAACCAGGTAGTAAAGCTAAGTGACATTAAGTATATACTAGGCAACATTCAAGAGAGACAGACTCATTTCCATGAATAGTAAATCATGAGTGTTGAAATAAAAACACTGTTGCTAGTGTTTTCCACTGTTAGGGAGTCATATATTTGGAATCCTGTGGTAGTTGATTCAAGTAATCTGTTGTTCTGTCTTTTCAATTAAAGACATGTTATGTGCTTCCTTGGTATCTTATAAGATACAAACAGAAGTTTAGCAACTTTATCCTTACACTGTAGCTGCTGACTTTTTGTTTTTCTTGTTTAAATGAATAAGGCGTCTCCAACTATATGGAACTGATGCAGTCAGAAAGAATGTTATCTCTGTTCTGGCATCACCAGGTTCACTAGTCTTATTTTTGTTCCACAGAGACCAAAACAGCTTCTGCATCTGCACAGGAGGAATTTGATAATTCTACCTACAAGAACCTCCAGCATCATGAATATAATATGTATACCTTTGTGGATTTTGACGTGGAGCTCTCAAAATTCAGACAGCCTCAGCCATCTTCTGGAAGGCTGTCACCAAGGCACTAAAAGAGCCAAGATGAAAAGAAATGTTGAAACTTATTTGAATGAAGTGCTCTGACACTGCTGCATTGTCCATATTGTAAAAAATAAATAAACTTGCAGTAACTTACGCTGATGGTTTTGATGAGGTCTTGTCTATCAGAGTCACTTTGTGTTAGAGTCCATTAGCGAGTTACAAATTAGTCACCTTGACTTCTTCATAATTAGCTTTTCTAGATCCCAGTGCATATTGACACAAGATGTAGTCTAAGCTAGAGGTGGCCAAACCATGGTTTACGAGACGCATGCGACTCTTTTACAGTTTAAAGTGTGGCTCAAGGAGGGGCCCTCCCCCATTCTCCACCTATAAGACTGGGGGGAGGAGCTCGGGACTTCTGCTCTGAGGTGGGGTGATGGGGGTAGGGGCTTCTGCCCGGAGAGCGAGGTCTCGGGACTTCAACCCTGCGGGAGGCATCTGCTGGGCCCGGCTCAGGGCTTCAAAAGGAGCAGGGCTGAAGCCCTAAGCCCCCCCTCCCTGCTGGGCTGATGCCCTGAGGACTCCCCGCCGCGAGGCAGAAGCCTCTAGCCCCACCACCATGACGCAGGGTTGAAGCCCTGCTCTGGCTGGCACGCCCCGACTCTCGAACTTCTGAAGATTGTTGTATGCAGCTCAGAGGGTCAGTATGTTTGGCCACACCTGGTCTAAGCTGACTACATATCAAATGTTAGGTATCTGATTCTAAACTTTGGCCTTGATCCTGCCCTCTGATTCACAGCACTGTTTATTTTGAAGGAAATCAATGAATGTGCATCTGTTTGTCCATTATATGCCTCGCTGTATTATTATTATTTTATTAATTTTATTACTTTTATTCTGCTAGTGTCCACATTGTGATGTTCTCTTCATACAACAAGACAATCACTGCTTTAAAGAGCTTATGCATGCTGCATGATGTGAGGACTAAAGCCTTTGGTTGAAGATGGGGCTATGGCAAAGAATATCCTTGTTGGTAGAAGCATGTGAATATAGATTTTCCTTATCTTCTTACATAACATACAAAATTGAGACACTCCTAGCACTTGTAATAGAGCAAATGAGGGGGCACCCATAGAACTGATTAATTACAGCTTTAGTTAGTTCTATGCAGGTTCTCTGAAAAAAATCAAGCTATTTAATATTTAAGGGAACATCAGTTTGGCAATTCTTAATCCAATTCATTACATCAATTAAACTTTTAGGAGTATTCTTCCATACGTATGAGAATTGAATATTTAATCATTAAAGCAACAGTGATAGTGTAAATCAATAACTCCTTTTGCTGATAGGCTAAGAGCTTTGGTGCATAGCATTGGGACCAAATTTAAATGTAAAAGTAGCTGTTGGGTCTCACTTAATCTATGAAAAATGTGCTGTGACGTGGAAAAAGTAGTCTTTAATTCATAAATCCTGTGTTAATGGTTACACTGGTCCTAGTAAATTTATATTTTTATCCTATTAATACCCACCTTCCATCCACTGGGAAACTACTTTGATGGTTACCAGTTTGTGTTTAATTCTACTTTGGTTTTCTTGTTCTTTCTCTCTTAAAAATTAATAGGCTTTCAAGCAATGTGCTTTGCAGCAAACCCAGACTTTTCCATTACCTGCTTTTACTTTTACAAACACTAGAACAAGTTTGATCAAAGGGAAAATGAAGTTACCCAGTGGACAATCTGGATATTGGCCACAAATCCCTGCATGCCATTAATAGAGCAGTTATTTATATCTTCACTCACCAAAACTAATTTTAAAAGCATTTTATAACTGTAGTAAAAGTGAGCAAGAGGCCCACATGAATCTGTTGCTCAGCGTTTTAAGTTAGGAACCAAGAGAACTGTTTTCCATGCTAATAAAATGAAAGTAAGATGCACATCAATCCTCCATTAACTACCCTTAGAGCTGTGAAATTTAAAAAGTAGCAAATGGAAAATACAGATCCATGTGTTTACTCTTCATGCACATTTATACTAATAATGTTGACACTAACATTAATGAAAGATCGGGGTTCACTGGGACAAGAAGTCCTATTCTGAAACCACATATACAGTAAGATAGAAAGGACTGTGCTGTTACTAACAAATATAAACATGAAAATGTGTGTTTTCAAAACTAGCCTAGTGAGTTTTCCTGCTGAAGAGCCTAGTCTTACATCAGTGAAGTCAGTGGGAGTTTTGTCATTGACTGAAATGGGAGCAGAATCAAGTCCTAAAAGCACTGCCTGTCAAGCCTATAGTACAGAACTATACTAGTGCTAAAATATCTGCAAGCCATGGTTTTAGTTTTGTAATTACATAAGGAGTCTGTAGATCATGTCAGATATTATTTGTATAGAGTAAAAGTAAAAATGAAGTACAGTCTAATAATAATGTGGGTCATAGATTTGCTAAATACAATCAGTGTTGTAGACTGTAAGCTCTTTGGGGCCAAGACTGTTCATTTTGTGTGCTCCTCCTTATTAAGTACACAGTCAGCCTCAGAAGTGGGTAAATTGTACATAGTTTAGTAGATCTGCTAAAAATAAGTGGATTCTAGCAGAGCGAAAACTCCTTTAGGTCCTAGTCTGTACTTGAAGTTAATAGGAATTTGCCACATAAATCAGTGTGCACAGGATTAGCCTTTTGTAGTCGTGAAAGAGGAGTAGCAGAGACAACACACATAGAATGTCCTTTTGGAGTGTATGACACAATTCAAGTAATTATCAGATGATGACCCCTTTTCTCCACATCTTTTCCTAGATTCCAAGGCCAGAAGGGACCATTGTGCTCATCTAGTCTGACCTCCTATATAACACAGTCCATAAAGGTCAAAATTGGAATAACTTCACAATTCTATCAATATACCCCCTAATACTATGTTCTTTTATAGTCAGTGTTGTATTCTACAATAAAGAGAAGAGACCTTAACTGCTCTATGCTTCCTACCATCACCATAGAAATATTACTTCCTGGATTTTTGTGGAAAAGAGCGTCAGTACAGATTGGATTTCTTATGTAGTTGCTTGTTACAGAAGGACTAGTTGCATTTCTTTTCTGAATGTTTAATTCAGAGTTTAATTTCAAAGCACCTCTTGCTCTGAAAACAGAATGCGATATAATGACCAAAAGATTTACAAATTTCTAACCTATCCTTTTTTTTAATCATTTGTTTATAATACATGATATGTAATATATTATGACATCATCCAGGTCAGGATTGTGTCCCATTCTAGACATTTGTCAGTGGTAGACATGATCCCTGCTCCAAAAATCTTTCAGCCTATGATGTTTATACAGTTCTGTTACACCTCCAAAAGTAAAACCAATTAGGTCCAAAACAAGTTCTACAAAACCCAGCAAAAAATTCTTAATAAACATTTTAAAGCAGTGTTTGCAATCCAAATAATGTAGCATTGTGCAAGTAGATGAGACTGTTACAGAGAAACTCACTAGAATCTAACTAAAAGTGAAAATGGTTTATTTTCATTGTCTAAGGGCTGGTCCACACTGGGGGGGGGCATCGATCTAAGATACGCAACTTCAGCTATGTGAATAACATAGCTGAAGTCGAATATCTTAGATCGATTTCAAAAGGTACTTACTCCGGTCCACACGGCAGCAGGCAGGCTCCCCCGTCGACAGCGCTTCCTCCGCTCGCGGAGCTGGAGTTCCGGTGTCGACGGGGAGCGGCTCTGGGATCAATTTATTGTGTCTAGATGAGACGCGATAAATCGATCCCAGAACATCGATAGCTACCCGCCGAATAGGGCGGGTAGTGTAGACGTAGCTTAAGATGCATAAACAGCAGAAATCGATAAGAAATAAGATTTTTTTTAAATTCAGATGCAATTATTGAAGTTATGAATAACAGAAATGTAAAGACTTTTTGTTTTGAGATCCAGCTCAGACCCAGTAAACAGGTGTACTAGTAGGGAAGTCAGTAGTCTTTTTCAGACTTGTTTTAAATAGGTGAAAAGTCTTTAACTTGATGATGTTTAAGATAATTTCTTCCAAGGTGTTTTCCATGTTTTGATCTGTTGAACAGAAAAACAATCACTGCTGTTCAAAGTAAAGGGTTTTCTGAATAGTTGCATTAGCCCTAGCACGTGAGTCTTGAACCGTGGCTTGCCATTGACAAACCTGCTTTTAAATGTGCATTAAGGTGACTCTTTCTTGTCTGCAGTCAAAAGATAATGAAAATACCAGGGGCTTTTCCAAGCATTTGGGAAGGTCTGAGGAAGATGGGTAACTCTTCAAATAGCTCATGTTCTCCCTTCCATTAATACTGGCAGATAAGAGCCAAAACTGTCTGAGCTAGTTGGAGAGGTGTGGCAGAGTGGGAATGCCAGTTCTGTGGAATGTTCTGTCCCCTTGGAACTACACACTTGAAGAGGTCATGCTGGCTCAGGCAATTGTGCAGAGGGACTGTATCTTCATGCTGTCCCAAGTGTGTTGCGTGTAAGGGACCTGTTTTAAGAGCCTTATCAGTTCTTTGTTCTGGAATCCTCCCCAATAGGCTAGAAGTAAACTCAGGGAGTTGAAGCTGAATTATTTGTATTACTGGAACACCTAGAGGCCCCAACCAAGATTAGGATCCCATTGTGCTAGGTGCTGTACAAACATACAGAAAAGGGCAGTCTCTGACCCAACGAGTTTACAGTCTACAGTCCCTATCCTACATTGTGTAGCATACAGTTGTGTAATTTAAGACTGTATCATATCCATGTGCACAGGCCACCTTGATTTAATGTTTCCTAACTTCTGAGTGCTTGACCTTGCTACCTTAATGTTCTTTTAATATTTTGGTTTGGTTTTGTGGGGGTGGTGGTGAAGTGTTTATATATAATTTCCTTTCTCCTTTAGGTGACAATCTTCTGTGGGGATTAGGATTTTAAATAAAATATCCCATCAACATCCTTTCCAGATTTTCCCATTTCTAATTCTATTCTGCCTAGATTTTTTTTTTTTTAAACAATTGCATACACTTCATGTTTTTGGAGATGTATCCTACATTTTTATTTCAGGAAGATATAATTCCCAGTGTACATTTTCAGATCGGTTGTTGTTACTCCTTGATAGACTGCGTCCATTCAGTTGTTTTTGGAAATCAAACCCTTACCCAGTGCCGTGAAACAAAGCCACATTATAGGGTGGTGGTGGTGGTGGTGGTGGGAAAGAGGGCACAATGACAGCCCAGTCTGATGCATGTGTTGGTCTACAGCATCCGACTGTACACTATACTTATACTGTACCTGTATCATATAGGTTCAGTAAGATTGATTCTTAGGTTTTTAGCAAACAACATTTTTCCGTCCCCACAAACCACTGTGCAGTTTGCTGAGCACCAGCTGGTGCCAACCCTCCCTCCCAAATGTGACTCTTTCAGTGGCACTGGATGGATAGTTTATAAAGCCCTTAAAATCCTGTCACATAAAGGCTACTTAATTGGAACATTTGTATTTTTATTCAAATTATTTTCTGATTGCCTGCTACCTTTTGAATCCCTACCTTTCCTACACCTTTGGAGAAGAAATGTCTAGTGTTTCCGTTCTGTATGCTAGTTCTACAGTGGAAATGAGCTGTGCCCTAAAATCTATGCAATATTCCACAGGAGAACATGCGAAGCTTGGTAAAGAGGGTTGAGCCACAGCATGTACCATATTAGGCAGATGCTAGTACCCCAGTTAAATCAATGGATCATGATCGTGATGGCTTTTCCTTGAAGCTCCAGAAGGGGGCTAACAGAGGTTAGCCCCACCACACTTTCATTTCCGTTCTCACACATTCCCATCCCTGAAAGTATCCCCCACACTTAACAGTTTAAATTCAAATTCAACAATTCAAGCTATGTTAGTTACCCAAACTCTCTTTAGGGCTCATGTGAAACTATGGGCCAAATTCTCCACTCTTTTGAGGGAAAAGTAGTCTTTGGAAAACGCATGTAGGATGTGAGAAGTGAGAGGAAGAATGATCTTGTGGCTAAGGCACTGGACTGGGACTGGATTAATTGCCTAAAATGCCATAGACTCCCTATGAGACATTGGGCAAATCACTTAGGCCCAGATCCATACAGGTATTTAGGCTCCTAACTTTCAGTGATTTCAATGGGATTTAGGTGCCTAAATACCTTTATGGATCTGGACCTTAATTTCTCTGGACCTCAGCTCCCCTTTAGTAAAATGGGGTAATAGTACTTACTTTCTCCCAACCTTTGTACATCTTGTTTATTTTCAGTGCCAACTGGAGTAAAAAGTAAGAAAAGCATTTTTGAAATATATTTTCTGTAAGTGATCATATAATCCAGAAACTTTGAGCTAGTTCCAGTTCTCCCCAGGACACACAGGAATTATAACATTCAAAAACCAGTCGGAGAACACTTCAATCTCCCTAGACACTCAATAACAGACTTCAAAATGGCAATTCTTTAACAACAAAAATTCAAAAACAGACTCCAACAAGAAACTGCAGAACTGGAATTAATTTGCAAACTGGACACCATCAAATTAGGCCTGCATAAAGACTGGGAGTGGATGGGTCACTACACAAACTAATTTCCCCATACTAATTTCTCCCTACTGTTACTCACACCTTCTTGTCAACTGTTTGAAATGGCCCACCCTGATTACATTGGCCTCATTACCACTACAAAAGTGATTTTTCCTCCCTTGGTATTCTACTGTTGAGAATAGCCCACTTCCACTTTAATTGAATTGTCTCGTTAGCACTGACCTCCCACTTGGTAAGGCAACTCCCATCTTTTCATGTACTGTGTATATATACCTGCCTACTGTATTTTCCACTCCATGCATCTGATGAAGTGGGTTTTAGCCCACAAAAGCGTATGCCCAAATAAATTTGTTAGTCTCTAAGGTGCCACAAGGACTCCTCGTTGTTTTTGTTTATTGTCAGTTTCATGTTTGTTCAGGTAGTCTGTGTACTTGACCATTCTGATCTGTTTTACTCTGCTGTATCTTAGGAAAGCTGTGAGCAGCAGCAAAGGCAGTGATGCTGACTGCTCGGAAAGCACCACTAGTGATGCTTCCCTGGGTTCCCAGGGTTGTGAGGCACCTAACTACCACTGGGTGAAGAAGTCTTGTCTGTCTGCTGTGGATCAGCTCCCTGATTCTGCCAACCTCTGGCAACACAAACACTGCCTTCCAGGCCTCTGCTAGCCTTGCTCTCTCTGTACAGGTTAGTCCTCCGAGTGTCTGTCTGGAGTGCCCAGCTCCTGATCTACTGAATGCTCACAGAACTCTCTGATTCATTACTCACAAAGGAATAAGACAGGCTAGCTTACTAGTTTTAACTCAGGATCACCACTCTGGTTAACAAACAGCACTTAGATATATTTATAGTGAAAACAAGAATAGGTTTATTATCAAAGAACAGAAATTCAAATGACAGTAAGAAAGAATATTGGAAACAAATGGTTACATAAAAACAAAAATCATAACATGCTTTCTAAAGCCTAAACTAAACTCACAAAACATTCCCGTTTCCTGCCGAATAACGTACCCTAAGTCCCTTTCCTAGCATTTTCAACCAGAATTACTGAGATCCTCTTTTCATAAGATCATGCCTGCTGGCAAGATGTCTTCACAGACTGAAGGATGCCAGGGCATGTCTCTGCACCCCAGATTTACTAGACCAGATCTTTGATCTTTACCTGAAAACAGGGTTCCCTCCCCACCCTTGTTTACCTTTTCCTGTTAATTTCCTTCTGAAGTCTCCACAAGCTCTTCATTAACATTTCACTCAGTATGCTAATAGAATTCTGTTGTAAAACACGCAGTACACAATGGTCCACCAAGGAAATAAGTATCTTCCAGTCTGGAGAAGTTTTTTCTCAATTTGGGTGACTTGCATTTAACTACAAGGCCTAGAGCAGGTAATTTTCAGCATATATACATAAATCCTCACATGTTCTGTGCATACATCTCTCAGTAATTAGGATGACCAATGTGACACAGACTTTCATTAGAGACCTTGCATGACGTTCTTTTGGTGAACCCTGGGGATCCCTGCACTGCTATGTATCCCTGTGCCATCTGCTAGGTGGCATAAAGAGGTGCTTGGGCCATCCCACTGGCAAGAGGATTTTACAGCCCTGAAATACAACACATTATAAGATTTAAAAACATATATCAGTTTAAGAATCCACCAGGATCCTGTTCCAGATGAGCCATTCATAGTGTTAACAGATTTTTCATTTTTACCGTATGTATTTTCTCAGTTGGTTTAGATCATAAAACAGATATATGTTGTCTTTTTTTATATGCAACCAATAAAAACTTGTCAGTAAAGTAAGCAGTTCAGGCTCTGAATGCACATAAGAAGCAGATCTGTTGAGGAAGAAAGCATTTTCACATAATCACTTTTCTAACCATACCATTTTAAAAACTGTTTATATAGAAACTAAAATATGGTGTGATCTGCTGTTGCATGGATAGCCACCTCACTGTGGAAGTGCAAGTTGATTAACAAATCCTGTTTCTCGAGCTATAGTGATATTATGAAAGATACTGTATTGATACACAAAAATACAGAGTAAAACAAATGGGAAAAGACAAAACTTACAGTTGAGCTTGTAAAAGGAGTTTTCAGACAATAGATAATGAAAAATTAAGTAAAATGAAATACTCTTTAAACATTTTTGAGACTATGGGTGAAATTCTGGCCCCATTGAAGTTAATGGCAAAATTCCAATTGACTTCAGTGATGCCAGGATTTTGCCTTGTCACTACATAGTTCTTATGGTGAAAGTGTTTCTTGTCTAATTCATTTTTACTGGTTAGATAAATATAGAATAACATTTTTTGGTGTTTTTCAGCCCACATAGGGCCCAATCCTGCAAGATGCTGAGTTGTTGAGCGACTTGAACTCCTAAGTTAAGGGTTTTCAGCACTTTGCATGAGGAATTTAACATCCTGCAGGTCTGGACTCATAATTGGTGGACATGTATACATTTCTTTCCATGGATTGTGTTTACACTCGTTGATCCCTTTTTATTATTTTCTAAAATCTTCATAGTTACTCATAGCTTCCCTTTCTCTACCCTAACCTGCCCCACCCATTTCATTATTATACTGTTTTTATTTTTCAAATCTTGGCTGTGTTATCGAGTATCAAATTGCAGGCTGGGGGCATTGGGATGTGTTAGAGATCCCTGGAGATCGTACCAAAACCTCATAACTGTATATTTAAAGTCCATATTTTTCATTGTTCCTCAATATTCACCTTATTTTTTCACTATATTATTCACTCAGTCTCATTCTATTAACAGGTCCCTTTTGCATTATGAATTTTTATAGCTTTCGATTCCCCTTCTCTTTCTTCAACATTCTATTGTTTAAAATAGGTAGAATAGGTTAGGTAATATTATGCAGGGATTGCCACACCATATAGTAAGTTTTTGGTGTCTTACTGCAGCTAGGGAGGTTTATAGTATACAAAGGGGAGAGGGTTACTGTAAGTGTAACTGAATAGGTAGTAGAGTTCATATATAATGTATACATCTGTGTGATGGATAACTTTTGATTCATTATGAAATTTTCAAATGACTTGCAGATGTATTACTGCTGCAGCTGTTACAGACATAATGGCATTAAGCTCTGACTCAGAGAGTAATTTTGAGCCAATGGATTCTGGCAGTGACTACAGTTGTGACATTCCCACTAAGAAAACCATTATCAACAATAGGGATGATGAGGAGAGACTGGGCCGGGGATAAGCTTGGACCAAAGCTTGACATAGAGGCATGGATTCTGAAACCTTTCTCTCTTTTAACTTCCCCACAATACTACCCACTAGGGGAGTATCTGGAACTTATGTAGTCATTACATGTTTTCCCACACACAATATTTTCAGTTTCTAAATATCTTCTAACCAGATTATTTATACTAAAAGCAAAAAGCTATGGTAGGGTAAAATCTTATTGGTGAACTTTTTAAACCAAAAATGTACAGTTTTTATGGTTTCTGTAGCAGTGGTGTCTTGTGTACACTTTTATGTTATAAAATAGTGTTACTTTGTGCCTCTGCAGACTGTATATAATAATCAGTATATTTATTTGGTTGGCAGTGTGAACCATGCCATTGTTCTAAGGATTAACATATCAAATAAACAATATGATCAAATTAAAGTTGACTTTTACCTTTTACATTGAACTTCCTGACTCTTATGGTCTTAAAAATGTCCACCATAATACAGAATTAATGTGACTTTTTGCATTTAATTTTCTAGTTTTTTTAATTAAAGAAAGAAAATATTGAGAATTGATAGAACGTTCAAATATGCATACAGAGTACATTTATATTAATGATATCACACTGAAATAGACACTAAGTGGGTTTGTTTCAATCTTCTGATATCAAAAATATTTGGGAAATACAAGCATGCTCATTTTTGTGAGCAGACATTTTTATTTCCAGGGGTAGCGTGGCAAAAAGTGAATGGGTCTGACAGTGTTCAGTGGTATTGCTCATAAAGCAAGAATATGTGAAACAGCCCCTTGAGACACAAAGCTGAATTGGACATGTGAAATCTTTGCTGTGGATCAGAAAGCACACATGAAGAGGGTATTTCCCTGGTGTAACTTATGGTATTTCAGAATGTTTTATAGGGTGTGCCCGGTTACAGTTCTGAAAAGTTAATTTACTGTAGCTCAGAAGGCTCTTGTAGTCTATGTAAAGGTGATAAAAGTCACATATAATAGTATTCCTGACACTCTTTGAAAGTACTTCAAGTGATGACACCAACATTTGAATTCTGGACACAGCTCAGTGTGATATTTAAGTGTATAGTTAAGTATATTTAAATTTATAAAAGGCACACAATCAGTATAAAAGTACGCTGTATTAAAATATCCTTATCACTGCTACTGATAACACTTTACATTATTAAAAGAGAATTTTTAAAATATTATTTACTTTTTACTATTCCTGGAATTCTCAAATATTTTGATAGTATAGACCATATCTTAATAGAGATTCCTGATAATTAAACTCCTCATGCATTTTTAATCACACAATATCACTCTGGGAACTACAGCAGTTGCTTGTATTGGGCAGTATTATCAGGAAAATATGTATGTATTTTAACTGCCTTAATGCAATGCATTGTGTCTTTTTTTTTAAGTTAATATATTCTCTTCTTTTCCTCTTCCTTTCATTTTTTCCTCCAGTTTGTTCTGTTTCTCTCTGTTCATGCTTCTCCACTGTCTTGCCATCTTTTACGTTTCTTTCACTGCACATGCTTGCTTGTTATGTAGTCCTCCTGTTCCTCTGCATACATTTTCCCACAGCTTGATTCTCTTTTCTCCTGGACATTATCTCCAGCAGCTACCCGATCTTTGGGACATACCACCCAGTTGCCTTGTTTTCTTTTCTTCTGCTCCCCTCGTCACTCCACTCCTGTTTTTTATTCTAGTTGCTAAGCGTAGCTCTTGATTCCTCTCCGGTTCCATTTATACAGCAGAGGCGGGGTGGCTGGCTGGCTGGTTCCTTCACCTCATTCCCAGCTGCTTTTTGAAAGCCTCCCAGTTCTTCTATGCTATAAAAACCCTGGAGACCTGTAAAGGCAGCTGGAAATGAAGGGTGAAGATAGGTCTCCATGGACCATAAGCAAGTGTTCTGTGGACCTTAGTTTGAGAACCTCTGATGTTTGTTTTCTTTTTGCATTTCATTGCATTTCACTTGGGACCCAATCCAACTCCCGTTGAAGCCAACAGGAGTCTTTCCACTGACTTTAGATTTGGGAGATGGATCTGGCCCATTTATTGGAAAGTGAAAGTAGACTAACTGGTTTTATTTTTATTTCTAGTCAGTTTTATTCTCAGGTTCTCATGCATTGACTAGAACAATGTTGTTTGCATTCACAACACTACAGGGTAACAGTTCAATAAAATGTTCTCAATTTTTATATTTAAATCAAGAAAGTGTTTTGATACATAAAAGGGCCCCCCTCCTTCCCTGCCCCCCTTTCAAAAAAAATATACAATTTAGGTTTCAAATTTACTGTGTCTTTTCAAACAGTTTATATTTTGGAAGTTTGCAATCAAGTGACCAAATATCTACAATTCCTTGGCACCAATAAAAAGCAGATAATTTCCCCTCAAACTCTGTCTATATAATTTGTTTATGATATCTCAACTAGAAAATAAATGTATTGAGTTATGAAATAATTTAGCTCCATTACCATTCAATTCCTGCAGCAAAGAGTGTTGCAGGTAGGAAAGCAATATAGCATTGTTTTGGGGTATTTTTGTAATACTATTCACTCTGCTGTATTTGTTGTGCTGGTACTATCAGCTAACTTTTCAGCTGTTTGTTAAAATGTTAAAATGGGAGTGAAAGGTATTAAAGTATTGGAGAACATATAGAATGGAATGATATATATATATATATATATATATATATATATATATATATATATATATATATATATATATGCCTTTTATACTCAAGATAGCCTAACATTCTTTCCAAATAACGCATTTGATACTGGTAATGCAATGACTCAACTGTATAAACAGATGGAATAACTGTTATGCAGCCAGTGATTCAGTGAACGTACAGCCCTGGAAATTAGAACTTGTTTTAATGAGAGAGGGAATGCCAAACAGGAGATAGGATTTATTCCTTTCTCTTTTTGGGAAATGCCTTGAGATCTTTACTTTTTCTCTTAACAGAGATGGGTAAATGAAACCACTGGATGATATCTCAGCCAAAGAATTACATCTTGATCAGTGTGCAGAATTCCCTTTGAGCCGTACTGCACTGCAGTGCCAACATTTGATATGAGCCCAAAGCCTGCTGTGGAACACGATCTCTTAACATTTTTGCCTAGAGGGAATGTTATCAACTGAGTTATACTGTATTCTTGGACTTAATATCTACTTAGACTCAGTTAAATCATTAATATTAACTTAAATAGATTATTATTAGTATTAACATGAGTCCCAAATCTATTGTATAATAAGTCACAAGTTTTTTTCACTACTGTTACTATGCCATGTAAAACTCTAGTAGACTATATATGAATGTTCAACATACATGGACAGACATACAAGGGCTGCTTTTCTGGATGCACTCCAAATAGCCATAGGACATCAAAATGGTTAACATATATCTCTTATTATTTAACTGTTTTTTTTCCCATTAGTAACAAAAGAGCAGCAGTTGAGGCCTTCCTTTGTTAAAGCTCATCACTTAAGAAACTGACATCATTGTAATGGAAACTGGTGCGAAACACTATTATGACAATGTTATGCCAACCTGATCATTGGAACTAAAGTTTTCAGTATAATGTTATACACAGTGATTGCCACATACACAGTAATCCCATCCCAACACCACTTTAAAACATAGCATTTAATGCTTAAATATTAAAAAGCTTCAAAGTACATAACAAAGACTATTGTCAGATGAAATGTTTCCTTTTTTCTGTTTGAATATGTTAAGTACAAAAAACGTATATCAATATGATACTATGCATATCGTTTTAACAATCATCACTTAGGAATTGCAAAAGTTAAGGATGTTGCAGTAACCTTAACAGGTATACTGTGTATATACAGGATCCCGTTTTGCCCTCAAATACAACTGTACAAGTCCTATTTCAGAAAATTGTAGTTGTATGTATATCTCTAAGAACGGAATTGGGCTTGTTATATATTAAGGCTACCTTTAATAACTTGAGTCCTGAGCCTGCAAACACTTATGCAGATGCCTAACTTTACAACCATGAGCAGTCTCATTAAAATGCTTAAGGTTACTCGCAGTAGTAAAATTAAGCATATGCATAAGTGTTTGCAGGACTGGGGCTTAAGTTATTAAAGGTAGTCTTACTATATAATAAGCCCAATTCTGTTCTCAGCACTACACATACAGTTTGTACTCAATATGTGCAGTGTGGAAAAAAAAGTTAAAATTAGTATGAGAACCTTGATATTTAATTACTTGCAACTGCAAGACTTCTATGGTGCCAGTCATTTTAAGCTTTTTGCAAATTATAATTGCAAGCATTAAACACTATGACAGCTATGACAATACTGGGCAAACTTTATTGAATTAAATTAAACCTTATCATATTAAGTGTAAGTATTTTAACGGTTCATTGGATTAAAAATGCAAAAGTTTATGCACTCTTAAGGGATTGTATGTATTTCTGTGGGGGAAGGGGACCACATCCCTCCAGGAACTAAGAACAGTGGAAGTTTGGAGGGTGCGATTGGGCAAATTAACTCAGTTTGTAACACCTTCAGAGAGCTACCACCACCTGGAGAGAGACTTGCCTATACTGGTTCAAACTGAATTCTCCAGGGAATTGTCCAACAAAGAAAGGATTTTTGGTTAAATAGCCTGAGCTAAAGTAACTGGAGTGCTTCATTCTGATCCAGCAAATGGACAGATCTCTGCTCCAGGTGGGACCCCAATCATTAGGGAAGGGTTGGAAAGTCTTTGGTCCACTGAGGCCCTATTAGATATGGGAGCAAGTTCTGAGAGAAAACTGTTATGAACTGGAGGGGTTTGAAGGACTAATCACCAGTCAGAGCCTTGTTGGGGGTGGGGATCTCTGGTAAGCTTACTAGCATGAGTGTATGTTCTTTTATGGTTTTTAATATGATTTGTCTGTAGTGCTTTTAGCCTAAGAATAAAAGTGCTTGCTTAGAAAGAGCTGTGTGGTAACTTATAACTGTGGGTAATTACACTGTCTACTGTCTCTGAGCAGAGCAGCACAGCAGGCCTGCCAAGGCAGTCTATCTTTTGGGGTATAACACAGTGAAGGCAGGCAACTGTTCAGCCTGGAAATACCCCGATCAGAAGGGAGAGAGACACAGGTCTCTTCCTAAGAGAATTGACAACTGCGGCTCCTGGAGCTGAGAGCCTAGAATGGGTTCCCTTGCTGGACCAAGGAGGGGGAATACAGGTGCCGTTGCCCTGAACGGAGACAACCATTTTATTCAAAGAAGTTTTTGTATTCACTTTGCATGTTTTCTACATCAAAAAAGGAGACTTGCACATCAATATCACCATTGGTTTATATTATGTACTCCCACAGCTATGGAACTCTACAGAGTGCAAAAGCACTCCACCCACCCCCTCATTGTGGCTCTCCTCTACCCTTTTGTTGTATCATTCCCCCTGTCCTGGACCCTTTCTGGTGCTGGAAAGGGGGAGCACATGATCGTTTGGCAGCTAGGGTGGAGAGAGAAAAGAGTGCATATTCTTTCCTCTAATTCATGTTCTACGTTTTTCTTTTTCCTTGTTTTCTCCTTTCACTATTGCCAGCCCTTGCCATTTTAATGCAAGTCTCTTGATATTTTGGTGGGTTTTTTAAAGCTTTATCTTGTGGGGTCTGCTTTAATTTTAAAAAGAGGAAGTTTCTAGCCCCAGTGATTGCAGAGTAAAGCTTGACGGGAACCCTAAAGGCTCAAAAGCCAGAAGGCAAATAAAAAATACAAAATGTATTATTATTTTATTATTAAAATCTCACAATTTTTTAGACATTATGAGTTTTGTCACCTGCTTTTTGAAAACTTGGGGTTGGCAATACTGATTTCCCCCTTACTGTTTCTGCCAGACTTATTCTTTATCCCATTCACAGTCTCTAACTCCACATGGATCTGAATGTTCGGCGAAGTGGCGAGAGAGGGAGCTCACTTGGGGCATTGTCTACACCACACTGGCACAGCAATGGTGCTGCAGCTGTGGGGCTGTAATGCAGACACTTCCTACATCAGAAGACGGGGTCTTTCCTTGATGTAGTTCATCCACCAGAATTCCTTGATGTAATTCTTCCATTGACTTAGCTGCATCTACAGTGGGGGTTAAGTTGTCCTATGTTGCACAGGCTATGAAGTTTTTCACAGCCCTGAGCAATGTAGTTAGGGCTACCTAAGTTTTAGGTGTACACCAGGCCTTGTAGGCCTCCTCAGGCAAGAAGACGGCTAAAATGACAAGATGTGACTGGCTGGGTGGTGATGGTAGGTGTAGGGTGACCAGATTCCCAGAGGGAAACACTGCAGGTGGAGACTGAGCAGGGCTTTGATGGATGGGGAGGGTGGGGGGAAGGGGCAGGGCAGCGACTGGGACACAGGGGGTTGCAAAGCCACACACACAAAGGGGGCTGGGGGGCACCACACCTGCCAGGGGGTGGAGGGAAGGGCGCCCAATGCCAGGCCTCTCGCGCCAGCTCAGGGCAGAACCATCAGCGGCAGCTGTAGCAGGCCCTGATGCAGACGCCTGAGAGGGAGGCTCCCCCGCCCCCGCTTCACTTGGTAGCTCCGCCCCCTTTCCCCCCCCCCCCGGGAGTTGGTTTCACCTCCCTCTCACCCCGACCACACACAAGAGGCGGGGAAGGGGGCGCGACAGAGACGGCGCTCGCCCCGCCCCCTTATGAGTATTCATTACGGAGGTGTGGCGGCACGCCGGCGTGAGGAGGAGCGGTGCGGCCCGCCCCGCCCATTCGCACCGGCGAGCGTCGTGGTAGGCGTGCCCTGCGCCGGCGCTCGCCCCGCCCCCTTGGTGAATATTGATGAGGCGTGATGCGCAGCGTGCTGTCGTATAGTGTGGCGCGGGCGGTGATTGGCCGGGTGCGTGTGTGCGCGGTGACGCGTGTCGCGGCGGTGCGGGTCCCGATTGCTGCAGCCGCTTGTCAGTGTGACGAAGATTGGCACCCAGGTAAGCGCTGTCACTCAAACCCGCTCCCAGCCAGCCATCCATCACGGCGCGCCCGCCGCCGCCGGCCGGCCGGGCCCAGACACACAAGCAGACCGGGGATGGCGGGGGGAGCGAGAGCCCGGCACACGGAGCAGCGGGGAGGGGGGCACCCGCGCTATACCCAACCCGGGGGGGAGGGAGGTGGATAGGGGCGGCGGCGGCGGGCAGGCGCGGGGAGGGGAGGGGGGAGCGAGGAAATTTCTGGAACAGCCGCCGACTAACCGTTGCCTTTGTGGGAGCGCGAGGGAGGCGGCGGCGCGCGCGCCGACGGGGGGAGGGAGGCGGCGCGAGCGAAGGGGGACGGGTAACAGCTGTTTGTGCCGCGAGGGCGGTGGCAGGGGGTGGGGGATATTTAAAGGGCCTTTGCGAAGATTCCGATAGAGCGGGGGTCGGGCCGGCGGGGCCGCTGCAGGGCTTGGGGGCGATGGCGGCGGGGGCGCTGCTCTGTTCCCCCCCCACCCCACCCCACCCCGGCAGGGTGGAGGTGGCTGCGGTCGCTGCCGCTGTGGCCTGTCCCGGCCCGCGGCAGGCCCCGGCTGAGAGAAAAGCGCAGCTGCCCGCGTCTCTGCGGGGCCCGCGCTTCCCGAGAGCCGCCGCGCCCCGGTGTTAAACCCCCTGCCGGGCACCGTGTGCCGATAGCTCCGGTGGCTGTTGGGTGCGGCGAGTTGGAGTTACAGAGCCGCCAGATCCCCTAGTCTGACACCTCCTCCGTGGCCCAGGCCGCCGTCAGCCCCGCGCTGCTGCTTCCTCCCGCTACTGGCTAGAAAAGCTGACGTGGGTCCCTGCCCCGCGGAGCTTGCAGTCCACACACTGGAGCCTGACACCCATAGACCTGGTCTGCGGGAGTGGGTTATTAGGCCCCCACATAAACAACAAAGATCCCTTCTGTATAGTGCACAGCGCTCCTCACATCCCATCTTGAATTGTTTGCCCTGACACCCACAAGAAACCAGCCAGTTAAGGATGGCTATCTTGAATAGTGGTCCCGCATGAAATGACTCAGAAATGACAAGTTGTGCTCATAGCTAGGCTAGGCAGTGGCTGGTCTTATTAGCTGGACGCTAAACTGACCTGCTATGTTATAGCTCTTGCAGCTTGTTTCAGTTTATATTACAAGCCATTTGAGACATGGAGCATGACTTCCTATATGTTTGTGCAGCACCTAGAACAATTTAGCCCCGAATCTTGACTGGGGCCTTTTGCCACTATTGTACTACATTTACATAGTAATAATATAGGTACCCCATTTTATCTATCCTGAACTATTCCCTCAATTAGCCACACATCCTGAGTCTATGGAAATGTGAAAGTGTGCGTCCCATGTACTGGCAGATATCACCCAGAGCTCACCAATTAAAACTTCACTGGTTAGCATTTATACTATGTGTTTCTCTGCATGTCTTTATTTTTTTAAAAAAAGATTATTTTTCATCGGTACAATGGTGGTCCCAGCAGCTAACATTTCCAACACTCTTGGAGATACAATTGCTGTTTTTGGCTTCATATGCATCTTTCAATTAATGTCTTCTTTTTGTCCCAGTCATCTACAGAAATGTAACTGATGTGTGGTTTCAGGAGGGAAAGTGAGGTTCCAGGTTTATTTTGATATCCTTATGAATTAGAAGTGTTGTGCTACATAATAAACTATTTTTTCCACATAGAGCAATCCAGGCAAGACTTATTTTTTAATTTTTTTTCCTTGACCCTACTTGGACTCTGATGTCTGTTCCTTTAATTATCTTACTGGAGTAGAGAGTATGAAACACATTTTGGCTTAGTTTGTAGGCTTCTTTGGAGAACTTGGGAATCACAAAGTGTTTTTGTTTTTTGAAGGTCAATTTATTGTAAAAGGCTCATCTAATTTAAAATGTCCTATTTAAAACTTGATTTTTTTTTTAAAAAAAAAAGCTTTCTTGTACACTGATCACTAGTTATCGCTGCTTGCTTATTCTAAAGTCTGTGATCTTGCTCTCATTTCCAATGTTTGGTTTATACAGTTTTTGTACTGGTATAACTATTTCGGTTAGGGTTTGTTTTGTGTTTTTTTTAACTTGAAGGAGTTCTATTAGTTGGACCCCTAGTTATACAGGTTTGGAAATAAACAATGCCTCTATGAAAATAGCTATATTGATATAAAGCACCTTTGTATTGGCATAACTGGGTCCACATAGGGGTGTTGTACCTCTTTAACTATATTTATATAGTCAAAGTGAGTGTGTGTGCGTGCGTGTGTGTGCACGTACGTACGTACGTACATACAAGCCCTAAAATGTATTTCAAGAATGTTAATTGTTTATACAGGATACTTTAATCTCTCAGATTATATTGCAGGCCAGAAAACTAATGACTCAGCTGGAGCATCAGAAATTTCCTGATCCAAACCCACAATCTCCAGAGTAGCAGATAATAAAAATATATTGTGGACACATTTTCTTAATACCTCTGCCAAAAATTGCAGAAAATTTGTATATTTATAAACTAGTAAGTAAAAAGAGTTATAATGAACTGTCTTAAATTATTGAAAATATCCGAGAAAGACAAATAACAAATCACATTTATTTGGTGAAATAGTACAGTGTATCTTTTGAGTTTATCCTCTTTGTTTTTACTATACCTAAATTAGTGCTTCTTTATTTTTTGTTACAAATAGGAATAATTTCAGTGCTCAGTTTGCATTCCAAACATATCTTCAGTTTAGTCTGTCACCATGAATACTTTCAATTTTAGATATTCCCCTGCCCGATTTATAATAAAGGGCACAAATGTCAATGTCAAAATGTAAACTTTATGGCAAATTCTTAATTTAAGCCTTCATTTAGTAAATCACTTAAGGACATACTTTAAGCATGTGAATCGTTTTATTGACTTTACTGGCAGTGTGGTGTAGAGGATATAGCACTAGAGTGGAATTTAGGAGATCTGCAGTTTTATTCCAGGTTCTGTCACTGACCTGTTGAGTGACCTTGGGCAAGCCACTTTGCCTGTCTCTCTGTTTGTTTGTAAAGTGGGGTTAATTATACCTGCCTCCTTTCATCTGTGACATATTTATTTATGTATTTATTTATTACTCACTTGCTTTCAGTGCTCTGCTGAACTAGAACAGTATCTAGTTACCATTTGCTGTATGCTTTATGGAAGTTTAAGAACTCTGGGTGGTGTGTTACATTGGAAATTGTGATACACATTTGGAAAGTCCAATTTGGCATACAAGTTGTTGGCTTACATGCATATTCTTTATAGTAAAAGGCTTAACTCTTACATTTTTGTTGTTTGTTTTGTATTCCACCTCAAATATAGTTGTAGAGGCCTGTGTACTCCTTTGAGGCAGTCTGTGTTTAAAAATACCATATTTTTAAAACAAGGTCCAATCTTGCATTTCCTGTACTCCCACTTAAATTGATAAGAGTTTGGGGTATACTAGAAATACATGTTCAATCTCATTTTTCAGATTCTTACAAACTGGGTGTCTTTTGCTAGTTTTAGTTGCTGTGTTTTTTCTCTTTGGAAAAAAACAAACTACTATGCAAGAACCAATTTTTATATATTGTTTTATCCACACTGCAAATGCAATGCTATAATAAAATAACAAAGGTTCTAATAGCTGATGTATAAGTAAACTGGAAATGGTTTAAAAGGCATTACCATACATAACCATTAGATTTATATTGAATGGCATATACTAACAGCCAAGTATGAATGACTCACAGTACCATTGCATTCATGGAATTGTCTGTTGTAATGGTTCTGTTAATGTCCTGAGTGCCAAAGAGATGTGGATCAAAAATGTGTGGAATTTGTACTTAGTGGTCTGGGGGTGAAGAGGCACTTCTGCAAAATTGTCACATGCACCTGAGTTTACAGAATTGTTTTACTACACTGTTGCTGTAATGTTTTGCTACATTGTGGCCAGGCCACCGCTTCCCGCAGCTCTCATTGGCTGGGAACAGTGAACCACGGCCACTGGCAGCTGCGAGTGGTCGTGTCCGCAGATGCTCAGGTAAACAAAGTGTCTTGCGGCCCGCCAGGGGCTTACCCTGAACAATCCGCAAACCAAGTTTGAGAACCCCTGGTGTAAGTGAAACAATTAGAGCTATTTTAGCGTAGTTTTAAAATTTCAGATTATTAATCTCTTGCAGTAGCTGGTGCCTTTTACCTCATTTGTTTATGGGGTTAAAAAGAATAACTCTGTCAAGGAATTATCTTACTCCATTTTACCATCTTACCGCAGTCCATATTGTATGAAATGTACAACTCACTGCTTTTTGAGGGGCAGCGATCAATCCAGCGGGGGTCGATTTATCGCGTCTAGTCTAGACATAATAAATCGACCGCCGAGTGTTCTCCCGTCGACTCTGGTACTCCACCAGGGTGAGAGGCGCAGGCAGAGTCGACGGGCGAGCACCACGGTAAGTAGATCTAAGTACGTCGACTTCAGCTACGTTATTCACGTAACTGAAGTTGCGTAACTTAGATCAATCCCTCCACCCCACCCCAGTGTAGAGCAGACCTAAGTGTTATAAGGGTCACAGAACAATAAGTTAAAGACAGAGCTGCAGATTTAACTCTTTGGTTGCACTCAGAAAAGTATTACAAAATACTTTTATCAAAAGCCATCATATCCTTCCCATGATTGCTGAATACTAAAATATTTTCATGCGTAAGCAAATTTTTCCTTTTACTCAGTTCATTCACCGGTATCGTTATTTGTGATCTCACACTTCACTATCATGGAAGTGATTCTAATGTCATAAGCATGGAACATTGATAGCCCAAAACAAAAGTGAAAGCAGTGGTAGAAAATACAAGGCAACCATCATCTAGTGTCAAATTTTAGCTAAGTAAGCCTCAAAACAATCCTGTGAGGTAAGTAAATAGTAATAACTCAGTTTCTCCCGGTGTAGAGTGGGGGTACTGAGGCTACGTCTATACTAGAGACCTTACAGCAGCACAGCTGTACCGATGCAGTTGTGTCCGTATAAGGTCTCCTATGTAGCTGCTGTATGCCGGCGGGAGAGACCTCTCCTGTTGGCATAATTAAATCATCCCTAACAAGTGTCAGTAGCTATATCAGAAGGAGAGCATCTCCTGCCAACATAGTACTGTGCACACTGATGCTTCTGTCAGGGTAATTTATGTTGGTCGGGATGTGTTTTTTTTGTTTTTTTCCCCCCACATCCCTGACTGACAAAAGTGCTAATGTAGACATAATCTGAGTTAAGTGACATGTCCAAGGTCACCCTGTGTTAGAACTGGAAATAAAACTTAGATCTTCTGCTTTGCATATGTGTGTTCTTTCTCCTCTTACATACAGAACAAGTTTGTGGACCACTGATTGGTTTAATATAAATATGTGAGCGAGGATAGAGTAGTTGTTGGTTACTCTAAATGTTCATTTCAGTTCCAAGTGGCAAAGTACAATCAAAAATCTAATTTAAATAGCCCTGGTCTTTGATGGGAACCATATGGGAGGGAGGGAAGGGTTTTCAAGTTAAGAGTTTAGCTAGGTCTCAGATTGTTGTTTCTGGAGAAAGTCTTTCTTGTTCTGTTCTAATCTGTGTCTCATTTCTGTGTTATAATAGAGTATGTCAACAACTTAGTACATAATTTAAAGCAGTGATACTCAGACCTCAGTGGTTCAGGAGCCAAATTAGTGATCAAAATTACTCAAAAGAGCCACAGTAGTGTGAATTCATTGTTTCACTTTCTATACATATATAATTATTCTCACAACAAAATGACCAGGTATTATTATTTTATCAACTACAATTGTTGAATAACATAGTAAAAGCATTCTGATTGGTTAATAATTAAATCATACTGTTTTAATATCATGTGCTGCAAAGAGCCTCAGGAGACGCATTAAGAAGCCACTTGTGGCTCCCGAACCTTAATCTCAGTATCCTTGATTTAAAGAGTGAATTTTCTAAATAATTTATAAAAAAACCCAACTCTTAAAATTCAATGGTGTGCATCAGCAGTAATAAGCCGTGTTTAAATTAATGTATTGTGCTGCTGTATTAAAAAACAAAAAAACCCTTGCTATTCCTCATTTGTCTCCTACTGGTGAAGCTTTTAGTAAATACTCAACTGATAACTCAGCAAAATATTTTATCAAAAATATGTAATAATTGGGTCTACATTCCAGACTTTGTAAAGCAGATCTTGACAACTGGGGATAGACTTGCCCGTTTAAGTAATAGTCATACACTGCCCTTAGAGAGGCAATCTCTTGCTCTGTCTGGTGGAACTCCCATCTTCTGCAGTTCCTACTGCTGATAATAAAAGGGATATGGTGATTTATTTCTAGTGGAATAAAATGAATTACACTGCCAGCAGATTAAACCTGTGTTTGTGGGCTTTCAGCATTGTTTCTCTGCCCTGTTGAGGCTATAGTGAGTTTTGGGGGTAGTTACAGTGGGCTAGGTCCTCTCCATGTATTTCTTTAGAGTTAAAAACCAATGGACTAAAGAGTAGGGAAAACAGTAATACAGGGTTAGTTTTTGTTCTCTCAAATATATGTGCCATATAAGAAACGGGATTCTAAAACAGGAGTTGGAACTTAAGTACATAATGTGTGTGTGTGTGTATAGAATATAGAGGAGTGAGACGTGGATGGGTGCATGTATGTATGCACTGCTCAAGCTATACCTGTTTAGCAAAAGAACTTATGTTTCCAGGTCAGTCAGTTCATAACCGCTAAATTCATATATATTCTAAGTGATGAAGGTAGAAATGCCTATAGTAAGGTGCCTGACACTCTCCATTATAAAATTTTATAAAACTGTTTTCAGTTGGTTCTAACTTCTTGAAACGGTTTGGGCTGTTTTAAACTTGAATTATTTTGGAAAGTTTCAGCTAAAACATTTCAACCATTTCTGAGAATGAGATTAGGGAAAAATACATTTTGCCAATTAAAAAAACAATCTTACGTCCTTTGTTTGAGGGACATGGATGCAGAGACTTGAAATTTGATAGGGTGATTGCATTTGTGCCAGGATTATATTTTTTGCTTCCTCTGTGAAAACTTGCCCACATTTATTTGAGTTATAAGCCTCTGAAAAAAGTGTACATGTGATTAGCAGTTTGGTAGAGTTGGCAGCTAAATTCCATGAAGATTCCATCTGCACTGAGCATGCAGCATCCCAGGGCTGTAGGTGCTGAGCAGGACCTTCCCTGTAATTGCTTCTACCCAGTTGTGATGCCAGGCACAGGAACTGAGTCTCTCGCCTGTCAGTGCTCCTCCTACTGGTGCTCAGACTGCAAGAAGACCAAGGAGGAAGCAGCCTGAGTGAAATGCAGAAGGGTAAAGAGCAAAGGGGTTGGTAATGAGGATAAGAACCTGGTGGGGAGGGGAACAGGAGTCAGGAGAGGGCAACGGGCAAGATTCAGTAGGACAAAAGAGGGGGAAGGAAATGGGGATAGGAACTAATGGGGACCGAGGGAAAAGAGCAGAGGGAATAAGGGAGAGGGACAGAAGTTGGGTGTGGGGGCAAGAGGGGAGGGAATGGGCCATGAGCTATGCATGTTGGAAGGGAGCAGAAGGGCATAGGGAGAGGCTAAGGGGAACAAGAGCAGAAGATTCTCTAACCATTATAGCACACTGGAATTAAACCCATTATTCTTGACTCAACATTCCTTTGCTAGCTACCAAATAGTTGTGAAAGCCACTGGTAAAATTTGTCTCATCTCCCTCTAGTAGCAGGTCCACATAGAACATAGTCTTCTACTGCTGTTGGTTACTCCATAATCTCGTGGTAGAGGACTGTGCTGTGGATATAACCATCCCAAACCTGCTGGACTCCTGACTTAGGCCTGTTCCACACTAGAGGAGGGGGGTCGATCTAAGATACGCAACTTGAGCTACGAGAATAGCGTAGCTGAAGTCGACGTATCTTAGATCGAATTAAAAGTACTTACTGCGGGTCAACGCGGCGCAGGCTGGCCCCCCCGTCAACTCCGCTTACTCCTCGCGCCGAGCTGGAGTTCCGGAGTCAACGGGGAGTGCTTCTGGGATCGCTTTATCGCGTCTACATGAGAGGTGATAAAACAATCCCAGAAGATCGATCGCTACCCACCAAATCGGGCGGGTAGTGTAGACGTACCCTTAGTGCACACAAGGACTGTACTCTAGAGAAGAATCTGGGTTTTGTAGTGAATGAGACTATGATTTTTAGGACCCTTGCTTCATTTGTTGCAGAAGTTGGAAGGTGTGCTGTGAATAAGGCAGAGGACTGCAGGAGGAGGAAAGGATGGTCTTGTGGTTAAGACAATTGAATGCTTCACTAGAGAATTGGATTCTATCCCTGCCTCTGTAACGTAGTTCCTCTGTGATTCTGGGCAAGTCACTAAACCCAACATTTTCACAGTTGGCTGCTTATTGGGTGTGCCTTGTTTTCTTGGTGTGTCCGGCAAATTTGGCCCAAGATGTCTCTTGTTGAAGTGTGAAGAGCTCATGATTACAAGTGATGTCAATGGTAGCTCCAGTCTGAGCATATTCATTGCTATAAAATCCTAAGTACTTAAAAAAACAGGCCTCGGGCTTCTCAAGTTGGGCACCCAAAATTAGACACTTCTGACATTGGTCTCTGTCCCTTAGTTCACAATGTCTAAAATGAGGATAATATCTAATTTCACAGGGGTAATGTGAAGATAAATTCATTAATGTTTGTAAAGAACTAAGGTAATACATTGAGAGCATCACAGAAAAATCTTTAAGAAATTAATAATTCTTTATTCTGTGCTGGTTTTGGATGAAGTGCAGTAAATAGTGTATGAAACACGCTGAATCATGAGGCTAAAATAAAATACTGAATAACTACCCATTCAGAAAGCACTGTCTATCTTAGTCCCATATGAACCTAATTTGGCTAATTGGAGGCCAAGCGAAGCTGCTAAAGCCAGTGGGTATAGGGGACTGTGATGAGCATCCCAAGGTTCGCTGGCAGGAGGCCACAAGCTTTCTAAAGTTCATGATGTAAGGCAGCCGGCATGGGGAGGTAAGGGAATCTTCATTTACCAGGAAACCCTAAATGGATCCTGGAGACTAGTGAGGAAAGGCACCTATAGGCCGAAATCCCCTTCATGGGGCCTTGAGAGCAAAAGGAGAGAGAAGATTTCCCCTCTTACTCCACTTCTGAACTTCAGGTCTTCTTCCAGTCCACTTTATTCCTCACCACCATTCCTGCAGAATTTAGGAGGACAACCCAAGTCCTGTGTAAAGTAGAAAGCTGAGAGGAAGGGAACTGTTGTGTTCTGTAGGAGGATCCCTGATTCTGAGTACCCTTGTAGAGTTACAGGACTTCCCACACCCATCTGGTGAAGAGGACACTGGGTATTTGGAGACTTTGTAGCCAGCAGCCCCAGGTAGCATTCACTCCAGAGCTCCAGGAGACCTTCCAATCTTTGGACCCCCTTCAGTTCATAAGAAAAAGGGGCCTTCCTCCAGCCTAAGGTTTCTTTTAAAAAACCCAGAACCTTTAAGGTGAAATGGAGATTGCAGGCATATATATATTTGGGCTAAGTGAATGTTACCTCAAGAATGCTAGTGTAAAAACGAAAAAAAGGAAATGCAGAGTTAGGTTGTGCTTCTTAAATGAGGCATCTTAACTTGTTTAATTTTTCCTTCATAGTGATGCATTTAGAAAATTAAAAACTTGTACTTCCTTATCCATCCATACTAAAGTTTCATTTTAACAGTGATCATAAAAACAAGGTTCATTTAATCATACAATGGTTGTGCCACTTCAAAACATTGTTAGTCATAAATAGCACATACAAAATAATTTAACAAATTCCTGGTTTGATATATTGAAGGCAGTCTTTACTCACTCATCATTAAGGACCTAATCTTGTCAAATGCTGAGGGCACGTAACACTTCATGTGAAATGCATACATAGTACCTTATAGGCTCCATCTCTATGATGGCATGTGGCATCCAATTTTCCAAGTGTCACTAGACACAAAATGATCCATATGCAGATTTAGCATGCTGAGATTATTACAGTAGATTGCTTACATGAAAAAAGCAAAGATTAACATAGTAACAAAGTAACAGTAGAGATGTCTTTATGAAACATAAATTCAGTGTTATGTAATGCATATCTTTAACACTCCACATGCAAAGAAGTGATGAAGGTAAGCTTTTTGTCTCCTCATTGGCAGAGTTTGGGTGCCTTGTTTGAGAAATCCAAGCATAACTATGTTTCTTGGATTTCCAACTTAACATTCTTGAAAGGTAAGATGCACTCAAACCTTAATTTTGCCTTAATTTTGCCACTCTGGGGCAGTGGCTTGACTGGATCCCAAAGCAGTCAAGGGGGAATTTTCCTCTTACTGTAATGGAAAATCATATCGTGACTTTCTTAGGGCTTGTCTACATGGGGAAATTGACTAGAATAGCTAGAGCAGAATAACTTTTCCACTATAGCAGAATAATTACTCTGCTGGGCTCAGGTTACCTTGTTTTGCTTTTTAGCAAAACCTCAGTGGTGCTTTGCCTTTTTCAAATGACAAAAGCAAACTGCCTTTGATTTTGACTTCCTAACCTATAGGAATATGGAGTATTTTACACTTGCCAAGTTACTGTACTCTCTCTGACAGTATCAAGCAAAAATAGTCTCAATTTTGGCTTTCATTGGTTCCATGGCCATTGTGATCATCTAGTCTGACCTCCTGTATAGTATGCGCCTTAGAATTTCCCCAAAATATGTCTTAGAGCAGGAGTTCTCAACCTTTTTCTTTCTAAGGCTCCCCTCAACATGTTGTAAAAACTCCACGGCCCACCAGTGTCACAACAATTGTTTTTCTGCATATAAAAAACAGGGCCAGCATTAGGGGGTAGCAAGCAGGCCAATTACCCAGGGCCCCTTGCCACAGGGGCCCCACAAAGCTAAATTGCTCAGGCTTCAATTAGGGGGGAGGGATAGCTCAGTGGTTTGAGCATTGGCCTGCTAAACCCAGGGTTGTGAGTTCAATCCTTGAGGGGGCCATTTAGGGATCTGGGGCAAAAATCTGTCAGGGGACAGTACTTGGTCCTGCTAGTGAAGGCAGGGGACTGGACTCGATGACCTTGAAAGGTCCTTCCAGTTCTAGGAGATTGGCATATCTCCATTTATATTATTATATATATTATTATTCAGCTTGAGCTGTGTGGCGAGGTTCAGGGCCCCAGGCTTCAGCCCCACACGATGGGGCTTAGGCTTTCTGCCTTGGACCTCAGAGAGTCTAACATTGACCCTGCTTGACGGAACCCGTGAAATCTGCTCACGGCCCCCCAGGGGGCCTCGGATCCCTGGCTGAGAACTGCGGTCTTAGAGCACAACTTTGAGAAAAAAATCCAATCTTTTTTTAAAAATTGCCAGTGATAAAGAATCCACCATGACCCTTGTAAATTGTTCCAGTGGTAAATTACTGTCACTGTTTTTTAAAAAAAATTGTCTTATTTCCAGTCTGAATTTGTCTAGCTTCAACTTCTGGCCATTGGACTGTGTT
Source organism: Macrochelys suwanniensis (assembly GCA_033296515.1). Classification (NCBI taxonomy): domain Eukaryota; kingdom Metazoa; phylum Chordata; order Testudines; family Chelydridae; genus Macrochelys; species Macrochelys suwanniensis. The sequence continues at coordinate 153,744,758 of CM065775.1, read as the reverse complement.
ATACTTTTCCCAACTAGATTGAAGAACCCATTATCACATATTTGTTCCTCTTGTAGGTATTTACAGACTAATCAAGTCACCCTTTAACCTCTTTGTTAAGCTAAATAGATTGAGCTCCTTGAGTCTATCACTATACCACATATTTTCTAATCCTTTAATAATTCTCATGGCTCTCTGAACCCTTTCCAGTTTATCAACATCCTTTTTGAATTGTGGACACCAGAACTGGATACAGTATTCCAGCAGCAGTCTCACCAGTGCCATATATGAGGTAAAATAACCTCTCTACTTCTGCTCAAGATTCCCCTGTTCATGCAGCTGAGGATTGCATTAATCCTTTTGGCCACAGTATCTCACTGGAAACTCATGTTTTATGGTGATTATCCACCAGGATCCCCAGTTGTTTTTCAGAGTTGCTGCTTCCCAGGATAGAATCCCCCTCCTGTAAGTATGGCCTAGATTCTTTGTTCCTAGTTGTATACATTTATATTTAGCTGTATTAAAATGCACATTGTTTGTTTGCTTGCGCCCAGTTTACCAAGCGATCCAGATCATTCTGTATCGGTGACCTGTCCTCTTCATAATTTATCACTCCTCTAATTTTTGTGTCATCTACAAACTTTATCGGTGGTGATTTTGTTTTCTTCTAGATCAATGATAAAACTATTAAATAGCATAGGGCCAAAAACCAATCCCTGCAGGACCCCATGAGAAGCACACCTGCTTGATGATGATTTCCCATTTAAAGTTGCATTTTTGTGACCTATCAGCTAGCCAGCTGTGTGCCATGGTAGTTTTATGTCATTCTTGTTTCTTAATCAAAATGTCATGTAGTACCAAGACAAATGCATTACAGAATTCTAAGTACGTGACTTCAACACACCTTTATCAACCAAACTTGTAGTATCATAAAAAAAAAAGATACCAAGTTAGTTTGACAGGATCTATTTTCCATAAATCCATGTTGATTTGCATTGATTACCCTTCTTTATTTCTTTATTAATCAAAACCCATATCAGCTGCTCCATTATCTTGCCCTGGATCAACGTGAGGCTGAGAGGTCTGTAATTACATGGGTAATCCTGTTTACTATTTTAAAATATTGGAACAACATTAGCTTTCTTCCAGTATTCTGGAACTTCCCCAGTGTTCCAATACTTATTGAAAATCAACATTAATGGTCTGGTGAGCTCCTCAGCCAGCTCTTTTAAAACTCTTTGATACAAGTTATGTGGGCCTGCTGATTTAAAAGTGTCCAACTTCAGAAGCTGCTGTTTAACATCCTCCTGAGATACTAGTGGAATGGAAAGAATGTTATCATATTATATAACTACCTCATCTTTTCCCCCCCATATACAGAACAAAAATATATATTGAACACCTCTGCCTTTTCTGCATTACTACTGATAAATCTACCATTTTCATGCAGTAATGGGCCAATACTATTGTTAGGATTCTTGTTGTTGCTAATACACTTTAAAAAACTCCATACTGTCCTTAACTCTTCCGGTCATAGATATCTCCTTGTATCCCTTTGCTTTCCTTATCAATATTCTACCATCCCTAGCTTCTGATTTATATTAACTGCTATCAACTTCTCCTTTTTTCCATTTGTTTTTTATTTATATATATAAATTAATTTTTTTATAAGTGCCTTCACTGCCTCTCTAAACCAGGTAGATTTTTTTTAACCAATATGACATTCTTCCTCAATTATGAGATTTTGGGCATTTAGTACGATGTTCTTAATGAGTCCCAATTATCATTCACATTTCTCTGACTAAATTCCTCCTCCCATCTGATCTGGCTCGTAAGTGTGCTTAAGTTTTGTGAAATTGGCTCTTTTAAAGTACCACGTATATATATAACAGGTCTGGACTTTACACATTTAGTGTGCGAACAGAATAATCAAGTCACGATCACTTGTATCTTAGCTACCATTAATTTTTAGTTCTGTGACCAGCTCCTTTTTATATGTTAAGATGAGGTCTTATATAGAGTTCCCCTATGTTGGATGCAACACTTCTTGAGTTAGGAAATTGTCATCTATACTATTTAGAAATCCAAGGATATTCTATTGCTGGCAGCATCAGACATCCAGAATATGTCACTCAAATTGAAGTTCTCCATGATCATGTAGCATTTTCCCCTATATATTATAGATAATTGTGTAAGGAGCTGGTCATCCTGTTCCCTAGTGTGTTTTTCTGGTCTGTAGTAGACACCAACTAATACCCCATCTTGTGCTTTATCTGTTAGGACATTGATCAATAAATATTCAAGATCATTTTCTTCCAAGTTGTCGGTGATTCAGAAACAGGTAATGGCATTTTTTTTACAGAGTGCCACTCCCTCTCTCCTTTTGCCCACTTTATCCTTCTTAAATAGGGTGTAACCATTGATTTTAACATTCTAATCATGTGAGTCATCCCAACAGGTTTCAGTAATACCAACTAGACTGAATTTATGCTAAGAAAATGAGCAATTCCTTTTGTTACCAGGGTCCTAGCATTGGTGTTTAGGCAATTAAAGAATTTCTTCTCTTCATGTCCTTTGGTTCCTTTAATTTTTTTCTCAACATCTAAATCTGTGCTATATGAGTGTTCATACCTTCCCTCTTTTTACCCTCTTCAAATCTTGCCCTATCTCTAGGACTACACGAGGAATAAAATTAATTTAAAAAAACCTCAGCAATATTAGACTCAAGCCCAGGCTTCACACTGTCCCAACCTATGGAGGCCCAATGATTTCCTGTGGCACTCCAGTCTCCTCTGTGCACCCTCCCCCTCACTCCCCTCATCTCCAAAAAGACCCTTAAGAGGACAGCACATACAAACCTCTTCCAATCTTCCCTCCATCATTTTCTCATCTGATGTCTTCTGGAGGAAAACAGTGGTCTGCTAATGCCTCAAGTATCTTCATGGGGAGGACTGCACAACCACAACCCCATGTGATTCCCTCCCATCCAAACTAACCCAATTTCCTCCCACAGCATCCTTTCCCATCCAGTCTCCACACTTCAGTAGCACCCTTCCACCGGGGCCTTGTCCTCCTTAACACCTTTCCCTGCTCACACTTGGTGTCTTACATGAGGGAGGGTCAAGGGACTGTTTTTAATTCCTAGAGGAGCAGTGTTAACCCTCCCGCATAGAGTAGAATACAGTCCCTAGCCCACAACAATACATATAACATGTACCGATAACATTCATAAAGCTAATGTAGTAGTCCCCAGATATACTGCCTGTGATTGCAGTACTGAGGCCACAGGATCTCTCTATGCAAAGACAACAGTGGGGAGTTGCAGAAAACAAGGGATGTCCAGCTGCTTGGGGGAGGTGGGGCTTTGGTGGATACAGGGAGAAAGTATTATGAGCCACTGTGTCCTCATTATAGTTTATCCCAGGAATAAAAACTGGCCGTTTGAGGTATTGGTTCAACACTGAACACAGCTGAAGTTCTAGATCTCAAATCCAACCATTTCCAATTCAGTTTCAAAAATTTGAATTTGGGGTTTGTCTTTTTTCATTCTAGCCATATTTTAGAAAAATTGCTTTATGATTAGAAATATGGAGTCTTGAATAAGTGAATACATAGTTTTATTTTAAATCACAACTGTGTATTAAAGAATCACCTCTTTTTCGCTGTTGTTTCACTGGTTGACCTCTGTATGGCGTTAGCATCTTGACCATTCCCCTGAGATAATTTTATTGACCATAAACTTTGCTCCTGGGTTAACTGCCATTTTTCAATAGTGTTTTCAGGAACCATATTTTCTGAGTACATTTTCATAATTTCTGCATTAAATGCTAGTTTTAAAATGTCAAATATAATTCAATATTAAGTGCTAATTTAAAGAAGGCTTTTTAAACTGCTTTGTAAACCTACAATATAACCTACCAGCTTTCTGCATATGGGATGAATAATTCCTAATATTACATTCTGCATTTTTTTAATGTAGTAGGTCATTTATTTTTTCACTAATTGTTGAACTTATTTTGAGAGAGTACAATTAACAAGGATATAAAAAAGGCTGATTGATAGTTCTTGGCTCTGTGTTTGATTTGATATGGAAGAGCTTCCTTTAAGACCGTACACAGTTCCGATTTGCCATCACTAGATTTATTTTGGAAGTTGCCTTGTGTTGCCCAAGCAAATGGATGTTGATCCCATTCCAGAGAGTAAAATACAAAGGTTCCACATACAATGGAAAGAAGATCAGCAGTCACAATATTTGCTTTCTTTTGCAAGCACTAGCAAAAGCAACATCGGAGGTCATAAGATGAGGGCAAGTCAACAATAAAGACTGGGCAGTTTATTCTTTTTTTAATATATCTTTTCCCCGTCCCCCGAAAATAGAAATGGTAGGAAAAACATCTTACCATTACATTTTTTTTTTTTAATAACCCTTGCTTTTATTACTCTGTTTTCTGGAAAAAAAATTCATTTCCAGCTGATAAGCTATTTGCAAAATTATTATTTCCATCTGAATTTTTCCTTGTTGATTCCTAGGTGTGTATCTGCTATCTTGTGCAGCAATGAGCTTGGAATTCAATCTGCTGGAATAAGACAATGGCCTCTACGTCCAGTTGAAATAAAGGGGTGAGCAGTTCCTTGCAGCTGGTACCATGTTAACTCCTCCTTTAACAGGCAGTATGCAGATGAAGGCAAATTCCGTTATATTTGAATGGAAAGTGCAGTCTGTTCCTCGCTAGCCTGCCTTGGGCAGGAGAAATATCTATTATTTTTTTTACTTTGCTATGTATGAACACAAAAACATGGATGGTTGTATAGAACGTATTGGTACTACTACTGGTACTGCTACTAGTCATACTGGATCAGGTCAGTGGCCCACATCTATCTGTCTGTCTAACTGTGGCCAGTACTAAATGCTTCAGAGGAAGGTGTAGTTTAATAAAAAATCCTATAAGGAACAGTTATGCACCAATAATTCCATAGAAGAAGTTTCTTCATGACCCCAGATAATTAATGGTTGGTTTATACCCTGAAGAATGAGGTTTTATATCTCTCATAACTATCTGCTGTATTTAGTCTTACTAAATTACATTGTTTATATCTGTTTCTTTATTGAATCCTACAAAGCTCTCTTTTAGCCAGATCTTGCACCAATGAATCCCATAAGGTTAATGCCTTGAGTTAATATCATTGGGTGTCCACTTTCTTAGTTTATTATGAGAGAGTAAATAGGAGCACATGATTGACCTGTATACCATTAAACATTTTATATACCTGATTCAGCTCACCTGTTGATCTCCTGGCTAAACTACATAGACCTTCTTGTTCACACAAGGAAGTCTTTCCATGCCTCTAATCATCATTGTTGCTCTTCTGTGAACTTTCTCTATTTCTGCTCTATCCTTTTTTTAATTAAATTATATTTTTGTTGACTAGAGTGCAGTATTACAGATGAGAATGTACAGCCAATTTATATAAAGACATTATATTATGTTCTTTCTTATATTATCCCTTTCTTAATAAGACCTAACATAATTTGTTTTTTACTACCACTACATCATGAACAGATATGTTTCTTTCATTATAAGCAATGAAGACTCAGTCTTTCCTGAGTGGCTTCAGTTAATTTAGAGCTAATCAGTGTGCATGATTAGTTGAAATTGTTCTTTTCAGTTTGTATTACCTTGGAGTGGTCTTCGCTGAATTTTTATCAGGGCACTGAGCAGGACATAGCATCACCTGTGCATAACTCTTCTTGGTCCCCACAGAAAGCCATAATGCCCCCACCTCCCACCACGGCTGATGATTTCAAACAGTTCCATGAACTGTTCAGAAGGATAGCACAGAGTCAGGAGATCCCATTCAGGGAGGTGTAGGATACCCAGCGCAAACTCCTCCAGATTCTCCAGACATCGTCTGACTTCTAAAATAGTGCTGCCCATAAACAATGCCATCATGGAACAGGCGGAAACCATTTGGCAAACACCAGCTACTGCCCCATCAAAATGTAAGAAGCTAGGTAGGAAGTATTACATGCCTGCCAATATTATGGACTTTCTTTTTTTCTCACCCCCTGCCCAATTCCCTAGTAGTAGAGGCCATAAACCAATGTGGCAAACCACAGTACAGGTCCACTCCACAGGACAAGGAGTGCAAGAGATTCAGCCTCTTTGAATGAAAGGTCTATTCTTCGGCGACCCTGCAATTCCGAGTTGCAAGTTACAATGCTCTCCTGGCCAAATATGAATACGATAATTATGGCAAACTGAATGAATTTATTAATGACCTCCCAGAGGAGAGGCATGCACAGTTCAAAGCCATACTAAGAGAAGGACAGCTGGTCACCAGAACCGCACTACAAGTGTCCCTTGACGTGGCAGACACGGTGGCGAGAACAACAGCCACAGCCGTAGTAATGCACAGAGCATCATAGCTGCAATTCTCAGGAATTCTGAAAGATCTCCAAGGAAAAGGGGAAGATCTCCCATTCAACAGAGGAAAAACTTTTCTCTGACAAAACCGATGAGATCCTCCATTCAATGAAAGATTCTCAGGCGACTCTCCATACTTTCAGGATATATCACCTGCAATGAAATGAAGACGTTACCAGGCATACCAATGCAGCAGAGACACCTCATTCCAGCATCAGCAGCAATGACATTATGAACCCGAAAGGCACAGGCAAAGACTACAGAGATGTAAAGCATCTCAAACCCAGTCCTCGATATCACGATCGACATCAATCAAGCAATCATTTTGAAAATCTGGTTGAGGGTCTGAACGACCTCCCTCACCAGATGGCACAAATACCAACTACCAACCAGGCCTTGGCTACCGCTTACATCCTTTTTACCATGTCTGGGTGTCAATTACTATGGACCAATGAGGTTTAGAGATCCCTTTTACCTTAGATGGAAGGTGTTATAGTAGTCTAGTGTTGTAATATTTAGGTACAAAATACCTTGTTTTGATTTTTATCCCAATATTAATGTGTGTAAGTTTGTTTATGGCAATATAGCAATGTACCTTTGTCATGAGAAATGTTATGCAAGAAAGATAGTTATAATGGAAAAGTTTTATGAAGGAGATTGTTAATATCTGACCCACCCCGGGGGGTGCTGGAACTAGGGGTGTAGGTGGTGTAGCAGCACCCCCTGGCTTGAAGTAGTAATAACAACCAAATACATGGTTTCGGCTTTCAGCACTCCCACTATAAAATTTTGTTCCAGCATCTCTGCCCACCCATATCTATATAGATTAATGAGACTGCAATGCAGTATTAATAGTTCTTGTATCTTCAGTGCTTGCTTTGGGGTTGTGTGGGGTGAGTATAAGGAGAGTTGCATTTTAAGTGGAGATGGGCCAAGAATAGACAAATCAGGCCTAGGCTTTCAGTTATTAAATGACAGAATCTTATGATCTGCTTTTGTGAGGTTTTTGACTTGGAATGGTGCCAAGATCAGGTGTTGTTGTGAGGCTTCTACTATCTTGGACTGAAATATTGTAAAAATGCCTGTTCTCATGAGATTTTTGTTGCCTCCAGACCAGAACCAGAAAATAATCTCCTCCTACTTTTTCATTACAAACAAAGGTTTAAAGGATCTAGGAATGTAAATTCAATTCCCTTTCTTCACAAAATTGAATATCTTTCTAAACATTATGCTCTAGCTCAACCACAGGATAAAGGCTTGATTTAGGAATGCTGGGTGCTGTTCTATGGCCTGCATTATGCAGAAGATCAGATGATCATAATGGACCCTTCTGGTCTTAAAATCAGTGAAAATGTACAGTAGTGCCCAGAGGCCCCTATCAGGATAGGAGCCCCATTAGGTGCTATGTAAACACATACAAAGGTTTGTCCCAAAGAGCTAAGACTAAGGTTAAGATTTTGTCATGGTTATTTTTAGTAAAAGTCACTGGCAATAAATAAAAATTCACAGGTGCCCATGACCTGTCTGTGACTTTACTAAAAGTAACCAGGAGACAGGGCTGGGGGGGAGGTAGGGAAGAAGAATGACAGCTGGAGCCCCAATGGAGGGTACGGATTGGCAGCACCAGCCCCACTGCATTGGGCGGGGGGCACGCACAACCCCGACTCCAGCTCTGGCCACAGCTGTGGGGCAGGGGCACACAGCCCCGGCCTCGGCAGCAGCCACGGTGGGGAGTGCACAGCCCCGGTTCCAGCCCCAGCCAAAGCCACGGGGCAGGGACACACAGCCCAAGGGGGGAGAGAGGTGGCTCCAGCCATGGGGGTGGGGGAGAGAATGGCAACGGCGCGTGGCCCTGGCCCCAGCCTGGGGGGCGGGGGTTTGCGCATGGCTCCGGCTCAGGCCCTGGCCAAAGGGCTAGGAGATACACAGCCCCAGCTGAAGCCGCACAGTCCCGGCTCCAGCCCCAGCTACAGGGCAGGGCACACAGCCCCGGCTGCAGCCAAGGGGGAAGGGTACGCGCACAGTCACAGCCCCAGGGCAGGGGCTCACAGTCCCGGCTTAAGTCCCTGACAGCTGAAGCCAAAAGTCATGGAGGTCTGGTAAAGTCATGGAATCCATGACTGCCGTGACCTCTGTGACTAAATAGTATCCTTAGCTATGACCTTCCTCGGTTCATGATATGAAAACCCTTCAACAAAATGAAAATAGTTTGAAGAATATTTTCCATCTGAAATGTTTTCTCAATGGAAAATCTCCACTTGAGACTGTTTTTAATATCTAGAAAATAGAATACATCTGGAAAATAATGAAAAATTAGTAATCTTAATGGTCATATACTACAGTGATATGCAAGAGTGTGGGAAAGATTTGGCAACAACCAAAGCACTCCTGATGACTAGACACATTACAGAAGGAAAACGTGTAGGGTTCAGAGCCTTAAATTGCCATAGCTCAATTAACTTAAATATTTTGTTTGCGAGAGTGATGGCTGCCTAAAAATGAATATAATTGCATTATCAATGAAATAACTGAGTCACTTTGCTATTACACACAGAAATTTTGGTAACATTTTTTGCATTGTGTAGAATCCATTTTAAAAACGATTATTTTTGTAACTGACATCTTTTACTCTTTTTCTAGAATATGTGTTCTCACTTGGGGTGATTTGACATTATAAACCCTTCATTAACCATGATGGCAACACAGACATTAAGTATAGACAACTATCAAGATGGACAACAAGTGAGAGCATTTTTTCTCCTCTATGTATTTCATTACTATTAGCAAGTGAAAAATGACCTTTTTGTTTTAGTTTAGGCTCTAGATGTGATGTGATGTTGCGTCTTTGAGCAGTGGTTCCTAAAACTGCATTCAAATTAACATTAGTTTTGGGGGAAGTCATGCCATTGATCCACACTCCGAAGACCTGTTCTCCATTATTGCTGTATGCCAGCCTGAGCAGTAGGTACAAGTCTTCCCATAGGCGCCGACTCCGTGGGTGCTCCGGGGCTGGAGCACCCACGGGGAAAAATTGGTGGGTGCTCAGCACCCACCGGCAGCTCCCCGCCAGCCCTGCGCCCGTTACCAGAGCACTTACCTTCGCCCCAGACGCTGGGTGACGTTGCGGGGCCCCACCCCCAACGCACCCACCGGAGCCGGCGGAAGTCGGCTCCTATGAGTCTTCCTGCCAGTAGATGGAGATAGTGTTAACTGTCAGAAGAAAAACTGAGTTGTTGCTTCCCCTACAAAGAGGCCTGGTTAGCTGAACAGTAAGTTCTCTTTTATTTCCAAAGAGGCAGTTCTTGATTGCTGTCTTCTGTTTGGAGTACCTCCTTCTTTTATTTTGGAGAGCTTTTTTTCCATAAACCGTTTTCTTTGACAGGTTTACTTAGTTTAGAATACTTATATGCCTTGGTAAAGAGTTGGTGGCAGAGTGGATAAAAATCAATGATTAAAAAAAAATAAAAAAAATCGGATTTTGTTTAGTTAAAACCGGATTTTTTTTGATAAAATAGGGATTTTCCTCAAAAACCATCTAAAGATAGTTTTAATTAAGATAGATATCTCATCATGTAGTAGGGATTATAAATTCTAATTCTATAGTATGAGACAATATATTCATGTAATGTTTAAGAAAAGTTTTGTAAATGAGTTCCAATAGTTCATGGATTAGGGACCTAATCTTATGGGGTTCCAGGGTCTTCTGTATAGATTATTTAGGTTAATCTTTCTATCTACCCAATGGGACTCAGTGCTCAGTCTAGAAGATACCATCAGAGGTGCTTAGTTTTGCAGTTCTCAAACTGTGGATTTGTATCTCCAGAGATAACATGCTTGTTAACAGCAAAAATGCTTCTAAATAAATAATATATAGAGGTGAGAAATAGCAGATGTCAACCCTATTGTCCCTCTGCAAATTTGTGTAGACAGAGTCAATCCCTTACATCTCTCTAAAAGTGCAAAGTTTCAAAAAGTTCAATGAATAGAAGATTGTTGAGGGCGGAATAGATCTGGACAAGAAGAAGTCTGGAGATAAGTGTGAGAAGGGAGGGACAGGCAGTAGAAACAAAAGTGAAACTGTTTGAGTAGCATATTCCAGAAGTCTTGAGTTCTTTCTGAGTGTAGCCTTAATTGATTTGAGATCTGCCATACCATTCTCTCACTAGAAGGGAAAACCTATAATGGCAGCAGGCTGTAAAAGAGACCCAGTTTGGGACTATTTTAATGAAGTTCCTCTACCTGTGGGTAAGACAGGCATGCGTGCAAAATGCAAACAGTGTAACAAAGAAATGCAAGGCCTGGTTGCCTGAATGAAACAACATCATGAGAAGTGTTCCTTCTCAGGAGGAAGCTGTGTTGAAGATGATGAAAGGATCATGTCTGAACATGCAGGATCTTCAGGTTGGTAAACTTCTTTTTTTATTTCATACTTCTTTCTTAAGGACTGCCTGTCTTCCTTCTGGACTATTCTTGAATTCTCATGTTTGAGCAAAAAATATAGTTGTTATTCTCTGCTACTATCATTTTAGATGCCGTCGTGATAAAAAAATAAATAGCTGAAATAGGCAGATCTTCCTTTTACAATTTCACCTTTAAAATACTGCTGAGTGTCAGTGATTGCAATGAGTAATACTAAATGAGCAGTATGGTAATAATAATTAAATAACTGCATTGACTTATTTTGTTTAGGAGAATCTATCCTCAACATATAGGATTCTGAAGACTATCCACCTTCAAGATCACCATCATTTTCTATAGTTTCAGAGTTATCTGCCAATGATAGTGTTTCAGTCACATCATGTATGTCACATAGCCACAGTATATCACCTGTAGCAAAAAGAAAAAAAAATCTCCATCATCCAGAAACAACCATAGATAAGTTTGTGATAAGAACCAGCAGATTGCAAAAAGAGGTAATTGATGAAAAAATTGCCCTGTTTGTTTATGCAACAAACTCTCATTTCCGTATGATTGAGAACCCACACTTTAACAACATGGTTCAGTCATTAAGATCAGGATACAATCCACCAACAGAGCAGATGTCGCAGGCAAATTGCTGGATAAAATGTATGAAAGAGAAATTGAGCATTGTCCAAAGGTGTAAAGGGTAAAATTGTTAACCTGAGTCTTGATGGGTGGAGCAATGTCCGCAATTATCCTGTTGTATGTGCTTGTGTGACAGTAGAAGAAGGGAATGTCTTCCTTACCAAAACAATTGATACATCAGGAAATGCACAGACAGCAGAATACTTACAAGAAGTAGCAGTAAAAGCTATAACAAACTGTGTAAAAAAAAAAAAAAAAATTCAAATGTCTAGTAAGCAGCTTGGTCACAGACAATACTGCAAATGTATCCAAGATGATAAGAAATTATTTAGAAGAGAGAGTGAATAGCGTCCCAATCTAATAACATACAATTGCAGTGCTCATTTGGTGCACCTCCTAGCCAAAGACTTCAGTGTTCCAGAAACAAAGGCTAATGTTGTTGAAATTGCAAAATACTTCCCTAGCAACTACTTTGCAGCAACTGCTCTGAAAAAAGTGGGAGGAACTATGCTAACTCTCCCACAAGATGTGCAATGGAACTCAGTATTGGACTGTTTTGAGCACTATATCAAGAACTGGCCTAATCTGATGAGTCTGTGAACAAAATTGTGAAAAAATAGATGGCACTGTCACAGCCAAAGTTCTCAACATTGGGCTTAAGAAAAATGTTGAACACATGCTGAGTACCCTGAAGTCTAGTTCTGTAGCCTTGAACAAAATGCAGGGAAATAGCTGTTTTATTGCTGACGCTGTTGAAATTTGGAAGGAACTGAGTGAGAACTTAAAAAGAAAATATGCATTAACAGGGATAAATTAAAAGCATTAAAAAAACGAATGGGACAAGCACTATTTCCAGTTCATTTTCTTGCAATCTCAATACTCGGTATCAGGGTCAAACCTTAACTTCTGAAGAGGAGTTGGCTATGACATGGATATCCAGCAGTCATCCCTCAGTAATGCCAACTATAATAAACCTCAGAGCTAAGGGTGAACCATTCAAGAAATATATGTTTGCTGATGATGTTTTAAAGGAAGTGAGCTGGTGGAAGTCACTTAAGCACTTGGATTCAGGGACTGTTGAAGTGATAATCTCACTTTTAACAGCAGTAGCTTCTTCTACTGGTGTAGAAAAAATATTTTCTTCTCTGGACTAGTTCATTACAAATTGAGAAATCGTTTGGGACCTGAAAAAGCAGGAAAGCTTGTTTTTCTTTTCCAGATTATGAACAAACAAGAAAATGAAGGTGAAGACGACTGAGTTAGCTGCAGAAGCCAATATTTTAAGTTTCTCATGTTGACCTGGCTGACGCAGTCGATTTAATTTTTGTTTTTTGTTTAAAATATTTCATTGAACTATTTTAGTTTAAAACAATTTTAACAAAAACAAACCTGATTTTAAAAAACTTGAATGTTTAACTAAATTCAAAAATGTATATGCTTGTTTTGTTAATATTATATGTTTGCTGTTGAAGAAAAAAATCCAGAATACATAATGTTGTTGTTTTAGTTAAATAAAACTATTTTAAGTGTTTGTCTGGTGATGTTCTCCTCTTAATACAGCATGGCAAGAAAATCCTCCAAATATTAATGATTAAAGTGTTGAATTGGAGATAGTTCACCTCCCAATGACTTCATAAATATCTGCTTCAATTACCTTTGGTAAATTAAATAACCAGACAATCATTCCTTTTCTGATATAGCTGTAAAACTAATCTGAAAAGTTTTTTCAAAATAAATCACTTAAAAAATGTATAGTGTGTACCTTCTAAAAATGAAACCTACATCTATCTCTGAGTTGTGAAGAATATGTATTAAGGTTATAACAACCAACAAGAATGCACTTTTATGTAGAAATGCATTATTAAATCGAGTCTTCTTGACTGGTGATTTAAATCAATTTAATCAAATCCACCCTGGCTGGTGACAGTTTACTCCTGGGGGAATACTACAGCCAAAAAATTAAAAATTCTGCGCCATAAATTAAAAATTCTGTATACAATAGTTTAAAATTTGGCAAAATTCTGCATATTTTATTTGTCAAAATAACACAATATAATCATGCCAGTTTCAATTATTTTGGTTATTTATTTCAAAATATCTGTCAGCAAGTATGTAATTTGAGTAATAATTTATTTAAACTACAATACAGAAACGTATTTCCCGCACCCCTCAGAAGCAGTGCAAAGACTTGGGGAAGTCAAGGGTAATGGAGGAGCTGAGGAGAGGAAAGTAATTGCTGGGAGGGATCCTGGGTGTGAACTTGGAGGGTTGTTGGGTGTGGGTGGAAGAAGTATGGAACAGTTTTTTTGGGGTGGGATTGGAGAGGTTGTTAGGGAGCCTCCCCTGTGCAGACCCTCGCTAATCCCTAGCCTCTTTCATTCAGTAAAGCACATCTGACCCTGTCCCCATGTGTCCCTGAACTCCCACTCAGCCAGCCACCTCTCCCACTGTGTCCCTGTACCCTTCTGTCCCCACTGAGCCACCCCCATCCCCATGTGTCCCTGCACCCCCACTCCCATTCAGCTCCCACTCTAGTCTGGGGTTCAAAAGCCCTTCTGAACCCCAGTCTGTAATTCCCCAGCAGCTCCATGTGTTCCACCCTGTCCAACCCCCCATATCCCATGCCTCCTGACCAGTGGCGTAGCCAGGTGAAGGGAACGGGGAGCGGAGATTTAAAAAAAAAAAAGGCACCACCCGCTTGTACTCACCCGGTGGCGCTCCGGGTCTTTGGCGGCACTTCGGCGGCGAATGCTTCACTCGCTCCAGGTCTTCACTGGCACTGAAGGACCCGCCGCTGAAGTGCCGCTGAAGACCCGGAGTGCCGCCAGGTGAGTAAAAATTAAAAGGTGCCAAAAAATTAAAAAGGCACCACTTGTGCTCAGTGGGGGAGCGGCTGCTGCCCCACTCCCCCCTAGCTACGCTACTGCTCCTGACGTAGCCCCACAGGCAGGGCACTGTGAGGAACAGAGCTTTTTCTCTTCCCTATCTGCAGCTGGGGCTGCTCCCACCCAGGAGCCTCTGCTTTCTGTTCTGGTGCCACAGAAGCCCCTGGTGGACAAAAGGTGTAACTGCAGCACTTCTTGGCAGAATGTATTTTGTGCTGAGGAAAGAAAATTCTGCTCTACATATGAATTCTGTGCATGCGCAGTGGCACAGAATTCCCTCAGGAACAGAGCGGTGGTTCTTTTTTTTGTTTTGCACCTCAGAAGCACTCTGCCACAAGGTAGTCTTCTGGTTTTGATGTGTCTTGGTTCTGTCATCAGCAGGAAACAGCTGAAAGAATGTAGCCTCCAGTTTTAGGTAACTTGTTTTTTCTTTCCAGTGACTCAAGGCGAAGACCCCTCCACCTACAGACTCTACAAAAATATGGCCCGACCTTTATGATTATATGTATGAGTCTGTTTTCCCATTGCTCATCCTTCCTTTTGCTAGCCAATAATAAGTCCATCGGTTATGTCTTACTCCAGGCATAGTGGCTTCCAAATAAGATAAGCCTTCCGAGATAATTTCTCGAGGTTTCAGGAAGTTCTGCCATTTTCTCAAAATTTCCTGTTGAGCTAGAAGAGGGCTCAGCCGTGTCAGACAACAAAGTACAAACAGCCTATGCAAGACTCACTCCTGGATAGTGTCTTAAATTCCTTTTGTTCGCTGTGTGCGGAATTAAGTGCAGCTTTGTCTCTAGATGACGTCTGAATTGGTTACTCTAATAATTACTAAGGGGCTGACTCTTCCTTCAAAGGATTGCTCCTGAGAACAAGATGAACGACGCTTGTGAGGGTGGGTCCTTCTGTGCTTTTTAATTTTCTTTTCACAGTGATCCTAGTGTGGTGGTGGTGCTTAATGCAGTTTATCTTTTCTGCTTAAGACACAAACTGCCATGGTTCAAGCAGAAAAAGAATCTTCCTATGCCACTGGTTCAGTGCCCCCAGGAGAATGTGACTAATGCTCAAACGGGAAGAAAAATGCAATCCTTTTTGAAGGGAAGATTGGATTCCATAGTGGATAAGTTCTTCAAGTGGGATGATCTTTCTGTCCCCCTTAAGCGGGCTCTTAGTCTAAAGACACCTTGCTGTGGGTGAAGAAGAATGGAAGTCCCATTTTAGAGAGCCATCAGAAAGTCTCAAAGGCATTCCCAGTCCATTGGTGCCATTCAGGATGTGCTATATGTGCAGATTGAATTGCCCTACTGTAACTCTAACCATGTTCCTGTGGAGCTATAATATACCCAATATGATCATGGAATAACATAAAACTACCCAAAGATTACAGGACTCTATATTCTGTTAGTGATGTTTAAATCGTGACTCTTTAGGTTTATCTTTTACGGTGCTTTGTTGTTTTGCATCTTTTTCTTGCCTCTTAATATTGCAACTTTTACTTGTGCCATCCACTCCCACACAAACTGCAGAGTAGCTGTTCAGACTGATAGTGTGTGTTAGAGAGAGACTATTGGATGCCTTTTTAGGCTGGTATCTTTCACTTAACTTGATTTTAATTTGTTGTTCTGTTTTAAGATGATTAAGTTTGTTCTGCATGAATATGAAGATGAGCTCATTTAGTTGAACTGGCAAACAAATGCCTTGTTAAAATATTTTTAATGACAGTTACTTTGCTCCATTCTGCTGAAAAACTAGTAAATATTGCTCTTTAAATACAACTACTGTTATTCTCTGTTGCTTTTTACATTGAGTAGGTATTCCTGTATTGTTTAATATCATCTGCATATGTAAATGTTTAGAGGTCAATTGTAAGGCAAAATTGCATTCTTGATTAGTGAAAGACTGCAACAAATGCTATATTTCAGTTCTGTATAACAAAGTGTAAATTTTAATGGATGAGGAAACTAGCTCCAGAGTTCCTGTTTGCATCAGTGTCTCTGTGGAAAGGGAGAAGGAAATCAATAGGAGGGTAAAGTTTTTATTGTGGTTTCACCACAAAGGCTGTTAATCCAGCCTTTTCATAAACTAATTTTTAGAGCAGTACATGTCTAACCTATTCCAAAAATAGCTGCTTGTGAGACACAAAATGCTTTAGCAGTTCACTAATATCAATCATTCCAATTTTAAAGCTGAGTGCTGAAACTTGAAATGACCTTTACACTATCCAACAAAAAGTGTCAAGGATTAAATGAGTTTCTTGTTACTGCTTATGCTTTTTGTATAATTGCCAAATCATACCAACCTTCTGGCAATTTACTAGCTTTTTGCATTGCTATTTACTTAGAAAACTGTGTACTTACTAATAAATCTTTGTGCTTGGTGACGTAAAATAACTTATCCTCCTTTTTCTACAGATGCAAGTAGTAACCGAGTTAAAAACTGAACAAGACCCAAACTGCTCTGAAACTGATGCAGAAGGAGTGAGTCCTGCCCCTGTAGAATCTCAAACGCCAATGGATGCAGACAAGCAGGCCATTTACAGGTAGTATTATGGACTTTGGTTGTGTCTTTGAAGGGTAAAAAGTATAGTTTTGGGTGTGTTTTTTCTTTTTTTTCTTTTAACTAGGCAGATTAAAACCAGATGAGCTGTAGTTTGCAAGTAAATGATGAGTAAGTTCAAATAAAATGGTTTCATTTTCAGATTCTTTACTTAAGGCAAAAAATTTCCCCAAATTTAGGATTTTGTTGCATGATCTTGAAGACTATTATGAGTGCACATATGTCAGTTATTAAAAACAGATATTGCTATAGCTGTAATGGGCAGCAAGCATCAAGCTTTAAGTTAGCAATGGTATTTTGTCTAGGCTATTGAGGAATAGTGACTTTAACTCATACTGTCCCATTATATTTTATATGTTAGAATTAGCTTCAATAGTATCTGAGGCCTTTTCTCATTTGTTTTATTTTATTTTATTTTATTTTATTTTTGTGATCAACCCAAACCTGTACCACTTTTTCTTTAGGTTAAAAATAAATAAATAAATAAAAATGCCTTTTCTCACAACTCTGTAATACAAAAATACTTATCTTAGCACTTTTCATTTGACGATATTAATCAGTATGTATAAACTGCAAAGTGAGGGTGTAATTGTAGCACGGGTAGGCATACCTGTGTTAGCTTTAATCTAGCTAGTGTGGGTAACAATAACAGTGTACACACAGTGGCAAGGACTTCAGTGTGGGCTATCAACCAGAGTACAAGCCCTCCATGGCCCCTAGCCATGTACTTTGTTTGGTAGCCTATTTTGAAACCTGTGCTGCTATGAGTACACTGCTATTGTGATCTGTGCTGGCTAAATTAAAACTATCACATGTATGCCTACCCATGCTACAATCACATCTTCACTTTGCAGTGTAGACATACCAAAAGTGTTTTACAAAGGCACTGTTATTGCCAGTTTACACATGGGGAAAATGACACATAAGGAGGGTAAGTGATTTGGCCAAGATCACAAAGTGAGTTAATGGTAGAATCATCTTAGTCCTGGCATGAGCCAAGTTATCTAATTTCACAGTGAGTCTCTCATAATACAGGCCATTCTCAATTGTACCAAACTGTAAGATGATTTTGTTATATTGAAATGGGGCACATATTGGAGACCAGATGGATGCTCTCAGACTTGTTTTTTTGTAATTTAAATCTGGTTTCATTCTTTGTGTCAGTGCTAATCCATTACACATTGTACTAATACATCACCTTCTACCAAATTATGATTAATAAAATGGCATTTCATAGCTCCATAACTGCAATTATGATTTCTTCTTATCAATGTCCAAATAAATGGTCATGCTTTATTATACAGCTTTGGTTGTGTCTAAATCTTTTATATAATTTTACTCTTTTTTTTTTTTAAATAACTCACATGTATTTTGGGCTAATATTGTCAGTTGTGTTGTGTATAATCTGTTCATAAAACATACAGAATTGCTTTTCTGGATGAATGGTGGTTAGGTTTTTACTTTTTGGATACCTAACATAAAGTAGGAAATATAAAGTAAAAAAATATTTTTTTAGGCCTGATTTTATTATTTATTTATTCCTAGGCACCCACTGTTTCCATTGTTAGCACTATTGTTTGAAAAATGTGAACAATCTACACAGGGCTCAGAAGGCACTACCTCTGCTAGTTTTGATGTAGATATTGAAAATTTTGTAAGGAAGCAGGAGAAGGAAGGAAAACCCTTTTTTTGTGAAGATCCAGAAACTGATAATTTAGTAAGTATAAAGCATTTTTATGAAGCAAATGACACTACTCCCTCTTATTCCCAACTACTTCTCTCAACTATTGCTCTCGGTAGGTTCCCAAATCTTTTAATCCTACAATGGTGTATTGTTAATATTGCAAGTACTGAATTCTGAAACTAAAGATCAGAAAAAGTCTGTAAACTTAGTTTGTCTTTTTATCCTTTTTTTTCTTATCTACAAACATCTATTGCATCCTTCATTTTGACCACCTGCCTCACATTTTTCAATAGTTGTTTCCAATATGTGCTCCTAAAACAGCTGAGGTTGACATTATATTTAGAGATGAGTTAAGACATCTACAATCCAGTTGACTGTATAGAGTAGTTTCTCAGAAGGCAATCAGATAATTTTTGCTTCAGTGTTCTGTATATCTTATCTAGTCAGATTTTCCTGTTGTGTGTTCTTTGGCCTGATGTGCATCTGCATTGTCTGAGAGAAGAAAGGTTAGAAATTTGCCCACTAACTTTTATAAATAAAAATAAGTCTGAGGCATGGTATGCAATAGGAATATACGCAAATCTTTTTTTAAAAAAAATTTCAGTAGAACAGTTTGTGTTGAATGATAAATCAGTTTGAGACAGCATTTCTAAATGATACTCAGTTTGGTATTTTGGGCCTATGTAAAAAGCTGTTCAAATGTAGAGTCCTATAAGGTTGTGTCTTTTTTTTTGGTAGCAATAAATGGAATTCTGCCATTTCAGACAAGGCAGAGAGAAGGAACTTCAAATTAGGCTGCTGATGAGTACTTGCAGGTAGAGGATCAGATATTCAGTATCTCAGAAGAAGCCTACCAAAAGAGCATTCCAGCTTACACAGAAAGAACTCCCTGTCTGGTCCAAAAAGGCCCATGTGGCTCTTTTGGCGTGCATCACACAAAAAATGTTTGACTCCCTTATTTTTATGTTAGAGTGAGAAACCTTTTCTCTGTATTCTACCTAGGTCAGTGAGTCCTGCTAGCTTCTCACGCATACATGTCAAGCCCAGTAAAGGCCCTTCTCCATAAATTCAACCTCAGAAGTCTGTCTTAGTACATCTTGCATTGCTATTTCTTGGTAGGGCTATGATTTCAGTATTTTTAATGATGAGTGTCAAAGGAATGTTGGCTTGGGATCTATGGCATCCACACAGAGTTCCAGACATATTTTTACAAGGTATTATTGCTTGAAGACTGCCTCACTGAACCTGTTGAAAGAAGGCAAAAAAGATTATTGTATTGCCTTTGATCAAGATATATTTTACTTGGGTTTTGGTTTTTGCAGTCTGTTACAGTATATTTATATTCTTCCTACATTGTTTCAAGTTCTGTATTTTTACAAACACAGCCTTGGAGCTTTAGAGACTCAGAGTAGGGATCTATTATGTATCTTTGGAGAAAAGATAGTTTCATATCCTTAGTTTTCTAAAAGTGTGTGCATAAGTATATTTTATATATTAAAAGACTGTAAACAAAGATTAATGATAAATGGCAATAGATTGAATTGGGGAAAGTGTCTATTGGGATGCCCACAAAGGCTGGTGTTAACATTTTTAGCAGTCTTGAAGAGTCAATAAACATGTTTCATTTATGAATTTAACGAAATTGGGGAAACAAGTCTGGGCAGAAGAATGTTGTAATAGAAAGGGACTTAGAAAGATTAAAAACATGCAGTTAGTAACTTGGGGGATGAGAATGGTGGGAGACACAAGTCCATACATCTGGGGAAAACTTAAATTCTTATTTTTGTGTTAAACAGATGGGAGAAACCTAAGTTGTTTGGAAGTGACAGAGAGATGATATCGAGGTGATAGAGTGACAGAGAGGTGACAGCAAATTAGACATGAGTGTACATGGCTGCCAAAACCCAAGTCAGTTTTGGCTACATGATATAAAGACATGATATAATGGAGCAGGGAGGTAATAGTTCTTATCTATATGGCACTTGTGTGACTGGTTGAAATACTGGGTTTCTTTCTGGGTACAAGACCAGAAAGATTGACAAACTGGAAGGAATTCAGAAAGGATCATCAGAAACTATTAGGGGACTGGAGGGAGTGAAGTATGAGGAAACATTGGAAGAGCTTAATATTTAAATTAAGCTACTTGGAGGGGGAGGAAGACCATGTGCTGTACTGAAAAGGTTGCAGTAGGCTTACTTGCAGATAATTATATACATTTGAGGTGCAGAGAAGAGCTTATGGTGGAGGGCAACTCCATGACTAGACTTGAATGAAAGAGAGATAGATAGCTGAGGATATTTCCATTGTCAAGTAGAAAGTTTTGGTGACTTCTAATTGAACAGAGTTAAACTGGAATACCCAGTTTGTGTTCAAGAAAGATGGAGAAGCAGTTAAGGAGTGTGTGAAATATTTACATTATATTTATTTATAGGCTTTTCAGTGGCACTCCTCTGTAGTGTGAATACCTCAGAGGTATTAATGCAGGGGTGGCAAACCTGAGCCTGAGAAGGAGCCAGAATTTACTAATGTACATTGCCAAAGAGCCACAGTAATACGTCATCAGCTCCCCCGCCCCACTCCCAGCGCTGCCCACCCATCGGCAGCCCCACCGATCAGCACCTCCCTCTCCTTGCCCACACCTCCCGATCAGCTGTTTTGTGGCATGCAGGAGGCTCTGGGGGAGGGGGAGGAGCGAGAGCACGGCAGGCTCAGGGAATGGGGTGGGAAGGGGTTGAGTGGGGGCAGGGTCTGTGGCAGAGCCAGGGGTTGAGCAATGAGCACCCCCCGGCACATTGGAAAGTTGGCACCTGTAGCTCCAGCCCCGGAGTCGGTGCCTATACAAGGAGCCACATATTAACTTCTGAAGAGCTGCATGTGGCTCCAGAGCCACAGGTTAGCCACCCCTGCATTAATGCATATGTGAGGTGAAGAGATCTTACTATCCCCATTTTGCAGATGGGGAACTGAAGCACAGAGATTCAGTAGTTTGTCCAAGGTCCCAACTAGGAAGAGCATTCAGAACTCCTGAGTCCCAGTCTAGTGTTTCAACCATGAGAACTTTGTATCTCTCTAACAGAGAGGCAAAGTTTGGTGTAATTTACATAAGAAAAGGTCATTGACACTGTGAAATAATTTGTCCAAACAGAAAGAAGAAGAAATATGTTTGTATCCTATAACGGTTCTGTGGCTAAATCCTGTAGTAGATTGGCCGTTGCCGCCATAGACAAAAATAATGGACAGAATGTGGAAGAGAGAAAATAAACCAGGTCCTTCCACGGGCTTTTTGAAAGCTGCAAGCAACAGGGGCACATGGTGTTTTTTCATTTTAACTGGAATGTTAATGACCCAATGAAGCCTTGTGAAATACTCATACTACTATATTATCATAAGTTTTGGTAATAATAATAACTGCTTTGTTAATGGCTATAATGATATATTCTCTCCCATCATATGGAAAGTGTAGCCGAGCCAATGGGAAACACTGCAGGTTTACTGACCTTCTGTAAGACCCACCACATTGCTGCCACCATTTTAGATTCCTCTTGAAAAGGAAAGAGCCCCCCTGCAGACATTTCACACCTTCACATTGTTTTCAATTAAAATATCTTGTTTAAATATGAGGTTCATTGTCAAGGGGGGAAACACACTTAATGGTTTTAAATAGCCATAAAGATTCTTTCTGAGAAAGATTACAGCCATTATTTCAGATTCAGTCATCTTTGATGTCATGAGTCACATGGTACACGATCTTGTGAGTCTGCTTGCTAACATGACAGAACTGTAAGCAGAATTCCCTAAACAGACCATAGGTTTTAGAGTCTCATTTTTAAGTCCATGATTCTAGTATATTGACTGGCAGTATATTGAACTCTTAGCCCAGGGCTACACTAAGGGGGGGGTCGATCTACGATACGCAGCTTCAGCTACGTGAATAACGTAGCTGAAGTCGGCGTATCGTAATCGACTTACCTGGCCATGAGGACGGTGGCGAGTCGATCGCTGCCGCTCCCACGTCGACTCCGCTTCCGCCTTTCGATGAGGTGGATTTCCGTAGCCGACGGGGAGCGCGATCGGGGATCGATTAATCGCGTCTAAACGAGACGCGAAAAATCGATCCCCGATAGATCGATTGCTACCCGCCGATTCGGCGGGTAGTGAAGACAAGCCCTCATAGTCTTAGAATTGAGGGACAGCTCTTTTCTTCCCTCACTTCTGCTAGTTTATTAGCCTGTAGTACCTCTGTCAGTTCTTTCACGACTGACAGCAATGGAGTGCCTGACTGCTGCTGCTCCTATATAAGCCACAGCGTTTGACTGGCATTTTAACATTTCCTGTGGGTATTTTTTTTTCAGACTTCTATTAATCTGCCTTAGATTCTGTCATCAAAATAAGTAAAAATGAAAGTCACTTTATTTTGCATGAAGTAGATCAGATGATACTGCCTCAAGGTATTTTTAACTTTTTGAATATTAACAAAGACACTATTTT
This sequence comes from Macrochelys suwanniensis, assembly GCA_033296515.1. Classification (NCBI taxonomy): domain Eukaryota; kingdom Metazoa; phylum Chordata; order Testudines; family Chelydridae; genus Macrochelys; species Macrochelys suwanniensis. The sequence continues at coordinate 153,721,698 of CM065775.1, read as the reverse complement.
CCTTTGTCCCCTGTTCCTGGTTTCTTTCAAGAGGAATAATCAAACTCTTTGCATCCGATGAAGTGGGTACTAACCCACGAAAGCTTATGCTGAAATAAATTTGTTAGTCTCTAAGGTGCTACAAGTTTTTCTTTCTTATTTTCAAAATCTTTAAAGCTCATTTGCCCATAAATCATGTGGAGTTGTTTGTCTTGCTCCAAATACCTTGGAGAGGTTCTCAATGGTATATCTGTTAGCCATTCTCCTCCCCTATTTGGGAGCTTTCCACTACGAGATAATTAGGAAATGACACCTCTGACCAGTGTAACCTCTTTCCCCACCTGTTGGTATTATTGTACATTCTGGATTGCTCACACATCAATATACAGTCCAGTCAGTCAAAGGCACCAAATAAATGAGCAGAAGAGTTAGTCCCCAGGAGCCAACCAGACACAGGCTTCTTATGTCAACCCTCCTTGAATTATTAGTGCTCCCACAAGGAAGGCTTGCAACTGGTTGCAATGGCAGCCTTTTCTCCCTTATAACTTTTAAAAATATATATTTATATATCCAGGTAGAGTGGGCAGGAACCTTAATTACAGGATTGATTTCTCCTCCTCCTTCCCCCTGCCCCCCAGCTTCTCTTCTTCTGTCTTTGGCCCCAGCTCATCCAGGCAAAGAAGGCAGGCACCAACAGGGCAGCCCAGAGAGACTCAGAGTGGGCCAGACAACTGCAAGGCTCCCTTCCCTTCAGTCCAGTCCCCATTGCATTTCCTGTGGACTCCTAAACATGCTGAGGGTAAATACCAGCTCAATAGTACACTGTCATCTTGGAACAAGAGCTGAATTAGGAAGAGCGATGCATTTCAGTATTGATTAAAAGAAGCCACATATTTTAGTACCAACAGACAAAGAGCCATGAGCTTGGCCAAGGTGAAAGAACTTTCTTTTTACTTTGGGGGGGGGGGGGGAGGTGGAACAGCTTTCAGAATTTAGACTTAATGGACAGCAGGTTTAAAACAAACAAAAGGAAGTATTTCTTCACACAATGCACAGTCAACCTGTGGAACTCCTTTCCAGAGGATGTTGTGAAGGCCAAGACTATAACAGGATTGAAAACCTCCATCAATGGTTATTAGCCAGGATGGGCAGGGATGGTGTCCTTAGGCTCGGTTTGCTAGAAGCTGGGAATTGGCGACAGGGGATGGATCACTTGATGATTACCTGTTCTGTTCATTCCCTCTGGGGCACCTGGCATTGGCCACTGTTGGAAGACAGGGTACTGGGCTAAATGGACCTTTGGTCTGACCCAGTATGGCTGTTCTTATGTTCTTATGACTTACTCAGTGTTGCTTCAAGGACTGTTCTGAGGTCACAGTAACTCCACAATAATTAGGATACTGTGACCATGGTCCTCAGCAAACCCACATGGCTCAAGGGCAGCACAGAGACTAATCCACTAATTGCAGGACATTCTGAGCAATCATATAGGATGGTCTGGGAGTCTCCCATGGATCAGTAAAAGCACCCTACAGGTGATTCACCTGGTTCATACACCTATACTGGCTGAGATACTCCCAAGGAGGGGGTTGATCAAGTGTGCATGGCCTCTAAAGAGTGCTTTGCCAACATGGCACAGATCTTTTGGGAATGAAGCCATTTGGCTAAAATGGGAGTGGATTGTGAGCTGTATTGGGTTGCAGAATCTTAAAGAACAGTGATTACCTTCAGCAGTTTTAGTAAATTTTAGTCATTTTGATGACTTCCTATTACTTTGACCTATGAGGGCTACTCACTTCTTAAGTGAGTTGATGGATTCCTGCATTAATGCTATGCAAAAGATTTCAGCATGTGAAACTCCAGCAGAATTTACTTGAAATATCTCTAAGGACCACCTTAGTGCACCTGTAGTTGAGAGTGACATCTAAATTAAATTTCAGCAGTGTCTGATTATTTGAATTGAGAGGATTCAGTTCCTCTGTGCTGCACCCAATTGAATTAGTTGGCATAGTATCCTAAAGGGTGCCACTCCGAACATTGTCTCATACAAAGACCATTGAAATCAGTGGAAAGACTCCCATTGACTTCAGTGGACTTTGGATCAGGCCCCAGTGAATAACTCTGAAGTAATCTATCCTAGAGAAGGTACACATTAGTACTTTTATTCTTTTCATCCTAGATGCAGTGTAATGTAATTGTACAACCATTGTTAGAATTAGGTGATGAGATTTCTTTATTGGGTCAGTACTAAGAATTCCACAGGGGCTTACCGATGAGACTTGTTAGCAGTATGTTTTGCGAGTTCTGTTGTTACAGATATTACCAAGCAGAGTATTTTGAGTAGCTCAGATCACCCAGAGCAGTGAAAAAGCTATCTGGCAACATTTAAAAAGAAGACTTAACAAATTGCAGTTTAACATTATCAACTTGTTTTTACACCTATTTGAATTAATCCAGAGAATTAAAGGTTAGTTAGAATCATCAGTTGGTTGCATTACTCAGAAGTGCACACTAACAATTTTCAAAGGCAACACTCAGGCGTTTGTGCATTCTTTTGTAACATAATCTTTGATGTGTCTGCTGACCTCAAGCTATTGAGGTGGCCTCCTGCGAGTAGTGTGTGTGACTGTAGTTCCCAATATATCACTGTGGGGGACATATGGAGGTGGTGTTGCTAATCCAGGCAATTATTTATCATATGAGAAGTAGCATAGAAACTCGGAGCACTCCATGTTTCCTTCATCAGATTTATGGTATTATTTAGAGGCAAGGAGAGCCTTTCCATAGGAAAAGTGATCTTGAGACAAATAAAAGGGTCATGGTAAAGGTGTACAAAATAATGAATAATATATAGAAGATAAATCTGCGCACTCCTGTTTACTCTTTTTCATAATACAAGAGCAAGGGATTTTCAGTGCAATTTAAAGGCAACACATTTAAGGCTGATTTTAAAAAAAGTTTTCACACAACACATGAAATTCATTGTCATTGAAGCCAAACTTAATAGACATCAAAGGATTAGACATTTTGTAGTGATGGTATGCCTGATATGACTCTCATTGAAGTCAATGGGAGTCTTTCCATTGACTTTAATTAACTTTGGTTTAGATTCAGTACAGTTGCATCAGATAAGATAAAATTTTTTAGAAGAACAATAAACCCTCATTTTTTAGTGCATAAGCCAATCTGACAAGGTATCTGATGAGGTGGTGGAGAGTCAGAAGGAAACTTCTTCCATGGGCAGTTTATTTTATAACTGGCCTGCTACAAGATTTCTTTCAGCTTCCTCTGAACTATCTGGTGCTGGCCACTTTCACTGAAAGGATATTGAAGTAAATGGACAAAGGATCTGTCTGGCATAGCCATTCCTCTAGTCCTATTCCCTGTTTTGTAGTATATGCCTGGCTTTGCTTAAAACAATATCAATGTAGTTTTTACTATCTGGCACCTATGGACAAATTATTCTACTTACTGGATTTAACCATTAGTGGATGTTCCAGAGTTGTATCTGCAACTGGAAAGACAATATCAGATGGCTCTCGACACCCATACTTAGGTGGCATGTAGTAGTCAGTCATGCTGGGGGAAAATAATTCTAATGCTTTGTCCACAGGAAGCTAAGACTGCAGATGTACTTGTGACATGCGAAAACGTGGTCATCCAAATTTTCAGGCTGTGGTCTCTTTCTCTTAAGCGAATTAAAATGAAATATTATTTTTGCTGTGATTGACTGGAAGCGTTTCTCTATAGTCTGTTTGCTCTGTTTTGGACTATTGTCCTAGAATTTTATTTTTATTATCTTGTTTTTAGTGTGTCTAGCTCTCAGTTTATCTTACATTAGTTTTGTCCTTGCTTTAATGTTAATTCCAGTATCATCACTAATCTGAGACAGAGGGTCAGAACTGAGGCAAGGTAATTTATTTCAAACAAGTAAGAGTTTTGATACCTAGGTAATACTATCAGTACTGTCCATCTGATCCTATAGACTAGCATTAGTCAAGCCCTCCAGTAATGCTACCTACTGTTGTACGCTCATTGTGACTTTGTCCATGAATGTGTTTTGTTCCTGGTCCTCCTTCAAGCCAGTAAAGCAGGGGTGGGCAAACTTTTTGGCCCAAGGGCCACATCGGGGTTGTGAAACTGTATGGAAGGTTGAGTAGGGAAGGCTGTGCCTCCCCAAACAGCCTGGCCCCTGCCCCTTATCCGCCCCCTCCCACTTCCCGCCCTCTGACTGCCCCCCTCAGAAACCCCAACCCATCGACCCCCCCCCCCCCCTCCTTGTCCCCTGACCGCCCCCTTCCAGGACCGCCTGCCCCTAACCATCCCCCCGGGACCCCACCCACTATCCAATCCCCTCTGCTCCCTGTCTCCTGACTGCCCCGACCCCTAGCCACACCCCTGCCCCCTGACAGGCCCCCCGGGACTCCCACGCTTATCCAACCCCCCTGTTCCCCGTCCCCTGACCGCCCCCAGAACCTCTGCCCCATCCAACTGCCCCCTGTTCCCTGTCCCCTGACTGCCCCCCGGGACTCCCCTTATGCAACCCCCCTGCTCCCCGCCCCCTTACGATGCGGCTCAGAGCAGCAGGACTGCCAGCCACGCTGCCTGGCCGGAGCCAGCCACGCCGCAGCACTGCCCAGCAGGAGCTCACAGCCCCGCCACCCAGAGTGCTGGCGGCAGGGCTAGCTGAGGGAGTGGGGACAGCAGGGGCGGGGCCGGGGGCTAGCCTCCTCGGTCGGGAGCTCAAGTGCCGGGCAGGACAGTCCCACGGGCTGTAGTTTGCCCACCTCTGCAGTAGAGAATAGTTTGAGGCTAAAAAAAGTTTATATTTAGGCTGTTTACTTGTACTACATCAAGTCTTGCTTTGCCACTGGTAGTTTTTGTTTTTAAGTTGTTTCTGCAAAACCCATGTTCTACCATTGCGGCATTACAGGACAATTATTTAACAATATTTCCACCAAGAACAATATACCCTTAAAAGTAGGTGACCTGCTGGTTAAACACTTTGTTAAATATGCATGTTCATGATCATTTATTTGGGATTTGGTGGTATTTAAACACAATTTTAAAGGCAATCGCTGGAGGAGGGCATTGGTCTAGAAGATTGTCTATTGTATACTTTCATAATGGCTTGGTGCTTTTTTAAAAAAAAAAATCACTATGACTCTGTGTAGTCAAAATATTGAAACCTGGTGAATGTGCAGTCATATTTTAAATAACACTTTGAGCACATGGATCTGATTTTTCTGCAGCTCTTCTTTTAAAGACTCAGAAGTATTTTGCCATTCCTACAGATAAGGTTTTGAACCAAAGGGCTAGGATTGCCTTTCATTGCTGTGAGTTCCGAAATACCACTTTCTAGATTTGCTAAAACTTCATACAAGAAAGAGATCCTCTCCTTGAAGAGTAAGAAAAACTTCAGGCACAGTGTAGGCTCCATCCATCATGGAAAATAATGTGCGCACAAATTTGCCTGTTTTGATCTCCTTAAGATCCCCTTAACTAAGGCTACGTCAGCCCCTTAACTTAGTTTCTGCAATATGTAGTAAATGGGTGACTGTTAGTGATCAAAAATGATCATTTGGCTTCAGTGCTCTGGCCGGGCAAGCAAATCAATGTACACGGTGAATACGTCCAAAATAGTGCACAGCTTGAAGCTGCTGTCATCTTTTGAGATGTATGTTTTACAAAAGAAATCCAAAATTTAATAAAGAGAATCTTTTTTGAGATCCAGAATAGCAAGTCAGTGTTGTGGATGATGCACTGTACAACAGCCAGCCAAGAAGTATTGTGCCTAAATTTGGCCTGCACACTACTTTAACATCCTGTATTCACTACTGTACAATCAGTCTTGAAAGGCCATTTGGTTGTGGTTGTAGCTATTCTGCCATGATATTTACAATTCCTGACACTGTTTTTATTCCCTGAGTAGTACCACTAGCTATCCTAGATTGCAAGTCTTCTGTATCACCAAAGAGTACAAGATTTGTCATCATGCACAAATCAGATTTCACCATCTCTTGCTCAATTACTTACCTGTCTGTTGATTCATCAGCAAGCACAGTAACAAAGCTAGTTATCTGTATCTATTTCTGAGGCACTTCCTGAAGAGACTTTGCATTTGTAAAGTCTTCCACGCCATAGTTATTAATATGATTTGATCTAGGACAGGGGTGGGCAAACTTTTTGGCCTGGGTATGGAAATTGTATGGCAGGCCATGAATGCTCACGAAATTGGGAGTTGGGGTGCAGGAGGGGGTGAGGGCTCCGGCTGGGGGTGCGGGCTCTGGGGTGTAGGAGGGGTTCGCAGGGTGGGAGGGGGATCAGGGCTGGGGCGCTGGAGGGGTTCAGGGACACAGGCTCCAGGCGGCACTTACCTCAAGCAGCTCCCGGAAGCAGCAGCACGTCCCCCCTCGAGCTCCTATGCGGAGGTGCGGCCACATGGTTTTGCGCGCTGCCCCGTCCGCAGGTGCTGCCCCTGCAGCTCTCATTAGGTGTGGTTCCCAGCCAATGGGAGCTGCGGGGGCAACGCTTGGAGCCCCCTAGCTGCCCCTATGCATAGGAGCCGGAGCGGGACATGCTGCTGCTTTCGGGAGCCGTGCGTAGCCACGGCACGCGTGGAGCGGGGCAAGCCCTGGACCCCGCTCCCCGGCAGGAGCTCGAGGGCCGGATTAAAATGTCTGAAGGGCCGGATGCGGCCCCCGGGCCGTAGTTTGCTCACCCCTGATCTAGGATTAAGGCCACTTTTGGCCTTCAAATTGCAAAATCTCAGTCTCAGAATCCCTGCTAGGCCCATCACACTGCCCAGCATCTCCTCCCCTCCTCTCTCACTGGTAGCTCAGTGTTGCTGCTCCTCTCTGTCTGTGCTCTTGAGGCAACTTAGTTCTTTCTGCTCCCTTTTCACCAGTCTCCTCCATCCACTCTGACTATGGTCTGTGCTGCTGTGTCTGATGTCATTCTGGCTCTCCTAGTGTCCTTGTTTGATGAACAGCAAGTCTGATGCTTTTACTTGCCCAGATAATAATTCAACTTGTCTAAAGCTTCTGGGTGATAGGTTTTTTTCCCCTGTCTCCCACTGGATATTTTTGTATTTTGTACATTGTAAGTAATAAAGTTCTGTAGGCCAGATAAGATTACACATGCATTCCCATTGTCTTCAAATTATCCCCTGAGTGGCACCAGTGCAACCCTCTTACCTTCTGTGAGTTTGTGCTGGGATAACAGATTGGAGCTTTTGTGAGCAATCCTGTTGATGCACAAGGTGAAACAGGGTGAGCTGAGCTGTGGATTCTTTCTTAGATGTGTTAGCTCTGCAAACTGGCATAAAAAGCAGAAGAACAATGCATTTTTGTTACTAAAGTCAGCAGATATGTCTAAATACACACAGGAGCAGATCTGTTGAGTAAGATGTCAGTTTTATGTAATCTTACTTTGGAATAGAACTGCATTTTAAAGCATATGATTACAAATATGTTTATATTCAAAGGATGGCTTGAATGCTTATTTTTATTTATTTTATTTATTTATTTGCTGACAGGCTCTATTCTTGTCTAAGAACTGAAGGTTCCTCTCCCACTTTCACACACCTGTTCTTGAGGCCTTATGTTGCTGCCAATGTCCTTTTAGGTAATAGGGCAGCATTAATTGGCCACTTGGGTTGCCGAGTAATGGGTAGCACTCCTCCTCAGCAAGTCTTCCTTAGCACTTATGGTTTCTCCTGGCCCAGGGAGTGAGGGAATGGAACTGAAGAATTGAACCCATTTCTGGGTATGGCTCAGAGTACTATGGTTCATCACACCTGCCGAACCATTTTTAAAAAATTGTACAGTAATATAGACTGTGGCCAAGACAAGAAAAATCCTATGCTGTATTTGTGTTTGTTCTATCTTGTTTGACAGTTTACCTAAGCAGTGGAGCAACACAGGATTTTGTTCTAAACACATGCTTTTCACATTCCAGTAAAATACAGCCTGGGAAAGAGTATTGTGAGCAGCCTTCTGCATCAGTAATTCTGTGTTCTGGTAATTGAAATAGTATATTATTACATGTATTTAAAGTTTGCCCTAAATTAATTATTTGTGCAAGTAATAGTGTTTTCTTGCCTTGTTTCTAAGTCTTTTTTCCATCTTCTCTCTAGATGGTAAAGGCAATCCAGGTTCTACGTATTCATCTGCTTGAGCTAGAAAAGGTTAATGAACTCTGCAAGGATTTCTGTAGTCGTTACATTGCCTGTCTGAAAACTAAAATGAACAGTGAAACTCTACTAAGTGGAGAACCTGGAAGTCCTTATTCACCTGTACCATCGCAGGTACATTTCAAGTTAGTTTAAATGGGCTGTTGCTTAGAAATACTGCGAAATTTATAAATACATTTTTGCTGCACTTTGTAAGAATTCCACTTATACACTGCTTACCTTGTTCTTTGTAATTGTGTCTTTATTAAAGTTAGCAACCCTCTTTTAAGGAGCTGAACAGTGGACAAGTTTATTGAAAAGTGTCAACACTTAGAGACATGCCATAATTACTGTTTGCCTGCATTCCTTTTACTTCTTACCTCAGCAACTTCAAAATTAAAAAAAAAAAATACAAACTTGGATTTGCTAGAGTTGCTGCTTTGATAAGAACAGATGTTAGGAAAGAGAATGGACACAAGAAAAAGTTGTCATAATGTGCATTGTATCTCTTTGGCAATGTCTCCTTAGCTTTGACCCCGCTGCCAGGTTTATCTGCCTCACTAAAGGTGAGAAGATGATTTGGCTCTGTGTGTGAATATAAACTGAACATATAAATTGATCCAAACATTTTAGAGTGGACAAAGGTTGCCTGTTGGTTTTTAGTCATATTTTAGAGATGTGTCACGTGTGTCTGTTCTATCTTGTAATATCAACAGCGGCACATATTATTATACACGTGCACTGTATTTGCTAGGTTATTGAAATATCTGATTACAATACCTAATCTATTTTATAAAGTAATCTGAGAGGTAATGAGTGCTTTATTACTCTTTTGGTACTCCTACTATTCTTTCCCTGTAGGGTGACCAGGTGTCCGGTTTTCGACCAGAACGCCCAGTCGAAAAGGAACCCTGGAGGCTCCAGTCAGCACCGCTGACCAGGCCATTAAAAGTCCGGTCGGTGGTGCTGCTGGGCTAAGGCAAGCTAGTCCCTACCTGTCCTGACACTGTGCTGCGCCCCAGAAGCGGCCAGCAGGTCTAGCTCCTAGGCAGGGGGGCCACTGGGCTCCGCGCGTTTCCCCCACCCTGAGCACCACTCCGCACTCCCACTGGCCTTTTCCCAGCCCATGGGAGCTGGGGAGGCAGTGCCTGCAGGCGAGAGCAGCGCACAGGGGCTACTGGCCCCCTCACCTAGTAGGCACCGGACCTGCTGGCCACTTCTGGGGCGCAGCATGGTGCCAGGGCAGGCAAGAAGCCTGCCTTAGCCCTGCTGAGCCGCTGACGGGGAACCGCCTGAGATAAGCACGGGCCCCAACCCCCTGCCCCAGCCCTGAGTCCCCCCCCCAAACCTGGAGCCCCTGCCTGCACCCCAAACCCTTCATCTCTGGCCCCAGCCCAGAGCCCGTACCCCCTTCTGCTCCCCAACCCCCTGCCTCAACCTGGAGGCCCCTCCTGCACCCCAACCCCCTCATCCCCAGCCCTATCCCAGAGCTCGCAGCTCCTCCTGCACCCCAACCCCCTGCCTCAACCCACAGTCCCATCCCACATTCCGAATCCCTCAGCCCTACCCCCCATCCTGGAGCCACCTCCTGCACCCCAAACCCCTCATCCCCAGCCCCACTCCAGAGCCCACACCCCCAGTTAGAGCCCTCACCCCCTCGCACACCCCTGCCCCAGCCCAGTGAAAGTGAGTGAGAGTGGGGGAGAGCGAGCCACCGAGGGAGGAGGAATGTAGTGGGCAGGGCTAGGGTGTTCGGTTTTGTGCGATTAGAAAGTTGGTAACCCTATTTCCCTGAGTGTGGACAATGATGTCATACTACCTAGCAGTGCTTCAGTCTAGGGTGCCGATCCTGTAATGACTTACGTGCATATTTAACTTTATGCATAATGAATATTCCTAATGGTTTAAATTTCAGTTTTTAAAACTCACTTTTTGCTTTTGGTACCTTGAAGTGTGAAGAGGAAAGTTTGAAATTAGATAGCGGTTACTTAAAACAATTTTTGGTGTCATGGCTACTAGCTCTCAATCCTGCAGACACACATTTGCGTAACTTTATACATGTACTTCCTTTGAAATCAATGGGACTATTCACAGGCAAAGTTAAGAATATGTACAAATATTTGCAAGATCAGGGTTTACCAACATAATTTAAATTACATAACTGTAGTACATAGTTTAATTAGATTAAAATAATAAGGTATTGTGTACATATTGCATTTTTAAGTCAGAAAGCTACAGAAGGAATTAAGTTATTTATTAAACCTCCAAACTCACTTGTAATTTTACCTCCTGAGACCCATTGTATCTACTCTTTATCTTCTGTGTCTTTGAAAATTGTTGTTTCGCTTCTGGTTTAGTTATGTATTCAAAATCTTTTTTATCCCCAAATATATTTGGATAATTCATGTCTGCTTTATGAATTTATTATTTAATGACTAATGTTTTCAAGCTGATCAGTTTGCAGTAATGACCTTTGAGTGATGGAGTCTTTCTCTTGGAGATGATCCTCTTTCTAAAGCCCCAGATTTGTTGCAACTAAAAATTACATGAGCATACTTAATTTTAAAAACTAATTATTTTATTTTTCTAGCAAATTCAAAGTGCCATTGCAGGCACACTCAGTCCCCAAGGGATTATGGTGCCTGCATCAGCATTGCAGCAGGGAAATGTAACTATGGCAACAGTAGCAGGTAGGATACAGAAAAGAAAAACTGACATATTGCTCTTTATTTTGCTTTCTTTTACAGTTGTTAAGAAATGTACAAAGATAGGAGTATTTTTTTTATTAATAACTCCTATAATAGTAACTTTCCAAATGTTACACAACCAAGTGTCCCAGTAGTTCTTCTGAATACTGGTTTCATATGTTTTGTGTAAATTAAGTATAGTATATACCAGGGGTTCTCAACCTTTTTCTTTCTGAGCCCCCCCAACATGCTATAAAAACTCCATGGCCCACCTGTGCCAAAACTACTGGTTTTCTGCATATGAAAGCCAGGGCTAGCGTTAGAGGGTAGCAAGCAAGGCAATTGCCTGGGGCCCCATGCCACAGGGGGCCCCATGAAGCTAAGTTGCTCATGCTTTGGCTTCAGCCCTGGGTGGCATGGCTCAGGGCCCCAGGCTTCAGCCCCACGCGGTGGGGCTTTGACTTTCTGCCCCAGGCCCCAGCGAGTCTAACGCTGGTCCTGCTTGGGGACCCCCTGAAACCTGCTTGTGGCCCTCCAGGGGCCCCGGAACCCTGGTTGAGAACCACTGGGATATACATATGTATATACAACCAAAAAAAGGACATTGCACAGAAATATATCTAAAGGGTTTTTTGTGTGTGGATGAGAGGGGGGAGGGGATATATTTCTGTGCAATGTCTTTTTATAAATGGGAAAATCATCTGATCTATTGAAAATAACACGTTTTCTACTGTTTTTCAAAATATTAGGGGAAACATACGTATTTTTAAAATGCTGTGCTTTAAAGTCTTTCATCGCATTATGTAGATTGGTAACAGGATCTGGAAGTCAGTGAAATCCTGACAATTCCAAACTGCACCATTGTGTTGGGCTGGCAGTCAAGATGAAATACACTTGAAATGTCTTGTCACTAAGGTCACTATGAGCATCTGATCTGGCATATCTAAAACGGACGGAAATTGAGTCAAACTTGTTCTGGTTTTCTATGAATTAAACTTTAATATCAAAGAGTGTATCTTAATGTGTTAGAGAGGTTATAATAAAATATAGTTCATATCAGTTATCTAACAAATGCATTTCTATTTGTCAGCAATAATGATATTAAAATAATTAAATAGGATGATTATTTGTCCCTCTTTAAATTAGACATGGTACAAGAATGATGTTTGTTGGTAAAGTAACTCCCACCAAGATGTTCACTTAATAGTGATCTTAGTGTTTAAATGCATGTTTTTCAAATATACACTTTTATCTACTTCATAATCATAATTTTGTATTTGTTTTTAAAGGGGGTACAGTGTATCAGCCAGTCACTGTGGTCACTCCACAAGGTCAAGTAGTGACACAAGCACTGTCACCTGGGACAATTAGGATCCAGAATTCACAGGTTTGTTTCGTGGTCTTCATGGAATAGTTTCTTGGAGTAAAAAAAACCTTTTTTTTTTTTTAAGTAGTAGTAATATATTCAGTATGATAAAGTGCCAGACTGAGCATTATACAAATAAACAGTAATTAATGTAGAATTAATTACCTTAATTCCAGAAAAAAATGTTAAACATTGCTGCAAAGATCCCCACATTTGTAACATGGCACAGGATCTCAAAGATTTGCAAAAATTTCCCTTGACAGGACAGAGCATCATGACATCAACTATCAATTTCTTTCTTCTTGGTGATAGCAGAGAAGTATTTGTATAGAAGAAAAATATTTGACTGAGTAAACATTAAGCATTTTTAAACTCTTTCTAACTGAACTAGGATTATGGCAGGATGGATTTACACGAGTATGTTATGATGCCATACTGCTGGTGTCAGAAGTGTCACTTTACTGGTGCTGACAGCCTTCTTGCAATTTAAAACTTTATTTTGATATATTTCAGAGTTTACACTTATTAAGAGGTGTTTCTCACTACACACACTTTCAGAGTACTGTGTTGAACTAAATGGGTGACAGCCAAATAGCGTGTATTACATCAACCTCAAGAAAGAGAAAGGTCAGCCTTCTTTTGCTGGGAAGCCCTTTACAGTTTAGAATAGGACAGTCCAATGAAATCTGCATTACAGGAAAGGAAAATATATAACAACAGTTTGATAGTCTCAAATCAGAACACAAGATAGTGGTAAATCAGATCATCCAGGAATAAGACCCTAGAGTGGATTAATTTGTTAAACATTTGAACAGGAAGATTCATCTGTACAATATAAAGTCCATTAACAATTAAAAAATTTCTGTCATGAAAGTGTATATTTAAAATTCAGTTATCCTTTGTAATAGCACATACATGGCCAAATTCTTCCCACAGATACATATACCTCGAAATAAGAATTGCATCCATACCCCTGACCTGTAAAATTGGTCACGTAAACTGGATTGTTGGGAGGGAAAACTATGGCCCCTTTGAATGGGAAAAGTGTGGCATCCAGTGGGATATAATAACCTCAACTTATTCACAAATATGTCCGTAGCTTCCTTTGACTTCAGTTGGAACTCCAAAGTCCATCTGTAGGTTGACTATGACCCTGTATTCCACTGTAACCCTTGGGCATGAAATAGAACTTCCTAAATTCCTATTTCCAGTGTTCCAAAGATTTCTGAGGGCGTGGGGAAGAAATTATCTTGTGGGACTTTATGGTGAGCCTCTGCAGAGAAGCCGATTGCTGTGAATTTAAAAAATTTGGCTGTGTGTATTTGTGTGTGTTTGGGGGCTAGGAGAATTTTTTTTTCATATGATACTTTTACACTTAGCTCAAAAACAGCCTTTTTAAAATAGATTCACGCTCTGCATATACACAGTGCTTGGTGATGAACCAGTGTTTTGTCTTGTTTGAAAAAACTTGGTTTAGAAATAATAAAGTTGTAACACAGCTGTTTGAAATGATATATCATATTTGAGCTCTATGCTGTTTCCTACTAGGTTTGGATAAACACTGAAGAGCATCTCTCCAAATGTTCATAGATGCAGATTTTTTTCAATGTGGGAACATCTAAATACATCAATTGAGAGTGAAAAAAGGAGTCAAAAGAGGGAAAGACTGATACCTTATGAAGGTTTCATACATCTATGTTAAAAATCATTAAGGTCTAGCTTTGTCTAGGTCTAGTCTGTATGCTGTGCTCCTTTTAATCATGCAGTGGCCTGCTAGGTTTGGGGGACCAAGAACATTTACGTGTGAAGCCAGTCAGCTCTTTCTAAAACAGCTGGTGCCACTTGGTTATGCTCTGTAGCTGAGGGGACATGAAGAATATAATACAGCCTTAGGGGCTATAACCCAGAGTTGATAAAACAAAACACTAAATATGTGCCTCTGAAGCTGTAGAAAAGGTACAGCATAAATATAAATGAAGTGCATGCAGCATTGGTTACTGACTGGGTAGAGTTAGAATTTGTGTGGAAACTCTAATTCAGAATCTCCTGATTTTTGTGCATTTAAACTTCAAAACTTAATTTTGCTTTAGTGTAGTTTTTAAAAATGCATGTGCACATATAGATAGAGATATATGAGGAAAACCTCATTAATTGGTATTTTAAGCATGTAAATTTAAGTAATAGATTCTCCCCATACAGTGGCTTTGCATACAGTTATAAACTTTCTAAAGGAGCTGTTGAATTTCCACTACAATCAATTAAACTTTGTCATTTATTTTACTCTGTTCTCATGCTCTTTTGAGCTTATTGTTTCAATCATCTAAATTCATCAGGCCAAACTCAACTTGAATGTGCATGCGTGGAGTTCCCAAGAAACTGCATACATACTTCAAGGTCAGAGTTTAGCCGATTTTTCTCTTAAAAGTGGAGCCTGGTGATAGCTGTTCATTTTACAAAATTAGTGGTCATACATATATTCTTTGTATCTGTTATATATATATATATGGCTTTCTTTAAGGAGCTGGTGTGTGTGCCTCTCAATGGTTCAGCTTTGTAGTTTCCAGAGGATGGAGGCGGGGGGAACGTTAAGTAGTGAGAGCTGCTTTTTATACCTGTCATTATTGTCTTCTTAGATGATGATATGGATTGAGGCACATGCACAGACCTATTGTGCTTTGAGATTTTTGGTGTATTTGTTTAGGCTGGGGAAGTAAGAGCCTCAGCCCTGGTCTACACTGGGGGCAGGAGGGGGAATCGATCGAAGATAACCAACTTCAGCTACGAGAATAGCGTAGCTGAAGTCGATGTACTTAGATCGACTTACTGCAGCATCTTCACGGTGGTGAGTCGACTGCTGCCGCTCCCGTCAGCTCTGCCTGCTCCTCTCGCGGCGGTGGAGTACAGGAGTCCACGGGAGAGCGCTCGGGGATCGATTTATTGCTTGTAGACTAGACGCGATAAATCAACCCCCAATCGATCTCACAGCGTTGATCCCCGCCGTAGTGTAGACCTGCCCTCAGAGTTAAATTCACCTCAGTGCAGAAGACCCGCACAAGGTGTTTTACACTATTTAAGCTCCATGTTAAGCCCCTAGGGCCTGATTCTTCAGAGCCTTGCATCTTGTGTAGTCACACCTGTGTAAAGTGAGTGTCAAACACTACCAAATAAGCATAGCATGTTACATTCTCTGTGGACCATGTGTAAATGGCTACACAAATTGCAAGTCAGTAGAGAATCAGATTCTCAATATGGTGTTTACAGGATAAGGAGGATCTTATGCCTGGCCCCCTGCACTGGAATGAATTTTATTGTAAGTGAAAATAAATTGTCACTTGATAGCTGTGATGCAGTGAATACAGCCTCCTGGCAACTACAGCAATTCTTGAAAGAGGTTATAGAAAATGCTAAAACGTCAGAAACCTGATAATATGTAACCCAGAGTTAACCCAGAGTATGGATCTCTTTAGGATAATACTGCAAGAGAACTTCCACCACTACCACTGCAGGTAAATAAAGTACCCTTTTTTGACACAGATTATAGAGCTAATTTATTTCATTGCTTCTGTAAATATATTCATTTTTTCACATGATAAAAACAATTTTTGTGCAATATCCTTATTCATTAAAGTAACTTTCTACATTTTTCTTAAATTATTTGTGCAGCTTCAGTTACAGTTAAACCAAGATCTAAGTATCTTGCATCAAGATGATGGCTCGTCAAAAAATAAGAGAGGGGTTCTTCCAAAGCACGCTACTAATGTGATGAGATCTTGGCTCTTTCAGCACATAGGGGTAAGGACTAAACATGATCAGCAGTCATAAGTATTCAGAGAACACTTTCTGTGTGGTCCATTTGAATTTGCTTCCTGAGGAAGATAAAACTTTTTGGCCTTACTTTGTATGCATTAAGGGCCCAATTCAGCTTCCACTGAAGTCCATTAGAGTTTTCCATTGAGTCTAATCTGAGTTGGATAAGGCCTAATTTTGTATATATTTCACATTTGAACAGCAAGATCTTGTTACATTTTCTAGACGTTGTTATTCTTTATTTCAGTGTGCCCAGGATTTAGTACCAGGTACTCCTCCAGTGCATGGCTCACTCAGGAGCAATCATGTATAAATTATATGTGGAGGGGAATTGAATTTTCACCAAACCTTCCAACAACTGCTGTGTGCCATCGGCTCCGTGTTATTCTACAGTGTCCTCCCTGTGCACACATACTTGCGCTGGAAGGGGAAGATAGGTCTCTATTAGTAATAAATAGAGCGCTATAAATTAATGGAGTATCGTCTGCTTTAGCTAACTGATGTTACAACAGATAAATTTATGCATTAAAATCACACATGCATTTCTTATGTTATATCCAGTTTCCTTGCCCTGTTTAATTCGGGGGGAGGGGAGTTGGTATTTAACTACAAAAGGCTCATCAGCATTCTCATGTGACATAGCCATCAGACAGTGTAACTAATCAAATCTTACCACATGCTGTGCTGGTGAAGGAGCACACTGTCTAACAAGGACTCTGGCAGCTGTGAGAAGTATTTTTTTTCTGAATTTGACATGGGCAATTAAATGGTGGCATATACACTTTATAAGGATAAAATCAGTTTTTGTTTAGTAAAGTTTTACTTGTTAAGTGACTATCTGTAAAAGTTTGTTTTAAAATTTATTTTGTTAATGAAACAGGTGTTTTTTTTATTCTAGCAATTTTTAATCAATAGTAATGATTAAATAGTAATAGTAATTTTCTTTTAAGGAAAGAAAAAAGCAAAAAGTTTACATCCTTTTTTTTTATTATTATTATTATTTTTGTCCATAGCATCCATATCCAACAGAAGATGAGAAAAAGCAGATTGCAGCCCAGACAAGTCTGACACTACTGCAGGTTAACAATTGGTAAGATCCAAAACTTTGGTTTAATGTCCATAATTGAAGTGTAGGTTTGGAGGTACACCCTGTGTATGTGAGTGCCATCCACGTGTGTGTACAATACATAGAAATTAAATTAGGAGTCTAACTTAAACTGAAAAAATCATGAACATCTAGAGTTAAATCTACAGTTCTACACTAAACTTGCCTGGAAACAATGGATGGTCTTCTATATAATAGTACTCTGCAAACTTAAAGCACCTAACGACCTCAAAACACTCTACAGGCACTAAGGATTTTCACCTCATAACACCCCGAGAGATATGGAAGTAGTATTATGCTTATTTGGCTGATAAAGGAATCGAGGCTTAGAGAGCTTTAATGACCCAGATCAGAAGTCTTTGTCATATCTGGCATAGAGCTATGGTCTCCTCATTCAAAGTCCTGTGCTTTGCCATAAGAAAATCCTTCCTTATCTAACTCCAGTGAAATTAATTACTGATGGCTTGTCAGGCTTTTGGATTTATGTTCAGGAGTAGAAAGAGAGGGAAGGATGATTCCTGTACACCAATTGGAGGGGCCTGAAGTAAACAGGAGGAGAGCAGGGAGTTACAGGGAATTGTGAAGAAGGTGGAGAATCTATTTGGTAGAGACTGTTAACAACAGAGTGGATTGACTGGAGCAAGAGCCAAGCATGGGAGATTTAGTGGGACCATCAAAGGATGTCAGACAGGAGCTAGGGACAAACCAAAGATAAACAGGGAAGAGCCAGGTGAACAGGGAACCTGAGCAAATGACCCAAATAGGAACCCTGTGTTGGGGGACCCTAGTTAGAGAAACATCAGTTATCTGGGCCATGCTGCAATGATTCATGGCTTGTATTGGGTGGGTGGACCTTGGAATGCACCTGGCTTGAAGAAGAACTGTACCAGTTGGCAGTAGGGGAGGGAGGAAGGAAGGCCTGACAGCCAGGGCGAAGTAGAGAGCTGCTTCCTTAGTTAGATTTGCAATATCAAAGGACTTCAGTGCTCCAGGAGCAGGTGTTGTGGTTCAGTGGTTCTCGTGCATCCCTAACATGGAGTGTGAAACCAAGGTGCTAAGAAGTAGCATTTTTAATATTAATTTCTATTTAATTTTTATTTTTTGCATAAAACATTGGTTGAGACTGTCTCTGCGTGCGTGTATGTGCATGCATTCTCAATTTTTTGATCATAAGCTGTGGGGCTTTTGTTGGTCATGTTTAGGTTTATCAATGCTAGAAGACGAATTCTTCAACCAATGCTGGATTCCAGCTGTTCTGAAACTCCAAAAACAAAGAAAAAAACAGCTCAAAACAGACCAGTTCAGAGGTTCTGGCCTGATTCCATTGCATCAGGAGTTGCTCAGCAGCAATCTAATGAACTTACAATGTCAGATGGTAAGGAAAATTGGCTGGAACATGTATAGTAAAATGAATTCCTTATTTAAATGTCTTTATTACACAGAAATAAAGTGGCTTTTGTTGTTATGTTTTGGGGCATTTCCTGATGTAGCTAAATCACTGTGTTGATAGTCTGGAAAAAATTGACAGAAATTTCTCTCTCAGAATTTTAGCTAAATTCTTGGATTTTTTGATATATAATATATATAGAATAAATGTGTTTCAAGAATGTTGTTTAGGTTTGTCAAAGTCAAACACTCAGAAGTTAGGAAATGTCAGTATTAAAGTTGCCCACGCAACCTTAATTCTTCACCCTGGTGCATATGTATTATGATATCGTTTTTAGTTACATGATCATGTATTATTTTTCCCAGAGTGGAAGAGCCAGACTTGTTACATGGGGCCTCCTGACTCTCCACGCTCTTCTCATTCCTGCAGACCACCCTGCCTTACTGCCCAAGGTACTACAGCTCCCATTGAATTCTCTTGTAGTGTTGTATGCTCAGTGCTGTGAATCAGGCCCCAAGAGTCTCACATTTGGGCACTGAGAAAATGAGGAATATATAATTAGTAACCACCTGTTGAACTTTTGGTTTTAATGACTTGGCTAGTATCATGTAGGAACTTTTTGGCAGAGGCAGGAATAGACACAGTTATCCCTCCTGGGTGGCATCCAACTGCCTTAATCAAAGGACCAGCCTTTCCCTTCCTGCAGTCCCCTGCCTCAGGTCCCTACTCACCTTGTTTCAGCGTCTGCATCAAGGGCCTGATCTGATTCCCACTGAAGTCAATAGGAAAGCTGGCAGTAACTGTTGACAGGGTGGGTGAGGTAATATCTTTGATTGGACTTTCTAATATCCTGGGAGCAACATGGCTACAACCACACTGCAATTAATTGTTGACATCAATGGGAGTTAAATAAGGCAGCAGTCTCATCCATTTAAGTAACCCTGATTCACTCCCTGAGCACCTTCCAGCCTGTGCACTGAATGAGGTGGGGTACGATGGGAAATATTGGTCTGTGATCATGTAATTAAAGACTGTATCATGCATGCACACAGAGGGGCCAAATAGAGTCTTGCAATCTCAATTCTGACATTTCCTAACTTTTGAGTGCTTGACTTTGCAACCTAAATAACATAGTTATTATATGTAATTTCCAAGGCATCCTATTAAAAAAACAAATTCTCTTGTGTAATGTTAAATCTAAATTCTGATTTGATCATTGTTTCCAGTTTACTAATTGTATACATGTTTTCATCTCTCCAGGAGCTGTTGTAACAATCACAGCTCCAGTCAACATGAATGTAGACAGTCTCCAGTCTCTGTCATCTGATGGTGCTACTTTGGCTGTTCAGCAAGTTATGATGGCAGGACAAAGTGAGGATGAATCTGTGGATAGTGGTGAAGATGATGGCACAGACCTCTCAACAACAAACATCAGTGGGCTTGTTTTGGATAACAGTGATTCTCTGCAATAGGAAGCAAGAGAATGTTACAAAATATTTAGGAAAATGAATGGACTGACTGACTGTTTTTATAGTTTGCACAGCAAACATTTTACACAAGTTTTATTTCTAATATGTTTTATATGTAGATATAGAAGGGTGCACTTTTTTGTATTTCATAGTAAGCTTAAAGAGTGTCTTTGCAGATGCAGCAACTTCTTTCAAATTTGTTTTTGAATTTTGAAGAGGGGTTAGGTTTTTTTTTTATTATTATTTCAAAAAATTGCATCTAGTAATATAATGAACCACATAAATATCCCTTTTGTTCTCTCATTAGATTGAAAGTGCTACAATTTCTAAAGAATTATGCAGTTTCAGTTAGACCTGTTGTTTAACACAACTCTTGGTTGGCTAACAATGTAAATTCAAAGCATGTGTCACTTGATCATTAAGTTAGACACACATTTGAAAGATGCTTCTGCACCTTAAAAACTGCCAGTCTGAGGTGGGCAACAACACACACACACACACACACACACACACACACAAAGAAAATGGAGATGTGTGATTCAGTAGCGAATGTATGACAGTTTAAATAAGTTTAATTTCTCTCATAGTCAGTGAGCTTGTTTATCATTTGCTATAAAAACTCCTATTTTTACCTTGGCGGGATTATTGGATAAAAAAAATATTTTTATAAATTCAGTAGGAATTGGAATGACAACTGTATTGAGCATGAGAAAAAAAATTTCCAGAAGGGGAAAATAAATGTTTAGTATTCCTATTTGGAAGGTTCTGAAAATTTGACCAAATTTAATAAACATGCCTAATGCTAGTGTTCCATGGTTCTCTGCTATCCCATAGTGGTATAGTATATTTGATAATAGCATAAGAAGGGCCCACAGTTTGATGGGATTTTGATATTGTCAAACTTTGATTTATATATGTGTAAACTAATTCTCAAATTACATTTAACTCTGTATCTAAACTTGTATCTGAAGATATTTGCTAAATAAGTATTCAGGTAAGTAAGTACAATTATCCACAAAATTTCTAGTAATCAACAGAGAAACTTTAATAGTTCACGTTTTTTCAGTCTGATTTTTAAAAATGAAAAACTGACTGGCTATTTTTTCCACCTCAGTTATGTTATTGAATTTGAAATTTTTTTCCACATACAAAAAGTATAATTTATGGACTATTATATAAAGAATCTTTTCAAATACAAACATCACTACCAGAATTTACAACAGGCTTGTAAAAAATTCTTGTGTGTCTTTTAACAAACTCAGAACTAGTGATGAAAATAGATTTATCTGTGATAATGGTTAATTTCAGTTTATCCGCAGATCTTGAGTTATGTATTGTTATTTCTGAACACCTGGTATTGACACTTCATCCTGAAAAAGTTGGTCTTTCCCCATTGTTAAGTGCAAATAACAGTAGACTCAAGAAGTCTTGTAGCAAGACAGTGTGAAAAGAAAGAGGGTGCTACCTTCAAATCTGAAGCACTGATTGAGAAAAGCACTTAGTTATGTGCTTAACTGTAAGCACCTACTTAAAGCAATTCCTGTTCCACAAAATATCCAAGCGTGTGCTTAGATCCCGTTGACCTCAGTGGGGTTAAACCATATACTTGAAATTAAACACATGCTTAAGTGCTTTGTTGAATTGGGGCTTTAAAGTCTGCCTTACCGAGCAATTTATAGGCAGCATGAACAGAGACCTTGACAGGAGATGCTAAAAAATTGTTACATGTACATAGAGGGCAAATTTATTTTTCAGAGGTTACCATTAAAAAAACCTTGTTTTACTGGCATTGGGCTACACTCACCACTAGCATAAGCAGCTGACTTCGCTACTGTAGCACCCACTTATGCCTGTGATGAATTGGGCCTGTTGACTCAACTGCAGTAATGAGGTATTATTATGGCTAGAATTATTAAAATGTTTAAAGTATTTGTTTTAATCCAACTTCTCTGTTTTTGCCTCTAATACCCTTTCCCTATGTACTGAGCAGTTTAAAGAAAATGCTAAGTGTATAATGAAAGATTTAATTATGAAAACTGGTATAATGTAATTGATTTAAGGCATACTGACAAGTCCAATGTGACCCAAAAATTAAAAGGGCACAGTCAACTTTAAAAATCAAACTCCTGTCTGAAAACATTTTGCCTACTATTGTTACAAGCAACACCTAAGATGTATATAACTGACAGAGATTGGAAGCAAAAATACTTTTCTCTATCTTTTCAATTTGTTTACTGTTTGCTTCTGCCAGCACTTTGTTTTCAGTGTTTCCATGGTAGAGCCATTTTTTCCTATTGTATTGTGTATGTTTCCATACAACAGAAGGTGAGAGGAAAAATATTTTTAGGGCTAGATTCAGCCAACTTTGTTCATGTTTAGTAGCAGTTGAAGCCACAGTGCTGCAAATACTTACATCCGTGAGTAGAATAATGTACTGCTCAATACAAGTAAGGCTGGCAGAACTGAGTCCTCAAAAAATAGGAAAATATGATTTTTATATCATCAGTTACAAGTTTCAGGTACTACACCCGCTATATATATATATATATACACATATATATATATATACACATATATATATATACACACATATATATATATATATATAAAATGTTATTGTCACCTCAGGCGGGTGTAGTACCTGAAACTTGTAACTCAGTTGAAAGTAACTAGATTTCAAGTTGACGATGTCCCTTTTGATTTTACGAAAGCAAGCTAATACAATTCATTACACCAATTAAAAGTGTTTCCTTGGATTTTTTCCTTAGTTCTAGTGGAAATATATATATTTGTATTCAATAGAATAAGTAAGCGTTCTCGCTGGTGTTTGCAGCATTTAGCTAGTGCATAAGTACCTGGAAAGTGAAATTGACTGGAAAGTTACTAGTGACAAAAGTAAATGGAGTAATCCATTTTTAATGTCAGTCTCAAGAAAACTGCAAAAAGTAAACAGTATAGTGAAAAGTAAACTATATTTGTAAAATTACTTCAGTTTAATCATCAAAGGTACTGTTTAACAAACTATGGTGCCCAAATTTTTTCAAGGACTGACATCTAATAACTAAAACTGCAACATTTAAATAGAAATCATGGAAATTGTGCAAAATTAAAATAGATGCACTTGATTGTAATTAAGTTAATTTAAGTTACCAATGATTCAATTTTTGGTACCAAACCTGCTTGGGAGCAATTAATGAATAATTATTCAGTCTATGCAAGATGAGTCACCCCTCCAGCCATAATTGTGTGATTTATAGGTACTCTATTGTTGTATTTTTGGTCTTTTTTTTTATTTTTGATAATCATTCAGACAAAAAACATTCACCAAAAATTCAGCTGGGTTTAAAGTTGACTAGGCAAAATATAATTTGGAAAGCATGTTGGAAATACAAGTAACCTTCATTCCGTCGTGAAAATCTAAAATGTTAAACACTTGAAGTTCTACATAGTGAAACATTTCTATTTCTAAACTGTTCTCCCTTCTGCCGTAGTAAATAGAATGCATTCAGACTGTAATCATCTCCCCCGCAAAAAGCAAAGCTAGCCAAGAAAAATCAATGAGAATGCAAGTTTAACTGTATTATTCAAATGAACAAAGTAAAACCTAAACAGGTGTTACTTCTGAATTGTTAAATGTATTGCTGAAGAGTACTCCTGGAAACGTTTAGGACTTGACTGAACTTTGTTGTTGTTTCATTGTAGATTGAATAGCTAGGTTGGCTTTGCCAAACCCAAATCTGATTTTCTAGGCTTGCTAAACTCTTTCAAGTATTTTATTTTTCACATTATAAAATAATTTTACTTAATCATCCAGCATGAAGTAGAATGAAAGATGGTGCAAGTATGCTGTTAAAAGGTCACCCTAACCATGTCATTTGGTTACCTGTGCAACATGGAAATACAAATGTTGTTCTGCTCTGTAGTTCTGTAGGATCTACTGAATAATCACTCTTCCTCTTTTTTTTTTTTTTTTTGACTGTGTGAGAGAGCGCACCTTTTTACAAACGTACTAACTTTGTAGTCTACTGTCAAAATATTTACCTAATGTTATTAGATACCCATGTTTTCAGATAGTGACAGAAATAACCCATCAATCTTCCACTGTTTTAGCAACATTTGTTCTATAAAACTGACAATCTTTCAAATGTGAACACTGTAAATTTAGCTTTTCTTGGATAGTTGTCTTTTAAGGGATATTGTGAAGCAACTGATCTATCAAAGCAAAGAAAAATTAAAAATCAGAACATGCTTCATGGATGATGGATTTTTACATGAACAGTTTCTCTGAATGGAAAAAGCATGCCTTGTCTTTAAACTTAAAGCCTTCACATTGCTTTAATTATATTAGCATTATTTAGTTCAACATCAGTCGTATTTTCAGGAATCTGTAACGTAGCTGGAAAATATCATATCAAACTAGTTACCCAAGATTTTTGTCTGGGACAGTTTTTTGGCCTTTTTTGTTTTGTACACAAATGCAGAAAAAATGGTTTAATGTTTTTGGGTGGGAGAGGGGGGGCTGTGATTTTGCAGTGCAAAAGCTGTTTTGAGGAATGAAAGACTTAGCAGGTAGTTAGTCTATGATATGTGTTCTTTGTTTTTGTTGCTCTGAAATTGTTAATTAAAATGACATGGACATTGAACTTCAAAAACTGGCTTCTAGGCATATAAGGGGGGAGGGATAGCTCAGTTGTTTGAGCATTGGCCTGCTAAACCCAGGGTTGTGAGTTCAATCCTTGAGGTGCCCATTTAGCGATCTGGGGCAAAAATTGGGGATTGGTCCTGCTTTGAGCAGGGGGTTGGACTAGATGACTTCCTAAGGTCCCTTCCAACCCTGATATTCTATGATAAGTAACTGCTTTTTTAAAACACTTTCAGAAGGATTTTTCCTGTGCAATGCAGTACAAGTCCTAGGTGCCAACTTTTTTTTTCAGAGGCATAGACTGTAATGGATTTCCAGAACTATCATGCTCTATTAGATCAGAAATCCTCACTTTAAAAAGCAGATAAGCTTTTTATGTGATTACAGTTGCATTTCCTCCAAAGTCATTACTTTGCTGTATATGTAATTATAAGTTCATAAAAATATTTTCAAGAATAACAAAGGTTTTATGATTACTCTGCAGCTCTGGTATGTGTCCATTAGAGATTTTGTTGGTCACACTTCATACTAGGAATACATTTATAAATAGTTAATAAAGGGTTAATGATTATAATAGACGTTCTAGACATGAATAGTGTGTTATAGTTGGTCTTAGACACATCAGTATTTTATTATGTCTTTAATGTGACATTGAAACCACATATTCAAAGCTGTCCTGGTAATAATTAAACTTACAATAACCACCTAGCAGCACAGCATAATACAAATCAATTAATGCCACCAGCCTTCCCTAATGAAGGGCAGGTAACCATGTACGTCAGATGAAGACTACAAATTAAAAAAAAAAAAATCTGGAAAAAGCCTTTCAGCCACAGATCATGGACATACATCCTCATCCTTCCCCCAAAAAACTTACAAATGGCTTTACTAGAAGGTGATAGAGAAGGCTCTAAGCAGCCTATTTCTTTTCTTGATACCAAAACAATTGATTAACCACTTATTACAGTATCTAATAAGCCTTTATTAACCCTTTTGTAAACAGTTTATAAATGCACCTTTTGATATACAGTGAAAAATGTTTTTAAACCTACACTTAATAAAAGGAAACATATACACACACAAAAAGGTTAAAATAACCCTATAACTTAAACTGACACAAGCCATAAAATCAGAGTTTTGCCAAATGCCTGGTCAATCCCCCACTTAATAGTGCAGAGGGTATTCCAGGACAATGCAAGTGCCCAGTACTGCATTCCTGGCATACTCAAAATCCTACTGAAGTCAGTGGGAGTTTTAAGTGTGCAAGGCATGCAGGATCCGGCCTATCGTCTATTAAATTACCTACTGTTAGGAAACCCCTGCAAAATCTAGAGCTGGGACAATAGGCGAGATCCCAACTTTACTTCTTAAAAGATTAATAATGCAAATAAGGCATGATCTAAAGCCTACTGAAGTCACTGAAAAATCTCCCATTGAATTAAATGGACTTTGGATCCTATTGTTCCCTTGACTTCAGCTGGGCTATTCCAGCCTTCTTTCTCTATATATTGGTTTGGGTTAGTTTCTGGCAGACCTTGAATGTTGCTTGAAGTAGGTTTTGTGTGACGTTAGTATTAAAATAAAAACGTCACAATGGAGATGAGAGGAGATTTTTGTCTGGATCCAAATGTCTTTCCGCTTTATGGGGTTTTATTACTCATGTGAAAAGTGTGCAGATTATACTGATGGTCCCTGGTGAAATTGGGTATTTCTTACAG
This sequence comes from Macrochelys suwanniensis, assembly GCA_033296515.1. Classification (NCBI taxonomy): domain Eukaryota; kingdom Metazoa; phylum Chordata; order Testudines; family Chelydridae; genus Macrochelys; species Macrochelys suwanniensis. Next base: position 153,695,365 of record CM065775.1, on the reverse strand, counting down.
ATAGTACTTAATCTGCAAAAGAAAATGAACAGCCTTTAATCATAGGGGAAAAAATTAACCGGATGCTGCATTTTGTTTTGATGTTTATAAAATATATATACTTCTAATGTGGAATACAATTCTGTCACAAACCTTGGCTGGTCTTGCAGTCCTTAACCTCTATTAATTTGTGTGTGGGTAAACACGTGTCAATACATCTCTGCTATGTCAACTAATTCAGCCACTGGTCTGCAGCAGGTACAGTGTCTTGGAGACTTTTTACACTTATATGAATCTGTCTTAAGCATTTTTGACATGAAACAGTGTGCATGTTTTCTTCCAAATGTTAAGGAAAAAAGATTTTCAAAGATGACAAGGGGATTTATCTGCATCACTTCTGTTAATTTCAGTGGGTGTGTTCTAGCTAAACTGCCTAGTCAGCTTTGAAAATCTTAATCAAAAGGACTGTAATACTATCGTTCTGATCTTCAGATGTGTTCACCTGAATAGAAGTTGTGGATGCAGAGCACATCTTAGGGTCAGGTCCTTTCATCAGAGAATATAGTATCTGGAAAAGACTGACAGCAGCTATAAGCATATTCATGTAAAGGTTTAACAGGTGTTCAGATGGAAAAATATGGCCCAGAGATGTCAGACCTTTGGAGAGATAAGCTAATCTAGATAAGCTGCCTGGAAACCTTGCTTTTTTTGAGATGTGTTGTGCACATACACATTCCATGACCCTCCCACCTTCCCCACTACTTCAGACATTACATACAGCAGTGCGAAGGAACAGAGAGGGAGGCGGCAGACACACCTCTTTTATGTCCTTGCCTGAGAGCACCAGGAGAGCAGGAGCACATGCACCACCTTGTGGTACTGCTGGCAAAAGTCTCTGACTCGAGTGTATTGGGAACACATACACCTGCAGTTGAATGTATATGTGCACAACACACTTCAAAGAACAACATTTACTGTAGGTAAGTAACTGTTTTTGCTGGTAGCTTTGATTTTGTGCATTGACATGCTGAAAGAACACACAATAGATTTCCACTCCTTAGTAGTTCACTTTAATCTTTCATAGTTTTATGTAACAGGAATTTAGGGGGTTCATGTTAAAAGGAGAGTAACAAGTAGTATAGGTTCAAAACTTGACATACCTTAATCTTTTTGCAATCTGGTGAAGAAAACCCCATCAAGTCCATATATGGCTACAGAAAATAACTTAGAATGCTGTGCAGAATTATCACATAGAGCTCAGGCAAAAGCCAAAATTTGATTTGTGTTATATATAAAATCAATTTATTTTTAAAAGCAGAAAAAATGTTTTCGTGTTTTAATTGAATATTTTCCAACATTTTCACTATATTTTCAGGGTAGGGGTGTGTGTGTGTGCACACGTGTGCAGTTTTGCAGATGTGCAAACTAATGATCACATGTAAATCCTGACTTGCATACAGACATACATGTATATGCTGCAAAATGACCTTAGTGCATAAGCAAATCGAGTACCTACAGAAGTGTTTGCACAGCTTTGTGCAATCACTGTTGAAAATCTGAGGCTCCAAGTAAATATATACACAAATACAAACAATATTCTAAATACAGACAACAATAAACGATACAGGACAGCACCACTAGAACTAAAATACACTCCTTCCTGCATGAAGTTGTGAATCAGACATACTTGGGATATACGTCTTTTCTCTCTCTCGCTCTCTCTCTTTTAAATACATTCTGGCAACAATTCAAATGAAGCTTTATCACAAAGTCTATTTTTCTTATACAGAGTTTTTTCTCTTAATATGCTAACGCAGTTGATCTAAGAAGGAGTAGCGTGAACTGACATTCATTCTAATATAGTAAAATATATACACAGATCAAAAGAGAGTGGCTATTTCTTGTGCTCATACAAATATTGGTATTTGTACAAAACAAGATTATTGTTTATTTGCTATTTCTCAGTTCTTTCTATTTAAAATTTTTATTATACAATCAAAGGGCAGAAACAATACCAGGTGACATACATGACCAATCTCACAACAAATAGTGACTAGTCAAAAATGAACAGTTCTCATATACCTCATTGACTGAAATTTGTTTGCACAAAGTATTCAGTGTACACCTGTAGATAATGAATATATTTGCAAACTGAACCTGATTGCCTCAAATAATCTGCAAACAAGAAAGACAACTACATTCATTGGCTAATATATTCAGACTTGAAATAATGCACAGGATGTTAGTTCCATTTGTATAATTTTAAATACCTGCATAGCAGGTAATTAAGACCTGTAGTATGGTAATGGTTCTGCTGCTTCAGGCATTAAACACTAATAAAGGAGGTCTTGAAAAGTTGGGGTATTGTAATGGTTTGTATGTGTACCACAGTTCTCTCTCTGGAATGGATCAGATCTGTGTTTGGGGGGTGGCTTCCTCCTCTGTTTGATCTAAAAGAAGGATAAAAGCCTTAGTGCTACTGTGAGCTAAGGGACGTTCACCTTCAGCTCAAATGCAAAAGAACTAGTGGTGGAGGTGCTTGAGCTGAAATTACAAGTTCTGTTCCCTGTGCCAGAGATAGGCACTCTGCAAACACCTGTCATATTTTTATGCAACCACAGATTCTTATTGATTGTCTCCTGGCTGAAGTTTTGAATGGACCCCCAGATACTTTGGTTAGTGCTGCCTTAGCTGGGTCAGTGTGTACATACAATGTTTCCTGTGTCCTTTGTTGTCATCTGCTGGATGGAATCAGACCTGATGAAGTGTTTTTGTTTTGTGCTCTAGTCTAGTGATTGGTTGTGACCATCTGCTGGGGTTCCTAGAATTGTGAGTTACTGTGTTAACCTTCTCAGCCTCAGCAAGTGAAAGTTTTGCTACTGCTAAACTGCGTGACAAATCCCTGACACACCAACTTGTCTTTCTTGCCAGGAAACTCTTCAGGACTCTACCAATCCAAACCTTGTCTTACCAGTAACAAAACCGAATCCCACCTCTCGAATTCCCCAGAGACGTCTCCATGCAGTTTCTAGCCCCATTGCTGAACACTCACAGAAGTTTTATGTTTGTTGCTCCTTGAAAGAGGCAGTACACTGCAGCCTGTTAGCTTAACTGGGGTTAACACGCCCTTCCTTTAAATCAGCGCACTGAATTGTTTTATAGTAAAAGTAAAACAAGTTTATTAAACAAAAATTCCTAGTTTTAAGAATCAAGTATAAGGAATAAAGATAGGGTTACAAATGAAAGAAAAATGCTTCTATGACTTAAAACTTTATTTCAGCAAGTTACAATCTTTGCCTAAGAAGTTTTCACATCGAAACTCAGTTCCCAGAGACTTCAACCGCCTTGCTTGAAGGATCCAACATTCTGTGATTTTTCAAGAGCTGTGTGGTACCTTTAATCCCCCAATTAATGGATACCCCGTTTCTGCTTATGTCTCCCAAAGTTCATTGACCCTGTTACAAGAGGCAGGAAGGCTCCCTGCTATTCTTCCCATCTTGTTGACTTCTCATCCCTCTGCTGATTCGTATGTAAATAGGGGCTTCCATTGTTTTGATTCCATAATGCTTAATTTACACTGGAGATAGCTACTTTCCCTCCTGTCTGGGAGAGAACCTGTTTTTCCTGTCTTTAGTTGGACTTTAAAGCATAATATCAATGAGTACCCATAATTCCGCATATAGTGTCAATACATACATTTCACAATGGTATTAAAGCCGGTGACACACTGATGATTCATAAAAGACCTTACTCAGTACATTTCTATCATACAGTAATATTCTGTATAATCAGTTTGATTCAATTGCTTATCACTTGAGGTTCAGACCCCTTGTCTTTTATAGTCCACTAAACCTTTACAATGTATACTTTGAAAAGTAAGCCCAAACCACGCTACTCTCTCCTGCCGGGGTGTAGACACCATGCTGTCTTCCCAAATTTCATTGACTGTGATTTAAGAGGCAGGAGGCCTCCCTGAGGATGCAATCTCCATCCCCTTCCGCCCTCCCCCACGTCAAGACCATTAAGTATTCATCTTTCTCCACTTGCTCTCCAGATGGCTTTGTTTACCTTGCATGTGAATGTGCTTTTCTTTGTCTTTGGTCACACTCTGCCTAATTTACAATGGAGTTGCATTCAAGGAGGTGGAACCATATTCCGTTGTTTGGAACAGGCCTGGATTTCTTAAGCCTTGTTTGCCAAAATTCATTGTAAGAACACATTGGCAGCACATAGCTATAAAATCCTTTGTGGGTTTACCGTACATACATCACACAATGGTTTTCAGGACCAGTATATGATCCTTTACATAACACCTTTTAGATACAGATTATGACAACAGTATTTTAGGTGCGGTGAGTATGTCAGGCCTGACTAGGATGACCAGATGTCCCGATTTTGGGGGCTTTTTCTTATATAGGCACCTGTTATTCCCCACCCCCTGTCCTGATTTTTTACACTTGCTATCTGGTCACCCTAGGCCTCACAAGAGTTGCTGGCACAGTGTAGTAAAACAACAATGAACCTCTGTGTCACACTGGTTTACAAAGAGGAGAGTAAACCCTTTATTCGAGAGTGAAGGAAAGCACCCTTTAGCATAAGTGATATGTTTACATTCTTCTCTGAGGTGTCTTCATATTTGCACTACTGGGATGAACCTCCAGTGTAGGAACCTTCTAGAGAGCAAGGCTTATAGGGGCTTCATGAGTATACTCTTGCAGCCTTGAAAATTTGGAGTACAGGTTATATGAGAGAAATGCAGTCCTTTTCTGTGGCTAGCTGAAGGTGTAAGGACATTCTCTCCGAGCCTAGAAAGGTGTCTTTTTAATTCAGAACTCCACTATGATTGTTAAATGTCAGTATAATTAGTAAATGTTAGGAGCTTGCACCATTGCACACTTAGTTTTTACCTGAACCAGAGTCCTTAGAACTCTTGAGTAGTGGCCAGGCTTATCCAAACAGCTGGATAAGAAGGTATGGATTTTGAACAGTGTGCATCACCCCCTTCACGTTCATAGATATGGAAGAGCATTCCCATTGCCTGCTCTGCAGGAGAGGAGCCCATTCCTCAGAACACCACTAGGAACGTAGGAGGTTCACACCTCAGCCTACACTGATAAGAAGCAAAGTCTCTTTGCCTTACTCATGTAGGAAACCTTACAAATCTAGTTCCTGATTTCAGCATCACGTCAGCTGCCTATGCTATCAACATCAGAAAACCCACTGGAAAGATGAAAGAGGTATTGGTATCAGTGTGTGTGGGAAAGAGAGGGGGGTTTCCTAAAGCATTCGAGCTTGTCAACGGTTCAAAACTGTGATGCATTTATAGGTGCCAACTCTGTGGAAAAAATGATTGCTGAGCGCCCACCGGCAGCCCCCCTATCAGAACATCCGTCTCCCCCCCGTGCCTGCGGGCGAGCCCGACCAATCAGTGCCCCCCCTTCCCTCTCCCTCCTCGCGCCTCCCTCCCGCCGCAATCAGCTCTTTCGTGGCATGCGGGAGGCTCTGCGATGCGGGGGAGGGTGGACGCAGCGCATTCAGGAGAGGAGGTGGAACTGGGCAGGAAGAGGATGGAGAGGGAAGAGGTGGGACAGGGTTGGGGGCACGGCCAGGGGTCAAGCGCCCCCCAGTACTTTGGAAAGTCGGTGCCTGTGGTTGCATTCAAACATCATTGTGACGTGTCAAGTTAGCTGACATAATGCTGTCCACAACAGACCAGTCAGAGCCACGCAAATCATGTCAGCTAGTGATGATCAAAATTAGCTGACACCATCATAAGAATGATTTGCCATGATCTGCACTAGCCACTCAGGCATGGTCAGCAGTGTGCCAGCTCACTCTTTGCAATTGAGTTTTAATACTACCATTTATAATGTAGACTAGTCGTTCGTCCCTGCCCCCTAGGGTGACCAGACAGCAAGTGTGAAAAATCAGGACGGGGGTGGGGCATAATAGGAGCCTATATAAGAAAAAGACCCAAAAATCGGGACTGTCCCTATAAAATTGGGACATCTGGTCACCCTACTGCCCCTCCTCCCATTTAGATTAATGCACAGCCATATCTGGCAGCTTGCTCTCATTTCTGCCTGGTTATGTTCTTCCAACCCTTCTGTTCCTTGTTCCTTTTCTTTCCTTGTCTCTGGCCACTGCTGTTTGTGGAATCAAACAAGATCCTCCCAAGCTCTTTAACTGGGTTTAGCTCCTACAGACTGAAATTCAATATTTAATCACTGTGCAGCAAAACAAATGCTTTTGCTTCAGACCCAGTTTAAAATCAATGCCTTGGGTATTAAACAAACATCATTCTGATAGTTTGTGAGGGCCCCACAGTCTCAAAGCCATCAGTGCTAAACAAATGGCCTGCTGACGGGAATTACTGTCATGCTGGGAGAGAGAAAGCTCACATCTAGCTTCCAAAAATAGAACAGCTGGTTAAAGAGCGATTAGACGCACGCCATCCAATTGAAAAAAATAGAGCAAAATGCCTGAGCAATTTACATTTCCGGAGAAAGGGCATAAAGTGCCCTCAATTTGCACACATGACCCCTCCCAGCCCCATGGCATTAATGGGCATTCCGTGTACAAAGTTCACAATCTGGCACTAATTCTAATGTTGTTTTTTCCCCACAGGTGTAAGGGATATCTGCAAGAGTGTTTTAAAATGCACACATCAATTGCTGTCATTTAATATTGCCTCAGTGAATCAGTTTTTTGTTGGGCATTATTATGCCATATCTGCACTAGTCAATACAAGATACATTGGCATACAGCTGCCAAAGTTTGTATGTCACTTGGCTGCTTGCATTGGTACTGCGTGTACTCAACAGGAGTGCTTTGGTCAATGCAAAGTGCAATGCACCATGGGAAGGTATCCCAGCGTGACACATGCCACTTTCTGGCACAAAGCCTTTTGGGAAATTTTCACCGTGTGTTGTGAGACAGAAATGACTCTCCCAGGAATCTCTGGGAGGTATGGGGTCAAATTCCCAGCATGCAACTTTCTCCATCCCACAATGCCATCCATACCCCATAACTTTCATGCCTTTTGTTTTAAATCCCACAAACCTGTGCGGCACTCTTTTGTGTCTATCTCTGACAGAAGCATGGAGCTCATAGAACTCTGCATTATTCTCATGGACGTTACAAATACAGGCCCAATGAGTCTCCTATATTTGCAGACCCACAACAACAGGGGACATGATGATTTCTTTGAGGACAGTTCACCAAGAGACATAGCAAAAAACAATTCAAGGTTGTTGGTGGCATTCAGAGAGCAGCTGCAGACGATGGAACGCTGCTTCTGGGCCTGAGAAATGAGCATTGACTGGTGCAATTTCATTGTAATGTTGGTTTGGGGCGATGACCGGTGGCTGAATAACTTCTGGATGTGCAATGTCACACTGCTGGATCTGCGTGCTGAGCTTACTCCAGCACAGGGGCACTAAAAGGAGAGCGGTACTGACAATGGAGAAGTGAGTAGTCATTGCACTGTGGAAGCTTGCAACAACACCAGGCTGCTACCAGTCCATGAGCAATCATGTTAGACTTGCAAAAAACCACAGGAGGGGTCACTACCCTGCAAGTGTGCAGGGCCATTAAGCATCTCCTGCTACGCAGGACTGTGATTCTGGGCAATGCGCAGGACATAGTGGATGGATTTGCAGCAATGGGGTTCCCAAACTGCAATGGGGCAATAAAGGGCATGCATACGCCTATTTGGCACCAGCGCCCTTGCCGGAGAGTATATCAAAAGAAAGGGCTACTTGTCTAGGGTTAGGTAAGTGCTGGCAGATCACCATGGATGCTTCACCAAGATCAGTCTGGACTGGCACATGACACTCACACTTTAAAACCACAAGACTGTTCAGAAAGCAATAAACACAAACATTCTTTCCCAACCAGCAGAGTACCATTGGCACTATTGAAATGCTGATCGTGCTTCTGGAGGACTCAGTCTACGCCAGGGGTCTCAAACTCAAATTACCATGATGGCCGCATGAGGACTAGTGCATTGGCCCGAGGGCTGCATCACTGACCCCCGCCCCCTCGCTGCCCCTGCCCCCACTCCACCTCTTCCATTAGGCCCCGCCCCTTCTCCGCCCCCTCCCCTGTGCGCACGGCTTCCCGCTCCTTCCCCCTCCCTCCCAGAAACCGCGAAGCTCTTCCCATGCGGCCCACGGAGCTCTTCCCTGCGGCCCACCGGGCGCCCCCCCCCCCCCATTTTTTTTTAAACCCCCAGGCAGTTCCTGCTGCCAGAAAAGCTGTCTGGTGGCGGGAACTGCCTGGGGGTAAAAAAAAAAAAAAAATTGGTGGGGGCGTGGGGAGCCCGGCGGGCAGCATGTTTGAGACCCCTGGTCTACGCCCTGTGCCCTGGTTCATGAAGCAGTACACTGGCCACCTTGACAGCACCAATGCAAGATTCAGTTACCAGCTCCACAGGAGCAGAATGCCAGTTACATGTGCTTTTGGTAGCCTGGAGGAACGGTTGGCTTCTCTGTGAGAAAAATACCCCCGGGGTTATAGCAGGCGGCTGTGCACTGCATAATATCTCTGAGCACAGATGGAAAAGTTGATGGCAGGGTGGAGATAAAGCAGCTGTCTGGTATCTTTGAACAGTCAGACACAAGAGGTATTACAAATTCTGAAGCTGAGGGCGGCTTTCAAAGAACACTTTAAAGTCAGCCCCAGTCATGCTCTCTGGACCGCCAGCTTCAGGTGCTGCTAAGAAGTGTGTAGTGCTGGCGATACATTTATAACTATGACACGGTGTTTTCCTGAAGGTATGAATTATGTGGCACTTGCAGTACGTTTACAAGTACTGTTTGTTTTGAGTACAGCTGTGCATTCTTCAATAGGGGGTGTGGACTACTAAAGATAATTTTATTCTCCAAAAATAAAAATGTATTGTGTGGGCAAAACAACATAGAATCATAGAATCATAGAATCTCAGGGTTGGAAGGGACCTCAGGAGGTCATCTAGTCCAACCCCCTGCTCAAAGCAGGACCAACCCCAATTAGATCATCCCAGCCAGGGCTTTGTCAAGCCTGACCTTAAAAACCTCTAAGGAAGGAGATTCCACCACCTCCCTAGGTAACCCATTCCAGTGCTTCACCACCCTGCTAGTGAAAAAGTTTTTCCTAATATCCAACCTAAACCTCCCCCTCTGCAACTTGAGACCATTACTCCTTGTTCTGTCATCTTCTACCACTGAGAACAGTCTAGATCCATCCTCTTTGGAACCCCCTTTCAGGTAGTTGAAAGCAGCTATCAAATCCCCCCTCATTCTTCTCTTCTGCAGGCTAAACAATCCCAGTTCCCTCAGCCTCTCCTCATAAGTCATGTGCTCCAGCCCCCTAATCATTTTTGTTGCCCTCCGTTGGACTCTTTCCAATTTATCCACATCCTTCTTGTAGCGTGGGGCCCAAAACTGGACACAGTACTCCAAATGAGGCCTCACCAGTGCCGAATAGAGGGGAATAATCACGTCCCTCGATCTGCTGGAAATGCCCCTACTTATACAGCCCAAAATGCCGTTAGCCTTCTTGGCAACAAGGGCACACTGTTGACTCATATTCAGCTTTTCATCCACCGTAACCCCTAGGTCCTTTTCTGCAGAACTGCTGCCCAGCCATTCGGTCCCTAGTCTGTAGCAGTGCATGGGATTCTTCCGTCCTAAGTGCAGGACTCTGCACTTGTCCTTGTTGAACCTCATCAGATTTCTTTTGGCCCAATCCTCTAATTTGTCTAGGTCCCTCTGTATCCTGTCCCTACCCTCCAGCGTATCAACCACTCCTCCCAGTTTAGTGTCATCTGCAAACTTGCTAAAGGTGCAGTCCACACCATCCTCCAGATCGTTGATGAAGATATTGAACAAAACCGGCCCCAGCACCGACCCTTGGGGCACTCCACTTGATACCGGCTGCCAACTAGACATGGAGCCATTGATCACTACCCGTTGAGCACGACCATCCAGCCAGTTTTCTATCCACCTTACCGTCCATTCATCCAGCCCATACTTCCTTAACTTGCTGGCAAGAACACTGTGGGAGACTGTATCAAAAGCTTTGCTAAAGTCAAAAAATAGCACATCCACTGCTTTCCCCTCATCCACAGAGCCAGTTATCTCATCATAGAAGGCAATTAGGTTAGTCAGGCATGACTTGCCCTTGGTGAATCCATGCTGACTGTTCCTGATCACTTTCCCCTCCTTTAAGTGGTTCAGAATTGATTCCTTGAGGACCTGTTCCATGATTTTTCCAGGGACTGAGGTGAGACTGACTGGCCTGTAGTTCCCCGGATCTTCCTTCTTCCCTTTTTTAAAGATGGGCACTACATTAGCTTTTTTCCAGTCATCCGGGACCTCCCCCGATTGCCATGATTTGTCAAAGATAATGGCCAATGGCTCTGCAATCACATCGGCCAACTCCTTTAGCACCCTCGGATGCAGTGCATCCGGCCCCATGGACTTGTTTTCGTCCAGCTTTTCTAAATAGTCCCAAACTACTTCTTTCTCCACAGAGGGCTGGTCACCTCCTCCCCATACCGTGCTGCAGAGTGCAGCCGCCTGGGAGCTGACCTTGTCTGTGAAGACAGAGGCAAAAAAAGCATTGAGTACACTAGCTTTCTCCACATCCTCTGTCACTAGGGTCCCTCCCTCATTCAGCAAGGGGCCCACACTTTCCTTGACTTTCTTCTTGTTGCTCACATACCTGAAGAAACCCTTCTTGTTACTCTTAACATCTCCGGCTAGCTGCAACTCCAAGTGTGATTTGGCCTTCCTAATTTCACTCCTGCATGCCTGAACAATATTTATATACTCCTCCCTGGTCATTTGTCCAATCTTCCACTTCTTGTAAGCTGCTTTTTTGTGTTTAAGACGAGCAAGGATTTCACTGTTAAGCCAAGCTGGTCGCCTGCCATATTTACTTTTCTTTCTACACATCGGGATGGTTTGTTCCTGCAACCTCAATAAGGATTCTTTAAAATACAGCCAGCTTTCCTCGACTCCTTTCCCCCTCATGTTATTCTCCCAGGGGACCTTGCCCATCAGTTCCCTGAGGGAGTCAAAGTCTGCTTTTCTGAAGTCCAGGGTCTCTGTTCTACTGCTCTCCTTTCTTCCTTGTGTCAGGATCCTGAACTCGACCATCTCATGGTCACTGCCTCCCAGGTTCCCATCCACTATTGCTTCCTCTACTATTTCCTCCCTGTTTGTGAGCAGCAGGTCAAGAAGAGCTTAGTTGGTCCCCTAGTTGGTTCCTCCAGCACTTGCACCAGGAAATTGTCCCCTACACTTTCCAAAAACTTCCTGGATTGTCTGTGGACCGCTGTATTGCTCTCCCAGCAAAACAGCTTGGGTGTGGGTGTGAGGGGGGGGGGGGGTCATCTCCTTGTCTGCCCTTGATTCTTGCTCCTCGAAGCACACGTGCTGACTTCCTCTGGGCGCCGGGGGTGATCGCCACTCCAAGCCCCGCCCCCCCCACCTGACCCTTTCCCCCAAACTCCCACCCCTGCCCCGCCTCTTCCCTCCCAGTTCCATCCTCTCCCCCGAGTGCACCCTGTCCCGTGCTCCTCCCCCTCCCCCCTGCACGCCGTGGAACAGCTGATTGCAGTGGGCTCTAGGAGGGAGGGGGAGGAGTTGATCAGCAGGGCTGCCAGTGGACGCTGTGGGAAAGGGGGGAATTGGCTGCTGCTGGGTGCTAAGCAGCCACAATTTTTTTCCGTGGGTGCTCTAGGGCTGGAGCACCCACGGAGTCAGCCCCTATGCTTCAAAGGTCTCCTCCTCTGGGATTGGTGGTGCGAGAGGTGGTGGAGACATGTGCGCTCTTTTCTGCTCCCTCTGGTGGTGTGATGACTTCATCACACCTCGTTGGTGATAGAATGGCCATGGATCCCAACAAGGCCACTGGGGGACGGGCATAGGGTAGAGGTGGTGACAAGCCTCTGTGTTCTTTCCATGTGGGTGTCTCTTAAGGGCTAGCCTCCTCCAGTACCTCAGTGGAGGAGGGGGAGTGATGTGAGTAGATAGAGAACCCTAGACTGAGATTTGAGTGTCAACATACTCCAAGGGATGGCCGGGGGGGGATAGTGGTTCTGCTTGTACTGTACAAGAGGGTGAGCATGGTACTCTAGGTAATGGGGGGAGAGGGGTATCAGGGACTGAGCGCACGCACGCATGCGCACACAAAAAAAGGGGATAGACTCTGACTCCAATGATACTAGCAGGTCCTTAGACTATCTACATTCTTGCTGTACCCATACCATCAACGCTGAGGCCAAACAAAACCACCCCACCCCTCAATAGGTGGGCCCCGACGCTACACTCTTTGGGGTGGGGGTTAACTGCATTGCATTACAGGGCACTTAACTTGGCCGGAGACAAATTTGAGTGTAGCCACATGCACAAATAGGTCAACACAAGTAGCCCTAACTTTGAAGTGTCAACGGGCTATGGCTGTTCTTAGTCTTGGCTATCTCAGGGAGACAGTCTTTGTGATCTGACCCTTGGATTACAGCTGCATTCCACTGAGACAACAAAATTGGTGACCAATTGGGGGCAGGCATGTGGCCACAGGTGGCAACATTTTCACAGGAACTAGACCTAGCCTAGACAGAAGACAAAGCATTCACCTCAACTGCCTTTAGAATTAAATACAAAGTCCACTTTGCCCTCTGGCATTCCCACAATCGTATCCTCATTTTCACCAAAAGTGGGTATCCCCATTTTTACACGTGGGTAACCTGAGGCACAGAGAGAGAAAGGCCTCCATGTTCAACAGTAGATGCCCCACTTTTGGTGTAATGAGCTTGACATGCACAAGGGTCCTGATTTACAGCCATGCTGAATGCACACATCTCCATCTGAAAGTAATGGGAACTGGGGCTGTTAGGCCCTACATGTCTTGTGTTGGGCACCTAAAATTAGTGGATATGTCTAAGTCTGGCTAACATCCCCAAGGGTGTAGCGTGAAAGCTTGTCTCTTTCTCCAACAGAAGTTGGTCCAATAAAAAATAATACCTCACCCACCTTGTCTCTCGTGTCCTGGGACCAACAAGTCTCCAAAAACACTGCAAACAACTGAGTCAGTAACACAGTTCACAACAACACCCACTCCTTCTCTTCCTATTCCTCTGCTCAACTCCCTTCATGGCTAGGTGAACCTCAAAAGGCCTTGAGGGTTGACTTTGATGTATTGCTTGTTTGAAGCATATCTGAAACTATCTTCCTGGAAATCTTGTATGAACAGATATTCTTGCTAGTATGGAGTTTGACTAGCTGTCTCTTGCGGCTGGTTAGATCAGGAACACCGTAAGAACAACAGCCTCGCTCACAACTTCCAGATTTCAGCTGGGATCAGATGTGGAAGTGGAGTGGGACATGGAAAAAGATTACGGAGGAAAGAGGCATGCCCTACCTTTTAGAACTTCCTCAGTGTGCTTTGGTCAGAGGTTCAGGTTAAGTCTTGTGTGTTATCTAAAGAGATTTGTCTGTCCACTAGTAATGAGGGCTAGTGAATACTGATGTATAAGTATACTGAAAAAACAACGAGGAGTCCTTGTGGCACCTTAGAGACTAACAAATTTATTTGGGCATAAGCTTTCGTGGGCTAAAACCCACTTCATATATATATACACACACACACACAGTACATGAAAAGATGGGAGCTGCCTTACCAAATGGGGAGGAGGGTCAGAGCTAACGAGACAATTCAATTAAAGTGGAAGTGGGCTATTCACAACAGTAGAATACCAAGGGAGGGAAAAAAACACTTTTGTAGTGGTAATGAGGCCAATGTAAACAGTTGACAAGAAGGTGTGAGTAACAGTAGGGGGAAATTAGTATGGGGAAATCAGGTTTTGTAATGACCCATCCACTCCCAGTTCAGGCCTAATTTGATGGTGTCCAGTTTAAAAATTAATTCCAGTTCTGCAGTTTCTCTTTGGAGTCTGTTTTTTCTGTTGAAGAATTGCCAGTTTGAAGTCTGTTATTGAGTGTCCAAGGAGATTGAAGTGTTCTCCGACTGATTTAAACTTGGCCAGATTGGAGCAGATTTTCATGGGAGAAGGCAAAAGGCACAGCTCTTACATCAGGGTGATCACTCTGCCAAATGGCAAGTCCATACTCCAAAGTATGGAGATGCGAGAGCTTCTCATATCATTAGAAGACGATTTTTAACATGGAAAAATACAGTTTCGCCCCTTATCTCATTCTGAGACGGGGCTGAAACATTTATGCTGAAGATTTAAAGTTATAGGAGGCCTGAGGCCAATAGCTGGTCTAGAAAATTTTAACTCCGGGGCTGGAGCACCCACGGGAAAAAATTGGTGGGTGCAGAGCACCCACCAGCAACTCCCTGCCAGGCCCCCTGGCCCAGCTAACCTCTGCCTCCCGAGGCGCCGCGGCAGCCAAGCCACTTTTCCTGAGCGCACAGGCTTGCTGCGCTCCAGGTGATCGGCGGCGGCAAGCCTGGGAGGGAGGGAGGGGGGGAAAGCACAGGGGCGGCGCCTCAGTGGAGGGGTATGGGGAGGAGGCGGAAAGCCCGGCTCTGCCTCCTCCCCATACCCCTCCCCCGAGGCACCGCCGCTGTGCTTTCCCCCTCTCCCTCCCTCCCAGGCTTGCTGCCGCCGATCATCTGGAGTGCGGCAAGCCTGTGAGCTCAGGAAAAGCGGCTTGGCTGCGGCGGCACCTCAGGAGGAGGAGGTTAGCTGGGTGGCGGGGGCTGGTGGGGAGCTGCCAGTGGGTGTTCGGCTGCTTCTCCCTCCCAGGCTTGCAAGCAGTGCACCGGGGGGAGGAGGCGGGGTGGGGATTTGGGGAAGGGGTGGAATGGGGGTGGGGCCGGGGATGGAGTTGGGGCGGGGCTGGGGGTGGGAGCACCCACCGGCGCATGTAATGGAATGCGTTTTAATGAAAAGCATTGCTATCTACGCCAACTATACACATGCACAAAAAAGTATAGTCATCTTATAAATATATAAATAGTTGCATTTTTTTTACATTTATACTTTATCAGCAGTCACTCAAACTTTCCTGGACACCATCATGGAGAATGCCTATAGGTTATAACATAAAATAATAACCTTACTATAAATGTTTGGAGCTGGTTTCGAGATTTAATAGAGAATGGCGTGCCTTTGTATAGTTTTGTTTTCTTTTTTAGCCCTATGTAATTCTCTAGCAAGACTATAATTCACTATTCCATTTTATAGGACAGTTTGAAAGACCTCTAGCAAGATAATAATTATTTTCTTGTACATTCTATAGGATTGTCCATAAGGATGCCCAAAGATATTGTGGAAGTTTTCTTATATGCTAATAACAAAAAGCTTTGCCCTCCTGCAATCATTAGCTTACTTGGAGAACAGAGTCTATCCATTGTTAGACTGTAGTGGGCTGAGGTGTGGTTGGGGTGCAGAGTAGTTTGCCTCCATCAGGGGGACATACACAAATCTCACTGTCCCTGGGGATGGTGCTGCCAGCAATTATGATTCTGTCATTGTCAATGGGACATACACACTGGGGACAGCCATCAGGAGGGCTTCCGGTCGCCTTGCATGTAGGTGAAACCGTGGGACAAACTGAAGTGCAGGAGATATTCCCAGTAGAAACACAGGTGCAGAGCTGGGTGGCAAAGTCTATGTGGAAAGATTGCCCCACAGGGACGTTTCCATCCTCGTAGCCTTGCATGGTGCATTCAAATTGCTGGTAATCTGGACAGGAACATGGAGGGGCACATGGAGCACAGCAGTTATTCTCCGAAGTCACTGCTGTGTGTTGGTCAGGGCATGGGCTACATTTGACAAGCATGCAGTCTGGTCTCAAGGGTTTACAGGCAGCTTCGGGTAGCGGAAAGCAGCTCAGCAACAGGCAAAGCAAGTGTTCAGGCTTCATTTTTTCTATTTAAAAAAAGCGAGAGAGAGGCAAAGAGATATAGCAGAAATTGGTGGGGCAGACACTTGAGTCAATTATACAATTGTAAATGTAAGCGCTCTGTGTGAAACTGTGGTACTGAAATCAAATGGTCACTTTCCCGTGA
This sequence comes from Macrochelys suwanniensis, assembly GCA_033296515.1. Classification (NCBI taxonomy): domain Eukaryota; kingdom Metazoa; phylum Chordata; order Testudines; family Chelydridae; genus Macrochelys; species Macrochelys suwanniensis. The sequence continues at coordinate 153,679,357 of CM065775.1, read as the reverse complement.
AATAGTTACTCACTGGTCAGCTGTATTATTATAATGATAATTTGTATAGCAATAGCACCTCAGGCCCCTCCCCCCCAGGCCAACCATGCTCGCTGCTGTACAAAACACAGAACAAAACAAACCCCCCTGCACCAGAGAGCTTAAATTAGTTCTTCCTTTACTTACCCGGCAAGGCCAGCGTTCCAGTTCTGGGTTTCTCCTCAAGTGGACTCAAACAGAGTTAGTATGTTGTAATGTACTGATCATTGTACAGGGACCCTGAGAACTAATGCTGGCTTTTCCATTGCACTCTGTAACCTTGGGCAAATTACTTAATCTCTGCCTCAGTTTCCCCATCTATAAAGAGGAGATCAAATTTACTTTCCTACTTCAGAGGAGTGATGTAATTCACAAAGTGCTTTAAGGATGAGAACATCTAAATATTAAACTTTTAAGTCTATTTATAAAAGCTGGTTTGGTCATTTTTAATTTGCATGGCACTGCCTGCTTCAATAAAGTGTAGTGTTACAAGATTTGTAGATTTTTTTCAGGCCAGGAGGGACCATTAGATCACCTACTCTGACCTTCTGTACAGCACAGGCCATAGAATTTCATCTAGTTCCCCCTGTATGGAGCCCAATCACTTGTGTTTTGGCTAAAGCAGATCTTCTAGAAAGGCATCCAGGCTTGATTTGAAGTTTCCCAGAGCTGATGCTAGCCCATTGGGGTCCGTAAACAGGAACATCCCCCTCCTACCCCCCGATCCTAAAGCAGGCAAGTTCTTGCAATAAAAAGCAAATGGGGGCCCCCTTGAGCTTTCAGGCCCCTAAGATATTGCTTAGTCTGCTTATGCCTAGCACCAGCTCTGTTTCAATGGTTGATCACCGTCACTGTTATTCCTATTAGAAAGGCACAATGTTTTTGGTCTGGCTTCCGCTTCCAGCTATTGGTTCTTGTTATGCCTTTATCTACTAGAATTAAAGAGCCCTGTAGTATCTAGTATTGTCTCTCTGTGAAAGGACTTATACACTGTAATCAAGTCACCTCCTGCTCTTCTTTACAATAAACTAAACATACTGAGCTCTAAGTCTCCTGCTGTAAGGCACGTTTTCCAGCTCTCAAATCATTTTGTGGCTCTTCTCCTCTCCAAGTTTTCATCATCCTCTTTAAAATATGGACACCAGAACTATACACACTATTCAGTCTCACCAAGGCCATATCCAGAGGTCAAATCACCTCTCTGCTCTTACCCACTCTGCCTGTGTTTGTACATCCAAAGACGGCATTACCCCTTTTAGCCACAGCATCGCACTGGGTGTTCATGTTCAGTTGTTTGTCTTTCTGACACTAAATCCTTGTCAGAGTCACCGCTTGCCAGGACACAGTCCCCCGTTCTGTAGGTATGGCCTGCATTTGGCTGTATTAAAGGCATTTTGTTTTAATGGGCCCAGCTTACCAAGTGCTGCCAACCACTCTCCTGATTTAGCACGAGCCTTGTGATATTTGGTGTGTTTCTTAAAGCCCCAGGTCCTGGAGTTATGTGAATGCACCAGAATCTCAGCTTTTTTTATTTTTTTTAAATGAAATTCTCTAGGATTCATGGTTGCGGAGAGAAGCTTGAAAACATCACCCAAATGAACCTTTAAAGGCTCTGAAACTGAAATGCAAATAACAAGAACTCAAAAGGGAGTCTTTTAAAAAATTCTCATGATTTTTAAGCCAATCTTCCAATTTTTGAATGCTTACCAGTGGCAATATTGCTTCCTTGTCCTCATCATCATTTACCATTCAGCCAATCTTTGTTTCATCCACAAATGTTCTCCGCAGTGATTTTACATTTGCTTCCAGCTCACTGATAAAGATGGCACCAGACTTAGAACCAATCCCTGCAGAAACCCACTAGAAACACTTCCATTCGATGGTGATTTCCCATTGACAACTACTTTTTGAGTACTACTATCAGCTAGCCTGTTCTTAATCCTTTTAACGTGTGCTTTATTGCTATTGTCTAGCGCTAAGCTTTTAATCAGAATGCTGTGCAGTACTAAGTCAACAAAATCTAAGTATATTACATCAATGCAGTCCCCTTTGTCAACCAAACTTGTAATCTTATCAAAAAATAAAATCGGGTTTGGTTGACCAGACCAATTTTCCATAAAGATACAACATTAAAGAAATTTGTTAGTTAATAGTTACATAGGGATGAATTTTCTGCTCAGATCAGTCCAGTTTTCTTTAAGATACCCCATGTCTCCTGACCTGATCTCCAGACCCATTCCCCAGCTACCATACACTCCTGGAAAATGGTCGCTCTAATTTAATTAACATTTCAGAACAGTAGAAGGAATCCGTTTTTTAAATCAAATATGTGACTGTGCTCTAAAATATAAAACAGTTTTAAGTACCTGGATAGTCTTGATGCCAAATGTGACAGATGGTTTGGCCCAGGAATGGTGATCAGCCTTTTGATTTTTCTCCCAGCATAACCATACCAGTTCAGCTGCAAGGTCATCTATTTATATGCAATGGTTCTCTGAGCCTTGATGCAGTACAAGGGGGGGGGGGGGGGGGAAGCCTTTGCAACACAAAATGGGTGGCTGGGAGTGGTCAGAAAGATTTTTATCTTGCTAATGGCTTCAGTTTAGTCTATATCTCCCTTGGTGATCTGTGAAGTCTAGTCCAGATTGTGGTGCAATCCTGCCCTTCCCCCACCCCGCTTTAAACTTTGACTGAGTGTACTGAAAAGACCATTAGACCGATAGCCTGCAAAGCACAGTAAATATAGTGTATATTTGTATATGGTTTTCCATCCACAAGCATGCAGAAATGATTCGAAAGCTATGACTGTGCAACGCTACTGAAATGCATCCAACACTGGGGAATAATGAAGTCAGGGTCGCACAGCTGGTAGCTTCTGTAGGCCGAGTGCATTGCCCATTCCAGGGGCTCCTGACATCCCTTCATTCCCCATCCCCACCCCAAGCTCCCTGTGCGCCACCCTCACATCCTCCTCTAACTGGGAGTCCCTGCAACTCCCCCCCCTCCACCAGGCTGCCATATTCTTTCCCCCCATTCCAGAGGCTGTGAACACTCCACATGCTCCTCTACCACAGTCCCCACCTTTTTGTCCCCATGGCAGGGGATATGTTTGCTCCCTTTCCCTCCACGCTCCCCATTCACTCCTAATCTCTTCCCTGCCAGGGATTATGTGCGACCCCCATTTGCCCCCACCCCCATAGTAAGGTCCCCCCTCCCTGTCAATTTTATTCCCATCCTAATCTTGGAGCTTCCCCCTCCCTGTCGGATTTCTGTTCAGCCAACCACTTTCAACGGGCTCCTGACAAATGTCTATTGTTTCTATGGAGTCTATTAGCTGGGACAAGCTTTGCCATTCTTTTCTAATTCATTAGTGCCACAACTCTTCCAGCCTCAACTTCCACAGCTACAGTGCCAGTTTCTGGGGGCAGCCCAGCTAAGCTTGTGCCGCCTGTGTTACTTTCTCAGGTGCACCTCTTAAACCTGAAAAGCACTTGGCACTTCACAAGTCAGATAACACCCAACACTTGGCTGAAATGAGCAAGGAAGCATGTGATCCTCTAGTTTACTGTGGTATGGTAAATGCAGATGGCTTGAGTCATCCCAGCTACTCCCCAGAGGGCATTTCAAGCAGGTGTATTTGTAGGAGTGGGCCCATTGAAGGAGTGAATTTAGGGCCTGATGTTGCAAACAGTTATACATGTTCTTCCTATAACTTCACTGTGACTCCTCCTAGTGAAAAGACACAAATGCTGAAGTGGTTGTTTGCAAGATTGGGCTCTCTCAGTCGTGAAAATAAATGTCCTGGTTAGTTTTTAGCCATAATCCTGACACGGTCTCCAAATTTAGCCTGGGGAAAAAAGAAAAGAAAAATACACCTTGTCTTCCCACCCACCCCTTAAGCTTAAAATTCCACTCCACATTGTTCCTGTCTGACACCATCCCTGTGGCATTATAAATATGCTCCCACCTAAGCTCTAGTTCAAAGGTTGAAAAGTTTAAAATTCTTGAATTGGCCAAAGGAAAAAGTCACACGGAAATAGGAGCAATTGCAGTGATAACTCACCCCTGAGCGGCTAACAGCTTCCAAGTGGCACCTCAGTTGTGTTAGCACAGGCAGCGCGCTAGGCAACGCAACATTACTAACAAAACCCCCTTTCAGGTGTCAAACTTGTTCATAGCCCCGCTGACTTTGCTCCAGTCCCATCCCCACAGCTGCCACACACTCCTGAAAACATCCAGTAACCACTCAGACCCACCCCCATTCCCAACTCACCTGCAAACCCCTCCCATGCTCCACCGCATGCAACATTCTTCATCCTCTCAAAAGATTGGAAGGTAAAGGAGCCCTGCCCAGGAGAAGGGTGGCATGGCAGAGTGAGGAGGGTGATACAAGACAGACATGGTGGGAGAGACAAGCTGACCAGCTACACAGAAAAAGAGCCCCGTGTAATTGAAAAGCTCATCGCTTTCAGCATCAGAACGTGGTCCAATAAAAGATGTTACCTCATCCACCTTGTCTCTCTAATATCCTGGGACCAACAAAGCTACAGCACCACTGCAAACAAAGCACTTGTGGCTATAAACAGCGAGAGAGGGAAAGACTTTACTGTGATACCAAAAAAAAAAAAAAAACCCGCTGTCAGTCAGAGCGGGAGAGAAAATAGATTAAAAGACCTGTTAGATCACGGGTTTTGTTGTTTAGCTACATAATTGCAGTATGTTGGCCCCAAGTGCATGGGGAAAGGTAGCTGAGGCAAAGGCTGAAATAGCTAATTGCTGTTTTTTGTTTGCTCTACCCACTGTGTTGTTTAACCCTGCAGTCTTTTTGCATGTGAGGGACAATGATATTTCATCTCCTTTGTAAAGCCCTTTGAGAGCTACAGATAAGCGGTACTGTATAAGAACTAAGTATTGTCATTATGGGTCTATCACACAAGCTCAAATTCCTCACACACTGTCCCAGCAAATAAAATCCCCACCCAGCTGCCTGATTTAAGCCACCTTCTTCCCCACTCATAACGTCTACAAAACAGGTTTGCTTTGTCTCTACAAAAATCTGTACCAAAGTGAAAACGTACAGAGTAAAGTAAATGCAATATAAAAACAAATAGCACAAGGAATTTTGTTTGGGGTGTATTTGTTCATTTTCCTATTTCATACAATCCTTTATTTTAAACTTACCTGTGTCTACCCCAGAATTTGTAGTCTGCTTTAGAAAATGTATTGTGATTCTGATTATTCATGATTATATGATCAAGGTCATGGCACCTGCCCTTAGGGTTTTACAGTCTAAAGCCAAACAAGATGTGGTTGTAACAGACAGGCGGGAAGAGGGCATGGAGGACGAGAGTAATGGTAATAAAGATGCCAGCTTTTACAGGTTAACATTCTCATGGCTCTGAATCATTTGAGAGAATATTCCTTTTGTAAATAAATGAAACCAGCTACTTAGAAACCAAGGTGCCTTGCTACTGATTGTAGGTAGTTTGCTTCAGGCAGCACACACTTGGCCTTGAGTTAGGCATGAATGAGAATGACTTTTATAAAGAATCTTTCTCAGATCCTACTCAGAAGGATCCCAAAATATTTTACAAACTATGAACCCAATCCTGCATCAATTTAAGCAGCTCCTATGCCCTATAATACAAATAATAAAAAAAATAATAATCTTAACTTTAACTATTGATCCCATGCTTAAAATTCATGCTTAAGTCACTGCAGAAACATGATTAAGATACAGGTACCATTACCCGCTCTGCTGGAATGCAGCTTCCTCTAGGTTGGAATGTGACATGTGTCAAATAGTACACAGCAACACTACAGCAGTTTAGGACAGAACAGAAAGACTACTGTACGCTGCAGGGAGAAATTTAATTACACACATTGGAATATGGCCAACACACTGAGTTTACAATCCCCCCATTACTCCTGCAAAACATTCCATGGATTCTTTAATGACCACAAATGACTCAGGCCTCTGAGCTCTGTTTCAGATCTTGTCCTAAAGGGGCAAAACCCTCTCAAATTTCATTTTTATTTGCGTACACAGTCATATAAAGTACAATGATTTTTTCTTCATATATATAACAGACAATTTCTTGCAGCTATCAGAACCTCATGTGCTGCTGGATAAACAGCAAATGGAAAATGTCATCTCTCTCTCTCTCTCTCTCACACACACACACACACACACACATGCATACAGCCTTTCCTACTGAAAAGTTCTTGTTCTTGTGATTAATTTGGTGATTTTTTCCCTCTCAATGTATGAAACCGTTCTCTGGATGAATTTGAGAAAAAAAAATCCACCAGCAAGAACCTGATTCTGTCTTCTCTGAAATCAAAGGCAAGGTTTCTTCAGTTCAGTAAGGGTAGGATCTGACCCTCAGGCTTGGTGTACGCTATCAACTTATGTCGGCATAACTACGTGACTCACGGGTGTGGAAAATCTGCAACCCTGAGTGACGTAGTTATACCAACCTAACTCCCAGTATAGACAGCGCTGTGGCGACGGAGAGCGTCTCCCGTCGCCATAGCTACTGCCTCTCAAGGAGCTGCATTAACTACGCTGATGGGAGAAGCTCTCCTGTCAGCATAGGTAGCATCTTCACAAAGCGCTGCAGTGGTGCAGTGCTGTAAGCATAGGCAAGCCCTAAAGCCAGGGCTACACTACAGACCTGTAGTGGTATAACTATGTCACTTGGGGAGTGACAAATCCACACGCCTGAGCAACATCATTATACTGACGTAACCCCCTGTGTAGACAGCACTATGTTGATGGGAGGGCTTCTCCCATCGATATGGCTACCGCCTCTCGGGGAGGTGGATTAACTACACCACTGAAGCGCTGTACATGAAGACAAGTCCTAAGTCTCCATCCAGGTAACAAACATTGTTCTTCAGGATGCCCTCTCTGATTTTGGAATAGAGACTTTATCACTTTTTATTATTCCCCCTCCTCTCTCCTCCCGCCTCCCCTGCCCCCCTCCCTATGGTTTTTCCTTAGTGCTAGGGAACAGCTTGGATTTGGTGTGGAGCCCTTCCCAAACTGTCTGAACTAACTTCCTGAGTCTGCAAAGCTTCTCCTGAGATTTCCAGTTCTAGTGGGAAATATTAAGAGGACAGTTTCTTGGGGTGGTCTGCTTTTCTGGCCATAAACCAGATGTGAACAAACACCCAAATACTTGCAGAAGATTTGATGTATTGTGAATAATTCAGCAAACAAAAATCAGCAGACACCATTCCTAACCATAAATACTTTATCATTTATCAAAAACCTTGTACATACTAGATTAGATTAAAAACACAGACTTGTCGCTTAGGGAAAGCTAAAACTGAAAGTAGTTGCTCCTCTCTCAATCAGCCCACAGTACATGCCTGAAGCAATTGTGCCTATTCCCCTAAACTGGGCTGCAAAAGTGATTTAGTTTGTTTACTCTTCTTTTGCTGTGCACTTAATTCCTTCTGTGTGGCTCTTCTGAGCTCTGCTAACAGCTCTTGGAATGGACTCCAAAGCTTCAAAAATCATACCAGACCCCTAAAATAATTAATTGGCCCAAAAATCATGATTTTTTTTTTTAAATAAAAGATTACATTGTGGTTTTGGGCTGTCTTTTGAGTTTGGGGCTCCCCCTTCCTATCCCCAGTGTGAGTGGGGAAGGCAGCCAATCAGCAGGGGTTTCCCTCAGCCAGGGGTGAAATTTGGGAGAGGGCTGGAGCTTCTCCCATCATGGCTCTAGCCCCAGCCATAATCATGTATCTCATGAAGTGGGAGAAGGTGTTAATTAACACTTAGAAGGTGTTAATTAACCATGAAAACAGCAAGAGACAAGTCTTATAAAATCTGTTCAATAAGACCCATATATTAACCCCCTCACCATGCCCCCCAGTGTTGTGTTGTAATGTTATCTCAGTATAACTGCTTATTTTAATTAAACTTTGTTCTTTAGTCAGATCATCCTGATCCACAAATTCCTTTGATGTCATTTCGGATGCGATCAAACGTATGGGACCAAGGATTAGTCAATTAAAATCTTAGCCTTGTCATTTTGAAAAATCTTCAGTGGCTAATTTCAGATTCATCTGAGGTAATAGAGCCTCTTGGTGAAGCAACTTTTTGTTGTTGGCCCTTGTCCTTTCGGGTAATGAAGTTCAGGAGATCCAGAGCCGTCACCACTCCAAACACCATCTGTTTCTTGGCGTAACTGCCGTCTCCAATGTCTGTAAGCACACAGTGACGTACATTACTGAGTTATCTGACAAAGCAGTCCAGAAATGGCTGTGATTTTATAAAGATAAGACCTCAAACAGGCCAGTGTCATCCCTGCTATGATTCTACTGACAAGGATTCCAGACGCAACCCCATAGCAGTCAATCGGGTCACATCAAGGATGTATTGGGCAACAGTGAATTCTTTACCACTACAAGGAGTCTCATTTGTCACTTGACCTTATAAGACTTTTGTTCCAAAGACTCCTGCCCTCCCCATCCCAAATCAACGATAATCTTTAACAGCAGCAGTGATACTTGTATTTATAAACAACCCTTTGGCCCCACTACAGCTGATATAGTGCGTACCACACCACTACCAAACAAATATAAAGTGCAATAAAGTGTAACTTTTTAAAAAGCATGTCCTCTTAAAAGCAAACAAATAAAACACAGGGGAGGGGTGTCAAAATCAAAGAAAGTAGTATGTGTTGGGAGGGATGGGAGGAAAGTAATAAAAATGGGGTGAACTGTGGTCAGACTAAAATAGCACCTGTTGACTACAAAAAGTGTTCAAAAAGTGAGGTGAGTCTAGCTGGCTGAGTTTTTCTACCAACAACATTTTTTTCATTTTTGCCAACATAGGTAGATCTCTAAAAACCCTTGTGTGGATGCAGTTATACTAGCATAAGAAACTATATACTGGTATACGTTATTTAATTTCTCTGAGCTACAAGAAGTTACCCCAGTAGCAGCACTTTTAGCCCAGTATAACTGCGTCTACACTAGGAAGGTTTTGCTGCTCTATGGAAGCATAGGTAAAGTGGCAAAACTTTTTAAGTATCAGAGGGGTAGCCGTGTTAGTCTGGATCTGTAGAAGCGACAAAGGGTCCTGTGGCACCTTATAGACTAACAGAGGTACTGGAGCATAAGCTTTCGTGGGCGAATACCCACTTCATCAGATGCAAGCAGTGGAAATGTCATGAAACTTTTTAAGTGTGAGCAAGGCCTAAGAAATGATCCTCTTTGTGAAAACTGTTTGCTGAGGCTATGGCTACACTACAGATGATGCAGCTGTGCTGCGTAAGCTCTCTAATGTAGCTGCTCTAAGCAGTTGCGAGAGAGCGCTCCTGTCGGCTTAATTACTCCAGCTCCCATGCGTGGTGGCAACTGTGTCAGCAGGAGAAGCTCTCCCACTTGCATAGCTCTGTCCACACCGGCACTTAGCTTGGTGTAACTTACCTCGCTCAGGGAGGTGGCTTATTCACACCCCTGAGTGACATAACTTATACCAACCTAAGCTATAGCATGTACATAGCCTGAGAACCTGACTCTATCATTTACAGAGGCTCTCCAGGGAAGATATCTGTACAGCACCCCGCTCAATGGGGCTCTAGAGTTTGGAGCCAGACTGCCCTGGAGAACGCTACTCGAGGTGGAGGAGAGGGCCAGGTTCCACTGCAACTCCGCCAGGAAGAACTGCCCGTCGGGTCTCATCCCCTAATGGGAAAATCCAGCCCAGACCTGAGCACACTCGGTACCATGATGCTGAGCAGAGCCATGGAGTGCTGCCTGGCATGCACGGGCTGGCTCAGTTCCTGGTGAGCAGAGTGACCAGGAGATGGTAGTGAGCAGACGGGGCACAGAAAACCAAAGTGCTGCCTGAGTGTGAACACACAGCAGAGCCGGGCAAAGCACGCCATGTGCTTGGGGGGGCGTGAGGGAGGGCTGAAGAGCAATGAGCCCCCTGGTGGCCAATATGGCTAAGAGGACTCAGAGAGGCTGGCAAGTCTGATTGGAGCCCCTGGCAAGCAATTGCAATACTCCTAAAGAATAACAAAATGAACTTTTCCCCACCTTAATCACCTAACTTCACCCCATCCTTCTGACCCCAGGTCTCAGCTGAGGAGAAGTGAATGGGACTCTGAGTATGTCTACACAGCAACAAGACACCCACAGCTGGCATGTGCCGGCCAACTCAGACTCCGGGGGCTCAGGCTGCGGGGCTGTTTCACTGCTGTGTAGATGTCTGGGCTCGCGCTGGAGCCTGGGCTCGAGGATTCTGTGAGGTGGGCGCTCCCAGCACTCAGGGCACAGCCCAAGTCTGGACGTCTACACAGCTATGAAACAGCCCCACAGCCTTAGCCCCAGGAGCCTGAGTTGGGCAGCATGGGCCAGCCACGGGTTTTTCTTTGCTGTGTAGACTTACCCACTGTGGAGCCCATCAGTGTCATTCTTTTGTTGGCCAAAAGTCTCACTCCGAAGTCCCTCCTCAGAGCTAAGCAAGCTGCCCCACCCAACCCCGGCTATCTTAAAGAGAAAGTGACAAGAGAGAGCACTCTCCTTTCCATCTGCACAACCGTACGGGAGCTCTTAGGTCCAAGCCCAGGGGCAGGGAAGTGGGGAGTGTGGTCCCCGTAGCAAGAGCCTCTTCTTTGGCACTCTGTGGCAGCTCCTCCGTTCTCAGTGGGATGTCTCCTATTAGGAATCCACTGGGGTATTAGCACTGCTCTCAACAGCATTGACACACAAACTCCTTTCTGCAGCTGCTGCTGCACAGAGATGGGGGGACTCAGCCATGGCTGTGGTACTACAATCGTGCCTAAAGGCTCCAGCTGAGGACAGGACACTAGTATGCTGGGTGCTGGACATGAACACAGTAAAGAACAGACACTCCCCTGAAGCGCCTACGATCCCAACAAACAGGTGAGAAAAAGGCAGTACTGTTATCCCTGTTTTAGAGATGGGAAACTGAGGCACAGAGACTGGGTGACTTGCCCAAGGTCGCGCACACAGTCCGCGGCAGAGCTGGGACTTGAACTCTGACTTCCTAAGTCTGTCTGGTGCCTTTTTACCACAGATCAGGCTTCCTCTTTTGATCATCTGGCCAGGAAATGACACACTTTACAATAGCCGTAAGGGTGTCACTAAAATAAATCTGTTTGTGTCCAGCTGTAGAGCGAGCTAGTTAAATAATCAGAGTAAGAACCTTAGTGTTTCAGGCTCCCCATGCCTCTCTTCATGCTACCACGCATGGGGCTTTGGAGAGGGGTGAATGGCCGGGGGATCCATGACTTTGCTGAGCGATAGGGAAAAATCCCTCATGCAGGAGGAGTGTAGGATTGCAGGTGTTACTGCCCAGCTGCTCTGCTGGTACCTTCATGGCCCTATTGTGAGGATTCCATCCCCCCATCCTTCCCCCAGAGAATGCCTGTGCAAAGCCCATTTAATCAGCTTGGTGCAGAAGTCAGAGTTTGGCTTTTAAAGGGGTTCTTTCCTTTTCCTCATTAAAAGATACTTACATTGCAACTGATCATGTACAACTATAGCAAAATGATCATTCTCCAGGATATTAGAGAGATTTCCAAGGTTATCACCCAGGCTAATCTAAAGAGAGGGGACCAAAAGAAGAAAAAGGGCATTTAAACGCTTTGTGACAGCATTAGGGACCCAATTCTTACTTTTAAAGCACAGTCCTGTGCTGGGGGCAGTATAGAGGCAGAGAAAGGGAATATCAGAAGGCACGGGTGTGCTGATGCAGACGCAGCATGTCCTGGAGCTTTGGGGAGTGCAGGGGAAACACAAAAACAAGCACAAAGGACCAAGTCCTCCCCAGGTATAGTTTGGAGTAGCTCCATTAACCCCACTGGAGCTATGTCAGTCTACACCACTTGAGGATCTGGCCCAGTGACAGTAGTCATCCCCAGACCTTGCATGGGAGCAGAGAAATTGGGGAATACCCCTTTCGCTCGCCCTCCTTTGCACATCTGCAGAAAGCCCATCTTAATCTAACTTGTAATTAGACAAGTCAGACAGTGGAATGCTGCAGAAACACAGGCTATATATAGGATCAGTTCTGCCAAGTGCAGAACTTCAGCAGCAGCTGTTTGCCATGGGGAGCAGGAGCAGGTCCCCGTATTGACAAAAATGCAATGATCGTGAATCCATGTTATGAGGATCACTCACGGAGTATTCAAGTTTCTCCAACTAGACCCAATCCTTGCATTTTTCCTTGCCTAAAAACCTCAAATGACAGATCTTTTTTTTTTTTTTTAAAATAAATGGAGATATGCCAATCTCCTAGAACTGGAACAACCTTGAAAAGTCATCGAGTCTAGTCCCCTGCCTTCACTAGCGGGACCAAGTACTGTGCCCTGACAGATTTTTGCTCCAGATCCCTAAGTGGCCCCCTCAAGGATTGAATTTACAACCCTGGGTTTAGCAGGCCAATGTTCAAACCACTGAGCTATCCCTCCCCCCATATCCTGAGCCCCAGATCCTGGCAGGCTTTGCGTCATTTTGATAAGATCCTTTTCTCATTCTCTCTCTACCCCACTTCAATTCCCTGTCCCCACTCCTCTTTCCCCTCTCATTTCTACTATCCCTTCCCACCACCTCTCATCTTCTGTCTCTCCCTCTTGCTCATCTCATCCTCTCTCTCCCCTCCCACTCCTTGGAGTGGGGATCATGCCTTCTTTCTGTGTTGGGAGGTGCCTAACTCAGCTCTGGGCTCTATGTGAAACAAATCAATAATAACTGTAATACCTTTGAAAACTGGTCATTGATGACCTTGATGACTGGGTCCGAGAACTGAGCATTTCCAGCCAGCACCGAGGAGAGTATGTCACTGGGAGTCACCATTCCCAAAATGTGACTGTAAGAGAACAGGGAGATTTGCAAAGGGTCAGGCTTGAAGTGGTCAAATGGCTAAACAGCTTTTAGGGACCAATCCTGCTCCCTTTGACATCAATGACAAAATTTCCTGCCTTCAATGGGAGAAGGAGATGGCCCTTAGTTCATCCGAGCATCTTTTAGTGGGTGCACGTCTTCCGGACTGTCACGTGTTGGTGTGTCACAGTGAAAACAAGGCTTAGAAAATCAGCTCACTGTGGGGTCACCTCTTTCTTTCCTCCTGTCTGGGCTATGGGGTTAGCCTTTTCTCCTGCACTATCATCAGTTTCCACCACAGGTGAACATATTTCTGACTTGTGTACCATCTGGTGTGGAAGGAAGCAGCCAAGCAAAGTACATAGCAAGGAAATAATAACAGAACAACATTTAGATGCTAATACGGAGAGAGGGGGATACAATTTCAGACTGGGAACATTCCATCTCCAAACCGGAGCCTGGGGCCAGATCATTATTAGCTGAGACATGCTGGGCTGTAGGAAAAGCTCAACTTGTTCAGCCAGTGAGGGACTCCATTGTATACCCCCAGCTGCAATTGTAGCCGTTTCATTAAAACATGCATCCTCAAGAGGAGGATCCTCTCCCTAATACAGTGTTTTTAACAGCAATTATTGTCTGAAATTTGCAGTTCAGGATTTAACATTTGAAGAAAAGACAACTAATGGGCACTTGCTGTCATTTACCAGTGTGTTTCATATCTACGCCTTGCCTTTCCTGTACACTTTATTGATAAGGAGCCTGGTAGGGTGACCAGACAGCAAGTGTGAAAAATCGGGACAGGGGGTGTGGGGGTAATAGGCGCCTATATAAGAAAAAGACCCCCAAATCAGGATTGTCCCTATAAAATCGGGACATCTGGTCACCCTAGAGCCTGGTCCAACACCCATGGACTTCAGTGGGTGCTGGATCTGGCCAGTTCTTCTCTTTGCTAATTTACGTAACATTTCCTTGTTAGGCCACATCTGTTATTACTGACTATAGCTAAAATGAGGATTTGAAACAATATAGGTAGCTGATCCAAAGAGGTTCTGAGCATGTGCAACTCCCATGCCACTCCATGGGGCTCAGCATCTCTCAGGATTAGGCCCAGGTCATTATTTTTCACTTTACCGTACAGGTTTTTAAATGGTACATTAAAAAGTGTATTGACGGGACTGAATGAATCAGGTTTATTGTACAACTATAAAGTATTTCGTCATCGGTTTCCTCATTGCTGTTATTCATTCACAATCATCCACACAACCAGTAAAAGAGATACCCGGATTCAGCAACCACTGGCGCCTGGGCATAGCCCTTCTCCTTGAGGATTTCGATTGCCTTTTGACAGTTTACTTCTGGGACAAGAAGCAGAGGGGCCAAGAGTTTCAGCTTCTGCACCTTGACATTCCACCACCTGTTGGAAAAGGACAGCAGCGTATTGTTAGTCACAAGTGTGGGGCTGAGTCTGAGCTGCTCCTTGTCTTGTTTAGACAGAACTCTCTTACAGACTACAGCATAGGCAGATTTAGACTGAGGTCACCACACTTGAGCTCAGATGTGTACTCAGGCAAGTGTCACTCCTGACTCAGGGCTCCAGCCTGCAGCGCTGAGCATGCTGTCCCTGATCCACCAAAGCCCTTAAGCAAGTGCTTAACTGTAAGAAGGGGAGTATTCTCACTTGACGTCACTTCTTTCATTTGTACCCTTGTTTCTTAAGGCCTGGAGCATGTAGCCCCCCCAGCACAAAAAGAGAGTCCTACAAAGCAGCAGGTATGGCTTCTGGAAGAAGGTTTGGATATTCCTGTTCTCTCTGAATAGAAGGAAATCTGCAAGTCGGAAGTCATCTGACCTTAAAGGGCCTTTCAATCTAGCAGACAAAGGCAAAGCAAGATCTGATAGCTGTAAGCCGAAACTAGAAAAACTCAAATTGGAAACATGGGCGGTGCGTGAACCACTGGCTTGGGGAGGCTAGCCCCCAGCCCCGCCCCTTCCACCACAGGTCGCGCCACTTCTGTGCCTCCCTCCCTTCCCCCCCCCCCCCCCCCCAAGAACCTCCCCACTGCAGCCACCGGCCTCTGCCTCAGGCTAGTGCCATCAGCCCCGGAGTGTGCCCCCGCCCCCCAGTTCCCAGAGCGCCAGGAGAGCGGGCAGTGTGGCCCCAGCCCGAGCCTGGGCCACGGCAGAGGGGAAGAGCTGCAGAGCCCAGAAGCAGGAGGGGGACTGGGGGCGGAGCATGGGCGGGGCCATGCCTGGTTGGTTGGGGAGGCTCAGCCTCCCCCAGCCTATGATACCCACCACCCATGACTGGAAATAAGGTACAACTCTTTTTCAACAATGAGGTTAATTAACCTTTGAAGCAACATCCCAAAGGATGTGGTAAATTCATCATCACTCAGAGTTGTTAAACTGAGAGTAACTCTCTAAAAACTGTGCTGTTGTATAACCATGAGTCATTGGGCTGAAAAGTGTTCACTTATGTAGTAGAGAAGACTAAATTGCCTCCACTGCAAGAATCACTTGGTGAAATTCTATGGCCTGGGTTATGCAGGAGGTCAGACTAGATTATCATAATGATGCCTTGTGCCCTTAGAATCCATTAATCTAAAATGGCAACTTTATGTTTCCTGCCTGAATAGAAAACAGAGATATTTAAAAGGGCCCTTCATCTCTATTGTCTATAACCATTGTCACCACAGATCTGCTGGGAGCAGCCTTGCTGGGGAGGACATTCGATGTTGATCTAGAAATTCATTCCAAATTGTTCTTCACTGTAGACGGACACAAGAGCTTGGTCTGTGTGAAAGAATTAATTTCTGCAGAAAATAAACTCCTCCTTTATGGAACAAACCAATGAATAGGGAAACCAACATTTGAAAGGGAGTCACACTTAAATCTTGTTGGAATGGATTGAACTAATCAGCGGTTCTCAAACTGTGAGTTGGGACCCCAAATTGAGTCGTGACCCCATTTTAGTAGGGCCACCGGGGCTGGCTTAGATTTGCTGGGGCCAGAGGCTGAAGCCAAAGCCCGAGCCCCACTGTCTGGAGCCAAACAGTGGCGTAGCCAGGTTTAGAGCACAGGGGGAGCGGAGCTAAAAAAAGGTGCCGGGAGCAAAAAGCGTCAGGAGCAAAAAAAGGCGCCGGGAGCAAAAAAAAATGCTCCGCTCTGGCTGCAGCGTAGGAGCAAAAGAGCACAAAAAAAGGCGCCGCTTCTGCTCAGTGGGGGAGCGGCCACTCCCCCTGCTCCCCCCCTGGCTACGCTACTGGAGCCGAAGCCTGAAGGCTTCAGCCTTGGGCAGTGGGGCTCAGATTACAGGCCCCCTGCTTTGGGCTGAAGCCCTTGGGCTTCGGCTTCCCCCCATCCCCGGGGCAGTGGGGCTTTGGCTTTCCCCCCATTCCGGCCAGGGTGGCAGGGCGGACTCAGGCTTCAGTCCCCCCTCCTGGGGTCATGTAGCAATTTTTGTTGTCAGAAGGTGGTCGCAGTGCAGTGAAGTTTGAGAACCCCTGGACTAGATTAACTTTTCAAAGGGACTGAATTATTAAAAGAAAATTAAAAATAGGTGATCAGTTACAAATGCATAATGATTATTTCCCTATCAATGAGGGCAGTTAATGTAGAAGGGAGTAGAACCTTACCAAGGCTTGTGTTCCTGGACATTTTTTAGAAATCCATTCTTGCTCATCCACCTATCATTCAAGAACTTGGACCTAGAAATCATCAGCAAAGAACAAGGATGAAGTTTGTAATGAACCCAGCAAGAAATTGCGGGAAGCGGGGGGAGGGGTTTAAATGCATTAGGCCTTAGTGTTTCACCATGGCTCCCATAGTTTGAGCAATTAGATGACCTTGGTCCCTTTTGAGATGAACGGGAGAAGCAGGTGAAATTACACCAGTTATTTAGGTGCCTAAGTTTAAGCACCCAAGTTTGAAAATTTCAGCCTAGCTGATTTTTCCTGGAGCATAATAGAGTATGTCAGTGACAAGTGAAATAAAATCTAAGCGTTCTGACTCCAGCCCTCTGCTCTTACCATTGCACTATAATGTTTTGCACTCTTATGTTAATGTCCATATGAGGACTGCAAAGGCCCCCCTAGGGGAAAGGTAAATTGACTCCTTATTTATGGTCTCATTCACCACTCCAGTTTTATGCTGGTGTAACTCCATTGATTTACATGTACCTGCTTTCAGTGTGTTACACTGGCGAAACAGAGTAGTGAAGTGGGTCCATAGTGTTTTCTCCTCTACTAACTGACTGAGGTAATTTCCCATCTGCCACAGAGAATAACTGGCCATGTGACAGCAAAGCTTTTGTATGGCCATGTTACTCATTTGGTCCATGAATGTCATTTCCACTGATATGGTTGAACTCTGCAACACGGTCACCTCGGTGAAAGCAGCAGGTAGGAAGCACTACAGAAGAGGAGTCTTACATGTAGTTCCTGACGGAGTCGGGCAAGATGACAACGCAGCGCTGACCCTCCGTCAGATTCCTGGCAGCCTTCACAGCAATGGACATTGCGCTGCCGGAGCTGCCACCTGACATATGAACAAGAAAATAGACACTCACGAGAGCTAACAGTATATGAGACAATAACCTATTGTCACAGAGTGGCCTAGGGCAGGGGTTCTCAAACTGGGGGTCGGGACCCCTCAGGCATAGGCGCCAACTCCGTGGGTGCTCCAGGGCTGGCACCAGTCAAGTGTTTAAGGGGCTCCTGGGGGCCCGGGGCCCCCATCAGCTGTTCAGCGAGGCTGCGGGGGGTGAGCAATCAGCAGTTTGTTTCAGCGCCAGAGCCGGGAGCGCCGCCGATCAGCTGTTCCCCCCTGCTGAGCAGCTGTTTCAGGCTCTGAGTCATAGACTTGCTGCATTCAAAACAGCTCTTTCCAGATTTGCTGTTGAGGTTTTTTTTTGGCCACCAGACAATCAGTGGGAAGGGAACTCTGCTCCTGGGTGGGATGGGCAGAGAGAGTGACCCCCCACCACCACTGGTGCCTCTCTGTCTGTCTCCTGCTCCTAGCAGCTTCTTGTGGCAGGCATGCTTTCTCTGGTTCTCCAGCTGCAAAACTTTCTCCAGCCTCTTCTCACACAACTAAAGGCATTAGTACCAGCAGCAGGTAAGAAGTGTATTTAAAAGGGGGTCTTGGCGTGAGGGTGGCTGGGGGCACTTCTGTTTTATATGGTTTATATGTTAAAGTTATTGGGAGTCATGAAGTTATTACATGGGAGGTGCTAAGTGAAAGGGGTCACCGTACAAAAGTTTGAGAACAACTGGCCTAGGGTAATGCCCCTGCAGTGACAGGCAGGGGACAGTTGGGTCAGGGTTCGGTAATGGGACACTGAACCTTTAGGGCATGATCCTCCTCTCACCGGCACCAGTGTGTATCAGGCATAACTCCAATAAAGCCAGTGCAGTTACACTGGTGTATGGGAGAGGAGAATCGGGCCTATAATCTTGTGAGCCCCTAGCTCCAACAGAGACCAGGTAGTGACCAACGGAGAATATGCAGGCATGGGCTGTTGAATGGATTATGGGAGCGGTGATTCTAGTCCAGTTTGTGGCCCCATCACAAATGGCCCCATCATCACTCTGTGAACAGCGTCTGCAGGGAGGACAAGGATTGAAAGGGGACGGCTGCAGTTCCTCAAAGGTATGTAGGCCTCTAACTTCCATTGATTTCATATCTTTGAGGATCTAGCCAGTGAGACCAAATGCCCTTCCAGCCTTTGAGATGGCCCTTTCAGGTGAGGGGCTGGGAGAAACTTGCCCATGCTGTCTCTGTTCTGTTGGTACAGAGAACATTTCACTCTCCAGAGCTGTTGAGCTAACACATTTTACAAGTGCTTAGTGCACTTTAAATAAATGGTCGAAAGGATGGAAAATTAAAATTGCAATTATACAGCCAGTTTTGTCAACTAACGGTACTCTAGCAAATGCAGAAAAAGTGCTTATTTCATTGTCTATCACCTGAAATCTCAGCCATTAGGAGTTAAGTTTAGTCATAGGTTATTATTTTATCATTTATATGGCAATTTTCTTTAGACTTGCAGATCCTGTCCTTTGAAATGTGGAAACATATCTCCTGAGATAACCGTGAGTGTCGAAAGACACTTAAGGCCAGATTTGTAAAGGTACTTATGTGCCTAACACCCACTGGAATCAATGGGAGTCAGGAGCCAAAATACCTTTAAAAATGTGCTTCTTGTATACTCGTGTTACATATATACCAAGGTAACATTTTCAGACTTGGGTGCCTAAAATTAGGCACCTAAATCCATACGTAGGCATCTAAATAAAAGAGACCTGATTTTTCAAAGGTGCTGAGCACTTGCAGCTCCCCTGACGTCAGTGGCAGTTGTGGTTTCTCACTACTTCTTTAGCTATCAGCATGAGCCCATGTACTGGCTGGTATTGGATTTGAACCCATGAGCATCTGGCCCAGGGCTGAGAGTGCAGCCAGCTGAGTTGCACTGATGCCTAGTGGAGTGGCCCTGATGTCCACTTGGCAGCATTGTTTTCACAAGGACAGCTGTTCATTTTGGAAAGCTGTTCGGTTTCTCTTACAAAGTATTTCTCCTTGCACCAGGGACTGGGAGTTGTAAGAATGCCTTACTTTAACAGGACATCTCAAAACGTCCTGCTTCAATCCTTGCACCTTCCAGTATCATATGGCAACATTTCAAAGACAGCAAATATAACTTCCTATGGCTGACGTAGTGGAGCTGCAGTTTTTGTCCATTTGTCCGGCTCTGAATCCCACTAATCTTTCCACTCAGCTCATGTGACACTGCACCTGAAAAAAGGTAGCCCCAGAAGATCTATCTCCTTATGCAAAAGTGTGAACGTGAGATGAGATTACAATTATTTAGCATGAGTCAGATCCAGGGCTGCTATAAATCATTGTAGCTCCATGAAATCAATTCACACCAACTCAGGATCTGGCCCCATCAGTATAGCACAAAGAATGTGCTCAGAACTGTATAAGACACAAAAACACAGACACGGCCTGCCCTGAAGAGCTTTCCAGTCTAAAATGATTAAAAGATGGAATTAAAATGGAAAATGTTTATGAACAGATATAACATTCTTCAATAACTTACCACACAATAATCCTTCCTCTCTAATGAGCCTGCGAGCCATGAGAAAGGAGTCCTCATCATTGGATTTGCACCACAGATCCACCACCTGAAAGGAAGGAGAGAAAGATTTTAGGGTCCTAGAAATGTTATTTTAGGCTCCACGCCTCTGGTGCGTTCTGCTCTGCACAGGTCAGGAGGCCGGGTTTTCAGAGGTGCCGAGCACCTGCAGCTTCCCTCAGCATCAAATCACTTTCCGCTGCACTTGGAAATGAACACCTATGGCAAAGCACCTGTAGGCTTCATCCTCAGCTTCCACTGGCGTGAATTTTACCCACATTAATTCCTCATATGCGTCTGCCAACGCTGCAGAAGTAAAACTGTTAGTGTCCACTGTGTTTTGAGTAGTGGTGGGCTGAGGCAGTAGTGTTCAGATCCCAGTCTGGGTCAGGGTTAAGCTAGGGTTCAGGGTTTTGCTGAACCAGGGCTAAGGTTCACAGAGAGATTCAGTGGTGCTGATGGCTTGCAAAGTGCTTTGGCGGAGATTGCAGGTCAGAACCCTAGGGATGGGCTCGAATTCAAGTGCTGTTATTCAACCAGATCTAAAATGTGAAGGGGCTCACATCTGAGGTTCTGGTTTTGTGTGCGACTCCAAGAACCAGGCTGAGTGTTTTCCTGTGGAGGCGGGGAGTGGGGAAGGAGGCTAAGCTAGGGCTGTGAAGAACTCTGACTGGCAGCTAGGTGTGGGTCAGACTGATGGGCAAGGGAGTTGCTGTGTGAGGGAGAAAGTGAGACGACGTTGTGTTGCACTTTTGGCAATTTTTGTTTGTTTATAACCGTCTCTCTGTTTGCCGGCTGTGTCTTTTAGATTGAAGGCTCTTCAGGGCACGGTCTCTGACTCTTCCATAGGTGTGTCTACACTGCAATCCCAGGTGTGAGTGCAGCTTGTGAAGACATACCCATGATGACTTTAATCTAGCTAACTCAGGCACCAGGAGCAGGGAAGCTGCAGCAGCCTGGGCTTCAGCACTGGCTGTCCTCACCGCCCAGAACCCTTGGTAATTACTCCGGCAGACAGCCTGTACCGCCGCCCGCGCTGCTACAGCTTTACTGCTACCAGCAGTAGCAGTAAAAGCCAGGGTGTGGTATGTCTAGAAATAACCTCTCTGTACATAGCATCTAGCACTATCGGGCGCTATCCCTGGTCAGGACCTTCAGGCTCTACTAGAATTCAAACAGTAAATCACGCTAATAATGAAAAGCACTGGGACCCATTACTATTATTAACAAGGCTAGAAGAACTGCCTGAAAGTTTGTAAAGGAAGACAGAACAATGGAGTGCAGTGTTGCAGCGTATTTCTGGTTGTCTCTTAAATTTGGCCTCTCCATGCAGCTCATTTAGGTCAGAGATATGGAGAATGGTGCCATGGGTTTGGCAGGTTCTAAGCCACCAGCGATAGCTTCTTGTGTGTTGGTAACTAATTCAGCTAACTTTCAACAATTAGAGATGGGCCAGAACTGGACCCTGGATCTGAACACTTTTGAACGTGGGGACAGTTTGGTCCGAGAGTCAAACTTCATGGTTGGTCCCTAACCACCCCTCCCGCCCCATCCCCATTGCTTGTCACAATGCTACTTACTGATCTGTCAAGGACAGTTGGGATAAAGTCATGTCCAATCCCCTCTACTTCCATGGTTGCGTCCTCTGCTGTGTTCAGCTCACTGGGCAGAGCAACAATGGAGCCTTCGGGATCTACGCCAACAATCTGAAAGGGAAGAATCACTTGTTAGCCACACTAAGAACCTAGGAAAAATGAAGCAGAAACATCTCCAATGAAAAAATTACCAGTGTTCTTACAACCATATTTGGCTGCAACACGTTTTTCTTCCCAAGATATGGATGAACATTCCTGTCCATTGGCCTGGACAGACAGGACCTTTTCGCCCGGAAGTTTTCCTTCTCATCAGCTTTACAATTTAATCTTAGAAGCATGGGGAACCGAAAGTCTCAAAGATTAGTGATCGGGGTGTGGAGCCTTTTACCCCTAAGTCACTAGTCTGAATCCAGCTCACGTTGAGAGTAACTGAAAATTGTTACCATCAAAAGTGAGCTGCATCCATACACTTTCTGATTCAGAAAAAGTGGAAAACAGATGCTATAATAATCAGGCTCAACCCAGCTGCAGGTGAGCAAGTAGTCAGTCAATGGCATCGCCCCAGAAGGGACATTAAGGGCATTTCTCTAGTCAAAGGAAAGGGCAGAAAAACACCAGGTGGTCACTAATGCTCAATGCGCAGGTCAGTCTTTCTACCTACTTTGCATTCCGGGCACTTCTCCTTCAGCTTTCTGCCAATGCCAGTGATGGTCCCTCCTGTGCCAGCTCCACCCACGACCATGTGTACCTTGCCTGCAGTTAAAGGAGGTGAGAAGCATTTAGAGAGGATGGAAATGTTCTCCACAACTGGTTTATTCTGGCATGTCACATCAGTAGGTATTTTGCACATGTTCTTGTGCACAGAGAGCCTGTGCATGTCGAAAACTGGACAGAATTCATGCCAGTGAGCAGAAGCATTGTGGTGCTGTGATGCGCCAATAAGCTTCACCCCATTGTACTTTGATAGATCGCTAGCTTGGTAACTCCATCCTTTTGGACTACCTTGTGTTGAGATTCTGCAGCAGACACATTAGTGATAGCATGCATTGGTTTGGCTGGCCTTAGCATCCAGCTAAGAGAGAGCCTGACTCTGCTCTGACATCAGTATAAGCCAGGAATAGCTCCACTGAAGTCATTGTATTTACACTGATGTAAAAGTGGTGGAAGTGAGAGTAGATTCAGGCCCTGAGAGTTTTAGGCTGTAACTACACTGGCAAAAGTGAGACATAATTCGTTACTGGTTGCTGCCAGGGCTAGCAATGGTACACAGTATAGTACAGGCAGGGCTCAGGCTTTTTTGTCATCATTGTCAACTAACCTTGTTAAAACACCTGAGCTCTGCCTATACTATACCATGCCTTTCACTCTTTCTACCACTGGGGATGGGTTCCATTTTTGCCCATCTAGACAAGGACTGGAATTCTTTTATTGCCTATTCCAGCCACCAAATTAAGCTGGATTAGTCTCTGCAGCTCTCACAAAGTTTTGATCCATTTTAATTTACTAATGACTTTGCTGGATCAGCTACAGTGCGCCGATTACTTGTCTAGGGTGATATTCCCAGGGAGGCCTCTTGAGCCATTTAGTCCTCTTAACTAACCCATTACAGAATTGCCACCACTGCAGATAGATGGCCACTTCCACTGTGTCATCCGGCACTTTGTCATGTCCATACGTTCCACAGGCCATACTGTCATGGCTGAGAGCAGCAGAGGCAGTTGAGCTGAAGCCCCATTGGGTACAAGAGAGAGGAGACTGCTGGTCAGCCATTCTCCATGAGGGACCCACTACTTTGCAATTCGCTTCCTCCCAGGGTCCAAATTAGCCCAACTGTGTTGCAAGTCTCATCTCTTTTCCCAGGCTTTTGAAAATGGAGGGGAACTGTAATTACAAGAGTGGGGAATTGTTCAAGGGGGAGGTGGGTCATCCCAAATTGCTGCATTCAGGGGTTATTTAAAGTTATGTCAAGGGTGCCTGTAACTTACCAAGTCCCTTTTAAGCTTTTCTATACATTTAAATAAATAAGTCCATAAAGTATCATAACCCTCCCTCTGAAGGACATGGCATGTGCAATCATGGCTGAGGTAGAACAAACAGTACCTTCGCACTGCTCCAGGATCTCCTCAGCGGTGGTGTCATAATGAGCCATCGGGTTGCCGGGATTTCGGTACTGTTTATTACAACAGAGAACACTGTATGTTACAGTTAACAGGGTGGGTCAGACACTGAACTAAGAACAGCTACAGAGGTGTTTTACTCAAGGCATAAAAAGCCCCCTCCTTGTCCTGCGTGACACTGCACCACAATCCAGGCAGGCCCAGGGAGAGAGTCCTAGTAGTCTAGTAACTTGGTGTCTTGGGCTTCAGGGAGGTACTGCGATATGTGGTATGTTTTCCAGTGAGGAGCTAAACAGAAGGACAGGAATGTTGTCCCCAGCTATGCCCCTACACCCAACCCAATTCCCCCATGGAAGACAGAGGCTGATAGAAAACCAGGTGTTGGCAATGCTGTTGGATAGCACATCCCTTCATGACTGAAAACAAAACAGACAGAGCCGGATGAAAACTGGCAAGAGGGGGAGCTGCATGAGGGTATGGGAGGGGGGGTGTACTGTCTGAGCAAGGGAATTCTGAAGGCAACACACTGGCGGAGACCAGAAGCGGGCATGAAGGGGAAATTATGCTCATAGGAGTGCTGTGACACTATCGAACAGATGTTGTTTGTGCCTCCCCTCAGTGCTGATCCCTTGCCACTGTCAGGTGTTCATGGGGGTGGAAGGGCATGACCACTGTGCCCCGCTCAGACATAGTCCTTCTGGGACAGAGGATGCTGCTGGCCACCCCGTCTTGTGCTTCCAGAGGACAAGCGCTCCTAGCTGCCTCCCAGGCTGCAGGGCTAGGGAATGAGGGGAATGAAGGCGCTCCCAGAACTCTGAGTCTTGCAGTTGGTGCAGGGCTGCTGGCATGGCTATTTCTAGTTCAGTGGTGCCAACTCTTGTGATATTTGGTGCTTTTCTTAAGGCTCCAGCTTCTGGAGGCCAGCGATTCCCTGAGAAACTCAGCTTTCATTTTTTAATAAAGTACGTTTTGAATCCACGTGGTTGCAGAGAAAAACCTGCAAATGTGACCAGAGTGCACCCAAAAAGCATACAATCCACATGGCAAAGAACCCCCACTCCCATGTGTTTGTTTGTTTGTTTGTTTGTTTTAAAAAAATCTCCTGATTTTTCAGCACAGTGAGTCATCAGGAATCTAGGAGCAGAACTCAGAAGTGCCTGACTTCCAGAACCAAGCTCAGTCCTCTACAAGCCCATGCTGCTGCCTCTGGGAAGCTCATTCGCAGAATCTGTAGAGAGGTCAATGATCCTCTAGGCAAGAAGACTAAACTAACCTCTCCCTCCCTATGGTGAGCTCTGTGGCAGGAACGTACTGTCCCTGAGCAGGTGATCCTTGTATGCATGCGGCAATGTGTGGGGCAAAGAGGGACGTGCTCAGATTACCACTGCCCATTCTGTAGCACAGGTTACTACAAGCTGTTTGTTTGACCTTCACTGTGAGCCTATTTATATATACAACATATTTTTTCCCAGTGCTGCCAGTCAGGAACCTTTCTCAAGCATAAAAGTTTACTTTAAAGTGGTGGTAAAACACTCTCCAGACAGAACAGGATCAAAATGTGCTCAAACCCCCAAAACTTTGCCACAGGTTCCGCAGTCTCTGAATATGCCTCGTATTTTGTTTTTGCAGCCCAGTGCTTCAAGGAAGAGAAGTCAAGTCACATGTGCCATAAAAATGAGCATCAGTTTCTGGGAGAAGAAATGCAGTGGCAAGAAGTGCCACAATGGTACTGATCATCTTACAGATGTGTAGCAGAATGAGAGAGATCATCAGACCTAGGCAATCCTGTACAATACAGATTTAAAGAGAGAAGCCAAAAAGTAATTGAATTTACCTGGTCCAGAATGTGGGAGTTTGGGATTTCATATCTCAGTCTCCGAGCAACAGAGACATTAGACTCAGGGGAATCAAACTTGGTGCCTGGAGTCCTAACAATCTCAGAACCAAGAGCCCTTAGTATATCAACCTGTAAATCATAAAGCAGACACAATAAAGCTGATCTCCTGTACTGCCGGTAATCTGAACCGATATATTCATGTTAGTGTCAAAAGCCAGACTGGGTTTTGCATTCATGAGACATTTAACATTTAGAGTGGTTTAGAGATACAATGTCTGATTCTCAGTCACACTCACTAATGCTCTTTTACATCATTCTGGCATCATAATGGGCCTTTAAATTAGTTGGAAATGCCGCCTGAAAATACTCCTAAATACAGAGGGCCTTCCCAGCCTGGCATAAGGATTCTAGCCTAGCCATGCTCCTACCTTCTACAATGAAGTGGTAGCTGGGGGGCATGACCAGAATCCACTGCACTACTACTATTTGCTGGTTTCCAAGGGGCATATGGAGCAAAGCATATGTTAGAGCAGGGGTCTCAAACATGCGGCCCGCGGAGTTATTTCCTGCGGCCCGCCTTAGGCACCAACTCCACTGGCAGTCAAGCTCCAAACATTACTGAGTGTTTATATTTTATTAAAACTCCTCTTTGCATTACAGTTTTAAAAAAGTTAATACATTGACTTTTAAGAGAATACTATATTAATCTTCATTTTTTTCATTTTTGACTATACTTTTATATCATTGTATGAAAAGGTTTCGGTGATGCGGGCCAATTTACTAGTTCTCATGTGGCCCTTGTGGCGATTTCAGTTTGAGATCCCTGTGTTAGAGCAATCCCAAGGCTGCTCTAATGTACACCATGGACTGGGCAGCCCCAGCACAGACCCAGAATACAGGTAGAGCAAATTGGCTATAAGC
The DNA here is from genome assembly GCA_033296515.1 of Macrochelys suwanniensis. Lineage (NCBI taxonomy): Eukaryota > Metazoa > Chordata > Testudines > Chelydridae > Macrochelys > Macrochelys suwanniensis. The sequence goes on along the minus strand of CM065775.1, from coordinate 153,652,858 downwards.
ACAGGAATGGACTTGGAGTACCTGAGAATGAGTGTTTATCAACAGAGAGACACTGTTGTCTAGCGGTGAGAACATGAGAGTTAGACATTAGACATTAGTGCTTCGGTTTCTGATCATTTGTTGGGTGGGTTATTACAGTTGGGCTGAAGAGGTGGTGTTTGATCCAGATTAGGTTTAGGTTAGGATTGAGGTTTGAGCCAAGTCAGGGCTAGGATTCAGGTCTGAATTCAAAGGCGCCAAAGTCTTGCAAACTGTTATTGTGAGATTTTTGCCCCAAATGGAGGAAATCTCACAAGATCATGTGAAATTTCTGCCATCTTGATGGGGTTTCCTGAGAAATCTGATTAATACTCCTATGAGGTAACTATAAATATCTTCAGTTTACCGAGAGGGAAATGGACAGAGAGGTTAAGTGACTTGCCAAAAGTCACACACGAAGTTAGCAGCGGGACTGGAAATAGAACCAAGGAGCCCTGCATACCTTTCCTTTGCTCTAACCATCACACACCCCCATTGACATAAAATTGCATCATCTCTGTGCAGAAATGTACCATATTTGGCTAATATATTGCACCAGCTGCATAGCTGACACCAGATAATCAGTCAGATTATCATTGCCTGCTTCATTGTGCAAAGAACTCTTTTGAATAACTACAAAAATATGCCATTACTTGAAACTAGATTGTTACCCTATATAGGAAAGGGTTCACTAGTTCTCAAGAGAGAGAAACTTTCCCTGTTCCCAGGATTTCAGTGTAATACCATAAAGGACTCTGACCTTCTCCATGCTCATTTTCTCTGGCAACACAATGATGCAGTGGTAGCCTTTCACTGCAGCAACCAGGGCCAGCCCGATTCCTAGGCAGTGGGGGAGGAAAGGGAATTATTCAATGACAGCATTTGGCAAGGTCAACTGACAGTCACAGTCTCCTGCACGTCCTGTGTTAATCTGGTAAATGTAGCTCATGGATTTGCACTTAAAAGCTAAATAGCAATGTAGCATCTTAGACTTTTTGCATGCTCTCTGACAGTCCTAGAAGGATGTTCTAATTTGGGAGCTTACTTATAATCAAGTCTCTGTGTCCCTGAGAACCGGGGAAGAGCAGTGTATTTTCACAGCATACAAACTGAAGGGACTGGAAAGGCTCAGAAGCATTTTGCTACACTTAGCAAAGCGCCGGTCTCTTGTTTCCCCACATGTGCCGTCTCACACAGAAAAGAGATAATTCCGCTTAGACATTTCTCTGTTCTCCTCAGGACTGCTTAACGCCCCCTGCCCCCAGCAGGCTAACGTGTGGCACAAAGCAGCACATGCGCCAACCTCACTCCATGGCTAGTTGGCAAAGTGTATCTGTGCTCGAATTTCACTTGGAATGACTGACGGAGCCAGCTGTTCCCATGCTGGATGGGGAAGGTAAATGAGGCTTTAGATTCTGAATTGATACGAGAGGATGTGCCGGGCCTGCGTGAAACATTGCTTCTGTACTAGGGCACGCTGTCGAAAAAGCCCGCAATAGACGCAGGAGGTTAAATCCAGGCTTCAGCCTGTCAGAGGATTGGTAGAAATAGCTTTAGTACTAGAGCTAGATCAAATGGTCAGATAAGAGAAAAGCAAAGAAATTCCTGACTCTGAGCTCAATCACGCCATTCAGGCACAGCCCAGTGTTGGAGGCGGTGCGGAGTCACATGACCTCTAGGCAAGTACAAGGAAGAATGCTGCCTCAGGGGTGCAGAATTCCTTCCTGAGCTCTGTGGCATCTACACCCTTGTATAGCGGGCAGTTTAATCCCTCCCCCGTGCGCCCCCCCCCCCCCCCCCCCCGCCAACTATGCTGGTCTTGTTTGGCCTGCTAGTGCAAGGGGGTGGGGGAAACAGACCCATAGCCCTAGCTGCTTGGGGGTGCTGCACGCCACCAGGAAAATAGGAAGGGTGCAGCCCTGGCCAGTTGTGCCTGCTTCTTGTGCAAGCTACAGAATGGGGGGAAAGCTCCTGCACCACCTCTCCCAACCATGAACTGGCCCTAGCTTGTTCCTGGCCAGCTGAGGCTAAATAAGGCAGATATGGGAGGAGCGATGGTATATTTGTAGGCTCTGCAACATTCAGTTTTCATTTGTTTTATCATTGTGACCGATCATATTGATGTTTATTTTTAAGCATTTTAAAAGATTTGTAGCCATTTAAATGATCAAAGTTGTGGAACATTTGGGGGCAGGGTAAGAGGATGATTTAATGACACTAGACACCAAGGTTCAAAAAGTTAAAGCTTTATAGCCGTTAAAACGCAAACTGTCCACATCACCTGTCAAAATATACAATGAAAAGAGCTTTCAACCATCAAATCCCACCTGCTTTTACTATTCATTCGCTCGTCCATTTGTAACAAGCCTAAGCCAAAAGTCCTGGTCATTGGATTTTGCCTATAATAAGGTCTCAAGCAGCATTTTGATTATTAGTGATGGAAATATTTTTCCATTGGTTTGTGTGTGTGTGCAGTGAAATCAATATTTACTGACGTTTCTAATCCTTCCAAGCCTATTTATTTGCTGGGGGAATTCAGGGAAATTCCCCTGTGAAAACTCAGCCTCGCAGCGAGGAAATGTGCTCTAGGTGCGTCAGCTCCTCTAGATCATTTTGTTAGATGCATTGTTGTTAGCTAACTATCCAATATTACCACACACTGGCTCTGCAGCTTGGACACCTTGGTGTGGTTTTAACCCATCTAGGAATTTCAGCACTAAATCATCCCTGAGATCTTATTTCCTCTGGTGTGATGCAACACCTAGGCACAGTTTGGGAAGGGGTGGGTGAGTTGAGGACAGAGACAGAGTTATAAGGACAGAGGTTAATTTCCAGACTAAAGCATGTATAACAATGTAACACACATGTCTGCAACTGCACATCAGGCACGGGGGTAAATTTTCTTCATCAAGCTTTCCCTGCAAACGTGAATACATCAGCAAAGATGGGGTCAATGGGCACCGGAAAAGGGAAAACTGCATTTAACAGAAAAGATTTAGCAAGCCTCATTTCCCCTCTTCATTGTAGTAGGAGCTAAAAGGCTCCAAAAGTTTCCATCCTACCCCTTCCTGAACCCCTCAAAAATATCAGGCCATCATTCTATTCCATAACCATGCTCTCCAAAGGCAGGGCCACAAATCCAGTTCCTACCTGTATTTCCCGATGTTGGCTCAATGAGTGTGTCTCCGGGTTTTATGATCCCAGCTCTTTCGGCATCCTCCACCATCCTCAGGGCGATTCGATCCTTCACGCTCCCCCCAGCATTGAAGTACTCGCACTTTGCCACTAGAATTTGAAGGGGAGCCCAAATTACAAATGAGCCCAAATCCAACTCGCCTGAATACAATATAATCCCTGCTATCAAATACGCTAAAACCATCACTACAGAATGGCTTTCTACACAGAGAAACACATCAGTTCTTCTCTGATTCTCACCATTCACCCCTCACCAAGAACACACACACACAAATTGTCATTGTAATTAACCACTAGCAAACCCCCAAACACATCATTATCTGCAGCATTAGTCTATAGCATAAGGGCCAGGTACATAAGAGATGGAATGAAGAGATATTGTTTGTTTTATATTTTAATAGCATTTGTTATTCAGTAAAATTCAAGTCAATAAATAATAAGTTCTACTACCAAGTGCCAGATTTCTAAGGCTGTTTCATGAGCTACCAGTCCTCCCATTTCGGGACACAAGAGGATTGCCAGGTTGGGTCAGACAGTCATAAAGTGGGTGTTTCTCCTTCCTCTGAGGCATCCAACAACAGTCAGTGTCAGAGATGGAAGTGAGTGCACAGCTCACGGTTAAGGCTATGATTTAGTCACGGGTATTTTTAGTAAAAGTCATGGACAGGTCATGGGCAATAAACAAAAACTCATGGCCTATGACTATGACTTTTACTATAAACACCCCTGACAAAATCTTAGCTGCCCTGGCCCCACAGCCATCGCTGCTCTGGGGGACCCCCGGGGTGCCGCTACTCTGCGGGGGTCCCTGGGTCGCTGCTGCACTGGGGGGGCCCCCAGGGCACCGCTGCACTGGGGGGCCCTGGGGGGGCCGCTGCACTGGGAGAGCCTGGGTCCAGCCCCACCGACCACTGCTCTGGGGGGCCCCAGGGCCAGATGCCTGAGGCCACCAAGCACCGGCTGCTCCGGCCACCCCCGGGGCCGCACTCCGGCTGCTGCTCTGCTGCCCCAGGACGGCTGCTCAGGTGATCCCCAGGGCCAGCCACACCAGCCGCTGCTCGGGCGGTCTCTGGGGCCAGCTGCCCAGGGCTGCCAAGCAGCAGCCGGTGCGACTATCCCTGGGGCCACTCAAACAGCGGCCCGTCTGGCTGGCTGTGGAGCCATCTGAGCAGCTGACACTGGCACTGGCTGGCCCTGGGGCTGCCTAAGCAGCTGGCTCCAGGCCCAGTTGCTCAGGCGGCCCCGGGGTCAGCCACACTGGCTGCTGCAGCTACGGAATTTCATGGAGGTCACGGAAAGCCACGGAATCCATGACTTCCGCGACCTCCATTACAAACTCACAGCCTTTTCTGGTGCAGCAGTTCCTGTGTTGGTACAGATTTATAAAGACGTAGAGCGTTGAAAGTAACTTTTTGTGCTGTTTTTCTAGGCTACCTAATGAAATAAATCATTATCACTGGGCCAGATTCTCCTACTCTTACTCCTCTTGAGTAGTACCTTAGAGCCGGTTCATGCTCCCTTTGAAGCCAAGGGAGTTTTGATATTGGCTTCAATCAGAGCAGGATTGGGCCTTTACTCCACAAGAGGTCCCACTGAAGTCCATGGGGCCGGGACAACTTTTGGAGTAAATTACCACTCAGGGAGAGGAGGGGTAACAGAACCTGGCCCTGTTTGTTGAAGGCCAACAGCTGAACTCATGCTGAACAGAACAGGGAGGAGACAGGGAGGAATTTACAATCTAAGAGCCAGTTTGTGTCACCCTAACCGACGCTGAGTTGTTAGGACCGTACTCTGCGAGGAATGCCCTTATGAAAACAAATCAGCAGACAATGTACTTTCAGGGTTTAAATTTTATGAGGTAAATTGCCAAAATCAGGCTACAGCGACATTCCAAAAGGCAAACATGACTATTTTTAGTCATTCCCACCGCACCGTTAACCCCTTGTTCACACCAGTTACGGCAAACGTTTATTTTGCAGTGTACTTTGTGCTGATCAACAGGTGTTATGAAAGCGAACATAAGGCCACTCATATAACTTATGTTTCCCTTCCAGTCCTGCACCAGCTGGGGAGACAACATCCTGGTAAATAGCAGCACTGCATATCTTCCTGGTTTGCCCAATGCCTTTTTGACCAAGTCCCTTCTGTGTCTCCTGGGGACATGCCTCCTGGTAACAACCTCCAATGTATGGGCAGCCTGCAGAGGTACACAAGCAATTAATAAGCTGCCCCAGGCTGCCTGCCCTCCCTCCATCCCCGCAACACACAACTCACCCAGCCTTTGATACAGGGGCCCTATACCAGGGGAAAGGTACACTGGAAAAGTCTTATCTTGAAATGAACCTCAGAGTGGGAAGAGCAGATGGGAATGGGACCCCAACATTGGGAGAAAACAAACATTTAATCATTGTTAGCACAGAGACAAGCCACAGGACAATAACTACCTGTGCTTTTTCTGATTTCCGTTTGCACCTGCAATGCTGCACCCTGCATATACAGGGGCTTTATCAACTGCTGAAAGACTAGCAATCCTCCAAGCGAAGCAAAGGATGCTGCTCAGGGACCGTATCCCAATAAAAGGTTATGAAGGCAGAAGTGTGACGGGAGGGTTTCCTGGCGCTTTCATAAAGAATCAGAATGGAATGCATGGTCCTGGAAAGGGACCTGATGCACATGATGCATGTACTATGTTCTTTTTTTATTCATGTTGTGTTATTTATTAACTATGTCATTTGCTGGATCATCTGAGGCAATGAGACATGGGATACATTGGCCAGAGAGAGTCCAAGAGCCAGTAATCCCAGCACAAAAATGAGGAAGACCTGGAAAAAGGTGGTTCGAGACACTGAAGGAGGACATGAAGAAAGTGTGTGTCAGCTTGGAAAACGCACTTGATAAGAATATTTGGGATGACGAACAAGAACCACCAACCCCAAATGATGGGACAAGGCAAAGAAGAAGCTAAAAAATTTCATTGAGGAACAACTCTCTTGCATCAGTTAGAATATCCATCCCATAGTATTAATCTATATAATAAGATACCAGGGTTGTCGCTCTGTGTGTGTGTCATTCTGAATCTGAAGCCTAGAATGTCTGAGTCAGTGTGAAGGAACAGAAGTAGCTGCAAGCATGGTTGAGAGCTCGTTTTGTCCAGGATTTCACCAGGTTCAATCATCACTGGGATTTTCAGTCTGCTACTATCCAATTTTTAAGTTCTCACGTGATTTGCAGCGTTTTTACACACACGACTATGAATTACCCCCATGCTACAGCACGGGCTTTCAGCTAGTTCCTCCTGAAATCAATACACACACTTTTCAGTCATTTCCTTGGGTACAAAACATTCATTATCCACAACTACCCCTGGCCTCAAAGTAGGAGCAACACACATCCCTGACTCTATTTCCCTAACCCAGTGGTCCCCAACCTTTTTGTGGCCAAGAGCACATTCATGTTTTCAGAAGAGTGTGGCGGGCGCCAACAATTTTTCAATACTTATTTTGTATTTGTACATTAAATAATACGAAAACCATCATATTTAATATTACATAATATATGAATCCATAAGATACAAAAGGTAATTTTACATGTAAAAGGTATTAATTAAATTATTCGACAATTATTCTTTCACCTTACCATGTGAATGTGCTCTTTTTTTATTTACCTTTTTTTGGGGGGGGAGTAGTTCTGGGCAGTGGAGAGGGAAGCCGCAGCCCCCCGCCTGCCGGGGACAGAGAACACCGGCGCCTGCAGCCCCGTAGTTCTCTGCAGTAGTGTAGCCAGGTCTTGAGCACAGGGGGAGCGGTGCTATAAAAAGGCGCCTCCCCCTCCCCCTCCCCCCGTACTCACCCTGGGACGCTTTAAAGGGCCCGGGGCTCCAGCCGCTGCGGAGCCCTGGGACCTTTAAAGTGCCGCCGCCAGAGCTCCGGCAGCGGGGCTCCGGCAGCGCTTTAAAAGGCCTGCCGCTCCCCAGCGGCACGAGCAGCTGGCAGGGCTGGCATGCCCACTAGGCGACCCTAGGCGGTCGCCTAGGGTGCCAAGATTTGGGGGGCGGCGGGCAGCTGCCCGCTGACTCCCCGCTCATTGGCTGAGCTGCTGAGCGGAGAGACAAGGGGTGGCTTGCCCTGGCTGGCTGCTCCTTGTCTCTCCGCTCAGCAGCTCAGCGGGGAGACAAGGGGCGGCTCGCCGCGGCTGCCCCTTGTCTCCCTGCTAAGCTGCTGAGTGGGGAGACAAGGGGCGGCTTGCCCTGGCTGGCTGCCCCTTGTCTCCCTGCTGAGCTGCTGAACGGGGAGACAAGGGGGCGGCTTGCCGGGGCTGCGGGTGCCGGTGTTCTCTGTCCCCGGCAGGCTGGGGCAGCGCGGAGAGAAGCCGCAGCCCTGCGCCTGCCGGGGACAGAGATCACCGGCGCCCGCAGCCCGGCCTGCCGGGGACAGAGAACTCTGGGGCTGCGGGCACCGGTGTTCTCTGTCCCCGGCAGGCGCGGGGCTGCGGCTTCTCTCCGCGCTGCCCCGGCCTGCCGGGGACAGAGAACACCGGCGCCCGCAGCCCCGGAGTTCTATGTCCCCGGCAGGCCGGGGCAGCATGGAGAGAAGCCGCAGCCCCGCGCCTGCCGGGGACAGAGATCACCGGCGCGGGCGCCCATAAATGCCCCAGTGGGCGCCATGGCGCCCGCGGGCACCGCGTTGGGGACCACTGCCCTAACCAGTTGGGGCATTTTGAAGAGGCGCTCCCTCCAGCTGTCCATAACATTCAGAAAGTCTCTCCACCTCCTCCTCCTCCCCCTCCGTGAGGCTCTCTCCCTTGCTCTCGCAGATGTGCAAAATGCAGCAAGCAGCTATCACAGGAGGCACGTCGTCCAGCCTTGCCATGAGACACCTCCACCTTCCTTTCAGTCGTTCGAATGCGCATGCTGCTCTCCTTCGGCAACCTTAACCAACGATACAGTTAAAAGTCGACTTTTTTCTTGCCAAAGTGTCCCGTAAAAGGCTTCATAAGCCAGGGAGGCAGAGGGGAAAGCTGGGTCTCCCAGAAGGGCAGGCGGGATCAACTTCACTAATGTCTATGGTATCCTGAGAGCAAACGTTCCCTTTGCTCATTCCAGCAAACAGGTCTGAGTTTCTAAAGATCCTGGCATCATGGACCTTTCCAGACCACCTCCCATTAATAGCTGTGAACCTTTCACAGTGACCAGCCAGCCCCTGCAGCAATGAGACATTATCCTTCCTGTTGATGAAATCTTTGATGTGGTGTGCGGGCCTAGGGCGCGAAACTTCCTTGCACCGGCCCTGCCTGTGCATTGCCAAGCTTTGTGACATGGCACAGCAGCTCAATGACAACAGGCCCGACAGTTGATCTACCAACAAACTGGCTAGCCACCGACCGGTGGCAATCAGGGGCGGCGAGCTCCCAGATGGTGAGGGCCACATACTCCTCCATGCTGAGGGGACCTCTCCTGTTGGTGTTCTGCTGCTGCAGCTCTGGGGTGAGCTCTGCACAAGTCTCTATGGGAAAGCAGCCGTCTGCCTCCTGAAGTTCTGCTGCTGCTGCTGCTGCTGGTCATCCCAGTTCTGAGTCACCCTCCTGTCCCACCAGTCACTGCTAATTCTTTGAGACCATAAAGGGCTCTCATCCAAGTGAACCTGCTCTAGGAAAATGCCCTGCGGAAGTAACTACTTGAATTCATCCTTCTGCTCCTCCTTCACCTGTAGCCATATAGGTTGGCCAGGCATCCAAAGCCACCAAGCCAAACCCATCTGGCTGCACAACTGTCAAAGCACAGACCTCATCCTGTTTGTATTAATGGCTGTCATGATTGCGGCGCTTAGGAGGGTGACCACCCATCCCGACTTGGGTGGGATAGTCCCAAAATGCAGAGTTCAAGTCCTAGTCCCGGGCTCAATGACTCCCTGCAATGCCGCTCTGCGCCGGCCTGAGACTCAGGGGCAGCGCCAGCCTCTTCCCCGTGGGGGGCTGAGGAGGCCATAACCTCACCATGAGGCCCCACCCCCTGCTCCTCCTGCCCCCCCCCCCCCCGCCAAGGCCCTGGCCAGGCCAGAAGCTGGAGCTGGGCTGTGGTAAGACCACCCAGGGAGCCTGGGCCACTGTGGGGAGCCCCAGACTCTCCACCTGCCCTGGGTGGTGCATCCCAGGGGTGGGGACATGGGCCAGGGGCTGCTCTTGGGCATCACGCCCAGGGCACATGCAGGATCCAGGGTTCCCTCCAGCAGCCTGTGCTCCCTGGGAAGCTCTTACCATGGCCAGGCTCCAGCTTCCAGCCTGGCCAGGGGTGGGGCCATGGAGGGGGGCGGGGGGAGGGCTCCTGCATGTATCCCACTTTTGCCTTTTGAAAAGGTGGTTGCCCTAACGCTCAGCAGTGCATCCTCCACCATGCTGCCTGACAGCAGTTCTAAAATGATGCTGGCAAAATACAGATGAATACATGGATGCCAGGAGAGGAATCATGGGAATTTTTTACTTTAACCCCCCAAGTCCCAGAATTCCTGTAGGTTCCAGCAGGCATCCCACATTGCACAGCAAGAAAAATCTCAGCATGCCTAGTGCCAAGCGGCAGAACATTGCACCAGCAGATATCTGCCTAGAATGCTGCATGGTTCATTTGAAAGAGAAGTACATTAACGTGGATGTATATCAGTTCAATATAGTTAATTTGCTGCACTTACAGTGAACAAACTAATCTGAATTAACACGCACACTTCCTCAGGGAAATACAGATATGTCCTTTCACTAAAAACATACCCGACTTTCATACAGAAACAACCATTCAGCTTTACTCACAGAAAAACAAAATCCAGACACAATATAAGGTACTTGGCTCACAGACTAACACTACCAGCATCAGAGACTAACAATTCTGCTCACAAGGGGCCGGGGGGAGGGGGGGGGGGCGAGGAAAGACTCCATCTCAGCTTTGAAGCAAACACAACCTGGCTCTACTCAGCCAAAAAGACCCCGCTGGCTAAACGCATAGAAAATAAACCCTCACATGTTAAGGCACCGGAAACCATACGCACAATCTGACTGCCCAGAGAAACATCCTAACTCTGTTCTACCGACATACAGTCAAGAGAAAAAAAGTCCAATTCAACTCAGCTGAAAGCAAAGCAACAAAGGCCAGATCCACCTCTACGAATCAGGGCAGGAGGAGGGGTGGCTGGGACCGCTCTGCACCCAGGCGATTTCCCACGGCTGCAAGTCCATAGAGGTTATGGCAATAGGGGTGCAAGTTAGCACAGCCCTGAAGGCTGCCTTAGACCATGCCAGGGGTGGTCAAAGCCCCTAAAGAGGGGAGGTGCGAGCCATCTCCTCCCTGTGCATGTGAAGGCAGGGATGAATTCTCCATTAAGTCTCTTGAGGTTAGTCTCTATTTGAATGAGAATATAGTTGCACAAAACCACGGCCACACACTTTAGCAGAAAGAAAATACAACCCAGCTGTATTCACAGAAAAACACCCAACACTTGCGCATGACAAAAGGCATGAATATTACAGGAAAGACAGAATAAAAAACACCAAGTACATACGAAGAGCTACATCTTTTTATTTGTGCTTTATTTCAGTCTGCATCTACAATACCACTACCAAGTGCCCGTACATGAGCTAATGAACCCTTTGGCATCTGTCAATCTTCTGCCATTCCAAACCATCCACACCAAGCAGGCCATGTCTTACTGCCCACAATCCTATATGTCATTTATGGAGCTGATCCTATGTTATTGTTAAGACATTTAAAAACTCTTCATGGGAGAATTCTATAGAGATTAGGTTAGGGGCACAAGAGGCTCAGGTTCAATTACTGTTCTGCCACAGACTTCCCGTATGACCTTGGGCAAGTCACTTAGGGTTAGATTCACAACAAAACTTAAGTGTGGTGATGCTCAGCAATACCTCCCAACTTTGTGTCATCTGCAGATTTTATTAGCACACTCCCACTTTTTGTGCCAAGGCCAGTAATAAAAATGTTAAATAAGGCTGGTCCCAAGACTGATCCCCGAGAAACTCCAGTAACCTCCCTCTAGCCTGACAGTTCACCTTTCACTGTGGCCCATTGTAGTGTCCCCTTCAACCTGTTCCTTATCCACCTTTCAGTTCCCATATTCATCCCAATCTTCTTCAATTTAACCAATAATTTCTCACGTGGAACTTTATCAAATGCCTTACTGACATCCAGGTAGACTAGATCTACTGCATTTCCTTTATCTAAAAAATCAGTTATTTTCTCAAAGAAAGATATTAGTAACTTTGTTACCACCTCTTGAAAATAACAGTTGAAACAATTGTAGAAAAATCAACAATTACTTTCTATCATTTAGGCTACTTTACTTTTTGCAGTTCACCAAGCTTGGAACAGATCATTTAACTTTAGGAAACATCCTAACAGCCCTTTCTTATCTTAATCCCCTGTTAATCACTCTGTTTAGAAACAAAATTCTGACTCCTGCCTCAGGGGCGCAAACTGGGAGCAGTCTCCTGTCTCCTCTGCAGAACTCATTGCATTGCACAATCAGGCTGCCTGGCCCAAGCTTGCTTTTGAGGGGGGGCGGGGGGGGCAACGCCCTCCCTTACCCTCCCCCTCCAACTCCACCCATGGTTCCCCCTTGTAGTTAGCTGTGACGCTCTGGGGCTATGTTGTTTGCAAAGGGAGGGGTTCTCCTGTAGTTCATCCACCTCCCCAAAGGGCAGCAGCTAGGTCAACAAAAGAATTCTTCCATCCACCTGTCTACACCTGAGAGGTGTAGCTATGCTGATGTAAGTTTTCAGAGTAGACCAGCCCTGAGTATCTTTCCCAGACCGGAAGAAGAGCTCTGTGTAGCTTGAAAGCTTGTCTTTCTCACCAACAGAAGTTGGTCCAGTAAAAGATATCACCTCACCCACCTCGTCTCATGTGATGCAATAGAATGACACCCTCTGGCACAGCTGCAGAGAGCCAGGTAGTGTATCAGGAGGATTTCAAGAGGCTAATAAGAAGAATTGTTAAGAAGTTATTTCTATGCTGAATATTCCCCCTCCCCCCACTAGGGTGACCAGACAGCAAATGGGAAAAATCGGGACAGGGGGTGGGGGGTAATAGGAGCCTATAGAAGAAAAAGACCCAAAAATCGGGACTGTCCCTATAAAATCGGGACACCTGGTCACCCTACCCCCCACCCCCAGTGTAGTTACAGACAGGGCTGCTAGGCCTTACGCATCTTATGTGTCACACAGCCCTGCTGGAATTCTGAATCCTCCACAGCAGCTCTGCCGGCAGCATCTGCTCTGTAGGCTGCAGGCAGCATCACTGCTCCCTCTGCTGGATTAGAATGGGGAGGAAACAGTAAGGAAGAGGAGCAGAAAGCATGCAGCAGCTGATTGGGACAGATGATGAGGGACCCCAGGTTCCCCCAGCACCTCCACACTGCTACCTCCTACCCAGGTCTCACTCCCACCCTTCAGCCCTCCCCCAATCACTGACCCAAGCACCCTTCAGTACTCGTATACTCCTGCCTCAGCTGCCAAGATTTGTGCTCCTCCGTTTCCTGTCCCCACCAGTGCTTGGGGCAGGATGTATGCAGGAAATCAGCGACTCTCATCTGTGAGAAATGCCACATGTGGAGCAGGATAAAGCCCGGCAGCTGTGTAGTTAGTGCACAAATCCAGGCTCAGTTCAATTTGAGCCTTTGCGTTCCAGTTCATCTTTAACATTTCCTAGTTGTACTCGTGTGGATTGGTGTGACACGTTTGAAATACGCAGCGAAACGTCACAGTAAATAACTTGAACACTCACCCCAGTTCTGTTTATCTTGGCGAAAGTGTTAGTAACTCGAGGGAAGCCTTGCTTCCCTCCATCATGGGGTGGGAAGAGAGGAAGTTATTATTATTAAGTCTAGCATCTTGTCACAATAAATTATATAAAGACTTGTGTTTTCGTCATGGGGGAAAAAATGGAAAAACTCATGAATTTATATGGGAAATAAAAACCAAAAGTCGTATTACTTTTACTCAATCCGTCTCCTTTATTTTGAAAGGAACTGTTTTAAAGTCTTTAAAAATATTCAGTACCACTATCTGAGGGCCTCCTAGTTCAGCCCTGCAAGAGAAGCTAGCAGGGCCGGCTCTGGCTTTTTTGCTACCCCAGGCAAAAAAACCAACCAAACAAAAAAAACCGTCCGCCCGCCGCCCCATTCCCCCAGCTGGGGTGCCGGCGGGGAGTGTGGCATGCCCACGGCCCTGCTCCCCCGGCCGGGGCGCCGGTGAGGAAGAGTGTTTTTTTTATTTTAAAAAAAAACCAAAAACAAAAAAACCCCAAAAACCCTGAGCGCCGCCCCACCTGGAGGTGCCGCCCCAAGCACATGCTTGGTCGGCTGGTGCCTGGAGCTGGCCCTGGAAGCTAGGCAGGAAGACTAGGATTGCCAACTTTCTAATTGCACGAAACTGAACACCCGTGTCCCGCCCTTTCTCTGTGGCCCTGCCCCCGTCCACTCCATCACCCCGCCCCCCCGCCCCCAGTCACTCGCTCTCCCCCATCCTCACTCACTCACTCATTTTCACAGGGCTGGTTCAGGGGGTTGGGGTACAGGAGGGGGTGAGGGCTCCAGCTGGGAGTGTGGGCTCTGGGGTGGGGCCAGAAATGAGGAGTTCAGGGTGTGGGAGGGTGCTCTGGGCTAGGGCAGGGGGTTGGGGTGCAGGAAGGTCTGAGGGCTCAAGCTGGGGGTTCAGGCTCTGGGGTGGGGTTTGGGATGCAGAAGCGGGCTCCAGACTGGGGGGTGGAGCTGAGGGGTTCAGAGTGTGGGAGGCGGCTCCGAGCTGAGACAGGGGATTGGAGTGTGGGAGGGGGTACGGGCTCTGGGCTGAGGGTGCAAGTTCCTGGGTGGGGCCAAAAATGAGGTGTTCAGGGCGCGGGAGGGGGCTCCGGGCTGGGGCAGGGGTTTGGGGTGCGGGAGAGGGTGTCAGGCGTAGGCTCCAGGAGGGAGTTTGGGTGCAGAAGGGGCTCCAGGCTGAGGCAGGGGGTTGGGATGCAGGAGGGGATGCAGGCTCCGGGTGGCTCTATGTCCCTCAGCTCCTAGGCATAAGGGCTGCCAGATGGCTCTGCGCGGTGCATGCAGGTGCTGCCACCGCAGCTCCCATTGGCCACAGTTTGGGGCACTCGGGGCAACATGGAGGCAGGGCAGGGAGCCCCCCTGGCAGTCCCTCACCCTAGGAGCCGAGAGACATGGCGTTGCTTCTGGGGACCACACGCAGCAGGTAGGAGCCTGCCAGCCCCACCAACTGGACTTTTAATGGCCCGGTCAGCAATGCTGACTGAAGCCGCCAGGGTCCCTTTTCAACCGGGCGTTCTGATCGAAAACCAGACACCTGGTAACCCTACGGAAGATGTATGAAGTGTAGCTGTGGCCGTGTCGGTCCCAAGACATTAGAGAGACAAGGTGGATGAGGTGATATCTTTTATTGCACCAACTTCTGTTGGTGAGAGAGACCACCTAAAGCTAAACAATCTGTTCCACCTTCCATTTTGCTGTGAGGCTCGGAGTACCCTTCCCAGACCTGAGGAAGAGCTCTGTGGGGCTCAAAAGCTTGTCTCTCTCACCAACAGAAGTTGGTGCAATAAGAAATAATACCTCACCCGGCTTGTCTCTCGCTAATGCAGGAAGATGGGCAGGCAGAAGAGAGATGCTGCCATCTTTAAAGGAGAAGGATGGTCCAGTGGTTAGAGCACTACTAGCCTAAGACTTCAGCGATCTGCATTTCAGTCCCCTTTCTTTCTGTGTGATTTTGGGCAAGTCACTCAGCCTCGTTGTGCCTCAGTTCTCCATCCATAAAATGGGGATAACAACACTTCCCTACCTGACAGGGGTGTTGTGACGATAAATACATTAGAGACTGTGCAGCATTCAGGTACTACTGTAATGTGGGCCATACAGAATAGATTCTTTTGCACTGTTTTGCTGTTCCCCCAGGCTCCGCCAAAGAACAGGAGCAGCAGCTACATCAGCTCTGAGATTTTCTCCCTCCAAAACTGCTGACCCTGTAACCCTGATACTCCTCAATTGCACTTGGTATTGCAAGTAGATGAGTAGCTCAACAACACACATCTTATTTTAAAAAAACAGAGATTAAAATCACAGAATACATAAATTCCAGCAGTAACAAAAATGCAGCTGAGCAGTGGGGCTAGTAATAGTAGTAGTAAGAGTCTTCCTGTGAAGATCAGCTTGCAGGATCAAGGCCTGAGTTACTATCAGTCAGGTGCTTGTTACACTGCAGTTTGAAATGCAGACCACCACTATTTTAGCTCTGATAAATAACTGTAATGTAACCCAAGGTCTAGAGGTATCGCAGATATGCCATATTTCTCCACCTTCTTTTCACACTTTCCCAACCCTTAGTTAGTTACTGACTCTATTATAAAAGAGGCCTTGTTCCCCCCAGCTTTTGAGCTTGCCACTCAGTTGAGAAAACCTGACAGAAGAGCAGTGGACTTCGGATACTCACAGAGCTCACACTTCAGTCCATAGGCTTTCCCAATCTTGTTGATTCGAACCAGAGGGGTGCGGCCAACTTTCTTCAAAATATTCGGCAGGATGTTTGTTTCTTCTGGCCTGTGTTAGTGGAGGCAGAAAAAAATATACTGAAGGTAACTGTTACTGTCATCCAAATATACATAAAGAGGAAACCAGAGAAAAACTTGAAAGAAAGAGGCTTCAACATCTCCAGGAGAGGAGGGCAGAGGGAGATTTTGATTCCAGGACACGACCATACTAATTGCCCAGGTTACTAATGATGCTAGGCATCAGTAATGGAAAAGAATGACAATCTCTATCAAGGGGACTACAGGAGGGTGTGGCATAATGGTAGGAAATACTGCCATCCCCTACATCAGCAACACCCCCTAATGAATAACTTCATTTTAGCTGCCTTTGTGATGCTACTCGCAGAACACTGTTGCCCATTCAAAAACCAAACATGTCCCGTCTTACTGCTTCCACCCTCTTACTTCCCTTGCCCTGTGGTTGTGCATGCACTGATCAGCTGGAGGGGGGTTCAAAGAGCCACTTGTTACCAGAATTGGCCTTTTAGCCCCCTCCCCACTCCCACCCCCCGAAGGAAAAGCTCAGCTTTGGCTTTCAAAAATCTAAATTTGTAGCCCTTTTCCTTGTGAAGTTAGCCTTGCAAATGTAAACTGTAAAAGTAACCTGATAGCTAGGGCAAAAAAATAAAAATAAGCTGGGCTGCAGCAGAAGGCTGGGATCCATCTAAAGACCTAAAGAGACAGACAGACAGACACACACACACACTCTCTCTCTCTCTCTAGGTAAAATAAGCCAGTTAAGGTATAGCAGTCAGGTAAGTCCCACCCATTTTAAGAACCTAAGGAGACTCGTTCCCCAGCTGACCAACTAGACCTCTATCAGAAGGGAGCTGCTTACCCAGCCAGCCACTGCTAAGAGGAGAGGCTGCAAGACAGCTCCTGCCACCACTGCTGCTGCTTTGAGGAAAAGCTTCCAGATAAGGGAGTTAGCTAGAAATGCCTCCATTCGGGGGCTAAGCACAGTGGGTCATGAAATACTGGGCCAGGATGGTGGCAGAAACGGATTGATTTTTTTTTTAGTAGAGGAATGTATTTTACACAAGGTATGGCCCATGCACCATCTGCGGAGGCTGAAAACTTCTACGGGAGCCCTTGTTAAAAGTTTGCCAGCACATCATTGTGTGCGCGCAGGAGGTGTGTGAATCTGAACTTTTGGACCTGCCTGTCATCTATTCTTCTTGTGCTCTTTTCCATAGATACTAAGTGAACTGTGGCTACAGAGGTGGGTCAAAGTTCCTAGCATCATTGATCAGAATGAAGCTGCCCATGCTGACTCGCATAGTGCATGATTTCCCGCCCCGGCGCGCCCCTCCCCCTCCTTGATGAAACAGTAGATGTACCCATCTGTATATAGTAATGCATTTCCCTTCCCCAGCTCCTTCACTGGGTTGCAAGTGGGTGGAGTTAGAGAGAGGCCAGGAAATGGAAAGTAAAAAAAAACTTATTCAGATGGTGTGAGGCCACCTGTAGTCTGATCTAGAGGAGGCATGCACTCCCCCAGGAGGGCTCTGACTGCATTAAAGGATTGTAGCGTTTAAAGACAATGCTGTCATACTTTGTTAATTCAGAGACTCAATACTTCAAATACATCCCCAAAGAGGAATTCTTTGAAATTCTCATGTCACAAGGGTGTGCGAGTAAAATCCCGACAAAGGATTGCTGCTCACAGGTAACAAGATTTTAAATAGATACTCCAGACCAGAATTAGTCTCTCATTCACACAAATCCAGAACATTAGCTGGAGAATCATGTGTTTATTAGCATCAGATTCACTCTGATAACTCACTTGGAATAAGAGTGCAGAGGTGGATAAACCAGATCCGGAGTTCAGTGCCCTTTAAATGACTGGTTGTGCCTTTATTTGCTAGTCCCATAAAAACCATCAGTCCTGTCAGCTTTTTCTGCCAAGAGCCTATGACTGCAAACTCTTTGGAGGCTGCACTTTGAGTTGTGGGTATAATGCCTAGCTGGAGAAGACATACTCGCACTAGCTTTGATTGAGCTATTGTGCTAAAAATAGAACGTAGCCGTGGCAGTGCGAGCAGTGGGAGGGGCTAGCTGCCCTGAATATGTACTCATCTTGAGACCATAGGCATGTACTTGGTGTGGCTACCCTTCCGCTGCTCGCGACCATGTGGCTACACTATTTTTAGCACAATGGCTTGATCAGAGCTGGTGCAGGTATGTCTTCTCAAGCTGTGAATCACACCCTCAGCTCCAAGTGTAGATGTACCCAAATCTATGCCCTTAGCAGATTAAGGAGATAGTATGCCTGTACTGAAAAGTTAAGTAGCAAACCCAAAAAACTTGTGTGTCAAGTATTTTTTTTTAAATGTGTGTGTGTCAGTCCACATGTCTACAACACAAACAGAGCCAGAGTTTTAGCTACTGTCAATCAGTTTAAATAGAATTTTGCCAGTTTACAGCAGTTTAAGACCTGAACTGCCTTTGTTTAGAGAGAAATATTTATCCTCTCATGTAGCAGTGAACTCTGGTTTTTCCCCAAAGGACTAAATTCTGCTCTCAGTTAGACGGGTGCAATACAGCCTTCCAGCCCGGGTTTATCTGTTCAGCTCCAGTGGAACTAGAGCATGTCACTGCTACTAGGCAAATGACACACATTTAAATGGCCTTTGGCCAAGTAGATTGGGAGTTTATGTCCTTGGACTTTTTACTCTTACAGAAAAAAAGAGTACTCAAGGGGTGTGTTTATTGAATCCATATCTTAAGGCAGAGCTGAGCCATTTCCTCGAGTTGGTCTTCTCAGTACTTTTCTTCTGAAGAGGGTAACAACCCAGAGTTGTTCACCTCCCATTCAATTTCAGATATACAAACACACCCCGTATTTGCTATCGTGATTTGAACTCTGAACCCATGTCATCCTTGAAATACCCAAGATGTATATGGCCTGCTGGTGATAAAGGTAGTAAATACAGATTTACTTCTCCTCCCAAACTGACAAATTTTGTTGCATATCTTTTGTTGTGCTCTATGGATTGATCACAACTCCGTACACTTGGTACTTGATATTTAAAATTTGAGTTGTCTTGATTAGTCATGACTGGTCCCAAAAGCCACATGGCTTTGTTTCTGTAGTGGGTGTGCATAACTCCTCTGACCAGGAGAAGGGCTTGAAGATTCTCTGAGGGCTTTGAATCTCAGGGAATGGTGACCATTTAGTGGAAGAAAGCAGATGAGGAGGGTTAGGAGGTCCTATGCAGGCCCCAGAGACCTTACCCAATGCATCATTCTTAGAAAAGAAAAGGCTACAGTAAGTTTATTGGTGAGTGCAGAGTTAAAATTTAACTTTGTTGGTCACATACACAAAGTAACTCTGTGATGCATGAATAGTGTGGTCAAATACTTGTCTGGCTTATTTAGCTGCCTCTGTGCCTTGTCTGGTGTTTTGTAGAATTAAACAGCATCCTTTATAAAATATACTGACCGCCTTTACTAGTGACCAGCAGACAGTGAAGAGAAACAGTCATAGCAGAAGAGAGGGGGAAATTTGTTAGCTAAAAAGACATATTTAGGCCTCAGACAGACACAAGGAATCACTCATAGGCCTAGCCCCTGGCGTCTCTCAATGAATTCATTGTACAGCTGGGTTCATTGTACATCAGCACCAACATGGATTTGTCATGGCACTTCTGCTACCATGTTCAATAAATGTTCAAGCATGGGAGCTCAAAATTCACATTCCAAGAGTAAAACAACTGCTCAAATGCTCGCGTCACATGAACAGCCTTCATACCAGGGACTGAACTAAGGCCCTCCAGAGCTACAAGCACGAGTTCCTACAGTTTAAGCTAAAGAGCTTTCACCATAATAGGCCTACACCGTCTCTGGTTTGGCCCAGACTGGGACACGTAACACATACTGACTAGTGGGTTATGTTTGCAGAAAGCACTACAGGAGAGGTACCAGCAGTCAGAAACTGTCAGTGTGGCAGGGAGGTGGACACTCCTTACTAGAATGACCAGATAGCAAATGTGAAAAAGCAGGACAGAGAGTTGAGAGTAATAGACACCTATATGAGACAAAGCCCTGACCCATGGGTGGCGCGTATAATAGGCCAGGGGAGGCTCTGACTTCCACAGTGGTGCTGCGGCTGCTGGACCCCTGGTTGCGGGGTTTGGTGCAAAGTTTTTGCTTTATTGTGCCCCATGCAGGATCTGGCTAAGGAGGCCAGCTCCAGGCTCCTTAAGGCGGGGGAGGCGAGGCTCAGGGCTTCCAAGGTCTATGTGACACATGCGAGCCTAAAGGATCTCTGAGAAATGCCTTTGGCTCACTGGAATGGCTGTTGGGGATATTGCAGTACCACTGCATTTGGTTTCAGTTCTGTGGCTTAGTGGGAGTGAGAGGGTTCCACTCCAGAAATCCTGCTTTTACTTTGTGAGGAATGCTACTGTATAAAATGCCCAGAGGAAAACCTCGTCATATCAGGATGTGAGACTTGATTATATGAGGCAGCATAACTGGCTCAGACAATGTAAGAACCAGCTCACACCTGTACCGTTCTGAAGCTTTAGGTAATTACCCCCTTCATCTGATCTTCTTTTTCTAATCTCCCTCACAATCTATACTGGGCTCTCAGCAGTTCTTGAGACTGCCCAAGGATCAGAACTGCACAATGTATTCTTGGGTATAGAAATCTAGAATGTAGTCTGTATTTAGACATTTACGCAAAGTTAAAAGAACATAAGAACGGCCACACTGGGTCAGACCAAAGGTCCATCTAGCCCAGTATCCTGTCTTCCTACAGTGGCCAATGCCAGGTGCCCCAGAGGGAATGAACAGAACAGGTAATCATCAAGTGATCCATCACCTGTCGCTTATTCCCAGCTTCTGGCAAACAGAGGCTAGGGACACCATTCCTGCCCATCCTGGCTAATAGCCATTGATGGACCTATCCTCCATTAACTTATCTAGTTCTTTTTTTAACCCTGTTATAGAAATACCCAATATCCCTGGAGAGTGTGCTATACAAAGGTGTATATTAGTGCAGTCTGAGTAGTACACATTTTCTTTAACTTTATAAAGAGTGCCGTGTTTCTGGAGGAATCAGGGCAAGTTGGAATCTGGACAGAGACACAGGAGTACACTTGGGTAGAAGGGATCCAGAATAGTTTTGCAAGATGATCATTGGCACATGTGCTTCATTTTCTCATTCATATTTTCCCAGAGGTAGCGTATGTTGCCAAAGAACAAGTCATTCCCAGTCAGCATGCATACTGAAAAGAAAACTGATTTGACTGAAAGAGCTGCTTCTTTAGTCACCAGACATTCAGCAAATAAATAAGATAATTTAGGGACTATATTTCCAAAGCATTGTTTAATCAGGTGGCTAAATACATCACAGTTACGAGAAAGGGTGGAACAATCTCCTTTGTTAGTCATTCAGAATTTCTCACTGGTATTCCATGTTTTCCGTTCAAAGATGGAAGGAGGGCTTTGACACCACATTGCACTGTCACGGGCAAGAAAGGCAGGAACAATTGCAAAGTTTCAGACACAGTGTAAGAAACCTGAGACTCTTTCACTATCTCTGAGCAACATGTTTTAACAACATGCAGCTCTGATACTCCCGGCACTCTGTAAAACTAATTGATCTTGCCTAATAAATCACATGGACACTCTCCACGAGGTAGCTGCTGGCTGGGAAATAGACTCTGGATACCACAGTCACAAAACACGCACATTAAAAAATTGTTTTGCATCACTAATTTTAAGAAACCCAAGTAACAATGGTCTACAGGCTCTTTCTTTGTTCAAGCTGTACTAGTAGAGAGAATTGCCTCAGTGTCAAACAGCAACAACTAACTGCTTTTCATATGGAGCAGCCTTATATCAGATTGCCATTTGAGGGGCACATGATCCATCATGGTACTTTACATTAGGATGAAAGCCTGCCTCAAACTGCAAAATTCAGATACAGATGTCCCCAAAGTTTAGAAGTGTTTGGATGAGGGGTTCCAGATTGCGCCCATCATAGACACAGGCCCAGGACATTAACTTCTGATCCAATTAACAGTGGGCTACGTGACAGTTGCTAGAACACCTTCAAAAATCCATTGAGTCCATCTATCCTGCAAGGACAGGAAATGCTCCCCAGTCAGAAGATGTATAAATCCTGTATTGATACTACCCCCTTTGGTCTTAGGCCCACCAGTTGTTCCGAGTCAGACTTGGGGACTGGCAGTCTTCCTGGACTTTCGGGAAAGCTCTTATTTTCATAGGTCTGTCTGGGTTGGCTTGCAGGACCATTAAAGAGCCACACATTTATTTTGACAGGTTTCAGTGTAGTAGCCGTGTTAGTCTGTGTCAGCATTTATTTTGAGCAGTGCTGCATTAGCGAGTTACATCAATATGGCAGGAAACAGGATGGGACTGTGGATATGGCACGGGACTAGGACTCAGGAAATGTGGATTCAAACCCTAGTTCTGCCATAGCCTCCCTATGGCCTTGGGAAAATCACTTAATTTCTGTGTGCATCAATTTCCCCATCTGCAAAATGAGAATACCTCACAAGGGTGGAGTGGGTTAACACCTAATTAATTAATGTTTGTAAAGTGCTTTGAGATCCTTGAACAAAAAGAGGAGTGCAAAGTATTAGTAATTATTTCATGTTGCCTCACATCACCGCCCCTTGGTGTAGACCAAACAAATTCTACCATGTGGAAAAGGTGTTCATTCAGAGGAGCATCTTGCCCTTTTTCAGTGCAATCAGGGCAACTTTGCTGGCCCTGGGGGCATGATCTGGGGCACAACCTCTACACTATTATGAGCCTAGGTCTGTAGAGGTTCTTGGTCTGCCGCAGCATGGGTCTGAGGGTCAGAGGCAAGGAAGTGGTAAATTGGGGAATGGGATCCTTGTATCTTACTTTGTAGATCCACTTTGTCATTGGGCGGACTGGCCCTTTATGGGATTTGGGCTCAGCCTCCCCTGTGCCTTGTCACCTGGTCCCAAAGGTTGGGTTTGGGCTGATGGTTGGGTCAGATTATCAGGAATCATGTGATGGTAGGCCAGGAGATGGGGCTTCCTCTAGGATGGAGCAAAGAGTGGGAGACCAGGGGCTAGGAAAGACTTAGGGGAGGTCTCTGCAGAGACCTGACAAAGGCAATGAAGACGAAAGCCATTCAATGAGGCTTCTGCAAGGGATCAAGGGGGGATCCAGGCTCTGAAAGGACGGAGCTCCCAGCTCCAGCCAGGTGAAAGGGACTTGCTGGAGCTACCTGACACAAAGGGCCGGAGCAGAAGCATGATGAGGGAGGAGGCTGAGGAAACATCAGGCAGCAGGACCTGGGATTTGGAAAGAACCTGTGAGCCCAACGAAGGACTGAACAAACCATGGAGTGGGGGGAAGCCTGGTTTGGATTGGAGATATTTGAACTGCGATACTTTAATAAACGAGGCCCAAGAAGGGGTGTTATTTTTCCCACATGAGAGTCTGAGGGCAGTTATTGGGAAGCCCCAAAAGGGGAAAATGAGGCAGTGACAAGGTCCAATACTGGACTGGTAAGACACTGACCCCCTTCTCTATGGCAAAGGGATGCTAGGGCTGTGGAGTAGCAGCCATAAAGTGAGCTCTACTCCCATGATGCAGCCTGTGGGGTTGGGAGAATAGATTCCTCCTTCCTTCCTTCCTGCCAAGTTACTTGGTCTGGGTGCTGAAGAGAGGACTGTGGCCTTGATACTGATCTGAGGAAACTGAATATTCCTTTACTGCCTGATGGTGCTATCCTTACTCATGTTGAGTTCCAGTAGCTTATTCCATGAGTAGTCTTATTGACTTCAATGGGACTGCTCCCAGAATAAGGCATCACTCACTGTGAGTAAAGGTGACAGAACTGAGCCCTTAGTTAACATATTAACAAATCTATAGAGAGAGAGTGGGAGCCACAGGTTGGAAAGCTCTATATTCATTATGGCTGCAGTCTCCAAAAGTGCCCACTAATGTTGGGTGCCTTGTTTTCTGGTGCCTAACTTCAGATCCCTCCGGGTCTGGTTTGCAGGAGAGCTGCTGAGCATCCACAATGCCAGTTTAAGTCAACGCTCTTCATGGTGAAAGAGAGGGGGCAGTCGTGAGTGGACAGGAAATATTAGCGGATCAGAGGACCCCCTTTTGGGAAAAATAATAGCAGTTTTTATACATAAAATCATTGCTTTAAATGCTGAATTCTGACTACGAACATTCTAGTGGAACTTTGAGGCACAGAGGAGGGCCCTGAATTTCCTGCAGTAGGGAGGATATAAAACAGTCTGAACATAACTAACACAAGAGAGTTACTTACAAGGGCATGTGGGAATGAGGCGACTCAGAGATGGGCTTCCCTGGCTTCCATGTGCACTTACTGGGCAAGTTGGGAGGAAGCCATATGTAGTTGGTTTTGGTTTCCTGATCTTCTGTATCAATGCCATTCTGCAAATGAGAGCTCTTGATCTTCCTGTTCAGTGTGGACACAAAAGCCATCTTGAGCTGAGAGGAAGAGTGGAAAAAGCAACTGTTAGAATCAGGGAGCTTGATTTTCAACCTTGCGCGTGTATGCTGGGTGACCAGTTTGCACAGGGGCGCTCGAGCTGATACATAGTCACCTCAATGCCGAACTGGGTGCCGTAATTTGAGCATCCAAGTTTGGAAACAGGCCCTCAATTCTTCAGTGCTATCTAGTCTAGGGGAATATTTTTCACCATCACAATTAAGGAACTGGAACCGCCGTTGTAATCAATTATGGTACAGCTAGCAATGTACGTGTGAAAAAAACAGACCAAAACATGGATAAAAAAATAACTACAGAAAAGCACAGTGACTCTTACAGTCTGGAAACCAATATTCCAAGACATAGTAAGTAAGCCACCTAAGGATGATTTCTGTAGAAACTTTATTGTCTGTTCTCTATGCCTCCTAAATTAACAAATCTTTCCCCCTCCCTTGTACCTATTTGCAGAGATCTGACATTAATATATAGGACCCACTGCCACTCCCAGTGAAATCAATGGGAGTTTGGTCATTGACTTGAATGGATGCTGGAGCAGGTCCATAATGTATGTTACAATGTTTGTTGTTCTGAAAGCACCATAAACTTGCATTGCACTTAAAGGTGATCTGCAAAAGGGTAAAACGAGGTTAGTCTTTCCTTATTACTTTATGATACACAGATGGGCCCATAGAAAGTGCTTTGATTATTACATTAGGAATTCAGATCTTGTCCAGACTGAAATATATGCTGACTGGAGAACTTGTGAAATGATGGCAGCAAGGTAAGCAAAAGAGAGGGTCAGATTCCATCTCCTGCTGTGACAGCTGCACACTCAGACAACAGTTCTAGGTATCTCAGATTGAGCGGATTGGTGGCCTTAAAGGGACAGAGGGATACATTGTAGGTTTCAGGAACCAACTGACAACAGCTTAAAAGTAGAAGGATAAACCGTTATGGCCTATCTACACTTCAAATACAGCTAAGTCAGGGGCACGAATAAGATTCTGTCTACACTACAAATAATTGCAACTGTGCTGTAACCAGAGCAGGGGACAAATGTATTGTAACTGGATTCCATGATTTGGCTGTCTTTGTAGCAGAGAAGCAAGGAAGTTTAGATTACTGCCAAGACTTAACCAATACTTACGCGAGATAAAAAATAAAACTAATTGTAAGAAACAAAAGAAAAAATGCATTTGGTAACGAAAAGCCTCTTTTCTGCAGTGGTGCACCCTGGGAGGCACTGTAATCCAGCCAAATCCTGTTTCAGTCTGTGTTAAATGAACAGACTTTGCAACTCAGTCTCAGGTCACAGACATGCATCGTAGATAATTTATGAGATTTGACGTTACTCTCACAGCACAGATCATTCTAGCCATATCTTATTGCATTATTGTGGTGCTTTATTTTGTAATTACTGCAAGTAGAAATGTCATCACTTGCAAATCCTGCACTTTCTGCTTGAGTCCAAAGGTTCAATTCTGAAATCTCTGAAAGGGTCAAATCAAAGTCCCAGTAAAGTCAAAAAAAGTTTTGTAATTGACTTCAATGGGACCCGGGTTTGGTCAAAAAGTAGAGATGGGACCAAAGTATGATCCAGACCCAAATTTTAGAAACGGCCTGTCTGCTAATAAAAAGCCAGATCAAAGCATTTGATCCAAGCATCCCGGAACATCAGAGGTTCACACTCCAAACCTGGATCCAGATGAGACCTTTGCAAATGGTCTCTAGCTTTATTATAGGCTTAACCAAAACCCCAGATTTAAACACCCACTGAAATGGGGACATTCAAAATACAGATCCATATCCAAATTTTACAGCTTGATCCCATCTTAGTTTAAATGGGCACTGTTACAAGTTGTGAACGGCCCAAAACTTGACTCACTTTTGGACACTAATTCTTTGTGCTTTTATTTTCAAGAGTTCTTATGCTCTTCAGGGTAACTGTCACCAGTTTAGATTTACAAACAGAGCTGGGCCAAACCCAGCAGCCATGATTCCATTGGGATTCACACAGGTTTGCAGCCCATGAGTTCTGCTTTGAAATTCAGGTGCAAAACCCATCACAAATATTCACAGTAAAACACATTCAAAAACATCACCAAGCTTCATGTGGTTTTGTCATTAAACTGTCAGCCAAGGGCTGCTGAAAACGGCTTGTTTTCCTTGAAAGGCCGGTGAACCTCAACCAACTTGGGCTGAGTTGGGTGTTTGCAACAAAATCCAAGTTTAACCCAGCTGGAGGAACACCAACAAAGCAGTGTGCAGATAAATACTCATCTTGGTGAGGAAACAGAGTGTGATGGCTATCTATATTAGGTACTTATATGGCATCCATTACCACAGTATCTGAGCACCTCACAATCTAACGTATTCATTCTCACAACAGCCCTGTGAGGTAGAGAAGGGTCTACGAATGGGGGATTGAAGCACAGACACACTAAGGTCCAGATCCGCAAAGGTATTTAGGCTTCTAACTCCTACTGACATCAGTGGAAGTTAGGAGCCTGAATACCTGTGTGGAGCTGGGCCTAAGTCACTTCTCCAAGGTCTCACACGGAGCCTGTGGCTGAGCAGGAAACTGAACCCTCGTCTCCCGCATCTGCCTGAACTAGTGTCCAACAGGGAGAGAGGAGCCTGGGGCTGTAAATTCACTGGGTCTCGGGAAGAAAATACCCCGAGTGGCCAAATCTGAAGAGAATGAAGAGAATAGTTCCTCATTCTCAGAGGTTGCTGAACATTCTTAATGCAGTTTGTTTTGCACATGCTGAGATGTGAACAGAGTGCAGATTCCAAGAGCTAAATCAGCTCCTTCCACCCAAAGCACACAGAAGAGGGAAAGTTATATTTAAAGCTGTGGGATGGAAGGGATAGAGGTGTGGCCTGATAACCAGTCCCTCAGCACAATTTTTCATTCTCCCGTCTCCCAGCATTATGGTTGGACTGTGGCCTGCTGCCCCGTTGACTCCCTTGCCGTAGCTTCTCCTCCACCAAGGGCAGTGCAAGTGCAGAGGGGGAGTTCATGCTGAAACCAGCATTTGTCACATGAGTTACAGAAGGTCACTGACACACGTCAGTCATCATCCTCAGGGCCGGATTAAGGCAGGGACTTTAGGGGCTGCAGCCCAGAGCCCCAGCTCAAGGGGGCCCCCGCAAAAATCAATCACAGGCAGCGATCTCCAACTCCAGGCTGCTAAAAGTCCCAGGAACTGGCCAACGGGAGCTATGAGGGCATTGCTTGTGGGCACGGGCAGCACACAGAGACATGCTGTCCCCCTCCCCCTAGGGGTCGCACAGACGTGCTAGCAGCCAGCCACATCTGAGAGCAGCGTGGGGCTATGGCAGGCTGGCAGGCAGCCTGAGCTCTCCTGCGCCGCCACCCGGGAGCCGCCTGTGGTAAGCGCTTCCAGGACGCAGCCTGCACCTCGCACCCCGTCCTCCACCCCAACCCCCTGCCCTAGATCAGAATCCCCGTCCTGCATCCCAATCTCCTGCACCAAACTCCCTCCCAGGAAAAAGACTTATATACAGGGGCCCCACAAAATCAAATAGCCCAGGGCCCACAGGACAGTTAATCCAGCCCTGACATCCTTGCACTAATCTATGAAACCGCTCCCTCTTCTAATTCCACCGAGAGACCCACTTTTACTGTAATGTCTACAAACTGTTGCCAACTGATAGCGACTGGGCAAGTGGCCAGATGGGATAACTCTACTCACATGCTTTATTGATGTAAAACTAAAACATGACATCACACCTACATAGCATGCCGATAGCTGTGTTTTACTGTTACCCCCATCCTCTTGTTATGCCCACTTGTTGCATCTGGTCTTAAATTTAACACTGTGGGCTCCTTGGGGTAGGACTGTCATTTGCTGTGTACACACACGGTACAATGGGCCGCCAATCAATTTGGGGCCTTTCGGTGCCACTGTTTCTAAATGGTTATAATCTATTTAGGATGGATTGAATGGGAAAAGAGGGGAGGGGCATTGGTGGCGGGTCGCATAGGCTGGGGGAGGCCCCCTGCTTACCACTGCTCCCTGTGTGCACTCCAGTCCTCCCGCCCCCCAGTGCTCCGACTGGAGGGGGGGCTGTGGCTGCATGCTGACTGCCCTCCCGGTGCTCCTTTGGGGCTGGGGGGCTAGCCTGGGGCATGAGTGGTGGGAGGGGCTCTAGACTCCAGCAGGGAGAGGGAAGGAGCAGGGCCTTGGATGGAAGCGGCAGGGCTGGGGCCTCGCCTCCCCCAGCTGGCAGTTCACGCCCCACCCATGGAGCGAGGGAATGGCACTCTATGTCAGAAATGACATTACCTGTTTCCAAGTCACTGATAACTCAGAAGAAAATGATCTTGAATACTTATGGATCAATGTCCTAACTGATAAAGCACAAGATGGGATACTAGTTGGAGCCTCCACCAACTCACAGTAGGGAACAAGATGACCAGTTCCTTCCCCCGCTATCTACAGTATATGATCATAGGGGACTTCAGTTTGAATGGCATATGCTGGAGGTCTCATGGTGCCATGAGACCTTGAACTTTATAGATGACAATTTCCTAACTCAGAAAGTGTTGCAGCCAGTGTGGGGGAATTCTATATTAGACCGTCTCCTAACAGATAGAGAGGAACTGATCACAGAAATAAAAGTTAATGGGAGCTTAGGTACAAGTGATCATGACTTGATCACATCTATATTGTATGAGCTAGTCCAGGCTAGTAATATATATACTAGGTGCTTTAATAGGGCTAATTTCACAAAGCTTAAAAACAATTATGATCCAAATCAGCTGTGAGGAAAAATATAATCAGAAAAATGTGAATGATAATTGGAAATCATTTAAGAACACTTTACTAGTTGCCCAAAAAGCCACAATCCCACAACTGAGGAAGAAGGCTGTCCTGGTTAAAAAACAAAACTGGTTGAGGGGACGTAAAGGCAGCTGTAAATATATATATACTAAATAGAAGAAAGGGGAAGTTTTATATTTAATGAATATAAAATCAGAAGAAGTTAAAAATTGTAGAAAATTGACAAGAGGAGCCAAGTAACACAAGAAGAAATCTATGGTCAGCAGTGTTAAGGACAATAATTTATTTTTTAAAAAATACTAGGACCAAAAAGAATCTTTACAGTACTATTGGTCCCTTACTAACTGAAATGGTAGAATTATCAATAATAATGCAGAAATCACACAGAAGTGTTCAATAAATATTTGTGTTCTGTATGGGGCGGGACAGATGATGCAATTTCATCATATGGCGATGACAATACTCTTTGCATGCCACTATTATCTCTGTGGCTACTAAAGTCAGACTTTTTAAAATCAGTAGATCCAGATAACTTGCATCCAGGAGTTTTAAAATAGCTGACTGAGGGGTTCACTGGACCATTAATCTTGATTTTCAATAAGTCTAGGAACACTTGGGAAATTCTGAAAGACTGGTAGAAAGCTAATGTTTTGCCAATTTTTAAAAGTGCAAAAAGGATGACCCAGGTAATTATCCGCCAGTCAGCCTGACATCAGTCCTGGGCAAGACAATGGAGTGACTGATATGTGACTCGATTAATAAAGAAATAAAAGAAAGTAGTGTAATTAATGCAAATCAACAGGATTTATGGAAAATAGATGGAAAATAGAGCCTGCCAAATGAACATATATTCTGATGAGATTCCTAGTTTGGATGATAAAGGTAATAGTGTTGATGTAAAATACTTAGGCTTCTGTAAGGCATTTGACTTGGTGCTGCATGAGATTTTGATTAAAACACTAGAATGATATAAACTTATCATGACTCACAGTACATGGATTAAAAATGACTAACTCCTAGGTCTCAAAATGTAACTGTAAATGGGGAAACAGCCCTGTGACATTTCCCAGGGTACAATCTGGATTGTGGAATCTTTTAAAACTTTATATATAATGCTGCCGTACATATTTTACCAGGACAATATTGTTCAGCAGATTATGAGTTATGAAATGATACCTCACAAGGCATACTTTGTAAAAAATTTATCACAGTATTGTAAAAAGGATGAACATAGGGTGTGTGTGTTTCCTGTGGGACACTTCAGGGATTGGTTCTTGGCCCTATGTTATTTAACATCTTTATCGATGATCTAAAAGAAAACCTAAAATAAATGATAATTGCAGATGACACAAATTGGGGGAGTGGTAAATAATGAAAAGGGCAAGTCACTAATTCAGTATGATCTAGATTGCTTGGTAAACTGGGCACAAGCAAGCATTATACATAGAATCATAGACTATCAGGGTTGGAAGGGACCTCAGGAGGTCATCTAGTCCAAACCTGCTCAAAGCAGAACCAATCCCCAACTAAATCATCCCAGCCAGGGCTTTGTCAAGCCTGACCTTAAAAATCTCTAAGGAAGGAAATTCCACCACCTCCCTAGGTAACCCATTCCAGTGCTTCACCACCCTCCTAGTGAAAAAGTTTTTCCTAATATCCAACCTAAACATCCCCCACTGCAACTTGAGACTATTACTCCTTGTTCTGACATCTGGTACCACTGAGAACAGTCTAGATCCTTCCTCTTTGGAACCCCCTTTCAGGTAGTTAAAAGCAGCTATCAAATCCCCCCTCATTCTTCTCTTCTGCAGACTAAACAATCCCAGTTCCCTCAGCCTCTCCTCACAAGTCATGTGCTCCAGCCCCCTAATCATTTTTGTTGCCCTCCGCTGGACTCTTTCCAATTTTTCCACATGTAAAGGTATACAACTGGGAACGAAGAACGTAGGCCATACTGACATGATGGGGGGCTCTATCCTGGGAAGCAGTGCTCTGAAAAAAAATTGGGGCTGGGGGTGCATAATCAGCTGAAAATGAGCTCCCAATGTGATGTTGTGTCCAAAAGAGCTCATGCAATCCTGCAATGCAGAAACAGGGAAATTTCGAGTAGGAATAGAGAGGTTATTTTACCTCCGCATTTGGCACTGGTGTGACTGTTGCTGGAATACTGTGTCCAGTTCTGGTGCTCACAATTCAAGAAGGATGGTGATAAATTGGAGAGGGGTCATAGAAGAGCCATGAGAATGATTGACGGATTAGAAACATGCCGCATAGTGATTGAGCTTGTTGAGTCTCTCTATTTAGCTTAACAAAGAAAAGGTTCAGGGGTGACTCCATTACAGTCTGTAGGTGCCTAGATGGATGGGCTCTTCAGTAGCAGAGAGAGGTATAACGTGATCCATTGGCTGGAAGTTGAAACTAGACAAATTCAGGCTGGAAATAAGGTGTAGATTTTTCACAGTGACAGTATTAATTATTGGAACAATTTACCAAGGTTTGTGGGGGATTCTCCATCATTGGCAACTTTTAAATCAAGACTGGATGTTTTTCTAAAAGATCTGCTCTAGGAATTACCTTGGGGAAGTTCTATGGCCTGTATGGCCAGAAGATGAGACAAGATGACGACAATAGTCCCTTCTGGCCTTAGAATCTATTAATCTGATACAATCCTCCTACTCCCAAATTAGCCATATTGAAGCATTCAAAATTATGAATGGAGATTAATTTTCAAGTCTCATTATTTTCAAGCCAATGAACTTGGGAATTCTTTTAGTTTGTCTTCTAGTCTTTGAGATTCACATTTTCAAGTTTTTCTTCACAACTTTCAGGGCTAAAACCAGACATTTAATAAAAAACTAAAAAAAACCAAAACAAAACTGAGAGTCTCATGTCATCAACTGATTCCAGGTGCTGGGACTTTAAGGAAAACACAAGATATTGTGTCTAATAATAAGACTCACATAGGTTGGCAATGTTAATTGTGCTTTTGTTCTTATAAAACGTTCCATGGAAGAACGTGCATTGATCCTTTAGACGGGTTGGTGCCTGCAGCACTCACTCCAGCCAGCATTTTACAGACTGGGAGCACTGGCAGGAAATGGGTGACTAAGTACTGGTTATGATTAAGGACATGAATCCATCTGGCTACAAAATGGATGTTCTGAACTCCTTCCCAACACTTGCACTGAACCTGCAGCTAGTTTGGAGATTTACAAAAAAAAAAAAAAGGTTAAAAAATGCTAGTATTCTTACAATTTGGGTTTGCTGGCCTTGGGAGTGTCTCTCTAAGCAAATCCTTATTTGCCTTGTGAATTAAGAGACAAAGCGCACAAGTCACTTGTCTATAAAGAAAAGATTAACTGAAGAAGTATGAAAGGAGATTAACACACTTCCCAACAAGCAGCTCTCAGAACAAGGGTCCCTGGACACAAGCTTGGCACTAGGAAGTGAGTATATCTTTTCTTTGTCACTTAAAATTTTGGGTGAGAATGTTTGATTTCCTCATTCCTAACCCTAACCATTCTTGACTGCAGTTAGTTGCTCCATTGCTCCTCCACCTCTACTCCCTGCCCCAGTACCTGTCACTACATACAGAAAGGAGCACATTTGCTGGATATTATTGCTAAAGCAGTCAGTACTAGAATAATATGTTCTTGTTATGATTAGGCTTCATAACAAGTAGGGGAATTCACATTTCTATCAGACGTATTGTCGCAGCCTGTCTTCCTGCGTCTGCAGACATTATGGTATTGGTTACACTTGAGCCCTGTTTCTGAAGTCTATCTTCCCAGCCGTAAAGGTTAGAAACTTACTTTGTTTTAGATGTAAACTTAAATTCTGGGACACAATTATGCAGTACTGTGAACATAATCTGAAATCAGGACATTACTTACTTGACTAAAAATCACATTCTATACTGGCCCTTGACATTAGCTAATCAAACATTTAAAGAGGTGGCTGAGAAATCTTACTTTTCCTGCTGCCAAAAGCCCAAACCTACCTCCCGCATGTGGCAAAAGCTCCACTTGGTCTCTGCTCAACTAATAAAAAAACTCCAGGTCTGCCCCCTCCACAACAGCCTCTGTGATGCAGTTACTCATTTTCAACACAAAAAGTCTGCAGCACATTGAAAATTGAAGTATTTGTGCAAGCACAGAATGTACTGAATTCAATATAAATAAATAAATAAATAAATGAATGGAGATATGCCAATCTCCTAGAACTGGAACAACCTTGAAAAGTCATTGAGTCCAGTCCCCTGCCTTCACTAGCAGGACCAAGTACTGTCCCCTGACAGATTTTTGCCCCAGACCCCTAAATGGCCCCCTCAAGGATTGAGCTCACAACGCTGGATTTAGCAGGCCAATGCTCAAACCACTGAGCTATCCCTCCCCCCGAGATTAGATATTAATATCTAAATTAATAACACAGGACATGCTGGACGGAGAGGCAGGAAGGGGGGAAAAGGGCTTGGAGCACATGTGATTGTGGTGCTGCAGCTATGTAATTTGTGTCTAGCATTCTGCATAGGACACGTCACCTCGGCTGATGCGTATGAAGTGCTTTGCAGATTTTAGTTTATGGCTATTTAATCACATTGCACTGATAACTCTTCAAATGAAAGAAAACGTTGCTGCTCTGTGAAGAAATCTTCATACATTAGACTGAATGAAGAGATAAAGAAGCGTTTGGCAAAGTAGAAAGATTTTCATACTAATTTGCCCATCCAATCTTTTGCAGCACTCAAAGCAAATTCAAATCTTTTGTGTAATTTAAAAGCGAGTGAATAGAAAATGTTTCTCTTAACAAATCTCACCAAGCTAAACAAATAGAAAGTTAGTTTTCCAATAAAATCGGACTATCCAGAACTTGTTAACACAGAGTCTCAATGAACCCCAGTCAAACCTTGGAATGTGGCCCCCAAGTCAAAGACTACAGTAAAATCAAAGCAATGCTATCTGATTAATAAAATCTACATATACTATTAGAAGAGAAGTACTGATAGTATTAGATAAGATATACTTACCTGGCCTCAAGGTAGTTGCTGAGTGACTTCCCTAATGCTTTAGCTCGCCTGTTTATATCTGCAGCAGTGAGAGAGGAAGCCAATCAGCTGAGTTAGAACACTTCACGAAAGATACTGATTGGCATGTATACCTGCTCAGGTTTAGTATGTGATTCCTCTCAAAATCTTAATGGTCAGGATGTCAATAGAATGCACAGTTTATTTATTGATTCAGTTTTTATTTACTTAGCTTTAGTTTTAAAAATTTACCAGGCACATGTACATTAAGGCCTCCATTCGGCAAGCTCTTAAGCACATGCTTAAACCCATCCCATTTCAACAAAGTACTTAAGCATGCGCTTACCTTTAAAGCTTGGGGCCTTGCTGAGTCAGAAATTAAGACCATAACAGAAGAATAAGAAACGCTTTGGTGCACCCCACTGTACGAATATCCTTCATGCCTTTGGGCACCCTACAATCAAACACACTTTCAGGGCCTGATTCTGCAGCACTTACTCACATTGAGTAGCACCAACTCCCATGAGGGTGACAAAATCACAACCTTCGGTACAATGCACAGGCACGGTATTATGGGAGAAGAGTTCCAGTATTACGCGACCAGCTGCCTAGCATATCTGATACCCTTTAAGATTGATGGGCTGATGCTGAAAGAGGTTAGTTATGGATTTTTTTTCCAGATTCCTATTGCTAGCAGCTTTATTACTAAATCAGGGTGTAGCACCCAAGGATCCTTTGCACCCTTAGCTAAAGGACTCCATAAGGATTCCCAAGCTATTGCATGCTGGCTGAGATGAACAACTATTAAAAAGCAGGTGTGTGGGAAACTTTGCTGTCGTACATGAACGCAGGTTATAAAAAGCAGCAATGACTATTTGTTTTGGACTCAAACTTTTCCTAAGCAATAAACATAACAGAGGCCCCAGCAGAGGAATGACATTATCTTTGGCCTTTTTGTGATATGTGAAATCTCTGGAAAACATTGCCAGACATAATCCATAGTGGAACAATCCTGTGAGTTATCTGATGTGACCCAGTCTTCCAGGTCATGCGTAAAGGTGCTCCAAATAATGTTAGTCCCAGTAAGAATGATGTTCTGTGTACATTCCAGTTAAAGAATAACCCAAGGGGTCCGTTCTGGCCTTGATATCTCCCTTCACAAATATACCTTGAACCAATACATGCTTAAATCTAGTCTAGAGATGGGACTGACTGTGCTGAACATCAATGGTGTGTTTGAGCAGTGTGGATCTGCAAACTCCTCACACAGCCAGATCTGCCCTGCACACACATTATTGAAGACATAGGCATTTTGTATTGGTTTGATGCTGCCTTGCCAACGTGTGTGCTCAGATGATGGGGCAGGTCAGCCCACACACCTTGTGGGGAACAGAGGTTAGCTCTGACACCCCATCATATGTTCATTCCATGCAAACTCCCATTAATCTCACCATGAGTATATAACAATAAAAAAAAAGTGGTACATGATTATATAAGTCTTATCTTCCTACTGTGCAATGTTCAAGTTCTATCTGCAAATGTTAACAGTGGAAAAAACCCAGATCATATAAGTAAATGGAAGTTGTTTATTACATTTAAATTTTGCATGACTGTTCCCTTCAGAGGCGGGGCGCATTCAGATTTTGTATTTACATACCAGCTTTTACCCAGAAAGACCTCAGAGTGCTTCCCATTGAAATGAGCCACCTCGGGCAGGAAAGTTGCAGCAAGGTAGACAACCAGACTACAACATGTCATAGGACAGTAGCAGAGAGAAGATGGCACATTTGGGCAAAGACATCAGGGAAAATTCCTTGCTCTCACAAAAGACATCATAGAATAAGTCATGTCCATGAGGAGCATATAGGGCTTCGGTTTTTAAAGCATCATCTGAAAGATTCCACATTGATTAATTGAGTGCTATGTAATTTACTCTGCCTTTGAAAGGATGAAATGCTGATCTGGCTCCACTAGTTTGTACCGATGGGTGCCCAGGTGCTTAGGAATTTCATGACCACAAAGCCAACCTCTCAGCTTGATTCTCTCTTCGATGAGAATCTAGAATTCTCATTAGGAAGGATGGGTGAATTCTAGGGGAAACTTGGAGGCAGATCGGTTCAGTGCTTTTTTTTGAAAACTTATTCCATTGTGGAAGGAGAAAACAACACACATTTCCCTGTGACAAATGTTTCCTGTGACTTTTTTAAAAAAGCAACTGAAGCTATAGTGTGAAGCTTGGTGTGAGTGCAGCCTTCCTCAGGGAGGAGGGAAATCCACCCACGCGTGAAGAAAAACTATCTAGCAAAGTTGAAAATGGAAGGTCTGAACATTCAAAGCAGAACATTTTTCAGTGGGTTTTAAAGGGCATCTTAAGGTAAAATTGTTTTAATGTGAGAGCCTAGAGACAAATTCTTTACTGGCTAGCATGACTCCATTGAAGTCAGTGGAATTATGCCAGCCAATAGAGGACTTGATCCTTTCACTTTCACACTGAATGAATTATGGGTGTTTAAGGTTGAAAAAAATGTATCGGTGGTTGGCTATAGCAGAAGTCTGTATGCTTATTATACAATCCTTATATGAACATAAAGCTTCACTTCATGGCTGAAACCTGAAAAACAACAACAATTCTTTTTTCTCATTAGGAAAAGAAATCTTTTAGTGTCTTTTTTAAAAACAATCAAATGTTCTTCTCACTAAGGGTCAGATTCCAATACCTCTGCTCATGCTGAGTGTATCTGATTTTATGTATAATCCAACTGAATTCAGTGGTATCACTTACAAAGTAAGCTACTGCTCAACATGAGTGAGGGTATCAAAGTTGAGTCCTAATCTTTATGGTATTACAGACAGAAACTGAATGAGTACAACAACTGAATACAACAATCACGTTTTAGGAAATTCAAAATTTCTCTTAGTTACCAAAGTAGGCTCAATAGGGCCCATATTTTTCAAAAGATTTTAGTATTTGTTTGTATCACCTGCACATTAATTTTAAAGTACAACACTTCTTCCCAACTGTTCCTTCATTGCTAGTGCCCTGAGATGTCCAGTTTTGTGTTACCTCAGAGTTTGGCAGAGGAAAGAAGAATACGCCTCAGTGTGGTCAAGGAGCTGCGGTGTCTTGTTATCTGGCAAAATTATAATACAAGCTGTGGGATAAACTGCGCTTCTTTATATTTTTCCCAGTAAATCGTTCATGTCTTCTATGAGAACAATCCAGTGCAGCACAGGTCTAAAACACAGAGGACGTGTCTGTTTTCCTTGGGCCTTTACCCACAGGTAAAACATCTTCTTCTTCACCAAGCCCCCATTGCAACTGGTACTTTGCCTTCATCATGGCACATGGCATCGTACACTCCTTACTTTCAACAGACATTCCTAAGGGGGTTTCCCAAAAGGAGATGGGGAAGGGGAACAAAGTCCTTTTTGTTTCAGATCCCCTGCGCTCCTTGATTTGGAACAGGATGTAAACATAGGGCTCTCATAGCCCACTTGAGTGCCCTAATCATTAGGCTATACTGGGATTTTTCTCAAGCCTTCCTCTTGGAAAGGTTCTATTTTTGTAGAACTAAATATTCATTGGCCCAGGGACCAGAACCCATGTCCCCAACCTCCCAGGTGAGTGCCTGAATCACTGAGCTACACAGTCAATCTCTCTTGCTCTGGTCTAATGAATTAGGACTCTCAGCTGGGATATGAAAACTCCAAGTTCAAGTCCCTGCTCTAAATTAGGCAGAACAAAGATCTGAAACCAGATTTCACACATTCACCGAGTGCCCTGACCAGTAGGCGGTTAAGCGCATGCCCATACACAAGTTGCCCTCAGCTGTCTGTTGTGCGAGACCTGATCAGTCGGCATGCTCTGAGCACGGCTACCAGATCAGGCCCTGCCAGCGAGACAGGGGGGCGGGCATCTAGGGGCTTAGGTGTGAGCTAGGGCACCTAGCAGCTTGGCAGTGTCTGGACTTAGGCAGCTTTGCACATGCTCACCTGTGTGAGCTAAGGTGCTATGGGGACTTTACTGGCTGAGATCTAGGCAACTAGGGAATTTAGGCACCTACAAGTTGGGATGGTAACTGTCTGAGGAGGAGCTGTGAAGATCTCAATAGTGCCTAAATGTTGAACTTTGGCACCCAAGTCCCTTTATGGAGCTAGCTCTTGGTGCTGCCTGTATTTAAGCAATTAGCTTGGCCGTCTCTGCATTACTAAATCTAAACAATTCTATCCTAGTATTCTCAGGGGATTTTAGTGTCCTGGATGTAAGCAGAGTCTGAAGGAGCTCTCCCCTGACATCTAGTGGGGAGCTGTGGTAAAGGACTTCAGGAGTTGATCTCGTTTGCATGGGCACACCCACCCTGCGTAGGTACTCAGCATGATGGGATTTCTTGCCCAAATGATCACGTATGGCTGGGGCTGGATCCCCAGGCTCCTCGTTATCGGGGCAGGAGTAATAAAGGGCTCTTATCCTTGTTGTGTGAACTGAGGGCAGCAAAACTGTACCTGTCATACCCCAATGGAGGGACTTAACCTCAACTGAATGGCACTCATTAGGCAAGGGACAAGGGTTTCAAAGCCCAGTGAGTTGAGAGAGTGTGGGGATAGGTACTTGGTGGCGGCGGCAGTTGCCGCCGCCTTGTTTAAGGCCCTAAACACCATTTGACCCCACCGCTCTCCATAGTATAATAAAAGAACGAATGTAGACTCAATTGTTACATAGTGCAGAGCTGAAATCACTGATATCTAGGTTAAAGTATTAGACCTATTTTGGGACAGTGTGCCTTTCCTCTCCCCTCCCCCCCCGCCCCCCACTAACAGCTGAGAGCTGTGTTAAGTGGTGGCCCCTGAAGACATCTTGGTGAGCGGGTGGCTAGTGGCATGGTACGGCAAGTGGCCAGCAGTGCAGCTAACGGAGAGGCACGGGAAGTGAATGAGTACCCGAGCAGCGAAGCATGTAGGGTGCCTCCCTACCCCAGGGTGGGAGGTGAACTCTGCGGATGAACCTCTGGACTCTGAGGCTGCACTGACCAAAGACAGCAACTGTGAATAGGGTGCAGAGAAGGGACGGGCACGTTAAAGGGACTTTTGGGTTGCTGGATTTAAGAACCTGAGGGGAAAAGGACACTGCCGAACTTACTTGGGGGGTGGGTCTTTTGCTTAGGGTTTATGTTTATGAACATAGTTGCAGTGTTTCCCCAAATTAATGCTGAGTTATTCCCCTCATTTTATTCAAAGTTTTTGCTACAATTAGACTCTGTGCTTGCGAGAGGGGAAGTATTGTCTCGTAGAGGCGCTCGGGGTGGTGTGAAATGGTCCCAGGTCACTGGGTGGGGGCTTGAGCCGGTTTTGCCTTGTATTGTTGAAAAGGAACCCCTAGATACTGAATCCGGCCCTCGTTGCTGCCAGCTCTGACTGGCAGAAGGGTTACATGTTTATTCACTAACAGGAGTGAGTACCTTATGTAATTATTGCCTTTAAAACTAGCCCTCGCTTGCACTCGTGCAACTGTATTTACAGCTAAGACACTTGCACAGGTTTAACTGGGGGCAGAAAGAACAGTCACTTACCTCACCTGCTGACTCCGAGAGGTTTTGTCCAGGTGGAGCATGCGTGTGTGCACCTGCGCCCCATGCCTGTGAGATCAGAATCTTTGACCATTGGGCTGCGCCTGTGTCCTGCATGTCCTCGTGTCCCCAAATTGAGGGCACGTAGGGCAGAGCAGCGCTGACTGCCTCATTTTCCTCGCTAATTCCAGCATTGCCAAACCCATAGGTTCAAAAATCCTGAGTCATAGAATATCAGGCTTGGAAGGGACCTTAGAAGGTCATCTCGTCCAACCCTCTCCTCAAAGCAGGACCAACCCCCAATTTTTGCCCCAGATCCCTAAATGGCCCCCTCAAGGATTGAACTCGCAACCCTAGGTTTAGCAGGCCAATGCTCAAACCACTGAGCTATCCCTCCCCCCTGACTTTGGGAGTCAGACCCCAAAAATCCTGAGTTGTTTTAAAAAGACAACATTGTGGATTTTTTTTGGTCTGCCTTTATTTTTGAGCTCCTCCTGCCCATCCCCAGCGTGTGTACATGACTTTCAGCTTTTACCACCTAGAGGTGATAGATACAGGCACCTCCACCAGTAACAGGACTTTTCTCTAAGAGGGAATGTATTGCTTAAGGGAGGTCGTTTTGTGGACCAAAGTCCTCTATCTACAGAACGGGTTCAGCAGAGATTGTACCACGCAAGCTTCCGAGCACTGTCCCACCTTTATTCAGGGGGAGCACCTCTAGGGATGAGAAGGGTTCAATCATTTATCAACCCCAGGCGCACCTGCCTGTTTTGCAAACATAGCCTTCCTCCCTTCCACCAGGTCTTCCATCGGTGTCACTTCCTCTTACCAAAAGGGATCCCTGTTTCTGACCAGTCACCCACAGCAGCTGCTTGTAGAACCAAAGGGTACCCTGAGTCCTTCGCTCTAGCTGCATAGTGCTTCAAGCAGCAAACATACAAAAGGATTGGGGGGCATGTTTGGAACTGCTGCACACGAGTGAGCAGAAACAGGAACCCCTTTTTGGAGTGCGGTGAGGAAGCAAGTGGATAGAAACTGCAGACTGAACAGGAGTTTGGGAATGAACTGAAGGGAGTGATCAGAGACACTCTTTTGCTGCTCCGCTGAAAGTGGCACCATAGGCAGACAGCTTTAGAATATGGCTAAGACTGCCCTGTTTCCCATGCCCAGTTAGCCATTGGCCTCTCTGCTGTGGCCACCACTAACGCTGCATCATTGCAATAGTGGGTTTGCAAGTGCAACACCCTGTTCACTAGATATTGGACTGAAATGATCAGAATTCATTTTCTATACGCTACTAAACATATTTGATGGAAGTTATTTGCAATTGCTACCTAGGTGGGCTATATTTCAACCAGTAATCTAGGAGGTATGCAGGGGGGTCTTCATGTTTTATTACCTATCCACTGAGTAATCCAGGACCTCCTGTCCAAGAATGACTTTTAGACTGGGTCACTGATCAACACCTCAAAAGACGAACTTAAAAAAACAGTAAGTCACAAAACGTTAGAGCAGATGTTACACTGACTTCTATTATAAGTGTGCTATGGTCACTCCTTTCCTGCAAAATTCTCCCATTGGGCTGAAACATTCGAAAAAGAAAAAGAAAGGGGAAAAAATAGGACACAATCTAATCTTCTGATTGATACCAAAAATGGAGGTTTGGAGGAAAAATCTGTCCAGCTATTATTGATGGGGGCTGGGGGGGCATTCTGAATATAATTTCTCTGTTTTAAAAAAATGAAAATCTTCATACACATAGATCTAAAAGACTTGAGCTTTCAAACTTCACATGTAGCTAGTCCGCAGTGAAGAGCTGTTGCCGTGCAAATTATAATTGTTAATTTTTTCTAGGAGATTAAATATTTACTTTCATGCCTGGCAAATAAACCATTTCTACTCTGGTTTAAGATGAGCAATTAACTGAGACACTATGTAACTGTACAAAACACACAAACAAATAGTTTCATAACAATACAGATAGCATTTCCCCCTCTCCCCTGGCAGCTTATTTTTTAAAAAAGAAAGAAAATTAAAAACTAAAGTTTTGTTAATGCACCATTAACATTGTGAGTTTACTGTACAACCAAAAAAGACACCAAGTTCTCATAGCAATGCTAACTGATCTGTACTGTTCCTATTTATTCATGTATACAAATATCAGTCCAATTAGTAATCAATACAAGCTTGCAATGTGGGTAAGTAAACGTTGCTGTAAACACCTTAGCATTTGCCTTTTCTGTGTGTAAGTTTTGCATCTTTACTGTTGCATGTGTTTTGTTATGAAACATAGGGCAGACAAAACATGGCTCCCTGCCAGGATCCTCACATATCCCCCACTCCTTCCAGGGAGATGAAAAAGGGCAGATAAAGTTACAGCCAACCAATTGGAACTGGGTGGTGCCTTGTGACTGACGGAAATTTCCCATAGCAGGTCTATAGTCAAAGGTACTTTCAACTTGGACTGCCAATAGCAAAATTAAAAATAAACCCAACCATTTTAAGTCACTCAAGTAGCTTTTATTGAATGCTTTATAATGTACATTGAACTTCTGTGCAATAAATAAAGCACAGTGTATTGAATGATTTTTTCCCTTTGAAACATAAAAGACTCCCTTAATCACTGTAGAGTGGCTTAAATGTTGACATTAAACAGTAAGAAAGAGCATTGAATGAAGTCTGCAATGGCTTATGCCACTTAAACCAGTGTGTATTACTTGCTGCATGAAGCTCAGTATTGCAATCTATAGGTTAAGACTGCACCCAGTGGTGAACTGTGTGAATTAGATCAAGTC
Organism: Macrochelys suwanniensis; assembly: GCA_033296515.1. Taxonomy (NCBI): domain Eukaryota; kingdom Metazoa; phylum Chordata; order Testudines; family Chelydridae; genus Macrochelys; species Macrochelys suwanniensis. The sequence goes on along the minus strand of CM065775.1, from coordinate 153,610,387 downwards.
TGTCAAACAGGAGGAATTGAGTTACGTGGAATTCTGGAGAGACAAGGTGAGAGAGGTAGTGTCTATTATTAGACCAGAAGTTTTGAAGCTACATGAAGGTCTCTCTCATCAACAGAAGTCGGTCCAATACAAGATATTACCTCACCACCTTGTCTGTCTAGTATCCTGGGACCAATATGGCTGCGATTACACTAGATACATGAAATTCTGGAGTCAGCCACAGATATGGCATGAGTGGAAAAAAGGACTTTAAAGTTCTCTCTAAATCCTTATCTGACGTGTGAAGTTACTAGGAAAACCTTGCAAAGATGAATTACACAGATTTAGTTGAAAAATTGCCTTCATATAAGAAAACTCAAATGTTTTTACAGAGTCATTAGTAAACCAAAAGGGTTGAAATTTAAAGAGAAAGACATACAAATGCAATGCAACATTTCAACAAATATCCCTGTGCAAAGTAGTTTTAAGTAAGGTGGCCAGCATCTGTTTACAAAAAGCTAGATAATATGGAGGGTGCAGACACACACTTCAGTAAAAAATAGTTCTATAAACACACAGCCTTATTTGGTCTTCTTAGGCAATCCCGACCCACAGTTTGAGAACCGGTGCCATAGAGTACGCAGGGAGTTTTGAACAGACCACTTCATTTGATGACTTTTTGTCCAAGTTATTTCAGGACTGGGATGATTCTGTCAGATGCAACTGTCTATTAGATTCCCTCCCACTGGTACTGTGGAGGGACGTGTCTATTATATTGCTGCACTATATTAATTACTTTTGTCTAGATTTCTCTTTCTAGCTCTGTTCGTCCTCTTTCTCTGAGGTCCTGACAGTGACGGTTCCCTCAATTTATTTAGTTAGAGAATTACTTAAATCAGTCCAGGACCAAGTGGAAGGGAGCATTTCTTTAATGCTATTTAAGCTACAGCTTGCAGCTGCTCACTGGCTCCAAGCAACGGGGAGAGTTTTTAAGTCTTTCAGACACTATGTGTAACTTTTGTTATAACAGTAACTTCAGGGGACTTCTGGTGTTGAGGTAATCATACCCTGGGTTGAACAAGCTTAGAGGCTAAAGGCAGAAGCATTTAGTAGCCATGGACGTGACATTAAAGAGTTAACATGAAGCAACCTGAAGTTATTATGATGAAATTTTTTAATATTCAACTTTAAGAGTAAAGAGAAGAAGCTACAAAACAAAACAGACTGTCACACTACAGAAGGTAAAGACACCTCCAAAGCCGGTCTTAACTCTCACCTCCCATCACACATTCATTTCCCTCCTCTCCAGGCCAGCAAGGCTGCCGTCCCCAGAATAACTAATATTTTTGTTTACAATTTGTGTTCAAAACTGAATTGGGAGGGAGGGGCTGCAGATTTTCAAATTGTAAAGCAAATGTGACAGCATTTGTGGGGCTAGGAGACCTGCAGAGATAAAAGGAAAGAGGGAAATGAAAATAGAGATGGGTGGGGTTTTATATATATTAAACATTGCTCTTTTAGTTGATTGACAGCTGCAGTTTCTGGATTTTTCTGCTTCAGCTAAAGGCAGTGAGAAGCCGAGGCAGCATCTCTGTGCTGGCAGAGAGCTTTACTGTGGCAAATAACCTAGCAGAGGAGGATCACAGCAGTCATAATAGAGATAGAAGTAGTTCCCCCCCCCTCCCCCACATAACTGTAGAGTTATTATGTAAACCACTGCAGAGTGGCTGAGAGCTGCTATTAACCAGAGGACAAGGTTAGGGGGACTGAACAGTTTGAGAAAGGGCAACACTAAACTAATGCAAGTCAGACACAAATGAGAGTTCAGAAACCTCTGTAGCTAAAAGAAATCCATACAGTTACACCTAGCTAACTGTACAGCATCCCCTCCACGCAGACTGGCTCAGACAATGCCATTGCAGTGAGTCACTGCTAAGTTTGGCCACCGTAGATTCAGTACACTCGTTAAATATTATGGGCCAAATTCTGCCCTCTCTCATACCTATGCAGCCCTATTGCCTGTAGTCCAGTTCTACACGTCTAACGAAGGGCAGGATTTTGTCCTAGATGTGTTTATGTTTTGTTCTACATCACAGAAGCTAGTGTTTCTTCCCTGCAGTGACATCTAGAGTTCAGATGCACTTGAGGAGACAGGGGGCTGCTATGAAAGGATCTTACAGGGCCTCGCTTTGCTCCTGACCTGAGATAATCATGTTATATGACCTAGGTGTAGGCATAAGAACTTCAGTTCAAGGTAGGAGGTCAGTCTTAGATAAAAATTTTCAGGGGAAAGGTGCTGCCTTCTTATTGTGCATGAAACATGCCATAACCGGTAAGAATTCGCTCTTTAGAGAGCTTGATCTGATTTTGATTTGTCGTTGTTTACGCCTGTGCTTATTCAGCCAGGCAAAAATAAATGATATAAGCTGTGTCTTCACTAATAAAAAGATGTGTCTTTTACAGTAAGACCACTCTCTTGTCTTAACTGAAATATTGCAGTAAGATAGCTAAGACAAGGCAAGTGATAGCTCTGCTGGAGGTAAACCCTTTAGCTGGAGTCCAGGATTTACCTCAACCCGGTTTCAAGTTAACGATCTGATTGTGAAAAGATACACAAATGTTTTACTAGGGAAGGCATACCCATATTGTCACCAAATCCACAGTCTTTGACTTATTCGATGTCAATGAGCAACACGCAGTCTTCCTAGATTGCTGTCGCCTCAGCTTCCAACACAATGGCTTGGCTGTGGCTGTTCACTTTATTACCTTCAATTAAGCGTTAACAGTGTTTTAGACTTTAAACACAATCAGTAAGGTCTAACATTTGTTTTTTTATATAAATTCTATGCAGCTCAACCAATTCCAGGAGGTTGAGAGCTAACAATTCCAAAAAACTCTGCAACGTTTAGATGTGCTGTTATATCACAGCAGTCAGGATGATCCCAACTGTGTTTATTTTTAGAATGTTAAAAACAAAACATGAAACAGAACATTCTAGTGAAGGAAAAGAGAAAGAGACCTGATTCGTCCTAGAGATTGCAAAATACCATGGATGATGTTGCAAACAGAGTGGTCCTTAAATTTAGGTGGCCCTTCTTTCCTGCTCCCGTGCAGTCACGAAGTTAAGCAAGTCAATGGCTGTAACAACGCCAAACACCATCTGTCTCTTACTGGAGGAGCCGTCACTGTGATCTACAGAAAAACACAAGAAGATTTTTCCTACCTTTGCAAGGCCCAAACCAAACACACACACAATTTTTATACTACTGCTTCCTAAAACAAGAAGCCAACTATGACTCCAAAATACCAGAGGCCCGCAGGTATGGTTAAGTCAACCTACCCAACCTATTGTACGTTCAGATGGAGTTGAGCTGCCATTCTTATTGACAGCACTCTAGGAATTACTGAAATGAAAGCCTTTGCTAAATGTCCTCACAAGGTTGCAAAGGAAACTAAATAGTCATGGGAAGAGAGGTAAATTTCTGTCATGGATTAGGAACTAACAGAGAGATAAAAGTTTGGAATAAATTGTTTTCAACATGGAAGACGTTAGCAGTGTAGCGCCTCACCCTGCTGTACTAGGACTTAGTATTTAGTGTTATTTGAATTATCTGGAAATGGGATGAACAGTGAAGAAGCAACATTTGCAAAAGACAACTGTTTAGATTAGTGAAGTCTAGAGGGGCTTGTGAGTCACTTCAGAGGGACCCAACAAAGCAAACAAAGGGTAACACACTAACAGGTGAAATTCTGTATAAAAAAATACAAGGTAATGCACAATGGAAAGAACAATTTGAATTAATTGATGCTATGATGTGTTAGACATTAACTTTAAGCACCCACAAAAAAAAGCTAGATGTCAATCAGAAAAACATTTTCTCAATACAAAGTGGTGCATTGTCACAATGCTCATCAATTCTTAGACTATAAAGCCAGAAGGGACCATTGTGAGGACTTCCTTGAATTAATTCCTGTTTGAACTAGAGCAATATTCTAGGAAAACAGCCACTCCTGATTTAAGAATTTCCAGTGACGTGAGTTCTACCACAACTCTTGGTAAGTTTGTCCAACTGTTAATTACCTTCCCTGTTATAAATTTTGCACTTTTTTTCTAGTCTAGATTTGTCTAGGTTCAACTTCCAACTACTGGAACTTGTTATACCTTTGTCTACTAACTGGAAGAACCCTCTTATCAAATTTCTGTTCCCCATGTGGATACTTGTAGATTGTGATCAAGTCACCCCTTAACTTACTCTTTGTTAAGCTAAGCAGTCTAAGCTTCCTGAGTCTCACTATAAAGAATGTTTCTAATCATTTCATCATTCTCATTGTCCAGTGTTAGTAGTGGTGTTATACAGGAATACCTACAGAAGTAAGGTGGTTGAGGCCTTTGGTTTACCCAACTCTTGCCACACAATATCTAATGCCTCATACATAACAGCTCACTGTGTCATTTGATTCTGTTTATATATACACACTATACACTATCTTTTACAAGGAGTGTTATGTTATACTCACACTGAATCTGTTCATGTACGACTAGAGCAAAGTGGTCTATTTCCAGGATATGAGAAAGTTTCCCCAAACTGTCTTTCAGATGAATCTAAAGAGAGAAAGTTACCAAACTTAAAAGCAAAGTGTCCTGTAAGAACATACAAGTTCAACAGCGCCCCCACCATCCTAGAGACTGTAAAAATTATAATTAGCACTTGTATAGCATTGTTCATGTTCAAAGTGCTGTACAGTACAACTACTACTTAATGAATCCACATCCCATTGAGTTCTTGAGCTTTGTTAAATGCTATGATTTTGGGGAAAAGCTGGACAAAAAGAAAAAAAGAAAAAAATTAAAGGGGAAGTAGCATCTGAAATTTTCATTGTTACACACACACACACACACACACACGACAGGAGAGATGTGTTTTTTAAAAAAAACTAAGGTAAAAATCAGTGTTCCATGTGTCTAATGAAAGAATGTTGCTATGCAAACATAAGAATATACCCACCTGTACAACTCCGGAGGGAATGGAAGTAGGGGTACGAAATCAGACAGCAAGTTGATTTGGAAAAAGGATGTTTTGGGGATGGTAGCAGTGAGAAAAGCCATTAAAAAAAACAAACACACAAACAAAACCCAACCCGTGCTAACAGAAGCAACAAAGAAAGCACTCAGAATCAAGAATTCAAAGAACCTGCTTAAACTATTGTAAAGCTTTTCTTTAGCAACACAGAACAATAAAGCACTAAAGACCAGATTTTTTAAAGGTATTTAGCCACCTAATTCCCATGGGAGTTAAGTGCCTAATAAATTTAAAAATGTGGCCCTACAGGCTGATCTCATTTGCTGGGTATTTAAAAGAAAGCACAAAATTGCATTCCATGAACAATCATGTTTTGGTATTATCTATGTGCTCCCATCCATTTGAAAACAAATCTGGTATATTCGCTGGGTGATTTTCCATCCGAAAAGTAATACGGGCCATTAGCTGTACCTTTTATAAGAACACTTCTGTGAAGTTACACCACAGATGAAATTGCCTTGTATAGAGTACAGCCTTTATCCTGCAAGGAGCTCAGTGTGGGACTGGGATATAAATCCTCTCCTGTAAGTAATATGGCCTGAACTGGAAAATGGAGCTTGGGCTCCTATACTGTGAACTAGAGGAGACTTGGCACCATGTTTTTTTTTTTTAAAAAAAGGTGTGGGGGGGGGGTGAGGGGGGAGGGAAACAGGACAGACTGACTCCACAAAGTCTTTATTTACTGTGCTTTTTGTGTGTGTGTAAACTGACAACAGCCCAGATCCTCAAAGGTATTTAGGCTCCTAAACTTACACTGAAATCAATAGGAGTTAGGTGCCCAAATAACTTTGAGGATCCAGGCTATCATTTACATTTAAAAAAAAAAAAAAAAAGGAGAGATCAAAAAAACCTCATCCAAGCTATTATGGGAGAGGATAACTGAATTAAGACCTGGAAAAGGCTTGTCAGATCTTTGAGTCCCTTTTTCTCCACATACGGGACAGAGTCTGCCAACAAAGGGTGTATCAGATACTAAGTGGGTTCTACCCAGAGGATATCACTGTACTGAGATGGACCCAAGGGAATTAGAGGCAATATATTGCACTTCATCTGTGCAACCAGTGTTGGACTTTTGGATGTGGATCAAGAGCAGGATATGACTCTGAGGGATTATCTTCGTGGAAAGTTACTGTGCCGCAAGCCAGGGCTTGACTCAGTAAGGCTCAAGGCAGACTGTGTGTCTTCCCACTTCACGCAGGTTTGAGTTTTCCTTTCTTTATGCCATTTATTTTATCTGCAGCACAACTGACTTTAAACACTGCAGTTTAACACACAGACTTTCCCAAGTCTAACTCCAATCATTTTAATCTAAGTCGATATGAATCACCTACTTTTTCTTAGTCTCTGGGTTTGCACATAGACTGATAAACACAGATGTGTGTCACAAATACATATATATGCAATGACCGTTAAAGCAAAGGCAAGCTAGGACGAGTCACCACTAGAGAGTACAATTTTCAATTACAATGCATGCTTCAATTTAAAAGTATTTGTTATTCATAATGAAAATCCTGGGAAACTTTCAGAATTTGGTTTGGTTTATTCCCCACCATTACCTTTTAAAATACACCTTCAGGACTCCCTAAGACTGGAAGGGTTAGATGTGATGGCATGCATTTTGCACATAAGGCCCAATTCCGTATGGAGGCAAAACTCCTTCTGATGTCAATGAAACTACCATGTATAGGATCAGGCTCAAAGTTTTCTTACCAACTGGCAGAAACTATCCTCTGGCTAACAGAGGCAAGATGCAGCTGATGTGTTCACTGGTAAATGGAATGTTGAGACATGTTTCATATCATCTGATTAGCTAACATACGGGGGAGGGGGCATGTTGTTTTCTAAACATGAGCTGCAGAGCTGGTTGAAAATTTTCTGATGGGCCATTTTTCCATCAGAAAATGCCAATTCGACAAGGTGGGTGAGGTAATATCTTTTATTAGACCAAATTCTGTTGGTGAGAGAGACAAGCTGCCAAGCTTACACAGAGCTCTTCTTCAGGTCTTCTTCAGGAAACATACATAGAATGTCACAGATAAAATAGAAGGTGGGACAGGGAGAATGCATCAATTTTGACAAAGTTTCATTTGGAAAAAATCTAAGCAAAACATTTTGATTTATTTCTCAATGACTTTGTTTTGACATCATATTCCAAAATGTCAGTGATAAGATAAAAATAAAAATTTAAATTAAAAATATAAAAATATTAAGGTCAAAATCCAAACAAAATCTTCTGATTGACCGCAAACTAAATCTTTTCAAAATATTTGTTCTGTGGGAATTTTTAAGACTCTGGTGTTTCACTTTGAACTGGAATAAAAACAAACAAATTTGGAAATACTGGAATTCCCTGCAAAATGAAAATTCCAGTTCCCAACCAGCTCTAATGATGTGGCCATACAAACAGAAAACGCATCTCCCGCTAAAAATTCTATTTCTCCCCTTCTCAGTTGACACAGCGACAACTATCTCAATGTGGGAAATTTCTCAGGGATTAATGACCTGTTGGTATTAGTGACACAAGGCAATACATAAGGATGCCAACTAATGCCTCAGACCAATCATTATTCCCCAGGATACAGCTCCTGGGCCATGATAATTACAGATACATTGTTACTTCCAATCAGTTAGGAAAGTTTTATTTATGGAAAAGATTAGCTTACAGCAAAATAAGAGCTTGTTCCGGTAAAATTCTCAGGTTAAAACAAATTGTGGATGTTGAATATGAACCACACAAATCAGATAAGAGATGCAGCAGCCAGATTTGTGCACGCAAAAATGAGCCTGAGAACATACAAACCCTTGGGCACCCAGAATTACTGATGCAAAAAGCTTGGGTGCAAGAATAGAGGCTGATTTTCAAAATATATAAAAGGAAATTGTTGAGGTTTAACATCTCTTTTCTATTTCCTGTTCATATTCATTTTAATACTCTGGGCTACTAGCAACCTGCAGTTCTCCCAACACTTTACAGACATTCAGGAATTTAAGAGGGACTCCATTCCTGTGAGGAAGGAATAGGATTCACCTCTTTTACAGATGAGGAAACTGATGCTCAGGAGAGGCTAAGCAACTTGCCCAAGGTCATGCAGGAAGCTGGTTATTGCTCTGGTCTCTTCTCTCCATCACACGCCGTCTGCTGCCCCCTTCACTCACGTTACCCTCTGTGGTCTATCCACCCCCTAACACGTTTTTATTGCTCTTGCTAACATCTGCTCCTGATATTCCCCCCCTCAGCCTACTTCTACTCCAAAGAGTTTTAAAAATGGCAGAAAAACTAGCAACAGGCAGCCAATCACAAAGACTGCTTTGATTGTCAATTCTCACTTTCCCCACTGTATCTCTGTTTTGGCCTTTTTAGTTTGGTAACTTTTCAAGGCAGCTGTTTTTTCCTAGACACCTGCATAACACCCAGCATACTGTGGGACCTGCTGTTAATCCCAACAAGACCACTCAGATTCCCTGATTCAAAGTCTGGTGCCTTTCTCACAAGGATGGCCCATCCTCTCTATTCGGTAATCTGCAGCACCTGTTTTTAAATAGGTTATTTTGTGGCTGCAATGTTTCATGGCTTCAGGAGAGTAAATGCATATCTGGTCATTTTAAATCAAAACAGTAATTCTTCTTCTTCAAATCTATGGTGACCAGTTGGTAAGGAAATTATTGTGACTGCCATACTTGAGAGAGGTTTCCTTATTTCACTAGGATTGCTTTGCCTTCCAGTCATATCAAACATAGCCATTTTATCTGAAGTATGCCTTAACAAAGATCTATTCCTTGAAACAATACTTTACATCATCTTTGGGACAATAAGGACTCTTAAATTTTTCCAATTTCACTGGAAGAGATTCCAAATTAGTTTGAAATAAAAAAACCCCAAACATCTATGATTCTTTTGTTTTTCTTTTATATACTTAGACTGCAAGCTCCTTGGGGCAGGGACTATTTTTGTTCGGTGTCTGTAGAACACCTAGCACACTGGGGTCCTGGTTCACAACCAGGGCTCCTAGGTACTACAGTAAACACAAACAATTTATAATAGCAATTCAGATTTTTTTTAAAAACAGAGAACTGTATTTTTGCCAGCACATTAGCCGTGGCAGATACCCGGGGATGGAGCTGGGGAAAAGAGGGATGTTCAATCAGCATATTTCAGGAGAAAATGGGAGGAGAGGCACAAAGAACTGACTCAAGTATCAGAGGGGTAGCCGTGTTAGTCTGGATCTGTAGAAGCGACAAAGGGTCCTGTGGCACCTTATAGACTAACAGAGGTATTGCAGCATAAGCTTTCGTGGGTGAATACCCACTTCTTCAGATGCTGACTGTTACAGATACAACGAATACACGATACAGGCACCAGCAACACAGGGACTAGCAAAGCGAGGGACGACAGGAACTAAATAGTTTTGTTACACACCAGAGTTCCACCTGATGTTTGATTTGATGTCTAGGGAGAAAAAAAATTTGTCTTTAATTTTGTCTATAAAGCAAAGTGGCTCCTCCTTTTCCCAAGCTATAAAACAAGCAGCCAGTAGATTATACATAAGAATATAATAATTAGATATAGTTGAATACAGTTCCCTCCCTAGAATTTTCAATATTAATAATTAAGCTCCATTATGGACTTAATTATTTACTACTAAATGTAATATTTAATCTAAAGCCTGACTAAAGCTATGTCACAATCCTTCCATATGAAGGAGGGCCTTTCACTAAAACATAATATCCTATTTATTTTGAATGTCATAAGCTTCCCAATTAATGATATCATCACCTGGCTCTTGCAGATCTCCAAATGCTTTATACAGGAGCTCAGTACCATTATCCCCATTTATTCTATGATAAATATGGCACATCTGACTGCCAGGTAGACTTGGCTGGCATAATGCTTCATGCATTTTGATGCCAGTCAGAACTAATCTGTCACCAGCGTGTGACAATTCCAGTCTTTGTTGTGTGTGTGTGTGTGCGTGTGCGTGAGTGTGAGTGAGAGAGAGAGAGACACATGAAAAGAAACCCCACCAGAGTTCAGTTGTCCAACTCAAGTCTCGGAGCCTTTCAATGACCCCAGGCTGAGTTTACAGTCTGAAATGACATCCAAACCCAGGTCTGCATGCATAATGGCATTCTCAAACAGAAGATTCTGTATGGTCTCACTTCCAACCTTACTCTAGCCGAAGCTACTGTAATGCTCAGATACCTACAATAATACTTTAAAAATAAAGAAGTAGACATAGAGCAGGTTTACCTGTCTGAATTGCTTGTAGATTACTTTGCTGACATAATCCGATGGCTGAACTTTCCCAGCAAGTAACGAAGAAAGCATATTCCCAAGGGTAACCATTCCCAAAATCACACTGAAAAGAGGAGGCATGGTCAAACAATGTCAGACACTCAGGATTTTCTAGAGACAAGTGAACTGCACTCTCAGCAGGCTTTCCTCAGAGGGATGCCCAAAAGTCAGTTTAACTGGCTTAATGGTGTTGATCACGATTTTCAGAGGTGTTCTCAGATTCTGAGGGTATGTCTACACAGCAAAGAAAAACCAACAGCTCTGAGGTTCAGAGCCTGGATCAATGGACTCAGGCTTGCAGGGCTAGGAATAGCAGTGCAGATGTTCCTGCTGGGGCTACAGCCCGGGTTCCGAAACCCCTATCCCCCTTGCCGGCGGGAGGCAGACAGTGCAGCCCTCCCTCATCTCTGCACCCTCACTGCAGACAGAGCCACCAAGGGTATGTCTACACAGGGAGTGGCAGCCCGCGCCGAGCCCAGGTCGACAGACTCAGGCGTGCGCTTCTGCAGTAAAAAAGAGCTGTGTAGACGCCACAGCTCGGGCTCTGAAGCTTAAGGAAGAGGGTGGGCTTCAGAGCCTAAGCTCCAGCGTCTACACAGCTATTTTTAGTGTGGTAGCACAAGCCCAAGTCTGTCGACCTGGGCTGGGAGGTGCACTGCTGTGTAGGTACCCTCCAAGTGAACTCTGCTAGTTAACTGCTCTGCAAGGAGACTCAAAACTTGAGTGATCAGCCCATGCCAGTTTTCTGGGAAAGTCTTGGGTTTGGGTGTGAATGTCCTGGCTGGATGACATTTAAAGTGGGAGTTTACCCTAGTTTTGCTATAATTAGCCATTTTACTGACCTCCCTCCTACCTGACTGTGCTCAACTCCCAGAGCCAAACCGAAAGTGGGGCTAATAGTTATGGGTCCTTCCCACTGAACTGTTGCGTGTGCTGGCACATGCTAAATTCAGAGGGATTCCAAAAGACAAGGCTGATGGACACTGTGGCAATGACTCAGAGCTCCAACCTAGGAATAGAAGGTTTTGGGGAACTAGTGGTTTCCTCTACTGTCTATCCAATCACTCAGTTGTCTGACCATGATTGCGTGTAGTTTAAATGAACTTGCAGATCTAAACAGTCTCTGCCGGCCTCCATAAGAAACCTGAGACAAGGCTAAGGTCACCGCTAGCCCACTGAAAATCAGCGTTCAGCTTTCTGCCATTCAGCAGGCTCACCAATGGAGGCGGAGGGAAAGGAGATGTTGGACGTGGCCCCAAGGTTTGAGATTTTAAAAATTTATTTAGGCCCAGGTCAGTGACCACTTTCTAGTTTTCACTGCAGCAAAGTGCCATGAAGAATCTGCAGAGAACACCCAACCCTGCAGAGGTGGTGGTTCACCCTCAGTTTAGTAAATGAGTGGTTTCACTTTGAGCTATTCCTCACCAAGAGTCCACAGCGATCCCTCAGACAAAAATGGAGGGACTTCTTCATTATAGACAGACACGTTTCAAATACAAGGTCATGGTAGCCAGAGACCTATTAAACCAAGAGCAGGGTAGTCCTAACAGGACACAGCATTTTAAATCTGAAATCTGTCTGGTATGCAATATGACATTTCTGAACTCTTGCTGACCCTGCAGGAGATGCTGGAGAATTAAGTGACAGAAGGCACACTTCTCATTTACTGTGTGTAAACAGTAAATAAGAAATAGAAACTTGACTTATAGGTTTGTTTTGGAGGTGGAGGGAAGGGAGGAAGATATTGATATCTGAACATACCCACATTCATCAACAACTGGTGCCTGGTCAAATCCCTTCTCTCGTAAGATTTCAATGGTCTTTTCACAGGTGACACCTGGAAGCACTGTCAGGGGAGCAGAGAGACTTAATTCCTGAACTTTGAGGTGCCACCACCTGTGGACAAAACACAGCAACTTGTCTGATCATTCTGAAAATGCCATGTCCTAAAATAACTTACAGGACTTCCCTCACTACCAGCTGAAAGGCTCACTTGGGTCTTCAGGACTCAGGAAGGGAAATAAATTACAATCGTGTCCCTTTTCCATCTTATTTGACTCCTATCCTTGCATGGCAAATGGCCAGCAGAGATTACGGATACCTCCAGTTGGTTATTTCGATCTTGATGTACAAAAAAGGAAAAGAACATTTTAATGGACTTGAAGCCATTTAGTGAGACACCTAGATAGTTTATGGAGTCATGTGCTCCTACCAATATTACCCTCAGCCTCCATTTCATCCAACTGTCTGGTACAACCACAGTTTGCATCTTGGCTCAGAACTAAACATCCGTTATTTGTCATACGAGCCAAAGTCAGAGCCCTATTGTACACAGCCCTGTACATACACATAGTAAGAGACAGTCCCTGCCCCAAACTGCTAACCATCTAAATAACTGTAAAAACTACGCTCTTTGGAGCAGGAAGTGTCTCTTATTCCGTTAGTACAGCATGTACAGCAGAGTCCGAATCCTACCTGGGGTTTTTGGGCATTACCACAATACAAATAAAGACATTAGAAGGTATTTTTCCAATTTGCTCACTCTGGGTCCAGTCAGTGTTCTCCGTACAGCCTGTTAGCAAACTTTCCCCCTCGTGTTTGTGTGTGGGTCTCCCAGCAGCAAGAGCAGAGACAGGCAGGGATTTGTTTAAAGATGGAAAGAAGGACTGTGAAACCATGATGGCTAGCAGGGGCCTGAGGGCAGTTAAGTACACCCAAACCTCTTTTAACTGTTTTGATACTGACTAGATGTCAAGTTGATATGATAATGTTCATTTCACAGTACTTGACAAAGGGTTATTATTTGTGTTACTGTAGTGCCTAGAAGTGCTAGTCATGGACTAGGGCCTCGTTGTGCTGGGCGATGCACAAACGAAAGAAGAAGACAGTCCCTGCCCCCCAAAAGCTTATATGCATCTCAACCTGCCTAAGTAATAGTAGATGACACTATAAACATCAATGCGGCATTAAAACATCACAAATAACTGGGCAGGGAGAAGAGTTTTAAAAGTTTTCATTAATTTAAGAATTGCAGTTGTCACCAAGTCAAAAGTATAAAATCTTTCTCAAAGTGAATAACTAAAAAAGATTTCTACTGATTTAAGTAGGCATCACCGTATCCACAAATGTACAGAGGATCCATTCAAACAGACAAGGAAACATTGCAAGCTACAGTGAAATTTAAAGTGGCCCACCCCATTGCAACAGGCTCACAAAACTCAAATGAACATGACTGCCTTACCAAGGTTTCTTAATGATGTCATCTTCTTCTTTCATGAACCCTTTCTGGGTCATCCATTTGTCATTCAAAAACTTGGACCTGGAAACCATCAAGAAGGCAAAGACGTCATGAGCTCCTCGGCAGGTTACACTTGTGTTGGTAGTACATACAATGACATATAGTTACATCCCCTATTGTACCCCCAGCACAGATAACGGTATAATTACAAACATATAATAGCACTCAGTCAGCCAGTCTTCATGGCAAAGGGATATGTGGGTAGAATATTTGTAAAAAGAAGAAAGGAAATGGCACAACCATATAATGAGACGGCTTGTAATGGAGGAGAAGTGCTGGAAGGTATTAAATTAAATACATTTACAGTTTTGTGCTCTCACGCTGCAAAATGGGGAACTGAACAGTGGTGCAGAGTAAAGCTGTATTTTAAGTGTGGGGTCAGGTGAATTTAGTCACAGGACTTTGAGCAAGTGTAACACTGTGTTCTCCCCACCCCACCCCGGCATGAGCTGTTACTATAATAGTATTCTCTTCAATTCACAGCACAAGGCAGAGAGAGTAGAGGACAACCATTCCTTGAAAAGTCACAGAAGAGATCCCAATTAAAACGGTTACAGAAATTCAGGACTCGAACTTTTCCAAAGTGACCAGTGACTTTTGGATGCCCAACCTCAGATAGTAAAAATAAGGCCCCTTTCAGGTGAGTTCCCACCTTCTGTAAACCAGGCTCCTGCCGGAGGCCTCAAGTTGGGAACCAAAAAACCACTAGACGCTGTGGAAAAGCTTGGCTAAACTCTGTATGAATACCCCACCCTCTGTGAAGGCAGCAGGCACGAAGCAGAAAGAGAGTGAGGCAATTTCTTACATGTAGTTCCTGACGGAGTCGGGCAAGATGACAACGCAGCGCTGACCCTCCGTCAAATCCTTGGCAGCCTTCACAGCAATGGACATTGCGCTGCCGGAGCTGCCACCTGTCAACACCCAGATCACACAGTCAAGACCAGGGGTCTCAAACTCAAATTACCACGAGGGCCGCACGAGGACTAGTGCATTGGCCCGAGGGACGCATCACTGACCCCGCCCCATCTCTGCCCCCGGCCCCGCCCCCACTCCACCCCTTCCATTAGGCCCCGCCCCTTCTCCGCCTCCTCCCCTGTGGGCACAGCTTCCCGCTCCTCACTCCTCCCTCCCAGAAACTGCGAAGCTCTTCCCATGCGGCCTGCCGGGCTCCCCGCGCCCCACCCCCACATTTTTTTTTTTTAATCCCCCAGGCAGTTCCCGCTGCCAGAACAAGTGTCTGGCGGCGGGAACTGCCTGGGGGTAAAAAAATAAAAATAAAAAATAATAATAATAATAATAATAAAAAAAAAGCGGGGGGGGGGGGGGAGCCCAGCGGGCCGCAGGGAAGAGCTCCACGGGCCGCGTGTTTGAGACCCCAGTCAAGACCATGACATGTGGAAGCCACTTGTGAAACAGGAAGATAAGATCAGAGAAAGGTGGGTCGAGCTCAGGGCTGGAGAAAAGAACCCTGGAGCTCTAATCCCAACACTGACAAGGTTTCCCTTTGACAGATTAAGTGATTTACACAATGCTGCAATCTAATTCACAGGAAACTTTGGAGGATTAGTATCAGCTCTTACCGCACAATAAGCCTTCCTCTCTGATTAACATGCGTGCCAAAGCAAAAGAGTCCTCATCATTGCTCTTGTACCACTTGTCCACCACCTAAAAGAGTACAGGGGAAAGGAGATAAAAAAGACAGCTGATCTTATCCCCCTTTCAGGAGATGCTGTTCAGCTGCTTCAAATTATAGACTTACAATTGCCTTCACATCCCGCAACTGCTTTTTTTTTTTTGCCTAGTTAACACTACAGTGGGGTATTAGTGGTGTTCCCTATACGAGTAGAAAGTACTTTGCCTTTTAAATAAAGTGACTGTGGGAAAAGCTACAAGGAGAACTGATCCTCCCCCTCCCTTCCCAGCTGACTTGCCAGGAAAATAAGTCCTACCTGGCACCTGATGTCATTGGACTAGAGATCGAGTTGAGGTTTGGGAGTTTTTTTATTTTATTTAAAGGGATTGTTCCGGGGAAAAGCTATTCGCACAGCGCGTTTTCACACAGTATTATGAAAGAGCCAGAGAAATGTGCCCAGATCAGAAGTTCACCTGGGGCTGCTTTACCTGCTGGGATACGGTGGGAAGAGGATTTCGTTGTGCCTCCTAACCCCTCTAATCTCAAAGAAACACTCTGTGCGTGCCTCACAGTAGCTGCCATGCTATTTCCAATTCCCTCCCCCCCTCAGAGCGGAAGGAAAGGAGTGGTTAATTGAGGAGCTTGACTTACCGATCTGTCCAGCACTGTCGGGACAAAATCATATCCGATCCCCTCCACCTCATATGTCGTCTTGTCAGTCTTATTCAGTTCTTCAGGCTCAGCAAGAATGGAGCCCAGGGGATCGACGCCAATTATCTGGAGAAGGGAATTTCAAATTTAGCTACCATTACACTGTTTTCTCAACACATAGCCATTAAATCAAAGTGTTCTATTAGGACCGTTACCTCACAAAACTGTCATGCCGGCCATGTAGATACAGGCCGTGGTCATTGAAATAAAACTTTTTTTTCCAATCTGTCCTTTGGCAAGTTCCCTTCTGCAAACGGTCTTGTTGCTCCTACCCTTCAGCAACTCCTCCTACTTGGTCAGGGTGTGTGGGACATTGTAGGGGAAAGGCACAGCTCATTCTATGCAGATTTTGTTTAGCACAATGGAAGGTGTTTGCCCTGATCCCACTCAGAAGTCAGATCTCTACCATTTTGTACCAGGAGCAAGCAGAAAGTCTTCTGAGTGTAACAAGGCACTAGTGTTGAAAGCTAGTGTCTTGTTTCCATCGGAAAATGGAAAGCAGCCACCAAGAGGCATGAGGTAACAGACAGGAACAGTATGTGCCTATTGAGGGACACACAGATTTGCATGTCATGGGGCAAGTTTCATTTGGCCAGAAATTCAATGATCCCAAAGAATTACCCCTTGTAAAGTCAGTGAAGGGAAAGTGTAAACATCTTTTGGATACAAACAGGTGTCCAGAATATACACAGTAGGGAGAACAACATTTTTCAAAATGGGCCATATGGAATTTGTGGTTTAATTTTCAGAATCAAACCCTACTTGGGTCACAAGTGAAAAGAGAACGAGGTGGCTGGTTTCCTATGCTTTTTGTGAACAGCTCAAAACTGCCACCCAGCTCAGAACAAGCAGATGTGTCGCAGGTAAGGATTAAAGTGCACCAGCAAAGATCGGAAAAATGGGACTTATTCCCACAAGGAACTTTGCAAGTCACTTACAGCTAGAAATAGTTACCAAGATGCTTTAGTTTGCCACTTACTTTGCAATCTGGGCATTTCTCTTTCAGCTTTCTTGCAACGCCAGTGATGGTGCCCCCAGTGCCAGCTCCAGCCACCAGCATGTCTATTTTTCCTATTTTAAGTGCAAGGAATCAAATACCACCTTGAAAACATCCATTGGTATTATAGATAAAAATCCTATCGCAGACCAGGAATGCACAAGATGCATTACTCTCTCCAATGAAAGCGCAGTTAACGTCAGAACGGTGACAGTGTAAAGTAGCCTTTTACCTCAAAGTAGGTGTATTCAGAGACCTACCTTCAGACCTTCTTCCCCCTTCTCCCCCTCGTTTAGTCCAACAGGGCCCCGCTTTGTGACAGCCTTTTGGGCATGCTGCAACACCCATGTTTTCAAGGCTTTAGAGAAGGGGTGAGGAGTATATGTGTCGTATTTGCCATCTGTGGATTTGTTTTATTATGTTTGGTGGTAGGTGTGGATCTGCCCTTATTCTAGCTCTTTTTGTGCATTAACAGAACCACCAGAACTTGGCCAACAATTATTTTATCTGATCGTCTTTTATTTCGGGTAATAAATCATTTAAAGAGCACTTCACTAACTCCCGGGCACTTATACAAAAAGTGATGCTTACAAATCAAAAACATCCCAAGAAATAGGGCCTGATTCTGAGCTCACACAGGTGTAATTTCATTGACTGAAGTGATGACATCAGACGTATACCTCTGACGGTGAGATTAGAAGGCCCATTGACTATATAAAATGGATTGAGAGTCAAGATGAGTTCTGAGATCAGAATGAGTCTTCAGTGATAGTAAAACCACCTTTGCTTTTGTAAATGGAGGAAGTCTGACATGGAAAGCATGCATAGACAAACAAAAACTCATTATATAACTCAGACTATAACTGCACTTTACATGCAGGTCATCGTCACTATCAAAGTCTAATATAGGACTTTGTTACTTTAAATATAGAAATCTCATTGAGAAGCTAAAAGTGAGGTTTTATGGCACGGACCAAGAAACCTGATGTGCAAGCTCCCTCTGCTGGCTCCAAACACAATTTACTGGTAAGTCTGAATACAATTGTGCCTTGGTAAAATCATGCATAATTCCTTGCACTGTCACAGTAAAAAATAAATAATTTCACGCTCAGGTCATGGTGGACTCCGTGGCTGCGCATTAACAGTTTGTTAGTTCATTTTGATTTAGTCCTCTTTGAAATGGGACTAGATCCAAGTGAACTAACGTACTGTTAACACACGGCAACAGGGTCCATATAAATGGCAATATTCCTGGTTCTGTGACAGTGGTGATCATTGTGACAATCATATCCTTATGAAAAAGCTTGGTTCCTAACCCATGTGTATTCCTGAGGCCACCATCAATTGAGGAAAGTCTTGTGATGGAGTTTTTAAAAATCCCACATTTCTAACTAGAAGTGCGTCTCATCTGAATTACATAAACTATCTCAGAGCCTATGCAGCTCTATATCCCGAGAGCCTTGGTCTGCTTTCAAAGGGGGATGTGATTAAAACAAGAGCACTCCAGAGGTTAATTCAAAAGAGTGCTAGCAGAAGAATTATAATACCTTCACACTGCTGCAGGATCTCCTCCGCTGTTGTGTCATAGTGTGCCAAGGGGTTACTGGCGTTGCGGTACTACATTGAAATACAATGGAAAACATATGGAACCATGGAAACAGCTCATAAAAAAAAAACAGCCTGAGGAGCAGGTCAAAAAATGACTAGTGTTGTTCAAGCCCCACAATAACACTAGAGGCTCCCACCAGTTTCTAAATTGTTCAGCCATTTACCAATACTTTCTACCTTGGCCTGGAAGAGATTCCTGCAACTGCCCCAATTAAAGCAAGTGGTGTTTTTGTGCCAAGGTACTTCTAAGGTCCCAACATCCCTGAAGGCCAAGAGCAATCTGCTTGTGGGATTATCTTCTGTAGAAGTTTGAACTTTCTACAACTCCGATACGCAGAATTGCCAACTTAGCAGAGAACATTATCTTGTTTTTTTTGTAAACTATGGTAACATAGGGTGGTTCTTTCAGTGTGGATAAAAATAGGTAATTTAAAATTAGGTGTATATTTTTATTTAAAATCAGATTTAAATTAAAATCTTTTTTTTTTAAATAAACATTTGAAATTATGGCAACCTATGTTAAGGCCTAAACTTACTATAATTATCAATATCACTTAAATTAAATTAGAAATATAATATTAAGCAGGATATGGTTGCTGCCAAAGTTTTAAAGAAAGTCAAACCACTGAACTAGTGGAAGTCACTTGGCAAGCACCAGAAACCAGAGTTTGAAGTGCTAAATCAGCTTTTGATAGCAGTAGCCTCTTCTGCAGGTACAAAGAGTATTTTCTTCATTTCAGTTTATTCAACTTGTTCAGTTCACTAACTAATTCATTTAAAGTTGGGAAACTGACTTGGAGCCGAAAAGGCAGAAAAAAGTTTGTTTTCCTCTTCTGATCAATGAATAAAAACTAGGTGTGAGAAGATGAGATTTACTACATCTAAAATCTTGAGGGATATGATGAACAGAAACAATCAGTTCAATTCACTAACTACAGATACTTCCCTTGTTTAATAAATCAGTTAGTTGTAAATGCAAACCATATTTTACAATTTTTTCTTATGTATCCAGCACATTTAAGGTAGTTTTATTTAACTAATAAAACAAATGTTATTTGGCACATTTTTAATTCAATTCCAATTTCCATCCAAATAGAGCTCAACACAAATCACAGGTAAAAAGTTAATCTAGTAAATAAGAAATGCATCATTCTGTAACATAATAAACAAAATGTAAAAATTAAGCATCTGAAAGTACTGTATGTTGAGCTTTGCATAATTATTAAGCAATTATAGTATATTGTCCTGGTTAGCAAAAAGTCCCAAGTTTAGTGTAAAAGCTATATTTAATTGTAAACCAACATATTTTAATGGCTACCAATTTTTCTTCAGGAAAATAACTAAAAAGTACAACTACAAAACACGACTCAAACTGATGATTTAAATCAGTATTTCCAGTTTGCTGATTTAAATCATGATGAAAATTGTTGACTTAAATTGCTTCAATTTGAAAAGCCAGTTCACCCTGGGCTTTTTGTGCCACTCTAGTGGCTAAGTCACATTTAGACATTTGTGATCTGCTACTTTTTCTGAGCTAAGGAACCTGCTAAGGCAACAGCAATTCACACTTTGAGATCCAGAGATCCCAGGTTCAAACTACATATACCCTCATCCAGGGCTGCTGTTACCCTTTTGGGGGGGGATAGCTCAGTGGTTTGAGCATAGGGTTGTGAGTTCAATCCTTGAGGGGGCCACTTAGGGATCTGGGGTAAAAATCTGTCAGGGGACAGTACTTGGTCCTGCTAGTGAAGGCAGGGGACTGGACTCGATGACCTTTCAAGGTCGTTCCAGTTCTAGGACATTGGCATATCTCCATTTATTTATTTATTTATCTGTGGAGTGCAGGAAAAGGATATTACCAATATTTCTCTCTATCCCACACATGCACCTCAGTTGTTCAGGGCCTTACCTGGTCTAGGATATGGGAATTGGGGATTTCATTTTTCAGTTGCCATGCTACTCCCACATGAGATTCAGGTGAGTCAAACCTGGCAGTAGTTGGGGTCCTCACAATCTCAGCGCCAAGAGCTCTCAGAACATCCACCTGAATCAAACAGTCAGTCAAATATCTCCATAGGCACAGAGACTCTACTGGTATGCCAGAGGATGAAGAAAAGCCAACTATAAACTTTACATAAACAAGAGTGTGCAACTCTTCCATACCCCCTGCTTAAAGTCTGTATCAATTCAATCCCCAGAGGCAAAGTGTTGCAGAACAGATGCCCCACACAGGCTAAACTCTGTCCTCTCTGTCTTGGTTTTTTAAATGTCTAGTGGCCTGAAATGTATGATCATTGTTATTTGCCTACAAGGACGCACATTTGTCACTAGTATATAACCTGCATTTTCAACTCAACCTAGTTGAAGATCCCCCCCCGCCACCACCACCACCAAAAAAATCTAATCAGTTTTGCTGGTGGAATTACAGAGCTAAAATAATTCTTATCAACATGGCCAAGCAACACTGTCCCATTCCCACAACACTCATGTTTTGAAAGCTACATGATGGATTTGACCTGAAAATGTAACATTCAATAGAAAATGAGAAAGGAGCCTTTGGCTTCAGCCCGTTTGTCTGGAGTACGAATCAAGGACTCTCACATTTCCACATACCTTTTTTGAGTGTGTAGTGAGGTGTTACTCAGTGCAAAGTATTAAAAACACGTACACACCAGCTACTTTACAGACTAGTGAAGACACAGCCAAGACTCCCAGTGCCTTAGCCTAGAACCACCATTTTATTTCCAATGATTTGTACAGTGCCTTGCACACTAGGACCCACTCTTGGTTGGCTCACAGACAGCACATAAATATTTAACATAAATATGTTAAAAATAAGTATTAAGTGCAGTGATGTCAACATATTATGCAGTAGACCTCCACTTAGATAGCAAGGTGGTAGATCCCTTCACATAGACACCCCCTTATGCTTGCAGTCATACGAGAAGTGCCATCTTTTGAAAAAAAGTCATTAGCTAAGGAGGGTTGGGTGTAGTCAGTGTTTAAGCAACAGGCCTCCAGGGAAGAGCCAGGTGCTGCAGGATGTGGTGTGGGCAATTCAGCATGTAGCACTCTTCCTTTCATGTCAGAACTTTGCCCATGTGCCAGCAGAGCACCAGAGGGCACCTCTCCTGCTGGAGTCGCTGTCTTTTCAGAGGACATTGAAAACAGAGATCCTAATCGTTTGTGGTCATTAAAAAAATCTCACATCGTTTTCGTCAAGAGTAGTGATTTTAGTTCCAATGGCCTCGCTTAGTTGCACTCCAGTTTTGCCTTCCTACAGTTATTGTAGTTTTAAATGGGCCCAACTTTTTTCTCCACTTGTTCTTGACTGTTGTAAAATATAGGCAGATGTTAAGCTACTTACACCATCCCCAACTCTTGAGGTGGCTGAATTAGAACAATGGGGAAAGCAGTTCTTATCTGTGAAGCCGGTTGGGCACTTGGGATCTCTGTGTGAAAGGCATTATTTAAATATATCAGTTGTAATGTTCAGGTACCTCTTCCGACAATGTGGTGGTTTTGTATCCCTAGGCCTGCCTGGGCTCAACAGCTGCAAAGATTTCACACACTCATGAACACTCAGCATTGTTTTCTTTGCCATCCAGCCTAGCACTGGTGTAAGGGAACTATCTGGACCAAGATCATCTTATTCCCAAGGCGAGTTTATGTGCTGCTCCGAATTTTCTCTTCCAACTTAACTGGATACCCAAAAATTGAAATCAAAGGAGCAGAGTCTCGATCCTACCATCCTTACTCAGGCCAACCTCCCTCTGACTTCAGTGGGAGTTCTACCCAAGCGAGTGGTGCAGGATTGGGATCAAGAGCAGCAAGGCTGAAGTCATGAGGGCTAGAAACGTCTTTCTTTCTACTACTGCTACAATGAAGGATTCCATATTGATCTATTCCCCCTTTGTCATTAAAGCTTCCTCAGCACACATGGATCCAAATATCCTTAAGCTGAGGAAAGAACATTTTTGCTTTTTAGCCACTTGCCATCACTTCCCACTGTGTAACCTGAAACAATACACTGCAAAGTGGCACCCTCTCTCCGGTCTCACCACTCTATACAGAACATGATGTTAAAACATCCAGTTCTTCAGCTGTCTCAACTGGCTTCCCTCAGACCCTCCATTCAATGACAGTCTTTCCTTAGATTAAGTATCACTTCAATTTTCTGCTCCCATCTAAAGTCTTTCTTGTCACTGACATGAATACTTTAAAAATTCCTACACTCAGTGGTGCTATGGCTACTAGCAGCTTCGCTGCTATAATTTCTGCCTTTTTGCTTTGCGACTGACCTACCAATATTCCCCTTCAACATTGACAGCAACCCCTTCTGCCCTTCCCCCGCCTCAAGAAGTTTATACATATACTCTGACCAATTATTTAAAAATATCCAACACATGGTAAATTGGTTTGCAGTGCCTCAGTATCCAATTTCACAGCCAAAAAGATGACACTCTCCTCTCATCAGGATCTGAACCTATTCGGACAAATTTATTTTTAATTATTGGCAATACAAGTAGTTCTGACCTTCTCCATGCTCATCTTCTCTGGCATCACAATGATGCAGCGGTAGCCTTTCACTGCAGCAGCCAGGGCAAGTCCAATTCCTGGAAGCGGGGAAATACAGAGTATGTTGGAAGAGAAACAAAACCACAATGGTAGCTTCTGCATGTCCCAGTTTTAAGAGCTGTTCTCCCCAGGCTTGAATCACTGCAGAGACTAAAAAGGAAAAGGTTGCTACTCTCCAAAACAGTTGGAGAGCAGGACTATCGGCTTTAAAAGCACCATTTGGCGCAACCCCAGACCAGAGCCATCAACAAAGTGAGCAAAGACAGGGAAATTTGAAAGTTCATGTTGCTGGGTTTCCCAGCCTAGTTTTTCCTCTGCCCCACCTCTGCCCACATGTTACAGATGTAGTTTGGGAGTGAATAGAATTTCATATATTAAAGCCAGAAGGGACCATTAAAATAATCTAGTCTGACCTCCTGCAAAATACAGGCTGTAGAACCTCACTCAATAATTTCTACATCAAGACCATAACTTCTGTTAGAATTATCCTCACTTAACAATTTGCACCTTTTTTCTAGGCTGAATTTATCTAGCTTCAGCTTTCAACCATTGGACCTTGTTATGCCTTTGACTGCTCGATTAAAGATCTGTTCACAGATCTCTTATTCGGGTAGATACTTGTAGACTGGGATCATAGAATCATAGAAGATTAGGGTTGGAAGAGACCTCAGGAGGTCATCTAGTCCAACCCGCTGCTCAAAGCAGGACCCACACCAACTAAATCATCCCAGCCAGGGCTTTGTCAAGCCAGGCATTAAAAACCTCTAAGGAAGGAGATTCCACCACCTTCCTAGGTAACCCATTCCAGTTCTTCACCACCCTCCTAGTGAAATAGTGTTTCCTAAGATCCAACCTAGACCTCCCCCACTGCAACTTTGGACCATTGCTCCTTGTTCTGTCATCTGCTACCACTGAGAACAGCCTACCTCCATCCTCTTTGGAACCCCTCTTCTGGCAGTTGAAGGCTGCTACCAAGTCACCTCTCAACCTTCTCTTGGATAAATGAAGCTCAACCTGTCAGTTTCTCTCTCTCTCGCCTTAAGGCATGTTTTCCAGTCCTTGAATCATTTCCTGTAGCGCTCTTCTGAACCCTTTACAATGTATCAGATAGGGCTGGCCGGAAAATTAGAACTCCATTTCACAAACAACATCAAGCTTTTGGAATTTGTTTTCATTCCAAATCAGAGCAAAAAAAACTGAGACCTTTTGAATTTCCCACCCCTTCCCGCTCCATTAAAAAGAGCCACCTCACAATAACGAATTGCCCAGTAGTCAGAGCACTCACTGGGGAAGTTGTCTTGCTCTCTCATGTCGGAACTGTTCCTCCTCGTATAAATAATTACATATATATTGTGCCAGAAAGAGACTAGTGGTTAGAACACTTGCCTGGGATGTAGGAGATCCAGGTTCAAGTTCCTACTCTGAATCAGTAGCCATTAGGTATTCTGGGGTGGGTTTCTCTCAGGAAGTTTTGTTGAGGCATACACTTCAAAAAACTTTGGTTTTGAGAAACCAGTTTTCTGATGAAGATATTTCATTGAAAAATTCCCAACCAGCTCATCAACATCCAGTCTGAAGTGATGACACCAGAACAGGACACTGTATTCCAACTATGGTCTCACTAATGCCCGATATGGAGGTAAAACCTGACCAACACTGACTCCAAACGCTATTATCCTATACTTTTAAGAGATTAACATGAAAGTGCTGCAAATGTCAAACTAGGGAGCCAGCTGCAGGGGAAGTGCGGTACAGGGGAGAGAAGAAATCCTATCCCTTTCTTAGAGAAATTAGCTTAGTAGCTATGGGAAGAAGCCAGAAGTGACTGGAAATTCCCTGTGCTGCTGTGACCCAAGAACCCTCTTGATGCCCACCAGCAATGAGGTGCAGGGGGGTTACCCTGATTCTGGGATGTACATTCTGGTTCACCAAAGAATGTCATGTCAGCTCTCAAATGAAAGTTGGTGTCACGCTGGTCACAAATATCACTGTGAAACGCATGTACAGATACTAAGTATGGAGTTATGGATGTATACTGAAAATATGTTCTTAAAGTCTGTATCAAGGCTAGTGAAAAGCTGGTTTTCTGTCAGACAGGAGAGGTCTCTCATCTGTCTATTCTCACATAAATTGAGTATCGTCTCGTTCACAACGGTTCCCCTATCACCAGTCAGAACTGAATGCAAAGGAAGGATTGTAAAAAAGAACTAACAGGAAGAGAAACACAGCAGAGGCAGAGAACCTTATCTGGAGATGCATAACAAAGGTTTACTTGGGTATATCTGGGAAGGGGGCAACTGGAACACCCAGACACTCTTCACTGAGGAAGTAAGAGGACAGCACTTTTGCTTTCTGAAAAAGGGGTCTCAACCAAGCTTGACTGAAAACGCTGTAGAGGACTCTGGGTGAGATAAGCTTCTGTTAACCTGTTTAGTCTCTAGAAAGTGTGCTATGATTTCAGTTTATATGTAACCATTCGTTTCCAGTATCCTTACTCACTATCACTTGAATCCTCTAGACCTGCTATTTCTGTGAATGTTCAGTGGACAAGGGGCTGGATACTACAGGGAATGCTCGGAGAGGGCTTGGGAGTTTGTGTGTGTCTATTTCTACCGGAACAGACAGAGGGAGGCCTGAAGAGGCCTGGAAAGCAGTGCTTGTGCTGTCACAGGTTGTTGGTTTCAGGAGCTGATCCACAGCAGGCACTGACAAGATTCCTTCACTCTAGGGCAGGTGGTGGTGATGTGCCTCAAAATCCTGGGTAACCCTGGGGAGCATCACAGCTGCCTACCCTAGGCCTTGCTTTCATTCTTCATTACCTTTAGTAAAATAAGACAGCCTTCACAGGGAGGAGAAGTCCTTTACCCTACACATTCCTCATGGTCTCTGCCATTCTACCCAATAGATCCCATGGCAAGAGGGACATTCTGATTTAAGAGACATAGTCCTGTTAGCGTGACAGAACACAGTGTCAGCTACAGCCAGCAGTGTCACCACAGGTAAGGAGTCAGAGCATGCAAAACACAGATCCAAACTCATAGGTCTCAAAAGTGGGATTCAGACTGCAGTTCCAGCCTTCAAAAGGTGAGTGCTGAAAACAGACCTGTATCTAGTCAGTTACCCCGTTTCTGCTAGGATGTGGTGTGCCTACCAAAGGCTCTAACCTTAAAGCTATTTTTTTCCCCTTCTTTCCAGACCTCACTCCTGCTTGCACTATAGAGTTGTACGAAATTAATTTGTGCTATCACCAGCTCTTGCAAGCTAAGCAGGGTCCATCTGTGTCAGCATTCAGATGGGACACCTCTGAAGAACAGCTATGTTCTGCAGGACATGGTGTTGGCTAATCAATAGGTTCACTGCAGAACTGGTGCCTCAGTATAATGCTCTGTACGACCTGAAGTCATTCGGGTATATTGGACGCACATGGCTCTTTCCACAAGCACAATCCATGATGTGCTGGGCAAATTCCAGCTTTGGGTACTCCATTATGTTACAGTAGTGTCTACAAGCCCCACTCATGGGCCAGAAGCCCCCATCTCCCTCTCTGCAGTTTCAGTTGGATACAAGATTGTAGAATAAAGGTACAAGAAATAGCAACCCTTGTGCTTCAGAGCAGAAGCTGAAAATGAATTCCAGACTGCTCTCATCAACTATTCTGCTCCCCTCTCAGTCACTGAAGAACTTGGAGATTACACCTTCCTCTGAAGTATCCAGCAGCAGCCACTATCTGAGACAGGATGCTGGACTACTGATCTATTCCTACAGAGTAAAGGGTACAAAAGATGGTCTAAGTGGATAGGGTGCTGGACTGACGTTTAGTAGATGTGAGTTTGATTCCCAACTCAGCCTCATGTGACTTTTGGAAAGTCACCTATAATCTGCTCTGGACAATGGGGCACTCAGGTACCAACTTCTATATATCTATATGTAAATATAAATAAAAGTAAGCAGTAATCCCTGTAACCTTAACACTATTTCCCACCCACTCTGAGCAGGGAGCAGAACTTCTGTGAGGTTTTCTCCTCTGGTCAGGCAAGGATACATTTTGTCTTTTGAATGAGCAGCCATCTCTGCTCCAACCCCTCTCCTACCTGTTCCATGGAAGCCTTCAGACCATGTTCCCACAGTTGCTTAGCAATCTCACTGTAACCTAGAAATTCCTACCTGTGTTTCCTGATGTTGGCTCAATGATAGTGTCCCCAGACTGTAAAATCCCAGCTCTTTCTGCATCCTCCACCATCCTCAGGCTGATTCGATCCTTCACGCTCCCCCCAGCATTAAAGTACTCGCACTTTGCCACTGGAAACAGAATAGCCAAACAAATGTGTATGTGTGTTTGTTTTTAAGAGGCACTACAGCGTTCACCAGAGGAATTCTGACTCCTTACTTAGATCCAAAAAAACACTCCAGCTAAGATAATTTCTGCCCAGTTAAACACCCCCCCCCCCCCCCCCACCTCCCAACAAGACCAAGGGAGAGGCAGCCCACAGTAGAATGGAGAAGTCAGCATTTCCAGTGTCTTTGGCCAATTTGATAAAGTTCTTGGCACATTTCACAGCTGGCCACAGAAACAAGAAGCCCCACACCGTGTCAGTTTCATCTTAACCAGTGGGTCTCTCCTTTTGTCCTCTTTTCTCTGCTTGTTACATTAAGGCAGAGGATCAGAGAGGATTAAAAGCCCATGTGTAGCTCAAATCAGGAGAGGGGGAGTGAGGACGGGTTAGAGTGCTCCACCAGAACCAAATGGAATTTTTTAAATAGGCTATTCCCTTGCCAATGAAGGATTGCTCCCTACTGCATTTTCCACCTCTTGGGAGCTTGATCTAACTGTTAAGAAGTCCACCCTTGAATTTTCTCTCATTTCTCCAAGTTTCAGCCCTTTGGACAACAGTAAACAGAATCTCTTAATCGTCTTCTGTGATGATCCCCACCATGTACTTTTACACTATTACCATGCAGCTGTCATTGTTTAGCCAAGCTACGCAGACTGTAGTTTGTTCTTTTAAATCTTTCCTAAAAAGTCATTGCTTCAACCATTTCATCATTTGCATGCTCTTTGGTGACTATTCTGCAGCCTCATTCCGAAGGGCCCAGTGGCAACACCGAGAGCTGGTTGAAAGTTTCGCTTGAAACTTTTTTGACCAAAAATGGCTTTTTAATCAAAAGGGAAATGTCATCGGAAAATGTCCATTTTTGATGTGTAGCGTGTGTGGTTTGCTTTTTGTTTTGTTTGCGCACGAGCGCAGGGGGAGAGGGATGTAGAGACAAATCAAAACAGACCCAAAAACTGAAGAATTTTCTTTTTTTTGGGAAACTGAAATGGAAAAACATTCATTTTTGTCAACTTTTTCACAGGAACAAAAAGCATTTCCCAACCAGCTCTCGTGAACACTGTTAAATAGGGTGATCCAGATTTCTGAAGATACACCTCTAACTTGACATCTGACAATACATCTCTAACTTCTGTCTGCAGCAGGTACTCACAGAGTTCACATTTGAGTCCAAAGAACTTTCCGATCCTGTTGATTTGTACCATAGGAGTATCACCAATTTTCTGCAGGATGTTTGGCAGGATGTTTGGAGACTTTGACCTAATACACACATGCACACACATATCGATCGGTTCTTGGCGGTAACACTAGGAGGTCACAGGCTTATTTTGGATGTTCTTTTTAAAAACATACAGAAGTTCACAACACAAAGGACTTTCTAAGACAGCAAAACCCTGATCCAAAACTTTTGGAGTAATCAGACATCAGTGAAATGGTGTGGATAGCACAAGGTACATGCATTTACTTCACATATCCTGTAGTTCACTGGTTTTCAAACTTTTTTTCTGGGGACCCAGTTGAAGAAAACTGTTGATGCCTGCGACCCAACGGAGTTGGGAATGAGGGATTTAGGGTGTGGGAGGGGGCTCTGGGCTGGGGCAGGTGGTCAGATGTGGGAGGGGGTCAGGGGTGCAGGAAGAGGTTCCAGGTTTGGGGGGTGGGGAAATCAGGGCTGGGGGCACAGACTTACCTCCAGCGGCTCCCGGTCAGCGGCGCAGCTGGGTGCAGAGGCTGGCACTGAGGATCACGCTGTGCCCTGGAAGAGGCCAGCAGCAGGTCTGGCTCCTAGGTGGAGGCACCCCCCCGTCCCCCACTTCGGAGTGCGGAGCCAGTGCTTAGAGCAGGGGCAGTGCGTGGAGCCCCGTGGTTCCCTGCTTAGAAGCCGGACCCGCTGCTAGCTGCTTCTGGGGCACAGCACGGCACCAGGACAGGTAGGCACTAGCCTGCCTTAGCTGGGCAGCACCACCGCTGGGCCTTTTAACGTCCCGGTCAGCGGTGCTGACCAGAGTGACCCAGTGCCTGACATGCCATGACCCAGTACTGGGTCGCAACCCGAAGTTTGAAAAACGCTGATGTAGTTTATTGTCATCATTACCAACCACTTAATTTAATTATTCACCTGATCAGGGCAATTGCTTAATAGGTTACTTAACATGAGTTAACTCTGGGTATGTCCCCACTAGCAAATTTCTGCACCATAAGTTATACCACTTTTATTAAAACGTTGGAATTAAACTGCTGTTGTGTGTCCACGCTGTGCTCCTTGTGACGCTGGAGCGCATCCACATTAGCAGCTCTTGCAACGGCAAAGACAGCAGCGCATTGTGGTAGCTATCCCACTGTGCAACTGGCCGCAGGGTGCTTTGGGAAGGGTTTGCAATGCCTCATGGGGCAGGCACAGCGTCACATGATGCAGGTTTCCCAATCCCATTGTTCCATGGGCATCCAACTACATTGCCAGCTGCTTTTCAACTGAAGGGGGCGGGGGGAGCACTGGCCGTGTGACAGGGAGTGTGTGTATGGAGTGGGGGAGAGAGACTGTGTTTTGCGGGACAGAGAGTGTGTCAACATGCTGTCTTGTAAGCTCAGAGAGTGGCAGGAAGCAACAGTCCTGAGGCAGGGGGAGGAGGAAACCCCGACATCAGCCCCCGCCTCCCTCCCTGGGCTCTCTCCACAGCAATCTCTTTCTCTCTCACACACACAGACACCTGCATCTGTGTTGAACAGCACGAGAATTCCACATTAATGGTTTGCTTTGTGTCCTGGAGCAGATCAGCACAGCACGCAAGGACGGTCAGAAACGGTGCTTTGAAAGGGGAGGGGCTCATGTCTTCAGGGCAGCTGAGTTCAAAACAATGAGCAGAGCGGTCACTTGAAGCATTATGGGACAGTTCCGGAGGCCAATTACAGCACAGAAAGCAATCAAGTGTCTTCACCGGCAATTGAGTGCTGGAGCCTCTGCGCAAATGGCCTGACGACGGTCGTTGAGGTGGGTTTTTTGCAGCGCTGCAACTGAGGACTTTCTGCACACAAAGTGGCTTAGCAGTGTGTCACGTCTGCAGTTTGAGTGCAAAAATCTGCTTTACTGCGAAGAAACTTGCCAGTGTAGACAAACCCTCTGGCTTATGCAACTTCACATCAGCTTATTTAAGCAAACGGTTAATGGGAAGGGAATGTTTGTACATTGTTAGCAATGTTCTTTATTTAGAAGGTTTGGAAATCTTATTTATTAAACATCAAGAACAGGCTGTTCTAGCTTGGAAGGGGTATTGTTAATTTTAAGGAAAGAGATGAAAAGGAATTCTCTGCATCTCAAATTAGTAACGAGGGGGAGCAGAGAGGGAATTTATAAGATTTCAGACATTTTCTCCTTCTAGCAGATAGGGGCTACAATATTCAGTGGCAAGATATACAGGGGGAGGGAGATAAAGAATGATTCCCAGGTCAAAGGCAAGAGCTACAAAGCTGCAATCCACAGCCTGCTATGCTCTCACCATCTGAAGTAGGTTAGCATAAATTTCAGCCCTTCCAGGGAAAATGAACACTTCAGGTCATCTCTGCTGAGCATGCACATATAATCTCCATCAATGCTATGACTGCTCCAAACCATGGTTTGTCAACAAAAGCAGATTGGAAATAGTCAGACTAGATCAGTGATTTTCAACCAATTGTCCGGGGACCAGTAGGGGTCTGCAGACTATGTTTAAGGGATCTGTGAAAGGTTGTCATTACCATAAAATGGTGGTTTTTCAACCTGGCAACTGCAATGTCTAAGATTTCCAAAGGGCTGTGCACCTCTCTTCGAAATTTGTTAGGGGTCCGTAAATGAAAAAAGTTTGAAAACCACTGAACTAGATGATCTAATGTTCCTTTCTGGCTGTAAGAATCTATGAAATGCTGAGCACAGATTAATGCTGCAATTATAGATAGGTGTGACCAAATTCCTGGTGAATTTATTCATTTCTTGCCTGCATTTTTGGGGAGGGAGGGTTAAATAGCACCATTTAGGGAAGATGAAAGTGAATGTGTAAATATGAGAAAGCAAAAAGCACTGTCAAACACAAAAGAGGACCTCTTGATCCCATTAAAGTCAATGGGAGTTTGCCTCTTTTATAACATAAGCTAGGTTTAAACATATTGAGCTTGCAACTGTAAATTACAGGTATCGGATTCAAAAGTGTCCATATGCAAAAACATGCCAATTTAACGAATACAGCTAACAAAATTCACACCTTTAGTTAAACCTGTGCAGTGCTTTGAAGGGACAAATTCTTGGTTAACACTGAAAGGCAACAAGGAAAGAAAGGTATCACTTACAAAGTGGGGTGATAATGAGGGGATTCAGAGGGGGGTTTCCCCAGCTCCCAGGTACATTTGCTAGGGGTGTCAGGTCGGATCCACTTTCTCTCCTCACTGATGTTACAGGGCTCCTTCTCCAGCCCTCCATTCAGCACGCATTTAGCAGAGAAGTGAGGGCAGGAACTGGTGTCCATCTCTGCTTCTGGAGGAACTGAAGGCATCGTGTCTTTGAAAAGGAAAGAAGAACCTGCCATTATTCAGACTCACTTTGAGCATCCTCTGAGAAGCAAAAGGATTACCTCAAAGCCACTTGACATATGCAGCAGACTACTTTAAACCCTACTGTGTCATGATGTTACAGATTATTATGGAGGCAACTGAACATAAGAGCACTATAGGCTTACACCACATACTGCTACTGCCTTGCCTTCATTATGACACACAAAGCTGAAGTCTTCTAGAATCTTCTGCTTTGCCCATCTGTTCACCCCATCAGAGGAGGGGCTCAGTCTCACGCCGTTCTCGTATCAAGTTCTCATGAGACAGCAAAGCCTAGCAGTCTAAACATGCAGCTGGAGCCAAGAACTTCTGAGCTCTAATAATGGCTCTGCTGCTAACTCTCTATGGGGGGCTTGGGCAAATCACTTAGCATCAGAGTCTTAGGCTATGTCTACCCTAGGACTTTTGTCGCTCAGGGGAGTGAATAGCACACCCCTCTGAGCAACGCAAGTTTTGCTGGGTGAAGCGGCAGTGTGCACAGCATTATGTCAGAGGGAGATGATCTTCCTCCGACACAGCTACTGCCACTCGTGGAGGTGGTTTTATTATGTCGATGGGAGAGCTCACTCCCGTTGGCATAGAGCAGCTACACGAGCGATCTTACAGCCGTGCAGCTGCTTCCATACAGCTGTGCCGCTGTGGGCTCGCTAGTCTAGACATGGCGTTAGTTTCCCTATATATGAAAAAAATAACATACAAGGGTCTTTTAATGGCTGGTTAGGGTTTGTGCAGCATTGTGACGACAGTAAGTGTTATGATCATGGGTCAAGCTGTGAAGGGCTTATAACTGAACTGGGAAGTTGGGCTTGGCTTTGGTGCAGCACCGAGTGGCAAAATTTGTGACCATATCCTATGCAATGACACCACCGTGAAGACAGGCTGGTATTAATTAGAAGATGCCCACAGTTTACAGCAGGCAGTCTCCAAAGATCAAGAGACAACACTGATCAAGCAGTAGAGTCTCCCCCCAATAAAAACAACCTACCACCACTTTCTACCCCCAAAAAGCTAGGATCTCCCCATCCCAAGCAGACAGGTGGCAGGTATATACCCCACTGGATGATCAGACAGCAGTGCTGACTGACTCTAGACAGGGCTGCATTTATCCTCCCACCCAGATAATGTGGCTGTGCTGTGGGCAGAGGAGAAGGGGGCAGGGAATGGTCATGTTAGAGTGGCAGTTTGTTTCACCCGTAAGCAGGAGAGATCCTCAAAGGGTGGGTGAAAGTGAGAGAGAGCTGCCATAGAACTACCGGTCTGGCAAAAACCCAGAAACACCGCTGAAAACTCTGCTTCTGGGGAGAGCAGGGGAGCAGGTACCCTCCCTCTCTGGAGCAAGGCAATGAGGGAAACTAACCTGGACATGGGGAGAAATGTTAACAAAATCCACAATGAAAAATAAAGCCTGGAGCTGAATTGCTTTCAACACTGAGCTCCACAGGAAAGAGCAGCAGGCTCGCAGGGCTGGTTTTATGAAGGTTTATTTCTGACTAGATTTCTTGTGAGTAATGGGGAATATGGAGTCAATTCCATGCAGATGGTTAACAGGTCTTATTTTAGGTCATGTGCCTACAAAACCCCCCCCAGTGACACAGCTTTTTTGGGGAGGGTAGCTGAACCCGTGTCTTTTCCAAATGCATTCTCATGGAAGGGGACATGAAACCCCATTGCTTGAACATATCGATTTTAAAAGGATTATAAACCCACTACATCTGGTGGGCATAACAGGTTTGCCTTTTGCTCTAGAAGTTATTTTCTAGAGACATGCTGAAACCAGACCCTCAAACCACTTTAAATTTCTGGAGGGAGAAGAGAATCTGAGATTCCAATGGCCAGATCCAGATTTCTCTTCGTGTTACAATTTTGGTTCCAGATCAGAATGGCTTGTGAAAGCCATTCCTGTGACACTGCATCTCACAGTGGCAGGAATCTTACAACAGCAGCTAATCCGATGAAACTTTGAACTTAGTAAATCTAAACTCTGGCCCTGATTCGGCTTTGAATTTGAACACCATCCTAAAACTAATCTGGATCAAAGCACTCTTCTTCATTTTATCTCCATTATTTCCCTCTAGACTGATACCCAAATCTCTCTGCCCAGGATAAAACTGGAAAGATAACATCTGTCAGTGGATTCTAGGGTGTGCATCTGTATTAGGGTGTCATTCAGTACGGAAGGTAAATACTTCAGAAGAATCAATTAGTCAATACGCTCTTCAGGTTTATTTGTCTTAACTTCATTCACTGCATTAGGCCATAACATATTAGCCATCTGGGTAGAATACTGGCAGCAAACAAAACTGTTGGAAAAGCTTCATGGGGCATTCTCTGACCCAGACTCATTTTTCACTTCTACAGAGACAGGCTCAAACCCCAGATAAAGTCACTCACACATCAGTGACTGGCCAAGATTTTAAAAAGTGACTAGTTATTTTTGGGTGCCCATCTTGAGACACCTTGAAAGGGCTTGAGATTTTCCAGAAGTGCTGAGCACCCACCTTCTAAAACAGTTCCTTTGTCTCAAATTGGCCACCCAAAACCTATTAGTCACTTGGAAAATTTTGGCCAGTGTGTTTATTGGTGTTAAAACCACTGCAGGCTCTGCTCTGCAGAAGCCCTGGCCTTGGGAGAAAGGGTGATGCACCTTGACCAGGACCTCACTGGCAGAGCCGTGCAGGAAAGGTTGGACGACAGCTGGCCATAATATGCCTGGCTTTATCCCCTCACTTTCACAAACACCCCTCAGCAATATTAACCTGTCTGAAGTGCAGGCCGATGGGATGCTCATCCTGAAAATAAAATATCTGTGCATATGAACGCATTTTTTCAGTCATGAGAAAGATATTCTAATTCTGCATTTAGGCCAAATTACATCCTGACAAACCATAAAGCCCCACTGATTTCAAGGCAGGGCAGAAATTGGCCCTTTCAAAAAAATGTAAACTAATTATGCTAGACAAATAGCAGCTCCTGTGAGGCACAATACACACACCCGTTCAGATAAATGCAACAGAATGTGGACAAAGGTCTCTTCTTATTTTGTTTACAATTTAAATCGATTTTAGACTTTAACAAGGTTGCCAAAATTTCTGCTGATATTATGCCCAAGATTAAAAGCTCTCCCACTTCATTTCTCAGAAACTCATTGTATCTCTTTGAGACTTTAGCTTAAAATAGAAGCCTCCTAGTTTGCCATGTTCCTAAGCATAGATTTAATCCAAGAGAAATTTGATCCCCCTCCAGGAATCTTATTACTATTCCTCAAAGTAGAATCTTTTTCTCCTGGGCTTCAGGGCACAGGGGTTAAAACATCCCACCATGAAGCCTTCCGTGCTGGGCATAAGATACTGCAAAACAAAGTGGACAGGATGGGTAAATAGGATTAGTAACAGTTGTGCGGCAGGGATATCAGATAAATCTGGATGTTGTTAAACAGCAGTTGAAAGATTCCCTAATATGGGAGAACAAATGAAGCCCTCTTATGTTACTGCTTACCAGGATCCTACCACACTGCCCTTACTGATAGGGTATCAGGGCAGCTGACTACACCCGTCTCTTCCTCCCCCAGCCCAGCTGCTCAATGCTCACCAGGCCAAGTCTACGCTACAAAGGTTGGTTGACTCAAGTTATGTCAGCGTACAGCCGCTGACTTTTGTCTACCGCTCGGGCACACGGACGAGCAGGTGCTTGCATCAGAGCTACTATACATTCTCACCACAAGTGCTTGGGCTGATGTAGAAAGTGTTGCACCAGGCGTAGGTATCTTAGTAGACGGTGACCCTATGCTACTTTCCAGCTCAATGCTTTGCGAGATACCAGCAATTCACCCAGGGATCCAGTTCCCACCTTGCCACTTTCTCCATCCCATACGTGTTGTGCCTTTTTAAAAACTCCACAGTCCCTCACGTTGCTTTTCAGGCTCTACCATCGCTCTGGCAGAAGCATGGACCCTGTGCAGCTCAGCACAATTCTCACAAGCATTGCTAATACAGGAGGTACAATTCATCTGTGCTATAAATGTCCAAATCATCGTAATTTGTTTATGTAGGGTCTTGTTTGTGCAGACTCCATAATAAAAATGTACAGTTGTATGTTGGTGCCTCTGGCCCCCACCGATCCCGCTGGTGCTCACTGCATCTCCCAGCCCCCGCATTGCTTCCCTGGAACCTGCAGCTTCCCCTGCATTGCCCTGAACTCCCTTCCGTAGCCTCACCCCCCAGGCTCACCCTGCTCCTTAGCTCTTGACCACAGCCCTAGGCAAGGCCGGCCCCGTAGCTGAAGCTGGGGGGAGGGGACGAGCTGAAGCCCAACCCCCGCGTCCCATGGCTGGAAGCCCACTCCTGGACGCTGCAGGGAAGAGCCGCTGCTTTGCTCCTCCCCCATCTCTGCCCAGGAGGCTGTTATGGTTGCAGGAAACCCGCCTGGGGCCACATGCAGCCACAGTGGCTCCACTTGAGAAATGCTGGCTTTGAAGACCATTTTAACAGTCAACCACAGTAGTGTTATGTTACTTATTGTGGCTCTCGTGTGTATTTATTTGCTTGTACTTAGTATGGGTGGGCTTTCACCTCCTGCTATGTATTCTGCAACGTTGGGGGTAGGCTAAACAAGATACGGTTTCCAAAAGTTCAACTTTATTGTGTGGAAAGAAAGGCAACAAACAGCAAAGAACAAATAAACACAAGATTAAAAACCTTTAATCAACACTAACTGGGTGAACCATACTTTACTTTTTAATTCCATTTTTACTGGGGTTTAAACATTCACATCCATGTATGTAAAACCTAATACAGTGTAGTAAGTTATGGCAACACATGCACCAACTTGTTTTCACAGCTCGGTGTACGTGTAGCTATTGCTCTCTTTGTTGTCCCCTGTGCTGTGGAGTGGTACGGGTAAGGTGCTACAACATGCTGCCACCTGGTGTGTTGGGGTTGTAGGGAGCAGTGACCATGGAGTTCTCCGAGGACTGGAAAGGCTGTTGAGTTCAGGGTCTTTGGGCATGAAGGTGAGTAATGTGCTGCAACATAGTTTGTTGCCTGAGTAATCCCATTATATCCTGGTGCATTTTCCAATGCACATCTTGGTCCTTTTGCTTCTCCTGCAGTAACCACTCTCTCCATTCCCAGACCTTTTCCATGGTCATGGGGCCTCTCCAAGCCCTGCATTCACTGTCTGAGGCCACAGAGGATTGGAGGATCTCACAGAACAGATCCTCCCAGTCCTCTTCTTGCTCATCCTGTCAGATGGTCAGCAGGTGCAGAGGGGCACCCCTCGAGGCCACCATGCCTCATGCTGCTGATTAAAATAGACAAATGCACCATTAGATTTGCAACCACCATGGAAAGGGAAAGATGTCAGAACTCCTTTCCCTTACTCCCATAAATACCTTTAGAAACTGCAGCTTTGGATCACTACAGCACCATTCTGCAGCTCAAACCATAGTCAGTATGGCCTAGTGGCAGGGGAGAGGGAAAAAAAAGAGGACTGCGGACGCTATAAATGTTGGGCTCCCCTACCTGGGTATGGGTATAAGGAAAGTGCTGAGAGTGCTGGCAATATTTTCCACAGGCTGCAGTGATCTGGGCTGGTATTAACTCATGAAGCACAAAGGAAGAGAACCGAGTTGCTAGCAGTATCCCAAAGCTGCCTGTGGACTCCAAGCCTGTTCTTGCCCGGCACCATTGCTGTACTCATCACAGAGTAGCATGGAAAGTCTCCTATCTTAGAAGAAACAAGGCTGCCATCCCTAGAAATCTTTAGGAAAGGATTGTAAAGTATCTCCATGTACGTTTCAGTGAGATCTTTCGAGACTAAAACGGACAACCCTATACAGATAAAGTACTCTGCTTGGCCTCCCTACCTAGCTCAACAAGCCAAAGAATTGAAAAGCAGATGCCAACTACCTCTGTTTGTTCTACCTCTACCCGAGCACAGGAAACTGATCTGAAGGGGACTGCGTAATCCGACTGCCATAATAGTGTTTTTGAATTTATTCCCTATTCCCATTATATTAGGGAAGAAAGCCTTCAAAAGGGAGTGCCTTTGTTCTAAGATTGCAGATGGGATGGATGCCATTTTTAAGTGGGGAAGAAGGGCGGAGGGGTGAAGTTTTGGGCAACGCAAAGCAAAAGAGTGAAAACAAAAGGGAAAACTGCATGTAGGCACTTACCAAACTCCCTTCTCCTTCATCAGCAGGTTCATCCACGCTCGTGTGGAGGGGCTGGCTCGACTCCGGCCAAGTTTCAGACAATTCCTGAATTGCAGCATGCTTTGAGTCCACCTTCGCGTCTTTATGTCCCCAGCAATCCACCTCCTCCTCCTGCTGCTGGCAGGAGTCTCCACCTTTGGCTCCTGCAAAGTGACCATAGTGGTCTGCAGGGTGCTGGTGGGGTCACTGTCAAATAGGGCATGCAGGTCATTGTAGAAGCAGCTGGCCTGCAGGACAGCACCAGATTTGTTGCTGCTCTCTCTGGCCTTCTGGAAACCATGACGAAGTTCCTTTGCTTTCATGAGACCCTGCTGCTCGTCCCCGTTTCTGCATCCCCCTGCGCGATTGGTGAACAGAGATCAATACTTCTGTGGCTGTTCAGTAGCTGTGCTTACGCAGCCTCTTCTCCTCACAGTCCAAGGGGGATCCATGACATTTTGCCTGCTCTAGAAGCTAAGGAGCTCTGCGTGGTTGGATGCTCACATGGATGAGCTGGTAGGTGTGCTCACCAAGGCAGACCATCAGGAAACGGCGTTTCAAAAACCTAAAGGGACTTGGGGGGGGGGGGGGGGGGGAGAGAAGGAGAGGAAAGGGGGCAGCAGGTTTCAGGTTTCTATGACCCCTGGGCAATGGAGTTCAAAACTATGACCAGAACAACCACTCTTGCAGGAACAGCGGTACTGTAGCACAGCTGCTGGAGGACCAGAGTCAACACAAAAATACAGCAGCTACACTCGCACTGAATCAAACTAAATAGGTTGATCACAGTTCTACATCACACAGGGAGGTGTTGTTGTTAGGGTGACTATCTCATCACTTGACTCCCTTATGTCATTGATTTGTCACATGGGTAAGGAAAGGCCAAATCAAATCTTTGGAGCAGCACTAAGCAATGCAACTGTTGGTTAAACTTTGTTTTCAGTGTAGAATTCAGCTTGAAGAAACTTAGCTTTTTAACAAGCTAACCACAAGCTAAAAAAAAGGTTCTCCTTTTGTGTTGTCCTAAGACTGCAATGAATTGCACATCTGAAATAAAACTCATGGATATGGCTTCTTCTTTGAGACTTTGCCTATTAAAACAGGATAAATATTCAGCAGTCCCCCCTCCCATCCCCACCCCTTCGCCACTCCCTTGGCAGGGTTTTGTTTTTGCACTTGTTACACAAATAAGGAGATGCCAGGAAGAATTGAGGAAGCCATTAATGAACTTTTCCCTTTCCAGAATTCTAAGTAAACGGCAAATGCTTGCCACATATGAGCACGAAGATGTTTTACTGCAAAGAAGATTCAGAGAGTACTGTGTGCAGGGGAAAAGGTGAGCTTTAAAACATGGTAACCAGCTCCTCTTTATCCCAATTTCTTAAAACTTGTGGAATTTATTACATCCATTCCTATCTCAAATGTGGCAGTGAAAAGATTATTTTCCTCATATAAACAGATATGGACAGATTAACAGAATCCGTATTTACCTGATTTCTGCAATGTTGAGCTTCAAATTAACTTTAATTTCAATTGCACATATACACAGTTTTGTTAATTGGTTTTAAAACAGATATATTAAAATGGATCATAATTACCATTCTAAACCTTAAAATTGCAGCTTGTTATAACTGCATTGTATACTTGAGGGCAATAGAAATAACCCCTCAAGAAAAAAAAATACACAATATGCTAAGGGAAATATTTCGCTAAAATGTTTAAAATAAAGTGTTGTCCCTTATTTTTCATGTGGTTTCCCCCTATTTATATCCAACAAAAGTGGACACACTGTTTTTGTGTTGCTGTAAGAAGGTGCTTACATTGGCAGGAAACAAATTTTGGTGTAAATACATGCACAACTAGGATGACGCAAGTAACTTATGCCCACCAAACTTTGCAGGGTGGAGCAGGCCCCAGCAATGAGAGCAGGGGAAGACAGATTTTCTGTTTGTAGTTCCTTACCCCGGTGGTCTGAAGGAGAAGCTGCAGTCCCGCTGGAAGTACTGATGGGGCTACCAAAAGTAGGTGTTATGAGAAGCACAGCACTGAGCAGCCCTACAAACTTCTCCTCCAATGGCACAATCTGGAGAAAACTCCACAAGGAAAAGCAAAAACTAGCAGAAATGCTCCCCCTTTGGCCCCTCCCAAGGGGAAGGAGCAATCAAGCCCAAGTATGTTATGGAAGAGCTCTGTTGAGAGTTCTTCTCAGCTGTAAGATAGTGCTGCCTGCATGTATACAAAATGAATGTCTCCAGCGTTAGAAGGCAAAATCCAAAAAGGGACTTCATGCTTTATAAAGCTAGTCTAAGCAAATATATATGAAGTAATAAGTTAATTTCTCAAAGTCCAGCCAACTGTTTATGAGGGCATGATGGGGATTTTTCCATGCCTTCAGAGTTGTACATTTGGCAGCTAGAAAAAGTATCCGGCTAAGTCTTTGAAAGTGTCCAAGCTTTTTCTTAATATTTTTACAAATACTTCCACGTTTATACAGCACCTATGCACAGTGGGGCCCCAATCCTGATCAGGGTCCCTCGGTGCCACTATAATATAAACACATGCTATGTATCTGGAGGTGATATTCATTTAATAAACTGGAGAGCCACGGGACAGTGTTATGCTAAATTTGATTGATCATGCACCACTGATGAAAACCTTCCTTCGGCCCACTAATCCATCTCCCTGGAGCGGATTCCAACACTCCAAACCTTTAAACAGTTTTAAACAGTCACCATTAGCCCCCTCCCCCTCTCCACACAGAGCAAAGCCACACTTAGAGAAGTGTTTTTAATTTCTCCCAAATGTTTTTAAATTTCCCCTGCCCGCCCCCAACAAAACAAAATTTAAAAAGACAGCACATACCTAAACCTAAGACAGGCCAAGTAGTAGGTACCAGTATGAAGTCTGTTTGGCAGCCATACGAGGTTAAAAACTAGAATTTTGTATCACTGGGAAACGGGACATTTCCAGCTACCCAGTGGGACTCAGCATGCCGTTATATTCATACCAAGTCCTGCGATACCAATCCAGAATATCATAACAGTTTTGGTATAATAAAATTTATTTTAGAGGTTATGACTTCCTCTGAAGCACATGCAGGTATACATATGAGCAATAAAACAGCTGGAGTCTATGTACACACATGAGATTATATGTCTACAGAATTTAAGTTGACGTGTGTCTTTACAAAGCACACCCAGTGAGAACACTGCGTTTTGGCACAGCCAATACCTTTTTTATATTCAAACAAGGAAGAAGGTAAAGAGAGTTTTTCTCAACAGGAAGGGATTTGGTTATTTTATTAGTGATGATACCAGATGCTTCTGTAGGAAGGCCAATTATGAACCTGATTCAGTACTTACCACCAGTGCCTTAAGCTTCTTGCTTCAGGGGTCTCCAATACAGTTTGTTCTCCTGAAACAAAACAATAGAAAAAATTTTTTTTGAAAGACTTCTTAAAAGAGAAACAACTTCTTTCTCTGAGTGCACAATACTGAAACAAGTAATACCATCTTTGAAAAGTGCCATTTGGCTGGCTGCAGTGGGTAAAGAACAGAAAGGTTGTATATTATAGCAATAAACAGCAAAGAGATAGCTTCCATCATTGGGCTCTGATCTCGCAAGGGCCCCTTGAACAATGGCTATACAAGGGGAAGGCAGTAGACTGGTCTCTAGCAGGAACTCTGGACCAATTCAGATTATTCAGTCTGTGCATAAAGCTTTTAAGCCTTGTTGCTACATCCCTTCCAGGTGTATAAAGAGTGATATGCTTGAATGTTTGCTACAGAAGAGCTTGTATCGGTGTGCTGGAGAAAAAGTATATTAGCAGCCTGCTGCCCCACTGAAACAGGGTTGTGAGCACAGGTGCTGGAACTAAGGGTGCTGGGGGTGTTGTTGCACCTCTTGGCTTAAAGTGGTTTCCTTCATTTACAGGGTTTACAGTTTGGTTCAATGGCTCTCAGCACCCCGAGTATAAAAATCAGTTCAGCACCCCTGGTTGTGAGGAAGCCCACTCTCTTAGAGACACCCCCCTACTCATGGAAAGATCCATTATCACCTCCCTCAAGACCATCTTCCCCTGTATATTCCCCCATCACAATACCTACTTACCTACCATCAAACATACACTTCCTCTCTAGACACATCAGA
The DNA here is from genome assembly GCA_033296515.1 of Macrochelys suwanniensis. Lineage (NCBI taxonomy): Eukaryota > Metazoa > Chordata > Testudines > Chelydridae > Macrochelys > Macrochelys suwanniensis. Next base: position 153,567,961 of record CM065775.1, on the reverse strand, counting down.
TACCCCTCTGAACTCCCATCATCTCCTTTGCTAAAGTACCAGAAACCTCTGCTTCATTTCCTCACTGTACTACTGATCAGTTGACGCCACACATATTTACCACCAGTAGCCCGGCTTTGTTAGCAGAGTTGTCTCTCTTTTTAAGCCAGTTGTAACAAAAGTTCCAAAGGAAGAGCTATATTTGCTGGGAACAGTCAAATTTTGAGCTTCTCTCCCACACAAGGTATAAAGAAAGAGGAAGCCATTTTAAAGACTGAGTTTTAAATAATGTTTAAAGATGGGACTACACTTTTTTTTTTTTTAAAAAAAGAGGAAGAATACCAAGGTAGAATTAATCATAGCTGCCAAATTTTTTATCCTGGAACATAATGTTGTTTCTAAGAAGTCCCTGCACACAGAGGGAATGCGGTGTTGGTATTCAGCAATGACAACCCTCCCCCGTTGCAGGATTTAATAGTTAGTGGGCCTGGTTCTAAAAAGTTAGAGCATGTTTCTTTTTTTTTTTAAAAAAAGCACCCCATATCTGTGTGCTACCACACAGTCCATACACGGACACAGAGGCCTCAATCGCCATAACAGAGAATCAGCCTCTATAACTGCCGAGCCATCTAGTGCTCTGAGAATCAACTTTTCCAGGGTGACACCCTAAGAGATTGTGGAACAGCCCCTTATACTAAAAAGGGAACAACTTCTTTATATGGTCCTCAATGGATATGGAAGAACATTAACCAGCAGTAGTTAGGCTTGCTGTGATGAATAAACATCCTATGGGAGTAAGAGTCGGGCTTGGTTTGTACTCTTTACCCAGAAAAGCCAAAAATTGGGATCAGTTCCTTATAAGCATCATCAATTATGTTAATGAGCCTGCAATCATGAACTCTATATACCAGCAAGACACTGAATTTACACTCAGACTGGCTCAAGGTTAAATCGGACATGCAAATTCAGCAAAACATAGGGTAGGACAGCTTTAGGTCCTCTTGCCCAGATTCATCCCGGGGCTTATACTAGCTTTTGTGCCTACAGAGGTTCCTCACGGTGGGAAGTATTTTGAGAAGGTGGGCAAGGAGGTGGCAAAGTTACAGGAGTGAATGCTGCAGTTCCACCCAGGCACCAATGAATAGTTGGCAGGACTGGTAAGGGAGAGGCATGGACAGGGCAGCAAGGGAATACACTGATTTAGTGTGCCTCCACAGCAGCCTCTGCTGGGGAAATCTGAGTGCAACTTCGTGCTCCTCCTCCAGCAGAAAACCCAGAAGGAGTCAGATGCATCAGCAACACTTCTCTCTTTTGGGGTAAAAAATCCCCACTGAGACATTTAGGCTGGCACAGGGAGTATGTAAAAAAAAATTATACCCCTTACCAGTTTGATTGAATCAAAGGTAACTAAAAAAAGCCCATCCAATCTTTTCCATTACACACCAAAGTACACAAAACCAGAAACTAGAAAGCTATTTTATAGAAACGTGTATAAACATAAAAACAGTAGAAAAGCATTTAGTCCCATATCTGTATTCACTGCTTTCTAGAGCAAGTGCATTCTATTCATTCATCGTATCCAGCCCTTTAAACTTGGGGAGATGGAGAACATTTTTAAAACAGATCTGCTCACTTTTTTACTTGGAATTTTCTTCAGCTAAGCAGCCTGCTCTGAACTTTGCTTTCCTTATCAGTGCCAGTCAGGCCATTGGGGTGGCTCATGAGATTGCTGGTGAGATCTCTAGGGCACCAGTTTGAGTCCCAACTACGCCAGCAGCGGCTAAAAATTGTCACTGTGTGATCAGTGGGATCTGGACTGAGATCACCAGTGTGACAACCATCCACATCCCAACTAGCACCGCCACGGGGAGTTCAGACTGAACCAAAACGCAAATGCCTTTCTGTCCCTAGAGTTGGCAACCCTACTCCTGTATCAAAGGATGAGAGCATGAGAGAAAAAAAAGACTGGAAAGTTTCTGTCCCTAATCTGGAGATGGCAACTTTCATTATCCAATTCTGTATTTAAATGGATTACTTTTGTTTATACTAAAAGCAGATCTGACCTTTATGCACTGGGGAGGAAATATGTAGAGATACTCTGCACTTCTATAATGCTCTTAATGTAGAGATCTCAGAGTACTTTACAAAGCATAGGGAGGGAAGTATTATTCCTTCCATTGTACAAATGGGGAAAATGGAGGCACAGAGGAGATTAAGTGACTCACCCAAAGTTAAGGAGAGCAGGAAATGGAATTCTGATCTCAATTCCTAGTTCCACATGCAATTCACTAAACAGCTGCTGTTCCAAGGTCCTGTTCTACATCTCTTACTTGGGCAATATCTGATGAATGCTGGTGGAAAGGGGCACCTATCCCTACTGAACAGAGGTGAAGTTAGCAGTTCTGGATTACCTGTTTCTTGTAGGAGAGACTAAGAGTAAGGCACTCAGACCTAGTCTGCACACGAATTTGAGCTAGTTGTAACTAAAAATCACACATGTAGTTAAACCAGTGAAAATCCCTAGTTGGATATGCATATCTGTTTATACTTGGTTCTCCAGGTTTAAAAATGAAATTAAGTGTATCCACATAAAGTTGCATCATCTTAACTAAGTCAGTTAAAAAAAATAAATCACAACACCCAGAACAATCAGACTTTTAGGTAAACAAGTTTAAGTTTGCATAAAGACAAAGCCTCAGATACAATACGAGCTTGATGCAAATACAGAGAAATACGTCATAATGCTGCTCATGAAAACAAACAGTTTAGATTACCAGTAATGAGTGGACTAGCCAGAAAATTAAACCAACTCAGCAGCGCTGTTCTTTAAAAATCAAAGCAAACGATTTCTAGAGGCTCCCCTTACAAGTTACCTGGTGTAGAGACATTTCTTGTAATCTAACACCTCAAGAAATTAAAATTATCAGGAGCTACTAAACACTGTGCAACTCCCTCAAGTTAGAATTTTAACATAAATTTCCTTAATGTGCCAAGCATAACAGAGACAATCACCTGTCTCCTTGGCAGAGAGACAACACTGAAGCAAGCTTGCCAAAAAGCAGAGCTACATCACAAATCCACTGTGACAACTTCAAACCCATATTAAAACAAAAAAAAGGAGGATTTTGTCTTTTTAATTTTAGAGCAGTGCTGTTGCATCACCAAGGTGACTGAAACAGAAGCAGTGAGTTACACACCTCCTTTTCCAACCCCACACACAATGGTATGTGGTAAATTACAGATTTAAGAGTTGCTGAGTCACACTCAATAAGGTAGAATTGTGGTAACCAAGTCCCCCAAGCATTTGGATTAAAGCATATAAAATTTGTTCAAGCAACAGTATGCAATGATCTCATTAAACTTTGTGCATGGTGGGGTTTCTTATTCCCAGAATTACTAGACTAAGCAAAAACTCGAGTTATATATATATATATATATATATATATATATATATATATATATATAAAAACCTTCACCCAGCAGCACATGCTTGTTTCCTCATCCCAATTTCTCTCCCTCCATCTTGCCCCTCCCCCATTTTATTCTCATTATACAGGAGGTCTCCAGGCCCTTGCTTCACTCCCCTCACTACACTGGAATTTCCTTCCCCTTATTGAGTGCTAAGTCCTGCATGGTGCTGAGCACTCTGACTCCAATTTACCAGAGTCCCATTGGCATAAATAGGACAATTACTTATTTAAAAGTGAATTTAAATAATTCACACATGGTTAGTTATATCATTGGATTAGGGCCAGCATGCTCAGCACCTTGCAGGACCAAGCCCTTAGAAAGATATGGGATATACAGAAAAAATGAGGGACTGTATTTATTTAAAGACTAACCAATTTGTTAGTCTCTAAAGTGCCACAAGGACTCCTCATTGTTTTTGCTGATACAGACTAACATGGCTACCACTCTGAAACCTGTATTTACTTCAAAAGGGGAAAAATAGAAGATCTATTACCAGTCAATTCAATAATGTTTTATTGGCATTATAATAATCATTTTTACTGTGATAGCTCTCAGGGGCCCCAATCATATTCAGGGCCCCACTTTTACTGGGGGCTGTATAAAATGCACAAAACATATTCCCCAGCCTTAACAAGCTACACAAGTGTTGTAAGAAAAACATGGAAGAGCCCTCAGGTTTTTGGCAGAGGGAAGCCAGGATGGACAAAGAACTAGTGCCAAGCTTGTAAGGGACAGGGAGAGAAACTGGAACACTAACACAACAAAGAAGCCAAACATGACCTATATGCTATCAAACAGGCAAAGGAGACTCACTGAATAACAGATGTAGGCTTCCCAGTAGTCAACTCTCAGCCTTTCCCTCCAAATTTGGGCTTTTCTTTACATTTTCCCTGGCTCTCCCACAGAAATGTTAACCCCTGGGCATCACAGACCTTCCATTAATCAATATTACTTGCAAATCATCCATTTCTATAGAGTATTTCCCACCGCCTTGCATTTTTCTGCTCACCCCAGGAAACTAAATAACTTCCAAATACATTTTAAAAATAGACACACACCTGTGGAAAGACAATATTTACTATCCTTCTTTAATCAGGATAAGTACTACTGAGATGAATACAGCAAATAAGGCTTTTGATGATCTCTTATGAATTAATTTATCTTGGTAAGAGGATTTTCCACCCAACAATGTTTTCTCTACTGTCCAGCAGATTGCATCATGTTCTAATTAGCTTTACCCATCTTAAAAATACTAGAATTTAATACATTGGAATCTTGCCAGAACAGAATCCGACCAAACACCATTCACCCTCTGAACTGTAACTGGAGAAAGCTATCCACTCATCCCATCTGCAAAAGCTATCCGTAACTCTAGTTCACACTAGGTGCCTGAAGCAGATCCTGTTTCTAGTGCAGCATATTATGAGCACCAAGGATTTCAGCAAGACTTGGAATAAAAGATGACTGGAACTTGGCACCTTGGTATCTGTATGTACCAGACTAACACTATCACACATCCATACACACATTATCATGGCAATTGGTCAAAATCCCATCCACCAGGATAACCTTCTCCAGATTTCAACCAGGACCAGTGGTTTATTTCATGCAGTTAATTTCCTAAAGACCGGAGGACAAAGTAACAAGAACTAGACAGCTTTGTTCCCCACCGCATCAACGTTCGTCCTACACCATCCAGCACGAGAGGCTGCTGACTCCAATCTTCACCATTGCTTGCATTTGGGGGTGGGGGGGGAATATAGTGATGTAACGATGGCGTGGGGCTAGGGCACACAGGATGCTTCGCTCCCATTCGGGAAATCTCCAAATCGGGAGGGGGGGGGGGGGGGGAGAAGGGGTGGGGGAGCTGAACCTATTCGTCATCGCAACTACCACCACCTGGGTGACCTGACCTTTCGCAACCCCCTCTACCGGCTGCAGCACAAGCTGATGCAATCGGAAAGTGGCAGGGCAGGGAAGGGGGAAGGGAAGGGGGAAGGGACGCCCCCACAAAGAACACGCAGCTTAGGCAACAACGACGAAACCCCGGCAGTGCGGTGCATCTCCCCAGCCAACGTGAAGCCCACAGGCTGCCCATTCCCCTTCCCCCTCAACCCCCCATCCGCGCTCAGCTGCTCGCCACAGGGGCAGCGCTGCTACTTGCACTTACTTGGACTGACACGAAGAGACAAGTGGCAGTGGCGGCGGCGGCGGCAGCCCGAGTCCCGCTGCGCGTGGATGAGATACCCCAGACAGCAGCAGCCGCCCCCCAGCTGTTTGCCTGTGCGAAGGGGATTCTCCCAGTCCTTACCCTCTCTTTTGGAGAGGGAACGCGCGCTGATTGGCCGAGCCGGGGGTGGAGGGGGCCACACCCCACCAATAGAAAAGCAGAGTCGCTCCTACGGCCCTACGCAAGTTCTCTGCTGCGCGTGTGTTTAGCTGTGGCGGGGGGGAGACCGCTGGGGGGAGGCTGCGGCCGGCCAGTTTGTTTGCGGGGCCCACGCAGCGGTGTGAGCTCAGAGGTTGCAGCAAATCCAGCCCTCTGGCTGCCTAGGGAGAGGGCAGACACATCCTAAGTCCCTCCCTCCCTCGCTCTAGCCCATCAGATGAGCACCAGCATCCACTATAGAAGGAAGGGGACTAAACTATTTTTTTCTACCACTTCAGGGAGCTAACAACAGATGTATGCCCCAATCCAGCAACTGGACTTGTTCAGGCAGGCCCCTTTGTTCACACAGATGCCATTGCAGGATCAGGGTCGTACACACACCAGCTCTGCATCTATGAAAGCTGCTGTTTCTCTGGTGATGGGTGCCATCAGATCAGAAGAACCCAGAGGGATATTTGTGAACTGTAGAAATAAATTATTTAACAGCATTTCACACAACAATAAATGAGAGAGTTCGGTTTTGTGTTTAATGGGCAAACAAGGGTTGGATCCTGAAAGGTACAGAGCACTCAGGCCCTGACCCAGGGAAGAACTCAAACCTATGCTTAACTAAGTATGTGAGTAGCCCCACTGGATTTAACCATATGCTGCATCAGGGGCTAAAGTGTTCAGCGCTTTGCTGAAGTCTTCCAGTTGCAGCTTTTTAAGGACTCAGGCCAGACCCTCAAAGATATTTGGACACCTAACTTCCATTGATTTCAGTGAGAGTTAAGCACCTAAATACCTCTGAGGACCTGGGCCTCAGTCCCCAACTTAAGGAAGACACAAGCATGCTGCCACAGTAGCCTTGTGATGTCAATAATTCACATAAGCAGTGAATTTGTAATTGATGTTTTACATGTAATCTAGAGATAGTAGGCCCTGCAAGAGTAGCATTTTCATCCAATCTAAATTTGATCTCCCCTCTCCCACTCATTGTGGGGAATACATCCCACTCCACTAGCAGCAGCTACTTCAATTTGAAAAGGAGTAGCTGCACTCCTACCCAATAAGCCAGTGATAATCAAACAAGGAATTTCAAGGCACATGTAGCTATTCATAACATTACATGCAGTTCTTGTCTAGGGGTTTAATAAGATGTCAAGCCACATGATACACCAATTGTTTTGGAGGAAAAATGGCAATTTAAAATTTACACAGGATAGCACAGAGCAAACAGGATTGCACCAAAATATATCTCACTCATCAATTTTTCCTCCTAACAAACAATCCTGCAAAGCCCCAAATAGTGGTTAACTGCTCAGGCCAAAATGGGCAACAAGATTTAGCGTTTATATAGGGTTTTATAATCAGGGACTAAACACTGCTCTACAGCCAAAATGCTTCTGAAATAAATGTAGTCAAACTTTACTAATTCTGGGTCACTGAGAACAAAAATGATGCTTAAAATTGTTGATTGGCTCTAGTTTTCAAGACATGCTATTGGGTCAGTATATATGACCCTTGACTTGGGAATGGAAGAGGATAAGTGAGTTATAAAGGGAAGGGATCTCAATTTAAACCAGAAATGACTAAAATACATCTTTGACTGGATCTATGAATAAATCTATGACTGGGTTTGGACAGTACTTGCTTTTTAGGCAAAACAATGAATGATGCAATCTGAAGCTGGTATTGCATCATACATGATATGAATTGCATCATGTTATTCCTAGAAGTCATGGATGATGCAATCATAACGAAGCTTACATCACTCTGCTGAACAAATTGCCCTATATCAGCTCTAGAAATCATCCAGTGTCGTGCTCTCTTATTTGTCACTGTTTGATTTTGCAAAGGGACACATTTCTGTTTAGCCAAAGTGAGCAGAGATGCCTCGTACTTGTGTGAACAGTGCAGATAACTTCTGCTATGTTTGTGAAGTGACTTTTGCATCACAAAAGCGCAGTATAACCACTATGGTTAAGAAAGCCTATCACCTTTATTTTGGCTGCAAAATTGGAGATCAGGACAAGAGGTGGGCCCCACACATATGCTGCAACACTTGTGCAACAAATCTTCACCAGTGGTTGAACAGGAAAAGGAAATCTATGCCTTTTGCAGTGCCAATGATTTGGAGAGAGCCAACGGATCATACCAGCAATTGTTACTTCTGCATGGTGCCTCCAGTTGGGAAAGGTGTGTCAAAGAAGAAAAAGTGGACTGTGCATTATCCAAACATTCCATCAGCTATACGCCCAGTACCCCACGGAGAAGGACTGCCGGTTCCTGATGCACCAGAATCATTCTCACTTGAGTCAGACGAGGAAGAGGAAGAGGATGAAACTTCTGGTCCTGAACCATCAATGTCACAGGACCCACATTTTCTCCCATCCTCCTCCTCTGAACCACACCTCATAACACAAGGTGAACTGAATGACCTTGTCAGAGATTTGGAACTACCCAAGGCAGAACTTTTGGGCTCCAGACTACAGCAGTGGAATCTCCTGGCAGGTGATGTTAGGGTTTCCATGTTCCGTGACTGTCAAAAGGATCTTGTCCCATTCTTCTTCATGGAAGGTGATCTTGTAGCCTGCAACATCGATGGTGTGATGGCAGCCCTCAACATCGTTCACGATCCAGATGAGTGGAGACTGTTCATTGATTCATCGAAGACGAGTCTTAAAGCTGTTTTACTGCATAATGGCAATGTTTTGCCACCAATTCCAGTTGGTTATGCAGTCCCTATGAAGTAAACCTATGACAACATGAAACAACTGTTGAGGTGCATAAACTATGACCAACATCAGTGGCAGCTTTGTGGCGATTTGAAGGTTGTTGCTCTCTTGCTTAGTCTGCAGACTGGATACACAAAGTACTGCTGTTTTCTCTGCGAATGTGATAGTCGTGCAAGAGATTCCCACTACATCAAGAAAGATTGGCCACTCCGACAGTCATTGGAGCCTGGGAGGAAAAGTGTTCAGCATCAACCACTTGTTGAATCACGGAAGATTTTGTTACCACCCTTACACATCAAGCTGGGTCTGATGAAGAACTTTGTCAAGGTCATTGACAAAACACAAGCAGCTTTCAAGTACCTCCGTGGAAAATTTCCAAGCTTAAGTGAAGCTAAGATAAAGGAAGGTGTCTTTGCTGGTCCTGAGATTCGTGAACTTCTTTGAGATGATGCATTTGACCATGCACTGTGTGGCAAGGAAAAAAAAGGCATGGAAAGCCTTCCAGTTAGTGGCAATACATTTTCTCAGAAACAACAAGGCAGACAACTACAGGTTGTTGGTGGGAAACCTCCTCAAGGCATACAAAAAGCCTTGGTTGCAACATGTCACTAAAGATACATTTTTTTGCACTCTCATCTAGATTTTTTCCCACCGAACTGCGGAGCAGTGAGCGACGAGCACGGCGAGCGATTTCACCGGGACATTGCAACAATGGAGAAACGCTATCAGGGCAAATGGAGCCCATCAATGCTTGCAGACTATTGCTGGACAGTGACAAGAGATGCTCCATTTAATGAATACAAGAGACAAGCCAAGAAGCGCTGAGTAGACACTGAATAGGACTAAACTATGTACATAATAGTTTTTTGCCTTTTGTTTCATAATAAATTTTATTTATATAACCCCTTTGCTGATTTTTAAAGTGTTACATAAACAGGACAGGTGAAATAGTATCATGTAAAGCAACCATAAACACATAAAAAGACCTAGGTTTACAATTTATGATTAAAACGACTATCTACACAATATACATAGACATAAAATGTAAAAATCTTAGAAACAGTAGCCAGTTGTTTTGTCATATTTGAATTCAGCACATCAAAATACATACTAAATAGCACATTTTATCTCTGAAGCAGATGACTTCTCAAAAATTGTAGACCAGTGTTACCTTGTAGTGTGTTGTGATGATTAATCCTCATTATCATCCCCCTTTTACAAATATTGAAGCTAAAAATGGTTAAGGCCAGTCAATTTGAGCCACAAATGGAAAACCAGCTTGTGCTTCGTTCAGGTGATGCCTCTTCATTATTAAGTAGCTCCTCCTTGTTGCCAAAGTTTACTATTGGCTGCTCAGCAAAAGGGACAACTCAGTTTCAATCAGATGATGAGCAGCCCTAGCACCTCACAGCCACAAATTTGCTCAATATGTAGACTTTTTAAGGACCCACAAACCTAGTTCTGGATGGCTTGGGAGGAGAGGTGGATAAGAAGCATAAACTAATGATTGTTAGGAAATAGCACAGACAAACATTCAAGTCCTTCTCTGCAATATGAGGGCTAGAAACTTACCAGTGGGCAGAACCACCAACTAAAAGGACCACCAAAAAAAAAAAAAAAAAAAAGGAATAGCTTGTCCTGTACAGAGCAGTCTGCAAGAACAGGAATGAGACACAGGAGGTGCAGCACAGGAGACTTTAGAGTTCCCAAGTTTTGACTGTTCAGTAAGTGGCCACATCCTGCTCACTTTGTGTGAATAGCATTAGGGCTTATCTTCACACAGAGTTGTACTGGTTTAATTAAAAGTGCAATTTCAAATAGCCATATTGGTACAAAAAGGCTGTTTGAGCACTCAAATATAAACCTCGCTTATAGTAGTTTAATTTAGGTTGATTAGAAATAGGTTTTAGTTAAACTGAAATAAGCCACTAAGAGAGCAACTACACAGGGCTATACACTGATTTAAGTTAAACCAGTGCAATGTGTATGTGCAGAAAAAGCCTAAGCCTCTTTGCTGCCTTTGGATCTGGGTGCTAATTAGTGCAAACCACAGTGAGTGCATTTGACATATCAAAATATTTTAAAGCAGATTTTAAAATAATCCAGGAACAAATGGGTAAAGTATGCAGATTGACCACCATTACAGATAAACACCACTATTATACAGTTAAGGAAAATCAGCATGGTAGATCATGTATTATAGGGGGTTCACTCCTGACATCAATGAGGACAAAGACTGGACCTGTGATACACACACATGGAATCATGAGACATGGGTTTTGCTGATTTCCCTATACATGATTTACTATTGTAGGCAATTGTTAAAATAAACAGTGACTATGGAAAAACAGGTATCAGAGGGGTAGCCATGTCAGTCTAGATCCGCAAGAGCAACAAAGAGTCCTGTGGCACCTTATAGACTAACATATATTGGAGCACAAGTTTTCGTGGGTAAAGACCCACTTCGTCAGACACATGTGGTGGAAATTACCAGAGGCAGGTATAAATATGCAAGCAAGAATCAGGTTTGAGATAACAAGGTTAATGCAATCAGGGAGGATGAGGTCCACTGCTAGCAGCTGATCTGGAGGTGTGAAAAACAGAGACCCCGCTAAACAAAAAAGCTTTGTTGACTCGTCCACCAACCAGATCAAAGATGTTTATGTATATACAAAGTAAACAGTTCTAAGTTTGTGATATATCAATTTAGTCAGAAAAGATAAATTGACTTTTAATATTTCTACAATTACAAGTATATTTAATTAGAACCAACTTAGGAATTCTACTTTCAAAAAAATCACTATCTAGAACAGAGGCAGGGCTGTGATACCGTACAATAAACATTTAGCTCCCAAGTAGCAGAATTATTACTTCTTAAAAAAAATTCAAAGATGCAGCTCTCAAGCACTGAAGGCTTTTAAAGTAGTTTCTACTATGTAGAGCGAGATTATACATATGTAGGATAAAAGGACAGGAAATTCAGATTTAACCTGTCTGGGCAGATAACTTGAAATGTTGTGACAATGTCAGCAGAGGAACCAGCTTCAATCACTAACCCTTGACTGAAACCAATTTACCAAGTTGTGTTGTACAATGACAGGGAGAAAGGGAGCATGTTGGGCTTTTAAGACACTAGTTACTTATTTCTTAAGTTGTGCAAGCTCCTTTTGTCATGTTCTTAAATGAAAGTGATGTGGTATTAGCCAAGATTGATTTCTACAATCAAATACAAAACAGATCTTGCAGCTTTTGCTCAAGTATTTGAATAAGGAAAGACAGCAGTCTCCACTTTGTAACACCAGTGTCCAAGTGCTATACATGGATTTATAACTGTATTAGATTGGGAAACAAAGACCATTCGCTAGAATATTAAAACAAAACACAAAAAAAGATTTGTCTCAACAAATGAAAATAATGGTTTAGTTGACAGGTGGGGTGATTTTTAGCACCTGACAACCTTGCTGGCACAGTTTTGAAGAAAAGTGTCTGGTTTTAAAGAAGGGTTATGTTTCTATTACTTGCAGATTATGTATCAAAAAAGCTTTATTTTGAACAAGTTCTCCATTTGGTTTTACAGTCTTAACATACATCATATTCATGGAAAAGCAGCATTTTACAGAAGAATCAGATTTAAAAGGAAGTCACTTGGAATTATTAGTTTTTTTAAAAATTAAGCATATCCAGACATCAAAGGTACCATATGCTGTCATTTACTTGAGATTAAGAAATTCCATGAGCTAAAGTGATGTTTTTCAAACAGAAGAAATGGTAACATTTGGAAATAGTCATAAGTAGGTACCTTTAAAAAAAATATTACTTGTTCTACAATTTATATATGGGGAGGGGGATTAGGATAATAAAGTGAAGTTTCTCCATTTCCATTAATAAGCCTAATTATCAGTTTTAAGTGGCTTTGAGGAAGTGACAACATTTGTGCCAAGTCCTTTTAAAAGTTCACTGAACAATTTCACGAATGTAGTATGCAGTATTATAGGTGAAGGGCAAGGCTACAATGAAAATTGAGTTTGTGCTAGATTTATGCTCTTGTGCTCTCACTAGTCAGGTTGTAGAAATGTACAAACTGTAAAAGCTTTGCTTCCTTGTGAAATTCAGTGACATGCCCTGGTTTGCTCTCTGTGTCCCTGCATGCATATTTGAGTTACGTTAATTCACAAGGCCACAAAATGATACATTCAGTAGATTTCAATGAGAGGGAGAAAAATTTTGAAGTAAAATAAAGCAAAGCACGAGAAATTGTGGTCTTTGCAATTAATTTGTGATGTGTACAAGTTAAGGTCTTGTTTACAAACAAAAGCTGTACCAGGCTAAAATGATTTAAATAAACTGGTACAAATCACTGTGTAGACACTGGCTTATATCAGTTTAGCTAGTTAGCATCAGGACTTATCATGTATAAGACCTTGTCTACACCAGTTTGCCACGCGAAACATAAGAAAATAATCCCTGATTTATTTGTAGGCATTGCCTAAATGCACATGAATACTGTCCCTATCTTGTTGGATCTTGCAATCTAACTAGAAAAGGGTATTAAGTAACACAGAATATCACTGAAGAGAAAAATGGGTAAATCTTAACATGTACATTGAGATCAATTAGAGGGCTAAGAGTTAACAATTTCAACCTCTCAATTGGTGACAGAGGCACCCCCAGGTTTCAGCTCATTGCGATATTGCCACCCAAGGTCCTCAAAACATTGTTGAAGTCCTTGAGGTGACAGGAAGCCAGGACCTGATTTCTAGTATATTGAAACATAGAACATCAAAGCCATCTTTACACATCATAATGGTACAGTAAGAGAAACGCTTCTTTTGCTTTGCCCTTAGCCTTTAAAACCAAGTTTCTGTATGTGCCAATTTCCCCCCAACCTGGTTAGTGAAGGCATTCTCCACAAATCTGGGAATAACTCAATTTTTATTTTGGCCCAAAAGTTCACCTTAAAGAGGTAAGATTTTCTGCTTCCCTCCTTCAGTATTATTAATCACTATTTGCCAATTCTAAGTGCCAGCGAGTGCCGTCTTTTCTTATAGTAGCCGTGTTAGTCTGTGTCAGCAAAACAAAAATAAGAAAGAAAAACTTGTAGCGCCTTAGAGACTAACAAATTTATTTCAGCATAAGCTTTCGTGGGTTAGAACCCACTTCATCGGATGCATGCATCCTATGAAGTGGGTTCTAACCCACGAAAGCTTATGCTGAAATAAATTTGTTAGTCTCTAAGGTGCTACAAGTTTTTCTCTCTTATTTTCGTCTTTTCTTATGTTTATCTTTTGGGGATAAAAGAATAAAAACTGAAAGTTAATTATTAGCCCTGCCACAAAATGTCTATATCCTCTGCATTTAGATAGAGTTATTCTTCAACCACTTTTAGGCAAGTTCTCATTAATACAAGCTTTTGAAAACACTAGTGGCATTAGTAAATTTCCTCCCTTTCTGAAAGCTAAATAATTCCTGATGTACAGGAAGCTGTAACTGGTGGATACTTTCTACAACCCTTTATGCTATTTCATGAATTGATAAGCAGATAATCCAAGTCTGATTATACATCTTGTAAAGTCAGCTACTGTACAAGTTATATAGCACTTAAGATGTTCCAGCAACTTGTCAGTTAGAGGCTTTAGCGCTAGAAGAGGCACTGAATCCCATAAAATGTATTTTGCTTTATGAAGTACAGCTATGATTCACAGTTGCAATGAAGAATGTAGATAGAGTACTAAAAATATCTTAACTTAAAAATGCTCTTGTCCATTAGCTTTGCTATGCAAGTGCCTTATGTAGGAAAAGATGCTTTTAACTACAGTTCAGATCTTCTCTTAGAACTGAGCAACAGATGGAGAAGGTACAGGGTACTTTTCACTAGTGCCCAACTTAATGCTTATCCTGAATACTGATATGCTTTCAGTTAAAGGACAGCCAATGGAACTTCAAGTAAAAGAAACCTTCCATGAAGGTGGATCTGATACTCAGATATGTTTTACACAGAACTCATCCTGCTGTGCGGAGCGTGAGCTTTTGCATGATAACTTCATGGTCTGTTAGAAGATACTGCTTTCATAACTTTAGCCTTAATACTGCACTAGATACACTGTCCTGCTAAGGAATCACCTGAGGCAGGTAGATGTGTGTGTGAGAAGAATAAAAAAAACTCCTTAACTATGAATTCCGGCACAGCCAGGAGTAGCAACTCAACTACTCCAGAGGGCTTAGAGAATAGGCTTTAGATTTTACACCAATGAATTGGATTTATTGTAAATGCCACAGTCACAGTGATAGACAGTGCACAGACTTCTATTAACATACATATTTTTGTAACTTAGCATTTCTACTGAGTAAATAAATGCACTTTGCACAGCCTTCCTTTAAATGTGCCTAAACTAACCTAAATAAGCAGACAGCATAGCAGAAAAGGGAAACTTAAATTGTAACTGTCTCTTAAGCAATATAGCACTTTATCCATGTATATAATATACTATTTGATATTATATACACAGGCATGCACATTTTCCTTAACAGTTAATTCATACCTGAACGTAAAAACTTGCACACCTCCAATACAATTGCCACCTTTACCGCAAGCATAGTTAATCCAGCTATTTGTCAAGAAAGAGGAATGACAGTTTAAAAAAAGACTTCCCCCACAAGAAACAAGTTACACAAAGAATACTGTATCACTACAAATTTTTATTCAGAAGCCCATCTTTTTTTTTAAAAAAAATCTCATTAGGAACTTGTTTGGTCAATTGACTACAACACTTTCTACCAGACATATAGTAAAAATGGCATGGCTCAGAATCGACCAGATCTTTCACGATCTCTTGACCGCCTCCTATCACGTTCCCGTCCTCCTCCTCCTCCTCCTCCGCCGCCGCCACCACCACCGCCGCCGCCGCCTCCACCACCTCCACGACCACGATCTCTGGATCTAGAACGACGTTCACGGGACCTTGACCTGGATCTATGCCTGCAAAAAAGCATTAAGATTGTAGTTCTTAAATATGGTGAAACAATGCATGCAGCAATATTCTACAGAGTACCAAGGATCAATCGTTCAAACGAAAACACCAGAAAAAGGAGTTTGAAATAAAGTAGTGATTAGGTACTTCCACCACCTAAGAGCCCAGCACTTTCAAGCCCACAAGGCCATCATTACAGAATTCTTCAGTTTTAGACAGTGAAGGGTCAGTATGTATAGTG
Source organism: Macrochelys suwanniensis (assembly GCA_033296515.1). Classification (NCBI taxonomy): domain Eukaryota; kingdom Metazoa; phylum Chordata; order Testudines; family Chelydridae; genus Macrochelys; species Macrochelys suwanniensis. Next base: position 153,552,196 of record CM065775.1, on the reverse strand, counting down.
AAAACTGTTACCTGCAGTCACTTGTCTGAATGGCCAGAAAAGGGTCAGTTCCCTGTAAGTACCCCTCTAAGTTAATTGCACTGTTATGCAGAACTGATAAGCCTCTTGTAGCCATTTACAGATTTAACGGTACACTGCAAGCCTACAGCCCATAGGGACGTCTATATATATAAAAAAACCCTAACAAATCAGGATTTTCTGTACTGAATTTCCCAAGTAGCATGAGACCAAAGCATTTTCCTCCTCTTCAGTCTCCCTTCACCTTTCTCCATCACCAACATAGTAAGGCCAGTGAGCTGCAAGAGCCCGAAAATGCATCTGTCACTGCTACTCAGAGCTCCAGAGCCAGCCTCTTAGGGAGGAAGGTCACAAAAATATTTGAGAAGAATTTTGAAAAGCTTTAGCAAGTCAGTTTTATTACCAAATGGAAAATTATACATTTACATTTTTTTAAAGTTACGCTACTAAATATGAACTACAGGGTTTTTTATTTATAGGCATTTCTATGGAGCTCAAAGTGGAACTGAACTGTGTTTGCCCCAACTTGTGAATACACCAACTTTGTATTTCAGGGGAGTTTGGTGATCTAGGACACAAAAGAATGATGCATTCTGGTGTGTCACAGCGAAACTGTGTGGTGCTTTTTTTTCTTTTTTTTTTTTTTGAGATAGGGTAGAAGTGTGTATGTGTAAGGCAAAAGATGAAAAAGCAAGATCATTTGTGCTGAATGTCTACTTTGCCCCTTGTAATTTGGGACATTTGGCACAAGTCTCATTTTTGTTACAATACTGGCAGGTCACTTTTATATATACACATAATCCATTCTTGATAATCCATATTCACAATCTCACAAGAAAGGATGAGGAAGGCTTTTCAGGAAGAGAGGCCAAGCTCAAGTGTTTCTGACTAAGGGAAAAGAGGTTGGGAACCAGAAAAGTAACCATACGGCTCTTAAGTCAGCAGCACATTTTTTACAACATTATAATGTTCTTAGCATAAATAATGCAAACAAATGTATTCCTGACACTTTCAATTTAAAATATTAATACTTAATTTCTCAGGAAAGCAGGAAACAATGCAATATGAACTTTTCACAATTAAGTTTACTCCTCCAATTCCCAAAATATTGCAAGACAATTTAACCACATTTTAGAAAAATATGAATTTTTGTGTTTGTGAAAGTGTTTACTGATAGTACTGGAAAGTGAAGTCCTAACAACAGAGGTTTCATACTGATAGCAGCAATGCAACATTTGCCAATGTACCTGGATTAAGATTAACAGAAACCTTTTTTGCCACTGAGTGGAACTCTGTATATTGCCCACTCGATACACAGCATGCCTACCAATGGGGAACAGTAGCACCAACTGTTATGGAATTTTGTGATGTTGGCACCTGTCCATTAGGAATAGAACTAAGATCATCAAGTCATCTGACACATGCAACAATCAGACTTCACTTTCCCAACTTGGAATGGATATGAACTGATAACCTAGAGGGGAAACTCTGTACTTCACATTACTGACTCTCTCTCTGCCACCCTCCATTTTTTATTTATTTTTTTAAATTTGCCATAAAGCCAGATTAAGTCTTGAATATTTACAGAAGAGTCAGATTGCGATTCCATAACAGAACTGGACTGGGAGAAGAAAAAATGATTTAAACAAACAACTTTCCTCAAAGTCAGATCCTATTCTTATGTTTTCAAAAAGTTTAGGGAAAAAAATCCCTAAATTATTTGCATCAGTTGGCTTTAAATTAAAAATACAAATGCTTACTTCTTACGACGACGTCCATATAATTCACGTCGCAATTCTCGGGAAATGGGCTTCAAATGCATAAAGTTACAGAAACCTCCTCGCGTACACTCTCTGTGAAGTAGAAGAAAATTACCACAAAGAAAGCATTTCCGATTTATACTCAGCTTTTCTTCTATATAAACCTGAGTGGTTACGTTACCTGATCTGTGATTTTTTTAATGTAACATTAAACACTGGGAAGTATGACTCTTGGTTAAATATCTTAATTGCCCTGAAGTCAGAGTTACACTTGAGCATAATTTACTGGAATTACCTGTGTGCCTGGTGAATGAATGTCCGAAAGTGAAGAGAAATGTTTTGTAGAGATGAAGAGACTGAGTGCACATGGGTGCCAAGGCATGTGAATTGAGCTTGCTCTAGAATCTAGATGTTAGTATAGCTTTAAGTGTATTTTCTCGTATTTTTACTGAATGCATCGTTTGGAAATGCACTTGAGAAACCTTACACTTATGAAAAGCTTAACTTGGAGGTCTCTCTAAGCTACTACAATAAATAAGCAGTAGCAAATATTTCATTACCCCATTTCATATTGACGGCAACAAGCTTCTCTGAAGTCAGTCACAGGTGAAAGCTCAGCATGAATTGGCTGACCATTAAACCAGCGATTGTTCAGATCAATCACGGCCTTTTCTGCATCTTCTTCACGACGAAACTGAGAAGAAAGTAAAATAAACATTCTCAAAATGTTACATAAAATAGGTCAAACATTACCATTTAATTCCTGGTGGATATTTAACACATGCTCAAGGCCAGTAATAAAACTAGAAGTCCATTTTATATTCTATTTGCCCCTACTCTTAAGTGGTGTCTTAATAAAACATATGTGGGCCCATTCGGTTTATTATTTAAGTAGTAACATTTTAAACATGAACAGGCAATCTGGAGAGGACTTAATGGTTTCTCTCCAGACTAAAGAATTTTGTTGAACATTAACATTCCATGTTTAAAAGACTAACTCGTCTTGCAGGCATTTGTGAGGAATATGAATTAGATAACATCATAACTTGCAAGTATATCAGATTGATTAATACAAAATCGTTATCTAACTTACTATTTACTGGACAATTAGAATTTAAAGAGGCTGTCAAGCATTTTAGACCATGAATTTATGTTCTCTAAGGTGGTTTGATAAACACTTAATTCAAAAGATTAAGTGTGCAATAACAAGGTTCTGTGAGATTTAAACCAATATCCCACCTTTCAGTGTTTACACTCCAAAACAATACATAGTGCTAATTACATAAGAACCAGAAAGCAAAACTGACTGGAAAGTAAGCATGTGATAAATACTTTTAGAATTCCATCAAAATTCTGGGAGGACAGTCAGAAGTCTGAGTGGACAATGAAAGGGGACATGCAATTGGGATAAGTATTGGGGTTAAGAAGGGTGTCAGGATAAATCTAGTAACACTTAAAATGGCTGTATGCATCTCAGCAATTATTGTAAATACCCAGTCCCCCCCTCCCCCCCCCTTCAGGGTCAGGCTTGTACAAATGCCATTTCACTTAATCTGTTTTTGATACCTATTCCAGTTTGAGTAATGATCTCATCAACATTATAAAAAAAGCCTAGCCTCAATGTTCAAGTTGAGCAAGGTGCAAAGAATAGGCAAGTTTTGTTCTAATAAATTCAACTGCTAGCAAGATCGGCAAGAATTTTTAAAGTATGATTTTCATCTGATTGACCCTTTTAAGCATACTGTACTTCTAATTTTAAAGTTTAATACTGTAATGCACAACAGTGTAAATATTCTATTTAATACGTTTCACTAGGGAGAATATAAAACAAGCTAACAGACTTGCAACATCTGAAAAAACTGATTGGAATTTTACTTTAAAAAAATCTACTTGTATTGTAGTTTAACCAGTTGACACACAAATTAACACATAGCAAACAGTTCAGTATTTTTTACTCGAGTGGACGGAGCTGATCCTGGCCACAATTGAAGTCAAAACTGAACCCAACTATTCGAGTCTTTTCCTTAAAACCATCTGGTGCTTCTGTTCTGAGAGGCTTCAGAGGAATTGCAAGACATTCAGTGTAAATGGAAACTCCTCTCAAGTGCATTTGCTGAACACAACCAGGCCTTTCTCCAACAACGAAGTAATTAACATTTAATCAAGCATGTCACAATCACACTTGTAAATTAACAATTTTATAGTTCACTGCTCTAAATTTCAATGCCCAAATGTAAATCAGACAACAGTTCATCTATGGGAAATATCTTCACAACTAAAAAGATGAGATTAAACTTTATGAAAACAAGACAGATTCAACTGTAAGGGGATGTATTTCCACTCTGCCTGGTTTGGATTCTAATCCAAACACACACACACACACACACACACGTATGTATGTACCACTCCAATGTACAGGTATTGATTTTCATAAAGGTGCCACCATGCTTTTAATTTACACACTTAACATTTTCTAGAAAATTTTGTATTCATGATGTATTGCAGAGGTGCTTTTGTATCTTACCTTTACATATACATTTCCAACTAGATGATCTCCAAGGTTATCACAAACGTTCATCTCCTCAACTTCACCATATTTTTCTTCCATTTCCGTGAAGACCTCCTAAATATAGAGAAATTTATTAAAAACATATTGTGCAAATTAGATGGATTAAACATACCTACAAGACAACTGATCATTACTAAGCAGGAAGACTATTCTCTCTCCTAACACCCTTCATACATTTTTGTTCTAAGACTATAAATTTCTGGGCAGGCACTGTATCAGCCTGTGTGCATGGACAATATCTAATACACTGAGTACTACAAGGATAAAGTAATTAACTACACAACAAAAAGGTAACTTTTCTTTATTTGGAAAATGAGATATACAAGACACTAAAGCCATGCCTTTTGGAAAGAAAAGCCAATCTTTCAGTCTACTACACTTCCAAATTTATTAATTGTTTGCTAACACTGAAGCATACTTTTTAACTCAACTGTGTGAGGAAAAAGCAGAATGGGAGAAACACCAAAAATAGACCATACAGTATTTTGTTTTGAAACTTAATCCAAGATCTAATATAAACAATAGAGTTATAGGCAAATTAAACAGAGACTACACCAGGGACTATATGTTTAATATGTAAAACTGAAGTTATACAAAAAAATATCTAGACACTAACAGGATACACATCAGTCAAGCAACCAAATGCCTAATTTGTCTTTTTTCCCCTCTCCACCATCCTTCCCTGATCACTCCCAGCATGCAATCTTATTATCATTTAAACAGTACACTCTCTGGGGCAGGTAATGTTTCTTGTAATGTGCATTTAAGGCACTATTTATCAGAATTAGAAGTGGTAAATCTGAGAGAATGATAGTCTTCCTTTTTTGGTCCCATCAATAATTAGCTGGAAAGTTTATTTTTGTAATTTTTCACAACTGCACCAACTAAACTTTATATGTTTGCCTTTGAAAAATTAAGAACATTTGAAGAATATAATGCATTTTAAATAGTAAATTTCAACATACCTCAAAGAATTCATCATAATGTTCCTGCATTTCAACATCGCTCACAGCACCTGCAAATTCCAAGAGTCATACTGATTAGAATCAATATTTGAATGACAAGACTCTGAACATACTACAAAATATATTTTAGAGAACAGAAGAAGTCATCTACCGAAGCATAAGAGATGCCATGTAGTTAATCATTAAGGAGTATTAAAAGTAACTGTGAGCAGCTTTGAGTCCCAAAATAAAGGAATATCTCAGTACGTGATACTAATATGGTCAAATCAAGACAAGTTTTAATCAGCATCCAAATAGTACACACCAAATTTAAGGGGAAAGGATTTACTTTGAAATGTGACATTAAATGTAGAACCCCACCCTCTATCTGCCAATGGTTTACCTACACAGAAGGCAAGTGCTTTGTCACGTTAACTATTTTAAAGCATGATTATTATTAAGATTTCTCTTCCTAAAGGCGGAGCTTTGTTTAAAGACGTTCACTCCTCCAGTATAAGTACACTAGTTTGAGAAATCACTGATGTGATTAAAACTGCAGCTCATTGTGACCCACTGAATTTGTTCAGAATACAAGATACGCTTTTCTTGTTCTCTCAGTAAAGAGTGAAACTATGTGGCTTTGTTGTAGAAAGCATTTTTCCCATTTTATTTCTAATGCCAATTTATCTTTCTGTAATACTGCAGAATGGTTTTGGTTTTGTTTTTTAATGCGAGCGAGGCTGGCCATATATTTACATTCGATCATTTTCATGCTCCTAGCTGGCCTTTGCAGGTGAGTGCTGCTTGCCTACTGCTAAAAAACTAATATAAATTAAAATTTTGCTCATTTTTCAAAGTATTAAGTATAGCAAAATAAATTACAATAGATATTTCCAGTTCTACACCATTTTACCATACATTTTATTTAAAAAGTCATATACATTAAAGCCAGATTGATAAGTCTTCAGTTAAATGGCTTTATTACGATCAAGTAGAGTAGCTTTAAAATAGATGCGCCACTTCATGCAAGAACAATGTTTTAACCTTTAAAATGCAACACCATTGTTTTTCTGAGCAAAACCTGCAATATGACAAGAGTATGGTCCAATAAAGCTATGTTTATTTGCCTCGGTCGCTGTGCAAAAACAGGTGTTCTGAACTGAGTCATTTCTGGATCACAGTGCAAATCATGCCATTTAGAACAGCTTTTCATCTTTACTGAAAGATGCTTAATATTAACCAATCAAGCTACCTAATCTTCATGGAACTATGGACAATTTTCCTTTATAAGGTTAAAGGGACACTGGTCAAGTAGTTTAGGCTCAAGATATTTGACCTTCCAGATACAACATGTTTGCTTTTCAAGAGACCCTTGCCTGTGCAGCAATTTAAAAAAAAACTCCCAAACATTTAGTCAACATTCATTACATAGAGACAGTTTAATAACTAACCATATTCCCAGGGCTGTGCCAACATCAACGATGACAGCACACTAACATCTGAGTGATTTTTAAAAAAACATCAGTTTGGGCTCCATAGGAAGAAAGGAGCATGATCAAAGTTTACCAAATGGGAAAGTGCTGAAAACTGATACCGACATTCCACTGCCAAACTAAGATTATAAAAAGAAAAGTAAAGAAATTGGAAGTACTTGAGAGTGTCCCTCTAAGGTGGAAAGGATAAGCATCATACACAGACTTCACAAACATTCAAGTTCCAGGGCTACCAGTGTCTGAACCTTGAGAAGCCCAACTACTAGATAAAATCAAGACTATTACTGGTCAAAATTAATTTTAATCCTCTATGACAACAATGGAGAGGAAAACAGTAAAGCAACAACATTAAATAGCTACCCATTAAGAATATATGCAATATTTAAATAGGGACAAAGCTGAAAAGGTATGGGGAGGATTTCAGCACACCCATTGATAAAATAGAGCTATAACTCTACCATACCAGGTATAGTTAGGCTCTGTTATACAATTACCCATCTTTCAAGACGAACTAAAATTTAAACATTAATATCAAACTCTACTTTGGAGAATCTGTTTACCTAAAGACTCTTGCAAACTCCAGGAGCGTCTGGGCAAATAAAATCTAAACAGATGCACAGCAAACCACGACACTTTAATTCTGTGCAAATTAGTTACCAGCTCACTGAGAATTTAGCTGATGTGTAGGAAGTACCCAACATCCAACTGCATATTTTTAGCAATACACAGATAGTAATAACAACCGTAAACATCTATAACAAAAAGCCTACAGGCCAATAGAACGTTATAAACCTAGACAAACTTCATAAGCAACATTCCACTTCTAAAGAAAATGTCAGTTGTCAAACTGGGGCTTAAGTGTCAAGTCGATCTAATCAGGGGAATTAGTTTTGTTATAAGATATGCTGTTTATCCTATGCTATAAGTTGTTTATCTTATGAATCACAATTCACTCTGAAATTAGTATTTAATTACATAAAATAGAATGATGTATAATTAAATGCTGGTAACCAGTGTTCCCTCTAATTGTTCCCACCCATGTGTGGAATTAATTTTATGTGCACCAATATGGAGATGATGTGTGACACAAACTTCATATCGGTGCACATAACAAAATTCATGTGGTGGGGTGGGGCCGAGGGGTTAGGAGTGTGGGAGGGGGCTCAGGGTTGGGGCCGAGGGTTGGTATGCAGGGGTATGAGGTCTCCGGCTGGGGGTGTAGGCTCTGGGGTGGGGCCAGGGATGAGGGGTTTGGGGTGCAGAGGAGTGCTCCGGGGCTACAGTGGGGAGAGAGGACTCCACAAAGCAGCACCTGGACTGGGGGCGAGAGGTCTCTCTGCCTGCTGCGGCAGCTCCGGGGCTGGGGCTGCAGAATAGGCGCCCAACCCCTGGCCTCCGCAGGTCCAGCCGGGGCTTGGTTCAGGGAAGGGTGTCCCGGCTTGGACAGACCCGGGCCTAGATTCAGGGAGTGGCACCCTGCGACAGTTCCAGGCTGTGCCGCCCTGGTTCACGCAGCGCTGCGCCTTTCCCTGAGTGGCTGTGCGGTGCTAAATAGGAGCAGGGAACTTAGTTGGTAATGAATCCGAACTAGTCCATGATCCAGTGGTTAAAAAAGTAATAACTGAACAAATCTTTACCAGCACATGCTCAATGTTCAATTTGTTATAAAATATTAGAAAAATAACACCCATCTTTTTAGTTCTAAAGCCCTTAACATCTTTTTCTACTAGTGTCATTGGTTCAATCATAATGACAGATCAGTAGTCACAAACTGACTATCTCAGTCATTTAACTTCTGACATGATGCACAGTACGAGTCTTTTTGCCCATTTCCTAACTACAGAAGAGTTAAGAAATTAGTTCATAACAATATCCAAACTGCTTCCTTTCCCCAAGTGTACTTTTAAATTTATTTCCTACTATGCAAATATGTAACTTAGTTCAGGAATTTGAATTTTTAAAGTAAGGGAGAATTTTAAACATGCACTTCTCCAAAAGGACAGCTGTACAAGAGCAGCATTTGTCAGTCTATATTTATCTTCCAAAGTAGTCACTAAATGGGAGCTGCATCATTAACCTAGGACAAATATTTTCGCAAGCAGTCTGAAAGTTCCAAATTTGAGTGCTCTCAACATTAACATAATGATGGGAAGTGACTGTCCTGCTTTTTGAGCAGTGAAGTCTAATGCATACCTTTAAAACATACAGCAAAAATATATTTCTAGGATGCAGGCAAGTGGCAGAGGGAAAGAAGGGGAAAAGGAGGCAGCAGTGGATCAAGACTGCTTTACAGGGGTTACCATTTCAACCACTTTTTGATTTAATGGACAAATATCCAATTTCTCCTAAGAAACAAATTCTTGGGGGGTGGGGGGGAGGGGAGAGAAGGACAAAAAAAAACTGTTGACACATTTTATGAAGTGTGGTCAGTTTGATCCGTTAAACTAAAATGGTAGACCAGCTTAAGTCGACACTGAGCTCTGACAATCAAGCCCAGGGAACCAGTGAAGGAACTTGTATGAACTTACAGCGCAAACCGTCAGCAGACTGGGAAGAGTTTTGAGGGTTACGGTAAATGTTCAAGAGGGCAATGGTCTGAAATACAAAACGCAACAACTTTATATTATGGAAAAGAAATTTAACACGAAACTGGTTTCCTTTTGGTGATCGCTTTAGCCGAGTCTCAGTGCTGAAAGAGAGGTAGTTATTTTCTCCCAAGAGGGGAAATTTTCACTTAGCTGGTGACCTTTCTGAACCAACCTAACACTGTAAAGCAATAGAGATCTCATGATACTTGATTACTGTATTTTTACTTTAACAGTTACTTTGCTCACCTCCATTACAATAGAGGTGTTTACATGGGGTCAGTCAAAAACGTTTCCAATACAATGAATGGTATTCAAGTGTCATAGTAATAGCTGTAACATGTAAGGTATCAGCATACTCAGATGTTTGATTTTGGCCTTATTGAACAATTAGTGAATAATACACCCCCTCAAAACATGTACATAGGCTCTAATGTATAACACAGTAATCATGGTATAACATGAAATCTCCATTTCCTAAAGAAAGGAAAGGTGAAATAAAATGCAATTTTGGGCAACTTACCGTATATCATAAATATACCTAAGTTTTCATATTATATCAAGAATTTGAGAAATGCTTGCAATGTAATCATTTAAAAAAATGAATGCAACAATAAGTGACGGTTTAACAGTTACAGGATGTAATGCTCATGCACTGTGCAAATGATTCTGAATCAAGTCCAATTAGTTTATCTTTTTATAAGTCACTTTCTGCACTTTATAAACATGTACATTTACCAAGTTCTTGATATATGCGCAAGAAGAGTTCCATCACTTGTCCTGTTTGCAACAGCTTTATGTCAGCAGCTCAGAAGCCAACATTATTTTCTCATAATTAGGAGTGGGCTCTTTAACACCATTCTTTAAAAAAATTTCTCCAACTGCGGGACTTACAGTGTGAGCCGTCAGCCGTCTGTGCACTGTTTTGGGGATTACGATAGATGTTTTGAATCAAGATGGTCTGCGGGGAAAAAAAATAAAAAGGGGAATTCTACTGGCTGCTGTGCATATAACAGACAATTGCAAAGAGACAACTTTTCATAAGATATTTCCTTTTGTATTTGCAGAGTATCTTCTGTAACTGCATCCAAACCATCATATTATGAAAACAGTTTTAAGTTAACCACCAAGAAAGAGCTGTGTTTGGTTTCCCTAGTGAACTGTCCCAAGTATATTCACTGAAACTGTTTATTTGGGGTAAGTGTATGACATCTTGTGTCAGAAGTACAATGTCACCTTGCACTTCAAGCTGCTCAGAGTTATGCAGATACCTTAATTTAAACCAAATTCATTACTGGGAGCCTAGAAAAGCTGCATTTGTGTCAGTGCACAGTACATAGCATGTGATGCCGTAAAGTCTTTAAACTGTTGCCTCAGATATCAAGTTTTTCAAATATCAACTAAATACTCCCCATTGTCTCATCAAGCAGTTTCTTGGTAGAATTTCTGTTTAAATAATATAATAGTTTTAAATGTTCACGTTTTCCGATCCTTCAATAAAGATCAATATCCTTTTAGCCCTTCTGCTTTTTACTTGAAGAATTAGACCAGGCAGGCTTGAAACCTTACATTTGTACCGTTCTTCTTAAAATCAAGTTGTCTGAAAAAACAAACCATGTTTAAGTTAGTAAACTAATATTACATAAAATTCCAATGTCCATATAACTAATCAGCTCAAAGAGATTTAGATTTAATTACTTAATATACAAGTTTAATGTTAGTTTGCATGAACTTTCATCCCCAATTGAATTTAACTGGTGCAACACTTTCGTTTTTTGATGCCACCAAGAGATTAGAACCTGTTAAATTACATTTAAATCATATATTGATTTTACTAACACATCAACCAAACCAATACCTGCACCAGTGGTGGCAACACAATAAAATATAAAATATAAATATTCTATCATGGCTGATTACCAATATTTGCATAAAGACTTCCATAATCAACCTATTACACGTCAGATTCACTAGTGACAACAAAATCCAGCTTGTGTGTCAAGACCAATGACATACACACACTAGACTGTGACTTCACAACATGACCCTGTCAAGCCCAGCAGTTCACTTCAACTGACATCAGCTAAACAAGGACTAAATTGCCAGAGAGAAAATTGCTGGTCCAGGTTAGGAAACAATTACTTTTAAACTCAGGTTTAAAAAGTGACTTCTGAAAATATGTTTAAGACAGACTACATGGATGGCAAGTATCCATTAGATGTGTTGTTACAGGAAATCAGTGAAAGAGCTAGGAATCGAACCCAAGTCTCCCTACAACTAGGCCTGCGCTAACCCACATATACTAAACAATCAATTTGTAATCACCTAGAGGATAATAGGGTTATAAGGAACAGCCAGCATGGATTTGTCAAGAACAAATCATGCCAAATTAACCTAATTTTCTTCTTTGACAGGGTTACTAGACTTGTAGATGGAGGGAGGCAGTAGCTATGATATACCTTGATTTTACTAACGATTTTGATACAGTCCCGCATGACATTCTCATGAGGAAACTAGGGAAATGTGGCCTGGATGAAATTACTATGAGGTTAGTGCACACCTGGCTGAAAGACCATACTCAAAGAGTAGTTATAAGTGGTTCGCTGTCAAACTAGGAGGGCAGATCCAGTGGGGTACCTCAGGAGTTAGTCCTGGATCTAGTACTATTTAACATATTCATTAATGACTTGGATAATGGAGTGGAGAATATGCTTTAAAGTTTACAGATGACATCAAAGTGCTTGCAACTCCCCCAACCTTGGAGGACAGGATTAGAATTCAAAAAACCTGGACAAATTGGAGAACTGGTCTGAATTCAACAAGAGGAAATTTAACAAAGACAAGTGCAAAGTACTTCAAGCGTGAAGGAAAAATCAAATGCACAACTACAAAATGGGGAATAACTGTGTAGATGGTAGTGCTGTTGAGAAGGATGGAGTTTATAGTGGATCACAAATTGAATACGACTCAACAGTTGCGAAAAAGGCTAATATTCTGGGGTGTACAAACAGGAGTGTCAAATATGTAAGACATAGGAGGTAACTGTCCCACTATACTTGGCATTGTTGAGGCCTCAGCTCGAGTAGTGTGTCCAGCACTGGGCGCAACAATATAGGAAATGTATACAAATTGGAGAGAGTCCATAGGTGAACAACCGAAGTGATAAAAAATTTAGAAAGCTGACATCTGAGGAAAATGGTCAAGAAACACTGGGAATGTTTAGTTTTTGAGAAAAGAAGACGGAGGGGGGACCTGAAATCAGTCTTCAAATATGTGAAGGGCTGTTACAAAGTGGAATATGATCAACTTTTCTCCATGTCTCTGGTAGGACACGAAGTAACGGACTTAATCTGTAGTAAGGGAGATTTAGGTTCAGTGTTAGGAAATATTTTTTAACTATAAGGGGTAGTTAAACTCTGGAATAGGCTTCCAAGAGGTTGTGGAATCCCACTCATTGGATGTTTTTAAGAACAGGTTTGACAAACACCTGTCAGGGATGGTCTAAAGTTTATATGGTCCTCCCTTAGCACAGGGAGCTGGACTTGACTTCCTCAGGTTCCTTCCAGCCTACATTTCTATGAATCCATACTGTAATATTAAAACAGCTTTTAAAGATACATGGTTTCTGACCACTCATTAACATAGCTAAAGTTTGCAAAAGTCATTTTAAAGCAGCTTCTGAAAATGGGAGAACTCTATTGTAGATGAGATATTAGAAGGGGTCTCTCCAGGTCACGGTTGAGGCATATTAGCAAGGCACTTCCACTGTTTCATATGCTGCATTTCTGTGGCTAAATAGCTAGAAATGCAGCTTTCCTAACCACTAAAAATTATTTAATAGATGAGAAATCATCTCTACCTGCATATCTTGACAATCAGCAATGACAGAACACAAAGTAAACGTAAACTGGAGTTTAAATGTGGAAATTTTCCAGGAGTGTGGAAGACATTCTTTGAGAGAACTGTAGTGCTAATAAATCAACAATACATGTCAATCAATGCCTCTCTTTAGCCTATATCCACTCCTCATTTCACAAGTAACATTTAACCAGCCACAGACTGGATAATATGTAGAGGCAATCGTTGTATATCCTTAAGCAGCTAGACAGGTAGAGAAGCAATCCTTCCACACCCAATGGGCTAAGCAAGGGACCGCTAACACTTTTAGCCTTGGCCAAAGATCACGAGAGGGCGGGGGAATCTCTTCTGACCATGTCAGATAAGGAAGCAAATTTGCTTATAAAAAAATAATCTTGGAAGTTCTCCCATTTGGGATGGGTAGAACATGCTGTCATTGTTTGTGATGTAATCAATCTGGGATGGTTTAAGTGCCTAAACATCTCTGAGAAGGCACACACCTTACAGTTAGAACTGTCTGGTCTCTACTATAGATGAGTTTACAACAGTATTGCTCCCTGCAATCTTTAGGGTGACAGGAGACTATTATAAATGCTGGGGGAGGAAAAAAAACCTCCCTCCCCAGAAAAAAAAAATACATAAAAAAGTTTTTTGGCCCCAGTTAATTTTGGATATGGTAATTATTCATTTGAAGTGCTTAGAAGCTACATTTAAAGAGATATGTACATAAATACTACAAGAGGGAACAAACCTGGCTAAATGTTGGTTTATTGTGCAATCGAGAACATCTGTCCCCATGACGGCAAGCTCCAATTTTGAAATAAAATGAACAGTTGACTCTGCAAGTAAAAAATGAGATTATTAGTCTATGGAAATACAAGAGGATATTAATACGCAATTAGCATTTAACATAAAACGCACACTATCAACTTAACTTTAATGCACAATTACACGGGTCAATCACATCAATGAAGTCCAAGACAGTAATGAGACTGGTTAGCTTATACTGATTCCCCCTCATCCATGACCTGAGAGATCTGCTGAACTCCAGGACAAATAAAAGCACGCAGAGCAGCTGCAATTTAAAGTACTTAAGTGTACTTATTCAGTATCTTATTGTTACACTCAGGCTCAGTGAGAAAATATTCTCACTTGTAACCACTATCCTTGCCATTTGTTTCTCCTGGTTCCTCATCCGTTCACTTTCCCCTTCTTTTCTTTCTCTCTCTTTTCATCCAGGCAAACCCCAATTCTTTCCTCCCTCTCAATCAGCTTCACTCCACACACTACTTCCCATCCCACCAGCTAAAACAGTTAAATAGTTGGCACTTAAGGGATGTTTACACTGCGGCTGGGACATGTGATTCCCAGCACAGGAAGACAGTCTCCACTAGCTTAGCTCCCCCCTCTCCCTGCACCCCCCCAACACACAGTTCAATGCTCCCCTGGCTCCCAATGAAACACACAAACTGAACACAGTATTTCTAATTTCACAAATACAAACAACTGCTAGACCTAGCCTTCACTATTTCTCTTTAAAATCAAGAGGTAATTTGTACCACAGTAGCATAAACTGTCCATGAACCGATGAGAACAGGACTTCATTCTTCTATTTAAAGGACTTATTTACCTTGGTTATGAAAAGTAAGCACAGGCACTAGATTGTACAGAGAGCAGGGAGAGTGAAAACGGCCAATATGGGCCATATGCATACACAAAGTATATAACCTTGCTTTTGTCTGAATTTACTTTTCTTTATCCATACACTCACAATTTACAACAATTCCTTCACATTTCCTTTTGTCGAGCTGAAAAGGAAGCCAGCATGTGTACTGGCTATGTCCCCACTATTCCCCCCCACCCCCCCCACCCCAAACTGTGGTATGGTCACTACAGTGACTAAAAAGCAGAACTTAAATAATTGGTAAATTTCACGTTGTTGCTCCACAAAGAATGCACAGAGGAACAGAGTGAAAAACACTTAATTCTAATGGGTTGTGCACAACTCATGTTGACACCAATGATTTTAATAAATTCCATTTTGCAGTCACAATTACTGGCATGGAAGAAATCTGAAGGGTGCTCAAGTGTATATTTGGGCTTCTAGGCAGCAATTTCTATCACCAGATCACAGCATGAAACATTCAACACACATTAAAGATTATATTCTAATTCACACCTGGCCTACACCTAGAATTTAGGTTGACTTTGCTCAGGGCTGTGAAGTTTCATGCTATGTAGCTAGGCTGACCTAACCCCCACTGTAATCACAGGTAGGTTGATGGAAGAATTCTCCCATCGACCCAGACCTTGCCTCTCAGGTTTGGTCTACAGTGGCTCTCAACCTTTCCAGGAGTGAGTGACAGTTATACCAACCTAACTTCCTATGCACTATGTTGATGGGAGGGCATCTCCGGTTGACACAATTACCGCCTCTTGTAGTGGATTACCTACAGCAACAGAAGACCCCTCTCATCGTGTAGGTAGCATCTTCACTGAAGTGCTCCAGTGGTACAGCTGCATCAGTGTAACTGTGCTGCTGCAGCATTTTAAGTGTAGACAACCCTCAGAGATGGATATATTACAGCAGTGGTCTCCAATCTATTTACTCACAAGATCACTTTTTGAATTTAAGATCAACCCAGGATCTACCTCACCCCTTCCCTGAGGCTCCGCTCACTCCATTCCTCCCCTCCCTCTGTCACTCACTCTCCCCCACCCTCACTCACTTTCACTGGGCTGGGGCAGGGGGTTGAGGTGTGGGAGGGGGTGCAGGCTCTGGGCTGGGGCCAAGGGGTTCAGAGTGTGGGAGGGAGCTCCAGGCTGAGCCTAGGGCAAGGGTGCAGGACTGAGGGGTGCAAGCTCTGGGAGGGAGTTTGGGTGCAGGGGTCATGTGGTCACATTGCACCTAATCTCATAGAATCCACTGCACATTTCATGAGTTTTACTTTTGATTAGTGTCATTTGCGGTTTATAGATCCAAAATCCTTCAGGGATTGCCACAAATCAGTGTAACATTCTCAGCTGTGGGGTGTGCATTGGCTGAGCCTGGGGCAGGGGTGCACGAGTGAGGGGTGCAAGCTCTGGGAGGGAGTTTGGTGCAGGAGCGGGTTCTGGGCTGGTGCAGGGGATTGGAGTGCAGGATTGGGTGAGGCGTATGGGCTCTGGGAGGGGGTGAGGCGTGTGAGCTCTGGGAGGGGGTTTGGGTGCAGGAGGGGGCTCCGGGCTGGGGGGCAGGGTGCAAGAGAGAGTATGAGGTGCAGGCTCTGGCTGGGAGACACTTACCACAGGCAGCTCCCGGTCAGCGGCGCAGTGGGGGGTCAGGCAGGCTGCCTGCATGCTCTGGCCCCACCCCACTCTTGGAAGTGGCTGGCTACACCGGCCCCTTCCTTCCTTCCACCAGCCCCTTCCTTCACAGCAAAAGAGCCATGCCAGCAGCCAGCCATTTCCAGGAGTGGCCTGGGGCCAAGGCAGGCAGGCAGCCTGCCTGAGTCCCGCTGCGCCACTAGACTTTTAGAGGCCAGGAGATCACAATCCACTGGCAGAGGCTCCAGAACCGACCAGTCGATCGTGATCAATGGGTTGGTGACCACTATATTACTGCAATGGAAAAAACCCTTCCATTACTATAGCAGTGTCTACTATAGCAGTCAAATGCAGCAATTGCGATCGAGACTGCCACTCTCGTGTGGGGCTTTACAGCCACAACAGACGCTGCACAACCATCAACTAAATATTCCCCATGGGCGCATATCCATCGTCTTTCGAGACTAACGGACGCCAACAACTATAGCAGTACTTGTAGTGTAGACATACCCGCAGATGCATGTCTCAGGAGAAAAAAAGAAAAGGGTACCAAGTTCACTCCAAATCTAAAAACCTAACTACTACACCTCTAATAATTCATAATACCCCCAACAATTTCAACTCAGTGACCATTTCAAAGTTTAACTTTCAATTCTCCTCACTGAGAATGAACGGGACTGATGCAGGGGTGGGAGAATCACGCACAGTCCCTAAAGGGATCACAAATGTTTGCACGATTTTACATCAATCCATTCCATCAAGTAGGCAGCAACATTAGCAAAATTCAAAAGCCACATACCCTCATTTTCTGACAGAAGGATGACCATGAGCCATCAAAAATCCGCTGGGGGTAATGACAGAATCAACGGCATCACCCATTTCTACAGAATCTAAGCGTGTGTTTTTAAAAGCAAAAAAAACAAAAAAAAACCTGCTGGCCCTGGAGTTTGCAAAAACGAATCTTCCAGACATCGATCAAGGGGAAAGAGGATGCATTAGTGCTCCTGAATGCGCCCAACAGCGGCTTCAGGGCCTTTGCTGATCAGAGCTTCACGAGCAGCAAAGCGACCAGCTGAGCCGGGAGGGTCGTTTTCGCTATTGTAACCCAGAGCAGCAGGACCCGGAGTTACGCGGCCACGGGGTGTCGAGGCGGCGGCGCTGTAGAGGGCGGCGGGGGGAAGGGAGCTACGAGCCTGAGCGCGCTTTGAAAGGAGCCCTCGGCGGGGCGCTGGGCCCCATCCCCAATTGTTCACGGCTCCAAACCGGGCCGCGAGGACCCGCCCGGCGGGAGGCGCGCCCCAGAGCGCGTGGCCGCAGCACGGCGGCAGACTCTGGCCGCCAGGCGGAGCGCGGAAGAGCACGTGGGGCGGTGCTTCGCGCGCGCACAGAATGCCTCCCCACCCCAGAATGCGGAGGTGTCCGGCCCGGCTCCCCTTGGGGATCGGCGAATAAGCGCGTGGAAAGGCGCGCGCAGCCCGCTCGGCGTGGGGACAGTCAGTTCCCCTCCCCCACACGGCGGTTACCCACTGCGCGCGCGGGCCTAGTCTCTGGAAGGCAGCGCGCGCCGCCCAGTTTCCTCTCCCACCCACAGGAGGGAGCGCGCGCCGCCACGTTCCACTCGCCAAGGCCGCTCCGCCTGCCCCAGGCCGGGAAGCAATAAACTGCGGCGGCGGCGCAGGCTGGGCGCGCGCACGCGCGCTCCATGGCGCGAGAACCCAACGGGGGGGGAGACTCCGCGTTGAAACCCACTATTTGAACAGGCCGCACGAGCCCGCCCCCCGCCATCTTTCCCCTGCAGGGTACCCGGAGTGCTGAGCCGCCGCCGGTGGCGCGGCTACGGGCACAGGGCACTCACTTGTCCTTCTCTGTGCCGAAGATGGAGGCCAGATACTCCGCCATCTCCCACCACCGACCGACCGCCGGAGAGCCCCCGGCGCCGATTGAGCGCGTCACAGCTTCGCGCCGGAAACACTCCGCCCCGCCCCCCGCCTTGCAGCCGCTGACCAGAGCATGAGGGAGGAGCGGCCGCCATCTGCGCATGCGCCCCCAACCGCCTCACCCTCCCGCGACTTTGTTCCCAGACTCCGTCAGCGCGGGCTCCCCCAGCCCCGCGCGCCTAGCCTGCCCCGCACCGGGGCTCTCGAGCCTCAGCAGGGAGCCCGCGTATGACGCGCGGGGTCGGGAGCCCCACAGCGGCCTGGCACGGGCCAGACCCCACCACCCGTGTCACGGGACTGGCTCAAATTAGCGGGGGTCAAACCCCAGCCGGGGCAGGAGCTGCTCGTGCAGGGCGCCCTCCCCCCGCCCCACGTGCTGTAGTAATTGGGAATCTTATCTGAGGCTCCCACCGAATCACGGGACTCCCGGGGCTGGGGCTTTCAGGGCAGCAGCTCTCCACTGCCAGACTCCTCCAATCACAAGGGTTGGCAACACTGGCTTGTACCCTTGGCCGGAACGGTAGTCAGGGTCCACGTTTCTTGGTCAAGGTCCAGACTCGGGAAGAAAGTAATTAAAAAAAAAGGATGATCATTAAATAAAAAGATTTCAGGGTCTGTTCAAAAGTGTCTGGGGGTCTGGATTTGGCCCACGATCTGCCTATTGACTACCCCATAAGCCAACAGGAGTGGGCTGACAGCAGGGCCGGGCTGTGCTGGGTTTTGAAGAGGAAATAATGAAAAGGTATAAAAACAAACCCCAAGAAATCCTTAAAGGACATCAAAAGTAGGATATCGGTATTCCCCAAACACAGTGTATAGTGTGCTTCTAGTCCTACATAAAGTTGTACAGTAACTATCAGGATGTGTATGGAAATCAGTGGAGAGGATTATGGGATGCTTCTTTTGTCTAAAACAGAAATCTGTGGTTGAGACCATATCTAAACACAATTTTTATACTCCCACTGAAGTGATTAGGGCAATTCACATGCATAAAGTTGTACATACGTATTTGTATCATTGGGGGCCAAAAACAATCCTAATTGAAATTTAACAGGTACTCCAGTTCTGGGGATACGGGAATAAAAATGACAACTGAAAAATTCACTGAACACTTATTCTGGTTGGTTACAAAATAGACCTTTACAAATATGTTTGTTTTTTAATATGCAACAAAAGTTTTAGTAACATTACTGTACTTTGACAATGGTTTCACCCAATGAAAGGCTTTCAGTTGATCTCTAGGCATTTGACAGCTGCACACAAACAGAAAATGCCACTGTGTGCGTCAGCTGTGCTAGTGATTGTCAGTAAGGGATGCATCAGGAAAACAAAATAAAATGAACTTGGCAAGAGCTGACAGGTATGCACTGACATTTTAAAATAACTTTGGTTTATAAAAATGTATTGGACACAAACCTTTGCTCAAATCTCTCTCTTAAAATGGTAACTGCCAGGCTTTGATGAATGGATTGCTGTATTGCTATAAGTACTTGTGTCAGTTATCAAAATGCTATATAACTTTTCTCCCTTTAAAAGTCAATTTAAAAATCCCAGCGGAGGCACCATACAAGTTATATTTATGTTGTGCTTTTCATCCTGAAAGAATCCAGAACTCTTTTCTAGCTCTAGCCATACAGCACCACTGAACTGGAGCCACCTGGGTTCCTGCCCTCAGTTCTGGGCATCCTGTTCTTAAAGATGTTATGTCCTTGTCCTAGTGCAAAAAGGGATCCCTGCTTTATGGCTCTGGTGAGACCTTGCTTGGGATCCTGTATTCATTTCTGGGCACCTCAAAAGGCATCATGACCCAGAGCAAGGGTTAGTCCCTCCTGGCATATTACTTTCAGTTCTTATTACCAGAAAGCTTTTGATAAACTGAATGGAGTTCAGAGAACAACAACAAAAATAACTGAGCCTTTGGAGGCCCTGATTTCTGAGGAAAATTTAAGATAGGTAAATTTGGGTTGCTTGGTCAGAAGGCGACTGGGAAGGGGAAATCATGGGATGATCTGCAACACTGTTAACACGAAGGAAGGAAAGGAACTGCGTACCGTTAGAGCTGGTCAGAAATTTCCCATCTGAATCATTTTCTGAGGGAAAATTCACTTTCTGCAAAATCAACATTTTCTGCTGGAAAATTCAAATTTTTATTTTTTCCATCAAAACCTTGTTCCCACCTTTCTGGGATTTCAATAGGTAATCCCCAGGAGCCCAGAGCAGGCTGGTGGGAAGTTCACGCTCCTAGGCTCCAGGGCAGCCTGCCAGGCAGACTGCCTTGGAGCCAGGGTTTCCCATAGGCACAGGAAGTAGGGGTGTGGAGGCATGCTGCAGCACCCCCAGGTTTTGCGCCCGGCATCCTGGCCACTGGCCCTGCGCCCCTGCCACCCGGGGTCCCAGCCGCCAGCCCCGCTGCTGCCCGGGGGCTCCACTGCTGGCCCCGGGTCCCACTCGGCTGCTGGACCTGGGTCCCGCTCAGCCGCAGGTCCCGCTCGGCCGCTGGCCCTGTGCCTGGAGGCTCTGCTGCTGGCCTGGAGTCCTGTTCGCCTGCCGGCATCGGGGGTTCTGCTCCTGGCTTCAGGGTCCCACCCAGCCCCGTGCCCGGGGGCTCTGCTCCCGGCCCCGTGCCCGGGGGCTCTGCTCCCGGCCCTGCATGCAGGGCCCTGGCCGCCGGCCCCAGGCCTGGGGGCTCTGCTGCCAGCCCCAGGGTCCTGGCTGCAGGCCCGCATGTGGGGTCCCAGGTGCCGGCTTGGGGTCCTGCCTGGCCGCTGGACCCCGGGTCCTTGCCTCTGGCCCCACATGCAGGGTCCCAGCCGCCCGCTGGCCCCTCGCCCGGGGTCCCAGTCATCAGCCCCATGCCCCTAGCTGTGGCCCCAGCCTCCGCATCTTACCCCTGTCCGCATCCCCCACTCCTGGAGCCATGGCCCTGCTCCTGGCCCCAGCTCTAGGAGGCAGTGAGGAGCGTAGACAGGGGTGAGAGGGGTGCAGCTCAGCACCCCCACTCCAAAAACTGTTCCAGTGCCACTGGGATTTGCACTTCCTTGACAGCTGCCTGACTCCCCATATGTTGAGCTGCGGGAACCCCAGGCAGCAAAGGGAGCCTGGGAAACATTTTGAAAATGATTAAAATGCATATTTTGACTTTTTCAAAACAATAATTCGGAATTGCCATTCTGCAGGATATTTTAAAATTTCCATTTTTTGGTTGTGCTTTGGAATTTTTTTTTAAATTTCTGGAATTTCCCACAGAATGAGAATTCCAGGTCCTGCCCAGTTCTATTTAGGGTGACCTAGTGCAGTATAACTTGGAGAAATGGGAAGAGATTAAGAATTTAGGCCAAATATTAGGCAAATCTTCCCCCTGGAGATGAAAGGTGACAGGTTGAGATGTGTCTGTGATGCCATGGTGCTGCATCAAAATGTCACCACATGGCAGTCTCATTGCTATAATAAGGGTAACGTAGCAGGCAACATCCTAATTTCTGTTCTGTGGTAGTAACGATGACTTCCAGCATGCAGACCGCTTGATGACATCACCTGATGGACAGGCTCTCTGATTCTGCTCTACAGTTGGTCCTCACAGGGGCCTGCTAGAAAGGCTTCCCCATGAAGTGTAGACTCATTTGCCTTTTGGGTACTGGAGTTCTGTGGCTGCCTGCTGCTTTGTGCCAATGGGGCTGTTCATTTGAAGTACCATGATCCAGCCGGCAAGACTGCAATCATCCTGCAGCATTCTGAGAGCTGGAATGAGAGAGGAAAAGAAACACCTTTTGAATGACTGTCTTGTAAGTTATTGCCAAAGGAGTCTGGTTCCTTTTGGTAAGTGGGCAGTAGCTACACGAGACTGGGCTCAGATTTTCTGTAGACATGAAGGGCCACATTTTCAGCACAGTGAGGCCCACTTGCACACCTAATTGTGCCCCTATACTTGCCTGTAGTTACTTCAGATACACACTCATTTAAACAAGAACAGAATTTGGCCCACTGTTTTAGCGGCTGTAGTGATCGGTCACTGCTGCTGTTGCTCTTGGTCTGCTCTCTGTGTGCCGAGCGAGACTGTTAGGTGCTTAGAGAATATCTTTGGATAGTGACTGAATCTGTGCTGTGGTGTTTATAGTTGAGCAAGTACTTCAAATTCAACTCGCTGATATGCTGGGCTTTCATTCGCTCCAGAAGTACAGTGGGGGGGGGGGTGCGGGGGAACAAACCCATTATCTCATGTTATTATAGCGCAGTAATAGTTTCAAGCTTCTTGGATGAAGGGCCCTGAACTGTGCATCGTATAATACTTTGCAGAGCATGGAATTCCAAGACTGACACTAAAGGTTTGAGCACTAGAGGGAAGGGGGTAGCTTGAGACCTTAGGCTATTGGTTTCTCCCTGGTCTCTTGCATTCTGACTAATTCCATAGTTAGCTGGATTTTGGGGTTTCCATTTTCTGATAACTTCAAATTTAAAAAAAACGAGGCAAAATAATGCAACAGCAATTGCTGTTTTTATTGGCTTCAAAAGAGGGTGGGAGAAGTGTTACTACCCCCATTGTACAGATGAGACATAGGTATAGAGTGACTTGCCCACGGTCATGAAAGACATTTGTGTCAGATCTGGGAATTGAACCCATTAATCCAATTCCAGTGCCTTAACCACAAGGCCATCCTTTCTCTCACTGGGGGCGGAGGGGGAGGACATATAGCTCTGCAACCAGAAACTAACTGAAAGGAGGAGCTATCCATAGCTGCTGTAGATTTTGTAAAACTCTAGAATTTTTGTATTATTTAATATTAAATCTATACATGTTTTTTCTATAAGTGAAATAAAGAAGGAACATCAGATCACAGTGGTAGTTTAGGGGGAGATCCTTCAGCAAATAAGCTATTTCCATTATGCAGGTTGATTGATGTATGCTTCCCCCTCCCCCAACCTTCCCCCCTCCAAAAAAAAAAGCCCAAACCATGCCAAATTTATCCTGAAAATATATTTACAGGGGAGATTTTGTTAAGAAAAAAAGTCCAGTCATAAAAAGCTGCAATCTGAAAGACAATACACCTACTTAGAGCCCTATTCAGCTCTCTTTACTCAAACTTCCCAATGAAACCAGTGGGGGAGTTCCCCAATAACCAATGACTAGGATGTGCTGGTGAATAGGGCTCTTACATTATAAATGTAACAGATGCACTAGTAATTGATGAAAAACTTAATTTGAACCTTCATTTGCATCACTGTAACTCCCTCCAGTGGTGAAAAATTAAACCATTCACGCAATACCTTCAGTGGAGGATCAAGGGCCACATACAGACTGCACACAGGAAATAACTTAATTTGACAGATAAACTTCCCTGACTCATCTATTTTGACCCAGCTAATGATTCAGGCAAATATCCTTTACTAATATACAATGCTGTAATCTATTCCCTGTTCAATAAAACAGACCTGGAGTTCAGGTACTGGGCAGCAGTCTGCTCTCCTTGTCTGTTAGATTTGCAATGAGAAAGTTGTGAAGTGCCTTATTCTCAACCTATGCTTTTATGGTCTATATTTCCCCCTCTTCTCCCTCATTTAGGGCTGCTCCCTCTGATCAGATAAGCACTCAGTATTTGTCTTCCTAGATACACTTTTCCTTCTATAATTTTATGCTGGAGGTTGGGTAAAATCTCATTGGAGCTGATGGTGTAATGGCTGCCCTTCATTCAGGATAAATGGAAGAAGCAGTTAAGCACCGTTTTGGCTTAAGATAAGTTTAAACAACGTTAAGATAGCTGAAACAAAAGGAACCACCATCTAAAATGAGGCCATGTGCAAGGCTGGTCAGGAATCTGAGCTATGTGGGCAGAGGGCTTTCACTGGGAGCTGAATGCAAATGCAGGGGGTTGGAAAAAACACAGCAGAAGCAGACCAAAAAACAGCAAGGAAGCCTAGAAACAGCCAGAGAAGCACTTGTAGGGTGATCCTGAGAGACAGCCAAGAGAGCGCTTTTGGTCAGAGTGCAGGCTGGAAAGAACCTTGGATCTGTGACCAAAGAAACTATCTACTGCTGTTTGATTCCAGATGTGTTCAGGAAAATAGGACTATGCACATTCTTTGTGACTTAACAGGATTGCAACAAAGAAATGCCTAACTCTGTCATCAGTGTCTTCTCTTAACAGAAACAACCTGCAAGACCCCAAATATTGGCTAACAGCTCGGACCCAAAGGGGGTAACAATAATATATTCCAGAGATTATGCATCTTAATTTTTCCATATGTCCGAGTTTTTCTGTTTGTGTTTTCCACGGAGACAAGCAAGCCTTCCTGGATCAGGTGAACAGCAGTGTAGGGGTTTCTTGCCCCTCTCTGGGGCGGCTGGGGACCAGACCGCCCACTACTCTATTGTAGTTTGGGGAATAAGCGCAGTTAACGGTGCGCGGGCCCTTGGTCGGGGCGGGGCAATAAACAGTTCACCGCTCAGGCCCTTAAGCAGGGGCTGAGCAATCAATAGTTAATAGGCCCTGGCCCTTGGTCAGGGCGGGGCAAGGAGCAGTTTTCAGCTCAGTTAGTAGCAAGCCCAGGTCCTGGCTCTGGCGAACCTGGGAGAGGGGGAGACTGCCACCCACACGTTGGGTGGCAGGGGGGACGCAGGCCCACCCACTCCACTACGTCCCAGCCCGGGGCCCTAGCAGCGGCAGAACAGCCCGCTGCTGAGTCAGTGGGGATCCTGGCCGCAACACACTGACCTGGGCTCTGGCAGTGCTGCAGCCAGACTAGAGTCGGCTGCCCCCGGGCTACTTCCACCTTCCCCCTCTCCGGGTACCTGGACCAGGGGGGCATCCTCCAGGAGGTCGCAGACCATCGGCACCTCGGCGTCGTCTGCGGGCGGCAGGCTCGTCGGCTCCTCGGGGTAGCGGGCCAACGGCAGTCCTGGCAGCTCCTCGGGGTAGCGGCTGGGCGCCGGGGCCTCCCGGTGGGGAGCTGGACCTCGGGCGTCCGGCCTCTCCAGTGGCTGCCACCCAACTGCGGTCTGAGGGCCGGCTTTTCTACTTCCTGTGCCGCCCCCTGACCCTTGAGGGGCGGGGACAGGATTCTCTGGCTCCGCCCACTTAGGCGTCCGGGAAGGTTCCTGGTCTTTCTCTGGGGCGGCTGGGGACCAGACCGCCTCGCTACAAGCAGTATAAGATGTTGCAGCCCTTTTTCTGCCAAGGGCCCCAGAGCTGGGCAGGGCAGCACAGCCTAGCTGGTACGGGGCAGGCATGGCCAAGATACCTGGGAGAAGGGCTAATTCAGCATATTTTGCAGATAGGGTCTTCATGGACCACTGCCAGACTACAGGGCAATGCTCTCTTAGTGGAGTTGAATCCCCACTCAGGAGATGCCGGTCCCTCAAGCACAGGGGATGTAAATCATAGCCCTCTGCACTTGTAGCAGGTGCATCAAGCCCAGTGTCCATGGAATAATATGTAGTCCTGTCAAAGGAAGATGGTTTCCTGCTATGCTGCTGAGGCTTTAATGGGAACTGTACGTTGAGACAAAGAGTATAATTTTAAAAATCACCTACGTCACTTAGGAGGCTAAGTCAATGGGAATTTTACCATTGGTCTCAATGTACATTTCAGTGGGATTTAGGCTCCTAAGGCACCTGGGTACTTTTGAAAATAGGACTTAGGCTCCCAATCACTTAGGTGCTTGTGAAAGTTTTATCCAGTGTAAAGACATTTATTTTCAAAGCAGGAAACACTAATCCCCTGACAATATTCTTTTCCAATTATGACATGCAAAATAACTGATACAGCTCTAACCAATTTGTCCAGTCGATACTACTAAAGCACTAGCATGAACGCTTTTTACTTTAATACAGTTGAATAGCTGCAATTGCATTGTATGAGTTCTGTTAATTGTAATTTTAACAGCTAAGTATAAGAAAATAAGGGACTTCTTCACTACCACCTGAAAAGATAAGTGGTTAGATGTGGAAACAGAGTTAATGTTGCTAATGCTAAATTATTTGCTGAGTATTTTAAAATACTTTCCTACAGACCAACATATAGCATTACTGCTCAGGACAGCCTTTAAAAAAACAGCAACCAAAACCCCAACAGTACCATTTTTGAACACAGGAGGCAAGGTCATCTCTCTCTATTTACATTACTTGGTATTAGTCTGTGTTCAAAAAGAACAGGGGGCCCATTCCTGCCATAGGAAACTCATACAAAACTCTGACACCAGCGAGTGTTCTGGGTGTATGGCAGGATCCGTCCCTAAGAGTAATAACATGCTATACAGGTGCTTCCTTGCCAGAAGAACTAGAAAAGTAGTAGAGGGCAAAGGGAATTTGTCAGTAGCAGAGTGTTAGCTTTTAGAACTGTGCTTTCATACATGTATTTATTAAGGTATTTGGAAGGCCTGGTATAGACACCATTAGGTCAACAGAAGAATTCTTCTGTCGACCTAGCTACTGCCTCAGAAGGGGGTGGATTTACTACAGCAACAGAAAATTCCCTTCCATCGCTATAGTAACTGTCTACACTGCAGCAGCATAGCTGCAGCTGTGCCCCTGTAGTGCTTGTAGTGTAGACAAACCCACAAAATATCAGGGCATTTAGCTGCTCTTAAATTGAAGAGTGTTTTTCTCTCTCTGTCCCTTCCAAACATCTCATCACTGAAAGGGTCTTCACCACTGCAGCTACTGCCACCTGGAACATCCTTCCTGTCTCTCATTGACTCATTATCTACTTTCAGACTTAATTGACACACTTTAGTTCCCTAAATCATGCTGCCTCTAGCCTCTCATGCTATTGAGCTGCCCTTCCTTGTGGCTAAAAAGCCTCACTGAATTCAGCAGAGAGGGTGGCTCAGCTGCAGGTGGCGGGCTGCCAACTAGAAGAGAACTTGAGATGTTCCTAGTAGGGCTGTCGATTAATCGGAGTTAACTCATGTGATTAACTCAAAAAAAGTAATCGTGATTAATCGCACTGTTAAACAATAGAATACCAATTTAAATTTATTAAATATTTGTGGAATTTTTCTACATTTTCAAATATATTGATTTCAATTACAACACAGAATACAAAGTGTACAGTGCTCACATTATGTTTTTTTATTACAAATATTTGCATTGTAAAAATAACAAAAAAAATAGTACTGTAGTGCAATCTGTTTATCATGAAAATGCAACTTCATCATCATAAATAACAATACTTAGTTCTTATATAAATCAACCCCCTTACAAATTAAATGTAGATTTTCTTTTTGTTACATAACTGCACCCACAAACAAAACAATGTAAAACTTTAGAGCCTACAAGTCCCCTCAGTCCTATTTCTTGTTCAGCCAATTGTTAAGACAAACACATTTGTTTACATTTACGGGAGATAATGCTGCCCTCTTCTTATTTACAATGTCACCTGAAAGTGAGAACAGGCATTCACATGGCACTTTTGTAGCCGGCGTTGCAAGGTATTTACACGCCAGATATGCTAAACATTCATATGTCCCTTCATGCTTCATCCACCATTCCAGAGGACATGCTTCCATGCTGATGATGCTCGTTTAAAAAAATGTTAATTAAATTTGTTACTGAACTCCTTGTGGGGAGAATTGCATGTCTTCTGCTCTGTTTTGCCCGCATTTTGCCATATATTTTATGTTATATCAGTCTCGGATGATGACCCAGTACATGTTGTTCATTTTAAGAACAGTTTCACTGCAGATTTGACAAAACACAAAGAAGGTACCAATATGAGATTTCTAAAGATAGCTACAGCACTCGACCCAAGGTTTAAGAATCTGAAGTGCCTTCCAAAATCTGAGAGGAAAGAGGTGTGGAACATGCTTTCAGAAGAGTTAAAAGAGCAACACTCCAATGCAGAAACTATACAACCCGAACCACCAAAAAAGAAAATCAACCTTCTGCTAGACTTCTGAGTGGACTTGTAGGCTCTAAAGTTTTACATTGTTTTATTTTTGAGTGCAGTTATTTTTTGTACATAATTCTACATTCGTAAAGTTATACTTTAATGATAAAGATATTGCACTACAGTACTTGTATTAGGTGAATTGAAAAATACTATTTCTATTGTTTTTTACAGTGCAAATATTTGTAATCAAAATAATAATATAAAGTGAGCACTGTGCACTTTGTATTCTGTGTTGTAATTGAAATCAATATATTTGAAAATGTAGAAAATATCCAAAAATATTTAAATAAATGGTATTCTACTATTGTTTAACAGTGCGATTAATCGCGATTGCTTTTTTAAATCGCTTGACAGCCCTAGTTCCTAGCACTAGCAGCCAGGACAGCATCCTACCCTCTGTCCCAAAATGTGGGGAGCCTACACTGTGGGATTCACTGATCCCTGAGCAGTAGCGGGGGGTAGGGTGGGGGCAGGGACAGGGAATAACTTACGATTTTTTTAAAGAACTCCACTGTACTGTAGTTTCAATCCTAGTGATCAGGACTGCACTCCTAGGCACTACGGTAATACAAGTAATAAATAGGTAAACTTCAAGAACCTGAAGAAGATTAACTCAGATCAGCCCTCAAGACACTGTCTCAAATGTGGTTTGGTCTGGGCCACTCTGAATGATCAAGGTATAATCATCAGATCCAGAAGCCCACTTTCTTTGGTACGACTGTTGAGATAACAGTGCAAAAGGTTTCACAAGGGAAGGTCTCATGGGGATTTGGTGTGGAACATGGCTACTTTCCCATCCTGCAGTGCTGAAATGGTCAGTGGGAAAGGCACCTCCAGGAGGTGGCAGTGGGATTGCTGAGCTTCCTTCACAGAAGAACCACTGACCTTGAGTACTGTTGTTTTCACTCTCTCAGGGCATGCCCACATCACAGGCAGGCTGCATGTTGGTATGTGTGTTATTGCCTGTGAACCCTTATTCCTGAATGCCCCCTTGCAACTGGGTGCCTTACCGTCAGGGTTACTGCCCCAGCTCCCCTCTTGGGCCCCTAAGGGGTCCCCAGTAGACTCTCTTATCTCAATAACACCCCTCATTGGGGCCAATTTATTACGAAAACACGGTGCAAATAATCCATGACAAAAGTCCCAAAACAAAGTCTATTTATCACTTGCAGGGATAGTCCTTAAAATTCCCCAACCTCCAGTCCATTGACATGGCACTTCCACCCCTCTCAGGCTCTTCGTCAGTCCTCGCCTGTCCTTCTGCTGTGACAGCCACCCTAGCGCTTCCACCTGGAGTGTAACCCTGTGCTTCCCAGCAGGCACCCCCACAGCCTCTGCTGGGAGTGCATCCTCCCCAGGGGAACAGCCACCGCTCCTGTTCGGGCAGCCTTTAACACAGTGGGGACACCAGCAGGAAACCTCCTCCACTGCCCCCTACCTTCAGCCCCCTCTGGCCCCTGGCTCCAGCTCAGATGTCCGCAGGCAAACTCCCTCTTCTACTCTCTTGCCATCAGCCCTCCGGGCCAGGCTCTCTGGCTTGGGGACAACAGCTAATAAACCTCTCTCCTGCTTCCCTGTATCCACAACCCAGTAAGTGGCACCAGCCATCTTTATTAGTATCATGAGGGAACTTGAAGCATATGTGGGAGGGATTTCTGGGTAGCTGTATTAAGTGGAACAGTCCCTTGTGGACCTCAGTGTTTTGTCTTCTGGTTCTGTATGTTCATGGCATGCTGTGCAGGCTCGGGAGGGAAATCAGCTCTGCTGTTAACAAGCCTCTGCATCAAAGTTCAGCATCCTGTCAATGTTAACCCAAATTTTCCCCCCACTCTTGGCAGGAGATGCTTGAGAATTTTTCATGCAGGAGAAACTCAAGGCAGTCTGTGAGATTTCTGGATAGGGCAAACTTCCAACAGTCATGTTGGTAGTTTACCAGCCTTTTCCATTCCTGCTCAGTCAACAGGCGATGAAAATATTCTTTGTGTGGCTAGACTGGATTCCATCAGTTGCCTGGAAAATTTGGTTCTTCTTCCACTCTGCGACTTCTAGAACAGAAATATCCTTCCAGGCTTCTCCATCCTGAAATAATGTTGACACCCATACTGGTAACTGGGACCTGAGCACCTCACTCTTACCCTCCAACCAGGGCCCACTTTTAAAAAAATGAATTAAATTTAAAATGCTTACCATGGCGTGTCCTGGGGCTGGGCATGTTACTAGAAGGCTCTTCTGAATAAGTCAGTGTATAAAAGTGGAATAAAAGCATACCAGGTTGATAAAAGTATCGAACTGTGGCCTTGTTTTGATGCAGATGTAAAAGAAGAAAGGGAATGCTCTTTCATTTCCTTGGCAGGCACTTCCAACTCATCTGCACCAACGGAGGCAAGCAGGACTCTTGGGGACAGGACCCGCAATCAAAAGAAAAGGAAGAGTGTTAGAGATGACCAGTTATATGACATGCGGAGCAGGTCAGGTGAGCACCTGGAATACCAGACAGCAAAGGAGCAGGATGGGAAGCGGGGGAAGAAATTGTTTGCCAATATCCTCAAACGTGACCAGAGGAATAGCAGTCAGGACCAGGCACTGTTAGAGCAGCTGATCACCCTGATAGCCACCAGGCTGCACCCCCCTGTACCAGCTCCAGCACCAATGCCCGTGCAACCTGCTCTCTGCTATCACATCATGCAGTCACTTGGAAAATTCTGTGCTTGGGTGGGCTATGAACGCGTCTATGAACTGAAACAGGCTGATGTACCCTGGGCATTCCAACCCTGTACAACCTGGGCAATGTGTTAAACCAGGGAGAAGGAGAACAGAAAGCACACTTCTGACGTTCAGTTCCACTACCAGTGAACCTGCAGAGCTAGGACTTCAGTTAATGGCACTGTTTTGCACATGTTATTTCATTTTTCACGTTTGTAAGTAGTTATTTGTAGACAGGCACCTGGCATGCCTGCAAAGGTTTCAATGATACTTCTGGTTATTATAATACTTTTAGTTGTGTTAATAAATCGGGTTAGCTGTACGATACGGCAAAGTATGAGTGCTTGGAAAAAAAGGAAGAGACAGGAAGTTGTATCCAAAGCTTTTAAATAAAGTATCAAACACTCTTATTTCACATAAAACCAATAGCAAATTAGCAATTACCACATAAATTGCTAGGTGTACTATGCGAGCAAACAGCCTTACAGTCCCCCATCACAGTAACCTATTTCCTCATCCACATCACCCTGCAATGCAAGGATGTTGGCACACAAGACATCCCTTATTTCCCTTGCCTGTCTGGATCCAACCCCAGTAATGACAGGTGCACTTTCTGGTTGCCTGTCTCAGGCCTGCAAACCAGCAGTGTCTTGAGCCCACTCTATGTGAAAATTCTTGCCCTTATCCTTGCAGATGTTCAAGACGCAGACAATCAGATGAATGGCACTGGCCACATTAGCATCCAAACCGGTTCTGGAGGTGGCATCATCTTGCCTTCAGTCTGCCAAATGCACCCTCAACCACCATCCTGCACCTGCTCAGTGAGTAATTAAACCTTCTTCCGCCCAGTGCCCTGACATCAGGGGACTGTTTCATGACCCATACAGCAGAGGGTAAGTAGGGCCCATGCTTGATCCATGACTTGGCCCTGGCTGGAAAGGAGATAAGCGAGGAGTACACTCGCAGAGCAGAAAGTGCCTCAGCTAAATATGTTGACAGGGTAAAACCACTTCTGCACAGGGACACAGGAATGGCAGACACATTCTCCCACAGGACACCATGAACCAGTTACTCAAGTAGCTTTAGTTGGCGAGGCACTAAGGTCCCTAGGATATGCCCCTAGAAATCCTAGTGCCAAACCTGTGTAACTGCAGTGCCTATTTGGAGACAGGTAGGCAGGATGGGTTGTGTGCAGCTGTGCAGTGTGGCCGCTTGGAGGTAGGCTTGGCTACCACATGCCTGAATGCATGCAAGCCAGGTCATGAGTACACACACACACCGTAGACATACCGTAGCAGCTCTGCTCCCTAAAGCATGGCCATTCTCAGCACACATTTTCTCACAGGCTCTCTTTTTCTCAGAAATCACCTGCAGACAGAATGAGTGCCCTAAAGCAAGATACACTGCGCTTTACTTGACATGCCGAGGATTACAAGACTCCTCCTTTTCTGCCCCATCCAAACTGCTTTCCTAAGCAGTAGTCTTCACTAGTAGTCATGGGAATTTCCCTCTGCTTTGTTTCTAAACTAGAAGTGGTTTAAGGTCACAACAGCAGAAGGGCCTTTTAGCAGTGTTCGGTTATTGAGCAGATGTATTGATGTAGGCTGGTTAAAGGTGGATATTGGCTTGCACATGCTTTGCAATCAAGGCAAACTCATGCAGCTGTCACTTCTCTTTAGTGGAGCAGGTTTTGTGCAGCTAGACATCAGCACTTGTGCAGTCTAGCTGGAGGACAAAATAAAATCTTTCTGGTCACTCCATATTTCCCTCTGATTTACATCCCCCATCTGTCAATCTGTCCCTAATTATCCCTCTGTTTGTTGGACTCTTTAATCTAGACTCCCACCTGCACCATAGACCTCTGGGCAGAATGGAGAGAATAAAGGAGCTGGATCTGACTCTTTGGTTCTGAGACCAGTTCTATTCTAATCCCAGGGTACATTAGAATGGCCTAGAGGCAGCCCTAAAATATATCAGATGGCTATGGCCCCCAAAGATCTCTCCAACAGCTACAAATTGCTAGAATGCAATAATGCTTTGACAAATGCGTATGCCCCCATGCCTGTTTGTAGTGGGGTGGCTGCCCCACTCCGATAGGCAGGGGTTAAAAGCAGCCAAGCTAGGCTGATTGGGGAAGCAGCCACAGCTGTGGCCAGCTCAATCAGGGCCTAGCTGGCCCTTATAAGAGGGCTGTGGGCCAGGCTGTGGGCTCTAGGTTTTTTACTGCCCCAAGCAAAAAGATTTTTGGCTGCCCCCCACCCCAGCCCTGGGCTCCCCCTGCACCCCACTGCTGTCCCAGCCCTGGTCTTCCCCCTGCCACCCCATACCTGAGCTCTTCCTCTCTCCCCCCGCACCACCCTGCTGCCCTAGCTCTGGGCTCTCCACCCCCACCACCGGCACCCCCTGCTGCCCCAGCCCTGGGTCACTGGTAACTTGGTCCCAGGGCAGGTCATTCAGTAGGAATTTTGGATGTGCACAGAACACAGTCAGGATTGGTTCCCATATGGTTACAGAACTGCAGTAAAGTGGAACAATTTTCAGCTTGTGTGATTGAAGGATATCTGGATGCATATTATAAGACTGTCCTACATTAATGAGGAAAAGTTGAGGTGCCTTTATTATTCTTTTGTTCCATTCTTTGTTTCTATGGGGAATTTGACAATGCAATATCACTGTCTTCCTTTTAAACAAATAAAACAAAACAAAAAGGCAATGGCTGTTGAAAATAGCAATTCCAGTCCTAAAAACCACTGGGAAGCATTTCTTGCTCAATTGTATCCTACTTTTTCTACAGCAAGTTACAGTGGATCAGTATATTTGATTTGGGAGAAATGAAGTAACAGCTCCCAAATTGAGCTTGAGCAGTCCTGAATTTTGAGGGTGTTCAAGTCTGGAATGCAGGTGCTAGATTCCCTCTCTGAGTATTAGCTAAATCTGGAAAGGAAAAGTCAATGTCTGCTTCCATGGCTCAGAAGTGGAAATCCTCCTACGGTGCCTGGTACTGTACCTAAAGCTGCCCAGGTCCTCTAATAGAGGCTCCCCTCCCTTACTTTTCATTTTCAATTCTAGTGGGATCCACCTACCTCCCTTTCTAGGCTTCAGATAGAGAGGTGCACTGTCCATTTAGTCCACCCAATTCTTTCTTTGGGGGCTGCAAGGTGAGGTCACACCAGTGGAGTGTCCTTTTTTAAAAAAAATGTTAAAATATGGTATCCCTAGTAGGGTGACCAGACAGCAAACGTGAAAAACTGGGACAGGGGTGGGGGGTAATAGGAGCCTATATAAGAAAAAGACCCAAAAATCAGGACTGTCCCTATAAAATCGGGTCATCTGGTCACCCTAATCCCTACCGTTCAGCAGCCAGCTTTACATTAATACAGGAAGCCAGAGCGAGTCTCAGCTATCTCACTCCCTCCCCTTCCCTTTTCTGTTGATAGCGGCCAAGGGAATTCTAGGAAATATAGTTCTTTCCCTGCTCCAGGGCTGACTCTATAGGCAGGGAGCTAACCAAGGAACTACAACTCTCAGGGCTCCTTGCCGCCCCTGCAATTTGGTCGCCCCAAGCAAAAGCTTGTTTTGCTGGTGCCTAGAACCGGCCCTGGGAGCGAGAGAAGTCTCACTCTGCTCCTGGCGTGGGAACGGCCAGCTGCCTGGGAGCAAGTACCTAAAGTGAAGCAATGCTGGGGAAGGGCTGCAGCCCTTGTTTAAGGCCAAAAGGTACTGGGGCTGCACAGGGGTAGCCCGGGGATAGGCAAAGGCAGCAGGTCCTACCCCTTGCCAATGATGAGTGGCCATTACAGACTACAGGTTGCCCCAGTGAGCGGGGGCTAGATGATGACTGGCAGTAGCTACTGAGGCAAGGTGGGTTTAGAGGGTAGGCGTTTCCCTTGGGAGGGTAGACCCAGAGTGTGGGGGTACTACAGTGGGCAGAACCCTAAGGCAAAGGGCACAGGGATCTGGGAGGGACACGGGGCTTGAGGCAAGCGAGACATTGGCCAGCAGAGGGCGCTCCAGAGGCTGAAGAGCTAATTCCCAAGACGACCAGCAGGAGGCGCTGCACTGGTGAGTTGTTGGTTTCGCTACACTGTTGCTCCAGCGGTGAGTGTCAGGAGTTAACTATGCCAACTGGGGACTCCTGCACATTGGTGCAAATGGAGTAGAACACATTAGAGAACATGGACCATTAGCTTGTCTTCAGGCTATGGATGCTATTACACTTCAAGCTGAAAGATGCTCAGGAGGCAAACTTCAGATTTGGATTTTGCATACCCCAGAGGTTTCAGAACTACAGTTTGGGTTTGGCTCATTTCTTATCAGAATGGGGCTTGTGTGTACAGTTTGGATCTGGATCCAGGCTTGGATTGAGAGGGGAGGATTGGATTCCCAGCAAGCCTAGTAGGTAGGTAAGAAGACTGGAGATTTACTGAGGTAAAAGAAATTCTTTTCATGTGACGGAAAATCTGCCTTGAAGATCCCAGCCAGACAGGTGATAGCGCTAGTCTCCTCCAGGATTTGCAAAATCTTCATCTGTGCCACAGTTTGCTCTGAGCGCTTCACAAAAGGGAAAGCCCTCCCTGTGCCAGTGCACTGCCGTAATCCATAAGAAGGGACATGAAATGTGTGTGGAGCTCATTGTGATTTCAGCTGAAGACTGCACATCACGCCTGATGTGAAGTGTGCACACTGGAAAAATTGCCTGCACTACAGTTTGTGGCGATCAGAAAAGAAAGGAGGTGCCACGTGAGGTCTGCGATCCTGTGTTTGGAGCAGCCTTGTCAAAAGTCTTGCAACAACATTCACAGCAGAAGATAACAATTACAGGGCAGTTTTTTCAGGGCAATTTCTCTTTTTTCTTCTACATGAAGAAACTTACTGCATAGCATTTCAAAGGCTGTGATTTTATTTGCACATGCTGGCCTCTTTCTGAATTTTCCCAGGCTCTGGGAATCACCCTGGGAAAATGAGAGCCCAGATTTCATTGTGCGGCTCTTGTTTTCTCGGGAGGGTGCTAAACGTCTTTCATGCTTTAAAAAATTATAGTATGCATTCCCTCTGTTGGTTGGTCATTCATTCAGATAATCTATATCTGCATAGCCCTGCACTAAACATGACATTATGGGTCAGAGCTTGCATTTGGGTAAGCTGGCATTGCTCCACAACGGAGAGACAGTGATTTACAACCAGCTGAAGGTGTTGCCCATGACGAGCTGCATTACATAGTGAATAAACCTCATGCATTCTGATGTTTAACAAAACCAGAGCGTGAAGTAGGGCAAGAGGGATGGAGTAGAGCACACAGGAGTGGAAGTCAGTGGTGGAAAGCCGTGGAGGAAGGGCGGGTTTTGCGAAGGGCTGTGGAGGAGGAGAGTGAAGGTGTTTGGTGCATTGGCAGCAGGTGCCATTTTGCAGAACATTTCCTTTGAAATGTACCCTTTCCATTCCATGGAGTGCCTGCTGGCTCCTGTACTATGGGGCAAGGTGACAGCGGTCAGGCGTCGCTACATGTTGATCATTCCTGTATACAATTCTGTCATGGCCTCTCCGATTTTTCTCCTTTTCAAGCTAACTAGCACCAATCTCTAGTTTCTCATCAGGTAAGGCCAGCCGTACATACCTTGGGTACACACACTGCCATGCACCAGATCTTCAGTTAGTGGAGCTAAGTCTGTTTACACCAGTTAAGGATTTGGCCTGGTCTGCCTATAATGAATGTAACACTCGTCTGTGGATTCTGATTTAGTGAATGTAATGATCTTCTTACTGATTATTCCTCTGTTTACCGGCTGCCTGTCTCACTCCCATTTCTGTGTTTGAACCACTGTCTTGTGTGCTCTAGGTAAGCGGTCTGTGGCAGAGACATTGCGCCACACCCACTGGTTTGCTCTGGCGATGCAAAGCAGCCATAAAACTGGAGTGCAAGGCAGGTGGTGTGGACTGATGCATCCGGCCCCGTGTGTTTTTAATATTCTCCATATAACGACGTGTACAGAGCCAGTCTCAGCATTTTGTAAGATGGCCTGTGAAACATCCACACCCCTGAGCAAAGCAGTTAAGCTGACCTAACCCACAGTGCAAACAGTGGTAGGTTGGCCGAAGAATTCTTCCATTGACCTAGCTACCACTTCTCAGGGAGGTGGATTAACTATGGTGATGGAAGAGCCCCTCCCATTGCTTTAGTGAGTGTTGTGGCAAATTGCCGGCACTACTATGATGGGTCCCGCACTTTCTCTTCTTGGCAGGGGGAGGGGGGGTTCAGGGTGCCATTTCTTGCCCCTGAACTGGGGTAACAGCTATCCTACTAGTATCCCAGGGAAGGGGAGTGGAGAGGGAGGGACCCAGGCCCACCCTCTACTCCGGGTCCCAGCCCAGGGGCCCTATGATAGCAGGTGAACCACTTGTACCAGTGATTCTTTCCCCTGGGCTACTTCCCTCTCCTGACCTTCAGCTTGTGGGGCTTCCTGCCTTCCCTCTGCACAAGCCAGGTGTCCCTTTACCTAGGATCTTGGTCTTCTTAGCCCGCCACAGCACTTCTCAAAACTCTCCTCCACTTTCCTTCGAACTGCTCTTTGTTCCACCACCAATCCACTCTGCTTCACTCCTCCAAACTGCTCTCTGCTCCACCACCAAACCACTCTGCTCCAGCTCCTCCTCTGGCTGATTGAAGCAGGGGGATTTTATCAGGTGACTGGCTTCAGGTGCTCTAATTGGTTTCAGGTGCTTTTTAATTAATCTACAGGGAATAAGGCTTCTCCTCATCCTAGATCACTCTCCTGCTGCCTTCTGGCCATGCTGTATCACAGTGTCTACACTGAAGCAGTACAGTGGCGCAGCTGCACTGCTGTAGCATTTCAAGTGTAGACAAGCCTCCAGTCTCTTCTCAAACCCATCTTGGAGTTCACCTTGCATCCAAACCATTGCTGACTTGCAGATCCACCCGTGGTTAAATAATTCATCTCAGACTTGCCAGCGGTTAATTCACTGCCAGTTCACCTGTGATTAAGCAATTTCTCACACTCTCTGGGGGTAGGGAGAATTAAACAATAACATTCATACTTCGCATGTATTTAGCACTTTCCCTTTCCCCTCAAAGCTCTGCACAAACAACCTGATGCAGACTCAAGAGTGATTGAACAATTCAGTGCAGAATTACCACACAGTTACAGTGCACCTCTGATTGCCTCTCCCCCTCATTCTCTGCTCTAAGGACCCACCTTCTATAGTACCTCCTCTTCCTCTCCCAAGCCCCTTATAGCAGTCCCCCAAATCATCACAGACTCATTAGCAAACACCTTTGTTACTGCTTCTCCTTGCCCCGTAACATCTGCAACATCTTTTCATTCCCTCTCCTTCCCCTACTCCAGAGGAACATAGGTGCAGATCTTGCTCTGTGCAGGAAAGAGCACTGACTGACTACAGGGACAACACGTGCAGAATCTGTCAGTCCCCAAAGGGGTCAGAAGAGCATTGTTGATTTGTCTGTTTTTAAACGCAAGAACCGTGCAGTCGCTTTATAAAAGGGCTCTTTGATAGGGCCTAAAACCAACCTTTTTTTTAGGTAGAGATTCACAAACAAAAAAAAATAAAATAAAATAAAAGCACAACATTGTTTGTGTGGGGTACAGGGTGACCTGGGAGTTAAAGTGTGTTAAACTACCCAGACAGGTATGCCAGTTTCTTTCAGTATATTTTTTTTTAAAAGTTCTCTGGCCTGAAACTAACATTTCTTTGAGGAAAGGAAGATTTTACAAGGCAAAGAGAGGAGCCCCAAAAGTTCTTATACATGAGAGCCTGCTTGCAAGCCAATGGAGCTCTAAGCTGCAGTGCCATGCTATTGCATGAGAGGCAGTGTGATCCAGAGGAATGGGCACTGGAAAGAGACCTAGGAGAATGGGCTTCTAGTTCTAACACTGCTTCTGGCCTGCTGAGGGACCCTTGACAACGTGCTTCCCCTGGCTGTTTTCCCAGTGAAATGGGGATAATGATACTGACTTCCTTTATGCAGTGTTTTGAGATCTGTGGATTGCCAGAGTTAGGTATTATTGTTACTTAAACCACTATAAAATTCCAAACATGATTCTGCTTTAATTCTCCTGTTCTCTCAGTCTTGCTCTGCTACACTTCCGCTGCACTCTCTAGCTTGCAATGCTGCCATCTGAAGTGCAGAGAGCATCTCATTCACTGTGTAAACCCATTGATGAAAACATTAAGTGCATTGTGCTGCTGAAACTTGCTGAGCTTGTTTGAATAAATGCCAGGGATTAACAGTGTGTAAATTCACCAGTGGTTCAACAACAATGACATTATGCACCCCAAACACTGATGGGATTTGTTCAGTGTTCAGGACATGGGCTCTGAGGTGGAAAAAAGGGATTGCTAGTAATTTTTTAAGCCTCTTTGGCTGCACTGAGGCAGACTGTTGACATTATATAAATTCTTTAGATTAAAAAAAAATCTGTCTTTGTGTGAGGAGAGCTGATATTAAGCTTTTCCAATCTACAGCTGAACTGTGAAGTGGTTTGAAAATAGACAGCTGTACAATAAAAATAACCCCATGCATTTAAAATAAGGAGGAAGTGGTTCTAGGAGTGGAAATCTGTCTTGATGCTAAGGGCCAGGAATCAAGCACAGGGCATGACTCTAATGGAAGTGATTTTCCAGCCTTTTCTCAGATCCTCAAAGGTATTTAGGCTTCTAACTTCCATTGATGTCATTAGAGAGACGAGATGGGTGAGGTAATATCTTTTATTGGACCAAACTTCTGTCTAATAAAAGATGTTACCTCAGGCCCCTTGTCTCTCTAATATCCCGGGACCAACACAGCTAAAACAACAGTGCATACAACATTGATTTCATTGCCAGTTAAAAGCCTAAATACTTTTGTGGATCTGGGCTTCAGGCCTGGTCTACACCTAAAAATTAGACCAACTGAGCTACATTGCCACTGTAGATGCAGCTAGGTCGATGGAAGAATTATTCCATTGACTTAGCTACCGCCTCTCAAACCCTTCCGTCAACGTAGGAAGCACCTACACTACAGTGCTACAGCAGCACACCGTAGCTGTGACACTAGCCACTGTAGTGTTGACGCGGCCTCAGTAACTTCCCAACCAATATTCCCACAGTCCTAACTTTATGGAGTCAAATCAATTGTGAATAACATTTTGTTACAAGTGGTCCTTTCCCAATGATATAAGAGCTGATAGTGCACCAAGCAGAACGGTGGGAGGCAAAGAGGGAGATGCTTGACTTTGCTATCCCACAGGTCTCTAGTGATCTGTATCACTGTGTAAGAAGCATCTAAGTAAGTGGCCTGACTTTCAAAGGTGCTAAGCACCCAGCAGCTCCCGTTGACTTCTTTCCTCGGATGGGCCGAGGTTTCTATTTGCCTGCAACAAGTAACACTTGTTGGTCCTGTGAAAGTGATCAAAACACATGCCTCCAATCCCTTCCTCCCACGATTGCATTAATGCTTCCCTGCCCACCTTTATTCTCGTAAGTGTGGTGCATGAATTCTGATAATATGCCCATGGGAAAAGTGCTTTGTAGGGAGGCACTGGAATTCAACACTGAGTGGAAATTGTTACCTGTTCTTGGCTTTCTTGGTATTTAAAGGAGACAGGGAGATGAGTGTTGCTATTATTTCTTTATCTTTCATTACAGTGGCCACTTCAACACAATGAGTGTCCCAGAACAGATATGGGGACAGGCCGGCTAGATCCACAGTGGATCTTTCAGTGCAGGAATAAGAAGAACTATTCCTAGATGTGAACAAGGACTTTGCACAGACAAGGTTTGAAGAGCACAAAACAAGGCTCATGTTTCAGAGACAGGACAGCTTGAGGCAAGAGGACAGGGAAACAATGCAGGAAACTCTTTCCCTAATGAGAGAGAAATAAGATGGAGGACAAACATTTCCAAAGGGAAATTTTTAGCAAACACTTAAGGACTCCGAAAGAATGACAATAGTGTATATGCAACTGGCTCCTGCAGCTATGTCTACTCTCTGCATAATATCACAGTTTATGGCCTTGATTCAGGACAGCATTTTAAGTTAAGCATGTGCGTAAGCCGCATTGACTTCTGTCACAGTTCAGGGCATCTGCACCAATATTTCCCCCTTGTGGTCCAGCAAAGCCACCAACTCTAGGTTCTGGGCTCCTCAGCCATCACCTCTTTTGGTTAGAGACCCATGTCTCTCTCCCTCCTGACTGGGATTTTCCATGCTGCACAATTTCCTGCCTACACTCTGAATTCCCGAGCAGGGCCTGCTTTACTTTCTCCTCAGAGGCTATAACTAGTGTAATTGCCAACAGTTACAAATTACCACAGCCCTTTCTAAGCAAGCCCTTTTATTTTTAAGGTGAAACCATTACAGAGAAAACACAATAAAAAAACCTACACACTAATCCAAGAAGGGCTCTGGTAGGTTTTACACCTTCAAACCCCACCAAAGGATTTTTCTGTGGTTCCAAGTTCTTAACAGCTGTTAGCTCAGAACATTCCCATGAATCTGTGACTCCTTCTGTTATACATAGTGCCCTACCAAATTCACAGTCCATTTTGGTCAATTTCACAGTCATAGGATTTTAAAAATCGTCAGTTTCATGGTTTCAGATGTTTACATCTGAAATTTCATGGTGTTGTAACTGTGTGGGTCCCAAACCAAAAGACGGTGGGTGGGGGTTACAAGGCTATTGTAGGGGGGTTGTGGGATTGTCACCTTTACTTCTGTGCTGCTGCTGGAAGGGGCACTGCCTTCAGAACTGGGCAGGGAGCGGGCCTTGCCTCCCAGCCAGGCTCTCTCAGGAAAAAGCGGCTCGGTCCTGCTCCCTGCCCAGCTGCCAGGGACAGCAGCCAAAGGTGCTGAGGGCGGGAAGACACAGGGAGAGTAGGACAGAGCCATTCTCCCTCTTCACCCCCAGCAAGCCAATCAGGGGTGGGGAGGGCACTTGATTCCCCCTCTTCGCATCGTCTCTGCTTCTCCTTGATGTTCCCAGGAAATCCACTTCACATGTATTGTCCCAAAAGTTCAGGCTTGTCTGCCATATTGTTCAGTGTAAACCTTTAATCATCCAGGCCCACAATAATACATCACTGTTGTATTTAATGCAGTGGACTCCGAGCATACTCAAACTTAAGGTTTTTCAAGGATATTGTGGGAAATTGCCATAGCTGT
The DNA here is from genome assembly GCA_033296515.1 of Macrochelys suwanniensis. Lineage (NCBI taxonomy): Eukaryota > Metazoa > Chordata > Testudines > Chelydridae > Macrochelys > Macrochelys suwanniensis. Next base: position 153,509,963 of record CM065775.1, on the reverse strand, counting down.
CCCCTCTCTCCACTTCTGTGGTGACAAGCTTGTCTCTCTCTCACCAACAGAAGTTGATCCAATAAAAGATATTACCTCACCCACCTTGTCTCTCTAATATCCTGGGACTGACACAGCTACAACTACACCACAAACATCTCCCCACTAAAGAAGTGGGGGTAACTAGGGGGAGTGACTGGCATTCTAGGGAAACCTACTGACTTATTTCCTGGACAGGTTTATTCCACGGATGGCCTTTTATAATTTCACATTTCAACTATTCGCATGATAAACATTCTTGCTAGCAAGCCAGCCAACATCCTTCAACAACCCATACAGAGCCATTTCACCACCAGCCCATATAATTTCGCTCTTTAGCACCTATGGGGCTCTTGCCTACCCTTTCTTACCCTTGTCACCCTGAAACCTTTGGGTGTAAACTTGAGACCTGGTCTTCCCACTCCCACATGGCTTCTAGGGAGTGTGGCTAGTGTCCCTTTGTCCCTGAAGGGGTTGGCTGCCCCAGCAATGGGTCGAGGTCCACCCGCAGAAATATTTCACACAACAGTTCTTTGGGCCAAAGAGAACAATCTGTTAGGGCTGCCTCGCTGTGCAGTGGCTCACAACCACATACTGCTTTTAACAGTAGACGAAAGGGGGTGGGCAAGGGAGATTCCTCAAACCTCCCCCACAGCCAAATTCCTTTCTGTGTCCCACCCCTTTGGAGGCTGGGGTCTGGGGACTCCAGTGGCCTAACTTTAGCTTTTCGGGGGTGGGGGGGGGAAGGAGTATCAATCCCTCACCTCACTGGGGTGGCCTTTTGTTCCCTACACACTGAGTCAAGGCGAGTGTCCTTCCTGTCTGTCGTCCTCCTCACTCACATGTATTTGTCTGTATACCTTGGGAAGGTAACTTGATTCCTTTTGGGTACTGGCAGGGGTGACATGGCCTCCCTCCTCCCTGTCTGCTACTTCATTTGCTTTTTGGCTAAGGCAAGCCACTGCAGGCCTGGAGCTAACTGGGGGGGGGGGAGGAGTCTAATTGACCCCTTCTGCTTTTTAAGCCATAATATCATTCCCTACCACAAAGAATACGGACTATCTGACAATATCTCTATAACCAGCCCCTTACCCTTCCTGAGGCTATATAGAACTCTGTGCTATAGGTAGAGGGAAGGCTTTTACACCCGGAACTATAACCAGCTGCCTCACAGCCATTGCCTAACATTCCACTCCAATTCAGAACTGTCAGAAGGAACACTGGAATCAGACTGAGATGCATTTTATTATCCTTTAGGATAATATGTCTCTTGTCTTTTGTTGTCTGCATGTTAACTTGTTTTTTTGCTATCACAGCTGGCCTGAAACCATTTCTTGAAAAGGAAAGCTTTGTGTAATTTGCACAACTGTTCTTTCATTTCAAAAGTATAACAGTTCACTTCTCCATATACTCCTGCACCAAAACTACTAAACAAGGTCTATACAAATACATAAAGATGATCTAGACCAGTGGTTCTCTTCCGTTCAAGTTGGCAACCTTTTGTTCAAAGTAAAATATTTTCATGACTCACTTGTCTTTATTATAAGAGTTAAAAAAAAAGTATCAATGCTAAGCCTGTATAATTTATTTGTGTGTGTGTTTTGAGAGGCTGACAACTAATGCTGCCTTTGAATGGTGAAAGTTAAAGAGGGGTGGGAAGTGTGAGATTTTATTGCTCTAGAATGTCAAAGTTTGCAATGCTGTGTGACTCCCTCCGCATCCTGACTGCCTTTTGTGACCCCCTGGGGGTTGTCACTTACTAGCTGAAAAACAATGATCTAGACCATAATATGACCATCATCTCAAAATCACATGAAGTGAGTCACATGAAGGCACTTCCCAGTAGCAACAGCTGGTAATGACTGCCTGATCAATATAATTCCTTAAATACTTACTGTAGTGTCAGTATTGGGTTTGAACTCAAGGTCCAGTATGGAATTTAAACCAATGATCTGGCCTAAAAGCGAGAAGTCTACAAGGTAAATCATATTGACAAACTAATGACAATTCAAAAAATCTGCCCCTTGCCCACTAGACATCTGTTTTACTCAAGGATGTGCTGTATTCTCTGGAGAGCATAATGAGGAAGTATGTTGGCCTTTGCTAAATGAGATGTTTCTCACGTGTCTATCTTGGTGGTTTTGCATGCTTATTTAGATTTTCAAAAGTGCCAAAGTGAGCCAGCAGCACAAGACCCCCCTGAAAGACCATTTGAATGAAAATCCTACAACTGCATTTCTTTGGGGGCATGGTGCGTCAGTGTGTAATGAGAGATATTCCCCAGTATACAGATGCTGCAAGAGAAGATTATTGGCTGCTTAAATCACCTGGTAAAATTGAAAATAAAACTAACTAAATATAAACAAACCACAGATCTGAAAAATTATTAGTAATGGGTGAACCTGAAAAGGTTAATAAGCCCTACAAATTCTGCTTAACCAAGATATTTTAGTTTCTGGCTACCTTTTCCCCATCACCAAAAGAAGGTGCTCCAGCCCCACAGCCACCTGCCCACATAGTTTACCCATAGTCATGACCCCCTTCCTAGCAAAAGCAGCCCAACTGATGGCTTTTCTTTCTCTCCAACTCAGCTGCCCTTCCCTTCCCTAGATCGTCTCTGGACCCCTGTGAAAGGAATCCAGAGTGTCCTGTGGCCCTTGTCACTGTGGTTGTGTTTTCAGCCATGTGCCGTCAACTCAGAGTAGCCCCCAGGTACATTTTGGGGAGTACAGTGAAGTATGAGATCAGCGAGACAATAGTGGCACAGGGGAGGAACGGTCGCCTTATCAGCAAGTCTGTTATCAGAAGTAGGGACTGGGAGAGAAAGGAGGGAGGAAAAGTCAGCTAGGTTGTGGGAGAGGAGGTGGTGTTGGGAATGCAGCTGTAACATTTAGAACAGTCTGGCCTTCTGGGCTGGTAAAAGCAAGTGTGTGAAGTGACACACTCTTTATGGTAACTTCTTCCTAGGGTAACCCTTCTGCCAGGTGGAGCTGGGCAGCAACAAGAGTTTGATTCCTCTTAACAATATGACACACAACTGGCTAAAGCCTCCACCCAGCAATCTGGGAAAATGTAACACTGCCCCAGATGTCTCTCAGAGGCAATACTTTCCCACTCGTAAGCACTGAGTCTGTATAACAAAAGATCGCTTTTATTAAAAGGGAAAGGGAACCACACGTACATTTGGGAAAACACCCCAACCACATTCAAAAGCACGTAACCATAGGCAAACCCGACTCCACAGTGCATTGGGCAGTGTCCTTTGCCTGTTTCCCACCTTGCGGTGGGAAAGTCTGAAGAACAAATGTCCCTTTATCACATCACTCTCCGCACTGCACCCTACTCCCAGGTGGCTCTCCTTGATTAGTGAAGACCCAGAGTTCAGAGGTGCATTCACAGGGGTTCACCTCCAACCCAAGAAAGGAGGGGGGATGCTGAGCGTTGTCCGTGTGGTCACTGTGCACATCTGCCACTGGCTGTTTGCCACTGCCTCTGCTGCTTTTCCCTGCTGCCACTGGTCACATGCTGCTGCTGTTGGATACTCACTGCCACTTCTGCAAGGCCATGTTCTGAGGTTTCACTGCTTAATCCAGGTCTTTAGTGATGTCAGCTCTTACTGATTTCACTGGGTAGCAGGAAACCTCACTGCCAGTACTGCCTCTGCGTTGTCTTTCATTTAACCACTGTCCCTCAGTGGCGTAGCCAGGTTTAGAGCACAGGGGGAGCGGAGCTAAAAAAAGGCACGGAGAGCAAAAAGCGTCGGGAGCAAAAAAAGGTGCTGGGAGCAAAAAAAAAATGCTCCGCTCTGGCTGCAGCACAGGAGCAAAAGGCGTCGGAGCACAAAAAAGGCGCCGCTTCTGCTCAGTGGGGGAGCGGCCGCTCCCCCTGCTCCCCCGCTGGCTATGCTACTGCTGTCCCTACACCCGCTCTAAGGCATAGTCCCGAGATCTGCTTATCAGTGACCCAGCTCTGGTATTCACTGAACAGAAAAACTGTCTCTCAATTGAGTCTAATAAGCTCTGTCCTTAAACACGGGGGAGGGGAAGTTCAAATGGTTTCTAGGACTCTTTCTGCAGAGTCCACACCACCAAGTAGAAACACCTGTCCCCAACCCCTCTCATCTCCACTGGGAGATGGCATCCCTATCCCTGCTTAGCGAGTGAGGTTCACTTTAGAGTGAGCCCCTCAATCAGGGCAAGCAAAGTACAGTTCTGCTGCCCTTTACTCACACACTAAGCATAACAACATTTCATTACTTCTGCACTCAATCCTAAAGGGATTTGTAACCCAACACCATCCAATAGTGATCATTTTAGAAAAGCAGCTCCACCATGTTGTGCACCTAGTCTTTCCCCCCAGCTCATCACTAGATGTCAGGGGAGAGCTCATTCAGACCCTGCTGACATGAGAACAGATCTAAAACTAAAAAAAAAAAAAAAGGTCTGGTTGAGGACTATGTTTTGGACTGGTTCCAATATTTTACAAAACAGGCTAGGCCTTCACTGCAAATAAAGGGAGCATTTTTACAATAAGATAGCTATCTTGCTGTAAACTCATAGTGGAGAGACAAGGCACTGTCGTTTTAACCCTGATGCAGCTAGTGAAGGTCAGCTCCAGGTGGGGGTATAGGGTTGACCTGGGCTAGCTACATTTACAGTAACTCAGTGTAAAAAACACACCTCTTTCTGGAATGATGCCAAAGCGTAGCTCTTTAGATGAGCACCCACAAATCTCATTAATTTCACTTAGTAGGTGATACACTGCCTGAAGGCTCTGCTTCACACTGCCACTGGTGAAGTATGTAACCTGAATTAGACTGAAGTATTACAGCCCTCAGGAGACTGCACTATTGTGTGCCAGAGGCATAGAACAGGAGGGACTGATGTGCACCAATGCCCTCAAAGATTAAAATGTTCTGTCCTGCAAACAGTCTAATTTAATACCACAAGGCTCCTTAGAAATGTGTGTACCCTAAATAAACAAAATGAAAGGAAAAATGTTCACCATTTTCCAACCAGTTCTCATATTGAATACACACACCAATACCCATAAACCTGATGGCAAGAAACAAGCCCCACTGAATACACTTAAGGGATGTCTGCTCTGCAGTTGGGAAGTATGATTGCAGCATGTGGAGGCATAACTGAGCTGGCTCTGATCTAGCTAGATCAAAGCTAGCTAGAGTAACTATAGACACCTTTAGAAAATTTCCCCAAGAAATTCAATTAAAAAGTCCTGTTTGAATTGCTTGTCTATGTTAAGAGTTAGAGCCTGTTTTCTCTCTGGGTAGAGGTAGCCCCAGATAGCATAACATGCTGGAGAGTAGCTACTGTCCACAGATATCTGGCACTGATTCTAACCAGACTGTCATTCTCAGGTCAGCCTCTGCATTTCTGCTGACCAGATTGCCTTCATCATGAGATCATGTCTTTCCAGAGAAATCCCACTAATGCCTTTATTCTGTGGAAGTAGTATATAAAGAGGGAGGCTTTCTGAGTCTCCACTGTGCAGTCCAGCAAAGACATCACTGTCTTCTCTCTACCGTCGAACTTGCAGAAGCAGAAAACATGGACATTACCATCCAGCACCCTTGGTTCAAACGAGCTCTTGGACCCTTATTTCCAAGCCGTTTGTTTGACCAGTTTTTCGGAGAGGGTCTTTTCGATTATGATCTCCTGCCTTTGTTCTCTTCCACCATCAGCCCCTATTACAGGCACTCTCTCTTCCGCACCATTCTGGAATCAGGCATTTCAGAGGTAAGACTCCTTTACTGAATACCATTTACCTCTGCTGCCAATTCATTAATAGTAACAACCACCTGCTACTTTCCTTGATTCAATTAGACTACGTAATTTGGCTCTGATGTGAACAGATGCAGGAAAACTAGCAGGTTTCCTGCAAAAGACTAAGCCCACCTGACCATCATAGGAAATCTTAGCAAAGGAAATCATTTTTTCCCTTTAAGAAATAGATTTGTCCTATAGTTTTTTTTACAATACTGTAAAAAGATCACTTTATGATCCTGACAGCAGTTTGCCGTGTGTTGAGGGGTGGGGTGGGGGGGGGGGGGAAACAAAACTTCCTGTTACATGAACATTCATATTCAGCTTATTTTTGTTGGGGATGGGACTCCAGGTATAAATTCAATCTTGAGCATGAACATTCTTTTTTTTTTTTCCCCCTTCACCATCTCATGACCTCTGTGTTACAATCCCACACTGGAAATCCCAAGAACAGTTCTCCAAAGACTATATGTAAAATGAACATTTTGTACGTTGGGCTGTATTCGAAACAGTCAGATCTGAAATGTCAAAGCGAGCGCAGATGTTTGTGCTTTCTGCATTCTACTAACCTTCCCCAGGTTTCCTCCAAAAATCTAGCAGAAGCCCAGCAGAGCCGCAAGAACTTTATTAGACTTACAAGCCAGTCCCCAAAACTACAGATCACCCTTTCTTCCTGAATCCATGTAGCTTCGCAGAGAAAGTGTGGTTTAAAAAGAGAGAGTAAAAAGCAAAAGTGCTAGCTTAACAAAATAGTTGAAGCTACATAACTGATATAATTTCACCGCTAGCTGCTGAGCACAACCCAAATGTCCAATAAATCTCTAATGATAGATTCTGAAAAATAATCGAGTGATAGAGAGACACAATGAGAGCAATGTGAAGGGATGCAAACTCAAGGAGCAATAAGGATGTCTTCGAATTCTACCAGCCTTGCAATTGCAGGGCCTTAGCCAAAGCGCATTTACATTAATGGAGAACCCTATTGACTTCAGTGGGCTTTGGATCAGGCCCCTAACCATTCTCTAGCCATCTTAAATCACTTCTGAGACAATCATGCTCAGGATGAGACTGAGAATTACTTTGGTTTTGAGTCAACAAATTACTGTTTTATTTTATTACTATATTAATTGCAGGTGAGGTCTGACCGGGACAAGTTTACAATCCTCCTGGATGTAAAACACTTCTCTCCCGAAGATCTGAGTGTGAAGATTATGGATGACTTTGTGGAAATCCATGGCAAGCACAATGAGAGACAGGTAAGCAGAAAAAGCATGCAACTTTGGAGGGGAATTATCCTACTCTTTTCTCTTTCTGACTTTAAGGTTTTAATCAGTTGGGGGAAGATAATATTCTCTACTTTTTCCAGAATTATTTTTCTAAGGTTAAACCCAAGTTGCTAAATGTAGGTTCCCGGCTCTGGTAAAAATCAAACCTGATTTCTTGTAATAATAAGAAAATTTGTCTGTTGTTTATTTTCAATCAACATGCTCCATAACTGTCAGATGCCAACGTGCACTGTTCAGTAATAACGTCTGACTAGAAAAAGAATGTCATTTGAAGCTGTCAGAGAATGACTGAGTTTCCATAATCCAGGATTACTTGTGGAAAGCCGAGTTTTCATATGCTGGGTTGGATGAGAAGAGCAAAACAAACAAAACCAAAACAACAAAGGGCCTAAGGCTTGGAAACTGACCACATATGACATGGAAATTCAAGCGAGGATTGAAGTGTGAATAATACCAGTGGCAGGAGAGAGGAGGGGGCACAAACTCTTCTCATCCATGAAGACACTTGTTGGGAAAACAAAACTTCAGAGCCCAATCAGTATTTGTATTTGAGGCTACTTTGCCAAAAAGGGAGAAAAAAAGCCACTTTAATGTCGATCTTCCTTTTTATTTCTCGTTCTTTCAGTCAACAGCATCAGAGGAGCCAGGATTACAGCCTCTTGTTTCATTCAATGATGGTTCCAACATACTGAAATATAGGCATTGATTTTCAGAGTGCTGAGCACCTACAACATCAACTGAAATAAATGGGAGCTGCAGGTGCTCAGCGCCGCTGACAGTCATGTCCAGCATGATGTGGTAAGGGCCAAATTCTGCTCTGATTGACCCCCTTTGTAGCTCAGTTGGCCTGAGTGTTGTTGCACAGGATATCAGCCAAGGCAGGATTTGTCCCTAATAAACTGTAGTGTAGAATAAAATGCATATACATTCATAGCTGTGCCTGAGACAGTGATCTCATTCTGAGCCAAACGTGGCTTTGAAATAACTGGTTGGAATTCAATGTAAACATGGAGTCACACTCTGGTGATGTAGATTAAAAAAGGCTACGGGGTGTGCCTCAGGTCACACCAGGCACCGTTTCTGACCGAGCCATCTGTTCCCTCTGTCTGTTGTCAGGATGACCATGGCTACATTTCCCGCGAATTCCACCGCAGATACCGCCTGCCTTCCAACGTGGACCAATCTGCCATCACCTGCTCCCTGTCTGCTGATGGCATGCTGACTTTTTCTGGCCCCAAAGTCCAGTCCAACATGGACACCAGCTACAGTGAGAGACCCATTCCTGTATCCCGAGAGGAGAAGCCCGCCTCGGCTCCTTCTTCCTAGGCTGATCCCGATGATGAAGCATCCAGGCGTCTGTCACCGTTCGCAGGCCTCATTCACAGAGTCATTACATAGGTATCAGTGAATATCTAGAGGGGGTTATTTTTTGTTTTAAATTTTTCTTGGATGACTGAGGGGCTGGGTGAGCAGCTAGTGGACTTTGAAGCTTAAGCCTAAACATTGTGATGTCAGGATGACATGAAACAAGTGTGCTGCCAAACTGATGTATTTGCTGAAAAGGTCTTTAAACTGTACTGAATTTGGTAACATCTACCAAATATGAATGAGTGCACAATTAACATTAGCTCCCAACACAACCATCATTAGCACAAGGCTTGTGCGGGGAAAAGCCCGGCAGACCTGCTCTAGCCTAAAGAAATTAAAGTCAGAGCTAAGCTGTTTACTGTGAAAAAACCCTGAGAGACTGTGCACTGGCAACGAATGTGCCATGAGTTTCTTAGAAAAAAAGCGAGAACAACAGTGTGTAATGTTTGGGAGTTGCAACATTTTTTCAGCAAAGTCTTTAAGTGTATCTGTTTACACCACTGCAGTGTCATTTTCCTTTAGTGACAACTGATGCAAGGACAAGCATGTCTTTCCAATGTCTTTGTAGACCCTTTTGGGGGGGTCCATCGTGCTGAGCCTTCAAATACCTACTGAGCTCTCCCCAGCCTGCATGTAGCACACCATCTTTCTTAATCTTGCTGTTATTCTAATATAGCTCCAACTGTTCTAATGATATCTGACACACAATCTGAGAACTCAGTTAGTGGCAGTCAATAAAGAAAATGTGAAACAAGCAATTGGCATTTTGCTTATTTATTTCCTTCTTTGTAGTTAAAATGTCACACACTGTCTACCTCTGCTCAGAATACATGTTCACTCCAAACAGAAATATTAACAAAAGACCAGTTTTTACACTCTCCTGTTTTCCTCTATTAAACCCCCCAGATATTTGATTCAGTTGCCTCAATAGAGACGACAATGAAGACCTTTTTTATGTAATAAAATATAGCGGATAACATTCCAAAGCTTTGATTAAATATTGTTGTGAGCAAACATAAGATACATTCCCTTTTAACTCTTCCCACAATTAAAATGCATTAGGTCAGCAGTTCTCCAATCAGCGTACATATACCGCTAGTGGGATGCGGGCTGCAACCAGTTGGGATGTGTTGGTTTTTTTTAAAGTACAGTGTCAGGATAAAAATCTATTATAACTGCTAAGTATTAAAATCACAAATTTAGTGCACCGAGTACTTTGAGTTTTAGGTGTGATACACTGGGTCTGAAAGTCTGAGACCTGCAGCACCAAGTGAACCTTTATAGTGGAAAAATCAGGAACGGTTTTGCTCATATATAGGGATAGTCCCTCCTAACTAGGGACAGTAGATGTCAAGAGTCTACTTAGGTGTTAGACCTATTAATGCTTAGTGGTAATATTCAAATATCTATATACAACAAAGCAGATTCAAGAGCACATCAAGCGCACGGTCCTCTGAGAAGATCATCCTTCTATTCCAGGGGTTCTCAAACTTCATTGCCTCATGACCCGCTTCTGACAACAAAAATTACTACACGACCCCAGGATGGATGATCGAAGTGTGAGCCCGCCCAAGCCCAGCTGCCCGGGTTGGGGGCCAAAGCCTGAGCCCACTGCTCTGGCTGGGGGTGGGGGGCCAAAGCTGAAGCCCAAGGGCTTCAGCCCTAGGCGGGAAGCCTGTAACCCTGGGCCCCACTGCCCAGGGCTGAAACTCTCAGGCTTGGGCTTTGGCCCCAGACCCCAGCAAGTCTAACGCCAGCCCGGACGACCCCATTAAAATGGGGTCGTGACCCACTTTGGGGTCCCGACCCGCAGTTTGAGAACCGCTGTTCTATTCCTACAAAGGAAGTGGCAGAGCACTTCAAAAAGAGTGCTAGCTCAAGATCAGGCTTTGCCAGACAGAAATGCCCACCAGACTCTTCCTCTCCACTGTGGTTCACTTGGTAACATAACAATTGTTCTCTCTTTTGGTATGTGTGATATTAACCATAAAATGCAACATAAACACATGCCTATTTAAAAGATGACTTCCTCCGACTGCACCTAGGCCCTAAAGCCAGGAATATGGATGGGGGTGAGGAGGAGAACTTCAGCTGTTAATCAGGTGCCATCAGAAGAGCCTTGGCAACTCTCTTCACCTCTCTGTGCTTGTGATTCCTCTCCCGCCCTTTATCTGCCGTGTCTATTTAGTCTGTAAGCTCCTTGGGGCAGAGATGCTCTGCGTAAGTTTGTACAGTGCCTAGCACAATGGAGGCCTTTGATATCAGCTAGGCTGATAGGTGCTACTGTAATATACATAATAGTAATAAGCCATCGTAAGACAAAATGAGTACAGCTGGAGACAATGTATTTGCTATCGGGCTCAGTACAGCAAGGTACTGAGCACCCTCAACTCCTGTTGAACTCTGTGTGTGCTGAGAGCACTCAGCATCTCACAGGAGCACTCTGCATCTTGCTGGGTTTGCCTCCTGTTTTAATTCATGGCCAAAATCGTGTTCTCAGTTACACTGAAGTAAAAGCAGAGTAACTCAACTGAATCCCCTAGCATTGCTCTGGGTTTACATTGGTGTAAATGACAGCCGAATTGGGCCCTCTACACTAGCTTTGCATTTGACATGAGCTGAGCCAGCCCTCTCACAGAACTGCATTTCACAGTACAGCACCCATTCAAGCTGATGATGACTGTCTGTGCTGTCTCCACCTTCACAGGTGGCTGACCCACACCTGTGGCTGCAGACAGGGAAGACTCAGGTGATAAAGGCAGAGGAAGAGGAGGAGGAAGCAGCGTGACTGTGTGTGCCTGGCACATTCCCAGGGTGGGCATAGGGAGACTTGCCTGACGGGTAGGGAGGAGCTGTTGCATGTGTAGCCTGGCCTGAAGCAGCCTGAAATCTGCTGCCACTAAAGCCACCTGCTAAGCATCTGAGGAGAGAGGAACCACCTTCTTATACTGCCCTATGAGCTGTGCCTGAGGTGTACCCTTTCCCCCGCAGCAGCCCAGGCAGTGGAGGGAACAGAGAAGCTGAGACTGCCACCCAAAGCAGCACTGTGCCCAGTACCTTAAAGGTATGCTGCTGTGCTGTCCATCTGTGAGGGGCAAGTGAGGGTGTAGGAAAAGCAAGGGGGAGCTACAAGGAGAGCAGGAGGCAAACAAGAGGGAGGCAGAGGTGTGACTGTTCTGTAATTCATAAGTGATGGGGTGTCATGGATTTTATTGTCCTTTGCCTTTACTTACTTGGTTTTTTTATTTCATTAATTATTGAGAGAGTCTAAGGACTTTTCTTGTTTCTTTTTTTAAACTAAGAGTTTGCTGAATTTTCTTCTTGATGGAGGAACATGTGAATGAACGTTTCCCGGGAAAAACAAGTTTATAACAACATGAGGCCTATATTAGAGTGATCAATTGGAAGCCACTACTGCCACTGCCCTGAGGCTACCCTAACGTGGATTGGGAGCTGAACTGGCCCCTGCTGCCCTCAGCACTAGTGTGGGGGTGTGTAGAAAGGTAGCAGAAAGCCAGCCTAGCTCCCCTCCTCATATGCAGCTCAGGCACACCTGAGAAGCTGGCCTGTGACGTGTTCACAGCTCATTCCTGAGAGGACGTGTTACCCAAGCTGCCCTGCCAAATGGGGGCACAACAAATGCCTAGTTGCTAGTAAAAATAAAAGGAATACTTGTGGCACCTTAAAGACTAACAAATTTATTTCAGCATAAGCTTTCGTGGACAACAGCTCACTTCATCGGATGCATGGAATGGATCAGATAGTAAGCAAATATTTATACATACAGAGAAACATGAAAAGGTGGAAGTAACCATACCAACTGTAAAAGGCTAATTAATTGAAAGGAACTATTATCAGCAGGGGAAAGAAACTTTTGAAGTGATAATCAAGATGGCCCATTACGGATAGTTGACACAGAGGTGTAAGGGTACTTACTAGTGTAACTGGTTGTGCAAATTTGCATGGGCAGGTGAGCAGAGACCAGGTTCCCTATTCCCGCTCCAGCCACTCTGTGTGACTTCGGTGGCAGAGAAGGAGGCAATCTGGCCATCTGAGAATTCCCCCCAATGGAGAATTGCTCTCTACTGGTGTAAAGTGGTGTGGGCAGTTCCTACACCGACTTCCCCCACCTCAGGGTGGGAGGAAGTGTGCCTGTGGTGGCATTCTACTGATTGTCTATGGGTGCAGGACCACCATAGCCAGCGGGTGTAAATTAGGGTAGCCTCTAAGCAGTTCTAACTTATGCCAGAGCTGGAGCTGGGATAGTCAGTGAAAGAGGTAGGTGTAACTGGCCCTCTTCCCAGCCCGCACCAACTGTATCTTGCTGGAGTAATGAATCTATCAAACTGTTACTTCATGACTGTTGCAGCCTTTAAAAGTAATAGTCTTTTCACGCACCCACATACTAACAGCCACAATGACTCACTCATGATTTTTCAAATATCTAGTCCAAATGGCTAAATCCTATATCATTCGATCTTTCCCACCTGGAAGCAGCTATTTTAATCTTTCTTTGGAGAAAATACAGCCCATAAAAGTTGGGGTTTTATGTCCTCTAAAACTAAGAAGATCTCTTATACCTTAACTGAAGATCTTCTTAACCGCCCACTAGTTTGGAAATGCTGCCAACACACAATCTTGTAGACCTAAGTCAGAGAATCTTTTAACCTTTATAATTTGATCTTTAGGTAAAGAGTAAAACACCACTCAGTCAAATAGTATAGACATTTGACATCATATATGAGCCAAGGTCTCTGCCTTTACTTTAGGGATAGCTTTGAAAATCAGTAGATTTAGTTAACTTGTCCTGGGCCCCTGTGCAATAGTTTATCTAATACTCTCCAGCTCTGCATCCAGCCTTTTGCTATACCCAGAGTTAACACCTAAATGCTCACCCAGCACCTGGGATCTTACTCTTACGTCAGGCACAACACTTCAAATCTTCCACTCCCGCTCTCAGAACCGAATCTTCCAGGCACCCCAGAACACAGCCCCTGTTTACCCTTCCTGTCTCTATCTCATCAACTCCAGGAGCTCTGGATACAACATTGCAGTAACCAGTTGCAGCCCCAGCACCTGAACCACAAAACCATCCTTCCTCCTGTCCCATCCCATCACTATGAGAAATTCTATCCTCCTGCTCTGTGCACTTAACCCAGAAAAGATAATTGTTTTCCCTCCTTGGTGTAAAGGTTCTTTTATTAGCTCTTGTCTCCCAGAGGACTCTGTCACAGTCGGTAACGTTGGAAACTGCTACTATTGTGGTTTCCCCAGAGTTGCTTGTGAAATTCATTTGTGAACAGAGAGTCGTTAACATTTTTTTAAGGTATAGTAGATATTCAAAGTTTAAGTTTAGTAACTTAGCCAGGATTTTTCCATGAAGAGAAACATCTGGGGACTTTATCCACAGGGGATTGTTAGGTTTTGTGGTCACATTTAGTTTTTTCCAACATTTGAGGGTTTTTTTATAGTAGTATATAGCCATGAGCAACTGTTTTTATTTGGAATGGGTTTTCATTCATCCTGTTGTAGTGCATTTTTACTACCTTTTAACAGTACGTTGTAATTTCCACTCAGAGACTTCAACTCACTTGCCTATTTAGTATAAATAGCTTTTACTTTCCCTCCAACTCTCCAAGGAAGTCTGAAGCTTTAAATTCATGTCCTGGATAGGATCAGTTTCAACATTCCTTTGACTAAATGACTCTGCACAGTGGCGGGGACTGTTAGGTTTTGTGATCACATTTAGTTTTCCAACATTTGAGCTTTCTCGTATAGTAGTATGGCAGCTTGAGTGAATAGTCTGTGCCTCCACCGAGCATGCTGCAGGGCAGGGCTTTGAGAAGTCCGGTCTATCAGCGGGATCTTTGTTCTTGGCCATTGTGGTTAGAATTTTTACAGCCAGGGTTAGGTTTTTCTCACAAGAAGAACTCTTTATTTAGAGCACTTTTCTTCAGTTTTGATAGAAGTCAAAGACTTTTAGGATATGTCAGTGAGCATTCATCAACTTTGGAATCTCTCCCTCAGAAGACTTTATTTTTGAATAGCAGTACTACTGTAAGGGGAGCTGCAGCACCCACTGTGTTACTGGACAGACTTATAGGGTCCAGAAGAAGCATTATATGCACCAGGAGAGAGACTGAGACCTCTGCTTGCTCATTTGCGGTAGTAGAGTTGGTCAGTGACTGTAAAAAGTTCTTCATAGATTCCAAAGCCAGAAGAGACCATTGTGATCATCTTGTCTGACCTCCTGTATAGCACAGACCGTAGAAACCACCTCAACATCATTCCTAGAGCAGATCATTTAGAAAACATCCAATATTGATTTAAAAGTTGTCAGTGATGGACAAACCACCACAACCCTTGGTAAATTGTACCAATGATTAATTACTCTCACCGTTAAAAATCTACGCCATATTTCCAATCTGAATTTGTCTAGTTTCAACTTTCAGCCCTTAGATCATGTTATACTGTGCGGTGCTAGATGGTTCTTGTGAACATTCATTTGAATTCCAAATGGCTATGAAGTCTAGATCATTTATGTAACCCTTTTTATATTTGCTAAATCCTTTTTTGGGGTGACTAGAACTGAAACAGTACTCCAGGTGACTTCCATGGCGGCATCGTAATATGTTCACTATATTCTACCCTATTCTTCATACATCCTGAAATGTCTGTCTGCTTTTCTGATCACTGCTGCACATTGAGCAGATGTTCCCTAGCTGCCTGGCCTCCCGAGTGCTTACTAAATGTTCCATTCACCAGCATTTATTTCGAATTTCTGTCATACTGCAGCAACCATGTCTTGTGAAGAAGTGATTCATTCCACAAGATGTCAGCCTTTCCCATATTTCCAGCAAATGAGCTGAACTGTTGTAAGAAATTCCTCAGAAAGTGTTGCTGAAAATGTCAGTTTTTTCAATAAGTTCAAGGGGGGCTTGCAAACTGCATTACAATGCATACGCACAGAGGGACAGACTTAAAGTTGCATGGAAAACTATAATATTGGCATGTCTTGATTTGACTGACTTTGCAACTCAGACAACGTAGATGTGGGGGTTGTTGTATATAATGTCCTCATTTTTTTAAAAAAAGAAAACACATTCTATCATGTGCAACTGTAACAATCCTCCTCCACTTGCATCATCAGCGGGGTTTGAGTAAAGTTCACTGCAGCACAGATCTCTATCATTTGAGCTAAAGGATTAACTACATTAGCTAGCAGCAGCAGAAAGCTGTTATCTTCCGTGGATTAGCCACAGACAGTTAAATAGTGGGCTACATATGCATGCTTGGACCCAATTTCTTGCCAGTATACTAAAATGCATAGATTTGAAAGACCCTTTCTGAAACTCTGTGGCTAAGTGGATGGCACTTGAGACTACCATATTAGAAAGCTGAGGTCTCCCATCTTGTCTAGCCTCACACTAGGGCTGAGTTGTAAAGGGCACAGAATTAACATCAGTTAGATGAAGTGGTGAATCTAGAACTCCTAGTTTCCAATCCTGTGCACTTCCCTTTGGCCAAAGGGCATTTTGATGGGGAAATGCCTTTTGGTCCATACATATCCACATAGGGTAGTCTACACTAGCGTGTGTGGCCTTACTATAGTTCAGGTTAAATGATTGCCATTTAACTTTTTTTAAGGCTAACCTGGACACGACCAAAGTTTTTTCCCCCCACAACACAAAAGAGTTGGTCGTTTACTGAGCCTAGGGCAGCAACAGCAGGAGGAAGAGGGGGCCTGGGAGGTTCAGCTCTGTATGGAATGCTGAGGCAAGATGCTGAAGGGGTGTAATTTGGCCAAATCTGAACAGATTTGCACGGGGCCAGGAAAAGGCACCTCCCTGACCTCAGAACTACACTCCTGCCAAATGTCACAGACCTGGTGCAAACCATAGAGGTCCTAGAGCACTTCAAAACAACAGACTAAGAGCTGTTAGGGAAGAGCTGTTAGACTGACAAATATTAGGCAACCTATGTACAGGAATCCTTGCTGCTCCCCCGCTAATAAAATATTCCAGGAAGCCCATCCATTCTGCAAAACATTCTATCTACAACCACACATCACTTTATCATAGGTCACTATATTCTACCTGTTTGCACCTTTTTAGGGCCACACCATGCCAGCCTTCTGTGGGTACATATGGACCAGACTGCATTGGTACCAGAGGGGGTTACGCTGTGACAGGGGGAGGCCATGGAGAACACAGGAGTAGGGAAGAGCCTCCTACATTCCCCAGACAGGTGCTCCATCCGTAGCAGTAGGGGCGGGCCAGAAGGGGAGGCAAGCTGTGTGAATGGGTGACTGTTGGTATAGTGACTTCAAAGGCAACTGCAGTGACATCCACAGAGTGCCCAGGAGGAAAGGTGCTGTCCCCACCCTGTGGAATACCTCTGTGTATTTATTTGTGGCTACATATAGCAAGGTACAGGAGATGACCTGGGCCTTAGAATGTAAGTTCTTTGGGACGTTCATTATGTAAAATGCTGGGTACATTTATGGCTTTGTACAAGGAAATGATAATATCTTAAAGAGGTGATAAATCTAAATTACAATAATAATCACCCGGCCTAATGGCCATTGATCAATATACCTAACGGGGATTCTTAGGGAGGAAAATCAATATCCCGAAGGACTAGATGTGTGCTACCTTTTCCCAAACTGAGGCTTGTGCTGTTCAGTGGACCATGAGTCACAGCACTGGTACATTTCTACCTAAACCAGTATTTACCTTAAGGAAATGGTGCCCCATTATTTAATTGCATTATTTCCAAAATTAGTACCAGCTGAGCTATTCTTTCAGGACTAATATTAGAGAGCTGGAGAAGCACCAACTGACTAAACTTGTGATGTAATTTTTGGCTGCAACGTCTTGAGGAGCTGATGCCCCTGGGATGTATGCCACAGGATGGGTGCAAGCCGATGCCCCTGGTAGGGTTTATCACTCGGCAATCTGTGTCTATTAATTGGCAGTGGCTTTCTTTCCTGGGTTTGCAGCTCTCGTAGTGCTTTGTCTGGAAGAATTTAAAATGCAGTCAATTGTTTGTTTCATTATCCTATTAAGATATATCTGACATACAACTCACAATACACCATCTCTGATTATAGCACACATTTAAGACATCAGTGAAATCTATATGCAAGGCATAATATCTATTAGTTTGCCTGTGTGGTTTGTCTGGAGATCAATTGCCAGTTTGATCTTGAGAAAGAAAGATGGAAAAAATCTTTTTGCTTTTTCTTTACTTTTTAAAATGTCTGGTTTGTATTTCAGTCTCTGAGCTGATGAATTCCTGTCCTTTCAACCTTCTATCAGAGCTGCTGCTGCTCTGAAAGCCTGAAAGGGTTTCAAGTCCTCCCCTGCCTTTGCTGTTAGTAGTATTACTATTGGATATGGCAGTTCTAGTGCTTGCTAATAGATGGCAGCAGTGACATGTGATTGGGATGTAACAGACCCTGCAGTTTAAAGGGAATATAGAACCTAAAAGGTCACTTTCCATTCTGTAGAATGCTGACTGTATGTTCTTTTCACTGATGTTTTTCCTCAGCAATCATTTCTTTTCCTTTGACAATGTAGTCGAAAGGAAGCTGGGCAGCACTATTGTCCGCTCTGTCTAGTATTTTCCACCCACTCAGGATGCTGTCAGCCTGCCACCACAGGAGTTAATGTACTGCAGTTTGCCCTCCAAATGGCTAATTACAACTTCCATTTTTCTCTGAAAAAGTCTCTCGAAGTATCAGCCAGAGCTTTTAAACCCACTTTCCTACTTACTGATCCAACTCCACCACTCCAAAATAAAATTGGAAGCCAGAATATGCAACACGCAAGCTGCGGTGTGCTCAGAGCTGTAAATCTAAGCTGGTGTGACAGGCCATTGCCACACAAGAAGACTGGGAACCACCAGTAGTGGTAGTGCCAAAACATCCGCGCAATACATGGCCGGCAGATGGGGAAGAAGGAGAAAGCTCCAAAACACCCTCACAATACTTAGGAGACAATCACCACTGAACACGTCAGCTTTCTGAACCCCTGGGACAACCGTGACTCTTTAAGGGGGATGCATTCCCGCCAGTAAAGAATGGCTATAGTGCTGGGCATATCACTGCTGATCAAAAGAGCTACTCCTTGAAATACACTGCTGAGGACAAATAGGCAAACTCTGCCCTTCAATGTGGGCATCTTCTTTCTTTCTTTCTCCTTCCACACCCTCTGGTGTGTGTACAGGGCGTTCACCAGTTTTCATCATTTATTTCTGTTTTATGCTGGTCTGTTCAGGCTTACCTCCTGTTGGGACCTGCTGTGCAGCAGTATGGTCCCTGGAGTTCGTTTCTGTAGTGAGTTAGTTCTACGTGACATCATTATCAATCCTATGCACAACCTAGGTCCACAGCTCCTTATTCATCTATTGGAGCTGTCCACATGTGGACATTTTCCCATCTGCCACCTGTGGGATGTGCTTGGTAGCTTCAGATGCCCCAAGATGCCTCTCACATATTTATTAAGGATTGAGAAAGCCACTCCCATCTCAACCCCCTCCCCACTGAGGTTCCAGCTGCTCTTACCCCTTTCACCTTCTTCCTATTTAAAAAAGAAGTGCTGTATTGCCACCACTCCCAGCCACAGCACTACTGGGGTGCTATGGACAAAGGGGGATCTGCATTGTGTTCACAACCCTTGCACTGGCTCTGCTTCCATTAAAATCATTCAGTTGATGTCAGCGGGAGCTCTACATGCACATACCAGGACAGTATTTGGCGCCGTTAATATTCATATTAAGGTAGCTGATCAAGTATTCGATGCTGGTGCTAAAAGGTGATCCACAAAGGACTTCTCAAAAAATTGAGCTTGTGTCCTTTTCTGTCAAGTTGTCCTTCAGTGGTTCAAGAGTGCCAGCCCCAGGGCAGACTGTTAAGAAGCAGGGCACAAACCCCAAATTTGTTGTGACTTCAATACTTAGATTTCACCAACCAATTATTAAGGGTGAACTTCTCCAGCACTGTAACAGCCTTAATGCAGACAGTCTCCGTGCTGATCTATCCTGCCACCCAGGTAAGCTTACCTTTGTGATAGATGGTCCCAAAGATCACAGCAATATTCAGGTTACTCCCAGTCCCAAAGGACAAGTCACTTACCCCAGGTCAATTGTACCTTAGATCTCACACCAAAGACAATGCGTGTGTAGCCAATCCTATAATAAACTAGCTACAGGAAAGAAGAGAGTTATTTACAAGGTTAAAGCAGATAAGTGTGTATACACACACACATGAGTTCCAGCCTAAAGTTTCAAAAGGTAATAGAAGCTATAATAAGCAAGCTCTACATGTCCTTTAGGGCTAACCCAGGCCAAGCACTGGGGAAGCTGCTTAGTAATCCTTGCCCTTCAGAGTCCAAGCAGCACAAAAAATACAATTTCTGCTCATTAGGGCTTTTTATCCCTTCCCCCCTTCTGCTCGGAGTTGCAAGTTCGGCTGGTGGGAGGAATTCAGTTACACATCTCTTCTTCATGGGGGTGAAGGGAGCAGTCAACAAAGTCTTTTGTCCCCTGATATTCCACAATAGTTCATCTGGTGTTGATGGGCCTTCTTTTGCTGGGCAGGAGATAATATCTTGTAATGGGACATTCACCCCCTTCCTCCACTAGCCCTGGAGAGGTTAATATAAGCACAAGAGACCAATTAGCCATAGACTGCACCTGGAGGGGAGCTAGGGCTCATTGAGGCTTTTGGGGATGAAGCTCACCTCAGCAGACACAGGCGGGGCTTCTATAAAGCCAGGCAGCTGGCACCAGAGATTCCTTCAGTGAGGAAGCCTATAGCCACACTCTCTCATGGGGCGGAGGAGGAGGGAGTGAATAGTAGGAGCCTGCAATAGGCAGTGTAGGAAGCCACCCAGGAAAGGAGCAGTAACGGGTGGGAGAATAAAGACCTAAGATGCTGGGTTGAGGGTCTCTGGATTAGAACCTGGTGTAGAGGGTGGGCACAGGTTTTCCTACAAGCCACTGTGGGAGTGGCACACTAGGGGCAGCCTACATGGGGACTGCAGGGGACAGTTTGGAAGGAGACTTTGATAATACTCCAGAAGGGGGGGACCTTCAATGTGACTTCACCGGAGGACTAAGCCACGAAGAGGAAAGCGCTGCAGCTCTCGGAGCATGAGAGAGGCCATGAAGCGAGTGAGTGGCATGACGGGCTGAGCAACCGCTGGAAGAGGCATCTGACCATATGGTGAACTAATCCCAAAATGGGCCACTAGGGGGCACCAGAGCAATAAGAGAGGAGTCCTTGCTATAGGCCTCCTGTGGAAAACTAGTATTTCACACTTGTTAATGCCCCTCTCCTGTCTGGTGATTTACGGTTAGAAAGCAAACACTTAAATATTACCTTATAATATGGGATATATATATTATAAGTGAGATTAATGCATGCAGCAATTTACAAGCATTCCATAAAGTCTAAATGCAAGCACATAAAAACTCTACCTATTTTACCAACACCAACACACAGGTGAGCCAGACTGGTTTCAGCTATGTACTTGTCAGTGTTCAGTTGAGACTTAGGGGCCTTAGCATGAGCTGGCACCTGGTCTGCCAGTGCCACAGCTTCTTTGTGTTGAATAAGGAAGGCCTGGATTTTATTTTCCTGCTTTTTTTTTTTTACAGTAAAGAAAACAAATCAGGGACTTCCATGGTTTTGCTGAAAGACCTCCTGGGGGTTTCAGAGAACATGTAGGGTGAAATTTCTCACACTGTTAAGTGAAGGGATGGGGGTGTTGCATGTTTGTCAAAGATGTCTTTCCTCCATAACATTTATTAAGAATCTGTCCACGTTCTCTGATAATTTATAAACTAATTTAAAACACTTCATAATAGAGTGATATAGATCACTTGAATTATTTATGTGGTTCAGCAGGATGTAACAGTCATACAATAAGAAAAGACAGCTCTCTCTCTCTATATATAATATATTTGTTTTGATATCTGGCTATTCCATTATGCCACTTGAGTTTCAAGTCATCTGCATATGCTAAGCTGTCTGTATGACTGCGATCACAAACTGCAATGTGATCATTCAGTTCTAACATTTTGGTTCACCTTAAAGATTTTCACATCTTTTCAACATGCCACTTGAATACATCACCTGATTTTAATACAAGACAAATACCTTGCCACATGTTTAATTATTAGAAATGCAGAAAATTGAATACAATGAACTTAATTACTGAGGACAGAATGATTCAATGGAATTTTGTGCATAGATTCTCTGTAAGGATGTGCAATTGTTTAAGAAAAGATTTTATGCTAGCAATAGAGACTAGCTTTTCACTCTGAGGGCTAATGTAATTCTACGGTCTTCACAATATTTTTTCCTCTTAAATGTAAGAGAGAGATGGTTTGGGACACTGCATAGCATACAAGATACTAACAAGATCTTGTATAGAGTGCAAGCCAGTGAGTTTAGACTTCTCCCTTCCTAAGAAAAGAAGACACCCACTTGCTCCACCCTGAAGTAGACTGATCATTCTGACACAGCACAGCCAGTTAAAAAAATGAACAGAGATCAAGGCTGTTTATGGTTCGAGAACAACAACGAACTTGAGACAATCAAAGGGTATATATATTTTCATCCGGTTTCTCCTTTGGTGAGATAGCATACAGAAAATATACTAGTATTTGAAATATTGCTCTCTAGCAGAGTGCAACAGAATCAGCATATGATTATTTTGTTCCTGGACTAGAATATAACCTACACCTGGAGATCATGGTTTAAGTATTGAAGTAAAGGGTTTTAATCATGTTATTTATTCAAATTTATAGCTGACAAATTGCAGAGTGCTGTTGAACTGTTGCTCTTGCATTTTGTATGTTAACTGTACAGCTGAAAAAAGCATTCTTTTAACCAACTGATGAAAAAACAAATTCTGGTTGAAGATATTTTATGTGTAATTTTGAATCAAGATAAACATTCTTTACTCATCAAGCACCTAACATTAAGAAAAGGCATTTCAATAGACTCTGTGATTGCGTTTGCAAAAGCCTTTAATTACCAGTTATTATTAGAAGGATTTGTACAAGGAAACTTTGGAAGCAGGGAATCAATTGATTTTTATTAATTACACCCCTGAAAAGCTAGCATTCTTCCCCCTCTGGCATAAACCCGTGCACAGTTTATGATAACAGAGTTATCCAACGCCCATGTGCCTGCAGAGTGATGCCTGTCAATAAGGCAGATGTCAATCCACACTTGTGAAGCTCCTGAGAAGCAATGCTTTCACTACCCCGACCAAAACAGACACTTCGATACAGACACTTCGATACAGTATTTGCACTACCAGAAGAAATATGTCCAGTATCCATAGATTCTCAGATTTTATTTGCACTCAAGCAAAATATAACTGTTAATTAGCTGAGAGGAAAGTCAGAGACTCTCTTCTACTGCAAAATAAAAAATCAAGTCTCTATTTTTTTAATCCCTAGCTCACATCTTTGCTAAATTTTAAGAAAAGACAAGAGACTCTTGAAGAGATTGAAAAACACTGGTGTGAAATAATTAAACACCAATATTTTTGATAGACCCGATCAAGCAATTAAAAGCATAAAAATCTCTTATAAAAAATAAAAAGCTCCTTAGATGATTTGGAGTTCATAGAGGCACTCCAAAGAAAGTTCTCAGTATATATGTGGCTGGCTTGGGCCAAAAAGAAATGGATTCAGAAACTGAATGGAGCTTTTCTGTCCAGAGGTCTCCATATAGAGAAATAAAAGCAGCTAATATTTTGGCCTCCTACTCTGTTGTTAGAAGCAATACCAATTTATAAGCTAATGAGCTCTGTGTGAACCCTTCACCTTCTTCCCTATCATGAAATATTAAAATAAACATACAACCTAGGGGGAAAAAAGTCTGACTCATATTATGATGGCTGGTTTAAAAATCCCCTAAAATCCCATATCTGGGGAGAGAAGTGGGGATTTTAGTAGGAATTTACCTTGGGCAGAGCTTTTGCAAGTGAGCTCAGAGACATTTTACCATGGGGGGTGGGGAGGGAGACTTGAAGGAGGCAGTGAGGTTATTGTATGAAAATGGGACAAGTGGGTGGACAATGCTGGGAATACTGCCCAAGTGAAGGGGATGCGGCTACAGGAAGGATAAGGGAGGATAAGTAGGTAGAGGCAGAATTACACTTACCTTAAACAAGAAGCTTAAATATGACATGCTAACTGTTAGGGAGCCAGTGGAGGGATACAAAGGAGAGTGATATGATCAAGCAAACAGGCAAAGAGGAGGACCTGGCAGATGGATTTTTTTTTTATAGATTGAACGGGGCTAAGATTTAAGCTAGCTCGTGCCAAGGGAATCCAAGGACCCTGATTGGAGGCATAGTTTAGGAACAGCTGCTTAGTCACTGGAATTCAGGAGAATTACAAAACACTGCATTTTTTGAAACTCAGGGACTCAAGAAAACTGACACAGCGTTTAGCTCTCGGTGAGTGTCCGGATTTCTTTTCAGCTGGGGAGACTTTCCCAGAGGCCACTGTGCAGGTCAGTCAAAGCCTTTTAGTGCCAGCTATGTGACTGGCACTGTACAATGCACCAGAGACAACCTCTGCATTGAGAAGCTTCCAATGATTTGCTTTACTCACAAGAGCCAGACAGATTTTTATTGGTAGGATGCTGATAATATAAGAGACTAGAAGTCTCCAAGTGCCAGACTGCCTGCTTCATAGTGGTGTCTTTAGGTTGGGTGGAGATGGAAAGTCTCTCCCGCTCCATTCAAATCCTTCTGCACAGTAGGAAAACCAGCACTGGCCCGATCCAGGGACACTAAGGATCCCCCCACTTAGAGAAGTGCCTAAAGTTAAGGATGCCCATGCCCAGTAAGTCAGCGCCTGACTGTAGAAGTGCTACCAGTAGTCAGTGCTTCTGCCATGCTTGTGTCTTTCTTCCCCATACAACCCCCTTGTGCAGGTAAACCCTTCTCCATCTGGATTCTCCAAGCTACTACCCTGGCCACATTCAAATCCCTCCTGAAGACTCATGTCTTCTATACCACCCACAGGGGAGTCATGGGTCTAAAACTCTCCAAAAACTGCTCCTTCCACTGCCTCCTGTCTTCTTTGTGCCTTTAAAATCAGTTCCTCAGAGCAGGGCCCATCTCCACTAAAGGAGCTAATATAAATAATAATAATGCAAACTGAGCCATATTACCTCATGAGGAGTAAATACCAGTTGGGACTGCCAGGCTCAGGCAAAACCACCTTTGATTTCAGGGATTCTCACTGGTGTGTGTGCTCTCTTCAGGCTAGACCATCGCTTCCCCCTTAGCTGCAGGAATTTTCACCATCTCTCCATCCCCTGGTGTCAGGGGTTCCACAAAGTCCTTCGCCCCTTGATGCAGAGGCTCCCTTTCTCCGGTTACATGGGGGGCTGCCAGCAGTCCTTGCTGCAGTGAGGGTTGCTAGTACTGATGATTCAAAGAGACCAACAAAACACACTCTCCACAGTGCTGTGATCTCCTAGGTTCAACTTGCAATCAACAGTTACTCAAGTTAAGAAGCCGGATCAGCCCGTCTGGCCTGGGTTGAAACCATAGTAAGGAGGCTGCAGCTGAATAAGAGTAGAGTCTTTGGATTGTTTATGTAGCATTCAAAAGCCACTGCATACTCGGAAGGCCTGTTCACCTCGCAACCCAACATACCCTAGAGTTGTAGATGCACAGTAGTCAGGAAGAGGTGCCTTAGGGAAGCAGCCCTTCGAACCTATCAGTTCAGAGACTCATCTGGGGTCTCCCAAGTCATCTCCAGCATTAGAAGGTGAAAAATCTGCCTCAAGACAGCAAAGTACAAGTGGCGCTTGGGAAGAGAAAAACAGAGCCCCCTTCCCTCCCCACGGGAAATGTGCTGGGCCTGGTTTTGACCTGGGAATGTCTCTGCGGGCACAGCTGATGTTATGTCAGGCCTCTAAGTGACATCATTTGAACGAGAAAGAGAGAGGCCCGTGCTTAACCAATCAGGGCCGGTTAATTATATAATTTTTACGTCATGGAAGGTTACCGTCAAACTGTTAGAACAAAATAGCTACTTTAGTAAATCTTGTCACCAGTCCTGCTGCAGGGTGTGGCTGCGTGTATTGTGGTATCTCCCTCCCCTGAAGACCTTTGGTGGTGTGCTGGGTATGCCACGAATTCAGAGGCAAGCGGTGTAGGCATCCAAACACTAGGCGCTACAGGCTCTAGCCCTCAGTGCAGTGGTCCCCAACGTGGTGCCCGTGGGCGCCATGGCACCTGCTGGGGCATTTATGTGCGCCCGCCTACTGACAAGGGAGCGCTTCCGCCGGACAACCCGCCGCTGAGGAGTGCGGCCGCCGGACAACCAGCCGCCGAAATACCTCCGAGAAGCGGCAATGCCAAGAAGCGTTGCCGCCGAAATGCCACTGCTTCTCGGCGGCATTTTGGCGGTGACGCTTCCCGATGACGCCGCTTCTCGGTTGCATTTCGGCAGCTGGTCGTTCGGCGCCCGCCACACTCTTCTGGGAACATGAATATGCTATTGCAACAGAAAGGCTGGGGACCACTGCCTCAGTGGGTCTCCATTCACCCTGAGAGATTTCAGATGACAGGGGCTCCTTTACCAGGGCTGGCAGAAAAGAAAGGGTGCCAATACCTAGGCACAGTTACTTTGTTACAACAAAAGGTCATCAAAGCAGTTCCTAACCCAATGCACAGGGGTATCAAAGTAACCGTCCTCAGGCCCAGTGCCAGGAATAGTCCCTCCAGCCCACCCCTCTCCCTGAGGCATTGAAGTACCAACCTGCAGTTCCCCCAATCAGATCTCCATTCTTTTTGTTCGTGGTCTCACTGAAGCCCCTCCACACCATCCTGCTCTTGTCACACATGCAGTTGTCCCTTGCCTCCTCCTTACAGGCAACTGCCCTGTATGCGTCTACTGCTACTGCTGGACTCCTGCCAGCAGCTGGTAACAGGCTGCTTCCCAGCCTGGTTCAACCTTCTTGACCCAGCTCTCAAGATGCCTCTGCACAGCCTTTCCTACACAGACCGTTCTCCGCCTGCTGCTCCTGCTTGCATGATATAATCTCTGAATCTCTGTCCAGCCTGACCCCCCTGACCTCAGGATGTTACTTCCTTTTCCTGTACTCTGGGGACTACAGAGCCCTCTACTGGCAATGCATTGAATTGGGTAACAGAGGACTCTTCAAATGCTAAACCCTTTCCCTTCCATCTCTACTGGGGTATGGAAAAGGTACCCAGTAATGAATCAGCAGGTCCATTACATTATATGTATATAACTGATATATACACAGACACACACACACACGTCATATATTGTGTGTAGTACATGATATGAACCCATATCTTGAACAGCACTAAGCACATCATGAGCACTAAAGAAAAACTGCACAATATAAAGATGTATCTTTCCATACACACACAGAGCACATTTTCACTGTACTGAATTTGTGGCTAGAACCATTGTTGACCAATCCTGTAAGATGCTGAGCAACTCCAGGGAGCGTGAAGCACTTGATTGGGCCCCATGAAAGCCTAAGACTAAAGAGAAAATGAAAACATTGTGCATATGCCTTTGACCCTCCGTGAAGCAATCCCAGATGCGAGTTTGCCAGCGATGCCACAAACCTTGGCCAGAACCCTGCCCAATGCCACCTTCTCTGTGGGACATTCCTTCAAGCCACTGGCTGGAAGGCACCATGCTGGAATATCTAGTTGGGTACTCTCCTCCCTAGAGAGAACTGGAAATAGACTGATGCCGGAGTCACCGAAAATAGAAAAAACGAACAAAGACTAAAATAATTTTTTGCAAACTAAATCAAAACAAAACCTTGCCCCAAAGCCACAGTGTTAATTATTAGAATCTCTGGTCTACAGCAAAGATGTTCAGTTTATTTTTAAAGAAATCAAGAAATGCATTTCTTGTGGAAGGATTTACTTATTTGGTAACTCTCTAGAAGGTCATTTTGATACTAATATTGGAATGAATGGTCTTTGCCATTAAATATAATCTTATGTAGCATCTAAGTCTTCCCTTCCCAGCTCACTATCCCCCTATTTAAACAACAAGCCTGTGACGGTCCATGCCCCTAGGGTCAGGGCAGCGTGGCCTACCAGTCACAGTCTCTGATGCTACCCCTCAGTGTCGGGCAGTGCGGCCTAGCGGCCGGAGTCTGTAACACCACCCTTTGGTGCAGGGTAGCGTGGCCTAGTGGCCAGAGTCTGTAGCACCACCCTTTGTGCAGGGTAGCATGGTCTAGCGGCTGGAACAGTAGCGTGGCAACTTGCCACTGACTCAGCGGGGAGGGTCTGGCCGAAACACGCTGAGTTTCACCGGGGTGGGAGGTACCATTCCGCAACCCTCCCTGGGTCACTCCCTACCAGAGCCTGTGTTGGGGTACCCCATGAGGTGTCGGGTCCTCCGTGGTCAGCAGGGCCGGTCGTCGTCACGGGCTTCTCCACTCGAGGGGATCCAGGCAGGCCGTGCAAGGCTTCGGTTCCTGGTGCCATCAGCGGCTGTGAGTGGCCCTCTGTGGGAGCTCCCCAGGCAGGTCCTTCCCCTGCGGTCTCCTCTCCAGGATGAGCTGGGCTCCCTCCCTTTATACACCTAGAACACTTGGAGCATGCCCAGTCTTGAAAGGGGGGCGGGACTTCTGCTGTCAATCCCATGGGTTCAACCCTGTCTGGGCTAGTGCGGGGTAAGCGGACCCCGTCACAAAGCCATTTTCTTTTCCCCTTTCCTTTTCCACCAGTTCTGGGCTCTGCTGGTGCTCAGGATGTGTCCAGTCTTTATTCCGGAAAGTGACAAACCCGTATTGTTTTTCAGCCAAGGAAAGAGCAATGAGTGCACCTTCAACAGCGCTGAACTGCTGACATTAATCAAACTATCACTTTACCCAAGTTCATGGGGATAAAGTGACACCGCCATGCTGCGAGGATTGTGGAAACCAGCAGGCACAAACAATTTAGCTAAGCCTTGCGAAATGCCAGGGCCTCTAGTCAGAACTTCCCTCTTCTAGCTCAAATCTACTGCTGAAAATAAACTTTGCTTCCAAAGGAAGGCCGTTAGATACTCTGTGTGCTTGTGGTATGTATTCTGAGCACATTGAGAATAGTATTTTAAGGCGAGAGAATTAGGGTTACCATACGTCCGTATTTTCCCAGACATGTCCGGCTTTTTGGTTTTTAAATCGCCGTCTGGGAGGAATTTTTAAATATCTAAAAACGTCTGGGATTTTGCCATTATTACTTTTCCCCAAAGAAAGTTGATTATTGGAGAAAGAAAGTGAATGTTGGTCACTCGAGAGAGTGCCCGCATTCCCCCCCCGCCCCAGCTCCCAGTGCTTGCACCGCAAAACACGGCACACTCAGGGGAGGGGGCGGGGATTTGGGGAAGGGGTCCAATGGGGCAGGGAGTGGGTGGAGTTGGGGCAGGGACTTTGGGGAAGGGGTTGGAATGGGGGTGGGGAAGGGGTGGAGTTGGGGCAGGGCCAGGGGCGGGATACTGGTGCAAATACACCCCCCCACCCCTGTGGAGTGTCTCTTTTTTGAATGTTCAAATACGGTAATCCTAGAGAGAATGAGCAGCAAAGACTATTCCTGATATTCTCTCTCTCTCACACACACACATACACACACACACCTGGAGTCCTCAAGGTCTTCTGTAATGATTCCAGGCAATATCCTTCCTGAGCTTGCAAAGTTACAGGCTATCAATAATACTCTGGCTCCTGTCCAGGATTCCCTTAGAGACCCTAGTTACACATTTACCCTGGGCTGTATGTAGATTGTTCTGGTTAGCCTGGCAGCATACAACCCCATTCTTAAAGGAGGCTAGCAGTCGTCTGACAGTCCAGGCAGTCATCTTTTAAGAATAAAGGCCAAAAATAAATTCAGAAGATATTTGGCTATAAGAGGGGAAATAAACAGGCTGGCAGCAAAGTTGGAGATCTGTCCTGTGGCTGCATTTCTGGAAGGTGCAGACAGAGAGTTCTGCCCTGACAGCATCTCCTCCTTCTTTGTGTAATTTGACACTAGTCATGCTTTCAGGTAGAGCTTTGGGAAAACTGAGACTATGTCTACCCTACGGAAACTATAATGGCGTAGCTATGGCAATGTAGCTATGCGGGCATCACCCCGTAGTGTAGATGCAACCCATGCGTGGTACATGAACCATTGGCTGGGGGAGCCTAGCCCCACCCCTTCCACCCAGGCCCCGCCCCTTCTGTGCCCCCCACCGGAGCCCAGACACCCTCTCTTGGCTGCCAGCCCCTGCCCCAGGCTAGCCACCTCCAACCCCAGGGTGCCGGGTGGGCGGGTGGCATGGGGCCCCAGCCCCAGACCACCAGGAGGGCACTGGGGCCAGAGCACTGGAGCCAGCACAGAAGGAATGGAGCTTCACGCAGAGAGGAAGCCGGGGGGCTGGGAGCAGAGCATGGGCAGCCCATGCCGGCTGTTTGGGGAGGCATAACCTCCCCCAGCCTATGGTACCTGCTGCCCATGATGCAACCCATAGCAACGGGGTGTGGCGTGGGGTTCTGTCACTGTAGGAACACCACCTCCCTGAGTGATGACAGCTAGGTCAATGGAAATATTCTTCTGCTGACCAAACTGCATCTACACCAAGTGGATTCTTCACACTCCTGAGTGCCATAGCTACGTTGACCTATCTTTTAAGTGTAGATCAGGCTTCTGTGTTCTGGATCTGAAAGGGTATTAGAACAAATGGGTTGGCTGGGTTCAAAACCCTACTGAGTTTTTAGGTTCAGCTGCAGAGTCTTGCTTTCCAGGCAAGTTCATTGGCCCAGGTTTGCTTGAAACCTGCTTGAAAGACAGCCCAAGTTCACTGAAAGGTTTGTGAACCTCAGTGAACCTTTGGGTTTGGCTGGCCTGTATTGCAGGTTTACAATAAAGTCCCAGCAATTCATTGTATCTGTGAACCTTGTGTTAGCCATTTATGCCAAAGCAAAGTTTGTAAGAGTGAGTGCCAAAAAAGAGTGAGTTATTGTTTTAAGTCAAATTAGACTAACTGTAGCTGCTTACAAAGAAAAATATAGGGGAGCTGAACCAAAACCAAACTGGGCCCATTGCACCAGTGGGGCTCTGGTGTCAGGGGCAATTTGTGCCAAGGAAGGACAAGAAGTGTTCAGGCCATCGCTCTCCTCTTGGAGTGGAAGTGTGGTGCCCCCAGCAGAAGGCAACTGTAAGTGAATTATAGACCTGGATTAGCTCTTTGTTCACAGAGGCTGCCTGGCGACATGCTTAATCAGTGTGTTCCCTGGATAAGTAGGGGTATGCATCCTTCCCAACCAGGACCACATGCCTCGGGAACTGAATTGGCCAGCTGTGGGACCCTTGTCACAGCAGGGGGTGCAGGTGCCTTACACAGCTACAGTCTTCCTTCCAGGCAGACTAACCATTACAAACTTAGAATAAACTGAGAGCTAGGAAAGGTAAACATGGATTATACTGGTTGCAGCAGGTAACTGCCTGGGGCCTAATTCTGTCCTCTGATGCATTTGTGCAAGCAAGGGCAGAATTTGATGATAACAGGGAGCTATTAAAATATGAATTGTTGACATGTCAGGCTACCATCACATCAGCTTGGTCGGAGTTCGAGATTGCACACCATAGTGAGCTTGGAGACTGTAGTTCGTGGATCATAGACCAGGTACTGTTGACACAAGCCTATAACAAGTGTTTCTTTGGGCACCATTGCCATTATGAGAGGCTTTTTAGCTCAGAAGTAATGACCCTATTAGCTTCAGACTCCCTTTGCACTGTAAGTCTGGATACTAAAATAATCCATGGGATGTTTTTAACTGGCAAAAAAATAAAAAATGCCTCTTGTCCTGTATTTGTTTAAAATAAATTCATTTTGGGGGTCTTTTAAAATTTCCACACAGCATAGGATATTAGTCCACTTTATGGTTTCATTGCATGCAAGATTTCAATCTAGCCCCCAAATAGAATTCCACATTATGGACTAATATCCTGGTAGGAGATTTGCATTGAGCATCCTGAGTTTTGTTTGAGTCATGCTATGACAAACTCTCATAGTCGCAGACTTAGTTACAAACCCCAGGTTTGGCCCAGGCTCGCCGAAAGGTTTCCTGCCAAACGGCCGAGCAAGCCTGCGACAAAAACTGAGTGAGTCTGGGCTGAATTTGAGTGAAATCCACAGGATCTTTGGAAATATTTATTATTTTAAATCATACAAACAGCTGCTTTTGTGTGAGATTTCAAAGCAAAATGTAGGGAAGGTAAACCAAATCCAAACAAAATTTCATTGATCCCTTCCCCCATGTTTTATACAGCTTTGGCCATATAAGTTCATCTTAAAATAAGAACATTTGTTTTCCATTGGTATAATTCAGAATGGCCAAAGGGATATGGGAAGGATTTTTGAAAAACAAAAGTTCTCCTTTAGGCTCTGAGCCATTCTATCAGGCTTTAACCCAGAGCAAATGTTTTTACATCCCAGTCATAAATACATTCATTGCCAGCAGCTGGGATAGGTTTTTATTGTTTTCTTCATGCTGCAGGTCCTGTGAATACCTGCAAAAGCATAAATATCAA
The DNA here is from genome assembly GCA_033296515.1 of Macrochelys suwanniensis. Lineage (NCBI taxonomy): Eukaryota > Metazoa > Chordata > Testudines > Chelydridae > Macrochelys > Macrochelys suwanniensis. The sequence goes on along the minus strand of CM065775.1, from coordinate 153,477,905 downwards.
GAAAACTTTATATTAGCATTTTTGAAAAAAATGCAGTTCATGTAGCACCAAATCCTAATAGCTGGGAGAATTCACCAAAATCAGACCAACACCCTTTTAAAAAGAAAAACAACAATCCCCAAACCAGAAAAAACACTGCCTCACTTGGTCAGGAGTTTGAATTCAACTCAGGTCAGCAGTAACTGAACGTTGTCGATATTTGATGGTTGTTCAGTGGCCCATATGAAATGGATCCACGTCCAAATCACAAAAACTCCACAACGATTGACATTAATAACTAATACATTGGCTGCCTGAATAAAGGATTTGGCCCCTAGAGATGTGCCTTTAACTCATATTCATATGAAGGATTTTTCCTCTTGTTTAAAGATGGTATTTGAAAAACTCCAGATCTTCTGCTTCACTTCAACCAGTTGTCATGTATCCCATCCTCTCTCCTCCTCCCTAGAGAGCCCGTTGCAAAATTGGTCTGTTGGTGGCAAACTTCCTTACAGCCTCTCAACCATCTGTACTTTCAACTGGGGCTGGGATTCATTTAAAGGATTTATGTGGATCCCCATGAAGTATTAATCTAAACAACATCATCTTACTGAAAATTAATTAATTTTCCATTTGCTGAAAGTTAAAAAACATTCATTAATCGGTGTGTTTTCTATCTGCCCTTGACCCTCACCTGGTTTATTTAAAAATAAAATACAGGCGAGTGTTTTGATTATCTATTGTTGAGAAACAATTATTTCAAGGAAATGTTTGAAGTGGAAGGAAATTTAAGATTTAATCCTGGTATATTACTGGGATACAGCCTGAGTGTCTGCAGAGCATATAATACAACACAAGACAATTTCAGAAGAGTGTCTTTCAGCCAAACTGTAGCCAAAATTTCTTTGCAGAGCTAAATAATACAGAACTGGATCATTCCCTTCAGCTTCTATGAACACAGGGGGACCCTGATCTAGCACACTATCTCCAAAATTGCAGAAGGGGAAGGAATTTTCCATGAAAGACCCAGTTATTCCTCAGACAGGTCAGGCCAAAAATCTAGTTAGAACAGCCTCTTCTGGTTCTGATCCCAAAAGGAACCCAGAAGGACCAGGGCACACAAGTGTGGGGGCAAAAAAAACCCAATATGTTACCTGAATATATTCCAATTGGCAAAAATGAGCAGTATTTCCTGGAGGAGTGTTGGGGAAGGAGAGGTATCTTAGATTTTGCAACATTCCTATCTGGATCTGGATTCCAAACTCCTCCAAAGTTCAGTGATGTTTTGATCCAGGCTTTTGATTTGACTCATCATTGTGATAAAGAAAATTGTGAAATTCAGACCCAGTTTGGATTTCTAATACCCCCTTCTCTAACCACCATCAGAGTTCAGGGATATTCACAACCTGGGATTTGATTAATTCAACCACAGAAATAAAGCCAGCTGCAAAATTTGGATCCCCCTCCGTTTCAGATTTCACCCCCCCCCCCCAAAAAAAAAGTCAAGGGTATTTGTATCCAGGTGTTTAGAGATTTAGGTGACAAAGAACTAAGTGGATATTATTTTTCCACAATTGCCTTCTCACTTTATATCTTGTACGTATGAAGATTAAAAAAGTTCAGAGGAAAAAAACAGTGTCTTCAGTCTGAAAAGCTCACCTTCTGCTAAGGGCAATCTGAAGTCCTGTTTATGAAAATCTTCTGCACTGTATCTCTCTGTTGAAAGTTTGAACATTCTAAATCCAACAGGAAGTTTACTTAAAGAAGGAAAGAAAAAGTACCAGCAGCTGACGTGACAGTAAAGATTGAACAGGTTTTAATTTATCTCGACAGCTCTGACATCATTGAATGCCTGAGGGACTGTATTACTAATGGATTGAGTGGCACACTAGAGCAGGTCATGAACCCTGGGGCACTCAGCCTATGATAACAGCACACTCCCCTTCACTGGGAATAAAATATATATAGTGCAGGGTCTCCATGTAATATTTCTGTCAGATTGAATAATTCTACAAGGGTGAGCAGCGGGATAGAAATAAGAAAGTGGTGAAAATAAGGAAGATGCAAATTCTCTCAAGCTAGGAAAGGTCTTATAACACCCTTCTATGTAGGTCATCTACAAGATTAGAACCTGGGCCTGTCCGTGCCATTGCATGGCTTTCTAGCACTTCAGCTAAAGGAACATCTTAGAAGCAGCAGTAGGTTGTTATCCTTTAGTGACCATCCTACAAGAAGGCAATGCCTTAGTGAAATACCGAAGGCAGGTGTCGAGTTCCGGGCCCAGTCCCGTGAGGAGCTGAATGCCCTCCACTTCCATTGGACTGCACAGTGCCAGTGTGATTACAGCCTCAGTGAGGTGAGGAATGGTAACCTGCTTGAGACAAACAGAGATCTTTATAATCCATGCAGCAAAACTCTATGTGGCAGCATAGCAGTGACTGCACTGGGGATTTTGCCAGCTCAGCTATGTCGCAAAGGTGTGTGTTTTTTCATGCCCCTGACCAACATTGCTATGCCAGGAAAACTTTGTACTGTACACCTGGCCTTAGTTAAGTCCAGAAGGCAGATGTCAAATTCAGGGCCCAGTGTGAGGAGCTGAGTATGTTTCACTCCCATTGGACAACCCTCAGTTCCTGTCAAGGCAGGCCTTGCAGGGGATGTTCATCATCTTGCCTACGCAGGCCCTACCAAACTTTCCTGTGGGTCAGCAGGCACCCACATATTCAAAGGCACACAAAAGAATCTTAACAACCCAGGTTACTCCATGGAAGTTTTAACACTAAACAAACACATAGTTCCTATTTTCAATTTGCTCAGCTTCTTCCCCTCTTCCCCCCCGCCCCCAACAATTAAAATTAATATGATCATAGACAGGAAAATACACTCCTAACAAATTCTTATGCAATCCACAAATCCGTACCTGGGCTGATTGCTCAAGTTGCCTTATTTGTGTCACACCTGCTTTAAATTGTGATGCTCCAAATTAGATGGGAAAAAACATGCAAATACGGTGTAGTTTTCTGGCAAATTAGCATGCAAACTGCACAAAGGTGAAGATTGCTAGGAGGAGAGCAGCACAAACATCATTTGACTGATTACTGAAGCAGGAAAATTAGGAGCAAGGGTGTCTGAAAAAAAATGTAAGTATCAATGCAGTCATATATTCAGATTGCATAAGGTTTGTCACATAGTCCCAAGAAAGTGTGTTTGCAAGTCTTCTTATGATAAACTGACTGTAACAGTGACTGACACCTGCGATAGCGGAGATTACCTTCTACTTCACTTGGTAGACAACTGTACCTATATACTTTAATAAATATATCACAGGGATATGCTGTTTGTGAATGTGAGGCTGTGGCATGTTAAACTAATATTATGTACAAAAACTACGTTAAGAAAATGTTATGTAGGTTGCAACATTTGGCACTCAGAATTTGACAAATGCCAGATTTACGGTTGCCTGAGCAACCTTACTTCTGCCCCTTTGTGTGTCCGTCCTGCGTATCCAGTGAGGCAGGGTCCCTTGGAAAAAATAGCCTGTCACGTGTATTTAAAGACTGTCTCATAATACCTACACGCATGGGAGCCAAACTGAGGTTGCACAAGCAACCTTAATTCTGGCCCTTCCGAACTTTTGAACACTGGACTTTGAAAGCTAAATAACATTTTTAATGTCATTTGGTGTGTATAATTTCCCAAGGTTTGTGTGTGTTTTTTTAAGGTAAAAGGTATAAACAAATTCTATTGTGTGTGTCATGCTGTTTGGAGTGGCTCACAACTGTGAGTGCCCACCTCAAGGCAGACTGTCAGAAAACAGGGCAGACACCCCAAGCTAGTGGTGTGTTCTGTCATTAGATTTCACCAAGCAGCCAGTACTAGGGTGACCAGACAGCAAATGTGAAAAATCAGCACAGGGGGTGGGGGGTAATAGGAGCCTATATAAGAAAAAGACCCAAAACTCGGGACTGTCCCTATAAAATCGAGACATCTGGTCACTCTAGCCAGTACCAAATGTGAACTCCTGGATCACAGTCATACCATGGAGTCACATACAGTCCCCTGAGTCTCCAGTCTATCTTGCCACCCAGACAAACTGGACTTTGTGATAAGTGGTCACTTACAGCAAAGATCACATCACATTTAGGTTGCTTCCAGTCCCAAGAGACCAGTCACTTACCCCAGATCAACTGGTACTCTAAACCTTACGCCGAAGACAATACTGGCAGCCAATTCTATAGTAAACTAACTAAAGGCTTATTAGCTAAGAAAAGGAAATGACAGTTATTGAGAGGTTAAAGCAGGTAAAACTTATGCACAGGTGAGTCACAGTTTGTCATTCCAAATGGTAGCAGTGATGTCATAAACTGCCATTCTCCCAAAAGCCTTTCAGGGTACCCAGATTTTCTCTGGGGAGCTTCTCTTTGCATCTGGTACACTTCCCTGTAAGAATCCAAACAGTCCAGAGATCCAGGATCTTTCTTTGAATCCATTCTTATAGCTTCTTCTCACAGAAAACGAGCTGACAGTATCACTACCCACGTGGGCTTTTCCTCTGTTGACAGAGAGTGAGGAATGCATTTTGAGTCTTGAACCTCCGATCATCACACACAAGGACCACTTGCTTAGAAATTAGCACTTTTCTGTTAAAGTTCTTCATTTGCATTTCACAAGGTTTCTTTCTTGTTTGGCGCATTGTTTAGTTCCAGGGCTACACACAATGTAAATGTTTGCTACTACATTATAACAGCGACAAAGGGTCCTGTGGCACCTTATAGACTAACAGAGGTATTGAAGCATAAGCTTTCATGGGTGAATACCCACTTCTTCGGATGCAAGCAGTGGAAAGTGCAAGTTTTCCACTGCTTGCATCCGAAGAAGTGGGTATTCACCCACCAAAGCTTATGCTTCAATACCTCTGTTAGTCTATAAGGTGCCACAGGACCCTTTGTCGCTTCTACAGATCCAGACTAACACGGCTACCCCTCTGATACATTATAACAGGATACTGATGAGTGACAACAAAACATGCAACATCCCATTAGTTTTCATGACGTTTAAACACAAAATATATTCTTATACATTTAACAATTACTTTGATCTACACTAGTACACAGGTGAATTGACCTGGGACTTCGGCATGAGCAGGCACCTGGTCTGCCAGCATCACAATGCGCAACTCTAAAAATGTTCTGGTGGAAGCACAAGTGAGAGAAAGGAAAGAGCAATTGTTAGCAGCTCATTTCTCAGCCAAACCCAAACAGAAGTTCATGGGACAAAGAAAAGGCATATTTCTAGCCTGAAGGCTTTCCCACTGCTGAATTTCAAAAGCCTGTTGCAAACAAAGGAGATGTTAGAGCTTTTCAAATACAAGTTGCAAAAATCTTTCATAATGATAAGTGTTAGTCAACCTAGGTCTAGCATGTCAAAATTACCAGGCTAACTGTCCCTCTCAGCCCTCCTGGTCTTGTGGAGTGCAGCCTCTTTCAGATCTCTGGCCTTGAGCAGTCACCTCTCATAGGGCTTGTCTACACACACAGCGCTCCAGCACCCAGAGAGGTAGTATCTATGTCAATGGGAGAAGCCCGCCTGTCAACATAGTGCTGTCTACTTCGGGTGTTTGGTCGATCTAACCGCGCCACTCAGGGATGTGGATTTTCCACACTCCTGAGCTACATAGTTATACCAACATCAATTTGTGGTGTAGACGAGGGCTCAGAGTGGAATCAAGCGATTCTTTCACTCTCAGTCCATGCCATAGGCAGCAGAACTCAGGTATTGGTTCTGTTTCTGTACTTGCAGTCTGTTCCCTCTGGGACCAATGGCAGTGGTAAACAATGAGCAGACCACTTCCTTAAAGCAAAGTGTTCTCTATTAAGAACAAAAGCATTTAAGAGAAAACAGGTCTTAATGCAATAAGGAGACTATACTCATGCCTAGCTTACCAGGTGCCTGTCTATCTTCCACATGGGAATCCTGGTAGCTCTAAGCATCCTATAGATTCCCCACCTCCCAACCTCCTAGAGTTTTGATGGCATAATCTGTTCCCTTAACTCACAAAACTTTCACCCCCCACCCCCGCCCTACTGGGGCTCCCAGCTTCAGGGAGCGTCTCCTTTAAAAATTGTTCAGTCTTTTTTTGATCCCCTTCCTTCTCAGCCTGGCAAAACAAGGCTTGCACTTTCATTGGAGACAGGATAGAGGATCCTCAAAGCTAATAGTTTCCCACTGTCTTTCAAGTGTGTGCCCAGAGATTCTTATCTGGGGAGTCTTTGTGTTGCCTTCCTGTATATTCTTCCAACAGCCACCATTGAATAGAAGCAATATAGGCATATAATAGACATTACACTATCCCAATATAAGTTATACAGTCAGTCTGAATAATTAGGTTACATACCAGTAATATTAGATTCTTACATAACTATTCCATGCCTGACACAGAGAGATCACTACAAGCTCTCTCTATAAGAACTGGACTGGAGTGGGAAATGCAATTCTTACTTAAGAACAATAGAGGGCACTTAGGAGTGGAAAGTGAGGGAGAAGAAGAAGAAAGCAAGGGGGTGGAGATGTTGCAGTGAACTAGTTTAAAGAATCCAGTTTAATCCTACTGACGGTTTGCTTACATCAGCTGAACTATAACAAAGAGACTACAGTCATTGTCTTTGCTGTGTAAGCTTCGCCATCCAGTTCCTAGGATGTATCCCTCTCCTACATTTAGCTCTTTGGGACAGGGATTGTTTCTTACTGTGTGTATATAAAATGTCTAGGACAATAGGGCCCTGATCTGGGTTGTAATAAAAATAACTAACAGTAATTTACACAACACCGGTTCAAGTCTGGGGCCACTGTTGAGCAGAGACAGTCAAACAATCAGAACAGTGATAAGTGGTATGGTAGTTTATGGTATAAAGCAATGTCTGTCAGGGTTTAGAACACCCAACTCCTTTTCACTCTTCATTTAAAACAGGATTTCAATCCAGCTCTCAAGAGGTGAAAGGAAATACTAGTTCATTTTCTGATCTACGTGTGCTAGGGGATTTGTTACCTGTGATGATCGAGATCACCTGGCAGACCACTAGATTTTCATACCCCATGCTCACTTTAATCTTTAATGACACACTCTAGTTGAACAGGCCTCACCGATTGAGTGACAAGGGCTGTTTTTCACAATTGTCTATTAAAATATTCAGAATCTTATCGGATTGCCCAGTGCAGTTTGGGGGTTTGGAATAGAACTCTACACACGTAACTCTGAGACTGCCTGAAATTAAAGAGCAAATTTACGGGGCTAAGTAACCAGAGCCATTCCTCAAGGAAGTGGTCACTGAGATTACATGGCACATAACAAACACCTGTGCCAACATCCCTGAAGCCAAACATGTGGATCTTGTTCTCCGCTCAAGTAGCATTTGTCAGACTTGGAAGTGGAAAATGTGGGTTTGTGGAGCTGCCTGCTGTAATTATTTTGAAATGATTGTCTGGCTATTTCTTCATTTTAATATAACATGGCTTGATTTTTATTGGTAAAATATTTTAGATGGTTTTCTCAAGAGGCCTCTTTTTCTGCATCTTGATGCAAGCAATTTAACATCCATTTGCAGAGGGCAAGGGCTGCTTTACATAACCTTGTCTTGGGTTGTTTGTTGTTGTTTGCAAAGCATAATTAGCACGTCACATACATGCAACCAAGTGCTAATGTAACACATGAGATAATTTTCCTTCCCAGATATTGTTAATGGACCAGGCCTCATTGGTCATCCATATCTAACTGAGGGCTTGTCTACACTACAAATGCTTTGCTGGTATAGCTAAATCAACAGAGGCCCCTAGATGCAGCATGTACCAACAGAGGAGTTTTTCTGCTGGTTAAGTGCAAATGACATTAGCTAAGCTGGCAGAAGCATTCCTCTGGTGGCACAGTTGCATCTACACTGGGGGGTTTGCCAGCATAGCTATGACAGGTAGGGGGTGTGATTTGTCCACATTCCTAGCCCACATATCTATGCCAGCAAAAAAGTCTTTGTAGTATACACTAAGCCTGACTTTAATATGCTTTGGATCGGGCCCCTAGTTCTTTTCCCAAACAGTTCTGGATTGTCCCTACAATACACTATGATTTATATTATTTGCCCAAGAATTTCAAAAACAACTTGTGATTTTTGGATGCCTAACTCAAGCTATCTTAAAGGGGCCTGATTTCAAAGGGCAGATGCTCAACCCTTTTGGAAAATCAGGCCCAGTGAAGGTGTCTGAAGCTGGGCACCCAAAAAATGGAGGCGCTCAGATTCACAAGACACTTCTGAAAATCTTGGTCATTGTTGGTCTCATGATAGTACCTGGAGCAGTTCTGGTCATTACTGAGGCCCTGTTAGGCTGGGTATTGTACAGACACAGGGTAGCAAATTAGTGTTTTTTTCTCCAGTGTAGTTTTAAATATACCAAGACATGGTATGTTCACCACTTCCTTGGAAGACTCTTTCACAAGCAAATTAAGAAATCTCCCTGTCAGAGACATTTCCCAACCAATTACATACTCCAGATCACCTTTTACTTTGTGTACTCCAATGTGCATGATATTGTAAAATATTTTAGATGTGCAGCTTTGTTGATTTATTTTGGCTAATTAGCTAATATTTTTTCACTCTTAAGAAATATCTCATTTTTGTGAGGGTCCCTAGGCTTAAAACAAAATCAGACAGGGCCAAAGTCTTAAAGAATAGCCTCTGAATTTGCAATTGCAATTGCACGTGCATTAGGATGGATTTGGACTTGCATGGTTGGGTAGCTAGGTGCCCCAATGCTTATCTCTCTAGCGTGTGTGCAATTGCCATTTGCATCTGTGGGCTTTTTGGTGGGTGCAAAATTTGTGGCAAAGCGGTGGAGTCCCTTTGGATAATTTGGCACGCACCAATATTCTGACTTAGAACAATACAGACACTGTAATGTAGGACACATAGGCACTAGGAGTATATGCTTTCATAACTTTTCTCTGGATAGCAAGGGTGGCTTTGTTCCCATATATGCTTAACAGTGACCTGTAAAGGAAAGAAAAAAGTTTCTTTTTGCTTCTTTTTTTCCTTTACTAGTCATCTTCAACAGAGTCTTTTTCTCATAGCTTTGCCATACATTAACTCTCATGATGTCTTGTTTATTTCCATTGCCTTTCCCTTTGGCAGTTCCAAGTAATACAATAATGTCATTCTTCCATTAGTCAGAGCAGGGTTTGTATTGTTTCATAAGACCCTCCTAAACCAAGAGCTAGCTTGTGGGGGTCTGTTTGGAGGAAGAGAAAGCTTGGGGCTGCCTGAGGAGGGGGTTGGTGATGCGGCAGTGGGAGCCTGGGGGGGAAAGGGATTACTCTGGGAGAGGACATTGGTGGGAAAGGGTAGCCGAGGGAGAGGACTACTGGATCAAGGGGCAGCCTGAGGGCGTAAGGTGGTAGGAAGAGCAAGTGGTAGGAGAGTGAACCAGGGTGTGTGTGAAGTGTTGTGTCTGCCACACCCACCTCAAGCCAGATGCTGTGTTGCACTTTGTGTGGTCATTCACACTAATGCAAAGTGGGTATAAAATGCTACCATTCTGCGTTAGGTGCATTTCACACCGTTTTGCTCAGGTGTAAATGATAACACATACTGCAGAGCGACAGAAACCCAGGGCCTGTAAGTCTTGGCTGGAACCAGCTCCTCACTCCTTGTTCTCTTTGTTGTTGCAGCCCGTAGAGAGGAAACATGCGCACTAGGCTCTCTAATGGAACCTTTACAATGTTTCTTTCTTTTTGTTGTTTTGCTAAATCTCAGACAGACGTTATGCAGACTGATAGCACGAGGGTGTGCTTTGTGAATGCAAAAGCATAGCAAAATTGAAGGGTGCAAAGGATCCCAGGGAAAAAAACCACCCAAGCAAGTGCACACATGTGCGCGCGCGCACACGCACACACACACACAAGAATAAAACCTCCATAGGGTGCATGGGTTACATTTTATTTGGATGGAGAGAGCACAGCTCAAACCCAAATGTCTGCACATTTTAGATGCTCTGGGACTGGAGGACATTTGTAGTTGCTATTTCTACCAGGATAGATAAAAAAAGAGAACACTTTTTCCACTGCAGAAGCTTTGGCAGCCTGACAAACATTAATTTACATACTTTATGCCTCTTTTCTTGCCAAAAATGATTTCCACATTTTTCCCTTACTGTGTTTAAATTGCTTTCAGTCCGTGTATAATATCATACAGGACCCTTCAATTCACAACTGCCGTTTAGTAAAATGGCTTTCCGAGGTCAACACACTTTCCTTTCAGGGTAGTTAATCCTGAATACATTCTCGGCAGGAGGTAGGAATGTGCTCTGCAGCTGAGAGATGTTTTGTCAGAGTAATAAACTGAAAGCTGGAGTTAGATGAAATTACCTAGCAATGGAGCCCTTTGCTTTAGCCTTTTATTCTCAGTGCTAGTCATGTGTTCAATAAGGGCCCTTCAAAATATGGGTCAAAACTATGTATTTTGTAGCATGAATCAAAGGGAATAGATTGACTTGGTTTTCATGCATGAAAGAGAATAGTTGGAAAACAGCAGCTATAAAAAGAAAAAAGATTAATAAAGACAAAAATGACTCCACACTTGAGTTAAGGTAAAATAATTATGCTTTGGTTTTGTTGCATTTCACAACAAAATGATCTCTTATGAAGCCTTTGAAAGAGAAGGTTGTACGTTTGTTTGTTTTCTTAATGCTTACAGTGGTGCATTTGAAAAATAAAATTCTTCTGTAATAGAGAATGTTCCTGGCAAAATATGAATCATTGTATTGAGTAACGTATAACAGAATTCCAGTTTGTGTGTGTGGCGGGGGGCGGGGGGGAAGGGGCAGGAGAGGGAGCGGAATTACTTAAAAGGCTACTCTTGACTTGATATTAATGAGTTCATAATTTCCTGATTGCTCTGTTATTTGAGTGGCATACATCTTTTCAGCAAGACTGCATGTCTAAATACCACCTTTCCCATTTATATACTCTGCAAAGGGATGTTTGTAAAGCAGTTTGTTCTTCAGTTTCCCCTGAGATGCCACCCATCCACCTCGGTATTCTTGAGGTGCTCGTCGTTCACTCTGATTACACTTTCACAAAGGATAAAAAAAAAGCAACATCAATCCTTAAAAGGACATGCACCCTCCAGGAATTGTCCTATGGATCAAAGGATCTGCTCTTCCTACATTATTTTGTTACAACTGGCATTGCCCAATCAGAAATTCTTAGGCGCTACAAAAATAAATGACCTTTGGATTATCATGGGTTCCATGCAATCCTGTTGATTGGGCCCATAGATTTGATGCAACGTACTAGGATCCTAATGTTTGGTGTAGGGTGAATAAAAGGAAGACCCCTGAATTAATCATCACATTATCAGAGGAGCTTTAAAGAGAGTTGAGAACCTTAATTCTTCGTGATTTTTGGGCACCTTTGGGTATGTCTGCACTGCACACTAAGACCAGGCTCTGACTCAGGTTTCAGCCCAAGCCCCCCCGTAAATCCACACACAAATCAGTCTGACTTGGGTCAGCGAGCTCTCAGGACCTGGGTCCCATGACTCTGCTAGGGTGGGTAGGTAAGAGCCTGAGTCCTGCTGTGACTGAGGTCCAAGCCCTGTGATTTTGCAGTGTGGATGAAGCTCAAGCTGCAGACCCAAGTCAGAAGGTCTATGTGGTGCCATATGGATGCGTTAGCATGGCTGTGAGACCTGGGTCCAGCAACTGTAAACCCAGGTTTAGAGTGCAGTGTGGATGCTCAGGCCTGGGCTTGGAAACACCAAGTCCATAAGCCTGGGTCTCACAGACCCAGCCTTGGTGTGTAGTGTAGACATACCCTTTGAGCTACTTCCATTTTAGCACAGCTCCTACTGGCTAAGGAGCAAATTCAACCTAACCCCACTTATTTGGAAGGCCCAATAGACAATGGAATCACTGTAGTTCCACTGCACACTGCAGACACTTGATGCAGGGAACCCACACAAGGAGTTCACAGCTTTTACTTACAATAGATCTGTGGCCAGTAGATGTACAGCTACTTCAGTCCATCAGCTGAACCTCCAGTAGAAGAGGGTGCAATGGCTGTAGATTCTGCTGCCAGCCAGGGCTGCATTTGTAGCCATATAGCAGCTCCTCCACCATTCTGTGGCCTTGGGGTAAAATTTCACACACCCCCACCCCCACCCTCCGCAGAAGTCCTGCAGAACCTTTCTGTTCCATGTCCATTGGTGCCAGGCCCAGATTTGGCCAATGGCAAGTGGCAGGTTTTCCTTCAGCTCCCTTGATAGAACTGCTGTTTGCAAATGGCTCTGGTTTAAGTCTTGACTGAATAAGCCATGCATGCAGTGAGTCAGTCTGGCCATAATAAAATGGGGATGCGAATAACTGAGAATTTTCAAAGTGTCTGGCCATAGGTCACCTAGTCTGCGTTGTGTCAAAACTGCAGTAACAATGCTTTGCAGAGTATATGGTCATTTAAAACATGTGACAAACACCTATTGAGATATTATCCTTACATTACTTCAAGTGGAATCTCTTTGTGGCAGGGGCTGTTTGTTGTGTGTTTGTACTGCACCTAGCACAATGAGGTCCTCCTGATCTCTGATTGTGGCTGCTAGATGCAAATAATAATCATAATCATTATGATACACTTTTAACATAACATTTACTATATACATTTTCTTAAATCTGTATTTTTGTACAATATATACTATTTCTCAGAGGTAAGAGGCACAGGCTGAAATAACTCTTCAACAGCACGTATGGGTCATGCCTGCTGCCTGATTTCACTTCCTGTCAACCTTGACTTTGCCAACATCAGTTGAAGATTCTTTTACGTTTCAGTGAAAAGCTAATCTGTGAAAAAGGAGGGAAGAGAAGACAAAAGGAACCAAGGTCTATTGACAGACAAGCCATCTCAGAGAGAATGCAGACACTGATTTCTTAACAGTTATCATAAGAAGAAAATGAAAGTCAATATTGAGCAGGGGAAAGTCAAATGTTGCACAATGTCCAGTGTATTTATCAATCAATAACAAAACCCTTTATCTTTAATATTTCACCCAATAAAGTAGCTGTTACTCCTGCAGGATGCCTTGTTCTCCACTCTCTCTGGGTATGAGTCACAGCAGTTTATAACATTATATGTGCATTTTGAAGGGGGGAGGGAAATCCATTATTCATTCTGTTGAATAAGCTTCCATGAATTATGACAAAGGAACAATTTAAACTACGAAACAAGGATATTATGCAAGAGAATGGTATCTACTGAAATAAAACGAACCAAGAACAAAATAAAAACCTTCCTTGCTTAGATCAAGCAAATATAGACGTCCAGGAATGAATGGAAGTGCGACAGGGATAGGAAAAGTCATGGCCAAATCATGTGAACAATTTTTTTTTGGTCATTTTTCACTAATTAATGACTTTGGGCCAATTCTGCCTCGTCGATATTCATTATTTATTAAGAGCTGGCTGTGTGCTCAGCTTTATATAATCCATGAATAAAGATAAAATTCTTCTCCCAGTGATTTTATGATTTGTTGGCCCCTAGACCTCATTCTCTGCTTTATCTGTGGACCAAAAGGATCAGGAAAGCACATGAGTAAGGTTTGTACATGATTGGGCCCTTGTTTGCTCTATTTAGGACTTCACACACCCCTACAACACACTGCTCGCATGCCAATATTACTAGCTGGTTGTGCTTATATGCTATGTTTATGAGTGCTAAAGAGAAACCCGTGATGGAGGATGCCAAGGGAGTCTTGAATAGTTAAAGGATTTTTGATTTTGTGTCCTCTAACCCCACTCAGAACTGCACCTGGCGTGAATGATTGGTGTTAATTTTCCAAGAGTTCAGTTTCTTCTTGAAAAACAGGCTTACTGTGCTTGCCAAGGGTCTCAGTCTGATTGGCAAAAGATGAGGAGCACTTATGGAAGCGATGGTGGTGACGACTGTAGCACAAAAGAAAGCGACTCACGCTTGTTATATTTTTACTGCTAGGCTTGTCGCATGTCTGAATATTGACTGTTTTTATTAATCACTCCCTTGGATGATTTCCTTGTCACACTTGCTGAGTTTGCTTGTCAAAACACAGGTGTGTTCATTGTACTCTTAGCACAGCAGATCAAATGAAGTCTCTTGCCCCTGGCTTTATGTACAACGAGCAACCTTAATAGTTAGTGAGGAGGAGAAGGGGAGCAGACAAAATGTTACATACACACACCATAGATGTGGAGGTGACTTGCATATGATAACATTGCAGCGCCATGTGGGAAATACATTTATCAAGTGTCTCTGACTACCTCATCTGCACCCAGCTCACTAATTCCTCTCTCCAGGGATTTATTCTAATTTTTGAGATACCTGAATCAGTCATGGGCCAGACATAACTTGTCAAGACACAAAAATGTCCTGGATTTAAGGTGTGAGAGGCCTTGTAGCCTGGATAGAAACAGGAGCATTTCACAATTAGGAAATGGAGACCCAGCACCCCAGGACACAGCAATAGCCCTGGAAGAGCTCATGATAGCTGTCTTTAAAAGGAGGTGACATTGCTATGGAAGGAAAGGGTAACATGGGTCCGTTTGGAAGGTTTTTACATTTATTAGTCTTCATTGTTCTCTCTCTGAGCTTTGTAGAGTTGGACTCATGGCAACTAAGGCACTAGATTTAGGGCTACATTAAGTTTTGGATAGGCACATTACTCACAAATGGCAAAGTCCTAATGAACTATGCAGCTCATCCCAAACAAGTGCTTATTAACGCTTCATGCAATACCGTAACACTGTGTGGTCTCCATATACCACACGTGATGCAGAAAAACTAGTTGTAAGAAAATTTTAATTTTTTTTTAATGGGACTATTTTTTCAGATTGAACTCTTTGTAAAGCCAGGTGCCTTAGTTACCACGAATCCCAAATGTTCCAGGATTAGAGGGAGCCATAAAAGGTTGTATAAACTATCTACAATAAAGGTATATACAAATATAACAGCCTTAAGTGTGGTGACTTAGGACTCCCAAGGCTAGAAGTGAGTGCTGGGTCCCACTGAGAAGCTAGGAATTCTCCCTTTCCAATGGTACAAGATATTGGACTTTAAAATCATCAGGTGAAATCTTGGCCCCACTGAAATCAATGACAAAACTTCCATTGAATTTAGTGAGAGCAGGATTATACCCATGAAATTCATTTGTCACATGGTTCTGCAATTTATCAGACAGCTATTACCCTCACATGGCTACCACCCCCACGTATGTTATTTTAAGAATATATGTATACACCCACACCCACACACACACACACACATATGTACACACTCATCCTGTTAAACTATTTACTTTAGTGCCTGTTTGGGTTTTTTTTTTTTGCAAAAAAGGTCAGCTACATATCAGTGGTCCATTATTTTCAAGCTCCCAGCTAGCCTTTGCTGCGGAGTGATGTCACTTGCTTGGCTCTAGAAATAACAATTATACGATGCGTTTTGGCTAATGTTTCATACCTGAGAATGTAGAAAATACTGATAGAAAATGTTTTCTGCCTTACAGGCCAGATGAACAGAGAGATTGAAGCTTTCTACTGTAGGCTGGAAACTAAACAACACACTAGGTTTCTTTACCAACCAAAATGTGCTGAAAAGCTGTTTCTTTTATTTATTTTCCTTTAGCTGTGACTTTCTAATGCAAAATGTATTTGTAAAAAGTACATTTAGTGAGAAGGGCTAAGAAAGCAGGACAGCCTGGCAACAGCGCACGTGCCACACAAAGCCGATTGTTCCACCGCCAGCCTCAAGCTTCTAGTGTTTATGGCTTTGTACATCTGTAACTTCTGCACTGCGCACAGAGACAAGGGATTGGCTTCCTCACAGAAGTATGTCATTAGGCGCAATTATTACTCTTTGGGAAGCTGATAATTAGCATCTTTGTATGGGGCATTTCAGGAGCATACAGATCTCAGACAATTGAATACAGCTAGGAATAATGATTCATTGATACCAACAGCTGAGCGCCATTCACACATGTCTGTCATTGCAAATGAGACAGTACAGGGGCTGCTGACATTGTGGCAAAGAAGTTTCAAACTATTATTTTACAAATGCATGTTTTCCCTTTCCTCAGCTTATCCAGATACAAGCAGCAATGACTCTTTCTTCGCAGATAAAGCTCGCCTCCCCGCCCCATATGGGGACAAATGTATTCCGAAGTGGTCCACCTAAATAACTAGGGCTGGATAGTGGGGAAGTTTGTGGGGCAGAAATCAGAGAGGAATCCTTCTGTTCCCCACTGCAGCGTGGCAGCTTTTGCCTTATGGTCTGCGACTTATGTTGCAGTTTGAGGAATTAGGCAGAAAAGAGATTGTTCACTCGCTCTCAGGAGTCTTTCTTTTGATTTTGTTTTCTTCTGTTAACAGTGTCATCATATAAACAAGGATGGAACCGACCCAGCGCTTCACGTTTGAATCACTGTTGAGCCCACCAGTGACATGAGTCATGGGCACGATGACTTATTTAGCGTGATTGAACCTCATGGGATCCTTGTGATTAAGCAGCCACTGGCGCTCAGGAGGTGCTGTGACTGCTCAGACACCTAAAGATAGAAGGCTGTGGTGAGACTGATGGAGGTTGCAGATAATTCCATCTGCGGCACCAGCCCACAGTCTCACAGCAGAAAAGAATGATTTTAAAGAGGTACTCCCCGACCAGATTTGGTCCTAATTTAGATTCTTTTAAAAATATGAGTATTTTAAAAATCACTCCCAATATAAATGTTCCCATGATTTTTTATTCTTAATTCTACTGGGCACAGTTTGTAAAACACAAACATTCCCCTGTAGTATTTGAAACCCACATAACCCAGCTCCTCAGGTGATAGGAACAATATAAAAATCAGAATGGACAAGTATGAAATTTTTCATGTGGTATGCACAACTGAAGCATTCTCATTTTAACTTAGCATGGCACCACTCAGCCTTGGCCCAGCAGTCCCTCCGTTGTGATGGAGGGGTCACTGGGCCAAATTTCAGTGAGTGGCCTTGCGACCTGGCATGCCAGGTTGCAATGCCATTTGATTTGGGGGCCCTCTCAGATGGGGACCAGGGGCAAACTGCCTCATTTGCCACCCCCACCTAGAGTAATAGAGTCATAGACTTTAAGGTCAGAAGGGACCATTATGATCATCTAGTCTGACCTCCTGCACAACGCAGGCCACAGAATCTCACCCACCCATTCCTGTAATAAACCTCTAACCTATGTCTGAGCTACTGAAGTCCTCAAATCATGGTTTAAAGACTTCAAGGTGCAGAGAATCCTCCAGCAAGTGACCTGTGACTCACGCTGCAGAGGAAGGCGAAAACCCCCCAGGGCCTCTGCCAATCTGCCCTAGAGGAAAATTATCCGACCCAGAATATGGTGATCAGCTAAACCCTGAGCATGTGGGCAAGACTCACCAGCCAGACACCCAGGAAAGAATTCTCTGTAGTAACTCAGAGCCCACCCCATCTAGCATCCCATCACAGGCCATTGGGCATATTTACCGCTACTAGTCAAAGATCAATTAATTGCCAAAATTAGGCTATTCCATCATACCATCCCCTCCATAAACTTATCAAGCTTAATCTTGAAGCCAGATATGTCTTTTGCCCCCAGTGCTCCCCTTGAAAGGCTGTTCCAGAACTTCACTTCTCTGATGGTTAGAATTTCATCTTAATCTAATTTCATCTTCATCTTCATCTAATTTCAAGTCTAAACTTCCTGATGGTCAGTTTATATCCATTTGTTCTTGTGTTCACATTGGTACTGAACTTAAATAAGTCCTCTCCCTCCCTGGTTTCGCAGGGAGTCTCCTGGAATCAGGCCCTATCTCCCGGAGGCTACTGAAGCCAAACTGGGAGATTTTAGGTGCTAAAACTCCGGCAGCGCAGCGGGGCTAAGGCAGGCTCCCTGCCTGCCCTGGCCCCATGCAGCTCCCGGAAGCAGCCAGCACATCCCTGTGGCCCCCAGGGGAGGGGGGGTAGGGAGGGACAGCACACGTGCCCTGAGCACTGACTCCGCAGCTCCCATTGGCTGGGAACTGCGGCCAATGGGAGCTGCGGGGGCAGCGCCTGTGGGAGCGGGCAGCGCGCGGAACACCCTGCCCCCCCAGGGGCCAGATATGGTGGCTGCTTCCACAAGCAGTGTGGAGCCAGGGCAGGCAGGGAGCCTGCCATAGCCCCACTGCGCCACCACCTGGGAGCCACTCGAGGTAAGCGCCACCTGGCCGGAGCCTGCACTCTGCACCCCCTCCTGCACCCCAACCACAGCCCGGAGCCCCCTCCCACACCCAAACTCCCTCCCAGAGCCTGCACCCCTCCCCAAGCCCAGAGCCCCCTCCTGCATCCCAACCCCCTACTCCAGCCCTGAGCCCCCTCCAGCACCCAAACTTCCACCTAGAGCTTGCACTCTGCACCCCCTCCTGCACCCCAACCCCCTGCCCCAGGCTCAGCCTGGAGCCCCATCCCACACTCTGAACCCCTTGGCCCCAGCCCGGAGCCCGCATCCCAATCGCCTGCCCTAGCCCAGTGAAAGTGAATGAGGGTGGGGGACAGCAAGCGACAGAAGGAGGGGGGAATGGAGTGGGTGGGGCCTTGGAGAAGGGGTGGGGCAGGGGCGGGGCCTCAGGGAAGGGGTGGGGCAGGGCTGTTTGGGTTTGTGTGATTAAACAGTTGGTAACCCTATCCCCACCTCTTGACTGCCTGTCACTGTGTGTAACATGAGTATGGCTCCTCTGAGGCTCCTCTGCACAGGTATATAAATAGCACCTCTATGCTAATGTATGAGAACTAGAAACTGAAAAAATTGACCTGGAAGTGAAAACTGACTATAAGCAAAATGGAAACTGACAGATCTTATTTGTACAGTGCCTAGCATAATGGGGCCTGAGCCTCTAGGTGCTACCAGAATATAAATAAATAAAATAAGTCTATTTTCATTGTTCAGGATGAAAACTGCAAATAAATAAATACATAAATAAAAGAAGCAAGCCATACAAATAGTGAAAAGTGCATGATATTTACAAATATTTTAAGTTTTAAGACTTCACTGTGATATTTACAATATAGATAAGGAAATGTTTTTTTGAAAAATACGCTTCTCACTCACACCAACTTTACTTCGGGGAAGCTCAGTTGATTTCAGTGGTTTACACCAGTGTAAGTAAGAGGAGAATCAGGCCTCACATGATTATTAACTTGACAATGTCCCATTAAAAATGCGCTGAGACGTACGCACACTCTGAAAAAACGAAGAATCGTCCTGTCAGTATTTAAAAGCAGCAAAGCGGTTTTTCATTACCCATTTAAACCTACTATGTGCAGGACCTCCACATTTTTGCCCATAAGGTCTTCTTCAAGCACTGGGTTTTGTTCATGCAGTAAAATATATATTTAAAATTTGCTACCAACTACAGAGAGGCAGGTTTCCATGTTAATTGCTGTCTGCTAAATGAATTTCAAGGGGCTTTCTAGGCCCAGTACAATTAACACTCACCGCCTTTTTTTCTTTGGAAATGGAGATCATATTTTCATATGGCATAAATCTGCATATAGAGCTATGTGGATTTACACTAGCTGAGGATCTGCCCATAGGATGTTGTTAACAGTAATTGGATGTATTTCCCCCATGTTGCTTGCATTCTGTGCAAGGGTTGGGAAGGGAGGAGAGAACTGAATTAGTGGATTATTCATCCCCCCAGGCTGGCTGAGTTCCATGGGGATGATTTCTCAACAGAACTGATTTACTGTGAAGAAGAGTGTGAATGTGGCTTCCCTGAAAACCATAACCCCTTCCTTCCAGCTCCCCTGCCAGAGACATGAAAGGCTTATACAATGACAATTATTACAAATATAGTCAGTCATTCTCTTATGTAGCAAATTCCATCCATGGTGCTGTGCATCTCAGTCATCTCAAGAAATCTGGAGTAACTCCACTGAATTCAGTGGAATTATTCCAGTCTTTCACTGGTGTGGGATCAGAATTTGGCCCTAGCTAATTCAGCCTAGATCAATATGATTGGCCTTGTTTTACAGATGGGGGAATAGAAGCAGAGAAAGTTAAGGCAGAAATGTTCAAAACTGTCCAAGAATCTTAGGTGGCCAATTTGAGACACCCATTGGCCTGATTTTCAGAAACATCCAAAACACCAGTTAAAGTTAATGGTAGCTATGGGTGCTCAGCCCTGCTGAAAATGTCTTCAGGTGGGCTCTGAAAATGGAGGGTCACAAAATTAATTGATGCTTTTGAAAATACTTGCTTAAGTGACTTGCTCAATGCCACAACAAGTAAGTCAATGGGAAAAATCAACAACAGAATTTAGGAGACCTGACTCCCAGCCTTCTGCTCTAACTGTCAGAAGAGACTTGTCCCTATGACTCTGATAAACTTCGGCACCCCATACATTTAACAGATTCAGAAGCATTTCACACATATTTTAGCACTGTTGCAGAAAGTGCAGTCCTTTAGAAAAATGGTAAATAATTGATGCTCTTCTCTGCTGGCAATCAGGCCCCCCACAAGCAGCTGGGTTTTGTGCTTTGTGTCACAACGGAGGCTCTAATTTAGAATTTACAGTAACAGATCCACAAAGGGCTGCCAGCCTTCTCCCTGCTTCTTGAATGCCTATTCCCTGCTGCCCTACACAATGATTAGTGAGTAGTGAGTGACATTTCTTCCCCAGCAATGGGTCTTCTCTTGGCCTCATGAAGAGGGAGAACAGAACTTTTTGTTCGCATTCCTCTGTTTTATTTTTTGTTTAGACTGGGAGGCTGCAGGCGAGGGAATCTCCAGCACAGTGATTTAGCTGCATGACTCCCATTAATGTGACTGACAGTTGCATAGCTAAATCGGTGCATATCTTGTTGAAGATTGACCCCAGGGTGTTGTCATTTTGCAGAGATTCTTCCCTTTTGCCGCAATCATTACATGGAGTGAAAATTAGAAGCGTGTGCACAAATTGACTGAGAAGTTCATTCGCCAAATTGAGATTTGTATGAAGAGAATGTTATTTAGGGGTGGGCAATAGGGGAAGTTTGAATTGAGAGGAGATACTCCAGCCTCTTCTTTTTTTCTCCTAACCCATTGTAATACGCCAAGACAGATAAAATCTCCTGATACACTGCAGAGTTCTTTGTTATAAAAGGATTAAAAACAAGCTTGGGAGAAAAATTTTGAGCTTATTTGCAAAATATAATTTGTCTAAAAGATACAAAAATTATATATGATTTCCTTTGACAATCCAAATTCCAGTTCTGGAGGAGTGCTAGGGGTGGATCTCTCCAAAGCTGACCTGTTCTCTACACTTCCTCTGAAGCTCTGGTACTGGCTACTGTCAGAGACTGAGCTAGATGAACCATTGATCTGACCCAGTATGGCCATTCTTATGTTATTAATAGCTGTTGGGTTTTCCCCCTGTGCAAGATAAAGCTCATCTTTGAGATCAGAAGTGTTTTTGGTTTGGTTACCTACAGCACAAATGATGCAATTCGGTAAGGAGCTTATTTTGCAACCTCCTTGAAGGGCAGAAATGCCACAGGAACTCTCTTCTAAGGAAGAGCCTGTAAGAGGAAGTCTCTGTCGCTCTGAGATAGATTCACAGATTTTAAGGACAGAAGGGACTGTCATGACCATTTAATCTGACCTCCTGCACAACAGGGCATAGAACCTCACCCCGTAATATTTATAACAAACCCATAACTTCTGTTTGAACAAGAATGTGCACCTTGTTTCTAGTCTGAATTTGTCTAGCTTCAGCTTCCAACCATTTAATGTTGTTATGCCCTTTTCTGCATGATTACAGCACTATCTACAATCAAAAATCTCTTCCCCTTATAGGTACTTGTAGACCACGATCCAGCCACTTCAGTCTTCCCTTGGATAAACTAAATAGCATGAGCATCTTAAGTAGCTCACTGTAAGGCAGGTTTTCCAGACCTCGTATCATTCTTGGTTTTTTCTGAACCCTTTCCAATTTTTTAACTTCCTTTTCAAAGTGTGGACACTTCCCTCCTCCTGCTTGATATTCCCCTGCTTATGCATCCAAAGACTGAGTTTGTCCTCTTAGCTACAGCACTGCACTGGAAAGTTATGTTCAGTTGGTTATCTACCATTAGTTAGTGAGACCCAGTGGTGCTGGAACAATTTTTATAGTGGAGGTGCTGAAGGTGGAAACCATGTATTTGGGTTGTGATTCCTACTTCAAGCCAGGGCGTGCAGCAGTACTCCAGCACCAGTGCTGGAACAATTTGTACAGTGGGGGTTCTGAGAGCCACTGAACCAAACCCTGTGTATAATGAACACCACGTCAAGCCAGTTTCAGCACCTAAAAGTATGAGCTTGCATTTGACTCTATTAAAATACATGTTGTTCAAATGAGCCCACTGTACCAAGTGATCCATGTTGGTCTGTATAGCTGTCTTGGTTCCATTGTTATTTACTACACCAATTTTTGTGCCATCAGCAAATTTTACCAGCATTTTTTAATTTTTTTTCATTCACATAATTGTTAAAGTTATTGAATAGCACTGAGCTGATAAATTATAAATGATAGGTTAATACGACCCTGGCCATGGTGGCCCATCTAGAACTTTCCCATGACCCACGGTGTGCCGGGACCCACCCTTTAGGAAACACTGAGTTAACCAGTTTTTAATCCATTTAATATGGGCTTTACTGATTTTTCATGGTGCTAATTTTCTTTTTAAATCAAAATGTCATGAAAGACTAAATCAAAGATGATACGAAGGGGGCACTTTTCTCAGTCATTTCAGCGCCTTTATATCTTTGGTGGACACTTACACTCATGCAGAACTCCTTTCATGTTAAAGGGACTCCATATGGATGCAATAGACCAGGCATGTGGAGCTGATTGCAGGAACAGGATCTCAGTTCTTAGACTTTGGTCCTGCTCTCATTGAAGTCAATGGCAAGCACCCAGTTGATCCTAATGGTGCAGTAGCAGGTCCTTAAACACAGTTGCTGAGCAAAAACTTCTTCATACTGTTATTATTGGCAGTACTCATAAGTGCTGGTATGTGTCACTTTGATATTGATCAACAGCAATTTCCTTGGGGAGACCCACTGAAATGGCTTGAAGTGACAGGATGCATATGCTTGATACAATGATAGCACCCAAGGTGTGTGTTTTCCTGAGTGTACACGGCTCAGCACAGAAGAGGCTGACGGCATCATTAAAAGGATGAACACAAACCAACAAAGCAAAGAAATGCAAAGTCGAGGCTGAAATACTGACTTTACCCCTCAGCGCCTCCATTGCAGGCTGCCCTACCTGCGATGTGGCACGGCAGCACCCAGTTTGCAGCGTATATCTTAAACCCTGTATAAGACAAGGGTAGAGAAAGAAGGAACTCAGTGAATTAAAGACGGCGTTCCAACTGCACAGGAAAGCTGACAAATTTTAGGGCCTGATTGAAAAGCCCATTGAAGACAGTGGAAAGACTCGGCCATTGACACCAGTGGGCTTTGGGTTACACTTTAGCAGACACCATATTTGACCTGTTTATTTTTTAAGTTTCTTAAAAGCATCCAATTCATCGCCTCTGGGAACACGTAGAATAGTTAATACATATTGTGACTTCTAAAATCAAAAGTCCATAACAATCTGCCCTAAGCCTGCTCTTGTAACAATATTGCTACTAGATTCTACTGTCACAAGCTGTGGTAATGTTTTGGCCCATGACTACATATGTGGGTTGGTCCTAAATTTCATGGGTCTTGCATAAGTCAAAATGTGAGGCCCCAGGCAGAGTTTCATAACCTACACATCTGGGTTAAAATAGCAGTGAAGGCACAGCAACTTGGCTTTTAACTCAGGTTCACACCTCAAATTCAACTTCAGGTTACCATATAGTTTTAACTAAAGCTGCTAACTGTGCTAAAAGGTGAGTTGCCATCTCTTTTTCCTTTCTGATACAAAATTACTCAAGATAGACTGTGAAGAGGTACAAAAGGATCTCTCAAAACTGGGTGACTGGGCAACAAAATGGCAGATGAAATTCAATGTTGATAAATGCAAAGTAATACACATTGGAATACATAATCCCAACTATTCATATAAAATGATGGGGTCTAAATTAGCTGTTACCACGCAAGAAAGAGATCTTGGAGTCATTGTGGATAGTTCTCTGAAAACATCCACTCAATGTGCAGCGGCAGTCAAAAAAGTGAAGTGAATGTTGAGAATAATTAAGAAAAGGATAGATAATAAGACAGAAAATATCATATTACCTCTATATAAATCCAGAGTACGCCCACATCTTGAATACTGTGTGCAGATGTGGTCACCCCATCTCCAAAAAGATATATTGGAATTGGAAAAGGTTCAGAAAAGGACAACAAAAATGATTAGGGGTATGGAACAGCTGTCATATTAGAAGAGATTAATAAGATTTGGACTTTTCAACTTGGAAAAGAGATGACTAAGAGGGGATATGATAAAGATCTATAAAATCATGACTGGTGTGGAGAAAGTAAATAAGGAAGTGTTATTTACTCCTGCTCATAACACAAGAACTAGGGGTCACCAAATGAAATAAATAGGCAGCAGGTTTAAAATAAAGAAAAGGAAGTATTTTTTCACACAACGCACAGTCAACCTGTGGAACTCTTTGTCAGAGGATGTTGTGAAGGCCAAGACTATAACAGGGTTCAAAAAAGAACTAGATAAGTTCATGGAGGATAGGTCCATCAATGGCTATTAGCCAGGATGGACAGGGATGGTGTCCCTAACCTCTGTTTGCCAGAAGCTGGGAATGGGTGACAGGGGATAATCACTTGATGATTATCCATTCTGTTCATTCCTGCTGGGGCACCTGGCACTGGCCGCTGTTGGAAGACAGGATACTGGGCTAGATG
The DNA here is from genome assembly GCA_033296515.1 of Macrochelys suwanniensis. Classification (NCBI taxonomy): domain Eukaryota; kingdom Metazoa; phylum Chordata; order Testudines; family Chelydridae; genus Macrochelys; species Macrochelys suwanniensis. Next base: position 153,453,007 of record CM065775.1, on the reverse strand, counting down.
GACCTTGGGTCTGATCCAGTATGGCCATTCTTATGTTTTTCACTGTTATTTTAATCTGAGTTAGCTAACTAGGGTGACCAGACAGCAAGTGTGAAAAATCGGGACGGTGGTGGGGGGTAATAGGATCCTATATAAGAAAAAGACCAAAAAATCGGGACCGTCCCTATAAAATCGGGACATCTGGTCACCCTAAGCTAACCTGAGTTAAGAACACACAATTTTCGCAGTATAAACATACCCACAGACTCCCAAGTGACTTGCAGTACTTTTGAAAATGGGACAGAGATGCTTTAGAACATCTTACCCTTAAGCTCAGCCTCAGCATCCCCTTCTCTAAAATGGGATTAATGCTTAGTCATCTACCTAATTCACTGGTGTGCTGGAAAGCATTGTCTAGCTATCATTGTTATTCAGAATGGGCCTGTCTCTAATATTAATAAGCAGCTGCCTAAAGTCCACATAATTTACCTTTTCCCCAGCATGCTGTGTACATTCACAAGATTGCCAGTTTCTTGCCATCTTTTTCTCAAACTGTGGGTTGGGACCCCAAAGTGGGTCATGACTCTGTTTTAATGGGGCTGCCAGGGCTGGCGTTAGACTTGCTGGGGCCCGGGGCCGAAGCTTGGGGCTTGGGGGGGGGCGCTCAGGCTTTGGTCCCCCCTCTTTGGGTCGGGTAGTAATTTTCGTTGTCAGAAAGGGGTCGCGGTGCAATGAAGTTTGAAAACCGCTTTAATCTAGCTCCTCAGCTTGTCCTGTTGCTACTTTAGGAACTGTGCAGGAGAGGGACTGTGTGTGGCCAGCTAAGGAGGTAAAGAAATGGGAGGAAGTCAGCAGCATGAGGGGCTCAGGGGGCTAAGACACTATATTCAGAAGAGAATTCAGTTCTTACTTGGCTAAGGAGCCCTGCATAGTAAGTGCCACCTCCTGCTCTGCAGCACCTAACTCATGCCGGACTCAGAGAAGAGCTCTGCTCTGACAGGGCTTAGGAGTCTCAGAAGACAGCAGCTGCCCTCCTCTCCCACAAGGGAGTGTGAGATGCAGCCCTTTCTGCCTCCCCGGCTCCCAACTTAGGAGACATTTATTAACACCTGATTTCAGAATTGACTGCCATTGCAGCATAGGGCCACTGTAGCACCCACGCCGTGCTAGGTGCTGCCCACTGCATAGCATGGCACTGTACCTGGGCTGCAGAATACCCGGGGCTTTGTACAGAATTATGAGCTTTATAGTGAGATAAGAGAGGAGGGCAAAAGTGACAGGAAGTGGGGGGGGATAGAGAAACAGCGGAGAAGAGAACAGGAAGCCAAAATCCTTCCCAGTTTCTCCTTTTCCAAGTCCACGCGAAACTTGAGTGGCTTTGTGCCTGCACCTGAAGGTGGGATCGATTCTCTCCTTATTGATTGTTCAGAGGAGATTGCTCCAGACAGGCTAGCAATGCACAGCCACTGTCTCCTCTCCTGCCTCCCCCGCCTTTCTTACAATCAGTGAGGAGCTGACATTTGCCAGGCTGCTCCTGGCGTCATGGTGAGAGCTCGTTAAGGGGAGCACTGACGCAGGGAGAATAAGAGCTGCAGCCTGCAACCTCCTGCTTTTAACCAACTCCTGATGCGGCACCACCTTTGGAGGTTGGATCCTCCCCCCGCCGCCAATGCCCTTTGTCTTCTCTTTATTTTTAAAAAAATCCAAAGCAGCATCCCCTTGGGCTGGAATTGTTCAGGGTAAGATGCTGAAAAGCCCAGGACAATGGGCTGGATGATGAAGGAGTTATCAGTGTTTCCCCTCCTTCCCTGCCCTGTCCAATGCTGTGTCCGCATTCTTTGGGTCTAGGCTTAATCTGGTAAGTGTATTAAGTGCTACTCTCAAGGATATGTTGACTCAAGTAGCAGCTAAATCAGTGTACTCTCTCTCTCTGGACATCCCCAATCAAATGTGTAGCCAACCTCTAGACAAAGGGACTGAAGATGAAAAATCCAGCCATGGCTAATGTGTTTGTGACTGAAAACATTGCTTGACCTCTGTTTTCAAGATGCACCAGGCTGCTGTTACATAGATAAGGTGGCTGAACAGAAACGTATCAGGTTAACATTTTGACCTGACCAGGAAAAGCAGATAGTGATTGAGTGGAGAATTTCCAGAAAATCATGGACAGTGGGTGAGGAGTGGCGGCACAAAGCATAACGGATGATTGTAAGGGACATGCTTTCCAAGCAGCTCAATCAAATACATTAATCAAGTTAAACAAAATACCTGAGTGGACTGAAGTGGGAATGGTTCCTGTTACCCCCACCCACCCAATGCAGTGCCTGGTACTGAGAATGGGAGTCTAATCCTGAAGTTAGCCCTTCTAATTATTAATAAAAATAATGCTACCTGGCATTTCTAAACTACTGCTGGTCCCACAGTGCTTTTTGAACCTAACCTCTGTAATCTTTAAGTCTCTGAGGCTAGGGACACTCGCACAGGATTAAATTTATGGACATGAGTAGTCTGACTTCAGTGGGACTCCCTATGTGAGGAAAGTTAAGCCTGTGTGTGTTTGCAAGCGTGGGGCTTTCACAATATGGAAGTTTGGATTCTCCTAAAGATTTGTAGGTAACATTTGTGGAAGGCCCCAATTCCAAATTCATATAAACAATGGACCATCTTTAGAACAGTGCAAACGATGACTTTGATCCTGCCAGAGCTCTGCCTAAGCACAGGGGGCACCCCACATGGAGCTCTTGGCAGGATTGGGGTCTTTGCCAAGTAAAGGAAAGCCCAGGGGCGGAAGATGCTGTAGCAATACAATCTTTTACCTGCCTTTGTCTCCCACACAGGTGTTATGAGTCTAAAGTAATTCACAAGCACCATATACCCTATTTTCAGAGCATTAATAACATTCAATTATTACTGTGGTAGACCTTCATGAGTGTTCTTCATACCACTTTGTTTTGGGGGCAGAGGTGATAATGGATCTTCCAGGCTTCTGACAGTGAGGTGAAGCTATACTCCCACCCTTCCCAAGCCCTCATTGCCTCATCTCATGGCCACTCTGTCTGTCCAATGAAGAAAGATGGACTAGCCTTATCTACGCTAGCTTTTGGGGGGAAGTCTCCCATGGTTGCATGATCACTGGTGCAGCTCCACCAGTGAATGCAATGATGGGAGCTCTAGCGTAGGTGGGCTGCCAATGTTTTAACTGTGGTGCCATCTAGCCCTGATCTGAGAAGGTCTAGAAGACGTGGTGCCTACGCCCTGTCTATCCTTGCAATGCACTGGAGCTGTCAGTTCAGTTTATAGGATTCTCTTCCGTATGTGTCATTGCTAATCCTTTATCAGCAGTAGGATTTGCTGCAGAATGACATGGAATGCTCTCTTCTCCCTGCGCTCCTTTCCTCTTTCCACAACCCTCTTGTGAGGTCCCCACTGATCTAAGACGGCCAAGAGTAAAAAGCCAGGTCCAAGAAATGACCCCTAGGCTGCTGTATGAAAACAATTCATATTACTTTACATTTCTCTGGTTCAGCGAGGGAAAGTCATGACCCCTTCCCCAGCTAAATGTCAAATGCTCTTAAATCCCTTTTCCCACTGAAACAGAGGATCAGTCTTCCAATCAAGTGACTGCTTCCCCCTACTCCACCTGTGTGTTGCAGGGACAGATTATTTTAACGTTCAGATTTTATTCTGAGTCATCATTGTTCCAAAAGAGAGGCTACAGGGGTCTGATTTTCTATTGTTTCTCAAACCATCATTTTGCTTAATTTTGCTTTATTTGGGGCTGCCAGGTTGCTCTGCAAGTAGTATGAGTAGGGCCTTTTACAACTTGGCGTCCTTGGGGTGTATTTAAGAGAGAGATTCTCATACGACCGCTACATTATAAACAATAATTTAGGGGCTAGAGTCTGTCTGCTGTAATACTTTAAATTCATCCCTCTACTCACAAGGCAAAAAATAAGCTCCTCTAAAGTGACCAAGGTACAGGAATTTGCCGTATCTTTTCAATGAAGGTCATCAGTTTCTTTTCAACTGCTAACAGATACAGTACTGTATGTACCTAGATTCCCAGGCAACCAATCTTTCATTGCCTGCAGATTAGGAATTATATTAGATAGAGAGAACGAGAGCTTAAAATATTCATAAAATCTGCCTATACTATCTGTCTGTACTTGAGTCTGCCTTCTTATTGCAGTGAATCAGAGAAGCGAAATTATTTCCAGGGCCTGTAGATTTTAAAGTGGTGGCTTCGTCTCTTCAGGAAGTGCCCTCCACCACAAAAGGGATGGCAAGAATGGGAAACAATGAATGTAGAATCTAGTCTAACACTAACATTTAGTGCCCTGTTCTAAAGTCCATTGAAGTCAATGGAAGTCATTCTTTGACGTCAATGGGCATTTGACCGGGCCCTCTGAGGCTTTATAAAAAAAAAGAAAAAAAGATTGGAATAACTACAATATGACCCGTGTTTACTCGTAAGATCCTGTTCCATGGGTAAGCAGCTGCACATGATACAATCCCATTTTCTGAACTGCACTACTCAAGATGCCCTAAGAAGCAGACATGAGTCACATGGGACAGCATTTCATACTTGCATTCTTTTTACAGAGCATTAAGTGTCAAAGCCTCATCGAGGGACATATAAACAGTGCAGTCATATGTGGCATCCTCCTTAACCTTGGAACCCAAAGCACTGAGACTGGGAGTAGTGATAAAGTATGAGCTGTCTCATCTAGGTAGATTACAAGCCTTTTGGGGCAGGCACCATTTCCTCCTAAGTGTATGTACAGCACCTAGTACTTATGGGGCTGTCATAAATGAAGGGAAGGGGGAGAGGGTCTGATGCAGTGCTATAAAATCCTCTTACCAGTAAAGGGTTAAGAAATACAGGTAGCCAGACTGACACCTGACCTGGCTGGCATCTGACCAATAAGGGGACAAGATACTTTCAAATCTTAGGAGGGGGGAAGGCTGTGTGAGTGTGTCTTTGTCAGTCAGAGTGATCTTGGAAGACAGAAAGAACCTACAGAAAATCAAACCTCCCTTTTCTGAAACAGATTAAAACAGAAAGGCTAAGAAGACTGCCAGTGAAGCAGCTATTAAACTTGAGATAGCTCGGCTACAGGCCAATGAGGAGGAGAAGAAACATGCAAGACTGCTACAACTTAAACAGATGGAGATGGAAGAGAAAGAAAGAGAGAGGAAGCATGCTGAGGAAGAGAGGAAGCATGCTGAGGAAGAGAGGAAGCATGCTGAGGAGGAGAAAGAAAGAGAGAGGAAGCATGCTGAGGAGGAAAAAGAAAAAGAGAGGAAGTATGCTATGGAGGAGAAAGAAAGAGAGAGGAAGTATGCTGAGGAGGAGAGGAAGCATACTATGGAGGAGAAAGAAAGAGAGAGGAAGCATGCTGAGGAGGAGAAAGAAAGAGAGAGGAAGCATGCTGAGGAAGAGAGGAAGCATGCTGAGGAGGAGAAAGAAAGAGAGAGGAAGCATGCTGAGGAAGAGAGGAAGCATGCTGAGGAGGAGAAAGAAAGAGAGAGAAAGTATGCTATGGAGGAGAAGGAGAGAGAGAGGAAGCATGCTGAGGAGGAGAAGGAGAGAGAGAGGAAGCATGCTGAGGAGGAGAGGAAGCATGCTGAGGAGGAGAAGGAGAGAGAGAGGAAGCATGCTGAGGAGGAGAAGGAGAGAGAGAGGAAGCATGCCCTAGAGATGGAGAAGACCAGGGTGGAGCGGAATCTACCGGATAACACTAATAATCCTTCCCCAACAACCCACAAATGGGAGCGACTATGTCCACCGTATGATGAATCCCGTGATATTGCTGAATATTTTCTCACCTTTGAGAGACTATGCAATCTCCATCACATTCCTGATGATCACAAAATGACCCTATTGGTAGCAAAGTTGACTGGAAGTGCTCTGGACATATTCAATGACATGCCTATTGATGAGGCTTCTGACTATGAGAAATTCAAGGATTTGGTTTTAAAACAATTTCAAGTTACACCTGAAACTTACAGAGTAAAATTTCGAACCCTTATCCGAGGGCCTGGACTAAGTAATGTAGCTTATGTAAACTGGATAAAGGAGCTGTTAAAAAAATGGGTCAAGGGAAGGAATGTTACTAGCTTTGAAGGAGTGTGTGATTTGATGGCTCAGGAACAATTCCTGAATATGTCCAAGGATGATATAAGACAGTGTTTATGGGATAAGAAAATGGACTCAGCAGACAGCCTTGCTGCTTATGCTGATCAATACGAACAGTCCCAGATCAGCAGAGGGGCAAGGAAATTTGGCACACAAGGGGTGCAGGAAGCAGAGAGGAACAACCCTGGTCATAGTTTGGGGAGATACCAGAAAGGAAAACCCGAGACCACACCCCCTCACCAGGAGCAGCCCAAGGCCCCACAAGGAAAAACCCAGGCCCCTTATTGCCCCACCACCCCATTCTCCAGCAACCCACCTCGCCCCACTGACCAGTCAGCTGGGCGATGTTTCAAATGTAACGAATTGGGGCATGTGAAGGCCAACTGCCCCAAGAACCCCAACAGAATACAGTTCATTGCACCGGGGTCACACCAAAGGTCCTCAGGCCCAGATGCCTCCCAGATACCCTTGGAACGAAGGGAAACGGTGAGTGTGGGCGGAAAAAAGGTTACAGCGTGGAGGGACACTGGAGCACAAGTGTAGGCTATCCACAAATCCTTAGTGGACCTCAGCTTAATCAATCCAGAGGCACAAGTGACAATTCAACCCTTCAAGTCCAACTCTTTTGATTTACCTACAGCCGTGTTGCCTGTCCAGTACAAGGGCTGGTCAGGAAATTGGACTTTTGCAGTCTATGATGATTATCCCATTCCCATGTTGCTGGGGGAAGACTTGGCAAATTGTGTGAAGCTAGCCAAGAGGGTGGGAATGGTCACCCGCAGCCAGGCTAAGCAAGCTGTCACACCTAGCTCTGTTCCTGAGACTTCCACCAGAACCCCATCCGTACTAACAGAGACCCAGATAGAGGTGGTGGAACCGGATACCCTGCCAACGACTGCAACAGCCGTCATAGATCCAATCACAGAAACCCGACCCAAGCCAGTCTCGGAACCGGAACTGGCAAAGCAACCAGCACCAGAACCATTGCCAGCACTGAGTCCAGCGCTTGCAACCCCATCTACAGTGCCAACACCCGAGGGCACCACCAAGCCTGCAATGGCAGCAGCAGCCAATAACTCAATACAAGAGGCTCAGCCAGAGCCTGAATTACCACATTGTGCACCAGCGGAGAGCGGTTCACAGTCAACGGAAACAAACCCATCACCTGCATCGCTTCCAGAGGGACCCAGCCCAGGTCCACAACCCAGTGAGGAACTGATGTCTCCAGCATCTAGGGAACAGTTCCAAGCCGAGCACGAAGCAGATGAAAGCCTACAGAGAGCTTGGACAGTGGGACGGAGCACCCCACTGCCTCTCAGCTCTTCTAATCGATCCCGGTTTATTATAGAAAAAGGACTTCTATATAAGGAGACTCTTTCTGGTGGACACCAGGAAGACTGGCGTCCTCAGAGACAGTTGGTGGTTCCGACTAAGTACCGGCTAAAGCTCTTGAGCTTAGCCCATGATCATTCTAGTGGTCATGCTGGGGTGAACAGAACCAAAGACCGTTTGGGGAGGTCATTCCACTGGGAGGGAATGGGCAAGGATGTTTCTACCTATGTCCGGTCTTGTGAGGTGTGCCAAAGAGTGGGAAAACCCCAAGACCAAGTCAAAGCCCCTCTCCAGCCACTCCCCATAATTGAAGTTCCATTTCAGCGGGTAGCTGTGGATATTCTGGGTCCTTTTCCGAAAAAGACACCCAGAGGAAAGCAGTACATACTGACTTTCATGGATTTTGCCACCCGATGGGCAGAAGCAGTAGCTCTGAGCAACACCCGGGCTAAAAGTGTATGCCAGGCATTAACAGAGATTTTTGCCAGGGTAGGTTGGCCCACCAACATCCTTACTGATTCGGGAACTAATTTCCTGGCAGGGAGCATGAAAAGCCTGTGGGAAGCTCATGGGGTGAACCACTTGGTTGCCACCCCTTACCACCATCAAACAAATGGTCTGGTGGAGAAGTTTAATGGAACTTTGGGAGCCATGATACGTAAATTCATTAACCAGCACTCCAACGATTGGGACCTAGTGTTACAGCAGTTGCTCTTTGCCTACAGGGCTGTACCACATCCCAGTTTAGGGTTTTCACCATTTGAACTTGTGTATGGCCGCAAGGTTAAAGGGCCATTACAGCTGGTGAAACAGCAATGGGAGGGGTTTACGCCTTCTTCGGGAACTAACATTCTGGACTTTGTAAACAACCTACAAAACACCCTCCGAGACTCTTTAGCCCTTGCTAGAGAAAACCTAAAAGAGGCTCAGGAAGAGCAAAAGGCCTGGTATGATAAACATGCCAGAGAGTGTTCCTTTAAAGTAGGGGACCAGGTCATGGTCTTGAAGGCGCTCCAGGCCCATAAGATGGAAGCGTCATGGGAAGGGCCATTTACGGTCCAAGAATGCCTGGGAGCTGTGAACTATCTCATAGCATCCCCCACCACAACTCTCAAGCCTAAAGTGTACCATGTTAATTCTCTAAAGCCCTTTTTTCCCCGAGAATTGAAGGTTTGTCAGTTTACTGCCGAGGGAGGAGAAGACGCTGAGTGGCCTGAAGGTGTCTACTACGAAGAACCAACTGGTTAAAATTGTTCTTGCAATGTGGACAATATTGGTAGTCTTTATCCACTTATTAGTATATTGGAGATGCATGTGTCTTATTAATTTTGTTTTCTTTTAGAGCTCCAGGAAGAAATCACAGCCAGTGTTTCACACTATCAGTGATTTGGGGGGCGTGTCATAAATGAAGGGAAGGGGGAGAGGGTCTGATGCAGTGCTATAAAATCCTCTTACCAGTAAAGGGTTAAGAAATACAGGTAGCCAGACTGACACCTGACCTGGCTGGCATCTGACCAATAAGGGGACAAGATACTTTCAAATCTTAGGAGGGGGGAAGGCTTTGTGTGTGTGTCTTTGTCAGTCAGGGTGATCTTGGAAGACAGAAAGAACCTACAGAAAACCAGTGTCCTCACCAAACCTCACTTTTCTAAAGTAAGTGTAGTCAGCACTGCGAGTAGATTTGTTTCTTTTGCTTGGTTGTACATTCCCTGTGTGAGAGGGAAGGGATATTCCTGTTTTTCTGTAACTTTAAGGTTTTGTCCAGAGGGGGAGGAAATCTCTCTGAGTTTGGAAATTGAGTGCCCTGTAATTAGTTACCATCCTGATTTTACAGAGATGATTTTACCTTCTTTGTTTTAATAAAATCCTTCTTTTAAGAAGCTGACTGTTTTCTATGGTGTTAAAACCCAGGGGGTGGGTTTTTAGATCACTGTGTAACCAATTGGTTGGGAGATTGTTCTCAAGCTTCCCAGGAAAGGGGGTGTACGGCTTGAGGGGGTATTTTGGGGGGGAGGGAAGTTCAAGTGATTCCTTTCCTGGATTCCTGTTAGATACTTGATGGTGGCAGCGAAAGAAGCATTTCTCAGGGTGCAGGGAATTTTGTACCTTGGGGATTTTAACCTAAGCTGGTAAAAATAAGCTTAGGGGCTCTGAATGCGGGTCCCCACGTCTTTACCCTAGAGTTTAGAGTGGGGAGGGAATCCTGACAGGGGCCAAGATCTGGGCTGGGATCTGTAGGTTCTACCATAATGCAATGGATAAATAAATATATGATAATACTACTGTTACACTTCTTTTTTACATAGGAAGAAGGTGAAAGGGGTGAGCAGCTGGAACCTCAGTGGGGAGTGTCATAAATATGAAGGGAAGGGGGAGAGGGTCTGATGCAGTGCTATAAAATCCTCTTTCCAGTAAAGGGTTAAGAAATGCAGGTAGCCAGACTGACACCTGACCTGGCTGGCATCTGACCAATAAGGGGACAAGATACTTTCAAACTTTGGGAGGGGGGAAGGTTTTAGTGTGTGTCTTTGTCTGAGAGAGGGTGATCTTGGAAGACAGAAGGAACCTACAGAAAATCAAACCTCCCTTTTCTGAAGTAAGTTTAGATAGCATAGCGTATAGATTTCTGTTTATTTTTGCTTGGTGTATCCCCTGTGTTAGAAAGGGCAAAGGGGGTGGGTGGGTGGGTTATTCATGGTTTTCTGTAACGTTAAGGTTTTGTCCAGAGGGGGAAATCTCTCTGAGTTTGGAAATATAGTGCCCTGTGAAATAGTTACCATCCTGATTTTACAGAGATGATTTTACCTTCTTTATTTTTAATAAAATCCTTCTTTTAAGAAGCTGACTGTTTTCTATGGTGTTAAAACCCAGGGGGTGGGTTTTTAGATCACTGTGTAACCAATTGGTTGGGAGATTGTTCTCAAGCTTCCCCAGGAAAGGGGGTGTACGGCTTGAGGGGGTATTTTGGGGGGGAGGGAAGTTCAAGTGATTCCTTTCCTGGATTCCTGTTAGACATTTGATGGTGGCAGTGAGAAGCGTTTCTTGGGGTGCAGGGAATTTTGTACCTTGGGGGGTTTAACCTAAGCTGGTAAAAATAAGCTTAGGGGCTCTGAATGCGGGTCCCCACGTCTTTACCCTAGAGTTTAGAGTGGGGAGGGAGCCCTGACATGGTGGCAGAGGTGGGATATATTGAACCAGAGATTTTTTTTGAACCAGACACAGGGAGTTTAGAATTTTTTTTTCTTCTCTCTGACTCTTCCCTGTGCTGCTGGAAGCAGGGAGGGGGGAGTGGGTAAGCTGCTAGGAGCTAGAGTATCTACATATGAAAGCAGGTAGTTAACCCCTACAGGGAATACCCAAGCAAGTTTTTTTTCTTTTCTAACTCTATCGGGTTAAGACAGATTAAAAACAGAAAGGCTAAGATGACTGCCAGTGAAGCAGCTATTAAACTTGAGATAGCCCGGCTACAAGCTGATGAGGAGGAGAAGAAACATGCAAGACTGCTACAACTTAAACAGATGGAGATGGAAGAGAAAGAAAGAGAGAGGAAGCATGCTGAGGAGGAGAAAGAAAGAGAGAGGAAGCATGCTGAGGAAGAGAGGAAGCATGCTGAGGAGGAGAAAGAAAGAGAGAGGAAGCATGCTGAGGAAGAGAGGAAGCATGCTGAGGAGGAGAAAGAAAGAGAGAGAAAGTATGCTATGGAGGAGAAGGAGAGAGAGAGGAAGCATGCTGAGGAGGAGAGGAAGCATGCTGAGGAGGAGAAGGAGAGAGAGAGGAAGCATGCTGAGGAGGAGAAGGAGAGAGAGAGGAAGCATGCCCTAGAGATGGAGAAGACCAGGGTGGAGCGGAATCTACCGGATAACACTAATAATCCTTCCCCAACAACCCACAAATGGGAGCGACTATGTCCACCGTATGATGAATCCCGTGATATTGCTGAATATTTTCTCACCTTTGAGAGACTATGCAATCTCCATCACATTCCTGATGATCACAAAATGACCCTATTGGTAGCAAAGTTGACTGGAAGTGCTCTGGACATATTCAATGACATGCCTATTGATGAGGCTTCTGACTATGAGAAATTCAAGGATTTGGTTTTAAAACAATTTCAAGTTACACCTGAAACTTACAGAGTAAAATTTCGAACCCTTATCCGAGGGCCTGGACTAAGTAATGTAGCTTATGTAAACTGGATAAAGGAGCTGTTAAAAAAATGGGTCAAGGGAAGGAATGTTACTAGCTTTGAAGGAGTGTGTGATTTGATGGCTCAGGAACAATTCCTGAATATGTCCAAGGATGATATAAGACAGTGTTTATGGGATAAGAAAATGGACTCAGCAGACAGCCTTGCTGCTTATGCTGATCAATACGAACAGTCCCAGATCAGCAGAGGGGCAAGGAAATTTGGCACACAAGGGGTGCAGGAAGCAGAGAGGAACAACCCTGGTCATAGTTTGGGGAGATACCAGAAAGGAAAACCCGAGACCACACCCCCTCACCAGGAGCAGCCCAAGGCCCCACAAGGAAAAACCCAGGCCCCTTATTGCCCCACCACCCCATTCTCCAGCAACCCACCTCGCCCCACTGACCAGTCAGCTGGGAGATGTTTCAGATGTAACGAATTGGGGCATGTGAAGGCCAACTGCCCCAAGAACCCCAACAGAATACAGTTCATTGCACCGGGGTCACACCAAAGGTCCTCAGGCCCAGATGCCTCCCAGATACCCTTGGAACGAAGGGAAACGGTGAGTGTGGGCGGAAAAAAGGTTACAGCGTGGAGGGACACCGGAGCACAAGTGTCAGCTATCCACAAATCCTTAGTGGACCCCAGCTTAATCAACCCAGAGGCGCAAGTGACAATTCAACCCTTCAAGTCCAACTCTTTTGATTTACCTACAGCCGTGTTGCCTGTCCAGTACAAGGGCTGGTCAGGAAATTGGACTTTTGCAGTCTATGATGATTATCCCATTCCCATGTTGCTGGGGGAAGACTTGGCAAATTGTGTGAAGCTAGCCAAGAGGGTGGGAATGGTCACCCGCAGCCAGGCTAAGCAAGCTGTCACACCTAGCTCTGTTCCTGAGACTTCCACCAGAACCCCATCCGTACTAACAGAGACCCAGATAGAGGTGGTGGAACCGGATACCCTGCCAATGACTGCAACAGCCGTCATAGATCCAATCACAGAAACCCGACCCAAGCCAGTCTCGGAACCGGAACTGGCAAAGCAACCAGCACCAGAACCATTGCCAGCACTGAGTCCAGCGCTTGCAACCCCATCTACAGTGCCAACACCCGAGGGCACCACCAAGCCTGCAATGGCAGCAGCAGCCAATAACTCAATACAAGAGGCTCAGCCAGAGCCTGAATTACCACATTGTGCACCAGCGGAGAGCGGTTCACAGTCAACGGAAACAAACCCATCACCTGCATCGCTTCCAGAGGGACCCAGCCCAGGTCCACAACCCAGTGAGGAACTGATGTCTCCAGCATCTAGGGAACAGTTCCAAGCCGAGCACGAAGCAGATGAAAGCCTACAGAGAGCTTGGACAGTGGGACGGAGCACCCCACTGCCTCTCAGCTCTTCTAATCGATCCCGGTTTGTTATAGAAAAAGGACTTCTATATAAGGAGACTCTTTCTGGTGGACACCAGGAAAACTGGCGTCCTCAGAGACAGTTGGTGGTTCCGACTAAGTACCGGCTAAAGCTCTTGAGCTTAGCCCATGATCATCCTAGTGGTCATGCTGGGGTGGACAGAACCAAAGACCGTTTGGGGAGGTCATTCCACTGGGAGGGAATGGGCAAGGATGTTTCTACCTATGTCCGGTCTTGTGAGGTGTGCCAAAGAGTGGGAAAACCCCAAGACCAGGTCAAAGCCCCTCTCCAGCCACTCCCCATAATTGAAGTTCCATTTCAGCGGGTAGCTGTGGATATTCTGGGTCCTTTTCCGAAAAAGACACCCAGAGGAAAGCAGTACATACTGACTTTCATGGATTTTGCCACCCGATGGGCAGAAGCAGTAGCTCTGAGCAACACCCGGGCTAAAAGTGTATGCCAGGCATTAACAGAGATTTTTGCCAGGGTAGGTTGGCCCACCAACATCCTTACTGATTCAGGAACTAATTTCCTGGCAGGGAGCATGAAAAGCCTGTGGGAAGCTCATGGGGTGAACCACTTGGTTGCCACCCCTTACCACCATCAAACAAATGGTCTGGTGGAGAAGTTTAATGGAACTTTGGGAGCCATGATACGTAAATTTGTTAACCAGCACTCCAACGATTGGGACCTAGTGTTACAGCAGTTGCTCTTTGCCTACAGGGCTGTACCACATCCCAGTTTAGGGTTTTCACCATTTGAACTTGTGTATGGCCGCAAGGTTAAAGGGCCATTACAGCTGGTGAAACAGCAATGGGAGGGGTTTACGCCTTCTTCGGGAACTAACATTCTGGACTTTGTAAGCAACCTACAAAACACCCTCCGAGACTCTTTAGCCCTTGCTAGAGAAAACGTAAAAGGGGCTCAGGAAGAGCAAAAGGCCTGGTATGATAAACATGCCAGAGAGCGTTCCTTTAAAGTAGGGGACCAGGTCATGGTCTTGAAGGCGCTCCGGGCCCATAAAATGGAAGTGTCATGGGAAGGGCCCTTTACGGTCCAAGAACGCCTGGGAGCTGTGAACTATCTCATAGCATTCCCCACCACAACTCTCAAGCCTAAAGTGTACCATGTTAATTCTCTAAAGCCTTTTTTCCCCCGAGAATTGAAGGTTTGTCAGTTTACTGCCCAGGGAGCAGAAGACGCTGAGTGGCCTGAAGGTGTCTACTATGAAGGGAAAAATGACGGTGGCGTGGAAGAGGTGAACCTCTCAATGACCCTCGGACGTATGCAGCGCCAGCAAATCCAGGAGCTGTGCACTAAATTCACACCGATGTTCTCAGCCACCCCAGGACTGACCCAACGGGCATACCACTCCATTGACACAGGTAATGCCCACCCAATTAGAGCCCGACCTTACTGAGTGGCTCTTCACGCCAAAACTGCTATAGAACATGTTCAAGACATGCTACAGATGGGTATAATCCGTCCCTCTAGCAGTGCATGGGCCTCTCCCGTGGTTCTAGTCCCCAAACCAGATGGGGAAATACGCTTTTGCGTGGACTACCGTACGCTAAATGCTGTGACTTGCCCAGACAACTATCCAATGCCTCGCACAGATGAACTATTGGAGAAACTGGGACGTGCCCAGTTCATCTCCACCTTAGACTTAACCAAGGGGTACTGGCAGGTGCCGCTAGATGAATCCGCCAAGGAAAAGTCAGCCTTCATCACCCATGTCGGGCTGTATGAATTTAATGTGCTCCCTTTCAGGCTGCGGAATGCACCTGCCACATTCCAGAAACTGGTAGATAGTCTCCTAGCGGGATTGGGAGAATCGGCAGTTGCCTATCTTGACGATGTGGCCATATTTTCTGACTCATGGGCCGAACACCTGGAGCATCTCCAGAAGGTCTTCGAGCGCATACGAGAGGCAGGACTAACTGTTAAGGCTAAAAAGTGTCAAATAGGCCTCAACAGAGTGACTTACCTTGGACACCAGGTGGGTCAAGGAACTATTAACCCCCTACAGGCCAAGGTGGAGGCTATCCAAAAGTGGCCTGTCCCAAAGTCAAAGAAACAGGTCCAATCTTTCTTAGGCTTGGCCGGATATTACAGGCGATTTGTACCGCACTACAGCCAAATCACCGCCCCTCTAACTGACCTAACCAGAAAGAACCAGCCAAATGCGGTTCAGTGGACTGATGAGTGTCGGAAGGCCTTTAACCAGCTTAAAGCAACACTCATGTCTGACCCTGTGCTAAGGGCCCCGGACTTTGATAAACCGTTCCTAGTAACCACAGATGCGTCCGAGCGTGGTGTGGGAGCAGTCTTAATGCAGGAAGGACCAGATCAAGAATTCCATCCTGTCGTGTTTCTCAGCAAGAAGCTGTCTGAGAGGGAAAACCACTGGTCAATCAGTGAGAAGGAATGTTACGCCATTGTCTACGCTCTGGAAAAGCTACACCCATACATTTGGGGACGGCGTTTCCAGCTGCAAACCGACCATGCTGCACTACAGTGGCTTAATACCGCCAAGGGAAATAACAAAAAACTCCTTTGATGGAGTTTGGCTCTCCAAGATTTTGATTTTGAAATACAACACATTTCAGGAGCTTCTAACAAAGTGGCTGATGCACTCTTCCGTGAAAGTTTCCCCGAACCAACTGGTTAAAATCGTCCTTGCAATGTGGACAATATTGTTTAGTCTTTATCCAGTTATTAGTATATTTGGAGATTCATGTGTCTTATTACTTTGTTTTCTTTTAGAGCTCCAGGAAGAAATCACAGCCAGTGTTTCACACTATCAGTGATTTGGGGGGCGTGTCATAAATATGAAGGGAAGGGGGAGAGGGTCTGATGCAGTGCTATAAAATCCTCTTTCCAGTAAAGGGTTAAGAAATGCAGGTAGCCAGACTGACACCTGACCTGGCTGGCATCTGACCAATAAGGGGACAAGATACTTTCAAACTTTGGGAGGGGGGAAGGTTTTAGTGTGTGTCTTTGTCTGAGAGAGGGTGATCTTGGAAGACAGAAGGAACCTACAGAAAATCAAACCTCCCTTTTCTGAAGTAAGTTTAGATAGCATAGCGTATAGATTTCTGTTTATTTTTGCTTGGTGTATCCCCTGTGTTAGAAAGGGCAAAGGGGGTGGGTGGGTGGGTTATTCATGGTTTTCTGTAACGTTAAGGTTTTGTCCAGAGGGGGAAATCTCTCTGAGTTTGGAAATATAGTGCCCTGTGAAATAGTTACCATCCTGATTTTACAGAGATGATTTTACCTTCTTTATTTTTAATAAAATCCTTCTTTTAAGAAGCTGACTGTTTTCTATGGTGTTAAAACCCAGGGGGTGGGTTTTTAGATCACTGTGTAACCAATTGGTTGGGAGATTGTTCTCAAGCTTCCCCAGGAAAGGGGGTGTACGGCTTGAGGGGGTATTTTGGGGGGGAGGGAAGTTCAAGTGATTCCTTTCCTGGATTCCTGTTAGACATTTGATGGTGGCAGCGAGAAGCGTTTCTTGGGGTGCAGGGAATTTTGTACCTTGGGGGGTTTAACCTAAGCTGGTAAAAATAAGCTTAGGGGCTCTGAATGCGGGTCCCCACGTCTTTACCCTAGAGTTTAGAGTGGGGAGGGAACCCTGACAGGGAGACACTGAGAAGTTGGAGCCTCTGGGTAGGGGATGAGAGAACTGATGAAACAGGTACTCCTCTAGATCAGTGGTTCTCAACTAGGGGCATGCATAGCCCTGGGGATACGCAGAGGTCTTCCAGGGGGTACATCAACTCATCTAGTTATCGGCCTAGTTTTACAACAGGCTACATAAAAAGCACTAGCAAGGTCAGTACAAACTAAAATTTCATACAGACAATGAGTTGTTTATACTGCTGTATATATACTATACACTGAAATGTAAGTACAATATTATATTCCAATCAATTTATTTTAAAACTCTATGGTAAAAAGGAGAAAGTAAGCAATTTGTCAGTACTAGTGTGCTGTGACACTTCTGCATTTTTATGTTTGATTTTGTAAGCATGTAGTTTTAAGTGAGGTGAAACTTTGGGGTACACAAGACAAATCAGGCTCCTGAAAGGGGTATAGTAATCTGGAAAGGTTAAGAGCCACTGCTCTAGATAACTTTTAAACTCCTTCTACAAATGTTAGCTGGCGCTGCTAAATGGAAATCCTTTACTTATGTCTTAGGACTGCTCCTAATCTTCATTTTCCTTTATAAACAGAACTAGCCAATCTTCTGGTGCCCCAAACAAAACTAGATCCTGCTGCTCCCATAGGAGATGGATGGAAGATTTTTCAGTGAGTCCCTTTTGCTTTTGTGCTCTTCTGTGTAACCGTAAGACCAGCCTTACTTATACTAACATAGCAATAGACCAGTGCACCTACTCCATACCAAAAATGAGAGAAAAGAATAGTCAGGTTGCAACGTGAAGCACTCAAAAGTTAGGAAATGCCTATGTTAAGGCTGTCTGTCCAACCTTATTCCCGGTCATGTAATCTCCCTGTGGAAACTGCTGCAAGGGCTTCCGTGGAAGAGTAACATTGGGAAAGTATTTCATGTATTTGTAGCTGCCCTTTAATGTAACTTAGCACCTGGATAAAAAAGGAGGAGCCGGCCCCATGTGACCAGACAGCTCTCTACAGACTACAGTTTGGGAACCACAGAAGTTCCTGATCATTTTGTTTATAATTCTTACACTATATCTTTCATTCTGGTTCACAGTATCTGTGAAAGAGAGAAAGACAGACAGTGTGGGATGGGGAGAGATGCACCCTTTGCCGTGCCTTAGGGCTCAACCCAGGTTGTCCAGCTGTTCTCTCATCTGACTGCTCTGTTTATCCTGCTTTCAGCACAGAGCTCTGGCTGAGACCAGGTCAGAAGGAAGCATCAGACCACAGAGCTCCTATCCTGTTGCCTAGATCCTTCTACTTGGATGGGCAAGAATGAACTTTGGGCCATCTCCCTTCCAGTCTGCTGGACATGACTGTGGAGAGAGAAATAGTTCTGCTGGTACTGCCTGAGAAGAACACCCTCTTGGGGCCTCCCTATGGGGGCAAATCGTCCCTACTTGATACACTTCTTTATGGGGAATGAGGAACCCCTCTGGGAAACGGGGAGAGGGATTTGAGAACTAGAGCTCTGGTCACATTCTCCCAGCAGCTGGTCTGTCTGTGCTGGCGGCTGGAATGGGGCTGATGCTGATGAGTGGCTGTGTGTGGAAGTCGCTGGTGGGTAGCTGTGTGGCTCCAATACACTGGCAGTACAGCTATGGTGCAGGCACTGGGGTGTCTTCACACAAGTGTTTACAGGTAGGCATGAGGGTGCAGGGCAGAGAGAGAATATAATGGTGGTCGGGGGGTGACATGGGAAGAGAAGATATGGCATTTGGAAATGGGGACCGAAATTATGTGATGGAATTAGCTGGGCCCTCTTCACATACTGTATATACTCATTCATAACCCGAATATTTTTAGTAAAAAAGGGAAGCAAAAGAAAAGGGGGTTGGCTTACGAGCGGGTATAGAGAGAGGGAGAGCTGGGACACAGCCCCTCCCCCCATCAGAGGGGGCCAGGAGAGGCAGCACAGCCAGCAGGGAAGAGGCAGGCCCCGAGTCTCTCCGCTTCTGGCCACGCTGCTCTCCCCCCAGCCTCCGAAGCAGCTGCAGCTCCGGGGCTGGCAGGCTGTGGCCGCGCTGCCCGCCCAGCCCGTCGGAGCAGCTCCAGCCAGGCCAGAGACATCGTCCCCTGGCCCGCCCCAGCTAAGGTGGAAAGGGATGGGATGGGGAGAGTGTGGGGGTCCTGGGCTAGGGCTGGGGTCATGTGGGGGGGTGGTCACAGGGGTTACTCCCCTGACCTCCCGATGCTTCCCCCCCCCCCCCCCCCAAAAAAAAAAAAAAAAGATTTCCCCACCAATTGCTGTTCCGGCCGTCAGGGTAAGCAGCTGGCAGGCTGAGACACTTTGTTTACTTAGGTTTCCTCTGTGCCTGCAGACACTCAAGGTAAACAAACCGTCTCGGCTTGCCAGTGGCTTATCCCGATGGCCCAGGAGCCAAAGTTTGCCGACCCCTGAATTATAGGGTCAGCTTATGAATGGGTCATAAAATTTTTCCATTTTTACTTGTCCATCTTGGTGGGGGGGGGGGGGTCGGATTATAAACGACTTGTCTTATGATCGAGTATTTACGGGTATTTGGTTTTGGTCCAGTACCAAAATCATCACTCCTCTGAGGTCGAAAGACTACTGATTCCCCTTCAGCTTCCAGTTTCTCCCTGCTAGAGGTGCTGAAACAATTTTTATAGTGGGGGTGCTGAGAGCCATTGAGCCAAACTGTAAACCCTGTATATAAGGGAACTAACTTCAAGCCAGGGGGTTTGGCAGCACCCCTAGTTCCAGCATGCATGCTCCCTGTACTTGTAATTCCTTTTTTAATCTTTTGTAGGGTAATGTGCACTTATTTCATAGCAAAATCAAAATAATTCAGTAGAATAGCACATTGATATCCTGTAGTGAGAGAGAGAAAAACACTCCCCAGGCAAAAGGTTCCTCCTAGAATACAACACTTTACCAGCTTGTAATTACTCCCATTTTTCCTACCTTCTGATTATCATGTTGGATTTGGGTAAACATCATCACACAGTCAGTGCAGGACCAATTCAAACTTCCAGCTTTGTCTGAAACCATAAAACCTCCTGTAGCTGTTGACATCAATGCAGCTGAACATGTCGGGGTTTGAAAATCTGGTGACAGACGCAGCTCTGAAAAGTTGACTTGTGCCATGGAAGAGGTCATGCTGCCTCCACCCTCAACTAGAAGTCAACAGACTGCAGTTATCAGCTTGTGTTTGTCCTTTGGGCCATACCATTTAGATCACTGCTTCGGTCGTCCTTGGAACAAGGCGGTGATGGGAACTTGAAGAAAGAAAATATATCAAGAAAGCACGGCGATGACCATATCTCACCCAAGCCGCTGCCAGTGCCATGGAGAAGCTGTGTCACAGGCAAAGGATGAGCCTTTTTAAGGCAAACAAGAGGACCATGAGGGGACACATGCCACCAGGTGTTACTGCTGTAGCTGTGCTTGTGCACGGAAGTGATGGGAGCTGGCTTTCCTGACTCTAATGGCAGCATGTTGATACTTGAGAATGAAGGATGCTTCCTCCTCTCAGACGGAAGAGACCCTCTCCACAATTTGCAGTGACAAAGATACCCACAGAAAGCAGATCCCCTAATTTGGGCCATTGGGATCCCACCATTCAGACAAATCCCCCTTAATGATCATCTCCCTCTTTACACTCCCTCTTTTAGTAGCTCATTTCTTTCTTCCTTCCCAAGCTCGCTGGCCAGAGATGGACCAGTGTAG
The DNA here is from genome assembly GCA_033296515.1 of Macrochelys suwanniensis. Taxonomy (NCBI): domain Eukaryota; kingdom Metazoa; phylum Chordata; order Testudines; family Chelydridae; genus Macrochelys; species Macrochelys suwanniensis. The sequence goes on along the minus strand of CM065775.1, from coordinate 153,432,589 downwards.
GATCCTGGGAATGCTGAAAGCATCTTGGCCTGTCTGGTAAATGGCCTGTATTTTCACCTGGCCTGACTCAAGAGATCAGTGTCCACTTGAAAGGACACTATCTCATGAACCACCGTTGATAGTACAGTACTAATTCTATACTACAGGATTTTAGAGGATTGTTTTATGTTACACCTACTAGCTGCTTTCCCTGATACAAACCCACTCTCCCTTCCCCTGGCTGTGTAAATTACACCAGCCTAAACTAATTTACATGGAATTACTAATGATGAACAGAGCTGGTCAAAATATGGGACAATTTTGTGCCCCGCTGTTTTGGGGTATGTGTGTCAAAATGCTGATGAAAAAGGCAGTCGGCATTTTGGATTTGTAATTTTTTCCATTAGTTCTAATGATGAATAACTTACACCAGCACTTAAATCCCCTCTGAATTTGGTCCACATTGAAAAATATGGCATTCAGGTAATTTTCTGTCACTGTTCCATTTACCTGTAACAAACCCTGTGACTGGAGGGGCCAGACTCTTGGTTGCAGTTCAGCAACTTTCGTGCTGCTGGAGTGGCACAAAGAGGCTGGAAATCAGTCAGATCTGACCAGCTGAGAATTCCCCCAGCTCAGAGGAGTTCTGAGCTCTGCCTGTGCTCATCTGGCGTATGGGTCCCTAAAGGCCTGTAAACCAGCTGGCATATGTAAGAGCAGTACTTCTGCTGCTCTAATCTATGCTGGGGATCAGGGTAGCACAGTTCCACCCTGATATTCGAGAGAGCCATTTCAATGCAGGGATTCTTCTATCCTTATAGGGCTTTTCTCTCCCTTTTCTTGTGTTGTTCTGGAAACAATGGATGCCGGATTTTACACAGTGTGTCGAGTAGAGCTCTCAGAGGTCCCCAATTCATCTTCTCCTCTTCCTTACCTAAAACATAAACCCTGATTCATGAAAAAAGACTTGCACCCATGCTTAACTTAATGCACTGTGAGTAATCCTACTGATTTCAATGGGACTCTCGCAGGCTATGTCTACACTGCAGCTGGGAGCGTGCTTCCCAGCTGCAGTCAGGGTGGACAGACCTGTGCTAGTTCCACTCTCGAGCTAGCACACTAAAAAATAGCAGTGTGGGGCAGCTCAAGCTAGCTGTCCAAGTACCAACCTGCCCAATCCTCTGGTACGTACCCGGGTGGCTGGCCCAAGCCACCACCCACACCCGCATGGCCACACTGCTATTTTTAGCGTGCTGGCTCAAGCAGAGCTAGCATGTGTCTGTCTACCCATGCTTCCAGATGCAGTGGGGACATACCCACAGTGTGTAAGGTCAAGCATGGGTGTAAGTCTAAGAGCTGTATTTTTCTCCTGAAGGTGTTTTTAGTATGTCTACTGCAGGTTCTTGTTCATCATCCTCCCTTCTTTTCTAAATTGGTCTCTCTCTGCCTTTTTTTTATTATTGCTATTTAAAGTTTTATAAAGGCTGGGTTATGTTTTAGCCGTATAATGCTCTTACATTTTAGAATGTTTTCATAATATTTTGCTTGTATAATACTTGAAGCCTGTTAGCCCAGCAGGGGTGGATTTAAAACCAAAAAGAGTTTTTAAAACTCTAAACAAGGAAAAAAATGTTTCCCTTTTTCCTCTTTGTAGCCCAAGTACTTTTCATGCTAGTGTGTGCTTGTGCATCAGAGCGTAAAGAAAATTGGGGGGAGGGGAAGAGCGAGAGAGAGAGAGAGAGATGGTAACATTGCAGGGAAATGACCTCAAAGTTGTACCCTGCTGTTCAGTTCTCTGCTGGCCCGTCTGATGTTGTTTAGTAGCTAATTAAAGCCAATTACTAATCCATTATTAGTTTGTGCGAAGCAGCTTGAGAGACAGAACTGCTTTTTCAATCTGTGAGCTAGATTCCCCTCTAAAACACCATGACTATCATCATACACACTTCTGAAAATCAGCCACATCACATGCGTGCACAAATTCAGAGAGTAACAAAGGGACGGGGTGATTTGTAAAAACAAGTTAGCTTAAGTATATAATAAAATTCATCTATCTGATGCCTAATCATAAGCTAATCTTTCCTCCCACAGGCTGAGGCCAGCTACCTTTAGAATCTGTTCATGTTTCTATGAAACATCAAGTCTGTGCTTCTTTACATGTGTGTGCATTCCTATACAGCATATGGGCCAAACTTTTCTCTCAAGAACAATACAGGAACTCTGTGGGAGAGTTTAACTGTATATATTCATCATAACATGAACTTTTATGATCTTGGTTACAAATTAGGATCAAGACTAAAGATCTGCTTGCTTTCACTGAGAAGGCAAATGTGCGAAAATACTTCAGCCATGTCAATATTCATTTGAAAACAGGACACACATCACAGCAATAATTAGCAATGGTCGCAGAGGCATCCATTGTTTGTGCCAGTGAACATTTCTTAGTGCAATTTCTATGGTATAGAAAGGAAAATAAAAATTCTGTAGTGAGTCTGCTTAGAGGACAAAGGTTCAAAAGTTGATTCTTTCATCCTGAAATTTACACAGCTTCTGTGCCACCCCATTATAATGCCCATTGCATCCCTTAGATAAAGGGCAGATTAAATCTATGCTTAGTTTCTGTAATTGACACCCCCCCCAATCCATAGTTTTTAAAATGTATCCTTCTGTATTCTATGAACAATGGGACATCTCCAAAATAATTGTGTTCTTACAGAAGGTACAGTGCAGACTTGGACATTTCCCCTGAGTATTAGTAAGAAACCAATGACTGGAGAAGAGATTGGTAGATGTCTGCTCTTGCCTTGTATTACAATTTAGTATATGTCTATATGTATTTATATCAAACTACAAACTTCATTTTTTGAGTGAGCACCATTTTGGTTGTAAGAGTGTACTGCCTTCCCTTTTGTCTTTTTGCCTCCATTTTAGACTGGAATGCCAAGAAGTGTTGACACGGTTTGAACATTGCAGAGTGATCGTAGGTCATTAGCAATGACTGATTTTGTCCTGGCACTACAGTGGGTATGCTAAAGAGGGTGGACAAGCTGCAAGAAACCAGTTTTTCCAGTCTAGACTTCAGAGAGGTGGCAATTAAGCAATGGATCACCTGATAGGGAAACAGGTCTGCTTGTAATAGCTCTCTGTCATCAACCAGAACAAGAAGGCAAGACGGTGCCTGAGGAGGAGTGGAGGGTCTTGAGACCCTGAAAGGACTGACCAAAACCCAAGGGGCTCTCCAAGTGGCAAGGACTCTGGAGGGAAGGTTTTTGTGTTCAGGTGTTTATTAATTTTGTGTGGATCTGTATTTCTCTTGTGCTCACTCTATGAGTAAAATGTGTGCATTTGTAGAAAATCCCTTGCAGAGTCTCAATCCCTGACGATGGAAACAGTAAACCAAAGGATCCAGAGCTTTGGTTGAACTCAGAGAGCTTGTAGCAGCTACTGGAGAAGCTTGGGAGAACTGACACTAGTCTCAGGACTTGGCAATTACACCATGGATGTCCCACCACCAGGACGGGTGTCAAACACAGGGTCTGCACATGGAGTGTGTGCCTGGAGGCCCAGAGCCAGAGACACAGTGCCTAATCTCTGCCCAGCCCCAGCAAGCCAAGAGCATGTGGGACTAAGATTTATGAGTATCCAGTAGGGGGAACTCATCAGGATCATAACGCCTTCCCTGTTGTCTTTGCATTGAGAGAATTGCTGGGGATCTGACCCAATATTCCTTCTTACTTTTTCATCCTCTGAATGCTGCCTAGTCATTAGTGAGAATGAGCAAGGTTGTTTTGCCTGATTTTGAACCCAATAAAACATTTTTGCTTTCACCTTCTACCTAGGAGAGCACAGGATAGCATTTTTGTTAAAATTCCTGTGTATTAAACACACATTATACATTGTTAACATGTAGTAGTTTCATTGCAGCATTAAATGCTACTTGCACACTGTTTTGTAGTAGATGTGACTGCTAAAGTTAATGTGAGTATGTAGGTGGCGAAAAGTCAATGCTATAGTGTCTTTAACAAACTGAGTGAAGCTGTAATTGTTGAGTTAATTTTGTAGTATGATATCTATATATGAAGTCTACATTAATGAGCGTTAGGGTTCAGAGACACTAACTGAATCACATTTATATTTTACATTTTAAACTATAATTTCTATTAGTGGGTCATTCTCTTCCAAGTTTATACAAGTTGGGTAGAACCTTCTCCATGAGGGGTCCCATCAGTTTCAATGGAAAAGGAGTTCCAAGATCAATGGCTCCAGGACAGTGCACCATGCAGACTGTCCCTGGGCAGGGGACCCCAAGACTTTCATACTCTGTGGCTCTGGAGACATCAGGGTCAGGGGCTCCAGGTCAGCCCTTCGGGCTTACTGCCTCTGAACTAGGGACCCCAGTGCTTCCAGAGTCTCTGTCTCTGGAAAAGCTGGCCTGGAAGACTGCTGGAGTTGGGGACCCAGGGTTTTCAGGATCCTTTGCTCTGGGGCAGCCCACCTGATGTGCTGAAGGGGAGCTGGGAGCCTAGAACCCCTGGGAGTGCTGGCTCAGAAGGTCCAAAACTCCTAGCTAAGCCAGGATTTCCAGGCTCCTGGCTTTTCGTCAGCCTGCCAGGCCAAATTTCACTTCAAAATTACCAGAACAAAACTCGTTGATTTTTTTCTAATGTTTTTTTCCAGATGCCTGTTTCATGGAGAATTTCACATTGTTTTGGTTTTGTTCCAAAGCAGAATGATCTTATTCCTCCATTAAATGAAATTACAGTATCATTCTCTGCCCAGTGCTAATTTAACGTACACACAATGTTCAATTAGTATTATTAAGTACATTCAAGCTTTTTTTATACACATTGTAACTGCAATGTAAGCACAGTGTAGTTAACATACAGGATCTGGTGGAAAATTCTTGTATTAATAAGTATAACCTGTATAACCTACAGTGTAACTAATGTTTGTGCATAAGGTTTGGGAATTTGAAGTAGCTTGTTGAATCTTTTAGAACCTTTGAAATAGTTCAAAAACTCCCCGGGTTTGCCCATCCCTAACAAGTATATAAAATACTAGACGTTTTAGGGGGCATGGCAGGTGATATGGCAAATGTTACCTTTAGAGAGCTGGATTTACATCTGGCCAGGGTGACAATTTGGTTGTTTTACTTAGGGTATGTCTATACTGCAAGTGAAGGTGTTATTGTAGCATGGATAGGAATACCCACGTTAGCTTTAATTTAGCAAGCATGAGTAATGATAGTAGTGAAGACATGGCTGCATGGGCTTCAGCATGAGCTAGGTACAAGCCTGCTGGGGATCTTGGGTACATAGAATCATAGAAGTGTAGGACTGGAAGGGACCTCAGTAGGTCATCTAGTCCAGTACCCTGCACTCATGGCAGGTCTAAGTAATAACTAGACCATTCCTGACAGGCGTTTGTCTAACCTGCTCTTAAAAACCTTTGTAGATTCCACAACCTCCCTCGGCAATTTATTCCAGTGCTTACCCACCCTGACAGGAAGTTTTTCCTAATGTCCAACCTAAACCCTTGCTGCAATTTAAGCCCATTGCTTCTTGTCCTATCCTCAGACATTAGGGAGAACAATTTTTCACCCTCCTCCTTGTAACAACCTTTTATGTACTTGAAAACTGTCATGTCCCTTCTCAGTCTTCTCTTCTCCAGACTAAACAAACCCAGTGTTTTCAATCTTCCCTCAGAGGTCATGTTTTCTAGACCTTTAATCATTTTTGTTGCTCTTCTCTGGACTTTCATACTTGGGTTACTCGCCCATACTGCTGCACATTCATTGCTACTGTTACCTAGATGACAGCTAGTGTGGGTCTGCCTACATCCACTAAAATTACCTTCATTTGTGGTATAGATGTTCCCAGAGACTCTTCCTTGGTGTATATTTGTCCCCATCACAATATCACCACACACACTTGTTCTTTGCACTGGAGAGTCTCAGGGATGGCACGGAGAATTACTGATGATCAGAACTGTAAATACAGTATAGAGTTGTGGAGAAAATCCTGCACAATGCCCACCCATGCCTGAAAGTAGCAAGTACTGTCATTTCTTCACTTGATTAAGCACTAAAATGTACCAAAAGAGTCCCCCGAGGAAACATATATTATAGGATAAGATGTCTGCAATGACCTCTAGTCAGTTATGAATCAGGAGAGTTGAGATCAAGGGTAAGTCCTATACCAGGAATCATTCTAACCTGTGGAGCCAGAATATCCTCCTAGAATGGTGATTCCCTAAGGAATTCTTCTACAATAGTTAGATTTACTGTTACAAGAACAAATAAGTGCAGCAAAGTCTACAAAGGGCTGCTGTAACTTATGCAATATTCAGACACGTTCTGCTGACTATATCAAACCCTTCTGGAAAATGTAAAGATGTCTTGAGCCATTTACTTTTTTCCAGCTAGGTCAATGTTCGTACCCTGGCCATCATAGGATGATTCCTCTCTCTACAGGAAAGATAGTTTACTTTGAGAGAATAGCTGTCATACTCAACACACCAACTTTCAAAAAAAGTTGGCCCAATTCTGCAAACACTACCACACATAGGGCTTATAGCCGTGATGAGATTTTCTGTGTACAACATGCTCCTAGCATGTTTGAAGATGTCCTGCAAGCACCAGGAACCACAGGGCTCTCTGGCCACCTGCAGTCATCACATGCTGTTCCATCTTTATGTGCAGTAAGAGGCTCCAAAGCATATTGACGGTCTAGGCATCTGATGCAGTGCCTGTTCCTACAGTGCAACTATCTGGGTTTCACAAGTCAGGGCTGGGCATTTCCTCTATCGCTTAAGGGGATTGATCTGACTGGCTCCTGCCCCCTGTGTGTGTACACAACCAGTTTCCCCGCCCCCCCCCCCGCCCCGCCCACCAATAGGGGATGAGGCCATGAGATTTTTGTTTAGTCAGTGCCTGGATAATATTTGATGAGGTTTCCTCTTTTGCATTGCTTGGCATGGGAGAGGCTGACTAAGCCCATGCTACCTAGAGACAATGTGGATCAGGCAGTGGACCCACTGGGACATCAGAGACCTGGGTTCTCTTCCAGACTCTACCACTGCCCTGCTGGGAGGACTTTTGTGAGTCATTTCCCCTCTCAGTACCTTTGTCGGATACGCGGTAGCTCAGACAGAAATTACGGACTTGATGCACATACTGCTGAGTGAATTTATATGGCCTGTGTTATGTAGGAGGTCAGATGAACTGATAATGGTCCCTTTTGGACTTAAAAATCTAGTACTACAGAGCCAGATTCTCAGCTGGTGTAAATCAGGGGCATTCCACTGACTGCAACAGAGCTAAGATGATTTACCTCAGCAGAGGATTGGGCCCACAGGCTTTTTTTTTTTTTAAAGTAACAATTAAGGCCTCAGCCTTAAATAAAATCCAAGTTCCTGCTACAGGCCTTGTGGAGTGGGGCTCCCCAGGCTGGAAAGGACCAGGCTTTTCTCAGAAATAGCCTGGGCTTTTCCTGTTTCTGTAACTTGGCTTGGAGCTGGCCTTTGGGTGTCAACTTTGCCTGTTCACATTCAGATGTCACTTGCGTTCTGAAATAAGGATCTTTTAGTAAAGTCCTGTGGGGTGGACCTTTGAACTCCACCTGGACTGCAGCATAATAATAGGGCTGAAGAGACTTCATCGGGACCTGATTACAAAATACTTTATACTTTAAGAGAAAGATTGTAGCATTTGCCACAAACCTGCAGCAGGGGGCGATGCAGGGTTGTCCTGCCCCAGGAGAAGGGAGGTAGAAACCAGACCTCAGGTAGGCACACACTTCCTGGCACTGCTCCGTACACATGGCAAGCACCAGTATTCAGCCTGATGCAGAACGCCTCCTTTGACAGGCCAGCCAAACTCCAGAGACTGGGGCAGAGGGACTGCAGGGCCAAGGCCCCATCTCCTGCCCACCTTCTTCCAGCAACATTGGTACTTGAGAGGAGCTGGGGTGAGCTGTCCACGCACTCCCCAGCACACAGGGAGTGCAGGATTACTATTACTGCTACCCTGGAGCAGTCATGCAAGCTTGAGGCAGCTTCTCACTGTCCCCTCCACTGCCAGGCAAGGCCAGCTCACAATCTAGCCCTAAAAACAATGGTTATTTATGTAATAATGTTAAGAAAATACATACTTCACATTACCTGTGTAACAAAGGGCCTGATTCTGCACTCTTGATCCTGGCCAAACTCCCCACTGATTTCACTGGGTAATTCCCCTGAGCAAGAGTGCAGGGCAGGCCCGGCCCAGAGCTACTGCTAACTACAAAATGACTTTATTACGCAACACTAGCGGGACAGTTTATTGGAAGCCTAACACTGTCTTGTTAAATATGATCTCATTATTTGGATTTCGGTTATGCTTTGCTGAAAACCAGAATTTGCTGCAAGAATGCCACGATCACTTAGATCTTCTGAAAGACAATGGCTGAGTGATGATCAGAAATTCATGAATTACAGGCATGGCAGCTTTTGACTTAAAACACGTACAAAAATTATCAGTGGGATCTCTTTCAACAGCACTCTGAGCCTCTAGAGAACTGTACTGCTAGTCCTGCAGTGTCCATACAAAGTGAACTGAAAAGAACATACAGTGTTCTTAGGAAATCATCTGGTTAGGTTACGTCTGTGCTTCCAGAGTACTGTGAACCTTTAGGAAGAGGCTGTTTTGGACTGATAAATACTAACAAAAGAATTCCAATTACAGTCTGTCTGCTTCATTTTTATTTTTACAAAGGCATACACAAAACCTGTGACCAGGCTGCAAGGAGTTCTCCTTTAAAAATAAATAAATCTGGCATTCATGTCTAGCTTTTCTCCACATCTATTTTAACCCAATGCCTCAGCAGCAGCTCCTTCAGGAGCTAAGACTTGGCTGATGAAAGTTAAGTCACTTCTGGCCCTCAGCAGGTGTCTATGTAATTTTCTCCTGCCAGTTACGTCAGTAAGGCCTCGCAAAGGCAGTGTTCTTGAATCATTCAGGCTACATTAGCAATGGGGTTTTTTAAAAAACCTTTATCTTGCAGTTCATTGCAATGAGCACCAAAAAAAAAAAAAAAAGAAGAAGAAGTGTGCTTGCTGATAAAACCCAATAGTACACTGAAAAATAGGACAATGCTATTACTGCAAAATGGAACATTTTTGAATAGACCTGATTTGGGTGGCAAAATGGAAATTGAAACAAAGAAGAAAACCCCAGTCTGCAGGCACAGTGCTTGTTATTTGTTTGAAAAGGAAGGATGCATTTTTCTAGTTCATTGAGGCAGAAAGACAGGACAGAAAAATTTGTTTTGGTTCATTATTTAGCAGCCAAATCGTTTTGCAGCAATGGATTTTGCAAGACTGATTCGTGGGAAGTCCCAGAGCTCATCATTTACAGATGGTGCAAGAGCTTTGTGGGACACCGACATGGGAACTTTGTCCATGTTTTTAGGGTTATGCTTTTTTTATTTAGCTAAAAAGGGAAATGGGGACAGGATCTGAACAGGGGAGGCAGAGTGGCCTACAGCATGGGAGTGGAACTCAGGAGGCCTGGGCTCTATTCCCAGCTCTGCTACTGGCCTGCTGCATGAGCCTGGGCAAGTCACCGTGCCTCAGTTTCCCCCATAAGTAAAATGGGGATAGTGATACTGAAATCCTTTGCAATGTGCTTTGAAATCTACTGGTGAAAAGCTCTGTAAGACCAAGGTATTATTTTATTGTAAATGTCCTGATTTGTCCCAGCAAACTATAAAGTAATTTAATTGTTCCATTTTCTTTCATTGTTGGTTACTTTCCCCATGCACAGCCGTCTGTCTCCCAGCCGAAAGCCCCCATCACAGGCAGGATGAAGCTAGGACTCTGCTCACGCACATCTGTAGTGGTCTCTAATGTGGCATTTTCCCATTGAATTCCTGTGGCTGCCAAGCCATGTGCATGAGACGTGCATGTGGAGTGCCCAAGACTCCATTATGTGTCAAGACACCAAACAATCCATTGGGAAGGAATGCACTGGGGCCCAGCCCAGATTTATTTAGAGCCATTTTTATAGAGCTCATCAACATCTTATCTGGATGCCAGATCCAGCTGAGCTCCAAGTTTAAGACATGGAGAATGTTGCAATGGGCAGGGCAAGAAAGGCCCTAAGGCTGCGGGGTTAGTGGGGTAGGGGAAAGGGGAGAGCAGACACGCCCACAAGTGACCAGCGCTCTCAATCTGACCCTACTTCTCTATTACCAAAATTGTTACTCATCCACCAGCTCCAAGTGGCACACCCTTCCCATCAGCATCCCTCTCCCAGCTGTCCCAGCTCTACTTCTCTCACAAGCCTCAGACTGCCCACCTCACTTCCCAAGATCCTCCCCCCGGCACCCTCGTGAGAAGAGACTTCACTGCCAAAGTCTCCTGCGCTCCCTACTGACAAACGTTGCAAAGCTCCCGCCAGCTGTCAAAGCATCCGCAACTTGAGCCACTCTGAGCAGCCACACTCTGCTCTCCCAGCCCTCTCACTCCCATGCAAACACTGAAGAATTCAGTGCTCCTAGTGTTCTAGCAACAAAACCTAGGTCACTCTAGGTTTGAACAATAGTTTCTGAAATTTCCCCTTTCCGGTTCTGTGAACCTCACAAGTTCCACAAAGCTCCCCATCCAGAATGTTTCAGATACTTGTTTTTTAAGGGCGGGGGGGGGGGGGGGGGGAGGGAGATAGCAAAATCAGAACACTAGGTGGAGAGAGTTGCCATGTACCCAGCTGTAGTTTCATGTAAAGTCCAATTTGATTTACTAGACTTACGCTGTTTGATTCTGTGCCACTGCTGGCCATCTGATTCTGATCCTGGTAATAAACCTAACTGTAGCTAGAAATAATTGACTGCACTGGATTTTCTCAGTGCATCAAGTAACTATAGACACTCCCTGCCAATTAGGGCAAGGGCACACCAGACTAGAGATTTTAAGTGATGTTAGGCCAATAGTGGTTGGAAGGTTATTCTGCAGGAATGCCTTCAACAAGAGCTCAATGCAACATCTTGAGCGCTTGTGTTTTGCACAATGGATACCATAATCACTAGGGAATGGCGTTTCAAAAATAATCAGTCCCATTCTCCAGTTTTCATTGAAACAGATGTAAAAGTTAATATCTGTGAACCCCACGCTCAGAGCTGCCTCCTGAATGATGTCACTCGCATTGAAAGTCTTTAGGAGCTGGGGTCTCTGAACACCTTGCAGAATTGAACCCCATATTAGTGTAAGCGGGGGAATAGTCCCACTATTGTGGGGAACTTTCCTCGTCTCTGCACTACCCCGGTGAAATGGGCTAGCGGAAGGATCTCAGTCCTCGCTCCCACCTCCTTTACCCAGAGGCCTCCCTGCCCTCGAGGACTCCCCTTGCACTCTCCTGTCTGGCAGAGTCCTCGTAACCCCAACAAGGCTGGGCCCAGGATTCCTGGGGGGCTCAACCCCCAACCTTGCTGTGGTCACCTAGGTCAGGGGCTAGGGTGTCCCCACTCCGGGGTGTACTCTCTAAACAGGATGCTTCCCTGACCCACTGATCACTGCATACAATTCAAAGCAAAGGCAAATTATTTAATTAACAATTAATTTGTAACAGGAATAAGGAAAAATGGGAAAGACTAATGAAAACACATCGCCCCGCTCTGTGGCAGGGAACATCTCAACAGTGTCTCTGCAATGTCAGGGCAGTTCAGTCTGTTCCTGTGTAAGTCCCAGGCTCCTTCTCAGGCCTTGGCTGTGCTGCAGGGACGCTGTGGCTTGGACACTTGCTCTGGCGGTGGCCACACGCTCGCAGGCTCTGGGTGGCAGGACCCTTCTTCCCAGCGTCGCCCCCGCCCCGTCGGGGTTACGATCCCCCTGCAAGTCTGGCCTGCAGGGCCTCTTGGCTGAGGCATCTCCCTGCGCTGGGCCCACTGCCCAGGGTTCCCCTCGCTCTCCCCAGCTGCTCACCGCACCCGGCTCCGGACTGCTCCAGCCCCAGCTCCACCCTCTGCCTCAGCTCCAGCTCCTCTGCCTCAGCACGGCTGCTGCTGCTGCTCTGCCTCCAGCTGCCTGGGCTGCTGCCCTGGCCCCTCTGGCTGCTGCAGCTTCTCCCCCCAGGGCAGGTCTGTCTCTGGGCTGCAGCTTCTCCCCCCAGGGCAGGTCTGTCTCTGGGCTGCAGCTCTGCTCCCAGGGCAGGTCTGTGTCTCTGGGCTGCTTTTCTGGCCCCTCCAGATCTGGCCCAGCTCAGCTCTGCCCTCTCCTCAGCTCGGCCCCACTCACTCAGACTCAGGCACCTTCAGCTCACACGGAGGACGGGATTCACCCCTGACCTCCTGACTCCCTGATTCGCCTGCCCGCCCTGTCAATCAGGCTGACCTGGAGCATTGGCCTCTCCCCATTGCCCCTGGGGACTGTCAGTCCCATCAACCCTTCCCCTTTTGGTACTGGGAGCTCTGAATGTTAGTAAGGGGATAACAGTCCCCTTACATTCCCCCTTGCTAAAATTCTGCCACAACCACAATGTTTACACTAATACCTCCGGACCCATTATTAACAACATATACCCACATCATATCATATCAAACCCATTAACATCAAAAGAACATTTAACATATTAAACATTTCACATCTACTTCTTCATACTATACATAACAATATTAATTAAAACACTACATAGAACCAATCACATAATCATCTCTAAATTTAACAGGCAGTACACCCTTATTAGCCCTCTGGGACCTTCTTAAAAATGGTGGTTCATTACTCATATTTTCTATTTCCCTGTCCTCGGGTAATACTGGGTCAGCTTGAGGGATCTGGCCATTCTTGTTAGGGTTTGTGTTTGCCCCACTCTGTTCCCCTCTGTACTCAGTTTGTGGGACTAGAACCATCCCCCAATTGGTTTCCGTCTCCTCAGGGTGTGCTGATGTACGCCTCCTATGGTCCCTGACTGGACTAAGAGTGCAATGTTTTAGTTGATCCCTATGTACTAGTCTCTCAGGACCTCCTCGCTCAGGCCGGATGGTATAAACTGGTAGCTCGGGATTGTTGTGAGCAACTACAATGTGGGGATTTGACTCCCACTTGTCCTGTATTTTATTACGCCCCTGTTGTCCATGGTTACGAACTAGTACACAGTCACCAGGCCTGATGAGAGCCCCACTGGACTTGCGATCATAAGTCCTTTTCCTACTTTGGGCTGTGTCTTTAGCTGTACTGAGAGCAACTTTGCTGGTTGTCTTTGGCCTGTAATGGACACCTTTGACCCCGTCATCAAAATTGGTCACCTCATCCTTAGAAAAGGCTACTTGATGCTTCTCTGGCAACACCCTTAAGTTAGCCACCTGTGCAGGAATCAGCCCTTGGCATACCGCTTGAACTGGAACTGGCAGTCTCCCACCACATCTTTCTTGAGGAAAGGTAACTTGTTCTCCCTTCTCCCCAAATGTTATCTTCACCTGAGGGATCGCCTCCTCAGGCTGCAACTCCATAGCCTTCACGCTTGGGTTTAAAAGACTCACTGGTACTCTTCCTTTGATGGCACTAGTCAATACATTGGCTGACTGAAGTCCCTTAGGTAGGCTTGACCCAGTTGTAGGCTCTACCAGCACTCGATATTCATTGGTATTTCCTGGCATCCAGCAGCGTTCATGAAGGATCTTCTCTCTCCAAGGAGAAATAATGGTCTTCCGGTTTCTGCCAACTTTAACATTTCCAATCCACCTTGTGGGGCCCAGGGAATGACTCTGCCTCTCCGCTCGAGCCAGTACTCCACTCAGCACAGCATTCCTCTTAGAGTGCCCATGACGGTTCATCCTCCTGGTTCCTTTTACTGGCAACTGTAGCTCTTTCAGCTCACTAATGATGTTCATCCCCAGAATCCCTGGGACTCCTTCTCCTATATGGCTCCCTTCAGAGGCCTTGTCTTTCAGGATGAAGATGCATTTCCCTGGCAGTGTCTGGCCCATGTAGTCGATGTCTGCTTCGAGGCATCCCACCACTGGGATTGCCAGTCCATTAACTGCTGTTAGATGTACAAACTGTGTGTTGTGCGTGGTCAGCTCCTTGTCTTTCAAGTATTTTTGAAAATGTGATTCAGTAATGGTGGTGACTTCTGAGCCAGTATCTAACAAACATCTGGTTTTTACCCCTGCTATACATACTTCAGCAGTTAGACAGTCTCCAAATGCTCGCTTACAGAAGTCGCTAGATATGCTGGTCCTGCCCATGTTCCTCCCATCACTGTATGCAGAGTGATTTTCCACGAAGGAGAGGCCTAGGAATCCTTCTGCCACTGCTTGGCCTTCTACTGTAGATGGACCACTCGCTCCTGGTGCCCCACCGATTTCGAGTGCCTGGGACTCTGGTCTCCTTCTCAGTGTACAATCTCGGCTAGTATGTCCTGGCCTTTCACAGGTGTAACAAATGTACCTCCCTAGCTCATCCTTCAGTGGAGACCTTCGGGATCCTGGAGCTCTTGGATATTTTGGCACATTAGTGGAGGTATTTCCTTTCATCACCTCAGTCATCACTTTCAGCATCTCCCCCTGTTGGACAGCCAGTTTTTGGACAGCTTCACTTAGGCTTTCCAATGTTAGCTGTGTTTGGGGCAGGGCCTTTTCCCCTGCAGCTGCATTCACTAGGCCCCCACTTTGTGTATGGGGTTTAGGCTTGGCCCTCTCTGCCCCAGGAACTTCCTCTTCTTCTGACCACATAATGGCAGCCTGCATGAGTTCATGGAACTTTTTACTGGGCTCTTCCTTAAACCTCCTTTTCATTTCACGTCGGAGGGAGTCATCCCGGAGCCCCAACACCAACTGCTCTTTTAGAAACATATCTGGGTCTGGAACTCGTTGAGAGTCTCGCCGCTCCACTTTGCTCATTCTCTCCTGAAGGTCATATGCGTACGCCCGGATAGTTTCACCGGGCTCCTGCTTTCTCTCAAAGAACTCCTTTAGTCGAGTTCCAATAGGTACCTTGTCTCCGTACACTTCCAGGAGGAGTTCAAACACCTTTTTCACATCTTTCTTGTCTGCCATTGCCATGAACTTTACAGTGGCCTTCGCCTGGCCCTTGAGGTGTTCCTCTATGAAGTCCACATGGTCTTCCTCAGGTACTCTTAGCACACGCAGAGCCGTCTTCACAGACTTGACCCACTCCTCTACTGTAATGTCTCCTGCTCTGGTCGGGAAGCCACCAAACTCTGTGACCTTCTGCTCCCGTGGGACATAAATAGTAGGGGGTTTCTTAGCTTCTGCTGCCTGTTGGTCTATTACAGCCTTAGCCAGTGATAAGGCTTCTCTCTGTTCTGTTCTAGCTTGTTGTAATGCCTCAGCTTGGTCTGACAATCTGCGCTGAAGTTCAGCAACCTGGGCCTTTAGTTCTTCAATTCGAGCCATGGTAGGTTTCTTGACCAGGCCTGGACAGTGCTACCAGAATGCAACCAGTAAACCAATGGGGTGGACCCTGTGAATAGGATCCTGTTCGTGACGCCAATTATGTAAGCGGGGGAATAGTCCCGCTCTTGTGGGGAACTTTCCTCGTCTCTGCACTACCCCGGTGAAATGGGCTAGCGGAAGGATCTGAGTCCTCGCTCCCACCTCCTTTACCCAGAGGCCTCCCTGCCCTCGAGGACTCCCCTTGCACTCTCCTGTCTGGCAGAGTCCTCGTAACCCCAACAAGGCTGGGCCCAGGATTCCTGGGGGGCTCAACCCCCAACCTTGCTGTGGTCACCTAGGTCAGGGGCTAGGGTGTCCCCACTCCGGGGTGTACTCTCTAAACAGGATGCTTCCCTGACCCACTGATCACTGCATACAATTCAAAGCAAAGGCAAATTATTTAATTAACAATTAATTTGTAACAGGAATAAGGAAAAATGGGAAAGACTAATGAAAACACATCACCCCGCTCTGTGGCAGGGAACATCCCAACAGTGTCTCTGCAATGTCAGGGCAGTTCAGTCTGTTCCTTTGCAAGTCCCAGGCTCCTTCTCAGGCCCTGGCTGTGCTGCAGGGACGCTGTGGCTTGGACACTTGCTCTGGCGGTGGCCACACACTCGCAGGCTCTGGGTGGCAGGACCCTTCTTCCCAGCGTCGCCCCCGCCCCGTCGGGGTTACGATCCCCCTGCAAGTCTGGCCTGCAGGGCCCCTTGGCTGAGGCGTCTCCCTGCGCTGGGCCCACTGCCCAGGGTTCCCCTCGCTCTCCCCAGCTGCTCACCGCACCCGGCTCCGGACTGCTCCAGCCCCAGCTCCACCCTCTGCCTCAGCTCCAGCTCCTCTGCCTCAGCACGGCTGCTGCTGCTGCTCTGCCTCCAGCTGCCTGGGCTGCTGCCCTGGCCCCTCTGGCTGCTGCAGCTTCTCCCCCCAGGGCAGGTCTGTCTCTGGGCTGCAGCTTCTCCCCCCAGGGCAGGTCTGTCTCTGGGCTGCAGCTCTGCTCCCAGGGCAGGTCTGTGTCTCTGGGCTGCTTTTCTGGCCCCTCCAGATCTGGCCCAGCTCAGCTCTGCCCTCTCCTCAGCTCGGCCCCACTCACTCAGACTCAGGCACCTTCAGCTCACACGGAGGACGGGATTCACCCCTGACCTCCTGACTCCCTGATTCGCCTGCCCGCCCTGTCAATCAGGCTGACCTGGAGCATTGGCCTCTCCCCATTGCCCCTGGGGACTGTCAGTCCCATCGACCCTTCCCCTTTTGGTACTGGGAGCTCTGAATGTTAGTAAGGGGATAACAGTCCCCTTACATTAGGAAGATTGATTCTCTATATACCTTACGTTATGGTGCTGACGATACATTATCTGAATGAGAGTTCTCCTTTTGGGTTATTAAAGAAAGACTGTTGGTGAGGCTGTACAGTGTTATGACCTTTCTATCGTATTTTAGCTTTGCTGCTTTATGCAAGTGACAGCTAGGCTGTGGTATGTGTCAGAACTGCAGGGAAAGAAAACAGTGTGGGAGGGGATTGGAGGGGATGGGAAGAAGTGAAACAAAGCAGAAGAAAAGGAACTTCATGCTAGAAAGGTTAAGAAATATTTGCTGTCTCCATTACACTCTACATCTTAGCCTCTCTGCACACTACCAATATATTCACATACCAAACAGTCACACACCAGACCCAAATGCTATTCTCAGGGCTGGATGTTTACTAGAGCTACTCATTCAGACTTAAGAGAAATGGAGTAAGTAAACAGCTTGATCTGCAACCGTGAAGCTAGGTCTGTACAAAGAGCTGTACAACAGACCCATAATTTCAAAACCTATTGCACAAAACAGAGCCAAAAATGGGAATGAAAAAAAAGTATTTTCTTCTCCATTTCGCCTGTGTCTCCCACTCCTCTCCCCTGCCCTTCCTGCCCAACAAGAGCACCATCACCTTCTCCCCACTCCACAGAGGAGCCAGGACTTCAAACTGCAGATGTTGGTGCCACTCCACTCATTAGCCAGCAGAGTGTGTTACAAAACTGGAATAACCTCTGCAATTATGCTCAGCCTTTGCTAAACCAGGGAATGAGAGTTACACAGATTAGTAGTTCAGTACCCAAGGAGCTCTACTGAGTGAATTCCAGGAGTTGTACAGCATTATTTGTCTTTTTAAGAGGGATGCCTATAGATAATCCACTCCTGTGTGCTAAAATGTCCACAGGGAGAATAAATAAGGTGAACTCCTGGGGAACTCTGATTGCATTCTGTACTGGATACACACAGAAAATGCCACACCAGAACAGACCTACACAGTCTTGTATCCATCCTCTAACAATAGCCAGGCCCAGGAACATCAGAAGAAGGCACAAAACCCATCATGATGTGATATCAGAGGTATGTAATGCACATGCTTTTGGGACGCATTATGCTACCTAGCCTGTGCCATTCTATAACAGATTACAAGTGTAACAGCCCAGGTGATTTACCAAAGTCAAAAAGCACGCGACTCATGCCTTTCCCTTCACTGACATGCACATGGCAAAATGCCTCAATGCACCGCACCCAAGTACTTTTCCTGTTTCACTGTATAATCCATTTGATTATAATTCCATCCACTGTTTTGATCCATTCTAATTATTCAGTGTTGAAAACCTAGGGCACTAAATTGCTTTTGTGGCAACATCTGTGCAAGCCTTTTACAGCCCTAAGTACACAATACTGTGAAACCTTTAATATTATGCTGCAACAGGCAGCTTCCTCATTACATACTGTCAGCCCATATTTTGATGTGACATTTTTGCTAAATGCTGTCAGGAATAATTCACAGTGGAACACTCTTTCCAATTTATTTGTGGGGTGTGTGGTCTTTTAGCACATACATAAATGTATTGCCTGTTAGGAAGATAATCAGGTAAGAAACAAAGCTCTTCTTACATCCTTCAATACCAGTACGAGGCTCCTGGAATTAATAATTAGCACTTAAAAACAGTAGGATTAGAGATACAGATACAGTAGGATTAATACTGAGCAGGCATTAATTGTTGGTGAAAGGACTAGCGCTGAGGGAATAATGGATTGTTTGGTTTGGGAAACTGAGAAATCTGGAAAAAAAAATCTGTTCAGTTCAAACTGAAATTGAGGGTTGGTTTGTTTTTTCTCACCAAAAAAAAAAAAAAGTTTTGAGTCAAAGAAAACATTTTGCTTGATTCAAAATGATGTGAATCATAATTTTTGTTTCATTTCAGGTTGCTTTTTGGATGTTTTTACACTTTTTAAAAAATTAATACATTTCAGATAAAGGTGTTTTAAAATTAAAAGTCAAAATGTTTCATTTTGAAATTGTCAAAATAATTTTTTTGGGCTGGAAAGTTCCATGGTTCCCTGTGTACCATGTGAAAATTTTCTGGGGGCACCCCCCGTTGTGCATTGTAGTAAGTAATGTAGTTGGTACACATGTTCATTAGCTAATTTCTACTACCCTTGTGTAGCTGGGGTTTGTTTTTTTGCGGGGGGTGGGTGGGAGGAGAACAATTTTCATCCTTGGGTACAACATCTGTATCTTGAAGAACTTTCATGCTGTTACTGACATTTGGTTAAGTAAAGCTTTTCTCTTATTGCCTCACTCATTTGTCCCTTATTTCTGATATAAATACTAGTAGTGCCTTTTCTGTGTTGTTCGACCTTTGATTCCACATAATGAAGCTTTGCAAGGAGCCAGACCTGGCTGGTTAGCCAGGGTCATGATCTGGGTTACTGCACTTTTGGGAAAAAGTTTTGCCCCCAAAACCAGACAACCGCAGGAAAACACAGAACATTTGTGTTTTGATACGTTTCTCAATCACCCAGTATGTTTTGTATGGGCTGTCATTAGATGTGCTGTTCCGTGTGCTGTACACAGGGCTGCTTTGCAGCCTTTCCAGTTGTCCTTTTTAATAAGTGCTAATTCAATTTTCAGCTTTGCTCCCTGATGCCGACTCCTGAGCTGCTCCGTATTTGAGTCTGCTGATGTCAGCAGCCTGCTAACTTGCAAACTGGTCTGAGAGGACAGGAGCAGCTGCAGTACCTACAGTTTCCTGAATCCGCCCTCTGATCATGCAGTGCATGCATCTCCTGGTTTGATGAAGACTAGAACATTCACTCATCTCTCAAGAGAGGTTTCCACCACTGAAATCAAGGGAGGCGTGTTACACATGTGTATTACAAATGTATATATTTGTGCATATGATTTTTAAATTTCGTGTCTGTGACATGAGACCTGATCATCTGTCTTGCCTATAGTGGATGACTACCAAGCTTGATTCCTCTACAGGATTAAAAAACCCTATCTCATGCTGAAACATCCTGTCACCTGCCATAATCAGCATAGGGCTTTTGAATAATAAATAAGAACAGTACATTCCTCAGAATTCCTGCTGAACTATTTTTATTCAGGTCCCAAGTATTACAGCTCCAGAAGATTAGGGTGGAGCATACCTTCCAGATGCTCAACATCTAACACACAGTGGGCTTGATCCAAACCACACTGAAGTCAATGGAAAACTTTCAACTGACTTCAATGGAGAATGGATCAAGCCCATTAGGAGCAGTCCCTGTATTCAGATGGGCCAATCCTAACAGGAAGAGACAATACAGACTAAGGAAGCTTAAATCCCGATGCTTATTATCTATTCACTGCACCCAAACATCATCTATACACAAGAACACAAGAAATGCAAGAAGCTCCTGGGAACTCAAACCAATGTTGATGGACACTAGTTCTAAGATCAATGAGCATCAGACCACCCCAACCATCATTGCTGATGAGGCTCCATATCAAGACTGGATCACGAGAATTGCTTGGCTGACACTGCAAACCTTGTGTTGGCCCACGTTGTCTCTCCCCACCCCCTGCCCGAGGTTATTCAACACACCGCAAGGCGGGCGTGGACCAGAGCACAGGCAGAGTAGCATTCATATTGTCATTCCAACTCAGTGTGGAAGTGGCGCCCCAGGAAATACCAAATCCTTCAAACTATTCCATTTTACACATGAAACCCGAGCCAGAGCTAAAGCCAACGTGGGCTTTCTACTCATCTATAGATGCAGATAGGGTGACCAGACAGTAAATGTGAAAAATCAGGACAGGGGGTGGGGGCTAATAGGAGCCTATATAAGAAAAAGACCCCAAAATCGGGACTGTCCCTATAAAATCGGGACATCTGGTCACCCTAGATGCAGAAGACCGCAGTTTCACAAAGGAGCTGTCTGAGATGCTATTAGCAATAGCTGTGATACCCCTATCTTCCCAGCCATGTTAACAAGGCCTCAGATGTAAAACGCCCAAACACATTTCCTCTTTCTCCATGTTAGGACTCTCACGTGTTATCTCCGGTCCAACCCACATAGCCAGCCACATCTTCAGCCTGCTCTTCACACTAAATGTTATCACAGAGAACATCACACAGTATGGCCCTATCTTAGACAACCTCCTCATTCTGTCAGCAGTCTGAGTTCTACCCCCATTCAGGCAACAGGAAGGCTCATGGACCTCACCATCTGCTAAAACATGCTTCAGGACAGCAACAGCCTCCCAACAGGCTGAGGAGTTGCATTGCTAATAAGTCGTTATGTCCACATGCACTAGTTACTACCACTGACACCCTGGATCTCAGACAGCCCCCTCCTTGCTATTGCCCACACAAATCCCAGTGGTCCTTCCTTGGGCCAGATAAAGAGAGACGGAAACTTGAGTGCCAATGACAAAAAACTTGGTTTGAAGCGTACTGTCATAAATATAAAGGGAAGGGCAACAACCTTTATGTATGCAGTAATATAAAATCCCTCCTGGCCAGAGGTACAGAATCACTTACCTGTAAGGGGTTAATCAGTTCAGTTAACCTAGTTGGCACCTGACCGGAAGGACCAATTGGGGAAGAAGGTACTTGCAAATCTGGGGTGGGGGTGGGGGAGGGGGGGAGGTTTTGTTGGTGCTCTTTGTGTGGTTCTCTCTGGGACGAGAGAAACCAGGGCAGGAAAAACACATCTCCTAGAAACATACCTGAAACGAGCATCTAAGATTACAAAAATTGTAAGTAAAGCAAGGAAAGGCGTTAGATTATCTTTTGTTTTAGCTTGTGAATTTTCCCTATGCTAAGAGGGAGGTTTATTCCTGTTTTTGTAACTTTGAAGTTGAGCCTAGAGGGAAATCTTCTGTGTTTTAAATCTTTTTATTACCCTGTAAAGTTATCTTCCATCCTGATTTTGTAGGTGTGATTCTTTTACTTATTTTTTTAAATAAAATTCTTCTTTTAAGAACCTGATTGATTTTCAGTATCCTAAAAATCAGGGTTTGATCTGTGCTCACTTTGTAACCAATTGGTTGGTATATTATTCTCAAGCCTCCCCAGGAAAGGGGGTGAAGAGGCTTGGGGGGATATTTTGGGGGAGATAGGGCCCCAAGTGGCCCCTCCCTGAATCTTTGTCTAAATCACTTGGTGATGGCAGCAATACAGTCCAAGGACAAGGAAAGGATTTGTACCTTGGGGAAGTTTTTAACCTAAGTTGGTAGAAATAAGCTCAGGAGATCTTTCATGCGGGTCCCCACATCTGTACCCCAGAGTTCAGAGTGGGGAGGGAACCCTGACACATACAGATTAAAACAGGAAGAATTTCTACAGGCCTCTGGTGAGGCTGTAGGATACTCCAATCATGGCAGAATCCAGCGCCACTTCATATGAGGAGATTTAAGCCTTCTTCACTGGAAGAGGCCACCCACATACAGGAAAGGGGCTCCAGATAATCTCTTCAAGGCAGGGGGCAGGAAAGGGGCATGTTACATCCTGCTCCCACCTACCATTTCCCTCCCTACCCAGGTCCTGCTACTCTCTGACCCAGGCCACCTACAGCTGCTCTACAGAACCTAGTCATACAGACCATGGAGCCACAAGAAGGGATGACATACCAATGAAGATGACTCCTCACTTCTGCATGGATCCTGGAGCATGATCTGGCTCTTGATCCTATGCTCCTTACTCAGGCAATTGAGTCTCAATGGAAGTTTTCCCTAATTAAGGGGTGAAGTAGGGCCAAACCTCTCATAACCTTTTTTTTTTAAGACCCTGCTTTGTGTTTGCAAGGGTACCTGACCCTAACATTTATAACAAGGGGGCAAGAGAAATGAAATGTGAAAAGAGAAATCTCTGCCAAACGTCTGCAGATTGTGGAGGAATATCACTGCTGACAGGGAGGGAAAAAAATCTATCAAGAAGCCATGGTAAGTTCTTTTTCATGCCAGACACTTTCCCCGAGACAACTTATTTCATATTGGCTTATTCATAATTATGAAAATTACTTGTTTATTCACTTAGATACATGACATTTATTCTCTTTATTCACAGTTCTCCAGAGATTCCAACCTTGCCACCAGCCTATTCCATTCTTTTGTGTCTGACGTACGATGACTCATCAGGGGACACAGTTTAAACTTACAGAGCCAGAATTTGAACTACAATGCTATTTCCCCACCCTTCCACCCATGTGTTCAAAGACTGGTCTGTGCAATTGTTCTTCCTCCCCAGCTCCACCTTCCCAAAATAAGGTGGGAAGGCGGGGACTGGATGGCACAGGAGAGTGACCACTGGCTATACGGTCTTTCACCTATAAGCTACTAACTCAACTTCACCTCAGCTAGGGTTGAGTGAAAGTCATTACAATCTGATAGCTATTTATCGGCCTATAAAAAACAAGTTGATGTTCTCAATAGAGTTTCTTAGGATACCAGTGTGTGCACACGACAAAACAAACCACCTGAAATAGCATTAATGTACACCCTCTTTGGAAGTCTCAGAGGACTAAGGGGTGTCTACCCTAAGAAAAAAGGATGTTTCTACAACTTAATAGCTAATATTATATGCTATATTATACAGATATAACTATAGTGGGAAAGTGTAGATAGGACAAGTTGTAGTTTTTATCTTGATTTAGCAGGTTGCCTACAGTTCATCTGAACTAGCAAAATTGAGGTAGAACTAGTACATCCTTTTCCCATCTATGTTAGGATTTTACAATGTGTTAGCTATCACACATCTTTCGTCTAGCATAGGCCTTCTCTAAACGGTCATGGAGAGTCAGTTACACTCTCCTCCCTAGGGGCCATCCCTCTTGCCCGGAGAGGAGTACAAATGGAAGAATAACGTAGGAAAATTTGCACTGTCACTTGACCTGTTCTGTGGGTAAACAGAGGATTCCAAAGATGGGGTTCAAAAAAGAACTGGATAAGTTCATGGAGGATAGGTCCATCAATGGCTATTAGCCAGGATGGGCAGGGATGGTGTCCCTAACCTCTGTTTGCCAGAAGCTGAGAATGGGCGACTGGGAATAGATCATAGGCTCCAACTTCTCCTGGCGCCGGTGGGTGCTTGACCCGCCCCGCCTCCACCCCTACCCTGCCCCCTCCCGCCCCTGCCCCACCCCCATTCCAACCCCTTCCCCAAAGTCCCCACCCCAACTCTGCCCCCCCCCGCCCCTATTGGACCCCTTCCCCAAATCCCTGCCCCGGCCCCGCCTCTTCCCCGCCTCCTCCCCTGAGCACACCGCGTTCCCGCTTCTCCCTCCCACAGTTTGTTTTGCGGCGGCAAGCGGGGACGCGGCGCACTCAGGGGAGGAGGCGGAGGCGGAGGTGAGCTGGGACGGGGTGGTGGGGCGGGGAGCTGCTGGTGGGTGCACTCATCAATTTTTCCCCATGAGTGCTCCAGCTCTGGAACACCCACGGAGTCAGCACCTATGGAATAGATCACTTGATGATTACCTGTTCTGTTCATTCCTGCTGGGGCACCTGGCATTGGCCACTGTTGGAAGACAGGGATACTGGGCTAGATGGACCTTTGATCTGACCCAGTATGGCCGTTCTTATGATGGCACCTTTCATCCTCATTAAATGTGCTTCAATAAATTTTTTTTTTGGGGGGGGGAAGAGGGGAGGGAAAGGAATATGCCAGCACTCAGAAACAAACTAGTGCGTTCAATGGAAGGAAACAGATAACAGATTTTATTTATTTTCAGACATCAGAAGAATTATTATAAAATTTAGAACACTATGAAAAATATCTTGAAGGAATCCTGCTAAAGGCAACCATGGCACTAACATACAGTGTTATTATTTATTATTATGTTCAGGGCTTTGGAGCAGAGCCCGCGGAGCAGCTCCGGAACAGTGGAGCTGCAGGTTTTTGCCTGGAGCTGGAGCAGAGCCAGAGCACAGCTCCAAAGCCCTGATTATGTTTACTGTGTGGTCAGTGTGCATGGCATTGGAACAAACAAGAAAAGACAGATCTGGGCCCAGGAAGCTTACAGTTGGACACCTAAGTCTGTACAGAGCCCCAGTCTCTGCTCGGATGCAGGGGGTCTGCCTGAATGGATCCAGGTGCAGAATCAGGGCCTCTACTATATAATTAAGGCCTGGGTTTTACAAAAGCTATTATTTGGTTTTTAACCAATTTTCACCCACATTTTGGAACACTCAAGTACAAACAAGAAGTGCCGAACTCCCCGGACCTGGCTCCCTGCTCTTGCAGGAGGGATGGCAGCTTGGGAACCTGGGTGGCCCAGGTAACGGAGCTGCTACCTCTCCTTCCGAAGCAGGCCCAGAAGCGGAAGAAGTGGAGGAGGCAGCATGAGGAGATGGCGCCCTTGCCTCCTCCACCTCTTCCAGGTCTGTCCAGAGGGAATGATGGCGGCTCCATAACCTGGGCTGGACAAATTATCGAGCCACAATCTCTCCTTCCAGAGAAGCGAGCTGGGTCTGGACTCCCCTGGCATTAAACCGCTTTTACTTTCAGTACTCTTATTTTTCTCTATTTGTTGCTTTTCTTCCTGTCCTCCCCTCCCTGAACATTAGCCCTGACACCTACCCAGAAGAACAAAGCTAATTTTGGGCACTGATTTTCGCCCTTAATTTTTGTAATGAACAGCGATAAATTCCAGGGAAACTTTAAACAAAATAAAACCAAAAAACAAAGGGCCTCACATATAATACAATTCAGATACAAAGCACACTGGGTGCCGACATCTTTCACTATTACCTACTCTCCGCTATCCACTTAGGGTCTGATCCCCCTCCAATAAAATTCAGTGACAAAACTCCCATTGACTTCAACGGTGTAGGATTGAGCCCCCAGTTATTAATGCTCAATAATTTCTTCTTATACACACAAAGGTTCAACACTAGAAACTTCAACAGATCCAGTGCAAATAATGTGTTGTAATAAATGCTAATACCCTACTTAAATTTCCAATGTCCCTGTTTGAATTCAGGAAATTAGCATACAGCTGCTAACTTCCACAAAAATGAGTTGCTACTGAACATGAAACATCAACATCCCTCTGTAATATGGAAATGACAGCAACATCTCCATAACAGTGTTTTCAGTGAGCAATTCAAGCTGTGAAAATCTGTAAGGAGAATATTTGTATCCAAATGTCTGGGGAAACCTGAAATTGTAATTTTTGTATGTTTAAACACACACACACATGCACACACACACGCACACACATATACACATTTGTACTGAACATTTTCCTGGAGCATCTCACACCTGAAAGACAATATTTTTGCATCTACTTTGCAATTCCAGTTACCCAACTTTTTAGAGTGCTGAAAACAGCAGTCTCGTGTGTCCAGCCCCTAATACCGTGATCCACTGTCAGATTTTTTTTTAAACAGTCACTATTGCTAATCAACAATCTCACTGTTTATGTCTCCTGCCCAGATCCCATTATGTCACCATTGCCTAGGTTTTAAACCTCTGAATTCTCTTGAAGCATGCATTTATTGGTTTGAGCTATAGAAAGAATCACAGAAGGAAAAAAGTTGGATTTTCTTAAAAATCATCCAACTGCACAGGCTTTTGGGTAGGAACTCTCATATCTCCTGTATTATGTATTCTCTTCTCTCAAGGCGGTGTGGCATCACCATAGACATAATAGGCCAAATATATCCCTGGTATAATCACATTGGCTTTTAAAGGAGTTACATCAGGGATTAATTTGAACTAATAAACACTGTGCTAGATTGCTGACCACATTTTTTTTAAACTACAGCAGACATCCACCAGAAGACCATCCATTGCTAGATGTTCCAGTGCTGGTGTAATAAAGAATTTTAAAGTTAGAATGAGTACAGAAGAGTGACTAGAAAAAATTAAGCACAGTCAAGAAAGTCTTCTCTGGAATATACTTGCAACTATTACAGAATAAGACCAGAACCAAAGGCTGTCTACAAGCTTCTGCAAAAAGTTTGCTTAGAAGCAACGGAAACAACAAACTAAAGAGCTCTGGTGGGCTCTGTAGTTTGCCATTGGTTCACGGCTCACACTAAATCCCCTTTGCCCATTCTGGCTACAAACAGGACTTTCAGATGCCCTAAACAGCCTGCTCGGGATCACTCTGGCAGGACATAGTTGGCATAATTTAAGGTCACTTTTGCCACCCTTTCATATCTCCCATGTTTCAGGTCCAGAGCAACTAAGGTTTGAGTCCATTGACTTTAGAAGAGTGACTCCTGATTGACACTGGTGTAAGTGAGAGGAGAATCAGGGCCTAATCTCATTAAATTATGGTAATTACTCGTAGTTAATCCTCCCTCAGTGTAGGGGGCGATGGACTAGATGACCTCTTGAGGACCTTTCCAGCCCTACATTTCTATTATTCTATACATTTAACATGAACATGGATATGATCTAATCAAAAACTTGGCAATTATCTTTCCATAAACCACCACTGCAGATAGCGGGTGGACTTCATGCTCTCTCTCTCCCCATGAAGAAGGGAAATGATGTGCTTTGGACAACATGTTCTAGAATAAATTAGCAGAAATTAATTTACAACCATGTACATTCTCATTACACACAAACAACTCTTATAACACACAGAACTGAAATCTAGCCAGAAAGAAGGCGGAATGCACATGGAACGGTCTACCAGATGAGAAAACGCAATATTTGCCCCCCGTTTCCAGTTCTTCCACTCAGTTCTGCCCTTTTGCCCAGAAGCAGAGATAGATGAGGTCTGAAAGCAAGTAGACTAAGCGGAGACTTAAGAGTGCACCCAGAGCCAATATATAGCAACAGGTAAAAGATACATTACACCTGATTCAAAATGCCTCCTCTGCCTGCCCTGAGGAACCTCTTCTGCTGTCCATTAACAGGTCAAATATCATGCTCATTCAGAATCAACATCCTACAGCCTCCCCTTGGAAGTGCACCTTTACACCCGAGCCTCAAGTGGATCAGTGCTTCTCTGGCCATTAGCACTAATAGGGCCCAGATGAGTATCAAGAAATGGCCTCACAGCAGAGAGAGAGTGTATACAACATTCTCAGTATGACACAAGAAGCAAAGGCAGCATTTAAACTGCTCCCTTTAAAGCACTAAACAGTGCATTCCCCTACCGACAGTTTGTTCTCTTGCTTACAGTTCTATCAGCATGAACAGTATATTGTTCATTTTACAGCAATAATAAAAAAGTACTAACAAACCTTTTATAATATTATATCAATATAGTTTGTGAGCCACTTCCTGACATGAGCAGTTCCACTGAAGCCTAGGGTTACTTATATGAGCAAGGGCTGCATATGAAAATTGCATAGGAGAGTTCCATGTTTATTTACCAATTCGTGGTTTCCATAGCAAAGGTGTTTAGTTGCCAAGTAAAAAATAATAAAAGATAAGTTCTTAAATAGCTACCAACCCTACAAAGTCAGCCTGGGCCCCTTACACCTCATGGCCAGTAATAAAAGTTCTGTTGAGCAAATTTAGCCCTCCGTGACACCTGGGTAACCCCATTAGAATTCTGTGGGTTTGCACAGATGTAATGGAAGGCACAACTGGAAGATACAACACTTACATGGATGTAACTGAGAGTTTAATTTGGTTTGTAGATCCTTTATTGGTGGTTAACATGTAGGAAATGGAAAGATCTCAGTTTGCCTGTCAGAGCCGAGGGTGAGCTTGCAGGGCTAGCAGCAAAAGAAAACCTTCTCTCCCCCATCTTTTTATACTTGAAAACTAAATACATTCAGAAATCAGACACAATGACTATAGAACGTCACGATGCCATTCTCACAAATAAAACTACAAGTCCTACTGTCATCTTTCGCTGCTCGTCTGTGCTTCAAAATATTTTAATTTTCTTTTGCAATTTGCGCAATAGTACTCTGGCTTTGAGGGTTTTGAAATGTATTGAAAGTTCTGAAAATAAGTAGGACTGATGGACTGTATTAATAGGACTTTAACCTCTCTTCAGGGCTCATTCTTATTTTTCTCAAACCCTGTCATCCAATCCCACTTGAAACATAGCTCAGGAGAGATTATGTGACTATGGACGTCATCACAGCTAACAATTGCGCATTCTGCTTTGTGTTTTTCCCTCTTTTCTCCCTCCCCCCACCCTAAGTTATCCTAAGAGGCAGTTGCTGACTGGCAAAGTGAAATGTTACCTTTATCACTTCTCTACAGCACCACCAGTATTACAGGTTGTCAGTCTAAAAAAAGCAGCATTGTTAAACTGTGCAGAGAGGGAATTTCTATAGAATCATAGACTCACCAAATCGGAGAATCTAGAGATGGAAAGGACCTATTAGGTGTTGACAAAAAAATGCTCTGCAGTTAATTTTAGACAACTCCTGCAGGGCTATGCGCACACACACACACACACACACACGCACGCACACACACTTGCAGCGCAGCCAAAAACACATGCACCAAACCCCTTAACAAAAACAGGACAATGCAGGGGAAACAAGAGATTGCTCACTGCTCAGACATCACTAGTGACGCAAATCTCTAAGTGGGTCAGATGGAAAGTGATGTTAATGAGTTTATATGGAATCAACTTAAAAACAGCAATGAAGGTGAAGAAAAGAAAAAGAGAGGAATTTGTGTGTGTGTGTGGGGGGGGGTTAATGAATTAACGACTAAACAGCTGTCTTTCACTTTCCTATAGCGAGAGTTTTGTTTCCTAAGTAGATGCGATATTAAACAAATGGGGAGGAACAAGGGAAAAGTTCTATTGGGAACTATAGTGGTGTGGCCACTTACTGCCTCATAAGCGCCCCCTTGTGGATAGAAGTTGCCCTTTGGCACCCTACCTCCATGACCAGTCTGTCTCTTCAGGGGCCCTTTAAAAACTAACAGTTCACCAAGTTATTCAAGCTATCTCCAGAAAGGATCCTGTTTATTTATTCCTCAGGTGCCCAGGGTTCCCTCTAGGCCCACTTCATTACCAAGTCTTTGAAAACAAAACAAAAAAGGTATACATTCTTCGCCCAGTTTCAACTGTGCACAGGCCCCTCTTCTCTGAGGGGCTGGTGTCAGTCTCTGCCAGGCCTCACGGCCTGGAAAGCTTTCACCTCCTTCTGGTAGTCTCAATCACTCTCTCAACCCCCTTAGCCCTTCCTGCTGCCTTTTAACCTAGCAGCGCTTGATTCCCCTCGGATGGGGCTCATTATGTAGTCAGGGCTAACTTAAACCCAGGCTCTCCTGCCCAAGGGCATGCCACCCTGTTCCAGGGATATTTAAAAAAAATCATGACCAAAAAGACTCCATGATAAAATTTGATTCTTGTGGAAAACTCATATTTGCTGGCCCTTGACTATCCCGTAACATACCAACATTTTACAACTGTTTCTTTACTGCCATTCCGTTGCTATGTTTTACTATTTGAGGACAGTCTCAGAAGCAAGAGTTTGATATGGAGACTGTCTGCCATATTTCGGGAAACTGTAAGAGGAACTAACAGCTTCAGATGGCTTACATTCTTTGCAAAATGAAACAAATTAGAGGTACTGTAATTAGCTCTGCTTTTCTATCTCCTTTCAAAGAAAGAACACACTGTCTCATGCCGTCTTTTCATAAAAAGATACAGCTACACTGCACAACGTCTCTCCTGGCATAAACATTTGCTTTCCATTTTAAATAATCCCTAGGGGAGACAACATTCCCTCCCGTGAAAAAAAATCCCATGGAAGGAGAAAAGAGAAATCAAATATTACAGTTAGCCTTGAACTCATGGAATACAAAAAGCATCAATTTATCTGGCAGAGGGAGGGGGAGAAATCCCTTTGAGAGAACACAGGAAATGCACAGGATGGAGCTGCATAGGCATTGTGTGGCCCTGGTGTGGTTCCACTGCCTGGTGGAAGGGGGTGGGAGAAGGAGGTTCTGGGGAACATGTACTTATCCTGCCAATGCACTGGAGCCACTTGAGCTTCAGTCCTATTGACAGCGTGACTGCAAGTGGCAGCTGCCCCTTCAGCTTCAGAAGCTAACAGACTAGTTCCAGGAAGACTAGAGCACGCTGTACAGAAAACTGTGTCGGACAGTATTTCCTCAAGTGGATGGTGCACCCCCAAAGAACTAGCCAGAAGGGCATGGACAGACCTGTCAGTTGTTGTCCAGAGTCTCAGCTTTTCTTTTTTTTTTTAAAGTGTGGCCTGATTCTGATTTACAACACTTTACACCCCTCTGGTAGGATAAGGAGGCTTTAAAGAGTGAGTGAATTATTGTTACACCCACTTCAAGGTCCCTTTACGCAGCCACAATGATGTAAAGTAGCTTCAAGTGTAAATAAGAGTCAGGGCCTAAGGCCTTGTCTACATGGGGGAAATTGACTGGCATAACTATTCCAGAATAAGTATTCCACTATCGCTATGCCAGTATAATTTTGCTATTCTGGCATAACTTTCCCTAGTGGATACTCTATGCTGGCATAAAGTCCCATTTTTCAGAATAGCATGTCCCCATGAGGAGGTATTCCAGAATAGTTATAGTAGAACAGTTATGCCAGAGTAGCTGTGCCTGGCAATTTTCCTATGCAGACAAGCCCTAAGTCTCTAGCTGTTATCATTGTGGAGAAAATCTTTAAAGGTTTGAACCTAAATAGGTTTGAACCTAAATCTGTAAAGGTTTGAACCTAAATAGAGACCTCAGTCTGAATTTTCAGAGAGCCTGAAACAAGAGCTGTGAGGCGTGAGCTTTCTCATTCATTTTCATACTTGCTAACAAAGATGCCACTGAAGATACTCTAAATGGTACTGTGGTTTATTATTCCACTGCTCATCAAAGCATGTAAGGAAGAAGAGCAACTATTAAATTGCTTCCCCTCTTCTGAGTGGCAGCAGATTTCAGTGTCTTATAAGTCAGTTTCCTGTAGAAGGAGAAATCAGTGCTTCTTAGTGTACTTTATTTATGTGCTTTATAAATACCAGTTCTTGAACAGAGGTGATCACAAACAGCATGCAGGCAAATCACTCTTTCGGAAAGCTCAGCCCAGACACCAATGTCCAGTTCCCAGGGAGCACATCTGCCCCAAGAATTAACTCTAGTTAGAGAGTTTAAGGAAGAAAGCAAACTCACTTTCTGTTTGCAACCGCTTCCCCCAGAAGAAACTGCATCACAAAACTAACAAGGCAGCATTTCTTCAAAGACTGTAAACTGCTCAAATGCTAAGAAAAAGAAGTTGTAAGACTTTATGTACCAGCCTCACCTGCTGACTCATACCATAATAGTATTATGAAGATCAACACAAGCATTTCTCAAAGCTGGGGGGAGAGCATGAAGGACTAGCCAGGGAGGGAGGCATGCATGTTGTATACATTAAAATGTGTTGGCCTTTAATGTTACATGACAGGATTGCTGGAGGGCCTGATTGGTTTCATTTTCCTGATGGAGGGTTTACATTTCAAAAGTCTGAGCAATACTGGTGAGGGTGAACACTGACTTGCTCAACATTTGCTTATATAGATTTTTACACTGGATTTCCTACTTCATTGTTACAACATGAGTCTCTTACATCTGCTTTACCTTCACCTCTTCCCATTTCTTCCACTGGTAAGTAGCGCCCACCTTTTTATTTCTTCTGGAATTTTCTCATGTGCAATCCACTATGCAGTTTACCAATGCATGAGATGATGCTGTGTACCACATAACCAAGTGTTGGAGTTTCACTGCTTTGCTCTGTCATCATTTCTGCAGGATATACCACCAAAAAGGTACAGGGATTTGAAGGAGATGGTGCTCTTTATATTATGCTATTGTATCATGCAATTTCACCAGCTCATAAAAACAGGGCTTTGGAGCGGAGCCCGTGGAGCAGCTCTGGAGCAGTGGAGCTGCAGGTTTTTGCCTGGAGCTGGAGCAGAGCCAGAGCACAGCTCCAAATCCCTGCATAAAAATTTTGGAAGATCACTAATTGCATGTGGACTTGAACAGTACGACTGACTGGTAAAGAGATCCAATTCCAAAGAATCTTCTGAAATAGAATATGATGGAAGCAGTTACTTGACTGAACAATAGAAAGCTGAGTTAAATTTAAAAGTAATTTGTGAGCAGGTGCTCTTGCCTTGCATCACTAGCGTTGACAGGGGGTGTCCCAGTAAGAATCTCATTCTGTCCCATGAGCTACCCTGCCAAAGGCTATTATTAACTCTGAAGTGACACACAGAAGAGGTCTGATCACTTGCTGAGGTTACCAAGTAGAAATGATTCTCCACTTTGGATTAGTTCAACGTTCCTAAAAAGAAAACCTATTTCAAGAGCCTGGAAAAATGAGAGGACAAATTCTGAACTGAATTATACTGGTGTAAGTCCAGAGTGACACCACTGATTTCAGTGGAGTTGCTCCAGGTTCACATCAGTATAACGGATCAAAATCTGACCCTATTCTAGTTATTTATTTTATTTTATTTTATTTTATGGACAACCCTCCTCCCTCCCCCACCCTGCCAGCCACTTTGTTTTAAAAACTTAATTAACACAATTTTTGCAGTAAAAGTGAACTATAGTCACAAACGCATAGGTATTAAATTGGAAATCTGTTTTGCTTTGAATTAGCTGTGCATTTAAAGGCCTTTTCCTGGTTTGACATACTATTATGGGGGATAAATTATTTTATTTCTAAGAGGCTTTGTATAATAAGGAGCTAAGCTCAAGATAGTTTAAACTAATATTTGCTTATGGTAAAAGGTAATGCCACTGAGTGAGGTTAAAAAAATGGATGTTTATAAACCTTAAAAATTGTTTCTGCTCTGCTCTTGCAGATTATGCCTGTGAGAATATAATAGCTTTCCACTGTATCTTGAGGGCTTTAGCTCTTCACAGGAAGCAGTACATATAGAGTGCATACCTCCCATTCAACATAAAGTACACGCTGTACATGCCCACAAGAGAGTTCAGATTGAAATCTCTCACAATTGGATTAAGACTCAAGCGGTAAACAACTAACAAATAGAAGCTCTCATTGTACCCACAGGAAGTCTTGAATTAATACAGCAAGGCTTCGGTATTAAGGAAACCAACAAGCAGATATTCTGAACACTTCTAACCTGACTGAATGTGTTTAATGAAGTGACTAAACATTTCCAGATATTCTGCTCTGTCCTCAACTGGGTCTTGCGAGATTCTGTTTTGGTGATCCAAAGCCTTAGCCAGGTAGGCAGAGGGGATCTTTTCTGAATGTTATTACCTGCAATCCCAGTCCCCTTCCTTTCTGTCCTTTCACTAGCCAAGATCCCTCCTTCTTGCAGAAAAACCAAAGGGAGGGAAAGATCTCCTTGTGAAGCTCCTCCCCTGCTGTCCCAGTACTGTCACTCAGTGGCTGGTCCTTTACACGGCATCTCAGCCACACCTGTGACACAGCCAATTCTCTTCCAGTAGACATGCAGGAAAATTGGGTTTACCCTCTTACAAAATAGGCTGAAGGACTCCTTCCACTGAAAATAATTCTGCCTCTGTCAGAGATATCTTACAGAGAGTCAACTCCACACTGTGAACTACCACTGCCACTATGGGTTATTGTGGTGGGTTTTTTGTTTGTTCCATTTTTTAAAGGAGAGCTGCCTGCATGGAGCTGGCCAGGGAAAGAGAGACCACCATAGTGGGACAGAAGCAATGGGCCACCACACAAGTGCTCCAGCATTCAACAGAGATCTCAAGATAAACAGATTCTCCTCAGATCTTGAAACATCTGTGTATTAGGTGGCTGTGGGGGGAGAGGTAAACAACACCATCACAATGGAACAAACTGAAGGAAACTCCACACACAACTCAGAGTTTCCTGGCTGCCACACTGGGTTTTCCTAGAGAGGAGATAATATGGACCCTGATTCTTCTGAGCTTAGCTGATTGACTTTTTTGTTTTTTTTTTCT
The DNA here is from genome assembly GCA_033296515.1 of Macrochelys suwanniensis. Classification (NCBI taxonomy): domain Eukaryota; kingdom Metazoa; phylum Chordata; order Testudines; family Chelydridae; genus Macrochelys; species Macrochelys suwanniensis. Next base: position 153,398,031 of record CM065775.1, on the reverse strand, counting down.
AGATTTGTACAGCTCTGTAAAAATAATTGTGTGTGTGTCTTTCAATCCCCCAAATAGAAGGTTTGTAGGGTTTGGACAGGTCAACTTGTTCTCACAATATACAAGCTTTGGATAATCAACCCACTTTTAGCTAACTTTATATCTTATGGTAATTGTTGTATTCTATGTTTCTACTTAATTTTGGTTAAAAAATACTGGAATGGTTTCTTCAGTCATCATATTTAATCAGCCCTGCCTTAGTAAATTAATTTCCATATTAAAGAATAGATGGATAATAAATCAAACTCAGTATGCCTTTCTATTGCACCACCATAAATTATTTCTGTCTATTTAAGCAGACCTACATTATTGATCTGTATCCTGAGCAATCTCAGTTTGCATTTCTGAGTAGCATTTATTTCTACAAAAGGAAATAAAGTCTTTCCTTTATGATGCCAGAATGTTCAGACCTCAGCCTATTCTCCTCTGGCAATCCTGTATTACAAATCCACTTCCTGGAAACACACAGACTAAAACAAACATTAATATGACCTAGCATGATGGAGATTAAATCCACCAGTTTGTCCTCATGATTCAGTTTAAACTCTCTGAAAGCAGTAGTATAGTCAAGGGTAAACGTGGGTAAGCAGAGTTTACGTGCTTCTTATTTGCAGAATATGGAATTTAATTTAAGTTAGTTAACCAATTCTTTTTTCACCCTTACTCCGCTGTCTGAAAGGTGTTTGTGGGGTGCTGTGCCGCTTATAATTTCCAGTGAAGATGGTGACAATTCACTTCCACTAATACAGAAGAAAAATACTTAAACCTTCCTCTTAAGGAACGAGTGAGGAGTAGAGGTCAGTAACAGATAAAGTTCTAATGAAATTTTAGTCTTCGATGAACCTGAGGAGCAGGTGAGCTTTTCACATGATTCAAATCTTAAAATGCTACCCTAAATAGAACAACATTTTCCTCCTGAGTGGCAGGAAGATATAGTAAATGTTGAATAGTGTTCTTTAAAAGTGACCCAGAGGGCCAGTCACCACAGTGTAAGTCACAGGATGGAAAGCCAGGAGACCTGGGTTCTCCTCCTGATTCCTACTTACTGTGTGGCTTTGGGTAAGTCTCTTCACCTCTCTGTCTCTGTTTTCCCATATGTAAAATGGGATAATGATACTAACCCACCTTTGGTTATAGTTTTGAGATCTGTGGTTAAAAGCTATTAGGTAGGAGCTAAATATTGTCATCCTTTAGGGTCAAAATAAATCCATGTTGAATGGGGTGAAGGACGATGAGGAAGCATGAGGGGAAAACCAAAAATTCAGTGAGGGACCTTCCTGCAGGCTTTTCACATTTAGGTCAAACTCCTGGAGCGGAGCTAGCAAAAAGAGGATGTTTTTCTGCAATACCAGCAGAAGGATGAAAAGGAATCCATTCTTGTTACAACTGTGATAGAAGTGAGCAGAAGAGGAAGATGAGAGGACAGCCCTTAGGATGAACCCTGAGGAAACTTGCTTCAGTGAGTTTCTTGTTGTGGTGTCCAAAAAGGAGAGACAAGAGCAAAGTAAATGTGGCTGCAGCTAGAGCTAAAAACAGATGCTGGTACCGTAACTTATGGGCAGCAACTGAGCAGTGAGAAAATAGCAGCAATAGCAGAGATCATAGTAATCCTTAGCCAGTTTATAGAGCCTTATATGTTCAAAGTATTGTATAGACATTCATTTATTAATCCTTGCAGCACCCCTGCAGGTGCATGATTCAGTACCATTATCCTCTGTTGGACAGGGAAACAGACAGAAGGGATTTCCCCAAGGTGTCACAGCACATCGGTGGCAGAACCAGGATTAGAACTCATTCCTCCAAACCACGTGCCTTTTCTAAAACCACTGAAATATGGAAAGCTGGCTAAGGATGGATGAAAGAGGTGGGCACATTAAATCACCAACGTGCAAACACAACCCTAGCATTACAGAAGACCAAGAAATTAGCACTAAGAGAGTCCTCTGTTGAGTCTGTTCCTGTCCTGGCAACCCCTCCTCACCCCACGCTCAGCAGGAGGACTGAATAATGATGAAGTTACCCCTATTCCCTGCCTCCCAATCCTTTTGTGTGGAGAAAATCTGGTCACCCTTCACTGAGGTTAGGAGGAACATGAAATGTGACAAGATCATGTTATCTCCACTTCACCAACATATTAAAAGTAAAGCAAGCTCATATTATATACTGGAGCCCATTTCAGAGAAACAGACTCTGATACTTATTTGGCAAGATGACAGCATGTAGAGTTTGCATCAATTGGCCCAGAGACTGAATGGTGTCTTTGTATGGCATTATTTATCTGCCAGTGACTAGTCTGCTGAAATATTAATAATCAAAGATTTTCAGTACTTCCCCTATCCTGATTGTACATTTACAATAGTAAATTGATACAACAAATGTGATTCCCCATTTCAAAAGCACCTGCAGTTGTCAGTGATAAGGAAGGCAGACTGCTTGGATTCCTGAAGCACTTTTCTGTTTTTAATAGCTTGCAGTACCTTGCAATTTAACACATCACTGGTGAAAGCTTCTGGAGACAGGCAAGAAGACAGAATTCAAGGAATGTGTATTCCATTTGTTATCTCAGGCTGTTGCAAGCATTCCTGAAATCCAAAACGGAATGACGTCTGCTTGTACATAGCTAGCCACCCAATTTCCGATGGATGTAGCAAGAATCCCAAAAGAGATCTGATAGACAGTGCTGTCTATGGTTGAAAACACTGCGGTACTATCAAGGAGGGGTTTGTAGGAAAAACCTTCAATGATGTGAGTCCTGACTTCATCACCTATATTGTTTATGTAGCTTCTTATCATTTATTTTAACCACTATGCACTTTGAAGCTATGGTAACATATAGAATGGATGAGGTGATGTCTCGTATTAGTATGGTCTGCTGTGAATGCCTTTGGCATTTATATCTTCAAGTCTCTCTCCTGCTTCCTTTGCCTCTCCTGCTAGCTGATTAGTAAAATGCACAGAAGAATGTTTAAACCCATGCTGTTCCTAACACTCTCATATTAATTCTTGAATAACAGACATTATTAAGGGCAGTCCATTGAACTCTTCCAGTGGGCTAGATTTGAAAGGGAAGGATACGAGTGTGATGCACTTTGGCTCTATCTTGGCTTGGATTTAAAGGCATGAGGTTAGGTCATATGAACTGGCTTCAATCACCGTTTAAAATTCTGGGAAAGTTCAGAAAATGGAAATCCAGCTCAAATAAAGCCAATTGAAAGAAGCACAAACCGAAGCATGTAAAATGTAACAGGGATATTAGGAGGGATAACGTGGAACTATAAAACCAAATAGCTGAAGATATAAAAACAAGTAAAAAATTTAAGCATATCAAAAGCACAGAATAATAGAATCGTAGAACTGGAAGAGACCTCGAGAGATCATCTAGTCCAGTCCGCTGCCCTCATTGCAGGACTAAGTATTATCTAGACCATCTTGCAAGCTTCATGTAGTGGGTATGTAAGGCTACTACAGAGTTAAGGGAGCAATTAAGACGGATAAAGGCAAATCTAAATGATTTCTTTGCATCTTCGCAGAGGATGCTGGAGATAAACTTGCACCAGACCTACAATTTTCAGGTAATAAAGATAAAGCATTAGTTGAAATTGAGGTGTCAGTAAAGAGGTGCTGGAACAAACAGAGTAGCAGCTAGTCACTAGGACAAGATGGTGCACAACCAAGAGTTGCAAAGGAATTTAAGAATGAAGTGGCTGAGCTGCTAGCAAAAGTGTACGATCTCTCATGAAGATGTGCTAATATAGCAGAGAACTGGAAGGCAGCATATGTCTCTATCTTTAAAAAAAGAAAGTGCTGGCTAGATCCTGGGAATTAGACAGACCAATGCATATTTCAATACCTAGAAAATTGGGTGAAATGATAATTAATAATAAAATTATAAACCAATTAGATTAATAGGATATAATACAGTGAAACTAGCACCACTTCTGTAAAGGAAAATCATGCCTCTCTATTCCATTAGAACCCTTTGAGCTTGTCAACAAAATAGGAGATAAAGGAGAATTGGATGACATAAATTATTTGGATTTTAAAAAGCCTAGCATCAAGTCCCTTGCATGAGGCTATGAAGTCATGGGATAAAGTAAAGTACTGTCATTGATCAGAATCTGGCCAACCATTAACTAATGGGATGAGGAAGAAACACTACTGACCTCTGTCAGAGACAGGGTAGTACTGGACTAGATGGATTGCTGTTCTGATCCTATCTGTCTGCTGATGTGTTTCTGTGTTCCTTTCTTTTTCCCTTCCCATGCATACTTCCTAAAGTTTTTAGTTTTAGGAACATTAACTTTTCCATTCAGAGTGATGCCAGTGGGGATGCTAGTCAGTGGGGATGCTAGTTTGGACTCCCTAAAAAAAATCTGTTTTACAATTAGCTAAATGGATTCCACCAAACTTGCTAGAATTCATTCAGATTTTTCAAAAAGGCCAGAAGAGACCACTGTAACCATATAGCCTGACCGCCTGCTTAACACAGACCATAAGACTTCCCTGAATTAATTCTTGTTTGAGCATATCTTCCAAGTGAACATACAATCTTGATTTAAAAATTCTCAGTGATGGAGAATCCTCCATAACTCTTGGTAATTTGGTCTAGTGATTAATTACCCTCACTGTTAAAATGTTGCATCTTATTTCTAGTCGGAATTTGTCTAGCTTCAACTTCCAGCTATTGCATCTTTTTATACCTTTGTCTGCTAGATTGAAGAGCCCTCTATTATCAAATTTCTGTTCTTCATAGAGGTACTTATAGACTGCGATCAAGTCACACTTTAACCTTCTCTTTGTTAAGATAAACACTATTACACCATTCATTGTAAATTCCCCAGTGTTCTTCAGTGTTCCAAGACTCATTGAAAATCAGTATTAATGGTCCAGAGAGCTCCTCAGCCAGTTCTTTTAAAACCCTTGGATGTAAGTTATCTGGACCTCCTGATTTAATGTTTAGCTTTAGTAGCTGCTGTTTAACATCTTACCCAAAAACTGCAGTTATCCACGAACTGAGTGGGTGATCAAGTTCTAGGCTAACTAGATTAAAAAAAGTTGAGGACTACTGTAGGTTGATCCCAATGCAACAAAACTGTAAGCCTGATTCTGCAGCCACTGGGTCCAAACTGATCGCACACCAAAATTCTGTCAAAGCAGCTTCTTGAGTTACTGGAATGGAAAGAATTGTTTAAAACAGGAGTTGAGGCTTGGTGTGCTTTCCCCGCAGTCATGACGCTCAGATTAACATTTCAAATGTTAAACATGAAAAATCATTATATGAATTGGTAAGAGGACCTCCACTTTTGGTGTTGCACTGTTCTGCTGTCATTCCTTCCTCATCTTGTAATATGTGTTTGTGTTACAGACTTCTGTCCTCTAAAATTGATTATTTCTCTCTCTTTCTATTTCTCATCCTTTAGTGACGCACATAGATTCAAATGTTGTTGCTCTTACTTCTCTTTTTTTATTCCCCTTATTTTTTATGACGCACAAAGTCAGAGTTGTCATTATTCTATATTTGCATGGATTGAGCTGTCTTTATCATCTATTAGCTTCCAAATGATCAGCGCCTGTCAGTAGCTGGCTATATCCTTCCTTGTTATTTACACTGTCTCTGACATCCATTTCTGATGAGGGCTGCTCTTGCACTTCAGGTTTAGGAGCCAAATGTCTGCACAATTTAGACTGTTTGCAATGTAAAAAAACATTATTTTTGTAAATGTAAGCATATCTTTTCAGTATGTATTTTTATTCCCATCGATACTTTCTTGGACTCCCCCTTCTGCTTCAACAAGCTGTTTAGGTTTCCTTTCTTCCTTTAAAATATTTTTGGCTCTGTAAAAAGAAGTGACATGTGGAATTAAAGACACAGTCTAGTCTTTCGTTTATTTTCTTCTTCACCTTTCGGGCCTAATGTCACAAACACTTTTTGGTTCTTGAATCTTTTACATTAGGACACTAACTTGTGTGATACCTTTCCACTTAAAAAACCTGATCATTATTTCCCTGGTTTGATAGTATAGAATTGGACTGAAAAATGGAAAAAATATGGACTATACTGCAGGGGAAACCCTGCATTTTCAGGGAGCTACACATGGATGACTGAATAAGGTTTTTAACACATTTCTAATTTATATGACTCTGTGGACTTGTCCACATTAGAAAAACGTAGTGTGTTTGAACCAGTGTTCCAGTCCTAAAAAGAAAGAAGTGCCAGAATGCACTCCTGGTACTATCCCTCATGATAATATTGGAAGTACCAGAAAGTTGTTAAAAAGTGCCAGAATGGTATTTTGGAGCAATCTGAACGTGACTCGAGTCCTGGTTTGAATGCAATTATGCACTTGGGGGATCAGTCAATCTGCGGGTGTTCCTGCAGTTGGTAACTAGTGAGGTTCAATTGCAAAGACAAAACCATTAATTGATAACTCAGCAAAAAGAGCAACTGATCAGGAACATCACGTTAAAACCGCATCTGATGCTGTAGCGAGTAAATGGCTTCATAAATGTGCTGACACTGGATCAGGGCCAGCTCTAGCTTTTTTGCCTCCCCAAGCGGCAAAAAACAAACAAAAAAAACAACATCCCTTGAAATGTGCTGACCCTTCAGATGTGCCACCCCAAGCACCTGCTTCCTTTGCTGGTGCCGACCCTGCACTGGATGGTTTGATCACTGAGATACTGACAGCATTATTTGCCATCAATGTTAGTCATATTTTAAAGACTATGGAGGACAAGGAAAGTTAAAACATGCCAGGAGATGTAAATATTGTCCTTCTTGCTCTACCAGATACAGAGTTTATCATTTCCCTCAACATGCTTGAAGCAGAGTTGCTTGAGAGTGGAAGTGTCAGCCTTGGACTACAGTGCCCCACAACTAACTTGTCTGGCACCAAGTCACTGGAAACCGTGCAAGAGAGCCCCCGAGGTCGGTGTCAAAATGAGGAGGATTTCAACAAATCCTTGCAAAAGCGAAACAAGTGGTGAGTGAGGTTTTCAGTGCTCTGCCTTGTCAAGCAACACCATCCCGAGCAGAATGTACCTACCTACCGTAGATACTTATATGGCCCTCCTCACTCTAGTATCTGAGGACCTGGTAATCTGAAATGTATTTATCCTTACAACACCCCTGTAGGGGAGGGCATCTTACAGAGGGGGCACTGAGGCACAGAGTTTTAAAAGTACTCAGCGTTGCAATGCCTGACTCATTTAGGAGCCCAAATCTCATTTTCAAAAGGGATTTAAACACTTATGTTTGAAAATGAGATTTAGGCCCCTAAACCAGCGAGGCGTTCCAATGCTGAGCACAGTAACCAATGCCCAAACACCTGCGCCTCAGTGACAGCCATAGAGCAAGGAACTGAAGCTGGTCTTCTCATTCCAAGACTAGCATCCTAACCACTGGACCACCTTTCCTCTCGTACTGTCACATATTGTTCAGCAATATTATAGACAATCGCTATTTCTTCCTCTTATGAAATCTTTACACGTGTGGTTAAAAAACAGATTTGGAGCTTGCAATGGAGTGACCTCCAGTTTAATTTGCTTTGCTGTAGGTATAAATGAGCAAACACAACTGCAATGAATTTAATTAGCCACTTCTTGACATATTTACCTGATGAGATACTTCAGGGGGCAAATCCAGTGTGAACAAAAGGGACAGGTCAGAGGTCAGGGATGGTGTGCAAAAGTGGTGAAAACTCATGTTTACATCCTGATCCTGGTACTCCTCTGCACATGGTCACTTCCTTATGTTGCTATAATAGAGCAGACTTTAGGTTGCTGTAGCCTATGCTTCGCTGTATCAGCCACAAGGGGCTGAAAATGTTGGTAAAGATTGGTGTGGCATGAGCAGAGTCCTGGACACACCCTTTCTATGGACAAACTCCTTTTCTCTTGCTATGCTAGCAGCAGCGAAGGTGTGTGACCCAAGATTCCCTATGTTAGCTCTGTCCCACTAGAGGATCACTGTTACACTGAGTGTGATCCTCTTCGGGCCAGTTACACTGGCTTTACAACTGGATTATACCAGTGGTGTGGCACAAAGGGGCCCCAAATGTGGATTAGGTACCAGCAACGGAGGAGTTACTGACAGGAAAAAAGGGCATATCCAATACCAGTATGGAGACTCTGGCTCAATGTGACCTAATATTCTTTGGCAATATCCACATATTGCTAGGGATATTTGTTATCCTGCTCATGATTACAGCCCCTCTGATGCTTTCCCCCCTAGTTACTTACCTGAAAGTCATTGTAATAATAAGTAGACCTTAAAACACTTTACAAAGTGCTTATCCCCATTTTGCATATGGGGAAACTGAGGCACAGAGTGGGAAAGTGAATTGGCCAGGGTCACCAGAAGTGGAATTACTAATAGAACACAGAAGTGACACGGGTCCTGTGGCACCTTATAGACTAACAGAGGTATTAAAGCATAAGCTTTCGTGGGTGAATACCCACTTCTTCGGATGCAAGCAGTGGAAAGAAGAAGTGCATCCGAAGAAGTGGGTATTCACCCACGAAAGCTTATGCTTCAATACCTCTGTTAGTCTATAAGGTGCCACAGGACCCTTTGTCGTTTCTACAGATCCAGACTAACACGGCTACCCCTCTGATACTTAATAGAACACAGGGCTGCTTAGTCCTAGTCTGGTACTCTATCTAGTTGGCCACACTGCCTGCATTGGAATGCATCAGTAGCGGAGCACCACTTGAACAGATGAGCTTTGCTTTTTATTTATCAAGAGTTCACCTAAGGCACTAATAGATAGAAAATGCCACTGATCTCTTTGCAAAGCAGCCAGGATCAGAGAGTATTGCTTCTATAAAGCGTTAGATATCATGCAATTCATAAATATAGAGCTAATTTGCATGATGCGTATTTGCATAATATTATATGTATTTGCATGCCGAGAGGAGAGAAGTGGAGCTTAGGGAAGGAACCAGAACTCTTCCTTTTATATTCTTTCCTGCTACAAGGGAAAAGTGGGACGATGAGGCCACCCTGCCAAGAGGGTATTTGCAGTTAGTCTCGCTGATAAAAAGCGAACAGCATGCAGAGCAGCAGTCCGGAGACTGTGCTTGTTGTTTCAGTTTGCTTTTCTGCTCTGTTTTAAAAGGGCTAGCGACTGTTTTGTAAGGAGGTTTTCCACAGATTCCGGTGGGAGCAGGATGTGGCCCATATACGTTATACTGGGAGAGAGAGCAAGAAAGAGCATATTCACAGTAGAGTGCACTCACAATGAATAATTTAGTCAAATCCCCTGTTTGTGACTTCGCAGAACAGACACAGAGGTTATCCTCACCAGTTAGAGGCGGTCTTTCCTCACCTCTCACAGCATTGCCAGTGCGGTCCATAAGAATGGCCATATTAAGCATGAATGAAATTCAAACAAAAAGCGCAAATAAACTTGAGTGCAGGGATATATCAGGTTTCTATATCAATAACTAGAGGATGTAAAGTGACTCCGGCCACTTTTCAGACATCCTTACACCGTTGATTCTGCAGTGAGAGGAGCAACATTAACCAAAGAACGCCTTTGTGGTCTCCTCATCTCAGAAAGGATATACTGGCATTAGAAAAGGTTCAGAGAAGGGCAACTAAAATGATTAGGGGTCTGGAATGGGTCCCATATGAGGAGAGATTAAAGAGGCTAGGACTTTTCAGCTTGGAAAAGAGGAGACTAAGGGGGGATATGATAGAGGTATATAAAATTATGAGTGGTGTGGAGGAAGTGAATAAGGAAAAGTTATTTACTTGTTCTCATAATAAAAGAACTAGGGGCCACCCAATGAAATTAGTGGGCAGCAGGTTTAAAACAAATAAAAGGAATTTCTTCTTCACACAGCGCACAGTCAACCTGTGGAACTCCTTGCCTGAGGAGGCTGTGAAGGCTAGGACTATAACAGGGTTTAAAAGAGAACTGGATAAATTCATGGAGGTCAAGTCCATTAATGGCTATTAGCCAGAATGGGTAAGGAATGGTGTCCTTAGCCTCTGTTTGTCAGAAGGGGGTGATGGATGGCAGGAGAGAGATCACTTGATCATTACCTGTTGGGTCAACTCACTCCAGGTCACCTGGCATTGGCCACTGTCGGTGGACAGAATACTGGGCTGGATGGACCTTAGGCTGTACTGGGTCAGACCATTCTTATGTTCTATTCATAAGGACAGGCGGGGCAAAATCCGAAGTTTCAGCTATAAAACCTTCAGCAAATCCTGACAGTCTTCATAGATGACACACTGGATTCGCCCCCTTCCCCCTCCCCCCGTATTTCCTCACCAGTAATGAAAATTGATTAATTGATTGACGTTGCCCTTCTCTTTGAAGCAACTCTTTACATGTCATCTGGAATTTTACCCAATACCCTTCCCTCCCATCTCTAATTCCCATTCCTCCACCTCAAGAAGCCAGAGACAAGGAAAAATTATGGGGCTGTCGCTTTTAATAATAGCTGAGGAGCTAATGGATTTCAATATCACACCAAGCAAGCACTGCAGGACCTGATGTCAGTCTCTAGCCCACTACAGCAATTAAATATATTGTCATCTGTAAGCGTTTCTGATAGCTAGGCTTGTCACTAACAGTCCTCCCCATGCAATTCAAACACAAAAGAGTGAAGCCTCTGCATTTAGCGGGGAGGGGAAAACGTAATATATGTATGGAGGAATTGTAAAACTAGTCAAGCACAAGAGAAACACTGTGTATCCCCCACCAACCCATCTCTACCAACCAGTGAAAACGATATTGAAAGACATGGCCTCCATAAAAAGGAATAACACATAGACACCTCTTCACTGCTGGTATTTTTGCCCAGGCACAGTGCAGACTAACTACTGGTGTACCACAGTTACTGCTGACAGAACCTGTAAATATGCAGGAAAGGGGCAGGGAGTATGCAAACAGGCATGGCCACAAGCATGACCTGCCGTAGGCCCTGTTCTTCCCAGGAGTGCACAACACAGGGACAAACAAGTTACACATCAGCGTTGCTGGATCCTGCTCTGAAATGCACTACAAAGCCCCAGGGGCCAGAAGCATCCACTGGTAAGGAGATGGCAAAAGAATCAAAGGAGAAGATGGATGTTACAGGACCCCAACCCAGGCAACAGGATGGGAAGATACTGGAGCTGCCAAGGTGCCACTATAACCAAAATGAATGAGTGGTGACTAACAGCAACCCCCTTCCAGCAGCTTAGTGTGGCAACATACTAGAGAGCACTTATTTCCAATAATGCTCATTCTGTGTCTGCACACCAGACAGCGGAGTTCTTCTCACAGGTGTCTGGGACTTCTACACTCGTTTACATGGCACCTCAGCTGACATCCATCATGCTGTGTGTGCATGTCTGACCCGTGAAATTGCCCCCATGTGAATACCTCTCCACTTTCCCTGCAGCAACTAGTGTTCTGCTGGTGATAAACTAGTTTGGTTGTACGACTGTTCCCTATATTCCTGGGTAAACAGTCCCATGCTTAAGCACATCCGTCAGCAATGAGCATTTGTCATGCTGTCAGCTTACAATCTTCACCACATCAGTTCCTGCATGGTGGCATTTTACATTTCCATGTTGCTAACTGCCTCCCATGGGGCCCGCTTCACATCCCCTCTCCCACTTTTCCATGCCCAAATATGGCCACGGTTCATCTCTGTAGTCTCCACAAATGACAGGAAGGATAAGCGAACGTCTCATTCTGAGGGTTTGTGGTTTTTTTTAATGGCATTTCCCTGGAGGGTGCCTGTTTTGTGCTTCTTGGGCGGATACAGTCCTGGCCTTTTAAAACAGAGATATTGTTTCTCCACAAGGGGAGAGTAAAAAAAAAACCTACCAGTGAATGGAAACATAATTTTAAAAGCCCTCTCTACAGACGTACTGTAGTGGATACAGACATAAAGTTAGCTAAGGAGTCCTTTTGGAACATCATGCTCTGTGCTCCAGTTGCACTCAGGGCCGGCGCGCCCACTAGGCGACCCTAGGCGGTCGCCTAGGGCGCCAAGATTTGGGGGGCAGCCAGTGGCTGCCTCCCGGCTCCCTGCTCAGCCGCTGAGCGGGGAGCCGCCGCGAGCCGCCCCGCCGTCCCCCCACTCAGTGCCTGAGCGGGGAGCTGTGGGGAAGCCGCTGCGAGCCCCCCGCTGCCCCCCCCGCTCAGCGCCTGAGCGGGGAGCCGCTGTGAGCCGCCCCCCTCTCTGCTGAACGGGGAGCCAGGGGCAGCCACCCTGCCGCCCCCACGCTCAGCTTCCGTGGGTCACAGGTGGTGGGGGGGGGCTGAGCAGGCGAGGGAGCTGGCTGGGGGTGGGCAGCATTACGGGGGGGAAGGCTGATCTCTGGGGGCGGGGGAGCGGGCGGGGGGGCGGCTTTGCGGGGGCCGCGCAGGGCTGGTGCAAGGAAGTTTCGCCTAGGGCGCGAAACTTCCTTGCACCGGCCCTGGTTGCACTGGTGGTGCCTGAGCTGAGCAGTATCCACAGTGGTCTTTTATTTAGTGCACTGGCCTCTAATATCTCACCTGAGATCAGTCATAATGCTAAAGGCACAGTTTCAAAAACTTTCTTGACAATGTTATAGATCTCATGATATTTTGTGCTTTTCTTAAAGCCCCTACTTCTGGAGTCAAGTGATTACATGAGAATCTCAGCTTCAATTTAAAAAAAAAAGTTTCTAGCCATAGCCCCCATTGTTTCAGAGACAACCTGAAAACACTAAACAAATACCAAGTGTTCCCCTAAAGGCTAGGAAACCAGAAGGCAAATAAAAAGAACCACAAATGTATTGGATGAAATCCAGACCCATTGAAACAAGTGTCAACATTATTTACTTTGATGGAACCAAGATTTTACCCATTATTATTTTTTTTAAATCAATCTCACAAATTTTGGAATGTTTCAGATTAACAATGGGCTTTTTGCGAATGGGAACCCTTTTGTTTATGAGTTTATCACTCTAGATGAAATGGTACATCAATTCTACATTTTTAACTGAGAATGCAAAAAGAGCTCAATTGCACCATAGCTTATCAGAAGTAAAAGTCATGGTTTCCAGATAAACTGAGCATAATGTGTGGATTAAACTTGTCAGTTAATTAAAGAGGGCAAGGTTTAAACCACTGATTGGGCTGTTTTTAGACAAGTAATACTTAAAAACAGAGTGTCAGCTTGATGACCCAATAAAAGAAAAATGGAGCAAAAAGCATGCGGATGAGGTATCAATTATCAAATCTAGTTACAGCCTGAATTAATTGTCTGAGGTTAAGAAAGTGTTCTGGTTTCAAATGTGATACAAAAAATGAGTCAAGTCAAGTAATTACAATGGCACCTCTTGTTATCTACACAGATCAGAACTCGATACAGAATCCGGGGTATTTCCAGCTTAGTCAACACCAACACTTGAACATCAGAATATTGATGATTTTGCCCTGTCTAATCATTTAACACAGACACACAATAAATGCCCCATTTCTGGAGCAATATAAAGTTCTTGTTTTTAATTCATTGTTTCTCCAAATTAGTGACAAACGGGAAAAGTTTGATTGATATAAAAATGTGCTTGCATAAAGATCTGGGTTTGAAACAGAGAGCAGACTTTGTTTGCCCTCCACAGCCCCTATATTTAATTTTTCTAAATGTTTTCACCGATTTTTTTTTCAGTCTCCCTCTCTCTCTGGTAAATATAAAAAGTTATTTCACTAAATACCCGTAAGTGTTATCAAAAGACTGTATCAAGGTGGATAATGTTTCTGCTTTGTATTGCAGTGGTAGTGAGGTGCAATCCCCATGGTCAGCTTAGCTATTTATGAAAATATATCCTATATTTCATTCTCCCAGTGCCACATGGATCATTACATTTTCAACACAATTATGTTTACCATCCAAAACTACTCTGAATTTAATACAAATATTTAAACAACCCTTTGTTCAAGAAGAAGGAAAATACTTTTGTCCCCACACTAACTATTCTATGCACTCTACGCATGCTCCTTGCATGTACATCGCCGCTTGGAGTGCCTCTCAGCCCTGCTGAGGTTCAGGCTAGCTCAGTTCAGGAAAGTGCACTGAAAATAGCAGTGTGGACACTGAGGCATGGGCAGCAGCTCGGGCTACCAGTCCAAGCTCACCCCACTCTCTGACTCAGAGTTTGCATGGCTAGCCTGAGCTGCAGCCAGTGCTGCAAGGTCCACACACTGCTATTTTTGAGTTAGCGCATGTCTGTCTACCCAGGCCCTGAGGCTCACTCCCTGCTGCAGGGCAGACATATGTCTACACAGCAAAAGCTGTGCATGGGCTAGCCTACCCTGAGCCAGCTTGAACCCAGCGAGTGCTGGTAACAATAGCAGTGAAGACACCGCTGCATGGGCTTCACAACGGGCTAGCAAGCTGAGTATGTACACAGGGTCCATGCCGGGCTTGTACAGCCTGCACTGCTCTGTCTTCACTGCTGTTGTAACCACACTAGCTGGATTCAAGCTAGCTAGGGTGGGCTAGCTCGTCACACCTTTTGCTGTGAGATGACTCTTACCTGCAGGCTTCAGATTTGGACGCAAACGTTCCTAACATTCAGGGGTTCTTCGTAACTTTTGATTTGGTTCAATACAGAAATAGGGGGCAGCTATGAAGTCTGGACCCAAATCCTGCTACAGACTTTCCTAGTTTTTGAGGTGTTCAGATCTGAGAGTTTGGTCTGGGCTCTTCCCTACTGTCAGAGAAACAGACAGCACTGTAGAGATTTAAGCCCTAATCATGGAAAATACAGATACAACATTTTATTTTTAAGATTTTCACCTCTTGGCTCCTTTTATGAAAGCCAAACCCCTTCCTTGCTTTAGCACACACTCACAATAGGAGATTTTTGCAGTTGATTGCATGCTGAAATTCAATTGCTGCAGATGCTTATCATGTCATTATTGTTGTATATTATTTAAGCCCCAGCTGTCTGCTTGGGCATATATAATGCACAAATAAAGACAGGAACTGCCTCAAAGAGCGTACATTTGAAACAGAAATCTCACTTGTTCATCTGCACATACAGAATACATACATTTGATTTAATTTCCATGTCATTTCTTGCATAAAATGCAATTATTTCTTGGTTGTGCGGTGTGCTTCAGTGGGTAGACAATAACATTTTCTTTAAAATATAAATAAAAAACCCATTTCCAACTCTCACTGGCCTCTCCTGAAGTGCATAAGCATTTACTCCCTTATGCCCCAAAATACTTTTAATTTAGTTTCAGATTTCCTTTTTTTTACAGCTTTATCACAACAGTGCAAAACTTAAGACAAATGATCACAATCAGCGATAGCTTCCAGGATGAATCTTACTAGCTGTGCGTCTGAAGCTGGTGTGGTTGTGCACAGCAGTTGGATTGAATGTAGAGGCTGTAAACTACAGAGCATTGGAGATGATCTCTTATGTAAGGGCCGTGTCTCAAAAAATTCATGTTTTCAATTATCATAAATGACTCAAACTTCCTGCCAAGTCTCCATCATTTTGCTCCAGTTTCCCTTAGTTTTGCCATAGAATTAAACGACTTCTGAGATTGGCTATAGACAATACCAAGATGAGATATTTAATCAAAATCAAAAGTAGCTTATTGTGAGTAAACTACATATTATTTGAGATTATTCTTTTTATACAGCAAATCATGACACACAAAAGGATTTTTTTTCCTTGTGAAAGGTTGCACTGCTGCTTCTCTCTCTGACTTTCTAGTGATACACACTTTGGGGTACAGTCAGGAGAAGTAGCTAGGCAGGGCCTAATAATTAGCTGAGCCCTAAAACATATGGGTACAGGGAAAGTATACAAAGTGAATAATTAATTCATAATTATATTTCTATTGCACCTTCTATCTGAGGATCACAAAGACCTTTACAAACATTATAGCTATACAGATCCAACTTGATCAAGAATCCAAGGTATTTCCCAGACAATACTCAAACTGGAACATTAGCTTTCTGATTTTCCCCCACCCATATCATTCTAACATACACACAATAAATTCTCTAGTTCTGGAGAAAGTTAAAACTAAATTCTAGAAAACTTCTTGGCTTTTCTTCACCCTTATACCAAATATGTCTCTCTCTCTCTCTCTCTCTCTCTCTCTCTCTCACACACACACACACACACACACGAAAATAAAAAATGAAACTGTCCATGTATATAGAACTGGGTATGAAACAGACACTGGACTTTGAACTCTACAGCCCTTTTATTTGATTTTTCTTAATTTTTTTCATTGCATTTTTCAATAGATTTTTTTGCAAATGAATATGACTAAATACACACAAATATTATTGTTTATATAGCAATAGTAGTGAGGCAAATCCTGTGATGAGCTGTTCGGCTATGCTTTCACATGGGTGTTACAATTGGGCCAAGTAATGCACCATCTGTGCAGTCTCCCTCAAACAACCAATGAAACTGTTGCTTGCAAATTTACTGTAGAATAAAGGTGAGATTGGTTGAGTTACCTCTGATATCACAATGGTCCAAGACGCGTGTCATGACATAGATACATGCCTTACTGTAGTTACACCACACAGGTATAATTTGTAATGTCAAAGTGTTTGAGAACTTCTGGATGGTAACAGATTGTGAATCCCAATGATGAACCTGGTAATATTCTAAATAAAAGGTGTTCCGAACCATGTCTAGCTTTAGCCATCACTTCACATGAACTCTGTAGACACTCTAAGCAACACACAGAAAAAGTGACAGTCCTGGAATCTTACTCTATAGAAACATCCTCTGAATTATGTTTTTTTGTTGTTATAGTTGGATTCCCTGTCATATAAAGTTACATTACCTAACATATAGTCATTTTTAAAATACTTTAGTATGAGATAATAAAGGAAACTGCTCTGAAGAAATGCTGCAGATTTTTTTCTTTCTTCCTTTGTAGTTTGGGTTGCATTTTACATCTGACACATTTCCAGAAATAGCATCTATAATAATTATTGCATTTTGTTACCTTTAAAAAAAAAACCACCTATCAACAACAATGATGGAAAAAACAATAGGAAAGGGTTGAAGAAGTGTATCAAGCACATTGACAATTAGCCAACATTTAAAACAGGGATGTGCACATACACGAAGATGATTACAAAAATTATTCTCCTCCGTTACATCTCTTTCATCTTATGCTGGAGTGTTCTTTGTGTACATGCTGTCCATCCAGACTGTGGTCTCTTTGGGGCCAGAATCAGTCTGAAAAGCACTTAGCTAGTTTTGAGAGCCTTATATTAATAATATAGTAATAAAATATTTATTAAAACTTCAAGAGTGTCTAAAAGAGGAGCAACCAGACCCCTAAATAAAAGGAACAAGGAGTTCAGCAATCACTAGCAATATGTGGGAAGCTCATGATCATTGAAGCTTTAGAGCTCAGTTCAGGTAATATTTTACATGTTGAAAGTCAGTGGGACTTGTGTTCCCAAGTCACTTTGGCAAATCCCACCCATAGTGCTTCCCAGAGGAGGGTAAGCAATGTATTCTCATTCCCACAAGCTGAACAATTTGCCTAAGGCCACACACCAAGACCTGGGGGCTTGGGGAGGGATTTCTAACTCAGTGCTCAATATACTCGATCACCACTGCTTCTCTAAATCTTAATCCAACCATATCCACTTATTGAATCAGAAAAAACTGATTGTACCTTGCTGAAGAACACAACTTCATGTACTTTTTTGCTGCTAGTCAGTCCAGACGCACATAGAGAATAGCTTTTCTTGCAGCATTTTGGCCTGTAATGTGTATTACCTGTTATGTGGATACAGGGTGGGATTGTCAAGACAGCCTAAATGACTTAGGAGCACAAGTCCCATTGTAAGGCATTAAGCTTTATGCTCGTAAGTCACCTCGGTGCTTTTGAAAATTCCATCTGTATTTATAAACATAAAGAACTGATCTGCAGCATAACCTGGTGTCTCCAAACATTGTAGTAAAGAGATTAATGATGGTTGTGAAGGGAAAGGTTATTCAAGACAAACCTGTCAAACAACATGGTGGGACGAGAGACATCTGGTTATAAAACCCAATGGAGCAACTCCAGCATTCTGACAGGAAGCCTTGTTACAAAAATCACATCAGTAATCACTGCCTTGTTCAATTTTTTTTGCTCAGTGCCTCCACAATGCCCAAGTGGGCCTGGTGGAGAAGGGTTTCTTCTTCACCGTGAGCCTTCCTGCGTCAGCTGTTATGAGTTATGGCAGTTGTTATTGGAAAGCCCAAAGCCTGACTCCCCAAGGAAACATAATTATACATTGAGGAATCCAGGGTGTGTGCGCTATGCATGTGAGTCGTATGTCACCAGCCTCAGAATGGCATAGAGACAGCCAATTACATTACTGACATTCAGTGGGAGGAAACATCCTGCGTATGCATCTCCAACTGAGCCATGGCTAGTGTCCAAAAATGTAATAGCCTCTCTTTGTCTCCAAACCATAACATCCCTTAGGCTAATAGAAGAAATATAAAATACATTAAGAAGAATGGGTGCAAAAGAAAATTCTGAAAAATAGCTTAATCGGGACAAATTGATACCAGGAGCCGCTCTCACTGACTGGGAGACAAACTTTGATAGTAACCTGCAGCTGGACTGGGGCGCGAGGGATTCAGCAGAGCCTTCTAGGCATGTTTGTTAAACACTTCTGTATATCAGCGGCTGGCTGCTAATTCTTGAGAAGGGCATTTTAGTCAAAATGCCAAAACCTGCTGCTCTCTCATTTGAGTGAATAAAAACTGACTGTCAGTTCAGAGTAAGTCACAGGTATTTTTGTTTACATCTTTTCCAGCTGTTTGGCTTAGTGATTCTGGGGTGGGTCTGCTCAGCTATTTCACAGCATTTCTGATTTATTTTGCCTTTGCTGTCTGACTCCATCACTGGGTTGACTTTTCAAAGAGCAGCACAAGGCAATAAAATAAAATGAAAACATTAAGAAGGTTTGAATTATTTTTAATTCTTTGAAAACTGATTCTACCGTTAGGTATTTTGTGACTTGACCTTATGACAACCTACTGATTTCAATGATAATGGAGGGTACCTAGACTTCACAGAATCACAGGGCTTCAGAGAGTAAAACAATTATTTGTAGGTTCGGGGAGTGTTCTATGCTGATCCTATACAAACTTAGGTAAAGTTGCCATTTACTTTACACAAAAATAAACTGGTGAATACTTCGGGTTAGGAATAAAGCAAGCATGTTGTTTATTTATAGTTTGCAATAAAAGGGTCAATTTGAAATGTGCAGAAGAAATGGACACACAATGTGTTCTTCTGTTGATAGGAACTGTGTAATTCAATAGTTGGGGGACCAGACTACAGTGTATACATTAACTATGGGAAGGTTGTTTCTGAGATCAGAAGAGCAGGGTCTGTTTTGGAGCGCTCCAGCATAACCTTTGTGACTGTTTCACTAGATTAGTCCATTCAAACAATCCAACAGAGTTCCAAAATCAACCTCAAATGAAAGAGCTTTAGTTTGATTGGACCCTCCATCACGTCACTCTCTTTGGCAACCAGTGAGAATCCTTGGTAGAGCCATGAAAAAGTTCTTACTGCTGGCAAATCCAGCAGTGGTATGGGAGAGAAGGAATCATTTCCCCTCCTGGTTTTGTTAAAAATTAAATATCTTGTGGTTTTGCTGCATTTTTTTTTTTTTGGCCTTTTCCTCATCTGAAAATGAGGGGGTCTGGAGAGAAAATATAGGGAGAGTGCAGTTCAGTGTGTGCAGGGCAGGAAGAGGACTGTGAGGAGAGAAGGAAAGAGCAGTGCCCAGTGTGGGTAGGGAAGACACAAAGTGGAGGGATGGTGGGGGAAGGGAGATTTTAGAGAAGGATTTGGCTTCCACAGCTACCTCAATAAGCTGGATGGAAAAGGAATCACTACAGTTTTGTGCAGACTTGACATTCAGTGGGCAACATGGTTTCCACATTTTTCAGTCTGTCTAAAACATAAGCCTTGTGAATGAAGTTTGCACATGACCCAGGCACAAATTGTCCACTCTTAATGACACCCTGCGCACCCCACAGTTATCCTGTAACAAGAGTCAATTCACTCAGAGCAGAGAAAAAAATAGGCAAGACCGTTAAGCTTCTCCTGCAGCATCTGCAGCACACTCACTGCAGTGCGAGTTTGTGCAAAGGTGCACAGAGAGTGGACAGATTTTATTGCTGCTGGAGTAGCCAAAGGGGTGGCCAACATGCAAACTTGCACTGAAATAACTACTGTAAATCGGTTTTAATTCACACCTTTGTTATTTTCGTGCAAGTCTCTGTGTGGAAACTCTTGTTTTGGATTAAAAGTGTCCTGTTTCAATTGTGCTTCTCTCAGTTAAAAAGAACCAAACCAAACCCATGTAAGCAAAATCAAAACACAATTCTTTTATTCCAGAGTAGGAGTTTCCACACAGAGACTTGCACCAAAAATAACAAAAGGTGTGAATTAAAACCGATTCAGTTATGACAGCACACATTTGCATGTAGACAGAGGCTAACGGGATGAATTTGGAGCCTGGCTCCTTTTCACTCAGATTCTGAAATAAGCAGAAGTACCAAATACAGAGTTGGGCAGATGGGGCTACATTTTTAAAGCATTTAAGGATGGAGTGGAAACTGAGTTAGGACTTCAGAATTTCACCCAGTAAAGGATAAATGTTCAAAAGTGGCCTCTACATTTGGATGCTTCCATTTTTGGGTCCCAACTTGTCAGGGCCTGATTTTCAGAGGTGCTGAGAACCCACAACTTCAGCTAAAGGCATAGCCAGCGGCAGTTTTAGGTACTCAGCACCTCTGAAAATTAGACCCTGGGTGTCTAAAGTTGGGTACCCAAAAAGAGAAGCACTCAAAATCAGAGGGCCCATTTAAAAATATGGGACTAGGTGTGCAGTTTAAGGTAATGAAGCTGGAACTTATATTTGCAACCAAAGTACCTATTGCTGCTAAAAGTCATAATTTCTCTTTGAGTATGCTATTTTGTGCACCTACTGTAACATAATGCCCTAGCTGCACATGCAACATATCAGCTTTTCCAAGCAGTCCAGGAGAATGCTTGGGATTACAGCTGTACACTATCAGTACCCCTTTCCCATCAACACATATATCCCCATCTATTCAAGATCTCATTCACATTCTGTAAATAGCAACTTGAACAGCTCCTTTTTTGTTTTTGTTCAAACATGTGATAGCTTTTGTAGGTAAGAAGAAAATTATGGCTGATCTACACTTAAAAAGTTCTGGAGCTTCAATTATGCAATATAGTCAAAGCAGCAAAACACCCCTAGAGTAGATATAGTTGTAATGGTATAAAGGTGCTTATACCAGTATAGCCTATTTTGGTTTGGGAACCAAAGTGGTTTGTTAGAGAATGGGTTCCCATGAACCCAATTTCCCTCTACTGGCTCCTTCTATAGACACAGAACAGACTGCAAACTGATCAAGGAAAATCTTACTTCAGTAACATTTCCCGCCCACAGTACTTCTCCTTTTTGATGGTGCACAGAAGTGTTGTGCAGCACTTTACATTGGAGATTGAGGCAGAAGGAGCAGAGAGGAAGAGTGGATGGATTATGGACAAGCGTTTTGATGAGTGCGATAAAGAATCCTTTTTGCTACTTCTATACACTCTCTTGCGCAGGACTGGTGGCCAGTACAACTCAGTTCTGCTGCTCTGCTGCCACACGCTCAACCCAGACTCCTTTTATTTGCTAGGGCAAAACCTAACTACATTTGTATGACTAGTTTTATTTATGAAGTGAAGTCAGTGCTGTGCTTCATCTTGAAAAGCTGGGGGTGTCAGGATCTTAGCAAGCAGTATGTGCACTACTGCTGTGAAGATAAAAATAGTTTTGTGCCGCTAGTCCCTGTTCACAACAAGCCATGCGTTTGACATAGAGTGGAAGCAGTTCTGTCTAGCCATAAGCTGGAGAATGATCCATATGGAGTGAAAAGGAAGCTGTCGTGTTGATAAGAGACTGCTGCCAATGGCAGCAACCAAGCAGTTACATTGTGAAGATAGCTACTGTCCCCTACAGTGGCAACAGGAGAGAGGGACTCTAAATAAGACATGGATGCAGGCCAGCTCCTCAGTTCTGTCAAACACTCCAGTTGATTGTGACATCCACTGGCAGGTCCGAAGGTTGAGAGTTATATCAACTGGTGTAAATCTGAGTAGTGCCATTGATTTCAACACCACGATGCAGATTTATACCAAGCAGGGCGGGAGGAAATGAGGATGTGATGTTTCTAATGCTAGGTGTCCCATCCTGGGGACTACTCATCTTTGCTTTTCGTTACTTACACCAATAAAAATGGAAAAGTGCCCTCATACTGTAAGTGATAGTGTACAAAATAGACAGCAAGGTTTTATTTGGTAGGAGTCATATTTGGGCCAAATTCTACTTGCCTAGCTCAGGCCAACAGCCCTATTTACTTATTGGTGTGAGTAAAGGGAACAGGATTAGGCCCTTATTTACAATCATGCTGTCACAGCTGGTTGATAGTCCACATTTTCACTACTGGCTTAATATGGATTTATACAGTTTTATATAAACAAGTTGCATTAGGAAACTGAACAACATAATTGGCTGATGGTGACTCATGGCTGCATGATTACAGGACAGCAGTTGCACAGGTATGAATCAGAAACCCTAATTGTCAGAGTACATTCTAAAATCATTTTGAAAAGGAAGAGGTTTTTTTCTGTTTGACAGAACAGATCCACTGTGTAACAGCAATAATTCAGCCCCTTTTATTCATTAAAACCCAAATATAATTACAGTGTATTCAGAAAAATAAAAAAGGATCAATAGTACATAGAAAGAAATAGTCATATCAAAATAATAAAACAAAACATCAGGGTTTTAGTTCAAAAAATTTCAGGGAGACGGGTACAAACATGACATTTCCCCCAATGGTACCATTGCTCTTTCTTATTCTAATTTATTAGATAGAAAACAACCACCTCCAAAGTAAACCTCTTAAAATGACCTGCAAAGGATTTCCCCCCCTAAATTGGGTGTTAGCCTCTTTCTGCTTCTTTATTGTGTACAAGGAAGGTCTTGATGGCTTTTGTTTATTTGTTTTTCATTCCCCCCTTACACAACTTGTTCTGACACCTGGATTGAAGGGATTAGGTTTGTTGAATGTTTAACAGACATCTTTCCTCTAAAACATTACATAGTTATTGAAGCTAAACAGGTGTTAAAAATCCCAACAAAACAAAATGACTCCCTCCCCTCTCAAAGTGCTAAACAGTTCAACTTCCCTGCCCATTAGCTCAGGTTTCATTCTTTTGACTTGTGATGTTATTATTTCACTAAGGCCATGTCTACATTAGGAGCACTTTACCGATACAGGAATACCGCAAGCAAAACAAGCTATAATGGTAAAAGATGAAGCACGTCTACACTAGGGACTTCTGCTGGCACAACTATGTTAGTAAGGGATCACACTTCTTCACACCCTGACCAACATAACTACTTCACCAGAAGGCTGTAGAGAAATCCTAGCCTACATCCTCAGTCTTCAGAGAGTCTACCAGAGTGGACAAGACCTGAATTGCTACCGTAAAAGACAAAAAGGGAAAATAATCCTCTAATCACAGCAAAGAATAAAAACCTGATGGGGTCTTTTTCATACATCATTTGAGCTGTGCCAACACTGATCACCTCTTGCAGCGGCATGTACAGCACGTGTAGCTACACACCACAGTGAAAAGCAGGCTGCATCCACAATGCATGTGTAGCTACACATGTCCATGTAAAGATCTGGCAGGTCGGTGGGAGACTGTGGGGAAAGGCTCCTGCGGCAGGGAACTGCTGGCAAACACCGGGGAGCTCACAGAGCCTTTCCCTGCCACAGGGAAAGACTGTGGTAGCAGGGAGCAGCCAGAGTGCTGGTGTCTTTCCCCACAGCTGGAACCTTTCCCTGAGCTGGGGAAAGACTCTGGCAGTGGGGAGGCAGAAGGACACTACACTGTTGAAAATAGTAGCATAGGCAGGGAGGCTCTGCTTGGACTAGTAGAGAGCTCTGTAGGGTACATTCTTACAGGATTCTGGAGTGTCTTTACTTGCTTAAGAAGTGCCCCACTGCCTACACTGCTATTTATATCCATGCTAGTGGGGCAAATGGCATATGTACTCTACAGGCTACTGAACGCAGTGTGAAGTGTAGACGTAACCCCCCCCCGCCCCCCCCCCCCAAAAATATAGAGGCACAAATTACCACACGCACCCATGTTGTCAGACGTCACCGGTGTGGTGCTCTGCTCTGTTCAATGTTGATAACAGTCGGCTGCATGCCGGTGTTCCTGCTGTGTGCTGCCCCGGCTCTGTGCAGAGAGCTGGCACAGCAGACCCTGAGAGAACCCCCAATGACCACAGAAGGCACCAGGCCAGGTTTACTGCCAAACAAAACACAGTCTCTAGCTCCCCGGATCAGCTGTCTACAGTTCTACTAGTACATATGTGCTCCCTGACCATGGACCGGCTCAGTCAGTGGTGGGATTTATCACTGCCCCCTAGGCCAGGCCAAGACACTGCCCCAGAGGTGCGTTCTTATACACAGGTACAAACAAGTTACACATCCCTCCTGACGTATTGAGGTGCAACCCCTGTATGCAGTAAGGTGCTGCCTCTGACCTTGTACATGTTGGTTCGAACAAAACACGTCTATCCATCATATTACCCTTTTGCCCCTGTCTTTAGGATGGGTCAACCTGTTCCTTGTTATCTGTGTGGAATGTGCAAGTATCGGAGTGTTCTGGTACCATCCTAGCATATGTTTATCTCCAGAGTCCAGTACCTTTTAGGTATGTATATTTTTGCAACATCAGCCCTTTCCTTGCCAGCTTCTGTGAGCAGGGCCTGCGTCTGGCTCACAGCTTAACTTTGCTTTATGTTAGCAAAGTCTTGACCATTCCTTTAGTTCAGGCCTTAGGCCTCATTCTGGGCCTCTGATATAAGGGTTTATGTTTCAGGGCCTCATCTTACCACAACCCACGTCTTTTTTTTTCTAGGTTATGTTTATAAGTATTCATAAAAAGTTCCCTCGATTAAAAAAGGAAATAAGGACATAAATGGTCTCAATATGTACCCTTAAATTAAGAGAAATATGTAAGTTTAGGACCAAATTTTTAAACTCGACAGCCATATGCCTAAAATTCCTCAGATCTATGCACAGAATGTTTCTGTGTAGTTAACCATTTATGCATCTTTCACAAATGGCCAACTTCACGCACAATCAACTTCTAAAATTTCCTTAGAACAATAGGTTCCAAATCATGCAATAGTAATAATAGATTTTCTCATTGTCAGGCCTCAAAGGAATGACTAAATATAATTTTCCAGACGCATCCAAACATCAGCTCAGCTAATCCATGCACACAAAGAGGCCAGACCATGGGGTCTGCAGTTTGTTTATAACTAATTTTATATTAAATCTATAAAACTTATAAAGAAGCATTAAGTTCTGGTATGTTTTTTTTTCAATAACTACCCAACCTGCTTCCAAAAAGGATCACTCACAAAAGCCAAGTAATAAAAGTTGGATGAGGACATTCCAATCCCTCCTTATTCATTTAAAAATGCAATATTTGAAAGAAAGTTCTGGAGTGCTTCTTTTGGCAGCTACAACTGGAGGTATAGTGGAATCCTTTAAACTGGGTCATACTGGTGGATGACCTATTGTCTCTGTTAAGTAGATGTCCCAACTAGGAAAGAGAACCATTTGAAAACACATCAACATACTGGGGAGACTTTAAAGGAACATTTTAATAACTAGCTCTTATATAGGGCTTTTCACCTCTAGATCCCAAAGCACTCCACAACGGAGGTCAGTATTATTGTCCCTGTTTTACAGATAGTGAAACGGAGGCATGAAGTAACTTGCCTAGGATCACCCAGCAGCAGAACGGATAATGGAACCCAGGTCTCCTGAGTCCCCGTCTGGCATGCTAGCCATTAGGCCAGTGGTTCTCAAACTTTTTTTTTTTTTGCGGACCACTTGAAAATTGCTGAGGGTCTCAGCGGACCACTTAATGATCTTTCTAAATGTTGTTTGTACCATTCGTTAACTATTGTAAAGCGCTTTGGATAAAAGCGCTATATAAAAAAAAGTCATAATAATTAACATTTTTTTGTTCTACAAATAAACGCACACAACTCATATTTTAATATCAGTAGTCTTACCTTTCTAATGCGATGGATATGCCTTCTCTCCCCTGCCGCATCAGCCCCTGAGTTGGGCATGGGAAGGGGGGCCGGGGTGTCTCTCCCACTTTTTTGACTGCTGCTGTACACTGAGTGGATGTTTTCAGAGAACTATCGAAGATGACTCTAAGATCTTTTTCTTGAGCGATAACAGGTAATTTAGACCCCATCATATTATATGTATAGTTGGGATTATGTTTTCCAATGTGCATTACTTCGCATTTATGAATATTGAATTTCATCTGCCATTTTGTTGCCCAGTCACCCAGTTTTGTGAGATCCCTTTGTAACTCTTCACAGTCTGCTTTAGACTTTAATATCTTGAGTAGTTTTGTATCATCTGCAAATTTTGCCACCCCACTTTTTACCCCTTTTTCCAGATCATTTATGAATATGTTGAATAGGACTGGTCCCAGTACAGACCCCTAGGGGACACCACTATTTACCTCTTTCCATTCTGAAAACTGACCATTTATTCCTACCTGTTTCCTATCTTTTAACCAGTTATCAATACATATGGGGACCTTCCCTCTTATCCCATGACAGCTTACTTTGCGTAAGAGCCTTTGGTGAGGGAACTTGTCAAAGACTTTCTGAAAATCTAAGTACACTATATCCACTGGATCATCCTTGTCCACATGCTTGTTGACCCTCTCAAAGAATTCTAGTAGATTGGTGAGGCATGATTTCCCTTTACAAAAAACATGTTGACTCTTGCCCAACAAATCATGTTAATCGATGTCTCTGATAATTTTGTTCTTTACTATAGGTTCAACCATATTGCCCAGTACTGAAGTCAGGCTTACTGGCCTGTAATTGCCGGAACCACCTCTGGAGCCCTTTTTAAAAATTGACGTCACATTAGCTATCCTCCAGTCATCTGATACAGAAGCTGATTGAAATGATAGATTACATACCACAGTTTGTAGTTCAGCAATTTCACATTTGCGTTCCTTCAGAACTCTTGGGTGGATACCATCTGGTCCTGGTGACTTATTACTGTTTAGTTTATCAATTTGTTCCAAAACCTCCCCTTATGACACCTCAATCTGGGCCAGTTCCTCAGATCTGTCACCTGAAAAGAATGACTCAAGTTTGGAGATCTCCCTCACATCCTCAGCCATGAAGACTGATGCAAAGAATTCATTTAGTTTCTCCACAATGGCCTTATCATCCTTGAGAAATTGTGTTTGGCTACAACTTCCCAATTGTGCCTTATCACTTCTTTATCTTTATTCTTCAAACTACACATATTATATGATGTGATGCAGTGATGGTAATAAAATTTCCGAATGAAATAAAAACCTTTATTTGTGAACATGGCTGTATTACAAAAAACAAACAAACAACCTATATCAAAGAATTGTCAGGCAGCCCATATGCTATCATGGATGGTGCATGAAGCCCCCATTCGGTGAAGCTAGCTTCCTGCCCTGCCACTTCCACCCGAGACCCCTCTCCCAGTCCACACACACCCTGCCCACCAAGGACAGAGGCACCCCGAGTCCCCCACTGCAGCTGGAGGAGCCCCAGCTGGCCCACCCAATCTGCCCCAAGCCTTGGGCTGCCCACCTGCCCACCCAAGCTCCCCACATCCCGGCCCGCCCGAGCCACTCCGCATCGCCCCGCGCACCTGCCCACCTGCCCAAGCCTCCCCAGCCAAGTCACCCCAATCCCCAGCCTATGCACCAGCCCGGTCGCCCAAGCCACCCCGAGGCCCAGCTGCCCGGAGGAGCTCTGAGCTCCAACCCGCAGCCCAGCCCTGGGGCTGTGGCGGGGAGCGCTAGTGGATGTTTGGGGAGGCTTAGCATCCTCCAGTCTCCATTATGTGCCACGTATGGCTGACATTATAACACCAATACTAGTAATAAAACAAAGTGCTAATGCAGGAGATGGTTCACTCTGTTTGCAGCTCAGTGATCAGAATCAAATGGAAGGGTTAAACGTTGAGCAGCTGTACTTGAATCAGAGGCATTGATTACATTTCCTGGGAGTTGATTGGCCAGCCTTCGGATAGATTGGTTGGGGCACTGGGATTGTGGGATAGCGTTGGTGGATCTTGAGACACAAGTCTGGGAACCCGAGCCTCAGCAGCGTCCACACTGCAAAATGAGACAGTTTGGACCGAAGTCCCAGTGGGACTCAGACCCAACTACCCCCTTGCTGGGTCCTAGGGCCTGTGTCCTGCAAGCTTACTGGCCCAAGTCAGAGATGTGTGTAGATGGAAGCAGGATTTGGGCACCCATGTGTACATTTCAGTGTAGACATACCCTAAGCCTGGGGTCTGACTCAGGTTTCAGCACAAATCCCCTTTCTGTCCACACATAAATCAGTCTGACTCAGGCCAGCAAGCTCTCAAGACCAGGGCCGTAGGACCCTGCTAGAGGCGTGGGTCAGAGCCCAAGTCCCACTGCAACTTGGGCCTAAGCCCTATCATTTTGCAGTGTGGACACAGGTTCAGCTGCAGACCTGAGTCAGAAGAGCAGTGAAGTGCAATATACACATTAGAACAGCTGTGAGACCAGGGCCGGCTCTGACTTTTTTGCCCGCAAAAAAAAAAAAAAGCAGCCACAGCACCAAAAGAAGAAGAAGAAGAAGAAGAAGAAAAAGAAGAAGAAAAAAAGCAGCCACAGCACCGCTGAAGCAAAAAAAAAAAAGCGGCCAGAGCAGAATGTGCCGCCCCAAGATTAGCCTGAATGCCGCCCTTTAGGATGTGCCGCCCCAAGCATGTGCTTCCTAGGCTGGTGCCTAGAGCCGGCCCTGTGTGAGACCCAGGTCCATCAATTATAATGTCAGGTTTACAATGCAGTGCGGATGCTCAAGCAGAAGCTTCGAGACAGAGTCTCACAGACCCAGGTTTACAATGCGGCCCGTGCTGAGGCAAGATTAAGTATATTTAGGCCATCCCTGGCTGGTATTTGTCCAGACTGTTCTTAAAAACCTCCAGTGATGGGGATTCCACAATCTCTCTAGGACACCTGTTCCAGTGCTTAACTCTCCTTATAGTTAGAAAGTTTTCCTGATAAATGAACCAACAGAGTGTGGTCAGGCTGTTAAGGGACCGCATTACCAATTTCCTCAAAAGTAGATATTTTAAACCCCATAACTGTACAAACCACAACCAGTTTTCATGAAATATATGCAAGCTCCCTCCCCATTTTGAAATTTCTACCAGTCAGGTGCTAGAGCTGTTTTTAAAAAAAAAGTTACAAATGTTGATCAGATTTGGCTGAAACTTTCCAACATATAAATTCACTCGCAGAAGGAGGAGAAGAAATCTGGCCTATTTCAGCTTGAAAAGTAAAAGCCTGACAAAGTTACAAACTGCTAAAAATGGCCCTTGAGAGTAGAAACACATGTTCAACTTTAACAGTAGGCACTGCGAGGTGCTCTGCCTGTAAGGAATCCATAGAGCTTTGACTCTCCAGAAGTGATAAGACTTTAGAGATATGGTAGGAGACAAACAGGATTAGGGTATTCGTTAAACCTTTTCCGCACTCCCCAGGCCTAGCCTAAGGCATGATTCATAGAACATTAGGCAACAGTAAGATTTACTGGCTGGGTGCTGAGTTAAAATTTAGTTTTCTCTCATAAAAGTCACACAGAGTAATTGTGTGAGCATGCACAGACATGCCAAGGAGGATGTGGTCATTTGGCTCATTTAATTGTCTCTATGCCAGGGGTCTGGTGAGGGCGCCTGCTGTGTCAAGCAGTATCTAATATCATATAAAACCTAACACTTCTGGCACAAATACGCAAGCTTAAAAAACACTTTCATGCCATTTGTATGAGTAAACCACAATCGCTTGAGTAATGGCAGGACAGTTTTTACAGTATTTGACCAGTTTAGTCTTAAACACATATTTACATTAATCCCATACAAACCTGCTGCGGGATTGCCAACTATTAAAGTTTTATCACAAGTCTCATGACATTCGATGTTTTTGTTAAAGCCCCACTGCTGGCATCAGGTTATTACATGACAATCTTTCTTTCTTTCTTGACCTGTGGCTGTAAGGAAAAGCTTGAAAATGTGAACTTGAAATTCTCTAACACCAGAAGGTAAACAAAAACAACCCAAAATTTAGCATTTTTTTAAAAAAGCCCTTATGATTTTTCAGAAAATCTCATGCTTTGTGGGGGCCTGATTCATTATTTCTGAACTCTTGAGGCTAACAACACTGGTAGTGGAAAAATTATACTGTAAAAAATGTTGATATAAAAATGCTGACTCATGAAAGTGAAGTATTGAAAAATACCTCATTGTATCTTTCAGATATTATTCTTATATCATGGTAAACCCTCTGTGATTTGCCCCTTTCAAAGGCCATTGTGACATACTAGGTTCAAATTGTAAGTGCTAGAGACACAGCTATTCTTAAAGACGACCACAAAGATTTGTCTCACTAGAGGTATGAATGTGAGGCAGGCCAGTTTACCATCAAGTAAAACTTATCCATGACATTTTAGTTTTTTCCATTCAATACTACCAAAGTTTTGGTATTCCTTAAAGGCATTGCCTACAAAGCTAAAAACATTCGATAAAGTCTCAATACAACTGCCATTTCCAGAAGACAATCAATTCCAAACATCATTTTAGCTTCTGTCCTTTACTTGCTGTAAACACTCTGCCTCAGATGAGTGTAAGCAGAGTCAGGATGAGCTCCACCCTGAAGGGTTACATGAGTAACATTTCTGAACCAAGCCTGCTCTGTAGAAGGATGTGGATTGGTTTGCTGAGTGTGCATTCGTATTCAGGCTTCTCTTACATGTAAACTGCAGACACATCACTATTCAGGAATGCAGCGTGTTCTAGTGACTTTATTACAGAACTGTCAGGAGCCCCCTAAGTTCTATTCCCAGCTCTGATACTTTCTGTGAAACCTTAAACAGGTCACCTCACCTCTTTGGCTCCCTAAATGAAGTAGCCAAATTTCAAAATCTGTCCATTTATGCCTGAGTCTCCCTCACCCTTTCTATAAAATGGGGATAACAACATGAATGTACCTATGTCAGAGGGGCATTGTTCAGTACTTTGAAAATGTAAAGCACTATGCTAAATATTTGATTTGCCCAAACCACTTAATATTTCAAAAATTAATGTATCACTGCAGTATCTGTTTTGGCCTGCATTACCACAGTATCTGAGCACCTCACAGTCTTTAATGTATTTATCCTCATAACAGCCCTGTGAGGTAGGGAAGTGCTATTATTAGTCCATTTTACAGATGGGAAACTGAGGCACAGAGCAGCTAAATGATTTCCCCAAGTCACTCAGGGAATTAGTGGCAAAGCAGGGAACTGAATCTGGGTCTCCAGAGGTCCAGGTTAGTGGGTCTCTCCAGAGGCCCAGATTAGCACCCTATGAGACCACCCTTTCTCTTTCTGTGACAGAAGAACAGGGCAGGCAGAAAGTCGCGACACATTTCTTTACTTTCTATTTCCCCCAAATTCCAAGTCAAGCATAAAATAAAATTTAAAAAGGTCTGCCAGTTTGTCCACTACAGTTATGTAATCAACCAAATGCTATATTTTCCCTTACTGATGAGTGTTTAAATGTTCTATCCCCAAGCTACAGCCTGCTAATAGGGATCATGAGGCCTGGATGTACTGCCAAGACAAAAGCTTCAACACTGCTTTTTCCAAACCTCCAAAGGCGCCCAGTCTCTGTGCAATTGCTTTCTGGATTGTTTTTTAATGTTCTGTTTTGTTAGGTTTTGCCCTTCCAAGTAATAACCCTACTTGCCAGATGGCCACATGTCGGCCATTAAAGACAGAAGGGTCATCTATGGAAGATTTGGCTGCTATTCCATTGCCCCCGGTAAATTGGATTGGAAGAAGGCCGAACAGCCCTTGCGTTCTAGTTTTCTGGCTTCGTTTTTTAAGTCAGAATGAATGTGTGGTTTTTTTACCTTGTTTTATGTTGCTGAAGTTAATTATTTTATTAGTCACAAGAACAAACAAAATTTGTGATTAGTAATGCTGGTACAACACTTAACGTGTGAAAGAACAAACCTGAGACGGGCTTTTTAAGATAGGAGACCAAGTGATTAAAACCGTGATCAGGAAAAAAAAAAATCTAGCACAGCAGAATTCAAATAATGTGGCCATGAAAGCAGTCCCTGTTGCCATTTGTCTTTCTCTTTCTCTTCTGAAAATTCATCTGGTTCGGTGCATTTCTGTGGGAGCTGGATCTATAGGGCTGTGAGAGCTGGATCTATAGGGCTGTTCAGGATTTAAGATGTCCATAACCCCATTCAGGCAGATAAATATCCCCACTATTTACAGTTAAATAAATGGACACAAAAAGGGTAAGTGATTTGCTAGGGCTAATTAATAGACTAGAAAAGGGGGGAAGGGACAAAAATAGTGTAGTGAACCTTAAATAAAGAAAAGTTAGAAGTAAAGAATGTATCACTAAGTGTATTCAAAAGAGCAGAGAATAGTAATTTATTAAATTTTGCCTGCATTTTTCCTACAAAAAAAAGCTCCAGCATCTCTGAACCTCAGTCTCCATCTGTAAAATGGAGATATAGAGGGCCCGATTCTCATTTAAGGGCCTCATTCTTATATAACTTCCGTGGATATTTTGCTGGCTTCAGTAATATCAAAATAGGCCTCTCTTGTTCTGAAACAAATGTCCACACACAAAACGTGTGAATTACAACCTGTTTAGTTAATTCAGTTCTAGTTTCCATGGAGACAAGCCCTTAGAAATGGATTTAATTAAATCAGTGTAACTGCCTTGGGTGGACGCTCTTAAATCAGTTTTACAAAAGGTAGATCGTGCCAAACCAACCTGATCTCCTTCTCTGAGAAAGTAACAGATTTTTTAGATAAAGGAAATGCAGTGGATCTAATTTACCTCGATTTCAGTAAGGCATTTGATACAGTACCACATGAGGAATTATTGGTTAAATTGGAAAAGATAGGGATCAATATGAAAATTGAGAGGTAGATAAGGAACTGGTTAAAGGGGAGACTACAGCGGGTCATACTGAAAGGTGAACTGTCAGGCTGGAGGGAGGTTACTAGTGGAGTTCCTCAAGGTTCAGTTTTGGGACCAATTTTATTTAATCTATTTATTACTGACCTCGGCACCAAAAGTGGGAGTGTGCTAATAAAGTTTGCAGATGACACAAAGTTGGGAGGTATTGCCAATTCAGAAAAGGATTCGGGATATCATACAGGAAGATCTGGATGACCCTGTAAACTGGAGTAATAGTAATAGGATGAAATTTAATAGTGAGAAGTGTAAGGTTATGCATTTAGGGATTTGTGACGGGTTGGGGCCACAGAGACCTGCTTGGTGCTGCCACCTGGTATGCCAAGGCTATTTCTGCCCCTGCTTCCAGGCCTTTTCCAGCTTGGGACTCCCGAATCCTGTCTGTTTTGAGCCAGATTCCACTGATCTGCTGCAAACACAGACCCAGGTCCGAACCAAGTCCACTCACCACTGTAAGGCCCCTGGAAGTGCTCTTGCCTTTGACACCCAGCTGCTCAACTCCAAGGAGGTTCAAACCCTTAATACATCTGTTTTACCCTGCATAAGGCTTATACAGGGTAAACTCATAAATAGTTCGCCTTCTATTTCAAAGATAGAAAGATATGCACAACTGTTCGTTTTCCCCAGGTACCAACTCGTACTCAAGGAAACTTAATAAGTAAAACGTGATTTTAATAAGTACAGAAAATAGGATTTAAGTGAGTTCAAGTAGTGACAGACAGAACAAAGCGAATTACTTAGTAAAATAAAATAAAACACGCACGTCTATGTCTATTCAAAGTTAACACAGATAAAAGCCTCACCAGATTCGGATATTTTCCTTTTTACAGGCTGTAGAATTAGCCTGGGTCCAGCAGTCGCTCACACCCCCTAGTGTCTTTGTCCTTTGTTCAGTTCCCCTCAGGAATGTCCTTGGGGGGGTGGAGAGCCTCTCCCTTTAGCCAGCTGAAGACAAAATGGAAGGGTCTTGCAAGGGCTTTTATAGCCTTTCTTCCTCTCCCTGCGTAGGATCCAGTTGCCCTGGAGTGTTGGGATCACATGGGCAAGTCACCTGTCCATGCGCCCTAACCAGTCTAACCAGCTGCATCCTTGACTGGGGCCCCGATGTGGATTGGGGTCTGCACCTTCTTTTGTCTGTTAAGTACTTGTCCTTAACTTGCACATTCCTTCCTCTGGACCTGGTCCATTGTTCTTACAAAAGCTATGCATAAAACCAGCAAATATAAAACCAATGTTCATAACTTCAACCACAACAATGATGCATGCCTACAAACAGGAGGAATAAATTCAGTAGGTCATAACTTTCACAGAGATATGTTACATGGCACATGTAGCATAAAACATATTCTAGTTACATATATACATTTATAAGAATCTCCCCATAAAGTTTTATGGGGAACACCGTCACAGGATTAATAACAAGAATTTTAGTTATAAGCTGGGGACACATCAGTTAGAAGTAACGGAAGAGGAGAAGGACCTCGGAGTCCTGGTTGATCACAGGATGACTGAGAGTCGTCAATGTGATGTGGCCGTGAAAAAAGCTAATGCAGTCTGGGGATGCATTAGGCGAGGTATTTCTAGTAGAAATAAGGAGGTGTTAGTACCGTTATACAAGGCATTAGTGAGACCTCATTTGGAATAGTGTGTGCAGTTCTGGTCTCCCATGTTTAAGAAGGATGAATTCAAACTGGAACAGGTACAGAGAAGGGCCACTAGGATGATCCGAGGAATGGAAAACTGTCGTATGAAAGGAGACTCAAGGAGCTTGGTTTGTTTACCTTAACCAAAAGAAGGCTGAGGGGAGATATGATTGCTCTCTTTAAATATATCAGAGGGATAAATACCAGGGAGGGAGAGGAATTATTTAAGCTCAGTACCAATGTGGACACAAGAACAAATGGATATAAACTGGCCATCAGTAAGTTTAGGCTTGAAATTAGATGAAGGTTTCTAACCATCAGAAGAGTGAAGTTCTGGAACAGCCTTCCAAGGAAGCCTTCCAAGACAACAGCCTTGTCTTCTGGGGGCAAAAGACCTATCTGGCTTCAAGATTAAGCTAGATAAGTTTATGGAGGGGATGGTTTGATGGGTTAACATGATCTTAGTCAAAGGTCAATTAATTGCCATCAGTGGTAAATAGGACCAATGGTCAACGATCGGATGTTAGAAGTTACTACAGAGAATTTTTTCCTGGGTGTCTTGCCCACATGCTCAGGGTTCAGCTGATCGCCATATTTGGGGTTGGGAAGGAATTTTCCTCCAGGGTAGATCGGCATAGGCCCTGGAAGTTTTTTGCCTTCCTCTGCAGCATGGGGCACGGGTCACTTACTGGAGAATTCTCTGCATCTTGAAGTCTTTAAACCATGATTTGAGGACTTCAGTAGCTGAGACATAGGTGAGAGGATTATTGCAGGAGTGGGTGGGTAAGATTCTGTGGCCTGCATTGTGCAGGAGGTCAGACTAGATGATCATAATGGTCCCTTCTGACCTTAAAGTCTATGAGTTAAGCTAAACCAACATAAAGGCATTCCCATGAGGGCCGGCTCCAGGCACCAGCCGACCAAGCATGTGCTTGGGGTTTGTTTGTTTTTTACTTCGGCGGCGGCATGGGGCTCAGGGGAGCGGGGCGGTTGTTTCAGCGGGGCGGCGCAGGATGGGGGAGGGGGGCGGTTGTTTCGGCTCGGTGGCGTGGGACTCAGGGGAGGGGAGGGGGGTTCTTTCTGCTCAGCGGAGCGGGGCTGGGGTAGGGGAAGGGAGGGGGGGTTGTTTAGGCTCGGCGGTGCGGGGCTCGGGGGAGGGGGGCCATTGTTTTGGCTCGGTGGCGCGGGGGAGGGAGGGTTGTTTCGACGGGGCTCAGGGGACGGGTTTGTTTCAGCGGGGCAGCTCAGGGGATGATGGGTTCTTTTGGCGGGGCGGCATTATTTTTTTTTTCCGGGGGGCGGGGCCAGCTCTCAGTGTGCTTTTTTTTTTTTTTGCTTGGGGCGGCAAAAAGCTTAGAGCCGGCCCTGACTCCCATACCAGTTTCAGATCATCCACACAAGGGGTTGTGATACAGGAATTTCAGTGTGCCCATTGGCAGAGGGCACAGGGGGACAGGGTTTTACAGGGATCTCCTGGATCAAATACACATACAATAATTCACCAAACGGTGACATGTGAGGTCTCCACCAAGAGCCAATAGCTCACTGGTCATCTTAATCCTTGCAAAATATATGTACAGATAATACCTAAGAAGTTATGGGTCTGTTCTGAAAATTATGTTAAGATACATGAGTGAAAGCAGGTCACCAGAAGGTGATAAACATACTCCTGTCAGGTAGTGGGGAAGAGACGCTTATTTTTCTCTGACTGGCCATGCGTGTATTGTGTACTGTCAGCTTCAGACTGGAGGCCAGTCTGCAGACTGAGCCGAATGCTAATCAAGAGACTGTAAAATCATCAAGAAAAGAGCACACAGGAAGAACACAGCAGGGTGGGTGGGGGAGCGGATCCTGTTTACGAGTAAAGACAATGGATTGTTGGGGGTATAACTTAGGGTGCAGAGATACACTCTTGCTAAGAGTTTGACTTTTCTCATGAACAGAAGATTAGAGCTAAGCCTCACTGTAATACACTGGATGGATTTTGGGTGAGCTTAGCCCTATAAAACATAGAAGTAACTAGTTAAATATGTCTAGGTTCTAGAATATGAGTCATGATTTTATTTTATATGTAACCATTTGTTTCCAATACTTCCACCTGCTATCATCTGAATCTCTTCCTTGTGTTAAATGACACAAGGTTAAAAGGTTATGGAATCTCCATCACTGCAAGTGTTTAAGAGCAGGTTAGACAAACACCTGTCGGGGATGGTTTAGATCAGGGATGGAGAACCTTTTTTCTATCAGGGGCCACTGACCCACAGAAAAAATCAGTTGCAGGCCACACACAGCCCCGTGGTGTGGGGATGGAGGCTTGGGGCTTCCCCTAGGCTTTGGGGTGGGGCCCATAATTAGGGGTTCAGGTGCGGGAGGGGGCTCAGGGCTGGGGGTTGGGTCATAGGTGCTGACTTTAGTCAGCACCGGTGGGTGCTCGCGCCCCCGGACCCACCCCAACTCCACCCCCGGCCCCGCCTCCATTCCACCCCTTCCCGAAATCCCTGCCCCCGCCTCCTCCCCCGGGCGCACTGCATTTCCCCTCCACCCCCCCCAGGCTTGCAAGCCTGGGGGGAGGGAGGGAGGGGAAATGCAGCACGCCCACCGGCAGCTTCCCGCCAGCCCCCCCCCCCCACACCCCAGAGGCGGAACCCGGAAGCGGAGGTGAGCTGGGTGCGGGGGGGCTGGCGGGGAGCTGCTGGTGGGTGCTCTGCACCCACCAATTTTTCCCCTGGGTGCTCCAGCTCCAGAGCACCCACGGAGTCAGCGCCTATGGGTTGGGTGGAGGTGCAGGGTGTGGGGTCTCGGAGGGAGTTAGGTTGCGGGAGGGGGTTCTGATCTGGGGCAGGGAATTTGGGGTGCGGGCTTCAGACGGACGGCGCTTACCTCAGGCAGCTCCCGGTTGGTGGCACAGGAGGGCTAAGGCAGGCTCCCTGCCTGCTGGGGCTCCGTACTGCTCCCAGAAGCGGCCGCCATGTCTGGCCCCTACGCAGAGGAGCCAGGGCGCTCTGTGCAGTATGTGCTGCCCGTGCCTACAGGTGCCGCCCTGGCAGCTCCCATTGGCCTGGTTCCCAGGCAATGGGAGCTGCGGAGCCAGTGCTGGGAGCGGGGGCACCGTGTGGAGCTTTCCTGATCACCCCTGCTCCTAGGGGCCGCAGGACATGCCAATCGCTTCAGGCTGGGAGCTGCGTGGAGCCGACTGGACCTTTAATGGCCTGGCAACCCCCTTGCGGCTCCAGCCCTGTGGGGAGGCGACGAGGCTTGGGGCTTCTGGCCCGCAGTCCAAAGACTTGCCCCAGGCCGGATGAAATGAAGCAGCAGGCCAGATCTGGCCTGCAGGCCTTATGTTCCCCACCCTTGGTTTAGATAGTACTTAGTCCTGCCATGAGTGCAGCGGACCAGAGTAGATGACCTCTCGAGGTCCCTTCCAGTCCTACAATTCTATGAACATTTACTTGTTTTCACTATAAACATATTTAAGTGTGGTGTGTGAAGCGAGTGGTGATCTGAGGTGTAGCTGGTAAACTGGAGTGTACTGCTTTTGGGGGGCAGCACATCTGTGCATACTGAGAGTGTTCAGTGGACTGGGACTGGAGACGCCTCACATCCTTAGGTGCCATGGGGAAGCATCACAGTGAATTGTAGCAATTTGACAACATCATTTTCTAAACTGATGTAGTTAAATTGGTACAACTTGTGTATGTAGCCAAGGCTTAAAAGTCTCATATGAGCTTTGCAAGACTAGAGAGAGAGAACAAGCCGCATTCAAGTTTGTCTTTCAACTGATGCAATGACACGTCAAACCTAGCAACAGAATAGTGCTGTTTAGGATCTGGCCCGTGCTAATACTAAATCTGGGTTCATGATCTGAATTGTGTTGTTTCCAAGCACTTAAAACTGGAGACTGGTGGAGGTATTAAGTGTTTTGCATACATTAAAAAAGCCTGTGTGAACATGTCTGAAGCACACAAATCAACATATGCCAAGAGACTTTAGGCTCCCAAACTCCACCACAAATAATTCAAGACAAGAGAATGAAAACAGAGGAAGGGCGAAGAAGAGGCACAGAGAGAAGCAGAACACACCATTAATAGCAAAGTTACTCTGTTTCACTCCCTGATTTAAACCGAGAAAAAGGTTCATTACCATAAATAAAATAAATAAATAAATAAATAAATAAATAAAAAGAAAAGCAAGAGCATAATAACTGAGTGACTAAGTGAGCCAAGAGGGTGTTGGTTTCAATCTATGGTTGATTTAACTGCAGAGAGACAAATACTTCCTCTCGAGCCTTAACTTATTTTCTTTGCATTTAAAAAAGGTTGGTCTTGTCAAAAACAAACTATTCAAGGGCTTTCCTGAACAGGCTGGTGGTATGTTGGTCCAATCTTAGCTATAAGCCAACTATGCCTTGTGTAAGTATTTTCTTTTTAAAACAAGCATGTAAACTCTTTGCCTTAGCACCTGTCTGTTTTATTTTATACACTTGGCACAATGGGGCCCTGGCCTCTGATCGGGGCTCTAGGTGTTACAGCGAAACAAACAAGGCAAACTTCTCTAGCACATTTCATCTGAAGATCAAAGTACTTTAGAAACACTAACGGCTCAATCCTGAGACACCTGAATTAACTATAGACGAGATCACTTCAACAACCACTGAAATGCATGCATCTTTTGACCAATTTTGCATAATTTAACAGCAAATAAATACATTACCCCACTGCTTAAGACAGGAAGTGAAGATGAATATTGAGTCCCACAGAAATTGTAGAAAAATGTAAGGAGGCAGGATCTAATTATTCAAGTTGGGAATTTGGCCAGGAAAATGGCCTTAACATGAAAGACAAGACAGAGAGTCTGGCTCTGGACTTTCTTAAAGTCTGGGATTATTCTGATCTACTGTTTTGGATCAAGGGAATCTTTATTTAACTCCAAGACTTTTACAACAAGTTCCATGGGAACTTTATTCACCACCAATAGTTAGAGTATCAATGGTATGTCTGAGCCAAGAGACTGATCTCAAGGATGTCCCCTCGCAAAACATAAGCGTATTGTGGAACCCATTAGCCACACATTCAGATCTTTGTAACATTTGGTGTCAGTGACAGGGCTGTTCCTAGGGGGGTGCGGGGTCTGGGGCAGAAGTGACATCACTTCCGGGACCGACCGCGCCAAGGTGGAAGTCTGGGGGGGGGGGGCGGTGCCTCCCCAAACAATCAGGTGTGGCCCCGCCCACACTCTGCTCCCCGCAGGGTCCCACTTCAGCAGTGTCACTAGGCTCCAGGGGGATGGGGCCACGCCGCCTGCCTTCCCGGGGCTGGGGAGGCTGCGACAGCATCACGTGGTCTCCCTCCCGGCGCTCCGGGGCATGCGCTCTCCCTCAGGTGGAAGGGGTGGGGCTGGGGATAGCCTCCCCCAGCCAGTGGTTCACCTGCCACCCATGCGGTGCCAGCCAATCGCCCAGCCCGTGGGGCTCCCCAAAGCGTGGGGCCCGGAGCGGTCCACTCGATTCTCCGTCACCCAGGGACGGCTCTGAGTGGCAATTAAACAGAGTTTTGGAAGATGCCCTCCTCATATAGGGTGACGAGATGTCCCAATTTTATAGGGACAGTCTTGATATTTGCAGCGTTGTCTTATATAGGCACCTATTACACCACCATCCCCTGTCCCGATTTTTCACGCCTGCTATCTGGTCACCATATCCCCATAACATGTAAAACCCCCTTACATTAAATGTGTCAAGGAGAGAGGGGAGCAAAGCTACTCACCCACTTTCACTCGGCAGACCCTGCTGTATAATGCGTATTTACTGCAAGTGTCATTCTGTGTTCTATTTATGAAATACCTGTAGGAGACTGCACCCAAGCACACTTGCCTATCAGGTATGTTAGCCATTTATTATGAGATCATTATTGCACTGAACACTATGTTGCTGTTCTGGATCTCTGACCTATTTTGGCTGTTATTAGTATGGCCCTTACATACGTTACAAGTGCTGTTTTGAAGATGCTAAAAGATACCAGTGGATATTCCAGCAACTGCATTTAGTTGCACCAGAACAGTTTAGCATAATGACAGCAGAATGTAATCACATAGGAATGTAACTGGTAATGGTGAACAGAGTCAACGAAAGACCAAATATACTATACTAGCAAAACCGACTATGAATGTAGCAGGGATAGGATTGCTGAGAATCTGACTTAAATGAAGTTAAGGTGTGGTACAGATTAGATTTCATCAGACGCTATGTACAATACAAAGCAGCATGTCCTTCACTTTCAGTAAGCGCTGTCACTGAGACTTCTGAAATAGTCAACTGGTGTTAACCTTTTACTCTGCTGGTGACATTACATTTCCAGATCAGGTAATGATATCTTGTCAACTTAATTCCATTCCTGTAATTTGGTCCACTTGATATTACTCTTCCTTGTGTGGCTGCCTGGGGTAAGGAGAGGGTTAATGACAAAGATGATGTCAGTATGATATGCTGTTTACCTGCTGTCTACAATGTGTTAGTGTGGAGAAGGGTTGATTGAGCTGTGAGGTCATAAAGGACATAAAGGGTGGGTCTCCTCAGCACATCACTCTTTTGGGGTCTGTTTGTTCTAGAGATCTGTGATGTTCAGATCCAGACCAATTTTGGGGACGTTTGGATCTAACGTTTTAGTTCAGTCATCTGTACCCTGTTGTATAGAGATGAATTTAGCAGTTTATAGCAGTTAGCTGTGGCTCTGTACCCCGTGCTACTTCTCGGTTGTATTACATTTCCTAACGTGGGGGCGTATCTCATGGAACTTCTAAAATTATAAGTGAGGATTCATATGTATTGTTTTCAGCACTGAGATACAATAATGGTGATAAGCCCTTTATAAATTGGGAAAGATAAAGTTAATAAGCAGATTTAGAAGGGTCTGAGGCAAATCCAGCCAATTCAATTACCAGGAAATGCCCTTCTGATATATAATTAATTTACTGCTTAAATCTATGTAATCCAATTCTGGTTCTTGGACAGGTTCTTTGATTCCTGGTCCTCTCTGATTTAGCAAAGGGGGAGACTGCTCAACACTCTTGTCAAGTCGCTATGTCATAGTCTGTTACATCTACACTCTATGGTACCTGCCTCATGAAAAGGTGCAATAAGCCAGGACATTCTTAACGATCAAGATGAGAGATGTTGTAGATTGGCCAAAACAAACAACAATATTTCTGTGCAATTTAGTTAGACTAGATAGCGTCTCTACTATAAAAGGACTGATAGGCCTGGCTGAACACGGACACTCAAGTTAAAGTTGCAAGACCCATGTTCCCCAAGTTCTACATATTTCCTGAAAACAGACTGCCAAATGGACTGCCCTGTGCACATTAGTTAGATAACATTTGTGCAGTGCTGTGTAAACGTAAAACACTATGGAAGATATTCATGTTATTAGTGTTTATTCTCATTTGGACAAACATGCCACCCTAGGATGAGATGGCCAAACTCCTTTTACAGTTTCCTACAGTAAGATTCATAATTTAAGCCAAATGACCAAAGGTTAGTGTATGAATCCAATTTGCTACTGACTCCCATAAAGGAAAGTTTTTAAGAGAACCACATTTTCCTTTCCATGCCCACCCACTCCTACTAATTTCCCTCCTAAAGTGTTCTCATTCCAGCTCTTATGTTTTTTACGTTTATTGCTGGTTGAAGATATCATTCTGAGAAAGCACTGTGGTGTCGCTTATGGTGGATTTGTGCACTCATTTAAATGTATAGGTACCTTGATCATGTTGCAAAAGCAAATTCTCTATGGTAGGCAATTTATATAGTTAATTTTGGTATAAGAGGTGGAGGATTTTGACTATAGGCATGTAATGAAATGCCATGTGGCTGATGTCTGAAAATGCAACAGTAAGTGTTAACAAAAGGGAAAACCAAGATATTTGTGTCTTTTTAAGTGCTATATGTGGAAGTGTTTGGCAGTAACAAATTCCAAAAACAAACAAATAAATAAATAATGCTTTAAAATAGTAAATAGTATATGTTCACAGTGGTTAGCAAAAATATACATATATATAATTTTGCGCATACCTATAATCTAGTCCAAAACATTTCACATGCAAATTAGGCAAAGTAACATTTCAGCTAAAATAAAGATGCAATATTTATAAAAGGAGAGTATGTTAGGAAAGAGTTAAATAGGCACATTAACCAGCACACAATTGAGGCTAACATTTTGGAACCTAAGGATTTATAACTCCATACAAGGGCCCTCTGAATTGAGAAGAGAAGATTCAGTTAGTTCTCTCAGAGTTTTCTTTAACTTGATTCGCTGTCTCCAATTCTGTGGTCCCATGTGCATTAAAAGAGCCAAGTTAGTCCAATTGTGTTCAACTTAACTTGATCATTTAAATAGCTACTTCTTTTTTAACACGACTGCTTTTATAGGCCCCACTCCTGCAAAGGCTTGCACACATGCATAATTGTACTCACACAAGTAATGCCATTGGCTTCCACCAAACTGCTCCACATAGATTCATATATTCCAAGGCCAGAAGGGACCCTCCTGCATAGTATAGGCCATAGAACGTCCCCAAATTTCCTAGTTCATAGTAGGATCTGTAAGCATGCAAAACTTTGTGAAAATGAGATTTAATATGATAAAGTTTGTTTTTCCAAAAGCTTGGCCAGATTCTTCCCTGATTTCCACCTGATGCAACCTCATTAACTCAGTTTACAAATCAGAAGAAAAAGACGGACAAATGATGGGAGAGGTAACAGAAAGGAAGTGACTTTCCAAAGGTCACACAGCACGTCAGTGAGGGAACTGATTAGAGAACCCAAGTCTCATGAGTCCCAGATAGATGCCCTATCCACTAGACCATGCTGCCTCTCTAAGCAGTTTAGAGCTAGCTGTCCCTTCTTTATTGCTTCAGCAAACCATTGACAAAAATATTAAAATGTAACTATTATGATTTGTGATCGTTACCTTTAAAATATGAAACTGACATTTTATATGGTAGGCTTCATAGCACTTGGTTACTGATCAAAAGAAGGTAGAACTATAATTTTGGCCACCAGATAGCTCCCATATTTCCTCCAGTTAATGCAACAGGAGCATACGCCGTTGAGCATTACAAGCAAGAGCAGAATAATCAATTGAAAATAAAGGCTATAGCACGAAGTCATCCCTACCTTGTGTAATCAATTTACCTCTGGTTAAAGTGGGTGTAAAATGCCACCAAATCAGAAAGGTAACATTTTGTTCTCACTTTGCAAAGATGTAAACACGAGGTTTCAAGGGAGTGTAGAATCAGTCCCCACAGAGTTCCAACAAATTGCACTTCCTAGTTCATAGTAGGATCTGTAAGCATGCAAAACGTTGTGAAAATGAGATTTAATATTATAAAGTTTGTTTTTCCAAAAACTTGGCCAGATTCTTCCCTTATTTCCACCTGGTGCAACCTCATTAACTTCAGTGGGATGGCATATGGCATGGGATGGAAGAGGGGCCAAAAAGTTTAAAAAAAAAAAAAA
This sequence comes from Macrochelys suwanniensis, assembly GCA_033296515.1. NCBI lineage: Eukaryota > Metazoa > Chordata > Testudines > Chelydridae > Macrochelys > Macrochelys suwanniensis. The sequence continues at coordinate 153,353,630 of CM065775.1, read as the reverse complement.
AAAAAAAAGGGCATAAGGTGGCCTGCCATTTTGGATGCTTAAAATGACTGTGTTGGAAACACTGTAGTGACACATCTGATACAGAAAATAAAAGAGGTGAGGAATTTCTAATAAAAGCAAAACCCCATGAAGGATTTGAACACACTATAATGCCTTTGCAATATGAGGCAGATACTTCATACATCAAGCTGCATTTTTTGGTGAAAATGTAATGGTATTAAGTTAGCTATATGGAGGCTCCACCGTTGACAATGTGCAACCCACACACCTCCTGGGTGTGGTGCTGTGTCCCATCAAGTGGCACTGAGACCACTTCGAGATTAATGAGTCTGCTATAGCTTTAGCTAAGGGGCATGTGGCTTTTAGCTCATGCAGTAGAGGCTCAGGCATTTTGCTCCTGAAGTCCCAGGTTTAGTTCCTCCCACTGACAACCAGGGTCTGTCGGTGTTACAAATGCACTAGTTACACAAATCAAATAGAAAATGGAGTAAAAGGGCACCAGTTGAGAAGATAAAGATGCTCAGGACCCCTAACACTTTTTTTCAGGCTCAGGCTCCCCTGCTCTGAGCTTCTGGCACCACTAATTGTCTTAGCAATTCTGTTCCTCACCTGAAACAGTGAGTTTTGAAATCTCTATCACGCTGGTACTTCCCTCTGGGAGGCAGACAGAGCGCAACTCATTACATTTGTATTGGCTTCAGAGGCCAGCCATCTGCTAGAGGATCATGGCAGTATCTTATTCCTTCTATTCAACAACTGAGCCCCCTCAATAAGATTGATCAACCCAGCCCTAGTCATTTCCTGTTGCTGCAGTCAACAGAAATTTCTTCTGTAGATTGGGGTTAAAAAGAATCAATTTGATCACTGACAAAGTTGCAACTGAGTTTCTGTTATAAGCCCGATTTTGATTCCCCTCCAAATTTGACAATGAAAGGAATATAGGTCGCAAAACTAAGAGGGTATTTCTGTGATTGAGGTAGAATTTTCCTACCAAATTTGAGGTCAGTTAGACAAGGGATTAATCAATTGACACCCTCCCAGCACCCCCAAAAAGGTATCCATCAGAACGCAAAAATTATTCAGAATGTTCCATTCCCTCCCAGTTTAGGAGGAGGTATTAAATTAGCTACATGCTGGCTCCCCCACTGACAAGGCACTAGTTCTATGTATCAAATAGAAAATGGAGTGAAAGGACACAAGCTGAGAAGATACAGATGCTCAGGACTCCTAACACCTACTTTGTGTCAGGTTCAACCTTCCCTGCGTTGAGCCTATGGCCCCACTAACAAGATGGAACAGGTCCCAGCTTCTCTCTGAGTCAGGAGCTGAAACTATCATTTTAGCCCCCAGACTCACATTTTATTTATTAGTATTTACAGGGAGGTTGTGTCGCACACACTTTCAAGCTGGAATCTGTACCTGGGTAGCCTGATTAATTCTGTGTATTTTTCTTGCATGATGCCCAGTTCCAATATGCCCACTGTGATGGAGGCTATTGGTCTGAAAAGGAGAGGAGTCTGTTATCCTCAGGAGACTCTGCTTAGGAGTGGATATACTAGGGGACTCTGGGTAATATGGCCTGTTTCAAGGGATGTTTAACCCTAAGAGCCCCTCAATGCCAACTGGCAAGGGGAGCCAATGCTCAAACCATTGAGCTATCCCTTGCACCCAAGGGTGAGGGATAGCTCAGCTACTGAAGTCCTAAAATCATGGTTTAGAGACTTCAAGGTGCAGAGAATCCTCCAGCAAGTGACCCGTGCCCCACGCTGCAGAGGAAGGCGAAAAACCCCAGGGCCTCTGCCAGTCTTCCTCGGAGGAAAATTCCTTCCTGACCCCAAATATGGCAATCATCTAAACCCTGAGCATGTGGACAAGACTCACGAGTCAGATACCCAGGAAAGAATTCTCTGCAGTAACTCAGATCCCACCCCATCTAACATCCCATTACAGGCCATTGGGCATATTTACTGCTAATAGTCAAAGATCAATTAATTGCCAAAATTAGGCTACCTCATCATACCATCCCCTCCATAAACGTATAAAGCTTAGTATTGAAGCCAGGTATGTCTTTTGCCCCCACTACTCTCCCTGGAGAGGCTGTTCCAGAACTTCACTCTTCTGATGGTTAGAAACCTTTGTCTAATTTCAAGTCTAAACTTCCCGATGGCCAGTTTATATCCATTTGTTCTTATGTCCACATTGGTACTTATCTTAAATAATTCCTCTCCCTCCCTGGTATTTATCCCTCTGGTATATTTAAAGAGAGTAATCATATCTCCCCTCAGCCTTCTTTTGATTAGGCTAAACAAGCCAAGCTCTTTGAGTCTCCTTTCATAAGACAGGTCTTCCATTCCTCGGATCATCCTAGTAGCCCTTCTCTGTACCTGTTCCAGTTTGTATTCATCCTTAAACATGGGAGACCAGAACCGCACACAGTATTCCAGATGAGGTCTCACCAGTGCCTTGTATAACGGTACTAACACCTCCTTATCTCTACTGGAAATACCTCGCCTGATGCATCCCCAGACCGCATCAACTTTTTTCACTGCCATAACACATTGACGGCTCATAGTCATCCTGTGATCAACCAATACTCCGAGGTCCTTCTCCTCCTCTGTTACTTCCAACTGATGCGTCCCCAGCTTATAACTAAAATTATTGTTATTAATCCCTAAATGCATGACCTTACACTTCTCACTATTAAATTTCATCCTATTACTATTACTCCAGTTTGCAAGGTCATTCAGATCTTCCTGTATGATATCTTGGTCCTTCTCTGTATTGGCAATACCTCCCAGCTTTGTGTCATCCGCAAACTTTATTAGCACATTCCCACTTTTTGTGCCAAGGTCAGAAATAAAAAGATTAAATAAGATTTTTCCCCAAACCGATCCCTGAGGAACTCCACTAGTAACCTCCCTCCAGTCTGATAGTTCACCTTTCAGTATGACCTGTTGTAGTCTCCCCTTTAATCAGTTCTTTATCCATCTTTCAATTTTCATATTGATCCCCATCTTTTCCAATTTAACTAATAATTCTCCATGTGGAACCGTATCAAATGCCTTACTGAAATCAAGGTAAATTACATCCACTGCGTTTCCTTTGTCTAAAAAATCTGTAACCTTCTCAAAGAAGGAGATCAGGTTGGTTTGGCACGATCTACCTTTTGTAAAACCATGTTGTATTTTGTCCCAATAACCATTGACCTCAATGTCCTTAACTACTTTCTCCTTCAATTTTTTTCCCCAAGACCTTCCATACTACAGATGTCAAACTAACAGGACTGTAGTTACCCGGATCACTTTTTTTTCCTTTCTTAAAAATAGGAACTATGTTAGCAATTCTCCAGTCATACGGTACAACCCCTGAGTTTACAGATTCATTAAAAATTCTTGCTAATTAGCTTGCAATTTCATGTGCCAGTTCCTTTAATATTCTTGGATGAAGATTATCTGGGCCCCCTGATTAAGTCCCATTAAGCTGTTCGAGTTTGGCATCTACCTCGGATATCGTAATATCTACCTCCATATCCTCATTCCCATTTGTCATCCTACCATTATCCCTAAGCTCCTCATTAAAGACTGAGGGAAAGTATTTGTTTAGATATTGGGCCATGCCTACATTATCCTTAACCTTCACTCCATCCTCAGTGTTTAGCAGTCCCACTTCTTCTTTCTTTGTTTTCTTTTTATTTATATGGCTATAGAACCTTTTACTATTGTTTTTAATTCCCTTTGCAAGATCCAACTCTACATGGCTTTTGGCCTTTCTCACTTTATCCCTACATGTTCTGACCTCAATAAGGTAGCTTTCCTTGCTGATCCCTCCCATCTTCCACTCCTTGTAGGCTTTCTGCTTTTTCGTAATCACCTCTCTGAGGTGCTTGCGCATCCAGCTTGGTCTACAACTCTTACCTATGAATTTTTTCCCTTTTCTTGGGATGCAGGCTTCTGATAGTTTCTGCAGCTTTGACTTGAAGTAATTCCAGGCCTCCTCTGACTTTAGATCGACAAGTTCTTTAGTCCAATCCACCTCCCTAACTAATTTTCTTAATTTTTTTAAGTTAGCCCTTTAGCAAAACCCTATCTACCAAAACCCAAAAAATGAAAAACCCTAGCCACAGGTCTATTTTTGTTTATTCTTCCATTTAGTTTGAACTGAATTAGCTTATGATCACTCGAGGTTGTCCCCTACAAGCATTTCTTCTATGAGGTCCTCACTACTCACCAAAACCAAATCTAAAATGGCCTCCTCTCTTGTTGGTTCAGCAACTACTTGGTGAAGGAATCCATCAGCTATCCCATCCAGGAAAATCTGAGCCCTATTATTATTATTAGTACTTGTCCTCCAGTCTATATCTGGGAAATTAAAGTCTCCCATGATCACACAATTTCCATTAGTATTTACTTCATTAAAAACATTAAAGAGATCTCTATCCATATCCAAATCAGATGCCGGTGGTCTATAGCACACCCCAAGCACTATCCCAGGGAAGGCTCTAGTAGCTTTCTTTCCCAATATGATTTTTGCCCAGACAGACTTTGTCTTCTCCATTCCATCACTTCTTATTTCTTTAGTGTACCTTCACCATTGATATACAATGCTACTCCCCCATCTTTGCCTTTATTTCTGTCTTTCCTAAACAGCACATACCCTTCAATACCTATACTCCAGGCATGACTACTATCCCACCATGTTTCTGTTATCCCAATAATATCTGGTTTCACTTCCTGCACCAGTAGCTCTAATTCCTCCATTTTGTTGCCTAGGCTTCTCGCATTGGTGTACAAACATCTTAATTTTTGCTTTGCTCACATTCTTTACCCGATTAGGCACAGACATTCTACCACCAATATCACCTATTAGACTGGTATCTACACTACCCTTCCTCCTTATGTCCATTCTCCTACCTACAGCTGTATCCTTTCTTACTTCATTTTCTTCCCTCTCCGTGTTAAAATCTGGCATGGAGATTAAGTGGACATCTCCCAACCATCCCCCCCAAATTCCTAGTTTAAAGCTCTCTTAATCAGTTGTGCCAGCCTCCATCCTAGAAGTCTATTTCCCTCCCTACTCAGGTGAAATCCATCCCAAGAGAACAGTCCTCTGTCCATGAATGCCTCCCAGTGGCCATACATCCCAAAACCCTCCTTATAGCACCACTGCCTGAGCCATTTGTTGATCATCATAATCTTGTCACACCTTTGTTGCCCTTCTGTAGGAACAGGCAGAATCCCACTGAAGATCACCTGAGCCTCGATTTCCTTAAGCGTCTTCCCCAGCCTGGCATAGTCTCCCTTGATACGTTCCAGCGAGAATCTAGCTGTATCATTTGTTCCCACATAAAGGACAATCAGTGGATTCTTCCCGCTCCCATTAGGATCCTCATCAGCCTCAGGTCCACATCCCATATCTTAGCACCCAGCAAAAAGCACACCCTTCTGTTCTCTGGATCAGCTCTGGTTACAGGCCTGTCTATTCTTCTCAGTAAGGAGTCCCCTATCATGTAGGCCTGCCTTTTCCTGGTGATGGTGCGATTCTCTGGTCTATCCCCTGTTCCTCTGGCTGCAAATCCTCTCGATTCCTATTCTCCCTTGCAATCCTCTGCAACCCATCCTGTATTATCCTGGGGCTCATATTTGGTGTTGTTATCTCCATTGACTCTTCCCCTCTTCCTATAGGACTAGCTGCTCTTCTCTTCTTCCTTGCCCTCCCCTCTTCAGTGACCACCTGCTGTGCTCCTTCTTTATTTCCTCCAAGATTCAGCCACTACTCTGTCCATTAGCTATCCAGAAGTTTGTGATATTTTTGACGCTGCCAAAAGATGTTTTTCTTGAATGTCTACTTTGCAGGAAAATAGCTATCTATTCTGGCTGAGAGATGCCAAGCATGTAGAGGCATCAGAGGTAGATAATGCCGTTTCACATATCTTCAGAAAAACAGTCAGGCACTTCAGCAGGAGGCGCATATCCCCGAGCCACTGACTGACAAGTCTGAGCTCTGAGCCTAAAGCTGCAAGAAGGCTGAGGAACCATTGTGGGACCTGTGGAACTTAGGGTACGTCCATACTTACCGGCTGGTTCGGCGGCACGCAATCGATCTTCTGGGTTCGATTTATCGCGTCTTGTCTAGACGCGGTAAATCGATCCCGGAAGTGCTCGCCGTCGACGCTGGTAATCCTGCTCCGCAAGAGGAGTAGGCGGAGTCGACAGGGGAGCCTGCCTGCCGCGTGTGGACCCGCGGGGAGTACCTTGAAGTTCGAACTAAGATACTTCGACTTCAGCTACGTTATTAACATAGCTGAAGTTGCGTATCTTAGTTCGAACTGGGGGCTTAGTGTGGACCAAGCCTTAGTGTGCAGAAGAAATTTAGAGTGTTTTACTTTAATCATACAAGGTAAAATTCTGCCACTGTCAATAACACTGAATGAATATTTTACTTCACAAGTAGTCCCGATGGTTTCAGGTCTGCTTGCTTAGTAAGGTACTACTCAGTGGGCTAGATTGTAACTGCAATCTGCCTAGGGGGAGAGGCAGGCCCACCCCAGGAGCAGGCCAAAGAACAAATCATGACTCAGGGTCACGATTCTTCCCCTGGTCCCCAGTTGTGCTGTAGGGAGGGGTAAGTTTCTCCCCACTGTGCCCTGTGAGTGCTCCTCCACTTCCCCTTTCCCTCCCCCATCCCCCCCACTTGCTTGCAGCAAGTAGCCCCAGCTTTTCCCATTGCACCCAGAGTCACAATCTGAGCAGTGTCAAACAGGGGATAGAGTGGATCCAGCCTCTCTTGTGTGACTGTGACAATCTAGCCCAGGGTGCGGGTGTGACGGAGTAGAGAGTGAGGTGGATTCAACCTGGGAGGTTTGTGGGGGAGGTTCCCTGGGACCTGCGGCATTGCATTAGGAAAGGGAGACTTTACCTGGGGCTGTAACATGAGCCAGGACGTGGGTTGGGAGGTGACACCTTTGGCTGGGAGAACGGACAAAAGGCGAGAGGAGGAGCCCCGGGGGGAGGGGAAGAGCCTCCTGGAGTTTTTGTCTGTGTGTTTTCAGTTTGGAGCTGGCTTGGGAAGAGGAGGGGAGGGGGGCAGACAGGGTCTGGCCTCCCTGCCCCATTTGGAGCTGTGGGGCGAAATGCAGGGAGCCCCAGGCTGGGGTCTAAGCTCCCTGCCCCCCGGAAGGACCCGACTGAGGGGTCCTGGATGTACTGACAAGCTCTGGTTGGACTGTGTTCCTGGCATCTCTAATAAACCTTCTGTTCTACTGGCTGGCTGAGACTCCCAGTGAATCCGGGGAAGAGGGGTGCAGGGCCGGACTCCCCTATACTCCGTGACAGCGGGTTACAGAACTGAACTCACAGTGATTATACTAGCTCCAACCTCCTTTACATCATTCACACACACTCCTCAGGGGGAAAGAAAAAACCTGTCTTTGCAAAGTCCTAACCAGACAAGGAGCTTACACAAGGAAATCATCCCCCTAAGGAACTAGTCTTGCAAAGTGCTGCGAATGGTCAGCCCCTTGTAAGATATGCCCAGCACCTAACAGGATTGGGTCCTACTATTCCATGTCCCATTATAATTAGACACAGAGCTCATGCTCACAGGGTGACATGAACCCAGTTAGAATCCAATACTCAGTGGCACCTATTTCCAATACTTACATGCTGTACCAGTATTGTGGCTGTTCAAAATCTGAGCCATTGGCTGCAGTTCTCTAGAGCCTATAGGGAAAAGAATCGTGGATCCAAAAATACCATCTTGCAAAAGAAGCTATAAAAGGAACAAAGAAGGGAATGTAGAAGGTTGTGATCACTAAGAGGACAGAATTAAGGTAGTCTGGGTACCTTAACTGTGCATTTTCATACTTTCCAATTGTGGAGTAAGTTCTTATAAGTTTAGCTTTAACTCTGAAATTCCTAGCTTTTGACTTTGCTGTTGCTGTGGCGACAAAGCTATGGTAAGGATTTCCACCCAGAAATTACCAATATGTACTTTCCTAATGAAACTTGGTTTGGTCTGGGAATTAATGCAAAGGTTGAACTCCAACCTTCTGAGCAGAACTTCAGGAGATGGTTTTCTCCTAACCCCGGCAAACTGAACCCAGCTGGCTTTTAAATTAAACATCAAATAGGAGCTCAGCAGAGCACAAGCTTTTTTGCTTTAAACAGGGGCAGGAAGGATGATCTTTTTGTATGAGAGCAACGCACAGGATTGGGGAGTCAGGATTTCTGGGTTCTATTGCTAGTTTTGATGGGGAACTCCTGTGTGATGTTGGGCAAGTCACTTAATGTCTCTGTGCCTTAGTCACCTCATGTCTGTAACCGGGACAATATTTATCTATGTCACAGGAGGGGTTGCATGGATTAAATCACTAATATTTACAAACAGCTTTGAGCTCCTCAACTAGAAAGTGCTATCCAAGTGAAAGTTATAGCCCAGGGATTGGCAACCTTTGGCATGCGGCCCATCAGGGAAAGCTGCTGGCGGGCTGGGGCAGTTTGTTTACCTGCAGTGTCCGCAGGTTCAGCTGATCGCAGCTCCCACTGGCTGCGGTTCGACGTTCCAGGCCAATGGGGGCTGTGGGAAGCGGCGCGGGCCGGGCCACCTCTTCCCGCAGCTCCCATTGGCCTGGAACGGAGCTGCGATCAGCCAAACCTGCAGACGCTGCAGGTAAACAAACTGTCCCGGCCTGCCGGAGGCTTTCCCTGACAGGCCACATGCCAAAGGTTGCCAATCCCTGTTATAGCCAAACCTCTGCAAAAGATCACCTTCATTAGACAAACCCCTGTTTTAAAAGACTATCTCAAAGTATTGACAAATGTACTGAACACAATTCTGCATCTCCTTTATTAGCAGACATAGCTTGTTTAGCAACAGATCAGGTTTTTTTGGTGATCCCTTGAGCAGTCATTTTACATATGCTTCGCTTTATTTTCCTATTTTTATTTGCACAATGACATATTCATCCAAGGTAGATTTCCAAATTTTTCGCCCAAGAGAAGAAGTGCTGCACTTATTAAGGGCCTGATTCCTTCACCCTGCTCATATAGGGCCTGTTTTTCAGTTATTCCATTACTGCCCACTATTGTGGGGCTGCCTGACCCCTTGTGTAAGTGTGACGGGGTCCGCTTACCCCGCACTAGCCCAGACAGGGTTGAACCCATGGGATTGACAGCAGAAGTCCCGCCTCCCTGGCAAGACTGGGCATGCTCCAAGTGTTCTAGGTGTATAAAGGGAGGGATCCCAGCTCATTCAGGGGAGGAGACCTCAGGGGAAGGACCTGCCTGGGGAGCTCCTGCAGAGGGCCACTCACAGCCACTGCCGGAACCAGGAACCGAAGCCTTGCACGGCCTGCCTGGATCCCCACGAGTGGAGAAGCCCGTGACGACGACCGGCCTGGCTGACCACGGAGGACCCGTCCCCTCGTGGGGTACCCCAACACGGACTCTGGTAGGGGGTGACCGAATGGTACCTCCCACCCCAATGAAACTCAGCGTGTTTCGGCCAGACCCTCCCCGCTGAGTCAGTGGCGAGTTATCACGCTACTGTTCTGGCCGCTAGGCCGCACTACCCTGCACCTAAGGGTAGTGCTAGAGACTCTGGCCACTAGGCCACGCCACCCTGCACCAAAGGGTGGTGTTTCAGACTCCGGCCGCTAGGCCACGCTGCCCGACACTGAGGGGTAGCATCAGAGACTGTGACTGGTAGGCTGCGCTGCCCTGACCCTAGGGGCATGGACCATCACAGTAAGGTAGAGCACTGTCAGGGCTGCTGTAACTTATGTTCTGCTTGCCATGGCCCTCTAGAAGCCTTAGGAAGCAGAGAACAACCATAATGCAGTGCACATTGGCCATGCCCGATCCACTTCCTACACTGAGGGCTGGGAGAAAGGCCAGTGTAGAGACCTTACACCAGCTCTATGCCAGGCCTTCTGTGCAGGCAATATTTTCAGGGGGCCATTTTCATTTACTTTGAGGCCCCTTTGTGCTGCCAGAGTAACATAAAGGGCCTTCGTGTAACTAAGAATAAGACCTGTAGAGTGTTCTTATTGAAATAATGACTGTACACCGAGCAGATTGTTACTCAAAATATCAGGCCCCAAACATATACATATATATATATATATATAGATATATAGATATATATATAGATATATATATATATAGATATATAGATATAGATATATAGATATAGATATATAGATATAGATATATAGATATAGATATATAGATATAGATATATAGATATAGATATATAGATATAGATATATATATATATATATATGGGGGAGGGATAGCTCAGTGGTTTGAGCATTGGCCTGCTAAACCCAGGGTTGTGAGTTCAATCCTTGAGGGGGCCATTTGGGAATCTGGGACAAAAATTGGGGATTGGTCCTGCTTTGAGCAGGGGGTTGGACTAGATGACCTACTAAGGTCCCTTCCAATCCTGATATTCTATGATATATATATATATATAATGAAGTGAGCAGAATAATATTCTCTCACACTCTTTGGGAAATTGGTGACCTTTCAGCATCCAGCCCTATATTAGTCGATTAGGTATGCAAGTTATGCAAAAACAATTTTTCCTAATCTGCTCTCATCAACTCCAGGCTATGGGAGTTCAGAAATCTATATACATTTGATGCTAATGGAAAATCTGCATCGTGACTCCCTGGGGTGTCCTGAGTGTGTGACAGTAATGAGCCAGCCTTGCATTGCTGTGTTTGCCCACAGAAAAAAGAGGTCAGTAAGATGGTGGTTTATGTTTACATCATGTCTGAGTGAAGCAGCCTTTCACTCTCGAAAGCTGGGACTCCTGTTCTCACAAACAACCCCTGAAGGCCCGCAGCAATCAATGACTTGTGGCATCCACATGAGTTTGTTGCCATGTTTCAGCTAGACATTTGCTGAACAGTTTGAGCACAGTTCCACATTTTTTGAATCATGACGACCCGCGGGGTTTGGGCAGTTGCCCACACCCCATTTAACTTATCATTCTCTCCCACCCTAAGGAGAGTAACACATTGGACATATCAGTGCAGTTGTATAATAAAAGACGGAGCTGAAACTAGATGTGGCACATTGCAGTATTCCCACAGACTGGCGCATGTCAAAACAAGCTGTTTTCTAAAACCTGGGTTTCGAGTAAGTACAGACCAACTGCTTCCAGGATAATCACTGTCTTGAGTCTTCCCCAAAACTGAAACTTAAACCAAATTGTTTTAGTGGGTAAAGAAAAACAAAGGGGGAAGGAGGGGGGATTTTTTCTTTGAATTTTCACATGCTTCTGCATTTCCAGGTTTGAAAACCTATGGAAATACAGCAAGTAAAGCTATTCTTGTCATGCCCAAGCTATCTGAAAACATGCCTGATAGCAAATTTTGCAAGAAAGCCTGTTCTCATAAGAATTCCAGCTTAGGGGTTTGCCTGGAAGTTACCTGCCATTTCAGGGAGAGGGAAGGGAAGTTATTCTCTGGTTGCTGGCTGAGTGGTCATTGTCTCATGTTAGTAGCTGGACAATGTAGGTGGTCATTTAAGGGGCCAATCAGCAAGCAAAGGGGAAAAAAACAAAGAACTTTTTAAAAGCATTAATATTTTGCACCTTGCAACTAAGCATCTCGAAGTGCTTTTCAAATATTAACATCTTTGTGAGGTGAGTATTAATTATCCTATCCTCTTTGCAGATAAGAAAACTAAAGCACAGCCTCATTCCCACTGCCTTGCACCTTGCATACTCATGAAGACCCTGCAAAGGGGATATAAAATTATACCAAATCAGAAGGTATCCACTTTGCACTGCTATCTGAGAGCTAAATATTATTATTGTAACTGACCATATATGGCCAAGGCAGTGGGGAATCAGGCCCTGAGAAATTATGGTGTATAGAATTTGCCTGAGAGATTCCTAACAGTAGACAGCGCTGTATGTATGTTGAGGGATGGATTATCGAATGCTAATATCTAAATGAGCACTAATGAGTCTCATATGCTAAAGAACTGCTTGAGAAATGCATTTTTACAGTACAAGCAGTTGGAATGCTTCTCACATGCTTATGAAATGCATTGAGCTTTATCTTGGGTGGCAAGAAGCTCACACTGCACTAGAGTAAGGGAAGGAATCTTTCAAGGGTCTGGAGACTCAGACAAGCTACTGCAAGGGCTAAGAGGAAAGGAGGAAATGGGGCAAAAATCAAGCCAATGAAGTGGAAACATGGAAAAAACAGCTCATGGATTGGAGAGTCCCCAGGACTACTCAGCACCCACACAAAACCAGAGAAAACATTTAAAGTTAATGGCTTATAGGTCGAACGTACGGGTCAGCAACTATCTTTCATCAGCATAGAAACCACTCCGCTTAGCACGCGTAGGGTGACCAGACAGCAAGTGTGAAGTAATAGGCGCCTATATAAGAAAAAGCCCCAAATATCGGGACTGTCCCTATAAAATCGGGACATCTGGTCACCCTAAGCACACACGCGCGCACACACACGTGTTTGCTTAAAATAGTATTTTATTAGAAAGCTTTATTTGGGAGACTGGAGGGAAAAGCACTGTGACTTAATGGCACCCTAGAAGGTAAAGCTCCCATTAAGACCCTCTGCTGTGAGATGTATGAAGTGCTTCAACTGTGCATAGAGATGGGAGCTTCCCTAGCTGCTTCTCATGCTCGTATTTTAGGAGAAAAATAAATGGACTAGTGGTCGGATGATCTCAGAGCACAGAAGCACTTCAAGGCTGTGTTAACAATGAAGACAGTATCCTCTACCGGATTCATGTATTATTAAGCTATCGATAGTATAAATAGTTACATCCTCTCCTCGCTCCATTTTTAGGGTTAAAATTAAGTCACTCAGCTTCCTACTATTGATTATTCTCAGAGTTGCACTTGCTTTCCTCTCTCACACTTTTCCAGTTACCTTTCCTTAATGGCTCTTTATTCACAGTTTTCTTCATTTTCCTCTGCCCCTACCTCCGCTTTGTTCCATCTCTCCTTTATTCTTGTTCTGAAGCCTCTGTTTTCTCTTCAGCAGGGTCCAGCTCCTGCTGTCCTTGCTGCCATTTAACACACAAAGAAACTGAGCATATTTAAAAAAATTAGTTGCTTTGGCAGATTTTGTTGACCCCCCCACTCCCTGCAAAGAAAAATACTTACAGCATGAGACAGTCCCCAGGAGACGAGAGAGCAGAATTCAGAGGATGACATTTATCCTGCACTATTTGGGTGTTTATTTTTTAACAGTTCTTGGGAGAAGAATGCCGATTTTTAGTCTGCCAGCTTGCAACATGCAACCCAAGCATTGTAATGAGAACAATGGATGTCACTGGTGCCAGTTTGTGTTCCTACTCTAGAACCTTCATGTCAAAGGAGCAGAATTATGGAAGAAGAGGAAAATTGGCACAACTGACTGAAATTGACTAAAGGGCAGTAAAAAAAAAAGTATTAGATTTGAATGAGATTTTTTCCAAGCTCTTGGCTGGAGAAAGGTTACCACCACTACAATCACAGTTTGTTTGGAGCCTGTTGCAGAGATTGTTCCTTCTACTCTCTTTTCTTTACTAGCCTCCTCAGCTATCCTTTTCAAAAATGATTTTCTTTTCATTGGCTCTTCAGTTAAGCCACCCATTTCCATTCCACTTCCTTCATCCAGGCCCAGGTGCATGGAAGTACTCCTTCCCAAAGGTAACCCTTCCTCTCATTGGTTACAGTGTAGTAGCCGTGTTAGTCTGTGTCAGCAAAAAGAAAATAAGAAAGAAAGAAATACTTGTGGCACCTTAGAGACTAACAAATTTATTTCATCAGGGGCTCATTCACCTGCACATCTACCAATGTGATTTATGCCATCATGTGCCAGCAAGGCCCCTCTGCCATGTACATTGGCCAAACCGGACAGTCTCTACGCAAAAGAATAAATGGACATAAATCTGACATCAGGAATCATAACATTCAAAAACCAGTAGGAGAACATTTCAACCTCCCTAACCACTCAGTGACAGACTTGAGGGTCGCAATTTTACAACAGATAAACTTCAAAAACAGGCTACAACGAGAAGCTGTTGAACTTGAATTGATATGCAAACTAGATACCATCAACTCAGGATTAAATAGAGACTTGGAATGGCTTGGCCATTACGTTAATTGATTCTATTTCCCTTAAGTTAACGATCCTCATTCACACCTGTGTGTCAACTGTCCGCAATGACCATCTTGTTTATCACTTCAAAGGTTTTTCTTCCCCTGCTGTTATGGTTCCTCTCAATTAATTAGCCTCTTAAGGTTGGTATAGGCACTTCCACCTTATCATGTTTCTCTGACTGTATAAATATCTGTCCACTGTATGTTCCATTCCATGCATCCGATGAAGAGGGTTCTAACCCACGAAAGCTTATGCTGAAATAAATTTGTTAGTCTCTAAGGTGCCGCAAGTATTTCTTGCCTTCCTCTCATTGACCATGTAGAGATGGTTCTTTCAGGGGATTGGGAACAGAAGTATAGCAAAGAGAAGGTCTTTTAGACAGTGATGCTGGGCTGCTTGGCAAGAGAAGTAAAATATAGTACATACCACATTCACCAGAGTGCCATCACTGAGTCTTTTCATTGGCCATCAGGAAGTTTAGACTTGAAATTAGACGAAGGTTTCTAACCATCAGAGGAGTGAAGTTCTGGAACAGCCTTCCAAGGGGAGTCGTGGGGGCAAAAGACATATCTGGCTTCAAGACTAAGCTTGATAAGTTTATGGAGGAGATGGTATGATGGGATAGCCTAATTTGACAATTAATTGATCTTTGACTATTAGCGGTAAATATGCCCAATGGCCTATGATGGGATGTTAGGGGGGATGGGATCTGAGTTACTGCAGAGAATTCTTTCCTGGGTGTCTGGCTGGTGAGTCTTGCCCACATGCTAAGGGTTCAGCTGATCGCCATATTTGGGGTCGGGAAGGAATTTTCCTCCAGGGCAGATTGGCAGAGGCCCTGGGGGGTTTTCGCCTTCCTCTGTAGCGTGGGGCACGGGTCATTTTCTGGAGGATTCTCTGGATGATTCTCTGCACTTTGAAGTCTTTAAACCATGATTTGAGGACTTCAATAGCTCAGACATAGGTTAAGGGTTTATTACAGGAGTGGGTGGGTGAGATTCTGTGGTCTGCGTTGTGCAGGAGGTCAGACTAGATGATCATAGTGGTCCCTTCTGACCTTGAAGTCTATGAGTCTATGATACAAAGTTATTCATATCTTACAGATAAAACAGAACTCACTTGTGCTCCATAACCAAAAATAGTCTCACTTTTTGACCCTGTCACAGCCTGGCCAGCTCTGCATCCCTGAGACATGAGGCAACCAAGATGAACAGAGTCTGTGGTTTAAAATGTCTCTTTTATCCTCAGACCACAAAATACAACGTGTACAAAACATGAATCACAGGCAAAAGGAAAACTGGCCCCTTTGGCTCTTGTGGCTGTCACACCACAAAGACTGGGCATATATATTACAAAGTCCCATTCCCCACCTCTCCCCCATCCCCAGGCATTTCACAAAACCAGGTCTCATTGTTGGGTCAAACTTAATAAGAGACCTACTCCCCAAACCTTCTTCTTAGTTGTTCTCTTCAGTATTGATCTCTCATTTCTGCTGACCGCAGCCACATTTCTTCCTCACACCCAAAGAGCTGGTTTCTTGGCAGAAGTGAAGGCAAATAACTGCTGTAATTTCCCTTGAGGGATAGCCCCTCCCGTGCAAACACCTGACAGACTTATACACCACATCAAACACCTTCATTCAAAGAGGCAGGACAAACTGGTTTCCACCCCCCTCTCAGTCACAACAAGCCAACAACTTGTTGACCCATCTATGGGAACAAGTATTAAACTAAAATCTACCTGTCAGCACAGCAGAGAAAACTCCATGAGAGAGATGGGTGTGATATAAGAACCTAAGCAGAGCAGAACAAAACAGAAAGAGTAAGCAGAGATGAACAGAAAAAAGTATCTGTGAATATTCATTCCAGTTTTAGTTACTTGATTCATAGTCTCAGGATATCAGGAACCACAGAGAAATTGAGAGACTGAATTATTCACAATATTGACAAGTTTATATGCAGGTCTTCACCTCTGGGTCACAAGTCAGAATCCAACCCAGAATGATGGTTGCTGAATGTTGCTACTGTCTGGTGAATATCTGAGAGTCTTATGTGAAATTATTGGTGATCTCTGTCTAGTTTAGGAACTAAACTGATATTCACGTTATAAAACTACCCCCACGGTTGACCCAAACTGGCTCCTGTGTTGTTTGTTTCAAGAGAATGGCCAAGGAACAAATGGACCTGCAAACTGAATCTCAGGGTCACCCTTATAGCTGGTCTCTGGAGTTCAGGGCTGAGACATGTTGACAGGTCACTGTGGAGACGCTAGTATTCGAACAGCTTTTTTTCTCCTTGTTTTTACCCTTGTGGATAAATGAAGGAATTTAGTCTCCAGGGCTCATCAATCCAAGTGCCTTTCACATGCACAAAATTCACTAACAATATAGTAACAAAGCAGACAAGGAAATTAAGCTGTCTGCCTCTTTTTAATTTTCTAATAAAGAAAACTACTCTGGATTAAAAGAGATTAAAATGGTTGATTAAAACTGTGTCAACTAATCTCTGAAAAGTGTAGTAAGAATCCTAAAGTAGAGGCAATTTGGGCCCAATTTGCAAATTTGGATGCTTAAATATAAGCACCTAAATATTAATTTTGGCACATATTTAGCGGTTTCCTTAAGTGCCTACATTTAGGCAAACAAGTCATAAATAAATAACTTATAAATGGTGTTTGCACACTGGGCAGCATCTTCTAAAAGGCCAGAATATAACACTGCTAGACAGGAAATCTACTTGGGTAGGGAGGTAGACAGGTTAAAAGGGAAGTGGTTAAAAGGGAATAAACTGGTGCTCTTTCGTAATGGTTTGAAGTTAACCACCCTCAGTTTTCTACCCACATAGCCCCCAAAAGACTATTGTCTCTCACAACAGTGGTTCACCTGGGGAGGAGAGGTGGGGGTCAATGTGAAGGGATATCTCTCAGGAAATCTAACTGGTGGCGACATGGGGTAATGGAGGATCTGAAGTTGGAGGAGAGAGGGTATTTCCCAGCCAAACACGGTAATGAAGGTATTAGAGATGCCATAGTTCTATATCCTGCAAAATCCTTACCTAGGTACCATACAAACAGAACACAATTGCTTGAATGATAAGACAAGCAAAGATGGCAGGGGGGTAGGGGGCTGGACTCGATGACCTCTCGAGGTCCCTTCCAGCCCTAGAATCTATGAATCTATGAATCTATGCATTCTGTTCAATAGCTTAGTTTATTGTCACGTGTATTTTTAACCATAATTATGCTCAGCTTTTTCTACAACCAATATTGCATTGAAAAGATTTTATTCATGTTTTCACTATACTAAAAACCAATGAAAAGTGCATTCCATGTACTTTTTTAAGTCTGTGGTTCATCTGAGTTCTTTGATGATTGCTTTTAATCTTTGTGAAATTATAGGTTTCAAATAACCTTCAGTATTCCAGCCAAACTCCCCCAATTAACTGTGTTCCTTAGTTGACTGAATTGTGGAGGCCCAGGATATTAAAATGAGTAGCATGAAGAAACCTACTTAGGGGAAATATAATCAGTACCTACTAGACTTACTGTTCATAGTGACCTGACCTCTGAGTAGTTACTCACAGAATTAAAACGGCGTAAATCCTCCCCCCTCCCTCACCCTCCTGCAATTCTCTGCCTACTTCTGCAGTGTGATTTGGATTGTCACTTAGTACTTTGCAGTCCATTTTCTATTTGATTCTAAATTGGTCCTGTCTCAAAAACCTGAGGCCCCCTGCGACATATCTAGCCTCATTGTGACATCATGCTCCTGCCAATCACCGAGAGTTAAAAGCACCCTGAATGCAGCCCCATCAGGCTCTGCTGCAAACTGACGCAAATCAAATGCTTCCAGCTATCTGTGCAGCTGCCACTGGCTGCTCTGACTGTAGCCCCTTAATTCCACTGGGGAGAAGGGGGGCCGGCGGGGGGGCGGGGATAAGGGCTTAGTCTGTTCCATTATGGCCTGGTATTTTAGATAATCAGCCTACTCTTTAAACTGCAGCCAACATGGCATGCAGAGCGCTTGCCTAGGTCAAGGAGAAACTGTTCTTTCTCACAGCTACCGGTGGAAAGATAAATGCTGCACCGTTGAAAAGCTTATCTAACTGTCTCTTAAGCCACACGATATATTCTTCCCCAGTACACACAGCAGGGGTTTGTTTGTTGTATTTAAAACCAGACACCTGTCTTTGGAGCTTCAGTTTTGAAATATGTGAAGAGACAAGCTATTTCTAATTACTCAGGGGAGGGGAAAACATCACAAAATGTCTGAAAAAGATGCCTGAGAATTGTGGAAGTTGAACAAAAATACTGTACAGAACAAGGTTGGGTTCATTTGTCTGGCCGAGTGTGTATGACAATCTGGGATCCTGGGGCTGAGCCTGCCCTCCAAGGCCAGGTCTACACTACAGAGGTCTGGCAGCACACCTGTGTCGGTCATGGCTGTGAAGAGATGTGATCCCTCCCTGACCAACCCAGCTGTGCCGGCAGAAGCCCCCAAGGTAGAGACGCAACTCTACTGGCAAAGCTGTGCTTTTATCATCATAGCTTGTTTCACTTGCGGGAGGTGGTTTTACGATATTGATACAATGCACAGCTCTACCGATATACTGTTCCTATGCGAGTAAAGAACTCCTAATATAGATGTGGCCTAATCTTGAGGGGAAGTTGGAGGGGAAGGGCAAGAGGAATCGCAGGAGTAAAACGTTCACGTAAGAGCAACACATTCCGTTGCCTTGTTCTCTATTTTCCTCCTTACCAAGTATTTTGGTTAAATCATGAACTGCTATTGTAGCATTACCCAAAAGGGCCACCACAGCCTGGAATCTGTCAGCATTAGAAATCCTGTTTTTTCTGGGGTTTATAAATTACCTGTTTGAAACTGCAAAAGTAAAAAATCAGTAAACATGCAATTTCCCTCTTTCTTTCTCTTTCATTTTCCCCTTTACACTTTATTTCAATTGGTTCAGCTGGCTTGCATTTATAGACTGGCAATAATAAACTCAACACACAGTACAAGACTCAAAGCTTCCACCACTTTCTGAAACAGCAGCAGCAACAACAAGGCTGGATTCTTTTCTTAAATCTTTTTTTTTTTAAAGAGAATGGTGCTTATGAAAAATGCTGAATCAATAGCACTGCAGACTGACGATCTTTATTTATCCATAGGTACAGCATGGACAGAGATAGGGCACGCTATTCCAGGCTGCCCCCGTTCCCACATACTCACTCCTACCTTGGAGGGAGCTGACTGCAGGCACCACCTCTAAGGAGAGAAATGGCCCTTTCTCCATGCCCATTTCATGGCTTGTTTGCCTTGACACCCGTCAAGAAGTCAGTTAATGATAAGTGTAATGGTAAAATGCTCCCTTGCATTGTATACACCAGGGGTGGTCAAACTGTGGCTCATGAGCCACATGAGGCTTTTTTACCGTTAAAGTGCGACTCGCAAAGCCCCACCCCCATTCTCCACCTACCAGACCGGGGGTGGGGGAGGGGAAAGGGGGAAGCTTGGGACCTCTGCCTTTCAGCGGAGTGGTGGGGTATGGACTTCTGCCCAGCGGGAAGGAGGTCTCTCCGGGCGTGCACCTGCCGGAGATCGGGGCTTCAGCAGGAGCGGGGCTGAAGCCCCAAGCCCTGTCAGGTACCTCTTGGGACTGAAGCCCTTAGCCCCGGCACCCAGCAGATGTGCCCCAGCTCTTGAACTTCTGAAGATTGTTATATGCGGCTCGGAGGACCAGTACGTTTGGCCACCCCTGGGATAAACAAAAGCCTAAAGATTTTGCCAGCGCTACAGTCCTTGTTCGAACTAGAGAGACAAAATATTGAAGAAGAAGATATTTTCATAGTATACCCATGCATAATTGCTATGTTTCATAATTGGTTTTATTTTTTTATTTTTTGCTGCATCTCTATTTCATACCACTTAGATGTTGGTGTTATGGTTTTACTATGCTAAGTCCCACTGATTTCGGTGGGAGGTTGCCATGTATTTCCACCATAGCAGTTCCAATGAGGACCTCAGGGAGCTGTGATATATGGACATAGCAAAGGAACTCGCTAGCATGCAGTGTTTTTACTAATCAAAGCACTGATTTCAGTGCATTTGAAATGTTCTGTGTCTGTGTGTATCAAATGAGGTACATGCACAAAAAATACAAAATTTTAGAAGGCTCTGCATTATGCATATAGGACATTTGATTAATTAAAGCTGAGATGTAACATTTCAGTTACACACATACATGAGTTGGACATGTATATATCTGGGTCGTGATATCAGAAGGGATCTAGCAGGCCCAGCAGCTTTACGGATGGCTTCCCTATCACTACCATTTATTTCCAGTCTACCACATCCTGTAAGGAGAATCAACATGTGAAGTTTGTTTAGCATGTACAAAATCTAGATTGCATGTTCAAATGTGCATGCACACAGTCAAATAAACATACCAGCACCTTTTTTTTGTTGTTTATTTATACCTAAACAAAAATATAAAAATAAAAAGTAAAAAACTAAGTTAATGTGCAATCGTACTGTGTACACATATAAACACCAGTAACCCATTCAAAACTATGGTTCCCACAGCAATTCTAATTTGGACCCCTTGCAAATAAATAGTATGGTGGCTTGTATTGCTATACATATATGGCAAAATCCATATATGGCAAAATCCACACTGTTGAGTTAACTTAGGAGCCTTTTCAATGTCTATGCGACTACTGTTAAAAGGGCAAAATCCTTTTTCCCCCACTTGCATGAGTTGCTCCATTTACTTTAGAAGGAGTGTTTGTGCAAGTAACATGAGCAGGATTGGACCCATAGTTCCAGGACTGGATTCTGTAACATGGTAAACATCCTCAATTCCAATTGCATTCAAAGGCAGTTGCAGGTACTCAGCATCGGGCCCTTTTATGTTATGGCATTAATTATACAGTAAGACTAAATGATACTGTACCAATATATATGGGTAAAAAGAGCAAATGACAGCTGTTGTGGGAATTAGAATTTTGACTGCTCTAACTTTTGTGTATGACTGCTCTAAATTTAGCCCACATATTGCATTTATGTATATGTATTGTTTGCACCTAATTTGAATCAACATGAATTTTTAAAGTCTGCTTAGGTATCTCTAATGAAGGTCCATATAAAAGCAAATTCCATGTTATGTCAATACTGTTGGGTATCCCATGTATTGTATAAATCAACCATTATAATGGTTCCATGAACATTTTAGGAAGCCTGAAGGAGCCATAGATCTGATACGTTCCCAGTGAAAGTTAGTGGGTTCCCTCCTTCTGTTAACATCTCACACTGTTGAGTTAACTTAGGAGCCTTTTCAATGTCTATGCGACTACTGTTAAAAGGTTAGAAAGAGATTTTTGTTTAAACAACTTGTGTACTATTGGTTACAGGCACAAAACAAAGTAAGGTAATTGCAAAAGTCTACAATGAAATAATGTTAAGGGTTTGAGCAAAATTGGCAACAGCAAGCAAATTCAGGACTAACATCACCACTCTGGTCTTTAGCTCATCACACTGTACATTGGTGCCATACCCTTCCTCTCTCCTCCTATCCTACCCTGCCTATGGCCCATATCCCAGATCCTGCACCCTCCCCCTCTGTTCCTCCTATCCACTCTGGCCATACCGCAGCTCATGCCCTCTTCCCCTCTGCTGCTCCCCCGTTGGATCCTATCTCCCTTTTCTTATACCCCCGCACCAATTCCCGTTCCTCCCATACCGTCTGCTTCTTCCTATCCTCTGGCTCTTGCACCCTATCTTTCTTCCCCCGACCAGCCCCCCTCTTCCCCTTCTCACTCCTCTGCATTCCAGTGTGGCCGCTTCCTCCTGCAAGCTGCCTGAGTGCTAGAAGGTAGGGCAGTGAGATAACAGGAAAGACAGCCTCCCTGCTCTCAGTTCTGGTGCCAGGTACCACAGCAGCTGCAACAGCAGTCAGAAGGAGCAGTTGCAGGGGAAGTCCAGCTCAGCCCTACAATGGAGCATGCTCAGTCACTCTGCGGATATGATGCATACAGAGTCTGGTTGGCATGTAGGACCTGTGAGGGGATGGAGGAAGCTCAGTACAGAAGGAATCTGAAGAGAATTTAGCTGTCAAAAAGTCTTAACTTCTACTGAGCATATGCGAGCTGAGGTTTTTCAGAGATTTATAACTTGGCCACATTTAGGCTGATTTTCACAGAACAGCAAAAGACACATCACTTACATGCAGACGACTTTTCTGCCAAATTTGAAGTCCCTGCTTCAAAGAATGAAGGTGGTAGAGCATCTCAACCAAGCGCTGGAAGAATTATTTTATCATGGGTAAAGCCATGTATTTTTCCCTGACCACATACTTGGAAACAGGTGAAACATTTTAGTTGAAACTTTCCAAGAAAATTCAGCCTGAGGGAGAAACCCAGAGAGGAAAATTTCAGTCTGAACTGTTAAAGTTTGGCAAAGTTATAAGTAACTGAATACAGGATCTTATAAAGGAAAGTACTGGACTACCTTAATGTAGGTGAGGCTACCAGCCCTGCCTATAACAATAAGCCAATCTGACCCCCCCAGCTCTGTACATTAGTGAGAACAGATCAGAATTTAGCATTTTGGGACCATCTCTAATCTACAGTATTTGCTGTGCACTAAACCCAGCAAGGCAGGCCAGCATTCTAGCAAAGAAATATTGATAACGTCTCTACTGGTGCTGCATGTCCTGATGGGGGAGGATTCTGTTCTCTAAACTCCTGTGCAAATCTGTTTTCTCTGGCTATGCCCACTAGCCAGGATCCAGCCTATAATAATAAACCACTTATATTTTACCTGGTAAATATCATGCGATGACATAGGACTGGTCCAGCTCCAACAGAAATTAATAGCAACATTACCATTGATTTCAATGGGTACAGGATCAATGGGTACAGGATGGTATTTCTGTTTTCATTCAAATTACACTGTAACTATGGCACCAGCCAGTGTAATCTGTATTGTAATAGCCTTGCATTCGCTCTTCCGTTAATGAAATAATCCAAAATTATCTTTGTAATTTATTTGTGTACTCTAAAATCAAGCATTGCTTACTTTGGTCATCTTATAACCTTAAGATAAAAAGTTGGGGTCATGATTGCTGCTTATGTTTCAAAACTGCAGCACAAATTTTCATCAATCCTAATATTCTCCAAATGTCAGAGGGAGGGGAGGAGCAAGAAAATGGAGACAGATGAAACCTAAAGCCAGTAAGGGGAAGTTAATATGCCTGGTAGGAAGTTACAGTTGTTGGCTCAGCAGTCTTTTAACACAGCATAGTCTCTGAGACTGCTTCTGTGCTGATGACAAGGCGGCTGGAACAGTACTTTAAGACCAGGTGCTGACACCAGGATTAGTTTCCAAATCCCAAACCTGCTGCTGGTAATTTGCTTAAAACAACAACAACAACAAAAATTAACCCCCCTCTCCTCCCACAAAAATCTATACCATCTGTTGAAGGTGAGAGCAGCTGAGTGTAGTAACATCAAGGGAGACCACGAAGGATCAGCCCTGCCCTTACAGGCATCTACTAGTGTGTAAAGTAGATTCTAAGGCCAACAAGATAGAGAGAAAGTGGAAGATTTCAGCGGGAACTAGTTTAATCATAGAAAGGTAGAGCTGAAGGGCCCTAGAGAGGTCTTCAAGTGCAGCCCCCTACGCTGTGGCAGGACCAAGGAAACCTCCTAGACCATCCCTGACAGTGTTTGTCCAGCCTGTTCTTAAAAACCTCCAACGAGGAGTATTCCACAGCCTCCCTTGAAAGCCTATTCTAGAGCTTAACTACCCTTGTAGTTAGGAGGATTTTCCTAATGTCTAACCTAAATCTCCCTGGCTGCAGATTAAGACCATTACTTCTCATCCTATCTTCAATGGAAATAGAGAACAATTGACCATAGTCTTTATAACAGCCCTTAACATATCTGAAGATTGTTCTCAGGTCCCCCTTAGTCTTCTTTCCTCAAGAGTAAACAAAGATTAAACATGCCCTATTTTTTTAATCTTTCCTCATAGGTCAGGTTTTCTAAACCTTTTATCATTTTTGTTGCTCTCTTTTGGACTCTCTCTAATTTGCTCACTTCTTTCCTAAGGTGTGGTGCCCAGAATTGGACACAATAGTCCAGCTGAGGCCTCACCAGTGCCAAGTAGAGTGGAACAATTACTTCCCATGTCTTATCCTATGACACTCCTATTAATATGCCCCAGAATGATATTAGCCTTTTTCGCAGCTCCATCACATTGTTGACTCGTATACTATTTATGATCCACTATAGTCCCCAGATCCTTTTCAGCAGCTTTCCCACCTAGCCAGTTAGTCCCCATTTTGTAGCTGTGTGTTTGATTTTTCCTTCTTAAGTGAAGTACTTTGCTTGTCATTGAATTCAGACCAGTCCTCCAATTTGTCCAGGTTATTTTGAATTCTAATCCTGTCCTCCAAAGTTGTTGAAATCCCTACAGCTTGGTGTCCGCAAATTTCATAAGCACACTCTCCATGCTATTATCCAAGTCATCAATGAAAATATTGAATACTTGAATTGAATTGAAACCCAGGACTTCCCCCTGTGGAACCCCACTAGATAAGCCCTCCCAGTCAGAGTGAACCATTGATAACTACTCTCTGAGAACGGTCTTTCAACCAGTTGTGCACCCACCTTCCAGTAATTTCATCTAGACCCCATTTCCCTAGTTTGCTTATGAGAATGTCATATGGGACTGTTTTGAAAGTCTTATTAAAATCAAGATATATCACATCTACTGCTTCCCCCCCTATATGTTAGGCCAGTAACCCTGACAAAGACGGAAATAGGTTGGTTTTACATGATTTGTTCTTGACAAATCCATGCTGGCTATTCCTTATAATCCTATTATCTTCTAGGTGCTTACAAATTGTTTGTTTAATAATTTCTTACAGTATATTTCAGTATTGAAATTAGTCTGACTGGTCTATAATTCCCTGGTCCAAAATTAATGGGTAGCTAATACCATCAGACTAAAGCATAATGTGTCTTGTAGCAGAGGTTTGTTTTTAATTTTTTGAGATGTCATAAAAATAATTAAGCTTGCAAAGAGCATCCTAGAAACACTCTTCAACCTAGAGCCTATTCTCTATTTAGTGGGAGAGATGTGCTGAGTTGTACTTCAGAATGGTTATATGTTGCTTTATAACAGTAATGGAAGGATGGCCCTGTGCTTAAGGCACTAAACCAGGACTCAGGAGATCTGGGTTCAGTTCTAAGGCTATCACAAGCTTCTACCACACCCTGAACCCCTCATTCCACAGCCCTAAGCCCCGCTGACACCCGAAACCCCTCATCCCCAGCTCCATTGCGTCACAGGCAGCAACAATTTTCTTCAACTGGGTCACCAGAAAAAAAGTTTGAAAACCACTGCTCTATGACATTGGACAAGTCACTTTAGCTCTCCAGTGCCTCAGTTCACCAGATGTAAAATGCAAATAATAATGCTCCCTTTGTCTTGTCTATTTAGATTGTAAGCTCTGCAGAGTAGAGAGTCCCTCACTATGTGTCTGTGCAGTGCCTAGCACCATGGAGCGTGGATCTTGGCTGGGGTCTCTAGATGGTACAATAATACAAATAATTAATAATAGGACCCAATGATCTATGGAATGGTTAAGGCCCACGTCTCTCTATCCTCCCTGGCCTTTTAAGCACGGTTGTTCTAACTAGGGTTGCCAGCCGTCCAGTTTTCGACCAGAATGCCCAGTTGAAAAGGGACCCTGGTGGCTCCGGTCAGCTCTGCTGACTGGGCCACTAAAAGTCCAGTCGGTGGCGTAGCAGTGCTAAGGCAGGCTCCCTGCCTGCCCTGGATCTGCATGGCTCCACAGCTCGCAGTGGCCGTGAACCGCAGCCAATGGGAGCTGCAGAGCCGGCACCTGTGGGCATGGGCAGTGTGAAGAGCCCCCTGGCCTCTCTGCCTAGGAGCTGGACATGCCAGCCCTTCCAGGAGCCACCTGAGGTAAGTGCCACCCAGCCAGAGCCCACACCCCCTCCCACACTTGTTAATTTTACGGGTGGATGTAATGCTCTTGAATGTAACAAATTATTCAATTTGTCTATATGCTGGCAAAGTGCAGTCAGGCTTCCTCATGAACAGAGCTGACCTGCAATGGTGCTGTTCTTCAAGTCTCAGGATTCGTTTGAACAGAGTGTTCGTCCTGTCAAACTGCGTGGTGGTTTTGTGATGTGTGAGTAGCTGTTAGGGGCTTTCCTTCTTCCTTTTTTTTTTTTTTTTTTAAACATGGTATAGTGCCATCTGCTGGAATAGTACAGGGACCACCATCAGAAAAAAACAAAAGAAGGGTCTCCACCAGGTACCACGAACCATTCCAGTGACTGGCACAGTTCTTTAAAATCTCTAACAGTAGGACCACATCCTTTTAAACTGTTCCTGCCTGTTGCATCTGCTCTAACTCGTCACAGGAAGGGACAGTGATTTGTATGTGAATCAAAGTTGCACTATGTAATTACATATCTGATTATGGCGTGAGGTATACAGGGAAGGAACAGTAAACTGCAAATGAAAAGTAAATCAGGAGCTACTTCTCTATTACTGTATAAATGAGGGTAGTCAGTTTTTCTAGTTATACCAGGAAAATGCAAGACATATTGTAGTTCCAAAGATGCAGACTGGTTAGGATGATGTCGCTGGTTTTTGTACTGTCAGAAGAGATCTAACAGGCTGACTCATTTTTTTATTTCTCCAATATTTCTGCTGCCATTAAGTAAATCAGAAAAAGATGGGAAATTTTATAGGGACAGTGCAAAGGATTACCAGACAAAAATTTTACCTATCAAATGATTTAAAAGAATTATACAAATATATTTACTCAAAACAATTTTCAAAAAATTTTAAACACATTTTTTCCTCATTTTTGTTTGGAAACTTGAAACCACCATGAACACTAGTTTCTTTACTGACATGCACCGAAAAAAGTCTTCCTTTGACTCACTCATTTCCCTCCCAAAACTAAGCAAGAAGCCTGTGAGAAGTGAGGAGGGAGGTGTGACAGGTTCCCTCCCTCCCCCGGGGTGCCACCTGGAACTGGGGTACCATTAAGCACTTCTGACCCACCAGCCTGGGCTCCCTCTCACACTGTGCTGCTGTGACAAGCTGCAAAGCCCTCCAGCCTGAACTTTTACCAACATACATACAGTTAGGGACACACCCAGCTTCAGTTACATGCAGGCTCTCTGATCAGCCCCTGCATAGGAAGGCTACAGTTAAGGGAACTCTCAGCTCCTCAGGCACACACCCCCTCTGAAGTATAAACCCAAAATTATACCATCTTGTGCTGCACAGGGAACGGTACAGCATAAGCTCATAAAATTCACCCCCTCGCTCAATGTGGAGAGGAATATGCAACAGCCTTTTGTTCCTGAACTAAGATTCCCACACACTTCATTCCAACTCACTGGTTTAGATAAAGCAAAAACAAGTTTATTAACTACAAAAGATAGATTTTAAGTTATTATAAGTGATAGCAAACAAATCAAAGCAGATTACCTAGCAAATAAACAAAAACTCAAACTAAGTTTAATATACTAAATAGATTGGATCTGAATAGCAGATTCTCACCCTAAGAGATGATACAAGCAGGATGAAGATTCTTAAGGGGCAAGCTGCACTTGCTTTACAGCTTGGAATCTCCAAGTGTTCCATTCACAGGCTAGAAATCCCTTTAGCCCGGGTCCAGCACTTCCCACAGTTCAGTCTTTGTTACTCAGGTGTTTCCAGGAGTCTTCTTGTGTGGGGAGTGAAGAACACCAGATGATGTCACTCCCTGCCTTATATAGGTTTTGCATATGGCGGGAACCCTTTGTACCAAAGCCTGGTTCCCAGACCAGTCTGTGGAAAAATACTAACATCCCAAGATGGAGTCTAGAGACATGTGGTCTCATCACATGTTCTTGTAGAGTTGTAGCAGCCATTACTTGGAGGCTGTCTGTAGCATGTTCAGGAAGACTCCTCAGCACGGAGCTTCTCCTAAGGCCTATTGTTTTTTTCCTAATGGTCCATTGCCCTGAATAGGCCCTTCCCCACCCACTATCTAGACTGAAAGCATCTAGTCTAGTGAGTGTTACCCAGGTGTAATTACATTTGAAATTCAGATACATAGTCAGTATTCATAACTTCAGATACAAAAATGATGCATGCATACAAATAGGATAATCATATTCAGCAAGTCATAACTTTTCCAATGACACCTCACATGACTTATCTTTCATAAAATACATTATAATTATATCAATCTTATTATAATATCACTGCGAAGAATATGGGGTGCGGTGTCACAAAAGGAACAATTCAAAAAACAAAACAAAAAAGTATTGTGCTATTCAAGATGTGGGCATGCCTTATTGAATAACTGTGTGATCATATTAGTCACTTTTGTCCTTACTTTCTCCTCTATTATTTTTCCCTATCACTCCTCACTTGTATCATATCATAGTTAGACTGCAAAAACCTTTATGGGCAGAGGCTGCATCTTTGCTTGTTTTGAAAGCACCTATCTCATTTTGGGGTGCTTGAAGTAAAGAAAGATTAAATAATAATAATAGTAGCAGTTGCTAGGCATAATCCAGCCTGCCCGGGTGGTAGCTAGCACAGTTCTCCAACGGACAGTTATTTGGATTGAACCTTTTCATTTTTGCAGTCAACTTTTGGCAAGTGTCTGTCTGAATACTTGCTGCCCACTTTGTATTTGTAAATCTAAAGTATTGTCATCCTTACACCTGCAGAGTGAGAGCGCCCATTAAAGCCCTTGAACAGAAAAGCCTCTCAACGGAGCTGGATTCTGTGCATTTTTGGCATGCCATTGCCAGTAAGGTATTTATATGCCTTAGAAAGACATTATGCTTCCTCCTATGACAATATTGTTCTTTGTTTGAATAGCTGAAATAGTTCCATATCATATGGGCAATGAGGTCATGATGGAATGTCAAAATACTTTGTTCATTTGAGGTTTGGGGAGTTTTTGTAGCCTGTTCCAATTTCTAGTTCTCATTACTCAGTTGCCTTTATAGGATTAGTAGCCAAAGGAATTTAACCTTGTTCTGGGTCATACAGTTGTATACTGACTTTTTTATAATAGCTCTGAGGTTACTGCTAAAAGCAATACTTTTGCAGGATGATATTGCTCTATATGGTAGCTAAGCAGGTTGGATGGTCAAAATAAAATGCTCAGCCTTGGAACCTAGCAGTGGCGCTCAGTCATGGACAAGGTTCTCAGACAAAGAAAGACACATTTTTTAGATTCCCAATTCTCTTCCCCTTTCCTCCAAGCAGGCATAAGCTGGGAGAGGTGCAGAAGCAGCACGCACAAATGCCACTTTCAGGCCAAGTGCACAGTGGGATAATATAGGAGGGTTAGGTATGGAGTGTTTCAAATTAGGGACTTGGAAGAGACCCAGGGAAAAAGACTACCTGGGCCTAGAATATACTAAGGGACAAACAATATCATAGAATATCAGAGTTGGAAGGGACCTTAGGAGGTCATCTAGTCTAACCCCCTGCTCAAAGCAGGACCAACCCCCAATTTTTGCCCCAGATCCCTAAATGGCCCCCTCAAGGATTGAACTCACAACCCTGGGTTTAGCAAGCTAATGCTCAAACCACTGAGCTAGCCCTCCCCCCATGGTTTATTGAAGACTGACAGTCAGAACTTGTGGGTTCCAGTCCTGATTCAGCCACTGAATTGTGGTGACACCTGTGATGAGTGACTTAACTAGAGCTGAGTGAATAATTGGCAATTAATAATTTACTCAATTAATTTTGGAACTTTTTTTCTTTTCACAAGCTGTTTGGGAGCAGAGCAAACTTACTAACTAGTCAAAATTGTTCACAAATTTCTTCATTGAATAATTCTTGGTCTGCAGATCAGTTGCAAACAGTTCATTGCTAATACTTGTAGTCTTCATGGGTTGGTGAGTTACTGAAGTCATGCAGTCTTATGTTCTCTGATTCGATGACCCCTGAATACTTTTTGTATTCAGATATACAATTTGAGATTCATGTTCAGTTAATAGCAGGACATTTGAGACTCAGATTGGCTTTTCATGAATATTTATGCTGGTATATCTCACCCCCATGAACATTTCTTGAATACAATCACAGAGCAGTTACAAAGAAGAGGGTGAAGTGGGCAGCTATGCCACCTCCATCAGCTCTATATCAGCTGAGAATTCCCCAGAAATTCCCACTACACTGGGGTGGGGAGAATCCTCTGGCAAGTTTAAGGCCATTTTGTGCAGCTTGTGCAGTAGCCTAAATGGACCAGAGAATCCAGCTCACTCTAACTAACTTTACCCACAAAAGAATTATGAGAACTATTTTCTTGGCAGAAAACCAAATTTGAAGTTCTCTCTGTGTTATATGATCTGTCTGGGCTGTGATCACTTCACATCTCAAGTAGCTTGATTCCTAAATCACTTGTCTTGTGCCCAACAGGCCAGAGAGCTGGGTAGGCAGCATTCTCGGGGTTTGGAAGGAAGTTTTACATAGGGTCAGGCTGGGTCAATTCTTGGATAGGAGACCTCCAAAGGAAACCCATGTGCTGCTGCAGTAGCAAGCGGTGTTGGCAGTTCAGTAGGTGGCAGTCTTCCCTCTGAATTAGTTATGAACCAATGTCACAGTCTCATGTTACGGGGGTACAGGAGAGAGAAAGCTGAATCCCTGATTAGAGTGCTATGACCCAGACACAGCTGGGTTTGTGATGCTGTTTGTGAAATTAACCCTACCATTCAGGGTGAGGAGCGGTAAACTAACCCCTTCAGATTCACTGGAGGTTGAGACACAGACACTGGCTTCCTCCTTGCCCTGGGGGTGCTCTGCGCCAGGCCCTACCTCCATTCCACCCCTTCCCCCAAAGTCCCACCTCTGCCCTGCCTCTTCCCACCCAATTCCACCCCCTTCCCCGAGCACACCCCGTCCCTGCTCCTCCCCCTCCTCCCCAACATCTCCTACACACCGCAGAACAGCTGATCATGGCGGGCGGGAGGTGCTGGGAGCAGGGCCGGCTCCAGGCACCAGCTTTCCAAGCTGGTGATTGGGGCGGCAGCATCGAGAATGGGGCAGCAGTCTGAGTCCCACGGCGACAATTCGGTGGCAGGTCCGCTCTTCCCGCTGCCGAATTGCCGCCGCGGGACTCGGACTGCCGCCCCATTCTCACCTGCCGTGGCGGCAATGGGGCAGCAGGTCTGCCACTCTTCCCTTGCCGCCGTGGACTGGGACTGCCTGCGTTGGGGGCGGGGCCCAGCCCCCGACACAAGCAGACGTAGCGGGGCCCCACCCCCCATGCAAGCAGATGTAGCGGGGCCCCGCCCCCCACGCAAGCAGACGTAGCGGGGCCCCACCCCCCACGCAAGCAGACGTAGTGGGGCCCCACCCTCCACGCAAGCAGACGTAGTGGGGCCCCGCCACCAACGCAAGCAGGCGTTGGGGGCGGGACCCCACTACGTCTGCCTGCGTCGGGGGCGGGGCCGCGGCAACTGCTTGGGGGAGCAAAATTGTGAGAGCCGCCACTGGCTGGGAGGGAGGGGAAGGAGCTGGCTGCCAGTGGGTGCTAAGCACCTGCTAATTTTTTCCATGGGTGCTTTATCACTGGAGCACCCCTGGAGTCGGTGCCTATGGGTTGAGATTGAAAATTGAAATGCCAGGAGATAGGGAGGAAAGCCAGAGGGGCAGATGCCTGGAAGGGGGTGAGGAGAAAGAGCCAGGAGACCAGACTTGATATGGACTTGGTGTTGGGAATTGTGGGAGGAGGCATAGGAGCATGTCGAAAGACTCCTGGTCTCATAATTGTGGAGACCTGTGGTGGTCAGAGCACCCCAACAATGATAGGGATGGAGGCTGGGATAGAGAGAGTACAGAGGACAGAATATGGAAGTGCGGTGCAGGTGACAAGGGGAGAGATGGAAGGGTGTACAGGCAACTCCCAGAGCATGAGAGGGAGAAAGAGAGAGTGTAGAGAACTGATAGACACGGGACAGAGAGACATAGAAGGAGGGTGGAAAGGACATGGGACGGCATGGAGGAGAGAGTTTGATCCACACTAAAAACTTTAAATGTTTACATTACAAATGTTTTGCTTGTGAGTCTCTCTTTCCTCCTAATTTTCTTTGTCTGCTTTTTCTTACTTTGTTTTGCCCTCTTTCCATATTTCTACCTTAGTCCTTAATTTTTTCCCACCACTTGCTAATTTTATTTCCATTACTTTACTAAAATCACTGCAGTCACCTAAAGGGCATGGGGCCCCAGTGTGCTAGCCCCTGTATGAAATAATGTACATAGAACAGATGTACTATACTTGGAAAAACACAAAGACTTTTCTTCCCTCTGCTCTGGAAAACGACTTCCTGTTTGTCCTGTCATTGCACTGACCTCTCACCCTTCTTGCTGTGCTTTTCAGAGAATCAGAGAGATGGAGGGCAGGAAGGAATCTCAAGAAATCATCCAACCCAGCTCCAGGTGCTGAGGTAGGACCAAGTAAAACTAGAGACCATCCCTGACAGGTGTTTGTCCAACCTGTTCTTAAAACCTCCAATGATGGGAATTCGACAATCTCCCTTGGAAACCTATTCCAGAGCTCAACTACCCTTATAGATAGAAAGTTTTTCCTAATATCTAACCTAAATCTCCCTTGTTGCAGATTAAGACCAATACTTCTTGTCCTACATCCAGTGGACACGGAGAACAATTGATCACCGTCCTCTTTATAATAGCCCTTAATATATTTGAAAACTGTTATCAAATCCGCCCCCTCAGTCTTTTCTCAGGACTAAACATGTCCAGTTTTTAACCTTTCTTCATAGATCAGGTTTTCTAAACCTTTTATCATTTTTGTTGCTCTGCTCTGGACTGTCTCCAATTTGTCCACATCTTTCTTATTGTGTTGTGCCCAGAATACAGTACTCCAGGTGAAGCCTCACCAGTGTCAATTATCTTCCATATCTTACATATGACTCTCCTGTTAATACACCCCAGAATGATATTAGAATGATATTGTCACAGCCCCATCACATTGTTGATTCCTATTAAATTTATGATCCCGCTAACCCCAAGATCCTTTTCAGCAGTATTACCATCTAGCCAGTTAGTCCCCATTTTGTTGCTGTGCGTTTGATTTTTCCTTCCAAAGTGAAATACTTTGCCCTTATCTTTATTGAATTGTTGAATTCAGGCCAATTCTCTAAATTGTCATGGACATTTTGAATTCTAATCCTGTCCTTTAAAGTTGTTGCAACCTCTCCAGCTTGGAGTCATCTGCAAATTCCATAAGCATGTTCTCCACTTCATTATCCAAGTCATTAATGAAAATATGGAATAGTACCAGACCCAGGACTGACCCCTGTGGGACCCCGCTGGATATGCCCTCCCAGTTTAACAGCTAGCCATTGATAGCTACTCTTTGAGTATTGTCTTTCAAACAGTTTTGTGCCCATCATAGAGTAATTTCATCTAGACTACATTTCCTTAATTTCCTTCTGAGGATGTCATGTAGGACAGTGTGAAAAGCCTTACTAAAATCAAGATAGATCATGTCTGCTGCCTCCCCCGTTATCCATTAGGCTAGTAACTCTGTCAAAGAAGGAAATTAGATTGGTTTGGTGAGAGTTGTTCTTGACAAATCCATGCTGGCTATTCCTTATAACTCTATTATCCTCTAGGTGCTTACAAATTGATTGTTTAATAACTGGTTCCAGTATCTTTCCAGCTATCAAAGTTAGGCTGACTGGTCAATAGTTCCCTGGCTCCTCTTTGTTCCCCTTTAAAGATAAGTACTATGTTTGCCCTTCTCCAGTCCTCTGGGACCTCACCCTTCCTCCATGAGTTCTGAAAGATAATTGCTAAGGGTTCTGAGATTGCTTCAGCTAGTTCCTTAAGTACCCTAGGATGATTTTCACTAGGCCCTGTTGCACTGAATATATCTCACTTATCTAAATGTTCTTTAACTTGTTCTTTCCCAATTTTGGTTTGGGTTCTTCCCTGCTTTATGTTAATATTAATTGTGTTGAATATCTGGTCACCTTTATTCTTTTTAGTGGAGACTGAAGCAAAACAGGCATTAAACACATCAGCCTTCTTGATGTCATCAGGTATTAGCTCTCCTTCCCTGCTAAGTAAAGGACCTGCATTTTTCTTCATCTTTCTCTTGCTCTGATATATGTAAAGAACCTCTGATTGCTTTTTATATCCCCTGCTAGGTGTAACTCATTTTGTGCCTTACCCTTTTGTCCCTACATGTTTGTGCTAGTCTTTTGTACTCCTCCCGAGCAATTCATCCTTGTTTCCACTTTTTGTAAGATTCCTTTTTGATTTTCAAGTAATTAAAGAGCTCCCACATTATCTCTCATCTATCCTTTATTCACTCCTTTACCCCAGGCTCTCCCTACTTTTCTTTTCCTTAGCCCCAAATTCTCCCCCAAAGCCTGGGCACATTCCTGATGCTGGTGCCACTGCTGTGCACCCCTCCCCCTCTAAACCAGAGGTTCTCAAAGTGGGGGGGCATGCCCCCATATTCTAGGGGGGAGTGAGAAGCTTTAGGAGAGTGATGGCTGCTGACTGCGTGCCCAGCTCTGAAGGGAGCACTGCCGCCAGCAGCAGTAAGGGTGACAATATATCATACCATACCATGCCACCCTTACTTCTGTGCTGTGCTGGCAGTAGTGCTGCCTTCAGAACTGGGCCCCCGGCCAGCAGCTGCCGCTCTCCACTCTGCCGTCAGAGCTGGGCAGCAATATATGCTTGTGTGGCAGGAGCAAGGCGGGGTGGGCATAGATGACTACAGACGCAACGAATGGGGGGTGCAATCAAATACGTTTGAGAACCACTACTCTAGACCACCACCATTGAAACTGCTGGGCGAAAGCAGTGTAGTGGCATCTAGGGGGAGACAAAGGAGAAGCATCACAGATCTGTGTGGCTGTTGCTGAGGGTGAAGAAGCCAAGCATCTACAGTGTCTGTACTGTGGAAACAACGATAATTTATACTCAAAGCTTCATAACTTGGCCAAATCTGAACCATTTTCATCAGAACATTCAGAGGCATTTCGTCTTGATAAAGGCCCTCTTCTGGCCAAATTACAACTTTCCTCCCCCATGCATTTCAGCTGTACAACTGTTTCAAAACTCACAATAATGGGTATAGTGCATCTTTCCCTCATTCTCAAAAAACAGGGCGTTATAAATTCTTCATTAAACTGAATTGTAGATGGAGAACTGTTACAAAAAGCACTGGTCACTGAACAATTGCCGGTAACAGCAACCCCTTGTCAGTATAACTTGTATTTCCAAATAAACTCTTTGCAGTGGGGTTTTTACACAATGTACTGACTGCTGCTTTTCCTTTGAACGTTTAGACTATTGAGGAGAGCAAAATGAGTATAGATTTCTTTTAAATAACATGACAAACATTGGGGTGAGATTTGTCACAGATAAAATGCGGACTATGTTTATAATGTATATAATTTTTTCATTGGTATATGGACCTAAAGAATTAGTCAGTCCTTCCAGATCTTTATTTATTTTCATTTCTGTGCATCCCCTCCAGTTTCTTGATGCCATTCTGGTACGCATGTACCCAGAATGGAAAGTCATATTACAGGTCTGACGTCACCTTATGACAAGGAACTGTCACTTTTCTGGCGCTTGCTGTGACCTCTTTGTGTATGTAACTGAAAAAAAGCACCTTTATTTTTAAGCTGCCAATAGCATGTTACAAGTTCATATCCAATTTTCTGACTGGTCGGCTTCTGCTGATTGTTACCAGGAGGGGATAGTGGACAGCTCATTAGGGATATGAGCTCACAGTCAATGTGACATGCCAGCAAAAGAATGTCAAAGGACCGAAATCTGCCTTTGGATACATGCACATGAATTCCCACTGAAATCAATGGGATCGTCTTCTAAGGGTAGAATTTGGTCCAATGTGATTTGGGGCTGCATGCACAGAGGTATATTTAGATCTATGAATTACCTGAATTACGTTTAAAATCATATTTAGCCAGGAAGTTTCCTACTGACTATGTGTTAGGCAGAGGCCAAAGAATGTAAATAATTCCAGCTAAGGTGTCCATTAATTCACACTCTATAAGGCTCTATGTCCACTTATTTTCTATGGTTGAAAAAAAATTTCTTTTTTCCGATAGTAACTTGAGGATTTTGCTAAACCCCCCGAGACAGGCAATTTTGGACTAAACAAGGTTGTTGATTGGAAATCTGCAAATGTAAACATGGAAAAAAGGCAGAGAAAAAGCTTTTGGAGGATGATAGGAAAGCAAGAGATTGTAAATTATAAGATGAGGTTTCTCCTAACCCCTCATATGTCCCCTCAGAGGCCCAAAGTGTGGATCTGAGGGCAGAGTTTCTCCATTATGCACAGAATCCCAAGAAAATCCTCTAGTAATCCCTTTCCTCACATCCCCATCAGACTGTGAAGAATTCTTCTCCATCCTCCTCCTGCCATCACATGCAGTGTAATCCTTCTTTCCCTGTGTCACCCATTCAGTGATCCTT
Source organism: Macrochelys suwanniensis (assembly GCA_033296515.1). Classification (NCBI taxonomy): domain Eukaryota; kingdom Metazoa; phylum Chordata; order Testudines; family Chelydridae; genus Macrochelys; species Macrochelys suwanniensis. Next base: position 153,316,947 of record CM065775.1, on the reverse strand, counting down.
CTTATTCTGTATGATCACATGCATACTATATACCATAGCTTCCTCTAGAGCACCAAAGGTAGACATTTAGTAAGGGAGAAAACACTTTCCTTGCCATCTCTTCCCATCTCCTGTATGTTCAAAGGAATCTTATTTTCAATCAAGGAAACTACGTTTTCTTCCAAATCTTTCTAAAATTAAGCTCCACTTCTCTCCTTCTGAGACTCCAGGATAATGTTTATAAAAGCTGTTTGAAGTTGTAACAAGTTCAAATGTGGTACAATTTTATTAGAATTTGTCTCTATCTTCATGATCACTTTCTACTCACTACTATATTCTTCCCCACCCATCGTCCTTCAAGACGGTAAGTAATGCAATCCCAGGACACTTTGAATGAACAAACCAGAACTACCTTATTCTTTCAGCTCCCCCATGTATTCATGTCTGTGCACCACACAGGAAGGCATAGTATTGCAAAGTCAGTGTGCTGCTTAGTCACAAGGGAAGCTTGTGCTAGCTTGTAGCCTCAGGTAAAGTGCTGCATTCTTTCAAGCAGGAGAAACAGAATAAAAAAAGATTCAAATATATATCCACATGGACCTCCTCTGAAGTGTTCTCTTTTGTCGTTTGTTTGTTTCAAAAACTTATTTTCAATCCTAAAATGATTGGTATAGTCAGATGCAGTTCACGCAGCACCAGCATCGTAATCACTCCTACACACACCCTGCAATATGTTTCCGACTCTCAGAAGAGCTCTGGTTCTGTATGTAATCCATCAGTTTACAGGGAGTAGAATTTTGTGTCAAGTGGTCTCAGAAGTCTGTTGTGTCTAGATTACACTAGTCCTGTGATGGTGTGGGGGGAGTGAGGGAAGCAACAACCATAAGAGAAATGGAAATCAGAAGGCCCGAGGTAGGCAAGATCTTGCCTCTCTCTCTCCGTCTCCTCCATCTTTACCTGCTTATTCTCCTCACAACTCTTTCAGAGTACGTCTGTCTCATCTAGAATAGCCGCTCTCATTTTTAGTGGAGAAGACCCAGTGTGATGGTGGAGGTGAAGCAAAAGAGAAAGATTTAAATCAAACCCCATTACCAAGACTTCACCACCTGCCCTGGCTGATTGCCAAAAGGGAGACTCACTAAGCAAGTGTGAGATTGCTAAGCAAGTCAAGGAGGATAGTAGATCTGAAGGGTCCTTTGGGAGGAGACGTTTCCCTCCAGAAAGTTTGAAGAATGCCCCAAAAATAGTCAACTCACTGCCTCCACCCTTGCCAGACGCATTCTCAGGGCTTTAACAGTACAAAACAGTACCACACACTACTAAAATGTTCCTCACTGTCAAGAATTAGCCTCAAAGAAACTCAGGAAAGTATCAAGACTCTTAAACAAGCTGAGATACATATACCCTTTCATTAACCTCTCTGTGGCCAGTAAAAAATTTTAAAAAAATAAAAATAAAAGCTCAATCAGCATTTCATCTGAGACTCTTGAAGCTGCATGTTAGTGTTGTGGCTTTAGAAATAATCCACCTAAGAGATTACCTCAGCGTGGTTATGAGATAATCTTGTAAACCATTACATGTGTTCAGTCCCTGTCTTCAAAACACCTAAGCTCTCCCTGGGGCTCTTCCATGCCATGTGAATAATTCATGAGGATGTAGGGAACCTCCGGCATGGTACCAGATCTGATCAAATCTTCAGTTAGTCAGAGTAATGTATAAATCAATGAGTACAGCAATTTGGGGGGGGTGGGAAAGCCAAGGGCAGGAGTTCCAGCATGATATACAGAAGAGGAAACTTGCCTTGCTGCGAAGATATTACATACGACAAGTGTGCCTTCCTCACACATACAACTCCTTAATCCAACCCTTGTAAAGAAGCTGTGTCTAAGCTTCCATTTCCCATGTGGCCATATTATAAGATGACACAGGGTGTATTTGAAGCAGCATAAGAACACAAGAATTGGTCCACCTAATCTGGTATCATGCGCATTGCTTAGGGTGACCAGACATCCCGATAAAATCGGGACCGTCCCGATTTTTCGTCTTTTGTCCCACGTCGGGATGCCTTTTGTCCTGATATCAGGCTTCTTCAGTTTTCTTTTTTTCTTTTTGCTCAGCAAGTCTGGCGGGAGAGGGGGTGGCAGGAGAGGGTTTTGGGTTTTTTTCTCAACAAGTCCAGCAGCGGCAGGAGAGGGATTTCCCCCTCCCCCCCTTTGGACAAGTCCCGATTTTTAGGTTCCTGAATCTGGTCACCCTAGCATTGCTATACTGAATCAGATCAGTGGTCAGTCCATCTAGTCAAATATACTGTCTCCAACAGTGGCCAGCACCAGATGCTTTCGAGGGGGAGTGTATACATGCAAGAAACTAAGAAACTATTAAAATAAATGTTAGAAACTATTTAAGAAACCTGTACAAACACATTTTTAAAATTAACAGAATAAAGCAAATATATATTAAAATGGATATGGTTATAAATAGCTAAGAGTTAATAACAGAAAACAAATAGAAATGGGCAAAAACAATTATAAATTTAAAAAATAATTAACTAACATCTTTACCAAGTGTTTGGAGAAGCTCAGATGGAAGGTGCTGCGGTATTATGATGTCTGGTATAGAGGGTGGGGTGATGATGAAGTGTTTGTGGTTAGGACTATACACTGTATTTTGCAAGCAAAGCTGAAGAGTTGCAAGGTTTGCTCCTGGAGGCTGCTTGCACCAATGTCTCTACTACATCAAAAGGGCTAGAACTTTAGTTTCTTTAGTTTCATGCTTTAGTTAGCTTTAAAAGGCCTGAGTTGAGTTTTGAAGGGTTCCCTTGAATGGTTTCATCCATACAGTGGATTTTAGGCTTAGCAAGAGGACAAAGTTACAAATAAATGCTCCCTCTCCATTCTGAGACATCAAACGTGTTACATCCAAAACAAACAGGGCCAGCCATTTTAGTAGTCTGAGCCATGCTTCTGGATGGGAACTGGTAGGGGCTGGGGAGAGTATGGGAAGGGAGGCATTTCCTGAAGATTTTATTGAATTATTAAAACTGCAGTGGGGGCATGAGAGGGCCAATGCTAAGAGTTTTTATTTAAAAAAAAGACTAAAATGTGTCAGTTAGCTCTAAACCTAAGAGCCTGAACATCAGAAGGTTCATAATTTGTACGTACTACAGATAATTATCAGTTTAATTTGATACTTCCCACAGCGACAGAGCTGACGTCAGAATGGTTCAACTGCTGTCTTTCAAATGAGTCTCTGACACTGAAAAAGCCCCCGCCCCCACTGCCCAGCTGCCTTTATGGTATTAACATTCCTCCTGTGCCCCCAACACAACAATATACACAGAGATGCCAAGAAATTACTCAGATTGTATATCTTAGACTAACCCAAACCTTAAATCTGTGGGAGATGAGGAGAAGAGGTTAGCCAGGTCCTGAGTTGCTGTAGGCTTTTGTTTATTTAAAGGGACCCTCACTTCCACCACCCGTGACCTGAATAGCGAAGAATTGTGAAAGAAAACCTGTTCTGAGCAGGGCTCCTGAGAATCCTTCAAAATATGGCCTCAGAAATAAGTGTCAGATTCCATTTCCTTCAGTTCATTGGAATTTGTGGATGACAGAGAGATGGCTGTTCCATCCCCCTCTCCGCCCTGGCACCCAGACAGCAACACTGCCAGGCTCTAAACTGGTTCATGAATCAACCGGCTGCAGGTTCTTTCCCATGGGCTCTGTCAAGGTACACTCACTGTTTCATTGCAGCCAGGAGCGGCCTAATGTCAGGGGCCAAGCCGCTGCGGGGGCTGAGTTTTACACACACACACACACACACACCCCTGACATTAATCCAACCACTGCTTCATATCACTGCCTAGCTGGGAGAGCGAATCTTAGAATTCTATGCATATTTCCAAAGCCATAAGGTTATTTGTGATGGCAGAAGGTAGGTAATGAATCCCAGACCCTCCAAGAAAGCCATATGTATCATTAACTAGAGACAAACGTGACTTTAGGGTACTGGCACAACCAATCACTTTCCTTTCATATTTTAAGAGATATTTGTTTAATTCCAAAATTTCGCCAAGAGTTACAATGTACTTTTTTTTGGGGGGGGGGGGCACACATATATGGGGAAGTACTCTTCCCCTCCCCCCTTGAAAAAAAGATCCAATAAACCTAGTGGAATATGCTCAGTCCCAGAAACTTATTTGGATGGAGGAAATTAAGGAATTTAGCAACCCAACCAGGGTATGTATTTTTCTCTCCTCTAAGACCAGCTCTTCCCCTCAGCCCACAGCTTCAAGACATTTGTATGGCTACCTTGTCTGTATGATTTTTTTTGTTTTATTTAATATTTTTATTAAATGAAGGGGGGAAGCACTAACAATTACAAATAAGTCACTTGCTGAGCACTTTTCCATCACCACATCCTTGTGTAATAGAGGCTTTTAATTTATTCATTTATTTAATGGATAGCAGTGTGAATATGCTACACCCAGGGGTTCTCAAACTTCATTGCACCATGACCCCCCTTCTGACAACAAAAATTATTACAGGAGAAGGGACTGAAGCCTGAGCTTTCCCGAGCCCTGCTGCCCTGGGGTGGTGAGGCCAAAGTCAAAGCCTGAGCCCCACCACCCCAGGCAGGGGGGGCCAAAGCCCCAAGGGCTTCAGCTCCAGGCAGGGGGCCTGTAACCTGAGTCCCGCTGCCCAGGGCTGAAGCCCTCAAGCTTCAGCTTTGGCCCCGGGCCCCAGCAAATCTAAGCCAGCCCTGGCGACCCCATTAAATGGGGTCCTGACCTATTTTGGGGTCCCGACCCATAGTTTGAGAATCGCTTTACCAACATCTGACCTAACCTCTGAGACCTTTAAGTAGGGTGAATGTTTACATTAAGCATCGTGATACATCATTACATCATACCCATTTGAAGGTTTCTGAAGGGCAGCTTGAAGTCAATAAAGTATTCTACTGTAGGAAATGTAGCTATTAATAGTTTCTCTGTCCATGCCAAATCAGAAATACAGACACCTAACACCTAAGAGAACAACCATATTCAATTTACAGCAGAGCATACGCCTGCTCTGGTGAATATTACAGAGACACAGACTGGCCAACCTCTCCGGGAAGTTCAAATGACTTCCCACATGGGCATCTATTGTACCACTTCAGGCAGAGCTTAAAGCATCATTTGTTTGTTTTAGTGAAAGGAACTTCAGCTACAGAACTTAAAACTATTCCCATAATGGCGCTTTAATTATCCAAGATACTGACAATAAATTTACATTTTAATTGAGGTTAATGAATTATGCATGTTTCCTTAGAACGTTTTGCATAGCTGGCGGATGAGCACTGTGAAAGGAATGGTATAGAGGCTGTAGGAATTTATCTTAACGGAAGGAGAAGAACATTCTGTGTTTTCAATTGCATTTGATCTAGGAAACACAGCTCCAGAAAGGTCACCCCAGCCAGGTACCAATAGAGCCATAGGGTGATGCAGGGCTCAGCTCAGGCCACTGTGCATCCTGGCATGTGGGAGTTATGAGTCCCAGTTTTGTCACAGTACTAATGCAATATTTTAAATCATCTTAGTAAAAGTTTAGCCTTCTGAGCATGTTTGGAGGGGCTGTGTACACTGAAAATTCAACAGTGAAAAGTCTCCGATTCCTAGTTTGGTCTAGGAAGCTCATCAGAACAGCCACACTCATTCACAGGACCTTTGAGTTGGGACAACACTCATACTAACATCTCTAGGGTTGCCCACTCTCATGATTTTGTCAAGCATCTTGTAATACTTGGTGTTTTGCTTAAAGCCCAGCTCTTAGATGCATGAAAATCTCAGCTTTCATTTAAAAAAAAAAAAAGGAAGCTAGCCCTCATAGTTGCAGAGAAAAGCTTGAAAAAAATAAAACATCAGAAGACAAAAAGGCCCCCAAAGTTGTTATTTTTAAAAATCTCATGATTTTTAAGCCAATCTTATGACTTTTTTGGCATTTAGAGTTGGCAGTACTGTATAGTCTTCAACGTAATCATCTTAGTTCTATCCACACAGAGCTCCAGCCCCAATGACAGGCCAAGTTTCTAAAAGAATTAGGAGCTGTCAAAGGAAATCGGGAACCTCCTTTTAGGCAGCATCCCATCCCTATGTAGGATTCTAGCATTATTGCAGCATTTGAATTTCATGTTTCATTTGCTTACTTTGGCTCAATATTTATTATTTAGTCTACTATGTTTCTGTATTGCAAAGCGTCTTGGAAGCCATGACGGGAAATGTGCTGCACAAGGTTAGCACGTGGTATTGAGTGTAAACCTTCATTTGATGAACACAACCCTAAACGAAAATCATTTATGAGCCTTTTTCAGGCTGTGTTGTGGAGATGCTCATGCTGTTTATTAACTTATTCACGTAATGGGAGAAGGCATAGTGCACATACAAAAGGGTCAGCCGGACATCATTTACTTGCAAATAAGTGGCGTGCTCATACAAGCATAGGGATTGCCATATTAGATCAGATCTCTGGTCCATTCAGCAGCCCAGTATACTGTGTCTGACATTGCTTCAGAGGAAGGTGGAAAAAACCTCATATTGAACAATTATGGAATAACCTGACCATAGGAGAAGCTTCTTCCTAAACCCAGTCGGCTAGAGATTGACTTATGATATGACCTGAAACTTGAGCATTCACAATTACATCTACATAAGGGATATAATGTAATTGTGGATGTCCTCATTATCCATATAAATATTTAACCCTTTTCTGAGTCCTAGTAAGCTCCAGGATCAGTTCTATCTAGTGGCAATGAGTACCAGAAATTAACTGGGGCTCCAAAAGGGACTAATAGAGGAGCATACAGTATAACAATCTTATTTACAATGAGTTCTCTTTGCATTTGTATAGAAACAACAGCTCATGATCTTACATTTCTATTTTTTATGAAATGTCTCTTCCCACTTTTGAAACATGCTCCTAATTTTCTCCCAGTCTCTAACTTCTTTATTGCATACCATTATAACATTTACCCATCCCTCCTTTATTACCAATTACTAAATCACATTTAAAGGCAATTCAAATACATTAAACACATTCCTAATATTATTTTTCCATGTAAGCAGTTGATGACACTACCAAAGAGATGTTCTCTGATCACAAACCTGAGGGTAGGTGGTGGTCCATGAGAAAATTTTTCTTTTCAGATGTGGACCTCACTACAAAAACATTTGAGAATCCCCATTTAAAACTCTACTTATAGCATCATAGGCAACAAACAAAACACAGTACTCGGTTACCATACTACCATAGCATTCTAAGGGATTCAGTAAACTCTCTCTCTGCCCCATACTGATATATTATCTTGTACACAGCACTGACTTTGGACTGCATCCACTTTTCTACACGCAATTTAGGTGCATGACCTGGACAGCCAAAGGGAACAAAAAACAAAACATCATTTCAAGTTTAACATTACCAGCAAACTCTATGGAATACATATATAAGAAGTGTCTATTTGCTATTTAGAGATTTGTTAGTCACAGAGGAATCTAGAGGGTCCTCCAAAGGTTTCGGTGAGTCTTCCTTCTCTACCACCTGCCAGGGATTTGGTGAATGCATGTTAAGAAGGAACAAGACAGAGAAGCACTGTGGACTGACTTGGACAGTTTTATTCCTCTGTCTCCTCACTCTGCTTCACAGAAATGGGAAGGCAGGTAGATTACTTTTGAAGATTGGTATATCCCTTCACTTGGTGCTGATGCTACCTTTATATTTTACTTTTTGATGTCATAAAATGGTGACTACAATAAATACATGAAAAAGTTATCAACATGCAGACTTTTTGGTAACAGTTTAAGTATCCTCAATATCAGTGGGAGCTAAAGTTTAGCCCATAGAGTACAACATGCCCTGCAGACACCTTTGTCTTTAAAACTGAGGTATAGCTTGCACAGGCTGTATGGCACAGCATCATAGAAACCACTCCGATTATGATGGAGCACTATATGCTGGAACCTAGAGTCTCTACAAGTCCTACCTATGTATCCAAGGTAAGAATGGCTGCAATCTGCTCCATTGCATACAAATCAGGCGCCGACTTTGGGCTCCTGCCCATACTACCCCCAGCCACGCTGCTATTTTTTGTGCTCTAGCTTGAGCAGAGCTTTTGTTTGTTTGTCTACTTGCGCTGGGAAGCACGCTTCCAGTGGCCGTGTAGATGTATCCTGAGGCAGTGCCAGTGCTAGCCCATTGGAGGCCCTAAGCAGGAATATTTTGCTTCCCCCGCCCCCCAAACACATACAAATAATTAATGGGGGAGGGGCCTTCAGCTGCTCGGGAGCTAAGCAATTGCTTAGTCTGCTTATGCCTAGCACCGGCTCTGCCCTAAGTCAAGGCTACATAATTCCATTACTAGTCCTCTAAGCTATCCGGTTTCTCAGTAAGGTATATTTCCCCTTCTGCATCCTTGAATGTTCCTTTTTCCCCCTCTTTGTATTATTTAAGAACAGTTTTAATTGGCTCAGCAAGCAGGAGTTATCAGCTTTTAAGAGTTTTTAGGAGTTTTCATGACACCTGCTACAAATGAACTAAAGGAAAGAAAACCACTGACGCCTTTAACTCATTTGTGACGGTGGAGGGAGATTTTCCCATTTCTCTGTGACCTCCGGGTGACATCCCACTACTTAAATTCAACTGAGGGCTCCTGGGCAGCTGCCATGCATAAGAAAGCAATAAAAACACTTTCAATTGTTGATGCATCTGCCTTTGTTTTGCTCTTTGACTGTGCTCTCTGCTAGGGGGGAATGTTTGACGCAGACTAGCGTGACTTTGCATTTCATACCGCATGGTCCATTTAGCTGCTGTAACTTTGCTTTAAGCTGGTCATGGGGAAGAATTAAGCTCTTTTCTTCACAGACATCCAAATTCCCTCTAGTTCTCGTGAACTCCAAGAGAGAGAGAAGAGATGCGTTTCTGCCTCTTTCTGTGCAGTCCCATGTAGGGAGGCAGTTTTTATATTCAGAGTACGCGCTGCACGGGTTCCCTGATTTTACCACACAGAAGCCTCTCAAGCCTGACAAAACAGGCCTTGCCTCAGTGCTTCCCCCCAGTCTACTGAGATAAACTAGGTTTTCAGGGTACAATGAACACTCTGGCCTTCTCAAAACACAAACTGACTGTAGCCGTGGGATGACAAAGCTGGGCTGAGACACAGTTTTAACACAGGCCCCACAGGCCTGATTCTCTTCATTGCCTTGCCCCTTTTGTAGTCATCTACATCTGGGCAAAGTTGATGTAAACAGCACAATGGCTGCATTTTACACACACTTTGCACAGATGTACACAACAGCACAAAGGCCTCATATGTTAGAAATGAAGCATGAGGGTGCAAAAGAATCTCGTTCAGTTTTGAGGCTTGCTCCAAAAGCAGAATCAGAAATACCAGAGCTGCAGCCCCTGGAAACTGGAAATGGGTTTTTGAAAAGAAGAGATGCTCCTGAGATAGCATCAATTCTGTGAAATGCCCTATAGTAGCAAGAATCATGGTTGTGGGGTAGGGTGCCAAGTACCAACCTTCCCCACAAAGCAAGAGGCCAGCTGCCTCCTTTTTACCACTGTTGGAATGCAAAGAACATACGTATAGAACTTAGACCAGCCCTAGAAAGGAAGGGAGGTAATAGCCTCATAGTTTCCAGTGTTTATTAGCCACCATGATCTTGATCACAGCCCTACCTGCTGCTAGACACAAAATCCCTCATGTCTGGCATAAAAGAATAAACTTTAAGATCCCTGTTCTGAGCGGCACCTCTCAGGAGGCACAGCACTGCTGAAGTAAGCAAAGGTAGATTTAAAGCACTTTTCAATGGTCAGGATTTTGGGACTAGTGAGAGCCAGTTTGGCAGCCCTCAGGATAAACTAGAGCTGACCTAACGGCTACTCTAACATATGTCTGGGCTGTAGAGATCCCCAAAGGACTATCCAGCCACAACACAGAACAATCAAGACACACTCATCAACAACCCCTCCTTTCCACAGGCCTGCCCACTGCACACCATTACACAAGGGAACAACAAGAGGCAACCAATGACTGTTAGGATATTCCCCGCTGGGGAGCTCCTGGTGCTTTCCTACCCAAGTGCATTGCAGGAGCTCCTCTCTCTCTCTTACCCTACATGATTATGGAGCTTTTCATTTGTAACCACTATAAAGGTATGACGTTTTACAATATATTGCTTAACAGGAAGAAGGAAGGAAATTAGTACAAGTGCTGGGGGGGGAGGGGAAAGGAGGGGGGGGGGAACCAAACGAACCCAAACCACAACAAAATTGGGCATTTTCCAATTGTCATCCGTGAAATAACAGAGGGTATTTCCAGTCAAGCCGCATTCTAATCAAAAGATAGCGCACACATTCACAGTAAGGTCATCTAGGCATCACCGGCACAGAAGAAAGCATAGCACAGCAACATAAGCACACCAAGTTACATAAAATAGCATTGAGATTCTGAGTTAAGGAATGTCTACACTGCAATCACAAAGTGAGATTGCAGCTCTTGTAGTCATGTGTCTCGCATACCAGAGCAGCAAAGTCACAGCAGCACACAATTCAGCCCTGGCTGTCCAAACCCTCCAGGAACCCAGGGTAGCTACTTGCACACTGCTGCAACTTCTCTGCTCTGGTACTCGAGCTAGCTAGTTCAAAGCTTGCTCAGGTATGGCTACACAAGCTGCAATCACCCCCAGGACTGCAGTGTAGACATACTCTTACACGCATAAAGCAAGGACATTAATACAGGCATTCAGAGGGAGAGAGATCTCCAGTATATTACTCCCAAATCAAGGCGAAGTTTTAAATTTACGCCTGAACCTTTCCCATAAGACCACCATGCATATATGCAACTCTAAAGAGGTCAAAATCTCCCTTGGTAACTGTGCTTTATTTCTGCATTGACTGACTGTAGTTTTAGGGTCCCGCCCTTTCTTTACTTACACCCTATGCATCTCTGATGGAGTCAACGGAACTGCACAGGATGTAAATCAAGGCAGATGTAACCTGGTGGGTGGTTTCACCAGCCAGGGAAGGGAAATAAACCTCCAGGCATCCATATTTTCAAGGCCCTTTCCTCAGGGTTTATTTTATTGTCTACAAAACGGTCACAAAACAAAAGCAAATCAACTGGCGACACTGGGCAATAATCCCCACAGGCTTTCTCCACTTCACCCAACCCAGAGGGGAGAAGGCATGCTCTTCTCCTTCGTTTTCCCTTTGATCCTCACTTCCCCTTCCTTTTACACTCTGCCCTTGAGCAGCCACATGAGTCCCAGTGGGACCAGTTAACCCTGTTACAGATTGCAGCACCTTGACTTTGTCACAGCTGGGTTTGCCTTAATGTGTTAATATTTGTCCTGCATTTTCCCTGCTGCATCTTATGCCTGTTACATCTCATGTTCTGTCCTTGATAGCTCCTGAGAGTAATTGATCCCTGTCCTCTTTATAGCACCTGGGTAAGTACTGTCTTTGTAGGTAGCTGTTAAACCTCTCCCCTCCATCTCTTCTCCATATTGAACATCTCCAGTTCTCTTAACCTTTACTTCAGTGATTTTATTTTCTACATCTTTTGTTGTTTATTTTTATATGCGCCTCCTCTGAATTCTCTCCAGTTGCTGTGCCCCTTTACAAATGTGATCACATGAAGCCTAACCAGAAACCCAACCAGTGCCAAAATAATTACCTCATTTATTTCACATGAGAGATTCCTGTTAAGACAACCCTAGATGGCGTTTTCCTGTTGGCAACAATGTTTTACCTCATGTCCAGTTTATCATCTCTTATAATCTCCAGATCTATTCCTGCAGCACTGCTGCCTAGCCAATCATGCCTCATTTTACTTTTGTGAATTTGATTATTTCTTCCTACATCAGCTACTTTACATTAGATTGTATCTCCTTTGATAGATTTCAGTCCATTTCTCTTATCTATCAAGCTCATACTGTATTTTAATTCTACCCTCAGTGTATTGACTGTCTCTCTCCGTTTTGTATCCTCCTCATATTAGATTAGTGTATTCTCCCCTCCACTCTCCAAGTCATTTATTATTTGCATTACAGTAGCATCCAGAGGCCCAAATCAGTATCGGATCTCGATTGCATTAGGTGCTGTACAGACATATACTTAAGAGACAGTGCCTGCCCGCAAGTGCTTCCAGTTTAATTTAAGAACAGACACAAGAAGAGGGTGTAGCAAATAATCAGAGCAAATGAGGAAATGTTTGAACTGTACAGAACTTGGAGTCAGTCGTAGGGTGACCAGATGTCCCGATTTTATAGGGACAGTCCCGATTTTTGGGTCTTTTTCTTATACAGGCTCCTATTACCCCCCACCCCCTGTCCCGATTTTTCACATTTGCTGTCTGGTCACCCTAAGTCAGTGGCAGTTCTGTCTTTAGCACAGCAGGAGCAGTCCTCCACTCAGAACCAGAAGATAATAAAAGCTATCTCAAACAGATGTACCTTTTATCCCCATCCTGTGTGTGTCAATCAGAGCAGTTCATTTAACACCAGAGTACTTCCCAAAGAAGGATCCAGGTTGGCAGCAGCTGCTCCAGTGCCCCATATGATGCAGTGCCCATGTGCATTATTCCAGCATGTAGACTCGGATATCATGGTGATGGATGGGGTATAAATGCCTGGACAGAATAGATAAGATTGGTTAGGCTCCTGCAGCAGTAATAGCCCTAGAACTACACTGGATAGCCCATCGACTACAGCGGAGGCCCAAGGATCACAGTCGGAAGGGCAGTGAACAAATGAGCACGTGTGCAGCTAAGGGAAGTTACAGCGCCCACCCTAAGACACCACTGCCTGGATCTGCACCCTGTGGGATCCTTCTTGACATTTCAGCTCAGCTCAGCACTGAAATACTAGTTACTCTTGAAGCTCGATTGTGTGTAAGCAAATGTGTGATTCTATGTAGTCACACTTCACCAGTTTCTCTAGGAGTGGAGTCACTATCAATAGCCTTATAGTACAAGTACACTTTAAATGCCCTGTGTGCTGTAAATCAGAAGTACTGTACAACAGGGCCCTGGACTCATCAGAAACAAATCATGGCAAACCCACTTAATTTTATTTCCTCAATGACAGCAGGATCAGTGAATAAAAGAATTGTGGTGGACACAGCATATAACATAGTGCACTCCGCTCACAGCTTCAGTTTTATTCACTAAGGAGCGGATTACAGCTGGCCTTCATGCAGGGGCCCGGTGGGGAGAGGCCGCAATGACCTATACTTTGCATAACCTGCAAAATAACCAGCCACAACCAATGTTCCCTCTAATTTTTGATAGGCTGTGTGCTCAAAAAATTTCTTCTGTGAAAATTGTTGTGCTTCTATGCACATTTTTGTGAGCACGGTGTTTTGCCATGTGCGTGGGGTTTAGAATCTGTGTGCACGCGCACATGTGCACAGTTTAGAGGGAACAGTGGCCACAACTGCAGTCCATGAAGAGCACAGAGATTATTCCCTTTAATGGGGAGCTTCAGAGGGGGCAGGGAAGTGAGGGAAGGGCACACCCACACACACTTGAGCTGTCAAAGCTGGCCGGCTGTGTGATGGGAGGGGGAAATACGCTATATACCATGAAGGGAAGTAACAGGCTCACTACCTCTGTGGGCCTGGGAGTTCTGAGAGGCATTCTTCTTCCCTGAGGCAGAACGTCTCCTCATACTTCCCTTGGGGACAGCACAGCAACCCCAATACGAAACTATGCCTTGCAGGCACGACTGAGTACTAAATTCATCTTTGTGAAGACAGGCCACTTTAAGATCCTATGGGCTCCTCATGCCCCAGTTATACCCAGCATTGAGGACTTCAGTCATACCTAAGGCTTTGTGCAGGCCTTCTGCGTGGGGGCGAATTAGAACCTAAGCTTGTTACCATCTGTTATCCTGTCAGAGAGAGAAATAAAATTGGTTTGACATGATTTGTTTCTACTGTAACTTAAAGCATTTAACATACGTTTCTGTCCAAACCATTTCCTTTATTCACTAAGGGTCAGTCTCTGCCTCCTTCCCAGCTAAGGCAGCTGGCAGAGTTCTGCTGTATAAGGAAGGGGGATAGGATTCCTAGAGCCTAACTCCTTAATCTGTAGGGGTGGGGATAATAGATTTGCAGATCTAGGTCCATTGGTCACTCCGCCCAGCATAGGAAATAACATGATCTGAGGACACTGCTACAGCTCAGAGACTGCCAAAGCAGCATGAGCGGTAGGATTCTATATCAAAATCTTTTGCACCAAGCCCATTTACTTAGGCTTAGCGTGGGGAGGGGAAGGTTTGCTCTCAGGTTCATTGCAATCTCATCCAGGAATTAAATTCTGGTAAATTGCTGGGGCATGATTTGTTTCTGAAGTGCCCATGTCACACGCTCTCTTCCCTCAGAAATTCACACTTAGCAGTACAAGGGTAATTTGCCTTCTATATATCACTGCCTTATGCCTAGGAATTTCAGCTCTCATGCCTATAAAGCAACCACTTTTCTCTAACCCCACTGTCAGAGGACTGTATTAGGGCATGTCTACATGGGGACACTCAGGAAAGCTAAACCAAATTAATTTAAGATGTGAAAACTCATCATTAGCTACAGTAAAATACACAAATTTCCATCTGTGTTTTGGAGCAAGTAAATCACACAGACATCCTCTAATCTGCTCTGTATTATTTTAGTAGTATTTACTGTCCAGAACAGGGAATTTCTAGATTATAAACTTTCTGGAACAGGAAGATCAAAATGTCCCATCCCAGATAATTACAAGGAATAAAAGTTTTGTTTCTAGTCCTTTTCTCCTCAATAACTAAGGCCTGGTCTGTACATAGTTTCTGTACTGTCTAGGTTAGGGGTGTGATTTTTTTACTGAAATAGTTATACCAGTACAACCTCACGTGTGGACAAAGTTATAGGCAGGGCTTCTAATAATATTTGATCATGTAATTAAAGACTGTATTATAATGTAATGCAGACACATAAGGTGGCTGAATTAAGGATGCAGAGGCAACCTTAATTCTGGTATTTCCTAATTTTTGAATACTTGACTTTGCAACCTAATGTTTTTAATCTATGTATATATGTGTGTGTGTGTGTGTGTAATACCAGTATAAAGGTGTCTTATATAAGAATAGCTTATTCCCCTTCCTGTATTATAATAAATTATACCAGAATGAGCATCTTTACACCAGTATAACTGTATTGCTTTGACAACACTGGTATAGTGAAAGCAGTAAGCTTTTGTATGTGAACAAGGCTTTACTTTCTAATTTGAGAGTGAGCAGAAGGCACACACTCTGTCCCAGCTTTTACAGCATCCTATATCTTCCCTCTATCTGTTCTTTAATTCTCCTTGTTTAAAGTTTACCTTCTTCTGGCTGCTTTCTGAACCAAAAGCTGAGTCAGTTTGGAGAAAGAATCCACAATGGAGGACTGACCATTTATGGAACAAACCTCCTCCCACAGGTATAGTTAGCTTAAGATGGAGTGGAGTGAGAGGGTGGTCATGGCCCTAAATATACAGCTCTCGCTTTAAACATATACACTCTGTGTTAGCTCTGGTGGAAGGAACTGCTACAAAGGGGGTTTCATCAATGTTGTTTTTCTTTGTGTACATATTTTCTGTATATACAATTTAAGTCTTGCTAACATGGGATTGAAGAATGAAAGTGGCTTTTGGGGGACAAAGGGGAATTCTGTTGTTCACCCTGCCTTCCTGAAGTCTGTAGGAGAGGGGCCCCTGGCTCCTGTGGACCTTAAGAGCAGTGTATGGTATAGCTAGTCCTGGTTAAGTGCATCCACTATGTCATAATGTATCCCATACCTGCTGGGTGTGGTGCTCTGTCCCCCTTTAGTGGCACCTATACCACCTAGAAATTAATGAGTCTGCTACAGCCTTAGCTAAGCAGCACGTGGCTTTTAGCTCATGCAGTAAAGGCTCATGTATTTAGCTCCAGAGATTCCCCGGTTCAATCCTGTCCATCGACAATGAGGGTCTGTCAGCGTTTCAATAACTCTTTGTAGGCTTGTCAGGAGGATTCCCATTCCACCATGTCTACAAAGTTTAGAAGTCTGCCAATGTAGTTTGCTCTTGATGTGCAACAACTCCTGCTTTTCCCAGCATTTACAGTATGCCAAGATATGCACTTTTAGAAAACAAATCCTCAGAGTTCTAAAACTTGAGCTGTTATTTAGTACCAGTATTTTGTGTGGTGGGGACATGACGAAAGAACAAGCATTTTCAATTTACCTGACTTGCCCAATAAGGACAATAGATAGTCTTAGGCCAAAAATTTTCAAACCAGGGTGCCAGAGGTGGGCTCTTCAATCCATGTTTAGGCATGAAAATAAAAATGGCCTGGTTTTGAAAGGTATCTCCAGGTCCCATCAACTTAATGAGATTTGTGGATGGGTGCTCAGCACCCCTGAAAAGCCGGCCACTTAATTTTTACAGATGTGCTTGGATATGGAATTATGAGTCTAATTTTACATATCCAGGTGTGAATTTTTTCACTTTACTGTGATTTCCTAAATGTGGATGGTGTGGTTTGATTTTTTGGTAATGACTGCTCTTTGTTATTGACTTTAACTCATCTTGGGCAGTACAATAATTCTGTACATAATAATAATCTCAGCCTTTCTGTGAACAGTGCCAGTTTGATGGCGATCATTAAACTCCATAAAGAAATTGCTTAAATCGATGAGCCTATATAGCTACACAGTCCTCCCTCTTGATAGCATTTTCTCTGCCTTGAAGCCTCCATAAGCCAGCAGGGGGGAGTTCAAAGGACACAAACTATGCTTTCTAATAGTGTCAAAATGCCCTTTGTGACATGAATTCGCTTTACTTTAAAGGTAATTCATTAGAAACTAGACATGACCTAGCTTAATCATATCTGACACTCAAAAAGAATATTAATCACCATGGCTGTAATTCCAGCCCCACTGAAATCAAAAGGAGTTTTGGAATTGACTTTAATGGGGCCTGGATTTCACCCTGTGGCTTTACAGTAATTCTGTTTTCCTATTTGCTGGACACTATACATGTCCTTTCCTTTTTATGTTTGTTTTGTTACTGGGAATGAAACAGTTACATAACCACCTTCTCAGCCTTTTCTCATTGCCTGCCCTCTGCCCCCTGTGCTCTTTGAGTCTAAGCAGCCACAGTGGAATACTGCTGTGGCTGTAACTATTGCTAACGCAAACAGTGGAGTTCAGTAGTAAAGCACAGTGTTTTCCAATTAGGCAGGCCCCAACCCGGCAGAAAGCTGCTTTCGCTTTACAGATTACTCAAGGCATTTCCTGTAAACACGATAAACACTATCAGGGGGTGTGAAAAGGGAAACACAGTGACATTACAAAAATTACTTTTAAAAGGGCAGGTTGCTTCATTTTTTCCTCTATTTCCCAGTTACCCTATTTGTGGAGGGGAAGAATCAAATTCTCGTTTATATGACTACAGTTTTATGATAAACTCAGCTGTCTTCTTTCTAAGGTTACCCATAAAGGTGTGTGCTGTATAGCTTTCCCTAGAAAATATCTACTGCTTAGAAGACCGTGAATGCTCTGTCTATCCATTCCCTTCTAACTTCTCTGCCACCCATTCCTTAAAAAAACGTAACCAATGTGTGCTCTGAGGCCAGAGTAGGAACCTAGATGAAAGAAAACAAGCCAGAAAGAGAAATACATCCCAGAGCTTGTCCAATATTGCCAGACCCCAGTGTTAAAAAATCATGACACTGGCTTAAAAATCATATGGTTTTTTAAAAAATAACTTCTGGGGCTTTTTTCATTTGTCCTCTATGTCTTGGCCTTTAGTGTTCACATATTCTAGCTTCTCTCAGCAACCATGAGGCCTAGAAACTTAAAAAAAAAAAAAAAAATCACACACATCCAGGGGCTTGGGCGTTAAGAAAACGCACGAACGGTGTAAGGCTTGAGATAAAACCATGAGCATAATAAAGAAAATATAATAGCTTTAAACCATTACAAAAGTTTATTTTTCCACTAATCCAAAGCAAAACTACATTGCCTTCCCTCTAATGACATTTAGAGGTATGCATTAAGAATTAACTTCCATGGCTTTTACAGTAATTTCTTACTACTATTATATTTATTTACAGTGTGTCAGCACCCAAAGGCCCCAGTCAGGACAGAGGCCCATTCTGCCAGGTGCCTTATAAAGACACAGGCAGACACAGCCCTTACCCTGAAAAGTTTACAATTTAATCTGAAATGCACTGTGTAAAATGGGGGGGAGGGGCGGCGGGAGAGTAACATGGTCAGAGAGATGAGCCAAGGAGATAATCTGAAAAAATGGATTGGAGC
This sequence comes from Macrochelys suwanniensis, assembly GCA_033296515.1. Classification (NCBI taxonomy): domain Eukaryota; kingdom Metazoa; phylum Chordata; order Testudines; family Chelydridae; genus Macrochelys; species Macrochelys suwanniensis. The sequence continues at coordinate 153,298,621 of CM065775.1, read as the reverse complement.
AGGACAATGTATGCGTTGTTGGGGGGAGGGCAGAGAGGAGGGGGTTGCAGTAGTCAAGATGGGAGATGACGAAGGTCTGAATTAGAGTTTCAGAGGAGTGGATGGGGGTGGGGGGAAGTAACACAGTAATGTTAAATACATAGGGCCAGAACCTCACCTGGTGTAAACTGGCACATTCAGTGATTTCAGTGGAGCTATGCCAGTTTACACCATCTGGCCCACAGTAATCCTTAAAGTTTAGATTAGATAGGGGGGAATGATAATTGATTATTAAGCATGTACAGATGTGGGACAGGTGGAAGGGTGAAGGAAGGGGAAATATAGTAAAACTGGACCAACAGAATAGCTGTGTGCTAGGATTTGCACAGCTGTTGGAAATGGGTTCAGAAGTTCTGTTACAATTATCTAAAAGTTAAGTCTTTTTTGAAATATAACCAAAACCTCTTTAGTCTACAATTGGGGTCTGACATCACAGGAGGACAGGTTTTCTCATGAGATTTCCAGTGCTTCCCTCATTCAGGCTGATTTGGGAATGTCACAACAATAGCTTCCTTCGTGGTCTCTCTGCTACCAAATCTGGATGAAATCAGAAATGTGGACAGAGGAGTGGAAAGCTAACCAATATATTTGAACCTCCAGGTTTGGTTTATCAGAATCAAAATAACTGCAGTGGGCAATTTGGATTTCAGCCCAAACATGACACCCACCCAGCCTCTTTGTTCCTGCTTTGTACAGTTTGAATTATATGTGGGATGTTTCTTCCCCATTCTCAGTGTCATCTGAGATCATTACACCGAGTTACATATTGACCCACAGTGTTATGCCCAGTGAGCAGGAAAACTGACAAATAGTTACATACTGTACATAGTGAGCCTGATATTCCTTTTCATTTTAGCCACCAGGTCCCATGCACTCTCTTGGGGTTACTTTGCAAGGCTGCCTTCCCACAGCATCCTGGCAGGAAAGCCTCAAGGGAAGGCATCAAAGCAACAAATTGGAAAGAAAGAGAGGTGAGTGATGGATGGAACACTGGCCTTCTCTGGCTAGTTAATTTGAGTGTGTTCGGGTATAGTTCCCCCTTCCCTTCCTGTCATGATACAGGAGATAAACAGCTCTTCCCTGAGTTACATATGAAAACACTCAATACTTCAGGCTACCGGGAAGAGCAGGTATCTCTATTTTATTCCTTTCTAAATAAAACAAATACTTCAGAGCCCTCAAAAATCAGACCAGCTCCCTGCCACTGCCAAAACAGAGAATACGCCCAGCAACTGAACTGAATGCAAGGGATTACTTTGCATTCCAATAACTAAAAGAAGTCCTTAGTGCCCTACTAAAGGCCCGGGGGCAGGGGGGGACACTCTAAAATGGCCAATGGAGCTTGACTGATGTTTGGTTTGAGGAAGTCTATACTGAGCATGCATGACCTTGAGACTTTTCAAAGGGTTATAACTTGGCCAAATTAAGGTGGATTTTCATTGGGATGTCAAAAGGCACATCCATGGCACAAAGGCCACTACCCCTGCCAAATTTCAAGCCCCTGCTCTGAAGCAATGGGGTGCTAAAGCTGTTTAAAGAAAAGGTTGGCAGAATGCTTTAACATGGACAAAACAAGGTATTTTTCCCTAGCCTTGTTCTCACAAATGGCTGAACTATTTTGCATGAAATTTTCCAAAAGAATTCAGCCTAAGGCAGACACCGCATTAGAAAAATTTCAGCTCAGTTATAGAAAGTTATAAGCAATTGAAAACAGGATCTATAATGGGAGTGTCAAGCAGCCTGAATAATAGGGTAAATATATCCTGTCAAACTAACTTAATTTCTTTTTTTAAAGAGATTACATATTTGGTTGATAAAAATAATAGTGCTGGCATAATATACTTAGACTTCTGTAAAGCATTTGACTTGGTACTGCACATTTTGAATAAAAAATTAGAACGATATAAAATACCATTGCACACATTAAGTGGATTAAAAACTGGCTGACTGATAGGTCTCAAAATGTAGCTGTAAATGAGGAATCATCATTAAGCAGGTTTGTTTCCAGTGGCTGTCCTGCAGGGATCGTTTCTTGGTCCTAGGCCATGTAACATATATATCAATGACCTGGAAGAAAACATAAATCATGACTGATAAAGCATGCAGATGACACAAAAATGGGGGGAGTTGTAAATAATGAAGAAGACTGGTGTAACTGTTGCTGGAATATTGTGTCCAGTCCTGGTGTCCTCAACTCAAGAAGAATGTTGCTCAATTGGAGAGGGTTCAGAGAAGAGCCATTAGAATGACTGAAGGATTGAAAACATGCTTTATAGTGACAGACTCAAAGAGCTCAATCTATTTAGCTTAGCAAAGAGAAGGTTAAGGGGCGACTTGATTACAGTTAAGTACCTACCTGGGGAACAAATCTAGCAGAGAAAGCCGGTATCACTCAATTCAATGCTGGAAGTTGAAGCTAGACAAATTCAGACTGGAAATAAGATGTACATTTTTAATGGTGAGAATAATTAACCACTGGAACAATTTACCAAGGATTGTGATGGGTTCTCCATGACTGAGAATTTTTAAATCAAGATTGGATGTTTTTCTAAAAGCTCTGCTCCAGGAATGATATGGGGGAAGTTCCATGGCCTGTGTTAGGCAGGAGGTCGGACTAGATGATCATGATGGTCCCTACTGGCCTTAGAATCTCTGAATAGGGGGCATTACCAGCCCTGCCTATAATAATTTGTCAGTGGAGAAGAGGTGGGGGAGAGGAAGAAAAGGTTATGTAGCGAACAGGGCCGGCTCCAGGCACCAGACGGCAAAGCACGTGCCTGGGGCGGCGCCCTGTAAGGGCGGCAGTCCGGGGATTCTGGAGCGGCCATTTTTTTTGGTTTTTTGGCTTCAGCAGTTCGGCGGCGGCCTTTTTTTTTTTTTTTGCTTGGGGCGGCCGAAAAGCTGGAGCCGGTCCTGTTAGCGAAAAACTGATAACTAGTGTTGGATGTGCAGCTTTGACCTAATGAATTACACTCAAAAGTTAGATCTATTTTGGGCAGGTGGAAGAAGCTCGCATTTGAAGAGTTCAGAGCCTGGTGTAAGTGTCTTTTTAGTTTCATGAAACCAATAATGTGCTGGCCCTGAAATTTTACTAAAATGATTCAAACATTTCTTAAAATTTAGAGCATGAATGAGCTAATGAAGACAACAAGGCTCAGCCTTACTCTGCTCCTAGGGTGACCAGATGTCCCGATTTTATAGGGACAGTCCCGATTTTGGGGTCTTTTTCTTATATAGGCTTCTATTATCCTCCACCCCCATCCCGATTTTTCACACTTGCTGTCTGGTCACCCTATCTGCTCCACTAACTGAGCATGCTCTCCCTTGCCGTCACTGAGCTGAATGAAAACAAGTCCAGTTCACCATCTGCTGATTTGCACAGAACAGCAAAGAAGCAGGTAGCTTTGGTCAAGTAACCACTGCAGGCCTGTCACTAGTTGCTTTTTTTAGCAGTCCTGAATAAATGGATATTTGAAAGGAAATACTGACTCATCTCATCCAATGATGATATCTGAAGACGCTGGGACAAATATTGATGTGTTTCCTAGATCTGTAGTAACATAAGATGAAGGACTGCATAACTGAGGAAATATCTCCACTGATCATTCTAGAAGTTTCTCACCATTATCCAGAATATTTTCATCATCATTCAACACAACCTAATTCCACCCACACAGCTTTATTTTGAAAACAAGAATATGCCACTCCTTGCCTGGAATACGCTGTTGAGGCATGTTATGTTGTTGTATAAACTTTATGGCAAAAAGAATAACATTGCTAAGGGCGGGTGATAATATCATTTCTCACTGAAAGCAAGAACATGGTTTTTTCATGGCAGCTATGTGGAACTGGAAACATCGATAATAAATGGAGAATAGAAGAGGGAGTGGGAGGCACTACATACAGGCCCAGATTCAGCAAGATATTTAAGCATGTGCCTAATTCTAAAACCACAAGTAATCCCATGGACTTCAATGGAACTAACTCATATGCTTAGAGCGAGGCACAAGTGTGCCTTCCTGAACCAGGGCCCGAATAATAACTAATGTGAATATAGCACCAGTCATCCAAAGATTCCCAGACTCAACAACACAAGGATCACTTCACTTGTTACTAAAATTCAGCCACTCATAGCGTAGGAAGTAGGCAGACTTAAAGAATACACAGCAGTAATACATATCAGAAAGGGAATTATGCAACTAAAAAAACAAGGAAATTTTAGGAAGCATAACATATTTTCTTAACTGAAATCTATCCAGAACACCAGAGTTAACGCTTCCATTCCTACAAAGAGTATCATGAATTTCAATGACTACCAATTGCCAGGACTTTGCTTTTTACATCCTATTTGAAAAACAATACCTCTAGTAGCAGTGTCCTTGAGGGGCTTTTGTACAGAGTTGACTTACAAGGAAAAGTGCTACCTACTCAATCTCCCATATCACTTCCTGCAGCACCCATGTTTTCCTTGCAGGTCTTCCAACCAAATACTGGAGAAACATAACCCTCTTAACCTTAGGAGGCTTGACAGGATCACAACCTAGGATGGTATATCTGCAGAACTGAAAATTCACAAGGGAGATCCACTCCAATAATAACAAAAATCCCTTGGTTTAAAAATTGTCTTTGTTAAAAAGTTGGTAGCTGCGATGCCTCTTCGGTTTCAAATAATTTTGAATAATTTAGAAACTATCCTGACACATACTGTGCAACCTTATGGCTAGCTGAATTTTCTGAGATGTGAGAGAGACACTCCTCTACAGTAAGACAGCAGGCTCGGTCACCAATTCAAAGAAGTACAGGCTAAGGGCAAGTTTCCTTCTGGTAACTCCTTTCACTGCATCCTTGTGCGGAGAGACGTGAATAAAGAGGAGTCCAAAGCTTTTCCAAAACAATAGAAGCCAACAAGCAATGTGGAGAGTGGGGAGGGGAAGGAATGAACTACTGCTAATACCCTTCTTAAGAAATGAATTGTGGAAACATATGTCTTCTGAAAACATGACAGTTTGAAAGAGGGTATAAAATAAAACGTCTTGCTGTGGGAAGAGGAAGGGCTCTTGGCTCCTTGCCTGCTTTCTCATATGCGGGAATCATCAGTTAAGTTAAATTGCAAAACATTACCAAGAAAGTTGTCTTGTGAGGGAAAGGAAATGAATTAAAACTGTTAAAATCTAGTAGGAAAAAAGTACAGTTCAGGTTTTAATAGTATTGCAATCCATGTCACTTTATTTGTAATGATTTATATTCACATAGATGATACACAGGTAGGTCCATGGCTCTTTAGCTGCAGTGGGGCTATCCCGGTAAATAAGCCAGCCCATGTTTGCTAGACAGAGAAGTACAATTAGAACTGGATGAAATTTTTCAGCTAAAACTCTTTTTTTACAGCAAAATAAATGCAGATTTGGCATCACCAAAATGTTTCAGGAATTTGTGTCTGTTTCACCAAATTGTTTTGGTTAAAAAAAAATCAACAAAAATTCCAAAACCTCCCAAATGTTTTATTTTGACATTTTCAAAATGAAACATTTCAATCTTTTGGTTTGAGGCAACTTTTATGTTTCAAAATTTTCTTTAATTTTATTTTAAAGAATCAAAAATATTTAAAGAAAGCTCAAAATTTAAACATTTTGTTTTGAAAATCTCTAAATAAAATGTTTCATTCAACAAAATTTTTTTTTTAACTTTTCAGTTAGTTGAAAAATTCATTTTTGGGTTGACCCAAAGTGAATTTTTTTTTTTTTTTTTTTTTTTGGATTTGCCAGCGAACCATGTTTCACACTGCTCTGAATGCACGATTTATTGGTTATAAAACCATAATACAATTTGGCCTTATCAATTTTCAGTCTGCTTCACCAGCTCACTGTTTCCATGATTTTGTTTTTCAAAGGAAGATAGCAGGTGACTGTTACGCTAAGGGTATGTATACACTGCAATTGGAGGTGTGATTGCCACTCAGGTTAGGAGACCTGTGCTAGTTTAATCTAGCTAGTGTGGCTAAAAAAATCATGGGCTGCAGCATAGCTAGTCATGCTGAAGTGTGTGGTGCTGCATCTTCACTGCTATTTTTAGCCACCTAGGGTGACCAGATGTCCCAATTTTATAGGGACAGTCCCGATTTTTGGGTCTTTTTATTATATAGTCTGCAATGTGGGCATTGCAGCTCCAGCGGAGACTTGGGCTCTGATCCAGGGAGTTGGGTTGGCTTGTCCGAGCTGCCACTCAAGCCACAACATCGACACTGCTATTTTTAGTGGGCTAGCTCAAGCCCTGCTGGCGCCCGTCTGTGTACCCGGGCTGGCAGGTTCGCTCCCAGCTGCTTTGTGGACACAGCCTAACCAGAATCTGAGCCTTTTTGAAAATCTGACTCCAGATGGGTTCTGTGCTTTTGGCAATCTGGCCTTAGGTGTGCAAGACACTGACATCGACTTGGCATTTGTAAATTAACAGCTTATACTGTATTTGTCTACATACAATGTGCATATAGGGTGGGGGCATTTTTACAAAAAATGTATTATAAAATATAATATAGTATTCTGCAGTAGTGGTCGAAGCACTGCATCTTACAACAAGGTTGCTGCAGTGTTCTGGACCACTCTTTAGTGAATGTACACAATTACATTTATTTACGACAGGTATATGGATAACTGCCATTTTTATTCACAAACGTGCTTAGCTATCAGTTTTGTATGCACAATATAAATATCTTTGTGTGTGTGTGTGTTCTAAAAGCATTGGGGGATTATGCTATAAGCATAGGTTTTAAAGAATGATAACTTTTCAAGTTTAGTTACGGTTTTATTGATTTTTTTTTTTGAGCATAACTAAAAGTGTTCTTGGTTTCCTGTATATCATTCTGGTGTTATGACACTTTTGTCAGAATACTCCTGTGCACTGTGAGTCACAGAGAACTCTTCCTGCATTTTATTTTTAGTAGTGAGGAGCATACCGTAATTAGCTGTTCGTGCTTCTGACGTCTCTCTAGTGTTCTTGTGCTTACCCTTTAATGTAAGGGATGTTTGCAAGTTCTATATTAAAAAATTTTTTAAAAGAGTCAACATTTAGCATTTCAGTAGTACCTCTAGATAACTTAAAAACTTCTAATCTGTTGTATTGCTTCAGTTGTATGCACTGTTGTTGTAGCCATGTCAGTCCCAGGATATCAGAGAGACAAGGTGGGTGAAGTAATACCTTGTGTTGGACCAACTTCTGTTTGTGAGAGAGACAAGCTTTCGAGCTCAGAAGAGCTCCGTGTAAGCTTGCAAGCTTGTCTCTCTCATCAATAGAAGTTTATCCAATAAAAGATATTACCTCACCCACTTTATCTCTCTGATATTACTTTAGTGTAAGCCTGTGTAGTGCAGCTGTGAATAGACCAACTATGCTAATGACACTAAATATCGATTACAGGCATAAATTATGAGGCACTGGGCATAAACTATTCAAATTATGTATCCTGAAAATAAAATTTGAATGCGCACATAGAACTCAAACAAACCTGAATTTGAATCTGAATCCAAAGTTCCACAAAGTTCATGGGTGTTTGGGTTTGAGGTTCCAGTTCTGCCCATTAGGGAGACAAGTGGGCATCAAGTCATTTGGATCCATATCAGAACTTTCCAAGACTAAGAGAGAAGGAGGTTCAGATCTGGTTTCCCAGCAGCAGCCCATCTGAACAAATAAGAATTTGCCCAATTTTCTGTCATGACCCATGGGCCTCGACTCGAGCCTCGGTCTACAGGAGCAACCATGCTTCAATCCTCCATTTGGCAGCCTACTGACAACTGCTGACCCAGGACCCCTGAAGGCCAGCCCCAGTTTGAGGCTCTGCCCCTGATGTCTTATTGGTGAAGTCCCAGAGCAGTTGATTGGTCCATTGGCCCTACTTAAGCCAGCAGTAGGAACAGGAACCTGTCTGAACAACCAGCATCCATGCTGCTCTGGACTGCATACCATGTGCCACCCATTCACAGTCCCCTTGATTTCCTGGCATCCCGACCTGGCTTGGCTCCTGTGGTTCACTTGTGGTTCTGATCTCCAGTTTGCCTCCTGCCTGTGGCCCCCTGGTATCCTGACCTGGCCCGAATCCTGCATCTTGGCAGGGGGTTAGACCAAACTTTGATGCTCAAAAACGTTTTTTGAGCATCAACCAAGTTTGTTTAACTGCTTTTAAACTATTTTTCATTTTCAGTTTATATTTTGAGACAGTTATCACAGTTTATTGGGAATGTTTTCTACGTGTTACAAACCTTCATGGAGTTAAAGAGGCAGAAGCTCTTTTTTGAAGCCAAGCTAGTCTGCCTGTTGCTAACAAGCTACCAGATTATCAGATTTAGGCACACACATGACTGGAAAATTGCCATCTCTTACACACCATTATAAGCAAAAGATCTTGAGAAACCAGATAAAAGCAACTGGGTCAAAGCCAAATACCTACCTGCACCCATATGGTATGTAACTTGAAATTGTCACCCAACATAACAAAAAAAAATCCACAGATGAAAGTAAGATTAATTGCCAGGAAAGCAGTCTGAATAGATTGGGGGGGGGGGGGGAACACCCACAAAATCAAAAGTACCCAGTCAGAGTAGTATAATCTACAACATCTTCCCTGTGATAAGAGTTAATTGTCTTACTCTTCCAGTAAGCTACTTTAGACCCACCTACCAGCTCTTCTGAGCAACATGCTGTTGTGCCAAAGACTACACTGTACTGTATAATATTGTCATAGATTCGTGTTGGTAAATGGAGTTGCACTACACACTTCGTATTAAACTACAGAAAACACAGTGCCAGGTAACAGATAAAGAAAGAAGCCAGTGACAGTGTAACAGAGTATTTCTGTGAGGCTATGTATGACAGCAATGTTTAAATATACACCTCAAGAGCAGTATGTAGCTGACAGCTTTTGCCCACTCACAGAGTTTATTGAAGGACAAGTGACCACACCCAGGAATGTTTTAATACAACTGAAAGTAGGGGCCAGAGAACTGGTTCAGATAAAATACGGAACAACCTGAAACTACACCCCAAACCTGAAGTCAGCCTTTCTCAGCCTGTTTAAAGTCGCTTCACTTTTAATCTTTCCTCCCCTCCCCACTCCCATAAATTTTCCCTTCCAATTTTGGGCTGGGATAGAAAGCAGAAGTACTGATATACCACACACTAGAATCTCATCATTTCTAAGACCAGAACTAAGTTAAATAAATATAATATGGAGATATGCCTATCTCATAGAGCTGGAAGGACCTTGAAAGGTCATTGAGTCCAGTCCCCTGCCTTCACTAGCAGGACCAAGTACTGTCCCCTAATAGATTTTTGCCCCAGATCCCTAAATGGCCCCCCTCAAGGATTGAACTCACAACCCTGGGTTTAGCAGGCCAATGCTCAAACCACTGAGCTATCCCTCCCCCCAAGTTGTGCTAGAAATCTCATGAGAAAGCCTATTCTCATTACATTTTCAGACCCAAACAATTTTAACCTTCAAAGCACTTCACAAAATTAACTATTCCTTAAAAAACTCCTATATGGTAGGTGTCACACTGTCCAGAGTGGCTCACGACCATGACTGCCTACCTCAGGGCAGACTATCAAAAAGAGGGCAGAGAGCCCAAGCTGGTGGTATGTTCTATAATTAGATTTCACCAAGCCAATAAGATGTGAACTCCTGGATCACTATTCCAGTCTTACCATGGAGCCACAGACAGTCCCCTTAGAGACTCTCCGGTCTATCTTGCCATCCAGACAAACTGAACGTAATGCCTGCAGTCTTGGCAAAAGCTGTCATCTGGATTGCGGCACAGTAGGCAAGTAAATATTATCCCCATGTTACAGTGAGGAAAGAAACTGAGAGAAATTAAATGTGCCTGAAAAGGAAAAAAATAGTTTATACCTTTTTTGGTTCCTCTATGGTATGTACAACAAGTCCTGAAAGATTTTTGTTTTTGTTTTTAACTGTTTTCTTTTGCCATTAGAAATATCAGGAATACCCAGTCTTCTCTTCCTTGTTTTGTTGGTGGCCTCTCTGGGAGGATCCAAAGCTATGATTTGAGAGCTCTCTCAGAGCATTTAATGGAAGTGATGGAGATGCTGAATCCTTCCGCAAAGAACTGTTCTTCTAGCTGCTGATCCAGCATTTGAGTTACTGGAGATAGATATTAACCAAAGCAAACCAAAAGCAAAGTTTAAATAGTCTGAAAAAAAATCAATTTCCGTGATTTATTAGGTGTCACTGCCATGATATCTATGATGTTCTCAACTTCCTATTCTTTGGTCGTCCATAGTCTTCCAAGAAAAATATACTACACCAGGAGTAAAATTGTCAAAAGTGCCAGTGGGACTAAATTTCATTTTCAAAATTGAAAATAAGTGGGACTTAGGCGCCTATGTTATTTAGGTGCTTTTGAAAATGTTACTCAAGACCTGAATTTTTAATGTAAAAAACAAGTGGGGGAGGGAAACTTTCAGGACTTCATATATCATACAGAAGGCAAACTCACTCCCTTTACAGTTCATTTTTAAGCCCTCAGTTTGAAAACACGCACCTGCTAAAACTTTGAGCATGAGTAATTCCACTGAAGACAGTGAGACAATTGGAATATAGGCCAGTACACTGACCTTTACATCATCTCTCTCTCTAGGCTTATTAGACCAGAGGTTTGGATAAAAGCTGAATTTTGGAGAAGTTTTCAATAAACCATTCTTTGGGTGTTTTTGTAATAATACATACTGAGTTATACTTGGTAACCAATATTAGTGTTTCTTATCCCTTCTTGTAGAGAGCCAACAGCCACTTGTCTTTCCTCCTCTTTCTTTTTCACTATTACCTTATTTTAAGTCAAGAGCATTAGCCCTGAAAGGAGATGTACATCATTGTGCCACTATTTACAAAGTGCGCTGGATATGTGAAACAAATGGCAAGGTTTTGCAGGGCACTGCTGCACATATGAATTTTCTGAGTGAAGTACCAAAGCTGCCCTGTACAGAAATGGCATTGTAGTTAGGTTTCCCAGTTTTCAATGTTTGTTTATTTTTCCCCAATACTGGCATTTATTCTTACATTTTTGCATAAATTAAAAATACATGTTTTAAAAATATGCTCATTAAAACTCCACTATCTGTTTTATTACCCCAGTCAATTTAACACCATGTAGTCATATGATTCTTGCAATTTATTAACTGCTTTCATTATTTTCTAGAGATAGCTGAAAATATTACATTTCATTTTTGAAATTTCAGTATTATGAAATCATAAACAGGTCCCACAAAAGTCACAAGATTAGCTTAAAAACCATGAAAAATTAAAAAAATAAATAAAAGTTGCATTCTTTTTCTTTGCCTTCTGGCCTCTGAGCCTTTAGGATACACTCGGGTCATGCTTTCAGTTTTTTTCTCCACAAGCACAAAGTCTAGAAACCATTTTTTTTAATTCTGAGATTCTCAAGTAATTACATGATTCTAGCAGCTGAGGTTCAAGAGAAGCAAAAAATTTCATGAGACGTCTGCTAAAATAATGAGAGCTGACAACACTGATTGTTTTTATCAGTCTGAATTAAATTGGTAACGTGCTTTGACACCTGCATGATAAATCTCAGAAACATAGTTTTCTTACAGTACTTGGCTCAGCTTGGGAAGTGCGCTGGTAGTCAAAACAGAGCTCATCAATAAGTCTATGAATCTTGTTTAAAATGACTCCAGACTGAACTATAGCTTTAGTGGATCCATATGCTACATCGCTCTCATCTTCTCCTTTACATTTGAATTGGGCAATGGAAGCAACAAGGGAAATCTGAAATGGACCAGTTTCTCTCTTCAGTCCAGGTTATCTCAAATAATGTGTACATTGGCCAAAGCACTTTTAAGCTCACTTGTGGCATATTGTGCTGGCATTCAGTTGGTAGTTGGCAGGAAGGGGGTATGCTAGTGCCTCTGTGGCCAGAGTAAATGCTTTTACTTCCAGGAGTGAGCTTCTGGTTTTCACTGGTGACAGCTAGAAAGGCCTGTGGGGACACTGGTAAGTTTTTCCAATTAAACATGGAAAGCCTAAGGACAGTTTTCAAATCACCCTCAACAGAGTTTTCTCAGAAAATAGAGACATTGTTTATAAGGACACTATTTTTCTGTTCACAATTTTTTGTTATTTAAAAAAGGAAATCTTACAGGGAGTCTTATTTTATTGTGTGCACTTATGTTTGTGGACAGGTAGTGGTTTGTTCACTGAAATGTAACAGATCAGACCGAAACTGCAGTGGTTATATGTTCAGAAATGTTAGGACATTTTTGGTGTGGTCTTACTGTTATCTAATATCACGGTCTCACTAGAAAGGCTTCTAACATTAACCCACTCAATATATGAAAGGAAACTGTTAGCTCTCGCCTAAGAAACATTTTTATACTCTCACTGTATCAAGATATAATTCCAGTTAGACATACATACTGTGAACCTGTGTAGCACCTACTTGTTTCTTAGCACATGCATCACACCTTACTCCGTCAACAATGCTAGCTTCACCACCCAGTTGTTTCCTTCTCCCATTCTCATCTTCATACTTTCTCATCTTCATACATTTCTCATCTTAAATGCTGCCTCTACACATGAAGGATGAAATTCACCCTGTGCAGAGGGCAGCCCAAGGCCTATATAGCACTCAAACGTAAGTGGGAATTAAGTGGAGCATAGGTCTTGTGCTGACCCAAGAATTTCACCCCAAATGACCTTCCAATCCCTCTGCACTAATCCATCATCCAAATCACCACTAAAGAATCACTTCTGCCAGAGGGATGAAGAGAACTAGTCCATGCCAGTCAATTTTTCTTTGAACCCAAATATTAACCTGCCCCTCCCCCACCAAAGATGACATCTTCCTCAAAGTCTCCCAGTGCATCCCATTTTATCTGTCTTTTGTCTAGAAGGAAAGGTCTCCAAGACAGTGACTGACTTTGTGACATGTAGAGAGTTGGCCATATTGTCGCTACCTAACACAATAAAAATGACTAATAATTAGTTTAAAGGTTTTTGATGGAAAATCCTTTGTAACGGGTTCGGTCACAGAGACCCCTTTGGGACTGTCACCTGATGTGCTGAAACTACCTCTGAGCCCGTTTTCCTTGATGGCTTGGGACTCCAGAACCTTGTCTTGTTGAGCCAGACATGCTAGCCTGCTGCAACACAGACCCAGGGTCTGAACCACGCCCCCAAAGCTGCAGACTTAACTGAAAACAGCTCAGTAAGTACTCCTGTCTCCAGCAGCCAGACACCCAGTGCCCAATGGGATCCAAATGCCAAATAAATCTGTTTTACTCTGTATAAAGCTTATATAGGGTAAACTCATAAATTGTCTGTCCTCTATCACACTGATAGAGATATATGCACAGCTGTTTGCTCCTCCAAGTATTAATCACTTACTCTGGGTTTGTTAATAAACAAAAGTGATTTTATTAAGTATAAAAAGTAGGATTTCAGTGGTTCCAAGTTAAGTGGTAACTAGGGGATTTCTCATGATTGGCAGCCCCCTTTGTTCTGTTCCACCCCCTTTTCTAGCTTTGGCACAAAGTGGGAATCTTTTGTCTCTGGATCTCCACCCCTCCTTCTAAATGTAAAGGCACCAGGTTTAAGATGGATTCCAGTTCAGGTGACATGATCACATGTCACTGTAAGACCTCCTTCTTCATTACCTAGTAGCTAGAAGACAGGTACACAGGAAGCATGCAGGTAAACAAACCCATTCACAGTTTATTGATTCTGAAGCACTCTTAATGGCTTCCACTTAACATGTTTACATCAGTGATACAAGTTTATATCTTATTCTCCTAACTCCAGACATAGAAATAATACATGCAAACAAATATGATGAACACACTCAGTAGAGCATAAGCTTTGTAATGATACCTTACAAGAGACCTTTTGCATAAAGCATATTCCAGTTACATTATATTCACATTCAATAGCATATTTCCATAAAACATATGGAGTGCAACGTCACACCATTCTTCTGACAAAATGGTCATTTTTGTGGAAAATGTCTACAGTCATCAATTGTATATGTGTGCGCATAGAAACTGAAATATTTTTTGGTGTTCAGCAAATTTTCAGTCTTATTTTTTAAACTAAAACCTGGACACTTTCAAATATATGTTTTGACAAAAACAGTTTTGTTTTCATCAAAAGTTTTAATGGGAAAAAAATCATTTCCTGTCCCCCTACATTGGGTGAATTCCACATGGGGCCACAAATGCCCTGAAACATTAAATTACTTGCCTAAGGTCACATAGAGTGAGATTCTACCACCTTTGCTCAAGTCAAATAGCATGTTGTATTACTCTGCCAGTAGCCAGGAAAGCAGAATTTAGTGAGTCAGAGGCGGGACTAGAACCCAGAAATCCTGATGCCCCGTTCTGCTCTGTAACCACTATGTCACACCTCTTGTTTAACTAGTTAATGTCTTTAAAGCATTGTGAAGATGAAAAGCACTAAATAGCATTAAATTTACAATGAACACAAGGGCCCAAAGTATAGGCAATGTGAACAAATGTTTGTGGTGGTACCACAGCTTTAATTTCTACAAGAAAAAGCTCCCCACTGCTTCCAGACATTAAATTAATTGGAGGAACAGCCTTAGAGAAGCAGCAGATGCTGATCAAATTCTCTCCACTTGCTACAAAGGTAGAAGTATCCAGCAATTACATGGAACACTAAATTAAGCATCTTATATATGCATTTAATTAAGATTTTTTTAAAAGGCAGATAATTCAATATCTATGGATTATTAGAAGACTTTATTAGGGATTATTAATTACCTAAAAATAAATATTCCTTGGCTGTTACTCAATAAATGTTTTTTTTAATAGTCACTTGGTATTTGTTTAATGACCTGGGTATCCTAGTAGCTATAGAAATATACATAAAACTACCATCTGAGTCAGTTTGTATCTGTGATACACTCAGTGTTTCCTTAGTGCTTTTTCCGCTGTTCCCATTGCCTCATTCCATGACACACCCTAAACAAATTTTGGCGACTACCATATATTCCAGCTGCTATGCAGATTTTTTTTGCTGATGTTTGCAGTTATGTGGGGAGTCTGGTGTGAATAAACCAAGAGAAAAGACTGACAACAGCTATGGTTTCTTTATTCCCCTTCGTTGCCTATTATAAAGTGTGATGTAACTGAATAATTTACTTGCCGCCAGATTCTGCTATCCTGACTCACACTGATTTGAACCTTATTGCACAAGCAGTCCCATTGATTACTGGACGAGCAATGTAGGTTATGTTTAAGGTGGCTATGTTGGTTGGGGGTGGGGGGTTGCTCAAAATAGAAGAGACTAAAAAAATCCACAAAAATAAATCCACGATAAAAATAAGCCTGAAAGTGGGCTACAGTGGTGACATGCAGTAGCTACACAATTATAGGAATTATGGTGAAATATTCAGCAAAATCTCACAATGTATCAAAGGTGCTGGAACTGGGGGTGGTGCCACATCCCTTGGCTTGAAGTAGTAATAACAACCCAAATACATGGTTTTGCCTTCAGCACCCCCACTATCAAAATTGTTCCAGCACCACTGCAATGTAGTATCTAACAGCAACTTTATTTTACTGAATGGACAGAAAAGAGACCTCACCAGATGCCATGTTACATTTCATAAAAACTGTACTCTGAAAAATGACTGTGCAAAAAGGATCACTTCTTGCAGTCTTGATCTGTTCCCTGTGTGTATTCAGAACCATAACTTCTTATTTTTATGACAAAAATACTCCCCCACCTATTTTTTTCTCCTATTCTCACTGCAAACCCCACACAGTTAAGAGAGAGTGAGCTCAGATTCTGTCCCATCTTGTGATGCTTCCAGCAGAGTAATGGGTATGTGGTGTAAATGCAGGATTTTTTTATGTAAGGGTAGATACGGAGAGTAGTGGGTTCCCTGGCTTCCTACATGCTAACTGGGGACTGCAGTAGCTAAGGCCCTTCATAGAGATACAGGTAAAAGATTAGAGCCCACCACATTTCTAACAAATCTAAAGAGCAAATTAAAGAAAATACCTATCTGAAGAGCCCTGGGAGGTGAATTTATAGGGTTGGCAAAGACAGCAGAGTTGTGTGAGGGCCTTTGTGTAAACTCCACTTTATCTTCTCTTTCTGCTAACCAGTAATCCTTCATTCTTCTATTTCCTTGCCAGGGGATTTTTCGTGTTAATGGATCAGTTGCTTTTGGGTGAACAAATAAACTGCTAGCAATTTGGCAAGGAAGAACAGAATTTCAGCACAGTCCTATCTGGAAAAAAAAAAAAAAGGACTCAGGTAGCTCGCCTGTCTTTGGGAACAGGAATCAGGAAATAAGCAGAGTCCATTAACCCTAGGACTGAATGCAGAGTCTTGTTTTGGTGATTAAAACAAATATTCCAAAACAGGACCAGAGAAGGCTTCAGAGTGAGCCTGCCAATGCAGGGTAAGGCCTTCCCTAGGAACAGGATGGCAATTTCAACATCCTGTATACAAGCAGTTACCTCCAGTAGCCTGCTTCTCTTGTCAACAGCACTTTTTAGAGTTTCCCATTCCCTTCATGGTGTGTGTTGATTCAGTGAGCCCTACTCTGAATCTTATGGAGAGGGAAGACATTGCAGTGAGCTGTGGTGACATCAGTGTGGCAAGTTTGCACCAGTGTTTACAGGGCTTTGTTGTTTTTCTGGTGTTAAAACACATGTAATTTGTTTTTAGTTTCTATTTATTTTATAGCTGTAAAAATAAAGCATATTTTCCATGAAACAACATTCCAGCAACCTGCCAGCTCATCCCAAGCATTCCTAGTATCCACCCAACTGCAACAGAGTTCCCTAGTTAAGAAATGCTGTTTTTCTAGACACACAAAAATTCAGCTGATACCAATGAAGTGCTTTATTCTAGAGTTAGGGACTTAACAAATGGGAATGCTGCATATTAATGAAAATGTTCATTTTTTAAAATCTCTCACCACTGTTCCTTTGACAAATCAAGTCCATGGGTAGGACTAGTTGAAAATGTTCCATCTAAACTGTTTTTCAACAGAAAATTGGGTTTTAAATTAAACACGTTTGTGAAAAGTGTCTGCTCTCCAGGGGAAATGTGAACTTTCCCTTGAAAATACTGAGGTGTTAACAAAAAGTTTAGAATGTTCACAAATATTCTACCCAGCTATACCATACGCCCTACATACCTATACTGACCTTGTGAAAGAAACAATGCATAGTAGGAATGACACTCATCTCGCAGAGTTGCCAGCTATCCCAGTTCTGATGATTCCATTCCAGGGTCACTAAAGTTTGATTTTACTCTGAAAATTGACTATATAAAAATGGCACTTGCAGGATCTGCTCCCTAAGTGTATAATCATATCCGCTGACTTTAATGATCAAAATGAGGTGAGGGGTATGTTTTGCTTTTTTACTTCAGTTAGCCCCGCAGAGCCAACATCACTAAGACAGAGTGAGTGTGTATTCTCTTTCATCTTGCGCGCTAACTGGATTGTTTCCCAATTTCCAACTGATGACACCTGTAAAAGCCCTGGTGGCAAAGGGCATGCACAGGTGTCACTAGGGTATAATTTGGAGACAGTGGCTTGCCCAAGTGTCAGTGAGGTCCTAATCTGGACAGCAGAACCTTTATTACCAGTGATGCAGATGATGGGAAGAACTTAGTGTGACTCAGAGCCCAGAGCAGCATCGGTGGCTTTTTAAAAAAACTTTTTTTTTAACTTGTAAAATGAACACTGTTGATGGGGAGATCGTGACTCAATCAATAAGTCACTTTTCAGAGAAGAACTGTGCTACAGAACCCTAATGTATTTTTGAGATACTGTCCCAAGCATAATACGCTCCCATTGGAGTTAGGAAACCAAAATACCTTTTAGGATCTGGGCCTTGCTGTTTGTACTCAGTCATTCGGGTTCTGTCCCTACTGATGAGTTGTGGTGGACGGTCATTATACGGCCTACACATTGAACCCAGTGCAATGTTCCCATGGCAGTACTGCACAACAGTATATCAACAGTATATCACTATCAGGACAAACATTCATCTTTTTCAGCATTTGGTTTCTTGTGAGGTACAAGGATGACAGCACTAGAAAGATCATCTCCTGAGCAGGAGAAGAGATTGCCCCACAATTAGTTCCTGATTTTACAGCGCTGAGGCAGGAGTTCAGGAGTTTCAAATCACTATTAAAAATTCACTTCTGCAGCAATGCCTACAGAAAATGAGGACAATTGAATTTAAAAATCAAAATCAAAACACTAATAAGAGGCAATGTCCAGCATTATCCTGATCACTTTGCTTTTCCCCTACCCTTACTCTCTGTGTCTTTAGACTGTAAGCAATCTGAAACAAGGACTGTGCCCAGCACCTTTTGAATGCTACTACAAGTCAAGAATAATTCTTTAAAACAGGGATCTCAAACTCAAATTACCACGAGGGCCTCATGAGAACTAGTAAATTGGCCCGAGGGCTGCATCACTGAAACCTTTTCATACAATGATACAAAAGTATAGTCAAAAATGAAGAGTAATATAGTATTCTATTAAAAGTCAATGTATTAACTTTTTAAAAACTGTAATGCAAAGAGAGGTTTTAATAAAATATAAACACTCAGTAATGTTTGGAGCTTGGCTGCCAGTGGAGTCAGCGCCTATGGCAGGCCACAAGAAATAACTCCGCGGGCCGCGTGTTTGAGACCCCTGATTTAAAAATTGCTGTGTGGAGCAGACTTGGATCAATAAAATATATAGTTCTGATTCAGTAGTGTCGGGGTTTTGCAGTCAGCAGCGCCCAGTAACCTGGGATGCAATGGCAGCCATCTTTGGGGAGGAGGAAAGCTTTGTGCATGGATTTACAGACTTAACATCTTTATTTTAGTTTGAAAGTGCTTCTCTGAACTACTAACTTCCAGCAGCTTTAACTTGCCCCCTGCTGCAATTGTTCTGATTTCATACTTATTTACATAATTATCTCTTTTCAACCTATTACTTCAAGTAACTTTTTATTTTTTTTACCAGTTCCACATAACTCCTGCCTACACTGCAAAGCAAGGTGTGACTGTAGCAGTGGTAGGCATAATCTAACTAGCTTTAATATAGTTAGTGTGGGTAATAATAGCAATACAGATGTAATGGCACGGGCTTCAGCCAGGCTCAAGTGCAAGCCTGCCTGAGAACTGTTTGTACTGAGGAGGCTAGCCCATGGTGCCACGTCTACACTACTATTGTTACCTGTACTAGTGAGATTAAGGCTAGCATGGGTATGCCTACCTGTGCTGCAGTCACACCTTCACTTGCTGATGTGCAGAGGTACCCTTAGTAATTACCTACAAGATTAACTTTTTAAAAAAACTGAACACACATCACCTGCCTTTTTAGAAAGTAGCTGCTTATTTCTTCTCGGGTGTTTCTCTATCCACCTCCAAAAGCCAAACTTCAAGAGTTCTTAAAACTAAACAAACTAACCCAGAGCAGTTTGTCTAATAGCAAAAATCCACTTCAGTGTTAGAAATGTTTACAATGTGGTGGCAGCTCTGTTCCCTCCCTCTCCTTTTCTTCTTCTTTGTTGTTGCTGTTTAGCATCCACATGCTCCAAACAGAGCACACCAGGGGTTACAGATTTTGTGGCAATTAAAGAAAGCAGGAGTTTTGATGACTAACTTTCTATAGTGTATGGGGGGAGAAGAAAGCAAGTGATAAAGTGATTCACCTGGTACACAGAGCAGGGAAATTCCACCACCCAGAGCAAATCCGCCTGCAAAACTTTGATCTAAATATCATCCATCAAGAGACAAAAGCAAACCTCCTACATGACCCATTCCTCCCACTGGGCAAGAAAGTCCTGGCTGTACTACAGTTAAAACTGTGCTAGTAACAGCCGGTTTTGAAAACTATGTATAAGCATAATTATTTCTAGCATAGTTTCCCTGAGCAGTGTGGGCAGAAAGGTTTTTTTTCAGACCCTAGCTAACCAAACTGTGCTATATTCTCCACATGCTTTTTAGTAGAACATTTTGCGAGACCATTGTCTAAGTAAGCATGAATAATAATAACTATCTAGGTTTTTATAGTGCATCCATCACCATCTCATCTGAGAGACTACCGCCAGACCTGTACTCATCCACGTGTCACTATAGGGCACTGTAGGGTACACAGGGCTTATGACATTTTGGCACAGATTCTGTCACCCTTACTCATGCTAGGTATTACTTTACTCCCTGAGTAGTGCCATTGTAATGAAGGGAGTACTACCAGAATGAGGTAATTTCTAAATGTGAGGAAGGGCTGGTCTACAGAGAAAGTACAGCCGAAATAACAACACTTTTTGTTATATCAGTGTAGGTGTGTGTGGGAAAATTCTTATCTTGGATCAAAGTGTCTCATTTCGATTTAGCTTAAGTCGGTCTTTACAGCCTTGTCTCCTTACTTTAGTGCCAAAACAAGCTTCCAGTAAATTTTTCCCACTCATTTTAGCACTGCTGGACCAATAGGGGTTTTGGAGGATCAGTCAGATTCTTTTCTGGCTCACTTATCAACAGAATTTGTAACTGTTCCAAGTGTTGATGATATGGGAAGGAGAGAATACAGCTAGACTTCCAGATTGCATTTGTGGAGCTGGAAAGAAAAAAAACTCCATGAATTACTTGTAAACTTAAAAGTTCTGATCTAAAGACAATAAACATTGAGCCCTACAATGCCAACTTTGTAGTGTTGCTCTTCAGAGCAGAACTGGATTTTAGGACCTAGTCTGTTCCTGCTACCTTTTTCTCACCTGAAACCATAATCCTCCATTTGTGTTTTCAGTCACTACTATAGCAACCAATTGTGGTGACTCTGAGGATTATAGCTTCAGGTAGGGGATAAGTATCGGTGGGAGAAAATGGACTTGTTCTAAACACTCTGATCCTGTTTTCACTAGGGATGAATGAACAAGTTCAGATAAAATAAAGAACATCCTTAACCTTCACCCAAACCTCAAGCCAGACCCCATCATCATCAAACATGCGTAAGTCTACTGAAGATCATTGCAGCAGAGTGACCGTGGCATGATGATCACGCATTATATAGTGAAATTCCCAGATCTGGCTCAGTCCTTCAAATTCACACATCACATGTCAATGTATTTCAATATGGTTTGCTGGTGTATTTTTGTCCATCCTGGCAACATGACCACAGAGCAGGCAATGGCACTTTTGACTATAATGAATGATTGAAGGAAGGTCAGATCTCTGCGAGATTGTGACATTTCGCACAAAGTCAAACCACCTTATGCGCAGGATTTGGCACTGACAGCATATATGGAATGCCTCTAACCACTCCAAGTGTGCCTATTAGAAGGGTGCAGGTTTCTGAATACAGGCAGTACACGGGTTTGCTAGCTCCTGGACTTTGTCTCAGTGCAAAGACATTTTTACTTCCATAAGCAAGACATAGGTCTTGCTGCCTCCTGCTTGAAGTCTACTCATCGAAGAATGTCCAGTTTTCTGCAACCTTTTGAACTCTGCTTGCAGCCTTGGCAGATTAACTCATCGATGCTTTCACCACTATTCGACTCCACCTGCACCCAGGGTTCAGGTGGCCCACCTCAGAGGTTTTGGACCTTGGTCTTCTGGCATGAGAAGAATTTAATCAGAAAAGTATGAACGATAATTGGGAATCACTTAGTAGACACCCAAAAAACCACAATCCCACAACAGAGGAATAAGGCTGTGTTGGTTAAAAAAAGCTACCTGGGGAAGTGATGGCACCTATAAAATTAAAAAATAATATATAAGAAATTGAAGAAAGGGGAAGTTGACAGTAATGAATAGAAATCAGAAGTTGGAATAATAGAAAATTGGTAAGGGAAGCAA
This sequence comes from Macrochelys suwanniensis, assembly GCA_033296515.1. Classification (NCBI taxonomy): domain Eukaryota; kingdom Metazoa; phylum Chordata; order Testudines; family Chelydridae; genus Macrochelys; species Macrochelys suwanniensis. The sequence goes on along the minus strand of CM065775.1, from coordinate 153,276,723 downwards.
AGGGACACAAAGAGAAATCTATGGCCAGCAGAGTTAAGGACAAAAAAAAAAAGGAGTTTTAAAAATATAATAGGAACAAAAAGAATCCTCACAATTGGTACATTACTAGATGGCAATGGCAGAATTATCTATAATAATGCAGAAAAGGCAGAAATATTCAATAATATTTGGTGTGTTTGGTGAAAAAAGGATGATATAGTTTCACTATATGGTGAATTAGTATCTCTGGAGGATGTTAAACAGAAGATACAAAAGTTAGACATTTTAAAATCAGTAGGTTCATATAGCTAAGAGTTTTACAAGAGCAGTCTGAGGAGCTCATTGGATCATTAAGTTGATTTTCAGTTAAGTCTTGGAAGACTGGGAGAAAGCTAATATATCAATTTTTTAAAAGAGTAAGGGAGATGACCAAGGTAATTAGTGGCCTGTCAGCCTGACATCAATCCCAGGCAAGATAATGGAGCAATTTATAAAGGATTCAATTAATAAGGAACTAAAGGAGGGTGATGTAATTAAAGCAAATCAACATGGGTTTATGGAAAATAGATCCTGTCATACTAACTTGATATCTTTTTTTAAAAGAGATTACAAATTTGGCTGATAAAAGTAATAGTGCTGATGTAATATATTTAGACTTCTGGAAAGTGTGTGACTTAGTACCACATGATATTTTAATTAAAAAACTAGAACAATATAAAATTAACATGGCACACATTACATGGATTAAAAAGTGGCTGTAAATGGGAAATGGTCATTGAGCAGGTGTGTTTCCAGTGGGTCCTTCAGGGATTGTTTCTTGGCCCTATGCTATTAAACACATTTATCAATGACCTGGAAGAAAACATAAAATCATAACTGATAAAGTTTGCAGATGACACAAAAATTGATTGAGTGGTAAATAAAGACGAGGACCAGTCATTGATTCAGAGTGATCTGGGTCGCTTGGTAAACTGGACACAAGCAAACAATATGTGTTTTAATATGGATAAATGTAAATGTATACACATAGGTGCAAAGAATGTAGACCATACTTACAGGATAGGGGACTCTGTCCTGGGAAGCAGTGTCTCTGAAAAAGATTTGGGGGTTGTGGTGAATAATCAGCTAAACATGAGCTCCCAGTGTGACGCTGTGGCCAAAAGAGCTAATGGAATTCTGGGATGCATAAAGAGGACAATCTCAGGTAGGAGTAGGGAGGTTATTGTACCTCTGTATTTGACACTAGTGTGACTATTGCTGCAATACTGTGTCCAGCTCTGGTATCCACAACTCAAGAAGGATGTTGCTAAACTGGAGAGAGATCAGCAAAGAGCCACAAGAATGACTAAAGGGTTAGAAAATATGCTTTATAGTGATAGACTTAAGGAGCTTAATTTATTTAGTTTAACAAGGAGAAGGTTAAAGGCTGATTTGATTACAGTCTATAAATATCTACATGGGGAAAAATATTTAACAATGGGCTCTTCAATCTAGCAGAGAAAGATATAACATAGTCCAATGGCTGGATAAAATCAGACTGGAAATAAAGCATACATTTTTAACAGTGAAAGTAATTAACCATTGGAACAATTTACCAAGAGGCATAGTGAATTCTCCATCAGTGACAATTTTAAACCAAGACTGGTTGTTTGTCTAGAAGGTATGTGCTAGGATTTATTTGGGGAAATTCTATGGCCTGTATTATACAAGTCAGAGGAGATGACCACAACAGTTCTTTCTGACCTTGGAATCTATGAATCTATTAGACGTTCAACCCCATAGGGCAGGCAGCACTATTCATAGTCTTGGTAGGTGAACACTTTTTGACCAACCTTGATTCTGACAGGTGGAGTAGCAAGTCCTAGTATCCAGTTGATAGCTTAACAGAATAGTGCTGGGGTGAGAATGCACACCAGAGGTTGTGTAGAAACGCAACAAAAGCCATGAACCAATATTCACTCTTGCGCCAGTATCAGTGTGTAGAACACGCACCAGATTTAGCAGAATATCTGGAATGCCGACTCCTTTCAGTGCAAGCTAAAGCGCTGACCTGTTGACTGGACCAAAAACCTCTTTGATGTTGATATATGCCACATAAAGTAATTGGTTACATTCTTGGTGCAGCTCAGACAGAAGCGAGAGGACATGGACAGTGTCCCTTGTCGACTGCCCAACATCCTACCAAGCAGCATGTGAGCAAAGCAGGTAGTAGCAGAATAAACTGCTCTAGTTCAGGGTGCAGTTCTCCCTGCCCACATGAGCTTCAGGTTCAACTGGTCCCAGTCAGTAGTGGCTACAAAGGCGGATTAGGGGTCTGTGGGGCCCTGGGCCAGAGCAAGTGGGGGCCTCTCCCCACTGCTTCTGCATGCAGTCCCCCCACCCCCGGCACTCCTGCTGGGGAAATGGGGTCAGGGACCAGGAGCTCCCCTCCCCCACAATCAATCATTCCTGCAGGGGAGCTGGGTCAGGGCATATGGGCTTCCCCCGTTCCCGGCAGGAGCGCTGGCCCAGCAGGGGGAGCAGGTTGGGGCATGCGGGTGCCCATTTTTCCAGGGGTGCCCCAATTGGCCGAGGGCCCTGGGCACAGGCCCCATTGGCTCAGTGGCTAATCTGCCACTGAGTGGCTGATAAGGGCCCCTGCTCAGAGAAACAAGCATTTATGGCACTTGTTTTATTATATAACCTCTAGCACAGACTGAGATTCGAGTAATTAATTTTCAAGCAAATCTCCCTGGGAATAAGAAAGAACAGGGGGAAAGAAATATAGACAATATACCCCATGAGGGCCTGATCCAAAGCCCACTGAAGTCAATGGAAAGACTCCCACTCATTTGAATGGGCTTTGGATCAGGCCCTACCAGCAGAACAGGAAAGGAGCCAGGGCACCACTGTCAACAACTCAATGACCATTTCTGATCAATGTGCAGCTGCAGTCAAAAACCAAGCAAGATGTTAGGATGCATAAGAAACAGGGCGGAGACTAAAATAGAAAATATTATAATGCCATTATATAAATCAATAGCATGGCCTCACCCGGAATACTATATGCAGCATTGGTCCCCCCATCTCAGAAGGATATTTCAGTTAGATAAAGGGGGCTCAGAAAAAGGTGATGAGAATAATTAAGGGAATAAAAAAACTCTCAGATGAAAAGACTGACTGTTTATGTGAGAAAGGAAATGAATAAGAGGGAACATGATAAAAGTATAAAATATAATGAATGGCAGAGAGAAAGTAGATCGTGCAATTCTGTTCACCCTTTCTCACAACACAAGAACAAGGGGATATGAGGTGGCAAATTCAAAACAGATAGAAGGAAATACTTTTTCACACAATGTGTACTTAGACTATAGAATGTATTGTCTCATGATGACATTGAGGCCAAAAATTCAGCAAAATTCCAAGAGGGATTAGACATTTAAATACATACCCAGAATATCCAGAGTTGTTATTGTTAATGCTGACAAAGAGAGTATTTGAAAAGAGATAAAACCTCATGTTTCCCAGTTTAAGCAAATCTCCAGTTATTAGGGATTAGGATGAGATTTTCATGCAGGGCAGATAATATCTGTCTTTTCTTGGCTTCTCACACCTTTCGCTGAACATGCAGTAATGGCCACTATCAGAAACAGGATATTGGATAGATGATCCAGTCTGACTTCCTATGTTCCAGAAATATCTCTTAATAAAATGAATGTTTTATAATTTCCCATGGGGTGTCAGTCTTTTTTAAACAGAGCCATTATTTGAGCAGGTCAGTGTACCATTTTAAGAACATATTTGGATATGCTGGCTGTTTATGGCTAGGTTATTTATTTAACTCCTGATTTATTCCTGTATGTATTTCTATGTGACATACAGAAAACAATTCTATTCCTTTAACAGATTATTAATACTGAGCCCTAGTAATCATCTTTGCCATCACAGGAGGAGTTCCACTTGAGAAAGGAGTGCTGAGTTATGAGTAGTAGGACTTTTATCCTACAGATGAAAGGCATTATATAAATGTGAGCAACTTTTATATGACTGTCCTCTAAATGATAATAATGTACTTTTCATTCCAATTATAATATGCTTAATGCTTGGTGTTTAAACTTATCGTTGTTTTTAAAGGGAAGTGGCTTCATCCAGTTCACCTTTTCCAGACCTAGTGTATTTCTTCAGGGAGAATGCTCCTGACTAGCAGATGCTTTTCAAAAAGGACCAAAAGATACCATGACTGTGACGGTGTACCCCATAAAGCTTTATGGGGAGATGCTTATAAATGTATATATGTAACTAGAATATGTTTTATGCTACATGTGCCATGTAACATATCTCTGTGAAAGTTATGACCTACTGAATTTATTCCTCCTGTTGGTATGCATGTATCATTGTTGTAGTTGGAGTTATGAAGATTGGTTTTATATTTGCTGGTTTTGTACATAGCCTTTGTAAATGCATGGGATCATGTTTGGAGGAAAGAATGTGCCTGTTAAGTACGAGCACTTAACAGACACAAGAAGTTGCAGACCCCAATCCACATCGGGGCCTGGTCAGGAATGCAACTGGTTAGGGTGCATGGACAGGTGACTTGCCCATGTGATCCCAAAACTCCATGGCAACTGGATCCTACACAGGGAGTGGGGGAAAGGCTATAAAAGCCCTTGGAAGACCCTTCCATTTTTGTCTTCAGCTGGCTAAAGAGAGAGAGACTCTCCACCCCCACCCCCCAGGACACACCCGAAAGAGACTGAACAAAGGACAAAGACATTAGGGGGGTGAGTGATTGCTGGACCCAGGCTAAGTGGAAGATAGCCTGTTTACTGGACCTAATGAGGTTTTTATATCTGTGTGAAGTTTGATTAGACATAGAACTGCGTGTTCTATTTTATTTTATTTAGTAATTCACTTTGTTCTGTCTGTCACTACTTGAAATCACTTAAATCCTATTTTCTGTACTTATTAAAATCACTTTTTACTTATTAAGTTTCCTTGAGTACGAGTTGGTACCTGGGGAAAGCAAACAGTTGTGCATATCTTTCTATCTTTGAAATAGAAGGCGAACTATTTATGAGTTTACCCTGTATAAGCCTTATGCAGGGTAAAACGGATGTATTAAGGGTTTAGACTGCTTAGGGAGCTGGGCACCTGGGTGTCAAAGGTAAGAGCGCTTCCAGGAGCCTTACCGTGGTTAGTGGACTTGGCTAGGACCGGAGTCTGTGTTTGCAGCAGATCAGTGGAATCTGGCTCAAAACAGACAGGATTCGGGAGTCTCTAGCTGGAAAAGGCCTGGAAGCAGGGGTAAAAGTAGCCTTGGCACACCAGGTGGCAGCACCAAGCAGGTCTCTGTGACCCAACCCGTCACAGTGGCGTAGGGAACCTTTTTTTCAGGAAATGTCCTATGCATACATCCCCGCAGATCAAGCAGGATACGATATTCTTTTTTACTTCCTGCCACAACCCATTGTGCAGGACTGCTGGGGACAGCTTAAACTCTTACTACATTTCAATGGTGGGCAAAGAGATTCCTGAATATATCTAAGCCTATATAGTCTCTTCTTTTGTGCAATATGTAATGCTTCTTAACCCCATCTCCAGACTCCTTCCCTATTAGAAGAGGTCAAATGTGCACTGGCATAAGAGAAGGAGAGGAGAGGCACCATGGGCCGCTTTCCAACAAGTTAGCCATGCCTCAGGGTTGCTCTGAGTTACATTTGGCTGTCCACAGCCTCAAAGGGCTCTTCCTGTAGCTGGGGGTCTGCCAAATTGCCAGGGCACTCTAGCTATGCCTCCTTTTCCCTGGGAGCATCAGGGAACAGGATCAGGGGGTGCTTAATGATACTCAGGGATTCTCCCACATTGGCAAAGTACTCGCTGGCCAGATCAGCCAGATTTCCTGCTGCGTTGTGCAGCTGGAGCAGTACAAAGCAGATGAAAGGAGGCCAAGGATCTAGCCCTGTGTCTGCATAGGAATAGCAGCATTGGGTATTTTGTGTGTTTGACACCCCCAGCAATGTTAAACTGCCAGGACCTGGCCCACTGTTTGCTCCTTAGTTATTACTAACAGCTTTAGGAGCTTCTAGCCATTGAAATCCATTTCAAATGAATGATACTATAACTTTCCCAAGACATTCTGGTAGAAAACATAATCTAGGCTGGTTTGTAGATCTAATGTTTACAATAACCATCAGCTGTAAGTTACTTCTCTCATCTGCTAGTTGGCACAATAAAGTCCTCTTTGCTTCCTCGCTCATCGATTAGGCTGATGATAGACTCGTGCTCGTTTTTTACTATAAAAGTATCAAAATTCTACTTTGTTAGTGAATTTAGTGCTCAGGAAAGAAAGAGTGGCTGAAGTTAGACATTGTGTAGACCTTTGTATGTGGTGTGGCAGGATGGAACGATGCCAGAGGCTCCCTGAAGTGTGCTAGATTTCACAGTTGCTAACTGATTTTACATTGAAGGCACGCAGATACTATGGTGACAGGCGGCAGCATAAAACCCTAGATAGATAGCTCTATTGGCAATGAAAGGCCACAACCTCAGCCTCTGTCCAGTGATGAGAGAGATGTGGCCATTTCCCTTATAGCTCACACTCTTACGTTAAAACTTCTGGGCTAGATCCTCAGCTGATGTAAATCAGGGTAGGTGTATTGACTTCATTGGAGCTGAGCCAATTGTGACTGCCAGTGTTGTGCCTCTGTCAGTGAGTTTGTAATTTTGTTCTGTAGTAGAACATTTATAGCAGTAAATTATAATCCTGGAGAGGATCTAAAGAGAAGGCAAGGCAAAAGCTGTAGGGAGATTGTGCAGGTGACTTGAAAAGTTGATAAGGAAGCTAGTAGCATTTGTATTTTATTCCATGGAGCCTTAGTGTGTTTAATCTTTTGTGGTTTTCAACAACAAAAGAGAAGAGCTCAAACCTGTGAGTAGCGCAAAGAATGGAATTAGTGAGCGTACACCTCTGTTCATTGGTAGGTTGTATCAGATCTGATTGGACTGTAGCAAAGATGGTACAAGTCCAATATGAGAGAATTAATGGCTAGTTTCTTTTTGCTCAAGTGTGTGTCAGAGGCTGACAGGGTTAAGTTCTGTTCCCCACACTGTACTGATGCGTGTTCGCTGATAACTTTGGTACTGTGTCTTTGTTTGAGGTGGTCATTTTTTTGGATAAAAAGGCCTTCTTAAATGAAAAATTTAATACACACAAAACCCCCATCAATTTATTTTAAACATTGATTTAATATGAAACCCCAAAACAAACAAAAATCAAATCTCGATTTTTCGGTGTTTTCTTCCCTCTTCCACAAAGCCTCTTTTTCAGTAGCCAAATCATTCATTTTGAAAATCTGCTGAAAAAATATTTGCAGTTTTCTTTATCTAGTGAAAAATAATCATGACTTTTTGACCAGTTCTGAAATTTGTGCATGCAGCCCTGCATTATTACAATATAGCACTGCTGTGGAGGCCTCCAGCTGTCACATGTAGGAGGCCACACTGCAAAGCTGTGGGACTGATAAAACTAATTAGAATTGGCAACAAAGGCTGTCCTACAGTTCACCAGTTTCTCTGGGCTTGTGAGGGGAAAGTTGGTGGGTAAGAATCTGGATGTGCTAGGGCAGCTTTAGTTGATTAGGACTTTGAAGAGGCATTGAAGCCTCTCCTAAAATAACAGGTATAGGTGCAGCAGGAGTTGACATCATTTGATAGAAACAAGAGAACTCTGCAGTGTATTTAAAAAAAATGATTGAAGATTTCTTAATTAAGCCAGTAACTAATGTTCTTCACATGAGCGTCATCCTAAATTAATGTATACAGTGCCATTAATGTAATCAAGAACATGTCATTATGCCTGTTCAGTCAATCATGCCAGACCCAGCTCATTATAATCTCATCACCACGTTCAGCCAAATCGCCTCAAGTCTCTGCAAAAGCAGCCTTCAAACATCCGTGTTGCAGCTTAGAAAACATCATTAGCAGATGCAAAAATATCTTCTTTTTTAGTTTTTAAATTTACATAGTCCTATTGTACTGTTAAGATACAAGATCAACTACTAAGTCTCAAAATTCTCCAAAATTAAGATAGCTCTGATAGTGAACTCAGCCACCTTGTTCAGCTATAGTATTTTCTGTTTCCCCTTTTACTTATTAAATGTAAACTTCAGCACATTAGCGATCTGATCAGAGTAAAGAGTCCCCGAAGTGCACATGAATCACATTTAAACCAATGCCACAATTGTAAATAAGAATCAGGATCATTTGTTATAACTATAACATAAAATGCACAAGATGTGGAATAGGGCCAAGTTAATGTTTCCAGAGGAAATTTAATGTTTTTTTTAAATTTCCTGTCTCATTAGTGCCAAATTTGCAATCTGAATTTTTCATTAATACTTTTTTTTGTTTGTTTAATATCTGAGTGTTTTAAGGGGGGGGAGGAAAGGGAAAGATCGTTTTAAAAGAAAATTTCAACAAAGAGTTTAAATTCCTCATCCACACCTATTCATCTTGGGCAATTAACTACTGGATTTTTCCTACTACCCAGCTCCACACTGGTTTATTACTATCACTTTTTATTTAGTATTCTCATATGTGCATTGTAATAATATCAAAGCTCAAGTGGTTTATTCGACTGATCAGCATCTCGGATGGAAATATATTCTTGTAGCTAAGCGCCCTAATACAATCACCACTGAAGTCCATGGGAGTCCATCAATAGATCTCAGTGGGAGCTTGATCGGGCCTTGGGAGAGGAATATATGATATGATAAACAAGGAGAAGGATAGGGTAGTGCAAAAGGGTATAGCAAGGAGCAGCTGAATGAATAAATGTCACACTTCTGCAGTTCAACTTCAATGTGCCGTACAAAGATTAACTAACAAGTTAAGCAAAAGAATCTTTAGAATGTATATTAGGGGGAAAAATCCTAACAGTGAGGTCTATTAGACTGTGAAATACTCCCCAAGGAAAGCAGCAGAAGCTTGAGTCATTTGAACAATGGACTGCACCAAGTACTGGAAAATGGACTGGACTTAGGGTGACCAGAAAGCAAATATAAAAAATCGGGACAGGTGGGGTAATAGGAGCCTATATAAGAAAAAGACCCAAAAATCAGGACTGTGCCTATAAAATCAGGACATCTGGTCACCCTAACTGGACTGGAGGGAATAAGGAATGGTCCAGATGACCTAATGGATGACTAGGCAGTTTCCATCCATAATTTCTTTGATATGACTTTTAGCCAGCAGAGTGTTGTGGGAAATTCAGGGTGTGTCCACTTCTATGTTGCATACAATACATTAGAGCTTTTTGGGATCATGGTGACCTATGGTGTAAATGAATGACAACTCCTATTTTGGAACATCTAAGTGCACGCTACGCCTCCCACAGCCCATAGATTTTGGCTTTGATTTATACACACACCTCCCTCCCCTGTATTTACAGGGTGAGGGAGCAGGACTGGAATATTTGTGCTTGTTGGTTGGTTTTTAAAGTTAATAATCTATCTAGAGCCAGGGCACCAGCTTTGGAGCTTTTCTGGTTTTGCTTGTTTGTCTGAATAATTGGCTTCATCTGGACTCCAGCTGGGAGTGTTACTGAGGTAAAGTGCCTCCTAGGTGGTTGTGATTAAACAGAGGAATTAGAAACTATATAATTTAAACCTTTACAAACTATATAATCTAAACCTCTCTCTCCCCACCAGCTGACAATGCTCACAGCTGCCAAAAAGCAGTGACAGTCTTGCCTTCAAAAAACAACCAAACAAAACTACCAACAGACCAGATACCTTCCACTGGGCCCTTAGAACCAGACAGTCGCATAAGCTGCAGCCCCCTTAGAACCAGCACCATATCTTTTGAACTTTACTTCTAAAATCATTTGCAGTATTTGTATGTAGCTGGGACACTCTAGTTGCCTCTCCCAGACCTGACGAAGAGCTCAGCACAGCTCAAAAGCTCATCTCTCTCGCCAGCAAAAGTTGGTCCCCTAAAAGATATTACCTTACCCACCTGGTCTCTCTCTACTTTTAAAAGGAAGCTAAGCTTATGCGCTTCTTCCCCTCAGAGTAGAATTGATCTCCATTTGAAATTCTCAGTGGCAGGTGGCCTAACCCAAATGACACAGCTCCTGCTCCTCCCTACGTGTGATGCCAGCAAGAAGCAGCAGTTGCTGGTGCCCAAAATAATTAGCATGGCTGAGGCTAGAGATTGGATGCGTCTCTTCACCTTTCCTCCCCCTAAAATAGTCTCTCCCACACACAGCATTTCCAATCTTCAAAGTGGAAAAAAATCATCTAACCAATTGGAGGCTCTATCCCTGCCCCCCACTGCCATCACTCCTCTGCTGAAATTGCCACCATTGCTCCCATGCTGCCACCTGAAAATGAGTAGCTAGTCCCTCCCCCTCTTTCTCTGCTCCCCACCTCCTCACCAGGTCATGGGCCCTTCTATTCCCCAGTCACAGGGTACGTCTATACTACAGAATTAGGTCGAATTTATAGAAGTCGATATTTTAAAACCCGAATTTATGGAATCGATTGTGTGTGTCCCCACACAAAGAGCGTTAAGACCATGAGGTCGATTGACTGTGTCCACAGTAGCGGGGCTAGCATCGACTTTCGGAGCATTGCATTGCGGGTAGCTATCCCACAGTTCCCGCAGTCTCCGCCGCCCATTGGAATTCTGGGTTGCGATCCCAAAGCCTGATGGGGCAGAAAACATTGTCGCTGGTGGTTCTGGGTACATGTCATCCCTCCCTCCCTCCCTCCCTCCGTGAAAGCAATATTTTTCGCGCCTTTTTTCCGGGGTTTCCGTGTTTGCTACGGAAGCCTGCTCAGCTCACAATTACCGTACATCTCCAGCGTACGCCTGGACATTAGGTCTAGTGGGGATTCAGTCACGCTATAATACGGACAGAGGGATAGCTCAGCGTTCTGAGCGTTGGCCCGCTAAACCCGGGGTTGCGAGTTCAATCCTTGAGGGGGCCATTCCGCCTGAGGCTGGTAGTCGCGGGACTACACAGCAGAAGCTCCTTGCCTTCTAGCTGCAGATGGTGCAATATGCCATAAATGGTCATGGTCGCGGGACCATACAGCAGAAGCTCCTTTCCTTCTCGCAGCAGATTGTACAATATGATTGGAATTCGTGTGCTCCTGGCTGGCAGCCTATGGTGTGGCTGGCCGGGGGCGCTTGGACATAAATGGGAGTGACCAGAGTGACTCTGGTCATTCTCTTTTTTACGTTTTGTTTAAGGGAGATTCAGTACTGCCTGGAACACGGGCAGAGGGATAGCTCAGCGGTCTGAGCGTTGGCCCGCTAAACCCGGGGTTGTGAGTTCAATCCTTGAGGGGGCCAGGAGATGATGATGGATATCAAGCATATTGTACCATCTGCTGCTAGAAGGGAAGGCGCCTAACCCTTGCTCACTGCATATTGTACCATCTGCAGCTAGAAGGAAATGAGCCTAACCCTTGCTCCCCCCTCCCTCCGTGAAAGCAACTGAGGGGGGAGCAAAAAATCCTTTCGCGCCTTTTTTCATATGGGCGCCATATTGCTGACTCCATTGTTATCCACCCGCTGCTTCTGCTGCCACTCTGCTGTCCTGCAAACAGCATACCAGGGAAAGCATGGAGCACGATCAGATCACCGCGGCTGTTCTTGCCGTTATGAACACCACGCGCATTGTCCAGGAGTATATGGAGAACGAGAACCAGGAGCTGCTAGAGCTACAGCAGGCGAGGAGGCGACAGCAGCGCCCTGAGGACAGTGATGAGGACATGGACACAGACCTCTCTCAAAAAAGGCCCCCCCGCAAGGTGGACATCATGGTGTTAATGGGGCTTGTTGATACAGTGGAACGCCGATTCTGGGCCCGGGAAACAAGCACAGACTGGTGGGACCACATAGTGCTGCAGGTCTGGGATGAATCCCAGTGGCTGCGAAACTTTCGCATGCGTAAGGGCACTTTCATGGAACTTTGTGAGTTGCTTTCCCCTGCCCTGAAGCGCCAGAACACCAAGATGAGAGCAGCCCTCACAGTACAGAAGTGACTGGCGATAGCCCTGTGGAAGCTTGCAACGCCAGACAGCTACCGGTCAGTCGCGAATCAATTCGGAGTGGGAAAATCTACAGTGGGGGCTGTTGTGATGCAAGTAGCCAGGGCGATCACCAAGCTGCTGGTACCAAGGGTTGTGAGTCTGGGAAATGTGCAGCTCATACTGGATGGCTTTGCAGCAATGGGGTTCCCGAACTGTGGTGGGGCGATAGACGGAACCCATATCCCTATCTTGGCACCGGACCACCAAGCCAGCGAGTACATAAACCGAAAGGGTTACTTTTCAATAGTGCTGCAAGCACTGGTGGATCACAAGGGACGTTTCACCAACATCAACGTGGGATGGCCGGGAAAGGTACATGACGCTCGCATCTTCAGGAACTCTGGTCTGTTTCGGCTGCTGCAGCAAGGGACTTTCTTCCCAGACCAGAAAATAACCGTTGGGGATGTTGAGATGCCTATAGTTATCCTTGGGGACCCAGCCTACCCCTTAATGCCATGGCTCATGAAGCCATACACAGGTAGCCTGGACAGTAGTCAGGACCTTTTCAACTATAGGCTGAGCAAGTGCAGAATGGTGGTGGAATGTGCATTTGGTCGTTTAAAAGCTCGCTGGCGAAGTTTATTGACTAGGTTAGATCTCAGCGAAAACAATATTCCCATTATTATTACTGCTTGCTGTGCGCTCCACAATATCTGTGAGAGTAAGGGGGAGACGTTTATGGCGGGGTGGGAGGTTGAGGCAAATCGCCTGGCCACTGGTTATGCGCAGCCAGACACCAGGGCTATTACAAGAGTACAGCAGGGTGTGTTGCGCATCAGGGAAGCTTTGAAAACCAGTTTCATGAATGGCCAGGATGCTGTGTGAAAGTTCTGTTTTTCGCCTGTAATGAAAAGCCCCGCCCCTTCATTCACTCTACTTCCCTTTACCCAAACCGCCCTGCCCTCCCCCCCTCGATCACCGCTCGCAGAGGAAATAAAGTCATTGTTGCTTAAAAATCATGCATTCTTTATTAATTCGTAAAACAAAGAGGGGGAACTATGGGGCTAACTGCCACAGTCTCCCGGGATAGCTGGTGGAGGAAGGGAAGCACCAGGATGGGTGGTGGAGGAGGGGATGAGGGAAGGACAAGGACACACAGCACTTTAAAACTTATTGAATGCCAGCCCTTTCTTGCTTGGACTGTTCTCTTGGCTTGAGTGGTTGGGTGCACGGAGGCCGCCCAAACGCGTTCTTGGGCGTCTCGGGGATGAGGTTATGGGACTCGGGAAGGAGGGCTGTTGGTTACACAGGGGCTGTAGCGGCGGTCTGGGCTCAGGCGGCCTTTCCTGAACCCTACGCCTTTCCTCAGCCATAAGCCGGAGGATTTCCGTTTGATCCTCCAGTAGCCTCAGAATTGCATCCTGCCTTCTCTCTGCACGCTGACGCCACCTACTCTCTTCATCCCGCCGCTGTCTCTCTTCATCCCGCCAGTCATTGTCTTCAGCACGCCACCTGTCCGCACGATCAAATTCTGCCTTCCTGGACTCCGACAGTGTCTGCCTCCACGCATTCTGCTGGGCAGCTTCAGTGTGGGAGGATTGCATGAGTTCTGAGAACATATCGTCTCGATTCCTTTTTTTTTTACTTCTAATCTTCGCTAGCCTCTGGGACGGTGATGAAAGGGGTGGCGTTGAAACATTTGCAGCTGCGGGAGGAAACAAACGGGAGAGGAGTAGTTTAAAAGACACATATTAGAGAACAATGCTCCAAACATTACATATCACATATGCATTTGGTCCAAGGTTGCACTTTGCCTGTTATATTGAGGGTCTGCTGGTTTGGTATGAGAGATCACACAAGCAGGTCCGGCGGGCAACAGAATTTGGCTTGCAGGCAGCCATGGTAAGCCACAGTCTATAGGCTTCTTTAACCTTCATAACATGTGGGAATGTTTTCAAACAGCAACCCCCTCATTTCCCATAACAAACAGCCTTTGGGCTGGCAATTTAAAACTGGTTGGCAATTGAAAAGGGAGGGGCGGCGGTTTTCGGGTTAACGTGCAGCGCGAACCTAATCGACACCCCCCCCACACACACACACACACACAGACACACATCCAAGATGTTCGCTGTTCCCCCTCCCCCCACCGCGTGGGTCACAGCGGGGAAGATTTCCGTTCAGCCACAGGCAAACAGCCCAGCAGGGACGGAGCCCCTCTGAATACCCCCTTAATAAAATTCCCCTATTTCAACCAGGTGACCATGAATGATATCACTCTTCTGAGGATAACACAGACAGATAAAGAACGGATGTTGCTTGAATGCCAGCAAACACCGGGACCATACGCCGCCATGCTTTGCAAAGCAATGATTCCAGACTATGTGCTACTGGCCTGGCGTGGTAGAGTGTGTTACCACGGAGCACAGGATAAGGCTGCCCTCCCCAGAAACCTTTTGCACAGGCTTTGGGAGTACATCCAGGAGAGCTTTCTGGAGATGTCCCTGGAGGATTTCTGCTCCATCCCCGAACATGTTAACAGAGTTTTCCAGTAGCTGTAGCTGTACTGGCCGCGAATTGATCATTAAACACGCTTGCTTATAAAACATGTATTAATTAACAGAGGTACACTCACCAGAGGCACCAGAGATCCCTTCTCCTGCATCGAGCACGCCTTGGGTGGGTTCGTAGGGTACTGGCTCCAGGGTGACAAAGAGTTCCTGGCTGTCGGGGAAAAGGGCTTCTCCGCTTCCTTGATGTGTCTGGGCGCTATTTTCAGCATCATTATCATCATCATGCTCCTCTGTGGTTTCTGATGATCCACATACGGAGTCATACCACATGGGTGGGTCAGTGCTGGCTGCACCTCCTAGAATGGCATGCAGCTCATCATAGAAGCGGCATGTCTGGGGCTCTGACCCAGAGCGTTTGTTTGCATCTCTGGTTTTTTGGTAGGCTTGCCTGAGCTCCTTAATTTTCACGCGGCACTGTTGCGCGTCCCTGTTGTAGCCTCTGTCCTGCATGCCCTTGGAGACTTTGGCATATGTATTGGCGTTTCTTCTTTTGGACCGTAGCTCTGCTAGCACGGTTTCGTCTCCCCATACAGCGATCAGATCGCGTACTTCACCATCGGTCCATGCTGGAGCTCGTCTTCGGTTCTGGGACTCCATCATGGTCACCTCTGCTGATGAGATCTGCGCTCACCTGCAGCTCACCACGCTGGCCAAACAGGAAATGAAATTCAAAAGTTCGCGGGGCTTTTCCTGTCTACCTGGGCGGAGCATTGGAGCTCAGACTGCTGTCCAGAGCGGTCAAATGTTGCACTGTGGGATAGATCCAGGAGGCCAATACCGTCGAATTGCGTCCTCACTAAGCCTACATCGATTCGGCAATATCGATTTAAGCGCTAATCCCCTCGTTGGGGGTGGAGTGGCGAGATCGATTTTAAGAGCCCTAGAAGTCGATGTTAAGGGCTTCGTCGTGTGGACGGGTGCACGGATCAATCGAAATAACGCTAATAAATTCGACCTAAACTCGTAGTGTAGACCAGGGCACAGACTCTTACCTGCTGCTTCCTTGCAAATATAGGCTAATTAGTTCCTTGCTCCCTTTCTGTCAGTTTGCTCCTATTTGAGCCCCTGGTGTTGGCCCTGAGATAGGGGTGGCACCTGAACTCAAACACTTTGGAGCAAGTCTTCAGCCTCAAAGAGGACTGGGAAGAGAGGCTCTGAGCAGGTTCTGATCTCAGCCCCGCTCTATCTGTTCAAGGGAGCGAGGAGTCTCAAAGGGGATAAACCCACCTTGTCCTGACAGCCCTCTGTGGTTCTGCACTGAAGTGACTAGAATCAGCAAGTTCTCCCGCGCCCCCCCCCCCCCGCCCCCCAACCCCATTTCTCTGCACCTTAATGCCCTCTCCATTGTGCTGCTGGAGAGGAGGAGGAAAATAAATTATGCATCTGCCACCAGGATTAGTTGTTTCTTTAAAGAAAGAAGAAATTTCATTTGTGGGACGTAGATAGCCCCACTAACCCCTCATCACCAGCTACCACTGACAAGAGGCAATAATCGCTGAGTGTTTAGGACAAGGAAAGTTTATGGGTGTTGTCATTATTATTTTTGGGGAAATAATTACACTTAGTACTACTAATTTAGGCTCTAAATGCAGAACGTGGAGTTCAATGCTTGCAGCCCTCCTTAAAATGGAGAAACAGCCAATGGAGACTTGACCTAACTTGTATTATTCTATTTTGACTAGACTAGCCTCCCCTCTTTAGCTGCTGGTGCTATAATATATGGCCTCTTGTCTCACTGCCAGAAGCTGACAGGGAAGGCAACACTGGACACCATTGGCTCAGACCATGGCCCACTGAAAGCAATGGTGCCTAAATACCTCTGAGGATATGGGCCCATGACATTTAGAATAACCTGATATGACATCTCTCCTCTGGCTGCTGCAATGTTCAGCTCTGGCCACCATGACACTCAGATTAATTTGCCCAGTCATCTCAACTGTGGCCCCTCCTGTCGTGGATTAAGATTCCAGAGGCAAATTAGAGAAACAACAATTTGGCAATGAGTTCTTAATAACTATTAGTCCAAGCACTCAACCACTTGGTGATAAGGATAGGATCGATGGCACTTTAGAAAGGAAAAGAGAACACAGTAAGTGCCTGAAGAAAAATAAAACTCCCTGCTTTAGAAATTAAACAGGATTACATTTTGATGATGCTACAGAGAGTTTTAGTATATTGGGAATGACTAAGAGTTTTTACATACAAACAATACTGCAGGATACTATAAAAAATTGTGTTCCTCTCATTTGTTCATCTAAAGGTCCATATGACAAAGGGAAAACCAGGTGAAAAAATGTTTTTATTAAAGAACTGAAATTTTTATTCAACTAAGAAGGCTGAGAGATACTGTAGTCTCCGAGATCACAGACCCCACACAGATGAAAGTTGCTTCATTTCATAGCAAGCTTTGTTTCCATGAGAAGATTTGGGGCAATGTTAAAGTTAAGAGATTCATTTGTTCATAAACTTGTTAGCAGAGAGCTGTGGAGTAAGTAACTAAGTGCAATTTACAGGTAAATTTTGTCTTGGGCAAGAACTCTGGACATTGTAAAAAGTTTTGAAAGCACTGAACACTAATTGAAAATAATGCAATTGCCCTATATTGCCCCCATGTAGTTACCCCCCATAGTGACCACATGGGCATGTCAAGGATTTAGTCACATGAAACAGGTTAACTCAAGCAGAGCCTGAAATGTGCGAGCCAGCAAAACTAGTGAAAAGACTTCTTTTTGTGTGTGTTTACTGTTTGGGGACCAGCTATTTTGCTACATAAGTGCTGCACGCTTCAGAAATTCCTCTACTGGAAAAGTTCACAATGGGGCATACATCAGGAAAGCATGAGAGAAGCCAGGATTGCCTTTTGACAAAGGGAAGCAAGTTAACTGTGATGCCCATATCACCAGCTCAGAAGGCTCATCCCTCTAGCTATTACCATGCTCACATGGCCCAGCCCCAGCAGTTGAAAAACTCAATTCATTCTATTTAAATAAAGCAGCTCTAAGCCAGCAATATACTCTGATTACCTGGCTCTTATTACCTGGTTGCTATGATACTAGGATTACCCAGATTTAGTGCCACATTCTAGGCTGTGTAATCAGTTGTCATTCCCATTGCACCTGCTTATTCCAAATTGGCTGAATTTGGCCAATTACTTTATCATTCTAGTATTGAACTGGCATTGAATCAGAACAGAAAATTCGGGCTGATGGATCTCTGTACTTCTGGATCTACCATTTCACCAAGAGGGCAACTTAAGTCTGGAAATATTCATTTTAATTAAAATCTTTAGGACATTCTATCACATACAATGGACTTGATGCTGAAATACATAAATTGATGGTAGCCTAACGGACATGGGATTGGTCCCACAGCACTTCTAGTCAGATGTGCTAATAATTCCTCTGCTGAGCAAAATAAGTATCTTCCTTTTAAAGATGAACTGCAAAGCTGAAATCAAAACAGAGTTAAAGTCCAGAAATGCTAGCCATGTTGCAGGAGTCCCATTTGGTGTCTAAGTAACTGTAACTTACTTTACCAAAAATACTCTCCTCCATTGTAAAATCCCATGGAATTTCCTGGTTACTAAAGAAATCCCAGAATGCATCTGTCATTGACATTCATACCATTAATCTCATGCAGTTCATGATAGCAGAGAGGACTGCAAATGATTAATTCATTCTTAGAAATCGTGGCCTGGCACCTGTCTCCTGCACTAGTATAAAACACATTAAGTGGAACTAGGTCTCTCTCTCTATTCTTAATTTTCATCTCAGGCTTGAATTCTGCCCCACTTCCCTTTCTTCTTTTGGAGAAATGAGAGAAATAGTGCCTGCACCCCTGTCCACATGTCAGATACATTTAAAATACACCACTGCACCTGCTTAGTAGATGCCAGTTTACATGAGCGAGCCCAATGGCTTGAGAAAATGTCATCTAATCCCTTCAAGTAGGTTGTTTCTCACCCTCTGCTCTCATGTGAGTGTTGCTCATTAGTCCACATACCTTGGATGCATTGTAAACATCAAAAACATATCCAAATCGTCCACAATAAAGATTGGGTAATTAAGAACCACACCTCCCTGTGTCAAAGCCATTAGGAAGGTGTTGCTGAAAGCCTTTAAAAACACTTGAGCATCAAGCCCAAACAAGTCAGTTGGCAACTTTTTCTTCTCTAGGACAGTTAAAGATCCACCTGTTCACTTCCAGATTTAATTGAATTCATTCTGTTTAGTTCCCATTAAAACCATTTTTAAAACTAAGGAAATAATTGTAGGAAAGTACCCTACTGCATCACAGACATTTTCACAAAAGGTAGAGTAAGGTGGATTATGCAAATAATTGTCTGAATGGTCGTTCAGACTTTAATTTGGTTCACTCATGTTCTTGAGGTGTTCACTTTTCATGAACAGCTGAGGCCAAAAATGTTCATGGAAAAATGAATTTTAAAGCCGTGTAAGTATTGCTGGAAATCAAATTATAAATTTTCAGTAGACCTGCTTGCACATTCATTCAATGGAAGAATAGGAAAAATACCATGAGACCTAAACTGATCAATCACAACTAGGCAACATGGCTCAAATTTGGAATATTACCACTCAGTCCAGAGTAAAAAGTTAAAAAAGATCAAATAAATTCCAATAAATACAAGAATAATGTTGTTTGCAGGCAATCTGCAGGCAGAAACTAAGATCAAACTGTTTATTGCAATTTATACTTTTAGCTCTACCCAGGTGCTTAATATTCTAATTTTTGCAAGATGTTGCTTAAAAGTAGGGGGCTTTTTTTTGCAAATATTGCAGGTGTTTTGCGATAGAGACTGTAGATCTAAGCTCCCTCCCTCCCCTGGAGTAAGTAAATGATCTTACACAATCAGATAGGTTATGTTTATGCTATTATAAATGGGAATTTGAAAGAAGACATCAGCAGGATAGACAATAAGAACTTGGCTGGAATTTGTAAAATCCCTGCCAGCTCCTGATTGGGAGAAAACACGTTTTCCTGGACACAAAATAAACACAGAAGTGGCAAAAACAATTGCAAGAGATCCATGGAAAGGGATGTAAGATAAATGATTAAAAAAATAAAGAGCCCAGTGCATGATAATAGAAAAGATCCATTGGACGAAATGTATCAAAATTAATTGCCTCAATGACTGAAGAAAAACAAGATGAAACAATCCACCTTTGGGAATAATTTCAAAGCAGGGTCTCAATGCACCGTAAATACTGCACATAAATTGCCAGATCCTCAACAGTCATAAAGCAGTGTCATTCCATTCATTATAAATTCTCAGGGCCAGTTCAAGTGATGAAATAGGCTTTTCCTCTCCACCGCCATTAGACGGATACCAAGGTTAGGACCATTGGACCAGATCCTCAGTTGGTGTAAATTGGCGTTACTATATCAAATCAATGCTAGATTGATGGCAATGAGAAGTAGTGAATTTCTCTTTGCACCGAATCGATACAGCAGAGTGAACAGCTTAAGCTGAGCTCTACCTTTCACTGCCAACTTGTTGCTAGCCACGTTTTGGATGGATTCCCCACGTGGATGAAGGGTAGTTTGGTCCCCAAACCAATTCAGTTCTTCTTCACTGGCAGTCTCAGCACAGTAAGTAATGCTAGTTAGTGTGTTGAAGCATAGGCGCCGACTCCGTGGGCGCTCTGGGGCTGGAGCACCCACAGGGAAAAATTGGTGGGTGCTCAGCACCCACCGGCAGCTCCCCGCCAGCCCCGGGGCCCGTGCCCAGCTCACCTCACCACCGGGAGACGTTCCAGGGCCCCGCCCCCGACACCGGGCCACGTTGTGTCGGCGGTGGGGCAGCGCAACGTCACCTGGCATCGGGGGCGGAGCCCCGCAACGTCACCCAGCGTCGGGGGCGGGGCCCGGCGTCAGCCCCCACCGGTGCCACCGGAAGTTGGTGCCTGTGTGTTGAAGGTGGTTAGAGATAAGGCAGGACTTGTACATGAAGCTGTACCAACAGAAGCCCTCTTCTGCGGCACAGCTATGCCTACCCTAGGGACTTTGTCAGCATAGCTGTGTCTTTAGGGGCGTCATCCTCACACCCGACTGCCAGAGCTGCTGGTATAGAATTAAAGTGTAGGCCAGGCCTGAGTGTGAAACTTTATATATGTGAAAACTATGTCCAGGGATCTAAGAAATTTTTTTTTACTGTTATTTCACATATATACCAAGTCATGGTGCTTTGGTCTCTACTCACTCATGTACCAGATCCTAAGGTGGCATAAACTGAAGTCAATGGAGCTACACTGATTTACACCAGCTGAGAATCTAGTTCTCATGCTTTGCCACATGTGAGGTGTGCACCTGGATAATGTGTCGTTAAACATTGCAGTCAGTTGCTGGATGACGACACTTGGGATTTTTTTTTTTTGACCAATTTACATTAAAAATAAATTTAAAGGCCCAGTTTTAAAAAGATTATATGGGGGCATGGGGCCTAAATTTGTATGAAGCCACATCAAAATTGCAGCCAGGTGTACACATGTACAACATTTTTGCCAGTTTAGTTCTGCATGTGCACTGGAAGAGGCAAATGCATATCAAAACATGCTGCCTCCTATTAAGTCCAAATGCATATGCAAGTAAGTGACAGATCAAGACTGCTAACATCTCTCGCTGTCTGAAAGCAGGAGACAAACCAAAATCTTCTGGTCAATTTGGTAGCCCTCTGGCAAGCTACACAGCTCTCCCTCCTCAGTTCCCAGGGCAGGAGAGTAATCTTCTGCCAATCCAAGGTAGGGTTTGTGGGACACAAAAGCAAGATTCAATGCTCGGACCTTGCATTCCTGAAGACATCTCAAAACAAAACTCGGGAGACCTGATGGACAGAACACCTTGATATGTAGCACAACTGGCCGCCTAGCCACTCCCTTCTGACCACCATCCTCTTGCCCCTTCCCAGCCCCACATTCCCTTGCCCTTCCTACTCCCTGACCCCTAAAATTCCTGTCCCCCACATTCCTGTCCCATCTGTTCCTGCACCCCCACATTCTCCTGCATCCAGTCTCTCTCTACTCCTTCACATTTCCCAGGTCTCCTGCCTGGGTCGCACATGGCAAGTAGGGAAAGCCATCTTCACTAGCTTCAATCCCATTGGAAACAATGGTGGATGGTAGCACTATATAATGGGGGCAGTCTCATTTCCACCTGTGAATGCTGTCGGGAGAGGGCAGCCATCTCAGCCGAGAGGAGCCTGGCTTCAGTCCCACTATGCACTAAAGATGGTAGTTGCCTTTGCTAAGAAATGGCCAGTTACAAGCAAGCCCCAGCTTTCTCCTGAACATCTTTAAATAAATAACCCTCAACTAGTTTAATTTATGACTTACTGTATTTAAAACATTGACTGAAAATTCACAGGCAGCTGTTAAAATTCTCTTACAACTGCTGGTGCTCTAGTTAAGCCCAAATTTTTGAAGATGATTTACATTCCTACATTCATTCCTCAAATTATAATGTAAAAGGTCAATATTGAAGGAAAAAATGGATGCCAGAATCCTCTGTTTGAGTGTGGTAGCCGTGTTAGTCTGTGTCAGCAAAAAGAAAATAAGAAAGAAAGAAATACTTGTGGCACCTTAGAGACTAACAAATTTATTTCAGCATAAGCTTTCGTGGACTACAGTCTGCTTCGTCGGATGCATAGAATGGAACACTCAGTGAGAGGATATTTATAGAGTCAGAGAGACATGAAGTAACCATATCAACTGTAGAAGGCTAATTAATTGAAAGGAACTGTTATCAATAGGAAAGAAACTTTTGAAGTGATAATCCTCTGTGCTCACTGTAGAGCCTTACTCGGCCTAGGGCCTCTCTCGGCTCAAGGGAACGCAGATGGAATGCTTGTCTACTAGGAACAGAACCAAGCTTAAACCACTTGCAATGCATAGACCACTGTACTGTCAGATACCATCACTTGATTACCACAGATGTGGGCTAGATTCTGACATTACCTATAGGTGAAAGGCTCGATTACCAGCCCTCTAGGACAGCTATTCCTCTTATTTAGCAATGTAATAAAAATGCCAGCAATATCCTATGGACTTAAGTTTTAAATGAAGTCTAAACTTAACAAATCATACAGAAATAAGTGAAGTTGATATGTCAGAGCTTCTCAGAAGAAAAAAGCCCCGCAGAATCAAGTTACAATACACATAAGACAAAAATATTTTAAAACATTTTTATTTAAATATTAAATAACACATCAATCATTTTGGTGTACATTTCTCATTTTAACATAAGAAATAAAATGATCTGTTCAGTCATGGTAAAAAATAAACTATACATCTTAATTAAACCAATCACATAGTGTCTTTAAATAGCCTATTGCATTGCAGTCTGCAGAGCAGCACTGTCAAGATATCTACAAAAACCAAACATTAAAAGTGACCTCTTTCTGCTCCAGGAATAATTCCAAAGAGGCTCTACAGCAATTGAAAAAAGAAAAAACAAACAGAAAAACCTATGAAAGTAAAGTGCTTGTCATTGCTTAGAACGGGAAACAAAAGACTTTCTGTGGCCTTTGATCTATGGCATTAAAACAAATATTGAAAAGAAAACAATTCTGTGTATTAAGTACGTGTGCTATCTCATGTGACAATGATGGCAAAGTTGCTGCTTTGTGATGAGCTGGCTTCTTCTCTCCCCCGTTTAACAAAAAAAACCAAAAACAAAAAAACAATAAAACCCCCACACTTTGCAAATTAGCAGGAGACTTTGGTGTTCTCTCTGCTGCAAGGCACCAGTCGAAGAAGATTCAATCAAATTTCCCTATACCTTGAAGCTTCCAGGCCACATAGCAGCAGCAAGCTGGAGATATATCAATACAGACACGCAGATACTGTACACAGATAAAAAGGTAATTTATGAAAAGCCAGACACTGAGCCACATAACACCTTTACCCCTTCCCCCTCACACCAATTAACCTGGTTGATCTTTGGCTTTTTTTAAAAAGTAGGGTTTTTTTTAAAACGTGTAATACTGCAGGTTGCAAGAAGCCAAGGTAACTTGAAGGCACCCTGTGTCACACTAAAGAGCTGGGTCCTTTAAGTCCTTTAGATAGAATGAAACTATTTTTCTGACATTCAGACGGTAACTTTTGGCTAAGCTGGCTCACTGCTTGCTCACCTGCTACCAAAGCTGAACCCTTACCCCACCAATTCTTGTAGGAGGTTGTGGTCTATTCTCCCCTGTATACACACGAACTTCCATTGACACCAACATAAGTCACACTGTCAGAGAAGGAGTTTACACCAGAAACACAGCAAAAGCATATTACAAAGTATAAAAAATAAGTAGTGTATATATTGTTTTCTGCTTCCTATTTATACACATATACAGTATTAAAACCCATACATAAAAACACCTAATCAAAAACCTCGGATACTATGCCAAAAAAACCAAACAAGCCAAAAAACCAAAAACAAACACCCAAAGATTGTGCTGTTTCACTCAGTTTTAATAGTTTTGTTCAGAAATAGCTGTACTCCTTTAGAGTAGAATTCTGTTCTAGTCTATTCCTTGTCTTTGTATAATAACAACTTCGATATTGCACGTTTCCCCAAGAGTCAGTTCTAGCTGGACCCTGATAATGAAATGCGTAAAAACTTTATTAGCAGCAGAAATAAGATGTGCAGCACTAAGAAATATCCCTCAGGCAACTTCAAAGGCAACATTTGGGAGGCTTTTTGAAAGAAATAGTTCCACCCCACAGCCCAATTTTACTAATTTCAATCCCAGTGCCTCTGCAGGAATACAGGGAAAACAATTTAGACAACATTTATGAAAAGATTCCTAGAGATTTAGAACAAAAAAACAAAACAAAAAGACATTACACAATTTGGATTGGGGGATAAAATTCCAAGAGAGATTAATTGCTTCTGTGCTAACAATTAGAACTTTTTTTTAGCTGTTCTAGCTGATATATCAAGCAAGAAGTTCACAGTTTTCATTTAAAGCATAAGTGTTTTTAGGGAGGAGGTGTTGGTTCCTTTAAAGTGAGTATCAACTAAACAAAAACAAATGGCAATGCTTCCATTTTTAAATTTATCAATGCATAATGTTGCATGCCACTGGTTTTTTTAAGAGGTAATCAGCTTCACAAGCCCACAAATGAATATTGTGAAAAAGGGAGGCTCTGGTCCCTTCTTTGAAAAGCCTCTCCCTGCTGTGTCACCACTACTGACAGCTGTTAAAAGTCTTGTATAACAGCAGAGCTGTATTGGTCTGACTTGAGTACAGTACCAAAGTGTTCTACCCGGCCTCATCCATCCCTGCTCCCACCCCCTACCCACCCCTCATTTCACCCTTCATTATTTTTCTTTAAAAACGTTTTTCAGTTTCTATTCATATTTTTTCAGTGCAAGAATAATAGAAGCCAAAAGACATACATATTGCTTGTTTCAGTTCTATAAAGTTGTTAGCTTTCTGAACCAGACAGCCTCTTCACATACTTCAAAATTTATTGCTTCTGAGAGTCACTCATCCACACGCCACCAGCCATCCATGGAACTAATGCTGTGGAACGATGGTGGAAGTCCTTTGCAAAAGAGGTGTGTGAGCTACAATAGCAGGAGCTCTCATTTCACCAGGACAAATTTCCCCAGCTGGCTGGAAGTGAGGTCCTCCATTTCACAGTCCCCATTCTGCAAAGTGACAGCATCGTAGCTCGGAGACTGCACAGAGAAATTCTGTTGCTGAGAGAAGCTGGTGGTGGTGACCGGAGAGACGTTGCTGCTGATGTACAGGTGGGTGTCTAGAAGATGAGCAGCTGAAGACACTGGTGAGACACTGACTCCAAAGAGGTGAGGTTGGAGCAGCTGGGTGTTGCCACCAAATGCCAGCTCAAATGAGTTCTCCCTCTGTAGCTCTGACAGCAGAAGAGAGTTACATGTTTTGTAAGTGCCTGTACTGTCAGGAGAGAGGACGCACTGTGTTGCAGACACCTGAGAGGGCTGGTGACATGTTGGCTGGATCAACTGGTGATGCTGTAACTGGAGCATTCTGAATGAGATTCAAGAGTGAAGGAAATTAATACTTCTTGATCACACTGTTCTTCCCCATAGCACTTCCCCAACCACTACTGACCTTACTGGTGCATTTAAAGCATTTTGAGCAACAGTTTAGTAAAACTAGATACAAATATGGTAATCTTCGGAAGTTACAACAGTGTAATTAGGTCACAATTTGGTCCGCTATGAATACACATTTGAGTGACTAAGAACTGTGCTTCACTTGTGAGCTGTAACTCTACCAAATTACAAGGCCCTATCTCCATGCCACAGGAAAGTTGCAAGAAGGGGAAAGAATCTTTCCCCCAAATTAAACAAAAATAAAGCTTCTAATACATATGGCTTTTGATGTGACCCTCTTAAAATCTATGTGATGATCTTAAAACGTAAGAGCTCTTGTGAAATATGTAGGTCGGCATCATACTCATTTCACAAATACATAAGCAGAGTTACAAAGGCTTGTCTGCTATCACATGGCAAGAGCCAGGAAGAGACCCGAGTAGTCCTAACCCTCAACCTCGTTCCCTAACCAAAAAAAGAACATCTCTTTGCAGAGGAAGCTCAACATGGATTATAATGTCCTTCCAAACAGATGGTATGTCCCTGTCCTGTTCGAGTCTCTATGCTAAACATGCTCTCTCACCTTTGCTGTTGCAGCACCTCCTCTAGCAGGCTTCGGCCCTCTCTGCTGCTTCCTCCGTTGCTGTACATGCACGTGTTCTGCTGAGAATGTTGGAAAGGGCTCATGCCACTGCGTGCTGCCCGAGCTGATGAAGACTGGCACACCTGGCGAGCAAAGCCCTTGATTTTGTTCAGCCCAAGGAAACCTTTGGCTCTAGCATTCTTTCGTAACTGTTGTCTAAATGCCTTCAAGCCTAGAGGCAAGGAAAAAAAAAATTTTTTATTCATCATTAGTGTTTTGCCTGGATGCCCATCTGGGTGCTTCACTTCTTCATCGATCAGCAATTCCCAGCCTCTCTGGGTAACTGCACTAGCTTACCAGAGTGAGACTTCAGGTGAAACAGACACTTCACATTCATCTGCATGCCTTATGGTCAGCAATGAAGCTTATGCACTTGCGAGACTATGGTTTGGGGCAGCTCAAGCTCGACACTACATAGGGGCATGTACAACTAAATTGGAAATGGGCAGTAGTGGTGTACTGGACTCAATGTAAAAAAGTGGAATGCCTAGAATAGCAGTCACAGAAATGGGAAATTCTATATTGGTATGTGGAGCCAGCATTTGGGAACCTCTGGTGTAGGTGACTTACATGAAGTTAAGTTATCCTTCATGTTCTATGGCACTAACATGATGGACAACAGAAAGCCCTAAGATCGATAAACCAGAGTAAGCTTCTCAAAATATTACCGAGTTGCTAATTAGAAAACTGTACAACCAACTATATAGCAAGAAAGGAATTACCTTGAGTTAATGAGGTATCAGATGCACGTCTTCCTTCCTGGAAGCTGACAGGCAGCAGAGAAGCACCTCCCATGCAGTCCTGGGCTTGCAGCCCTGGAGTGTCAGACTGGGAAGTCAGAAATGGTGATGTCATCCTGGCTGTGGCTGGGTTACCAGTCATTACTTGATCTGCCAAACAGCTGCTCAGAGCCACTGAGCTGTTGTTTGAAGATGAGGTGAGACAGCTGTCGGAACTAGTTCCTTCTGTGGGGCTTGTCGAAGAGGAAATGACTATGCCTACAGATGAAAGGGAGAAGGTGAAGGTGAAGAGAGAACATTTCCAAAATGGAGTACAGGAAGCAAAAGTTGCCATCAGATTAGTCTGTCCACCTACACTGCAACTATACATAACCTGCCAGCATCAGAAGTCTCAGACAACAATAGAACAGCAACTCATGTTATACTAGGACATGATTCCATCAAGGGTTGCTGAGGTTATAAATAACCTGAATTCAGTGTTCACTTGCAACCTAGTGTGCACACAATGTAGAATTTGGTTCCCTGAGACCAACACTTACTGTGTGCTATTTGGCGCTAGAGCCCTAACATGGATTTTTGGGGTTTTTTTTAATTGCACAAGGCTCTCTCCTGCTCTAGCTAAGTCAATGGCAACATTTCTATTGATTCCAATAGAGGAGGGACCCTACTCACTTTATGAGGTTTTACTGGGGTTGAGGGATGCAGGAAAGAGTTGGAGGGTATGATCTAAAGAAAGAACATTTCCCTTTAAAAATATGTAGGTAACTACTAAAAAAACCCTCCCAACTACTGATAGCTGGGGTCTCTCCCAAGTAATACAACCGGGCAATATTATGTAATTTCTAGGGGAGTTTTCAGAAAGTTATTTAAATTTTAAAAAATACCCAATGAGTGAACACTGCAGACCATTTACTACTGACCTTCTCTACCCCAAATCAGAATGGTGGTGAAAATAGCAATTAATCTCTGATATTTGCTGTATACAATCTTTTACAGGACCAGTCACCCTAGTCCACCCCTCAGCCCGTATTTCAGAGACCTTCCTCCCTGAAGGACTTACATGGAGGGGTACACGGATAGAAATGAGTAGTGACTTCAGCCAGTGTGTGCCTCCTGCTGGTGTTGCTGGGGAGGTGAAGAGGGTTGTAGGCCTTGATTTCCTCCTCCAGGTCTTTCTCCTGCCTCACCTCCTCACTAATGGTGGTTTCTAGCAAACTGTTGGGAGAAATGGAGCGATTCCTGAAGAGACCATTGAAGTTGGGATCTACAGGAAAGAATACTGGCTGCAAAGACATCAGAATACAGGAAATAAGTGAAAAGCTATTTTTTTATTTTTGCAAAAATATTCTCATTTATTAGCACTTTGCAAAGCCCATTCACTGTGCCTTTATTAAGCATATTGTGATGAGAAGGCATTGTGACACTGTATTTATATCTTAATGTTTAAATTTTGGGGAGGGAGGGAGGGGTGTAGAGGCGGATGCAGGCAAGCACTAAATATACTTCTATCAATTTGACGTGACCAAAGTTAAAACAATAAAAACCTGTAGGTGACATTTAGCTAAGAACACCAACCTGCAATGAACTGTTCAGGTCACAATCCATTTCTGCTTGCAAGGATGACTGAATCAAGTTCTGAGGTTGATGGTAAAGCAGAGATGATCTCAGGGATTCACTTGCAAGGCTGTCTTGAGGCATCTGAAGGCAAAAAAGATTTAGAGAAGGCATCCTATGAACTGCAATTCAAAACTTCAAATGTTGTTTGCATACCGAGTTTCTAAAGCATCTTCCATCCAAGCTTCTCAAAGCATTTGGCAAGAATTAACAAATTTACCCTCCCAACACACACATAAATAGGAACGCATGAAGCTCCCTTTCACAGATGGAAAAGCTGAAGTACAGAGAGGTTAAAACAACTGTCTGAGGTGACATAAGAAGTCTATGGCAAGCAGGGAATATAACCCAGATCTCCTGATGTCAGTTCTGTGCTTTATTACCACTCCGACCATCCCTTCTTTTTCTTAAAAAGAAAATGAAAGAAAAGAAAATCTAACTGACTCATGGAATCTCTCTGAGGTGGCTGTAACAAGGAATCAGAGGAAGTTTAATTGCTGTGCTTCTAAAAGGATATATTTCAATGAGAAGCCTGATCACTTGGTGAATTACTGACCAGCAATGGAAAGAGACTGTTCTTCGGACCATAAACTAGTGCCAATTATTAGGAAATGGGCCATTAGTATTCAATCAAGCACTAAATTCAATCAGCAGCCTGCTGAAGAATGGAATATTGTACCCTCTAGCTTGAGGACAGAGATTAAGTTTGACTCAGAGGACCTCTCTCTGGCTTTCCCATAACATTATGGGCAGCAATGTCTGCTAAATAAAGTAAATGATACAGCAAAGAACAGAATAAGAATACCAGCAGATGTGACTTTATATTAGATAATTCACCTTCTTACCTCAATGTTACTGAGCTCAGAGCTCCTTGGTCTTTGCTGACGGCCGGTCACTGGACGATTGGACAACTGGTTGTTTCGGTAGTCTTTGAGGCGCTCCAGGAGAAGATAATAAATTGCAGCAAAATGGTTGTAGCTGCTGTTTTGTAGAGACTAGAAGATATGAAAAGGATTCTTGAGATACAGATAAATCAACTTGAACTCAAAAAGCAGCAACAGGGGTTCAGATTTTAACAGCCCTGTGTCCAATAATTTGTGAATAAGTTTTACTGAACATTATACAGTTACACTGAATCAAAGTTAATCTTTGATCAGACACACACACACACACACACACACACACACATACATATATATATAAATAAAACTGAGTAGCTAACCTCTTGTTCTTTCCTAAGTAACTGATTTGCATGCAAGTGTTGTCAAACCATCGGCACTTTATTAGTCACTGAGCAAGTATCTAAGAAGTAAGCACCACTCATACTAGCAGGGCAAGCCAGAGCTCACCTCAACTGTTCTCCGCCTATCAATGCCAAGAGTCTGCATGATCCCAAGGACTTGCTCATTGTAGTCACCCAGGTTAGAGTTGTAGTTCTGCATGGAGAAGGACAAAGATTGCTGCTGCTGGAGAGAAGGGTCTGCTTGCATCCACTTGTGCTGCTTTATCTGGGCAATGGTTATTCGTTTAGTTGGGTCCACAACTAGCATCCGTCGGATTAGTGTTTCACAGTCTAGACAAAACAGAAAATGCTTTTAACAAGTGGTAAAAATAAAAGCCAGCCACATACAAGAGGCTATTAGTTATTTTACCGCTGCATTTAGACAGCACTAGGAAGTCTCTTCAGCAACAATATATCAGACCAGTTTTAAGTGGGTGCAATTGTGCCTTACAGTAAATCTGAATTTGGCATTTAGTCCGTTACGTACACACCCTGCTGTTCTGCACGTTACCACTTAACTTGTATGTAAGCAGCTTTGATTATTTTGTTAAGATTAAATTAGGTAAGGGATGCTATTAAGGCCTAGCCCTTAATGCCAGGGAGAAGTCAAGTTTACCTATTTTTAAACCCAAATGATCACAATAGTAACAATATCCTTTAATTCCCCTTTTCAACAAGGTTGTTCAAGAATGAGCTAGATTGCTAAACCTTATTGTTTTTACTGTCCTTGATACCATATTCTAAATTTTAAAATAGACCACTTTGTGTATAGTTAAAATATTTTAAGAGAATTACACCCGCCTAAGAATTACAGCCTAATATCATTACAATGTTTTTTAAAAAAACAACAAAAACCCCTTTTTTCTCCAGCAAGGGTGTGAATTAGCCATTTAAAAAAAAAATCTATACTGAATCTAAGAAAGAAAAAGTGTAAACCCTTTAGATGTATTTAGATGTGTAACAGATCCCAGGAAAGAAAATGTGCTAGTGTATGCTGCAAGTACAACACTAAAGAAACTCTGCTGAAAACCTAAGAAAGGGAAAGCACAATGTGTGATTGCAAAATATTCCCATCTGTCATTGCCCTGAAAAGATACAAAGGCAGAATCTAACAGATGGAGAGGCAGAAAACTCATTCCTTCACAAAAAGACCCAGATTTCCAATCAGCCCACTGTTCTGGTGTTAAGGTTCCAGGAAACGCACCTTGGGACATGAAGTAGGGAATGCGGAATCGTCCCTCCAGCACTCTTTGTCTCAGAGTTGGTAAATTGGGTCCATCAAAAGGCAGAGAGCCACAAACGAGGACATACAGCACCACACCAAGGCTCTGTTAACAGAAAATAGCACAACATGTAAGGGACTAGGGTAGAGTTAGCAATCATGAAAGCCCAGAAAGAGTTTGATGCTGCATAAAATGTTACCACTATAGAACATAAAGCTTACCCATATATCAAGGTGAGGTCCTTCGTATTCCTTGCCTTCAAAAACCTCAGGGGCTGCATAAGGTGGGCTTCCGCACCAAGTGGAGAGGGGCTCCCCTGATTTGTAGAAATTTCCAAATCCAAAGTCTGAAGTAAAGAGAAAAAAGAGTCTGGAGTGAGACTTCATTAAATATCAGGTTAACATTTCAAAATCAGAGAAAATGAAGGAAAGGCAGACTTAGGGCTTGTCTACATGGTGGGGTAATGCACAGTACAGTTCCCTAGTGCACTTAGGGGAATTTTATCATGCACCAGCAGGGTCTACATCGACCAATTAATGTGCAATATGTTAGTGCACTTAAGAAATCACACCGCTGTAGTATGCCTTATCTCACCACGTACACAAGCCCTTATTGCATAGAAGTTCTACGCTTACTCATTTAACCTAGGCTTTTTCAACAAGAGGATATATTCAGAAAAATAGTGCTATCAGTATGTGCATCTATACGACAGTTCTTAAAAGTTTTATTTTATTGTACATATTTATAGGAACACCTAGCTCTAAGACTATAGAAATGAAATCCTATTTCCTGCTTTATATTTTAGCAAAAGTAACCATGTAAATGTTCTCACCTGCTAACTTGATATTCATGCTAGCATCTAACAGAAGGTTCTCAGTTTTGAGATCCCTGTGCACGATGTGATGGCTGTGACAGTATTCCACTGCAGAAAGGATCTGCCAGAACTTTTTTCGAGCTTCACTCTCACTCAAGTGTCCATTGGAAGTCAAATGATCTGTAGCACACAAAAATAAATATGAACAAGAATTAACACCTGGCAGTATGTTTTCATTATCCTGACAAAGCTGCATTCACCACTTGGTATTTGTGACACCTGACACTGACTTTTGGGAAACCTTTAACACTATGTCAAAAACATATCTTCTTATTACCCTACATGAGTACCAACAATAAAGTAGGGTTTTCTAAATCTAGGTAAGTGTTAGTTATTTCAGTGAGAACTTACCAAACATTTCTCCATTTTTTGCAAACTCAGTAACAATGTAAAGCATATCCTTTGTCTCCATAACCTGTCAAGACAAAAATTAGGACACATTATAAATGTAGATCTCTGAAATTGTTTTTACAAAAAAAATGCATGTCCTAAATCTAGAACCTCTTAGTGCAATTATTTACAGCAACTGTAGGCAGCAAAGGCTTTCATTCCTGCACCGCAGTATTCCTTTCACATACAGAGCTAGTCAGAAAGATAATGAATTAATGCTTGCATATCTAACACACACAATTGCTTGCTTCTTCCATACTCTTCCCCCCCCCATGCCCTCAAATGTCTATGAAATAGGCTTATAGAGTATTTCAGCAAGCTTTACTTCAATTGCAATACATTTTTTAATGAAAACAGAGTTCAGTAATCACTTTTGATCACTCAAGGACATTTTAAATTAAGCAGGTTTCCAGAATTCAAGGACTTTCTGCTAAAAAGGCTAGCAGATACTGAGATAATTAGAGCAGATATTTACAGCATAAACACAGTGAAGAAGTGATACCATATACCCCGGTCCCACTTGGTATCAGATGCGATAAATTAGCCTGCAAGGTGACAGCTCTGCCGGGCAAGCAACAAAAGCTTGCTGTTTGAGCAAACTGTATTGCTCCATGTCCGTCAACAGCAAGTGTTAATCCTAGCCAAAAGTTCATTTATTGCGCAAGTATTGATTTAAACATTTGTTACTGACTTCTATAAAATAGGTTATAAACTAGTCAATATACTTCCTTTTTTGGAAGAAAAAACCCCCCAAAACAACCCTGTACAACATTCCACATATTTATTTTTAGTCACGGGGACATATTTTTCCTTTTTGTTTTAAATATTAACATGAGCCATTTATCGAGAATGGCTCTTCAAGGAGAACTGTATTTTTTGCTCCTTAGGAAGAGGCTTACAAATGGTTAACAAACAACAGGTGTCAATGCTACTTCAGAGGCCATAATTTTCAAATTTCTTTGAAAAAGGATATATGTCAAAGAGAGGGAAGGGAGCGCTCTCATCTCCCCTGCCCTCTCCCTGCCATGCCATGCACAAATGAAAACAAATAAAAAAGGGAGACAAGGAAGAGAGGTTTCCAATTTTAAAAAACTGAAGGGAAGAAGTTTAAGTGTTCTGGGAAAGGTGCCAGCTGGATGAAAGTTAGATGCTAGTGTTGAAACTAAAACACAAAAAACCCAACATCAACACTGGTATGTCATCTAATCCCACCCCTACTTCTCAGACACCAACAAATAGGTAGTGTCAGTTACAACAAAGAAGAGAAAATTCAGTTGGAAAGTTAAACTATGATCTAGTACCTGTGTCATTTGTTTAGTTAAATAATCTGGTTCAACAAGGTGGGATTTAAACTATTTTTTTAGAGCCTTGAAATACAATTTTCACCTGCATCATTCCACTGAAGTGTAATCAACAGAACTGTTACAATATCTTTATGTATCTTATATAGGCCTACAGGCAAGAGTGACGTCAATCAAATATTAATGCCAAATAATTTTTCATGATTAAGAGTATAAATATCAAGTACTCAATAGGTGTTAAGCGCTTTAATAACCAATGTCTTCTCTTAAGCACCTGCCTTACTGGCTCTTCTACTCTACTTTGTCTTAATTGACCTCCACAACACAAACAAAAAGGTAAAGATCCAAACTGACGATAGTATTTACTACTTCACACTGCATTTCAGACCTGCTGCTAGATTTCTTAATCCATCTTTTACCCTTCCCCCTCTCACAGACAAATCGTGATACCACATCTTCTTAAATCCACATGGTACTGTTTAAGACGATTAGGGGGAACTTACACCAAATGCCAATTAGATCAAATATTTAGCATTTGCAAAGCAGCCCTTGCTCATCAGGCAGCAGTGATCCCATTTTCTGCACAGCACACTAGTTTGTCCTTACACTTAATACGTATTGGAACAAGAACTGAACTAAATTAAAATACCCACACACAAAACAAAACGTGGAAGATGTTGGGTTTTTGTTAGTTTCCAAAACTAACAAACATGATTAGTGTAAGGAGCAAACAAATGCATATTGGCCTGTAGCTGTAAAGTCCTTAAATAAGGTAAAAATGCATTTTTTTTTCCAATTCACAAATTTTAAAACAGCTCAGTTTGACCATTGATTCGTTATTTGAGAGGTTTCAATAAAAAAGACCAAGTTTGGTTCTGTTTTATTTTACAAGAGCTTAAATTTGCTAGAATGATTTGCAAGTAGGATATTTCTATAGCTCGTAAAAACTGAAAAAGCAAAAGAATCAGGGGGAAAATGGAGTTCCTTAGAAATACAAATAGTCAATTCCATCAATTTCAAGATCAATTCCACTTGATCCAAAACTAACTTGAGTCAATTTTGACTCTGTCCTCTAAAATTACTTAAAATTAAAAACAAAACAAAAAAACCCCACCACTCAGGTTAATCATATGATAAACCTGCTCATAGAGAACAATGAAAAAAAATCTTAAATACAATGCTCATTGTATTTGTTTAAATACTTTAGAAAGTATAATGCGAGTTCACTCCCTGCATGTACGATTTAGAACCATGTGCCAGGTAAGATCATTTAGCAACCAAACCCATGGGATGCAAGTACACCTAACATGAATGCAGTCATCAGAACAGATCTTACCTGATACAGCTTGATAATGTGGGGGTGGTTCAAAAGCTTCATTATCTGGACCTCTCTATAAATTTTCTCCAGATTGCTTGGATCTAATCTTGTTTTGTCTATAATCTTTATTGCAACCTATACATTTAAAACACAAACCCAGACATTTATAAAATATGTAGTTGATGCTGCAGAAATTCTGAATAGTTCAAACAAAACAACTTTAAAGCATATAAATTCTGCCAAACTGATTCTTATTTCCATTATTAAATGCACGCTATACAATATATTTTAATTTCTCTATTTCACATAAAAAGGTTACACAAAGTAATGAACAGAACTATAGTTCTGATTTCTGCAAAGGACCTATTAAGTCACCTAGTCCATACACCCTTAATGCAGGATCATCCCCGATAAAATATTTTCTATTGCACTGCCTCGTCTGGTTTTAAACACACATATTACAAGTTTAGTTTAATTTATAAACCAATTAATAAGAAAACGCTTTACTCATATAGATTTAAAAATGCAAAATTCGTAGGTTTTTTTTCTGAATTACTTCCTCATTTAATGAAAAACAAATTAAGGAACTCTAAACTCTAGAAAGAGAGCATAAAATCTTATTTAGACAAATTACTTTAAATTTGCACAACCCTAGCTACTCACTCAGAATCCACATAGGGCTAAATAAATTAAGCTGAAGTGTTAAAACAGTTGGCAATATTTTCTTAAATCTATTTTTGTTTTTATTTTACATCAGCTGTGTTTATTATACCACTAAAACAAAAAAAAACAAACTCACCTATAGTTTTATCAATTATTACTATCACACTTAATCTATAGCCTTGATTATATTTTGTACACTACCACAATCTTACTGTATGTTAGTTTATTTCACCACATTTGGGGGGGGGGGGGGGGGGGGGGGGGGGGGGAAACTTACCCAGAAAGTTTCATGCCCTTTAAAATTTGGTTTCCTATATGAAAATATAGAGTAGATTTCACACCCACCTGCGTTTTGGTTACTCTGTGCCTGGCCAGCTTTACCACTGCAAAATTTCCTTTTCCCAAGGTCCTCTCAATATCATAAAATCCAACCCGCAGAGGCCTTCGCTGGGCTTGATTTGGAGTGGGAACAGAGATATAATCTGACATGATCACCATGGCTTAGATTTTGGTGGGCAACAAGCAATATTTAGAAGGTATGCATAAGCACTCCTCTTTAAGCCTTGCACCTGTGTGAAGATAAGACAGACACTGATAAATCAAAGGGAGCTTTTGCTTTCTCCTCCAGCTGAAAACTAATAACACTCAAACAACACTGATCAGATTTTAAAGGTTTCACCGGATCGTTAAATTGTGCAGGGTGGAAAGCTTTGAACTAGCCAAGCAGACTGCACAACCCAACTTCTTGGAGACATGGACCAACTTTCCCCTGCGCTTCGCTTGGAGCCCGAGGTTAGTTATGAAACGGCCGGGGAGTCTCTTCCTAGCAAAAGCCCGGTATGAGCGACACTCCGCTAACAAAGACACCCCACTCCCGTTCCTAGCCCTGCGCTTTTCAGATCCCTGGGATCCAGTCCTAGACCTGGTCCCACTTGGAAGAAATCCCCTATTACAGCGACCAGATGCCCCGACGTAACAGGAACACTCCCAATTAATTAGCCTCTTAAGGTTGGTCTATGCACCTCCACCTTATCATGTTTCTCTGACTGTATAAATATCTGTCTACTGTATGTTTCATTCCATGCATCCGATGAAGTGGGTTCTAACCCACGAAAGCGTATGCTGAAATAAATTTGTTAGTCTCTAAGGTGCTACAAGTTTTTCTTTCTTATTTTCATTTTGCTGACACAGACTAACACGGCTACTACACTGACTCCCAAGAGTGGGGCTCTGTCTTCTATGGGCGCCTATTACCCCGCAACACCCGGGCTGACTTTTCACACTTGTATCCGGTCACCACGCCGCTGCCTAACCTAGTCCCCCGGCCCAAAGAGGCATCGCTAACAGCAGCCGCCCCCCCCCCCCCGTCCTGCCGCAGCCCCGGGCACCCAGCAGGGACCGCAGCTCTCCCCGCGGACGGAGCCTCCGCGACCCAGCCAGCGGCTTCCCCGCCCGCGGAGCGGAGCCCAGCGCCCGAAGACAGAGGAGAGGCGGGGGGGATAAGGCACCCCGGGGCGCTGCACTCCTGTCTCCGCCGCGGCCGGGCTGCGGTGCGCGCCCCTTGCCACGCTTCCCCCCCGCAGCGCCGGCTGCCAGCGCCGCGGCTCTCCCCGTGCAGCGCCCGCCAGGCTCCCCAGCCAGCTGCCCCCCGCGCGCGCTCCTCGGGCAGCGCCGCCGCGGCTCCGGGTACCTGCGCGCGGGGGCTCCCCAGTCCCCGGCTCTCGCCGCGCTACTGCTCCAGCGGCTGCCTCCGCGCGCTCTGGGCGTGCTGCTGGGGGCAGAGGAACACGCGGGATCCCCCTTCTCCCGCCCACTGCTCCCGCCCGCAAACCGAGACAGACCCATTGACGTCACTTTGACGCCAGCGAGACGCGCGCCCCAGCGCGAGGCTGAATGAGAGCGAGACATCGGGCCGTTGCCAAGAGACGAGCTGTTCTGACGCGCGGGCTGATGGAGCCGTCGCCCCGGAGACCAATGGGCGGTGACGTCAGGGCAAAAGAGGGGGGCAAGCGGGCACCTGTCCCCGGCGTCACGTGACCCGTTTGTTATCATTGCGGGGTCGCCCTCTGCCGGAGCTGCCGCAGCCCGGATTAACCCCCAGCGCGCCGGAGCCGCCGTGACTGAGGAAGCCGCGCAAATTAGCCCCTGACTGCTGGGACCATCCAGGAGCCCTTAACCCCTGCAGTGCCGGGGCCCAGCCAGAGATGTTAACCCCTCGATAGCCGGTCTGCACGGGGGGGGGGGGAGGCGGGAATGTATTTTTACACCATGGGGTTTCCTGGCCGGGGAGCACGGTGTGAGCGACCCTCTCTAGAGAGTAAACTCTGGTGTAGTGTAGCTGCCACGCTTCGTGTGCACAAACCCCCTACAAGCTAGAGCCAACATGGCCTGGGTGGATTAACCCTTTGTTTGTTGGAGCAGCAGTGGCACAGATTAGAAGTTGGATGTTTGGAAGAGAACGATGATGACATGGGGCTTAAACCCTGCATGCAGGGAGTGAAGATGGGACGGCCCGTGTTGCCAGCGCTCACTATTATATTGCATGTTATGCAGTATCGGGTGTTTTTCTTAAAGCCCTAGCTCCCCGGGGCCATTTTATTACAGGAGAACCTCAGCTTTCATTTAAAAGAAAAGTACGCTTCTAGCTTGCATAGTCATGGGGGGAAATGGGAAACCATGAACCCCACCATCTCAAAAACCTATAAAACAAATAAGAACCAAAAAATCGCTATTTTTGAAAGTCCTGTGGTTTTTAAGTCTATCTCATGATATGTTGGGGCCTGACTCATGATTTTGGAATACTTGGAGTTGGCGAGTCTGTTAACCCTATGCATGCAAGAGATGAGGCATAAGAGATTAACCCCTTCTATGTTAGAGGAAAAGGTGTGTCATTTGGGTTAAGCTCCAGCATGCTGGAAGCATTCAAAAGGTTGTTCTGAGGGCATATTTTCAAAAAGACATTGAAAGGCGGGTGCATTGGGACAAGTATATATAGTCAGCTTTAACATAGTATGTGAACCAATAATTCACCTAGTGTCTAGGTCTAAAAATCTGATTTAACCTTGAAAGTTTGTCCTGAATTCTGGGTCACCCTACCATGACTCCTGCCATGTCTGCTATTTAAATTGATCTGCTGCTGCCAGGGTCATGCACAGACTTTGCTCAGATGAATAGCTGGCACTTTGGCCACATGCCAGGAGCCCAAAGGCTTAACCTAATTTGCATAAAATGGAACAATGCAGCAATCCTCATCTTTAATACAGAGCTTATTAGAAGACAGGTCCTAGCATGCAATGTTCAGCCTGACTGTTTGGATTAAGATGATGCTTTGGATGCAGGAGCTTTAGCCTTTGAGGTTTACTCTTTATAACTCAGTCAATTACACGGTTCATGAGCTGCACGTTGTCTACATAATTCTATTCCATATATACCTGTTTGTTCCATTGGGATGTTCAATAAAGT
Source organism: Macrochelys suwanniensis (assembly GCA_033296515.1). Classification (NCBI taxonomy): domain Eukaryota; kingdom Metazoa; phylum Chordata; order Testudines; family Chelydridae; genus Macrochelys; species Macrochelys suwanniensis. Next base: position 153,237,556 of record CM065775.1, on the reverse strand, counting down.
GGATGGGATTTTTCTAATTTCTGGCTACAGCAAAATCATTCTTTTAATTAAAAAATACATTACTGGGATCAGAGGTGAGACTTGCATACAATACAGGAGAACTTTCAAGGCATATGTCTTTTTGTATGTTTAAATAAAGTTGACACTGTCCCATTAAAAGAACAATTACATTTCAGATATTTCCCCCCGCAGTAATAGTGGACAGATCACTGTTCAAATCTTCAGACTTAAAATGAAGCTCTCAAGCTTTGTTTTGCTTTACGAATGCATGCAGTTCGGACATCCATATCACACTGGCCCTTCCACTCAGTTACTGTGAGCAGGCATGGTACAGAGATACACGAGGATGAAATGTAGCTGAGAGAACATAGTCTTGTAGCACTGGGAATTGGGAGTCGAGTCAGATTCAATACAAGGGTATAACACTGACTTGCTGTGTGACCTTGATCTCTGTACCATTCTGTAAGATGGGGATGATAAAGCTCACGGAGTGGTGTGAGGATCAGTTAATGCTTGCAAAGTGCTCTGAGAACCTCACATGACAAACATTCTATTTGTATTAATTATTAATTATTATTATTATTAATAATAAGCTAAATCTCTATTCTCAGTGGAGCTCATGAAGATGAGATAAAGCATAAACAGCATTTACAAAAGTAACTGTATGCGAACAGTGCCCCAGATACTAGAAAGAAAACATTCCTCCTTTATCTATATAGTCATTATAGTTGCTGTTTTCTTTCAATATTAGGTGTTTCCAGACAGCAAACAGAACTGATATTTCCAAGGAACGCTTTAGACTGACAAGCCCAAAGTTTAACACACCACAAAAATAACTTTGTAAAAAGTACTTGTGATTTATGGTTTCCAAACAGGAGCAGAGAGCTGGAATTTACAAGAATTTGGTGCTTTTGGTGCAAGGGTCTGATTCTTTTCTGCCTTGCATCTTGTGCATACATTTACACCCATGGCAAGTGAGTGTGAAATGCTGCACAGCGTGCAAGGCAGGGGAGAGTCAAGCCCTACATATCAGGAAACTGCCTACACTGGAGGAAGCAAGGAGAATGAGAGTGTGGTGGAGAGGTGCACATCTGCATCTGCGATCCCTAGCACAGCCAGCCAGCTGCAATGAAGACATGGGGTTTGTAAGGGTCCGGAATTTGTTTTTAATTGTACGGTAGGTTAAATAAATGAGTCCATACTGTGCCTGTCATTTGCAGCGTCCCTTTGAAAATTCTCTTCGGTTTGCAAACCTGTGGGTCATGATTGCCCCCCCCAGCACAGCCACTTAGAGCTGGCCCACACACAGTTTTTGTACCACCATATCAGTTTACGGAGAGATAGCGTCGAAGTGGTACAATGCCCTAGTGTGGATGCAGCTATACTGGCATTAATATGCTTAAATTAGCTTATTCCTGTGCATTTACTGTTTTAACTACTGCTTTAACTCTTATGTGACCTCCTGAGTGTTGAGGAAGCCTCCAGGAGGAGGAATCCCAAGAAACCATGTGAAGCATGGTTCCAGTGCAGGCTTGCAATCAGAGATTTGGGGAGCAGGGCAGAGTGTCCGAGAATCAGGGCCGAGGCACAGGCTCTTCACAAGGATGCTCCTTCTGAGTTCCTTGAGGGCAGAACTGTTAGCTCTTCTGCATTTGGGGGCACACACACTCTCCCTCTCCTTGGATGGAGAGAGATTTGGGAAATGCTCATAGAATAGTCTTCCTTCCAGAGCTCACCCTGCAGGTATTTCTACAGGAAGGAAACATCCAGCCCCTAATTATTTATTTAAATGGTTCCAAGACAATTGCAATGATACTAACCATTCCCACACAGAAAAAGGAAAAAACTGACATCTATTTCCTTATTGCCATTTTGCCCTCCCTGGTTGTTGGAAGCCTAGTTTGTTATTGTAGGATTACTCAGTCACTGTTGGTATTCATAACTACATTCCTAAAAAAAAAAAAAAAAAAAAAAACCAAGACGCACCAGTGTGTTTGTGTTGGAAATAAATAAATTTGTTGGACCAGTTTCAGAGACGGTGCAAGCAGGTGCAATCTTGTTTAAGTCAACAGAGTTGTGCTCACGAACATCAAGGGCAGTGCACAAAATGATATGTATTTTGTCCCTAGACATGTAGACAACTTAGTCATGTTAAAAGTAAAGTAAAATGAAGATGTCAGTTTTAAAGACAAAGACCTACTTTTGATTAGATCACTGAATAAGTATTGGTAACACAAGGGTAGATTTGACATCACACTGTAAAAGTTAGGGTCACCACCCCAATATTTGAAAAAGATTCCTGATTTCAGAGACGGTCAGCTGCATACTGGTGCACCACACGGGTGTACTGAAACATAGGTCAGATGAGTGGCATGTCATTCATTCACAATGCTGCATCGTGGTTGCATAATTATCATCACAACAAAGATCTTTTGTTCCTGTTGCTTAATGATGTTTCATCAAGATGTGCGGTCATTTCATTGGGATGTGCTGGTACAATGAAATGTATTTGTCCCACAGGATAAACTGTTAAAATGGGCAACTCAGGGAGGCGCAGCGAGGGAGGCACACTGAACTGCTCTGCAAACACTGGCTCAGCCCTCTGTACCTTCCTGTGCCAGCTCCTCTCTGTGCGGGACCCTTGCAACTGCAGAGTCTGCAGCTGGTCAGAACCCGCCCCACGAGGAGGGTTGGGAATCCAGTCAACATTCAACAAATTTCAGCAGCATGCAGCAAATCAGAGGGGAAACCTCCCCAGGGCAGGCCAGAAGGTGGAAGAGAATCTGAGCCACTGCAATATTTTGTTTAGTAATGTTTAACATTTCCATGTGATTTTCATGCCCATGGGAGGCTTTGTCCTGGCCTCCCTGGAGACTGCAGTCCTCCATTTATCCCCAGATCAGTGACAGAACATACGGAACCAGAGCCCATTTTCCCCACTCCCAGCCATAAATATGCCTCAACCCTGAGGCGGAGGGACAGGAGAATAATTCAGGCTGTGTGCGCATTCAGACGTTGGCCTTCTGCTGGGACTGCCACTTACAACATGAGCCTGAAAAGGCTCCCATCGACTTCAGCGGGAGTTGGATTAAGCACTTTGTCCCATTGTGGTGGAGTTCTTAGTGACGTGGCATGTGGCCGGGAAATTAACTGAAGCTACTTAGTTAATTGAAGCTATTTATTATCTATGGGCCCCCCAAAGGGCCTTTAGATGTAGCAACTTTGGATCCCTTTTGATCTGGATCTGAATTCATGACCTACAGGTGACTGGTTTTATGTCCACTCTCTGACCCATCCCCCTTTCTATAATTTTGGTAGGTCACTTTTCATCCCTCCCTAGTAAAAATGAATGTGAAACCCCTGCTTTAGAATGTGTTTGGTTTTGAGATTTGTTTTGCTTTCCTGTTGTTTGAAACTCAATGGTTATTTTTTCTTGGTGTCCCAAGTAATCACTTAATCTGCTTGTGCCTGTCTGTACCTCTGCCTGGCAGGTTGGTATGTACAGCCTGTTTTGAACAGGGTATTAACAGTACTATTGTATTCTGTATACTGCATTGCTAGCTTGGAAGAAAACAGAAACAAAATAAAAGTCACAAGTGCAGCAAGATGCCTGTAGTACTGATAGCCCATGGGAAAACCAGATATATCTTCTTATTGTCTGAGCCGCTAATATAAGAGACCTTAGCAAGTGAACAAGTTACGAAAACAGGTATCCTTCCTTAGAGATTAATAGGATATTTGCATCTGATGTTTCCTGTAGCATAGCACGGATTGTTTTTGCTGATGAACAAGTGAGAAATATGGCATTTTTACAGAAAGTGGAAGTACTGTTACAGCATGTCTTATTGTCCTTCTTTGGCAGAACATATTAAATTCATTTTCCATCCATCCCTGTAAATAATTTTCCTATAACTGCTACTATTTCAGATACACTGTAATCTGTCTCCTCCTACGTCAGATGCATTGTTGTAATCCCCCTCCTCCTATGTCAGGAAAACTGTAATCCTCCTCTTACGTTAGATATGAGCTGCATCTCTGACATTTTCAATTGCATTCACCCTAAGTCAAAGAGAGACAAAGGCAGACACAGAGAGTGAGCACTAATTTCAAGGCAGGGATTGTATGGAATCAGTTGGGGGGCTTTTTTGTGTTTGTTTTTTGTTTTGTTTTGTATTTTGAAGATAACTAATGAAAAAAGGTCAGATGTACTTTACCCTGTCAGCAGACAGCTCTCTTCATTCACGGACTGATTGAGGATATACTACATCTGCAGAACACGAGGAGCTCAGCATAATTTCCTCATGGCATTGAGTCATGCATCACGCATTATTACACACATTTTCAGCACATAGCCTGTGATCTCAGAAGGAGAAAATAACTCTTTAAAAAACAAGTCTCTACAGTCTCGGTCAACTAGGACCCAATCCTGCAATCCTATTGGTGTCAATGGCACTACTCATATAAGTAAGGCATTGCAAGATCAGGCCCATACTTTGTGACTGCAGGGCTTTAATAATAATTTTTATTTTTTTGAATACATATACGTGCATTGCATTACACTGCAAGGGCTTGATCCTGCCCACAATTACACAGAGGAGTAAAACTACTCATGGGTATAAATGTTAGCATGATCAGACCCCAACTTTCTGAGAAAGCAAAGAATACAGTCATTGTGGTATTGTGATGGGGTATACGTACATATAGTGTGCAGGAGGTCACATTGTGTGGAGGATGCTATTTCGTAGAGCAGTGTTTCCCAAACTTGGGATGCCGCTTGTTCAGGGAAAGCCCCTGGCACGCCCAGCCGGTTTGTTTACCTGCCATGTCTGCAGATTCGGCCGATCGCGGCTCCCACTGGCCACAGTTCGCTGTGCCCGGCCAATACGTCCCTCGGCCCACGCCGCTTCCCGCAGCCCCCATTGGCCGGGCACAGCGAACTGCGGCCAGTCGGAGCCGCGATCGGCTGAACCTGCAGATGCGGCAGGTAAACAAGCTGGCTGGGTGCGCCAGGGGCTTTCCCTGACCAAGCAGTGTCCCAAGTTTGGGAAACACTGCCTTAGAGCAAAATGGTGTCTTCTGTGCATCATGACCTCTCACATGCCATAGTCATGCTGTGTGAAGCAAAATGGCATCCTCTGCACGCTAGGGTATGGCCACGACCCCATTTGCTGATGGCATGGGGTTGTGGCCCATCATTTGGGAACCGCTGCACGAGGTGCATCTGCTGATTGCGAATTTGAGTCGCAAGGTATTACCACCAACTGAGAGACTTGAGCACAAGGGGTTATAGTGAGCTAGTGCTCTGACCACTAGGGGATCCCCCCTTCCTCATCACACAAGCAACTAAATAAAGTTATAGACCAATGGGTGATCCAAGAAATATAAAGCTTCTTGCTCTGGCAATTTGGTAACATGTCTGAGACTGCCGTAACGCTACACACTGAAAAGAATACTTTAACACATACAATGATTTTTTAAAAACAGGTGTTACTTTGGGTGAGGTGGAGGAGGGAGTATGCAGTGTTGTTGTAACTGTGTCAGTCCCAGGATATTAGAGGGAAAAGGGGGATGAGGTAATATCTTGTATTGGACCAGCTTCTGTTAGTGAGAGACAAGCTTTCAGGTTTACACAGAGCCTAACTGAAAAAAATGCATTTTACTTCTGAAGTGAGAGACCAGCCTTTTGTACTCCATTTAGCAATGCCCATCCCATTGTTCTGCAATGGAAATTTCCATGGATCATACAGCCTTGTGAAAACATCAGACAGGCCTTATTTCTTTCATGGGGTCTTCATTTTTCAGGGCACTACAAGTCAGAAGTAGGTTCAAAGTTGGTTCCTAATCTGTTTTTAAGTATCAGAGGGGTAGCCGTGTTAGTCTGGATCTGTAGAAGCGACAAAGGGTCCTGTGGCACCTTATAGACTAACAGAGGTATTGGAGCATAAGCTTTCGTGGGTGAATACCCACTTCTTCGGATGCTTGCATTTTCCACTGCTTGCATCCGAAGAAGTGGGTATTCACCCACAAAAGCTTATGCTTCAATACCTCTGTTAGTCTATAAGGTGCCACAGGACCCTTTGTCGCTTCTAATTTGTTTTTGTCATTGTTGGTAGTCACAGCCTTTTAGTTTAGATGATCAAAATTATGGTTTTATTTCCCTACTAGTTTTGCCCTTTTCCATTTGGTAAACATTGTAGCAACCCTTACTGTCCCTACTTGGGCCCATAGAAAGAAATGAGTAAGGGACTACATTTTCAAAAGTGACAAGTGATTTTGGATGGCCAATTTTGAGACAATGTTCGGAGGGCAGGTGTCAATGCTTCTGAAAATCAGACCTCTTTAACAAGTCTCAAGTTGAGCCCCTCCAAAACCACTAGTCACTTTTGAAAATGTAAGCCCAAGACACGAGTGTTTGATCCATTGAGTCTTTCCCCTCTCCACCAATGGTTGAAATGGAATTGAAATTATATAGCACCCCTTTTGTGTAACAAGCCCCAGCTTCATTCTGTCTGATCTCTTATTCTGAGACATCTCAGTTTGTGAGCCAGTCCAGCATCATCCATTGAGAAATTGTGTTGGTTAATCTTCAGGACTGCAAATATGAGCCAGAAGGGGGAGCACAGATTGTCTGTTGTGGCCCTCACAAAAATTGTGGACTTTGCTTTGTTTTTCAATTCAGCAGCAGCAAAGTGAGAGATTTAAAAAAAAGAAATCTCTCACACACAGAGAGAGAGAAGGAGAATGTTTTGTATTTTGAGGGATATTCCCTCTCAAATTAAGACAATTTAAAGGTAGATCTTTTTTTGGTTTGGGTTGGGGGTTTTTTGGGCTAACTAGCCTGGTAGCTACCCTTAAGAAGGCTACCTTCCATTATGAAATACCTTTAGGTTTGTTACAAAGCAGGTATCCATGGAAGTTATCTATTTCAGTAGCATTTTCACTCTTGGTGTCCTTGATGTTATTAATTTAACCAGGTCATTCCTTTAGCAGGTATTCATTTTAAGGGATTTCTCTGATGCACCTGGGTCAGATTTTCAAAGGAGCTCCGTACACAGCAGCTCGTGGTGAGAACGATGAGAACATTAGGAGTTGTTGGCTGCTGAGCTTTTTCTAAACTCTGGCCCCTTTTTCAGATGCCTAAAAGGGAGATGAACTCAGGAAAATCTGGCTCATAGTATTTTAACAGTCGCAGTCTCCCTTGTACAGGGCATTCTGAAAGATATGCTTTAGTTCAAACAAGAATTAATTCAGGGAAGTCCTATGGCCTGTGTAATACAGGAGGTCAGACTAGAAGATCACAGTGGTGCCTTCTGGCCTTAGAATCTATGAATCTGTTCATTTCAGTGGGGCTCTGGTATGCTGAAAGACTTTGAGTTCTGCCTTTCAGAAAGGAAGAGAGAAGCATAAGAAAAAAAGAAAAGATATTGATTCACTTGAGTCTCCAGCACAGAACCACTTCTGGTGAAACTGTGTGTGTGCATTAGCCTGTAACTGCAGATGGCACTCCTAAGTCTCTTTGATGGTAATGAACTGAGATTGAAAAAATTGGTTGTAATACGGCGTGTAATCTGGAAAGCCTGGCCCCACAGTAAATTCCTCTTGCTTCACTGTTTGCCGCTAAAGAGCAGCCTGACAGCAAAACCTTCCTATAATCCTATTTTGTTAATGACTATGAGATTCCAGATAAGAAAATCAATACATGTTATGGTGAATTCTTTGACAGCACTACCGTTTATGGTTGTTTGTAATGCGAAGTCAAACTTAGCCTGGGAATCCAGGCGTTATCACTTGAGCAATACTGGTAAATAATTTCTTCAGCCAACTGAGCAATTTATTACTTATGATAGCAAGTTGACGTACCACAAGGTATGTGTGCCGCATTTGTTTATGCTAATCAGAGCTTTCCCTCATGGGCTCTTTAGCAGGTGTTAGAACATGATGTCATGTAGTGCAGGCTGTGAAACATGTAACTGCAGAACTATTTGGTGTTGTAAATAAAGTAGCTCAGGAGAGTAGGCTGGATGGTAGGATGGGCAAACTCGTATTGCTGCAGGTTTGCATGGTTCAGCTACAGTGGAGAGCAGCCTACAGGATGTGTGATAGGCAGCCAGAAATCATCTGACAGGCCAGTTCACACCTCAGACCTGTCATAGGAAGGGCAACAACAGGAGGATATTCTTTCAAAGATTCTTTGTTAGGATAGGTTCTGCAAACCTGTGTCAGATATTATGTGCTTGCACACCAAGTTTGTTTAGCAAATAGAGGGTGCGTTATCTCGTCTTGTATGCGCAGTGTGACAGCTATGGCAATTTCCTGCAATATCTTTGAAAAATCTTATTGAGTTAACTTAAGTAGCTTAGGAGTCCATGGTATTAAAAACACAACGTTTATGTATTATTGTGGGCCTGGATGTTCAAAGGGCTATTTTAAACACTGCATTGGACAAAAATGAATTGGTCACTTGGTAGAGCCTTTGCTGGAGTTGGGGTGATCTCTGGTAAGCTTATCATCATGCAGGAATGTTCATTTATTGTTTTAATATGTTTTCTCTGTAATGTGTTCACCTTAAGAATAAAAGTGCTTGCTTAGAAAGGGCTATGTGGTAATTTATACCTGTGGGCAATTATAATCTCGGAAGAGAAAGCAAAGTATAGACACAAGGCTGCTTAAGCAGTCTGACTTGCTGGCGAACTCACAGCGTAGGCAGGGAACTGTGGAGCCTGGAAAAATCCCAGACAGGGGAGAGAGAGAGAGAGAGAGACGAATCTCCACCCAAGAGACGTGATGCCTGAGGAGCCAGGAGCTGAGAGTGGGTGTCTTTGCTGGACTATGAGAGAATACAGGTGCACCTGCCCTAAACTGTGACACACATATGCTACAATGGAGTCCACTGGGTATCTATGTGCCACAAGTACTCCTGTTCTTTTTGCTGACACAGACTAACACGGCTGCTACTCTGAAACCTATGTTTTTATTGGCTAGCAGTATCTGGGAACGGATACAGATGGCAGGAGAGGTTGGGTGGTGTTTCTAAGTCATACGTTGCAGGAAGGTCTCCAAAATCATAAAACCATCTATGCTAATTTACTAACCAGGGCAGGCAATGAAGCTGGTGATATACAATGTAGTCAAATGTGCAAAAGAAACACATATATTGTTTTCCCATTGCCCTTCCAGTTCTAGTGGCCTCTGGTGTCACCCATTTGCTGCAAAATTCTTCAGCTCCTGCTGCTGGGCATGCATAAAATACTGCTGTTGTCTCTCCAGCGAGGAAAAAAGCCCTGGTGATACCTATGGTATGTAGACTGTGGGAGGAGAGTGAAAATCAGTACTGACAAATTCAGAAGGGGGGTGAGTGTTTTCTCCATATTTCTGTGTGTGTGTTTGGTGAACGATGGGAAAATCACATTTTAGTATTGTACAGAAAATGCAGGCATAGGTGCTGGAACGAGGGGTGCTGATGCATCCCCTGGCTTGAAGTGGTTTTATACAGAGTTTACAGTTTGATTCAATGGATCTTAGCACCCCCACTATAAGAACTGTTCCAGCGCCCTTGAATGCAGGTGCCAGATGCTTTTTGCCTGTTCCCAGCTCTGTAACTGACCTGCTGTATGATGTCATTTTTCTTCTCTTTACCTTGGTTTCCCCGTTTATGCAAATTTTACAATCATTCTGACCTTTCTCACAGGGCTACTATTTGTATAGCACTTTGAGAACCTGGAACACATGTAAGGTATTCCACCATGTGACAGCATATTCCCCTGCTGTGTAAATGGGCAGAAAGGCACTGTGACTGTTCAGATTTGTCAGATGGCAGAGACACTGGCAGAAGTTGTTAAAATTGTATTTTACTGTTTGCCCGTAAGCCAGCTCTGCTGCTTGACAAGGACATACTGAAAGAAACATGCAGCTGGACAGGCTTCTGCTTCATAGGGACTCACTTCTGGGAACTTTGACTGAACTCTTTACTGTCTGGGTTCTCAACATAGCCCCAGCCAAGGGCAAGCACAGGAAGGTCTAGTTTTACTACTGATCATGCCAGATCTTCCCCCAAGGACAAATCCTGTCCCCTCCTCCTCAGCTGCCGAAGTCCCTGACAGCCGTGGAACTGGTGTGGTTTCACTGTGTGAGTCAGAGGCAGAAGGCCAGAAGCCCACGCACCCTCTGTGCCAATGAAGCCAGCTGTGCAGCAGGTCATTCCGCACTACTGGTGGGGGGTAGAAAGGGGGGCAGGGGAGACAGACCGGGCAGTCATTCTAGAATGACATGGCTCAGCCAGCCATTCTTACCTCCCTTATACGAGAGAAGCACCACCAAGAGCACAAGCTACATCAGCAGTAGGGGCCAGGCCACAGAGCAGCATGAGGGACAAGAGTCTTCCCCCCACTGCTCCTAGGTAATGGAGACGTGTGTGTTGACCCCTGTGGTTTCCTTCCTGATCCAGCACATTCTCCTTGAAAGCCTTCACAGCAGGTCTTGAGTCATTCAGTAGCCCTAGAACCAGGATAATTGGTGCACATCAGCTCCAGGAAGTAGTTTTGACTAACTGCATTCTGTCTGCCTAAGAGTTACCCTGCAGTTTCTAGTGGATATAATATTATTTCTGGCCCAAACAACTGCCTTGTGTTTTATGCACACTGTACAACAGCTGCATTGCACTGATGGGGAACATGGTTCCTGTAACTTGGTTTGGAAGCCTTTGGGATGAAAGGCCATACTGTCAAACCTTGACTATTCAAAAATGCCCCCACTACGTATTAATTGTGCTGAAAATTCCCTTAGTGATCCAGAGTAGGGTGACCCAGCGACATCCCAATTTTATAGGGACAGTCACAATATTTGGGGGTTTGTCTTATATAGGTGCCTATTACCCCACGTCCCCTGTCCTGATTTTTCATACTTGCTATCTGGTCATCCTAATCCAGAGTCAGTGTCCTTCATTCCATTTGGCTAATCAAGATCTGACTTTAGGGAAGGCAGGTTTATTAGCATTTCTTCTGTCACAAGGGTGCTTGTTCTAGCTGCTCCTACGATCTCCATTTTTAGGGTGTATGAACACGGCAAAGACAACAGAAACTACAGCATAATTACTTGGTAAACAGGGGCAACAGAGGCCCTGTACTCCTAATACTTTAATCTTCATGCGCTTTTGGCTCCAGTGTGCCATACAGGGAGTTCACCGGAGGTAACTGCAGAAGTTATAAGAAACTGCACACAGTGTTATAAATTGTGTTGTTTTGAGCTTTAGCTTCAAAGGCTGTCCTGTATTTCTGCTTAAGCAACATCACATAGTCAGTGGGGTCAATGAAGCTGCATTACTGATCCTGAAATAAATATGAAGCGTCTGCAAAATTTGGCAGAGCCTTGTTCAGAGGATTTGGATAAGACCTGGTAGTACTCTAGGTTTCCCTAGCAGTGGATGTAGTGATGCTGGCAGGCTGGAGTGCCCACCCACTAGGTTAGATTTTCTGCTTAGTGATCAGCATTAAGATCTAACTTTAATTAAGTTCATGCAGAAGTGTATTTGCACCAAGGAGGTCTTCTCTTAACACTGTGATCCCATCCAGCAGTCACCTTTCCCCTCTCCCAACCCCTGCTGAAAGAACTCTTAAATCAACTAACCATGAGCCCACAAAACATTTATTTACCAGTTCAGTAAACTGCAACAAACTTAAAGCCTGAAAACATGCAGAAGTTCATATTTTTTTTAAAACAGAGAATTCAGACAAACAGGTAAGAAAAAATGTTCAGCCTCTCAGTCCAGCTCCTACTGTCCCCTACAATAGCCAGGACCCAGCCAGGGTCAAGAGAGTGACACTAATCTTTAAGGAAAGTAAAACCCATTCTGCTCCTATGAATGTGAGACTATGTGATCGTACCTTTTTCTGAAACAGAGTCTTTGCAGTGGGAACAAGTCTCTAAGCTCAAAGCTTTGCACAGCTGGACTAAGAATTCAGCAAGAAGCACACTGGTTCTCAGAGGGCACTGTGTGGATCACTGATAATCACTTAGGACCTGATGACTCCCGTGAATTTCAAGGAGCCCATAATGAGGGAGGGAAGAAAAAAGAAAGAAAGAAACTGAAAACACATTGAATATTTTCCTATTACTTTCACATTTAACCAATTGCTGTAGTCATGACATCATCAGGAATGGGAACAGAAGTGGTCTGTGCAATAGCTGTGTTACCAGCTTACCTGAAGCTGGCCCCAGCCCCAGAGTGATGCTCGCATTTGAATTCTAATGTCCTTTCCTTCCCTTCCAAAACAGTCCTGCACCAGGCCCCACATCATTCTGATTTTATCACCCACATTCCTAGAGGTGGTGGTACTGTTTGGATGCACTGCTTGCTCCATTAGTCACAGATTTAATTCCTTCCAGCTCCTGTTTCACTCAGTAGCAAAAGCACAGTATTTTGCTTTCATGCAGCATCCTGCAGAGGTTGTTTCCCTTTCCTTTCTATTACACTGTAGCTGTACCATTCATTTGTGATAATTCAGTAAAAAAATCAAGTTAATTGAATGCACCCAGAGATGCCAGACACATTGAGACAGATATGTGTTTGGTAACCTTCAAATGCTACTGGGCACCAAAATACAGCTGGAGGGGTATAATGCAACAACCCAGAGAACCAGGAAGGTAGGCTATATTAACCTGACATTCTGGTAATCAAGATTGCACACGCTTTAAGGAATGATCAGTCCTAGGTCACCCCAGTACCTTCCATCTCATACTGGCATACCAGGGACTGTGTGTGACACGTTTTATCGGTGTCAGAGTTGCAGCAGAAGTTCCCTGTGGCAGGAGCCATGTCTTTTAGGTAAAGAGCCAAGCACACTGTTGGTGCACAATAAATAATACCATTAAACCAACTGGCATGTTTAATGTCTAGAACACCAAAGGCTTGAGTCAGGGAAGTGAAATGCACCAGGTGTGAGGGTGGAGTGGTGGTGTCAGAGTTGGAATCATAATAGGAATAAGCCCCAGGAATGGAAGAAGTAGCCCTGAGACTGAACGAAAGGCTGTTCCTGAGTGCTGACTTGCTATATCCCCACTGGCCATTTGTTGTTGCTAACTGAGGGAGGGAATCCAGAACCCCAAAGGGTAGATTATGTTATTACTCCCTTTAACTCAAGCATCTAATCAAAATTTGGAGTTCTGTGGGGGGTTCCAGCTAGGAGGAGATATTTAAAGATGGAGTCTGGTACTTCTGATGCAATTTTCTTTATTTGCAAAGAACGTATTAAGTTCCATTACCACAGGAGGAACCAACCAGCAGACAGCGTCGTTGCTCACCACACCAAAACTCAGTCAGCACCCTCCAAAAGCTCTCTGTCACTTCTCCCTTCCCACATACCCTTATCCAAAGACAATACCTGTGAAGCCCTCCACCTACATGGTCAATATTTCTGGGTGAGCTCATATACCCTCTTTATCTCAGGGTGGACTGCTTAGCTGTCTCTTACAGCTCTCTCAAATGAGGGGGTGCGGGTCACAACAGTTTAGATGTGGTTTGCCCAACCCACAACGTTTGGACACTGGCCTGAATTGGCAGTGGCAAGGAGTCGCTCTGCCTCAAAGGGAGCGTCAGAGCTCCTCAAGAATACAGCACACCCACTGCTACAGCGAGGTGAAAAGTCTCAGCCCAAGCTTGTTTTTTGGGTGGAGGGGAGGAGGTTGTTTTGCTTTGGGTTTTTTGAGCCAAAAAATGCAGATTTGGTTCAACACACATTTTGTGTTTCAGTGTTGACTTCAGTAAATTGTTTTGGTAAAAAAAAAAAAGATATTGTGGAAATGTCGATAGTCTGACACTTCTGAACCATGTAGGTCTTTTAGACTAGATTCACAAGGTGATTAGGCACCATTTGTCCAGAAGGTGGAGGTTGTGCCCCACCCTTTACTGCCAATGGTTAGCATACTGCCATGGGATGTGGGAAACATGTTCACATCCCCACTCTGGAGCAGGGTCTTAAAGTCACGTCTGGTCTTCCATATTTCACGTGACTGCCCGAACCAGGCTATGGGATGTTCTGGGGTAGGTCTTAATCCCCTCCAGGTGGAGCTGTTCTGCTTTGTATAAGTATTCATGGGAGCAGAGACCAGAACCCAGGTGTCTCTCCCACCCCTCCCAGGTGAGTGCCCGGCTTTCTGGCTGCGTGCACCCTATGAAGGGGTTTAAGAGCACACATGTTGCCTCTGCACTAGGAACTCCCAAGCATAGGGGCTGAAGTTCTGCCTGAGTTTTACATGAGGCAAGCAGGAACAGGGAAAGGCTCTTTACGCTTTCCCCCCTCCATTGTACTCCACTGTAAGGACCAGACCACATCAGGCCAAAGCTCCTTAGAAGCAAATATTTGTCAGGTGGAAGAGAGGAGACCTGTGGATGTCCAGGGAAGAGCACACAAGCTGCAGGCTCAAAGCACACCTCACCAGAGAGCAAACAGGAGAGACACATTAGCAATATGTATGACTTTGATCCTTGAAGCTTTTGGCACATACTGTGGACAGTGGGTGCTTTTCATTGAACGAACTGCAACATTATAACAACCTCTAATGTCAATGGGAGAGTGGGCGGGGGAAAGGGAACAATCAAGAGTATACTAAAGAGAATTTAAAGAGAAAAAAAAAAAGGAAAGAAGCTGCAACATGTGAACCAAGCACAAGAATTTTCACAGGAATCAGCGTTTGGCTATTTTCTGTTTTCCTGTGGGGAAACTTATTTGCCCAGCAAATAAACAGACAGCTCACAAGGAAGTCTGATCATTAGTTTTGTTTGGAAGGGGTTTTTTTTGTTCTTGTTTGGGCATGAGAGGGGAACAGATAGCACTGGAGTAGAGGTCACTGATGAAAAACAAGTTGAACAAAGTAAGTTTTGAGGAGGCATCTGGAAGACGCTAGGGTTGCTTAGTGTACAAAAGTAAAAAGGTTTCAGTGTAGTAGCCGTGTTAGTCTGTGTCAGCAAAAAGAAAACAAGAAAAATACCTGTGGCACCTTAGAGACACAAATTTATTTCAGCATAAGCTTTCATGGGTTAAGAACCCACTTCATCGGATGCATGGAATGGAACGTGCAGTGAACAGATATTTATACATTCAAAGATACATGAGAAGGTGGAGGTGTCTATACCAATGTTAAGAGGCTAATTAATTGAAAGGAACTGTTATCAGTAGAAACTGTTGAAGTGATAATCAACAGGGGCTATTCCAGACAGTTGACACAAAGGTGTTAAGGGGGAAATAAATTCAATTAACATAATGACCGAGCCATCCACGGTCAATATTCAAGCCTAAGGTAATAGTATCTAGTTTGCATATTAATTCCAATTCCGCAGTTTCTCTTTGGATCCTGTTTTTGAAGTTATTTTGTTGCAAAATTGCAACTTTTATATCTGTCATTGAGTGATTAGGGAGGCTGAAGTGTTCACCTACTGGCTTTTGAATGTGATGATTCCTGATGTCAGATTTGTGTCCGTTTATTCTTTTGCGTAGAGACTGTCCAGTTTGGCCAATGTACATGGCAGAGGGGCATTGCTGGCACATGATGGCATATATCACATTGGTAGATGTGCAGGTGAACGAGCCCCTGATGTGATTAGGTCCTATGATGGTGTCACTTGAATAGATATGTGGACAGAGTTGGCATTGGGCTTTGTTGCAAGGATAGGTTCCTGGGATAGTGTTTTTGTTGTATGGTGTGTGGTTGCTGGTGAGTATTTGCTTCAGGTTGGGGGGCTGTCTGTAAGCGAGGACTGGTCTGTTTCCCAAGATCTGTGAGAGTAAGGGATCATCTTTCAGGATAGGTTGTAGATCTTTGATGATGCGCTGGAGAGGTTTTAGTTGGGGGCTGAAGGTGACGGCTAGTGGCGTTCTGTTGTTTTCTTTGTTGGGCCTATCTTGTACTAGATGACTTCTGGGTACTCTTCTAGCTCTGTCAATCTGTTTTTTCACTTCAGCAGGTGGGTATGGTAGTTTTAAGAATGCTTGATAGAGATCTTGTAGGTGTGTGTCTCTGTCAGAGGGATTGGAGCAAATGCGGTTGTATCTTAGAGCTTGGCTGTAGACAATGGATCATGTGGTGTGTTCAGGATGGAAGCTGGAGGCATGTAGGTAAGTATAGTGGTCAGTAGGTTTCCAGTATAGGGTGGTGTTTAAAAGTAAAAAGGTTGTTCTAGTCACAGGGAGCAGCATGAAAAAACAAGTGTCATGGAGGCATGAGTGGGAGAATGTGATGGAGAGAGGAGTGTGCAGAGAATTGGATGAGAGAGGATGAACAGGAAGAAAGTCAGAGCTGAGATATAGGCAGGGGCATGTAGACCGATGTGGAAGGAAACAGAGCAGGTGCCAGTGGCGGGGATGGGGTTGACTGGAGCAGCCAGAGGGAAGTATGACTTCAGCTGAACCAGTTTCGATAACCTGGAGATGGGAGGCCAGAAAGGATGTGGTTATAAGTCTAAGAGATGACTCACAATTTTAGCAGATAGGACAGAAAACGTGGCATGGCTTATGGAAACGTTATGGAAGCAACATGATTTGGCAAGAGACTGGATGAAGAGGGAGAAGGACAGAGGAATCAAAGATGATCCCAAGATTATAAGACTGAGTGACAGGATAGAGGAAGCAGTTATCTGCTTGAGAAAGAAAGACAAGTTCAGTTTTTGACATGTGTAGCTTGAGAAACCTGTGGGACATCCAGGAAGAGATATTGGAGAGGCAGGACTATGGATGTTTAGGCATAGCTCAGGGGTAGAGAAGTGGACTTCTGAATCACCAACATACAATGTACTGGTAGCAGAACTTGTGGGTGTGGATGGGGTCACCTAAGGGACATGTGCAGAGGGAGAGGAAGGAACAGCACCGAGGAGCACTAGAGAGAGTAGGAGGGGAGCCAGGAAAGTGAGATGCCAAAGAAACACAGGGAGAAAGCCAGAAGCATAAGGGAGGTGGTAGTGTTCAAGGAGACAGGGAGCAAGGACAACTAATACTGAAAGAGTAAGCTTTTTTGGTCTGGGTAGGAGGTGGTCCTAGGGTGACCTTTGTGAGAAGAAGGTGGAACACAGACCAAAGTCCCATGAGGAGAATGCTGGACGCTATAGTGATAGGAACAAACAACTCACTCAAGGAGCTTGGTAGCAAACCGGAGGGAGATACAACAATAATTGGAGAGGCTCTTGGTTGGGCCAAGAGAGGATTTTTTCAGGATCAAAAGGACAAAAGCATGCTTGAAGGCTGAGAGAAAAGAGCCAAAGGAAAGAAGCAGAGGATAAGAGAGGAAGCAGTTGAGGACAAAAGGAAGGTAGGAAGTGTGGGCAACAGATTAAGTAGAGGATTTAAGGATGTAAAGCAGGGAGATCTCTATCTCAGAGACTGAGCTAAGGGAAGGGAAGATGAGAGGAGGAAGGGGCAGGGATTAAGAGTCTTGCCAAAATAATCTTAAATTCAAATAGCCAAGATTCAGGGAAGAGTAAGGGAGGTGACATTTTTGGGGAGGGGAAAGTGGGAGAGTTGCCAGGGCTGGTGTCATGGGAGCTCTGCATAGGGGAAGGATTAGGGTTAATAAATAAAGAATAGATCGGAACTGAAAGGTAAGGAGGCAAATTTATAATGTTTGAAGTTGCCATAAGAACAGGTCTTCCTTTAAATCTACTCAGACTGGAAACTGGAGCAGAGACAGCAAACCTAGATTGGGGGTTGGTAGGGCAGACAGAGAGGCACTGAAAGAGGACAATGGAGTCAAAGAAGGGAATAGGGCAGAGATAACTGTTGGGATCATAGTTTTGACTGAGGGGAGGGGTATGAGAGAGAAGTAAGGGGCTGAGCAGCAGAGAAGTCATACAGGTGGATAGTCTGGGGGTCTGGAGAGGTGTGACTGACAGGGTTGACAACAGGTGAGCACTGACAAGCGAGCAGCGTGGAAAGAGCTAAGCTGGCGTCTAAAGAATGGGAATTCAGACAGAAGAACCAGAGAACACGCCACTGAAGAATGTAGGCAGCCACAAACATAATGCCGCTCCACAGCGCCCTCCTTTGTTCTTTTCCACACCCCTACGTTCTCCCTCCCACCAGGGCCTTCTCCTATTTACGACAGAGCAGACAATTGTCCCAGCCTTCAGGAAAGAGCAGAGAAAAGCTCCCCCGACCCAGCACAGCAGCAGGAATTCCTAAAGGCATCAGGCATGAAACGGAGCAGGGGAATGCAACTGCTACTCCACTTCCTGAAAGGTTGGCTCCGACTCTGCACTGGTGTGCTTGCGGGGCTAGGGCCATACGCCCACCCTTGTCCTTCCCTAACCCCTTGGATAGTATTAGCGTTGCTGTGGGTGCTAGCCTTGCACTGGCCTGAGCACAAGGGCTGTGCTTGTGTGCCTGATTTCTCCGCACGGGGATGGGAAGTGGCTCCCTGTGTCCCCACCTCCTCCCTCTGCAGTCTGGCTCTTCATGAGCAGCTGCATAAACCTGAGGCCTTTGCCAGCTGCATTGCCATAACCCAGAGGATGGCTGAGAACTGATCCGTTGAAGTCTGTTAGTTAGCCAGAGACTTTATTGGCGGGGAGGGGTCACCCCTGAGTTGCGGCCATTTTGCACTGGCTATGGCAGTGACAAGAGACTGCAAAGAAGCCCTAAAGCCTCCTAGTGAAACACCGTGGAGAAGGGGCCTCACATGCCGAGCCAGCTCCATGACACCCCTACAATACTCCCCCAGCACCGGGGGCATGACGGAGGCTGTGGGACAGAGGAGGGATGGAGTGCAGCCAGGATGCTTCTGTGCACCAGCTCTGTGACACTGCTAGAGCAGCCACTGGGGCAGTGAAACTAGAACGCAAGTTATGCAGCGCTCAGGGCAACTCTAACCTGCTCCATGGGCTGATCCAGCCCCTGTCCTGGCTGCTTTGGGATTGGGGAGGCAATTTGGTCCCTGTGCTGGGCTCAACAACAGCACAAGGATGAATCAGCCTCTCTGTGCAGTGATAGCTCGATGCTACTTGTGGTAAGTCCTGGGCACCCAAAGGACATTAGCCACCTCACAAGTGATGCTCAGTCTCTGCTCCTTTAATGTTGTCAGCCAGTTCTCCTGCAAGTTAGATAGGCATGTGAAGATAAGATGAGAACTCTCTGTCTAAGAGCTCATATTAAGGCTAAGATTTTGTCACAGATATTTTTCGTAAAAGTCATGGGCAGGTCACGGGCAATAAAGAAAAATTTACAGAAGCCCGTGACCTGTCCTGGACTTTTACTAAAAATATCCATGATAAGATGGGAAGGGACTGGGCAGTTCCGGGGTGGCTGGGAGCTCTGGGGCCTCCACCACCCATGAGGGCTCAGAGCTCCAGAGTCCCCCTGCCACCAGTGGCGGAGGGGAGCTGTAGGGTCCCCCTGTCCCCTCCTCAGTGGCAGGGAGCACTGTGGGAATCCCCCTGCCACTGCCAAAGTGGGGAGCTGCGGTGGTCCCCCTGTCCCCGCCACAGCAGCAGGAGGCAGCCGGGGAGCTGTGGGGATCCCCCTGCCCCATGGCAGTGGCCGGGGAGCTGTCAGGGTCCCCCTGTCCTGCCACAGTAGTGGCAGCGAACAGCAGGGTACCCCCTTGCCTGCAGTGGCTGGGGGCTGCGGGGTACCTCCGCTGCCCATGGTGGCTGAGAGCTTGGGGGCCACTGCCTCAGGCAGCAGGGGTAACTTACAGCTGACTGCTGCTGTGGGAGATGGCGGGACCCTGCAGCACCCAGCCACCAGGGCTGAAGTCACGGAGGTCTTTGGAAGTCAGGGATTCTGTGACCTCCGTGACAAAACCGTAGCATTACTCATAATCCAGCCTGTTTCTCCCCAACCCCCGCCAGAGAACTCATTACACAGTGAGAAGCCCCCTCCACATTTTGAGGTGTGCCCTGCATAGTAAAGGTTTCCCTCCACCGAGCTCTAGGTAGCTGCCATTTGGAACTGGTGACTCAACACATAAGGAAACTCATTGTCTCTGGCAAGCAACAGAGCATTGCTCACTAGTAGGACACAGTTCCCGCTTTCATCCAGTCCATCACGGCAGGGCAGGAAGTACTTGGGATAGGAGCGGCAGCCACAAAAAAAGCCAAGTGTACAAAAGCAGCACCTAGAAAAATGAAATGCAGGAAAATGCAGATAAAGACCAACCAAGACAGTGTCGGAAGACCTGCCTACACAACTGGATCAGGAGACCTGCTTAAAGCACAGCTGAGCCCTGCCCCACATAAAACAAGCTTCCATTTGGTAGCAACTGTGTCATTAGCACAGTTTATGGACACAGTTAATGTCTTACCTATGCTACATAAAGAGGCCTTGCTTTGATCATCTCAGGGAAGAAGTGCCATCGCTAGTTCCCTTTGATCTTGTCTATGCTAGACTTGTTTTCTGGAAGTTCCCAATTCTTCCTACTCTCAGTGCATCTCGACCAGTGGTAGCAATGGAAAGAGAGCAAGTGTAGACAAGCTGCTGGCTGCGGGTGATCACCTCTGTGGGTGATCTAAGATTGTTCAGGGCAGGGTAAGCAAACACAATAATTAAAACGTCAGCAGCTTCCTGGAGCCTCATCCACACTATTGCTCTCTCCACTACTATCAGCCCTGGATCTTAGCAGTGGTGATAGTGGGGAAGCCTTAAGAAAACAATCCTTGTCTAGAGGGTGAAATCCTGGCCCCACCGAAATCAGTGGTGACAAAACTTCCATCAACCTCAACTGGGCCCAGGATTTCCCCCTATAAAGTCAGATGGATACACGACCAAGTCAGTTAAAAGAAAAACAGCATTTGTCTTATTTGTTACAAACCGATTGTGATTAATGTGGAAATACTTCTAATTATAATAAAGTTAATGGGCCAAATTTTCAAGGGGGTAAATCAGCATTACTCCCTTGACTTCAATAGAGCTCTGCCCATTTACCCTAGCCGAGGTTCTAACCCAATATAGATTTAATTAATAAGCGTGATCAGACATTTTTGTCCACGAGAAGCAGTTGAATTTGGATTAGTATGCTAATGAGATTATGAACATAGATATTAGTTATTGTGTTTGATAAACACAGGCTTGAGCCTACAATGAGCGTCACACAAGCTGTAGTGGGGGAGCACTGAGCAAGATCCAAGGCAGACCACAATTTAGTAGCCTAAAATGACTCTCCCTAATTCTTTCAAGATTAACACTGTGAAATGCTTACATCTGACATTTAATCAAAACAAGTCAAAATATTCATGAACAAACAGCTATTAAGGAAACAAGCAAAAGTGTTCACTTTTTTTAAAAAATGAAGAATACAGTGTGCATATTAAGTATTTGTGGGTGGTTATTAAACTGCTGTGAAATCAGAATCCCGGGGATGGGGGAAGCTACATTTGGCTGCAAAACCCAGTTTCCTGTAAAGAAGAGTGCTTTTATGTGTTTCATTTTCCTGGAAAAAATTATTCAAATTGGAGCATTCAGAACATTTGCACACGAGTATTTGCAAAGCACTCTACAGTGTTGTGTGTCGTACACTGTAAATATTGATGTTGATTTTTTTGGAGGAAAGATTAGAAAAGCAGGGCCCAATCCTGCTCTTATGAATGTCCATGGGAGATTTGCTAATTACTTTTATTGAGCTGCAAACAGAATTTTACGTCTTGAAAGTTCTTCATAAATTCCAAGTTCTAAAGAAAGCTGTACTAGTTTTAAGGTTAAATTGTCTTAGAGGGAAGAAATAAGGAATGCTTCCTCACTGGTTCCCAAGTGTTCTGAGCTAGATCCTCAGTGCACCTGCACTCTGTGTGCATCGTGGGAGGAAAGTGACTTTAAGCCACCTTTGTGCTCCCCCATCACCTTTGGCCCTTGATGGAATTTAGAGCAGACTGAGGGCTGCTTTAACTCTGCTGATGGAGCTATGCGGGATGGCAGGAGCTTCTACGCTGGGGGATTCTTCGGATTAGGAATGTTTACTGGCCTCTATACTGCTGTGGAAGTGCAGAGTGGCCAAAACAAGGGCCAAGATCTGGCTCTTCATAGCTCAAAAGACTTTGTCAGAAAGATCATAAGAAATGGTTCCCATCTGGAAGGCAGAGGAACATCAACCACCTCAACAAGGTGAAAGATACACAGCACCTTTTGAAATTACCCATCATCACTGAGGGAAGCTAACTCGTTAATTATGTAACTGGAGATTGTTTCCAGTTATTTTATATCAGGTTCAACTTTTCATCTTAATGTTAAAAACACAAATGTGGTACAGTATTTAAAATACTTGATCAACCTTACCTAACCAGTTTTGATGAAGATAGAACAGAAATTTTGTTATCAGTTTCCATATCAAACAGATGAAACTGCTGATTTTGTAAAGAAACCCTTCACTAGAACCCTTTCCCACTACAACCTTCTCCCCTCCCCCGCAAGCCCATATGTGGGTGTGGATCTCTTTTCCCTAGCGATGCATAACATTCATTGGGGTTTATTCATTTTCATACTGACAAGACTACCTGGACACCACAAGTAGAGGAGAGGTTGTGCAGTCTGGTGGTGACCGCAGCATAGTTAAGACATCTGCTTTTGGTTTTGCATAGACAGTTTGGGCAAAAATCACTGAACTTCTCTCTGCCTCATATTACCCATCAGATCAATGGGAGGTAATTGCTACCTCCTGAGGGAGTTGTGAGGTGTAAATCATGTTTTGTACATTGCTTTGAAATCTTTGATTAAAGTGCACAATGTAATTGTGAAGTGTCATGTGTTAATTCCAACAGTGAACAGTTCACCAACAAACCGACCTACGTCAAATTTAATAAATGCAGGCTTAATTCATCCATCAGCGCAGTCTAAATATTTGTGATGGTGAGTCATTAGGTGTGTGGCCTAATGATTTATTAATCTGATCTTTTTACACCCCATAAAAATGAGCATTTCCATTCAGATTGAGACTGACAAGGTGTAAGTGCAGCACAGACAACCAAAGATGGACACCACACTAGTAAGATGAAGCAGGCTCACTTGTAGGCTGGGGCCCTTCTCAAGGGGAATAGGTAATAGATTCTTCTCTACTGCTGGAAACTATAAAGCAAGCCTTATCAGACTTTGCTGACCTTATCACAGACAGAAAAATCAGTAGAGTTCACTACCAAATTAAAAGCCCCACTGCACTTCATAGACTGGTACATCTGCAACGATCAGTGATATACAGAGCCTGAGGCAAAAGACAACTCCACTGTTGTGCATTGCATCTGTTTCTCCAGGTCTCAGAGCGAGAAAGTAGCATATAAACAATCATGAGGAATGAGCCCGTCCCTCTGGTTCCCAGCCACTCCCAGTATACCCACCCTTCCTGCTCAAAGCCTGAGACTGGGGTTCGAGATGAGCGGAGTGAGAGGAGCTTGGGGATGTGAATGCCACTCTCTTCCCAGAGCAATTACCCCCCATTGATCTGATGCAGGGATGCTGTGCAGACACTTTGTCTGCCCCACCCTCACTCTGGACTGGCACAGGGACTGAGGCCCCTCCAGGCCAGCGGTGTGGGAGTAGAGCTGGTAGAGATTTTTGACTGAAAGTTTTCCTGCCACACTACATCAGTCAGCAAGTAGTTGATGTTTTGAAACACCCCATTTCATTCTGATCAAACCCACCGTTATTTATGCCAATATTTCCAAACTGAAATAGGAATTTTTTTATTTTTTTGGTCAAAGTTCCTACTATTTTGACTTTTTGCCCTGTTCCAGGATGAAAACAAGTATTGGAATATCAGAGTTTTCTGCAGGGCAGAAATGCCATTTTCCAGAACAGCTATAGTGGAGGGTATTGGGTGCTTTGGTCCCCACAGATGCAAGGTCTCCAGTTCCTTTCCCAGCCACTCACCACCCACTGCCAGTGTGGTCCTCTGCCTTAACCAATGGGGGCCCAGCACAGAGACAGTTTCCCTGGCACGTAAGGGGTCTGGAGACATCCCTGCTCAGCCGGTGGTCTCCCCAGATCAGCCCCCCGGCAGGTCTTGAGTTGTGTGAAGGGCCTGTGCCATCCTGGTGATGTTTACTGGAGGGTTCACTAATGATATCAATAGCACACATTTATATTTAAGGTTGCACATAGTGGTGCAATCAAGAGGAACAAGAAGAGTTGGTTAAGTGTGTGGAAGAGTGCCCTCCCCAGCTCCCTGAACTGTTTTTCAGGCCCGCACTAATATGTTTGGGTTGGCTCAGCTTGCGTTCTTTGCATCAAGAATATCCCAGCTTTGGAGGGCATTTCAGGTAGGTAAGGAGTGCAGAACCAAGCCCTGGCAGAGCTCTGCTACGTTTTCGGGCCTCTAGGGAACTTTTGTCCCCTCCCCTGGCCTTTCACATTTCAGATTTGAAAAGAAATGCTTCCTTTGTGGCGCTCGCATTCAGCTTCAGTTCCCTACTCAAGAACAAACATTAGTATAAGAACAAACAGAGCACGTAACCTGGAGGTACAGAATGATCCCAGCAGAATCCTTAGGGATAGCAGTTTCCGCCTTTGTCCAGGGTCAGGTGTAGTCAATAAGCTTGCCCTGTTCAATCAGGGAACGGGTCCAATATTGTCCACTCCCCATTACCAACACAGCATCAGACTTTGCACAGACCACACCTAGGATGATCCATTTACTCATTTCATCAAGGTCCTGCATGGTATTTTGGCACCGCTGCTGTGCCCCATTCAAGCGCTGGTGCTCAGAGCCCGCTCCAGTGACTCACTCGGCCGCTGTTGGTGTGACAAAGTGGGTGAAGCACCAGCTACGCTGATGAATCAGAGCAGGACTCAAAACAACTAGGAGCTAATCTTGTGCCAGAACTGCCCAAACCAGGTAACTCTGATACAGAATCAAGTGCAGTGCAGTACCCTCGAGGTTAAATACAAAACGACCTGTTTTCAAAAGCTATCAAAATTGGAGAAAATCACGTGCCAAAGTTGTGTGGATCAGGCCTCACTTTTTGCAGAAGAGTCAAGGTAATGCAGAGGAAGTCTAATCAAATGAATGCCCTGAAGTTATTGACAGTTTTATAATGGCAGCAATTCTTACACTGTTAGACGTCGTCTAAACTACATTTGCCTGTCTTCGCAGCCTCTCTTCTGTTCATGGTATTTCAATCTCCACCTTTGCCTGCGGTAATATTTGTAAGTGCAACAGCTTCCAGTATAGCACCGGTGTTCTCAGGTGGACTCCTGTCCCTGCTGACTTCTGACAACAGTCTTATCTGATCATCTCTGGGGTTGGCATGAGATTTACTTGGTCCTCCAATGCTTGGTCACTTGATTGCCACTATCCTAGGCACTGGAAGTATGGAGAGAAGTTAGCAGTCCCAGGTTTTACAGAAAGCAGCAGTGGCTCCTTGATCAGGGAGACACCTGGGAAATAGCTACGAGTTTGTTTTATACTGAAACAGCATGTGCCACCTGCTGATTGTAGTCTGCCACTTCTGCTTTCCATTCCTCTCATATTCCCTCCTCTGCATTTCCTCTTCCCCACACACTCCAATTTCTCCCCAGTTTCTCTTTATAGGATCCTTTATTTCTTTTTCCACTATTTCCTTTCTACTCGGCCATGGGTCTTGGTCTCTTGTTATAAGGAATCACCCTTTCAGGAAGCCATTGTCCTTGTTTCCTAATGATTTAATATCCTGTCTTCCATGATGGGAGAGTTCCTTTTCTGGCCCATACAAGTTATTGAAGAGCTCAGTGCCCGATTTCAGTCCTCTATGTAATGCCCTCTCATCTGACAAACATGTGTGAGAGAAACCTGCTTGTGCCAGACCGATAATATCCTGAATGAACTTGACTGAATTGAGTTAAACCTTATTGAATTAGGTTTAATACCTTTGGGGCATGGGTCCAATGTTAGAGTTGGGGTGATCTCTGGTAAGCTTAGTAGCATGCATGTAGGCTCTTTTTTGTTTTGAATATGTTTTGTCTGTAGTGTTTTCATTTTAAGAATAAAATAGGCTTGCATAAAAAGGTTGTGTGTTAACTATAATTGTGGGCAGTCACCTTATTAACCATCTCTGAAGGGAAAAACAAGCAGGCCTGCTTGGGGGGCCTGTCTCTGCTGGGAACAACACAGTGAGGGCAGAAAACTGCAGCCTGGAAATATCCCAGTCTGAAGGGAGCAAGATGTGGGTTCCCACCTAAGAAAAGCAACAGCTGGGGAGCTGGAAGGCTGAGAAGGGGTGTCCTTGTTGGAACACGGAGGGGAAATACAGGTGCAGTTGCCCTTATTACTCCACTCTAATGCCAACACCAGTGCTAATCCCTGAATCTACCAGAAAGTGCATGTGTGAACCGCCACCTGTTTGAGAAACTTCCCCTTTGCTCAAGTACATCCCTGTAATGAGCTTATGTTTCACAGAGCCAGGGAGCAAGGCACCACTGGTTGCTCTGGTGCAAGGGTATCCTGCAGAGGATGCAATTCCATTGCCTGAACAGGAGGTTTGAAATACCTCAAATCCCTGGAACCACAGGTGCAAGCCCCACCAAGTGCTGACTATTCCCCTTCATTCCTCCCAAAGTAAATAAAGAGTATCCCATGCAGTAGAGTGAGGTAGGCCTTGCAAATAAGATGTTTAAAACTGGTTCTTCTTGCTGAGCCTGTAGCCTACTCTTATGACCAATGCTATGTGCTCCAGTTTCCTTGGCCACCAGTTCAGCTCTCCCTTGCCACCAATCTGAATGGCAGCTTTCTGGGGTTCTGGGAACACACAGGGTGTAAAGCACCTTCAGCTCAAAGGTAACATGTAAAGATAGAGAATATTATAATACCACATAATGCACAACAAGACAGAGCCATCAAGACAGTTTCCACCACCATCCCCCTGCATTCATTCCAACATCCCTTGTAGGACAGAGCGAACTGACACTCCTTCAGAGTGGAATGCCATTCTAAAGCACATTTCAGCTAAATTTACATCTTGCATCAGTTACAGCATCTCAAAGTGGCCAAGCCATTATTAATCGTAAAAAGCACCTGTTTCAAGTGACAGATTCTGGGTTGCTTTAGACATGTTAAAAGCAGCTTAGAATTGGCATTTGAACATAGGCCCCCAAGCCACCAGTCTTGAGATCTTCATTGATGCCCGCAGCTTTGGGCTTCCACAGAAAGACTCCACTTCACAACTCAGCTTTTTCTGACATATTGCTGCATCTTTCTAAAGTCTCTAAGACACTTCAAACCATCTGTGGACTTTTGAGCAGCCCCCGCAAGTCCCAAAAGGGTCATAGATACAGCCCACACAAAGGGATATTGCAAATGGACCATATCTAGGATGGCCCACTGAGCAAGACTGGGTGGGGAAGCTCAGTTGCACAGAGCAGCTCATGGGAAAGAGAGCTCATGCAGATGAGTCCCTGTGCATCACAGTCCTGAACCGCTCTCTACTCCTCTCCTCCCTGCCTCCTGGAATAGCAGCATACCTCTTCCGAGAATGGAGAGACAGCTGCTGCCTCAGTTTCCTCCTCTTCCAACTGATGAGTCACAGGTTCTCCCACTAGATGGGAGATTTTGGAGGTTTAACTCTCTAGAAGAATCCATCCTCTTCCACACATCAGCCCTTCCCAGCCTTGGTAGTTTTTCTACTTTATTAACACAAGTCTCCCCCCTTTAGCAGCCCCCTTCCAAGTCTTCCCCACAGGCTCAGATTCAGTAAGTTCTTTTCCCCTTCATGTGACAGGATGTCACCTCCTGGTGGCACAGCTAAAATGGAGGAGAGCCCACTCCCTCTCTCAGCTCCAGACTCCAGCCCAGAAACCTCAAAACGAGGCAGCAGCATAACTCCTTCACTTACAAGTTACACAGCCCTTTTGACTGTTTCCTGGTGCATTTACCCTACAGACTAGCTCCTCGGGGAGAACCCCTCAGTATCTGTCCCAACTCACTCCCAGCACAAAATTCCTGATTTGTAGGAGGTTTTCCCCAACCCCTAGTTCAAAATTCTATTACTGAAGAGTTTCCCCACACTTCCTATTTTCTGAATGTCTCTTCTCATACTGAGCACAGGCTGGCCTATTAACTCCCCTGCAGGCCTGGTTCTCAGTCGCATGCTCTGGGAGATAAATCAGACACAGGGGAGACTGATCCCAAAAGCTTTTCAAGAGGCCAGCTCAGCTTACAACACACCCTGTAGGTATAACTGAATCCTAGGCCTGGACTGTAACCCTGGTGAAGTAACAACAGAGAGGCCAACACCAGATTGCCCATTTAAAAAAACCTAGTTATAAGCTAAGTTACTTTTCAGCCAGGAAATGGAGCTCCCACCCCAGTTGCTGGAGAGGACCCACTATCCACCAGCATTGTTATGAAGCGGCCATTCCCAATCAGTGTAAGAAATTCACTTCCCCTTTCTTTGATCCCCATTGTGGGGGGAATCTTTGTTTTGATGGGATTGCCTAGCCTCCTTGTCCTAGGAGACAGTCTGTGACTGCCTCTGGGAAAGAGACATAATTGTGTAATGCCAGTGTTAGTGTTATAAAGGCACTGCCAAAGAGGAAACATAATTTAAGTGCAGCTTCTGTAGCTCCATAACTTGGGACACTCATCAAGTCTCCATAGGCCACTGGTAACTGAGACTAAACTAGAATCTAGGGTTTCTGCTCAAAGCAGACAATGCATTGGATTAGAAAGGCAGAATCCTGATAACCCTATATTTCAAAGAAAATCTCTATAGTAACCTTTATGTTTCACTCAGTTTTGTGTCAAAACTATATACAACTAGAAAATCCTAGTGGCTGTAATGAAAAACTAAAAGCAGGTCCATTTTTGGTCAAAAATTGGTGGACCTTTTGATCAACATCTGAGTTTCTAATGAGACTCAAAATGAGACACACTTGACATGTTTAAAATAGAGATGAATCTGACTCAAAAAAACTCCCCAGAAATTCAGTATTAAGATTTGTTGTTCTTCTCCAGAATCAAATGGTTTCTGGGCTTTCTGAACACATTTCACCTGGCTGCATTCCAAACTCATTCACACTGTTATAGAGTGCATTCATTTTAAAAACAGGAAGTAAACAATAGGTCAGATAAGAACTACTGCATGCGAAACACAAAACAACAGTGAAAGCAAACCTTAAAAGCTAAATGGCCTGTTTTTTTGTAATGCCATATAAGTGAGGGCAATGCTGTTTGTCAATATATGTATCCTTGAATATTCACTGGCACTGAGGGAGAGCTCTGAAAAGCTTTAGGCAATTTATTGAATTCTTTGTAAGGTGAATATTTGCACATAGTAGAACATTTTTTTAAAATCAACAGAAAAGAGCATAACTTCTCACTAAAACCATCACAGGGTTTACGTGAGTCTGACAGAATCAATAGATTCCGGTAAAGCCTTTGATGTGTGGAGATGTGTTAGTGAAGAGAACTTGCTGCTGTCTGTTTTTAATGTTTCCAACATGTGCATACTCATTGGAGAAGAGTGGGAGTTAAATGCAAGAGAGGCAGATAAATCAAAAAACAAATAACACATTTTACATGGCACCTTATCCCACCCAGAAGCAGAGGAGCACTTAGATCTCCCAGTTCAAGTATGAACTGGCTTCTGTCAACAGTTTAGATTAACTGTGGCTAAAGTGGCATTTATCTTTGGGACTATCAATCAGATTCCTTTCTAATTTTGCTGCTTACGTGTCCCTTGCTGTTTACACCATACATGGTTAAATGGAATCTTTGTTGCTCCTGAACAGGTTACTGAAAGGTCAGGACGACAGCACTGTATGCCCTTTCTCTTCCTAAATATTGGACATCTAATCCCTAAAGGATATTGCACGTAGGTGAAAATGCACCTACAAGGATATTGTGTCTCCATTCAGCATACAAGGTTATTTGATGTACACACACTGACTTACCACATTAGGAGGATACCTTCCTTTTAACTCTATTTTGTGGTCCTTAGTATTCATTTGAATTCTTTGATGCATAATTCATGGCAGAAATTGGATGGTAATCTACTACATTAGGCTTACCAGTAGCGTAGCCGGGGGGGGAGCAGGGGGAGCAGCCGCTCCCCCTTGAGCAGAAGCAGCGGAAGCAGCACCTTTTTTTAGCAGCACTAAAAAAAGGCACCGCTTCTTTTTAAGCGCCGCTTCTTGCACTCACCCGGCGGCGCTCCGGGTCTTCGGCGGCATTTCGGCGGCGGGTACCACCGAAGAATGGTGAGTAAAAGCTCAACCCTAGTCTATTAAAAATGTATTTGTGTCAAGCACATTGTGCCTCCTCCCCTGTCCCCAGCCCTGACTCCTCTCTCTTTTCCAGTGAGAAGACCCGTTCAATATTGGGAGTCATTCATGGTGCCCTCAGTAGAGCCAGCATTAGCCACAAGATGGAGGTTCCCTGAAGACAAGACTCTGCCTGTCGCTGCCATTGAAAGTGGCAGCCCTAACCAAAGGAGCATCTGTGCCCTCCAGTTTGTCTAGTGATACAGTGATACAGTGGGGAAGAAGCAACCCCACCCTTTACAACAGGTGTGGGGTTGGAATCTTCTGGGTCTAGCACTTCCTTATGCAGTTAGTTCTCTTCCACCATTAGTAGGGGAAAAGGAAGAGAATCACATTTGCAAATGATAGTCACATTGCTTTATGCACTTCTGGAAGGTACTCAGATGCTATGGTAATGAAGACAATGTAAGAACCTGTGTAGAATAGAATAGAATAGAATAGAATAGAGTAGACATTCCAGGCATATTGACCTAGACACAGGAGATCTTTCACTTTCAGAGAGAGGCAGAGAATCTCTTCATTTAATATCTTGTTTATGGCCCCTTCATTTAACATACCTCTAAATATGCTTCAGGCTCCATCCCCAATCTCAGAATAGCAATGTACTGTCAAGCTGGTTATAAGTCGAAATTTTTGTGCAGAATGTATGCCCAGGTCTTTCTGACTCAGGAGAGAAAGCAATATCAGTACCTGTAAGTAACACTGACAAGATATATTAGGGAAAGGGCAAATTAAGAAAAACTAAAGAACTGAAGCTAATACATAACTACAGACACACACACTGAGTATCCTGTGGTCTAAAGCTTGAATGTTCCACAGCTCTCAACAAAACATCTTCGAGCTCCCAATATGAAAACTTGATTGAAAAATCACTCCTGATCCCTAAGCCTGTAGGAGAGATGGTAAACTAGGAAACACTGTTAAAACACTTGACCGGAAGCAGTCAGCAGTTGTGGTTTGAAGCTCATGGATTTCAGTAGCAGTTAGAAACAGAAGGTTTCTTTGCTGTTTAGAGAGGAGAAGCTAGAGTGGATTTGCCTGCCGTAAAAGACATCCCTAGCTTTTCTGGAATTTTTTGACATTTAATTCCCTTTCCTTCTGAAGCTGAGTAAGACACTCCGCCATCCCTTCTTTCACACACACATCCTTCCACTTAGATCACATGTCTATAGCATCTCTAAAAGGGAAGCAAGATTCATAGTACTGTAACCCAATTGACTTCAGTGGAGTTACTCCTAATTTACACTGGTATATGTGAGAGAAGAATCAAGCTCACATATTTCATCTACTTACATGTTATTATTTTTTACATAATTATAGAAGATTAATGTGTACAACCAAATAAGGGATCAGTCAGCAAGTACTTAGGTATGATGATAAGCACGGTATAAATACACACTAAGGGAGATTCAACATCATGTAAAAATGTACAGTCAAATTCCCATCTCTGTTACCGTGGTGTAAATCCAGAGTAATTCCCCTGGCATAACAGGTATTCTAGATTTACACTGATATAAGTAGGATCAGAATTTGGCCTGCAATGGAAACCAAATGCCAACGCTGGCTCTGACATCCCCTTTCTGCACCTGTTTGCAAAGGATAAAATCTCCCACCCACTCCATCCCTTTAGAGTGGGCTCCAAATTCTTGCAGTAGCCATTCAAATCTGATAAACTGTCACTGGATTAATAGTGGGTTAAAAGACACTAATCAAATACTTTTATCATCGTTTACATGTAATTGTCATTCACCCATGACAGCAGAAAGAACAGCACCCTTTTGACTCAAGTAAACAAGCTAAGTAAGTTTTCTTTTCTCATCCCAATGAGATGTTTGTGTGTATGTGTGGGTGTGTGATCTTGCCTCTTTTCAGAGTGAGCCATGTCTTTGCTGAAGAGGTGGTCCCTTAGGAAGTGGTTTTTCCTGACTAGGCTAAACATTTAAAGGCTATGAGAACTTCCTTCCCTACTCATGTGCCTGTTAAGAATTCAGATGTTAAAAAACTACTCCAAAATGCCTGCACACCCATAGACATTCTTGACTCACTAACACTGCTCATTATAGCCAATTTCAGGCAGCCTCCCCCACATTACATATACGCAGATACATTTGGTGTATCATCTTCCTGTAAAGAAAAGGCAATATTTTTTTGTGAAGCCATGTGTGTGCGTACTAATGGAAAGTAGTGTGATGTCAGGTGTGCAAGTTCTTGCCAGGTGTTTGTAGACTGCCTATTACTATTGATCTAAAAAGCCTGCATGAAGGATAGCAATTGGGATCAATAAACAAAATGGGAGAAGGAGAGCGAGTGCCCACCAGCTGTGGGAATAGCCAGGATACCAGATACTGATCAGTGAAGAGTTAAAAACAGAACTCTGGAAACGTTGGCTGGATGACTTCCTGACAAAGTTTATACAAGTATAGTTTTGCAAACGTGTGTGTGCAAGGACGTATGTGCCTACGTGCCACATATCCCGAAGCAGCCGGAGCAGAGGGAAAAAAAATTACAGATGGGACCAGGCTGAAAGAGCAGCTGATGAATGTTCAGGGTCATCACATCACTCTCATTGCAAACCCACGGGATAAATCACAATGATGCCGTCCCCACCCCCAAAGTGCTCATATTACTAAAGAGAGGCTAGGGCTGGAGGAAGAGAACCATGAGCTCAGAGAATTTACAGCACTTCTAACCAGAGGCATATTAATCAGGTTAACATCATGCCCACAATGGCTGATGAGCCCATGCATTCAGAAGTGCTTGCTGTAACAATGAGTTGTTAAAGATTAGAGCTGCATGGTGGACCTATGATTACGTGGGATCTTTACTTTATTACTGTGTTTTCTGCAGTGGAGGGAATTATTTTTCCTTACTATATAAGTGAACATTACTAAGCCCAATGAGTGTGGCTGACTGAGAGCATATCTTTAAGCAAGTCATCCAGTCTTAATTTAAAGACTCCATAGCTCCAGTTTTAACAAAGTGGGAGTGTTATAGTTTTAAAGGAGACAACTTAATCAGAAGGTTTAGAAAACCTGACCTATGAGGAAAGGTTAAAAATAAACCTGGGTATGTTTAGTCTTGAGAAAAGAAGACTGAGGAGGAACTTGATAAGTCTTCAATATGTTAAGGACTGTTATAAACAGGACTGTGATCAATTGTTTTCTATTTCCACTGAAGGTAGCACAAGAAGTAATTAAGAACATAAGAACGGCCATCCTGGGTCAGACCAAAGGTCCATAGATTCTAACCCAATATCCTGTCTTCCAACAGTGGCCAATGCTAGGTGCTTAAACTTTCTATCTGTAAGGGTAGTTAAGCTCTGGAATAGGCTTCCCAGAGAGGAATCCCCATCACTGAAGGTTTTAAAGAACAGGTTGGACAAACACCTGTCAGGGATGGTCTAGGTTTTCTTGGTCCTGCCTCAGTGTGGGAGGGTGGGGGTGGTCTACATGACTTCTTGAGGTCCCTCCCAGCCTTATGTTTCTATGATTCCATAGAATGGTATAGAGTGGTACCATGGTACTTATGAAAGGATTAAACAGTATCAGTCCCTGTGGGAATGGTCAATCAGTGAGACAATATTTTTGTGTTTCATACCATACATGTCTTGCCATTTGATAAACTGCTGGAGAGTTTTATGGGTATAAATATGTGGAAGCTCGGAAATCCCTTTGCTTCTTCAGTGTGGCTGTATGTTGACAAGGTATTTTGCGGGAAAAACAAACAAACAAAGGCAGTGTGTTATCTATGAATGACTCCATAGCAAATTTGATCCATTTACATGTAAAAAGATGTTTTTCCTAATTGCCACCATTGCAAACTCAACCTGGACTCTGAGAGTCAAGTTCGGTTCTTTGTGATTCACACATAATCACATTGCTGCAGTCAGCATTTAGACAACACAAGCCGGAAACAAAATCCAGCTTGCTCTCCAATTGCTGTTCTGGCTCTGGAGGGCTAGCCAGAGAAAAAAGGAGTAAACACTTACTCAGACCCTAACCCTAGACTGTAAGGCCAGAAGACATACCTAGATCACCTGGTCTGACCTCCTGTATAGCACAGGCCATGACATTTCATCCATTTACCTCTGTATTGAGCCCAATACCTTGTGTTTTCCCAAAGCAAACACAGATTCTGAATTCTTGGGGAACAGAGCTATGGAAGGAGACATCACCATTTTTACACACTGTAGTCACTTTTCTGGTCATTAACTCCCTTTAAATCAGGGGTCTCAAACACGCGGCCTGCAGAGTTATTTCCTGTGGCCCGCCAAGCTCCTGTCCCCCCCCACCCCCCCCCAGCACGCCGCGTCCCCACTCTTCTGCCTACCTCCAGGCGCTTCCGCCGCCAAACAGCTGTTTGGCAGGGCTTAGTGTTTTCCAGGATGGATGGGGGAGGAGCAGGGAGCCGCACGCTCAGGGGAGGAGGTGGGGAAGAGGCAGGGCAGGGGTGGGGATTTGGGGAAGGGGTTAGAATGGGGGCAGGGAGGGGGCAGAGTTGGGGTGGGGACTTCAGGGAAGGGATTGGAATAGGGGCAGGGAAGGGGTGGGAAGAGGCAGGGCCGGGGCAGGGTCTCATGGAAGGGGTGGAGTGGGGGCAGGGCAGGGGCAGCGAGGGGGGGTGTCAGTGATGCAGCCCTCAGGCCAATGCACTAGTCCTCATGTGGCCCTCGTGGTCATTTGAGTTTGAGATCCCTGCTTTAAACTCTTATTAAAGTAATTTGTTATTTTCCAACTTGCCACTGGACTCAATTGTTATAACTCCAGAAATGAACAGAACCATTTGTGCATCATTTCAAGCTGCAGGGGGAGGGATGGGAGGTGGTGGAGGAGGAAGAGGAGATTTTTCTTCCTCTACACTATGTAGCATTCACAAAAAATCTGCAGAAAAACTGAAGCAGGCAAGCTGGTTCTTGTAGAGGGAGATTCGGGGCTGATTTCATTCGCATTCCATTTCCACCCTGAACAATAGCATTGATATCATATCTCTTTCTATACTTTTCCTCACACATACGGAGGTAGATGTACACGTGCTTCTCATTTCATTGAGTAGATTGAGAAGTTCCACACCAGGAGGACAAGCATCAGCATTGGGAGAAAGGGGGAAGGGAGGTGATTTCAGCCTAACACAAACTATTCACACTGGATTGTTTTCAACACACTTCATTTGAGCTGACGTGTTACAGAATAGGGCTGTTCACCTGGACTGCATTAACTGATTTTCATTCAGTACATAGCCTTCATCTCCATCCAACCAACAGCTGCCCCTAGCTGGATCACAGCCTGAAACGTGCCATATATGCACATGATACAGCTCAGATTCCCAGCTTGGCTGACAGCCTTCTAATTCTAGAAATAAGCGGAGGGAGTAGGATGCTTCTCTACATAGATGGGGGAGGAGGAGTCAAAAGTTGGGCAGATTCATACCAGATTCCTTCATAAACTAATTTCAGAGGGGGTAGCCGTATTAGTTTGTATCAGCAAAAACAACGAGGAGTCCTTGTGGCACCTTAGAGACTAACAAATGTATTTGGGCATAAGCTTTCGTGGGCTATAAGCCACTTCACACATATGCATCTGATGAAGTGGGTTATAGCCCACGAAAGCTTATGCCCAAATAAATTTGTTAGTCTCTAAGGTGCCACAAGGACTCCTCGTTGGTTTTGCTTCATAAACTAAGAATCAAATCACTCTGTCCTAAGAATATAAACTGTCTTTTCAAAAGCTATTTATTTAATACCAAGAATTTCTCAAGTGTTAGAAAATGAAGCTAAGCAAAACCTGGTTGTCACCTGTGGTTTACCAGGATTTTTTCAGTTTTGATGGAGCAATCCAATGTCCTGAAAGCCCAGCTCAAAGGACTTTCAGGGCTGGCACAACATCACCACATTGCGACATTGCATTGAAACATAATGACATGTTGATGCCATCCTGTTACATTGCATCACAACGTGTCCCTGCAATGCCCCACATACAAAATGTCACAAAGTGACTTGCATAAGTTTGTCCCTTTGGAAAATTGAGCTTTTGTATACGGTACTGTGACAGATGTGAGAGCCTGGCAGCGGGGATACTTCAAAGACTATTGTACTGAGATGTGCCAGCAGCTTTGGGCACATAGGATATTCATAGACTATTATATCAATAAGTGGTATCTGTATCTGTATGTTCCTGGCTCACTGGTTGGGCTTCCTGTGGAATATAGAATCAGTAGGGGGTAATTAATTTAAATATCTGGACAAGTAAAAAGGATCAGCCCGCTAGGGAAAAATACACATACTTGTTTTGACTGGGTTCAAGAGGCCTAGCAAACAACAAACTAAGAATTTGAATCAAAAGTCAAGCTGATCTGACTCAAAGTTAGATTCATTATGGAACAAAGAATTGCATGGACCTACCAGGAACTCATGTGCTGGATGGGTGACACCTGTTAAGCTTAGCATGCATGTGGACTGTTATGTTATGATATGTTTTCTATATGCTGCTTTTGACCTAAGTAAATGTGCTGTGCTTTGGGAATGCTGGCTGTCCCTGGTAACAAATGTCAGAGCCCCTGGGAAAAAGCAGGGCTGCAAGTTAGACTTGCTATGATGATCACAGTGAAGAACGTGTGGAACTGCAATTTAAAGGCCCAGTATGGAGGGAAAGGAACATGAGTTCCCACCCTGAGCAAGGTGAGGGCTAGAGGTTCATCTAAACTGCAAACAAAAACAAAACAAAACCCTGAGGCAGCAAGTCTCAACGCCCAGCTTAACTGACTCAGGCTCACAGGGCTCATGCTAGGAGGCTAAACCTAGCAGTGTAGACATTTCTGTTCAGGCTGGAGCTCAGGTTCTGAAACCCAGCGAGGGTGTTGGGCCTCAGAGTCTGGGCTCCAACCCTCATGGGAATGCCTACGCTGCTATTTTTAGCCCTGTCGCATGAGACCTGCAAACCCAAATCAGTTGACACAGGTCTGCAACTCACCATTGTTTTGGGTTGTTGTTTTTTTGCAGTGTAGTCATACACAAGGAGACCAAGAAGAGGTCACAGTCAGAGGTGCCTTTAAACCCAGAACTGAGCGTTGTTTTGGAAAATGCCTTTCAGAGACTGGTTTTGTTCTTACTGCCTTCTGTCAGGGCACATCATCTGACTGGGCAGATGCAATGCAAGTCTAAGATAGCAGCTTCCTGGGAAAGCTCAGTGATGGAACAAGTTAGTAAGTGAAATAATGACATCTGAAAGAAGAGATGATGCAGTTCCCATGTTCTCATCCCTTAGAAAGAGAAAGGGGACAGAAGAACACTGTCAGTCTGGGGAGCTAGAGGAAACTCATCACGCACAGTATATTTCACAAACATTAGTTCTGCATGGGCTGAAAAAGCAGCAACCAGCTGCCCAGAAACAAATTTTAATGCCACTCTCTCAGGCATTACAGACGTCACATTAGTCTCTGTACTGACGTCTGCGAGCTAGCTGGGTGATAATTGAGAATCACATCTGAACTTTTTTTACAGGGCTGGGGAAGGTGTTTTAATTCCCTTTTTTCTCTCTCACTCTTCTTAGTAGCTTCTGGTCTGAAAGCCAGACCTATGGCTACTGGCAGAAATAGCTGGACGTCATGTTATGCCCCAGTGTATTGAGTTGGCCATGTTTATGTCTTTGCCTCTAGGACAAAGATGTGATGTGCACAAATGATAGCATTGTAACACGATGACATACGATGCCATGTCAAAGTATGGTGACATCACATCAGTTCAAAATTAAATTTTCCTCATTTAAAACTCTTGTAAGTGAATGTAGTGCTTATGAAATGTAGCAGACTGACAGCCTAGAGACCGAAGCCCTCTTTGTAGCTGTAGAACAGGTAAGAGAATGGAAGCAGACGTCCCCACATTGCTCTGACCATGTATCTCAACCTGATGTGGGGGGGACCCCCTTCAGGAGCCAGAGAGAAGTTTATTCTCATACCCCCACAGTCTCTGGGACCTTCTGCTGAGATTATCAACATGGATGTTAATTAGTGCCAGGTGGGCCAGTAGTCTCACCCTCCACTGGGAATGCAACTGAGGCCACCAATTCATTTAAAGGGGCTATCAGATGGCAATAGCTTTCTATCACTGCTGATCTGGACTGGACTCCCCAGAAGATATTCTGTTTGCAGGACATAGGCCAGTCTTATCAAAATCAGAAAACTGATGTGGAATCAAAGCAGGTCTGTCAGGAACTGCATCTTCTTTCCTGTGAAAAAATTCAAAGAACCCACTTTTCTTTTTCGCTGAAAATTTTCATAGAATTTTTTGGTTTATGGCATAAAACTGAGAGCCAAAAACATTTCAATAAAACTGCACATTTTCTTGTAAACATTTCTATTTCATTTTGAAAAGACATTTTTTA
Organism: Macrochelys suwanniensis; assembly: GCA_033296515.1. Classification (NCBI taxonomy): domain Eukaryota; kingdom Metazoa; phylum Chordata; order Testudines; family Chelydridae; genus Macrochelys; species Macrochelys suwanniensis. The sequence goes on along the minus strand of CM065775.1, from coordinate 153,198,990 downwards.
TCCCAAAAAAACCCCGGTGAACAATGTCCAGCCAGCTGTAGGTGGAACTCAACTTGGGCCAGATTTTGAGAAATGCTGAGCACACAACACTCCAACCAAAGTTAATGGGAGCTACATGTACTTAACTGCTCGTAACTCACCCCTGCACAACTGAGCAATTCCCCTTCCCCTAGTCTCTAATGTCATGTCTCCCACTCTTTCTCTCCATCCTAGGCACTCATATGGCTCCCATCACCATAGCATTTGAGCACATCCAAATCTTTTTATGTATTTATCCTCACAACACCCCTACGAGGTAGGGCAGTGCTATTGTCTCCATTGTACAGAACTGAGACACGGAGAGACTAAGTGATTTGCCTGAGGTCACATAGGAAGTCTGTGGCAGAGCAAGGAATTGAGACTTTATTCTATTTTGTATAGGTGTGTATACCATACTCATCACCTTAGTATCTGAATGCCTTTCCATAGTGGACTAAGCAATGTTATTAACATTTGTCATGTGCTGCTTTTTGCATCCTTTCACCGGGGAGAAGTATGAGCAGTGGGGTATTTTGGGCCTATTTGTTTGGTTTAATTTTATAATAATGAGAGAGAGAGAGAGAGAGAGAGAGAGAGAGAGAGCGCTGTAGGTTTATGTTAGAGAAGGCAAGGTCAAAGAAACATACCTTGTACTGGGGAAGGAGGGGGGCATAGAAAAGTGGCAAGATTTGTGATCGCTCTTCGTCCTCATGGGAGTATTCCACAACCTTGGATTGACTCCCAAGAAAGCTCTGTCTCCCTCACAGACAACCTTTACCCTTATGGTAGAAAGTTCCATTGTGCCTGAGGAGCAGAATTGTCAATAACAGTCTTCATCCCAAAGCCTTAATCGATCTTTTAAATATCCTGGGCCCAGGCCATAGAGCACCTTGAAGATAAGGACTGGGACCGTGACCTCCATTTGATATCCTAACTGGGTTATTAATAAAGGTAGTATTCGCGCTAGTTAGTGAACTGAACTGATTGTTTCTGGTCACCATGTCCTTCAAGATTTGAGAACTGGTAGATTTCATTCTCTCACACCTATTTTTTATTCATAGACTGGAAAGGGAAAACAAGGTTTTCAACTCCCAGTTGTTTTCTTAACTTTGAATGAACTAGTCATTGAACTTAACTAGCTGAACAAACTGAAATTAAGAAAATAGTCTCTCTGCCCCTGCTGAAGAGGCGCCTGCTGTCAAAAGCTGGTTTAGCACTTTAGCAAACTCTGGTCCCAGATGTGTAGCCAATTACTCAAACCACTGAACTGGTGGAACTGTCTTAAAAATTTGGCAGCAAACACATACTGCTTTATTTTTTTATTTAATTGAAATGATTTTAATAGCTTATGATAAGTTTAGATCATAATATAGGGTGACAATTTTAAATTTAATTTTAAATAGGTTAATTTTATAAAAAATAAACCTGTATTTAGTTTAAATTTAAAAAATCCAATTTACATTAAAAAATTAAAAAATCATCAATTTTTGTCCACATTGGCTACTTGTGGGTACTGCTATGTGAGAGTTTAGTGTCAGTGTGGAATCCAAGAGTACTCCTAATCTATGGACTGACTTGACCAGTGGTGAGTTTGTGTCTTCTACTAATGACAATCGGATTAGGGCTGCAAAATTGTCAAAACACTTTCCTCTGCCCACCAGCATCACTTCTGTCTTGCTTGGGCTCAGGTTCAACCAGCTCCTCTTCATCCATGAGCTGATCACCTCCAAGCACCGGGCCTCTTGGTGGTGATGTAGTTGTATGTCATAAAGGACAGGTAAAGTTGTGTAGCATCTGCATATTGCTGGCACTTGAGCCCTTGCCGTCTGACCAGATCACCTGCTGGCTGCATATAGATGTTGAAAAGACTGGAGAGAGAATTGATCTTTGTGGGACTCCACAAATGAGGGGTTGTGGTAGTGGGGGTCCAGTTTCTCATCTCTACTTAGTGGGTGGGTCTTTCTCAGGTCCCAGGCTACTGCCCTAAACGCCCTTCCACCTTTTGTTTGTCTTGTCTGTTTAGACTGCACGTTTGTCCGGGCAGGGGCTTTCTCTTCAGGGCCGGCTCCAGGCACCAGCATTCCAAGCAGGTGCTTGTGGAGGCAATCTGCAAGGGGCAGCAGTCCATGTGCCGCTAGGGCGGCAGCGCGTTTCCGTGGCGGCGGCAATTCTGCGGCAGCTTCTGTCTTCAGCCGTCTGCGGCGGCAATTTGGTGCACTGCTCGGGATGGCAAAAACGGTAGAGCCGGCCCTGTTTTTCTTACTATGTGTGTACACTGTACCTATACTGGGCACTTTGTGGGGCACACCTATGCCCCCAGGGATTCCTCAACCCGACAGAATCCTCTGCTGCTCCACTTTGGTAGCTTTTATGCCCACTTTGTGCTGCCAGATCAGGACAAAGAGGCTGTACTGAGGTCAGGATGCAGCTCTCAATTCATTACAGTACGTTAGGCAATTTAGTGTGTCTCTGAGCCTAAAGAGTGTGTCTAGCTTAGTATTGCAATAGGTTAGTAACGTAAGTATGTCCTAAATTTCTCTAGTCACTGGAGATTTAGTACGGGTAGTGTAATGAAAATGAGGTCTGGTAACTCCCAACTGAGGTGTGGCCTATGCTCATGCGTTAGTGCTGTAGCCATGCCTAGGAGCAAGTAGAAGACCTGTACAAATTGAACTGCTCCCACCCCTTCTTTAGAAGCAACTGAGGGTCTGATTCTCAAGGTGCAACACTGTGGTCATTTGCACCTATGCCCAGTGACTGCAAAGATGAAAGAGCAACGAATCCTGAGTTGGTTGCATTTTGCTCTTGCTCTGCACAGGTGTTAATAACTACAGTACCTACAAATCCAGGGACAATCAGGTTCTGCAGCTTCTTCTTGACTAGCATAAAAAGTGGGGACCTTTAGGTCATGTTAGCTAGCACGATCTAACACACATGTTACCTAACTCTACTGTAGACAGGGCAGTTGTACTTTAGCATGTGCTAAGCTGGTTAAGTTGAAGCCTGCACTCCTTGCTAAGCCTCAATGTGACCCTCTTATCTCATGCTAGCCTAGGCTTCAACTCAACCAGCTTGGATGTGCTCTAGTACGACTGTCCTGCCTGCACTAGGGGTTTAGTACATGTTAGTTAGACCGTACTTCTTTAAGCAATAAACCCCTTTTACTGTAGCCAAGACAAGATGTATGGGTGAAATCCTGCCCCCATTGAAGTAAATAGGAGTTTTGCCATTGTCTCCAATAGAGCAAGGATTTCACCCTGTGTGGTCACGAGTTCCCTCCAAATGCTGGTGTCTTCCTTGCTATGGTGTCATTTTTTACAATTTTTTTAAAATGCAAATTCCCCAAATTTACTCCTTAATTTGAGAAAACCATCTTTTTTTTTTTAAACCCAGGAGCAGAAAAAAGGTGAAGGAAGCCTCCTTTTGCTCTGACTCACACGAGTGAAAAATCAGTGACTTAATTTTCAAAGGTGTTGAGTAACAGCAGTGACCATTGACTTCAATTTGATTTCTTGCTTCTGCTCAAAATCTTTGACCTTCAGGACACAGTTTGTTTAGTGGCAGTAGTATGGCTCAGTGGCTAGGGCCCCAGCCAAGGAGACCTGGATTCTAGTCCCAATTCTGCTAATACCACTGTGTTACCTTCAGCTAGTCACTTCACGACTCTATGCCTCAGTTTTCCCACCCGTATTTTAAAAGAAGTGGGGGCTGATAATGATCCTTATCCTCCTGTGTAAGGCACTTTGATCTATGGATGGAAAGAGCTAAGTTATACAGTGTTGATCTGGATATTCCATTGCTTTGGCCAGTACTATTCAGTGCCTATTAACAGAACCTTTTCACTATTGTATTTGCTATTGCAATGTGAAAAAGAAAGCCTTAAAAGGCTGAGGTGGGGTGTGACTGATTGTCTGAACTACTATCATACAATGCTTTGTTTCCTACCATTTATCTAAAGCTAAATGCCAACTGTGTTTGATGACTGAAGATACAGAAAAGCGGGAATACAAATGCAAATCTCTCTCATATAAAGTATTCCCATATTTTCTCAATGTTTCTTTTTCTTCACTCCATGGTTGCACAATTTCCTTAGTTCCTTTCTCAAGGCATTTTGAACAGGATTTCTCACAGCTTTCAGTTTATCTTTCTCAAGCCTTCTGTTAGTCAATCTCCCTAGTCAATCCTGTGGAGCGTTCTGGGCCCTGCTGACACAAATGGAATGACTTACGCGTTATTTTAAACAAAATGGAACAGGCAGATGATGTAAGATTCAGATGGTCTCTTTGTCATGTGGGGAGCTGCTGCCACTTGCTGGCGTCATGTCATGTTTGAAGGTTTTTCCTACCACATTCTTTCCAAGGAAGATTTCAAAGATGAAACATCATGAGACATGTTGATGCCAAGGCCAGGCTGGGGGAATTTTCATTTATAACTCAGGGCTCCTTCACAGCTTCTTTAGAGCTCTGAGGAGCCCTCTGCCCCATATTTCTATCACTTTACTCCCTGTCCCCCTCCTCCAACCACACAGTTGCTAAGTCCTAGCTCTCTGACCCAGGGAGAGACCTGAAGAGCTTAAGAATTTCGTCCACTGGACATATGAAAGCAGGCAGTGATTCTCACTGCAAAGGCCAAGCTAACGGGGTCCTATAATCAGTCCATCATCTGAGCTAGGACTGTGACTGGAACCCAACATTTGAAGTCACAATCAGTTGTGAACACTACTGAGTTTGCGTAAAGGGGGGGGAAATCACCTCCCAGGTCCTTGCCCCAAAATTACAGATGGACTGTTTATGGTATTTGATATTTAGTTTTAACATGAGACCTTAAATGGAAAGGAGAAAGACACTGAATTTTACTAACGTACTTTTTGAATGCATGTAAGTGGTGCTTAAAATCAACTGACATGACACAATCCTTGGGGAGGAATGAAAGGGGAAATGGAAAGAATACCAAAATAATCTTACGTCCAACAGCGAGCTACAGCTGCTGACAGGGAATGGATCTAAAGGGGCTTCTTACCTCCCAATGTAACTTAAATTACCTTTCCTGCATGACCCTTGCCATGGTCAGTAAAGGTTTATTAACCAGGTCTTTGAAGCACAGTCCATATCAAATTCTAACTAGCCCTGTTTTCAGGGTGGAGGAAAGTGCAGTTAGAACCGCCATTGTGTTGGTTCTGTACATAAATGTTCAGGTTTGTTTCCTTTTTGCTGAGATCTGTACTTGTGGCTACAAATCCTTCCTTGCCACCTGCAGAAGGTATTTCTAATTACAGCACAAGCACATCTTGTGCCAGTCAGCAGGTCCGCAAAAGAACCAGGCAAAGGAGCAGAAATAGTTTTGCAATGAAAGCAGGACTGAAGAGAGAATGTCGCAAGACTGATCTCTTCTCCAGTCTGGCATCAGTGCTGGGAAACTGAAGCACAATGTAGAGAACAGGGGCATGAATTCTGCTTAAATAGCAGACTGTATTTCCTCCACCAGACTGTTCTGGGGAACTAATTACACAGACCCCCAAATCAAAGAAATATAAAACAGTCTGCAAATTATTGCAATGTTGATTTGTTGGCAGCCCAAACCATGACATATGGTCCTTCAGTATGGTATCCCATTCAACAGGGCTGCTAGAGTAGCTCATTACGCAAAGTAATGACGTAAGTAACGGTAAGAAACTGCTTATGGAAATTTTATTTTAGGTCGTTTCCCTGTTTAGTTACACAAGAAGAAACTCAGTGGTTTAAAGGGATGCTGCTGATCTAGTTAGGCTCTTAAACGTACTTTCCTTATAGAAAGGAGCTAAATCACATTCTCTCTCTCTCTCTCTCTCACACACACACACACAGTTAAAAGAAAATTATTGAGTGCTTAAACTTACAGCCTAATAATGTAGGGGGGGGTTGTGTGTAATTTCTTATATTGTTAAAAAAGCCAACTGAAAAACACAGAAATTCCATCATGTGGCATCATGTTGTCACCCACATGGGTCATCAGCAGGGTTGGAACCTTTAGATCCTCCTCATAGACCTCTGTCATTTGAGCTAATGGAGTAACTGACAGCAGTAGTAGGTTGTCATCCTCTCTACGGACCAGCTTTTAAGGGGGATGAGACACACCCTTTTCTATGGGGTTTCACAGATATTTGATGACAACAGAGTAATAGTGAGACTCAGGCATCCTGGGTTCCATTCCAGGCTCTGGGGCACAGTGTTCTCTAGTGGGCATAGACTTTTCTGCCCATTGCCCCCAAGCTTGACCCTTTAGTCCCATCCCCTTGTCCCCATCCTTCCTCTTCCTCACTCTGGTTCCTCATACCAGTCCCATTATCCTCACCTAGCCAGTCCCAGTCTCCACGCATCAAGCTTCTCGTTCCAGTCTCCCTGCTCAGCTCAGCCCAGCAAATCCTAAGCTATGTCTACACTGCATTCGTCTTTCAGTGGTGTGTAGAGTATGCACTCAGGTAGTCCGCCTAGCACAGTTTGAAGTAGCAGTGTAGATGGTGAGGCATGACTTAGGTGAGTAGAGTACAGACACACCTGAGGGGTGAGGGTATATATGTGAGAACATACCCTGCATGACTCTCTACTTGCCCATTTACACTGCTGTTTTTAGCTGTATAGTGTCCCACTGCCTTCCAGCTGCTGGAGCCTTTCCCCGCCGCCACTCTCAGCAAGCAATGCTGGGTATGTCCTGCCAGGCTGCTTGCCCACAACAAAAATCATCCAAGTAGCTTCAAACAGCTATCGAGCATGCCTAGTACCTACCACGGCTAGAATGCTAGACGATTCTGGCCGATCCAGCGCAGTCACTCCCACCTGACTCTGGCTGCTCTGCAGGTACACACGGAGTCCCAAAACCAAAAACAATAAATTACGTGCCCTACCCACTGTTCCTTCCCTTGTTTTGCACCGCTCAGTGCTGCAATAGAAGCATAAGGGTTACACTAGCACCAAGAGCCACTGCGCCGAGGGGGCCCTACCAACACTTCCCCTACAGGGCACTCTGTGTGTGGCAAGAGAGGAAGAGTACAGCACGCCTGGCCCATCTACCAAAGCAGACATATATTGGTTGCTGGAGAGTCCTCTTGCTGCCACCCCTTCCTCTCTATGGGGAGAGAATCCCAGTTGCTGCTCCAAGGGGGAATATGGAGGCGCCACACCATTGCCCCCACCTCTCTGAGATAGGGACTTCCTGCCCTCACTACTCCAGGTGGAGGGCACAGTCCTACGGGCAGAACCTTGGGGGCCCCATGTTGTGGGGGCCCATCTGCCCCAATCCAGCCCTGATTGGGTAAGTGTAACTCTTGTATCCAGATGGTTTAGAGCTTTGTCTTTCCTGGTGAAGATGCAGGAGTCGGGAATTTTGCATCCATAAACCCACCAACCTCCACAAAAAAGAAAATGCAGGCAGTCGACTGCAGCCCTGCTTCAGTGGAGAAGCCTTTGAGAGGCCTGCCAGGCAGAACAGGTTAAGATACAAACTGGCTTCTCCTCCATATCTCCATACAGTATGGGAACAGCCCCCATTTGTGGACTCCACATGGTATAATAATACAATCCACAGTACAATAGCAACCAAAGAGATCCCTATAAACCCACCAATCCTCCCAGAAGGGACTCTTTGGTAAGATCATGCAATTTGCTGGGCCTGGAGCCTGCTCTCCCCTCTTGCAGGGTAGGCCCTGTCAGAGACAGGCTCCATCAGGGCCAGGCCTGACACATCCCCTGCACAGCCCCTCACATCCCAGCACCCCTGTGTAGCTGGACCCGCAACAGTTCCTTATCCTCCGCCCTCCCCTTTGTTTGTTGCATCTGCCTGTTGTAGACTGTAAGCTTGTTGGGGGGCTGAGTCTGCCCTTTTACATGGCCATATAAAGCATAGCACAAGGGGGTCTGATCCCTAGTTAAAGTCTCCAGGTACATCGTCCACAAGGAAAATAATAGGGGTTGGCTGAAATTTTTCCAGTTACATTTTTTTGACAAAAAAACGGGCTTGGATTCTTCACAAAATAATTTTTTCCACAAAAAAGTCTGTTTTCCATGGAAAATTTTGAATTGTGGTCAAAAAAATCAAAGGGCTGGAAAATGAGATATGTGGGTTTGGTTTGTAGACAAAATATTTCAGTATCTGAATTTCTGGCCCCTCCCCCCCAAAAAAAGAAAGTCAAACTAGTCCATGTGAGAAGGAAGAGGAAAAAAACAAAACATTTTTTGACCCAACTCTAATAAACTCTAATAAATAGCTTCAGGAGTCTGGTTTTTCTGTAGTCTCCAGGACTTCACCCCACGGGAGTGTGGTATTAAAGGCCAGCCCAGAATTGCATAGATAGAGTACTCTGCACTGATAGAGTACTAGCAGACAACCAAGAGGAAAACACACACCTCTATAGGACAAAGGTGACTGAGTGCATGGTCTCTAGGAAAGGCTTCTACCCCCTTCCACGTACAGTCTGTGGAGTCATAGTACAGGAACTGGTGTTGATTTTCAAGTGAGCTGTTTGTGCAACTGGCTCATTGGACACGAGTACTAGGAGAAAGGGCATAGGCACTATATAAACAAGCTATCATTGTGTAAAGAAATAAGCAGATGGAGGTCATGATCAGTTGCAGCTCTTACATTGCTACTGAATTAACCTGACATTTCTGACATATGATCTTTGCCAGATGTGAATTAGGAAACGGGTTGCATGAAATGGAGAAGGGAGAGGATGACACTGTATAGCATTGCGTTTTCCCACATAAGGCCTGGCTGGCACTCAGCACCACAAAGGGACGCAGCTACATTCCAGCAGCAGAGGAGAAATGGGGCAACAGCATTCACTCTTTAAAGGCCCAAATCTGCCAAGAGCAGAATCCTCTGATGGCAGCAGCCACAAATGCTGTGGCAGAGGTGATTATTATTATTATCCCAGTAGCATCTAGAGGCCCCAGTTAAGATCAGGGCCCCACTGTGTTAGGTGCTGTACACACAGAGAGTAGAGAGTAATATCTTCCCGTCCCTGTCCTGAGGAGCTTACAGCCTAAGGGCCTGGTTCAGAGCCCAATGAAGTTAATAGGAGTCAAACCCTAATTAGACAGGGCTGACAAACTTCAGGAGAAAGCCAGCGATGGCACAGAGAGATGAAGTAATTCATGAAAGGTCAGTCAGGGACATGAACACCACCCTTCTGAATCTCAGTTCGTTGCCTTACCGAGACCAGCCTTCTGCTCAGACACATGTATAAAGTGGTGTATTTATTCTGCTGGGTTATTAGTGACCTGGAGGTGCAAAATGAGGTGACTGGTCCAACTCTACACCTTTATGGTGGTTTTGTTCTTGACCCGTGTGATTACCGGGTGATTATTTCTCAGTGTGTGTTCAGGGTGTTCCCACAGGGCCTGGTTGTACCTGGCCCCTACAGAGATATGTAAAAGGAAGTGAGGTGGAGAGAGTACAAGGAGCCTCCCACTCCTTCCATGCCAGGGGCCAGGCACAGACATAGATCTTACACTCCCCAGAGCACCAGGACTGCTTAAGGGCAGTGCTATTGCCAGTACTAGACTCTCCAGGAGGAGCAAGGAAATGGGTGTGCCTAGGCTGGTGGGGAGGTTATGCTGGACTATCTTCCAGGCTGGTGGATGTTCTGCCCTTCTGCTCCAGGAGGCATTATGTATGGCTGAGCAGCTCCACCCACCACTGATACCATGTTGTAGCCCATAGACGTAGCCATGCGTGGTTTCTGGATCCACGAGCTTCTATTGGCAGAGCCTACTGAGAGGAAACTCCTCCTGGGAACAGAGTGCAGCACCATAGATTGCCTGTTGCAACCCCTTTGATGCCAGGAGAAGGCCACAGATTGGAAAGAGGTAGCGAGGGAGGATCAGGTGCTGGGCACATGGGAGATGCATTGATTCATCCACCTCCTGGGGAGCCTCCTATTGAGCTATAGACAGAGTTTAAAGCTGTCCTCTAGTGGGGATGAAATTCCTGCATGGATGGAGCTGCTCCCTAATGTGCAAAAGGGGCCAGAGTGCAAATCCTGCACCTACAGGAGTAAAGCAAGCCCCAGTAGAAATAAAAAGAGGTCTTCTTCGGCTATTAGGGGTTATCCAGATCCAGATAAAAGAAGGTGGTGTCAGTTTTTCTTGTTTTTAAAAATAGAGAATTGATCATGCTTATTTGCAAGTAATGACTGAGAAAAGGAAAAGTTCATTCGGACACTTTTGTTTACATCTTTTAGCGCACATAAACCTGGAGGAGCTGCTATCCTCCTACACAAAAATCTGCCTTCCCAGAGAGAAAACAATAACTGATGATAAATGCATCCCTCACTAATGAATTATATTGTGAAAGAATTAACTGAGGAAGCACATATGTGCCCCCTGCAGCTGATCTGAATTGCCTCTCTAGTTTTGTCTGATATTTGTTCTTCCCCTCAGGGTATTCTTGTTCTTGGAGGAGATTTTAATGTTGTCTCTAATCCCTGTTTGGACAGACTTCCAGCCAGCCCGAAAACTTTTAAGGCTTAATTGTATAGAACATCAGATATGATCTTTTTATAGGCAGCACATTGAGCAGACATTAAGAGATCTTTCTCTTATAAGAAAGAGCCTGATCCTGTGAAGTCACCAAGGGACAGATTTTCAAAAAAACTCAGCACTCAACGTCTCCTCTGGTTCTCAAGGCAAACTGGGTGCTGAGCATGTTTGAAAATCTGGCCCTAAACAATACTCAAGATCAGGCCCAGGGACCATACATACACACACACAAATATTACAATTCTGCAGAGATTGCTTTGGCCGTTTGTGACGCTCTGTACCTCGGGAGAACACCCAGCACCCCCAGGTTCATCCTTGTAAAATGATTGTGTGGTATCCAATGCAAAGTTTGTCATGTCAGGTGTCTTTGGAAGGCTCATGATGCACTGAGCATGGTTGTTATAGTAATTGTTATAGTGATGTTATAGGTTATAATTTCATGTGTATATAGTTATGGGGCTGAAAATGTATCCGTGTGGCTTAAAGCAAGCCCAGATAAAACTCTCCAGGAGCAAAGGGGCAGTTCACACCTCATCAGGGCAGGTATGCGACAAACCCAGCCCAGCCTCACAGGAACAATGGATGTTGGCCTAGGCAGCAACAAAAGAATCGGTTTTTAGACTCTCAAGAGAGTCACCTCGCTTCCTTTGGTCAATTTGAAACCGCGATGAGGTAATGCTAACCTGACTCTGAAGCAGGCCGGGGGCGAGGGGGAGGCAAAGCCAAGAGGGAAGAAAGGACATGATAAAAGGGAGAGACATTTGCCATGCTCTCTCTCGCTCTCTTCCACCTACATCTACAGACACTACACTAAGGAACTGAAGCACTGCTCAAAGAGGAGAGCCTGGCTGAAGAACAACCAGCCGGCCTGTGGTGAGAAGCATCTAAGTTTGTAAGGGACTGAAAGTGTTAAGATCAGCTTAGAATATGTTATGCTTTTATTTCATTTGACTAAATCTGACTTATTATGCTTTGACTTATAATCACTTAAAATCTATCTTTATAGTTAATAAATCTGTTTGTTTATTCTACCTGAAGCAGTGTGTTTGGTTTGAAGCATGTCAGAAACGCCCCTTGGGCTAACAAGCCTGGTACATGTCAATTTCTTTGTTAAATTAACAAAATCATATAAGCTTGCAGCATTCAGCGGGCATAACTGGACACTGCAAGATGGAGGTTCCTAGGGTTGTGTCTGGGACCGGAGATATTGGCTAGTGTCATTCAGTTGCACAATTCAAGGAGCAGCTTACATGCCAGAGGCTGTGCATGAACAGCCCAGGAGTGGGGGTTCTCACAGGAGTGCAGGGTAAGTCTGGCTCCCAGAGTCAGGGATTGGAGTGGCCTAGCAGATCACCGGTCCAGATCACTCGTTCAGAGCGGAAAGTCACACCGTTGAAGGGTTACAAGCAGGGAAAACTGCAGGTCTAGAAGTCTAGTAAAAGAATATTTAGAAGGAAGGCAAATCTCTAATCACAGTCTGTGCTCGAACCTCAACTAGTGTGAAGTGACATATTTAATAGAAGAGTTAGTGGAGCTATGCCATTTATACCAGCTATGGAGCGAGCGCCCTATCTATTAACATAGATCATTAATTCCTCAAGACTCCCTTTCACCCACTTTTAATGATGTCATAAATCCTCACTAAACTGTAAAAATATTGAAGATTTTACGTATTGTCCCATTTCTTTATTAAATGTGGACATTAGGATTAAGGCTAACATATTTCCTAATAGGTTTTCTCCTACTGTTCATCTAGATCATCTGTTTTCATTCCTCATACAGTGGCTGCCAATAAAATTAAGAAGTCTATTAAAATAAATGTTTATTATGTTCACTGAAATCAGTCAGAGGCCTTTCTCCTTAACCTTGCTCTGAGAAGGCTTTGAGGGAGAATGTTGGAAGTATGGACCAGATTCTCAGCTGGTGGAAATTGACATAGCTACCCTGAAATAAACTATATCAGTTTACACCAACTGAGGTTCTGGCCCCTAATATATTTAAAGACTTAAAGCCTTTAATGCTGGGCCCAAATTTAGACCCAGAATTGCTAGAATTGCCTTTTTTTTACACAATCACCCCAAAGCTTGTGTTACTCTAAAATTGTGTGTACCTGGAAAAGTTTTACTAGTTATAGCTGTGAGTTCAGCTGCACACTCCTCTACTCCCCAATCATAGACACTCTTATTCCAGCATAAAAGTGACTTTTCTGGTGAGCGTCCACATGAGAGAGTGACAGCGAGTATGTGTGTGTGTTATATTGGTATAACTATATTGGTTTAAATTAACATATTAACTCATACTGAAATTTTTTTCCTATGTAGATAACACCTTAATGTCACGTTCTCCGATTATTTAAAAGAAAAAAAAAAAGCAGTCTGGGACAGGAATGTCCTACTTCCCAATCTTATAGCTTTATTTATTAAACCTTTGGCTATTTCCCTTAGATCCCATTCAGATATCTTGAGGATTAGTATTGGCTCCTATAAATATGTGTCTTTATTTGCAGATAACCGACTCATTTTGAAATATCTTTGAAAATTACCTTGAACTCATCTTAACTCTTCAACAATATGGTGGATTTTATGGTTTGAAAACTAACGTACAAAAAACAAAAGCAATTCTACTAGGAAGTATGACACATCGGCTCTTACCCCAAGATTTTCAAATCAGTTAGTTGCAGCTCGGATTCTGGTACCTTTCTGTTGAAATCAGCTTCATCTTTAAGATATCTCATTAAAATATATCAACCTTAATAAAAATGCATTTATCCAGCAGTGAAGGAGGAAGACCTTGCTATTGATATCTCCTCAAATAAAATATTAATCTTTTTATGACAACTGAATATGCTATTCAGTTTATTTAGTCCTATTCTGGTTTTCCCAGTGTCTTTTCACCTTCATAATTAAAAAAAAATTGGAGCATCTTTGTAAAGCTCTTATATGGAGAGGGGAAAAAATACAAGGATAAGCCTAGCCAAAATGCAATCATCTAAACCATATGGATTGTCTATCACACTTACCAATTTCCCTTCATATTGTATTGGAATGGCTCCATTATAACCCATCTGCAAACCCTTACCTCACTTCAGCATTAAATCGCCCATCCCCTTACACTGGTAACACCTAAATACATGTATCTAAATTTGAATGGCCCTCTAATACTAGAACAAATCCAGTCATAACAATCATCCTCCAGAACTGACATAAAGTGTGTTAGCTGTTAAGATGTACTCCTATAGCTTTGATAATGGAGTTAGCACAATCTCCACCAGGCCTAGAAAAAACTCTTCTATATGGATTGGGCAAACAAAGGGCTCGGAGAGTTCCTTCAGACAGACCAGGGGGAAGGGGGGTGAAGCATGTACTTGTTTGAAAAACTTAAAGCAAACTTTGGTGTTAATACTGAACAGCTTTATAGACACCTCCAAGGGAAGGAGTTTGTAAGCAAAGTATTAACTGATTCTGTGCTGTCACACAACATCAACCAGAGAACCAACTCACAGACCTCATTAACTTTAAAAGTTTGACATTGACTTTTTAGAACATCTTTCAGGCACAGAAGTTCTGCATATCAAGCCAAACCTAGAGTATAAACAGGAGGCTTCAAAGGTCAACTTCAAAGATTTAGATTGGTTTTGGATATTATGTAAATGACATGAAGCTTCATAATACAAGATCCAACATTACATTTTACTCGTAGAACGTATTATTCGCCCTGAGAAATAAATACCAGTCGATCAGCTTCTCACTGGAAGAAGCAAATTCTCCACCCTCTTTTACAGATGCGGAGAATCCCTGGTCAGTAGAACTGATACAGTTGCACTGCTCAGGTGGGGTCTGGATTGGTAGGCATAGATGCCCCCTGCTTGGTTGTGCTAAGGAGGCCGGAGGGCTGGGGGGTGGGCAGTGGAGGCTCAGATTGGGACAGAGAATCCACTGTGAAAGCTGATCCTACCATCTCACTCTTCCCCTCCATAGCAGAAGTGTAACACAGAAGGTCCCATGGAAGCTTCTCACCATTGCAGGCTACTCAGGCTAGGAACTGAGCTAATGATTTGGGCCTACATGCTTAATATTAAGATCTTAGTTTTTGTTCCCACGTACATCTGAGTACATTTGCAGGTCAAACAAGTGACATGATGTCATAAATCCTTACTAAAATGTAAAAATATTCACGATTTTACTTATTGTCCCGTTTCTTTATTAAATGTTGACAACAGGATTAAGGCTAACATATTTGAGCCCGGAAATTTTTATAGCATGTTGGGAGGGCCTCAGAAAGAAAAACATTGAGAACCTCTGCCTTAATTTACCTCCATGTAACCAATACTGGAAATTAGATTATTGTGGGCTCCCCCCCCCAAAAAAATTGTACATTTTGGGGAGTTTATAAATAGGGGAAAGAAGCTGACTTGACTGAAATAAACGGATGTTACTTAAAGAACTTTGGAGTGAGTATTATTGTTTTCTTAAATTAAAAAGAGGAACACAGATGATATATTAGATGCACAAGTCATTGCAGGGAGGGTGACAGGGGAAGTTAAGGAGGGGAGGGACAAAGAAAATAACCCTAAACCAATGGCCCAGATTTTGTCCCCCACAGCAATGTACAGGGACAAGCTGGGGCGCAAGGACGGATAGCCATAATGCTCAATGCTACGGCTATCCTGGCCTGTGGAGCAGACCATCAGAAGCCATGGGGAGGCTACTGTAAACTAGAGCAGTTCCTGGGACTGCACCTGCAGAATCTGGGAGTGGTGAAGATGACAAAGCCTTCCCTCCTACGAGGCTTCAGCTTCTGAAAGATGCAGCACATAATTAGCCATCTGCATTTGCATGGTGCTTTGTGCACTGTGTCACCAGAACTTGGTCCATCCCTCATAAAGCAGGAGCCTGATTCTCAAGGCTGGTGCAACCACTAGGCAAACTATGCCGTCGCCTAGGGCGCCTAATAGTTAGGGGCGCCAAAAAGCGTTGGCTGGGGGGGGGGTGTCCCCAGCCATGGAAGAGCCGGCGCGGTGCAGAGGCGGCAGCGCCGGTAGCAGGGAGCAGCAGCGCCCCCCACCCCTCCTTCCCAGGCTGCGGTCCGGCACGCCCCCGCCCCCCCAGGCTCCTGCAGCAGATGCATGTGGGCACCAGCCCCCGTGCGCACCCTCCGGCTCCCCCCTCGCCACGCTCGGGCTCTGCGGCTCCCCGGGAGGGACAGCGGTAGCAGCTCACACTCCCGGGAGCTGCAGAGCCCGAGCGCAGCAAGGGGGGAGCAAGGGGGCGGCTGGGGGCCGCCGCCCTCATGCATCTGCTTCAGGAGCCTGCCGGGGGTGGGGGCGGTGCTAAGCCGCAGCCCGGGCAGGCGTGCCCCCGGCTCCCCGCTCACCACGGTCGGGTTCTGTGGCTCCCGGGACCGAGTGTGAGCCGCTGCTGCCTCAGCACTCTGCGGGGGAGGGGCTGTGCACACGGCAGCCCGGCAGTGTGTTGCCTCCATGTGGAGCCAGCAGCTCCAGAGGCCTTGGCCTGGTAAGGGGAGTCCCGGGGGGCAGTCAGGGAGCAGGGGGAAGATTGGAAGGGTCAGGAGTTCTGGGGGGAAGTTAGGGGTATGGGTACCAGGAGGGGGCAGTCAGGGGACAAGGAGCAGGGGGGTTGGGAATTCTGAGGGGGGCAGTCAGGGGGTGGGAAGTAGCAGGGAGTGGATGGGGGCGGGGAGGGGGGAACATGGTCTGGGGAGCAGCCCCTGGGCACAGCTGGGATTTGCCCCTCAATGAACCGATGTGCGGGGGGTGGGGGGGGTGGCGGCGCAAGGTGGAATTTCTGCCTAGGGCGCAAAATATCCTTGCACCGGCCCTGCTGATTCTCCTTTCACAGTTATAAAATAGAAGTGCCGCCACTAAAATTCCTCAGTAATCAATCATATCAATGGAGATGTAAAGCCCTGTATAAGTAAGAGGAATACCAGGCCCTAAAACCCTTTCCTGACTTTATTCCCCCCTTGCAATGCAATCACATGTGTGCTTTCATATATAATACTGACTTCAATGGCATTACCCCACTTTACAACTGCTGCAGCTGAGTGGAGAAGTAGGCCCCTGGTTTTAATTAGAACAAGGGGTTTTTATATAGTTTTACTGTAACTTTCCAGATGCTCACGTTAAAACTGCATATAAAGACATTTCACAGCAGCCCACAAAGCATATAGTAGTAGTCACGATGGTGCTTTGCGTAATTACTACCTCTCATCAGATGGAGGCTGAGAATAACAGCAAGAAAAGCCTGCTGCAGGCAAGGCTAAAAGGATGAAGGGACTAATAATCGACTAATTAAAATTCTCACAGAAGGAACAGGCTTTGATTGATAGAAACTGCAAATGAACGACTTCTCTAATGAAGAGCAACTGTCTATCTTGTCGCTGACTCAACGGAGAGACCGGGTTTTGACAATAGGCAGAAAGTTAAAAACCTCTCTGAGACTAGAATGTCATAGTGCATTTTGCATCTAACCAACTCCAGCTATCCCAGGTTGCTTAGGCTGTAAGCCGAACTAGCAAATCTTCCAGATGCCCTGGCTACTCCCCATCCCTAACCAGTGAGCTCACATCTGGGGCTGTGGCAGCTGACTGCACACCACTTGGTGGAGTGAAGTGATCTCCCTTGATGCAGACTGTCCATCACCAAGGGACCTCTGCCAGGTTCTGGGACCGAGCCAAGCCCACTCTTTGCAGAAGGTGAAGAATTATGTGACCACACACGTATAACATGGAATTGCAATGAGATATATCAAAAGTCAAGGATGAAGAGGGAGGCTCCAGCACATGCAACAGGGTGGAGGGTAAGACAGTTGAGTCCAGCTTGATAGCAGCTTCAAAGGAGCCTCAGACTCTATAGCATGTCAAAGGCCAAAGAAAAATCTGCCCACAAAGCAGTCCCACATTGTTGTCTGAGGTTCTACAGCAGCACACACCTTAGTTTGGAATCTGGCTCTAGGCAGTGTATATGCATCGCTGGGGCTGGAGGGGTACATTGTAACCACTGCAATTTCAGGCACTTATAAACCAACACGAAAATCAAAAGGAAAAAAAAAAGGTCCCACAGTTTCTTGCCTGCTTTCTGATTGTTTGTTTACCTTCAGCGGGAAGGCACCCATCCGTACTTTGTGTGCAGTTATCTCAGGGTCAGAATTCAACCTTACATACATGCACAGGAATGTGGCCTCCCTCTTCACTGGTGAGAGAGAATTTGACTTGCACTCTCCTGTCCCCTGGGGTGAGGGGTGCTGCCATTCTATCCCTCTTTATTCTCCTCCCTAACTAGACATAGGCAGCTGCACCATTAACATTTTCCCTGACTGCTCCCCCACAACCTCCTGTCCCTCAACTGTCCCATCCTATCTTCACTGGCCTGCCATATGTCCCTAACATTCTGCTACCCATTTTATTCTCTCTCTGTATGTCATGCCGTTTACCTTGCAACTCCTCACACCACCACCGCCACTCTCCAGCACTGCCTACACTGCCCTCCGTTTGCCTGCTGCTCCCTCCACATGCTCCAACTCATAGTTTCTTTTCTTATTTTCAAACATATTCCCTTTCCTGATGCCTCATCTCATTCCTGGCACCTTCACAGGCTCGAGTGCCCTGCCTGGTGTTCGCACTGTGTCTCAGGTCGGTGTCACCATCTTGCAACGATCTGTCTGGGGACAGACTAACTTTCATCTACAACGGTTAGAAGTAGAGCTGTGTGGTGTGTTCTGACAGAACATTTTTCAGAAAATGCCAATTCTTCAAAATCGAAACATTCTGTGCTGCTTCATACACTCATTCTCCTCAAGGGGTGGGCTCCCCAGCCAGACTACATCTGTAATGATGCACTGCAGCTCCCATGATGCACCCTGGTAGCTCAGCTAGAGGGTAGACTGTGATGCATCATGGGAGATGCAATCAAGACAGGGAGCCCAGCCCAAATAAAAAATTTCAATTTTCAGCTGAAAACTTTCAGTTTTTGATTTTTCAAAGTTTGCAGAGGGAAATAAGATCCATTTTCTGACCAGCTCTACCTGTTACTAGGTACAAGGAAAGACATGTGCCAACAAAAAAAGAGTGAAACCAACACAAAGTGCTATCAAATGCTTAAAGTAAACAAACAGAAAAAAAGAAAAATATTTTTTTCTCTAACTACTTTCAGATACAGTCATCTTAAGCGTTATTGAGAACAATAGCAGGTACAAAAAGAGTTCAGATGGAAACATGATTTTCCACTTGTTGACTTAATATCAGTTCAAATATCTGAGCTTGTTGATAGGTCACTGTTCCAGCTTTTCTTCACAACTATGAGAGCTAAAAGCAGGGATTTTTTTTTCTTAAATGAAAGCAGAAATTCTCATGTAACCTTTTAATCTAGGAGCAGAAGCTTTGGGGGAAAAAAACCTTAATATCATGAGACTCGCAATAAAATCACAATAGTTGGCAACACTGACTGACTTGCCATCTGTTAGCATGCGGGCTTTGCTTTCCCCCAGCTCTGAGGCAAGGTTCAGGGAGTTCCTATCCATGACAAAATCTGAAACACATAATGGGACAAGAGCATTCACAGAGAGACCAGCTCTGCACATCACACCCTTGGGTCCATGAGTATGGATACTCATACACTCAATCCATGAGTATGGATACTCATACACTCAATCCAGCTGAAAAGAACATGCCATGGCAAGGAGCTCTTCTCTCTCTCTGCTCCACAACCCCAGGAGCCAAGGAACTCTCGAGTGTCTGGAGGTACATTTGGACACTAACTTTTCACATGGTTGTTCTCTGCATCATGTACTGGAAGATAGTATGTGCCCCCCTGGTCTGTCACTGACTAGGTTTAAATTGCAGCAGTGTCAGCTCCTCAGCTACTGTACAGAGTAAGAGGCTCAGGCACTGAGCCCTGGTCTACACTACGAGTTTAGGTCGAATTTATTAGCGTTATTTCGATTGATCCGTGCACCCGTCCACACGACGAAGCCCTTAACATCGACTTCTAGGGCTCTTAAAATCGATCTCGCCACTCCACCCCCAACGAGGGGATTAGCGCTTAAATCGATATTGCCGAATCGATGTAGGCTAGTGAGGACGCAATTCGACGGTATTGGCCTCCTGGATCTATCCCACAGTGCAACATTTGACCGCTCTGGACAGCAGTCTGAGCTCCAATGCTCCGCCCAGGTAGACAGGAAAAGCCCCGCGAACTTTTGAATTTCATTTCCTGTTTGGCCAGCGTGGTGAGCTGCAGGTGAGCGCAGATCTCATCAGCAGAGGTGACCATGATGGAGTCCCAGAACCGAAGACGAGCTCCAGCATGGACCGATGGTGAAGTATGCGATCTGATCGCTGTATGGGGAGACGAAACCGTGCTAGCAGAGCTACGGTCCAAAAGAAGAAACGCCAATACATATGCCAAAGTCTCCAAGGGCATGCAGGACAGAGGCTACAACAGGGACGCGCAACAGTGCCGCGTGAAAATTAAGGAGCTCAGGCAAGCCTACCAAAAAACCAGAGATGCAAACAAACGCTCTGGGTCAGAGCCCCAGACATGCCGCTTCTATGATGAGCTGCATGCCATTCTAGGAGGTGCAGCCAGCACTGACCCACCCATGTGGTATGACTCCGTATGTGGATCATCAGAAACCACAGAGGAGCATGATGATGATAATGATGCTGAAAATAGCGCCCAGACACATCAAGGAAGCGGAGAAGCCCTTTTCCCCGACAGCCAGGAACTCTTTGTCACCCTGGAGCCAGTACCCTACGAACCCACCCAAGGCGTGCTCGATGCAGGAGAAGGGATCTCTGGTGCCTCTGGTGAGTGTACCTCTGTTAATTAATACATGTTTTATAAGCAAGCGTGTTTAATGATCAATTCGCGGCCAGTACAGCTACAGCTACTGGAAAACTCTGTTAACATGTTCGGGGATGGAGCAGAAATCCTCCAGGGACATCTCCAGAAAGCTCTCCTGGATGTACTCCCAAAGCCTGTGCAAAAGGTTTCTGGGGAGGGCAGCCTTATCCTGTGCTCCGTGGTAACACACTCTACCACGCCAGGCCAGTAGCACATAGTCTGGAATCATTGCTTTGCAAAGCATGGCGGCGTATGGTCCCGGTGTTTGCTGGCATTCAAGCAACATCCGTTCTTTATCTGTCTGTGTTATCCTCAGAAGAGTGATATCATTCATGGTCACCTGGTTGAAATAGGGGAATTTTATTAAGGGGGTATTCAGAGGGGCTCCGTCCCTGCTGGGCTGTTTGCCTGTGGCTGAACGGAAATCTTCCCCGCTGTGACCCACGCGGTGGGGGGAGGGGGAACAGCGAACATCTTGGATGTGTGTCTGTGTGTGTGTGTGTGTGTGGGGGGGGGTGTCGATTAGGTTCGCGCTGCACGTTAACCCGAAAACCGCCGCCCCTCCCTTTTCAATTGCCAACCAGTTTTAAATTGCCAGCCCAAAGGCTGTTTGTTATGGGAAATGAGGGGGTTGCTGTTTGAAAACATTCCCACATGTTATGAAGGTTAAAGAAGCCTATAGACTGTGGCTTACCATGGCTGCCTGCAAGCCAAATTCTGTTGCCCGCCGGACCTGCTTGTGTGATCTCTCATACCAAACCAGCAGACCCTCAATATAACAGGCAAAGTGCAACCTTGGACCAAATGCATATGTGATATGTAATGTTTGGAGCATTGTTCTCTAATATGTGTCTTTTAAACTACTCCTCTCCCGTTTGTTTCCTCCCGCAGCTGCAAATGTTTCAACGCCACCCCTTTCATCACCGTCCCAGAGGCTAGCGAAGATTAGAAGTAAAAAAAAAAGGAATCGAGACGATATGTTCTCAGAACTCATGCAATCCTCCCACACTGAAGCTGCCCAGCAGAATGCGTGGAGGCAGACACTGTCGGAGTCCAGGAAGGCAGAATTTGATCGTGCGGACAGGTGGCGTGCTGAAGACAATGACTGGCGGGATGAAGAGAGACAGCGGCGGGATGAAGAGAGTAGGTGGCGTCAGCGTGCAGAGAGAAGGCAGGATGCAATTCTGAGGCTACTGGAGGATCAAACGGAAATCCTCCGGCTTATGGCTGAGGAAAGGCGTAGGGTTCAGGAAAGGCCGCCTGAGCCCAGACCGCCGCTACAGCCCCTGTGTAACCAACAGCCCTCCTTCCCGAGTCCCATAACCTCATCCCCGAGACGCCCAAGAACGCGTTTGGGCGGCCTCCGTGCACCCAACCACTCAAGTCAAGAGAACAGTCCAAGCAAGAAAGGGCTGGCATTCAATAAGTTTTAAAGTGCTGTGTGTCCTTGTCCTTCCCTCATCCCCTCCTCCACCACCCATCCTGGTGCTTCCCTTCCTCCACCAGCTATCCCGGGAGACTGTGGCAGTTAGCCCCATAGTTCCCCCTCTTTGTTTTACGAATTAATAAAGAATGCATGATTTTTAAGCAACAATGACTTTATTTCCTCTGCGAGCGGTGATCGAGGGGGGGAGGGCAGGGCGGTTTGGGTAAAGGGAAGTAGAGTGAATGAAGGGGCGGGGCTTTTCATTACAGGCGAAAAACAGAACTTTCACACAGCATCCTGGCCATTCATGAAACTGGTTTTCAAAGCTTCCCTGATGCGCAACGCACCCTGCTGTACTCTTGTAATAGCCCTGGTGTCTGGCTGCGCATAACCAGTGGCCAGGCGATTTGCCTCAACCTCCCACCCCGCCATAAACGTCTCCCCCTTACTCTCACAGATATTGTGGAGCGCACAGCAAGCAGTAATAATAATGGGAATATTGTTTTCGCTGAGATCTAACCTAGTCAATAAACTTCACCAGCGAGCTTTTAAACGACCAAATGCACATTCCACCACCATTCTGCACTTGCTCAGCCTATAGTTGAAAAGGTCCTGACTACTGTCCAGGCTACCTGTGTATGGCTTCATGAGCCATGGCATTAAGGGGTAGGCTGGGTCCCCAAGGATAACTATAGGCATCTCAACATCCCCAACGGTTATTTTCTGGTCTGGGAAGAAAGTCCCTTGCTGCAGCAGCCGAAACAGACCAGAGTTCCTGAAGATGCGAGCGTCATGTACCTTTCCCGGCCATCCCACGTTGATGTTGGTGAAACGTCCCTTGTGATCCACCAGTGCTTGCAGCACTATTGAAAAGTAACCCTTTCGGTTTATGTACTCGCTGGCTTGGTGGTCCGGTGCCAAGATAGGGATATGGGTTCCGTCTATCGCCCCACCACAGTTCGGGAACCCCATTGCTGCAAAGCCATCCAGTATGAGCTGCACATTTCCCAGACTCACAACCCTTGGTACCAGCAGCTTGGTGATCGCCCTGGCTACTTGCATCACAACAGCCCCCACTGTAGATTTTCCCACTCCGAATTGATTCGCGACTGACCGGTAGCTGTCTGGCGTTGCAAGCTTCCACAGGGCTATCGCCAGTCGCTTCTGTACTGTGAGGGCTGCTCTCATCTTGGTGTTCTGGCGCTTCAGGGCAGGGGAAAGCAACTCACAAAGTTCCATGAAAGTGCCCTTACGCATGCGAAAGTTTCGCAGCCACTGGGATTCATCCCAGACCTGCAGCACTATGTGGTCCCACCAGTCTGTGCTTGTTTCCCGGGCCCAGAATCGGCGTTCCACTGTATCAACAAGCCCCATTAACACCAGGATGTCCACCTTGCGGGGGGGCCTTTTTTGAGAGAGGTCTGTGTCCATGTCCTCATCACTGTCCTCAGGGCGCTGCTGTCGCCTCCTCGCCTGCTGTAGCTGTAGCAGCTCCTGGTTCTCGTTCTCCATATACTCCTGGACAATGCGCGTGGTGTTCATAACGGCAAGAACAGCCGCGGTGATCTGATCGTGCTCCATGCTTTCCCTGGTATGCTGTTTGCAGGACAGCAGAGTGGCAGCAGAAGCAGCGGGTGGATAACAATGGAGTCAGCAATATGGCGCCCATATGAAAAAAGGCGCGAAAGGATTTTTTGCTCCCCCCTCAGTTGCTTTCACGGAGGGAGGGGGGAGCAAGGGTTAGGCTCATTTCCTTCTAGCTGCAGATGGTACAATATGTGGTGAGCAAGGGTTAGGCGCCTTCCCTTCTAGAAGCAGATGGTACAATATGCTTGATATCCATCATCATCATCTCCTGGCCCCCTCAAGGATTGAACTCGCAACCCTGGGTTTAGCGGGCCAACGCTCAGACCGCTGAGCTATCCCTCTGCCCGTGTTCCAGGCAGTACTGAATCTCCCTTAAACAAAACGTAAAAAAGAGAATGACCAGAGTCACTCTGGTCACTCCCCTTTATGTCCAAGTGCCCCTGGCCAGCCACACCATAGGCCGCCGGCCAGGAGCACACGAATACCAATCATATTGTACAATCTGCTGCGAGAAGGAAAGGAGCTTCTGCTGTATGGTCCCGCGACCACTTATGGCATATTGCACCATCTGCAGCTAGAAGGCAAGGAGCTTCTGCTGTGTAGTCCCGCGACTACCAGCCTCAGGCGGAATGGCCCCCTCAAGGATTGAACTCGCAACCCCGGGTTTAGCGGGCCAACGCTCAGAACGCTGAGCTATCCCTCTGCCCGTATTATAGCGTGACTGAATCCCCACTAGACCTAATGTCCAGGCGTACGCTGGAGATGTACGGTAATTGTGAGCTGAGCAGGCTTCCGTAGCAAACACGGAAACCCCGGAAAAAAGGCGCGAAAAATATTGCTTTCACGGAGGGAGGGAGGGAGGGAGGGATGACATGTACCCAGAACCACCAGCGACAATGTTTTCTGCCCCATCAGGCTTTGGGATCGCAACCCAGAATTCCAATGGGCGGCGGAGACTGCGGGAACTGTGGGATAGCTACCCGCAATGCCATGCTCCGAAAGTCGATGCTAGCCCCGCTACTGTGGACACAGTCAATCGACCTCATGGTCTTAACGCTCTTTAGTGGGGACACACACAATCGATTCCATAAATTCGGGTTTTAAAATATCAACTTCTATAAATTCGACCTAATTCTGTAGTATAGACGTACCCTGAGATTCATAATGCTGCAGCAGCTTCACCGGGTAACACAAAGGGAAGAAGGAAATCAGTTCAAGCCACGGTACTTGGTCTAACTGCAAACCTCTGAAATTCTCTTTGGGCTTATTTGATATATTTTAACATTCATAATGTCAGTGTACTAATGATTTGATGATTGAGGGCCACGTTCTGCATGCCTTAAGCATACAATACTTCCAGGACTGCAGGATCATGCCCTATAAGGCTTCAATGACAAAGATAATGTTGATTTTTTTTTAAGAGTTTCCTTTGTCAGATGAATACCATGACTGAACGTTTGTATTGAGTTTGTATTTTCAAAACCAGTTCACCCTTACTCAGACAAGGCCTAAAGAACAACAACATTTGTATTTGTTTCTAGACATTGGCTGATTAATAATACAAACAGCCACACTTTTCCCCCAGGGAATCAAATCAATTCCATTTCCGCTTAGTCACTCTTTCCTCAGTGAAGTATACTAGACCATGTTTTTGCACTTTCTAAACATTCTGTAGGGCCTGATTCTCCTATTTTACACTGGCATGGATCAGGAACAATTCCAGGGAAGGCAATGGAGTTAATTGATTTAAAACTGTTTCAGAGAAAGACTAAAGCTCTGTGCCTTTTTAGATCTTATTATGCACAGCTTTTATGGTATCTGTACAGAATATAAATAAATGGGATTTCTTTTACTGAGAATCAACAGGGATGAATACATTGACACTGGCAAAACAACTATGACAAAGCAGTCAACAACTATAACAAAGTGCTGTTAAATGCACAAAAGTAAATCAACTGAACCTCCCCCAATCCCTCACAAAAATATTACTTGTAACTGTAGTAGGTAAAAATTCAGGTAGAAGTGTGACTTAAGTTGATGATGTACCTTGAATACAACAACTGCAAGTCAATTTTGGGGTCAAGTTAAAGTGTTACCTTTTGTGCATAAAGGAGTGTTTAGTTGCCTTATGGAACTAAGGCCTCTTTCTCAGGGAAGCTCTCTTTCCCCCCGCCCTCTTTTCACATTGCATAATCCCAGAAGGTTGGCTGCTACTTGCACTTATCCATGTGTCTTTCATTTTAAATCACAACTAGAATATGAATAGGATTTGGTCTGCTGCACAATTTGTCCAGATTAAATTCTGTGCTGATTAACAACCATGACAAGTACATACAGTATCTTCAGTCAGGCTCACCCTTGAACATGACGAGACACGTACACCCTGATGTAACTCCATCTATTTCAGTGGAGTTTGCACCAGGATGAATCTGGTCCAGCTCGTTTAAACAGAGCCAGAAAGGAATATGTCACTGTATTGTTCTGAGCAGAAGTAGGCATAAAGATCATGGTTGTAGCTTACTTTCTTCATTAGAACAAGCTTACTGATGTAAGAGTCAAGACACATGCCAAGGGGAAATTTTATAATCACCTGGAAAAATAATTAACCTTGAACTACATCTACTTCCTAATGGCATATTGTGTAAGCAACAAAACACCAGCACATGATTTTGGGACCAGGGATGTTCCCCTTCCAATTGTTTTCATCTTGGAGGCCGCCAGGGTGCTTACGTGCACTTTCGACTGCCGTTGTAAAATATGTGTTCCCTGTTTGTTCTTGTACTGCCCCTGCAGGAAATCAGAGCCTTTGACTTCCTGTAAGCTGCAGATGCATTATTCTTTGTATTCCCCACATAGGAAGTCCTGGGGTCATTCTGCCAAATAAATGGAAACTTAATTTCATTTCAGCACAGGATTAATAGCTAGGAAGTGTCAGGATATTGATGGGCTGATAACAAGACAGTCAGACCAGAAACCTTTTATGGGCACCAGAGCTAAAGCATTTGGCTACAGACATGAAACTGAATCTCTGTATCAAACTATGGGGAAGGAACGTTAACTGATGAGAAGCGATACAGGGATTGCTGTTATTGCTTTGCTTATCCCATTGTAAACTTTACAGCTTTATATTTTAGGAGGAAAAGAAATAAATTGCTTCTGATGACTAAGCCCTATTTTTGATGACTAAGCCCTATGATTTTTGTTCTTCAAATCTCAGCATCCTATAGTAAATGGGCCTGATTGTCCTCTTACACACCAGTATTACAATAGCGTAACTCCATTGGCTTCAGAGGGTATTCTTATGATTTGCACCAGTGTAAGTGAGAGGAAAATCTGGCCCCAAATTTTCCCCTGCATATAATTTGAGGTTGCAGACTTCTCAAGAGACTGAGCACGAGGAAAATCATTGTAAAAGTAACATTTAAGCCCATTAAATTCTGTGAAGTTAAATCAGGCATGAATTTGGTCCATTACATTTTAAGCATTAACCAAACACCAACTAATCATCACCACATTCCTGTGAGGTTAGTATTATTATTCCCATTTTGCAGATTTGGGAAAGTGAGGCAGATGGGTTAAGGGGCTTGCCTGTGACCAGAGAGAGTCAGGTCAGTGCTAGGGTGTAGAGGGCAGGAGCTCCTGGTTATCAGTCCTCTGCTCAGCTCACTAGACCCTTCTTCTCCCGCTCCTGAGATCCAATTTCAGGGACAATTAAGCACATCATTTTACCATAATAATTCATAGATTCATAGATTCTAGGGCTGGAAGGGACCTCGAGAGGTCATCGAGTCCAGCCCCCTGCCCTCATGGCAGGACCAATTACTGTCTAGACCATCCCTGATAGACATTTATCTAACCTACTCTTAAATATCTCCAGAGATGGAGATTCCACAACCTCCCTGGGCAGTTTATTCCAGTGTTTAACCACCCTGACAGTTAGGAACTTTTTCCTAATGTCCAACCTAAACCTCCCTTGCTGCAGTTTAAGCCCATTGCTTCTTGTTCTATCCTCAGATGCTAAGATGAACAAGTTTTCTCCCTCCTCCTTATGACACCCTTTTAGATACCTGAAGACCGCTATAATGAGCTAAAATCATTTTAGATGCAACTCCACTGATGTCCACAAAATTCCACCAGGGATTAACTTGGTCTGTGGTGGAAAGAGAATGGAAAAGCAGGGGGGTTTATGTACACCAATTCCTGCACTAAGTTTCCAGGGGTTGGAGTAAGAGGTCTTCCTGAATGATAGGACTATATAGTCTCTATGTTTGTCTATAAACTGCCGTATTCTCTACAATATTTTCTTCAGGCAGCTGCTGAAATGGAGGGAAGACCCTCCTTTCCACAGAGAAAGCAGAATACCTAAACTCTGGGTTTGCATGAATCTTTGAGTATATAAATAGAATCCTCCTTTCGCCTCTTCTAAAAATATGCATGTTAATACAGTAAGTGTTACTATGTATTTAATGTACAAGCTTTTGAAGCTGGGGCTATTTCATTTTAAATCTGATGTAAAGAAGAATTCAAATGAGCTTTGTGTGTCTTCCTGAAGTGCCTGTTCATGAGACCCCCATGGTGGAATAATAGATAGCTACGGTCTAAGAGTAATATTGAATGGAATTCTGAAATAAGCTCTGGAGAACCCAGCCATGAATGCCCAAGTCAGGACTGACCCTTCCAGAGGAAGGATGCATATGTTAATGAAGACTTTTGGGAGCTGGAAAGAACCCCATGTAGAGCATCTCAATTGGTGATCATTTTAGAGGATCTGTTGCCACAGACACTTACTCTAGTGCCATGAATAAGAAAAGAAATCAGCATTGTATCATGGAGCTGAATCATTGGATGAAGCACTGATCAAGAGAGGAGGCTTTGGGATTTAGATAGCATTGATACTCTGTCTGGTCCCAGTTCAGCAAAGCTCTTAAGCACATGCTTAACTCCATTCCCATTCGGGGAAGTACTTTAAGCATGTGCTTAAATCCCATTACAAACCATGGAATGTAAGCATGACTTTAAACAAACTCATGATTATGTGCTTTGCTGAAGAGGAATGGTTTGCTGAATTAAGGCCTTAATAAGGAATGGAGAGTATTTGATGGTGATGATCTTCTTTGCTTAAGCTGGGCTGGTTTTGAATGCTGAAGGTCAGTTCCCATTTCTCTTGTTACAAGGACATTAAAACTAGAACAACAGGGGAAAGAGCAACCATGCATATGACAATCAAAGTAGCACACAGGAAAATAATGATTCTGAAAAAGATTTGGGGGTTGTGGTAGATAATTAGCTGCATGTGAGCTCCTGATGTAATGTTGTGGCCAAAAGGGCTAATGCAATCCTTGGATGCTGTAATGACTTGGGACTCACCCCGGCAGCGCCTCCTGCTGGTCTCTTCAGGGAAATTAGCTCACCAGCCTCCAGAGCACCCTCTGTCGGCCAGTGATCCGCTACTGCTGGGCCCCCGTGTCCCTCCCAGACCTCGGTGCCCCTTTCCACTGGAGTGCTGCCCCCCTGGCAGTAACCCCTCAGTTTCAGAGTTTCCCCTCCCTGGGGAACCTTCACCCACTATCCCCACCTTGCCTCAGTTGTAGGCTACTGCTAGTCACCAGCTACCCCCCGCACCCTGGGGCAGACTGCAGTATAAGCCACTCTCCCAGGGCTGGTTCAAGACCCTCAGGGTAGCCACCCCGCTACAGATGCATAAACAGGGGAATCTCGAGTGGGGGTAGAGAGGTTATTTTACCTCTGTACTTGGCACTGGTGCAACCACTGCTGGAATACTGTGTCCAGTTCTGGAGCCCACAATTCAAGAAGGAGGTTGATAAATTGGAGAGGGTTCAGAGAAGAGTCATGAGAATGATTAAAGGATGAGAAAACATGTTGCATACTGATTGATTCAAGGAGAGTAATTAACCACTGGAACAATTTACCAAGGGTCATGGAGGATTCTCCATCACTGACAATTTTTAAATCAAGACTGGATATTTTTCTAAAAGATCTGCTCTAGGAATTATTTTGGGGAAGTTCTATCACCTGTGCCATACAGGAGGTCAGACTAGATCAGGGGTAGGCAACCTATGGCACACATGCCAAAGGCGGCACGCAAGCTGATTTTCAGTGGCACTTACACTGCCCGGGTCCTGGGCACTGGTCCGGGGGGCTCTGCATTTTAATTTAATTTTAAATAAAGCTTCTTAAACATTTTAAAAACCTTATTTACTTTACATACAACAATAGTTTAGTTATATATTTTAGACTTATAGAAAGAGACCATCTAAAAATGTTAACATGTATTACTGGCACGAGAACCTTAAATCAGAGTGAATAAATGAAGACTCGGCACACCACTTCTGAAAGGTTACCAACCCCTGGACTAGATGATCACAATGGTCCCTTCTGGCCTTGGAATCTGTGAATCTATGGGAAAAGATAAGATGCAGAATGATTCTTCATTCCCTGAGGGATCGGCATGAATTTGAAATAACGCTCCCCAAAGAAAGTTATGAGCTCTCCGAACTGATCTATTACAATTGACTCAAACAACTGACACACATAGGCGCCGACTCCGTGGGTGTTCCGGGGCTGGAGCACCCACGGGGAAAAATTGGTGGGTGCAGAGCACCCACTGGCAGCTCCCTGCCAACCCCAGGGCCCGCGCCTAGCTCCCCGCCAGCCCCAGGACCCACCACAAACTCACCTCAGCACCGGGAGACGTTGCGGGGCCCCGCCCCCGATGCTGGGCGACGTTGTGTCGGCATCGGGGGCGAGGCCCCGCAACATCACCCGGCGTCGGGGGCGGGGCCCGGCGTCAGCCCCTACCGGCGCAACCGGAAGTCGGCGCCTGTGCCGACACATCAGTATTGAAGGACATGCTCTGTATGCGAGAGAGAGAAAGGGGTGATGGCACATGTAGAGGACAGTTTAGAACTGGTGAAATATAAAATTCAAAGATGATATTAGACAGGAAATTTGTGATCAAAATTAGGAACAAAGGAATAAATCTAACAATAAATCACTTTTGTTACAGACTAAACTCAAAGGAAAGAAAGATGAATGATTCATCAAAAAGAGAACTCGTGATAATACACACGGTAAGTACTGTGTTTGTAACAAAGGTTACCAAGAAAGGTTTACATCATTGTCCAAAAGGGTATGTCCTTTCTACAAAGGGCTAGGAATGCCATGGAAAGTGGGGCTCTCTTGGACTGGGTAAATAGAAATGCTGAGGGGCGGGGGGAATCTAGGGGCACCTATTCATTTCATTACTGGAGTATTAAAAAAAGAGATAACGGTAAGCAGTCAAATGAAGGCACTTAACAGAGCAAATTGGGCAGATTTAGAGAATGAGTGAGCAGGGCCCCATGGGTTGCGGTATTAGGAATGAGAAAGGGAGAAAGAATGGGCAGTCCTTCAGGGCACCCCTGCAGCAACAAGGCAAGTGATGTAGTAAAAGAGAAACACCCCAGGCCCCGACCCACAGCTCCACCTGAGGGTGGCCTCGCACAACAGAGTGATTTTATGTCACTACTGCACTCTCCCTGTTCCCGTGCTGAGCCAGTCCCCTGTTGCATGTCAGAGCACAGCCTTTGAGCTGCTCTAGCTTGTGCCTGCTTCCAACAGCCCCAAGGGGAAGCTGTGGCAACCAGAGATCCCCTTAGCCAGGGCCGGCTCTGGCTTTTTTGCCGCCCCAGGCAAAAAAGCCGCCCACCTCCCCGCTGCCCCAGCCGGCCAGGGTGCCGGCAGGGAACGCGGCATGCCCACGGCCCCGCTCCCCTGGCCGGGGCACCGGCGGGGAGCGTGGCATGCCCGCGGCCCCGCTCCCCTGGCCGGGGCGCCAGAGGGGAGCGCGGCATGCCGGCCGCCCCACTCCCCCGGCCGGGGCGCCGGGCAGCATGCCCACTCTCCCCCTGCCGGAGAAGAGCCGCGGGGAGGGCGGCATGCCCGTGGCCCCGCTCCCCCGGCTGGGCGCCGGCGGGGAAGAGCGCCGCCCCCCACGGCTTGCCGCCCCAGGCACGCGCTTGCTGCACTGGTGCCTGGAGCCGCCCCTGCCCTTAGCACAGGAATCTACATTGGCGTGATCATCCTCTGGCTGGCTAAGCCTCTTTTTTTTTTTTTTTTTTAAGGCAGCTTTCTGCTGCTGGAGTGGAGCCAAGTGGACTTGGGAGGCAGCGGGGGGGCGCGGTGGAGAAAGTCCAGCAAGGGATGTGCTGAGAGTAAGGCTCCTACAAGAGCCATACTGCAAGAGAGTGGGCCAGGCCCTCTACACAAGTGCCCCAGGCCTGCCTACTTACTTACTCCACCAGAGCTCGGCACAGATCATGGAGGAGCCACTGGGTTTTGTGGGCAAACTCTGCCCCAGCTTCACCTGTAAGAGGGGCTGGGAAAATCCTATCTCCACACAAGGTGGAAAAATGTGTAGGAAATACTCTGACAGGAACCTCACAATGTCCTGTCACCGGTACAGGAATAAACCTACAATGAGGAGGGTCTAGGACAGTCGAATTCAGTGAAAGGCGCCCAAGCAGTCTAATTGGACAAGGAAATTG
This sequence comes from Macrochelys suwanniensis, assembly GCA_033296515.1. Classification (NCBI taxonomy): domain Eukaryota; kingdom Metazoa; phylum Chordata; order Testudines; family Chelydridae; genus Macrochelys; species Macrochelys suwanniensis. The sequence continues at coordinate 153,167,037 of CM065775.1, read as the reverse complement.
CAGGGCCCTGAGAAGTCTCTCATGCGGTCATTTTAAAAACTAGATCTTATGAAACAGAAGGCTTCTAGAATTATGAAGAGACCCCCAAAAGGGAACAGAAAAGGCCTGCCCCTCCCCCTTCAGAAAAACTGAGGAGCTACAAAAGATAGAGAAAAGAAAAGGGAGTGGGGGAGGGGAAATTTACCTGACCCTGGACTAGATGACCTCTTGAGGTCCCCTCCAGTCCTACAAGTCTATGATTCTATGACCCCTCTGAGGTCCAGCAGGGCTCCCTGGAAATTGTGCCATCACAGGGGAGTTGCAGCGGATAAGCACCTTCTGGCCAACCACAGCTTCAGAATCATGACATCTAAAAAGAGAAGAGGAAGGGGATAAGATGAACATTTCTGTTCTGAAGAGATCGTTTACTCTTGCTCATTGGGGCATTTAGCTCCTAACCTGACTATTCACCTCCTCCCCTCGCCCCCCCCCATTTTATTTTAGCACTTTCAGGTCCCCTTGCAGGCACAGGGAACCCTGTAAATGAAAAATGGTTCGTAGTCTGGCCATAGGTTGGCCGACACTCCTGGGGAAGTTAGCGATAGGGAGTGCCCCTTCTCCCTTGGTTCTCCAGGCAACCTCTTCTTTGTGTCTCCGTAATGCCATCCTTGCCTGTCCTTGGATTATTCCCTTGGCAAAATAGCATTGAAACATTCTCTCATATGAAAATAAGAAAGAAAAACTTGTAGCACCTTAGAGACTAACAAATTTATTTCAGCATAAGCTTTCGTGGGTTAGTACCCACTTCATCGGATGCATGGAATGAAACATACAGTAGACAGATATTTATACAGTCAGAGAAACATGATAAGGTGGAGGTGTTTCTCTGACTGTATAAATATCTGTCTACTGTATATTTCATTCCATGCATCCGATGAAGTGGGTACTCACCCACGAAAGCTTATGCTGAAATAAATTTGTTAGTCTCTAAGGTGCTACAAGTTTTTCTTTCTTATTTTCATTTTGCTGACACAGACTAACACGGCTACTACACTGAAACCTATTCTCTCATATGGACCATCATGGAGCAATTTACTGAGGCTCTCCCCTCCTGCCTTGGAATTCTTCTCTCACAGTCCTTGGCTTGTGGAAGTGTAAAATCTTTCAATTCCATGATAAGAAATTCTTCAAAAGGGAGGTACTTTCTCTGTACTCCTCACTATTCTCTCAGCAGCCTAGTTCATGCCCTAAGCCTCCTTTGATCATGTTATTGCTCTACTCAGCGCCTGCAAAAATATACTGCCACTTCCCAAGAATTATGGACAGCTAAAGAAAGCCACAAAGCTGCCCCAGTCCTGCAAGATAAGAAACATGCACACTGCATTTTCCCTGGGAACGTCCATTAGCGTCTGTAGGCCTTTCTCTTATATAGAAGGGTCTCATACGACTTCAGAGTACATACTTTGGAAAGGAGATCTTTCCTGTCCGTTAATGCCTTGGCACCAAAGAGTGGCATTCAAGTAGGACAAAGGCAAGGGCTCAGTGTCACTCTTTAACTGTGCCAAAAGCAAGGCGAAAGCCCTCAAATGACAATGGCAGTCTGGAGAATGGAAGGAGCTATACAAATAAGACAAGTCGGGCTGACTTTCCTCATTAACCCTTACAGCTGGCATCTTCCAGACAGCCAGACAGATGCACTCTAAGGAGGTAAGCATAGACATATGTACCAGTATGTAAGTAAAGCCAAAGGGTAACATTTTCAAAGTGCCTAAGTGGTTTAGGACCCTGAGTCCCAATAACTTTCAATGGTACTTAAGTCCAGAATTTTAAAGGTATTCAGACCCTAAAGATGTAGGTAGCTGCCTAGTTGGGTTTTCAAAGCACCTAGGCACCTAACTCCTATAGGCACCTAAATACCTTACAAATCGGACCCTTAGGACCCTAAGTCACTGTTGAAAATGGGCCTTAGACCCCTAAGTCAATTAGGCACTTCTACTGTTTTCCAAATGTTAACATTACATTTTATTGCCAGGTATTATTGACCTTCATTTTCTTTTTTTGCTTCCCCTGGCCCCTTCCCTCACCGCCTCCTTTGCTATTTCAGGAGCAAGGAATTGATGGTGCTTCCATGAATAGCTCAGATTGGTTTTGTTTATAGTTCTTAGGGGATTTTCTACAAATATTTAGAATTCCAGGGCTTTTCTAAGTTCACACACTTCAGTAAAAAAAAAACCCCAACAACATTCACTTTTTATTGTGTTAACTTTCTCATCTCTCCTCCCTGCTCTTCTGCCCACCTTCCTCCTCCCTCTAGCATCGTCAACACTCCCCCTCATCCACACTTATAACCATGACATCACCACCACTGATTCATCCCTCCTTCTCCCCCTCATCAGTCCCCTCTTGCTGTTTCCTCTATATGAGTTTTAAAATCCACTCGGCCTCTTCCCCTCCCCCAGGGCTTTTCTCCTTTCTCACCACAACTGTTTCTGCCTTCTCCTTTCTGAACTTTCTGCAGCTCCCTTCTCCCCACCCCACTCCTGACTACCCAAAATGTCACTTCCCTCACGTGCCTTTCTCTAGTCTCCCATTACACTGACCCTCTCCTCAGGTGCCTTCATTGGCTTCTTATCTTTTTCCACATGAAATTCAACCTTATACTCTCACCTTTAGAGTGAATGCAGCGACATCAGGGATGAACTTGGCCCAGGGCTACACTAGGGGAGGGGGTCGATCTATGATACGCAGCTTCAGCTACGTGAATAACGTAGCTGAAGTCGGCGTATCGTAATCAACTTACCTGGCCATGAGGACAGTGGCGAGTCGATCGCTGCCACTCCCCCGTCGACTCCGCTTCCACCTTTCGATGAGGTGGATTTCCGGAGCCGACGGGGAGCGCTTTCGGGGATCGATTAATCGCGTCTAAACGAGACGCAAAAAATCGATCCCCGAAAGATCGATTGCTACCCGCCGATCCGGCGGGTAGTGAAGATAAGCCCTTGGTGATTTCTAGTTTTTATGATTTTCAACGAGTAATAGATTTCAGTGTTTTGCTTTGTTTTAGCATCTTACTGTGGCAGAGCTCAGTTCCAAAGTCCTTCTCACAAACAGGAGACATTTCAGAAGAAAAACCCTCTTCTAGAAAAGAAGCCTGGCTATTGAGTTTAAAGAGAGCCAACACAAAGTAATGTCTCTCCAAATGGCACTCAGCTCTTCGGACTACTTATTCCAAAATTGGTTGAGAACAAAAACCACCAAATCAGTCAAACAGAGGCTGTGTTTTGAAATGCCCCTCTCAAGGGTGAAGAGATTCTCTCTCCCTCCAGCAGTATTCCTTACCAGCAGGGCTTCTAAAAACTGTGTTTGGGTCCGTGAATAGTTCAAAAAATTCTCTCTAGCAAAAGAGTTGAGGAGTAGTGGGAAACTGTTGCCCTTCAGATTAAAATGAACAACAAAGCCAATGCCACAGGATTAACTTTGGTCACTTTTCAACCTGTGTGACTTTAATCTGTGGGAATGGGAGGAGAATTTGGCCCAGTGGTTTTTGTTTGTTTGTTTAGTGCATCAAAAGCCATTCAGCATTTAGATGAATAAAATGGTACCTAATTCAAGGATAATACATAATCAGATAGATAAAATGCATCTCTTTATATTTTCCCATATAGATTGAGAGCTGTTCAGGGCAGGGGCCTTGTTAGTGTATTTTGCTAAATTCTGGTTTTGTTAAAGTGAATGGCAAAACTACCATTGATTTCAGCGGGATCAAAATCTACCTCACTGTCTGGAAAGTGCTGGCACTAACTCAATAACAATATTGCACCCTGTGGATTGCCTACAGCTTTGCTAAGTCTTTTTCTGTGTGCACGTGTCATTTATAAGGACAACTACAAAAATAAAGTTACAAAAGCAAATATCTAATACCACTAGATTTTACATGCCTATTATCCCTAAAGAAGAGCCAAGTGTGTAGACTGAAACAGCTTTACACAAAGTTCTTTTTAACTATTTACATAACTACAATCCCACTAACCACTCATTTCTCAATGTTACTGCAGCACCTCAAGGGCCAGAAGCTAAAAAAAGCCACAGTCAGACAAACAACTCAGTGTTCCTAGCTTCAGGGAGTCCATTATGTTTCTTTGCAAACAAAACAGTTTTTATTTTGTTTTTGTTTTTTAAACAAAAGCCTGGTAATAATTTCTGTGTAGGTCAATCCTCCTCCCATCCCCTAACCACTGATTTGGGGCTCAATGCTGCAAGGTACGGAGTATGCCAGAGAAATGTCCAGGGTGGGATTCACAGGCACCTACATCCCCCTTAGCTGTCATTTTATATACCTTTGTATATAAAAAAAAAGTCCAACTTTTAGGCACCGCTGGCATTCACAAAACCCCTGCTCAGCTGCCACCTAAACCTGTAGGCACCTAAAATCTCTAGACATCTACAGTATCAGAGGGGTAGCTGTGTTAGCCTGGATCTGTAGAAGCTACAAAGAGTCCTGTGGCACCTTATAGACTAACAGACGTATTGGAGCATAAGCTTTCGTGGGTGAATACCCACTTCTTCAGCTGCATGCAGTGGAAATGTCCAGGGGCAGGTATAAATATGCAGGGAAGATTCAGGCTAGAGATAATGAGGTAAGCTTAATCAGGGAGGGTGAGGCCCTCTTCTAGCAGTTGAGGTGTGAACACCAAGGGAGGAGAAACTGCTTTTGTAGTTGGCTAGCCATTCATACTCTTTGTTTAGTCCTGAGCTGATGGTGTCAAATTTGCAAATGAACTGAAGCTCTACAGTTTCTCTTTGAAGTCTGGTCCTGAAGTTTTTTTGCTGCAGGATGGCTACCTTTAAATCTGCTATTGTGTGTCCAGGGAGATTGAGGTGTTCTCCTACAGGTGTTTGTATATTGCCATTCCTTATATCTGATTTGTGTCCATTTATCCATTTGCGTAAGGACTGTCCAGTCTGGCCGATGTACATAGCAGAAGAACATTGCTGGCACATGATGGCGTATATTACATTGGTGGATGTGCAGGTGAATGAACCGGTGATGGTGTGGCTGATCTGGTTAGGTCCTGTGATGGTGTCCCTGGTGTAAATATATGGGCAGAGTTGGCATCGAGGTTTGTTGCATGGATTGGTTCCTGAGTTAGAGTTATTATGGTGCGGTGTGTAGTTGCTGGTGAGAATATGCTTCAGGTTGGCGGGCTGTCTGTGGGCGAGGACTGGCCTGCCTCCCAAGGCCTGTGAAAGTGAGGGGTTGTTGTCCAGGATGGGTTGTAGATCACTGATGATCCGTTGGAGAGGTTTTACCTGAGGACTGTAAGTGATGGGCAGGCTGAGGTTGATGGTGGGGTGGAAGCTGTTGAAATCATGGTGAAATTCTTCCAGAGTTTCTTTCCCATGGGTCCAGATGATGAAGATGTCATCAATGTAGCGTAGATAGAGAAGGGGCATGAGTGGACGAGAGCTGAGGAAGCATTGTTCCAGGTCAGCCATAAAAATGTTGGCATATTGTGGGGCCATGCAGGTGCCCATAGCGGTGCCACTGGTCTGGAGGTATATATTGTCACCAAATTTGAAATAATTGTGCGTGAGGATAAAGTCACAGAGCTCAGCAACCAGTTGTGCTGTGGCATCATCAGGGATACTGTTCCTGACAGCTTGTATCCCATCTGTGTGATGTTTGTGTAGAGAGCCTCTACATCTACAGTTCCACTTCTAAAGTCCTCCAAGTGCCTAAATGTTGGTAGCTAGGCATGCACACAGCCATGAAGTCATGACACTGCCCAGCAGCTCAGTGACTAACTCACACACAACTATGCGTTTCCACACCTATCTTGCCTTCAGGGCCTAGTCTGGTAGGCATGCTCATGTAAGCAGAGTCAGGATGAGCTCCACCCTGACATCTGGTGGTGAGTCATGGCAAAGCACTCCAGGGGCTGATCCAATTTGCATAGGCACACCCACCCTGCCTGGTACGAGCCATAGTGGCCCAGATGGGCATTTTGGGCTGCTGTAGGATCCTCAGTTTTCTGTATTGGGGCAGGAATTTCTGTTATTGGGGCAGGAAGAATAAACTGTTATACTGCTTATGTAAATCATGGCCAGTGGAACTGTACTTGGCCTTTTGTCATGTTAAAGGGGAACTTGCCATGAACTAAACAACACTCGCCAGCCAAGGGACATGGGTTCCAAAGCCCAGTGAATGGAGAGAGGGTGGGGGCAGGGGATTGCTTCTTGGCCTTTTGGCTAAGATCAAGCATAATGCCTGGTGGTGTAGGACCCTTGTGAGGGTCTGAGACACCAATTACAGCATCTCTGCCTCTCTCCACTGTGGAATATCAGAGCTAATGTTGAGTTTCTTGAGAGTCTGGTTTCTGACTGCTGAATTGAAATCACTCTGGGCTAATAGTGCAACTGAGCACTAGGGCTCCCCTAAACTACAAGCTGAAATCACTAAAGTGCTAACAGCCTTCTGAGCTGAAATCACTAAGCTGAAATCACTGAGCACTGTGTTAAGTAGTGGGGGAGCCTGAAGATAAGTGGCTGGTGGAGCAGTTGGCAAGACAGCTGATGGTGTGGTGCTGCTGGCAAAGCAGAGCAGTTTGTGAGGACAGTCGGAGTGGTGCTGCTGGCAGAGCGGAGCAGTTCGTGGTTGCAGTTGGAGCAGCTTGCAGGACGGCTGGTGGAGCGGCGCTGTTGGTGGGACAGAGCAGTTCGTGGGGACAGCGGTAGCGGCTTGCGGGACAGCTGGCGGAGCAGAGCGGCCCCACGGAGGGGTGAGGCAATCATCTTCACGCCACGTAAGGTGCCCCTTACCCCCCGCCCCTTCTCATTGCTGCCCAGGCGGGTGGCGTGTAGCACCCTGCAGATGAACTTTTGAACTCTGGGACTGGACTTTTGGGTTCATGGACTTTTGGGGACTTTGGGTGATGTTTGGGTTGCTGGACTCAAGAACCCAAGGGAAAGGGCACGGCCCAATTGGCTGGGGTGGGTCTTGCTCACAGTTTGGCTTATAGATCCTAGTTGCGGTGTTTTCCCAATTTAAGGCTGGTATCGTTTACCTGCTGCTATTAAAGATTTCTGTTACACTGAGGCTCTGTGCTTGCGAGAGGGGAAGTATTGCCTCTTTGAGGTGCCCAGGGGTGTGTATAAGATTTTCCCAGGTTACTGGGTGGGGGCTTGAGCCGGTTTTGCATTGCATTGTTGCGAAGGGAACCCCTATGTACTGAACCTGGCCCTTGCTGCTGTCAACTCATCCTGGCAGAAGGGTTACATTTTTGGGGGCTCGTCCGGGATCTGGGTCAGTACCCCTCGTAAGCACATCTTGGGTGAGCCATTAAATTGGGAAAACCCAAAATTTTGTTGTTGTCTTGATCTGTTATATTTGAAAAAAATTACAGTTTGTATAATGGCCCTACACTTGCTAGAGGATTGGTGCAAAGGGATGACTATTGACCCTAAGAACTGTCTTCTGGTGACGGGGGTGTCAGAGACGTTCAATGAGGGATCAATAGAACCTATATTAAGGACATCCACTAAGTACCTGAGTAAGTGCAAAATGCGTGGGCGCATGTTTGTGAGGGAGGAGGGGGCTTTTGCTGTACTGTGTGAGCTGCCATCGGCTGTGGACCCTCTACAGGTTCCAGGCACGATAGCAGTGGAAGATGGTGTGTGGAGGGTAATAGCCACTGGGAGTCAGCCCTCACCAGCCCCTGCCTCCAATGTAGAGTTTTTAAAGAAAATGTCAGCCTTTTTGGGGAAAGAGGGAAAGACTTTGGCTGATATGCCGGGTCTGTTGGGCCTTGACCCAGGAGTCCCACACCTGGAGCCTGCTCCTTCACCTGATGAGTGGGTGAAGGCTTTGGGGAAAGCATTAGAGAAGGTGGTGCCACCCCACCCTGAGTCAAGCCCGTATCGTAAACTGAGGTTATTTTCTGGGGGTCCCACCCCAATACCGGGGGAGGAAGCATTTGAACCCTGGCTTGAACACACCACTGAAATGCTGCAGGAGTGGGCAGTGCCTGATGCTGAAAAGAGACGGCAACTAGTAGAGTGCCTCAGGGGGCCAGCCCTAGATGTGATTCGCACCCTGAAGCTCAGTAACCCTGGGGTCAAGGTGAAGGATTGCCTAGAGGCCCTTGATCACGCCTTTGGGAGAACCGAGGGCTCAGAGGATGTTTACTGCAAGTTCCTCAATGCCAGGCAACAAAAGGGAGAGAAGGTTTCTGGCTATATCCAGAGGTTGGAGAAATTACTACAGAGAGCCATCATGAGGGGAGCGGTAGTGGTTGAGCAAATGGACCGGACTAGATTGGCCCAGATTGTGAGAGGAATTCAATATCAGAACCCAATTCTTCTCCACCTTCGGTTAAGGGAAAGGCAAGACAATCCACCGAGTTACTCTCAGCTGATAAAAGAGGTCCGAGAGGAGGAGGAGAGGCAGGCAGCTAGCGAGGTCTGGGAGGCTCAGCCACACCAGGCGACTGGATCAACATCCATACGAACGCCCAAGGCACTGATGGTGACTCCTCAAGAGGAACTTACTCAACAAGTGCAGGTCCTGACACAGAAAGTGGCTGAACTAGCGAATACCATCGATTCAGCAAAGACTTCAGGGTACAAGGAACCCCCCACTACTTCAGTCCTGAAGACCACATTTGGAACCTCTGCCCCACCCAGGCGACAAGGGAAAGGACAATCCTTCTTCTGCTACCGGTGTGGCCAGGGTGGGCACATTGCTGCAAGGTGTCAGAATACAGAGAATCCCACGCTAGTATATCAAAAGCTGAGGACCACCTGGGGGAAGTCGGGAAACGGCCCCAGGGCCTGGGAAGGGAGCCGCCTAGGCCTGCAGGATTTGGAGGCTCCCCCAGAGAGAACCCTGCCGCCCGAATCCCACCAGGATTGATAGGACCTCGAGCGGAGGTCACTGTAAGGATTGAAGGGACAGAATGTAGAGCAGTGCTTGACACGGGATCCCAAGTGACTATCATATTCCAGTCTTTCTACCAGCAGATGCTTGGGCATCTGCCTATACAGCCCCTGACAGGGCTTGGCCTATGTGGCCTCAGCATGGATGACTACCCCTATCAGGGGTATGTCATAGTACACCTGGAATTCCCAGAAGAGATCGCTGGAGTAAGACAGGAGGTGGACACTGCTGCTTTAATTTGCCCCGACCCTAAAGGAGTCTCTGACGTGTCCGTGCTCATAGGGACCAACTCCAGCCTCTTTAAGGTACTGGCAGATTACTGCAGACAGCGAGCAGGGGAACAATACCTGAACACCTTGGTGATACACACACATTGTGCCGCAGCCTACAGGAAAATTGAGGACACAAGAAAAGTGATGCCTGATTTGCCGGTGGGAGCATTGAAGTATGCGGGCCTGGTCCCCTTAGTGGTGCCTGCAATGACAGAAAAGGAGGTGATTGTCATGAGTACCTGCCTGAAAGGCAGTAAGGGAACATTAGCAGTGGTAGAGCAGCCGACCCAGGGAGGGCTCCCTGAAGGAGTGCTGGTTCTCAGTGGAGTCATAACCCTACCTGCTGAAGCCCAGGAAGAGGTGACTATACTTATTGCTAATGAAACAAGCCAGAGTGTGCTCGTAAAACCAGGGCAGAAGATTGCAGACATCTTTGAGCCTGAAACCATTGTGAGACCCCAGTGTGAAGCTGAAGTTCCGGCGATGGATCCTGCAAAGTTAGACTTCGGTGACTCACCGTTGACTGAGGAGTGGAAGGATCGCCTGAGGAAGAAGCTTTGTGAGAGATCCAAGGTATTCTCACTGCATGAGTGGGATGTGGGATGTGCCAAAGGAGTGGAACACCACATCAGGCTACAAGATCCCCGACCCTTCAGAGAGAGATCTAGGAGGATTGCTCTCTCTGAGATGGAAGACGTACGTCATCACCTGCAAGAACTGATCGCGAACGGTATCATTACAGAGTCCTGTAGCCCCTATGCCTCTCCCATTGTGGTGGTTCGTAAGAAGAGTGGGAAGATCCGGATGTGTATTGACTACCGCACCCTAAACAGGCGCACTATAGTGGATCAGTACACCATGCCTCGAGTACAAGATGCCTTGGACTGTTTGCTGGGTAGCCAGTGGTTCTCTGTGTTGGATCTTCGGAGTGGATACTACCAGATCCCTCTGGGAGAAGAAGATAAGGAGAAGACAGCCTTCATCTGCCCATTAGGGTTCTACCAGTTTGAACGCATGCCCCAAGGGATTTCTGGGGCACCTGCTACATTTCAACGTCTTATGGAGAAAGTTGTGGGAGACATGAATTTACTGCAAGTGCTAGTTTATTTGGACGACCTGATTGTGTTTGGAAGAACCTTGGAGGAGCATGAAGAAAGACTTCTTAAAGTGCTTGATAGGTTGGAGGCATATGGTTTGAAGCTTTCAATTGACAAATGCCAGTTCTGCCGAACCTCTGTGAAGTATGTGGGTCACATTGTGTCCCAAGAGGGTGTGAGTACTGATCCCGATAAAATAGAAGCACTCACTACCTGGCCATGCCCAAGTAACTACAGAGAACTCAAGACCTTCCTTGGATTTAGTGGCTACTATCGTAGATTTGTGAAGAACTATGCTACGATTGTAAAACCTCTGAATGATCTTACCAGGGGATATCAGTCCAACAAGAACAAATCTAAGACCAAGAATAAGAGGGGCCCCCGAAAGCCTCCTGTGCAGAGACACTATGGCCCCTTCGAAGCGTTTGGGCCACGGTGGAGTGAGAGATGTGAAAGGGCTTTTCAGGAAATCATTACTCGCCTAACTCAGGCTCCAGTCCTAGTCTTTGCTGATCCAAGCAAACCCTTTCTCTTACATACTGATGCCAGTTTGGAGGGTCTGGGGGCAGTACTGTACCAGGAAGTGGAAGGCAACCGTAAACCTGTAGCCTTTGCCAGCCGAGGACTGTCTGACAGTGAAACTCGCTATCCCATCCACAAGCTGGAGTTCTTGGCCTTGAAATGGGCCATCACTGAGAAATTTCGAGACTACTTGTATGGTGCTCAGTTCCAGGTGTGGACAGACAACAACCCACTGACATATGTGTTAACAAGTGCTAAGCTGGATGCTACAGGACAAAGATGGGTGGCCGCCTTGGCTGGCTATGAGTTCAGCATCCAATACCGATCGGGGAGAAGCAATGTAGATGCTGATGCATTGTCCTGGCGTCCGCAGGCTCCAGAAGTTGCTGTGATACCCACGGATGGAGTGAGAGCTATTTGCAGTGTGAGTCGTCGAGAGCCACAGGCCCAGGAGAGCCTTCATGGATGTGTTGCAGAAGCTCTGGGCCTGCCCCCTGAATGCGTGCCTTCTGCTTCAGTGAACTATATTGCATTGGACCAATCTCCTTTGCCCATGCTTAATGCGGCTGACTGGCCAAAAGGGAGGGGCGAAGCCCAGCTGTGGTTATCCCACCTAGCCCCGAGGGTAAACTACTATTAAGAGAATGGACCAAACTAAAACTGATTCAGGGAGTGCTACACCGAATGACCACTGACCCTTTACAAAAGCAACGAGCACAACTAGTGCTGCCAAAAGAGTACAGAGCCCTGGCCATGAGGGCCCTGCATGATGACTTTGGACATTTAGGGATGGAAAGGACCCTAGAACTTATTCGTAGTAGGTTCTATTGGCCCCGGATGGCTGAAGATGTTCGCAGGAAATGTGAGACTTGCGCTCGATGTGTTCAAAGGAAAACTCTGCCCACAAGGGCTGCATATCTCAAGAACATCACCAGCACCAAACCTTTGGAGTTGGTATGCATTGATTTCTTGTCCTTAGAAGTAGACAAGAGGAATGTTGGGAACATTCTAGTAGTGACCGACCATTTCACGCGGTATGCACAGGCATATCCCACACGTGATCAGAGGGCCACCACTGTCGCTCGAGTACTGTGGGAGAAATATTTCTCAGTTTATGGATTCCCAGCCCGGATACATTCGGATCAGGGGCGGGACTTTGAGAGTCACCTTCTGAAGGAGATGCTGAGGATAGCGGGAATTAAGAAGTCTAGGACAACACCTTATCACCCCCAAGGTGATCCTCAGCCAGAGAGGTTCAACCGAACCCTATTAGATATGTTGGGGACTTTGCGACCAGAACAGAAGGCAACCTGGAGCCAACATGTCGCATTTCTGGTGCATGCCTACAACGCCACAAAGAACGATGCTACAGGAGTCACCCCATATCTCTTGATGTTTGGGCGAGAACCAAGATTACCCATAGACTTGTGCTTTGGTGTATCAGAGGATGGTGATAGCTATGAAACTCATCAGCAATATGTATCCCAACTACGAGAGAAGCTGCGGGATGCTTATCACTTGGCTACATCTGCAGCTCGGAAGAACGCAGACCGCAACAAACATCGATATGATGCTAGGGTACGTTTGCAGGAGCTCCAGCCAGGGGACAGAGTCCTGCTGCGGAATTTGGGTATTGCTGGCAAACATAAGATAGCTGACAGATGGAAGGCAATACCCTACCTAGTGATGGAAAAGCTAGGAGATCTGCCGGTCTACAAGATCAAACCTGAAGAGGGTCCAGGGCAAATAAAGACGGTGCATAGAAATCTTTTGCTCCCTGTGGGGGAGTTGGTTGGCACCCCTTATGAGATGGGCCATGACAGGGCAGCCAGGCAGAACAGAAGTGCCAGGCCACAGCCGCCATCCAACACGGACAACAGGTCCTCCGAAGCTAACCTACCCCTATTCAGCACGTCAGAGAGTGAGACTGAGGAGGAAGACATGACCCTGGTGTATCCTGGAATGAAGACAAGATTTCAGTCTCGATCAGCTGAGCCAATAGAGAGCTCCCCCTCTCCAGCCCTCAACCCCATGGCAGAGATATTTAGGCCTGTTCCGGGCACTCCTGTGCCACCGATGGGACCCCCCGTTGATGACGCCCACAGGTTATTGGACAGTGGAGAATTCCAGGTGGAGGGGGCCCTAGACACGGTGGACCTCCCACTGTCGGAACCAGAGATGCAGGGGCCTATGCCAGTAGCCGAGGGACCCTCACAGGAAACCTCTCTATCCATCACTCAAGAAGATGTCCCTCCTACCCCTGCAACAGAGATTCTCAATAGAAGGGACAGGGTAATAAGACCAGTAAAACGGTTAACTTATGACGCACCTGGGGTGACTAGTGAGGAGCCAATACATTTAGCACACAGGCTGGTGGAAGCTAAAGTGGGCTTTCTGAGGCCCTTTGGAGGAAACCAATGAGTTGGTATAAGGGGAGTGTGATTTGTCGGGACGACAAATTCTCGGCTGGGGGGAGGATGTAAGCAGAGTCAGGATGAGCTCCACCCTGACATCTGGTGGTGAGTCATGGCAAAGCACTCCAGGGGCTGATCCAATTTGCATAGGCACACCCACCCTGCCTGGTACGAGCCATAGTGGCCCAGATGGGCATTTTGGGCTGCTGTAGGATCCTCAGTTTTCTGTATTGGGGCAGGAATTTCTGTTATTGGGGCAGGAAGAATAAACTGTTATACTGCTTATGTAAATCATGGCCAGTGGAACTGTACTTGGCCTTTTGTCATGTTAAAGGGGAACTTGCCATGAACTAAACAACACTCGCCAGCCAAGGGACATGGGTTCCAAAGCCCAGTGAATGGAGAGAGGTTGGGGACAGGGGATTGCTTCTTGGCCTTTTGGCTAAGATCAAGCATAATGCCTGGTGGTGTAGGACCCTTGTGAGGGTCTGAGACACCAATTACAGCATCTCTGCCTCTCTCCACTGTGGAATATCAGAGCTAATGTTGAGTTTCTTGAGAGTCTGGTTTCTGACTGCTGAATTGAAATCACTCTGGGCTAATAGTGCAACTGAGCACTAGGGCTCCCCTAAACTACAAGCTGAAATCACTAAAGTGCTAACAGCCTTCTGAGCTGAAATCACTAAGCTGAAATCACTGAGCACTGTGTTAAGTAGTGGGGGAGCCTGAAGATAAGTGGCTGGTGGAGCAGTTGGCAAGACAGCTGATGGTGTGGTGCTGCTGGCAAAGCAGAGCAGTTTGTGAGGACAGTCGGAGTGGTGCTGCTGGCAGAGCGGAGCAGTTCGTGGTTGCAGTTGGAGCAGCTTGCAGGATGGCTGGTGGAGCGGCGCTGTTGGTGGGACAGAGCAGTTCGTGGGGACAGCGGTAGCGGCTTGCGGGACAGCTGGCGGAGCAGAGCGGCCCCACGGAGGGGTGAGGCAATCATCTTCACGCCACGTAAGGTGCCCCTTACCCCCCGCCCCTTCCCATTGCTGCCCAGGCGGGTGGCGTGTAGCACCCTGCAGATGAACTTTTGAACTCTGGGACTGGACTTTTGGGTTCATGGACTTTTGGGGACTTTGGGTGATGTTTGGGTTGCTGGACTCAAGAACCCAAGGGAAAGGGCACGGCCCAATTGGCTGGGGTGGGTCTTGCTCACAGTTTGGCTTATAGATCCTAGTTGCGGTGTTTTCCCAATTTAAGGCTGGTATCGTTTACCTGCTGCTATTAAAGATTTCTGTTACACTGAGGCTCTGTGCTTGCGAGAGGGGAAGTATTGCCTCTTTGAGGCGCCCAGGGGTGTGTATAAGATTTTCCCAGGTTACTAGGTGGGGGCTTGAGCCGGTTTTGCATTGCATTGTTGCGAAGGGAACCCCTATGTACTGAACCTGGCCCTTGCTGCTGTCAACTCATCCTGGCAGAAGGGTTACACTCAGATGCATATAAACCCATGTAAAATGGCCAGAGGAGAAGGAACCTCCCCCAATTCTAACCACTGGACTAAAACCTAGAGCACTCACCCGGATGACAGAAGTGTGGCCAGGCCAAACCTGAATGGCACTGTAACCCCACCCACCAGGGTGCAACTTCCGAAGTGAGGAACCGGAGCCAGGCCCAGCCCTGCAGGACAAGAGCTGTCACTCTGGGGTGAGTGCAGGGCAGGCTCAGGGCTGCTGGAACAATTTTTAATATTGCAGGTGCTTAAAACCACTGAACAAAACTGTACCCAGGCCCAACCCATGATGGAAGCCAGATGTTTAGTTGCTATTATTACTTCAAGCCGGGGGTGCTACTGCACCCCTAGTTCCAGCACCCCGGCCAGGCTCGCTCTCCAATCCCCTTCCCTTCCCTCCCCTCTCCTCAGGGCTCCCGCCAGTGTTCATTTTTCTGGACGGTTTTGCCCTGGCCCCCAAAAACTTCTGTGCAGCCCTGATTAAAGGCTTTCATTGACTGGGAGCTCAGTCTACTTATCTTGTCAAATAGAATCACGGTATAAGTACCTTCACAAGGAGAAGATATTGACTAGCAGAGAGTCAGTCAGACAAAGACATAACAAAATCAGTGCCTGGAAGCTGAAGCTAGACAAATTCAAATTAGAAATAAGGCACTTCATTTATAAAAAAATATATATATGAAGGTAATTTTAACCATTTCAACATCTTACCAAGGGATATGGTGGAAGTCTTCAGATCAAGAGAGACTATCTTTCTTCAAACTATGCTGTAGTTCAACCACAAGTTGGTCTTGATGGCAAAGGGTGCAAGTCTATGGCCTGTGTAATGCAGGAGATCAGATAAGAAAATCACCTCTAGGCTTAAAAAAAAAATCTATGAACTGAAGCTGTTAAAACATTTTAAATCTTTTCTGGGCATATTCAAAATGAATTACGGGAGAAAGGCTGTACTACAGCTGAATTCCAACAATGGAAAATTAAAAGAAGGTCTACCTGTCTGTCTATGTGTACCAGGATTTTCTATGACATCCATTACCATAGTACATACATGCACCCTAATTAAATGTGGCGAGCACAGATTTATCCCCAAAACTGTACTGCTACACCATATGTGAATGTATGGTCTATACAT
Source organism: Macrochelys suwanniensis (assembly GCA_033296515.1). Lineage (NCBI taxonomy): Eukaryota > Metazoa > Chordata > Testudines > Chelydridae > Macrochelys > Macrochelys suwanniensis. Next base: position 153,151,194 of record CM065775.1, on the reverse strand, counting down.
AGCTGTTGCAGAAAAAATTGTCACACTATTGAAAGGAAAGCATAGGTTATATATTCTGATATGATCTACAGTCGAACTTTCTGCTTGGGTTTCTTTCTACTATATGCTGGTTTCTGAAAACACCTCTCCATAAATAGAATTCATTTAAACTTGCTTCTCTCTCAGGCACTGTATTCTTAGTATGCATATTCATTACATTGATTTATTCTGCCATTATGAGATATCTGGTCTTTCGCTAGTGATGTAGTCATTTGCCAGCAATTATTTGCAATAGAACAGACAACATACTTGTTATCTGGAAATATTTCTGATCAGTTGTGTTCTGTCAGAGTCACCCTGCACCAAAATAATATAATATCTGTTCTCAGTAAGGCCCTATTCAGCTGCTGTGAAAGATTTCCCCTGAATGTTTGGTGAGAAGCCTGAAACAGAGCATGCCAGAAAAATGCCACTTTGCTGAGTAGTATTTGGTCCCATTTTATGGTGCTGAGATAGGTCCAAGGGCTGAATTCTCTCTTTAACTTACACAATCTCCAAAGGCAAACAAGCTAGTGGGTTTCAGCCTGGTCGTTTCACCTTATTTTGACACCAAACAAAAGCTTGATGTGACCGTTCCGTCACAGACAGCTGTATCTGGCTGCTTGATTAATCACCAAGTTCATCAGTATAAATACTGTTTTTACTAAGCCTATGACCCAACATGATATTAAAATCTCTTATTTATTTATATTTATATATATAAACAAAAAAAAAGTTTTACTATTGAGTGAGTTGGGGAGAGAGGGTGTGAAAAGGGAGAGTCCACATTTGGACCAAAGCTGGTTTTATTTAATAACACTGGGATTGGGTCTTGGTTCCAGTTAGTTGGGGCTAGTCACTGGTGGTCTTTTAGAGGAGCTGGATTCTGACCTAAGAGCACAGGAAGAAGTAGTGAATTAAGTACACTGACAAGGGCAAAGGGGACTGTGATTTGCTCCCAAAACAGTGCTGTGAGGAGATTTCTGAAGGCTGGTGTGGGCACAGGGAGAGATGAAAGCTGCTGGGTTTGGTTACAATGCATATGCTGCACTTGGTGTAAAGGAAAGCCTGCCCTGTTCTTGATCTAATTGATGGGCTGCCGGCTGCTGGGGTAGGACCTTGTCTACTCCATGTTCGGTATAAAGCTGATCATCTTATTGGTGAAAAAGAATCTTATTAATTCACCTACCTCCTACCTGGGATACAGTGCTGCATGTATTTGTGATGGTTTGGTTTTGTAATATATTGGTTTTGTAATATATAAAAACCAAGAGGTTCATTTTAAACAAACATTCAAATACTGCGGGGAAACTGTCATTGCTTCCCCTCAAGACCTGGCCATGAAATGCTGCTAATGTCAAGGCAACATACCATTTACTTCTGCCCTAGATGGTGTAAGAAGATGGAGAGTTTCTTTTTGTGGCCTATCCTGTCAGTGAGTCTTGGAACCCTGCAGGGAACTGCTGATAGATTCCTGCCTCAGGTGGGGCTCATTAAGTCCACCTTAGGTATAACAGAGGTGGGAGTAGTTCTCTGACCAAAGAGGAAATGAGGATATGAGGTGAAGCAGTCCTCAGGAAGTGTCCCTAATGCTGCAGTTTATGTTGGGTAAGGGAGCTGTGCCAGAAATTATGAGATAGTTACCCAGAGGTCACTGCAACTGAGATAGCACCAGTGTGGGCATGGGTCAAAACTGCAACACTTCAGAACCCAACTCGACATGATTAGCAGGGGCACACTGATCCATTCGGCCTTAACCCAGTTCCACCCACCAGTTCAATTAGGAATGGTTCAGTTCTCTAATATAGGCCTGGCTTAATTGTGCCCAGGGCTTTGCTTTCTTGCTCATTTTAAACTTGGTAACCCAGTGCCAAATATCTACAAAATAATAATCATAGTTTCTGGTGGTTGCATCCTTAAATGGCAGAAAAGCCAGTGATTCCTTTCTTTAAGCTAACACAATATCCTCCACTGAAAATTCAAAGAGGCAGACCCAAACGACTCCAAATGCAAGTGGGGGCCAGAAGAGGAGATCATTTCACTGAAATAGTGAAAACACATTTGACAAACCAGCCTAGTACTGGCACTCTGTCTCCAGGCTGACCCCAACAAGGAGGCTGCTGCAGCTTTTGCAGCTGCTTTCAGCTCTACTTCAGTGCTGACCAAAAAAAATCTATTATAACAGTCATGCAATGAGCTGAGCATAAGTATGGGGTCTGAAGAAGATCTTTAAAGGCAGGAAGCAGCATTTATATGGCAGAAAAGCATCTAATAATAAGCACTCATTGCCCCTGCATGCATAGAAATACCAAGGGCAAACTATGACTTTCTACATTTTGAAGTGACTCATTTTCTCTCAAAGTTGAAGAGAGTGTTGAAGATCTATATTTGTCAGAGTGATTCACCCAGAATGGCCACTGGGTTACCGGCTGAGTTAAACTACTAAGCTAAGGGATGAAAGCTAATGTAAGGGCCAAGGGACTTGGAATGTACCAGCTATTTGCAGGGTAGCTATGGCAGACATTAACACTCAGTTGTCACTAGTAAATCTTAAATTGCTTTGACAGGTGGCAGATTGGAAGATGTGAATGGCTATGTCTTTCAGGGAAGAGTTTCATTTCTTGGCAAGTGGGACAGAGTCTAGGGAACAGGCCATATTTTATTGATTTTTTATTTTTTTTTAAATCAAGCATACTTTTTATGGATGAGTTAACTGACTTTGAACTCTTAGCCCAATTCAGTAGCATGGTTAAAGCGTTATGTTACTTCCATCTCATTGTCAGGATTCTGTCTCCAGACTAAGAAAAGAAGTTCAAGATAGTTACGCACACACTTTTTTAACACAGGAGAACTTGATAGCTCAAGACATGGGTGATGGAATGTGGAATCTCCCCTTTCTCAGCTCAAATCACTCCCAGAACAATTTGTAACCAAATGTTGACGCATAAACTGGCTATTTGATGACCCCTATAAACTGAGTTGTTGGCTTCAACATAGTTCCCAGCAGACAGTTGTCCACATCACAACTGGCACAGAATAGCACTCTCAGCAGAAAGCACAAAGACTGGGTGCAAATGGTGTCTAATCTCTCCTTAGAAGTGGTCAACCCCTCAAGCACAGAGCTTGGGACAGGGAGGGGAAGCTTTCATTTTCACTACCTGTGCGGCGTCTAGAAGGTGAGGGAGGCAGTGACAGTAAGGTGTGGTTGCATAGGTTAGCCATCCACACAATAGGATGGTTCTGAATCATTTAAATGGTCCCTCTCTCCCCCTCCCCATTATAGAAATAAATACCAGCGTCATGTCAAAAGCGAGTATGGAGAAGGGATTTGAAAGAGAAGAGAACAGATTAGCTCTCTAGTTTCAGTCTCCCATAAAAACTGTTTTAAAGCAGTTTGACTGATGAGGGCCCATTTCTCTGGCTCTATTTCTGAATCTTCATTCAGGATGGGGGTCAGTTTAGTTGATATTGCCAGGGAGAACTTGTTTTCAAGAGGAACCTACTCCCTGGCTTCCATAAAGGACACACTTAGAGTCATAGTTTACAACCGTGAATACCAGCAATGCAACATACAACTGTTAAAATCAGTGTAAAAAGCAATCCTTTGATAACTTGGAAATTATTTCACATTTAGGTTCAGATCCTACAATCAGCTGCATGCAGTTGAGCCTGTGAACCACGCACAAGCCCCAGTGAAGTTAGTGGAGCTCTCTGAAGGTGCAAATGTCCACCTGAAAGGATCCAGTTGCAGGAGTGGGAGCCTCATTTCTTCTGCATGAAGAAAATTCTGCCAGTGAATTGGCTGATATAATTATTAGTAATTTGTGTACATTCCTGCCAGAGGTAGCCACGGCAATGTTCCGTACATTTTACAGGGATGTTCATCGTGGGTGTCCCATTGTGGTATAGCTCTTGCTGTGCAGTCATATGAAGAAATGAAAATTAAGACAAACCAATTTAAATCTAACTTTTTATAAAGAAGTGTGCGCGCCCCTGACTGAGCTCTTGTAACATCAGAAGGCCAGCAGAAAACTGTTCTTTGACAAACAACCACACGCCTACCACCCTGGATGAAATCTTGTGGCTAAAGTGGAGGGATGGGAGTCAGGAGGCCTGGAGTCTAGTCCCAGTCCTGTCAAAGATATTCCGTGTGACCTCAGATAAATGATTTAACTGTTCCTTTGACCCATATCCTCTCACTTCACCACAGAGGCTGAGAAGCCACAGGAATCCCTGTGGTTTCTCCAGCTCTAGAAAAGGAATAATAATTCTAACCTGACAGCTAGCACTGAATGAATTATTTGCAGCAATTTTTTTCTGTTTGCAAACTATTCACAAGAATACCTAGATTGTTACAAACTTATTCATTATCAATCATTTGATACATGCCTTATGTGAACATATTTCATCCTATGGATTGTTGGCAAACTATTCACTATGACAGCTACTTGGAGCATTTATACTATGCCATTAGTCAATTAAGTCACGATACTGTTTCTGCTCCCTGATAGGATGATGTCTAAGTCCACAAAGAATTTTCAAGATGACCACATCAACATGGCCAACAATTTCATATTTGCACAAATGTTCACAATACTTTTCCTTTTTGCAAACAATCTCAGAAGCAAAATTTTGCTCACACAAATGGTTGTGAAAAGTAATCAAAGGAGTTATGTTTATCTAAATAAATGTTCATGGATACTTTTTTGCAGCATTTAAGTACCCAGGGGGTTGGTCTGGTGGTAAAGACACTAGCTGGGGACTCAGGCAAACTAGGTTCAATTCATGTTGTTACAGAGCCTTCCTCTGTGACCTCAGACAGGTCATTTAACTTTTCTGTGCCTTGATTCCCCATTTGTAAAATGGGAATAACATTGACCTACCTCACAGAGGTATTGAGAAGATCAATACATTAACGATTGTGAAGGTCTCAGATACTACAATGAAGGAAAACAAGTATCTCGATAAGGTAAGGCTGGAGACTTTAACATCTGTTTCTAAAAGAACTTGGCATGCCCTGTTATGTAATGCAGAGGTAGGTACAGTTTCTCTGCTGAAACAGTAATAGCTGATATCCGAAGAAGATAAATTCCTGCAAGGGCAATTTTGATCAGTAAAATGCATTTTTACTTTATTTTAAAGACACTTTTTAAAATTATTGCATAACAACAGGCTGTGGTTCTCCATAACAAGGATAACTAAGAACATTTATATGAAATGGCAAACATATATATTGAAAATATTGGTGAAATAAAAACTGAAGGCAAATTGTCTAAAACCGGCATGGTCTGACTCTAAGAACTAAGTTACAGCTGTATTTGAGAACTTTCATTTATTACTTGCAATAAATAGCCTTTCCTTCTAAAACAGCGGTATCCAATACGTTCGCGACTAGCCACATGTGGCGAATAGGCTATTGAATTTTGGCTAATGCATGAGCAATGCATTGGTGTATTGAAGACTGCAGTACTGGAAGACAGGTTGCGTGCTTTGATATACAGCTTGTTAACGTGGCTAGGATATAGTAATTTTGTGTTAGTAGTACCTATTAATATTTTTTTTTGTAATATCTACTTATTTTTGATATTTGAAATGTCATTTGTAGTATGTTTTTTAATCCTTGTTTATAATGTGGCGAATAAGAAAAATTCAAAACCACAAGTGTGGCTAGCATCGAATTTCTGTTGGACACCGCTGTAAACACCTGTGGGAGAGATTAGCAGTACAAGTGCAGCATATTTCTGCCGTGTAGAAGTTGCTTATTTTAGAATAACGGATGTCACACATTGGCCCCACGTAGAGCACTCCTTGGAAGAGGACCACCGATCCACTTAACATAAAAGTGCAATCATGAAGCCCATTGAAACTGAAGTCTCCTTACAGTGCAAATACTGAAGGGGTTTCTTATTTGTGTAAAGCTGGACAATTGCTCCACTCACACACGCGCACGTGCAAAATGCTTACATGTTGGCTATGCATGAGGAAAAGCTCATTAATCACATCATAGAGCGTGAACATTTCAAAGTGAAATCCCGGTGCTGGGGAGAACTTCAGTGTTTTCAAATTACCTTCAAACCCCTCAAGGCATACACTGGGAGGTTAGATACAAATGCAGGCCATATTTTTCTCTTTAGAAAAGTGGAGTCCTGATAACAAATTCAGACACATCAGGCCTGAGTCTCCTCTCCGTTAAACCAATTTTATGGCTATGTAATGCCAGTGAAATCAGTGAAATGACACCAGTTTTACATGATATGCGGAACCAGGTCCAGATTCTACAAATGGATATTCACACTGACATTTCCTGAAACTCTCTAACGCCGTTTTTATAGCATGTATATATTAGAAGAGTATAGAGAAGTGTAGTACCAGGAAAAGGCTATGATCTGGCCAAACCAGCCCAGCCTTGTTTGGTTGGTTTATGGTATTTATTCCCACCTTTTGACCTTTGCACTGTAATTCTTCTGTTCTTCTCTAGGAAAACAAAATCTCTAGGCCTCAGACTCAGACATAGGGAGTCAAATGTTTCCTCCAATTATTTTTTCAATATATTGACAACGAAGCCACTACTGACTTGTCATTTGCAGATCCTCAGCTGGTGTACATCAGTGAAGTTCTGGTGAAGTCAATGGTACTATGCTGATGTACACCAGCTGAGGGTCTGGCCCCTAAGGTTTAATGTTCATCATTTCATTTCCGAAACCCGCACTGGTATAAACATTTCTCTGTCAAGCTCACTGAGTCCTTTCATAATTTCGAGAAAACATTTAGGTCTTCTTTGCCAGTGAAAACATGGCCAAGGACACACCCTCAATCTGTCATCATTTATTTACAACCTTCCCACCGGTTACTCACTTTGCTATTGTCTCTCCAAGGATGTGGCAGCAGTACTTTGTACTTTTACGGAATCTTCCACATCTGAGGAGCTCAGAATGGTTTGCAAACATGTGCTCAACCTCACTGCAACACCCTGGGAGGTTCCATTCTAAGGCATGTATATTTAGGATTCCTTTCAGTCATCATAGCCAAAGGATGGACTTGTGGTTACAGCACTAGCTGGGAACTCCCAAGGTCTGGATTTGATTTCCAATTCTGCCACAGACACTCTGTGCTGTGTTGGACATGTCACTTAACTTCTCTGTGCCTCAGTTCTCCATCTGTGAAATTTGACATAACACTTGCTATCTTCCACCCTTTGTCTTGTCTATGTAGGCTGTGAACTCTTCAGGGCAGGGTCTATTCTTTACTGTATATACAGGCAGCACCTAACACGATGGGACCCCAATTGCGGTTACAGAAGGGAACAGCTGCTTAATTGTACAGCAACAGTACATGACACCTGCACATATCTACCTCCTCTGGTGCAGAAACCGCAGAGCACAAACCAATGTTCCTCTGAGTTCCATGACATTCTGCTGTGCTATTATCATTAAATATGTTTGTTATGGTGACCAATGCTTCCCTTCAGTCAAGCATGCCTCCTGATTTCCCATGGAGCCCCCAATGCTCATTGTTTGTGTGGAGGGGCTGTCAGCAGCCGCAGGTGGGTAAGTGTGGAGAGGAGGGATGGGGGCAGGGGCTTGGGTTCAGTAGCTGCTTCTCTTTTGCATAGCCTCATCATTCTCCACTGCCTTGACCCTTGTCGAGTCATTTCTGCTGTTCCAAGTGAGGGAAAAATGCTACCACTGATGTAAGTGGAGAATTTCGAGTTGGTGGCATTTTATATGCACTATTCGCAGATATAAATCACTCCCCAAAGAGCAAGGGAGTGGAGAATCAGGCCCCAGATGCACTTCTATTTTAAGCACGCATTTCTTGCCACTAGGGCACACAGTGAAGGGAAGCACAGGGCCCCAGGTTTGTTTGCAGATGTGTTTGTTTTATTCAACACCCTCACTGGATTATACTAGAAAAAGGCTCAGGTCTTGTATCTGACTTGCCTGCCATCGAAATGCCCTTACTGTCATTCCCTGGCCCAGAACTGCCATTGCCGAAGGTCAGTGGGAGCTGAGGGAGTTCAAGCATTCAGCACCTCACAGGATCAGGTCCCATGTGCAGCAACAACTACCACAGTAAATGGATTTAGAACCAATGTACAGGGCCACATCTTTATCTGGTGTAAATCAGGTGCTCCGCTGACATCAAGGGAGCTACACTGATTTGCACCAGCTGAGAATCTGGACAACAGGCTCTAAAACTGGGAGTTGTCTAAATACCGGAAATAACTATGCAAAGCATTTGGGGAATTCATAAGCGCTCAGTAGGGGTGTGTTTTGTGAAGCCTCCTGTTACATCAAAGATCAGTTCCAGGATAGCTGTGACGTGTACATATTGCTAGCAGTTCTAAATCGTCCTGGTTTAGGTCAGCAGCTGATTCAAATGTCAGGCAGCTGTCACATAATTAGATGTCTCTTCTGGATGAAGATGTTTTAATTTTAGCAATCTCACATACTTTGGGCATGCTTGCTCTCTGGATCTGTGCTGCCAAGGTTAGAAATGGGTGTTTTCTGACTGAACAGCTGTGGGTATCCAATCTGGCGAGGGCTCCTTTGCTTTGGATAGGCCATAACTCACTCTACTTCACTTTCTTCAGGACAGTGACAGCTACACCGTCAAGCAGGGTGGCAGTGAGTCATCTGCCTTGTTTGTTTTGCCTTGGCTTGAGGTAAGAATGCACTGCCTGGTTCTCTATAAAACAACCAAGCTGGGAGATTAACAGCAATTATGATGCTTCCCTGTTCAGCTCAATGGTAATGCAATGAGTGAGGGGAGTACGTGGTGCATGGAGTGTTCAGCTGTTAACCTAAACCAGGAAGATTTAGATCTGCTGATAGCATGTACACAGTCAGTCTGCCACACAATGCGGCTGACTTCTATATTCTGAAGTGAACAGCAGTGGAGAAAATGTGACTCCGGCATCACAGGATTACAGGGCCAGAAAAGGAAAGAGGGAGACAAGCAGAGACATGTTGGAAACAAAACAAGGCAAAAGGTTGGCTGGGTATATTTACTTATTTAAACAGCTAACAGTAGGCGCCTAATCTGGGATGCTTCACAGGGCACCCAGGCCTGTGAGTCACCTTGTTGCCACCTGCCTCCAGTGCGGGGAGTCTTCCCTATACCAGCTGGGGGTTAGCTCCCTAACGCAACCAGCCTGTCCGCCACTCAAGCACTCTCCTCTGGGCTTTACCAGGCCTGCCCTTGCCTGGCAGGTTGGCAGCAGATGCACCCCAGCCCCCAAGTCTCTGCAAAGTAGGGGGCCTGACCACTGGATGCCCCCAGAAATCCCAGAGCCTCGGTTCCCAGAGGAACAGTGTCCCCCAGTTTGCCAGCTTTCCCCCAGCCCACTGCTCCTATATCACACACCGCATTTGAGTTCCATTCTAGTAAAACAAAAGGAAAATGTATTTAAAAAGAAATGGAGATTAAAATAGAAACAAGCGTGAGTGATGGAAACAAGTGATTATACACAAAAGAAAATCATAAAATGCGAACTGGGGCCTACACTCATTAATAGTGACCTTTCCTAGCTAATAAAGCAGATTCTCACCCCACGGTTCAGGCTTTTGCTGGCCCCGAGGAGCTAGGACCCAGTCTTTCATGAAGTACCCCTCCGGCCTCATCAAGGTACCTCCTCAGTGACTGGATCCAGAGTGTCTTTTTCCACCCTGTGATGTCCTGAATCAGTCTTTTGCCTTTATTCACAGACAGGGCGCTCCCCTCGCTCTCCCATCATTCCTTTTCACTCCCAAACAGTTTTGATGTTTACAGAAGTTTACAGATGTTTACTAACACGGCTACCCCTCTGATACTTGATGTTTATAGTTTGTCTTTGATGGTTGTCCATTGACTTTTCTGGATTGGTGCAAAGGGGAGTGGTGGGGGTCAATTGAGAAATACATTACACAATCAGCTAGCCAGGGAAGGGTGACAGCTCCCTCCTACTTGGATGGGTCACCACCAAAACATATGATTCCCCGGTGACTCAAATTCACTCCAAGACCATCAGAATATAATTTTCAATATAGTTACATTATTCCTTAAATACCAACCACGAACACATCTCACAATGATTAGGAGTATCAACAAGTTACAAGCTTTCAGTAGAGCCCTCACATGCTACCATTTATGGATAAGTACCATCAAAGCTATCTATTAGGTGTAGTGAGTTTGTCAGGTCTGGGACAGGAGTTGCTTGTAAAGAGCAGTGAAACCTTTGCCAGTTGGCCCCAGTGGTCCTCAGTGTCACACATTCCCATTTGTTTTATTAATAATTTGCACCTATGGCACCTTTCAAGGATCTCAAAGCACTGTACAAACATCCCAATATGCCTGTTAAGTAGGGAAGTGTTATCCCCATTTTTCTGATGGGCAGAGGCACCAGGGAGCTAAGCACACACAGCTTCAGATGAAATCAGTGGAAGTGCCAAATGCTCAACAACTCTGCAAATCAGACCCCACATGGCTTGAACTGGGCTCCCACAAACTGCGGGACTCGGAACTAATAGACACTTGCTAGAACTTTGGCCTAAATGACTTTCCCATGGTCACACAGTGAGTCAGTGGCAGAGTTGGGGAACAGAATCCAGGAGTTCAAGTGCCCAAGCACCTTCCACAACCACTAGACAACAGCCCTGTCCGCACAGAGCATGACATTAACCTTAAGCTTGATGACGCAAGTGATAACATACAGCTCACTATTACATCAAGGTATTTGGGCTCATTTGCATGGAGATGAATACATGCTGTACATGTTTAACATTGTACTGGAAACATTTGCCATGAAATGCAATAAAATATTACAAGTGCTTAGCACTGATGTCCAAAGAGATTCAAATGGGTTTTGCAGACAAGTAAGAGGGAGAGCACCTCTCTTTGCCCTCACAATAAGCCTTAGGCTCACTAGAATTATATCGTATAGATCTCAGAGCTAAGCAGGATGTCCTGTTCATAAATCAAATCCCAGCAGGGGTTTCCCTCAACAGGACTTTTCCCTTCCTGGACTAGACTTTCGGGAAATTAGCATCTTAGGCCCCAACCCTGCAAACTCTTATATACATGCTTCACTTTACTCACACGAGTAGTCCCATCATTAAAGTTAAGTCTTTGTGCAAATGTTGGCAGGATCAGGGCCTATGGCTAGAAAAATACACTGTAAAACAGACCGTAATATTTCTTTCTAGAGCTACGTATTTCTAACCAAATATCTGTGTTTTCCCCTAGGATCTCATAACAGTACACACCCACCAACTGACATTTTGATCAGCTGTTTTGGCAGCCTAACTCTGTACAAGATATGGGATGTACATTATGGAGTACATCACATAACGCTTAGGAGTGTCACATTTTCCTCCCACACTATTATTCAAGCAGAAAATAGCTGATGGGGAGGGTATTTCCTGGCAACCATCTGGAGAAATTGAGGTCTTTGCCTTAGGCCCATCACTCAGCCAGACGTTTTTGCCAGGAAATGACCTCCCCTCCTTATTGGTCTATTGCTGTTATAATGATCCTAAAACTGACTGACGGATTTTATTTCTTTTGGTTTATAAAATACTTTAGGCCTACTATATTCTCTTCCTGGATCAGTTTCAAAATGTTCAAAGGTGATGAGTGATTTTAGGGGCTCAACTTGAGACACCGTATGCAGCCTGATTTCCAAAGGGCATGTATTCTGCAATTTTGGAATATCAGGTCCCTTTAAGATGGGGGCCATCAAATTGTCAATATTTCTACAGTTAAAAATCAAATTTGTATTTCCCTCTCCCCTAAGTCTGGCTAAAACCATGGGTGGGCAAATTAATTTAAATTGATTAATTGGGCATGACCAAAGCTACTGGACATCATCCCAAAGGAAATAAAAAGTACGTATCACTTCTTAAAGTCTTGTGCCACCTAGCTGAGCTACAGGACTAATTATGAAAAAGGCTGACATTATAATGAATGAAAGAGACAACCAAAAAACACTTTGTAAATATGCATGCACCCCAGTCAAAAACAAGACCTCTCCATCAGATCAGAAATATACTATAGTTAAAATGGACTCTCTCTTTAGCCAAAGGGAACAAACATCTTTTAAACAAATAAATAGAGCTGTACTAATAACATTTGTTTTGATTTGCTGGCAATTCTGAAAAAAAAATTGCTTCAGGTCAACACAAAAGCAAACATTTTTGGCAAATCAAAAAGTTGAAAAAAACTGTCAAAATGAAAATGGTCAAATTAAATGTTTTGTTTAGATCTTGAACATGTTTTCAATTTATTCAATAATGTTAAAGGAAATTTTGAACTGAAAATTTGAAATGTTTTGTTTAGAAATGACAAAGGGTCCTGTGGCACCTTATAGACTAACAGAGGTATTGAAGCATAAGCTTTCATGGGTGAATACCCACTTTGTCGGATGCAAGCAGTGGAAATGTCCAGGGGCAGATACCACTGCTTTTCCACTGCATTTCCACTGCTTGCATCCGACGAAGTGGGTATTCACCCACAAAAGCTTATGCTCCAATACCTCAGTTAGTCTATAAGGTGCCACAGGACCCTTTGTCGCTTCTAGACTAACACGGCTACCCCTCTGATACTTGTTTAGAAATGTCAAATCAAAATGTTTCTGAGTTTTTAGGATTTTTTTCCTACAAAAAAATTTGGCAAATTGAAAATTCATGAAATGTTTTGGTGTCGCTGAATCTGCATTTTTGATAAAAAGGGTTTTGGTCAAAAAAATTTTTTGCTCAGCTTTATAAATAAACTTAGAAGTAAAAGAAATGCCCATACTTTCTGGGAGCATCATCATCTCATGTTTGGCAAATTCAAGATGCAGTGATTGGGGCTACTCGATGCTGGAGTACACCACGCTCCTAAGGTGCCAGTAGCATGCCAGCTGTACCACGACTAGGAGGCAAGCACTGTAAGTGCTTCAGAGAATAGGCCTTGTAGTCATTAGCTCTGGTGGATCCTATTAATCACTCGAACACATTGTGATGGGTTGGGGTCACAGAGACCTGCTTGGTGCTGCCACCTGGTGTGCCAAGGCTACTTCTGCCCCTGCTTCCAGGCCTTTTCCAGCTTGGGACTCCCGAATCCTGTCTGTTTTGAGCCAGATTCCACTGATCTGCTGCAAACACAGACCCAGGTCCGAACCAAGTCCACTCACAACTGTAAGGCTCCTGGAAGCGCTCTTGCCTTTGACACCCAGGTGCCCAACTCCCAAGGAGGTTCAAACCCTTAATAAATCCATTTTACCCTGTATAAAGCTTATACAGGGCAAACTCATAAATAGTTCGCCTTCTATTTCAAAGATAGAAAGATATGCACAGCTGTTTGCCCCCCTGGGTACCAACTCGTACACCAGGAAACTTAATGAGTAAAAAGTGATTTTAATAAGTACAGAAAGTAGGATTTAGGTGATTCCAAGTAGTGACAGACAGAACAAAGTGAATTACTAAGTAAAATAAAATAAAACACGCAGGTCTATGTCTAATCAAACTTCACACAGATATCAAAACCTCACCGGCTCCAGCTTTCTTTCTTTCACAGGCTATAAAGCTTCTAGCCTGGGTCCAGCAGTCACTCACACCCCCTATTGTCTCTGTCCTTTGTTCAGTCTCTCTCAGGTATGTCCTTGGGGGGTGGAGAGCTTCTTTCTTTAGCCAGGTTTCAGTGTAGTAGCCGTGTTAGTCTGTGTCAGCAAAACGAAAATAAGGAAGAAAAACTTGTAGCACCTTAGAGACTAACAAATTTATTTCAGCATAAGCTTTCGTGGGTTAGAACCCACTTCATCGGATGCATGGAATGAAACATACAGTAGACAGATATTTATATAGTCAGAGAAACATGATAAGGTGGAGGTGCATAGACCAACCTTAAGAGGCTAATTAATTGAGAGGAACCATAACAGCAGGGGAAGAAAAACCTTTGAAGTGATAAACAAGATGGCCACACAGGTGTGAATGAGGATCGTTAACTTAAGGGAAATAGATTCAATTAACGTAATGGCCAAGCCATTCCAAGTCCCTATTTAATCCTGAGGTGATGCAATCTAGTTTGCATATCAATTCGAGTTCAACAGCTTCTCTTTGTAGCCTGTTTTTGGAGTGAATCTGTTGCAACACTGCGACCCTCAAGTCTGTCAATGAGTGGTTAGGGAGGTTGAAGTGTTCTCCTACTGGTTTTTGAATGTTATGATTCCTGATGTCAGATTTATGTCCATTTATTCTTTTGCGTAGAGACTGTCCAGTTTGGCCAATGTACATGGCAGAGGGGCATTGCTGGCACATGATGGCATATATCACATTGGTAGATGTGCAGGTGAATGAGCCCCTGATGGCGTGGTGGATGTGATTAGGCCCTGTGATGGTATCACTTGAATCGATATGTGGACAGAGTTGGCATCGGGCTTTGTTGCAAGGATAGGTTCCTGGGTTAGTGTTTTTGTTGTATGGTGTGTGGTTGCTGGTGAGTATTTGCTTCAGGTTGGGGGGCTGTCTGTAAGCGAGGATTGGTCTGTCCCCCAAGATCTGTGAGAGTGAGGGATCATCTTTTAGGATAGGTTGTAGATCTTTGATGACGCGCTGGAGAGGTTTTAGTTGGGGGCTAAAGGTGACGGCTAGTGGTGTTCTGTTATTTTCTTTTTTGGGCCTGTCTTGTAGTAGGTGACTCCTGGGTACTCTTTTGGCTCTGTCAATCTGTTTTTTTACTTCAGCAGGTGGGTATTGTAGTTGTAAGAATGCTTGATAGAGATCTTGTAGGTGTTTGTCTCTGTCTGAGGAATTGGAGCAAATGCGGTTGTATCTTTCTTTAGCCAGCTGAAGACAAAATGGAAGGGTCTTCCAAGGGCTTTTATAGCCTTTCCCCCACTCCCTGTGTAGGATCCAGTTGCCATGGAGTTTTGGGATCACATGGGCAAGTCACAGGTCCATGCACCCCTCGGTAACCAGTCTGACCAGTTGCATTCTTGACCAGGCCCCGATGTGGATTGGGGTCTGCAACTTCTTTTGTCTGTTAAGTGCTCATACTTAACAGGCACATTCTTTTCTCCAAACATGATCCGATGCACTTACAAAGGCTATGTACAAAACCAGCAAATATAAAACCAATCTTCATAACTCCAACTACAACAATGATATATGCATACAAACAGGAGGAATACATTCAGTAGGTCATAACTTTCACAGAGATATGTTACATGGCACATGTAGCATAAAACATATTCTAGTTACATATATACATTTATAAGCATCTCCCCATAAAGCTTTATGGGGTACACCGTTGTTAGGTAAAAAGCAAGTCCCTACTCACCTCTCCAGCACCCGAGTTCGTGCGGAGTTGGTATGGGGCTCACAATCTGTCAGAGACCAGACACCAATTCGTTGATCAACGGGCTCACACTATCCTTAGCTCAAAAAGCTTCAGAGTAAGTGTGGCAAATTTATTAGGGGTGAGCATCAATATTTATACACAGAAGTAAACAAAGTGATTAACAGATCATAATGGTCATGCATACTCAATCAAGATTCTACAGGATAAAACAGGTTAAAATGTAAATTCTAAAAGACAAAGGGGAGATGGCTACTTAAGGGGAGGGGGGGTTGTCATGAGTAGTTCGCAGGTCAGAGCTTTGATTAAAAGTTCAGACAGAGACATCAAGTCTGGGTTAAGTTTAAGCTCATCAAAAGTTCAGACTCAACACCGTCACACACATGGCTAAGGGAAAGGGTATTTTACTAGACCTGGCAGGAAAAGGGTAAGATTGCAAATACCCAAGGTACAGTGGCTTTACAGTTACAGTTCAAAGCAAGTAACAGCAGTTCTTGTTTGCCCCCCTGGAGCAGGCCAATCAAGACTAATGGCTCTCCAGGCCTAGTGCTTGGGTGCCATCTTCATTCCAGTCTCTAGTCATACAAATAGGAGTTTGCAGGTTTCCAGGCTGGGTTCAGTTACTGTCTCATTGCGGCCCCTCTGCCCTGGTTCCCTGTCCAGCCACTGCTACTCCCCCACCCAGCCCTGCACCCAGCTGTAATGTCCAGCATTCACAGCCTGTTCCACACACAGCTCTGTGAACAGTTTCTGGGGTTTCCTCTCTGCATCTAGCTTCTCTACAACTCCTGGCTAGCCAGGCAGACACTGCTGCCTAACAGAGCCTGCCTGGCCACTTCCTGATTCAGGACTTTTCCCATTACCTGGCATGGGTAAGGGGAAATGCAGTGGTGTGGGGTGAGGCGGGGAGAGGGGCAGGGCTGGCTCTAGCTTTTTTGCCGCCCCAAGTGGGAAAAAAAAAAAAAAGCGGCCGGAGCTGCCGAAGCAACAAAAAAAAATGGCCCTTGAAATGTGCCACCCCAGGAATGGCCAGAATGCCGCCCCTTCAGATGTGCCACCCCAAGCACCTGCTTCCTTTGCTGGTGCCTGGAGCCGGCCCTGGAGAGGGGCTTAGCAGATCCATCATACTCGTAAGCTAAATGTGACCAAAGTGCTGGTGCTCTGTTTGTGGATCTGTCGCTAGCCTGGTGTTTCTGTACCACATGATAGAATGGAATGGATATTTCAGCTAAGGGGTCTGTCTGGGTAGCGGAGCATACCTGCCTAGGAAAGAAGGAGATGGTCTTTTTTAATAGTTGCCTAAATGGTGTTTTTTTCACACCCCTGACCAATGTAGCTATGCTGCTATAACTTTTCAGCCTAGACCAGGCCTAAAGTGTGAAATAAACTAAATAGTTAAACTGGTATAGTCCCCGCCCCCCACTCCCATGTGGGTATTCCTGTTCCAGCCAAGGGTGGCTTTTCCCGGTTTAGCTTAAACTGCTTCTAACATGACATAGCCTAAAGGACTTATCTGGAATAAGGATGTGGTGCTCCCCACAACAGCAGAGTTCTGATTGTAACCTTTTTAAGCTTTTATACAAATATAACAATGAATTTTGCTTTGAAACAAAAAACTCAAAGACATTTCATTCAGAAAATATTGAAATGGGATGTTTCAGCATCATCAAATGGTTTCATTTTGTTTTTCAAAAACTTTTTCATTTTGACCAAAAAGTCATTTTTTTGTCCAAAACAAAAAATGTTTTCACAAACATTTTTCACCCACTGCTCCCTTTGCTTTTGAAGACCTTGCCTCAAGTCTGGTTATACTGGTGGGGCTTCTTCTTCTCACTGATACTTGGAGATGAATAACTATCCCACTCGCCCAAGCGTTTGCTGTTGCTTTTGGGAGCTAGGGGGCAAACACTCATTTGTCCTAAAAGCGAAATCATTGTTATCAGAGCTCAGCAGCAGGAGAACCTGAAGTCTTTAGTTCTGCCTTGAGCTATGTCTGCAGTCAGTGTGTTTAAGGACATTTGGGAATAAGTCAAGCAGATGCATGTGTAGAACAGGGGAGCGGAAAGGAAGCAAAGTAGTGAAGATAAACAGCAGTGTTTTACTTTCCTCATTTTCAACAGAATGACATTTTCAAGCTGGAGAATGCAGTTAAACAAACATGACATTTACAGATTGTTTTCTCTCATTAATTGTTTGTTATGGACCAAGTTAAAGTCCTTAAAATCACTCCCTCTGATGGCTAGTACGATACGACTTCTGGAAAGTACAAATTTGTAATAAACTATCAAGCTTGGACAGGTGCATTAGAGATTAAGAGACTAACCATGGTCCCATTAAGATCTATGGCAGCAGTTCTCAAACTGTGAGTCAGGACCCCAAAGTGGGTCGTGACCCCATTTTAATGGGGTCTCTAGGGCCGGTGTTAGACTGGCTGGGGCCTGGGGCCAAAGCCTAAGCCTGAGCCCCACCACCCAAGACCCGGGGAGACCCACTGCCCAGGGAAAAAGCTCTGGGGCTTTGGCCCCCCCGCCCGGGGCAGCGGGGCTTGGGCAGGCTCAGGCTTCCATCCCCCTTCCTGGGGCTGTGTAGCCAAGATCAGACCTTTACAGTGTTTTTGCAAGCATCAGTATTACTGGAGAGATTCCTTGCCTGGGAGTCTCAAGAATTCTAGGCTTAATGTTGAATCCTAGCTGCTACTTTCTGCAGTAGTGCTGTGAGATGGCAGTTACTGGGGTTTCCCATTCATCAGCAAATACATGGAGCCAATATTAAATTCTGTAGGAGCAAAGATCAGTGGCAAGTAGGAGGGTAGTACTGAAGCTTTACAATTCTATATGACCTATAGGAAAGAAGCATCTTTCCCCACAGGCATCCCCAACCCATTTCATGGGATGTGTTTTTGTCCAGAGGATGAAATGTTAAATAAACATATACAGCACCTTGTAAAATATTACCCCATCATAAAGGCTGATTCCAGGATCAAAAAGGTTTTAGATTATTTGTAATAAGTTTGCCAGTCACATTAATTTTAAAATGTACAAGTCAAGTTTACTTTGTGCCCTCTGTTGGAGAACTAGCCTTTCTACCTTCCTGCATGTTCATAACTACACCACATGGCACTCTGTGACCATGACTCCTAGGTCAGTGAGGGAAATGGAAAAAGCCCCAGTTTCAGAAAAATTAAAGAAAGCAATCCAATTCGCTCCAATTTTACACGCAAATCGGACTTACTAAGGAGGATGTTCGTTCATAGAACCTATTACATATCATAGAGCATTATATTCTTACATTAATTACACTCCACTAGCTCTCTTAACATTTAAAAATAATAGAAAAGAGTCTAGGGTGACCAGACAGCAAGTGTGAAAAATCAGGACAGGGGGTGGGGGGCAATAGGAGAAGAAGAAGAAAAAGACCCCAAAATCGGGACTGTCCCTATAAAATCAGGACATCTGGTCACCCTAAAAGAGTCAAACAGAAGTAGTGACGTGACTGGCTCCGAGGGCGCAAGCACATGCAGTCCCAGGGTGACATCTGTATCCAGTTGGCTGGGTACCTTTCATAGCATTTGCTGATGAAGTTTGCTCTGCACAATTTGTTGGCCTTGCACAGAAAAGCTGGTTAAACCCCAGTATATCTTAGCACACAATGGGGCCAATCACCATTGCTATTCAGTTCCCTCATACAATGGGGTCACTTAAAAACCTCCAGGTCAATAAATAACTGATACTGACTGCATCTCCTGCATAGGCATTTTTGGTTAACAGAGCCTAAAATTCAAACAGATACCAAGTCTACTGCTGTTGACCACAGAAAGAAGCATATTAGGTCATATATGACTTAACTTGATACTGTAATGTCACCGTTAAACAGAGCCATTTAAACGGTCATATCCCCCTGTGCTCAATGCATAATCCAGCGTTTGTTTATTCCATTTTGTTCTCTATGCGGTTATTTGCTCCTGTTCCACATTAACATTTCATAAACACAGTAGCTAAGCAATACACATCAACAACCAGTCAGCGTTTCTGATCACAGGAATTGCCATACTGGATCAGTCCTATGATCCAGCTAGTCTGGTATCCTGTCGCCAACCAGTGGCTACAAGAAACCCTTAAATAGGCAACTAAGAAATAACCTGCAATTAAGGGAACTTCCTTCCAAACCCTGCTCCCCAGGTATGGGGTGGTTTATATGTTCTGGGGAAGGAGGGTTAATGTCCTTTCCAAATTTTGTGGATTTTTATAAATCCTATCTTATATAACTGCTGATTTCTATTTATCCATATCTAGGGTGACCATATTTCCTTATGCTGAATACAGGACACCTGGTAAAATTACTCATATTCAAGCGAGTTCAATGGCAATCAATCAGAACTATGCAGTACAAACATTCAAATTACCCTCAAGTTAACTGAGCCAGTTAAAAAGAAATACTGCACAGTTGGATTTTTTAAATTTACCTTCTTATCTTTAAGGCTTTAGGGTTCACATGGAGAGAGGTGACACACACACACTCCCATACACTTCTCTCACACAGGGGGGTGACTGACTGACCGGACCCTCCCTGCCCAGTGCTCTCCGCCCTCCATCCCTGGCTGGGCCCCCGGGAACGGACCCTCCTCTCCTGGTACCTGGCACTACAGCTTCCCAAGGCAACAGATGGGGGTGGGGGAACGCAGGGTCACATGCCCCCCTCCCCCAGATTTCTGCCAGAGTTCACACCAGGATGTGGCCAGCAGTAGCCTTGCAGCAGGGTTGGAGGGAAGGGAGGGAAGTGTTGCAGCACTGTGCAGGAGGGAAGGGAGCTGCTTCCATCCGCAGGGGGAGGAAGTGGGGAAGGGATGACCTGGCCCGTGACCCTGCGGCTGGCCACCGACATCATTCAGCTGCCTCCAGCTACAGCGGGGGCAGGAAGGGGGTAAGCCCTAAGGAATGGATGCATTGTGCACCAGGGCCCAGGGAATCTGACTGCAGGGGCTTCAGTAAACCTGGCTAGAGAGGTGGCTTAGCAGGGGAGGGTGCCTAGGGGACAGAGTAGCCCCGGGTTCCCTAGTGACAGGACCTAGGGTTGGGGAGGGGGGCAGGTGAAGAGGGTGCTAAGCCCCTGCCCCGGGCGCTGCTGTGGAGCCTGCATGGTCGGTGCGTGAACAGGCTGGAAATTACTTTCCCAGCCCCCGCACTCCAGAGCTTAGCTGAGGGGCGGAGATGTTTCCCCATGTCAGTGCTGTGCGGGCCTTTGGCACACACAGGGCTTGGCTCCTCTTGGCCAGCACCCTGGGCCAGAGGGTCTTGGGCTTTCCCGGGGTGCCGGCCCAGCCAGAGGCAGTGGGGGAAGGAAGGAGCCTGTCGGCCAGGCTGTTGGTGAGCTGAGCGCTCCAACCAGGGGCTGGTTCTCCGCACAGCACTGGAAGCGGGACATGCTCCGTTGTGGGGGATTTGGAGGAGCAGCGGGGCTGGGGGTCAGTAGCGTAGCCGGGGGGGGAGGAGGGGGAGCGGCCGCTCCCCCTTGAGCAGAAGCGGCGGAAGCGGCGCCTTTCTTTAGCAGCACTAAAAAAAGGCGCCGCTTCTTTTTAAGCGCCGCTTCTTACACTCACTCGGCAGCACTCCGGGTCTTCAGTGGCATTTCGGGGGCAGGTACCACCGAAGACCCAGAGTGAGCCGCCGAAGTGCCGCCGAAGACCCGGAGCGCCGCCGGGTGAGTACAGGGGGAGGCGCCTTTTTATAGCACCGCTCCCCCTGCGCTCCGGACCTGGCTGCGCTACTGCTGGGGGTGTGTGTGAAGGGGCAAAGCAGAGAGAGGACAGCGAGAGGGGGAGCACGTAAAGGGCCAATGGGTGGGCAGCAGAAGCAACATGTAACCAGCAGCCACCTGGTGCCTGCCCACACACACCAGCCGCAGTAGCACGCAACCAATGCTGGCCAGAAATGGGACGGGGGCAGGGCCCTGCTGGCTGACAGCTGGCACACGGTGGGGGCTGCACTGGCAGACCAGCAGGGGGAGCACCTGGCCATGTGTGCTGCATCTTCGCCCCAGCACCAGCCTTGCACACCCACGCCCCATTGTCAGCTACTGGACCCCCCAGCCTCCCCCGCCACTCACTGGTGGTGGATGGGTGGCTGGCGAGCAGGGATCTGGCCAGCAGCAGGACCTGCCAGTACTGATTGGGTGGGAGGGGTGGAAGAAGAGAAGACAGAAAATACAGGACAATTTGCCCCTTTTAAAGAAAAAAGTCAGGATACCTGCAGGAGGGCTAAATACAGGACTGTCCCTTTAAAAACAGGACAGCTGGTCACCCTAGCAATTTCAATGTCCAATCTTTTTTGAATTCTGCTAAACTCTGGGCCTCAATCATATCTTGTGGCAGAGAGTCCCACAGACTAATGGTTCATTTTGTAAAAAAAATAAATAAATAAAAATGCCCTTAATGGTTGTAAATGTAATCTCTTGTGATACCTATTTTCTAAAAACTTCCACAAGTTAGTTGACAACAAAAACTTCACATTATTAACATGGGTGGCTTTGTGCTCTACTGGTTAGTGCACGGGCCTGGGAGTCTGAACTCAGGGGCTCTAGTCCCATCTGTGCCAGTGATTGTTGGACAATCTATGTGCCTCAGTTTACTGTCTGTGAAATGGGAATGAATAGTTATAGGGTTGGTCACCACCTGACAGATTTGAAAAACTACAGCAACATTGGCTTCTCTAGATCGTGACTGTTAAATGCCATGTGGCATATCCAGCTCAGTTCACTAGAAGAGGTTTTTAGACAGACTGTAACAGGGCATAGTAGGGCCCCCTCTGCTCCAAAAACCACTCAGAGACCTGCTGGCTCAACAATCACCAGTGGAGTTTATTTACAGCATGTAATCCCACCACCTTCTCATCATATACAGCATGGGGGTTTCTATCTGAAGGACTTTCCAGCCTCTACAGCCAGGCGAGATGTGCTTCTACTCCCTGGCTCTCCCCCTTTCTGTCTATCCCCTTGGCTTCCTTCCCCTGAGGCTTTAATGCAGCCCCAGGCTAATCAGTCTGGCAGCTGTTTCCCCTTTGCCAGTCAGGCACAGGTTTCTCTAGGCAATTCCAATCTACCTCCCTTAAATGGAGCTGGGTGACAGAGGGCTGGCTCAGGTGTTCCAGCTCAGCACCCTGTCCACAGACAACCAGTAAAATTTGGCCCCAAATTTACTTTTACTATTAAAAAAAAAAACCTATAAAACCTAAGACCACAAACATTTCAGTGAAGATTTTGGTCTTATCAACAGGCAAGGGAGACCTTTACATCAGATTTTTTGTGGAGGAAGAAGAGGCAAGACTTGGTGGTAGCCTGGAGGCATAGGGGAAAGGAGAGAGAGAATCATAGGACTGGAAGGGACCTTGAGAGCTCTTCTAGTCCAGTCCCCTACACTCATGGCAGGACTAAGTATTATCTTCTAGACCATCTCTGACAGGTGTTTGTCTAACCTGCTCTTTAGAGCCTCCAACAATGGAGATTCCACAACCTCCTTAGGCAATTTATTCCAGTGCTTAACTACCCTGACAGTTGGGAAGCTTTTTTTCCTACTGTCCAGCCTAAACAGCTCTTGCTGCAATTTAAGCCCATTGCTTCTTGTCCTATTCTCAAAGGTCAAGGAGAACAATTTTCCTCCCTCCTCCTTGTAAAAACCTTTTATGTAGTTGAAAACTGTTATGTACCCAGACTCAAAGTCAGACTCTGTGGTAAAGGAGGGCTGGTCCAAGGTCTTGTGAAGGGGGGAAGACTTAATGAGAGATCCCACAAGGAGTGGAGTGTAAGAGGGTGATGGGTAGGGTTGCCACCTCTGAGGTACCAAAAAAAAAAAAAAAAAAAAAAAAAAAAAAAAGGGACATCTGGGATGATCCTGAGTCCACAAAACTGGACAGCCGACAGTGCATACTGAGCACCCTGACAGATTTCTCAGGAAAATACATTTAAAAAGGGATGATCCTGGGAAAACCTGGACAGATGACAACCCTAGAGATGGGCCTGGTAGAGGGAGATCCTGGAGACACACTCATTTCCAACCAGTCCATTGTCAATATCATAGACTCAGCTAGTTCCCTCAGTTCCCAATGAGTAGGGGTTACAAAGTAAATGAGACAACCTGTTTTCAGGGATGTATGGTCATCTTATACATTTCCAGACCCTGCATCACTCACCCCCAAAACATACCTTTACAAGTCCTGTGGGAAGGGAAATAGTTGCCTTTAACCCATTCCCTTTTCCAGAAGTCTTTCAGGAGCAACAAATAGGCCTGTCCAACCCCTGACTTCCTTATTCAAGGAGACCATTATCTTTTGGCTAACCAGGAATGTCCTGGCGAGGGAGTACAGCCAGGCCTGACCAAGGAGAACAAGCTGGAGAATGAATGAATGCACACAGGCCTTCCAAGGGTCTCGTCCTGAGCAAAATCCTACTCTCAGCCAACGGCTTCACAGGGCACACAGGAAGTTGTGTCCACATTTGGTGGCATTCCCCTTTTACCTCTAGGAGATGGACTCCCCAGTGGAGGGGTTTGTCTCTTTCTGTCACGCTGGAAGATGAGCTGCCCAGGTGGGGTTATCCCTTCCCATTTCCCTGGGAGATGGAGTTCTTCCCTCTTTCTCCCCTTTCTTCTTTACCCTGCTTCCTGGAAATGGGCTCTCTCAAGACAATGGAGCCCCCTTCTTCTCCATTTTGCTTAGGGGTTGATGGAACACCACGGACAGGGGTCATTTCTCTCCTCCATACCTAGGCGCTGTACTGCCCTCTTTCCCATTCTTACCCCCTGGGGGGTTGGCTCTCCAGAAAAGGTTGTCCCCTTCATTGCCACGCTCCTTGAACTTGAGTTCTCCCAGCTTTCCCCACTGGGGCCAAGGAGATGAGGCTGGGGATATTCTCTCTTCTCCCCCAATCTATTTCTCAGGAAGTGGGGAATAGTAAGAGCACTGATGCCTTCTGCCTGTACTACTGCTCTAGGCAGTAGTAACCTAACTTCAGAGCACCAGCTCTAAAACCCTTGTGTTCACCGCCTAATTTAACTTCACCACATCTGAGTGCGATTGAAATTAGGCAGGACAAGTTTGCCCATCACTTTTTTCATTCGCTTTTCTATACCCTGTTGGAGGCAGTGTCTACTGAGCTGAAAAGCATCAACATTTATATCTGGGTAGCAACTGCCCCATTTGGCACTGTTGATAGCTTTCATTATTATTTCTCATTTGCATTACACTAGGTCCCAACTAAGCTCATGGGCCCATTGTGCGAGGCACTGTACAAACATATTGGAAGAATGACTCTTTGCCCAGATGGTGGAAGAAAGGAAGTGTTGTTATCCTCATTATATAAACAGAGAACTAAGGAACAGAGACTAAGTGACTTGCCCATGGTCACATAGGAAGGCTGTGGCGGAGCAGGGAACTCACTACCACTCCAGCACCTCACCAATAAAACTATATTTCCTCTCTAGCTGGATGGGCTTCAGGGGTAGTCCCCAATTCAATGTTCCCACTCATTTTTCCCACGCACTTGTGGAATGAATTTTGTTATGTGCACCAATATGGAGGTGATGTGGGGCAGGGATGGGGCTGAGGGGTTCGGAGTGTGGGAGGGGGCTAAGGGTTGGGGCAGAGGGTTGGGGTGTGGAGGGGGGAGTGCTCCAGTTGATGGTGTGGGCTTGGGGGTGGGATCGGAGATGAGGGGTTCAGGGTGAGGGAGGGGGCTCAGGGCTGGGGCAGAGGGTTGGGGTGTGGAGGGGGGAGTGCTCCAGCTGGTGGTGCAGGCTTGGGGGTGGGGTCGGAGATGAGGGGTTCAGGGTGAGGGAGGGGGCTCAGGGCTGGGGCAGAGGATTGGGATGCGGTGGTAGTGAGGGCTCCAGCTGGGGTGGGGGCTCTGGGCTGGGGATGAGGGGTTTGGGGTGCAGGCTGCCCAGGGCTGCAGCAGGGAGAGAGAACTGCCCCCAGCCCTCTCTCACCTCAGTAGCACATCGGCTGGGGGCAGAGAGGCGCCTTTCCCCGGCCGTAGCAGCTCTGGAGCTGGGGGAGAGCGTGTTTCTCCCCATCTCTCCCCAGCTGTAGCAGGTCCAGGGCTGGGGCCGCGGGAGAGACACCTTTGCACCTCCCCTCCGCAGCCCTGAGCGCCTGCGTGGCCCTTGATAGGCTGCTGCAGCCACGCAGCTTAGAGAGAAGTTAGGTCCCCATTCAATTCTTGGTCAGAAGGCTCAGAAGCTGCAACACCAGACCTTGAGTAGGGTGGAGGAAGGGAAGCTGACCCTCTCATCTCCTCCAAGAAAATCAAATACTGGGTTCAAAAACCCATTTCAATGGTTAAAACACAAATCTTACAGTTCGTTTAGTAAAGTTAAATTTCTGATTGTTAATGCAGGGCTGGTAATTGTTTTACAGCCTCTTACTTTGGCCCTTTATAATGAATGACAACATCGACAATGAGATCAGTTTCCAGCAATGGCCACCACCAGCAGCAGCCTCCTGCTCTAAAATATCCATTAACAATTGAAAATGCCTGTTACAATTAAAACGCCATTATAATTAAAAAATACATTTTAAAGCACTTTCTCCCTTTCCACACCCTGAAAAGCATGTATCTCCATGTGGCATTTCAGAACACTGTGCTGAGCAAAAGGCTCACAATATGCTCCAAGTCAGAGGGGCTTTGCAGTGCAGGATCTATGAAGTAAAACGATTCATTAGTTGGTTTCTCCTGGTGGGTAATTTTAATGTGGGTTTCATTATGTTCTTAGTCTAACCTTGAATGCTCCCCCCTCCCCCCTCCCTAAACCAGTTACAGTAGATCTATTGTTTTTAGCAGCTCAGCTTTCCAGCTGACTTTAAGATTTCTGATCCCTAGATGAGGCCTCATATTTCATTGCATTCAGGGTTGCTGCTTATGAAACTACTCCCGCACCTTTTGGTCTCCTGCCATTCAGAGCCACCGCATCAAGGCTGCTGAGAGGGAACCTCCTTTCCCCCTGCTTCCTTAACCAAGATCTGTCTGCTGCTAGATTAGATGCCTGGGCACTGGAGACACTGGCTGTGTCAGACATGCAATCTCTTAAGGTTTCCGGGGCAGTCTTACATATTGTTAGAGTTGAATAGCTCGACGGCTGATCAGGGCAGCACAGGACATAATTTCTAGAGAGACTTCCTGTGAAGGCTTCCTTACTGGAATGGGAACGTCTCATTTTTCCTCTGCTGTTCTTATTTCAGAGAGATTAAATTTCTGCTGTAGCAGAGCAACAATTGTGTTCATGATTATTCCTCTGCCAGAGTAAACGTTACTGCTGGAATGAAAGAATGGAAGCAGTATATACAGGATGAGTAGCAATCACTACTAGTAATTTCTTGTTATCAGATTAATAACATACATGGATGGAGATTTTGTGATTCTTTGTGATGTACACAGTATGGAGTATCCAATGTGTTTTCCCAAATGCCAGCTGTGGCCAGTCAGGTCTTCAAATGCTATGCAGTTACAAGAACAAGTAAATATTAGGACTGTAAGGGGTTTACTGCTATTTCAAAATATCTACACATCTATATGCAAATGAAATTCAGCCTCGGGCTCTTTGCCAGTTGTCAATATGCCATACCAGTGTTGCAATGTGTTCATGAGCCTGTGATAGGATGAGCAAAATGTACAGGGCTAGTTATCCTAAAGTTTCACATTTTCCATCGAACTGTGAATTGCATTTCAGTCCATGGTTCATGACTCTCAGGAGTTATCCCAATGGACTCATTCTTATTTACTGGTCTCTGTCAATTTCCACTGGCTCACGTTTGTCTATTTAGCACAATCTTGTAGCCAATCAGCACTCAGCTATTGTCTGCACCAGAAAGTGTCACAGGTTTAACTTAAACCGTTTTTACAGCAGATTAGTTAAACTGACACAAACCCGTCTGTGGACACTTTTTTCAGTTTAAAATTGGCCGATTAGCTTAAACCAGTTCCTAGTCAACTAAAACTGAACCAAAATAAACCTATCTGAAGGAAGAATGTTCACCAACTCTTTTGCCCAGTTTAAAATCACACCTTAAGTTATACCGGTGCAACCTACTGACAGTCAAGCCCTGAGTAATCTTTGAGGTCTTGTTCTCTATATTAATCTTCATATTGTTTTATTACTGGTGCTGGTTATACAGCTTGTCAGCGGGCATTGCCCTGTAAAACATGCTTCATCCATTGCAGGGACAATTGTAAGGAGCATTTACGTAAACGTTAGCCAGGTCCGATTTCGCTCTTGTTGTTCTGTTATACAGTCTCTGCTGTTTCCTTTGTGTGGTCAGAGAACTCATGTCATTTTATCATTCACTTTACACTCAACTTTCTAATAGCAAGCTCTAGGCCAGCGTTTGTATCAGTGCATGAATACTCCCTCTCTTACTGCAGACTTCTCTGAGCTCTGTTTGACCTATTATGCTTTGTCTTATGAGCTTTCATAACCATTAACGTACTATAGGTGAGCAAAGCTTGGCTTTAAAAGTGTCAGTCATTCAGGTCACATTTTAAAGGATTTCTTCATCGAACAACTGCCCTGATACTTCCTGCAAGTTCTATCTGTACTGGAACTTACGAGGGGATTCATGTCATGGCTCCACTGAACTTAATTTACATCAGCAGGAAATCTGCCGCTAGAAGCTTAGAGTCAAGTTTTAAATGAGCTGGGAATGCTGATGCAAACAGTTAGAACATGGTTTGTGGCAACACACAGCATAGGCCTTAATAATACTGGTACAATCATGTTCTAACACTTCTGGGGACCTGGGGCACCAACACATCTATGTTCTATAGCCTTGTCTGCACCAGATTGTTTGTAATGGTATATTTTTGGTTTTTTTTCCAGCAGATACGGCCATGACTCCACCAACATTTTCTCTTTTTGGTTTGTCTCATACTTTATATCAAAATAATTACACCTCTTGGAAGTGACCTAGCTCTCTTTCAGTAGGACTTCTATAGGTAAAAGGTTCACGTGACTGTATCTCCATGTTGGCATAACTATACCGCCACAAGTATCAGAGGGGTAGCCGTGTCAGTCTGGATCTGCAAGAGCGACAAAGAATCCTGTAGCACCTTATAGCCTAACAGATACAGTAAGCATAAGATTTCA
The DNA here is from genome assembly GCA_033296515.1 of Macrochelys suwanniensis. Lineage (NCBI taxonomy): Eukaryota > Metazoa > Chordata > Testudines > Chelydridae > Macrochelys > Macrochelys suwanniensis. Next base: position 153,122,735 of record CM065775.1, on the reverse strand, counting down.
TGGGCGAAGACCCACTTCATCAGACGCATGTGGTGGACGTTTCCAGAGGCAGGTATAGGTTTGAGATAACAAGGTTAATGCAATCAGGGAGGACGAGGTCCACTGTTAGCAGCTGATCTGGAGGTGTGAACACCAAGGGAGGAGAAACTGCTTTTGTAGTTGGCTAGCCATTCACAGTCTTTGTTTAATCCTGAGCTGATGGTGTCAAATTTGCAAGTAAACTGTAGCTCAGCAATTTCTCTTTGAAGTCTGGTCCTGAAGTTTTTTTTGCTGCAGGATGGCAATATACAAAAACTGTTCTGTGGGAGAACACTTCAATCTCCCTGGACACACAATAGCAGATTTAAAGGTAGCCATCCTGCAGCAAAAAAACTTCAAGAGAATGCCTTATACAATTCAATTACTGGAAACATGCTTTAGTGAACTCGTCTTTTCCATAGAGTAATGTGTGAACTTCTATTTTATTCCTGTCAGTTTGGAAAATAAAAAAAATAGACTTTTCCACAGAAGTGTCCGAGAGTTGACATGACTTCAGTTGCCATGTGCATGGTACACACCTCTTCAAGGAAGCAAAGTTCAATTTTAATTGCACACTGTGATCTGTGAGGTAAATAGGGATTTAACTATAGGGATTTTTACAACAGATTTTTGACCTTTTGGCTCATGTTAAGCATAATGACCAAATTCTGCTTTCATTTACACTGGTGTAAATCTAGACTCACTCCATCACTGTCCTCAATGCAAATACCAAACTCTAGTTCTCCTCTTGATGGCAATTCTGATTAAGACTGATGGGAGTTGACAGGATGCAACAAGTGGCTTCAATGGTGTTATTCTGGATTTACATGAGGGTTAGTGAAAGCAGACTTTGGCCCTATGTAAATTAATGTTTTGGAGGAGAAAAGGTAAAGTGATTAATCACCTGCCATATGAAAAAAACCCAAACTTTTCAAACTGTTACACAAAGCACAACGTAAATTTCCAAAACATTTATTTGTTTTTAAACTACAAAAATTTCTAACAGCCTGAAGTTTCAGAGTAGAGGGAACGTTTACAACAAAATAAAACCAGAGATTTATAATGCATAAGTTGACAGATCTTTAATTACAGTAGCACTAAAAGATGTTGCTACTATATATGTACTATATATCATTTATGCTCCTCTTTTTAATTTAAGAAAAAAATGGCACACACTTCAAAGTCCTTTGAGTAACATCTGTTTATTTCAATAAAGCTAGCTTCTTTCCCCTATTTATAAACTCCCCAAAATGTATAATTTTTGGGGGGTGGGGGCCCACAATAATCTAACTACTTAATTTCCAGTACTGGTCACATGGAGATAAATCAAGGCACTAAATGAAAACTATTCACTACAAAAACATTCAATTCAGAGCAGGTGTAACTGACAGTGCTTCAAATGGTGAGCTCACAGCTTTAGTAACACTAGATAAGATAAACTGTTTGCCCTGTTTTATTACTAGTGAAATGGACATCAAAACCAAAAACAACTAGAACTAGAGTGTGTCAGATGATCTGTGTTTGGAAGCCATCAGACTTTACTCCCACTACAAAAGGTTCTATTAGATGTAACCAGTAACAGATTGCTTCCAGATCTCAGCAATCTGGAGAAGGAGGTTGTCTCCTGGGCCTACTGAATTTGTGGTACAGGAAGAAAAAGACAAAAACAAGAGATTAAAGCTATTGATAAGTACTACAGCTAGTAAGATACTATTTATTCCACCACGATATTTAAAGAGTGAAGGCTTTCATGAAAAACAAATTTAAAACAGGTTCCTCTGACTTCAAAACAGTTCAGCCCTTGTGACACTCAAACTTTTTTTGTGTGAACTGAAAAAAGCAATATACTGAACTATCATTTCCTTTGCACCAACAAAACCCAAACAAAATACCTTTTCTTTTGCATAAAACCAAGTAGTGAACAACAATTTCACTAAGAACTGTAATAAACAGGTTGAACACTTCAATAAAAACAACTTGTTTAAAAATTTAATAGTGATCTTAAAGCATTATCTGTTTTATCACTGTTTCTGGAGTTTTTCATAATTCAAGTGTTTCAGAAGACGCAGTACGTTTTACAGAGCCAGCTATATTTTTACTTGTTTATTAAAACAGCATCATTAAACTTTTAAAACTAAACAGGCATTTTCTCAAAGTTAGTGGATCCATAGCATTACGTCTGACTATGGGGGACCATAGCCCCAGCAAGTTAAATCTTGGAGAAAGGGAGCTGGGAGATGTACTGACGCTCACTATCAGATTAACTGCTTAATTTCCAGTATTGGTCACATGGAGATAAATCAAGGCACTAAATGAAGACTATTCACTACAAAAACATTCAATTCAGAGCAGGTGTAACTGACATAGTGCTTCAAATGGTGAGCTCCCAGCTTTAGTAACACTAGGTAAGAAAGATAAGATAAAATTGTAAGGTTTTTACCCAAGCCTCCAGTGTGGATGGAAGTGCTGAGCCTACCTACCTACCCACACACACTTACTTTTTTTTTCTGTTGATTACTAGCTTCCAATGGTTTACAAACATTAATAGGAGAACACCCCTCAGTTGAAAAGTATGTGATTAGACTTTGTTTTCTGCCTTTTACTATACTTTAAAATTAAACACTTTCTTGAGTTGATAGTCCAGGAAATTACAGGCTATCACCATTTTGATTTCATCGTGGGATGGTGTTTGGTCAAGGTAAGAAAACAAATCCAAAGAAAATGTATTTTAATACTTGTGAGATTTTACTCTGACCAACATCTACACAAAGTGAGTATTGTATATTCTTGGATCAGAAATAGTGCAACTCCAACTAAGTGCTCTTGGCATCTCTTTCTTTTATTCACCCCATCTAACCTCATTTGTGATATCAGTCTCATATTTTGTGATAACTCTGATTTATGGCATGTAGTCTGGGAAGTTTATATTGTATTTTTTTCATTCAGTGCTAATTAGGATCCATTGAATTTTTTAGTATATTGGCAAATTTCTGCAACAGGGAGCTTTACATCCATTTCTACAACATTTTCTAGCATTGAATATTTGTACAGTGGAAACCCGCTATAACGCGACAATTGGGGTCCAAGAAAATCGATCGCAGTAAAAGCGGGGTCACTTTATAGCGGGGTTCCACCATATTCAGAAGCTAGGGGTTTCCTGGAGCAGGAGGAGCAGGATGGCAGGAACCTCGGGGGTGCACCATGGCTGCAGGGAGAGTTGCTCCTGCTGCAGCCGCCGGGGCATGGATCTGGAATGCCCCGCGCCTGCTGGACTCGCCCTGCGCCCGCCGGGGACAGAAGTGAGAACCCCGGGGGCGTGCCGCAGCTGCAGGGAGAGTCGCTCCTGCTGCAACCGCCGGGGCATGGATCTGGAATGCCCCACGCCCACCTCAGCCGCTGGGGCCAGACTCGCCCCGCGTTATAACCGAATTCACGTTATCGCGGGGCGTATTATAGCGGGGTTTCACTGTAGCATTGTTCAAAACCCCTTTTCATGGAAGCTCTTGCAACTATGTCTTAATCTAATGCATTTTATAGCTCCTCTGCTGTAAAACGACCCATTAGCCATTACAGCTAATTAAGGGACAAAATGCATTTATTCTAAAGGACTCCACCCTAACCAGAACAAGTTTGTATATATAGTAAAAAGAAGTAGCTACAGGATTCTTTTTATGTATCTGACTGGACTTGCACTTGATTTCATGTAACCAATTATGCTGCATTGTGTCATCAATTAGTTCAGTGGCACTGGGGCCTCCACTTTAGCAAATCACTTAAATGTGTGCTTAATTTTAAGCCTGTGCTTAAATCCCAAATCAAAGTTAAGCCTATGTTAAGTGCTTTGCTGAACAGGGATGGAACTTTTAAGCTTTACATTGTCTTTTGTCTTGTGCTACTACTTGAATAATAAAAAAATGCTGTAGGATGATGCAGATGCAAGACACAACAACAAAATTGGCTAAAATTGATTTCAGAAGATTGTGTTCTGAGTCTTCTGCACAGATGATGTAGGAGATACCAATGTTGCATTTTTGTTAATATGTTGGAATCTTCATTTTTCTTAATGTGTTGACTTCATCGGTGAAGAACCGTAACACCAGTGGATAAGAGGAAGTTGTTTCAGTAAATGTATCTTTCTTATCTGCCACTGTTTCCAACATTGTCACATTGCAAGCTATGTTACAAACACAAGAAAACTGGAAATGACAGTGTTATTGATAGACATAAATCATAGCATTACAAAGTATATAATATAGCTGGTGTGGGGGGTGGGGGACGTTAACTGAGGTAAGCAAGCTTAGCCCTAATAAATAATGAGAATTTCAAATAAATACACCAGTGATCATGACAGAGCAGTAATTAATTTTAGCCTCTTTGGCTATGGAACTAGGTATATTGAGACGACAGCAATATTTTCCCTTCTGCAGGGCCTATGGGAAGGTCAGTTGCTATTATTCACGGCAGCTGCAAACTCAGTTCTCCAGAAGCTCCACTGAATTTGAATAAAAAATTCTAAAGCAGAATCTAAAACACTCCATGCAATTCCAATTGTCTTTGATTAGAAAGGATAGAGAAAAGAAACAGTAAGAATAAAAATGAAATTTCTTATGTCTTCTGAAACACTAGAGTTATAAAAAGCATCAAAATTTACTTTTAGCATGCTAATTATTAGAGATGGGCTGAATTGGACCAAAAAGGTTGGCTATCCTTGAAAATAAAGAATGTGCTACCTATAGTTCAGATGATTATTTTATTCCCTATGTATCACCAACAGGTCATATGGTTTGGATCATTTTTGAAACACGTTATGAACAAAACCCTATGAAATAAATTAAACCAGTCATTCTTCTGGGAGCTCTTCTAGGATTATGTTCAGGCACCTAACAAACACCATATGCTTTTTTTTCAAGTATTATTTGGATTGGGTTATCTGGCTTCAGGCAGGGATTCTGATACAGGTAACTAGACAGACTGAAATGATTCAATCCAAGTCCATCTCTACTAATTACTTAATATGTATATTTTTAATCTGCTATAATATTTTGCATACCCTTGCAGCATAAAAATATGGGGAAAATGTCAACAACTGATGTCATAATACTCCAGCGACTATGTCTCTACACTTCACACTCTAGGATTTTGAGGTCTTCAAGCAGCTCTTGGGCCAGTGTTTGCAGCTCTGCGTTACGGCTCTTTGACAGCGCTATGACACGTTGAAATGGCAAGGTGTCACGCATCTCAGGCGCTGACTTTGCTAAAACTTCTGGCTCTAGAATCACAGATTGGAGAAGCCGTAGAACATGCAGACACACTTCTGTATCTGGGTCTAGAAGTGAGGAAGAAAAGATTCCAACTACTTGTTACATGCACCGTTATGCCAGGACTAACATTATAGCTCTACATCACCATCCCTCATGGACCCTTGGTAAAAAGAGTGGCTGAAGTTCTGCTATTCTCAGCTGCTGAAATGGCTCTTTGGGGCTGACTGGCCCCAGAATCTGAGAAGATATAAAAGTGGTTTAAAACCACCACTGCTCTCCTCCTCAGTTCTCTGTGCTAAGCACTGGTTGGGAGGAACTGGTAATCAGGAATATTTTGTTCCCTTCTTCTTTACTCCAAATGTAGCAAATCCCACAGTTATGTGGACTTAACAACTTTGTCAGTAGCCAAGATTTATAGTTTGCTGCAGTTTCACTTGGAACAGGATACACTATGTCCCATTACTATTTAGGCTGTTTTAAAACGCTTGTTCTGCAATTCTTATAAGGCTTTTCTTTATCTATATAAGATTCAGATTCCATTTGAGATCAATAAAACCTCAACTTTAATCAAATACACTTGGTAATAATATGCCAGTCCTCCAAATGATAAAAATTCAGTTGACACAAACTGAAGTATTGGGTATATTTGATTTTATGGTAGTGAGATAAATCTGGTTTAACTGTTTAAGAATATGTCAGAAAAACATGCCTAGGAAGATGTACAATTAATTTTGATTTCCATTGTTAAAGGAACAGGATGCATGTATTACTATTGAAATATTAGGAGAGATTCTATTTTAATTATACCCAATAGTCTGTTGGGAGGGTCTGTTTGTGCCTTTGCTAGACGCATCCAGTAGGCAACTCCTTTTGTTTTTATGTTCTCTATTTTGCATATTCCAAACTTTTATTTCTAATGTATTTTATAGCTAAAATATCTATTTATTTGTATGATGTGCTGTGCATTTCTACTGTCTGTCACACCTAGATTTCAGTAAAGCCTTTGACAGAGTGTTGTACGAAAATGTTGAGGAAAAATTAACTGAAATTAGTTTGCATACCAGCATTGCCATGGGGACTGAAGTCTTGCAGTTGGACCACAAATCAAGTGCAGTGATAAATCACAATGCCCTGAGCTGGAAGGAGGTGTCAGGTGGGCTAGAGCAAGGTTCTCTTATTAGTCAGCTTACTTAACACCTTTATTAATGATCTGAAATCAGGGTAAGCAGAATGCTAATTAAATTCACATACATCAAATTGGGAGGTGTTGAAAACACCAAACAGTACAGGGAAACAGAACAGGGCCTAGAAAGGTGAGAAATAGTCAAGAAACGACAAAAGCCTTGTCTAGATGGGGAATTTTATGAAATTCCCACTGGCACTGCCAACAGTTCAGCAGAACAGGCATTAAGCATGGTGGCTTCTTGCAATGTTACCACTATGTTAGTTAAACCTGACTCTGCCACAGACTTCCAATTTGACTGAGGACAGGTCACAATCTTTCTGTGCCTTAGTTCCCCAGCTGTACAATGGGGGTAACATATTTCCTTTTTCCCACCCTTTGCCTCCTCTGTTTAGATCGTAAGCTTGTAAGGGCAGGGAGTCTTTTACTATGATCATGTCTACCCTACAGACTCTATGTTGGCATAGCTATGCCAGCCTGGGCCCCTAATGCAGACACTGTGTATTCTCACAGGAGGAGTTCTTCTGCCAGCACAGTAATACCACCTCCCAGAACCATGTTAGCTATTCCAACAGAAGCACTTTTTTTGGTTAGCTTAGCTGCTTCTATACTGGGAGTTCTGCCGGCATAACCATGTCGCCTGGGGGGTGGAGGGGCGCTACATTTTTCACACCCTTAGCTGACATAGCTGTGTCAGCAGAACTTTGTAGTGTAGACTAGGCCTGTGTGTCTATACCAGTGATTCTCAACCAGGGCTATGTGTACCCCTGGGAGTATGCAAAGGTCTTCCAGGGGGTGCATCAACTCATCTAGAAATTTGCTTAGTTTTACAACAGGCTGCATCAAAAGCACCAGCGATGTCAGTACAAACTAAAATTTCATTCCACCAATGACTTGTTTATATTGTTCTATATTTTCAGTGGTTCTCAAACAATGGATTGTGATTCCAAAGTGGGTCACAAATTCGTTTTAAGGGGGTCACTAGGGCCAGCATTTGAGTCCCTGGATCCCAGGGCAGAAAGCCGAAGCCCGAGCCCCACCACGTGGGAGGTAAAGCTGAAGCCTGAGCCCCACTGCATGGGGCTGAAGCCAAAATCCAAGTTCTTAAGTGAGGTGAAACCTGGGATACCCAAGACAAATCAGACTCCTGAAAGGGGTACAGTCATCTGCAAAGGTTGATGGTCTATACAGTGATTAGCATAAGGGAGCCCTCATCTCATCATATTTTCAGCTTTGCTACCAAATACTGTGTCACCTAAAGAGAGTCATTTATGGCAAAATTTCCAAAACTGTCCCTTAATTTTGGATGATCAACTTGAAAAACACCTAGAGGCCTGATTTTCAGAATGCTGAGCACACACAACTCCAGCCGAAGTCACAGACAACTGCAGCTACTCCGCACCTCTGAAAGTCAGGTACCAAGTGTCTCAAATGGGGCACCCAAAAATGAGGGTACCCATACTTAGTGGAAGCTCTTAAAAATACAGGCCATAATCCAACATTTTCAAAAGTTTTAATTTTTCTGATTGTAGATCTAGCCAATATAAGAGAAAAAGATTGTAAATGTGTCTTCAATGCTTGTCTTTAGGCTTAGGCTTCTAAAGACTTTGTTTATTTCTGGCAAAATGACTGAAATCCAAACACAAACTTTTCAAAAACAATATGACAAAGCCAAACTGTTCTCTCTAACACAGGACCAGATTCTGTTACCTTTACTTGCACTGAACATTACATTAATTGCAATGGGGCTGTCATGGAGAGTAAGGGTAGCAAAATATGGTCCAGTGAGGTGGAAAAGAAGCTTATTGAAATGAACTGGATATAGTTAGTCGCACCCCGCTTGTGTTTCAGTTTGCCCATCTATAAAACAAGTCTAATACTTTTAGTACCGCACAGAAGAGTTGCGAGGCTTAGTATATATAAGCTGCTTTAAAATCCTTGATGAAAGGTGCTACGTTAGCAATACTATATGCATTTACATTAGTATTATCTGCAAACAAGTGTGTAAATACTAAGGAAGAGAGGAATTGCCTAAGGGGGTATAACATGCAACAAAGGTAAGGGAAATTATATCCAGTTGCACAATAGGAAAATTTTCCAGTGAGATCTACTGGATTTTGGGAAGAGTCCCCAACGGCAGTCATAGAATCCCTATTGGTTGAAGCACTTGAATGAAGAATATATTAGGCACTTGGTGAATATAATGCTGCCTCAGAAGAGGTATGGATAAGATTAACTCAATAGCTCTCATCTCTGATTTCTAGTGTTCTACATGTATTCCAAGACACTTAGAGTTACATACATGGATACATGTTAAAACACCACACACATATATACCATATCATGACTGTATATGGTTTTGGAAATCTGCTTGTTAGGGATAATTATATTTTTGTAATTTTCTACTTGGATTTTAAAATATACTCAGACAGTCCTTTTTGGTTTCCCCAGTTTCATTAAGGATTTCTCTTTTAAAAGAAAATAAATTCTAGTAGAGAACAGGCAAAGGAAAGTAAGTATGGCAGGAATCTTCATTACTCAGCATTATCTTTATTTCAATAGCTTCCAGATTTAGTCATTTCTATACTAGTTGAGTAATTTTATTTACACAAAGCCAAAAAAAGTCTTAGCTGTAATCATATCACTGCATCACATCCTCCCAACAACTGGCGCACACATTTCTTAGCTAACATATTCAAGTCTAATCATTAAGAGGAAAAAAATGTAGCTGTTTGTCTTGGTCTTGAACAGCATGTGTAATATAAGCCTACCACAGTTATAACATACTGATGCAATTTTAGCAAGGTACTGAAACTGTTTAACTTTGCTGACGTTTTGTTAACTGCTAATGAGGTACTGTCTGATGTCACTGGCACTCAGCCACTGACAAAAACAGCTGATAAAGCAGGCAGATTTTACAGTCGCATCTGTCATTAGGAGTGTGCTCTCAGATGAACTATTCCCTACAGCAGGGTTTAAGTAAGTGCATTACATCAATGCAAAACAGCTTATCTACAATTGACTCTGTGAGTGGTGTGAATCCAATGTACATGTGCCTGTAACATTTCCTGGCCAACGTGGATGCAATATTTATTGCTGGCAAATGATTTGCAATAGAGTTTAAGGCTCTGCCTACGCCAGGACAATATTTCAAAAGTTTCACATCTTGGCTAACAATACTTCAGCACCACCAGAGTTAGCAATCCTGGGAGATCTAGTGTGGAGGGGCCACCAGCTGCTGCCCCCATTTTAAGCACTATCTCACTACCCATGCTCACACTAGGTCTAACTAATGGTGAGGCAAGCTGATGGCCCACCCATACAAAGGCTCCTTTTATATTGCTAACGCCTGTAGACCTGAACCAGTGTTGGCAGTAGCAGAGAGGTTTTGAAAAATTACGCTACTGTTGATAGGGCCAAAGAGATAAGAGGTTGCATAATAAACAAAGTATCTGCAATGGGGAAAATGCTAACACAGAAAGCATTTACAAAGAATTCACTCTGCTGCGGCAAGTCCTAATATTGAAAGTCTTCTTTTTCTGTGTAACATACCCTTTTATATTCTCATTTTTTTAACTCCAGTTCCCGTATGACTGGTGTCAGTTCAATCTTCCCTTTAGTCAGGGGACTGTTCTCATTGCTATCTGAGGAAATCAGCCAGTCAGCAACCCCTTCTGTTAGGGCCAAAACTAGTTTCCACATGTGTAAATCCATTAAAGCCAATAGTGCTACTCTAGATTCACATCAGAGCTGAGATTCTGGCCCATCTCCTTCACAACATGCCTGATTACTCACTGGACATGGAAGTGAGAGTCCAGAGGTCTTTCACATGGCAAAGTGATGCACTGTATAGGTACCCCTTAGTTGGACAGCTGTTTAAGTAAAATCTTAAGCACAGTACTTAGCACACACCGAGACTTCGATCCTGGCCGGGAACTCTGGGCACTATCACAATACAACTAACAGAACAATGAAGAAATAGCAAATTATTTCTTATACTGATGGTCCACTGAAACACTAAAATATATTTATCAGATTAAGTTTAGAACCCTTTAAGTTTTCTTATAAATAAAGACAAATACAAATTCACTGTGCTACTCATGAGAGACTGATTTGGAGGAATTTGTTTTTAGACATGAAGATGAAGGCTTTGTCATTAAATGAGTGCTGAGATGAATGCGGTCCTGAAGTGAATAAGGGCACTCTTCTGAGAACTGATTTCAAAGTCTGAAGAATTTGAACTGTTTGAGAGTTGGCTAGTGTGAGAATTGGAGAATCTAAGAATTAGAGGATTTGATTAATAAGACACTGGGCTAATAGAAAACCAAGATGACTTCTAAAAGAGGTGCTACCATGAGAAGGGCCTGGATCTTCAAAAAATTCTGAGACACAGAGACAATCAAAACAGAAAAGCTATATATTGGAAATGTTTAGGATCAAGTCATGAAAAGCAAATATTGAAGGTGGCAGGGAGTATTAGGAATATGAAGGTATGTTTCGTTGAGATCTATAAAGTAGAGAGAGTCATTTGCTGAAACTTCTTGGATCAATAATAAGAGTTTTCAAATGGAACTGTGATAGCTTCAGGAGAAAATTGAGAGAAGAGAGATCTAAGAACACTCAAGAGCTTCCTGCCCTCTTTTGTTTTATGAAATACCTGAGTAATTTCCCTAGAACTGAAGGGAATATGGCACAGCGATAATCCCTCCAAATTCTGTAACACCTCTGAGTCCAAATTCAACAGCACCAATCTTTTTGTGTTCAAAAAAAGAAAAAAAGTGGCCATAAAGTAAGAGATAAGAATGAAGGGGAATACCAGAGTGTGGCGGGGCAGTTGCCCCTCACTGGTATGTAAGGGGTTTTAAAGCAACCCTGGGGAGGCTGTGCGGGAGATAACCAATAAGGAAAAGGCTTGTAGTGCCAGCTAATGAGGGGAAGGTTTATTGGAGGAGCCAATCAGGGCCAGGCTGGCCCAATTAAGAAGGGGCTGCTGAGCAGAGGAGGAGGCAGTCACTCTCTGAAGGGCAAGGGAGGACCACCATGGACAGAGCAGTGCTGGGCAGGGTCAGCAGAGTATGAGAAAGCTCTAGGCTGATAGCTGCCAAAATGGGGCCCTGGTATAAGGGCAGAGGAGGTGCTGGGGCTGCGAGGAAGTGGCCCAGGGAAGGAGACAGCAGATTTGGAGGAGGGGCAGTACCTGGCTGTCGGCTATAGGGCCCCTGGGTTGGGGGCCAGAGTAGGGGGTGGGCCTGGACACCCCTCCCCTTTGCCCCCACTGGCCACTGAGGGAAGTGGCCCGTACATCGACTGCAGTCTGCCACTGCAACGAGTGGCTAGAACTTGGACTGCAGATTGCCACAGAGGCAAGTGGTTGGACTGAGGACTGTCAGTCCCCCAGAAGGAGGGAAAGAACCGAGTGAGGCACAGCCAGAGGGCTGTGTCCAGAAGAGGACCCGGGTCCTGGACGAGGAAACAGGAGTGGCAATGGGCGAGACACCACCCAAGGAGGGCACACTGGCAACCACAAGCTAATTGCCAGGACAGACAGCAGGAGGCACCACAGTGGTGAGTCGCGCCCCGTCACACAGAGAATAGCCCAATGAATTCCCTATATGCTCCTTTTTCCGTAACTGTTTTAGCCCAGGAGAAGTGGAAAATCTGAGTCTACTCCCAATCAGTAACACTTGGGCCAATTGCTTCTCCTTGATGCTTAATGTGGTGATTAACAGAGAAAGGTGTTCTTGGTCTAGCACTCTGTGACAGAGAAGATGAGACGTACCTGTTGTATTTGGAGGAATGAAGCACTAAGAAATCAGAAGAGTCTCAAAAGGCTTTGTATCAGAAAGGAAATTTATGTTGCTGAGAAAGATGGAGCTTCTTTATATCTGCAGATAATATAATAGCATTAACCCTGGACAACGCCACAGAGACACTGGCCTTTGAAAGCGCTCATATCACACAGGTCCTCAAGAAGGTGTCAGCGTCCCATGACTGTAGACAAATTGTGCTCCTTGAGATGGGAGAACATGAGAAGAGAACCTACCTTCACCACAAATTGTACCACAAACAAAGAAACTTGAGCTACTTCATTAATTCACTTAGGCTTGGGGCTGGCCTTTCTACCCCCTAGAGATTTGTGAGTGATGCCCATGTGACCACAGAAGCTTTCAAAGCTATAGTTGAAGAGGTGTTCTTTTTCAGATTATGGTCAATACTGCTTATCCACTGGATCCTTTGGGACTGCACCATTCCACAGGGATTACTCTTGTACAAAAACAAGCTGAGAAGTATTAACTTAAAGTATTAACAAATGTTAGACTGTATAAATTATAAGAGAATAAAAGCTATTACTGACACAGCTAATACAATTTATTGCTGTTGTGAGAGGCCATTTGGCCTCATCAACATTTTCTAAAGACACTGGGATAGGGAAACCCAGTCCTTCCTAAAGATTTTTCATCTATTTGGGATCTCTTCTTCTTAATATCCACGGATTTAATGACAACAGGAATCAGTTCATCAGCTTTGCTATCTTGAAAAAGTCTCCTAGAGTCAGACAGGAAAGAAGAAATCTCTCCTTCCTTCAAATGAAAAAATAGTGGTGGGAGGAAAAAATGAGCCTTCTTTGAATTAAATTGAATATTTTTTGCTCATTCCTCTTTTTTGGAAGGAATATTCTTGTTTAGACTTCCTCCTAAAGGGATTGGATCACGACTGACAAGTTCAGGGAGGACTGGTAAGGAGTGTAATTAGGCATGTCACAGGAAGGGAAAGCAGAGAGAGGCTCAGAAGGAAGGAGCAAGAGGGGAAAAAGAGAGAAATGAAAAAAACAAAACAGCTAAGGCAATTTGAAAAGGTGAAGAAAGCCCTGAGCGCAGAGAAAACTGCCTGGACCTCCCGCTAAGGAAGATGATGGGAGTGAGGGTAGATCCTGGGCTCATCCTCTGTTCAGTACTGTGGGTCCAGTTGCGCAAACTACTCAGCCATCTCTGTCAACTGGAAGCAGGCCTTCCCAGCACTCAGGAATCTGAACTGGCAGATGCACACTGCCTGGGAATCCTTGTCCTTTCTCAGAATTTAAGAACTTCAGAAAGTGAAGGTATTATATAAGCCTGTCTTTTTCTCTCACTCCAGACACAGATGAGTGACACCTTTAGAATGCAGAACAGCCTTTCAACCTCTTTTTCCATCAACAATTGCAAATTAAATACTATCAATTGTATATCATACTTTGTCTGCTTATGTGACCGTAGGAGCTTTAATTAAAAAATAAAATCACATCAAATATCTAGCTCCAAGCAAGATTAACTTATTCTATCAAGGTCTTTTGAATGGGACATTTGGGACCTTGTCACCTTAGTTTTGTTAGAATAATGACCTAAATATTAGCTTGACATAAAGAACAAAATGTAGAGCAATGTGTGTAAGGTTTCCATGTACTGTAGGGCAAAAGGCGATATACTCAGGTTCTTCCACTGAGTGATTCATCTCCCCCAGCTATGTATAAATCTATAAAATGGGTAGGATATTTTACAGGGATGTTGTGAGGTTTAATTAACTGTGATCCTTTGAAGAAAAAGTTATTTGATAATGAGCCTGAGTACATAATTTGTACATTAAAATATAAGAGCCATGTGGCATATAGGAAATCCCTAAATTTATTGAAATACCATAGATCAAACAACTGTAAGTGTCAAATTCGCTCCTTGCATCAGCAGGTGCAACTCCCATTAATTTATATTATTATTTGTATTACAATAGCCCCACTGCACTAGGCACTATACAAAGACAGAGACAAATCCAGTGCTGAAGAGCTTACAGTCTAAACAGAAAAGACATGAGAAGAGAAACCAGAACAGAGAGGAGAATTTACTTACATGAGGTCACACAAGTGGCAGAGCTGGGAATACAACCTATGTCTCCTGACTTTCAATCCAATGCCCCATTCATTAGACCAGTAGTTCTTAAACTTTTGTACTGGTGACCCCTTTCATATAGTAGGCCTCTGAGTGTGACCCCCCCCCCTTATAAATTAAAAACACTTTTTAATATATTTAACACCATTATAAATGCTGGATGCAAAGCGGGGTGTGGGGTGGAGGCTGACAGCTCATGACCCCCCATGTAATAAGCTCACAACCCCCTGCGGGGTCCGAATCCCCAGTTTGAGAACCCCTGCACTAGACCGTGCTAGATCTCATCAATGGGAGCTGGGACTCACACCAGGGATGCGTTTAGTTGCAAATGTTAATTTGTTTCAAGATCGAAGACTAAGACTGACCTTATCCTACATAGTTTTCAGCAGTTACATTTTTATAGTGTCTCATAGATCAAAGATATTATTTTAAAGTTCATAGATGCAAATACAGGTGGCTGTCTTCCATTTGTTTTATAAGATTGCTCCCCTTCCCCCACTGGGATACTGCCATCAATCACTCTTACATGAATTCAATGTTTAATACTAGAATCATTGATAGAAATACTTAACTGAAGGGATGAATATATTTCCCTCTCTTTGGACTCTTTATTAGCTCATAAAATTTAAATAGAACAAGGTCACAGATCTGAATTTCTACTCAGCTATTATCTGTATCTATTCACAGCTATTATCAAAAAGTCCACAATTTGAACTGTTGTAACAATCTTACCGTTCAATAGCCACCAAAGTAATGGAATAAAACCTGGACTTTCACTAATGTACTTCAAGCCTTTCAAGTTGATGCTCACATTGTAGAGTGACATCAGCATTAGCCTAAAATAAAATTAAAAGGTTGATTAAATTGCATCTTAAACTCCATCTCATTACAATAACTGCATCCAATACTTACGATGAGCATCTACAGATGGCTAGATGCTGATGCATATTTCAAACTCAATATATAAGATAAAGATATGTACTTATGTCATGTTATATACATACAGCTACATGAATGCAACAATGTGTGAGATTTCATTTAAATTTATAAATCAAAATATTTTAATCATGTAAAAGTCAGCCAATTTGACAGCATTTAAATTCCTCTGAACTAAATGGGACTATTCACATGAGTAGGGCAAGCAGGATTTGGCCTTACATGATCACTCACCATATGCAACAGAATCCTCTTAACTGGGACTCCCCAGAAGGCAGCCTATCATCCTGATTAAGCTGCTTGTCTCAACAAATGTAAGGGCCACTTAAAAAAAAAAAAAAAAGGGCTGAAAAGATTTTACAATTACTTTACTGAATCAAAAGAACTAAGTGAAATTTGCTGCATTTCATTCATTGTTCTTTTGATCTTTGACAACGTCTGTAATTAAAAAAAAAAAAAAGACAGCAGCTTAGAATTTCACATCTTTAATACCTAGCTATGCATCTCTTAATCATCTGACACTGGCCACTCGTGTCCCTGTCAAACAAAGTTTATGCTAATTCTACACCAATTAAAGCAGCAGTCAATCATTCTATATAATTAGGTTAAATCTGTTCTCTGGAAGACATCCTGATAAAGCAGCTGTCCCGAATCTAAGAGGTGTTGTGCACCCTGACTTCAGTGGGCGCTCACTCAACACTTTAAAGGATCAGGCTATGGGTAAAGCACCCTCTACAATAAAATCCGACAGAGAGGTTATTAAAAGAGAAAAGGCGAGACTCCATTGTAGTATACTCTCTTTGCCAAACAATGTATCTTAATAACCAGTGGGACCATGAAATTATCCCAGGCAGGCCAATGCCTCCTGGAGTGCCACCCTTAAAGAAGGCACAGTGGTATCCTCTGCCACCAAACAGAGCCAACTCCACTGGCTGTTGTGGACAGCAGCCCAGAATCCAGAGGATGCAATAGTGATGTAAAGCCACCACTGCCCCCTAGGCTGCACCTCGCAGAAAGTACAGCACAGAATTTGCCCCCAGCATATGGAAACTACTTATGCCATCCTTCTTCAAGCATCTACCCGGGGCCCCTGCAAGTACAACTTAACACGACTCCCAGAATGTGACAGAATGGGAACTCATCCATTCCTATACAGGGGAACTGAGAAGGAAGCCACTGTTCTGCCACCCTCTGAAAAGTGTTTAGGAGTCCTTCACCAGTTCAGAGAGGATGGTCCGCCAGTGCCAGCTTAGTTCAGTATTTGCACCCACCAGCCATACAGTACCGTCCCTGTCAATGTCTCTATGTGCTCCCCCAAACGCCTTCACATACACACAGGGCCAGACAATTTGGTCCTTAAACCCTGGCTATACTGTGAAAAATGTATTTTTGACTCTTAAAATGTCATCAGGGGTCTATTGTGCCTCATGGATTCCACATCAAATTTGCTCAGTCTACAAGTAAAAAGGTTTTTTTTTTTTAAATTGCCAGCCCTGCAAATTCAACCTGCATCTGAGTCAAAACGCACTCGTGCCTTTGCACACATCACCAGCAGTCACAAAGATGATGCAAACCAAATGATGCTCAGTTATACCTGCATAACTTCACTGCCTCCAACTACCTTAACACCTGTGCAACCCCACAAGCCTTCAGTGGGTTTTCATAGGATGTAACTGAAGGCTTCTGTTGGCCTTTTTATTTTTGGTGCTGATGTCTGAAAAGGAAAGAACCCAGCTTAGCTTTCAGATCACAGGTTGAGTCTCTGGGACTAGCAGTTAGAAAAAACATCTTTTATTTATAAATCAAACAAATGTGACATGGAATCACACAAACATTTTTAAAGACAAACTACATTTAATGTTTATGCAGCAGAATGAAAATGCAAACACTCAGTAAGTGCTATGCTCAGTCATATATTTTCAAAGCCTCAAAAACTGTATTTCATAATTTATTGTCTTCCTAACATAGCAACGTCCCTAGTCATCTTTTAGGACTACATCCATGACAAATTTAAGTTGTAAAACAAACCAAAATTTTCAACTTTTCCTCATAGATGAAAAACATTCCCCGATCCACCCATGTTCACATAATGTGAATGTTTACTATATCTGACTAAGCCACCAAATTTCTTCCAGAAAGGTCCACTTTCATAAGAGAGAAACAGGAGAAATTTCAGTAAATTTCAGTAAGTTGAAAATGCTGAAAGCCACTGAAAAAGAGATTAGTATAAAGGTGCCATCTCAGCTTTAACTATAAGACTGCTAATGTAATGTTATAAGATAAAATAAAACTCATGCTGGATAGTTTTATATACAGAAATGTGATGCCTGTATTATACAACTTATTCAGAAATAAGACCAAATATGGAAGTTATTTTAAGTAGTTCTGGACCTTTTGGGGAACCCAGGGCACAGGCAAGATCTTCTTTCTTCAAAGCTGTCAAAAACTACTGATAATACTCGATGTAGAGATTGTATTGCCACTAAACTTTTGTTGCACTCTTTGCTGAGCTAAAGAGAATATCTGCTGTGTGTTATTACATTGCCTTCCACATTTGCCACATGATACTTTTTTTTTGTATTCTAAGATGAAAAGTTTTATCAACTTTTTTTCTTAACTAGCAATACTCTGAATAGCTTAATGTTCATTTATTCCGATTTTGTTTCTCTTTTCTTCAATTATTTCCAACAGATTTATGACCTAAATATTCAAATAATTCAATTATGTGTTGAGCACACATAAAATCACTGAAGTCAATGAGAGATCGTGTTCAGCATCTCTAAAACTAGGTGACTAGTGTACTGCAAACTCCTAGCCAGGAGGCTCTGAAGTGATTGAAAAAAATAGTTGTACTCTGATGCTGATAGTTGTTTTATAAGTTCTCTCCCCTTTTTAGTTTGTCTTTCCACTCTCTCTTTTCTATTTTTCTTCTCTAGGAATTGAGAATGTTGGGGGATGCTGTGGGGAAGAAAGGTTAATTACTGGATCTTATGACGTGCTGTGATTAATAGTGATATTTTACATTTCTAGAGATCCTTTCATGGAAGGTGCTAAAGTCTTAATAAGTGACAGAATGGAAAAGCTAACTGAAATAAAATCTTGCTTTGGGGGGGCTTGCACTACACTTATGGGACAAATCCGAATACATGCCCACAGCCTGTGTCCATAGTTTATGTGCAAGGGAGCTTTGAGGAACTAGGGAGTGCATTGGAATCTTCTTCCCCAATCTGGGGGCAGGCTATGGAGCCATTGACCAGACCCTTCATGACTGCTATTGTAGTCTCAGGTTGCAGGACCTTTGCTTTTTACTGTGCAACTTCTACATGGAGACGAGCTAGGGTAAAAAAAACTGTAAAGCTCCTAAGTGACTTAGGAGTCTATGTCTCATTTTCAGAACTCACTGAGGTGCTTAGCAGCCTAACTCTCATGGACTTTCAATGAGACATAGGCTCCTAAGCACCTGAATGACTTTAAAAATGAGACTTAGGCTCCTAAATTGCTTAGCCACTTTTAAAATTTTTACCCCTAGACCAGTGACTCTATTGCGGTCATGGACCACAGCAAGCTGTGGACGCTGCTATGGAGCTGTGCTCTGCAGCATTCATTAAAAAAAAAAAAAAAAATAGAACTGGAAGGACCTTGAAAGGTCATCGAGTCCAGTCCCCTGCCTTCACTAGCAGGACCAAGTACTGTCCCCTGACAGATTTTTGCCCCAGATCCCTAAATGGCCTCCTCAAGGATTGAACTCACAACCCTGGGTTTAGCCGGCCAATGCTCAAACCACTGAGCTATCCCTTCCCCTCTGCACCCATGTGCACCTCACTCCTCATACAGCTTCCACAGCCCTTACTTGGGCAGCAGAATTTAGCCTTTAGTAATGAAATGTGAATACTTCTAACTATGCATGATCAGCCAAAATAAAAATAATAAATAAAATAAACAAATTTACAATAGAAAAGGTTAATATCTTTGGACATGGTCTTTCAATCTGTTCCTCAATGGAAATGTGAAACAGATTAAAAATGATGTAAAAGGACACGGCTACTTTGTATTTTTCTTTCACTTGTTTTGTTTTGTGTGGAGCTGAGGGACTGCTTGTGGTGAGCTAAAAATGTTGGAATGTGGGGGGGAAAAGAAGAAGAAAGTTCCTGAGATTTAAACCCATTTTGCTAGCCACTCAGAAGATCTAAGCCCAAAGAAATAGTATATTATTAACACCACCACAATGTGGAAAAACTCCTTGGCTCTTTACTCCACTTTCAGCTCTACTGCTCCCTTATATTCTCTCTATATAAACACACTGTTTTTCCTTTGCCCTTCTCCCTATTACTATATTCCTCTCACTTTTATTTTTGCTATTTCCCCCCACCCTCCAAGTAACAAAAATTGGAAATGCATAACTTAGTCACCACATCTCTGAACTAGCTACACTTATTTATAAAGTCATTAGTTGAAAGCAAACAAAATGTTTCAAATCAGTATTTCCTTTGGTTAGAAGAAAAGATGTCATTTGATTTCGGAGTCTAGACTCACACTTGTTTCTACAGCTTTTACTTGTACTGATCTCTTCAAAATAAAATGTGTGTCAGCCTGGTAGCCATGCAGGCCTTACAAGTTTGACTATCAAACCTAGTCTCTCTAACTCGAAGCCTGCAAGAGCCAGGTTTCAAGGTACAAGTGGGAAGAGAATGTTTTTTGTCACTTAAAACAGGTTTGTGATGAATCTTTGGTTTGAATCCAAATCATACATGAATCCAGCCACCTTGATTGGCAAACAAGCATAAATATCAGTCACATAATCCTTTGTTAATATGGTATTCATGCCAGGACTGTGATAAATCCTGTTTTTTGCGATTTGATCCAACACCAAATATTAGGTAGTAGTCTTCATCGAATGCAGAATATAAATAGGATCAAAGATGATCATTGCATTATGTAAGATACTGTAAAATTTATTGTAGCACTGCTGTAAAATTAATTTGGAATTAGAATTTCTGAGCCACATGAGATTTTGTGCAGTGCCTCTTCTAGGCTGTACGCTAACCCAGTTTGATGGACTTTATATATTGATATTCTACAAACTAGATGTCCCGTTGAGTCTTTGATTTGTCTGTAGGCTTGACTTGCACATGTTTTAAAATGGCTGTTGCAAGGTAGCTGGAGATTACACCGCCATGAGAAACTGTTTGGCAATCAGCTTCAGATGTCTACAATAAAGAACGTATTTTTTAAACTTATTTCCAAAAGGAAGCCCCTCAAACACTGCATGATTACAATATTGCCAAGTGTTCAAAAATCAAGAGCCAGCCCCGCAAATCTCTTAAGATTGGCTTAACAATCAAGAGATTTGTAGAAGTCTGGGCTCTTTTTATTTGCCCTATGGATTTTGAGCCTTTAGAGGTCACATTTTCAAGCTTTTCTCTACAATCATGAGGGCTAGAAATTTGCATTTAAAAAAATGAAAGTTGTGATTCTCACATAATCCTATGGCTCCAGAAATTGGGGCTTGCAGAAAAATGCCAAATAATATGAAAGTTGGCTATCCTATTTTGAATGCTGACTTCCAAACCCTACACTTGGAAAACAGCATGATAGACATTAAGTAACGCTAAGGCACTCTATAATGATATACATAAAACACCAAATCATTAACAACATGGTCATTCAATATTTATGCTTTTTCACAGATCAACATTCAAATATCTACTAAAATAAAATACTGCACACATGAATCAAATCAATAATATTTATCTACGCAATCACCATATTAAGGCCCCCAATCCCTGTAGTATCCAAGCACCATATACATATGTCTAAGACAAGCTGAATTTCATACCTGCAGGTACCACTTGCTTCGATTAATTAGTAATATTGCTCAGAAAATGGCAACAAATGTTGATGTGTTTAATTTCTTCATTTACTGGAAAGTCTGACTTTTTCCCTTTTTGGATTGTGTATCATGGTCTTTTCTTTACAATAGTTCATAGAATCATTTGTCTCACAGGGCTTCTTTATAGACACCCCTTTTACCAATGTTGATGATAGCAGCTTGTGAGTAATAAGGTGGTAGGAGGTCATTTACTCTTTGCTGACCTAAGACAAATGCACTTTTGGTACATATGTAAGCTAGTTATTTAACTAACCAAGTATAGTATTTTAACAGATTATTTTTCATTTTGGACGGTGATACAGGGTGAGTCCTACACATTTCTCTCAGTTATTTTCCCTACTTTAATACTCGAGCCTCCCTTAAATACCATTCATTCCAGCAACTCTACCGCTTACCAAGGTAGGGATGGGCAAATCTCCACATTGCCTATTATTCTGGTGCTTGATAGACCTTGCAGAGACACTGATGTGCCTTCAACATAGGCTGAGGGGAATCGGTATGCAGCCACCAGCCTTGCAACCACATCTAGTATATTTGTGAGGAATTGATGCTCTGAATATCATTTCCAATGGACATATTTCCTCTCCAGTAAAGTAAATAATGAATGAATCAGTGACGGGGTGTGTAAACCCCACCCCAGCATGGAAGGGGTTAGGGAGCTGCTTGGGGCTGGAGTAGCCCCATCCTGCAAGTGATGCCAGGAACGGACAAGGAGCCTCAAAGAAGGAAGTTCCACTCAATAGTGGACAGCCCTGGAAGCAGGGCCGGCTCTAGCTTTTTTGCCACCCCAGGCAACCAAAAAAAAAAAGGGGGGGGGTGAGGGGAGCAGAGCGGAATGTGCCGCCCTAAGATTGGCCTGAATGCCGCCCCTTACAATGTGCCACCCCAAGCATGTACTTCCTAGGCTAGTGCCTAGAGCCGGCCCTGCCTGGAAGGATTCAGGGTACTATGTTTCCCAGCTCCCAGGAAAGCCTGATGTCTAGTGCAACCTCTGCCCTCACAAAAAGGAAACAGATCTCCTGTGCTAAAAGGAGGAAGAGACTTATCCTACAGCTTGTGCTGGAGACCCAGAGGACTCCAAGGTGGACTATAACCCAGCCAGGGCTTCTCTGAAGAAAGAGGTCAATATCCTGGTCAGAACTGCCTATATGTTTTCTCTTTTTCTTGGCCCCTTTCTCTAACTTCTTTTGCTGCCTTCAGATTGTTTGTTTCACCTGTGACTCTGAAAAGGGAAGAAATTGCCAGAAGGAGGGCTGAGCGCCCACCTCCACTAGACTGTCACTGAACGTTCCTGGTAAAAGGACTGGATTTGTGTGACTGCTACTTTCCAAGTAGCATCCAAAGGAGGCATAGAGTAGTAAGGGAATCACTCAGTGAATGGAGGAGTATTGTGCTAGTGCCAAAACTTGATGGCATGACGTTTCTGCACTGATTTTCAAAAGGTCAATGTGGTTTCAAAATTCAATGCATAGCCAATGCCAACAGTGGATGAACTATTACAATGGCTGAGCTGCCAGATATATATCCACTTTAGAGCTCATGAAAGGGTACCGGAAAATACCTTTGATGCCAGAAACTGGGGGAAATCCGCTTTTTCCACATCCTTTGGTCTATATCAGTGGTGGGCAACCTGCAGCCCACCACTGGTGTATATCAAGTCCAAGAAATGTTTTTGGTCACTCTGAGGCAGTGGAAACTTTCCAGAAGCTAACGGACCGAATCTTGTGGCTATATAGGCAGCATGCAATGGCCTACTTAGATGATATACCGGTAGCTCTCTCCAGCCAGGACTGGGACACTCGCGTAAGAACGGTCACAGCAGCACTCCAGTTCCTCACAGATGCAGTAAGGCAGGGAACCGCAATGTCACATACTTAGGCTACACCGTGACAGAAAGCCAACTATGACCCCTATTGAACAAGGTCCAAGCCTTGATGGATTGTCCTGTTCCCACGACAAAAAAAACCCAACCAATTATGGTACTTCTTGTGAGTTGCAGGCTGTTATCTATGTTTTGTGCTGGGATTCACCACTACTGTGGCCCTCCTCACAGATCTCGTAAAGGACAGATGCCCAAAAAGGGTCCAGTGGTTGAAAAGATTGCGATAAGGCATTTAGGACACCGAAGGAGCATTTATGTAAGGAGCAGGTTCTTTTTAATCCACACTTTTCAAAGAGATTTATTCTGCAAATAAATGCCTCACATATAGGACTAAGGTTGATCCTTTTGCAAAAAAATTGAGGTGGAAGGACATCTGGTATTGTACATCAGCCAAAAGTTGTTCCCCAAAGAGAAAGGAGACACTGGCAGCGAAATGGGCTGTGGAGTCAGTGGATACTATCTGCTGGGAAAACCATTTTTTTTTTTAAATCACAGACCACACTCCACTTAGGCGGCTGAACACCATGAAAGACACCAACCCAAGGATAATCTGCTACAACCCTACAGCTTCCAGGTACTCAGCTGACCTAGTAAGGCACATCAAAATGCTGACTTTTTTTCACAAGAAGACAGCAATTCCAGCACAGGGGATAGAACCCCTGCCCCTGTCTTTAGAGGGAGGGTACGTAAACCCTACCCCAGTATGGAGGCGGTTAAGGCGCTGTTTTGGGCTGGAGAAGCCTCATCACACCACACCTGCAAGTCATGCCAGGAACAGAGGAGTCTGAAAGGAGGACGCACCACTCAGTAGGCGGCAGCCTTGAAGGGGAGAAGACTGTTAAGCTTCCCAACTCCAGGAAGAAGCCTGATAGCTGGCAGAATCTCTGTCCTCACAAAAAGGGAACACAGATCTCCTGTGCCAAAACGGGGAAGGGACTGTATCCGATAACTTGTACTGGAGACCTACAGGTTTTCTTTTTTATTTTTCCCTTTTGTAGCCTTTGGATTGTTTGTTTCACCTGTGACTCTGGAAAAGGGGAGATATAGCCAAAACGAGCGCTGAGAGCCCTCCACCGCTAGACTGTCACCAAATGCTCCTGCTAAAAGAACCAGATCTGTATGAATGCTACTTTCCAAGTAACATCCAAAGGGGGCGCTCTGATGGGGGCAGATCCTTGACAGGATCAGTAGGTAAAGAGCTGTAGTCATAATGGTCTACATTGTAAGATAACATGCTTCATTTTAAAAATATCTGGCCTTCATACACTTTCAGTTTGGTACAGAGTCCTGGCTTCATGTCTCCCAGAAGCTGCATCAGTGTGTCCAACAACATCCGACTTGAATTAACCAGGAATTCACGGCCACATGCCAATGCAGCAACATCTACAACAGAACACAAAATAAAATAATAAAAATCACACTCCAAAAAACCCAGGAAAATGAGTTCATATCTAATACAATCAAATATTAACTACCTGTAGGAACTGTGAAGGCTGAGCTATGGCATCTATAAACCTTTCCCTAAATGTAGCGACCCAGCCAATATGGAACTGTACAATTTGCTACTGAAGCAGTAAACAATACCTAGCAGTCAAAAAACCTGTTTATAATTATACATTGTTAATTAAAATGTGTATTCAGGGTGGCTCAGCAGCAAAATCTGTAATAAAATGAGTTATGAAACAGGTATGATTCAAGAAGCTCTGAACTGGCAGCATCTAGAACTACTGTGGAAATAATGCAAAGCTGATCCTAATAGTCTCAGTTTTAAAGGAAGATGTAAGATCAGTGGTGGGTAACCTGCGGCCCATCGGGGTAAGCTGATTGCGGGCTGCGACACATTTTGCGGATGCTCAATGTCTGCAGCCACGGCCCCCTGCAGCTCCCAGTGGCCGCGATTCACCATTCCCGGCCATTGGGAGCTGCAGGAAGTGGCAGCCAGCATGACCCTGCGGCCCGCCACTTCCCGCAGTTCCCATTGGCCAGGAACGGCGAACAGCGGCCACTGGGAGCTGCGGGGGGCCGTGCCTGCGGACACTCAACATCCACAAAATGTTTCGCGGCCTGCAATCAGCTAACCCTGATGGGCCACATGCAGCCCGTGGGCTGCAAGTTGTCCACCTCTGATGTAGATTGTTTTATATTTATTCCCCCTACGTTCACGGCTAGAGTATACATCTAAAGCAGCAGCAGAGGTCAACTTGCAAGATCTTCCCTGCTCTTGTAGGAGTGCTTCCTTATGCAGTGGACAACACAATCGGCAAAAAATGCAGAAAGACTATTACCCTGCTAAGGATACAGTTTGCCCTTGAATAAACTTCTTGTACTGTAGGAAACAAAACGTTCAAATGTTAAGCAGTGAGGAATGAAAACATTACAGCAGCTTGCATTTTTAAAAAATAAGCCTGACTCTCCTCAGACAGATGTAAATCAGGAATAATTTGACTGAAACCTACAGAGCCACGGCAGGTGTTAAAACGGGAGTAAGTAAGGTGAGGCTCAGGCCCATTGCATTGTATTCTGAAACACTGAACCCTTAAAGAGAAAATATATTGTAATTCTCACATTAACGTGACAAAATTATGAGAATATATACATGTAGTCTTGCTATATTATCAATCACAAAATAGTTAAAAAGGGGAGACTATATATTCACCAACAGCAGGAAGGAAAGAAATAAAAGTGCAAAAACCATGTGATGTTTTAGAAATTACAACCCTCGTCTGGAATGGATTTACTGTAAGAAAATCTGGCAGGTGGTGGTAGGCATTTTTTTTCCGATTTGCTCTTTTTAGTGCTGTTTTTTTAACATTTGCAAGGTTCTTTTAAGTAATGACTGTGACACTGACAGAGCACTTCGGTGTGATGCTGAGACCAGCTCAAATCAAAGCCGTAGGCCAATTCACTTGTGTTTGAATATCAAAGAAATGTTAATGTTATTGTCTTCACTTACCTACAGTCTGTTGTTTACTATCGCATTACATGATGTATACCGTGAATTTAATTAACCCTAGATCAAAAGTCTGTTAGTGAGAATTTAATTGATGTGTAAACTTCATGAAAACTGATGAAAGATTGTTTGGATTGCTGTAACTAAATGCATTGTGTATCTCTCTGTAATTGGATTGCCCATCAAATGGGATGGGAGCCTTGGAACTATAAATGAAGAAGCATGCTAACTTCAAAGCAGGGTCATTGTGTTCGACAATGGGAAATCCACAGACCCAGTCTGCATTTAGTCAACAGAGGAAAAGCCCATTCTGCAAAGGAAACATTTGCCAAATTGCTTTCTGGGGAAGACAGCTATAAGAATGGATTCAGGGAATGATCCTGAATCTCTGAACTGTTTGGATTCTAACAGGGTTGAATACTGAGCAAGTAGACAGGGATACCCAGAATTATTTTGATAAACTCTGAGAGACTTAGGGAAAACTAGCAGATTACTACATCTCTGCTATCAATTTGGATGTACAAACTTGGACTCACCTGTTAATGTGTTTTACCTGCTTTAACGTCTCAGTAACTCTCATTTCTTTTTCTTAGCTAATAAACCTTTAGTTAGATTACTTGAGAAACTGGCTGACAGTGTTGTTTTTGGTGTAAGATTGAGAGTATCCATTGACTAGGGGAAAGTGACTAATCCTTTGGAATTTAGAGTACCAATGTGAGGTGATTTTTGGTTTTAATAACCTTTCATCACAAAGTCTAGTTTGTCTGGGCGGCAAGCTGTACTGGAGAGCCTAAGGGGACTGTTTGTGACTCCATGGTAAGACTCATATAGTGATCCAGGAGTGCACATGTGCTACTGGTGTGGTGAAATCTAATCATAGAATATACTACCAGTTTGGGGGGTATGCCCTGTTTTCTGACAGTCTGACCTGAGATTGGCACTCTCAGTTGTGAGCTACTCTAGACAGGGTGACAATGATTTTGCAATCAACTGATGGTTTAGGTCAGGGGTAGGCAACCTATGGCATGTGTGCCAAAGGCAGCACGCGAGCCGATTTTCAGTGGCACTCACAGTGCCCAGGTCCTGGCCACCGATCCGGGGGGCTCTGCATTTTAATTTAATTTTAAATGAAGCTTCTTAAACATTTTAAAAACCTTATTTACTTTATATACAACAATAGTTTAGTTATATATTGTAGACTTACAGAAAGACCTTCTAAAAACATTAAAATGTATTACTGGCACGCGAAACCTTAAATAAGAGTGAATAAATGAAGACTCGGCACACCACTTCTGAAAGGTTGCCAACCCCTGTTTTAGGCTGTTTGGAAGAGTAAATCATTGCTGGACTGGTTTACTGTTTCTGAAACTCCACATTGGTCTTGTTTACTTTTTTATCTCCTGCTTAATAATTACTTTTACAATAATCACCATAAAAAGTTTTTTTTCTTCTTTATTTGTTCTAAAGGAGAAAGTAGCATTAAAAATAATTAACAAACTTACTACATCGTCCACTCTGAACCAATTTCAAGAGACAATTTTATATCTAAAATCTGGAGAAAACACTTGATACAAAAATCACAGATGCCCCCTTGACATTTTTATACATTCAGGTGATGAAGTGCTACATGAAGAAGAAAAAAAGACAAATGTCAGAAAGTATGAGTATCATTGTATGTGCTAATATTTTAAGGGATGGAGATGATGAGAGGGCAAAAACATTTTAAATAGGTTCAGGACCTGTACTAATGCTAATATGTTGGTTGGGTTCAAAGTCCTGCTCACCATTCTGTATCTTCAGGCGGCTAGCCCCAAATTTATGTTAGACATTTCAGTAACAATCAATATCGCTCTCACATGAAGACACTTCTGATGCTGAACCCAGTGAACCCATTAAAGACAGAGAATACCAGTTGAACTAACAACATACATCATAAAAATGTATCATAAAAGACACAGAAACATAGGAATTCCCATACTAGCTCAGACTTACATACATCTAGTTCAGTATTTTGTCTCCAACAATGGCCTGCACCAGAAGAGTCAGAGGAAGGTGCAAGAAACCTTAAAGCGGGCAAATATGGAATGATCTTCACCCCATGAAGATCTCACTCTAATCCCTAATGGATAAAAACTGGTTTAAACCCTATAGCATAAAATATTATCTCCCTTCCGCAACTCTTTTTTGCAGTAACTATAACAACTCTGGATAATCTTCTTAGCTATATAAATATCCAGTCCCTCTTTCAATCTTTCTAAATTGTTGGCCTCAACAGCAGCCATGGAAATGAGTTTCACAGTCTAATTACATGTTGAATTAAAAAGTATTTCCTTTAATCAGTTTTTAATTTGCTACCTTTCAGTTTTATTAAATGCCCTCATGTTCTTGTGTTGGGAGCCAAGGAGAACAGAATCTCCCAATTTAGAGCGGACCTAATCTAATCTAGAAGACCCAAATTGCAGGCCAATCTGGTTACACATGACGGAAATTCTGTTGTTTTTTTTCCATTTTTTTTAATTAAGAAATTATATCCAAAAAACCTACCTTAAAAATATTAAGGTTGCAAAACCAGGATTAAGGTCCAATCATTCATAACAGTTTATCCTTTACCATATTTGTCCTTAAACATTCTCCTTTCCAAATTAAACAGACATACTAGGTGAAATCTCGGCAGCACTGAAGTCACTGGCAATATTCTTTTTATTTTTCCCTCCCACCGAAGCCTTCCTCATTCCACAAACCTCTAAACATTGTCATTGTCAGTCTCTGGACCTTTATTTGTGTTATGCTTTTATAAATGAAGCAATCTGAGGCAGAATCAAATCACGCCTTTAATTTGTGGAAGGGCATAATGTTTTCTATATTCTTCTTACTACACAGTCTTTCATCTTACTCACATTTACTAGACATCTTAATGAACTAGCCACAATGACACCTAGATCACCACCATCCCACTCCACAAATAGGTTATTAAATTCAGAACCCACTACTGTGTATGAAAAATTTATGTTCTTATTTGAAACATCTTGTACTTGCCAACGTTGAATTTCATCTGCCATCATTTTGGCCAGTTTTCCTAGTTTTATTAGGACTTTCTGTAGTTCTTCACAATCCTCTCTAGTTTTGACCAACCTAAATAATTTTGTGTTTTCACCAAATGCTTCCATCTCAATAGTTTGGCCCTCTTTCACGATGTTGATTCCAGGGACACACAGTTTTTAACATTTTTCCATGCCAAGAGCAAACAGTTAGTTCTTTGGCTTCCTATCTTTACTTCCCACCCTAGGATATCAGGCTTCCTTAATAACCATTTGTGAGGCATATATACCTTCTGGAAGTTGAAATAATTAGCTTATGTCTTCTACTAATATTATATTAAACGTGAAAGCCTTGTCTAAACTTCTGATTTCAAAGCATGATTATAGTGAGAGAGAATCTAAACGGCAGCTTTTTCTTTTCAACGGATCTGCTCCCAGGATGAATTCAGAATCATATTTACCAACTTAAATAACAAAGTAAGTTTTATCATGTTTTACTCTTCTTAGCATGGCAGAACCAACACAGCTACAAGACAATGACGCTTTCTAGAACCTGGAGAATGGTGATTCATACATGATACCAACATTTTAAAAAATCAGTTACTTAGTCAAACAGCTAGATATGCATCATCATACATTTACTGCAATATTTGCTCCTTACAGTACATCTGGAATATAGTCCTGACATACAAAACTGACTTATACAAAACTGACTTACTTGTCACAATCCCTGCCAAAGCTAATACAAACTGATTTTCATCAGAATCCAGATCTTGGTGTTTGGTATCTTCACCTAATGACCTCACAAAGCTCTCCATAGTTTGTCCCGTGATTGTGAAAAACTTTACTGCTTTGCTCTGCAAGTGCGGAGGGAAAACAATCACTTTCACAGGTTGCACTAAGTAATACTGAAAGGAACATACAATAGGATACAAGTGTTACCTCTACCCACTGTACATGTCATATTTCTTTACATGCTATAGTTTACTGTCTTTTGCAGAACTCCTCCCTTATGAGAGACATCCTCCAGTGACTAGAACTCAGCTGCCAAATTCAGCAGTTACACAAATGGTAGAAGAAGTTAAATGCGGAGTGTAAACTGATCAGAAAACTGGAAAAAATGGTAAAGTAGTGCAACTTGGGCTCATCTAAATGGCATTTAGTGTGATAGTAAAATGAGCAACTTAAATATGGTAGGGACAGAAGCAGCATTGCAGAGAAAGCAACTGATAACAGAGCGTAAGATAAAGCTGTGTAAGTTACACTCATTTTGCGCATCCACTGAATGACAAATTAAGATCAATTTATACCTAAAATGCATCTTATACAGTATGCTCCCAATTATCTGAATAGCATGGTGGACAGGAATTTTGTTCAGATAATCAGGAGTTTGGATAATGAAGAGGACAGGAATGACACTGCAACGATCCCTCTGCAAGGTGCTAGGGAGGAGGCTGTACCAGGACTCTGCTCTGACCCACCAGGACTGCAGCAATCCCTGCACCTTGCATCTGCAGGGATTGGGTGTCACCAGCCCTAGTGCCGTGCAGGGAGCCCTCTGAAGCTGTGCTGTCATGGCCCTGCTCGCTCACTCCTGTGACAGCAGGGCTGTAGACCCCAGGAGCCATTCACCAGCAGGGTTACCTCTCCCATGGCTGGAGGTTTCTGCTCTATTGTCCAAACCTTTCCATTATCCAAATCCCAGGGAACAAGGAAGGGATTTGGATAATGCAGAGGTTCAGATAACAGGGTTTGGGAAAATTGGGAGTATACTGTATTTCCATTTGTCACCCAGAGAATTCCAGAGCAGTTGCATCCATTTACACTTGGCACAACTTTAACCTTTTTTTTTTTTTTTTTTAACAAAAGATTCCTGGGCACTGAGAAATAAGTGGGCAAGGGAATTGCTGAAGTAATGTCAGGGATTTTTTTCCCCATGGTGGTGGGTTTGCAAAATTATTTACACTGTGATGGCAGTAATCTGCATTTCCAGTCTGATGATAGCTGGTGAGAGAAGAAAATGTCCCTCTTACCAGTGCCTTGCAACATCAAATATTAAATTACTGTTTGTTCCCTGCTTGCTCTACATTAAACCGTTTAGACTATAAAATCTGGATAGACCAAAAAGAATAAACAATTCAGAGAATTATTTTGCTATATGTTCAATTACTGAAATACACCTGTGTTAAGATATGTTATTTATAGCACGTTATCTACCTATAATACCTAAGCATTCCCACTAAAATGTATACATCTGCAGTACTCACCCCTCCTAGAATGTCTTTAACTGCTTCCTCATTGCTAGAGACACCCCATAACAAAGTACAGACTGCAGCTCCCATTTCTGTACAGTATTCTGCCTGTTGCAGTAGTTGCTGTCTTGCCTCATTCAGCTGCTGTCGAAGGGCTAGTTTCTCCTGAAATTAATTTAAGTAAATTTTGGGAGACTGAAACCAAGTGAAATGCCTTTCAGTATTAAAGTATCCCAACTTCGTTTCTACCACTAAGACAGAGAAAGGGAGACAATATTACGGCCATATATATATATAAAATGCGACAATTCACAGTACTTCCACAGAGCTAAATTCTCTCTCCAGAACAGTCTGAGTAACCATGCTGTGTGCTGGGGAAGTCAACAGGAGTCAGGAGTCTGCCACCTGCAACTTATGGAGCAGTGCTAGAGTTGAACAATGACAGCTACAATAGCCTCAGTGAGTCAAATTAAAGTAGAATCAGCTCCTACTACACAAAGAATTGCATCTCTCAGTGAGAGACAAGAGATTTTAGCAAGAGAGGTGAGTCTTAGGGTAGCAGTCCTGTGAAAAACTGCTAAGTATCTCAGCCATGTGAGATACAGTTGTTTGTGAGCTAGAATAGATGCCCCAGAAAAAAATAGTGGCCTATCTCAGAGAAGCTAGAGGCTATACTTCCCTGACATGCAGTGGCAGATTAATACAGGATCCCTGGAGTGCTAAGCTCTAGGCCTGAGGTTTGGGATGGCCTCCAAACTTAGGACCACAGATCACTGGGCTCCAAGAATCTCTCATCCATGGTGTAGAAGCAGCAGTCCCATCATGGGTCTGTCTGCTTCAGTGCTGGGTGAACTGGTTTTGTGCTTGGCTCACTCTGCCATAGATCAACACAGAGAACAAAACACTTGATTGGTAAATTCAACAAGACCTGGAAGTATTTTGGAGCAGCAAATATTTCTCACAGCCATATGGGAGGTTGGCAGAAAGAGGGACATGAAATGAAGATACTCCCAGGTCTTATTCAGTCTTAAATTAATGCTTACTGCCTAATCAGACAGAATAACCTGACCAGACAAGAAAGAAGTAAGACATGAGCAGACCACAAAGAAAACCAAGAAGTATCAATATCCTAAAAAACCCTTCCAAACTGATGCCTAAAAGGGACTAAACATAAACCTAACAAAAATCATGCTAAATAATGAACAATGGTTCAAGGAAAGAGAGAGCAGAGCTACTAACACTTGTGAAGATACTCTGAGCATTGTGATTTGGGGGCAGTTTTTGGAGCTGCTTGTAAATAAACAGCCATATGCACCTCAGGATTTCATACTTGCAGCCTGCAGCTTTTGCTTTGGCAGCCTGTGGTACAGACAGCAGCATAGCTGCTGCAGGCAATTCCTGAGCATGCCTGGCCACTCAATGGGGAACAGAGCATATGCAACACTGAGGGAAATGTCTACGCTGCAATTATACAGATGACTCGGGCTTGGGCTACGGGGCTGTTTAATTGTGGTATACGTGTTCAGGCTCAGCTGGAGCCCAGGCTCTAGGACCCTGTGAGGTTAGAGGGTCCCAGAGCTCAGGTTGCCCAAGCCCAACATCTACACCACACTTAAACAGCCCCTTAGCCAGAGTCAGCTAGCACAGGCCAGCCACAGGTTTTTAATTGTGGTGTAGACATACCCAGAGAAGCCCTCTCCCACTGAAGTAGGGAGCAACCGTCTCCCATCCCCCATTACCACTACATTGGGGTAGCAATGTTAATTGAGATGGGGGGATCCCAGCAGGACAGCCCTCCTCCCTACTCGCAGAATAGGAGCTTTTCCTGCAGGCTGGGATGGGGGGCACTT
This sequence comes from Macrochelys suwanniensis, assembly GCA_033296515.1. NCBI lineage: Eukaryota > Metazoa > Chordata > Testudines > Chelydridae > Macrochelys > Macrochelys suwanniensis. The sequence goes on along the minus strand of CM065775.1, from coordinate 153,089,559 downwards.
GCTGAGGCCTAAAAAGGGAGGAGGGAGCTGGGGCACTGCTAGACTATAGGATAGGAGTTGGAGGGGCACTGATGAGGAGTGACAGGTATGGGCTTCTGGGCCACTCAGACTATCCCAATGCGTGCAGCGCTAGACAGGCTGGGGGAGTGACATCAGGACTGGGGTGCCAGGAACTGGAAACAGGGAGATGGAGGTGGGGCTGTACCACACCTCTCAGGGAGGGCGGGAGGGGGAGGGTGGCTACTGGAGAGTGCCTTGGGCAGAGGGAGTAAGGGCCAGTAAAGAAAAGGATGCAAACTGAAGAGTTAAAAAGGGGGAAAGTACAATCCATGTCAGAAGGAAGCATCCCATTTGTGTGGGTGCCCTGTGTATTTCCCATCCTGACACCGGCACACATATAAGGGCGGGAGGAGGGGGAGTATGTTTTCTTAACAAGTTTGAGTATGGAAAAAAACAGAGCCAAACATATGATTTAAAAAAAAAAAATAACCAAACCAAACGAAAAACACCACGCTCAGGATTTCAAAGCTAGGGATCTCAATTTTGGAGGGTTGTCTCAATTTTTGAAGTTGTGGGGTTGAAAATACTGAAAGAGTTAAAGTCACCTAAAGATAAAATGCTATAACATGGTACCCCCCGCCATCCACAATGCTTTGCAGATTCATATGTTATTGTTAGAAGTGATTACTTTAATTAGATCTCTCAGGTCACATAATCAGTCATCTAAAAATCTACTTTGTTGATATTTTCCTATGTCCACATCTAGTTGGCTACATCACATCTTATAGCCACCCTTGTGTTGATTAAATTTGCTGGCAACGTATGATTCACTGTTTTGCAAATTAAATGTATTGAGCAGATTTTACAGCATCAATCCACAATATATTCTTCTGTTACTGTAGTCTACTCAATAGACTTACACTAATTACTGATATCAAAGAACCTGAGACTTCTGTTGCTGGTAAATAAATAGGTTTTGGAAAAATTTCAGTGTGTACTAAAAGCAGTCTGTTATTAAAACCAATAATTAAAATCTTGTTAACTTGAAAATGAGTTTGTTGAGTTTACTCTCTTTTCTCTAAGCTCAACATCAGATCCATTAGCTTCTCTGACACCAGTTTGCAGCAAGTCTTCTGCTCAAATACACTGAACCTTCTTCCTATCCCTCTTCTTTTCTGTATTGCTTTTATTCAGTGTTTGCATTTTGCACTTAGGATGGGAAATGCTGATGCTGATTAATAAGACATAACTTTTGTAATGTCATAACGGGATAAGCCTGTCAGGATGCAAAGCCACAGCAAATAAATAAATAAATCACACAGTGGAACTGTTCATAAACAACATCATAGCAAATGAATGAAAACCAGAAATAGTATTTACAAGACCAGGGGAATAAACAGACCCTGCAAAAAACACACTAACCCCTCCAAGAAGCAATTCTACTATGGGTGCACACCACTGACTAGTTATTGTGCTGTGCAACATCTTCCAAGAAGGGTCAAACTTCATGACTATGACAGTGATAAACTACGTAACTAGAAAGTGATTAGTTAAGAAGACAGTAGTGAACCAAAGATTAAATTTATGCTTCCAATTCTGCTCAGATTCAGAGTGTGCTTTAATTTCCTAAAGAAGTTATTGTTAGGGACTGAGACGTAGGCAGTTTGGCCCAGTAGTCAGAGCAGGAGTCAGGTCTAGTGGGCAAAGCAGGTATCCAGCTTGGGGAACAAAGCCAAGGTCAGCACCAGAGTCAACTGCCAGTTACCAGAACCAGAGGTCAAGGCAGAGTCAGAACCAGGAATAGAAGCTGAGGCTCTGAGCTGAGGTCAGATGCCAAATGCCAGAGCCAAGGGTCAAGCCGGAGTCAGGGTCAGAGCCAGGACTGATCACTGAGGATTGGTGGTGAGGCGCAAAGGCAGGAGGAGGGGCAAGGATCAAGCACAGAGCAGGAGCACAAGAGGGAACAGGAGCCAAGGCAGGGACAAGGCAGGAGCCGAGTAGGAACAGGAGTGGGTGCAGTAAGCAGGCACAAGCAGGGTCCAACGCAGCCACAACAGGACACCACTTTGTTGCTCAGACAAACTTCCTGTTCTTCCTCCTGGTGGAGGTGGGCGATCCTCCAATCAGAGATCCCATAGGTGGTGCCTTCGCTGAAGCTACAGCCCTAGTAGCTTCTCAGCAGCCCAGGTTTCAGTAGCCATTGGGTGGAGGTCAGGATGGTGCAGCTGTCTAGGGATTCCCAGGGCCTGGGTTCAAGACCCGGGACATCACACTTATCTAGGTTTGTGAAGAAACAGTGGAATACAAAATGATTATTCATTCTTGATCAAGAAAAGAGTATTAATATTATCAACAAGGACGAAAGAATGCAAGCCAAAATAGGGGAAAAAACAGGTTAAAGAATATTTAGAAAAGCAGGATGTATTCAAGTCAGTAGGACCTGATGAAATTCAGCCTAGGGTGCTCATGGAACTAGCTGAAGCAATCTCGGAACCATTGCCAATTATCTTTGAGAGGCTGAGATCCCAGAAGCCTACGTTGCCTTTCTTTAAAAAGGAGAACAAAGAGGACCCAGGGATTTATAGACCAATCAGCCTAATTTGACACTTGGAAAGATACTGGAACAAATTATTAAACAATCAGTTGATCCACATCTGGAGGATAACAGGCTTATCCAAGGAACAGCCAACATGGATTTGTCAAAAACAATTCATGCCAAACCAACCTAATTTCCTTCTTTGACAGGGTTACTGGTCTACTGAATAGGGGGAAGCTCTAGATGTGATATCTTGATTTTAGTAAAGCTTTTGACACAATCCCCCATGACATTTTCATAAGCAAACTAGGGAAATGTAGTCTAGATTAAATTACTATAAGAGGCATGGCCAAAATGCAGCTCATGAGCAGCATGCGGCTCTTTAAGAGTTTGAGTGCGGCTCACAGAGCTTGGGGCTACAACCCCAACAGGAAGTGCCAGTGCACGGGGCTGCAGCCTCACTGGGAAGAGCCAGTGCTTGGGAGTCCAGCCCTGCAGGAGGTGCCCAGGCTCAGGGTTTCAGCTGCACATGCCCATTATAACAGAAAATTGCTTCAAGAAATACTGTGTGGACCTCCTTGCTTGGGTTCTTCCCACATTCTACACAACACACAGTGTTTACTGTTCATAAGTCAGATTTCAATAGTTTTAGATTTAAGTGTTAACACGCCGTTAATTTCGTGGATGACAACAACATCTTCAAATTGTAAGAAACGCAAGTATGAAGAAAACTGAAGTTTTAAGCCAGCATGAGAGGAAGATTTTGCATTCACTGTTAAAGGTGGCAAACCCCTGTGCCTTACCTGCAGTGCATCTCTCACTCACTACAAAGTGAGCAACTTGAAACCTCACTACAAAATTAATCATAACCACTTTTTGTCTAAATATCCTCCTGAATCAGAATTAAGGAAGAACAAGCTAACTGCATTAAAATCACGCCTGAACAGTCAGACATTACTTTCTGCGTTCAGTAAGGAAGCTGACACAATGACCAAAGCTAGTTTTGTTATGTCATGGAATATCGCTTGTGCTAAATGTCCATACTGTGATGGAGAATTTGTTAAGAATACCGCCGAAGTGGCTGCAATTTTAGATCCAAGTAACACAAAACTTCAACGACCAATAAAGCAAATTCCAATTTCACACGACCCTGCGGAGAGGTGGATCTCCCAGATCAGCGCTGATGTTGCAAGCAAGATGCAAAATGATCTAAAGAATTCTCTAGCATTCCACCTGTCAGCTAATCCACGATATACAAGATAGACCACAACTAGCTGTATTTGTTCGCTATGTTTCCGCGGATGTAATTGTGAAAGAAAAAGTGTTGGAATTAGTGGCGCTAAAAGAACTAACCCGTGGTGCTGACATAAAGAACGCACTTGACAAAGCATTGACAAATGCTGATGTACCACTGGATAAACTTGTCAGTGTAGCAATGGATGGAGCACCTGGAATGGTGGGGGAAAAAGTAGGCCTTGTCGGACTCCTGAAAAGCAATCCAAAATTTCCAGTTTCTCCCTGTTCATTTTATCATCCATTGAGAACATCTCACAGGCAGATACTTCAAGTACAAAAATATTACAAAAACGGTCCAAGAATGTGTCAATTTCATCTGCTCGAATGGGAAGACTCATCAACAGTTCAAAAATTTCATTGAAGAGCTGGATCTTGAAGACAAGCCTAATGACGTCTCTCTCTACTGTATTGTGAGGTGGTTATCAACCAGCAATATCTTAAATAGGTTTGTGGAATTGCTGGAGTCTTTCAGTGCTTTCCTTGAAGAAAAGGAAAAGTCCTATCCACAACTGAAAGATGAGCAATTGATGCAGAATCTGATGTTTTTTGCTGATATTGTGCAGCATCTGCAAACTCTCAATTTGGCACTTCAAGGGAAGGATAAGATTATTTCTGACCTTACTTAGACAGTATTCAGCTTCCAGAACAAGTTATAGCTTCTGTAAAGCGACAGTGTCAAGAGACTTCAACCACTTTCCCCATCTCAAGAGTAGGGTAAAAACATTCCCTGAAATTGAAGTACAAGATCACAACCTCGAGGAATACCGAGGTAAATGACAAAGGCTGCTTGATACTTTCATGCCAGGTTTGAAGACTTGGAGAAGCTGAGATCCTGCTTTGCCTTTCTTGTAAACCCTTTCATGGTTGATGTGATCAACTATGGCTGTCCAATTCCAGAAACCGTGGTTACAGAAACATCTGCTGTAGAAATGGAACTACTGGAACTTCAGGAGGACCATGCTCTAAAGATAATGCATAAATCACAGTCTACAATTGCGTTCCAGAAGCAAGTGCCAGGAATGAAGTATCCTCAACTCAAGAAGACTAGTGTGTGACTCATTTCAATTTTCGGCATAACATACTGCTGTGAATTGCTGTACTCCATGATGAAGTTCGTAAAATCGAAACATTGTGCAGTCCTTATTAATCAACATCTGACTGAGCAACTCTGTACCACCTTGAGAACATATTAACCAATTTCCAAAGACTTACAACCAGGATGGAGACCCACAAGTCCTGTAGCTCTAACAGTAATTAGCCGTGATACAGTAAGTAGGATGTTACTATTTTAGAAAATTAGTGTGTAAAGGTTGTGCATGTCTTGCGGCTCTCGAAATTCTGAAGATTATCAGAGCTGGCTCAGAGGGTCAGTAAGTTTGGCCACCCCCGTCTAGATTTACTTGGTCCTGCCACAATACAGGGGGCTGGACTTGATCACTTCTTGAGATTTCTTCCAGCCCCACATTTCTACGATTCTATGATTACCTATCCATAAATTCCAGGTAATTTGTTTTTCTTTTATGTCCGTACCAATGAATCACCAGTCTGTCTTCAGATAGCTTGATGAACGTACAGAAAACAATTTAGTACATTCACAAACACGACTACACCTTTTAACTTGTTCCCAGACTGACAACACCATCATTGCTACTAAACGGCTGTCAAGTGAAAGAGTATTCTGGATAATGACATGCAAATAAGTAGACAATTATAATACTATACATATATCTATCAGGATCCCAAAGACTTTCACAACCTATACATACACACACACCACTGAAAGACACCTAGTTTTGGACTGGAAGGCAACCAGCACATACTGCACAACAATGAAGATGGGAGGGAAAGCTTTGGCCAAGAACACCAGGGAAACTCCTACTCTTATTAAATGTTCCATAATTTATTTTAAGGTCTTATCCAAAAGAGATCACACACAGTGAACGGGACGGCACTAAGTTTATCAAATTTGTAAGAGTGAAGGGTTGAATCTATTATGTCAGGATTTGAGTCAGTGGCATTAAGATGTGTAGGTGTTTCAAATCTGATGCTTAGACCACTGAGAAATGGACCAGAATAGCTATAGCAGAATAAGTTATTCTGCAATAGCTCCCCCTGTGAACATTCTTGTTCTGGAGTAAGAATGCCTTTTTCTGATTTAGCTTAATGCATTATGGAAGCAGATCAAGATAAACTGGAAAAAGGCACTCTTTTTGTGAAAGAAGAGTATCCATACCAAGAGCTATTCTGGAATAGATACTACACTTTAAATTCACACCCTACATTATTGTAGAGCATCTTCCCTATGTAGTCAATCCCTACGTCACTTTCTGGAGTCAAGCACTCCACTTTGCTTCAGAATGTCTCTATGCAGTATTGCAACTACAATTAGATCTAGAGTTTTACTCAGGTACAGCTAGTGGTACATGACATGACAGCAAGAGAAATGAGAACAGTGACCAAAAAGAAGTACTGCATTAAAAACAAAAATTGCACACAACTTAAGTCAGCCCAGATGGGAGAAGGTTTCATTTTGTATATAGCAATGCCTGTGTTATATTCTATGTATTTTCCCTTTTGAAACAGACACATTATAGAAATGTTATATTAAATTCAAGGGACTAATTCCTCCAAACAGCTCTTGATGTCAACTATCTGAAAAGATCTTGCAACAAGCTTTGAGAACACCCAAGCAATGTGTTTCTCAATCTTGATACAAAGAGCACATTTATGTAGATTTGCAGTGCTGTATGTTAAACCAGATTCAAAAATAGTCAAACAATCTAAAAAAAAAAATTAAGGAAATTCATATTTAAGGATAAAACTGTCCTAAATTCATCCTTTGACACATAACAATTGCAACACATACAATATAAAAAAATCTATTTTAACCCCGTGTAGACTATGCAATACATACATATATAACTGAGATACAATCTCTTTATTATACCAATTCAGGTGTAATTTTATGTTTGAAAAGAAGGAGAGATCTCTGAACACAATTATCAAACATATTTAGTTTTCCCCCCAACTCCATTTATAATACATAATTAGTTATTTTAGAGACATTTATAACAAGAGGTAAAGAAATTCAGACAGAAGTGTGAATTTGTTTCCCTTTAAGATTTCAGCTTCAAACAATTATTAGTACTGCAGCCATGTTTCATTTTACTACTTTTATCGTATAGATCTTTCTGTTCTAGAACAATCTTTCATACAAAAAGTATTAACGCTAGAACTTTTAGATGCACAATTTATAAATTATTTGGTTATATGAACTCAATGCCCAACAGTTTTCCAGGCTGTCCAGAAGCCATATACTGAAGAGATATATCTTGCAAGGTTCAAGTGCTGAACTGGTATTTCCCTGCACTTTTTACTAAAACTCAAGCATACAGATCATAGCTTACTTTTTTGTGAACAAATGTACCTTTTTCTCCCTCATGCAATCTGCTTGGGCTGTTTCCAGACGGGCTTTGAAGTGTTCACAATCCATCCTCACCTGCTCTAGTTCTTGTTCTCTTTTCTCCATGTCTGCAAAATATAATTTGAACAAATTAAACAATAAGAAGTTACAAGCAGCTACCTTACACTAAGCATGAAGATTCCGCCAAATGCAATATGAAAAGTCTGCTTTAATATTTGGTTGTGTCAGGCCTCCTCCTTGTGGCCAACTGGGACTATAACCATGTGTCACATTATTAAACAATTATTACAAAAAATCTATTAAATTAACAGGAAGCTTTTGATTTAAACCAGGAAATACATGAGAATTCACTGTGAAGGATCAAATCTCTCTTACTTGACCACAACAGGGCACAGTAAGCTATGTTGAAATTGAGCTCCCTTTTGCCCAGAACACTATGTTTATTTTTAATGTCGTTCATTTTCTATTTTTTATTAGTTTTCATAATCTACAGATTATCTGGAGTCTTTGCCCTCAACTTTAATGGCAAAGATGAGGAAAATACCAATACCAACTAGAAGTAAATGTTGATTTAATTTATGGGGTATGAAGTACGTGAACAATTAAAAAAAGTAGTACAAGCACTCCAAATGTATTAATGTTTGTAGAACACTAGATAAATGCTAAGCATATCTTTATAGTGCTGGCTAAAACTGATCCATGATTGCTTTAAAAAAGAAAAACAGTTAAATAAGAGAAACTGATCTCCAGATTTATTAGAAATATGGTTTTATTTAAAGTGCTTTGCTGTAATAAATAGAAATCAAGTGCAAATTATTATAATGCTAATAAATCAAGAAATTAGCCCCATGCCACTTCCAACTAGCCTGCATCACTAGGTGGGCCGTCTTCATAGGACAGTCTCACCCACTGCAATCTTCAGAATGAGAGACCAGGACCAGGTCTCCTCTCTGAACATACAGTACCTCTTAGTCAACTGAATAATCACTTTAAATATTAATTTATCTTATATTTGAATAACGAACTGTGAAATTCTGAAGGGAAAAAAATTATTTTAAAAACTTCACCCAGTGCCTTCTTACAAGTCCCGCCACGTGCTCAGAAGGACAGACTAGTTCTCCCACAATTCACTGGGAAAGAACAAAGTGGCTCCAGAGGTGACGCCGGCAATTACAGGCCAGCAAAATGGTTGAAACTATAGTAAAGAACAAAATTGTCAGACACATAATTTGTTGGGGAAGAGTCAACATGGTTTTTGTAAAGGGAAATCATGCCTCACCAATCTGCTAGAATTCTTTGAGGGGGTCAACAAGAATGTGGACAAGGGTGATCCAGTGGATATAGTGTACTTAGATTTTCAGAAAGCCTTTGACAAGGTCCCTCACCAAAGGCTCTTAAGCAAACTAAACTGTCATGGGATAAGAGGGAAGGTTCTCCCATGGATTGGTAACTGGTTAAAAGATAGAAAACGAAGGGTAGGAATAAATGGTCCATTTTCAGAATGAAGAGAGATAAATAGTGGTGTCCCCCAGGGGTCTGTACTGAGCCCAGTCCTATTTAACATATTCATAAATGATCTGGAAAAAGGGGTAAACAGTGAGATGGCAAAATTTGCAGATGATAAAAAAACTACTCAAGATAGTGACATCCCACGCAGACTGCGAAGAACTACAAAAGGATCTCTCAAAACTGGGTGACTGGGCAACAAAATGTCAGATGAAATTCAATGTTGATAAATGCAAAGTAATGAACATTGGAAAATATAATCCCAACTATACATATAAAATGATGGGGTCTAAATTAGCTGTTACCATTCAAGAAAGAGATCTTGGAGTCATTGTGGATAATTCTCTGAAAACATCCACTCAATGTGCAGCGGCAGTCAAAAAAGCAAACAGAATGTTGGCCATCATTAAAAAAGGGATAGCTAAGACGGAAAATATATTGTCTCTATATAAATCCATGGTTCGCCCACATCTTGAATACTACATGCAGATGTGGTCACCCCATCTCAAAAAATATAATTGGAACTGGAAAAGGAAAAGATTCAGAAAAGGGCAACAAAAATGATTAGAGGTATGGAACAGCTGCCATATGAGGAGGGATTAATAAAACTGGGACTTTTCAGCTTGGAAAAGAGACGACTAAGGGGGGATATGATATAGGTCTATAAAATCATGACTGGTGTGAAGTAAATAAGGAAATGTTATTTACTTCTTCTCATAACACAAGAACTAAGGGTCACCAAATGAAATTAATAGGCAGCAGGTTTAAAACAAACAAAAGGAAGCATTTTTTCACACAATGCACAGTCAACCTGTGGATCTCTTTGTCAGAAGATGTTGTGAAGGCCAAGATTATAACAGGGTTCAAAAAAGAACTAGATAAATTCATGGAGGATAGGTCCATCAATGGCTATTAGCCAGGGTGGGTAGGAATGGCGTCCCTAGCCTCTGTTTGCCAGAAGCTAGGAATGAGCGACAGGGGATGGATCACTTGATGATTACCTGTTCTGTTCATTCCCTCTGGGGCTACCTGGCATTGGCCACTGTCAGAAGACAGGGATACTGGGCTAGATGGACCTTTGGTCTGACCCAGTATGGCTGTTCTTATGTTCTTAAAGTGGCTCTATTTACTGCCACACAAAAAAAGAATTACTTACCCTACAGTAACTGTGATTCTTCGAAATGTTGCAGTCAGTATGGATCCTATTGTAAGTGCACATGCTCCTCCTGCGCACAAGCTCAGAATGTTTTCTGAACAGCAGTGACTGTTAGGGCTACAGATGCACCCTGTGCCTCCTTATGCTCATGCACGAGGGCATAAAGGGCAGACTGGGTGAAATCCTCCCTCAGTTCCCTCGCAACTCAAAGCCTGTGCTGCTGAGGACTCAGACAAGCAGGCAAGGAGGGCAGGTCATGGCATCATCTCAAGAAACCAGTTACTGTAGGGTAAATATCTATTCTTTCTTCTTCAAGTATGTGCCAGCGTGGCTCTTACTGTATGTGACTGGCAAACAGTATCTCCTCCAGATGGTATGAATGAGGAGTATCAGCTGTGTCAGTCAAATCAAAATTGGAGTACTGCTCTCCCAAATTTGGAATAATGCTTGACAAATATAAGGCAATTGCTCTATGTAGCTGTCTTGAAGATTTCTGATATTGGCACATTTCAGAAGCAGGCAGATGTTGTTCGAGTTCTGATGGAGTGAGCCTTCATATTTGGTGGGGGAGATACACCAGCCAACTGATAACACGTCAAGACACTTTGTGTTATACAGTTTGACAAACATTCCGATGAAACAACCAGCTGTAGCCAAAACTGATTAGAGAACATTTTGAAAAATTTATTCCTGTCAATATAATTTCAAAGAGCTCTGGATACATCCAGACTGTGTAGTTTCTTCTCCCCTTGTCTTGAGTGTTGTTTTGGAAAGAACACAGGTAAGTTAACAGATTGATTTAAATGGAACTCAGAAACCATTTTGAGTATGAATCTTCATAAGGTCCCAGTACCACATTGTCTGTGTGAAACAATGTGTATGGGAGTTCTGCGTGTGAAGCTCACTCACTCTGCTGGGTAAGGTGATGGCCACCAAAAGAGATTGTTTTGAGAGATGGTGGATGGAGCACAGTAGGAGAGAGGCTCAAAAGCGGGGCTGCGTTCCATAAGTTTTAGGAGAATAACATTGAGGTCCCACACTGAAATAAGTTCTCTGGCCAGTAAGTATACATTAGGCCAGTGGTGGGCAACCTGCAGCCCATCAGGGTAATCTGATTACGGGACGCGAGACATTTTGCGGACATTGACCATCCGCAGGCATGGCCCCCCTCAGCTCGCCATTACAGGCCAACAGGAGCTGCTGGGGGCGGCGGGCCACAAGGACATTTCCCGGACGTACAGCTAGGAAAAGGGACAGAGGATATAACTGAAACTTGTCAATGTCTCTTGTTGCGAGCTGCCTCCAATTAACTCATCATCTGGCCATAGATAGATGTGGATAACCCTCTCTCTCAGGTGCACTGCTGCCATCACCACAGTTAAGCATTTTCTGAAGTCTCTTGGTGATGTGAAGAGCCGGAATAACAATACCTTGTACTGTTAGTGAGTAGGCCACACTGTAAATCTCAGGTACTTCCTGGGGGCCAGGTGGATGGTGGCTATGTGGAAGTCTGTCTTGTGAGTTAAAAGCCACGAACTGATCTTGAGCCTGAAGAGATGAAATAATGGAGGCAAGCGTTACAATCCTAAATCTGAGGCACTGTACATATTTGTTTGGTCTCCTCAGGTGTAGGATAGGACGAAGACCCCATTTTCTTCTTCATAATAAGGAAGTATTACAAGCAGATGCCTCTACCCCCGTACTCTTGCAGCACCTTCGCTGTGGCTTCTGAGAGACCACTTCTTTCTGTAACAGGCACTTGCAAGAAGGGTCCCTGAAGAGGGACAGTAAAAGGAGGTAGGTAAGGGGCAAATAATGAAAGTGGTTAGGGTAGCAGTGGGCAATGATGTTTAACACCCGCTTGCCAGCAGTGATCTCTGGTCACACCCCCAGCAAGGGGGTAAAGCATTTTCTGAAGATCAACTCTGGATTGTTCTTGATGAAGCTCCTTAAACTCCCATCAAACCTGCTGCTTCTGAGAGGGATTCGGGTGCATGATGGAGGATGACGGGTCTCTTCTGAAATAATAAGCTGTTTCCTGGATGGTTATTCTGCTTGGCAGTTATGGGGGAAGGATACCATTCTTTGTCGTGTTGGAGCTGGTATTGGAACAGTTTATAGTATGGTACTGGAGAATAGTTTATTACTGACCTCAGCAGAGCTCTTGAAACTTTGAAGGAGTGGAGCACTGAAGTACTTCATCTCCTTGAAGGACAAGTCTTTTAGAGAAGTTTGTACTTCTTTCAGAATACCAGATGTCTGCAACCAAGAGGCATGTAGGTATAATGGCCATGACCATGGATCTGGCAGCCATGTACAATGCATCCACAGCCACTAGCAGCACCATCTTTACTACTATTTGGCCCTCTTTGATAGTCTCTCTCAGTTCTTCTCCACAGCTGTTGGAGCTTGGATAGGAAAGGGGTTACCCTCTGCCGTCTCAAAAGAACTGTATTTTGCAAACAAAGCCTAGTAGTTTGTGATATAAAGTTGAAGGGAAGCAGATAGATATGCCTTATGTTCAAAAAGGTCCAATTTCTTTGGAGCCTCATCTTCCGTTGCACTTCTCTCATGGTTTTCAATGCAGAATGAGTTTCTTCCTGTCCCAATCTCTTTTCCTTTCTGTCTTTTGATAGGAAAATGGCAGCTTGCGTGAGTAAATAAAAGTTTTGTCTTCTGTTAACTAATTACAAACATTAAAAAATTTTAATTGATTGACATATGTCTAGTTAATTCTGAAATTTTGAAAAACACCAAGGTTATCCTTTAACAAAATATTTAAGCAGAATGTGTCAACAAAAATCTATAGCCATTTGTACAAACTGGGCTGTGTTTGTTCTAAACAGAGTTGGAAGTATTTATGATTGCTGCTAATGTGGTGCAACTCACTTGTTTCAATAACATCCAATTTCTGGAAGCTCTCTAAGACATCTCCATTTAGTATTCTCGGTAGGAAGTCTCTTAACTGCATCACTTCAGTTGTCAGTCTCTCCAAATCTCTCTTTCTGACTTTAACAAATTCCTCTTTAGTCTCAGCCTTCTGAAACATGGAACAGACCACAGATACCTTTGTTACTCTGCAATATTTTCTAATTTGTATTCTAGTTACACATCCTTCCTTCTCTCCCACAAATGCATCTCCCTCCGTTCAATATCTCTTCAGAAATTTAGAATTTTATTTTGAAAGGAAATTTTATCTAGTGGTCTTTTAAAGCATGGGACTTTGATAATAGTATGGGCTTGTCTTCACTACCCGCCGGATCGGCGGGTAGCAATCGATCTTTCGGGGATCGATTTTTCGCATCTCGTTTAGACGCGATTAATCGATCCCCGAAAGCGCTCCCCGTCGGCTCCGGAAATCCACCTCATCGAAAGGCGGAAGCAGAGTCGACGGGGGAGCGGCAGCGATCGACTCGCCACCGTCCTCATGGCCAGGTAAGTCGATTACGATACGCCGACTTCAGCTACGCTATTCACGTAGCTGAAGCTGCGTATCGTAGATCGACCCCCCTCCCTAGTGTAGCCCTGGGCTAAGTGTCATACACATGCTGAACTACTGTCTTTAGAATGTCCTAAGGCTTATGCTGTACCTTTCATATTTTTAAATTAACTTGAAAGTTTTCTGATCCTCCCCCTCAACCATGTTGCTAAATTATAATAGTTCTTCTACTGGAAATATTTCTATTCACCACAAAAGATCAATTAAATTTTAAAAATTCTTAAATTAACATTCATGATGCATAACATTCAAATTAACACACAGAAGCAATTAAATTCTGAGTTAAGACCAGTAAGAGTCTTTAATTCCTCTTCATGTACCTAACTATTGCTATAGCATCCATTTTTACTCTGCAGCCTGAGAAAATTAGTGCTGGTTTAAAAAAACCCATGATTTAAAAAAGAAAATCTCAATGCCAAAATAAACTGAGGACTTAGATCTAATCTCAGAGGTGAAGTTGCACATTGCACTGTCTTGAAAATTCTGCTGTATATTCAAGTTATCATTAAGATTCAATTTTCTTTGTCTAGAATATCTGTTCTCCAATATACTTTCGAAAAGCAGGATTGCAAAATTTCAGTGATATTTTGCTTATTTCAACCACCAATCCAATTATAATATTTATGTTACATCCAACAACTAGACTGAGTGCTAAAAACTCCTCACAAATAAAAATGTTTCTCCCTAGAATGAAGCAACATATTTCTTACTTTCTTCTACTCTGATCACTTTGTATTGTATGCGTCTAATTTTTTTCTTACAATCCTGTCCATTTCCACAAGTCTCTCTTGTTGTCTCTCTCCTCTTATTTCCCCTTTTTATTTAAATCCTGCTCCTTTTAGGGGGGACAGGAGGGAACATCCTTCCAGGAACCTTAATTCCCCCCCTCCCTCAGAACCTTGCATTATGGGGACTATTTCACCTATTAAAAAGGACACAAATAGAGGTATGTTGAAATCACCAATCTTTATTTGACGTGTAGTGTACACTATTAGAACCCCTCCAAAACTAGTCAGAGATGTTCAGATAGTAACCCTGAAAGATGTGCAAATAGATAGGCAACTGATTATCACCTCTTGCCTTGCAAATCCACCTGCCCTAATAGCTGTGTAACCACACTGGTCAGTTAATGTTTAAAATAAGCCAGAAACTACCATGCTGGCAAGAAACCTCTAGTGAAAACAGCTCCCCCTCAAACCTGTCGAACTTCCTTCTGAAGAAGAGCTCTGTTTAAGCTCAAAAACTTGTTTCTCACACCAAGAGAAGTTGGTGCAATAAAAGGTATTTCCTCACCCACCTTGTCTCTAAAACCCCGGGGCCAGCATGACTACAACACTGCATACAAATTTCCTTCAGTAAGCCACAAGGGACTGCTAAAGAGCTATACATGCAGCATTTTCCCTAAAATGCTGAGCTGTCTCTGCAACATTCCCACCTCCAGCTGGATATGGGAGTGAGGATCATTCCAAGTATGTATTGCCACTAAACTACCAGAACAACATCTATGGTATTTGTATTTCTCCCACGCCTTTTCTATTATTTCCTCTCCCTTCTTGGTTGCTTGCTTCCTCCTCTTTCTCTTCTCTTTGTTTGTATTCTTCCCTTCATTTTTACTTCTCATTTTGGTTGTTTCTTTTGCAGTTCCCCACCACCACCACTTTAAAAAACACACCTGTGCTGTCTTGCATTTAACAAAATCCCAGCTGGTTCAGGCAACAGAGTGAAAATGAAAATATTAAAGTAAGATTTTTTAGATAGATTGTAAACTTTTCCAGGCAGAGAGCATCTCTTTGTTATATGTTTGTACAGTGCCCATCAACATCACTGGTGTCTCTAAGTGCTACCATATTACAAATAATAAATAATATTAAAACAAATTAAATCTCAAGGGGCTCAGAGGGAGGGGAAGATAAATGGGGCAGCAAGACTTTAGATTAACAGTGTGACCAATCGGGGGACTGGGTAGATAAGTGGTCAAACAAGAAGGATGAAGCAACAAATCAGCAGTTTTGAGAAAAATGGAAAGCAATTTTGAATTGGCATCAGATGGATATATTCAGTACTAAACACTAAATTTAAAAAAATGTTACTGGAACATTTCGATTGAGATGTTAAATGTACAAAATTGAGAAAATTCTAATTTACGATTCTCTTAGTAAATATAGTTCATCCCATGCAACATGACAGTTACAACAGCCAAGTTTAATTTACTTTTCTCTACTCAGAAATGAATATTTTCAAACCTCCCACATGTTGGAATATTTTTTAAAAAAGAAAGGAATTAGATACAGACTATTTTGCCGAGGAAAGGAGGATGGTTTTGTGATTAAGGCCCCAGACTAGACTCAGACCTGTTTGCATCAATTCCCGACACTGCCACAAACTTCCTGTGCAACAGTGGGCAGCTCGTTTAATTGTGTGGCTCAGTTCCTCATCTGTAAAATGTGGTTACTATTTCTCTAATGCACAAAGGTGTCGTGTAGTGCTCAGATGCTATGTGGCAATGGCTGCTTCATAAGTAACTAGAGACACAAGGCGGGAGAGGTAATATTTTTTTATTGGACCAACTTCTTTTGGTCAGAGAGACAAATTCTCAAGCTTATAACGCTTCTTCAGGTCTGTGTAAGCTCAAAAACTTGTCTCCCTCACCAAAAGAAGTTGGTCCAATAAAGCATATTACCTCACCCACCTTGTTTCTCTAATATCCTGGGATCAATGCAGCTACCACGCAACAATAAGTAACTAATCAGACCGAACCAGCTCTTCCACAAGTTATGTGATGTTGAACAGACCACTTGAATTCAGTGACTCAGTTCCCTCTGTATTTAAAATGATTTTTTTTTAAAAAGTAGAGAGGATAATACCCACCAGCATAGTGCTTGCATAGTGCATTAAGGTTCACACAAATAAACACAAAGAAATACTACAGATTGCAAATTGAAATTGTATCTATCAGCACAAGCCCTCCCAAGCTCACATCTCATAGCAGAAGTCACCATGGCAGCATTTAATGTATTACACATGCCCTGATTTTCTAAAGGTACATCCACACAGCAAGCCTGATCAACACAGGTGTTTTGCCAAAAAGCGAACATCATTCTGGGATATATTAGCAGAAGCGTTGTAAGCAAGACAGGAGAAGCAATTCTTCTGCTCTATGCTGCTGAGGCCTCATCAGCAGAGTGTTCAGTTCTGGGCACCACATTTCAAGAAAGATGTGGACAAATTGGAGAGAGCCCAGAGAAGAGCAACAAAAATGATTAAAGGTCTAGAAAATACAACCTATGACGAAAGATTGAAAAAATTGGGTTTGTTTAGGCTGGAGAAGAGACGACTGAGAGGGGACATGATAAGAGCTTCTGAGTACATAAAAGGCGGTTACAAGGAGGAGGAGAGAGAAACATTATTCTCCTTAACCTCTGAGTTATGAGGCGAATGGGCTGCGAGAACCGGCCAATCCTACGGCTCTGGCCCTCAGCCTTTAAACAAGCTGAGGGCAACTCACGTGCAGGAGCCGCCTCCCCCTGGGCAGATTGTTTATCCCACGTGTCTCCCAGCAGCGCCCGGGGGCCTCCCTGCACGGCCCAGCCTGGGGCAGGGCGCTGCTCCCCCGCCCACGCCGCTTTGCGGGCGGGAGGCCTAGGCCGGGCGCCGGTGGAGGCGGATGCGCGGGGGTCGCGCGCTCTACCTGCCCGTCCCCTGCGGGGCGCGCGCTCCGCTTCATGGTGCTGGCCTCGCCCCTCTGCCGCGCGCCACGCGCCTCCGCGCCACGTGACTCCCCCGTGGGCGAGGGGCCGTGCCTGGCGGGTTCCGGGCTTGGTTGGTGGGGGGCCCCGCGCGCTGGGGGCGGAGCTTTCGTTGCCAGTCCTGGCCCCGCAGCCTCTCCCGCGTTAAGGGGCGGGGCACATCGGGCATCCCCTGCCTGGGCGGCTCCTGAGCGCGTGGGTTGGCGCCTGGGCGAGCACGTGTTTGGGGAGCAGACGGTGGGCAACGCGGGCCAATGGGGGGGGGGGGGGGGCGTTTGAAGGGGGTTGGGTATAAGGACCTGTCCTATTGCTAGTGCCCGTTGTGCTTGGGCGGGAAGCTGGGTACAGACGCTGCTGCTCCGTGGGCAGGGATGGCTCTGGTGCCGTGGGGTTGTTCTTTGGTTTTGAAGGGGCTACTGCTGCCCATGAAGGTTTCAGCGCCAAAGGAACAAACAGGCGAGCGCGAGTTTTTAAAACTGGCAGTTTAGCTAGTAACAATGAGCGAAGTCAATAGGAAGAGGAATGAAATCAGGCAACTTGGATTTTCTGCAAAGTGCAACTGTTTGATGTCTATTACACACATAGGGAGTGCCAATGCCATACTGAATCAGGTCTCTGGCCCTGCTGGTCCAGTATCGTCTCTGGCCCTGGGCAGCACAAGATACTTCAGAGCAAAGTGTAAGAGCACTTGCAGTAGGCAGATGTGGGATGACTTGCTCTGTCCCACATTACTAGAGCCTAGGATGAGCCCTAGCTAAAAAAAAAATTAAGCCTTGAAACATTAGCTTTAATATTCTTTCCAAAATGTTTACCATATTCTTGATATAATTGTCCATCAGTCTCTCGTTTTTTTTATTTGGTATGTTCCTGTCCTCAAAGACATCCTGTAGCAATGAGATCCAGAGTCTAATTATATACTCTGTGGAAAAGTGTTTCCTGTTATTTGTTTTTTGAATTTCCCACTTCTAAACTTCATTGGATGTTCCTTTGTACTTGTGGTAGGAGACAGGCAAAACAGATGGGTCTTGTCTAGCTTCTCTATTTTATATACTTTTATGTCCCTTTGTCTCCTTTTTTAACATAAAAAAATCACAATCTTTTAAATCTCTCTTCACATGAGAATTTTTCCATGTCTCCAGCTATTCTCATCCTTTTCTGAACACCCCTCTAGGTCTACAATATCCTTTTTGAGATGGGTAACTAATACTGCATACAATACTCTAGATGAGGCCACACTATTTTGATTGATATGAAGACATTAGAATATTCTATTAGTCACTATCCCATTCCTTACGCGTCCTAACATTTTGGGTTTTTTTTAAATGCTGCAGCACATTGAGCCAATGGCTTCATTGTGCTGTTCATAGTGATGCCCAGGTCCTTCTCCTGGGTTGAGAGAGTTAATCTAGAGCTCTATAAAATGTATAAGATAATTTTCCCTTCAGTATATATTACTTGCATTTATCGATACTGAATTTTATTCACCATCATGTGCCCTATTTGCCTAGCTTGTTGACGTCTCTCTCTGAAGTTCCTCACAGTCCTCTCTGTTCCTGACTAACCTAAATAACTTTGTCATTGCAACTTTTACACCTCACTTCTCACCACTATTTCCAGACCATTGTTTAATACTACAGGGCCTGCTCTGGAATTTTGAGGCACCCTGTTAACTATTTACCATAAGGAAAACCAACTAATCCTACTGGCTGGGATGATTTAGTTGGGGCTGGTCCTGCTTTGAGCAGGGGGTTGGACTAGATGACCTCCTGAGGTCCCTTCCAGCCCTGAGATTTTATACTCTTTGCTTACTTTTTTTTTATCCATAACAATGTTTTGCCTCTTATCCTGTGACTCCTTAGCTTCTTACAGTCTTTTGTGTGGGACTTTGTCAAAGGCCTGTTTGGACATCTAAATAAATTGTCATCTGGTTCTGCTTTTCCACTGCTTTACTGATGTGTTCAAAGAACTGTAATAGATTAGGGAGACATTATTTTCCTGTGTAGAAACCATACTGGTTAGACCCTGTCATCATACCATGACCTTCCAGGTGTTTTGTTTATTTTTTAATCATTGTTTCAAATAATTTGCCGGGTATAGATGCAAGTTTTACTGGTCTGTAATTCCCCAGATCACCATTACAGGCTTTTTAAAATATAGTTACAACCCTCGGCTTAATGGAGGAATCATAGAAACTGTTAAGAAGTTTTAAGCTTAAGCATGAGAGAGGTCACACAGACACTGCCAATTTGCAATCTTGTCAGTTTAAAAAAAATTAAATGTTGTTTAATTAATACACTTACCCCTAAATACTGTCTCTACTCTGTGATTTTACTATCATGGTTTCCTATCCCTTAAAAATACTTTTCTCTTTCCTGTTGTTTGTGAAAAATTTACACAGACAGCGGGGAAACATCCTGTTTGCATTTTACATAGCTGGCCTCTTGTGCCTGCATGGAGTTCCACTGGTCTCTATAGGAACCACATGTGTACAAGGATCTGAGCCTGTGGAACAGCTTGTAGGATGGGGCCTTAAGTGTTGTCAAATGCACAAAGTAAGCAAGCTGAAAAAAATGTTTATTTGTCTGTCATTTTTAGTAATCTTAGATTATTACTTGTAACTATAGTAGATATAAATAGTTTCAAACAGAAGTGTGAATTTAAAATTGATTGTGTGCCTTAAACTAGAAGGTAGTCACAAGGTCTGGGTAAAAGTCAGAATTCATTCTTTTGTTACAAGCATTTAGTACTACAACTTTAGCTGGGCCCCACTCCTGTAGCTAGGTCCACACAGAATTTATTGCAGGATGAAGTCCCCGAATGAATAAATAAAAAAATCATTATTGGCTTTCACTTGGCAAGAGTCATTTCTGAGCAGAGTAACTTCCAAAACTGATCTATCTCCCCCAAATAAATTAACCAATTAAGGTAAATATTCAAAGCGTTTTGCAGACATTTTCTTTTTCATGTACTTTCATAAGGTGTATGACATGATATCTGAAAGATTAGAAAAAATAATCTGAAAGAGAAAATCAGAGGTATATGCTGTTGAAAGAATGAAGAAAGAATTAGCGTGTCAAGTGTAGCTTCTGTTTTTGCAGGCAAAAGTCTGCATTGTAACAAATTATGAACTGGTCCAGATCCTCAGAGGTATTTAGGTGCCTAACTGCCATTGAGCCTGGGCCTATGTGTTTTGGATTCTATGGACTGACAATGTATTGCAGTATTTTATGAGACTAGAAAAGATCCAGGCAGTCTTTTCTTGATTTGGCATTATGACTGCATATACAGACTCTGTTTTCCATATAACATTTTGAAGTTAAAAAACATTGTATTTGCAAAGTAGGAAGCACGGTCTTGTGGTTAAGGCACTGCACTGGTGTTTAGCGGATCTAAATTCAGCTTGAGTCCCTACCACAGACTTTTTATGCGATTTTGCATAATTCAAGGGCCCCGACCATGAACATTTTTCTGTGTGGATGATGCCCACTCCAATAGTTGGAGACAGGAAGGCATGACTCACCTGCATTGATCCATGTCTAGCAATGGCCGATGTTGTTTGCTGCCTCACATCCCCATTTGTAAAATGGAAATAATATGTGTACCTTAATGGGAGTTGGGGCGGTGCTGGTCAGAGCAGTTGATACAAAGCAAAGAGATGACTAGCAGGTTTAAAATAAACATTAGAATTGTAGAGGAACGCTTTTTGTTAAAGAGGGGCTTTCAGATTTCTGTCAAAAACCTAAAATCATTCACTTTTCACCTGTGGGGTTTGTTTCCCTGGATTTATCAATCCATGTTTCCCTGAAGCTGTTTTTCCTAATCTAGGGTTTCAAGCAATGCAGTAGCGGAGGGGGGAAGGGGCCAGGGGCGAGATAGTGCTTTATACACTGAAAAGCATCTTCTGTGTCCAGTAAAAGTGCGGGGGGAACTTTGGACACCGCTTCTACGCAAGCCATGGAGGGGAAGGGGTCGTTAAAATGTACATAATGCCTTGAGTGGGCCAGGGAACGCTCGGTGTTGCAACAATGGCCTGGCAGGGCCCTAAACTTTCGTGCTCTTCCTGCACCGGGGAGCAGCAGAGCCTACCAGCGCAGAACAGCCATGGGGCTCCCCACAGCAAACCAAGCCGGTATGGTGCCACAAACTACAACCGACACATTTTCCCAGCAGGCGGAAGCACTTTTCTAAGTGACTACTAGCCCTTTAAGAGCAGAACCCTCCCCGGAGAGACCTGGAACTTTTGCGACAGAGAGCGATTGTGACGCAATCAGCGGGCGTTCGATGGAACGCGTCAGCCGGTTCCAGCGGGCCGGCGGGAGGGACGCTTTCTACCCAGCAGAGAGAGGGGGCGCGAAGGGGGATGGTGGAGCAGGGACTATGGCTCCTGCAGCTGCTGCCGCCGCCGCCGTGCAGCCGCCCGAGATCCAGTTCGCGCAGAGATTGGCCGCCAACGAGAAGCGGAGCCGGGACCGGGCGGTGAAGAAGCTGCGCGGCTACATCAGCCTCAGGACCCAGAGCCCGGCGGGTAAAGACTGGGAGAGGCGCGTGGTGCTGGGCGGCGGTAGGACAGGCACGTGGTGCTGGGGCAGGCACCCCGGGGTGGGTAGGGGAGACGAGTAGTGGGGGCAGTGGCAACTCGGCGGAGACGCTGTGGGCGTAGGAGACGCACATGACTGGGGTGAGGGTCGGAGCGGCTGAGGCAAGCACATGGTGCTACGGGAGGCATCGACATTAGTGAATGAGGGTGGGTAGAGCAGGCACATGGGATTGGCAATAGCACTGGCAGCAGACTGCTGAAGGGCAGTGGCGTTAGGGAAAGGAAGTGGAGTCACAGAATGTGTGCGAGGCACGTGGAGCTGTTGGGAGCCTCTGAGAATGGAGATGTGGGGTTGGCACGTGGTGTGTGGTGCAGCAGGGCCAAATTAGGAGGGAGTAAGGGATGCTGTTGCTCAGATGGGAGTGGAGTGTCTCGTACTCTCCCATCTTTTCTAAGGAGAATTAGTCTGCTCAGTGTCCTTATTTTATATTATTTTTATTTGACTTTTACCACGGGAAACATTTTACCTGAAAAAATGTTGTACAAATGTGGAGGGGATGACTAGTCGCTCTTAAGAGCACAGAGGCTTCAAGTACTGTAACATGGACAATTAAATTTCCTGGATGGACCATCTTTGCATTGGGGGCACTTTAAGTTTCTTGTGGCTTTAGAAATATTACCGGTTTCAGAGAGATTCTGTGTTTAAAGTGGGGAGTATCACTAGAACCAGAATGAATTTTTTTTAAACTTGCTCATTGAATTTACATTTTGAAACTGCATGTAACCCAGTTATGATTGCCAGATGGATACAAGCCTTTGAGCTCGCAAATGAAGCACTCTAGTTGGATGACTGAGGAAATGTTAAGTGACAACACGCTTTAGAGTTGACAACTGACTGGGGTCTAATCTACACTTTAGAAATTAGATCGACCTAGCTATGTCAGCTCTGAAAAACTTTGCTTCCTGAGTGCTATAGATATGCTGACCTAATCCCCAGTGTAAATGCAGGTAGGTGAGTAAAAGAATTCCTCTGTCAACCTGGCTACTGCCTTGCAGAGAGGTGGATTAACTACATCAACAGAAAAACTCCTTCCATCCATGTCAGAAGCATCTACGTTATGACACTACAGCAGCACAGGTGCAGCTCCATAGCTGTACCACTGCAGTATAGACCTACCCTGAGATGAATGGGTGTAATTCATAGCTATTACTTGTTTTCTGCCTGACCGTTCAATAGGGTCTACACTTCAGTTGTATATGGGAGCACCCATTTACAATATGACTGTACCAAACTTGTTAGAAAATGACTTCGTGTAGCTAGTGTGGGCAGAATCCAGTCCCATCAATGTTAGCAATACCAGGCCATATTATAACAAGATTGGTGCACAGCCATATTGCATACCTTAATATACCGCTGCAGTTATAGTGGAAAGAGGGATTTTAGGTCCTCTTTCCACCTCCCTACACATGTTGCAGCCTGGCTTGACCTCTTAGTGTAGATGAAGCATGATTTTACTCTATCCAGGACTTCACCACAATCCAAGGAGAGGGTTATGGGCCTGCAAACACGTCAAGATTAAACACTATATATTGGGTGACAACCATAGTATGTCCCCTAACAAGGTGGCTATGTAGATGAACATTTAACACTCCATTGGGTCACATTTGAAAGGATTTCATTGCAACTGGAAGAGCTAAAACCCTTTTTATTGTTTTAAATGAAAGCTTAAATTCTGCAGAAACCTGAAATGCGAGACACCGAATCCATTGTATGCATGGAAATTTAGTGTGTACAGAGTACCAGGGCTTTTGCTAATATAATTATGAAATATTTAGATAAATATCAGCACTTCGTTTCTTAATTTGGATTCTTCAGGGTTTTTTCACACTTTCTTTTTAAACCTTACCACTCAGTAGTTGGGTGATGACGGGCTTAAAAGGGAATGGAAGGAGCCTTCTGTGGCTTCCCATCCCAGAGAGCCACAAGTTGTTAGAGCCTATCTAGATTAGGAAAACTTGCACCAGTATAACTGTAGTGCTGTTATACCAGCACAAGCCCCTAGCGCAGAGACGCTTCACCAGTGTGACTTACATTGGTGACTTCCTGAAGGCAAGTTGCACGAGTGCATTCTGTCTACACTGCAGGTTTGCAGATACCCAGGGCAGCCTCCCCCTACACTGTAGAAGGGCCATTTCTGAGCTGTAGCTAACAATCTGAACCCGCACTAACTGAAACACTGCCCCTTCACAACAAGATACCTATAACTTAATGCTGGCCTGCTGTTACGCACACAATGATCACTAATATAGGGGGTTAGTTTTAATATACATATGAAGGGATGATATTTTAATAATCCACCTGTGGGAAAAGAGCATGAGGAATTGATAGCGTTGCATTCTAAATGTTATCCTTGTGAAATAAAAATGTTTTAAAAGTCTGTCTCCTTACCCATGGAAAAATTCCCCTTGACCTTTTCAGAATGTAACAACTGACATAATCTGTGACAGGCCTTATTCATGACTCTATACTTAAGGTTGAACATGCACTCAGACCTTCTTTCTGTTACACTATTGTAAATTGTTGACTATAGTGTACTTAAAATGGTGTAAAGCAGAGCAGACCCAGGTTCAGTATCCATATGAAAAAACAACTGTCGGCATATCTATAGGCATATCTATTATGGTCAGCATATCTATAGCACTCTGTCAAGCAGCAAAGCCTGTGTTTCAGAGAAGCTGCCAAAAACCTTAAACTATTGTTTTGTAATCCACACAACCTATAACAGGATATCTATGTAAAACTCCAAATAACAATTCTTAATTTATATATGGCCATTTTTTACCTTCCGAAGGTTGGTCTAGCTTGAATTGTACTGAAGATACATTGGCTTTACAGTGCTAGGGAGCTATTTAATTTTGTTGAGATTTTGGAGGAGCAGATCCTGCTGAGATATTCCCATAACTTGCTCATGTAGCTATATACCAGCTAAAAAGCAATCTTATTGTCATAAAACACCACCTTTTCTGAACATTTGCTTGGATGGCTGAAGCTGGCACGGCTTTAAAATGTTGATCTTGAGTACAGTCTCCTTTGATTACAACTTACAATCTGAGCCTGATGGTTTTTCAAGGCTCACAAGTAGCACTTTGCATGTTTTCCTCACCCACTTCTATTTCCTGTGTTTGGGAATGTTGGTGGATCAGGCTGAAATGTGTGTTTGATGTATGTTTGATGTGGTACAGAAGGTGCAGTGGTGATAGGGACTCTCAACTAGCACTTAAAGTCTTATGGTGATAAATCCTATCGTAAACCTCAGTATCACTCTGCTATCATTAAAAGGCCCTGAGCACTATTTTTAGAATCACTAATAGAGAACCTGGGTTGTGAGTTCAATCCTTGAGGGGGCCATTTAGGGATCTGGGGCAAAAATTGGGGATTGGTCCTGGCTTTGAGCAGGGGGTTGGACTAGATGACCTCCTGAGGTCCCTTCCAACCCTGATATTCTATGATTCTATGAACTGGAGCTGAAGTTGTCTTGTGCCCAAGTAAGCTTCAGGGACCCATTTTCAATAGAAGACGACACCCTGCTAACTAAAATATGTAGGTGTTCAACTGGCTCTACTGATACTAGTTACTTTTCTTAGAAGTCCACATGCCATAGCTTGGAATTGAGTGTAAGACCACTGTACAAATTCTAGTCAAAATTAGAGACTCTTGAATTTTTAGTACTATTGGAAAGACTCTGAACAATTAAATAAAGAGGTAGTAATGTACCTCAAGTTTAATTTGTGACTAAAATGTTTTCGTTATATTTGTTTGTGCAGCTTGATTTAATAAAAAAGAGAATATGCCATATATGTGAGCCTCTAATTATCAGCAAAATAGGTGCCCTATAGGAGGTATCTCTTGACCTGTGCTACATGTAAAGCGAAACTTTTATTAAAAACATGGTCAAGGGAAATTTAGCAATACGTGGACATAGAAATGGTAAGATACAGTGGGAAGGAGAAAGAATGAACAGTCCGTGTTGATGTAGGAGATTACTAAACAGGAAGGGAATGCTACTTCAATGTATCAAATTAAAAGGAAAACACAGTGCAGTTAAACCAGAAAAAAAGGAGCTGTGCAAGCTCAGGAGAAGAAACACTTTGTTCTAATATAAATATAACCTTTGCAATGCGGTACAGGGGGTTTCTATTGGTAAGAATTCAACCCTCAGTACAATCAAAAGAACTTAATTACTATCTATGTCTAGAACTGAGTCATGCTCAAAAATATTAAATGCGATTCAGTGATCTGCGTTCTAACATCGATTTACCCCATCCATGAGTGCTGACCGCTGAGTAATCAGTTCAATGTTTGAACCACATTACAATAAGATTCCAAAACGCAGACCCATTCTGAATGTATAGATTGGGCGTTCGTGTTTCTTAGTGCAGTGACAGCCACTTACTCTCCCTGGTTTGTACTTAGCTTTTCTCTTCCCCTCTCATCCTTTCCATGCAAAATTAAATATGATGCACTCACTAAAAATAACACTGGGACTTTGTTCCCTATAGTATGTTTTCTTTTAGTGCAATGCTGTGCTGGCAGGGGATGGATCAGTATGACCTAACAGGTTTTTCCCATCTGTGACTTCTTCAAAACCCTTGTTAATGTACTATATACTTCATTTGACACAAGTTGGAGGCTTAAAGACACTGCATTAACCACATTTTTCCATAAGCAAAACCGTCATATTAGCTTCAGTTCCATTCAAAATAGGAGAAAAAAATGTTTGCGCAACAGGAACTTAAAGGGGTGGAAGAGGGTGAGGGGAAAATGAGAAATCTGCTTGTAAGCATTTGGTGGAAGTGTCTTTTTTTTCAAATGCACATTTTTTTGTTGCATTCTAGGTGGCTTCAGCCAAGAAGAATTATTAAAAATATGGAAAGGACTATTTTATTGTATGTGGATGCAGGATAAACCTTTGCTACAGGTACGTCATCCAGTGGTTTTTTCTGTATATAATGGATATCCTTCTGAAATGCACCATGAAGATGTAGTCCCCTTTCATTTTGGGTAGCAACACTGACCCAATTTAATACACTTGCCACATTTCATTCATAAGGATAAGTTGGAATTAAGCGCATCTGGGAGAGTTAATTGTAACGCAGTCCTTCACTAAAAGGAAGTGCCTGTAGATTTACTTGAATGGGAGTGTAATTGGGTTTGGAATTTTCAGCAGCCTGTTCCAGGGAAATGTAAAACCTTTTCATTAAAATAATTTTATTTTGTGTATATATACCCTCTGGAATTGTATTGGTTTGTGTATCCTCTACCACAGTTGCCTCTGTAAACAAAGTAGGAATCCTTTAACTACAGCATATCCTGGCCTCTGATTTAACCCAGTTTGAAAGTTTTGCTTGCCTTTTTTTTTTCATGTCAGACTACAGAAGAGAACCCTTTTCTTTGTCATGAGGGATTCAGACAATCTTTCTTTCTCATGCCATTTGGCTTCAACAATAATTTTCTGCAACTTCTTTAGTCTGTATTGGTACAGTGTCTATCCTGGGAGAGCAGGGAACTTTACAGTTTGTCATCCACATTTGGAATTTTGGAAGATTCTAGTGTAGCTCCTCATCCTTTTTTAAGGTAGTTGGGGATGGGGAGGAAACTAATGGTTAATAAATCTGTTGAGGTAACTGATCTTTCTTCGGTGATATATTCTTTCATTGTCCTCTCGTAAGTCTGTGAAGCTGATCCCTCATGTAGTCGTTATTGTCCAAATCTAATTTTTTAGTGCAGCAACTTTGGCCAGGAAGTTTGGATAAATTTCTCCTTTACCTTCAGTTCTAAGTGGGCTGTGTGGTACTCCATCCAGTGCCAGACCCTTACGTTGTCTGCAGATTCTTTGAAACTTGAGTGCCTCTTTGTGCTCAATACTATGCAAGCATAGAGGAAGATGTTGATTCCTGACCTTAAAATCACTCCACATCCCTGTAACTTCATTCCTTGCAACAGTTTAAATCTCCATTTGCATAGCCAATATTCATTTTGTAAAGAATACAGAATGTGCTGCATATAATTGAGGACTTCATATTATCAGTGCTCATAAGGTTTTTATACAGATTTGTAAACTCAAAGTGTGTGTTCATTCTCCTGATTAATCTAGTTTGGTCTGCTGCTGGATAGCAGTTCTTTTGTAGACTTGTCAAGATGAACAGATCCTTGGTATGCTTGAGTCTTCTGTTATGTGTAATCCATACTAACAGGTTAGAAAAACATTTTCAAGCTCGGGGATGCTTTATCATATCCACAACTACGTGAAATTCTGTGTGTGGAAACATGGACTCAACATTTTTTTAGTATAAAGTTAATTTAAAAGTTTAGATTAACCAATGTTGTTGTTTTGCCACAGATTGGAAGGAGGCTAAACCCTGAAACAAGGTGCTAACTTTATTTTATTTTATATTTTTAAGGAGGAACTAGCAAGTACTATCTCCCAACTTATCCATGTCATTCAGAATATAGAGGCTCGTAAGTCTACTATTTCATTTTGTTTTCTCTCATTTTTCTTCAAAGTGCCTTTATATTTTGGGAGTTTTAGCCAGTTGTCACAGAGTCCAGAACAGAGACAGGCAGGGTTTTTGTTTATTTTGTTGTCGTTCTTTTCCAGCTGTCATCCAAGATTTGTTTGTAACTGCAAAGTATGAGGCAGGTCTCTGTCACATATTCAGAATCCAATCAGTTCTTATTTGTATCTAAATTTGTCTTGCTAAAGTTTGTTTGCAGTATGGTAACAAGTGTGCTTATTACCAGTCTGACATAAAAAGTACTCGTATTACAATGATGGGTAGCAATACAAAACCGTAAGATTGCCTTTCTACTTCACTTTTATTCAGCTGCTGATTTGTTTTTGTTTTTCACCTCAATTAAAAACAAACATGGTTTTTGAACTGTAAGGCCCTGATTCAGTATTAAGAATGTGCCTAACTACTTTGCTGAATCAGGGCCTAAATGGGTATAGGTACAACTTAGTGCAAAATCAACGCTTTCTTCTCCCTGGTGTAGATGTGCATTTTGCATTTAATATTTTACAAAGATCAGGCACTGTAACTGTTTGTCACACCTATCTATGTAAAGTACTTGTTTGCTTCCTATTACTGTAGTATCTGAGCACCTTACAGTCTGTATTGTATCTATCCTCACAACAGTCGTGAGTATGTATTTCTAAGCTGGTGCTGAAACTGCTGGACCAGTATGTAGAGAAGTGTGGAAAAAAAATTAAGTTGAAAAAGTAATCTCTCTAGGCTGCTTTCAGTAACATAAAATAGTATTGATGTTGAACATACACATTCACTATTTTTGTTCTGTTGCAGAGCACCTGTTCATTCAGACCTTTTGGCAAACAATGAACCGTGAATGGAATGGGATAGACAGACTGCGCCTTGATAAATATTACATGGTAATATTAACTTTTTTCAGATGGTGGGGTTGTTGGTTTTTTTTGTTTTTTTTTTCTTTTTGGTATATCTATTTTGAATGGACGAAGCATGATGATGCTGTACGGGAGAGTTGCCATCTCTTTGTGTGTGTTTGCATATGTTATAGCAAAAGGATTTTGCTAGTTTCAGGATGCACAATGCAAAGCATATTTGTTTATACGCCTTTAATTAGGTGCCATGACCGGTCTAGAAGTCATTACATAATTTTTAGGTAAGTGTCTGATCCTGTACAAGCATTTTGCATTTGCTTAGATTTACACCACATGGACTCCTGGGGATAAAGTTAAGCACATCCATAAGTGTTTGTAATTATATCCAGAGGGCATGTTAATGGATACCTCGTCAAAATTAATATTTAAATAAAAGTAAGGCTACTTAGAGATTTTTCTGGAAGGTGCCATTCAAAAACAAAAAAAGTTACCATCTGTAGTAGTTAAACTTACCACAGTGTATTAGATTCCTAAGTGTAGAAAATATTGTATTAAAATTAAATATTGAAGTGAGGTAAATTAATTTTTAAAGGCATATTCTAAGCCTAAAATATCTATTAATGGAAATACACAATAAAATCAGATTAGTATTTTAGTCTTCCAATTTTTTATTTTTATTTCCTTTAAAAAAAGGAAGCTAAATTCAAAAACTTGCATTATTGTAGTGTTATGGTTGAGAAGTTAACTACTCCAAATTGAGAACGTCAAAAATGTAAGTTTCCTAGAGGTTAATTTATTATGGCTGTTACATATGTAGTGTTCCTGTCTCTTAATTAAATGTATATACAACAGGACAAACTAATGTTAGTATGAAGTTGTTAACATTTTCAATTGGTTTGAATTTATTAAATTGGAATTTCTGTAAATGGGGGATGTACCATGGTCACTGTATTTTGTTTGGCTTGCAGTGTAATGACAGCAGATAGTGATGCTGTTGGAACTTTAGATCACACGCTGCCTGTACCCCATCTCCCAGTAGTGGAGAGATTTCTCGTGTATTCATGAAAGAACCTTTCCAGCAAACTTTGTGGGCCATAAAAAGCTCAACTAAAGAGTCTGCCTATGTGACTGTCAGAGTAGCTATTTTATTGATTCTCAAATAGTTAGAAAACTGTAGTGTCATATAACAAATCTTCTGCTTTATAGCTAATCCGGATGATTTTGAGGCAGTCCTTTGAGGTACTGAAAAGAAATGGATGGGATGAAAGGTAAATACATCTAGCAGTTTAATTGTATAATAAAGAAGTTACACGGTTTGCCCATATCAAAAATATTTTAATTTAACGTGCCTTCTTCCTCTCTAGATGGCTCTTTTTAGTCATTGGCTTTCTTTGTTCTGTTTAAGCCTTTTATGTATCCACATCACTTGTGCTGTCTAGTTAATACATAGATTAAAGTC
Organism: Macrochelys suwanniensis; assembly: GCA_033296515.1. Taxonomy (NCBI): domain Eukaryota; kingdom Metazoa; phylum Chordata; order Testudines; family Chelydridae; genus Macrochelys; species Macrochelys suwanniensis. Next base: position 153,058,982 of record CM065775.1, on the reverse strand, counting down.
TACATTTTTATTAAGTTAAACATTTGTTGTAATTGATAATGCTCAAGTTTGCCTAAGCAATTAGTCTAAACATGCATTCCACAGTAAGGCTTTTGTGAAAAAGCTATATGGGTATATGTACACATACTGAATATAAGGGCTTTTAGCCTGATCGCATAACAGGTCTTGCATTCAGTGGTCCCCGTGTATACTGGTGGTGCCAGGCTTTTTGGCGTTGCAACCAGGTGACCTGGCAGTGGAATTTTAGAAGTATGCATAATGATGATGAAGTCCTAGCGCAGAAAATCTGGAAAAGGGGAATCTTGTTATCCATTTTTTAGGAATTCCGTCTTCCTTGTCTGGGGTGACAGTTTCTTGATAAAAGCAGCTTATAGCAGTCTTTCACTGTAGACTGACTTCTCTGTCCAGTCTGTCCTCTTTCATATGCACAGTCTTGTATATTTTCAGCAAGATGGTGGTTCTAATGTCTAACTTCCATGCTGTGTCTAAACCTCTGACTTCAGTCTGCTGGATTGGCCTTCTCTTAGAGTGGTGATGACTTTCAAAACTAGTACTTCTCATTATTAATTAAAGAAAAGGAAAGGTTGTCCGGTGGTGCCTCCTGCCCTTCCACAATGTCAAGTGCACTTTACTTCTCTGAAAACCAGGAAATGGAGAGTTAAGGTAATGGAAACTTAGGCTTCTGAAAACAAGAAATACAAAAGATACACACCATCCCTACCGTGGACGCTTAACTCTTTTTTCATTTAGCAATATCCAGATATGCCAATAACACATGCACGCTAATCTTAGATGCTGCACAGTACACGAGAGCTGTAAGATAAAATCTCACATCTTCTCTTTGCTAAAGCAAAACTTGGATTTAGGTCAGGTGTAGTAAACAGGAGCTACCTCCACTGATATTTTTTCTACACAAACCAACCCAGATTTGCTAAATGTTACAATATTTTCACCCTTGCTCAAGTATTCCTTCAAAGACATTGCCTTCATTTACCCCTCACTCTGCACTCGTGACTACTACACAGGGCACCGGGCTGCTGACCGTCCTGCTAGCAAGATTTTTCTGCACTTCTGCTGATACTGGGGGATGAGGTGGACAAGGCTTTCTTCCAGCAACTAACAGAAGTTACTAGATCACAGGCCCTGGTTCTCATGGGTGACTTTAATCACCCCGATATCTGCTGGGAGAGCAATACAGCGGTGCACAGACCAGGAAGTTTTTGGAAAGTGTAGGGGACAATTTCCTGGTGCAAGTGCTGGAGGAACCAACTAGGGGAAAAGCTCTTCTTGACCTGCTGCTCACAAACAGGAAAGAAATAGTAGAGGAGGCAATAGTGGATGGGAACCTGGGAGGCAGTGACCATGAGATGGTCGAGTTCAGGATCCTGACACAAGGAAGAAAGGAGAGCAGTAGAACAGAGACCCTGGACTTCAGAAAAGCAGACTTTGACTCCCTCAGGGAACTGATGGGCAAGGTCCCCTGGGAGAATAACATGAGGGGAAAAGGAGTCGAGGAAAGCTGGCTGTATTTTAAAAAATCCTTATTGAGGTTGCAGGAACAAACCATCCCGATGTGTAGAAAGAAGAGTAAATATGGCAGGCAACCAGCTTGGTTTAACAGTGAAATCCTTGCTCATCTTAAACACAAAAAAGCAGCTTACAAGAAGTGGAAGATTGGACAAATGACTAGGGAGGAGTATAAAAATATTGTTCAGGCATGCAGGAGTGAAATTAGGAAGGCCAAATCACACTTGGAGTTGCAGCTAGCCGGAGATGTTAGGAGTAACAAGAAGGGTTTCTTCAGGTATGTGAGCAACAAGAAGAAAGTCAAGGAAAGTGTGGGCCCCTTGCTGAATGAGGGAGGGAACCTAGTGACAGAGGATGTGGAGAAAGCTAGTGTACTCAATGCTTTTTTTGCCTCTGTCTTCACAGACAAGGTCAGCTCCCAGGCGGCTGCACTCCGCAGCACGGTATGGGGAGAAGGTGACCAGCCCTCTGTGGAGAAAGAAGTAGTTCGGGACTATTTAGAAAAGCTGGACGAGCACAAGTCCATGGGGCCGGATGCACTGCATCCGAGGGTGCTAAAGGAGTTGGCCGATGTGATTGCAGAGCCATTGGCCATTATCTTTGACAAATCATGGCAATCGGGGGAGATCCCGGATGACTGGAAAAAAGCTAATGTAGTGCCAATCTTTCAAAAAGGGAAGAAGGAAGATCCGGGGAACTACAGGCCAGTCAGTCTCACCTCAGTCCCTGGAAAAATCATGGAACAGGTCCTCAAGGAATCAATTCTGAACCACTTAAAGGAGGGGAAAGTGATCAGGAACAGTCAGCATGGATTCACCAAGGGCAAGTCATGCCTGACTAACCTAATTGCCTTCTATGATGACATTAACTGGCTCTGTGGATGAGGGGAAAGCAGTGGATGTGCTATTTCTTGACTTTAGCAAAGCTTTTGATACAGTCTCCCACAGTGTTCTTGCCAGCAAGTTAAAGAAGTATGGGCTGGATGAATGGACAGTAAGGTGGATAGAAAACTGGCTGGATGGTCACGCTCAACGGGTAGTGATCAATGGCTCCATGTCTAGTTGGCAGCCGGTATCAAGTGGAGTGCCCCAAGGGTCGGTGCTGGGGCCGGTTTTGTTCAATATCTTCATCAACGATCTGGAGGATGGTGTGGACTGCACCCTTAGCAAGTTTGCAGATGACACTAAACTGGGAGGAGTGGTTGATACGCTGGAGGGTAGGTATAGGATACAGAGGGACCTAGACAAATTAGAGGATTGGGCCAAAAGAAATCTGATGAGGTTCAACAAGGACAAGTGCAGAGTCCTGCACTTAGGACGGAAGAATCCCATGCACTGCTATAGACTAGGGACCGAATGGCTGGGCAGCAGTTCTGCAGAAAAGGACCTAGGGGTTATGGTGGACGAAAAGCTGAATATGAGTCAACAGTGTGCCCTTGTTGTCAAGAAGGCTAACGGCATTTTGGGCTGTATAAGTAGGGGCATTTCCAGCAGATCGAGGGACGTGATCATTCCCCTCTATTCGGCACTGGTGAGGCCTCATTTGGAGTACTGTGTCCAGTTTTGGGCCCCACACTACAAGAAGGATGTGGATAAATTGGAAAGAGTCCAACGGAGGGCAACAAAAATGATTAGGGGGCTGGAGCACATGACTTATGAGGAGAGGCTGAGGGAACTGGGATTGTTTAGCCTGCAGAAGAGAAGAGTGAGGGGGGATTTGATAGCTGCTTTCAACTACCTAAAAGGGGGTTCCAAAGAGGATGGATCTAGACTGTTCTCCGTGGTAGAAGATGACAGAACAAGGAGTAATGGTCTCAAGTTGCAGAGGGGGAGGTTGAGGTTGGATATTAGGAAAAACTTTTTCACTAGTAGGGTGGTGAAGCACTGGAATGGGTTACCTAGGGAGGTGATGGAATCTCCTTCCTGAGAGGTTTTTAAGGTCAGGCTTGGCAAAGCCCTGGCTGGGATGATTTAGTTGGGGTTGGTCCTGCTCTGAGCAGGGGGTTGGACTAGATGACCTCCTGAGGTCCCTTCCAACCCTGAGATTCTATGATACGATCCTCAGAACTCAGCGCTGAATTGAGAAATGTCTGATCCTTCAAGAGACATATGCACCCTTTCTCATATCACAATCAGAGCTTTGCCAAGCTGCTCCAAGTAATCCCTCCACTATTTGGTACAGCTACACATAACACTGGGAACACAGCTGGAGTGCATGCAGATAAATGCTGGATGTTCAAATCTGTGGAGCACAGCACCAACAATGCTGCATTCTTTTAGTTCTCCTTATCTATTTAAGGTGGCACCGTGCTACTGAATCCTTCACAATAAAATTACTAGCTCCAGGGCACAGAGTTAAGATTGCGTTGTGGGTATTATTGTGTACTGTAACTTCGTATTTCCTGGTTTCCAGAGAAATAAGTATAAGTGCGCTTGGCATTCTGGAAAAGCATGAGGTAACTTTAACTCCATTTTAACAGAAGTGTCTGGCACTCAGTTTCCAGGGGGGATGGGTCTTTTTTACATTTCAGTACCCCTATGAACCACAATGTGGCTCTCCCCCACCCCCCACTCCCCACTGCCTTGTTGGCAATGATCAACCCAACAACAAAATCCACTGGCCATGTTAGTCCCTTCTCTGCCCCTGTATCATTTTCTCATCTCGCCTCATTTCCTGCCCAGCACAGCCCCACTCTCCCTACTCCCCATGTAGAGCTAGGTGTTGGCATAAGTCCTGCAGGTTGAGGAGCTGGGGAGAGGATGCAGAAGCAGTTCCAGGGCTAGCCTGGAGTCCGTGGGGATGTTTTTTTAAAAGGAGGGACAGAGGAGTATGGATGTGGGCAGAGCTAAGTCCCTTGTACATCCCCAGCGTACTGCTCTCACCCCAGAACTCTTCTGCTCTGACCTCCCCTTCTCCTAGAGGAACAGAGGGAAGAGTGAGCCTGGAACCCCTTCCCCACTGCTGGGGGAAGCTGGGAATTTCTGGATTGTTTCTCCAGTTCGGGAGCAGTGGAGGGAAGGAGAAGGGTAGTCCTGGGGGCCGCCCCCCTTCGGGCCAGTGGAGCTGCCAGAGGGAGGAATGGTGGCCAATGGGAGCTGTTTGTGGGGGAGGGCAGAGATGACTCCACTCGCCTTCCCTTCACCCCCAGGTAAAGTGCTTTTTTGGAAAGCCAGTACTTTGTCAACTTCCAGTCATCAAAGGGTTTTCAAAAACATAGTGTTGGAATGATCCCTTGCACTAATAAGGGTTGTTATTCCCTCTGTGGGCTGTGCCCTGGCACAGCGAAAGGGGCAGAGCCTTTACCCTGCACCCTGCCCAACCCCCATGAGCCCTGCACTGCTTCAGCACCCCTCTCCCCTCACTGCTATGACGCCTCCGCCTCCCCCTTTAGCCCTTACCGTTGCATCAAACAAGGTACAAGAATCTGGAAATATTAGGAGCGGTTCATGTTCGAGTTTCTGATACACAGCACCCCTGTGACTTGCTTTCCTTTGCTCATACTCAGTCCCGTTATTCAGGATGTTTACAGTACCCCAATTGTTTCCTAGAGTCTGTCATCTTCCTTTTGATTAATTAATGCTAATTTCTTTGACGGTACTTATAAAATAAAATCAGTCTGTATGTGGATTTCAGAGCACTTCAAAATCTCTCTTTTTAAACCAGAAATTTTGGTCTCGGGGGGAAGAAACTTCCAAGAGAAGCCTAGGCTTAGAGCAAGGAGCACGCACAACATACATGCTTTGACAGCTGCCAAGGACAGGGCTCGAAAACCCAGAGCCTGAGTGTTGCCGAGATTCAGTGATCACAGCATATCTCCCTGAGCCACTCAATTATCCTGACATAGGTTGACTGGAAACCCTTTTGCTTTTAACAGGCCCTAGTTTTGCAGGGCGTGTGTATTTCTCTTTGCCTTGAGCTAGTGACAATCCAACCCCAAGTTCCTAAACAAATTCTAAATAACTTCAATATAACACACCCACAGGGGCAATGGGAGCCAGACACTGTGTAAGATAAATTCTGAGCAGCTGAGATCAGTTTGGAGAGGACTAGAGCTACAGCCTGAACCCCAGGTGTGCGCGCACACACACAATTAGAAGAGCTAGATTATTTTGTAAAATGCTGGGGGGGGGAGGGTGTATCATGGGAACCCCTGGCTCAAATGACCCCAAATCTGGACCCTCTCATCACCATGAGACACAGTAAATTGGTTTGAGCGTTGGCCTACTAAGCCCAGGGTTGTAAGCTCAATCCTTGAGGGGGCCATTAGGAATCTGGGGCAAAAATTGGGGATTGGTTCTGCTTTGAGCAGGGGGTTGGACTAGATGACCTCCTAAAGTCCCTTCCAACCGTGAGATTCTATGAGTAAATGTAAAGGCATTCTGAGTCAGCATATGGATTCTCAAACACTTAGAATAGTCTTAGGCTACATCCACACTACCCGTCCGATTCGGCGGGTAGCGATCGATGTTCTGGGATCGATTTATCGCGTCTCGTCTAGACGCGATAAATTGATCCCAGAAGTGCTCCCCGTCGACACCAGAACTGCAGCTCCGCACGAGGAGTAAGCGGAGTCGACGGGGGAGCCTGCCTGCTGCCGTGTGGACCGCGGTAAGTACTTTTAAAAATCGATCTAAGACATTCAACTTCAGCTACGTTATTCATGTAGCTGAAGTTGCGTATCTTAGATCGACAACCCCCCCCCCCACCCCCCACCCCCGTGTGGACCAGGCCTTAAACGATAAGAGACTAAACCTTAACTATAACAGAGTTGCCACTCCACTATATTCACTTGTGTTGAGTGGATTTCCTTACTGCCAGCAAACAATATTCTGACCTCAGGAAACTCTGACAATAAACATTTTTTAAGCAGTAAAATTATGACTGGATTTCTCCGAATATTTTCTTTACTTCTGACAAGCATCAAAAAGCCACCTTTTAGCAGTTGGTGAAAAAGCAAACTAAACCCAGACTTTTAAATTTGTCTCCTGCTTTTATTTATTTATTTTCAGTCTGATTGAGCCATTTCTGCATCTGTTAATGAAGGAAGTTCTACACCCAGAGAGTAATGCTCCCAATGGGATAAAATTCCATTTTATTGACATCTATCTGGAAGAACTGGCTAAGGCTGGAGCCAAGGAGGTAGAAAACACATTGTAATTCTCTTTGTGATTAATGTTGCTGTATTATACAACCGTCTTTTATCAGTGTTTATAAATCCTAGTTTATTTATATTCAGTTGTTTTAAATATAACTCATTAACACTGAAGAAATTTCTAAAATCCTGTTTCCTTATCATTATTTATGCTGCTAAGTTTTGCATTTCTCTGAGCTTGGACAAGGAAACATGGATTGGTCGCTTTCCAATTCTCACGCTCTGGTACAAATGCTCCAATTTTAGATTGTAAATATAATGAGGGAATCTTTGATTTTTGGCTCCCTCCCTTTCTTTTTCTTTAAAAAAAAAAAAGAAAAGAAAACCCAATTGTTGTTTCTGTTGGGATTTTAAAAATTTTCATCACTCTTTTATAAAAAAATTCACGTTGAGCCCATACTTGACCTGACCCTTTAACCACATATGTTGCAGAGATTCAGAAATCTAATTTTAAAACTGTCTTCAATGACTTGGGCACTATTGGATTCAGACATGTGCATTTTGATAGACTGCCCCATAAAGAACAAGTTACACAATTTGCCAGGTACCAACAATATCTTTAATTTAGTTTGCCTGTTATCTCTTTCAGTATAGACCTTCCTCTGTCTTACTTAAGTCTTATTGGCTATTGCAAAGCAGCAGAATTTTGCAGCAGTCTAAAGTCTGATTCTACGGCAGCTACTGTGGAATTCTGCTGCAGGAATCTGAATTCTGCTGACCATTGAATTATTACTTGAAATCCCTCCCCACAATGTTGCTCTTCTTAGCCTGCTAGGGAGGAGTCCCTGCAGCCCCCATATACTAATTCATAGCCTTCGCTTTGCTAGTCCATATGTGGTGCTGCTGGCAGATGCCATCTTGGTAACTATTTTCTCTTTAATAGACAAGATGTGCCTATTAGCAGTTTTGCAGCAGTGCTCTCTAAAGAAGAGACAGCAGAATGCAAAGGGTGACCCAGCAGGCAATTCTGTTAACAGGTGTAGGCAGTGCGGGGCGAGAGAGGGAAAGCTTCTGTAGCAGGGGACAGTGTCTACAATCAGGGCTCTAATTCAGCAACAGTTTCTCCAGCCCCAGAATTGCATAGGGTTCGTAAGGCCTATGACTGAGACTTTCAAAACAGTCTAAGGGATTTAGATTAATTGTAATGAAAGATGGGTGTAAATCCCCTAGACTGCTTTAAAAGTCTCAGCCTATATTCCTATGTTGAGTTTAGCAAAGGGATCCGATCTTACTGTTCATTACTATTTTGTTTGATGGTTTTTAGGTTAAGGTCTTCCAGTCAGAAGACATCCAGGATTTAGTGTGCTGCAGACTTTCTTTTGACCTTGGGCTGACTCACTTAACTTTTTCCTTTGTCTCATTTCGCTATCTGTGAATTGAGGATCAAGGGCAAATTGTGCGGTTTAATAAATGGATGTGTACAGAGCAGTCTATTTCTATAGTGTGTCTATCAAATATCTCGGTGATGGTGGTGCCCAAGTGTTACTCTTGTCAATTTGTGTGGGAAAAAACATGATGAAAAGTGCTGGCGGGTAGCCTCTCAGAAAGATCTCCTACCTCACAATCTACAATGAGTTACTTGACCTGCCTGCTCTCCTATACTAAGTCTTTCTGTCTCCTAATCTCACAGCTCACAGCAGACCAGAATATCAAGTTTATTGAACCATTCTGCAAAATTGCTGCCAAATCTAAGGAGTAAGTTTGATGGATGAATATTGGATTTTCCATTTTATTTATTTATTTAGTCTAAGATCTAGAAAGTTCTTGAAATGCCATTTCAAAAGGTAATGAACAAATGGACTGAAGCAAAGCAAAGAACATAACGAAGTTCAGGTCATAGAGAAACAACCGCCTGGGCAGGCCTTTGTGGCTAGCTTAACTCACCTTTATGTTCCTCAAAACCATAAGTGAAGTGGGTGTGTAAATATTAGGAACCACCTATACCTGTGTTTATAAAGTACCTAACACTGCAGAGCCCTGACTCTGATCTGGTACTACTGGAATATAAAATATTAATAAGCCAAGCAAAATCTCCAAGCTATAACATTAGAAGAACCAAATACGAAACTGGAAAATCTGTTTGGAGTTAAGTGAGTTGTTTAAGTAATTGGTGACTTTTCCCCCCCAGAGTTAGTTGCATCTCTTGCCCTCTGTCTCGCCGTCTTCAAAGTGTTTTAAATGTAAATGGGAAGGAAAAGGGGCTTTTAACGCGCTGTGTGTGTTCCCTCCCACTCTCATCCTTTTTTATATAATGTAGTCGTCACCTGATGCAGGCAGTAGCCCGGGGTATCTTTGAGGCCATTGTGGATCAGTCCCCTTTTGCCATTGAAGATCTAATGAAAGAATTGAAAACAAGCGGCGATGGCGATGTTGAGCTGTCCGAGGGAGATGAAGCTGAAAACGAGCCACTAATGACCAGAGGTAAAGAGGAAGTGATGAAAAATTACCCCAGACTTTAAAGAAATACAGTAACCACTGACAGGATCCAGATATGTATTCTACCTCTTAAAAATACCATTCCTACTCTCAGCAGGTGGATACAAGAACAGCAAATCTTGCTTCTGTTCTTTTCAGGTTATCTAGTAGACAAAGTAGCCATAGACTAGTAAATTACAAACATCTTTGCTCTCTTTATATACCAGACCATACGGTTCCACATTTCAGTCTACTTACAGGAACAGCCGTAGATAACCCAGGACTATCCAAAAACTAGTATTTTGTGGCAATGCTCTGGGAGGGAATTGCTCCAAGCTATTTCTTCTACCATGGGGATGGTCATCTCAAAGACCCAGAAATAATGCTGCTGTTCTGAATTGTATAATGTTTTTCATCCTTCGAGCTAAAATGGTTGGATATAAATGGGTATATATCATCCCTGATATAAAGAGCAGGTAACTGAGGTGTAGAGCATCTCCATTAGTTTCCAAAGGTAACACTGCATGTCAGTGCTAGAGCAAGGAAAAATATCCAGGTCTCCTAACTCTCAGCCCTATGCTCATATGCTAAATGATACCTGCATCCCATCTCCCTGCCTGGGGAGATGGTTTCCTGGCTCAAGCACTCCTCTTATTCCACTGTACTGGATAGCGCTTTCCCCATTCTTTCCGACTGACCTTTAAAATCCTTTTTGTGTCATAACAGACAAACATTTTTCAAAAAAATCTGCACTGCGCATTGAAGAACAAGAGGACCTTTTTGAAAATGCGGATGAAAACATTGGTCCTGTTCTCCAGGTTTGTGCCTTGTTTGCTTCATGTTAACATGACATCCCCATGAATAACCCTAGGCTTTTATTATTTGTCACTTAGTGGATAGTGGAGACGTCACCAGTCGAATAATAAGGTAAACATCTCTTGCACCTCTTTGGGTATGTCTACACTGCCAGTAAAATCTCGCAGCTGGCCCATGCCAGCTGAGTCAGGCTGCGGGGCTGTTTAATTGCTGTGTAGACTTCTGGGCTTGGGCTGGAGCCTGGGCCCTAGAACCTGCGAGGTGGGAGGGTCCCAGAGCTCAGGGTACAACCCGAGCTGGAACATCCACACCACAATTAAACAGCCCCGTGAGCCCCTGTCAGCTGGCATGGGCCAGCCGCGGGTTTTTAATCAAAGGGTAGACATACCATAAATGTCCTATTAATAACATAATCTTCACGAGTAGGTTACAAAACAAATGACAAAAGAGAAGTACATGTGCCAAATTGTGTTTCTTCTCTCTCCCCCTGCCCCTCTTTTTTTCCCCCTTCTACCTCAAGAGGTACCAAAAAAGTTGCTAAAACCATATTGTGTTCTGTCTGTCCCAGGAGTCAGCGCACCCCTTACTGATGTTGAGAGCACAAGTGATAGGGTGGGAGGGTACACAAGAGATGGGGCTAGGCACTAAAACGTGTGCTAGATCTTATGAACTCGTTGGCACGAACTGCTGGAATCCAGGACTATGCTACAGCAGAGATGCCTCATGTTCCTGTGTTGGACTATGGCTCTTAAGCAGGGACTAGAACGTTGCACATTTAAATCTTGGCATTGAACTGAAAGGTTTTTTTAAAAATAAGTTAATTCGTTTGCTTTTTCCTTCTGAATGAGAGTCCAGGTTAGAAGTGTTCTGAAAAAATATTATTTGAATGCTTCATTGTAATGTAGTGTTGTTGTAGGCATGTTTATCTCAGGATATGAGAGAGACCAGGTGGGTAAGGTAATATCTTTTATTGGACCAACTTCTCTTGGTGGAAGACACAAGTGTTCAAGCTACACAGAGTTCTCAGGTTGTCTCTTCCACCAACAGAAGTTGGTCCAATAAGATATTATCTCACCCACCTGGTCTCTCCCATTGTTATGTAGTCAGCTTATGAATGGGTTTTGTCTAGCATGTACATTCAGAGGGGTGAATCTTGGCAGAGATCAAGAGTAGTGGAAGGAATTGGAAGTAGTAAAAAGCATATGCTGCTTGAAGTATTTATAACATCAGCTATACTTGGCTGTTCAGTATGATAGCCTAACAAAGATACTGTATTGTGCTTTCTTTCTTTTGGCAGTTTAACTACAAAGCTGTTGCTGACAAACTCTTTGAATTGGCCAGCAGAAAAAATACACCTGCCTTTAACAGAAAACGTCTGTACAAATTGGTCAAAAAGTGAGTTCTCTTGAAACAAAGCTCTATTTGATGATTTGTCTAAATAGACTTGACATCCTGTTTCCCCAACTCCCTCTACGGCTAGTGTCCACATCAAGAGATTTCCATCCTTTTAATGAAAATGTTTCTGCAGTGAATTTACTGTCCAGTACATTCCTACTTGGCCCAGATATCTTAGAAAGAGGGCATTGCTTATAGTGTGTGGTAATATGAGTACAAAATCTCTGTCAGACGTGGATATATGTATGGGTCTGAGACTGATTTTGGTTTTGCTATTGTGTTTTTCACAGATTCCTAGACACTAGAGTTGGAAGGGACTTGAGTTGCCTTGTCTGTACTTCGCGCCAGTTTAGGATTGTTCCCTGCATTGCATTGTCAAGCGCTTTGTCTTGTATAGTTCCAAGTATTTCAAGTGATCAGGCTTCCCGCCTTTGCAGATTACTTAACGCTCGCTTAAATCACGCAGTGTTTTGAACAGCACTGTGCTCGAATTGTGGAGTTGGGGGGGTAGCAGTGTTAAATTGCACTCTTGCCAAGACTACTTCAGTAGTTTGGCTTTGAGTTGCTGGAGTTCTGAGGCAGATCTCTTGGAGAGCTAGCGTTTTGTAGCCCTCCGATGTATTATGCTTTCCTCAAAAGTGGGAAGTGTGCATCGTAAATGCAGTAACTTGGTGACATTTCAGTCAAATATTGTAACAACAATAAGACTTTTTTTTTTTTTTTTTTTTTAACTTTTTCAGGTTCCAGGACCTAGCAGAAGGTGAGAATTGAGCTTCAAAAAAGATGCACTTACATTCTGCTAAACGATTCATCCTGGTCTTAATGTAGATTTGCAGTGAATGTTATGTCTTCGTGTGCTGTTTTTACATATGCTTGAAGGATATTAGTTTCAGAGGTTATTGTTGTGATGCAGTTTTCTCATTAGGAAGTATAACTTGCTCAGTTTCACAAAGGAGGTCAGATCCCCATATCTAATGCTTCACAACTTGGGCAGCATTGTAATTTTATAAGCCAAGGTCTTGCCCGCTTATTCAAATTCTTTGCTTCTTAAGTGAGAAACATGGTCAGTTTGATTCAGAATAATGAAGAAACCGCACACTTCGGTGCACATTTCTTTGTAGTGCTTTGAACGTGCCGATAGACAAGTGGAGTGGGGAATCAGAGTTTGTGCCCCTCGTGCTGTATGTGAACACAGAAACTACTTGAGGGGGAGGAAGGGGGGTATTTTCAGACCTCTCATCAAACTTTTTGCTCAACAGGAATCTTTCCACAAGATGATTTCCCTGAAGATGTTTCTACAGATGAAGATGACGATACATTCAGCAGGGGCAGGCGAAAGAAAAAAGTTGTCAAATCCGTGGAGAAAGCCAGGCTGGAAAAAGAGACAGGTAGAGGTCAAAGCTAGGGAAGTGAGACTCCTCTCACCAGTCTGTAGATATGTCTACACTGCAGCGGTGAGTGAGCCTTCCAGTCTATGTAGACAGACTCAGGCTAGCAAGGCTCAAGCTAGCATGCTAAAAATAGGTGTGTGGTACACTGAGACTCTGGGTCTCAAGCCTAGGGGGTCCAGTGGGCTTGAGAGACTGAGCTGCAGTGCTCACACGGGCTCTTTTTAGCACGCCAGCTCAAGCTCTGCTAGTACAAGTCTGTCTACCCAGGCTGGGAGGCTTGCAGGACAGACATACCTAGTGTGGCTTGGCAACATAACAGGATGAGATTGTTTTAAGTCAATGATCAGTTGCTTGGGATTCACTGGTTTCTGAGTCTCATTGCAATGAAGGGTAAAGGTTGAAATCGTGACCTCCTTGAAGTCAATGGGAATTTTTCCATTGATGTCAGTGGAGCTAGGATTTCACCCAATATGCAGCAGATTGGGTAAAGGCAAAGCACAGCTTCTTCCCAATCAAGAAGTACTATTGGTAAATAGCTTATGCCCAAATAAATTTGTTAGCCTCTAAGGTGCCACAAGTACTCCTCGTTCTTTTTATTGGTATTTACTGTGGAAGCAAGAACATATCTGTCCCCTTGAAAGAGGAATGCCATTAGAACATTAGCAATTAGGGGGAATGTCTGGAAGGGAGGAATGGAAATAATCTATCTAGGAGGCATTACAGCTGTTTCTACCATCAGGGTTTGCATTTACATTGTTACAAGCTTAACGTTCTTTAAGAAAATCGACCAGAGTCGGCTGACACATGAGCTGCCTTTTAATGGGTTTATCAGCAGGAAGGCCTCCAAGAGAGAGCACCTTGATGGGGTGGAGATATTACTACATTAGAACTACTCATGGGCAACTGCTGGCAACCCAGCAGTAACATGAAAAAAGGCAAGAAAAGCATTAATAGGCCTGGAAAAAATGATATGGACTCTCAGTGGCCATATGTGCAGTAAAGATTTAGGGATATAAGGAAAGCAACTCCTCTATTGCAGTTGTCTTTTCATTTTTATATTTGGTTTAAATGTTGCTGCTTCTGATTTTGCCTCCTTGCAGAGAAGGATGGAAAAGAGGCATCAAGTACAGAGGAAGATGATGCATCAGGACTCCAGAAGAAGAGGAAGAGGCGGAAGAAGAGGGACTGTCAAATTGCAGACTCAGGCACAGCTGATGGGAGAAGTGAGGAGGGGGTACCTGATGCAGTTGGACCCAAAGAACCCAACAAGGGCAGAGCACCAGAAACGAGTAAGAGAAAAAGAAAAAACAAATCTCTTGACAAAGAGGCAACTGAGACTGGAGTTGGAGTAACCGGCAGTGGAGGAGATGGTGACAACTGTGCACAGGATGCTCTGACCGATGTTATACAGAATAAAAGGAGACAACTCAAGAAAAAGAATACAAAACTTCAGAAGGTTCATGTAAAACCTGTATCACAAAATGGACCAGCTAATGCCAATGCCCTGTGGGATGACAGTGACTGTGCCACTGTAACTACTACCAAGATGATGAAAAAGAAACAGAAAATCGGGACTGTCTTACTCAATGGCTTATCTGAACAGGCTGCTCTGCAGTCGGAACGGGAAAGCTTGCAGAATAGCCTTACAGGAGAAGGGAACTCTGAATCCACACTGCCCCAAAAAGTCAAATTGAAGAAGAAACCTAAGCTGGGCAGTTTAGATGGGCTCAGGGTCTCAAACCAAAAACCACCATCCCTGAAAAAGAAGAGGAAGATCAAGGAGGTGATAAACGCTGTGGAAGTGAAGGGAGTTCTTGAGGCTGCATGCAAGAAAAGCAAAAAGAGTGTAAGCAGAGGTCTCCAATTCTCTTTTGCCTGTGAGGCTTGGTTGAATTCAGTTTGAGCTGAGTGGTCTATGGGATTTTTTTATATGCGTTAAATTCCCTTTGTCAAGGGATAACAATATCAATTGGGAATTAAGAGAGTGGGAGGGTCCCATGTGTGTATTTACCCTCTTTCACCACCCAGGAATGTCATGGATCTGAATCTAAGGTGGTGACTTTCATTGCTCGTAGTGCTTCCATAGCTACTTGTGTGAATGGGCCAAATTCTTGGAAGGAGGGCATTACATCCAATACTGTGCTCAACTTGTTCTTGGCCAGGAGGCCATCTCTGATGCAGCAATAATAGTTCCTTGCAACAATTTATGGTCATTTTGGTTTTTGTCCCCTACACCCTCCCTTGTGGGTAGGTGGAGGCCGTCTGAATTTACAAAGCATTTAGGGTCCAAAAATATTTTGCAGGTTATGACTTTGCCAGGATTGTCTGTCTGTTTTTTTTCCTTGAAATAGTCTGAGTTTTCCTTAATGAAAATTATTGAATATGTACAAGTTATATATTTTCATTTTGTTTACTGATGTATTTCAAACATTTTAGTCCCAGTTTTGCACCTCACACCATTCATTTTGTCTTTACCATGGTTCACAGGAAGCTATTCTTCAAACATTTATGCATGTTCTTTGTTCCTCTGCCTTAAAAACCAGGCTGCTTAAGTCCTGTGTATGCCTTGGTTACACACCAATTTAAACAAGTTTTAAAACCTAGACAAATTAGAGGATTGGGCCAAAAGAAATATGATGAGGTTCAACAAGGACAAGTGCAGAGTCCTGCACTTAGGACAGAAGAATCCCATGCACTGCTACAGACTAGGGACCGAGTGGTTAGGCAGAAATTCTGTAGGAAAGGACCTAGTGGTTACAGTGGACAAGAAGCTGGATATGAGACAGTGTGCCCTTGTTGCCAAGAAGGCTAATGGCATTTTGGGCTGTATAAGTAGGAGCATTGCCAGCGGATCGAGGGACGTGATCATTCCCCTCTATTCGGCATTGGTGAGGCCTCATCTGGAATACTGTGTCCAGGTTTGGGCCCCACGCTACGAGAAGGATGTGGAAAAACTGGAAAGAGTCCAGCGGAGGGCAACAAAAATGATTAGGGGGCTGGAGCACATGACTTGTGAGGAGTGGCTAAGGGAACTGGGATTATTTAGTTTGCAGAAGAGAAGAACGAGGGAGGATTTGATAGCTGCTTTCAACTACCTGAAAGGGGGTTCCAAAGAGGATGGCTCTAGGCTTTTCTCAGTGGTAGCAGATGACAGAACAAAGAGTAATGGTCTGAAGTTGCACTGTGGGAGGTTTAGGTTGGATATTAGGAAAAACTTTTCACTTGGAGGGTGGTGAAGCACTAGAATGGGTTACCTAGGGAGGTGGTGGAATCTCCTTCCTTAGAGGTTTTTAAGGTTAGGCTTGATAAAGCCCTGGCTGGGATTATTTAGTTGGGGATTGGTCCTGCTTTGAGTAGGGGGTTGGACTAGATGACCTCCTGAGGTCCCTTCCAACCCTGATATTCTGTGTTTCTAAAACACATCTTTAGTTGAACCTGTGCGAATGTGTGTATAGACGAGGCTTAACGGTACAGTCCTTGGAGGACTAATAACTCATACATATGATACTGGTAGAAAGTTTCCAGAGCTTTTTATACATAATACTGTGATCATTTTTTTAAAGGGCTGTGTTCAGAGAATGAGTGCTTCATGATAGTATTAGAAATTGGCATTTCCAAATTGCAAATCTCACATTTCTGCCATTGAAGAGTTTACAAGATATTGGATCTTTAAACCTGTCTCTGGTGCAGAACTAAATACTGCTTCACTCCTTTATGATGTATAAAGATGGATGCCATTATCTGGACCCTGACAGTGCAGGCAAGTGTCTTGCAAGTTCCCTTCACCTTCCAGAACTCCATCAATGTGCCTCCTTTTCCCATTCAACAGTCTTGCTATTCCAACGCTGACCTTCCTTGAACAGAGACTTCCAATCATGCAGACTTGTGAGGTATTTTTGTAATGGGGACAAATGTTAACCAGGGGACTAACAAGTGACTGCAAACTAGCATTCATTCATGAGAAGTTGCCACTGTTTAACTATGGCTACCACTGGCAAATGGCTAGTACTAACCCTAGCACCCTCTGTTTCTCAGTTAGCTGCTGATCTTTCTCACACTGAGTGAACCTTTGTTTTATTTTTCCCCTCCTCATAGGAGGTTGGTGGCACACTCACTCCATTAAAGAAAAAGAAGGCAAAGACAGGAAATGACTTCGTGAAATTTGAAAAAACAACTTTGCCAAAGCCAATGTTCTTCAGGAAAGCCAAAGGCAGCCTCTCTTCAACCAGAGCCTCAAAGCAGGTAAAGTGACCCCGATTTGGTCTGCCAAAATTGGGGGGGTTGTCTTAAGTATGGCTCACGGAACTCCAAGACGTGGCTCACGGCCACCTGCATCTAAAATACAGAGGGCAGCTTGCCCAGCTGTGGGTTCCAGCCTGTGATACTCCATACTGGATCACACCAGTGTCTCAGTCTAGTTTTGCTGGGACCTATAGTCTCCATGGGCAGCATCTGTGACTGTGGAAGGGCAGCTGTTGTCTGCTCCATCCTGTGTAAACTAGTGTGGCCCTGAGGCTCCTGGCAAATTCTCAGCACTGTTCATACTTGGTAAAAGTTTGGGAACCCTAACCTCAATGAAAACTGGCCTGGAGCTCCTCAGCAGATAGAGTTGTGATTGCCATGGGGTTTTTAATTGTCCATTCAAGAACTAATATATATATACATATATCTGCCCTCCCTCTCCCCCCCCCACACAAAAGCAAAGCTGTCAATGTGAGCAGTTTAAACTCTCTTCAAAAGTAATTTTGTTTAACTTGTTGCTTGTATGTGGCTGGATTATCTGCCACCTGAGTTGATCAGAATGATCATCCCCACAGTTGCAACGTCGTCTGTCTGGGTTGCTCTTGCTGGCGGTTGTCTTCCTTTTCAGGGGGTAAGGTGAAAAATTAAGCCTCTGTCTACGTTTAACCAAACTGTGCCACCACTTTAGTCTCCCCTGCCCCCTTCTCCCCAATAAACTGCATTAATCTTCTCGATACCTGTAAAAGAGGCAGTTTTAAAATAATAATAATAATAATTAAAAAAACACTTAAGTGTAGTGTAAACTGATTCAGGCATATTTCCTAAGGCTGACATATTGGGGTGGTGACGTCTTTCATTGTTTAAAAGAAATCCCTCATGTGTAAAGTGCAGTTTTGAGGGTTTACATTATTTTGAGAATAATAAAAGAACAAATAATTATTGCTCTTACAGATGGGCTCTAAGTTTTGCAGTTTTCTTTTCATGGAGGCTTATAACAGAAGAGGTCTTCTGAAACAGCCTATTTGTTTGCATATAAGCCTCTTAAACTTTCTCTCAGTCTTTCTAAAACCTATTCAAATGATGCTTTGTAAAACCTTCGTAGCTCGGTGGGCTAAGAGTGCTGAGAGGCCAGTGTACTTAACACCTGAGAGAAAAGACAGTCATCTCGATTGTTGGCGAGCTATCTAGTCAACTTTAAGAAATATCATTCCTTCTTGTCCATTATGATGGTGACTGCTAAGCAAAGGCTCTGTGCCTAGGCCTTTAAGGTGTGGAGGGTATCTACAACAGGGGAAGAAACTGGGACTCCTCAGAGTTTCAGCAGGGAAACAACGTAATGTTGCCTCAGATCAACCTTTATTTGCCATCTTCATTTTATTCTGTAGTTAAACAAGTTGCAATGTTCCAGCTCCAAAAAAGTCACCTTTGGCTTGAACAAGAACATGACTGCAGGTGAGTTTAATGTGTCTGCATACCTTCACCATATGTCTTTTGGGGTGCACTAGGGCAAGGATGAAAGGGGGGGGAGGTGAGAACTACACAAAGAGTATGTAGAAGTGGGTGCGGAATCTGTTGGATGCTGCTTCTGGAGTTTGTCTGTTTGTCACAATTTTGGTATTGTTTATGAACCTAAGTCATGTTCCAGGAAACAGACTGAAACCTATAGCCTTCTGGCTCAGAGACAAAAGAGTTGTCTTGATTCCCTAATGGCTGGAATCCACTGGATTCAGTAATGCCATAGCAGAGTGGTTTCAAATCCATGTCATTCCGTGGACTGCTTTGTAAGAGAGTCTTTCATGTTTTCACCCAAAAGTTGACCAGTGATCAGATGACTAACATAGTGAACGTCAGTGTAAATGGGGTAGTATCTGACAAAATAGGGAAAGACCAAGTTAAGGATTACTTAGACAATTTATCAGAGGGGTAGCCATGTTAGTCTGGATCTGTAGAAGCGACAAAGGGTCCTGTGGCACCTTATAGACTAACTGAGGTATTGGAGCATAAGCTTTTGTGGGTGAATACCCACTTCTTCGAATGCAAGCAGTGGAAATGTCCAACTTAGACAAGTTAAATGTCTTCAGGTCTGCAAGGGCTGATGAAACACATCCTAGAACTGGCTGAAGAGATCTCTGAGCTGTAAGTTGTTATCTTTAATCATGGAGGATGGAAGAGATCCCAGAGCTCTGGAAAAGGGAAAATATAGTACCTGTCTATCAAAAGAGATCTAAGGATAATCCAGGGGATTATAGACCAGTCATTTCAACTTTGGTAACCCGGAAGGATAATGGAGCAAATAATCAAACAATCCATTTGTAAGCACCTAGAGGATAATAAGGTGATCAGTAACAGTCAACATGGATTTGTCAAGAACAAATCTTGTGAAACCAACCTAATATCCTTCTTTCACAAGGCTTGTTACCCTTTCAGTAAGGGGGAAGCAATAGATGTGACGTATGTTGACTTTAGTAAGGCTTTTGATGCTGTATGTGACCTCATAAATTAAGGAAATATATCCTATGTGAACCTACTGTAAGGTGGGTGGACAACTGGTTGGAAAACCATTCTTAAAGAGTAGTTATCAATGGCTCGCAGTCAAGCCGGAAGGGCATATCAAGTGGGGTCCTGCATGGATCTGTCCTGTGTCCAGTTCTATTCAATATCCTTATAAATGATTTGGATAATAGTAGAGAGAGCGCACTGATAAAGTTTGCAGATGATACCAAGCTGGGAGCAGTTGCAAGTGCTTTGGAGGGTAGGGTTAGAATAAAAAATGATCTTGACAAACTGGAGAAAAAGGATGAAATTCAGTAAGGATCAGATGCAAAGTACTCCACTTAGGAAGGAGTAATCAGTTGCACAAATACAAAATGGGAAATTGCTTAAGCCGGAGTACTGCCAAAAGGGATCTGGAGGTTATATTGGATCACAAACTAAATATGAGTCATCACTGTAACACTGTTGCAGAAAAAGCAAAGATAATTCTGGGATGTATTAGCAGGAGTGTTGTACGCAAGACATGACAAGTAATTCTTCTACTCTACTCAGCACTGAAAAGACCTCAGCTGGAGTATTACGTCCAGTTTTGGACTCCACGCTTCAGGAAAGATGTGGACAAATTGGAGGAAGTCCAGAGAAGAGCAACAAAAATGATTAAAGGTCTAGAAAACATGACCTATGAGGAAAGATTGAAAAAATTGGGTTTGTTTAGTTTGGAGTAGAGAAGACTGAGGGAGATATAAGTGTTCAAGTTCATAAAAGATTGTTTTAAAGAGAAGGGCGATAAATTGTTCTCCTGATCCACTGAGGTCAGGACAAGAAGTAATGGGCTTACATTGCAGCAGGGGAGATTTGGGTTAAACATTAGGAACAATTTCCTAACAGTAAGGGTAGTTAAGCACTGGACAATTTTCCTAGGGAGGTTGTGAAATCTCTGTCAAACCTGTTCTTAAAAACCTCCAGTGACGAACGTCTGTCAGGGATGGTCTAGGTAATACTTAATCCCCTGCACTGAGGAAGGATTGGACTAGATGACCTGTTGAAGTTTTGTCCAGTCCCACATTTCTGTGATTCTGTGAAGCTTTTCTAATTCCCCACTGCTTCATTCAGCCTACCAGCAGAAACATCTGTGAAACACTGATGATCCGTGCTCCATGGCAGGGGAATCACCACTGTTACGGCAAAATTCCAGTTTTACTTTGGCTGCCTCTACTTTAACAAATAAGTATCCTAGGGTGACCAGATGTCCCGATTTTATAGGGACAGTCCCGATATTTGGGGCAGTTTTTTATATGGGCTCCTATTACCCCCCCACCCCTGTCCTGATTTTTCACACTTGCTATCTGGTCACCCTAAAGTATCCCCACACACGGACTCTTACATGCCCATGCTTTTCTTGGGGATATATTGATGTGTATAAAATTGAAATTGATTTCTAATGTAATAAGGCAAGGTATCTATTTTCTTACCCTTTCGTCCCGCTCTAAGATGTAGCCCACATCTTATTATTTCAGCACTGGAGTAACAGACTCTGTATATTTTACCACGGTAAATGTGTGTGCTCATAAACCATCTTTGTGAGGAGAATGAAGATGCTTAAACCCTACTGCCAGCAACGGTCATCAACCGCTAGGACCATAGGATTTAAACAGTATGAATAGTGCTTGTTCCTTTCCTTCCTTTCAATGAGAAGATGTAAAGTTTGTTAGGAAACCTAGATCAAGGGCGCTCAGTCTAAATTGCATCTTTACTGAGAGATTGTTTTGTGGGCACCTTGCCTCCCACTTACGATCCTGGAATAACTGGCAACTGCAGGAATAGGAGGGAAGCATTTAGCTGACTATTCACGCGATAGAGGATCTGGTAACGAGAGCTGCACCACATGGCCAGCCAGTTCTCTCTGGGTACCACCAGTCAGTCCATGGATTACAGCTGGAGGTGGTAGCACAACCTAAAGAGAGAGTGATAAGGCACCATCAGGAGCTGGAGATTCAGGCTGACCTCCTCCGTACCCCCTCCCCACAAATCTTTGGGTTTTGATTTTTGCTAACAGCCTGGATCTCGTGCATTAATGGCAGATTTCCTTTGTACCCATTTGGGTGCCAGAGCAATCAGGGAGCTGTGGAACTGCCTAAATCTCTCAATGTCTGGATCTCTAATAACTTTGTCCTTTTAACTTTTATTTGACAGAATTTAAAAAGACAGACAAAAGTATCTTAGTGAGCCCAGAAGGAGCCTCCCGAGTGGCTTTCAACCCTGAACAAAGGCCTCCCCATGGAGTGCTGAAGTCACCCGGTACACCCACAGGAGAGCCCCAGATGAAGAAATCATTTGTAACACCAGCTAAGAAGAGACCAACCGCTATGGACTTCTTTTAAGCCAACTCGGAGTGGCCTACTTTTGTACACAACATTTCAGAAAACTAGAACTTTCTCTGGAGGTATTTTGGACTTCTCTATTTTTTTAAATTGCTCTGAACTGTATATAAAAGGTTCTGATTGTGACCTGTGACACTGCTGCTTTTACCACCTTTTCAGCTGTACCTTGTGAAGTACCGTGTTCCACCTGTTACAGAAAAGGGATTAAAATGAGACTGCCCAGGTTTCCAGAAGATGTGGTCTCTCCCCATGACATTCTCAGGAGACTTGCTAGTTAAAGAACTGTTAGGGTCAATACTTGGAGGCTGATTAAGAAAACTTGCTCTTCAAGCTGCTTGACTGTCTTCAGCTGGTCAGGATGTTAGAGAAAATGTAGATGTTTAAACCTACTAGTCAGCTGTCAATGTATTTACAGATTTGCTCCTGATGATTGCCTCGTGTGTCATTCTGATCACTGGCATGTTGGTTTAGCCTATTTCTGCTAAAGAGCTGTTTAATCGACTTCTGACAATGAAAACCTAGTATCTCTGTTTTAATGGACCACTTCACTTTCAGTAGCCTTACTCATGGCAGCAAAACTTTTCCATGGATTAGAAATAAAGTAGCTGTTCAGATGATCATTTCATCCATAAACCCCTGACATTGATTGGCCATTCAGCTGCTTATATGCAAACCACATGACTATCTGTAAAACAAGTGCCAAATTTGACTTGTACATCACTATCACTTGTGGTGGCAGAGTTGGCTTCTCCACATTCTTCCTTTTACCTACTACAACTGAAATATCATATTTGAGAAGTCTCTTGTATTTTAATGTTCAGTTCTGTCTTCTTTGCCAAAGAGATTGTAAAAGTTTCAAAACAATCTTTGTTTCCTCCTCTATCAATTGGTGTCACTACATTTGAGCAGAGGTCAGACTTTCATTCACTGAATTAAGTTTATGCCATATTAAAGCAAGCTAGATCAGAGTAGTGCATCTTTGTTTAGGATATGCATCTCTCTGAAAACCTCAGTGCCTTTAAATACAAGGTAGATCTTTATAGCCCAAGCAGCTCATAGCTTTTTCTTTAAGGTAGAACCAGAAAAATTATTTCTACAGGATTTATTTTTGGTATGTTTTATTCTGCATGGAATATTCAGGTATTCTGTGATTATCCTATGACTTGACTTTTGTTTTAATTTTGTTTCTTACTCTTATGACTTCAGTCAAGAATGAGAGAAACTTCTGTAATTAAACATTAATTTATTCTGACAAGTTACGATGGGGGGTGGGGGGCGGAACTATTCTATAATCTGGTGCAGTAAATCTTTTCTGAAAGACCTGTTTATAGAAAAAAGGATTTGCACCAGACCTCTGCATTGGACTTCAGTCTTAAAGCACAGTGGAGTGTCCGGACACAGCTATTCATTTAATTTCCCTCCGTTACTTCT
The DNA here is from genome assembly GCA_033296515.1 of Macrochelys suwanniensis. NCBI lineage: Eukaryota > Metazoa > Chordata > Testudines > Chelydridae > Macrochelys > Macrochelys suwanniensis. Next base: position 153,035,739 of record CM065775.1, on the reverse strand, counting down.
GGGAATCCATAGGCACAGAAAGCCTATATCATTATCTTGTCACATCAAATGCAGCCAGCTGAGTAAATATGTAAAATCTATCTAGAAAGATAGATAGATCCATATCTTTTTACCAGTATTTGGTGCCTGCTGTCCTCTGCCAAATAGTTCCAACAGCTACTAGAATTAAACTGTACCTTGTGAGAAACCAGTTCATTTACAATTTCTCAAAATGTTTGTATAATTGTAAATTAATGATGTTGCTCAGTGTTAAATGGCTCTTGCTATTACACTAAATTAATGCCAGTCCATGGCTTGTGGTACTGACATGAGAGCTTTAGAAAATCATTTAGTCCTGCTGTTTGAAGGTTACTACTCAGTCAAAATGAAGGACTGAATTTCAGTGGGCTGTATTTTTTGTTGTTGATATGGCTGCTCAGTAAAGAACTAAGGAGCATACATCTGACAACAATATTAATATTTGCTATTTGGTACATTATTAATTTCTAAATATGAGAAATTCTCATTGTATCAAAGAAAATTACTTATTCTGAGAAGACAGTGGTGAGTAGGAGTTAACAAGGACTAATCAATAATATGTTGTGCTGTTTATCTTGAACTGTGGGTAAGAAGTCTCTTGTGGAATATGCATATGTATGTGCATGGACTTTAATGCATTATATTTGAGATTCAGTATTCCTCAAGGATGTAGATGCAACACAATCAGTGAGTTGAACCTGGTGTATATAGAGACACTGGGAAGCAGAAGTTCAAACAAAATGTCTATTTTTTTGTATCTTTCTGTAAGCATCTTTAAATTATCTCGTCCCTCTTTACTGGTTTTGAATCCTGTGACCTAGGCTTGTCCAAATGTACTATCGCTCAGAGATGCTAAATGGTGTGGGTAAAAATGGCAGTCACTGTTTAATGAATATTGTAGTGATAAGATTGCTCATTGGGGCTCATGGATTTATGCATACTGTGTCTGTACCATTATATTGGTGGAATGTCTTGTAAATATGCATGTGTAGTATGTATTTCATTTTCTTCAGTGGTGCCTGGAATTTCATTAAGGACAAGTTTTTAAGAAAACCCAAAAACCTGTCAATGTAATTGCTTGATTAAATTACCCAGAACATTTCAGTAATGGAAATTCCAGTAAACATTGAAGATAAAAGGAGAAATCAATGAAACATCTGGGATGCCCACTGTGCAAACACAATTGTAGTACAAAGAGATGGATTTTTTTTTTTAAGTGGTTTCTAATCAGGTTGATATCACTTAATAATTTTATTCCTAATCTGCAGCTGCCAACCATATTCAGAGTTGAAATAAACAGAAGGGTGGAGTTAATGTGGTTAAGATTAAAAGAACAATATTTTGTAATGGGGATCTCTCTCTCTCTCTCTCCATTTTTTTTATAAATCTGGTCAACTTTGTACTTGTCAAACTTTTCTGATGGTTTGTAATTCTTTATAATTTTAGATGAACTCAAAAGCACAGAACAAATCCTTTAGGAAAACCTGTTTTAAAATTGTATTTAAAATATCTGGCTGTAAAAGCTTTTTTTTATCAAAGCTTAAAGCTTTGTGCGTTCTTGTTCCTTTTGTTCTCTTGTTTGCTGAACATAACTGTTATTGCAGGCAGGAAATTGTTTCTTCTTTTACTTTGTGTACATCTGCAACTGCGCTATTAATATAAATATGGATGGTTAAACATTTGATCTTTTAGTCAAGTCCAATAAAACTGTCATTTCTGTGGATTTTGTATCTTGGAGTGATTTTTATTATTTCTTTTGGTAGCGTCCTGGGGTCTGTTTCCTTTCTCTCCCCCCCCCCCCCCCCCCCCCAATACCCAGAACTGAGGAGGTATCATGTGCATATTGGAAGTAAAGAAGTTAGTGGCTGAACATGCCTATCCACATTGGCCATTGTAATAGGAACCATTGAGTAGATGTCAACAGAAGAATAAAGACTCCTTAAAAAAAACAAAATAAGATAAATACCATAACTACTTGGCAATTAAAACTCCAAGCTGAGGAAGTGTTATGGGAAGAGGTATACCGCAAAGGTATAATCCCTATGCCTCACTCAGGTGCCCAGGTGGGTAGAGTTTGGCAATGTGACCACTCTCTGCATATTTTCCAGCATTAAAACATATGTGATCATTGTAATTGAATACAAGTACTAAGAATTCCAAGAACTATGCTATATGCATGCATCTAAGACACGGTCAGGTCACATTCTCCTGACTGAAGAACTAAATCTTCAGTATCTGAGAGATACTGGAAATCTAATTCTTCAGTCACGAAAATGTGAGCTATCCACCCACAGCAAGAGGCTGTGGGAGGAATGTAAAATAAATATCCTAAAGAACCCAGAAAGAGTGATTTGTTTCCAAATAAAATCCCTTACAGGCAATGGACCTCTTGCAATGTGAAAGATTAAAAAATACATTTCTTCAAACTTTAATAAATGCCTTGGGTGGGGTCTATTTTGGCAAAGTTTGAACAAGATTCCATTTGGGTAATAGTAATTATGAGCATGCAGTAAGAATATAAAATTACATTGAATCTGCTATGCTTGTGGATTGGTTTTGGTTTGTTAATCCTCCGTAGAAGACCAGCAGAGATGAAAGCATGACTCGGTTTAGAATTTGAACTACCCTTTTGCTGTTGGGTCCCTCCTGCTCAGGCTTCCGGCACTTTGCCGTGCGGAGAAGCTTGCCCTGACTGGTGAACTTGTTCAGTGGTTATCAGACTTTGTTGTCGATCCCAGCCCCTTTCTTAAATCCCACTAAATCCACTCGAGTGGATTGCGGCCTAAATAGCTGGCTAGGTTGGTACTCCTATAGCCCCTAACAATGAGGTTTCTGAGTTTGTGACATTTATCTTCATAATACCTGATGATGGTAGGCAAGTGTATTATCCCCACTGGGGATCTGAGGCACAGATGAATTAGGTGATTTGCCCAAGGTCAAACAGGTAATGTGTGGCAGTGCTGGAAATTGAACCACAGGACCCACACTCTTTCCCTGTGGAAAATATAGAAAGCGTCTCAAAAATGCACATTAATGATACCCACTCTAATCTGACCATCACAAGGGGGAAATCATGTAAAGACGACTAAAGGAAAAAAACTTAAAACAATACATACACGAATGAGAGCTGAATTCCTGGATTTCCACTGGGCCTTAGGATAGAGGTCTTCCCTAACTTTGGGTTTAACTAACTCCCATTTACCGTTGCCTTGGATGGAAGTTGGAACACGCCTTTGGTGGACAAGTCCAAGCCCCAACCTTTTTCTTTAATGTAAACTGCCATTATTAGGCCAACCACTCAGTGTAGTTTTCCTCTTTAAAATGTGAATATATTTTTCAAGTGACAGCGTAACTATTTTTAATATTTTTGCCGTTAAGATTGGAATCTTATTACAGCTGTCCTGGATTTCCTTGCTTAAGAATAAGGCTGCGCGTTTGTCATGGAGGTCCCGGATTCTGTGACTTTCCTTGACCTCCGTGACTTCTGCAGTGGCCCATGCGCCTGGCTCAGGTGCAGCTCAAGCAGCCCCTGCCCCAGTCGCACCAGCCACTGCTGGGCCAGTCTCGGGTCACCCACGGTGCCCCTAGGCAGTTGTCTCCTCTCCCCCCCCCACCCCCGTTTTAATCAGGGGTATATAGTAAAAGTCATGGACAGTTCAGGGGCAGTAAACAAAAATTCATGGCCTGTGACCTGTCCATGAATTTTACTAAAAATACCCGTGACTAAAATGTAGCCTTACTTAAAAATAATGCTAAAATAACTCTGACATCTGCTATTTTGAACAGAAGATGCAAATGGTAACTGAGGGTTCTGTTCCCAGAATTGTGGTGCCCCTGTTATCTGTCCCTACAGCATATTTATTTGACAATAGTGTACTGGTATCAGGCCTACATAGCCACTGCACTGACTGAAGACTTGGGTTTCATTGTTCATGGAATTCAGGTAACAGAACTTGAAAGATTCCTGGACTTTCCTGTAACCAGCAGGGATAGTTCAGAGGAGCCTGTTCTCCTTTGTAGGAATTAACATCAAACATTTGACACGTGGAAGTTAAAAGGATGTCAACTCTAAAAATAACTTGTTTGAAAACTTTTTAACTTACTGTTGTTGCAAGTAACCCCTAAGATTAGTAAAACTGAAGAAAGTTAAGTGGTGGAGTAAAAGAAGTTTGTTTACTTTGTGCATTTGACAGCACTTTGTGCATAGTAATTTTCATTGTTTCCCCATATAGTCAGTTAACTTGCAGAACAGACCCTACTTCTTAAAGGTAGAAGAGTGGGAAAACTCTTCTTAAAGATTCTTGAAGACATTTTTTTTAAATTTCAGAACATACATTACAGGGGTTTTATATCAGGAAAAAAGAAAATTAGTCAACCTCAATTTTTTGAAAACGATGTCCGTTTTAAAGAACAGATATGGATCTCTAGTTGTACTAAACAGCTGCATGCATCCTTCTTGCAGTCTTCTCTCCTAAGTGTCATTTTTTTAGGCACCTGGAATACATTGTACAGTATTTGGCAAAAACAAAAGAACACAGGTTTTCAATCTGCACTTCCTACAGCCACCATCTAGTGTCAGACTTCTTCACTGGCACACACTGAGCTATACTTGTATCTTAAGACCAAGAAAAAATAAGAATGTGGGAATAAAGTATACAGGCTTACTTCTAATGTACATTGCTGCAAATTGTCCAATACACTATTAAGAATTTATCTTTATTTCCTATTCATTCTTTATATCCTGACTATGGGCTTTTTCTGTTTGTTGTCTCATCTCCAGAAGAAGAATGCAGCAAACACCAGTAGCCAGAACTGGGAGGAGGCCATTTGATTAAGACCTTCCTATAGAATAGTTCTTTTACAAAGCAACTAATTCAGTCAAGGAAACGTTACTAAGCTAGAGACACCTTAAAAATCATGTTGCTTCCATCCAAGTGTTCACCCAGTGTGAAGCTGGTTATCTTCCAAGACAGATGAGAGTCTGTGGCCAAACTAACCTTATAATATACCCTAACATTTACAGTTTACTAAGTGCTGAACTAAACTTAATAGCTGTGTTTGCATAGAGATTTGGCAAAGAGACCTCTATGCTTCTAACACTAATAAGCTTAGCATTTGGTTTTCAGGTATGTGCAAAAGTCTTTTTCTGAATTACAGGATTACTTAATATCAAATTATTTTTCTCTTACCTCACTCTAAACACATGATATAGGGCAGGCTTTTCCATCCAGGACTTAGGAGAGATTGTGAACAATTGCGTTCCTGAATCATATATGGTTGAATTCTCCCAAAAAAGAGAGAGGTTTGTTTTTTTCTGGAGAAACATTGCAATTTAATTTTAAATGAAACTCTTTGTATTTAGCTTTGTTAGGTGTTGACGAGTACTCCTCCATCTTTGCCAAGGTGGGTGTTAGCTGGTAGGATTGCCGTTACTATCACCTGGGGAAAAAAGTTTAATGCACCAAATGCAGGTGATTTATGAAAATCTGGTGGGGTTGAAGCATAGAAAAAGTCACTAGCTTTAAAAGCAAATTCATGTGATCGATTTTGGAATGCAAAGCTACCTTAATCAGGATTAAGAAATTAGTATTCTTTAAGGACACTCCTCTTCCTAATTAAGAATACACAAACTTCCACTTGTTTTTATGCTGTATATACATTTTACGTTCTGTTTACCATGTGTGATCTTTTTTATTCTTTGATATTCAATTTTGGATTAAAAAACCCAGTACGTCTGTCTGAATTTTTTTATTTAAAGATGACTAAAACTGAAAGATTAAAGAAGAAATATGTGTCTGTCTTCAGTTGATATATTTGACAGTACTTGGTGTATAGTCATGGGCGGCCCAGATTTTTAAAAGTAATTTTTAGGTGCCCAACTTGTGACACCTTAAAGGACTCTGATTTTGAGAAAGTGCTGAGTTCACATCCTCTGAAAATCAGCCCCCTTTATAAGGGTCCTGAATTTGGGCACCCAAAAATGGAAGCACCCTAAATCTCTACTGACTTTAGAAAATGTAGGGTGTGGTTTCCCACATACAATTAGTTTGTTTTGTTTTGTGCGGGTCTTTCACATAGTAGCAAGGGAGAAAAGTACTTTAAATGTGATTGTAAAAACACATAACTTGGCAGGGGAACTTTGAGGGGTATATTACCTGAAACTACTGTTACATGGATTTCAAGATGACATTGTCTCTTTATAGTAAATACCATCTGTGACGTTGCACCCCATAAGTCTTTATAGACATATGCTTATGAGTGTAAATATAACATAACTGGAATATGTTTTATGCTAGATATGCCATGTAACGTATCTTTGGAAAGGTTATGTTCTACTGAATGTATTCATCCTATTCGTATGCATGCATCATTTTTATATCTGAAGTTATGAGCATTGGCTCTCTACTTGTATTTAAAGAGTTTGCTGTAGGAAGCACATAGGCAGATTTGGTCAACATAGTGTGAAGGGGTTATTCAAATAATTGGGAGTACTTAGCTAACAATGGACCTTGAGAGACGCCAATCCACATCAGAGCTTTGCTGGTTCCCAGCAACGTTCCGTTCAAACTAACATGTTAAACAATGGCGTTGGCCTGTAAAGAACTGAGTCATGGATAGACATGTGACTTGCCCATGTGATGCCAAAACTCCATCTTGTAGCTGTGATTCTGCACAGGAGAACACAAGGGGTTTCCACCCACAAGAGAGAGACTATATAAGGCCATGGGAAACCCCTCCTTTTTGTCTTCAGCTGGCTCAAGAGAGAACCTCTCCACCCCAACGAGATGCCTGAAAGAAACTGGAACAAAGGACAGTAACTACAGGGATGTGAGTGATTGCTGGACCCAGACTAGGAGGAAGTCTAGTCTGTAAAAGAAGTTTATTGAAACAACTCTGAGGTTGAGATTTACCTGCATTTAGCTTCTTACAGTATTAGGCTTAGACTTGCGTGTTTTGTTTTATTTTGCTTGGTAACTTACTTCGTTCTGTCTATTATTACTTGGAACCACTTAAATCCTACTTTTTATATTTAATAAGTAAAAAGTGATTTTATTAACCCAGAGCAAGTAATTAATTCCTGGGGAAGCAAACAGTTGTGCATATAGCTCTATCAAGTTGAGTTTACCCTGAATAAGCTTTATGCAGAGTAAAATGTATTTATTTGGGGTTTGGATCCCATTGGGAACTGGGTATCTGGGTGCTGGAGACAGGAGCACTTCTTAAGCTGTTTTCAGTTAAACCTGCAGCTTTTAGGGGACGTGGTTCGGACCTGGGCCTGTGTTTGTAGCAGACTAGTGTGTCTGGCTCAACAAGGCAAGATACTGAAGTCCCAAGCTGGCTGGGAAAACGGGCTCGGAGGTAGTCCCAGCACATCAGGTGGCAGTCCCAAGGGGGTTTCTGTGACCCAACCTGTCACACCATCTACCCTCCAAAAATCCAGCAGATGTAACACTAAATTGGAAGGGTGGAATTTTCAAGTGCCCAATGTTGGCCTAACTCTGCTTCCACTGAAGTCTGGCAAAATGGATCCTTCCTGTAAAGGTCTCACCAATTAGTTAGAGAGTGGCTTAAGACTTGAAACGTGAGGTTTATATCTCTTCCAAATTTTTTGTTATTTCTCTAGATATTCTTGTTGTCCATAGAAGTTCCGTGACTTTTTGAATCTTGCAATGTTCTTGGTCTCAACTACTTCCTGTGGCAGAGAGTTCCAGAGTCTAGTTCAGTGTTGGGTGAGAAAGTGCTCCCACTTACTCCAGTGGGAGCAGAGTTAAGCCAAGGCTGAGCACTTGAAAATGCCACCCAAAACACAGCCTGGTATAATTATGCAGTACATGAGCTGAATGGACTATTTAATAAGATGTTTTTTCAGATGTGCATATCAAATAATAAAAATAAGATTTACCTGAAGTTAGTATTTTGTAACTGTGTGAAAGAATTTCCTGCGTAGTTTACTTTCTGCGCTTTTTTTGCAGAGCTGGACAAACATTTTCTGAGGGGACCAGTTCTCCATCAGACAAAGCTGATTCAGCCGAATTGAAACTTTCCATGGAAACTATGCAGCCAGCCGCCACCACCCACTCAAATCTTTTCTTCCCCTTTGGCAGAGAGTGGGGAATTGAACCTGGGTCTCCCAAATTCCAGGCAAGTGCTCCAACCACTGGGCTTAAAATCATAAGGTAGGCACCTCCTCCTCCATCTGCCAGATTTTGAATCGGACCCAACACAGTAAGCGTCCTCTGAGCACGCCTACCTGATTGTGCCCTGCAGGTGACTTAAGCAGCCGAATGCCTGTCTTCCCTAGTTCATGGATCACCCTGAGGCTTAGGTGAGAGCTAGGCATCTGGACACACAGAATGAGGCTGCAGTGCACATGCACATAGTCAGGAATGTAGGCGCCCAGGGAGCCTTTACAGTAAAAAGCAGGCACATACAGGGTCGGCAGAAGTTTTGTGGATCATAGTTGAGCCAAAACTGGGAATTAGATGCCTGAAACAGGGACTTAGGCATCTAAGGCTAGGGTTTAGGTGCCCAAGTACTTTCGTAGATCCCACCCCAAATGTTTATTCTTTTTTAAGGAACACAAATCATTCTGTGATTTCCTGTGAAATCCCTCCCTTTGCTGAGCCTTGCATTAGAAAAACCAGTAGATTGCTCCACTTTCTCAGTAAAAAGAACCAAACACGTGGTCCATGGCAAAAAGATTAGACAACTCTGAGATTTCACAAGGGCAACCAATTGTTATCTCAATGGTCAATGTTTATCATTAAACAAGCTAAATGAATACAAAAGCTACATGGAGAAGGATATACTGTATGAATGATGCAAAACAACCTCCTCCTTCACTGAGAAGGAATTGTCAATACTAGGTAAATGCTCCTTCACGTATATATCACTGCCATCAAACATGCTTCTTGGCAGACCAATAGCATTGCCTGAGGCCATGTCTACACCGAAAACACTATAACGTTACACCTGCAGCACTTCAATGTAGACACTCACTACAGCAATGGGCGGGGTTCCCCTGTGGCTGTAGTTAATCCACCTCCCTGAGAGGCAGTAGCCAGGTCAACAGAAGAATTTTCCGTCGACCTAGCACTTTCTACACCAGGGGTTAGGTCGGCCCAGCTACTTCTCACCGCAGGGTGGATTTTTCACACCCCTGAGAGAGTGAGCTGTGCCAATGTAAGTTTCCAGTGTAGACCAGCCCCAGACTTTTTAGGGTGTGAATATGATGCAGGTGTCATTCCTAAACATGCCTTAGGGCAGTTGCAGAACTCATTAATAAAATCTGTGCCTGGTATTCACAGTACTGTCCCTAGAATCCTACCGCATCTGCTTAGTTAGAATAAAATGCAACCTTTCTTCATGCACAATCCCTTTACTTGGCCTTTGTATGTGCATTTGTGGGAGGGGGATGGAATTTACTCCTCCCAAATCACAGGCCAGCCACAGGGCTGGAAGACCGTGCCACCACAGCCACTATTCACAAGCGTTAGCACCTGCTGCCCCTCTGTGTCTCTTGCATAAGGGTTCTTGATGACTGGATCTGTAGGCAAAATCATAGGGCATTTTCCCTTATGGCCTCTGTGTCACTCAGTTTGGATCTAAAACTGAGACCTCCTCTGTGGTTCCTGCCCCTCCTGTCATGAGGTTTCAGGGATGTGGAAGGGCTTGTTATGGGCTCATTCACATGGGTGAAATTTGCTCATAGTAATTTTTGTTTACTTTTCACTATAAGCACTTGCATCTCAAGTCTGCATTCTACAATGAACATTTCCCAATGGCTGTGCTATGGAACCATGAATAAGGCAGCAAAAGCCACAGAAAATGGCTACAGAGCTGAATTAGCCAGATCCCATTAATAGACTTGGACAATGAAGTAGAGAGTATGCAGATGACACCAATCTGAGAGGGTTACAAGCATGTTAGAGGAGAGGATTAAAATTCAAAATGACCTTGATAAATTGGAGAATTGGTCTGAAATCAGCAAGATGAAATTCAGTAATAAGTGCAAAGTACTTCACTTGGGAAGGAAAAAATCAAACACACAACTACAAAATGGGGAATAACTGGAGACCAGGAAGAACTGAACAGGATCTGGAGGTTATAGTGGATCACAAATTGAATGAGAGTTGTCAAAGTGATGCAGTTGCAAAAAAGGTTACTGTCATTCTGGGTTGTATTAACAGGAGTATCATATGTAAGACGCAGTAGATAATTCTCCCGTTTTACTTGACACTGGTGAGGCCTCAGCTAGAGTACTGTGTCCAGTCCTGGGTGCCACACATTAGGAATGATGGTAACAAATTGCAGAGAGTCCAGAAGAGAGCAATAAAAACGACAAATTTAGAAAACCTGACTTATGAGGAAAGGTTAAAAAAAACTAGGCATGTTTAGTCTTGAGAAAAGGCTGAGGGGAGACTGGATAACAGTCTTCAGATACGCTAAGGGCTGTTACAAAGGGGACTGTGATCAGTTATTCTCCAGGGTCACTGAACGTAGGACAAGAAGTAATGGGCTTAATCTACAGCAAGGGAGATTTAGGTTAAATATTAGAAAACCTTTCTAACTACAGGGATTGTTAAACTCTAGAATAGGTTTCCAAGGGAGGCTCTGGAATCCCCATCACCGAAGGTTTTTAAGAACAGGTTGGACAAACACCTGTCAGGGATGGTCTAGAAGGTTTACTTGGTCCTGCCTCAGGGCAGGGGGCCGGACTTCATGACCTCTCAAGGTCCCTTCTGGCCCCATATTTCTATGATTCATACACATCACTCTTTTCAACATCTCCTGCCCTCCCAGTTGCAGATGTTGAGATCCTTCCCCTACTGGTACTGCCTCATTTTTTTAATATGTTGTCAAAGAAGTGGTGCCCAATCTAGGATTTTTCAGAATACTAATGGCTGAGGGTGCAGTTTGACCAATTTCCATTGGGTCAGACAATAATGGAAAAAAATGTCTGAGCCTGTCCAAGCCCTGAATATGCTCCAGTCTCCACTATTGGAGATACATCCCTTGGAAAATTTTGTGCCCCCAGAATCCTAGGGTAGCTGCAGTTTGGGATGAGTTCTCTCTCTGATTATGCATTAACTGGATCTTGAACTCCAGTCATCATGGAATTTTTCAGTTTTAGTCCCTTAGTCTTCTGACTGCATGTGTGTACATTTGGGCTGGATATCGCTTTCCCCAGCTGGATAGCATTATAGCTGCTGCCTAAGATCAGCCAAGGGAGATGTTATGTGTTGGCTCTAACTCCTCAGCACAGCTGTGATGTTCAAGGAATGCAAACAAGAGGCAGTTTTCAAGATTATGGAGATCTTACCCTTTCCAGCAGTGCATGATGAGCAAAACTCCACCTCCTAGGGCCTAATTTTAACATCTTTTTGTCATTAACATATAGCAGGTAATGGGGGCTATATAAGCTATGTAAGAAACTAGTTAGAGCGTTGGTGGCTGTACTGCTCCTTCAGCCGTTTTGTGTGGAGCAAGGCAGGTGCCGAACTCCCTCCCTCCAGAAACACCTTCAGCACCTAAGATGCCTGACTCCAGGCAGTGGGTTCCCATTTGTGGATCGCTAAGCAAAGATGCACATGTCCCTGCAGCCTGGCCTTAGGCTCCGAGAGGGGTACAGGGCTTAGCACTCAGTTCTCAGGTCACAATCTCCCATTATCTGGCTGAGTTCCTTCCCGGATCCCACCTTTGACACTAAAATGTGTCAAAATCATGATTTCTCTCTTTAGATTAGCCAAATCCAGATTCTGTGGCTCTCAAACAAGTTATAATTCTATTCTATTTTACTTTAATGTCCATATTTCTCTGTTTTTTCATTCCATCCCTCTTATTGCTACTAGAACCTCTTGGGGCTGCCTTTGAATTTTTCAGGTACTGATATCAGAGAGAAACACTTTCGGGCTGGGGGGGTGGGGGGAATGGAACTGCAATTTTTGCACCTCTGACTTTCGAGGGTATGACCGTGAGATGTCATTACCTGTTCCTCTAAAACCCGTTTTAAGTCACTTGACTGCTTCTGTTGCCTTTCAGAGAGACAAGGTGGGTGAGGTAATATCTTTTCTTGGACTGTCTTTTGTTGGTGAGCGAGCCGAGCTTTTGAGCTACACAGAGCTGTTCTTCAGGTCACAAAGAGCTCTGTGTTGCTTGAAAGCGTGTCTCTCTCACCAACAGAAGTTGGTGCAATAAAAGATATTACCTCGCCCACCTTGTCTCTCTAATATCCTGGGACCGACACGACTACAACAACACTGCATACCAGCAACCACACACCGTACAACAAAAACACTAACCCAGGAACCTATCCTTGCAACAAAGCCCGATGCCAACTCTGTCCACATATCGATTCAAGTGATACCATCACAGGGCCTAATCACATCCGCCACGCCATCAGGGGCTCATTCACCTGCACATCTACCAATGTGATATATGGCATCATGTGCCAGCAATGCCCCTCTGCCATGTACATTGGCCAAACCGGACAGTCTCTACGCAAAAGAATAAATGGACATAAATCTGACATCAGGAATCATAACATTCAAAAACCAGTAGGAGAACACTTCAACCTCCCTAACCACTCATTGACAGACTTGAGGGTCGCAGTGTTGCAACAGATTCACTCCAAAAACAGGCTACAAAGAGAAGCTGTTGAACTCGAATTGATATGCAAACTAGATTGCATCACCTCAGGATTAAATAGGGACTTGGAATGGCTTGGCCATTACATTAATTGAATCTATTTCCCTTAAATTAACGATCCTCATTCACACCTGTGTGGCCATCTTGTTTATCACTTCAAAGGTTTTTCTTCCCCTGCTGTTATGGTTCCTCTCAATTAATTAGCCTCTTAAGGTTGGTCTATGCACCACCTTATCATGTTTCTCTGACTATATAAATATCTGTCTGCTGTGTGTTTCATTCCATGCATCCGATGAAGTGGGTTCTAACCCACGAAAGCTTATGCTGAAATAAATTTGTTAGTCTCTAAGGTGCTACAAGTTTTTCTTTCTTATTTTCGTTTTACTGACACAGACTAACACAGCTACTACACTGAAACTGCATACATTGATTGCCTTTTGACAGTTTGGGGTTTAAGAGCTAATTAAACTAGGGCAGTACTAACAGGGTCTCCTTCCATCTTCTTACCATTTGTCACCTTGCACAACTGTAGGAATAATAATGGCAACATGGTATAGATTATTTTGGGGGTTTATATACAGATTATGGCACCTACTGAACATTCTGTGCTTGCAGTTAGCTCCCCAGAGTGGGATTTGGTACAGCATGACTTCAGAATGGAAAGACATATACTTATGATGATCTGGGCCTGGATTTGACAGTTCATGTGAATTTGCAATTTACTTGATGGGGCAGTGGGAGGGGTTGTCTGAGCAGGTATCAAATCCATAGTTTACTTTTCCACTAACCTTATCTTCTCAAATAAATCCGTTAGCTTATTCGAACCTACGATCCTTCTGAAACCATTCACAGCTCTCTACCTGTTACATTCGGGACCGAAACCAGATAGTAGGGGTGCAATCGTGGCCTCATTTAAATCAATTGATTTCACCCTAGAAATATATTTTTGAAGTAGATAGGGAAGGGCAGGAATCCTTCAAAGCTAAACAAGGATACAGCCATGACTAGTCAGTAAAAGCAGAGCTGTGATATCATAAAAGTTGCATTATTACACAGGCAAACCAAATGCAAGTTAGAGGTAGGAATGTAAAATATTAAACAGTTAACCGGTAAGTATTGGTCTTATCGTTAACCCACCTTAACCGTTAACCCTGTGTGTGCAGGCCTCGAACCGGTTCTCCAGCCCCAGGCAGCACTGGCCTCAGCAGCCCCAGGCTGCACTAGGGGCTTTGCGGGGGGTGACAAGTCAGGAAGGGGGAGCGCGTTTAGGCCAGGGTGTGTGTGTGGGCAGGGGCTGTGGGTCCTGTCGGGGGATAAAGTAGTCCCTGGCCTCCCCCTGTGCCCCTCGAAGGGGTTCAGCTGCAGAGGCGGGCAGCCCACTGGTCAGTGAAGGGAAGCCGCTACTGCTGGGGTGACACGGAGCGTCTGCGGAGGCCGCATCGGGACAAACTAGGTACCTGGGGACCCTCTCCCTTTAATTGGTTAACCGGTTAAATGATATAATTTTAATAGTTTGTACGGTGATCTTTTTAAATAATATTTACATCCCTAGTTAGAGGAAGTGCAATGTGAGACAAAACAGTCATTCTTGTAACTCCAAGATTTTATTTTATATTGGATATTAGGCATTTTGCTAATCAATGATATTGTACACCATTATATTAAACTTTTGGGGAAGCTACTGAATTTTTAAAAATCTAAATTCCACTCACTTCGAGTAGAGGGGATATTTTTTCCAGCACTGTAGGAAAAGAACAACAAAACAATTACTATCACCCAGGTAACAAGACTGAAAATAGATGAGATATTACTCAGCTTACCATCCACCCCCTGGAGTTCTAACTCAAATGCAAATCTGTTCCGTTTAAATCACAGCAGTGGCCTGAGTTTCTACTGCTTTGTGTGCGCATTTCTACAGGGAATAAAATATGTAGAGACATGGCTTCGTCAAGCTTATATCCCAGAGCAATGGGAACTGAAGTAAGTGACTCATGACTGCAAGACGACAGCATGTGACGCAAGACACACAAACAGGGCAAACTGCTGAGAGATACAGTTTAAGACTAGGAATTTTATTCTTACTGCCAGCAAAGAGCTTGCTCTTTTCCAGCTCGTAGCATGCATTAGAATACAAATGTATTTAGTACAGTATCTCTCATATAAACTCCCTCCCAACTCTTTTCGGGGTTAAGTAATACAAGTTATGTAGCAAGATGTATATGGATGTAAATTACAGAAAACAACAGGATTAAAAAAAAAACCAGCAAAGTGCCTTAAAAAAACCCCAGCCCACTGAAAACACAGCTTTGTCATGAAACTATAATTACCACATGCCACACTGTTTTGCATGGTATTACATTGCACTGTAGCTGCTTGTGGCTCTGAACAGCAGGGATTTTGTTCACTGTTAGGCTATGTCTACACTACGCAGCTTTTAGCGACACGGCTGTGCTGTTACAGCCGTGCTGCTAAAAGGCGTGCGCAGGAGAGAGTTCTCCTGCCCACAAAAAACTTCCACCCCCAATGAGCAGTGTTAGCTGTTGGCAGGAGACAAAGTGCTGTTCACATCAGTGCTTGTCGTCCACAAAACTTTTGTCTTTCAGGAGGAGTGGTAGTGTTTTCACTTGCCAGTGTAGACAAAGCCTTAGAAAAATGTACCTGTCAGTTAAGGGCCACGTACAGTTACCAATTTACATAAATAACAATGGCAAGGCATTGTACAGTGAATAAACTAAAAGCAAATAGTTAAAAGAATAATAGGGAAAAGTTATTTTTCCACAGTTTTGATAGTAGATTTAAGCACAATAGTATTCAATCCTTAATTCAGCTAATATAAAAAACTTGGAGCCAGATCCTCAGCAGATGTAAAACAGTATAGGTCTGTTGGTTTCCATGTAGTCATGCAGATTTACCCTAGTAGAATATCTGGGTCTAGATTTCTGCTTTCTGTTCACTTTAACTTTTTAGTTCAATATCCACTGGGGACAAAAACATGTAGAAGTCAGGAGCAATTGGAATACTATGGCTTATGGTAACAAGGAAAGTGATATTACATGAGTAAGGAATGCACATCTTAGAATACACAGAGTGAAACATTTTGGAGTTTTCTTTGAATGGAAGGATATTTCTAGCCTCATTTCTGGAGGAGGTTAGTGTCAGGCTAAGGGTCAGGGATCTGTAGAACATCAAAACTCTAGACTGTCTTCAGTTTGCATTTCAGGTATTTTAACCTAATATCATCATTGCCCTGGCTCTCTTCATGGCACTCAGCCTTCTGGGCCCCAAAATTCTTGCATATATTACTCATGGGAGTCATCCCATTTACTTCTATTGGATGACTCACATAAAGGTTGCAAGATCAGATCCTATATTTGAAGATTAGGATACATCGCATGATCTTCTCCCTCAGGCCATTGTAAAGGCTGCTCTGCAAAATGATAAGGTGGGCTGCCAAAGAGGAATAAAATTGTTCACTATATAACTAATGAGTATTAATTCTGCATCGTGGCTAATCTCCTAAAGTAGCATGCAGCTGAACACAAAACATTAGCCTTTGATTTTCATTGAATACTGAACACACATGACCAATGATCTTGTGATCAGTATATTTTTCCAGCTGGATAGACTGCTGCTTCTACCAGTAAATAGATTAATGTGGCACAAACCGGCTGGATTTTCACTTACAAAACTTAATTTTTATGTGTACAAAACCTATGCCACCTACAATTGCCTCCCTAAAACATCAACACTCTTGTACACTCTTGAGGCCCGTCCACACTAAAAACAGGTTGGTGGAACTGGTTACAATTCCCTGACGACAATTAAAACCCTGTTCACATTTGTAATGCAGATGTGTTGTAATGATCTCCCTGAGCTGTACTATGTACCACAGAACATGTTTGACTAGTTGTACAGATCTGTAGCGGGTTAGTGACATCACACACCCTGGACAGTAGCAGCGTGTGGCAGGGTTCTTCCCATTGCCTCACGTGTGTGCCCCAACTCGGACCTGGGTAAAAGGAGAATTCAGATTCCAACCCATTCAGTCCTTGGCCTGTCTCCTGAGAATTCCAACCAGAAAACTAGTTGGTACCATTAGGGGCTGGGGCATCCAGAGGAACATCAAATGGTAACTTTTGATCACTAATGGACGTAGGCTCAATTTGAACTGGAGGCATAAAAGCACTGAGAAGTTCTGTAGCCCATTACTAACCTCCTGAGCCATATGCTCTCTTTAAAAAATATGAAAAATAATTTATCAGTGTTCTTTTAAAGTGGACTTCAAAACTGAGGCTAGTGTTTAAAAAAACATGCTGAGGATCTGACACCGCAGAGTACTGAAGTCAATAGGAGGCAGGAGCACTCAGCACTTTGCAGGATTGGGCCCCAAGAGCAGTAATGATAGGCTTTTTATTTTTCCATCATTCACCCATCTGTTCCAGGGACCCGTTCTCTGATCTAAAGAAAGTTAAGACACCTATAAGTGCTATTCAGTGCACTATAATCACTATTGCCGTCAGTATGGATTTAAGTCCGGCAGTCATTCTTCAGACCAGTTCTGTTACATCAATGCAGAAAACATGCCAGTCTTGCTAGTTTGCCATTCTATTTTATTTAAAACTTTCTGAGAAATAATATTGATTGCTGCCTCTTTTGCACAAAAGCCATTAGTCCAAGCCTCCCTGTCAAATAATTTAGAATGTCCATAATAACTCTTCAGCACAGAGTGAGCTCTGTGACAATATCCATTTTCAATCATCTACTTCCTGTTAGCCAGAGAAGAGCATTTTTCCCTCTTCATTGACAGTTCCCGACAACATTATTTATTTTAATGCTGGTCCAATGGGACTTCTGTTTGAACAGAAGACTTAAGGCCTAATAAATAAAACACTGCTAGGACTCTTGCATGGCAAATCTTCATTTTGTACAGTACAATCAATCTTAAGCAACCACTCAGATGACCAACAAAATTAATGTCTTAGCAGAGATGGACTTCTGATGAAGGGGGTGCAGAACTGTACTGACTTAGGTCCCAATTCTGCCACCTTAAGGGGTTGTCTAGACTAGAAAGAGTGATTAGGGTTAATTAACGCATTTTAGTGCACCACGCTGGGTGTAGAGGTGCAGAGCTTGGGTAGCAATTAGGTATTTTGCCTTTGGACCTCTAGGGGTATGGAGAAGGGAGGCAAGGGGAGGGTGCTTAGGACTGCTTTCTACATGTCCTTTTTGGAGGTGCAGCATGTGCTCCCCCCAACAAATAACCTTAGCTTGCTAGCTAGTGCACAGACACAAGCAGAGCCCTGCATACACATGCTCACTCCCTTAGCAGGGGCTTGGGCACATCTAATGATGCTGTAACTCCCCTCGCTCACCAGGAATGCAAGCAGTGCTTTGTTAGCTGCACCTGGACAGGTGTGTGAGGGCTCCCTGTGCCTGATCCCTGTCTGGCGCACCTGTGCTAGAGGCCGCCAGAATTGGGCACAAAACTTGAAGGACAGACGTTGCAAGTGTGATAGGTGCTTTGCTCTTCTGGGGAGAGAAACTGATTTTACGAGAATGCAAGACTCACATTGGCAGTCGTTGAAAGGGCAATCAGAAATGCCAGAACCACTTACTGACAGCTCCTTTGGATTGCCCATGAAGAGGAAATAATTACTGGGAGGGAGGAGAGGCATCATGCAGCAAGCGCTTGAGGCATGTAGAGAGAAAATGTTAATGTCAATGCACAACAATGTTAATAGACACTCAGGGTCTCCTACATGTATTGCTTCCCGACAGGTGGTATTTTCTTGAGTTCCTCCAAAAAAGGGGTATGTGCCTACACACCTCCCCACACCTATGTGGCTAGAACAATGCACGCAGCCCCCTCACGCTCTGGGAGTGAGGAAGTGCAATTGAATCCTCTCACAATCCAGGCAGTAGGATGGGAGAAGACATGTTATTTTCCAGACTAGGGGCTCTGAAAACAATGACCAGTAATCAAATCTTAACATGACACAAACTCAAAAGAAACTATCAGTATGCCTTTAAATAATTACCCATGAGACTTGCTTCTAAATTGACATGAGCCAGAGAAAAGCAGCATAGAAGCAGATGACATAAAATGATATTTAACTAACCCAGTATTTCAGAGTAGTCATATGCTGGTGGTAAACGCTTTGGTTGTAATTTGTTTGATCCCATATCAAAATGTACTATCTCAATGAGATACATTCCAGCAGTGATTTATGTGACTATTCTCTCCCTGAGTGCAAGTCATTTTCATTTCAGTTTATGGAGTTTTATGTGTGTATGTAGAGGAGAATATGCCCTTTATGGCAGAGCTTTGGACTCACAGAAATATTCCACATTATGTTGCAGTTACCTGAAAACCCTAACACTAGCATTTGCTAGCTCTTCCTTCTCCTCCGTCTTTTGCCATATACTTTTAAGGTTGGTTGGGGTTTGGCTATAAAGCTGTCTGAGGGAAGTTTGAGGCAGACTTCAGAATAGCAAAGACTACAAAGCTGCTCTGCACTGTTCCCTTTTGTTCTAAAGAACCTTACTGTAAACCCAAAACCTCAGCCACTGGCTGGTGAAGTTCAGGAAACAGATGTACAGCTGGAGACCTCTGATTGTTAAATGTGAAATGAAAAGCAACAGTCAAACTTCCTTCATGCTGTGTGCAAACTGTGTGTGGGTTTCATGCTGTTGTTTTTATACAGATATGTATATTTACAGAGTGCACTATATGTTGTTTGGGTGAGCATATAACGCATGGGGTGCATATTGTGCAATGTGGTATTACACAATTGCATATTTGTTTCTATTCAGGGTTACCGTGTGTGCACAAGCATGTAGGATATTGTGTTTGTGTGTGTATATAAATCTAGCATGAGTATATGTTTTGTGTAGATGTGCATGTTCTATGCAACTAATACTTTCTGTGGATACATTTAGGTGGGGCTGGTAACATTGTCTCTTACTAAAGTTGCCCGACACTTCCCATTATAGAACCCTGTTTTCAGTAACTTATAACTTTGCCAAACTTCAACAGTTTAGGCTGAAATTTTCCATGCTAGTTGTTTGCCTCAAACTGAATGCTTTGTGGAAAATTTCAGCAAAAATGTTTAAATTGATTCCAAGAATGAGACTAGGGGAAAATATGTTATTTTGCCCATATTAAAAAATTCTGGTGACCTTTTCATTTGAAAAGCTCTAACACCCCCATGCTGTGGAGCAGGAATTTAAAATTTTGCCAGGGGATACTCTTTGTGTCAGGGATGTAACTTTTGCCATCTCTGTGAAAATCTGCCCAAATTTTCGGTTATAAGCCTGTGAAAAATTGCAGTTTGCACATGTTCAATGGAGACTTATCAGACGTATGCAGCTAAAGTCCCTGAAGATCCCATCCAAATCAGGCATGCTACAGCCCAGGGTTTTCCCTGTAATTGCATCTCTCCGCTACTGTGGATCCAGGTCCAGCTACCTGAATGGACAACAGGGAGCCTGCCTGTCTGTCCTGTGCTCAAAATGACCCCATGCTGGGCCCAGGCAGTGTGGAGGATCAAGCTGCCTGATTCAAATGCAGAGGGGGAACAAGAGCCAGACCTGTGGGGAGGGAGGAAGAGAGATTAAAACAAGCTTGGGGAATGTGGGGTGTATGGGGGAACTGGACACTGGCAAGAAGTAGGAGACAGAAGTTGGGACTGAAAGTTAGCTGTGGGGAGAATATGACTGGCTGAGCCAGGAGAATGGGAGCCAGTGGTTGTGGGGAGAAAGTGAAATCAGATGAGAAGCTGCGGGGAGATGGGACTGAGAATCAGTGAGGTGGGGAAGAAGATGAGGGGGAAGGGAAGACAGAGCTAATGAGAAGCCAGAGTAGGGGGGAAAGAACTGAGTCTAGTTGGGCAAATAGATGGGGATAAGGAGCCAGGGAGCAATGAGAGGGAGACTGAGATTGGACAAGGAGCCTGGGGAGGAAGATTGGAACTGGGAGCCAGTAGAGATGGAGAATGTGGGCAGAGAGGAGGTGACTGGAGGCCACAGTGACAGATCAGACAAGGAGCCAGGAGTGATTGAACTGGCTGGGCAAGGAGACTGGGGACAAGGAGCTGGGGGAGGGTGGGAAATAGAATGGCTGGGCAAGGAGACTGTGACTTGAATGAGAAGCCTGAGGAGTGGAGACTGGAACTTACTAGATGAGAACGTAACTAGGGTGAGGAGCCAGAGGTGGGGAAGAGACAGGGCTGTGGGAGGGGACAGAAGGGATCACATTTTGGGGGAACGGGCAGAAGAATCCATGCCCATTAGAGCACACTCCCCTCTAGAGCCTGGAAGGGAACTTACGATTCCTGAATCTCACCTTTCCTCTGCTATCAGTAATTATCTGTGGAACTCACTGGCAAAGTGTCCCATTGCCCTCTAATGCTGGTCCACATAGAGGATGGCAACCTCCTACAGCTATCAGTTACTCTGGTAGCGCAAGTGACAGAGGCTTGTGTGGTGGATCAGAAGGTTCTAAGCCTGCTAATGACCCGTGTGGGTGTCAATATGATGCCTCATGATGGAATTTCTGTCTTTTTCAGCTTGCTTTCTTAAAAAAACCTGTGAAATACATTGGAGGCCTAGAGCTAGCCAACCCTGTTCTGTCAGTCCCAGCTGTACTGCTCATCAGCTGCATCTTAGCCAAAAGGGCTAGGATTAAGATCAGGTGATAGCCTGAGACATCTGGGCTTTATAAAAGGGCAGTAAAGGCAGTTTGGAGGTGGAACCAGCAGGGACAAGGTAGGCTTCTGTGGAAAGTTATGAGACAGGGTTTGGAAGAAACAGGTAAAGTAGCTTGGGAGTCAGTGCTCTAGTCCAGTGCCTGGAAGATTGAAATCTAGCTAAGCCTAGAGAGGGCTGAGGTGATGAAGGCCTCTGAGAAATCAGGGCAAGGCCAAGAGTGCAGTTTGCCTGTGACTTCTTGGAGCCAGAGAGTTGGATAAGGAATGCAGAGTCCTGTGTTCTAAAAGGACTGGGAGTGGCTTATTTTGAGATTTTTACTTTGATTGTTTTGTTAACAAATGCAGACCCCAAAGAAGGAAGCTATTGGACAGACAGCCTTTGTGGATTATTTCTGGGAACTTGGTGAGAAGAAACTGAAGTAGACACACCCTATGACATGCACCTGTGTTAAAAGAACATTAAAATTGCAAAGCCAAGTGCTCAAGTTAGGAAATGCTAGAATGAAGGTTGCTTGTGCACCTAGCTGCTAACTTCCTCTCTAGTCAAGGGGTGCTTAACCTGCCCCAGGCCTACCTCCCCCTGCTCTGCCCACTGACCTTGCCCCCGCTCCACCTCTTCCCCCAAGGCCCCACCCCTGCCCTGCTTCTTCCTGCCCCCTCCTGCAGTGTGCCCCATCCCTTTCCCTCCCACTGTCTCCTGCATGCTGTTGAACAGCTGTTCCATGGTGTGCATGAGGAGGAGTTGATCAGCGGGGTGGCCAGTGAGTGGGAAGCACTTGGGAGGAGGAGAAGTTGATTGGCGGGGGAAAGGGTGGTGGGAGGAACCTTGAGTGCTGGTGGGGGGCTAAGCACTCTCTAATTATTTTCTGTTGGTGCTTTAGCCAGGGTATTTTTTTCAAAGGATCTCTGCCTCATTCGCTGTACAGGATGGACCTGTTCTAGAGATGAATCTGGTGAAGGGGAATGTTGTCTGTAAGATCGCTGCTTCATTCGTTGCAGAATTTGGAAGGGCTGTGGTGAGTGAAGCAGGGACAGAAAGGAAGGGCTCATGGTTAAGGCAGTTGCACGTTGTCCTAGAGAACTAGGTTCTATCCCCTTCCTGTGCTATAGAGTTCCTGTGTGATGCTGGTTGAGTCATTTAAATCAAACTTGTCATAGGTGGTTGCTAATTATGTGTTCCTCGTGTTTTGGGTGCCTGACTTGAAAGCATGTGGTCTGATTTGTATAAGAGCTGAGCATTCACAGATGTGAATAAACCAATGGAAGCTGTGCTTTGAAAGTACTCTATAATGCTAAGTAACCTGAAATATCAGGTTGTAGATATCTCAAATGGGGCACCCAAAATTAGTGGATATTTTTAACCTTAATCTCTCAGTTCCGTGTCTGTAAAATGGGGACACTAATGTTAGTTCACTGCACAGGGGAGTTGTGAAAATAAACTGTTTGAAGCACTTAGATACTATAATGAGAAATGCCACAAGAAAGCCCCTCAGGAAATCAATATTGCTGTTTCCATAGCAGTGTTTGTTCAGGCCTTATTTACTGAACTCTGTTCAATGAGAATACTACAAAATAGTAGCTTTGTGCACTAAATTAGGTAAGGGTCTCTGACAGAATGTACCCCTGTATTCACACCATGCACACTATTGTAGTAATATTTGTACAAAATATGCCTTGTGAGGTATCATTTGAAAACTCAAACTTGCTGATGAGTATTATCCTGATAAAATGTGTGGCAACACTATGTGAAGCTATAAGAGTCCACTGTATGGCGGTATTAACGCGTTCCAAACTGAGGTTGACAAACCGGTCTGTCTCAAACAAAAGAATGCGTGCTCTGCTTAACTTGCATTTAAGCAGTAAACAGAGTCATCAAGTAGGCAGGGAAATGAAAACTCAAACAGGTGGGGGGTGGGGCAGGGGGAAGCAGCAGAGAACATCCTTCCCCATAGACTGTTTCCTGATACCCAGCTGGAAACGTTTTTCAAGAGGGGGACTGGAACTATAAAAAGAAGGGACAAACACCCTAAGCTACTCCCCTCCCCCTGCCCATTGAGTCACTGCACCTGAAGGGCCAAAGTAAGCAGCTGATGGATGAGGGGAGGGGTCCTGACCTAAAAAGTTTCTTCACTAAGACTGCTGAAAGCATGTGGGGTGAGAACTGTCCCTTGAATTGAACATAGTTTAAGTAGGCACCAGTAGCATTTTTTTCTTGTAATTATTTCTGATGCTTATGCTTCATTACTTGTACTTGCTTAAAATCTCTTTGTAGCTAATATACTTGTTTTGTTTTATCTAATCCAGTGTTCTTGAATTGAAGAGTCTGGGAAACTCCATTTGAGGTGGCAAGCTGTGTGTATATAATTTATATAAAATAAATAATGGACTTGTATTGTCCAGGAGAAGGTTTAGACCATACAGGACATGCATATGTGGGGGAAAATCCTGACTGGCGGTGTATTAGGGTCATAATGCAATATAACCAAGGCTGGTAAGACCCAACACACTCCCTTAGATGCTGGAGGCTATGTCAGCAAAGGATTGTAGGTTAGAGGGCAGGGGTGAAACAGCTACTCATTAGTCTGGATTGTACCCTGATATGTCCCAGTCCCATGAGGGGGAGGGGGGAAATAGCATGATCATATAATTAGACTGTAGTATAATGAATACACATAAGGAGCTGAATTAAGGTCACATGGGCAATCTTAATTCTATTTCCTAACTTTTGAGTGCTTGATTTTGCAACTTTAAAGTTTTAATGTAGTTTTTTGTGTGTAATATGTATCTATATGTTGTACAGGTTGTGTAATTGGGTATCATTTGTGAGTAGTGTGTGGAGTGTCAATAGGTGCATTTTTGCATGCTGTTAGTGTGTGTAATTTCATTGTGTGCATAAATACAACCTTCTAACTAAAACTGTACCACAATATAATTCAGTTCCCTCTATTAGATAGGAGTGAAGTCTCAAGCCTGAAGCCTGCTTAAATAGCCATCTGAGACACAATTTCATTAGAAACCCTATACCTACAGCTATTCAAATAAATTTGGGTATTAAGAAACTCCATAATCAATGGCTGCAGAGCAGATCTTGAACAATTATCTTCCTAATTAACAGTACCAGAAGTTTAGTATATCTCCAGCAAAGCAGCAGTCACTCCCTCTATCACAAAGCACTAGAGAATCAAATGATAAATCCAAACACGAACATAATCCATTCCTATATGATGTTATCCAAGGCCTCAGCACCATTAACCTCCTGCCCTGAGGAGCAAATCTCTCCAAAACTGAACACATCCAAGAAAAGCTAAAACATCAAAGTATGGTGCATTGGGCAGAAAAAGTCAGAACTGCTAAACTGCTACAGCTCTCTGCACAAATCACCATATACCATAGCACAATGTGAGAAACTGTTTGTTAAGAGCCTACCATAGAATGTGACCATAAACTGCCGGTGGAAAATGAAGTCCATAAAGTGAAGTGCAAATGCAGAGAAACAACTGTGCAACCGACATGGCAGGAAAGGGAGTGAGAGGCATTTTCTATTCCATTGTTCAAAGTGTGATGTAGTATAAGGAAAATATTGCCTCAAATTACCAGAAATAAGACTTTTTTTTTTGTTTAAAATGTTGACTAAAAACTGCACATTAGTAGGAGAAAGATGAGACCACTGAGATGACTTCATGCTATATGTCAATCTTTGACTGAATCAGGAATGGTCAATAGTGACAAATGTGTAGTAAGAGGAGGCCCTGAAACATAAACTCTTGTATGAGAGGCCTAGTCTGAGGCCTGACGCCTGAACCAAAGTACTTCCAGGCAGTGTTAAGCAAAGCTGGGCTGTGAGCCAGAGGCAGGTCTCACTCTCAGAAGTTGGCAAGAAAAGGTTGTTAGAAGCATGTGCGCACACACACGTATAAGTGCTAATGAGAAGAACTTGTGCCAAGATGGTATCAGAACACTCCACAGACACAACAAGGAACAGGCAGGTGCATCTTAAAGACAGTGTCAAAAGGACAGCATGATGGATAGATTCATTTGAACTATGATGAGTAATCTGTCCTGCAACAGTATAAAAGTAGGTCCGGGAGTGCACATCTTGGTCCAGTCTAGGGGACAGTGGAAAGTCCCCGCCACTGACTGAACTGTGTCCATTGCCAGGGAGCACAGATTTGTAGTATGCCTTGTAGAGTCTATAAGGAACTATTACTGTGCTTCGTTTGACAATAAACCTGGCTCGGGTGCCTTTGTACTAAGGTGACCAGATGTCCTGATTTTATAGGGACAGGCCCGATATTTGGGGCTTTTTCTTATATAGGCGCCTATTACCCCCCCACCCCATCCCAATTTTTCACATTTGCTATCTGGTCACCCTACTTTGTACCTTACTAGAGTCTGTGGGTTTTTTGGGTTCTCTCGGGGGCTGCTGTGTCAGTTATCTGCGCAGAGCTGGGGCAGCACACAGAGGGAACATGCACGCAGCCGACTGTTATCATCATCATCGAACAAGAGCAGCGCACCACACCGGTAGCTACCGACCACACTGGTGACCCCGACTGCTGATCTGATGAGTAAGTGAGCTGTTCACTGTAGGAATCTCGATATAACATGGCAGAAAACCACAAGCTAGGAACCCCCTTTTCCCCTCCCTTCAAATCCGCACAGAGTTTGACGCCTGGACCTGCTGGATTGCCAGTAAGGGGGGGTCCATATGAATTTAAAATAGAAAGTGGGGAAGCATGGACTGGCATATGTAAAGCAATGGTAGAAACAGATGCTCTAAAGAATGGTAACAAAAGTAAAAAAGCTAGAATTTTGCAATGAATGTCTATGGCAGTACAATGGCTTAAACAGCATGCCACCATGCTGGCTAGACAGGCAATGGAAAAGTCCAGGGAAGTAGAAGAAGTAACTAAAATTCTGGAGGAAACAACCCAGGCAGTCGAGCACTGGAAAGCCCAAACCCTTTTAGCAGGGCAATAGGCAGTTCAGACTCATGATATGCTAGAGCAAATAAAGCAGGAAAATAAGCAATTGGAGACAGCTGTAGAAAACCTGCAAAAGGTACCATCCCCCATCACTCAGCAGGCTTCAAGTGCTTTTACTGTACCTGAAGTGTGGGAACAGAAATGGAAACAGGTAGCCCTAGCTAAATTAAAAGATGGTACATGGGACAATTGGAATGGATGCTGCACTGGGGACATGTGGAATGACCCAGTTGAATCATCCTCTATTGACCAATGGGAAGGAGCTACAGCACCACAACCACCACCTTATGATAAGAACCAGGTTATGGGCAAACCCTCCCCAGATCAATTCCAGTTAAAACCAGAGAAATGGGAGAAGTAGGGAGAGAAACCCCTACTGAAGAAGCCAATCTTCCAGACCTGGACACTCCATATACACCCCACTTTACCCTTCATGCTACCCCCCCCACACACACACACAGAGGTTCCACCTACATTGAGGCTATGGAACGCAGTGGAAACTGCAACAAAAAGACTAATTGACAGTTTAAGAGAGCCATGGACCTGTGGCAATTATGCAGAAAGAGAAATAAATCAGGCACCACTCATTAGACTGACCTCACACTTGGTAAGGCAACTCCCATCTTTTCATGTATTTATACCTGCTCCTGTATTTTCCATTCCATGCATCTGATGAAGTGGGTTCTAGCCCACACAAGCTTATGCCCAAATAAATTTGTTAGTCTCCAAGGTGCCACAAGGACTATTCATCGTTTTCACAAAGCTGGGTGACTGGGCAACAAAATGGTAATGAAATTCAATGTTGATGAATGCAAAGTAATGCACATTGAAAAATATAATCCCAATTATACATATAAAATGATGGGGTCTAAATTAGTTGTTACTACTCAAGGAAGATCTTGGAGTCATTGTGGATAATTTTCTGAAAATATCCACTCAATGTTCAGTGGCAGTCAAAAAAACAAACAATGTTGGGAATCATTAAGAAAGGGATAGAGAATAAGACAGAAAATCTCAGTGCTTCTAGATAAATCTATGGTACACAGACATCTTGAATACCATGTGCAGATGTGGTTGCCCCATCTCCAAAAAGGTATATTGGAACTGGAAAAGGTTCAGAAAAGGGCAACAAAAATGATAAGGGGTGTGGAACAGCTTCTGTATGAGGAGCAACTACTAAGACTGGGACTTATCTCTTTTCAAGCTGAAGACTAAACAGGGATAAGATAGAGGTCTATGAAATCATGACTGGTGTGGCACAAGTAAATATGGAAATGTTATTTACTCCTTGTCATAACTCTCAAATTAGGGGTCACCAAATGAAATTAATAGGCAGCAGGTTTAAAACAAAAGGAAGTATTTTTTCACACAACACACAGTCAACCTATGGAACTCTTTGCAAGAGGATGTTGTGAAGCACAGGCGCCAACTTCTGGTGGTGCCGGTGGGGGCTGTCGCCGGGCGATGTTGCGGGGCCCCGCCCCCGACACAATATTGCCCGGCGTCGGGGGTGGGGCCCCGCAAAGTCTCCTGGTGGTGAGGTGAGCTGGGTGTGGGCCCCGGGGCTAGCGGGGAGCTGCCGGTGGGTGCTGAGCACCCACCAATTTTTCCCCATGGGTGCTCCAGCCCCGGAGCACCCACGGAGTCGGCGCCTATGTTGTGAAGGCCAAGACTATAACAGGGTTCAAAATAGAACTAGATAAATTCATGGAGGATAGGTCCATCAATGGCTATTGGCAGGGATGGGTCCCAAGCCTCTATTTGCCGGAAGCTGGCAATGGGCAACGGGATGGATCACTTGATTACCTGTTCTGTTCATTCCCTCTGGGGCACCTGGCATTGGCCGCTGTTGGAAGACAAACTACTGGGCTAGATGGACCTTTGATCTGACCCCAGTATGGCTGTTCTTATGTTCTTAGCTTCACAGTCTGTTGTATTAAATTAATGGTTTATGTATGATTGTGGGCCAGGCTGGTATGTAACCTTTCAAGGGGGGAGGCGAATGCAAATTCCCCCCTCCGGCTATACAAAACCCCAGCCTTTTGAAGAAGGGGACTACTGTCGTCTGATGACTGTTCTTGGAATCTCTCAAGATCAAAGGCCCAGGCTGTGTACAGGAAAGACTGAACTATTCATGGGGATGCTTGTTCTGAGTTAAGAGGCTATTATGAATGTGTAAACACAGGAAAAACCCCTGTAGGATGGGTTTGAAGGACTGATTCCTCCCAGAGGAGTTGGGTAAGCTGATTAACATGTGTAGATTATTTTATTGTTGTCTCTGTAATGCTTTTACCTTAAACATAAATGTGCTTGCTGGGGGATATCATAAAGTATAGGCATGGAACTGTGCAGCCTGGAAAAAGTCTACTCAGGCAGGAGGGAGATGCAGGTCTCTCACCAAGAGAGGTGATAGCTGAGGAGCATGGAGCCTCAGGTGGGGTGCCCTCAAGGGATCATGAGGGAGAAATACATGTGAAGTGGCCTTGAACTGTGGCAGTTGGCACAGGGTGTTATGGGGTGGCATGGTGTGTGTGGACTGGTGTTGCAGGGTGTGAGGGTGACATACTGTGCATACCATGGTGTGTAGTGAGGGGGTGGCTGTGTGTGTGTGTGTGTACAAGTGCAATAAATGGTGGGAGTGGCTGGCATGGTGTGTGTGAGGTGTGCACAGAGGGTGGCACTGTGTAGTAGGTGGTATGGGGGGTGCCCTCTGTGTGCACTGAGTGGCATTGGGGCTGGGGTGTTTGCACTGGGTGGGACTACGAACTGAGTAGCATGGGGGAGGCAGTGGGTGTGAAAACTGTAAGTGCCATGTGTGTGGCAGTGCATACATTGAATGTCAGTAGGGTGTGTGTATGCTGTGGATAGCACTGGCTGGCATTGGGTGGAGGCATGCACTGTTGGCACTGTGTGGGTGATGTGGGTGCAGTGAATGGTAATTCGTGGTGTGTCTGTGAGAGCAGTAGGTGGCATTAGGTGTGTGAGATGGGTGTGGATGCAGTGAGTGGGGATGAGGGGCACTGGATGTGCAGTGGGAGTGTGGGGGCAGGGGGTGGCACTAGGGGTGTGTGGGAGTGTGGGGACGGGGTGGCACTAGGGGTGTGTGTGGGGGCAGTGGGAGTGTGGGGACAGGGGGTGGCACTAGGGGGTGTGTGGGGGGGCAGTGGGAGTGTGGGGGTGGCACTAGGGGGGTGTGGGGGTGGCGGGCAGTGGGAGTGTGGGGGCAGGGGGTGGCATTAGGGGTGTGTGGCTGTGGCACTAGGGGTGTGGGGGGCAGTGGGAGTGTGGGGGCAGGGGGTGGCACTAGGGGTGGGGGGCACTGGGAGTGTGGGGGCAGGGGGTGGCACTAGGGGTGGGGGGGAAGTGGGAGTGTGGGGGCAGGGGGTGGCACTAGGGGTGGGGTGGCACTAGGGGTGTGGGGGCAGTGGGAGTGTGAGGGCAGGGGGTGGCACTAGGGGTGTGGGGGGGGAATGGGAGTGTGGAGGCAGTGCGTGGCACTAGGGGTGTGGGGGGGCAGTGGGAGTGTGGAGGCAGTGCGTGGCACTAGGGGTGTGGGGGGGCAGTGGGAGTGTGGAGGCAGTGCGTGGCACTAGGGGTGTGGGGGGCAATGGGTGGCACTAGGGGTGTGGGGGGGCAGTGGGAATGTGGGGTCAGGGGGTGGCACTAGGTGTGTGGGGGGCAGTGGGAGTGTGGGGGCAGTGCATGGCACTAGGGGTGTGGTGGGGGGCAGTGGGAGTGTGGGGGCAGTGCGTGGCACTGGGGGTGTGGGGGGCAGTGGGAGTGTGGGGGCAGGGGGTGGCACTAGGGGAGTGGGGGGGCAGTGTGTGGCACTGGGGGTGTGGGGGGCAGTGGCAGTGTGGGGGGCAGTGCGTGGCACTATGGGTGTGGGGGGGCAGGGGGTGGCACTAGGGATGTGGGGGGCAGTGGCAGTGTGGGGGGGCAGTGGGAGTGTGGGGGCAGGGGGTGGCAATAGGGCTGTGGTGGGGGGCAGTGGGAGTGTGGGGGCAGGGGGTGGCACTAGGGCTGTGGTGGGGGGGCAGTGGGAGTGTGGGGGCAGGGGGTGGCACTAGGGCTGTGGTGGGGGGGCAGTGTGAGTGTGGGTGGGCAGGGGGTGGCACTAGGGGTGTGGGGTGGCAGTGTGGGGGAAGGGGGTGGCACTAGGGGTGTGGTGGGGGGGCAGTGGGTGGCACTAGGGGTGTGGGGGGGCAGTGGGAGTGTGGAGGCAGGGGATGGCACTAGGGGTGTGGGGGTGCAGTGGGAGTGTGGGGGGGCAGTGCGTGGCACTAGGGGTGGGGGGGCAGTTGGAGTGTTGGGGCAGGGGGTGGCACTAGGGGTGGGGGGGCAGTGGGAGTGTGGGGGGGCAGTGCGTGGCACTAGGGGTGGGGGGGCAGTGGGAGTGAGGGGGGGCAGTGCGTGGCACTGGGGGTGTGGGGGGCAGTGGGAGTGTGGGGGGGCAGTGCGTGGCACTGGGGGTGTGGGGGGCAGTGGGAGTGTGGGGGCAGGGGGTGGCACTGGGGTGTGGGGGGACAGTGGGGGTGTGGGGGCAGGGGGTGGCACTAGGGACGTGGGGGGCAGTGGCAGTGTGGGGGGCAGTGGGAGTGTGGGGGCAGGGAGTGGCACTAGGGGTGTGGGGGGCACTGGGAGTGTGGGGGCAGGGGGTGGCACTAGGGGTGTGGGGGGCAGTGGCAGTGTAGGGGGGCAGTGCGTGGCACTAGGGGTGTGGTGGGGGGCAGTGGGAGTGTGGGGGCAGGGGGTGGCACTAGGGGTGTGGTGGGGGGGCAGTGGGAGTGTGGGCGCAGGGGGTGGCACTAGGGGTGTGGTGGGGGGGCGGTGGGAGTGTGGGGGCAGTGCGTGGCACTAGGGGTGGGGGGGCAGTGGGAGTGTGGGGGCAGTGCGTGGCACTGGGGGTGTGGGGGGGCAGTGGGAGTGTGGGGGCAGGGGGTGGCACTAGGGGTGTGGGGGGGCAGTGGGAGTGTGGGGGGGCAGGGGGTGGCACTAGGGGTGTGGGGGGGCAGTGGGAGTGTGGGGGGGCAGTGCGTGGCACTGGGGGTGTGGGGGGAAGTGGGAGTGTGGGGGCAGGGGGTGGCACTAGGGGTGTGGGGGGCAGTGGGAGTGTGGGGGCAGGGGGTGGCACTAGGGGTGTGGGGGGCAGTGGGAGTGTGGGGGCAGGGAGTGGCACTAGGGGTGTGGGGGGCAGTGGGAGTGTGGGGGCAGGGGGTGGCACTAGGGGTGTGGGGGGCAGTGGCAGTGTGGGGGGGCAGTGCGTGGCACTAGGGGTGTGGGGGGGCAGTGGGAGTGTGGGGGCAGGGGGTGGCACTAGGGGTGTGGTGGGGGGCAGTGGGAGTGTGGGGGCAGGGGGTGGCACTAGGGGTGTGGTGGGGGGCAGTGGGAATGTGGGGGCAGGGGGTGGCACTAGGGGTGTGGTGGGGGGGCAGTGGGAGTGTGGGGGCAGGGGTGGCACTAGGGGTGTGGTGGGGGGGCAGTGGGAGTGTGGGGGCAGTGCGTGGCACTAGGGGTGGGGGGCAGTGGGAGTGTGGGGGCAGGGGGTGGCACTAGGGGTGTGGGGGGGCAGTGGGAGTGTGGGGGGGCAGTGCGTGGCACTAGGGGTGTGGGGGGCAGTGGGAGTGTGGGGGCAGGGGGTGGCACTAGGGGTGTGGGGGGGCAGTGGGAGTGTGGGGGGCAGTGCGTGGCACTAGGGGTGTGGGGGGCAGTGGGAGTGTGGGGGGGCAGTGCGTGGCACTAGTGGTGTGGGGGGGCAGTGGGACTGTGGGGGCAGGGGGTGGCACTAGGAGTGTGGGGGGGGCAGTGGGAGTGTGGGGGAGCAGTGCGTGGCACTAGGGGTGTGGTGGTGGGGGCAGTGGCAGTGTGGGGGAGCAGTGCGTGGCACTAGGGGTGTGGTGGGGGGGCAGTGGGAGTGTGGGGGCAGGGGGTGGCACTAGGGTTTTGGTGGGGGGGCAGTGGGAGTGTGGGGGCAGGGGGTGGCACTAGGGGTGTGGGGGGGCAGTGGGCGTGTGGGGGCAGGGGGTGGCACTAGGGGTGTGGTGGGGGGCAGTGGGAGTGTGGGGGCAGGGGGTGGCACTAGGAGTGTGGGGGGGCAGTGGGAGTGTGGGGGAGCAGTGCGTGGCACTAGGGGTGTGGTGGTGGGGGCAGTGGCAGTGTGGGGGAGCAGTGCGTGGCACTAGGGGTGTGGTGGGGGGGCAGTGGGAGTGTGGGGGCAGGGGGTGGCACTAGGGTTTTGGTGGGGGGGCAGTGGGAGTGTGGGGGCAGGGGGTGGCACTAGGGGTGTGGGGGGGCAGTGGGCGTGTGGGGGCAAGGGGTGGCACTAGGGGTGTGGTGGGGGGCAGTGGGAGTGTGGGGGCAGGGGGTGGCACTAGGGGTGTGGTGGGGGGGCAGTGGGAGTGTGGGGGCAGGGGTGGCACTAGGGATGTGGTGGGTGGGCAGTGGGAGTGTGGGGGCAGGGGGTGGCACTAGGGGTGTGGTGGGGGGGCAGTGGGAGTGTGGGGGCAGTGCGTGGCACTAGGGGTGTGGTGGGGGGGCAGTGGGAGTGTGGGGGCAGGGGGTGGCACTACGGGTGTGGGGGGGCAGTGGGAGTGTGGGGGGGCAGTGCGTGGCACTAGGGGTGTGGGGGGCAGTGGGAGTGTTGGGGCAGGGGGTGGCACTAGGGGTGTGGGGGGGAGTGGGAGTGTGGGGGCAGTGCGTGGCACTAGGGGTGTGGGGGGGCAGTGGGAGTGTGGGGGCAGGGGGTGGCACTAGGGGTGTGGGGGGCAGTGGGAGTGTGGGGGGCAAGGCGTGGCACTAGGGGTGTGGGGGGCAGTGGGAGTGTGGGGGCAGTGCGTGGCACTAGGGGTGTGGGGGGGCAGTGGGAGTGTGGGGGGGCAGTGCATGGCACTAGGGGTGTGGTGGTGGGGGCAGTGGGATTGTGGGGGGCAGTGCGTGGCACTGCGGGTGTGGGGGGGCAGTGGGAGTGTGGGGGCAGGGGGTGGCACTAGGGGTGGGGGGGACAGTGGCAGTGTGGGGGGGCAGTGCGTGGCACTAGGGGTGTGGTGGGGGGGCAGTGGGAGTGTGGGGGCAGGGGGTGGCACTAGGGTTTTGGTGGGGGGGCAGTGGGAGTGTGGGGGCAGGGGGTGGCACTAGGGGTGTGGGGGGCAGTGGGAGTGTGGGGGCAGGGGGTGGCACTAGGGGTGTGGGGGGGCAGTGGGAGTGTGGGGGCAGGGGGTGGCACTAGGGGTGTGGGGGGGCAGTGGGACAGTGGGGGGGCAGTGCGTGGCACTAGGGGTGTGGTGGTGGGGGCAGTGGGAGTGTGGGGGGCAGTGCGTGGCACTGGGGGTGTGGGGGGGCAGTGGGAGTGTGGGGGGCAGTGCGTTGCACTGCGGGTGTGGGGGGGCAGTGGGAGAGTGGGGGCAGGGGGTGGCACTAGGGGTGTGGGGGGGCAGTGGGAGTGGGGGGGGCAGTGCGTGGCACTAGGGGTGCGGGGGCAGTGGAAGTGTGGGAGGGCAGTGCGTGGCACTGGGGGTGTGGGGGGCAGTGGGAGTGTGGGGGCAGGGGGTGGCACTAGGGGTGTGGGGGGCAGTGGCAGTGTGGGGGGGCAGTGTGTGGCACTAGGGGTGTGGGGGGACTGGGGGTGTGGGGGCAGGGGGTGGCACTAGGGATGTGGGGGGCAGTGGCAGTGTGGGGGGCAGTGGAAGTGTGGGGGCAGGGAGTGGCACTAGGGTTGTGGGGGGCAGTGGGAGTGTGGGGGCAGGGGGTGGCACTAGGGGTGTGGGGGGGCAGTGGGAGTGTGGGGGCAGGGGGTGGCACTAGGGGTGTGGTGGGGGTGCAGTAGGAGTGGGGGGGCAGGGGGTGGCACTAGGGTTTTGGTGGGGGGCAGTGGGAGTGTGGGGGCAGGGGGTGGCACTAGGGGTGTGGTGGGGGGCAGTGGGAGTGTGGGGGCAGGGGGTGGCACTAGGGGTGTGGTGGGGGGGCAGTGGGAGTGTGGGGGCAGGGGTGGCACTAGGGGTGTGGTGGGGGGCAGTGGGAGTGTGGGGGCAGTGCATGGCACTAGGGGTGGGGGGGCAGTGGAAGTGTGGGGGCAGGGGGTGGCACTAGGGGTGTGGGGGGGCAGTGGGAGTGTGGGGGGGCAGTGCGTGGCACTAGGGGTGTGGGGGGCAGTGGGAGTGTTGGGGCAGGGGGTGGCACTAGGGGTGTGGGGGGGAGTGGGAGTGTGGGGGGGCAGTGCGTGGCACTAGGGGTGTGGGGGGCAGTGGGAGTGTGGGGGGGCAGTGCGTGGCACTAGGGGTGTGGGGGGGCAGTGGGAGTGTGGGGGCAGGGGGTGGCACTAGGAGTGTGGGGGGGCAGTGGGAGTGTGGGGGGGCAGTGGGAGTGTGGGGGGGGGCAGTGCGTGGCACTAGGGGTGTGGTGGTGGGGGCAGTGGCAGTGTGGGGGGGCAGTGCGTGGCACTAGAGGTGTGGTGGGGGGCAGTGGGAGTGTGGGGGCAGGGAGTGGCACTAGGGTTTTGGTGGGGGGGCAGTGGGAGTGTGGGGGCAGGTGGTGGCACTAGGGGTGTGGTGGGGGGCAGTGGGAGTGTGGGGGCAGGTGGTGGCACTAGGGGTGTGGTGGGGGGGCAGTGGGAGTCTGGGGGCAGGGGTGGCACTAGGGGTGTGGTGGGGGAGCAGTGGGAGTGTGGGGGCAGGGGGTGGCACTAGGGGTGTGGTGGGGGGGCAGTGGGAGTGTGGGGGCAGTGCGTGGCACTAGGCGTGGGGGGGCAGTGGGAGTGTGGGGGGGCAGTGCGTGGCACTAGGGGTGTGGGGGGCAGTGGGAGTGTTGGGGCAGGGGGTGGCACTAGGGGTGTGGGGGGCAGTGGGAGTGTGGGAGGCAAGGCATGGCACTAGGGGTGTGGGGGGCAGTGGGAGTGTGGGGGCACTGCGTGGCACTAGGGGTGTGGGGGGGCAGTGGGAGCGTGGGGGGGCAGTGCGTGGTACTAGGGGTGTGGTGGTGGGGGCAGTGGGAGTGTGGGGGGCAGTGCGTGGCACTGCGGGTGTGGGGGGGCAGTGGGAGTGTGGGGGGGCAGTGTGTGGCACTAGGGGTGTGGGGGCAGTGGCAGTGTGGGGGGGCAGTGCGTGGCACTAGGGGTGTGGTGGGGGGGCCGTGGGAGTGTGGGGGCAGTGCGTGGCACTAGGGGTGGGGGGGCAGTGGGAGTGTGGGGGCAGGGGGTGGCACTGGGGTGTGGGGGGGCAGTGGGAGTGTTGGGGCAGGGGGTGGCACTAGGGGTGTGGGGGGGAGTGGGAGTGTGGGGGCAGGGGGTGGCACTAGGGGTGTGGGGGGCAGTGAGAGTGTGGGGGGGCAGTGCGTGGCACTAGGGGTGTGGGGGGGCAGTGGGAGTGTGGGGGCAGGGGGTGGCACTAGGGGTGTGGGGGGCAGTGAGAGTGTGGGGGGGCAGTGCGTGGCACTAGGGGTGTGGGGGGCAGTGCGTGGCACTAGGGGTGTGGGTGGGCAGTGGGAGTGTGGGGGCAGGGGGTGGCACTAGGAGTGTGGGGGGGCAGTGGGAGTGTGGGGGGGCAGTGCATGGCACTAAGGGTGTGGTGGTGGGGGCAGTGGCAGTGTGGGGGGGCAGTGCGTGGCACTAGGGGTGTGGTGGGGGGGCAGTGGGAGTGTGGGGGCAAGGGGTGGCACTAGGGTTTTGGTGGGGGGGCAGTGGGAGTGTGGGGGCAGGGGGTGGCACTAGGGTTTTGGTGGGGGGTCAGTGGGAGTGTGGGGGCAGGGGGTGGCACTAGGGGTGGGTGGGCAGTGGGAGTGTGGGGGCAGGGGGTGGCACTAGGGGTGTGGGGGGCAGTGGCAGTGTGGGGGGGCAGTGCGTGGCACTAGGGGTGTGGGGGGACTGGGGGGTGTGGGGGCAGGGGGTGGCACTAGGGATGTGGGGGGCAGTGGCAGTGTGGGGGGCAGTGGGAGTGTGGGGGCAGGGAGTGGCACTAGGGGTGTGGGGGGCAGTGGGAGTGTGGGGGCAGGGGGTGGCACTAGGAGTGTGGGGGGCAGTGGCAGTGTGGGGGGGCAGTGCGTGGCACTAGGGGTGTGGGGGGGCAGTGGGAGTGTGGGGGCAGGGGGTGGCACTAGGGGTGTGGTGGGGGGGCAGTGGGAGTGTGGGGGCAGGGGGTGGCACTAGGGTTTTGGTGGGGGGGCAGTGGGAGTGTGGGGGCAGGGGGTGGCACTAGGGGTGTGGTGGGGGCAGTGGGAGTGTGGGGGCAGGGGGTGGCACTAGGGGTGTGGTGGGGGGCAGTGGGAGTGTGGGGGCAGGAGGTGGCACTAGGGGTGTGGTGGGGGGGCAGTGGGAGTGTGGGTGCAGGGGTGGCACTAGGGGTGTGGTGGGGGGGCAGTGGGAGTGTGGGGACAGTGCGTGGAACTAGGGGTGGGGGGGCAGTGGGAGTGTGGGGGCAGGGGGTGGCACTAGGGGTGTGGGGGGGCAGTGGGAGTGTGGGGGGGCAGTGCGTGGCACTAGGGGTGTGGGGGGCAGTGGGAGTGTTGGGGTAGGGGGTGGCACTAGGGGTGTGGGGGGGGAGTGGGAGTGTGGGGGCAGTGCGTGGCACTAGGGGTGTGGGGGGGCAGTGGGAGTGTGGGGGCAGGGGGTGGCACTAGGGGTGTGGTGGGGGCAGTGGGAGTGTGGGGGCAGGGGGTGGCACTAGGGGTGTGGTGGGGGGCAGTGGGAGTGTGGGGGCAGGAGGTGGCACTAGGGGTGTGGTGGGGGGGCAGTGGGAGTGTGGGTGCAGGGGTGGCACTAGGGGTGTGGTGGGGGGGCAGTGGGAGTGTGGGGACAGTGCGTGGAACTAGGGGTGGGGGGGCAGTGGGAGTGTGGGGGCAGGGGGTGGCACTAGGGGTGTGGGGGGGCAGTGGGAGTGTGGTGGCAGTGCGTGGCACTGGGGGTGTGGGGGGGCAGTGGGAGTGTGTGGGGGCAGTGCGT
The DNA here is from genome assembly GCA_033296515.1 of Macrochelys suwanniensis. Taxonomy (NCBI): domain Eukaryota; kingdom Metazoa; phylum Chordata; order Testudines; family Chelydridae; genus Macrochelys; species Macrochelys suwanniensis. Next base: position 152,998,453 of record CM065775.1, on the reverse strand, counting down.
GGCACTAGGGATGTGGTGGTGGGGGCAGTGGGAGTGTGGGGGCAGGGGATGGCACTAGGGGTGTGGGGGGGCAGTGGGAGTGTGGGGGGCAGTGCGTGGCACTAGGGGTGTGGGGGGGCAGTGGGAGTGTGGGGGCAGGGGGTGGTACTAGGAGTGTGGGGGGGCAGTGGGAGTGTGGGGGGGCAGTGCGTGGCACTAGGGGTGTGGGGGGGCAGTGGGAGTGTGGGGGCAGGGGGTGGCACTAGGGTTTTGGTGGGGGGCAGTGGGAGTGTGGGGGCAGGGGGTGGCACTAGGGTTTTGGTGGGGGGGCAGTGGGAGTGTGGGGGCAGGGGGTGGCACTAGGGGTGTGGGGGGGCAGTGGGAGTGTGGGGGGGCAGTGCGTGGCACTGGGGGTGTGGGGGGGCAGTGGGAGTGTGGGGGGGCAGTGCGTGGTACTAGGGGTGGGGGGGCAGTGGGAGTGTGGGGGGGCAGTGCGTGGCACTAGGGGTGGGGGGCAGTGGGAGTGTGGGGGGGCAGTGCGTGGGACTGCGGGTGTGGGGGGGCAGTGGGAGTGTGGGGGCAGGGGGTGGCACTAGGGGTGTGGGGGGCAGTGGCAGTGTGGGGGGGCAGTGCGTGGCACTAGGGGTGTGGTGGGGGGGCAGTGGGAGTGTGGGGGCAGGGGGTGGCACTAGGGTTTTGGTGGGGGGATAGTGGGAGTGTGGGGGCAGGGGGTGGCACTAGGGATGTGGGGGGGCAGTGGGAGTGTGGGGGCAGGGGGTGGCACTAGGGGTGTGGGGGGGCAGTGGGAGTGTGTGGGGGCAGTGCGTGGCACTAGGGATGTGGTGGTGGGGGCAGTGGGAGTGTGGGGGGCAGTGCGTGGCACTAGGGGTGTGGGGGGGCAGTGGGAGTGTGGGGGCAGGGGGTGGTACTAGGATTGTGGGTGGGCAGTGGGAGTGTGGGGGGGGCAGTGCGTGGCACTAGGGGTGTGGGGGCAGTGGGAGTGTGGGGGGGCAGTGCGTGGCACTGGGGGTGTGGGGGGGCAGTGCGTGGCACTGGGGGTGTGGGGGGGCAGTGGGAGTGTGGGGGGGCAGGGGGTGGCACTAGGGGTGTGGGGGGGCAGTGGGAGTGTGGGGGGGCAGGGGGTGGCACTAGGGGTGTGGGGGGGCAGTGGGAGTGTGGGGGGGCAGTGCGTGGCACTGGGGGTGTGGGGGGCAGTGGGAGTGTGGGGGGGGCAGTGCGTGGCACTAGGGGTGGGGGGGCAGTGGGAGTGTGGGGGCAGCGGGTGGCACTGGGGGTGTGGGGGGGCAGTGGGAGTGTTGGGGCAGGGGGTGGCACTAGGGGTGGGGGGCAGTGGGAGTGTGGGGGGGCAGTGCGTGGCACTGGGGGTGTGGGGGGGCAGGGGGTGGCACTGGGAGTGTGGGGGGGCAGGGGGTGGCACTAGGGGTGTGGGGGGGCAGTGGGAGTGTGGGGGGGCAGTGCGTGGCACTGGGGGTGTGGGGGGCAGTGGGAGTGTGGGGGGGGCAGTGCGTGGCACTAGGGGTGGGGGGGCAGTGGGAGTGTGGGGGCAGGGGGTGGTACTAGGAGTGTGGGGGGGCAGTGGGAGTGTGGGGGGGCAGTGCGTGGCACTAGGGGTGTGGGGGGGCAGTGGGAGTGTGGGGGCAGGGGGTGGCACTAGGGTTTTGGTGGGGGGCAGTGGGAGTGTGGGGGCAGGGGGTGGCACTAGGGTTTTGGTGGGGGGGCAGTGGGAGTGTGGGGGCAGGGGGTGGCACTAGGGGTGTGGGGGGGCAGTGGGAGTGTGGGGGGGCAGTGCGTGGCACTGGGGGTGTGGGGGGGCAGTGGGAGTGTGGGGGGGCAGTGCGTGGTACTAGGGGTGGGGGGGCAGTGGGAGTGTGGGGGGGCAGTGCGTGGCACTAGGGGTGGGGGGCAGTGGGAGTGTGGGGGGGCAGTGCGTGGGACTGCGGGTGTGGGGGGGCAGTGGGAGTGTGGGGGCAGGGGGTGGCACTAGGGGTGTGGGGGGCAGTGGCAGTGTGGGGGGGCAGTGCGTGGCACTAGGGGTGTGGGGGGACTGGGGGGTGTGGGGGCAGGGGGTGGCACTAGGGATGTGGGGGGCAGTGGCAGTGTGGGGGGCAGTGGGAGTGTGGGGGCAGGGAGTGGCACTAGGGGTGTGGGGGGCAGTGGGAGTGTGGGGGCAGGGGGTGGCACTAGGAGTGTGGGGGGCAGTGGCAGTGTGGGGGGGCAGTGCGTGGCACTAGGGGTGTGGGGGGGCAGTGGGAGTGTGGGGGCAGGGGGTGGCACTAGGGGTGTGGTGGGGGGGCAGTGGGAGTGTGGGGGCAGGGGGTGGCACTAGGGTTTTGGTGGGGGGGCAGTGGGAGTGTGGGGGCAGGGGGTGGCACTAGGGGTGTGGTGGGGGCAGTGGGAGTGTGGGGGCAGGGGGTGGCACTAGGGGTGTGGTGGGGGGCAGTGGGAGTGTGGGGGCAGGAGGTGGCACTAGGGGTGTGGTGGGGGGGCAGTGGGAGTGTGGGTGCAGGGGTGGCACTAGGGGTGTGGTGGGGGGGCAGTGGGAGTGTGGGGACAGTGCGTGGAACTAGGGGTGGGGGGGCAGTGGGAGTGTGGGGGCAGGGGGTGGCACTAGGGGTGTGGGGGGGCAGTGGGAGTGTGGGGGGGCAGTGCGTGGCACTAGGGGTGTGGGGGGCAGTGGGAGTGTTGGGGTAGGGGGTGGCACTAGGGGTGTGGGGGGGAGTGGGAGTGTGGGGGCAGTGCGTGGCACTAGGGGTGTGGGGGGGCAGTGGGAGTGTGGGGGCAGGGGGTGGCACTAGGGGTGTGGTGGGGGCAGTGGGAGTGTGGGGGCAGGGGGTGGCACTAGGGGTGTGGTGGGGGGCAGTGGGAGTGTGGGGGCAGGAGGTGGCACTAGGGGTGTGGTGGGGGGGCAGTGGGAGTGTGGGTGCAGGGGTGGCACTAGGGGTGTGGTGGGGGGGCAGTGGGAGTGTGGGGACAGTGCGTGGAACTAGGGGTGGGGGGGCAGTGGGAGTGTGGGGGCAGGGGGTGGCACTAGGGGTGTGGGGGGGCAGTGGGAGTGTGGTGGCAGTGCGTGGCACTGGGGGTGTGGGGGGGCAGTGGGAGTGTGTGGGGGCAGTGCGTGGCACTAGGGATGTGGTGGTGGGGGCAGTGGGAGTGTGGGGGCAGGGGATGGCACTAGGGGTGTGGGGGGGCAGTGGGAGTGTGGGGGGCAGTGCGTGGCACTAGGGGTGTGGGGGGGCAGTGGGAGTGTGGGGGCAGGGGGTGGTACTAGGAGTGTGGGGGGGCAGTGGGAGTGTGGGGGGGCAGTGCGTGGCACTAGGGGTGTGGGGGGGCAGTGGGAGTGTGGGGGCAGGGGGTGGCACTAGGGTTTTGGTGGGGGGCAGTGGGAGTGTGGGGGCAGGGGTGGCACTAGGGTTTTGGTGGGGGGGCAGTGGGAGTGTGGGGGCAGGGGGTGGCACTAGGGGTGTGGGGGGGCAGTGGGAGTGTGGGGGGGCAGTGCGTGGCACTGGGGGTGTGGGGGGGCAGTGGGAGTGTGGGGGGGCAGTGCGTGGTACTAGGGGTGGGGGGGCAGTGGGAGTGTGGGGGGGCAGTGCGTGGCACTAGGGGTGGGGGGCAGTGGGAGTGTGGGGGGGCAGTGCGTGGGACTGCGGGTGTGGGGGGGCAGTGGGAGTGTGGGGGCAGGGGGTGGCACTAGGGGTGTGGGGGGCAGTGGCAGTGTGGGGGGGCAGTGCGTGGCACTAGGGGTGTGGTGGGGGGGCAGTGGGAGTGTGGGGGCAGGGGGTGGCACTAGGGTTTTGGTGGGGGGATAGTGGGAGTGTGGGGGCAGGGGGTGGCACTAGGGATGTGGGGGGGCAGTGGGAGTGTGGGGGCAGGGGGTGGCACTAGGGGTGTGGGGGGGTAGTGGGAGTGTGTGGGGGCAGTGCGTGGCACTAGGGATGTGGTGGTGGGGGCAGTGGGAGTGTGGGGGGCAGTGCGTGGCACTAGGGGTGTGGGGGGGCAGTGGGAGTGTGGGGGCAGGGGGTGGTACTAGGATTGTGGGTGGGCAGTGGGAGTGTGGGGGGGGCAGTGCGTGGCACTAGGGGTGTGGGGGCAGTGGGAGTGTGGGGGGGCAGTGCGTGGCACTGGGGGTGTGGGGGGGCAGTGCGTGGCACTGGGGGTGTGGGGGGGCAGTGGGAGTGTGGGGGGGCAGGGGGTGGCACTAGGGGTGTGGGGGGGCAGTGGGAGTGTGGGGGGGCAGGGGGTGGCACTAGGGGTGTGGGGGGGCAGTGGGAGTGTGGGGGGGCAGTGCGTGGCACTGGGGGTGTGGGGGGCAGTGGGAGTGTGGGGGGGGGCAGTGCGTGGCACTAGGGGTGGGGGGGCAGTGGGAGTGTGGGGGCAGCGGGTGGCACTGGGGGTGTGGGGGGGCAGTGGGAGTGTTGGGGCAGGGGGTGGCACTAGGGGTGGGGGGCAGTGGGAGTGTGGGGGGGCAGTGCGTGGCACTGGGGGTGTGGGGGGGCAGGGGGTGGCACTAGGGGTGTGGGGGGGCAGTGGGAGTGTGGGGGGGCAGTGCGTGGCACTGGGGGTGTGTTGGGGGGGGGCGCGTAGTGGCGGCGCCTTTAAATGGCGCTGGCGGGCGCTGCCGGCTCACTCCGGCTCTGGGCTGGCGGATGTAAGGCGGCGTTTAGGTGTCTGCGCCGATCGCCTGACTCTGCCGCCCGGGCTCGCCGGCCCCGCTCTCCCGTGTGCGCCCGGCGGCGGCGGCTCCGGGGCAGGGCGCGCGGGCGGCATGGAGGAGACGGAGGCGCGGTGCCGGGTGCTCTCCATCCAGAGCCATGTCGTGTGCGGCTACGTGGGCAACAAGGCGGCGAGCTTCCCGCTGCAGGTGAGCGGAGACCCTGGAGCGACCCGGGCTGCAGCTGCGGCGGGGATCGGCCCCTTCCCCGGGGCGGAGGGAGCCGGGCGCTGCGGGAGGCGGGCGCGACGCTGGTGCCCGGGCAGGGAAGGCTCCGGAGTGTGTGTGTGTGTGTGTGTGTGTGTGTGTGTGTGTGTGTGTGTGTGTGTGTGTGTGTGTGTGTGTGTGTGTGTGTGTGTGTGTGTGTGTGTGTGTGTGTGTGTGTGTGTGTGTGTGAGAGTGTGTGTGTGAGAGAGAGAGAGACGGGACTCTCCTTGATCGGCGGTAACGGTGTCAGCTGTCTAGCGACAGTTTGCCAAGCCAGTGTATTTCTTCGGGTAAGGTAAACCAAGCCAAGCTGTTCGCTGTTGTTAATACAGACTGGCTCAGAGTCACAGAGCAGGTACATTTCAGCAGCTAGCTATTCCTTATGCTTGTGCGAGGGGGTTTAAAACAGGACGCGTCTTTATTTGATAGCTATACAATCCTCAGTAGTATTCTGAGTGCTATACCAAATTTGAATATTGTAAATGGGGTTTGGCTTAAAAAAATGCATGGAGTTAAATACTGTGGTAGGTGAGTTTAAAGAGGGACTGGAAATACTTTTGACTGAGTTTTTTTTTAAAATATAATGCCTAGTGTTTTATATTCTCAAAGCCTATTACAAACACTGACTAACCTATTTTAGAAAGCGTACTTAATCAGATATCATGTTTCATGCTCTCATCTCATTACTGCTGGGTCAGGGAGCTATGGTCACCCCATGTAGAGCACTACGCGTAGTCATATGCATTATGGGTTTTCCCACCGTGATCAGTATCCTGTATTGGCCACTGATGGAGGCAGGAAGCCGGATTTGATGGACCAATAGTCTGATGTGCTAAATGGCAAATTCTATGTACTTGTGTAACTATGATCCACAATAAAACAGATGTAAGTGTAATTAATTCACAAGGATATTGTAACCAGGAGAATGAACATAGTCCAGAGTTTGGGCAGAATAATATAAGGAATAATGTTTCTTTAATTACACATGGGGGGAGGTGGGGCTAAGGTGGTCTGGTGATAACTTTTGCCTTGTGGCTTAAGTGCAGGCCTGGGAGTTGAATACCTGGGTTCTAACCCTACTATAAAAGACTTCCTTTATGTCTTGGACAGGTCACTTACCTCTGCGTATGTCAGTTTTCTCATCAGTAAAATGGGAATATAACCCATAACCTCACGACCCACTTGAGGCAAACTTTAATGCTTGCAAAGTGCTTTTGGATGGAAGGCACTGAAGTATTTTAATTTAAAAAATACCTACTCAAGTAGCAGTGGATGCTATTTTACAGAAGTCCTAAAATGTAAATTTTTAAAGTTCCTTGATGCATGGCATATGATAAAAGCCATTGCTGGAAGGAACTATTACACCTGTGGGCTACCCCCAGAACCATAACAAGAATTGTTTGTGGCAAACTGCTAATAAATATGCCTATCATCCAGGGCCAACTCTGGCTTTTTTGCCACCCCAAGCACCCAAAAAAAATAAAAAAAAAATAAAAGTGGCCGGAGTGGAATGTGCTGCCCTAAGATCGGCCTGAATGCCGCCCCTTATAATGTGCCGCCCCAAGCATATGCTTCCTAGGCTGGTGCCTAGAGCTGGTCATCATATTTGAAGGTTGTGCAAACCCAGGCTGATGAAACACTAAGGGAGGGGAGCAAATTGCTGTAGTGATGTTTGGGTATTTTATTAGTCATCAGAACTGTGAGATGGAATTATAATCTTAAAAATCCTTTAATAAGGGGACAGTGTCAGGCTTGGGGATTTGTTCTGTACTCTTTATGCTCCCTTCAAAGCCTCCTGCCCCCCAATTTTCCCCCCTCTTGTCTTGTATCAACTGAATCAAGGAGGGTTAAATGTGGCTCCTTACAGCAGAGTTAATGAGTTCTGGAGTGTGGTCAGACGAGATGTCTGCAGATTGAAGAAGAGGGTTTTTTTTACTCAGTAAAGGACAGAAAGTACTGCCAGCCCAGTGACAGAACTCAAACTTGGATGGATTTTTGTATTGTAAAGGTGAAATACTATTATTAATCAGCTAGGCAGGCCCAGTATAGCTATGTTGAGACTACCTCCATTTTTTAGGCATATAGTGTATAGCTCTTGGTCTTCATTTTTAGTGAAAATGTTGCATCTAGCTATATTTTTACATTTTTATTGAAAACTTATGTCCGTGGATCCACTGAAAACCTGGTCTAAGCGCTGACAGCAAGTTGGATCTGCACATAACAGTTCTCACCACAGTTTAAGTATTTCAGATATCCTTTGTTAAACTCTGTTTTCCTACTCCACTGACTTTCTTACACAAGGTACTTGTAATGAGATTTCCAGCTTGTGTACTCTTCTAGCTTCAGAAGAGTATGCACAAAGACTACAAAACAATTGCTGTTAGACTATACCAGGCTTTCACATATAAAAGGATCATTACAATTGGAGATTGTGTGGTCAGAAATGGATCTTGCTTCTGTTTAGCATCCAAAAGCACCTAATAGCTTTGCTATACTATCTTTTATCACTAATAACTTTTGGCAAAAAGAGAAACTGAGAGGTTTGGTAAATGGAAACTAAAGGAAGCTCCTGAAAGACCATTAGTCATCACACTTTCAAAAGTTTGAGGGAGGTTAATGCTACTTTTGAAAAAAGAAATCAATGACGAAAGTTGATTGATTTTACCAGCATTTAGGCCTAGCTTTACTAATTATGCCACCATAAAGGAATTTACCATTTTGTAATAATGTACAACTTTGAAGTTCTAACCAGCTATAGATTTTTCTATTAAATGCTACCCTACTTTTTTCTCTTTCTGAATGAAGGACAATAGTAAAAACTCACCAAAACATACAGGCTATTAGTCATAAGAGAAAACAAACCCTGCAAGATTCAGACAATTAATAGTGTTTGGTGAGCAGTACATCAAGTCACAAACCACTTAAAGAAATATACCCAATTCTAATACACAACTGCACCCATGTAGAAAATTAGCTCTTTAACACTCAGCAAAATAAACTTGTCCTAGCCAAGGTGAGGAGAAGGGAAAAAACAGTGGGTGGCCTGAACACTACCTTTGTGAGACTGCCCGGCAGTTAATTTCTTAGACACTGCAAGGACTCTGACCTCTGAACTATAAACCATGGTTGCCAAAGGCGAACCCCTGCCGCTGGAAGCTGAGGGGCGCAGAAAACTCCCCGAGCCGGCGGCATTTCGGCAGCAGTGTTTGGGCTGCCGCCGAAATGCTGCTGGCTCGGGGAGTTTTTTGCGCCCCTCAGCTTCCACGCCCGAGGCAAGTGCCTCACTTGCCTCGCCCTAGTTACGGCACCGAGTGAGAATGTTGAAGCGCTATTCAGTTCTGATTCAGACTAATGTAGCCTGGAGAAGTTCCACAGTTCAGGAAGACCAGTTACTTCTGCCTTCAAACAGCTACCGCGACAGACCAGAAGTTACCTCTACAGCTTCTATACCCTTTCAGAGAAGACAGTCATTTTCTGACATCTGTTCTGACAGTGGCGCAAGAAAATTATCCTCTGTTAAGAATGTGTTTTTGCTTTCCCCAACATGGAGAGGTCACATCCTCATGGAATCTGGAGTCATTCAGTTTTCCTATTTTAAGAACAGCCCTCCAAACATGATGGATTTCAGTGCACCATCTGCGAAGCTAGCAAATGGAGTAGAAGGTATAGATATTCTTTCTTCTACTGTATTCACAATTGCTCCAGATAGCAAGGGAGTCTCAGCTGAATTCACAGCAACATTCAAGGTTGAATTAAAGCTTGCAAGACATCAGCTAGATCAATATAAGAATTTCAGTTTAATAATTTTATTGACATGACAAACTATACCAGTGTTGCCAAAATGTAAAGGCTCCTCTGGTAGTGGTTAGAGGTAAGAACAGTCTGCCAAGATGGGGCTTTCACAGTGTTTGAGGTTTTACCATACTTATCAATAGGTTGCTACATTGCATCATGCCTCTCTCTCCTGGAGATGAACACATTTTGTTTACCAAATCTCATGTTTCCCCAACATTAACCTTGCTCCATCAGCCTCAAATCTGCTCTTCATATGGCAAAACAAATTAGAGCAAGCCTTTCTGTCATGCCTCTTCAGCTGAAGGATTCCAAAGAACATGAATGAAGTGTGTTTATAAAGGGATGCAAAAAATCTCCACTGACTCCAATCTCTCAATTCTCTCTGGTTAAGTGAAACAGCTCAAAGAAAAATAGGACAGATCTTCCCCTTGAAGTCAGTGAAGCTATGCCAGATTACACCAGTTGAGGCTTTAGGCTCAATCATCACCTGACTCTGAATGAAAAGTAGATGAATGTGATCACAAATTCTTCATAGAATGCTAAGCAAGATATTAGCCTGCAAACACCTGCCATGGAGTGTTAAAGGCAGCAAAGTTTTTCCTCGGAGTCGCAACATCCTAGATAAAGTAACTATATGTTGCACTCCTTTTCCCAGCCTTTTCTCTGTCGTTTTAGGTAGTAAGAACAAGAGAAGCTTTGTGCCTTTCTAGACATCTGTACAGCACCTAGCATATTTTGACTATACTGCAATAGGTCAGATCAAAAGCAAACCCTGCAACTGTTTTGCCAAGCGCAAAGATTAGCATTAGAGAGGGGTTCAGACCAAAACTTCAGATCTGAACACCCAAAAAACTAGAGGGAAGTTCATACTTACACTTGAAGACTGTGGCTTGGGCCCATTTCTAAATAACACAGAAATGTCCGTTTTTGAGAGTTCAATATTGTTTTTTACCTCTTTCAGACATCCAGGGGGGATCGGAAATATAACAGCCCTTGCCCTTTTTTTTTTTTTTTTTTTTTTAAAGTATATGGAAAAGAATCACTGAAAGAGCTAAGAAGAATGAGCATCACCTGTCTTCATTATTGCTTGAGTGGACAGCTCATTCCATTCAGCAGAGAAGCCTACATTGAACAGATTTCAAAAGATTTTTTTGTTCCACAATAGGGAGGTTTGTCTCACCTAAATTATAACCCACCATGAACAATCTCATTGTCTAGATCAAAGTGTTGATGTTTTGTCCAATGCTTTTAGCTCCTTCCTACAGACTGCTGCTCTAATAGTCAAGATGTGAAACACACAAGCGATTTCCCCCCATGTTTCAGGGGAGTGAGGATGGGAGGGAAGAATCATGTGTACTCAACAAAGTAAGGATGGGAAAATTCAGTTTAAAACAGTGTTTGAAATATTGTCCAACACGAACTTACAGGTGACTAGGTGGCTCTTTGGTAATGGAATATTGAAGTTGGTCACACTTCTAGATTGCAGGTCTGAATGCAGACCAGTCTGGCTGGTACCAACTGTTACTCTGGTGGCCTATGTGAAGTTAGGCCAGAAAAGTACAAGCTATTCCTAGAAGAGACTTGCCCACATCTCAAAAGCCATCTTGTTGAAAAGAAAAATCAGAGGTCAAGGACTGAACATAAATAATGAACTGTTCTTTCAGGTGCTCAGATACCAGAATGATTGACACAGTATAAGAACCCTGGATATAATTCAAACCTTTGAGGCAGTCTCTCTAAGTCAAGGTTAGGATACTTCAGAGCAGATGCAGTGGGGCAACTGCTTTGCTGTGGTTAGAAAAGGACTTCAGTCTCCAGAGCTATCAGATTTAAGAGTTTTAGTAAGATGATAAAAATAAAAACAGTACAGAGTTTAAGCATAGAAGCTTCTGGTTATCAGGGAATAAGGTACGGATTATCAAGGGGAGCGAAATTCGGTTTAGGATTGGATGGCGTAAGAAATACATAATCTGCAAAATCCCCAATTGGGGGTAAAGGTTTAACGGGTCAGAGTACAGAGATTGAGATATGAGGGTCAATTGTTCATATCTAATGGCTATGACAGTTTAGTAGCACTAGTTTTGTTTTAACTTTTAGAAATGAGGGGATGCTTCAAAGGAAGGACAGACACGGTAAAAAGTTAAATTATGGTGGGAAAATAACCTACGTTTCCATGAGCTATCAGCTGAATGGAGTATTGCATAAGCTGTGAAAACCATGACAACCCACCATAAAGGGTAAATGACCTTTACTGCATGAAAACATACATGTACAATAGAGACTTTGCAGGTCAATGTCCTTTCCATATTACAAATCTGGCAGCATTGAATTTTTTACTAGCACAGTTGTGCAGACTGTGTGAATGTGAATTAGCTCAGTTAAGACCACTTTTAGAAAGCCTTGAATGCTATCTTGAGAACTGCTTTTTAAAAAGGCAGTTCAACAAAATTACCCCCCGTCCTCCTCCCCATGCACACCAGCAGCATAACTGTGTCAGCAGAAACTATTGTTTAAAAGTTTAACAAGGCAAAATGCAGATGAGGATCTCATGGGAGTCATTCCTCAACATTTTTATGTGCTGGGAGGGAGAAATCAAGATATGGGGACCTTTCACCTATGGTTTGTTAGCAAATCTGCCATGTCTCAAAGTACATATATAGCAAGTGAATAGCGTACAATTAACAGAAGTAGTCTGTTTCAACAAGCCAACCTTCCTGAATGTTTTACCTTTTAATGCAGTAGAGAAAAGGACCCGTTAAAAGAACAGATGTTAAGTAAGATCTGCAACAAAAAATTTTTTTTAATTAAGTGAACAGCAAAGTCTTAACAAGTATTAGTTTCCGTAGGCTCCACCTCAAGCAAGCAAGCCATAACTATATGGGCCTGCTTTTTGCAGCATTTTCTGAACTCTATTATTTCCTCTTAGGACACACACAGTCTATTTTTTTTTTTTAATCTGGATGAGTACAGAGTGATGCACATTCTTCACACAAAAATTAAAGTATAGTCAGCCTGTGATTTCTCTCCAGATAAAAAAAATCCTGCAATCATGGGGAGGTGAACAGAAGAGATTAAGAAATCAGTGAGTATGCACTGTTGCTTTTAACGTAACTATGTTTGGCGCATGGTGTTAGATGCCTTTGGCCTGATCTACAGTGTTGCACACCCTCCATTGTTATCACCACTCTGGTAGTGCTAGTGTAGACAAGGCAAAGACATTTTTACCACAGCATTGTCTAATCTGCAACAGTGGCGAAAACACTACATTGGCCCATCTGCATTAGTGCTACCACTAGTGAGGCTGCACTGGTGATGAAGAAAAACTCCACAACCGAACACCCCACACACTTTTTTTGCATTTAATATTTATAAAAATCAAATCCATGGGATTCGGTTCCTCTATTTGTAAATCCCATTGTCTGCAGCACTCCTGTATTGTGCCCTTTCATATTCCAGACCTCTAAAGATCTAGCATTATCCTTCATGCTACTTCATCCTTCACTACTTCATGCTTTAAATCTGAGGTTCTGATTTTTCCAAATAACAAAGGAATACTCAACTTAAAACATCTTCAGACAAAGGTGTGACTTTTATCTGCTAATGCCTAAGGTGACTAAAACAGTTTGGGGGGTGGGGGGAAACTTTTTTCAATTTAACTTGTCTTTGCCAGGTGTATAGTAAGTTTCATGGCTTCCCCTGTATTGGTGGTAGTTCAGTTATTTCCCCCTCTCCCCTGTTTGTGTGGGGAAGACCGCATGGAGGGTCGGGGGGGAGTAATTATTTTAAAATGAGAAAATTGTGATTCTAAACTCAAAGTGACAGGAGAGCTCAGGGATAGGTGTGGAGCCTGAGGTGACTTTCCTTGATTAGACCTTAAGTTCAGTGTCCTTTGGTTGAAGCCACATACCACCTCAGTGAGAGAGGTGAGTATTTCACTCCTTTTACGCTCGGGTGAGCTGAGGCATGGGTTGCTTAAAGTCACAGGCAGTGTAGCCCTAAGGATTAATCTGCTTGCTTGCATAAGATTATATCTTTTCTGATAAGTTTCAGTATTTGATGTTTTGTAATAGATTTATATTAGATTTAGTTTGGCTGTAATGCAAGAGGGCCTACTGATCAAAAATCTGTATGATGATGCTATATGCAAGATTGTATCTAAGACCTTTCACCCAGAAAGTTAACCTTCATCTTGTTACCCAAATAAATAGAAACACCCACACCTCTGTCTACGACCTTTACCTAGACCAATAGACATAAAGATTGGCATAAGGGGCTTTTTCTAAAGCTAGACACACAAATGTAACACGTACACCACAAATGCATGTACAGGTGTCATCCCTACGCACAGACATATCAGCCAATGGACTAAGTGAACCCCAATATTTCTGTGGGGGAGTAATGAAATTTGGGCATAAGAAGAAGGATTTCCGGTAACTAAAAAGTATAAAAGAAGCGAACCCCGCCTCGTTCGGGAGCGCGCTCACTCTTCATCTTCATCTGACTATCGATGCTATCTACGACGGCTGGTAACTATTAACTAGTCCGTACTTATTTTATTTTCAAACTTTAAGTTCTAAAGGGAACTAGGCCAAGCTTGGTTTCCCTGAATCTTTATTCTCAGTTTTATTTTATAGTTAGATATTAGTATAAGTTATACTAGCTTTTAGCTTTCGCAAGTTTCCTCTGCAAGAGGTGAGAAACCAGAACTGCCAGAGGCGAGCACCAGAACAGGGTGTGAGTATATTAACCAAAGCCTTGCAGAACACATTATTATTTGTATTTGAATAACAGTAATACCATTGTAACTCTGTAACTTTTACTTACTTACTATTTTACTGATTTTAATAAAAGGTCTTATGACTATATCTGTCTCAGTGTGAGTTTCCTGTCATACCCCGAGGGTCCTTTTATAAACTCTGTGGAGCCTGATTCGGGACAAGAACTTTATCTTCTGATCAAACAGATTAGCGAGCCTAAACCCATACTAGTAATATTAATAAATAACAATAATTATTAATGAATTAAAATTAATTATAAATACAATTAAATTGAACTGATAAACCAAATCAATATTATTAACTCATCCTCAATCAGGCTACAGCAGGTTGGTGTTAGAGCTGGGAATAGAACTTGAAAGTCCTGACTCTTGCTGCTCTGCCAGTCCCGGTAGACTACTCCCTTCATAATTCGGTAGTCAAGTGAACTGAGGTTTACAGTATGTTAGAATAACCACCTTACTTGTGGCCTGTTCCAGGTCCCATTGTAGTCACTGGAAACAGAATCAGGCCTTTGGTAACTACTGTGTGAATGACCAAACACAGCTGAGTAGCTGTCTGTCTTCAAGTTTTGTATTGGCACCAGCCCTGCGCCACCTCCCCCCCCCCCCAGCCCCCGTGGGCGCTCAGCACCGGCCGCGGGAGCTGAGCGGGGGGCTGGGGGCAGGGGGGTGGCTGGCCGTGGCTGCCCCCTGGCTCCCCACTCAGGTGCTGAGTGGGGGGGCAGCGGGGCGGCTGGCCGCAGCTGCCTCCTGGCTCTCCGCTCAGAGGCTGAGCGGGGAGTTGGGAGGCAGCTGCCCCCCCCCCCTCCGCCAAATCTTGGTGCCCTAGGCGACCGCCTAGGGTTGCCTAGTGGGCGCGCCGGCCCTGATTGGCACCCATCACCTTAGTATCTGAGCATCTCCTATTGGCAAAGCAAGGTCTCTGCCTACCGGCCTTCATGCAGTATTTGGCTATTCTCCTTTTTCTGGTTTTAGGAGTCTCCCTCCTTGATGTAGGTTTATACTGTTCTCTTTTAGAGAGCTGAAATCTCAAACTATAATGGGTTAGAGTGTGATCCATTTACCACCCCCCTGCCTGAGAGAAGATTGACTAAGTTACATATTCTCAATAGGACAGTCTCTTTCTTAAGGAACAGACCCACCCAGAGCACTCTGACGTGTGCAAAAGAACCATGCTAAGGACCATACCAATGGTAAGACATACAGACAGCTACATACCAAACATCCATAAGAGCAATATGCTTTTAAAAAGAACCCAGAGATTTATAATTTGTATGGATGTTTTTATACATAAATTGATAATTGTTTGTTAATACTTTTTTCCTTTATGCTATCTAATATATAGAAATAGGCTAGAGCCATGAAGTTTGGATCTAGAGCTGAACATTCAAATCTGATGCTCTGGTGAAGGCCCATCTCTGCTAATATGTGCTTGTAAATTTAGTTGCATAGTATTGCACATGACTCTAGTTAGCTATATTCATGGCTCAATTAGTGGAATTTCTTGATGTGGGTGGAAGCAGCAAGAAGACCTCAAATCTGTGGACTGAAGCAAATAGCATGTCATAATATCTAGCACAGGGGTCGGCAACCTTTCAGAAGTGGTGTGCCGAGTCTTAATTTATTCACTCTAATTTAAGGTTTCGAGAGCCAGTAATACATTTTAACGTGTTTAGAAGGTCTCTTTCTATAAGTCTTTAATATATAATTAAACTATTGTTGTATGTAAAGTAAATAAGGTTTTTAAAATGTTTAAGAAGCTTCACTTAAATTAAAATGGAAAGCCTCCCAGACCGGTGGCCAGGACCCAGGTAGTGTGAGTGCCACTGAAAATCAGCTTGCGTGCCGCCTTTAGTACCCGTGCCATAGGTAGCCTACCCCGATCTAGCAGCTTATAATGTAAACCATAAAATACATAAGCTGAGTCTGCTCCCTGTAGAGTTAACAGCAAAACTCCTATTTGCTATGCTGGGAGCAGAGTCCAATCCCTCACTTGCAGAGGAAGGAAAAATACATTCCCTGGCTGGGAAGCTTACATTTCGAGATGTACCTTTAGAGATGAGGAACAGGGTGGCTTTTGTTTTGTTTGCTTTGAATAGGAGTGTGTGTGGGGAGGAAAGGGGGAGATGCTGAGATTTCCTTGCCTTCCCATTCCCCTAATAAATCAACGCCTCTACAATTCAGTCATTTAATACCATGCCAGATGTATGCCCAAACAGAGATTAGTGAAGAAGCTATGCTAAAAACGTCTGTCATTGTTCATTGGATTGATACAGAACTGAACTATATGATGCAGGGAGAGAAGCTGATTGAATGACGCACACAGCAGACACAGGAGGATGTTTTTTGGAAAAAAATGTACATGGCACAGGATGAGAGAAGTTGTTAGTGTGCTGAAAGAAATGGCTTACAGGGAAATCTGATAGAGGCTTGCACTGTGTGTTCTTGGTGTCTTGAATTGAATAATATTAGTCTGTCTGAGAAATATAAAACAGAGTGATTTAATCATATTTGTGCTGTGGCTTGGGTTGATTTGAAGGAACCTCTTTAAAAATGCATTAGCCATCCCTTGAATTTGGCTGCTCATTAGAGATGTTCACTTACGTTGTGAGCTTTCTCAGAGAAAAGCAGAGAATTAGAAACCAACATGAGAGCAAATTTACAGCAGCTTCTCTTGAAGCACAGTGGTCTTTCCTTCTCTGACAGCCATTATATTACAGTCAGGTCAGCCAATCCACAGCAAGCTGAAAAAAAAATTGCAGTTCTCTGTCAGGAGAGAGGCTTTGTTCTTACAACATTTAGCCTTCAGTATGTCTTGTGCAGTCTAAAATATAGGGAGCTGTTTATGAAACCTGGAAATGGGTGTGCCTGCACATATACACAAATATTTTAGTTTTGGGTTTTTATACCTGGTGGCTACAGTCACATGATTGGAGCAGAGTGACTTGGACTCTACTGCTGGGACCAATTCTTGGCTTGGCCACTAATTTGTTTGGTACCCTGCAGCTAATTCATCTTTTCCCATGTGCAGATGATTTTTGCCACCCTTCTGTGGAACCATTTGGGGACAGATAGTCTAGTATGCTCCATGCCAGAGCCCTTGTAATTACAGCAATTATCACTGCTTCTCAGTCTCCCTTAAGATGCCATACTACTTTGTGACAGCTAGCAATTGCTCCAGAACAGTGCAGATAGCTCCTATATATTGTCTTAATCAAAATAATCTTGCCTTGGCAGTGTTCCAGAGTGAGCAAATAAGTGGGTGGGTTTTTTTTGTTTTTTTGGTCTTGCTGGCTGCCTACCTGAAAGGCACTTTTCAATTTCACTTTTCATTGACGAAAGCCTTCCAGCCAGGCTTATAGGAAGGCTGTGTGCCCAACTCTCAGCCTCCCCCAAACTCTGCTGCTGTAGAGAAGAGAGCTGGGGTGCTCAGTCTCTCCCTCTTGTTCCGCAATGGCTGCTGGGGAACTATCATTTCAGTGGTTCCTGATAAAAAAAATTCTGATGAATCTACTTTGCACTTCTATGTTACCTTAGTCCAAGGATCACAAAGTACTGTTATGTAATGAATCTCTCTGATCTTGTTTAAATACTTTGCTCCTTAGTTTCCTACTTATTTACAAACTCTTAAAGGAATGGAAATCCAGTTTAAAAAGATTGTAGCTGAGGCTTGTGTGAAGTGTGCTATACTTGTCTGCTCACAGCTTATAGTCTGCAGTAACACATTTCTAACTGTAGCGATGCCACATTTGGCATTACAGCTTTAAAAAAAACAAACAAAAAAACCCCAAGAAGTTGACTTTCTGTGTTTGGTGTGAGCACATGTCAACTCTCTCAGGGTTTCATAATTTGTGTTCAAATCATGGCTTTAAGCAATATTGTAGCAGGAATGCACTCACGGACCCTGTCTTTGTTTGTTTGAACTATTTTTACAATGCTTCTCAATACACCTCTACCCCAATACAATGTGATCCTATATAACACAAATTCGGCTATAACGTGGTAAAGCAGCGCACTGGGGAGTGCGGCTGCGCACTCCGGCGGATCAGCGCAAGTTCGATATAACGCGGTTTCACACATAATGCAGCAATATTTTTTGGCTCCCAAGGACAGTGTTATATCGAGGTAGAGGTGTACTTTACAAAGTTCAGAGTTGTGGAATAATGCACATAGCTAAACTTGTCATAGGAATATAAAATATAATCCTTTTCTGCATACTAACTATTAACTAAAATTAGCCATTAACTAGGGTTAGGCATTTGGGCCTCCCGTCAAATATTGTAAAATAGTTGACCATTGTTGACATTATTTTAAAGCACTAATTTATTAGAATAGTAACAGTAACAAAGAATAAGACTACCAGCCAACTGACATTACTTGGCCAGTCAATTGACTGGTTTCCCAAGCCTAGCTTTCTCTAACACCAGAACAAGTGAACTGCCCAAGGAATTTAAGCGCTACTGTTCTAATTCTCCATTGCGCTACATACGTTCACTATTATGCTTCTCTTGAAGGCCAATAGATCATGACACTAGTGCCACAGCAAGTAAACACAACTACATTTCAGATTGCTGGCAAAATAGGCTCTGCTCCCACAGATTAATGGCTTTCTACAGATTTTTGACACCCCTGAGTGCCATAGTTATACCAACCTAATTTTCTAGTGTCAACCAGGCCTTAAGAGTCACAGCAGCAGCCTGTGAGAACGGTGTATGACCAGGGCTGCTGGAACAATTTTTATAGTGGGGTTGCTGAGAGCCATTGACCAAAACTGTAAACCCTGTATATAATGAAAACCACTTCAAGTTAGGGGGTACAGCAGCACCCCTTCTTCTAGCACCTATATGTATGACTCTAGAAAAAGCTAGGGAGAGTGTTTGGGTTTGGTGTTGGCTAAAGATGCTAGGGGCAGTAAGCCAAAAAACCTGTCCTTTTTGTTTTGGTTCCTCCTGCATTCAGAGAAGCAGGACTTCGTATGTTCCTTGTAAACACAGGCAATGCATGGAGAGGGACATGTAGGGTCATGTGTCCCTCCCCCCCCAGATTTCCGTGAGTGCTGAGCTGCCATTGCAGGGCTTGAGCTACCATTGCAGGGGAGAGGTACTCTGTCCTTTTCCTGCTGCGCTCCTCCTCCCAACCCCCAGGTACTCCCAGATTGCTGAGCCCCTCTCCCCCAGCAGCCAGGCCTGGGTGGGAAGATGAGGGGGCAGTACAGAGCCGCTTCTCACACTGGCTGACTCCACGCAGGGTTGCGGTCTGTGAGAGCGCCTGGCTGGGGAGGCGGTGGTGGCCTGCTCCCTCAACTCCCCACGCAGGCCTGGCTGCCAGGGGCAGAGGCTGAGCAAGCCGGAAGTGTGCCTGGGGGAAGAGCAGCAGGAGAAGAACAGAGCACACCCAGCTCCTTGCAGGGAACTCTGGCAGGGAGAGTGCAGCGGTCCCAGGCCAGACACAGAGTGGGGAGTCGCTGGGGAAGGTGCCAAAAGCAAGGTTGCTCTTCTCAGCTGGAGGTAGGGGCACTGCCCGCGCCTCTCCCCCTGCTGAGATTTCCGTGAAGGCATGGGAGCTCCAGGGAGACACTGGTGCTGTGAGACTTCCCAGGCTGGAGCTGGCCCCAGCCTAGTCCAGAGTCATATGCTCCCCTCTCCTATGGCCTCAGCCCCCCAGGTGCCAGTGGGATTGGTTGCCCTGGGCCAGGGAGGTGGGGCTGGAAAATTCCACCCAGAGGCGACGCATGGGGCAGTCATGTGGCTCCCTCACACGCCCCCCCCCCATTACAAGCAGAGATAACCCATGCCTGCTGATAAACAAGAGTGCATCAAAGAAAATACCAGACTCCATAGTCAATTTCTGCCCCCAACTGGAACATCCTCAAGACTCTGAACTTTAATTAGCTACTCAGGTCAAAAAGGGGCAGCAGATGGTCACAATAGTCCTAGCTAGCTGCCTCAACATGATGTGGCAAACTTTACAGTGACTTTATCTGACCAATACAGCAGCACACACATTTTCAAGGGCAAGGAGAGATGCATGAAATCTTTAGACTGTTTTCTTAAAGAAAACATTCCCATCCTAATGTAAAACCATCCTAGACTATATTGATGTTAACAGACAATCCACATACACTAGTCTGTAAGTAAAGAGACAGTTATTTTTCAGCAGTGAAACACTGGAGGATGTAATGACTAGATGAGACGCTCACGACAAAGGAAAGACAAAAATAGTAAAATAACTGGGATTGCACAGATGCCACTGAACTGAATTTGTTCCAGTATATTCAAGGTCATCTTATGATGAAGAAATAAGCCCCCTTCCCCTCACCTCCAAACACCTGATCAAACTCCCCCTCATCAAAAGCCAGCACAAATGAGTATACAAGAATGGCTTACGGAATTGTCACAGCTGTCCCAGTAAACACCATGAAAGCAAGTATGCTGGATTCAAAACAAACATCTATCAAAAAGGGGAACTTCCATATTTGCTGAAATTGGGCAGAGGAAGAAGGGAAGGGATTTTTTATATAAGCAATTTCCTTAGTTATGTCTGTATTGCCTTAAATATTATCACGCCTTTTGGTGTTTGCATACAAGTTTCTATCTTACACCCATCTTTTGCTTTGTTTGATCTTTCAGCAACAACAATAATAATAATAATCTTGGATTTAGAACACTAGTCTGTTGCCACAAATTTGGCACCATGGCTTTCCTGCAGGATCACATGGGAATAGAAGATAAATAAGGACTTCTTCCTTTAAAGGTTAACAATCTTCAAAGTGAAAGGTGTAAAAAATTGCATCTAAATGTGTAAATTTCTTGCAGTAGGTCAGATCCCTAAGTATATTTTAGTAAGTCAGATCTCCGTGGTGGATGTCATGTTTTCCTGTGACCATGGAGCCAAAATTCTGTCCTCAATTATACCCTAGTTTGAGTCAGAGGCTTCACAGGTTTAACTGAGGACAGAACTTGGCCCTCTGGGTCTTCTGTATAAATAGCAATTGTCTGTTAACCCCAAGATACTGAAATTCAGTTTAGAAAGGCAAGAGCTCATTACTTCAATCAACATAACTTACTGTAAATGTGTTAATTTTACTATTGACCTTTATCACTTGATGTAGGAACAAATCTAAGTATGGACCAGGACCTGATGAAATGCATCCTAGAATACTCAAGGAGCTAATAGAGGAGGTATCTGAGCCTCTAGCTATTATCTTTGGTAAATCATGGGAGACAGGAGAGATTCCAGAAGACTGGAAAAGGGCAAATATAGTGCCTATCTATAAAAAGGGAAATAAAAACAACCCAGGAAACTACAGAGCAGTTAGTTTAACTTCTGTGCCAGGGAAAATAATGGAGCAAGTAATTAAGGAAATCATCTGCAAACACTTGGAAGGTGGTAAGGTGATAGGGAATAGCCAGCATGGATTTGTAAAGAACAAATCATGTCAAACCAATCTGATAGCTTTCTTTGATAGGATAACAAGTCTTGTGGATAAGGGAGAAGCGGTGGATGTGGTATACCTAGACTTTAGTAAGGCATTTGATACGGTCTCGCATGATATTCTTATCAATAAACTAGGGAAATACAACTTAGATGGGGCTACTATAAGGTGGGTGCACAACTGGCTGGATACTCAGAGAGTAGTTATTAATGGTTCCCAATCCTGCTGGAAAGGTATAACGAGTGGGGTTCCGCAAGGGTCTGTTTTGGGACCGGCTCTGTTCAATATCTTCATCAACGACTTGGATATTGGCATAGAACGTACGCTTATTAAATCTGCAGATACCACCAAACTGGGAGGGATTGCAACTGCTTTGGAGGATAGGGTCATAATTCAAAATGATCTGGACAAATTGGAGAAATGGTCAGAGGTAAACAGGATGAAGTTTAATAAGGACAAATGCAAAGTGCTCCACTTAGGTAGGAACAATCAGTTTCACACATACAGAATGGGAGGAGACTGTCTAGGAAGGAGTACGGCAGAAAGGGATCTAGGGGTTATAGTGGACCACAAGCTAAATATGAGTCAACAGTGTGATGCTGTTGCAAAAAAAGCAAACTTGATTCTGGGCTGCATTAACAGGTGTGTTGTGAGCAAGACATGAGAAGTCATTCTTCTGCTCTACTCTGCGCTGGTTAGGCCTCAACTGGAGTATTGTGTCCAGTTCTGGGTACCGCATTTCAAGAAAGATGTGGAGAAATTGGAGAGGGTCCAGAGAAGAGCAACAAGAATGATTAAGGGTCTAGAGAACATGACCTATGAAGGAAGGCTGAAGGAATTGGGTTTGTTTAGTTTTGGAAAAGAGAAGACTGAGAGGGGACATGATAGCAGTCTTCAGGTATCTAAAAGGGTGTCATAAGGAGGAGGGAGAAAACTTGTTCATCTTTGCTTCTTGTTCTATCCTTAGAGGCTATGGGCTTAAACTACAGCAAGGGAGGTTTAGGTTGGACATTAGGAAAAAGTTCCTAACTGTCAGGGTGGTTAAACACTGGAATAAACTGCCCAGGGAGGTTGTGGAATCTCCATCTCTGGAGATATTTAAGAGTAGGTTAGATAAATGTCTATCAGGGATGGTCTAGACAGTATTTGGTCCTGCCATGAGGGCAGGGGGCTGGACTCAGTGACCTCTCGAGGTCCCTTCCAGCCCTAGAATCTATGAATCTATGGACAGCTGACATACAGCAATAACATCCAAGAGCTAAATGTTGCATACTAAGCATGCATTTTTTTTGAGAGATTCTTAAAAGTTAGGCATGCCCCTTTCAACAATTAACATGAGACCTACATTTTACAGGGTCTGTTCTTCACTCAATACACATCCCTCTCCTTTCTTTAACTTGAATGGAAATTTTTATCAACATCAGGGAGAAATTAGATCCCAGCCCTCTCTAAGATTAAAACAACTGTGTCACATTGAGTCAAATCCTGAGGTCCTTACTCAGGAAGAACTTTCATTGATAGTGGAAATTTTGCCTCAGTGAGGACTGCCAGATTAGGCCCCTCCATACACCTTAGCTTTGCAGCTCTGAGGACAATCTCTTAATAGTTTTTATTTTGCTTTTCTGGGGCTAGATATTTCCAAGTGAGAGGCAGCACCCTATTGAGTAACATTTTAAAAGATCTAGCTACATTTAAGCAAGAAAAGTGTCTCCTGACAGTGGTTCTAGGGCCTGTATGAAGTGAGTTTATGGTCTTAGGGACAAATTTGTAAAGGCATCTAGGTGCCTAAAGATGTGTATGGGAGCCTAGTAGGATTTTCAGAATCCAAGCAGGCTTGTTGCCTAACAGTCATTGGTTTCAATGGTAGTTAGGCACCTCAGTCCATTTGGTCTTCAGTCCATTTCTTGCTGGACAGGGGCCCTCATGAAGGGGACGAGGGGGATAGGGGACACCACAAACTGACACCTGGCAGAGAGGCCAAGGAGACTGAGCTATCCTTTCACTAACAGAGGAGGTCCTTCCAGGTCAAGTTGAGATACACTGATAAGGCAAAGGTGTTTGCAGTGAATACAGCAAGAGCAACAACAATCTCATAAACAGAAGGCTTCATTCTCCAAGGATATCAAATCCAGGCAGCAGAAGCACCCGATTCACAGTAAGGCATGAACGCACACACCCTAAAAACAGTCTCCTGGAGCAGACAGGGTGTATCCTAGGATCTTGAATGTAGAGTATAGTGAAACCTCTAACAATAATAGTGTCTGACAAAACTGAATGCCGTAGAGTGGCTGTGGATTGGTGGAAGGGTAATTTGGTTCAATAAGGTAAAAGAACCACCTGTCATCTCACTACTTATACAGGTAGCCCAGTAAATTACTTTACAAGATCAGACAGGGCAACTAGCAAAGCATTGCATAATTGCCAGCATGGGTCACTAGAGTGAGGTGAAGCTGTTCCCAATTAGCCCCAGGGCCAGCGCTCCCACTAGGTGACCCTAGGCGGTCACCTAGGGCGCCAGGATTTGGGGCGGCGGCGATTCGGCGGCAATAAAAGCGGCCACCAAAACGCTGCCGAGAACGCAGCTTCCAAGGAGCTGCTGCCGCCAGCGGAGGTGAGCTGCTGCCGGCAGGGGGGCTGGCCGCTGTGAGGGGGGCGGAGGGGGGGGGGGAGCTGGCGAGGAGCCGAGCCTGCCGCAGCCCGCGGGGGGGTGGGGAGCTGCTGCGGGGGGGCGTAGCGTTAGTTGGGGGAGGGGGCACAAAGCCGGTGCAAGGAAGTTTCGCCTAGGGTGTGAAACTTCCTTGCACCGGCCCTGACTAGCCCAATCTCTGTCTTGTTCTGGATTTTTAATTCAGCACCCCAGGTGGATAATGATAATGCAGTAGACCTAATATACTGTAGTTTAGTAAAGCATTTCACAATGTACTGCACAGAAAACTATTCACTGTATCTCCAATATCTTAATGAAACAATTGGCTTGGAAATGGAAAGTTAAGAGGTACCAGTAATGCATCAGACTGGAAGGATGTCAAGTGGACCACTTCAGGGTTCAGTAGAGGGAATAGCACTATTTAACATACTGTATTTATGACCTTGAGGAGAAAGTTATTTCACCAGTGACAGATACACAACTCGGAAATATAGTAAGTACAGATGATTATACCTTGGCTTGGAAGGATTCAGTTTTTATCAGTAAATGTTGGTAAATATTGACTTTGCTGTACACACACAAAGTGATGAGAAAATATTTCCACTGATGATGATTGAAATTTACAGATTAGCAAAATAAGAAGAAAAGTGCTGCTTGAGACAGAGTTTAATTTAAGGATATGTACAATGTGTATATTGATATATGTTGACAGTTTTGTTGTAATGGTTATAAATAACTTTTTTTGAATTTCAGCATCTGTTTATTTAATAATTGTCTGACATGTCCCCCAATTCCCACAACTGTGAAAATTTAATTGATACAAGTAAAAAAGCTTGAATATTATCCATTGAAATTATATTAAAATTTTGAATTCTGCCAAGCCTAGTTATACAATAGATTTAAAAGGCAGTATCTAGATCGGGGTGGGCAAACTTTTTGGCAAAAGGGCAACATTTGGGTATGGAAATTGTATGGTGGGCCATGAACACTCACGAAATTGGGGTTGTGGTATGGGAGAAGGTGAGGGTTCTGGCTGGGGGTGCAGAGTCTGGGGTGGGGCTGAGGGGTTTGGGATGTAGGAGGGTACCCTGGGCTGGGATCGAGGTGTTGGGCGGGGGATCGAGGGCAGGGGATTGGGGAGCAGAAGAGGTTTACCTCAAGCAGCTCCCATAAGCCGTGGCATGCGGAGGCACAGCTAGGCGGCTCTGCACGCTGCCCCATCCGCAGGCAGCGCCCCTGCAGCTCCCATTGACCGCAGTTCCCCGCCAGTGGGAGCTGCAGAGCCGGTGCTTGGGGCATGGGCAGCGCACGGAGCCCCCTGGTTGCCCCTACATGTAGTACCTGGAGGGGGGACATTCTGCTTCTGAGAGCCACACAAAGCCGCAGCACACACGCGAGGAGCGGCCCCTGATCTCCAGCCGAAGCTCGAGGGCCGGATTAAATTGGCTGGTGGGCCGGATGTGGCCCACGGGCCGTAGTTTGCCCACACCGATCTAGATAGTATGAGACACTTGTTAAAAGAGAGGAGGCTTAATGTAAGAAGAACAAAATAGTGCACCTTGGGAAGAATAGTTCTCCACACAGATCAAGACCATGCAAAGGAATTAGTTTAGTGGGCCAGACATTTTTCCAAGAGATTTCCTAGGGTCATGGCTAGATGGTACAAAAAGAACCACTCCCAGCCCCCTGCATCTCCCTCTGCCTGTACCTCCTTGGCACCCCATCTTAAACTCATTACACTTTCAAATCAGTATCTGCCTATCCATTATTAAATGCTCTTTTCCACACTTCAGCTAGTTTTATGGCCAGAGTAGCATAGAAACAGAGTGTGAAGGTCATAAGAGCTGCCTGTAATACTTTAGTATAGATTTATCCATTTGATTGTTACTGTGTTTTTATTATACAATTAAACAGCGTTAATTCTAGCAGGAGCTAACTGCCCATAGGCAGGAAAGTGATAGTCCGTTCAGATGTCCTTTGACAATGCAGGTGTCATTCCCTTTGAAGTTACTTCTTATCATGCTAAGTGCTATACTCTGGCTTGGTGCAGACAAGGGGTCAAATGTGCAGCTAGCCATAAACAGTGACGCGGGGGCTATGGTTATGCTTAAAACACTACAGTGGCATGGATGTACCACTGCAGCTATGCCACTGTAGTGCTTCAGTGTTGACCCTCACTACAGCAACAGGAGGGGTTCTCTTGTTACTGTAGTTAATCGACCTCCATGAGAGGCAGTAGCTAGGTCGACAGAAGAATTCTTCTGTCATTGACCTAGCGCTGTCTACACTGGGGTTAGGTCAGCCCAGTTACATCTCTCAGGGGTGTGGAGTTTTCACACCCTTGCAAGACATAGCTATGGAGATGTATCTTTTTCAGTGTAGACCAGCCGTCTGTCCTTCCAGCCAGTTAACATAGCCTATCTCTTCATTGATCCTTCTGCTTCTGTGGTACTTTTTACAATGACCAGGTCAGGAAGCTACAGTAATGTTTAGGTGTAGTACTTTCCCCCCCACCCCCCCTTCCTTCTCTGGAGCATCATGTATTGGGCTAGCTGGAGAGCAGGAAGCCTGGCTAAAAGGACTAATAGTCTTATTTACATCAAGTACAGGAATTTCATGCAGTCTGAATCTGAATCCTACAGCATAGGTTGCTCATCCCCATTTGGAAGGGCCAGTGGATTGTGCTTTGTCTACTCCCTATCTTCTGACTTGTCCAGTGTGGGTGACCTTGTCAGGAGTTAAAACTCCTTCTGGCATAGCTCTTGGGGTCTTTGACACACATGAGCCTTCCTTCCCTGTCAAGGTGCAGTCCCCAGGGAAGGACAGATATCTTACTCTTTGGTTAAAGGGAAAATATGGGTGTCTTCTGGTGTCCAAAGTAAGATACCACTACCTTTTATATATTAAAATAAAATTTAAGTCAGTAGTCTATGTAGTCTTTGGATAAAGTATTTTAAATAAAGTCTGTTTTATATCCCTTGGTCCCCTCAGTGCAGTTAGACTGTTCTGATCTTTTCTCTAAAGGGGAAAAAAGACACAGTAGCAACACCTGATTTGCAATACTTTGTTCAGATGTCAAAGAAGCCAAGTTGCAAGAAGAACAGTTCATTTATAGATAGTGCCACATCAGGAAAGGCTTTGCTGGCAGAAAATGCTTCATCATTCCAATCTGAGCTCCTGCTACTGATATGTCTAGTAAGACTTTTTTGTTTTATTTAAAATCTGACTGATAACATATTATCACTATAAGCACACCATTTTTACAGAGGGACATATGTCTTGTGTATCAGTTTTCTGATAAAAATTCTCTTACCACAAGCATGAAATTTAGCAACATCACTGTGCCTCATAAAGACCTACAGTAACTCCTCACTTAACGTTGCAGTTATGTTCCTGAAAAATGCTAGTTTAAGCAAAACAATGTTAAGTGAATCCAATTTCCCCATAAGAATTCATTTAAAGGGGGGTGGGGCGGGGGTGTTAGGTTCCAGGGAATTTTTTTTTTGCCAAAAACTTTGTTTGTCTGTCTATCTAGCCACACACTGTAAGTTTTAAATAATTTAATACTGTACACAGCAATGCTGATTGTGGTGGAAGAGGGTGGGATATTTCCCAGAGCATGCCTTACTGCTAAATGATGAACTAGCACTTGGCTGAGCCCTCAAGGGTTAACACATTGTTGTTAATGTAGCCTCATACTCTACAAGGCAGCATGAAAGAGAGAGCGAGAGAGAGTGTGTGAGATATGCACATTGCCCCTTTAAGTACACTGACCCCACTCTAAGTACACTGCCTTGTTAAGTAGATCAGCAAGTTGAGACAGCAGCTGCTGCCAGCAAGCTCCCTCCGTCCTGAGCCCTGTCATGTCCCCCTCTTCTCTGTGGAGATAGGGTAAAGGAGCAGAGGGGGAGGGGGACACCCTGACATTAGCACCCCTTCCCACACCCACACAGCAAGCAGGAGGCTCCCGGGAGCAGCTCCAAGGCAGAGAGCAGGAGCAGCACACAGCAGTGGGGGAGGGACCGCTGAACTGCCCGGCAATTGATAGCCTTCTGGGTGGCTGCCGCACAGGGAACTTAGGAGAGCTGATGCGGGGAGGGGGCGCCTTCCAGTCCACGCTTGTTCCAAGCCCCCACCAGCTAGCTCCAACGGGCTGCTCTTCTTGCAAGCAGTGGACAAAGCAGGCGGCTGCCAAACAACATTATAAGGGAGCATTGCGCAACTGTAAACAAGTATGTTCCCTAATCAGTAACGAAACGACGTTAACGGGGATGACTTTAAGTGATGAGTTACTGTATTTTTGTAATGCTCTAAGATGCAGAAAACAAAGTTGTCTCTGGTTCCTTTTTGCAGCTTCTGCCTTGAAATCCACAGTAAGGCTGTGTGCAGAATAACAGAATGACATACAACTTCAGTGAAGGTTTCCCTCAGCTGCTCCTTGTCAAATTGATAATATGTCTATCGAACAGTACTGTATTGGGGAAACTTGCAATGCTCTGGCAGTTAGACTGGCTTTCTTTCAGCAGGATCCCAAAGCAGTTTAAAGCTTGAATATCCATCAAGAGTTCAGCGACCTGAGATAAGACATGAGCCAGCAGGACTGGTTAGTTCTTGTGAAGTTGGCTTGGTCTCACCAGCCAAGCCAGTATGGCAAGTGCATGCAACAAGGAGTTTGAGAGGAGACCCTGAGCATAAGAAACTGACTTGGAAGTAGGGTGACCAGACAGCAAATGTGGAAAAATTGGGATAAGGGGTGGGGGGTAATAGGAGCCTATATAAGAAAGACCTAAAAATCGGGACTGTCCCTATAAACATTAAAGAGCCTTTTGCAGCTCCCAATCTTCTGTCTGAATAATTCTGTGCTACAGTTAGGGAGCCCCTGGCTGAGTTGGTATTTGGACACTCAGACAGGTATTTTAAATGAACAGAGAGGGTATTTAGATGCTTTATTGCCAGTAGTAAGTGTCTGGATGCTGGATTGGGCTGCCATGCTTTACCTCTTTTTCCTTTTTTTTGCTTAGCAGTATATTTCACTTCTATGTACAGGGGCTAGTTGTAGGGCTTGGAAAATTTTTTCCCTTGCCGCTCTGCCAAACAGCTGAGAGGCAGGCGGCTGCGCTAAAAAAAGCGGCGGCTTCGGCGGGAGGCGCCTCTGGCGGGAACCCAGAAGGTGAGATAGGCCCGGGTGGGGGGGCTGGTGGGGAGCTGCTGGTGGAGGAAGCGGGGGTGGGGATTTGGGGAAGGGGCGGGGCCTAATCTAGGGTCAAATCCAAGTGTGAAGTTACAAGTGTGGTTGCAGTGGTTAGGTGCCTTTCAACTTCAAAGCACTCTCTGCAGTCTTTAGGCTAACCCACACCTCTTTTCTTTACTAGTCCTTCAGGGAACTTCCTGGGTGAATTTTCTTAAGGCAATAGAACTGCAATGCTCAAGAATCTTCTATAAAGCCAAATTAGGATAATCACCCATTCTGTATTCCAAGGGATGTCCTTTATTTTGTGCCTAATGTCCTGTAGCCCATATTCAACAGGGAGCTTTTAAAAACTTCTGGATCCTTTAAAGTGGTTTTTTCAAGCAGTAATCATGCAGAGGATTATACATTATGACTCAGAGGTATAACTTTGTACCAGGAAGAAAATAGTGGAGTGATATCCTTTCAAAATAAGCTTTGTTCTCTCTTTTTTTTTTTTTTTTTTTTTTTCCCCCTCATGCAATGGTCCTTTTTTGTTCCTAGGAATGTGAGTAGTCACCCAAGGCTGAATCCTGCATTCATTACTCAGGTAAAACACCCACTGACATCCACAAACTGGAACAAAGTGAAGAGTGCAGGATTTGGTCCGTAATTCTCAAATTACTCCCACTTGTTGAGTTCATTTAACACTCTCTCATTAATTATCTCATCAATGTGAACTTTTTATTTGCACGTTAGTCTCATGATTACAGGAAGTTCCAAACTATGTTGTAGGTAAACTGAAAACATCTATATAGAAGTACATCCCATCTCTCCCTTGCAAAAATCAATAAAATTTCATGTCCCGGGCTGAAATACAGGAGTAACAATAAATATTCAGTCTTCATTCAGAGAGAAGGAAAAATCCTGTATCCAATTTACCTTCTTTTTCCATGCTCATTTTTCTTTTCTTCCTCAGCTCTACCTTCCTCCTCCTCTGCCCTCCTTCCTTCTCGCTTCATCTCATTGCTTCAGATCCTTTTTCCTTAGCCTTACAGTGGCTTGGGTTGCATTACTGCATTTGTGCACAGCATTTATATTTATCTGAACCACACATTAAAATGCCAGCTGGCTGCAGGAACACAAGACCCACAGAGAGGGCAAGGTGCTGCGTTGTTCTAGCTACGGAGGACAAAAAGGGCACCTGAAAAGAAAACGGTTTTTAATTGAATTCACTCTAACAAAACTAGATTCCTTCTTCTGTAAGATTCTATCAATATACTTGTTTAACTGTCATGGCAGGTTTTATGGTTACATTTGTACAAACATTATCTCTACGAGCAAAATTAATGAAGTTAGTAGGTATTAAGAGTAGGTTGGCCACACCCCTAATTTTTATCGTGGTGTTCAGAAATCTTTTGAATTGGAAGCAAACTAAGTATAAAGTTACCTAATATATCTGTGAGTTTTACAACCACTAAAATCCATGGTTTTTTTCTCTGGCAATCTATATCTATTAGACATTACAAATAGTTCACTTTACTTGTTTCTAGTGATGAAGCACAGCACGCTGTCTTTTAAACACGCCATCTTGTTGTTCTATGCTTGTACAGTGCCTAGCACAGTGGCATCCTGATCCGTGACTGGGGCATCTTGGTGCTATGGTAATACGAATAAGAAGTTGCAAGCGAAACGAGTTCAGTTAGGATTGCCAACCCTCCAGGATTGTCCTGGAGTCTCCAGGAATTAAAGATTAATTTTAAATTAATGATTCTCATGTGATGAAACCTCCAGGAAATACGTCCAACCAAAATTGGCAGCCCTCAGTTCAGTGCAGTTTAGAAGCTAATGCAATTGCCAGTGCCACTTTTTTCTAAACTGGATGGAGTTTGAGTTTAACAGATTTGTTGCTAGATGAACACATCTCTAGAGTGAAATTAAAATGTTGCTTCCGTGCCCTGGAGCAAGCTAACTGTACACTTTTATTTTTTGAGGAACAACAGTTTAAAAAAAAGGAATAAATTTTTTTACACAAAAGCAGGTACAGGAATAGCTTTCAGCATTCCTTAGAATAAACATATACTTTATCCTAAACAGTACATTACAGAACTGTTAATGGGAACTTACTTTTCATGCAGAACTAATCTTTAGAGATAAAGGTTTTTTGTCTCAAACTGTTAACTTTCAACTAGGAAATATTAGTATTAGGGGTTTACAATTTTGCATCCCTTATCTGTCTCAGGAGCATGGTATAATGTTGCATACAGTGATATCACCTCAAAGTATATGCAACTTCAAAAAAACGAGTACATTTCAGGTACTACATCTGCCTCTAAGTCCCTTGCTAATTTTAGTAGTGTTAGTTACATTTTCCTATATCTGAAAATGTCTCTTTCCCTCGTTGTTGTGTATGCACCATCCAAACGGGCAAAGTGAAATTGCCTAATGTAACACTCTGCTGGGGACGCTGAGAGCTGTGAGCCACTGTCAGCAAGAGTGAACTTTGCTGGAGGTTAGACTGTGCGTCAGCTCTTTGCCACCCCAGTCTGTCTTCCTCACTGGCAAACTCCTCAAGGCCCTCCCAGCCCGAGCCTTGTGTAGCAGGTAATAATCATTGAACTCCAGCCCCTGAGCTCTTCAGAGCTCAGTCTCTGCAATGGACAGCCCATATCATGGTGCATTCACAGAAGGTATTAAGTTTCCTGCTCTTAAATTAATAAGCTTCATGTACTGAATCTTTAACTGGGGTAAACACATCCTTCCTTCAAACACAGCACTGAGTTGATTGATAGTAAGACTAAACCAAGTTTGTTAACAAAAGGACATCGGTTAAGTGATACCATGTGAAAGAAATAAGATGGAAATAGTTACAAACAAACATAAGTAAAATATACTTTCTAATGGCTAAGAACTAACTTAGCAAGGTTCAGTCTTTGTTCAAGGTAGTTTCCTCATCAGTCTTCCTTTCCCAGCAATAGCTGGCTGACTAGCCCCACATAGTCCAAGCTGCTGGTTTTCCTTGTCTCCTCAGTTGAAGAAAATTCAGACTCTCTGTGTGTCCTTATAGCTCAA
Organism: Macrochelys suwanniensis; assembly: GCA_033296515.1. NCBI lineage: Eukaryota > Metazoa > Chordata > Testudines > Chelydridae > Macrochelys > Macrochelys suwanniensis. The sequence continues at coordinate 152,966,645 of CM065775.1, read as the reverse complement.
GATCTGCCTTTGTTTCAAGGGTCAGTTTGATCCCCTGAGTTTGGTCTCCCGCCTCTTTTGGGAGGTTAACTCCATTTTGATTAAGGTGTCTCCTGGTGTGTTCAAGTGTGGTGTTTTCTGCTGCCATTTTACAAGGTAAATGTTCTTCCTACAACCTCAATACAAATGAATAACCATTGAACTTTGCCACGCCGGGTTGGAGGTATTGGTCTCTTTTCTTTGTCTTTAGAGAACTCGCTTATCAGTTCCCGCTGACATGCCTGGTTTAAACACCTTTTGGTCACAGACTTTAAAGTATCAGTGAGTATCTCTAATTCCATACAGAGTGTTGCCCCATGCATTTCACAATATTCACCAGTGAGGTGGTAGTTTTTAAGATGCCTCGCAAGGCATATTTTGAACAAATTCCATTGCAGTTGTGTGTAAGGTGTGAATACAGGGGTGCCTAGGGTCACAACAACTCAAAAATTAAACTGAGCATGATAAAAATGTTTTTTCTAAATCTTCCATTTCTACTAAGCTTAAGTGCTAGTCACAACAGTGAGGCAAACTTTCTCAAACAACGGGTGATTTTAAGCTGGTTGTTCTCCATTGGGAATGGTGGAGCTGGGGTGAAGAAATATCCTGAATCAGTAACAGAAATATATAACCTGAATGCCTTCTGGGGAGAGGGGTGGGGGGAAAGAAAATTTTAAGCAAAATTATAATTATCCCAAGAACACTTAAAAACAATAGCCAAAAACAATAAAGTTTCATTCAAACATGAGCCAGAGCTGTGCAGTACAGATCTGGATATCAAACCTCAGAGGTATTTTTGGATGTAGAGTTTTAGAGTGGTTCACTGTGGATACTAGGATCCTGATCTAGGGTTGTAGTCTAACCTGAACTTTTGGAAGATGGTCGCATCTGAAGTTCAGTTGAGCTGCTGCTTTCCTGTGTGTGGTCAGGAAAGATAGGCTATCAGTCTTTTTTTTTTTTAAAAAAAGAGGCAGACTCTGTTAGTAAAGGTTCTTTAAGTATCTTTTAAATATCCATTTTTCTTAGCTGTGCTGGCTCTTCTCTTGAACCTTTTTCAAAGGTCTTGTAGCAGCATTAGTGTTCTAGAATAGGTGTGTGCATCTCCATGGGTGACCCACATTCCCACCCCTGGTCCGGGATAGTGACCTCTGCATTGCAAGCAGAGCAGGACAGTGTCAGTCTCTTTCCCTTCTGTCTTTGTGGGGGAAGGTTTAAAGTTCAGTTGAACTCCTTTGTAATGTTGTATTCCATGTTTGATAGCTGGTAATATTTTTATTGTATCCTGGTCCAATGAGTGTGAAGGTTTTTGCTTAGTTTTTCAAACGTTAGCTGAAGGGGATAGTAGGGATCCGCCAGCCATGTCTTCTGCTTATCAGACTCATCTGTCTATGGTAGCATCCGACACTTCAGAGATTTTTTTAATGAACACCTTCAGTTCCTCTCACCAAGATTTCTGTATAGGTCAGTTATATTGTATGAGATGAATGTGAGCAGCCTTTATTTGGCTCTTCAGAAGAACTCTGCTTGAATTGAGCCTAGTCTGAGAACACCTTGCAGTCACTATTTTGGGATTTACTGAATTATCTCCCCCCTCCTCCATACACAAACTGGGTTTGGTTTAGATTCACCCAGGATCTATGATTCTATTGGTGGAGTGTAGCTAAGGGTTAGGAGAGGAGGCAGAAGCCATGAACTTCCCTCTGCCAGAGGGGATGTAGAGGACCATTGTAGCCCAAAGGGAGGAGGAGGCTAACCTGGAAGCAGTGGCATAGCCAGGTTTAGAGCACAGGGGAAGTGGATCTAAAAAAAGGTGCTGGGAGCAAAAAGCGTCGGGAGCAAAACAAGGCGCCGGGAGCAAAAAAAAAATGCTCCGCGCCGGCTGCAGCACAGGAGCAAAAGGCGTCGGAGCACAAAAAAGGCGCCGCTTCTGCTTAGTGGGGGAGTGGCCGGTCCCCCTGCTCCCCCCTGGCTACGCTACTGCCTGGAAGGGGGTGTTGCCAGGGCAACTGGGAGATAAAATGATTCTGTGCATTCCACCAAGAGTCTTTGCAGGACCTGCTCCTGTGGAGCCCCACCTATAATCTACAGTAACTCCTCACTTAAAGTCATCCCAGTTAACGTTGTTTCGTTGCTGATCAGTTAGGGAACATGCTCATTTAAAGTTGTGCAATGTTCCCTTATAACGTCGTTTGGCAGCCACCTGATTTGTCCACTGCATGCAGGAAGAGCTGCCTGTTGGAGCTAGCTGGTGGGGGCTTGGAACCAGGGTGGACCGGCAGACCCCCTATCAGCTCCCCGGTCCCCCAACTTCCCTGTGCGGCAGACGCCCAGCAGGCTATCGGCAGTTGAGCTGTCCCTCCCCCCACTGCCATGTGCTGCTCCTGCCCTCTGTCTTGGAGCTGCTCCTGGGAGCCTTCTGCTTGCTGGGGGGGGGGGGGGAAGAAAGCAGGGAGAGGCTAATGTCAGGGTGTCCCCTTCCCCCCTGCTCCTGCACCCTGCTTACCCCATCTTCCATAGAGCAGTGGGGACACACGACAGGGCTCAGGACAGAGGGAGCAAGCTGCTGTGTCAGCTTGCTGATCTACTTATCAAGGCAGTGTACTTGAGAGTGGGGTCAGTGTACTTAAAGGGGCAATGCACATCTCTCTCACACACGCACAGTGTGTGTCTCTGTCTCTATCTGCAGTGCTGTCTCCCCTCCCTCCATTCGTGCTGCCTTGTAGAGTGTGAGGCTACATTAACAACAATGAGTTAACCCTTGAGGGCTCAGCCAATTGCTAGTTCATCATTTAGCAGTAAGGCATTCCCTGGAAATATCCCACCCTCTGACTTCACCACCTCAACCAAGCTTCACAGTCATCATTGCGATGTACCAGTATTAAATTGTTTGTTTAAAACGTATACTGTGTATGTATGTATATCTATAGATCAGGCCTGCACAACATGCGGCCCGCGTGGGCTCACTGTGCAGCCCGCGGGGGGGTGAGTAGGCAAGCGGCGGGGTGGGGCAAGCCAACAGCCGGCTGGCCGGCCGGCAGGTGGGCGGGCTGGTGAAGAGGCCAGTGGCAGGCTGGAGAGTGAGGGTGAACTAGCGGCAGGAGGTGGGGGCAGCGGCAGAAGGTAAGAGGCCAGCGGCAGGCAGGCAGGTGAGCTGGCAGCGGGGGAAGCTGGCGAGGTGGGGGAGCTGAGGAGGCGAGCCGAGTAGGCAGGCAGTGGCAGGATGGTAGGTGAGCCAGCGGCCGGGGGGTGGGTGTGCTGAGGAGGTGAGCTGGGGGGGGGCGTGGGGGGATGATGAGCCGAGCGGGTGGGCATTGGCGGCGAGGCTTTATACTGGGGCAGGGGGTGTGGGGTGAGGAAGCAAGCGGCGAGTCAGTGGCTGGAGGGGGACAAATCTCCCAGATTCAAAATCTGGGACTGTGTCCTTTGGTCCTTTTTGCTGCTTGTCTCTGGGCTGGGGGTTGTCCCAATGCTGCAAAGAGGGTGTTCCCAAAGGAAGGTGCTTGCTTCTAACCCCTGAGGCCGTCCGTATGTCTGCTCTTCTCTAGTCAGCCCACTTGACAAGTTTGATTGTCTTTGGTCTGGTTCCCATCCCCTCTCCAAGGGTTGCAGCTGTCTGGAGGTGCCTGCCTTCCTCATTCATTCAACAGGGCAATTGAATACAAAGTGGGGGGAAGATCTTATTCTGCTTCTTTTACCTTAATTATATTACCTTAGGGGCCCGCTATAACATATATTACCAAGGTTTAATACAAAGTCATATAAAAGTTATACAAAAATGCATAATGCAGAGTTATCTACAACTGCATTGATTGACTGATGTGTGCAGTAATATAGTGACCCCTGGGGGGTGAAGAGGGGTGTGATGGTGGTGCCGAGTGGGGAGGGGGTGGGTCCTATTTTACTGCTGTGATCTGGTCACCCTATGAGCACTGTTTCTTTCCCCCTCTACAGGCTTCCACACCCCAGCGCTGGGGAAGTAGGGGTTGTTTCCGCGGGGCAGGTGGCGCTGGGTGGGGGGGGTGTTTCTGTGGGGCCGGTGGGTTTCGGCCCTCAGCTGTTTTCTTTGGAGTAATACGGCCCTCGCCGCTTTACGAGTTGTGCAGGCCTGCTATAGATAGATATGTGTGTGTGTATGTATATATGTGTGTGTGTGTGTGTGTGTGTGTGTGTGTGTGTGTGTGTGTGTAATTTATATTTATATAAATATTATAAAAATTAATTTTTATTTATATATATATATGCTTTTGTCTGGTGAAAACAATTTACCTGGAGCCTAACCCTTCTCTCTCCCCCTCCCCCCCCCCCCATTAATTCTTACAGGGAAATTGGATTTGCTTAACATCGTTTTGCTTAAAGTTGCATTTTTCAGGAACTTAACAACCATGTTAAGTGAGGAGTTACTGTACATTCCAAACTAATGCCACCAGAGGAAATGGGGCAGGGTGCGTGTGCATGTAACATCCCTTCCCCAGGCAGAGGCTGGCATAGGAAAGTAGTAACCTAAAATTCATTGTGCCTTTAGTAGTGAATCTAGCCCCAGATTGGAAAGTCTTTCAGGATTCATTAGGTCTAATGTGGGCAACATTCCAAACTGGCTCACTATAGTCTATTTAAATTATTTGTTTATACATAGATCAAAAGGTGAATTCTAGAACAAATACAAAGACATGGTCTTAAGATCTAAACTTGGGTCCCATGTGAATGTTCCCGAACCTCCACATTTCCAATTGCATACAATAGTCTTCTTAACTGGTTTCTGAAGAGCTTGCTGTGTGTTATTGCTGCATTCAGCAGTGAGTGAACTGATGTTTGGCAGTGTATAATTTGTGTTGTATAAATAGTGTATGGTTTATTAATATCTGCTTTTTTTTGGTGCTGCTTTTAGCAAAGTGATGTCTAGCAAAGTTCAGGAGGCAATGGAAACAGCCATTTGTGTCACAGGTAAAATATTCAGGGCATTTATCACACTGCAGCAACCCCACTAGGCAATTGACAGGGTGGCACTTGAGTGGCCTGTGCCGTATTTGTCAGCCAAAGTCTTTAGTTTCTGTGTGCTTCAGTGAACCATGACAAAGTTACCAGCTTGAATTCTTTCTTCCTTGATTAAATTGTGTGAAACTGCCAGATGGATCCAATTTCACGAGTCTCATGTTCAAACGTTAGGCTGAATTTGTGTTCTGAGTAGTAGCGAGACGTCTTCTTGAGCCTCGTTTCCCCCTGCCCTGATCTAGGAGTAACATCTTTAGTACTGGTGGGAATCTCTATAAAAAGAACTTGTTCTAAGCGGAGTAGCAATGTTTTATTGTTTCGGATGAATCATTGCGACAGAGTTCTGTGCTCTCTGTATGTGTACATAGGAACATAATGCTATAGGAACATAATATTAGTTAAGTCCTAGTACTTACCTTGGCCTTGTCTAGAGGAGGGTTTAAAGGCGTAATGTTAGCCTGCATTAGCTAACATCATTCTTTAAATCATAGTTTGGATGAAGCCTTGGAAGACAAGTTAGAAGTCATGACAAACTAGGTTGAACTTCGTTATATGTTGGGAGGGGGGGGGGGGGGGGAAGATACTATTTATCCTGTCTGACAGTAGTGACAATACTGAAACTATCCAACTCCTGGCTTTGTCTGAATTGCGGCTCCGCCGTTGAAAAGTCCTTGCTCTGTTTCCCCAGGAGAACTAAGGGCTTCTCTTTCTTTCTCTCTCTCTCTCTCTCTCTCTATCAAACCCTAGTTGCAAATGCCTTTTGTTGTTAACACAGAGCAGGTTCTGATGAGAAGTGCTGAACCCTGAAGAGTGAGCGTATGCCTACACTGGAGCTGGAAAGTGTCATTTCCAGCTGGCAGAGACATACCTGCGCTACATCTGATAGAGCTAGCATGCTAAAAACAGTAGCGTAGCCACAGCAGTGTGTGCAGCAGGAGGGGCTCGACACCCAAGTATGTACCTAGGATCTCAGATCAGATTGTGCTCAGGACAGCTAGCCCCTCCTGCACCTTCCACCGGCATAGCTACACTTCCATTTTTAGCATGGTAGCATGGATATGTCTTCTTGAGATTGAAATGATACCTCCAGCTTCAGTGAGAGACAGGCTGTGATGCTGTTCAGGGGTGTTTGAGGTGAATTGGTACCACCTACTTACAACGGGAGGGAGCCCTCTCTGTGCCCACCAGGGGAAATGCTCCTCACCCACTGGCTGCTGGTAACACAGGTGCTCCATTCTGGGCTCCATGAGCCCCGCTCTTTTCTCCTGCAGACTAGCAGTTTTCACCCCACTTAGGGCACAGGACATGAGTGTAACAATCTTCTGGACACACTGGGGTTAATTTTTTTCTGTAAATTTCCGCCCTGTATCTAGTCTAGACAGTAAACATAAGCTTTCTCCACAGATGTTCATTGTTCTCATGTTGATTGGGTCAGCAATCAGATTTCCCCCTTCTCAGGTGGTAGGTTTCACTCCCAACAGATCTGGATATACTAGTGCACATGTTACACTAAACTCTAAAATTGTTTTCTGTACAAACATCTCGCAATAACTATGACAATCAGGTAGTTCTTATCTTTCAGCAGAGACCACACCAGCCCCCATTGGAGAAATATGGAGAAGGTGGTCAGGCGCAGAGGTATTAATACCTGCCTTGGCCTATCTATGTTACACAGGTCCTCTCTTAAAACTTGCATTTTTGTACAATATTTATCTACTGTTATCTTGGGTGACCCAAGTAACAATGTCTGAAAGAAATTAGGGAACTTTCTGTATCTATTTATTTTTAGTTTGTTTACACTGTACATTTGATGACACTTTGTTTTATAGTCCATTTCCCAGTTTCCTGTGTTGTCTGTTGATGTGGGAAAGATGCACACATTGGAGACAAAAACACATAGCTAAAAAACCACAGACTGACTCTGGGACAGGTGTAGTACCTGACACTACTTTTAATCAAACCGAAGTACACTAACCCACCTTTCTGTCTAGCATTATTATTGGGTTCTTTTTTTCCTCTAGTTGCGCACTAACACCTGACTTTTTATAAGACTGATTCTGAGACCCCATGTGAAGTCTAACATGGTCTGTAAAACTATAGCTGCACAGTATCTGAGGGGAGGAGGGAACATCAACTGCAGCAGATTCTGCCAGCCTCTTGTTGCTCCATGCCTGCTGCCAGTTTGAGTGTGTGTGTGTGTGTGTGTGTGTATGTGTTTAAGGTAGTCTTATTGCTGGCACGACTTGCTCACATGGTCTTGATTTACACGAGTGTGTTACGCTGTTGATGACAAGGAAGAGCTGTGCCTCCCAGTGAAGAGCGTGACTGGCAAAAGCTTCAATTAACCCTCTAGCAAATTGCCTGAAAATGGATCATACACGATTATTTCTGCATCATTACTGTTGTCTCCCATGACTCACAGAGCCATATATAGCAGCTCTTCTTCTGAGGATAAATTTTATCCATAGCAAAGAAGATGTGAAAACAAATACTAAATGTCAAACTGCTGTCAGATTTGTATTAGATTTTTTTTTAGTGATGGATAAAACTAGCATGGCTTTAACACCAGATAGCAATAAATATTTTTTTAATCTATTTCTAGTAAATGAACAGTGCCAAGTTAAAAATCTTCTCTGATTCTTTTTTCCCCTCCCCAGCCTTGTCTTTTTAAATAATAACACGATAGATTATTTTTAACTGGGAGGTGGGGGAGGAAATAAAATTTTACTTGGGGCTTTTCCCTGTCTCCCCCCCCCGCCCCCTTCTCTCATCTTAGGCAATCCAAACATATTTGGCTGCTGCAGTTTTTGGATTGCAAATATTGCAAAGGAAATTTATTTGTTTCGGGGTTTTTTATTAAAATGCTGCCACTGGATTAACCCTTTGCCACCAAAATAAAATCTCAAAATAATCATTTCTCCTGGTCTTGAGTTTCATAAAAGCTTGTGAAATCTAAATCTGGGGGCAAACAGCATTCGTTCATCCACCTGCCAGAAAAGACCCTAGGAAAGATTTGGGGATCATGGTGAATAATCAGCTGACTGTGAGCTCCCAGTGCAATGCTATGGCCAAAAGGGCTAATGTGATCCTTGGATATAAATAGGGAAATCTTGAGTAAAAGTAGACAGGTTATTCAATCTCTGTATTTGGCACAGGTGCGACGGCTGCTGGAATACTGTGTCCGGTTCTGGTGCCCATAATTCAAAAGAGCATTGATAATTTGGAGAGGGTTCGGAAAAGATCCATGAGAATGATTAGAGGCTTAGAAAGCATGCCTTATAGTGATAGACTCAAGGAGCTCAACATTCTCTTTCTAAGCAGATTACGAGGTCTATTGATTACAATCTAAGAACCTGTATGAGGAACAAATATTTGATCATGAGCTCTTCAGTCTAACCCTTGGAGTCTGCGCAACGACCCACTTTGTCACTGTGGTCTCTGTCAGTCAATGGCGCTTGCTATCGACAAATGTCAACTGACTAGATTTCATGGTGTCCTTCGGGACCTTCATTGTGCTGATGAAACTGCTGTTGGGTGGGTCAGCAAGCACTGCAAACGCTAGAAGAAAAAGAATCTAGCCCTTCAATCTAGCACAGTCCAATGGCTGGAAGTTGAGGGCAGACATATTCAGACTGGAAATGAGGTATAGCTTTTTAATAGAGAGGGTAATTGATCATTGGAACAATTTACCAAGGGTTGTGGTGATTCTTCGTCACTGGCAATTTTAAAATCAAGATTTGATTTATTTTTTAAAGATATGCTCTAGTTCAAACAGAAACTATTTGGGGGAAGTTCTATGGCCTGTGCTATACAGTAGATCGGACTAGATGATCACAGCAGTCCTGTCTGCCCTTGAAATCTATGAAAGTTTTTTGTTTCTTATTTTCAGAAACATGAGAACTTTGTTTTTTCTCCTCACACCTTCCATTTTCCCCTCTCATTTTTTGTTCATTTGGCCCCTTGAATTGTAGTTGTGGCATTGCCTGCACAAGATTTACTTCAGACCTTAAGAATGCTGCTCTACTAGCTTCTGCCTGCTGGCCTCCAGGCATGGGGACAATACTATTCAGATATGGAGCTCCACTTTTCTGGTGGGTCCATCGTGTGTGTCTCTCCATGCCCCTTCCTCTATTAAAGTACTATAAGTTTAACACTGGTTACTCAGCTCTTACACATTTAGAAGCTTAGAATGTGATTTAAAGTAACAGACCATGGTAATCTTTGTCTTCCATTTTATGATATGAGTGGCATTCTGAGGAAAGTTCTGTTTTAATAATAATAGTGTTCCTTTATTCTGTGTTGCAGGTTCTGGGATTTGAAGTTGATCCTGTGAATTCTGTCCAGTTTTCAAACCACACAGGTAAATACTCACGCATACTCTTGAAGTACTGTACTATTGTGCATCCACTCTGGTGACTTTAGGCCTACCAAACACTCATTCAGCCTGATTGCATATTATTGGGAAGAAGCTCAATCATTCTGTGATCTCCTCCTTTTGGATTCAAGACAGGACAACAGTGTTCAAGTCTTGAGCCAAAGCCCATTGAATTCAATAGGCTTTGAATAAAGGCCTAAATCTAAGGGCTGGTCTAAAGTGAAAAGTTACATCAGCATAGCTACGTCTCTGAGGTGTGAAAATTCTGCACCCCTGAGCGATGTACTTAAGGTGACCTAAGTCCCTGTGTAGACAGTGCTAGGTTGACAGAAGAATTCATTCGTTGACCTAGCTACTGCCTGTCAGGGAGCTGGATTTACAACAGTGATGGGAGAACCCAACTTGTTGCTGTAGTAAATGGCTACATGGAAGCACTACAACTGCAGTTTTTAAAATGTAGACCTAGCTTAAATGTAATGCATTCCATTCTGCTGCTTAGTGGTGAATTGATTTTTTTTTTTTTTTGTTAACTAGTTTAGAAGAAATAAAACTGCATAAGGAGATGATATGTCAATATAAGACATTAGGCAGTGAAATAGAACACACATACTGAATCACCAACACAGGTTATCTGAGAGTGGAGGAATATCCAGCAGTGGCACTTGTACAGTGAGTCACTTGCCTCTTTTATTGATATTCCATTATTGCTAACCTCAAACACTCAAAAATCCTGCGCCTAACCCCCCAAAATATGGGTGGCTTAAAGTCGTGTGTTATTTTTTAAAGTAATACAATTTGGGTTCATATTGCTTTCTGGTTGGTGAGCCTTTTGGGTGCATTTTTGTCACGTTTTCAAGCTTTTGTCTGCATCTGTGAGGGCTAGAAACTTTTTTTAAAAATGAAAGTTTAGATTCTCGCATAATCTAATGATTCCACTCACTGGGGCTTGAAGAGAAACACCAGTATTGAGAGACTTGCTATAACAATTGTGAGAGCTGGCAATACTGGCTCTTTAGGTTTCCCTTTCTTATGCTTTGTCGTGCATAATTTAGTAGAATCCCTACCAACTGCAGGTAGTATCAAAGCACTTAAGAGCATATAAACTATGGACAAAGAGAATTCTTAGCTTTTTTTTAGAAAGTTATCCGTTTTAACTAGGGCTGTCAAGCAATTAAAACAATTAATCGTGCGATTAAAAAAATTAATCACAATTAATCGCACTGTTAATAATAGAATATCATTTATTTAAATATTTTTGGATGTTTTCTGCATTTTCAAATATATTGATTTTTACAACACAATACAAAGTGTACAGTGCTCACTTTATATTTATTTTTGATTACAAATATTTGCACTGTAAAAAACAACACAAAAGAAATAGTATTTTTCAATTCACTTAATACAAGTACTGTAGTGCAATCTCTTTACCATGAAAGTTGAACTTACAAATGTAGAATTATGTACAAAAATAACTGCATTCAAAAATAAAACAAAGTAAAACTTTAGAGCCTCCACTCCACTCAGTCCTATTTCAGCCAATCACTCACACAAACAAGTTTGGTAACAATTTGGAGGAAATAATGCTGCCTGCTTCTTGTTTACATTGTCACCTGAAAGTGAGAACAGGCATTCAAATGGCACTATTGTAGCCAGCATCGCAAGATATTTATGTGCCAGATGTGCTAAAGATTCATATGTCCCTTCATGCTTCAACCACCATTCCAAAGGACATGCGTCCATGCTGATGATGGATTCTGCTCAATAACAATCCAAAGCAGTGCGGACGACGCATGTTCATTTTCATCATCTGAATCAGAAGCCGCCAGCAGAAGGTTGATTTTCTTTTTTGGTAGTTCGGGTTCTGTAGTTTCCGCATCAGAGTGTTGCTCTTTTAAGACTTCTGAAAGCATGCTTTACACCTTGTCCCCTCTCAGATTTTCGATGGCACTTCAAATTCTTAAACCTTGAGTTGAGTGATGTAGCTATTTTTAGCAATCTCACATTTCTTTGCGTTTTGTCAAATCTCCTGTGAAAGTGTTCTTAAAACTAACGTGTGCTGGGTCATCATCCGAGACTGCTGTACCATGAAATATATGGTAGAATGCGGATAAAACAGAACAGGAGACGTACAATTCTCCCCCCAAGGAGTTCAGCCACAAATTTAATTAACGCATTATTTTTTTAACGAGCATCATCAGCATGGAAGCATGTCCTCTGGAATGGTGGCCGAAGCATGAAGGGTCATACAAATGTTTAGCATATCTGGCACGTAAATACCTTGCAATGACAGCTACAAAAGTGCCATGCAAACGCCTGTTCTCACTTTCAGGTGACCTTGTAAATAAGAAGCAGGCAGCAGTATTTCCCGTAAATGTTAACAAACTTGTTTGTGTTAGCGATTGGCTGAACAAGAAGTAGGATTGAGTGGACTTGTAGGCTCTGAAGTTTTACATTGTTTTGTTTTTGAGTGCAGTTATGTAACAAAAAAAAATCTACATTTGTAAATTACACTTTCACGATAGAGATTATATGAGGTGAATTGAAAAATACTATTTCTTTTTGTTTTTTACAGTGCAAATATTTGTAATAGAAAATAATATAAAGTGCGCACTGTACACTTTGCATTCTGTGTTGTAATAGAAATTAACATATTTGAAAATGTAGAAAAACATCCAAAAATATTTAATAAATTTCAGTTGGGATTCTATGTTTAACAGTGCGATTAATCACCATTAATTTTTTTTTAATTGCATGAGTTAACTGCGATTTAATCGACAGCCCTAGTTTTAACATCTTTCAAAAGCTAGCATGAGTTGGGATATTTTTGACTGCTGGAAGCAGTGTGCAGAAGGATCCTAGAGCAACAAGAATGAGCGCTCTCAACTAACTGCCAACGAAATTCCAAGAGCAAGCACTGAAACATGTGTGTCTCATTAAATCTAGACCACCATTCTAGATTTAGAATGACAGGGCTGACAGGGCTTTGGATCTGGCCTGTGGGATTGCCACCCCCGTGGCGCCACAGGCCCGGCACCATATCCCTGCGGCCCATGGGGGGAGGGGAGGGCAGAGAGCTCCGTGCATTGCCCTCACCTGCAGGCACCGCCCTCCGCAGCTCCCACTGGCCGGGAAAGGGGAACCGCGGCTAATGGGAGCTTTGGGGGAGGTACCCGCAGGCAAGGGCAGTGCGTGGAGCCCTCTGCCCTCCCATGCTCGAGGGGCCGCAGGGACGTCGTGCCAGAGCGGCGTGGGGCCAGGGCTGGCAGGGAGCCTGCCCTGGCCCTGGTGCGCACCGCTGCCACCCTGGAGCCGCTCCAGGTAAGCGGCGCCAAGTCGGAGCCCAGACCCCAAACCCCTCCTGCACCCCACACCCCAACCCCCTGCCCTGAGCCCCCTCCAGCATCCTGCACCTTAACCCCCTGCCCTGAACCCCCTGCCCTGATGCCCCTCCTGCACTCTGCACCCCCTTGCACCCCAACCCCCTGCCCTGAGCCCCCTCGTACACCCCACACCCCTCTTCCACCCCAACCCTTTGCCAAATTCTGCTCTTTCTCCTTGTGTATTCCCATTGATTTCAGGAAGGATAAGTCAAGTTGCTAAGGAAGCATTGAGTAAAATCCTGGCCTCATTAATGCCTTAGGAGTTTTTCCATAGAATTCAGTGGAGCCAAGAGTTCACTCTTTGGCGCAAAGTCAAGATGGCGAAAGAATGTCCCAAGAGCATTTAGGGAGCCAAAATATGCCAGTCATCTGGGGAAGCCGTGGAGGTAGTAATAATTAAACATAGAGAACATTTCTTTCATGTACACTTGGCCCTGACCGAAAGCTGCTTAGTTGGCTGGTTGCCTTTGACCAGTACAAGAGTGCTCTCACATCGCTGGAGTCCAAAAGCCGTAGAGCTGATTTAAATTCCTTTCACACTTTTGGTGCAATGTTTTTCAGTATTTTGATAAAATAGTTGTAAACTCCAGAAATGTAAGTGGTCACAGATTTGCTTGCAATAGCTAGCTAAATGTTTATAATTGATGGGGATTTCATCTAGTTTTTTTTTTTTTTACTGCTTTTGTTTCAAGAATAAATTAATTTTATGGAGTGTCAAGAGATTCAAAGATTTTAATTAGCCCATAAAGTTAAAGGGAAGCTGTTCTGAGGGCCAGCATATTAAATTATCAATAGGATGATCAGATTCTTGAAATGGACACTGGGATATTAGTTTTTTTAAGAGTGTCACCGAGGGATTTGGAAAGGTTTGCCAGCTGGGAGGGGGTTGGCCACATGGGAGGTTTGGCAGCTATTGGTGATGGTGGGAGGAGCAACAAATTAGTGATACTTTTTTTCTAAAATGGCAAAGTACTGACAATCCAAGAGCTCAAAATGATGAGACTGCCTTTAGAATCATCAGATTATTGAAAAAATGTTGAGTTCTTTTAATTTGCCTTTTGGTGTTTGAGCCATGCATGCATATGTGTGCACACAGACAAACGCAGATAACCAAGTGCACACAGCCTTTGTTGTTGTGGGGAAAGCAGCGCCGATTGCCAAGTTAGTTTATTATTTGTATATTGTAGCAATTTTCCAGAGTCAGATGTTGCACTGAATGAAGTGAGGAAGATCAGCGTTGCCATTTCTTAAAGGCAAAGATCTTATGAGAGTCCATTCAGCTGCACTGTTGTGAGAGAGGCAAATGGCTGAACTTCTGTTGAAGAGCTGACATTCAGCTGGTTTTTTGTGAAGTTATAAGAAAGTGCTACATCCCAGAGGGGACAGATATTCTCTCTCTCTCTCACTCACACTCACACTCACACTGTGTGTGTGTGTGTTTTGTGTCATTTATATATGTATAGGGAGAAAAAGTCCATTGTGCCATTTTGGATCCTGTGTTCTTTCAGTCCCTCTCACTCTTTTCTCTCCCACCCTTTCCTTTTCTTTTAAGCTTGGTCTTGTTAGCTCTCTTTGTATTTTGTCATTTGTTATCAACTAATGGGTTTGATCTTCTGAATCGTGTTTGCTGTTTTTGTTTTCAGTCAATAAAACAAAAGATTATCATTGCCGACTACTGCTCAGAAAATGCAGCTTTCTGTAGTCTCTGGTGATCCTGAAATACAAGCCAGTGTTTTTAATCAAAAAACCCCAGGAAGCAGTTTGCCACGTTGCCTGGTGAGGAGTATTTACTGTGTGGTTACAGTAAGTGACTCACCTTCAAACGACATTGTGCTTCATGCACGCATAAAAGAAACTGCCACATGATGTACAAAGATTCTCTCTCTTTATTTTTTTTTAATTTTTTTTTTTTAATTGTTTGGTCCAACAACCCCTTCCCTGTGTAAGAATGCAAATCTAGTTTGGAGGGCTTTATTTAGCTGCTTTTTTTTTTTTTAATTTAAATCCTTCTATGCTGCTTTCCTTTCTAGAAGTGATTGGCAGATTAGTTGGGAGAATGTATTTAATGTGCTTTTTTTGTCACTCTGAATCCCATGCCTGAAACTCTTCCAGAGAAATAGCCTGTATTCTAAAAGCAAGGAACTTTTGACTTCCATAGGGAGACAGGGAATTAGGTTCTGTGGTTTTCTTGGTAGCTCTGGTCTGAGACACATTATAATAGTGCCTTGCCCATCTTTTTCTCCCCTGTGTCACAGCATCCCTCCATGTGTGCCGCTACAGACAGAGAAACTCTGTGCTAGAGTTTGGGGCCGCATGCACACTGTGAATTACAGTGCAGCAAGCCAGGGTGTGAATCTGCTGCGCGTCTGCTTGCCGCGCAGTAGTGTCCCATGGGGACGCTACGACAGCATACTGAAAACCCCAGAGTGCGGCTTTGCGTACTGCTGTTTGAAAGTGTAGTCACTAAGCCACGCTCCGGGACTTTTGCTGCACTGTAACGATGTCCACACGGGATGTTATTGTGTGGCTAGCAAGTGTGCTGTACATTCACATCCTGGCTTGCTGTGCAATAACTCGCTATGTAGATGAGCCCTAAGTGACTTAACAGAATTCCCTGATGAATTATGTGCCAGAGCTGGGAATAAATTCAGATCTCCTGCCTGCAATGTGTCATAAACACAAGATCTTCTTTCCTCCTTAAAGGCTTTTTAAAGATTCTTCCTTTCACTCAAGCCACTCAGTACAATTTTGGGGAGCATTAGAGGAGAAACTCAGGCTTCAGAATAATGTGTGTAGAGTGGGATGGGGTGGAGGGATGGAAAGAAGGGGAAAAACAGCAGAGACTCACATCTCTTTCTAAGAAATATATATTTATAGCTGTCTTTTCCCTGAAAAAATTATGTTTCCCCAGAAGGGCGTGGGGGTATGGTTTGGTTTGGAGTTATAATGCAATTCCCAAGTTTATAAATAAGTTTTTAAAGAAGGTCGTGCGGGGGTGGGAGGAGTGGTACTATATGTGAAAGAAAATGTAGAATCAAATGAAGTAAAAATCTTAAACAAATCCACATGTTCCATAGAATCTCTGATAGTAATTCCATGCTCTAATAAGAATATAACAGGAGGGATCTATTATTGACCACCTGACCAGGGCAGTGATAGTGACAATGAAATGCTAAGGGAGATTAGAGAGGCTATCAAAATGAAGAACTCAATAATAGTGGGAGATTTCAGTTATCCCCATATTGACTGGGTACATGTCACCTCAGGACGAAATGCAGAGACAAAATTTCTCGATACTTTAAATGACTGCTTCTTGGAGCAGCTGGTACAGGAACCCACAAGGGGAGAGGCAACTCTTGATTTAGTCCTGAGTAGAGCGCACGATCTGGTCCAAGAGGTAACTATAACAGGACCACTTGGAAATAGTGACCATAATATAATAACATTTAACATTCCTGTGGTGGGAAGAACACCTCAGCAGCCCAACACAGTGGCATTTCATTTCAGAAAAGGGAAATATGCAAAAATGAGGGGGTTAGTTAAACAGAAATTAAAAGATACAGTGAGTGACTAGAGTGAAATCCCTTCAAACTGCATGGACACTTTTCAAAGACACCATAATAGAGGCCCAACTTAAATGTATACCCCAAATTAAAAAACACAGTAAAAGAACTAAAAGAGCCACCGTGGCTTAACAACCATGTAAAAGAAGCAGTGAGAGATAAAAAGGCATCTTTGAAAAAGTGGAAGTCATATAAGGAGGTGTATATATATAAACACTGCCAAATTAAGTGTAAAAATGTAATAAGAAAAACCAAAAAGGAGTTTGAAGAACAGCTAGCCAAAAACTCAAAAGGTATAACAATGTTTTTTAAGTATATCAGAAGCAGGAAGCCTGCTAAACAACAATTGGGGACCCTGGACAATCGAGATACAAAAGGAGCACTTAAAGACGATAAAGTCATTGCGGAGAAAATAAATGAATTCTTTGCTTCAGTCTTCATGGCTGAGGATGTTAGGGAGATTCCCAAACCTGAGCTGTCTTTTGTAGGTGACAAATCTGAGGAATTGTCACAGATTGAAGTGTCACTAGAGTAGGTTTTGGAATTAATTGATAAACTTAACTGTAACAAGTCACCAGGACCAGATGGCATTCACCCAAGAGTTCTGAAAGAACTCAAATGTGAAATTGCGGAACTATTAACTATGGCTTGTAACCTGTTCTTTAAATCTGCTTCTGTACCCAATGACTGGAAGATAGCTAATGTAACGCCAATATTTAAAAAGGGCTCTAGAGGTGATCCCGGCAATTACAGACCGGTAAGTCTAACATCAGTACTGGGCAAATTAGTTGAAACAATAGTAAAGAATAAAATTGTCAGACACATACAAGAACATAAATTGTTGGGCAAAAATCAACATGGTTTCTGTAAAGGGAAATCATGTCTTACTAATCGAGTTCTTTGAAGGGGTCAACAAACATGTGGACAAGGGGGATCCAGTGGACATAGTGTACTTAGATTCCCAGAAAGCCTTCGACAAGGTCCCTCACCAGAGGCTCTTACATAAATTAAGTTGTCATGGGATAAGGGAGAAGATCCTTTCATGGATTGAGAACTAGTTAAAAGACAGGGAACGAAGGGTAAGAATAAATGGTAAATTTTCAGAATGGAGAGGGGTAACTAGTGGTGTTCTCCAAGGGTCAGTCCTAGGACCAATTCTATTCAACTTATTCATAAATGATCTGGAGAAAGGGGTAAACAGTGAGGTGGCAAAGTTTGCAGATGATACTAAACGGCTTAAGATAGTTAAGACCAAAGCAGACTGTGAAGAACTTCAAAAAGATCTCACAAAACTAAGTGATTGGGCAACAAAATGGCAAATGAAATTTAATGTGGATAAATGTAAAGTAATGCACATTCGAAAAAATAACCCCAACTATACATACAATATGATGGGGGCTAAATTTACCTACAACTAATCAGGAAAAAGATCTTGGAGTCTTCGTGGATAGTTTTCTGAAGACATCCACGCAGTGTGCAGCGGCAGTCAAAAAAGCACAAACGATGTTAGGAATCATTAAAAAGGGGATAGAGAATAAGACGGAGAATATCTTATTGCCCTTATATAAATCCATAGTAAGCCCACATCTTGAATACTGCGTACAGATGTGGTCTCCTCGTCTCAAAAAAGATATACTGGCATTAGAAAAGGTTCAGAGGAGGGCAACTAAAATGATTAGGGGTTTGAAATGGGTGCCATATGAGGAGAGATTAAAGAGGCTAGGACTTTTCAGCTTGGAAAAGAGGAGACTAAGGGGGGATATGATAGAGGTCTATAAAATCATGAGTGGTGTGGAGAAAGTGAATAAGGAAAAGTTATTTACTTGTTCCCATAATATAAGAACTAGGGGCCACCAAATGAAATTTATGGGCAGCAGGTTTTAAAATGAATAAAAGGAAGTTCTTCACACAGCTCACAGTCAACCTGTGGAACTCCTTGCCTGAGGCAGTTGTGAAGGCTAGGACTATAACAGGGTTTAAAAGAGAACTGGATAAATTCATGGAGGTTAAGTCCATTAATAGCTATTAGCCAGGATGGGTAAGGAATGGTGTCCCTAGCCTCTGTTTGTCAGAGGGTGGTGATGGATGGGCGCTCCCTCTGGGGCACCTGGCATTGGCCACTGTCGGTAGACAGGATACTGGGCTGGATGGACCTTTGGTCTGACCCAGTACGGCCATTCTTATGTTCTTAAGAAAAGGAGTGGTGGAGGGGAAAAGTGCAGAAGAAAATATGTGCAAAAGCTTCATGGGCATAGTCCCTTTAAAATCCAGATGGGTTAACCTGGTCCCTTCCTTGGAGAGGCATGACTTTACACATCATGATAGGGGGTTGAAGGGCAGGAGACATCGCACACCAAGATACTTCTGTGGCTTAAAAATAAATCTGGAATATAAGGAGTTTCAAAAAGAAATCACACCCAGATGAAAGGAAAGGCTATAAAAGCACTTTGCTTTTACATTTAAGAAACCCCCTAAAACTTGTAAGTGAATGTAGTGTTCATGAATGAGAGAGACTTATACCATTGGCTTGAGCTGGATACCCTTTGGAGAAGTGTGCTGCAAACTTTTCCAAAGAGCTCTGTAAATGTAATATTCTATCTTGATCTGCAAAGTTCTGCTGTTCTAGTCCTGGGTTTGACTTGAGCAGAGACTTCTAATCAAGCAAAATTGTGTGGTTGTTTTGTAACGTTAACAACAGGAAATTAGAATGAGAGGGCTCATGTTTTCCTTTCTGGAGAATGTGAGCCAGGAATTGAATTTGGCTTCCAAAGATAAAAGGTTAGTACACTGACCCAGTCACTGCCGACCCAACACCCCCCGATGTTCTCAGTGTAGTGCAGTCTGCCCTAGTGTTGTGCAATCATTTTTCTAAGTACAAATTGTTTATTATCTAAGCTTTCTTGGCTCCCCTTTTTATATAAAGTGCATAAATAGTCAAGTAATGTGCAACTTTGAACTTTCTTATTGCTAAGTGCCAAAATATAAATATTATTTCATGGTAGGGCTATGGCATGTGGGTGGATGAACTACAGCATGTACACAAATAAATGGTTTTGCTTTCTTTTACAGTTCACCACATGTTCAATATATTTAATGAAACAATAATAGGGGTAATGATTGCCATGAGTTGATTATCCCTTGGACCTTATGAGGCATGAAATCTAATTCTAAATCTGTGCCTTCAGTTACCCTGGCGTGAGATGGCCTTCTGGCTGGTCAAGGGAGACCCTGATTGCCATGATGAAATACATGGACAAAAAAAAAGTTGCTTTTCCCTGAGAAATGATGATAGCAGATCAGAAAGCCACAGAGTAATTTTGCTTAGTTCGCAACTTTTCATCACTTTACCTGCTTGAAGCAGCAGGTCTGTCCAAAGCATGCATGTAATGCAAATTCTCTCTGCCACGAGGACCAAGCAGATATGACAGTATCTGTTTCGTGGACTATAGAAATTAGCAACCAATCCTGAATGAGACTGACGAGACACATTGTTTTAATCACTTTTCTTGTAGCACCTTGTTTCAGATAGGCCCTTAATCTTGAATGTACCATACACAAATTCATATGCCCATTTGACAGTTTCCTTTTGAATTGGCATATTAAAAGGTCACTGTCATAAATATGAAGGGAAGGGGGAGAGGGTCTGATGCAGTGCTATAAAATCCTCTTTCCAGTAAAGGGTTAAGAAATGCAGGTAGCCAGACTGACACCTGACCTGGCTGGCATCTGACCAATAAGGGGACAAGATACTTTCAAACTTTGGGAGGGGGGAAGGGACTTCAAGTGGTCCCCTTTCCTGGATTCCTGTTTAGAACACTTGATGGTGGCAGTGGAAGAAGTATTTCTCAGGGTGCAGGGAATTTTGTACCTTGGGGGTTTTAACCTAAGCTGGTAAAAATAAGCTTAGGGGCTCTCATCCGGGTCCCCACGTCTTTACCCTAGAGTTTAGAGTGGGGAGGGAACCTTGACATGGTGGCAGAGCGGTGGGATATATTGAACCAGAGATTTTTTTTGAACCAGGCACAGGGAGTTTAGATTTTTTTTTCTTCTCTCTGGTTCTTCCCTGTAGCTGCTTGGAGCAGGGAGGGGGGAGGGGTTAAGCTGCTAGGAGCTAGAGTATCTACATATGAAAGCAGGTAGTTAACCCCTACAGGGAATACCCAAGCAAGTTTTTTTTTTTTTCTTTTCTAACTCTATCGGGTTAGGACAGATTAAAAACCAGAAAGGCTAAGATGACTGCCAGTGAAGCAGCTATTAAACTTGAGATAGCTCGGCTACAAGCTGATGATGAGGAGAAGAAACATGCAAGACTGCTACAACTTAAACAGATGGAGATGGAAGAGAAAGAAAGAGAGAGAGGAAGCATGCTGAGGAGGCGGATTTTCTGTAGGTTCTTTCTGTCTTCCAAGATCACTCTGACTCAGACAAAGACACACACAAAAACCTTCCCCCCTCCCAAAGTTTGAAAGTATCTTGTCCCCTTATTGGTCAGATGCCAGCCAGGTCAGGTGTCAGTCTGGCTACCTGCATTTCTTAACCCTTTACTGGAAAGAGGATTTTATAGCACTGCATCAGACCCTCTCCCCCTTCCCTTCATATTTATGACAGTCACTATTTTGCACCCTGAGCTTTGGGTCACAGTGTCACCTTGACCAAATTTTGTGGTCAGGGTGGTCAGCACAATTTCCTCAGCCGGGACTCCGAGTTTTCCAAACTGATACAATATGCAATGCACTGAATACAGGGTTGATAGAAGAATTGCACTAAGGGGATCTCTAGACTAGATTGGGGAATCTAGTCCTGTTTAAAAATGTGACTAGTGTGTACAGGGTTTGGTAACTTTAAAATGTGTTAGCTGGTTGTGGGCAAACCTAGGTTTCCCTGCCTCCCAGGAGCAGCTAATACATTCTTAAAGATGTTGAAACCCTGTTGTAAGAGGGCACTTTGCCCAATGAACTGGAGATCCGGAGACTATGCTGGCCCTGATTACAGGATGAGCCACTCCTGGGCTGAATCAGCTGTTTTAATGTAAAAGGCAACAGGAAACTGCAGCATGTGGCTGATGGAGAAAGTCATGGGGGGTGCCAGGAAGCCTGACAAAAGCAGGAGAGAGCTCCCCGGGCAGGGAGGCCTGGGAGAGTCCCTGCCCAAGAAGCAGGAGAGAGACTGACAGACAGATGCTGAGTAAAGGGGGGGGCTGTACTCAGTTGACACTATGTAAGTTTGTGTTTCGTTTCTCAAAGACGCTGTTATTTTAGGCTATCGGGTGAGAGACTGGAGGACCAGTATGTACCCAGAAGAGTAAATAAATGGGACTGCTTGTTGGGTCCGTCTTGAATTTCTTTTGGACTGGATGAGTTCTTAAAGCGGCCTAGTTGAGGAGGAGGAAGAGGCAGGAGTCAGCCATAGCCTTACACCCGTCAACACTAATGTTTTAAACATATTAGTTAAGATACATTAAGTGTGTGTTTTTAAAAAGTGTTAGCTATCTTCCTGGTCCAAACCTGGCCTGGTGAATGCTGGTGGTAGCCCCCTCTGTGGCTTGTCTTGCACGTGGTGTTAGTCTTTACTTTTGTCCCTGCAGGTGCTGCCTCTTCAGATCAAATTCTCAGTGAACATGGCTGTTTAACAGCTTATTACTTTATTCCACTGAGGGAGTTGGCTTTTTTCCTAGATTCTCTTTCTTCAAAGGAAAAGCTTGTGTCTCTTTCCAGGATTGCTCCTAAGGAGCGTGCTCTTTTTTTTAATTATTATTATTATTATTCTATGTTCTGCTAAAAATTGCTGAGGCCAGTAGCCTCCCTTCAGTCACATCGCAGATGAGCTGCACTTTGTCTCCTGACCCTTCTGCAGACCAGAGTGTACTTGCTTGTGCAAGAGCTCAGTGATAGTGTAGCAGCTGTTGCCAAAACTGGACATCAAAGCAGAATCTTGTATCTTTTTGGCTGCAAATACAGAATTATATTTTGTTCCCTTTTATAACTATTGTGACGGGTTGGGATCACAGAGACCTGCTTGGTGCTGCCACCTGGTGTGCCAAGGCTGCTTCTGCCCCTGCTTCCAGGCCCTTTCCAGCTTGGGACTCCCGAATCCTGTCTGTTTTGAGCCAGATTCCACTGATCTGCTGCAAACACAGACCCAGGTCCGAACCAAGTCCACTAACAACTGCAAGGCTCCTGGAAGCGCTCTTGCCTTTGACACCAAGGTGCCCAACTCCCAAAGAGGTTCACATCCTTAATAAATCCGTTTTACCCTGTATAAAGCTTATACAAGGCAAACTCATAAATAGTTCGCCTTCTATTTCAAAGATAGAAAGATATGCACAGCTGTTTGCCTTCCCCAGGTAACAACTCATACTCCAGGCAACGTAATAAGTAAAAAGTGATTTTAATAAGTACAGAAAGTAGGATTTAAGTGATTCCAAGTAGTGACAGACAGAACAAAGCGAGTTACTAAGTAAAATAAAATAAAACACACACGTCTATGTCTACACAAAGTTAACACAGATAAAAGCCTCACCAGATTTAGATCTTTTCCTTTTTACAGGCTGTAGAACTAGCCTGGGTCCAGCAATCGCTCACACCCCCTAGTGTCTTTGTCCTTTGTTCAATTTCTCTCAGGTATGTCCTTGGGGGGTGGAGAGTCTCTCTCTTTAGCCAGCTGAAGACAAAATGGAGGGGTTTCCCAGGGGTTTAAATAGACTTTCTCCTCTGGGTGGACACCCCTCCCTCTCCCTGTGTAGCATCCAGTTACAAAATGGAGTTGGGGTCACATGGACAAGTCACCTGTCCATGCACAACTCAGTTCCTTCTCAGCCAAGCCACATTCCTGGCAAAGCTCAGATATGGATTGGTGTCTGCAAGTTCCATTGTCTGTTAAGTGTTTCTTGATTGGGCACTTAACCTGCACGTTCCTTTCTCACGAAATACAACCAATATTCATAACTTCTACTACACCAATGATACATGCATACAAACGGGAGGAATAAATTCAGTAGGTCATAACTTTCACAGAGATATGTTACATGGCACATGTAGCATAAAACATATTCCAGTTACATCATGTATACGTTTATAAGCCTCTCCCCATAAAGCTTTATGGGGTACACCGTCACAACTATACTAAAATGAGACCCCTTCAGTATATAATGTTTCAGACCATAGGTCAAATCCTCACCTGAAGCATAGGATCAAGTTGTGGCGTGAGGTGTGCTCAGGTGGCATAATGCTTAAATCATGGGATGGCTGTGCAGAGCTGGTCCCTAGATGTAAACTAAAGCAGCCCGAGTGCTCTTCTGACTTACCGTGGCTGCCAGTGGCCCCCAAGGGCCAAAACTGCAATCTGCGACCAGCGTGGTGGAGGGGAATCTTGGCCAGGATCCTCCTGCTCCAGCCGTTCCCTCTGCACTGGCAGCAGGGAGAGGGCTAGTGTAGATATCTCTGCGCCAACTGAGGATTGGGTTACAATAGTGTTACAATCCTCCCAGGGCTAGATAAGCCAGCTCTACAGATGCACTTCACTGGAGGCTCTGCCCCCATATATACAGCCTTCAATTGTGCTCCGTTGTGCCAGGAGCAGCAGGCTGAATCCTGTCCTGAAAAGTAACTGTACAAATGGGTCCTGTGTCTGTCTTTTGGGTGATTTTTGTATTGGATGCAGTCACTTTACAAGTAAAAAGATGTTTGTTCTTTCTCTGACTGCCAGCCCTGCCAACTCAGCCTGGGCTGTAAGGGTCATAGTGGGTTTTTTCCACTTTGCCCATCACCACCAGTAACCAAGGTTTTGTTCACTCTTGGTGACACCTGTGCTACCGTCTGGGTTTACACAGGTGTACCTGATTCGAACTTGGTAAACAAGTCTGTTGATATGCAAAATGAGAAACACTGCACAGCTCATTCTCACATACCTGGGTTGGCTCTGCAGAGCTAACTGGAGTAAAACAGCAGAAAATACGTGAACCACTAAAGACATCATCAGATATGACTCCCAACAAACACGGAGCTGATCTGTTGAGGAAGGCCCCGATTGAGCAAGGTATTTGAGGTACTTGACTTCAGTGTGCGACTCATGCTTAAAATTAGGCAGGTGCTTAAGCACTTTGCGTAATTGGGGCATGCGACACTGCTGTTTTTATGTAGTCACGTCTTAGAGCAGAACCACACCCTCGTTTTGTCCACTTCTGCCCAAACCCAACATTTAACTAAGAGAATGCCAGGGGCTCGAGTGACTGTCCCTCAGCTAGCTGGCAGGAAGTAGTATTTTTTGAGGTTGGAATGTGTAAGAGGAGGAGACAAATAGGATGCAGCTGGTCACCCGCTGTGTGTGTGTGTATTTGGGTTTATAGGAGCAAAACCACAAAAAGGTACTTATGTCAGGGATTGACCACCCTTGATTACTCTAGTAACAGAAATTGGAATAAAAAGAAAAGCCAGAGCAAATTTAATTAACCCCTACAGCAAAAAAAAAAATTAAATCCCTTCTCCTTTGAGGGTAGGGCTGGGGAAGGTGCCTCAAATAGCATTCTGTTCTCCATAGTCCCAATAAGATGATGAGCTTGGTAGCATGCTCTGAAGGTCAGCAGATTCAGACTAAGGCAGTAGAAAGTGTTCAAGCTGTGGGGCCCTCACAGGATTCCCTGGAGGCAGCACCATCTCTTTTATATCAAAGTGGGGCTGCAGCATTGGAGGGAGGGCTCTGAGACAGTGTGACACACAAAGAGAGGCGGCCTCTTCTGTAGACAGGTTCCAGGCCATGTAGACATATGTATACTGGGTACATGCTGCCTTACAAAGGCCTGATTCAATGTCCATTGAACTCTTTCCATTGACTGCAGTGGATGCTGAGCCAAGCCTCTAATACATACTTATAACTCTTAGACCTTTCTGGGGATAAGAGTGCATGGAAAGTTATTTCTTTGCTTGTAATAGTCGTTCCTGAAGCCCTACTGATACCCACAGGGCCATTCCAAAATCCCCAAAAATACAGATGCACGGTTGCTGAGAATAGTATCCTGCTACTTGAAATAAAGTCATGGTAATGGAACACTGTCGTAGCTGAAATCCTACGGTGAAAGAACATCCTAACACGTACCAAATGAAGGGTATTTTATCTGATGTGGGGTGCAATGGAGTGTGGCAGTTGCTCACGGTATGACTTTCATATAGCTGTGAGCTGATAGACTGAAGCACATATGCCTGTTTGCTAAACTAAATGGAGAACCTCTTTTCCACTATAATGCAGTGAGGATAGGGGGCCTAGCACATATACTATGTGTGCGCGCACGTGCATGCTAGATTCTCCGTGGCTGCAATGTGCAGAGTTTATTCTCTGCAAATATGTCTGTTATCAAGCTGTCTGGCTGCTGTCAGATTGCATTGGTATAATATGAAATAAAAAAAGTTATATTAATAATTTAAGAAAACTAAAACTAACCTCTGACCTCCAGGTCAGGGCTGGTTGGTGAAGGCTGTAGAGGGGAAAGCTTGCATTCTCTGCTTGTGCATTACCTGCTTTGCTGGTACATGCAGGACTTGAGTCTCTAGAGTGGTCAGGATGGCCCCTTTAACAAACAATTCCTTTTCAGAAGGTTAAGAGAATGCTGAGAATGTAACGGTTCTGTTAACAACTCAGCAGTCTAATTTTTGACAGCAACACTATTTTTAGGGGTGAAGGGGGAGTCAATTCCTGCATATATAATATATGATCCTAAATATGAAATGAGGCTTGATAAACCATTTGGCTTTCCTTTTTCAGGTTATGCTCACTGGAAAGGTCAGATGTTAAATTCAGATCAACTTCATGAACTGTATGAAGGACTTAAACTGAACAATGTCAACCACTATGACTACATACTCACAGGTAAGTGCTCATGTTTCCTTGGAGAGCCCATGATATTTACACAAGGGTAAAAGTGATAACCCATGTCCTTGCCTTTTTCAAAACCAATTAATTACATTCTCCCTCCTCAAATTCCTCCTAGTGTCAGCTGGATACTGTATTCTTTAGTTGCTTATACCGTACATTGTGAAACAGGTGCTCTATTCCAGCCCAAAGGTGGCTGCATTGTAATGGAATGGGGAATGTGATCCATGAATATGGGTTTGGGTAAGTGTTAGTTAATGTGCCGTGTAATACTCTAATGAAAGGAGCAATAGAAATGCAGAGTATTATTTTTATATATATTTTGAAGATGTAAGGATTTAAACTCCTAAAATGTGCAGTGATGCAACTTTATGGTTTAAGTCACTGGGTTTTATCCTTGTTTTATACATGGTGTGCTCTGGGGGGATTTTTTCTTGATCTTTGTGAGTGGTAGTGTTTTGAGCACAGGGTGGAGAGTCAGAAGACCTGGGCTCTGTTCTCAACCTTATTCATAGAATCATAGAATTATAGAATCTCAGGGTTGGAAGGGACCTCAGGAGGTCATCTAGTCCAACCCCCTGCTCAAAGCAGGACCAACCCCAACTAGATCATCCCAGCCAGGGCTTTGTCAAGCCTGACCTTAAAAACCTCTAAGGAAGGAGATTCCACCACCTCCCTAGGTAACCCATTCCAGTGCTTCACCACCCTACTAGTGAAAAAGTTTTTCCTAATATCCAACCTAAACCTCCCCCTCTGCAACTTGAGACCATTACTCCTTGTTCTGTCATCTTCTACCACTGAGAACAGTCTAGATCCATCCTCTTTGGAACCCCCTTTTAGGTAGTTGAAAGCAGCTATCAAATCCCCCCTCATTCTTCTCTTCTGCAGGCTAAACAATCCCAGTTCCCTCAGCCTCTCCTCACAAGTCATGTGCTCCAGCCCCCTAATAATTTTTGTTGCCCTCCGTTGGACTCTTTCCAATTTATCCACATCCTTCTTGTAGTGTGGGGCCCAAAACTGGACACAGTACTCCAAATGAGGACTCACGTCCCTCGATCTGCTGGAAATGCCCCTACTTATACAGCCCAAAATGCCGTTAGCCTTCTTGGCAACAAGGGCACACTGTTGACTCATATTCAGCTTTTCGTCCACCGTAACCCCTAGGTCCTTTTCTGCAGAACTGCTGCCCAGCCATTCGGTCCCTAGTCTGTAGCAGTGCATGGGATTCTTCCGTCCTAAGTGCAGGACTCTGCACTTGTCCTTGTTGAACCTCATCAGATTTCTTTTGGCCCAATCCTCTAATTTGTCTAGGTCCCTCTGTATCCTATCCCTACCCTCCAGTGTATCAACCACTCCTCCCAATTTAGTGTCATCTGCAAACTTGCTAAGGGTGCAGTCCACACCATCCTCCAGATCGTTGATGAAGATATTGAACAAAACCGGCCCCAGCACCGACCCTTGGGGCACTCCACTTGATACCGGCTGCCAACTAGACATGGCGCCATTGATCACTACCCATTGAGCACGACCATCCAGCCAGTTTTCTATCCACCTTACCGTCCATTCATCCAGCCCATACTTCTTTAACTTGCTGGCAAGAATACTGTGGGAGACTGTATTGTATTTCTTGAGCTTTGCTCTTGTTGATATATGACAGTGGTTCTCAAACTTTTGTACTGGTGACCCCTTTCACATAGCAAGCCTCTGTGTGTAACCCCCCCTTATAAATTTAAAACACTGTTTTATATATTTTACCCCATTATAAATGCTGGAGACAAAGTGAGGTTTGGGGTGGAGGCTGACCGCTCATGACCCACCATGTAATAACCTCGTGACCCCCTGAGGGGTCCCGACCCCCAGTTTGAGAATCCCTGATATATGATGTTCCTTTAACCTTTCATGAGCGTGCAGACTCATACCATATAGTAACCTTGTGCAGTTCTTCTTTCACTTACCACAGTGGCGCTCTTTCTTTATTTTTATTTTTAGATATAGAGATATAGACAAGGAGCCCTTGTATGAGGTGGTTTAAAAGGGAAGATAGGCAGTCTGTAATAAAAGCTGCACACCCATCAAAGTATCCAGTCTCCTGCTCTATTAGGGTGGATTATTAATAGCATTCCACTTCACTGTGTGCAGTACATCTATTTTAAATTTCGTTGTCTGTATTTCTTATAGCAGTGAGCTGTTGCTTCTAAAACTCCAAGCAGAAATTGATTGCCAGATTGATTGATTACATGACTTCCACATGTAGGGAGGTGTTTTTAAAGCCAGGGATAACAGGAGACTTTAATTGGATGGATCTGGGATTATGACTCATAATGACCACTCGGGCATGAAGGGTACTGCATGTCTGCGAAATTATTTCCCCTCTTGTTTCTATGGAGCTCTCCAAGGTAAAGGAGATATTAAATAGCACACAGAATGAGGTGACACTAATGTGGTAATTAATATCTGCGTAAATGGGTTCCATTTGGTTGGGAGGCACATGTATGTATTATTATTCCTGAGTGAAGGGTTAGTCTGCAGCCATGTAGAATAATTTCCCAGAAAAACAGAATGTACTGTAAGATTTTCCAGAAGATTATTCTTCATACATTTTACTGCGCATGAAACAATCTGGAGGCATTTCCTTTTTACAGGAGTGTCTGCAGCATGTACAACACTTAAAAAAAAAATTGATAACCGTGCCGCTTGTATTCCAGTATTCCAGATAGCACTTTACAAAGTGATGAGCCAGGATATGTGGGGCCAAATTCAGAATAAGTGGGGTGCAAAAGCTCTGTTGAAGTGAATGGGATTGCACCTGCTTACATCAAGTCCGTTTTGGCCCTGTCAGTGCTGATTGTGTATATATACAAAAAAAGCAGCAGTTGTATATTTATCTTATATATTCATTCCCAGCCTTGTACAGTAGAGCCTGTTTTTTCTGAGAGTGGAATGTTGGCCAGTTCACTAGAGGCTTATATCTTCCTCCACAGCTTCCCAAACTTTGGTGCATGGACTACTGGTGGTCTGCAGTGTGTTTGCTCATGGTCAGGCGAGAGCTTGTTAATTGGACAATGCTAACTTTCCCAAGTGCTAGATCACCTTACAAGGCAGCTATAAAAATGTATTGCTCATTTATATTATTTTTTGCTGTAAGCAAGTCCATCTTTGCAATTGTGAATTCGAAATGAAGTGGTCCATGTGACTGTTCTCTGTCTAATAAGGTGTGGACCACATTATTGACAAGTTTGAGAACCTCTGCCTTGCTCTTTGCAAACAGTGCCTTGTGATTAGAGCTGGTCAAAAATTCTTGAATTAAAAATATTTTAATAAAAAAATTTACATTTTTTAAACAACAAAAATTTCACAAAGTTTTTGGATATTTTTTTTAATTATCAAAAATGCTCAGGGGTGGTTTTTTGTTTTTTGTTTGTTTTTGTTTTTTTGTTTTCAACAAAACCTGAAAAGCTTTTAGTTTTCCTCCCTTCTCCCTTTTCAGTGGCATGAGGTGGGGGGTGGGGAGAAGGAAGAAGAAAAATAATATTTTCAGAGCTAAAACATTCCAGTCAAAAATTGGAAAAATTTTCTAAACTAGATTTTGGAAACTACTTCAAATGTTTTGTGACTGTGGCTTTTGTCTGTGGGTTGTTTTTTCTTTTGCCAGCTTTGCATGGGATCCTCAATTCCCATTTAGAAAAATAAAAGAAATGGGCAGAAGAGAGACACTAGTTTAATGTCTTCCTAAATAAAGAACCCTTATTTCAACCTTGGGTTCTCACTCTACTCCTGGCTGAGCTTGGAATTCAGCCTTTTATTTTCCAGGGCCGTAAGTGAGGCTGCTACTCCAAAGAAGGGAGTTGGATGTTACCAGGTTATCCAATGTAGTGGTGCTTTGCTATCTTTAGCAGTAACCTGCTGTGACACTTCCTGGGGTTCCCAGGGGTGTGAGGCACCTCACTACCACCAGCCTTTAACATGAAGAAGCCTTGTCTGTGTCTGCTGGGGGTTAGCTCCCCATCTCCATCGGCCATGGGCAACACAATGACTTCCAGGCCTGTGCAGGCCTCACACTCTCTCTCCAGGTTAGCTATAGGCACGCTCCAACCCCTGAGCCCTCTGAGTGCATCCCCGGAGTGGTCAAGCCCTGTCTCACTGAACACTCGCAATATTTGCAGATTTGCTGCTCCCAAAGAAGCAGTACACTGCCGCTTACCAGTTCCACTTCAGATCACTGCTCTGCTTCACACACAGCACTTAGATATGATTATAGGGAGATCAAGTAAAAGTTTTTATTTAATAAACTATAGAGATTCAAGAAGTAGCAAGTCCAAGTACTGGAAACAGATGGTTACAAGTAAAATAAGATCATAATTTGTATTCTAAAGTCTAGACTTAACTAACAAAGTACTTTCTTGTCTAATGAAGTTTAGCTCACTGAAAGTCTTTGCAGCATTTTCCAACCAGGTTGGCTATGACCCTCCTTTCATAAGGCAGGACACAATGGTAGTTCCTCTCCTTGGTGAAAGATCCAGGCCATATCTCAGTTATACCCCTACAACTGAGGGGGATCATGTTTGTCATTACTTGTAAACAAACATGATCCTCCCTGCTATGTTTTTTTTCCCCCTGCAGCTTTTATTTCTCGTGATTTCACAATCTCTCGATTAGCACCAGGCTTAGTAACGCAAATAGTCCTCCATTGTGAAGCAAACAATACGCTATACACACATGACCAGACAATGATAAGCATCTTTTCCCTCATAGCTGACAGGTGCATGTTTAGCACGAAGGATACAATTCTGTCATGGAGGTCAAGGATTCTATGACTTTCTGGGAACTGCATGACTCCTTCTGGGGCAGGGCTGGAGCAGCTGTGAGCTCGGGGGCCACTGGAGCAACGGCTGGGGTTGGGTCAGCCCCGTGGGCCTGGAGTAGCAGCAGTCAGCCCCTGCCACAGGAGCAGCGGCAGGGCTGGAGCAGCTGCAAGCCCCAGTAGCACTCTGTTTGCCTTCCCCCCCCACCTCCTCCCCTATATTTTTAATAAAAGTCAGGGACCGGTCACAGGCTTCTGTGAATTTTTGTTTATTACCCGCAACCTATCCCTGACTTTTACTAAAAATACCCGTGACAGAATCTTAACCTTATTTATCACCTTCTGGCGACCTACTTTAACTCTCAGACCTTAATACAATAATTTTCAGTACAGATACATAATTTCTTAAACATTATCCATACATACATTTTGCAATGATGTTGATGACCAGTGGGCAGTTGGCTCTTGGTAGAAAGGACCTCGCATGCCACTTTGGTAAACTTAATGTGCATATTCTTGAGCCAGGAAATCCCTGTTAAAACTCTGTGCCTTGCTCTGCCATCTGCCAGTTGGCACAAAGAGCTTCCTGGATCTATTAAACCAAACAGTGAAATGAAGTCAATTTGGGGGCAGACAGATCTAACTGTCACTTGGATCCTGCGTTTTGCTGGGTTACATGGAGAGAGCTAGTATTATGTTTGCTGTGTGAACCTAAATTGTGTTATGTTTGCATCTGTGAAAGGTTGCTCCCAGATCTTGTCACAGTTACCTTACTTTGACAAGAGGCACCTTATGGGAAAAATTAGCCTCAGTTCTTTGGAATTTTTGAGATATTTGTGTCAATAATTTACTAACGCACTCTCTCTGAGAAGGTCAATGGTTGTTAGCATAATCTACAGAGATCAGCCTATGTTGGCTGCTCATTATAAATCCACTTCTGCCCTCTGACACCAGTTCCTCTTGCTGAAGTAAACCCGATTTCATGGACATGGAAACTGCACCCATTTTTCTCTGCTTCTAACTTCTATGAATAAATGTAAACTCTGAAATGTACTTAAGTTTTTAGTTGGCATTTCTGAGCCAAAAGCTGGGGGAGACCATTTTGCTAAAGAGCACTATCACTTGTGATAGTATGAGAGGCCAGTGAGATGAAATGAAGTCCGTTTCCAACTTGCTTTAGTATTAAACATCTGAAGAAAACGTAAGATACGATATATTAAAAATACATTAAACCTTTATCCAAACAGGCTAGAGACAAAGGGTATGTGATGTCTATACTGCAGTCATGGTGTATGATTGCATCCTGTGTAAACATACACAAGCTAGTTCGCATACTGGAGCAGTGAAGCTATGGCAGCATGTCATAGCTGAATAATTACTTGCATGTAATTGTGAGCCATCCATGCAAGTAATTACTCAGGGTTCCAGGTGAGTCTGGACAGCCAGCACTGCCAAGGCTTCACTGCTCCCTTCCCCAAGCTAGTTGGATTAAAGCTTGGGTATGTGTAAACCTGCAATCATACCTGTAATTGCAGTGTAGACATACCCGGGTTTACATTTTTCTTCTGTTAGGTTAGGATGTTGGCAGTCTCACAGATAACACTGATTTTCAACAAGAAGGCTGCCTCCAGCGCAAGTCTCAGAAATGCTAATGAAATTTAAAACTTTATATTTCCCTCTCCATGTGCTGCATCCTGAACAATGCTGTTTATACTATGAACTTTTAAATTGGTGTTTTGAACAAAGGGGGGGGGTGTTTTTTCTTTTTAAACACATTTTTTGATTTCTGAGCATTTAGACCAAGTATTGGGCAATTCCTATGCAAGACTCATTTACTAAGATTTGGTTTCTTTTAGAGGCTTAATTGGGTGAGTTAGCAAGTGTTGATCTTGACTTTGTTCCATATCTGCTTATCCCTGAATAAAATATTAAGATGTTTTCAGCTCTAAACACTTTTTTCCCAGGAATGGGAAGAAATGACCGACATTCCTTTCTGCATGGAGATGAGTCTGATGTAAACAAACGGTCGCGCTCTGAAATTAACTTAAAAAAATCTTTTTCTGCCTAAAGGTTACACGAGGGATGCATCATTCCTTGCAACGGTGGTTGATATCGTTCAGGAGTTGAAGCAACAGAACTCTGACCTGGTGTATGGTAAGGACTTGATGGCTTTTAACCTTTTCAGTCTCATTGTTTTCTGTGCGCATGTTGAAATCACTTCAGGTGAAGTCAGTGCTCTGACATTATTCTGAATTTCACAACAATGCCCTGTTCTGATCTTGCTGAGACTCCACTGGAATGTCAGTTTAGTGTTGCTAAAGTTATTTATTTTTTTTCTTTCTTCTTTTGTGCCTTCTGGTGCTTTTCTTGCATCATGCCAGCCAAAGAAAGATTTGCCTTAAGGAGTGATCCTCTCTAACTATCAAAGTCCTGTGAAATCCTATCTAGTTGCTGCTGTTTGTTGCTTAGCAATGAGGGCCTGAGGAGTACTGATAATACTGGAAACTGAAGTCTTCTCTTGATCCTCAGATACAGACTTCTCCACGTTGTCCTGTGAAGGTGTGTCAGTCACATCCTGGAGGTAGCACCCTGGCCTTTTTATTTCTGAAAGGCCAGTTCAGATTCCAGCACCATTTTAGTTCTGGACCTTCTCTCTGGGATTACACATGAGGGCTGGTAGATGACAGTAATGTTCAGCAGCCCATAGCTGGCCAGGCTCAAACCAGCAATCAAGGGACGAAAGCCTGCATTTCCCATTACCAGTCCCCTGAGTTATCCAGTTCCTTAATCGTTGTAGGTACTTTGAACGGCCACGGTCAAACCCTGCAGACTCTTATCAGGCAGAACTCCCATTGAAGTTGCACAGTCAAGTCAGTGGGAGCTTTCCATGAACAGGGACTGCAAATGATGGCCTGACCCAATGGTCTTCAAATTCTATAGAGCTGCATGGTCAGAACACTCCCCAAATGATTCACAAACAATTATCAGTTGAAATAGATGACTCAGATACTGGATTTATTAAACTGTTCCTGTAGCTAACAGAATTCTTATTCTGATGGGCGTTGGTTTGTAGAGTGTGTCTCAACTGAGCCAGCGGCACTTAGATTTCAGTCACTGACTTTGGCCTGCAGAGCTGAAGAATTGTAAGCACCCTATATTGGCCAATCTAAGGTGTCCACCAGGTGCTAAACTGCGGGGAGGAAAGGGGTTCCTGTTTGCCCCATTCTAAAGTAGAGCAATGATTTCAACATCTTTTAGGTAAAAAATACGCAGATTCATGCTGATGTGTTGTGTAGAGTAGCCCATAAGTGAGTGCCTCATTCAGTCCTGATATATAGGCATTACAAATGTTTTAACAAATGTATTATAAGTAGCAGACACTTCCTGCTGAAATAAATAAAAGCATCAGTGGAACAGTTTTATAATCAACATTAAGAACCTTCTATGAACACATTGAAATACATAATAATTCTGCTGAAATTAAAAGACTGTCTATCCTGGAGTTCCAACTAAACCATGTTTGAACAGTGCATGATGGAAACAACATGCCTACATGGTATCAAATCTCAGCATAAATGTCTAATTGTGTTAGTGTTTTTTGTGAACTGATTTATATAGCCTAGAAGAGGGCCAGGCTGTACCATTTTGTAACCTGGTTAGTACACAGTGGCGTAGCCAGGTGCAGAGTACAGGGAGAGCGGAGCTAAAAAAGGCGCCTCCCCTTGTACTCACCCGGCGGTGC
This sequence comes from Macrochelys suwanniensis, assembly GCA_033296515.1. Lineage (NCBI taxonomy): Eukaryota > Metazoa > Chordata > Testudines > Chelydridae > Macrochelys > Macrochelys suwanniensis. Next base: position 152,931,916 of record CM065775.1, on the reverse strand, counting down.
TCCAGCTGTTCGGCGACGGGTCCTTCACTCGCTCCGGGTCATCGGTGGCAAAAAATTTAAAAGGTGCCACTTGTGCTCAGTGGGGGAGCGGCCACTCCCCCCCTGGCTACGCTACTAGTAAATGTATAGCAGGATTTGGAGCAGTCTACATAGCAGCTTCTGCCATTTCAAGGGAACGTATATAACATGGTTGGGAAGACTATCAATCTAACACTGGCTTGACATGGTAAAAATTATTAGGTAGGCTGGCCTAAAGCCAGTACTATACAGCAAAGAAGCATGTTTAAACATGGTTCTGGCTAATATGGTTTGAATCAGGCTTTTGTTAGACATCACAACTTCAATTTAGGCCCAGAATATATGCTTCACATTTTTTTTAAAGCAAACTGGGTTTTTTTGTGTTTAAAAGAAACCATATAAAACACATATGAAGAGAAATATTTTTCATGAGTGGTGGTGGTTTTTTGTTTAAACCTTCAGCGAAAATTACTTCTCTGATATGTTATGAAGCTCCCAAGAGCTTTGTACTAGAGCATAAAATCAGAAAATAGACTATAAACAGAAACTAAAACCAGCCAGTTGAGTTTTATAGAATCATAGGGTTAAAAAGGACTGCAAGGGTCATCTAGTCTAAGGGCTAAGATGCAGCATTTGTTGTGTCTAAACTATTCAAGACAGATGGCTTTCAGTTTAATGAGTGACACTGGTGCTGGTAAGAGAGGTAAAGAACTTGTCTTTATGTGGTGCTGAATGCCAAGGTTGTTTCTCTGACAGGTTCCCTTTGAAACTAATACAAGTTTGCCTGAGCAAGGACTGACTGAACATTGAATAAGAACTTTGGGATTTGTGCCATGATTTGTATCTTGACAGTGACTCTCTTAATACTGTGGACAGCATTACTGTTCCAGAACACATCACCAGCTGCTGGACTATTTCCACTCTTCTTTTGAAATTAAGGTCACTCTCAATAGGCTATTAATGTGATTGATGATCCTGAGATTGCACCACAAATGTCTGTCTTAATCCTAATTTTATCATGATTGGTACATGTCTACAAAATCTGCTCTAGAAGAAGAGTTTTCCTTCTTAATTAAAATAAAATAAGGCTTTTGTGTGATGCATTCTATAAATATAAGCTCCTCCCCTTCCCCCCCCCCCCCGCATATTTCACTAATTTTTATTGCTCTGAATTGAGGCAGTGGTTCTCACATTTTCCATCTCACAACACTCCCTCTTCCACATCTAACCAGGACATTCCGCCCCCAAAATTTAACAATATGGAGAGGGCGGAGTGGTCGCAACCCTCTGATACCTGTTTTTGACATCCTCCTCCCCCCCTCACCCTTCATGGATCACAAACTCCTGTTCCAATGTACTGCAAGAGTGGTTCAAATAACACAAGTTTATAAAATGACAGTGTTGTACCATGGCTGCTACTGTTGGGTAAAAGTATACACAGGGGTTCTTTGTTTCTAAGGTTGATTTTATTTTCTGTTGCAGTGTGTGATCCAGTGATGGGTGACAAATGGAATGGAGAAGGCTCTATGGTTGGTAATCGTCTGCTTGAACCATATTTAGATTGACAAGCTGCTTATACCAGAACAAAGCTACCTTGCTTAAACTTGAGTCTGAATTCCAGTGTCCGCATTTATAGAGCTCTTTATTAGAATCAACTTAGTGCTTCTGAAGTGTACTAGATGGATAGCCTTGGGAACTGTGGTCCCCTATCAACCCACAGAACAACTAGCATATGGACTGTCAGTGAAAAATTTCCTCCCTGCTGCTCAAAGTGCGTTAACCGTCTATCATTGCGAAGGCCTCTCCGTTGACAATGCCAGCAAAACTGCCAGTGTTGATTTGAACACCTGCCCACTAGCAACTAGTCTGGGGTGACTCATTTCACATAGATTTCCCAACAGCCATTAGCCAGGACTTTGACCTGGGTGGGGCACATGGCTCTGTGCGCTGCCCTGCTCTGCGGGCACCGTCTCCATGGCTCCCATTGGCCACAGTTCCCCATTACCAGCCAGTGGGAGTTGCAGGGGTGGTGCTTGCAGGCAGGAGCAGTGTGCAGAGATCCCTACCCGCCCCCCCCCGAGGCCGGGGGGTGGGGCATGCTGGCCGCTTCCGGGAGCGGCACGGGGCCAGGATAGGCAGGGAGTCTGCCTTAGCAGCAGCCCCGCTGCGCTTCCAGAGATTGCGATCGACTGGGAGTGTCTCCAGGATTGACCAGTTGATTGCGATCGACCGGTTGTAACCACTTGTTTAGGCTTAGTATAAATGAGTAGTTTTAGTGTTTTCTTTGATTTTCTCCCTGAAGGGATAACTTCTGTTTGTCTTGCTCCTGGGGTTGTACTCTGATACTAGCTTTACATGTCCTCAGGTTTTAAATACTGCCCTTCATGGGAAGTTGTTATGAATGTGAACAATGGACATACTTGCTGCTTCATTCGACATGATGAAGAGCATATCAGGGACAAATGCAGCATCTGCAACTCCTTGACTAGGAGACCACACAAGTCTCTTTAGGTACAAAGTACCTCATGGAGAAATCCATGCACCCGGCCTGTGATCCAGGCCCCTCTGAGACTGAGAAAGTTGAGTACTCCTTCTCCAGAGGGCTCAGGCTCTTCCATCTTCATCCAGTTCTCACAGGGGGGACCTGTAGACCCCCAGAGAGCTCACACAGGAACTCCAGCTGCAGCATTTCATCTGATACAGGCTCGCACTAGCTGTCTGGCACTGAGTGGAGAGTGAGTGCCCTTGAGTGCCGCTCCGCAGTACTGTCTGAACTGACATACTCAACACCAGCTCCATTGACTGGTGCCGACCTCATACAGTCAGTAATTCCAGTGCTGACCATGGCACTGTTGCTGTTGACCGCTTAACCTGAGGTGCTGATAGGCTTTCCTCCCAACATCCCAATTGTGGACGTTTGTGGAACAGCAATGTAGTCATCTGCTTACACATTTGCTAAGCACTATGTCGTCCGAATAGCTTCCCTTCTACAGTCATTATTCAAGTAGACGCCAAACTCCCACCACCTGAAGGAACAGTGCTTGGGAATCACCTGAAGTGCACAACCACTCAGAGGAAAAATGGTTACTTCTCTGTACACAGGGCCGGCACTTCCACTAGGCGACCCTAAGCAGTTGCCTAGGGCGGCAGGATTTGCGGGGTGGCATTTCGTTGCCCTCGACAGCATTTCGGCGGTGACTCATTTCCCGGCAGCAATTCGGTGGCAAGAAAAGTGGCCGCCGAAATGCTGCCAAGAACGCAGCTTCAGAGGGGCTGCCGCCGAAGCGCCACCGATTATGGTGGAAAGCGCTGCCGCCTAGGGCGGCAAAAACCCCGGTGCCACTACTGTCTGTACAGTAACTATTGGAGATCTGCACATACATATCCCATGACTCACCCTTCTTCCCTGCTCCTTTGGAGGCTAATGTTGCCAAGATACCAGTGAGAAGGAACTGAGGGGAGGTTGGTGTTGCCTCACCCTTTATGCCCTTGGTTGGAGGCACAAGGACACATGTGCTGGCATGTGCACTACCCCAACAGGACTGCTGACTAAAAGTCTGTGTCAAGTGTACTGGGTGCACCCACAGCTACAGTGGAAGGTATATGTGCACAACATGTCTCAAAGATAAATAGTCACTGTACAAGATAAAAAGTAACGGTTGTAACTAACTTTTTTTTTTTTTTTGGAAGTGGCTTTGAGCCAGGAATCTTTGGTGTCCCCTCCCAGCCCACATTAATGAAGTTATTCTTACAACAACCATGCCAGGTGGAAAACAATTCCTCATTTAACAGAGGCAGAAACTGAGACACGGAGAGGTTAATGGACTCTTCCAAAGTCGCATAACAAGTCAGTTGCAAAGCTAGGAAGAGAAGCCAGGAGTTATGACTCCATTTATTGCTCTAACTTCTAAATACTCCTGCAGGTTGGAAACTGAGTAGTCCACTATGTTACAGAATGTATGGAAATCAAATTTAAATGAAGGAAAATTACCCCTGTAACTTCCAAAGTAATTTCTGGCAGAGTTCATTATCATTTTCCTATTCTTTTTCAGTATGTGCCAAAGGATCTTCTCCCAGTCTACAGGGACAAAATTGTACCGGTTGCAGATATAATAACTCCTAATCAGTTTGAGGCTGAGTAAGTACTCATTTCTCTTAATGCTTGGTAAACCTGGGGCTAAAAGCAGGTCCCCCACCACCTTCCCAGTGCAAAAAATCAATTTTTTTTCCCAGTTATTGATTTTTGTTGTTTTTTTCCCCTGAATAGTCTGGCTGAAGACTGAAATAGTTGGCTTTGGAAATACCATAGCAACACCTCATGATCCCCTTCTCCTCTCTAGGCTGGGCTCCCTGATCAGTTTAAATCTCCCATGGTGCACCATGATCTTGCCTCTTTTACTGAGGGAGTCCCGTGTCTTTGGTTCATCGTGGGAGATGGAAAAACAAGTTGTGAAGTGGTGGTGTTTGTGATGCAGACAATTCACTGTAACGTAACATTGGTTTCACATACAGAGCGTTTTAAATTTTAGTCAGGTGACAATAAGATAAGAAATTTCTATCTGTTGTATGCAGACATTGAAAGACAGTCTGGTACTACATGCTATTTAATATAGCCAATGGTTTGCTCAGGCACTCTTGTAAACAAGATACCATATATTCAGGGACTTAATCCTGGTGAACAAAACAAACAGTGATTGTATATGCTTTTTAATCTTCTTTCTTGACTGCTAGGTTGCTCACCGGCAGAAAGATTCACACAGAAAAAGAAGCTTTAGAGGTGCGTAAGTGTGTGTCCATCCAGAGGTCTGCCTGCAATTTTGCAGTTTATAATTTGTGTCCTTAAAGCTTGCATATAGCCGCCTCTCTCCTTCTCTGTAATTTCTCTGCGAAGCTGTAGTGATTCAGGTCACACTTCATGCACAGAAAACTTTTTATGGTTAGTGTTGGAATGTTGAAGGAAAATCTTTTTAAAAGACTTAAATAAAACCAAAACAATGCTATTAAATAGAGCACTGTGGGCTTAATGCCACTGAGATGTAAGGATGGGGTGGGGGGTGAAGGAGCCACCATTCAGTATAAATTATCACATTGCCAATCATGGAGAAATGCACTAATTAAGATGAAAACCATACTCTTCATTCAAATGACTGATGTGGTGTGCTAGCTGCTCCCCCTGCTGCCAGCATGAGACGCCTGTGATAGCAGCACTGGAGGGCTAGCACGGCCAGCTTTCACTCTGCCACAGGGCTTGCTAGAGAGGAAAAAGTTACCAGCAAGCTCTGCGGTGCAGCAGGGAACAGCACTGAGGAAACTGGGTGCAGGAAGGGTTCGGCCCTGGGTCCTATTCTGCTGTAGGTAGCTGCGGCTGGAAGGTTCTTCACTTTAACTTTTAGAGGGACTGGGTGTCTTACTATCCAGAGAGCTGGGCAGCAGGATGGGGCTTGTGGTGCTCACCCCGGTAGTGCAGAGGACTAGCAGCCAGGCTGCAGTTACGGTCTTCGGGCACTTCGAAATAGCAGGCACAGAGGAACCTGAACCTTGGCCTGTGAAAGCTAGCATCATGATCTGACAATGTTAGACACTGCAGGTTTCACAAACATCCTGTTCTGCAGTAAGGATTTGTCCTTGTAGGGTTAAATCCTCTCGTTCTTACGCAAGCTGAACAAATGCTGAAGTCTGCAGGGTTGGAACCGTAAAGTGTAAAACTAGGGATTTAATGTAACGTTGACTTGACGGGGGGGCTCAGTTCTATTCTAACACACGCTTCCTTTCGGTGGATACAACTGAATCCTTCAATACAGGACTCTGGAATTATTTCTCCTGATTTGATTTTTCACCATTTTTTGATGTTTATCTGAAAATTGTATTCCAATGGTCATGCTGATGCCCAGGATAGTAGTGAACCTACAGCAACCGTGATCTTTGCAGTTTTTCCTCCAGCAAAGCCATCTGAATGTCAGTTGCTGATTGTTTGTTTGTTTTTTTTCCCCCCAGCAGAAAGCAGCTCAAAAAATCACAGCCAATTTTATTTTTATTCCTGTTTTGCATCCCCCAGTGTGCTCTGTCCAGGGAATACCCCTCATGCTACTCACCACTAATTATAACAGCGTCTTTGCTATTCTCATCAATGGAATCAAGAGCCTAAGTAGAGTGGAGTGGTTATGCTGCTAGTCACGCTTACAAGCCATTAGCGTTCAGTTTGTACGTTCCAGGCACACGCAAGAATGATGATGATATGCTGCTGATTTAACTGTTTTACAAATGAATTCTCTACCAAGCAGTGTGATTGCTGGATGTTGACCCTTATTTACTGATAAGTCTCTCAAAAACAATTAAGTCTCAGCCAGGGAGGAGACAGTGTGGTAATAAATGTACCTTACCCCTTTCAAGACTAGTTTTTTGTAGGTTTTTTTTCGCCCCCCCTTCTGGCCATGTTTTTCCTCAGCTGCCTGCAGCACACAGGGTCTGTTCCACATGATCTCATCTGTCCAATAAAGACCAAGGCTGGAGTCCTGGCCCCACTCAAGTCAATGGGAATTAAGTCAACAGCAGGGCCAGGGTTTTACCTCAAGTGCAGAGCAAGTAGAGCTGGTTGGGAATTTTTTGACAATGTTTTGGTGTTTTGTTTTTTTTTTCATTAGAAAATGCCGATTAATCAAAACACACTTTCACAGAAATGTTTCTATTTTCATGAAAATTGAGTTGAGAAGGTTTCTCAGGTTGGTGGGGAGGGAAGAGAGAGAGACACCCCTCAAATACCTTGTGGTTAGGGCACCCTGCTTTGAATCAAGCAGAGCAGGGACTTGAACCTGGGTCTCCTACATGCCAAGTGAGTGCCTTAACCACATGGCAATTGGCTATTCTGGAAAGCTCAGGGAGGGGGAGTCTCATGATTCCCCCTCCCAAACGGCTCAAAGGCAGAATGAAAACAGTTTTTGAAATCTTGAAATTTTTTCCAGAATAGAATTAGTTACCTAGCCAGCTCTAATAGCAAGAGCAATTGCGGCATTGTATAATCCCCTGACACAATTATATATGGTCTGGTGTTATTGTAGAGGTGGATGAATCATGCTAGAGTCTTAGATAAGCCTGCCTTGGAATGGCCATGCTACAGTCTTGTATTCACTAAGGCTGGGCCACGGCTTAGGAACAGAATTCTCTCTTCTGCACTAGAACACCAACCTGAATGTTTAACTATGCTGGGTCTGCATTGTTGAGACCTCCTTTGTAGTGAAGATCTGGCCCTAAGTCAGGTAGTTGTTCACTCTTCAAAGACAGAAAAATCTTCATTCTGTTACTTTGCTACATCAATCATATAAAGAGTCGTCCAAGTAGGGTGGAAACGGGATACCCATGCAACTAGCAACCATGTACTAACCATTGTTAGGCAACCATGGAGTTGACCATGTTATAACCTTGAATAAAAGCGTTGCACAACTGATGCCTCATGGAAAATTATGAAGAGGGTTGCTATTAGAAATGGCTCTGCCACAGATACCATCCACTCGCTTTTCCCCTTTTAAAAGACCCTTTATAAACCAGTTATCAGAGTTCCTATTCCATGGTCTCTGAATTCTTGCACACAGTGAGAGATCGCAGTATGTACTGGTTTGGTAACATCAGTAATGCCATTGATTGGTTCCTGAGCAGGGGTATCTATTTATAGTCTACAGCCAAGTCTCTGTTTGAGAGGCTTTTCAAATTTTTTCACTTTTCATAATTTTTTAAGTTTTGATTGAGATAGTAGAAGAATATTAGAAACCCTGGTGAAACATTTAATATGGAATGAAAATGGACTTGCCATTACCTTGTAGATTCATTGCACTGGCACCAGTGGGTGGAGTTGCTGATTTTTATCAACTCTGTGTGTGTTAGGAAGTTGAGAAATAGCTTTGAAGCTCAGACAAGAAAGGAAGGCAATACAGAATAAAAATAGGAAAAGTAAGTCCTTATTATTCAGCTGCTCATGAGTCATAGCTAGGCTGAGAGGATTTCTTCTAGGGGAATTTATTTTTTGTATCTGCTTTTTATGCTAAATCCAGTACTGAAGTCATCCATTCTTTGCGTAATCAAAATCACTTCCACACCAGCCAATTGTAGAGTCACAAATAGGGATTTTGACTTCTGGTGAGAGATGCTTAGAGGGGGGAATATACCTAAAATGTTAGACACGTACGTGTAATCTGCAGATACACACATGCCTTTGAAACATACGGTATCTAGGTTCCAAAATGAGAAGGAGATTGAGAAACATTTACATGAGATCTCAGATAAATTCTCTTTATTTGAGCCTTATTAAATTTATTATTTTTTCACTGTCTCTTATGATGCTGGCTATATAAGCCATTCTGTCATTATAATTCAGTGTAACACCTCAGTTGCTAGAGAAGTTATCAGAATCCTATTAATTATAACAAGACACTAGCGCTCACACATGTATATGTGGATTCACTCTCCCCTGTCTAATAAGATCTTAAATCATGGAACTTTTTTTGTGGGGGGTGGGAAGGGGGGGAGAGCCACACACCCCACATTATTAGAAGTTTCTTATTACTTATGTTTTCGCTCTCCTCTTTGGAGGCCTGTACAGTTGAACTCATCGTATTGAGCTGTATAGGAAGAGGATCTGAAAATAATACAGAGAAACTTAATATATTGTAATAAGTGCATTAATGTGTTAGATCTCTACATCTAATCCTAATATTTTAAATTAGTTGTTTGAGGAGAAACTATTTAATCTTTATGAGGGTTGCAATGAAGTTTTAAAGTATTCAACAAAACTGTTCTTCAGCATTATTAATGAAGCTGTGCTCAGTGACTGCTACCATTTATCAGTAACACGTAATAACCAGTTCTTGTTGTTTTGTGCCTGGGAAGGTAATGGATATGCTTCATGCTATGGGACCAGAGACAGTGGTGATCACAAGCTCAGACCTACAGGGTTCTCTGGGAAGTGACTTCCTAATTGTGCTAGGGAGCCAAAGGAAAAGTAAGTCATGGTCTTGTTTTATCGAACAGCTCACTCCATTTGTTTCTGTTGCTTTAAAAATAAATCACTCCATGAAAACAGCCTGGAGTACATGGGAACAGCTCAATCATATGGACTCAGACGCCTGCAGTGGTGGTGGGGTGGGAAGATGGAAACTTAAGATGCTTGTCAGTGAAAAAGAAAAATCGCACTGTCCTCTTGACAAAGTAGATTGTAAACAACCTGGACAGGAACAATTTGTTTTTCTTTCCTAAGCCTTTTTTCTCTCCACGTCTCCCCCGCCTTCTGATAGCACCAAGCACTGTCTGTGCTCGGGAAATTGTTGTCGAATGCTCTCCTATTAAAGGAGTGCTGTTGAGCAGGATGGCGAATAATCCCCCTTTCTTCTTTGCCTAGGAGATGTAAATGTAGAGATTGGATGCTGGGCTGCCAAAAGAAACAAGTTGGATTACTACTTAAGAAATACAAACCCGATCTAGAACCAATGGGTGTTTCTTGGCACCACCTAAAAATTCTAGTATACTAAATGGATCATAAGCTGCTTTTTCGTTAACGTTGTTGTAATCATGGGTCAGGTACAGACTGCTATGTTTTCCATTGTGAGTACGTGGCTGCCCTTACATTTAAAACCAAGGTGCAACCTAGAGATACTAAGTGTTCCAGCACATGATGCTTCATCTTGGTTTGAGCAGCTTCCAGATTCACCACACTTACTGAACCAGCTGCCAGTAGGTCAGGATGGAGAAATGCATGCTTGGCTTGCACTCCTGTAGGGAAGATGATGGTGTTCGCTATCTCTTCCAAATTATGTGTAGCACTCACGCTGCAGGTGTGGCTCCCAAATGGGCAAAGTTTGGAGAAAAATAGTTTGAAAGAGCTGGTATATAGTTTCAAATGTTTAAAGATCCTCCTAAGGAACTGCTGACTTAAAGTGTCAAGCACTACAGTAATAATTGCCTTTTAAATTTTAGTAAGTATTGTATTAATTGCAGGGAGAGGTTCTATTTCTTAACTGTATGTCTGCCTTCCAGCTAGAGCAGATGGCACCAAGGTGACCCAGAGAATTCGAATGGAGTCTCCTAAAGTGGATGCTGATTTCGTTGGAACTGGAGACTTGTTTGCTGCGATGCTCTTGGCCTGGACACACAAACATCCAAATAATCTTAAGGTGTGAGAGAGGGTTTTTTTTTCCTGGCAGGAAACTGCTTTAATAAATGACTTCTTTCATTTTATTATTGTTAGTCCCCAGAATATAGATACAGAATGCAGGATAAACAATATTCGGAATACAGAATAACACTTCTTGCAAGAGTGTGAGCTATTCCCCTGACCAAATTTCATCTCTGGGACACTTAACATTATACATACTTAAAAATGTCCCCTATAGATCTAGTTCCCTCCTCCCTCCCCCGAAAAACCCACTCATTTTTGAGTAGTGTTGCTTGGCTGATTGCATTTCAGTGATGGCTGATGAGGTGTCTTTCTCTGCACAGTCTGTAAAAGTATTTGGGGATTCTACCAAATCAAAGATACTCTATACATTAAAAATATTTAGTTTTGATCCTTGGTTCATAACCGATTTTTACAGTATTGGCTCTTTTATTATCAGAATAAGGGTCCTGCACGCTGATTCTTTCTTACTTATTAATTTTGGAGACTGTGTCCATAATTTGGATCCTTTTGTTCCTAGTTGAGAGATTCTACAGCTTTTTACACTATGCATTAAATTCAGCTGCCAACTTGTATGTGCCTTATAGAGTTGAGAAAAAACCAACTCATTGACTCTTGTTAACCTTCGGATCAATCAAGTTGACCTCTGAACGTTATGATCCAAAGCACTGCAACTAACGTGGGTGATTGGAATGTTGGTGAGCCTAAACATACATGTATATTTAATTGCAGGTGGCATGTGAAAAGACTGTATCAGCTATGCAGCATGTTCTGCAAAGGACCATCAAGTGTGCAAAGGGTAAACATTTTACACCTTGTTCCTGAATTTACTCTGTTCACATCCTCATTGGAACAAACATTCTGGAATGTTGTTTTCAGCGCTAAATGTGGCCTATTATTAGACTACATACACAAAACAGAATTTAGGGAATTCTAGCACCGGTGTGTTTACTGCTGTGTCCTCAAACCCTGTTCTAGATGACAGTGGTAAAAATGCGCTGGCCAGTCTACAGTAGTGCTGCACCTGTGGTGGGACTGCATTACTATTAGAGCAAGAGTGGGAGAATTTGAGGAAAATGCTGAGTGTAATGGACAAGGGAGCCTCACCTTTTCCCGTTTTTGGATGCACCAGCTGCCTCAGTTACTCTTTTCTGTGTCTGTTAGAACTGGGATGGATTCCTCAACTATTGATGAGTGGTGAATTTCTGTCTTATGCTAGCTGAATAAATTATTCTTCAAACTGTCTTCTCTTGGGAAGGGGAATTAAAAACACCAGCTGGAAGCACATAAGTAATCTTGTTCTACTGTACTGCCACACAGCCTGGTCTCTGTCACCTAGAATACAAGTTGCTGAGCTCCCTCGGGTCCCAGTAAGATCCAAAGAGGAGTTGAGGGCCCTCAGAACTTCTCAGGAGCAGTCTCTAAATAATGGTGGAGCTGCAGATGATGGGGGGGATGGGGAAACAACAATGTGCTGTATACCCTCTGGTGGCGGCAATGGGCAGTAGTAGCACAGTGGATGAGAAGAGAAAAAAGTAATGATGGGGTCAGGACAGAAACGTTATTCTTTTTTTGTGTGTTTGTTAATTATTGACACTTCAATATCTTCTTTTAGCACACGCTGGAAAAGGAAACAAACCTAGCCCAGCCCAGCTGGAATTGAGAATGGTCCAAAGCAAAAAGGACATAGAAAATCCGGAGATAATAATAAAAGCTACTGAGTTATAAAGGCTGTATGTCTCCCAATAACGCACAATGTATTGATGTCCTCTTTTTCTTTCCTGTAAATTGTAATGTTTGCCTTAGATCTGTGAGAGAAACCTGACTTCCATGAAATTGTGCCCTGCATAGGCAGATATCCACGATCAAACATATGTGCTGGCCTTGCTCGGTTTAAGGGGGGAAAAAAGTGAGTAGTAAAACTTACTCTCAGATATCAAAATGGCTGTCAAATTCACTCCGTCTGTGTACCATAGGCAAGAGAATTCACAGGTTCGTGCCTCGCCAAAGACTTTGGTTATGAATTTGCTAGTGGAATGACTGACTGACTGACTGGTGTGTATATTGTAGCAAAGCATCTAGTGTCAATTTCACTAGCTACCCTACTCCCTTAGCTGAAGGCATTTGGCATCTTATTGTGGTATTCACTATCTCGACTGCTATGCAACTCAGTAGGGTTGAAATTGCACACAACTTCAGGCTGTATATAGGGAGTAGTTTGAAGATATTTAGCATTAGGTGCTCTGCAGAGGTCTTGAAGTATCATTTCATGTTGCTAATAATTTTTCCTGTTTCTAGCCTATGAATGAATATGTGATTCCAATTTCTATAGGTGCTAATCCCTTTATTTCCTGTGACCACAAGCATCCACTGCACTTTGTCCCCATGTTCCACTCCAGAAAAGACCAATGTTACTAGTCTAATTATCCAGTCAGTAGCACCAAGTAGAAATTTGTAATTCTACCTCTGGGACCAGTTTTAATTCCTTTTTTATTAAGACTTCAATACAAAGCTTCTTTAAGAAAGGGAGATAATGTGGCTACCTTTTGTAAAAGTAACCCTATTAGTATTCTAATGGATAGCAAGCCATTGGGATACTGCCAACGTTCATTATTTGTTGAGGGCATTTTACCCTTTATGGATGGTTCAATTTAGAAACCTCAGAGGTGCATCTGCTTAATAAAAATGAGCACTGTACAACAGGTTCATCAGTAAAGCACTAAATAGTGAACAGTTGCCTGCAGACATAAGTAGAGATTAGTTTGTTCATAATGCCACTCTTCAGACAGTTTCATGATCTGAATTTTACTGAATTTTTATGCTTGCTCTCCAAAACAAATAGCATTTTTTTTAATGTGTGTTGCCGGATGTTCAAATGTATCTAAGGATCTATACTGCTGCTTATTATCATCCATAGTACCGAAGTATAAAGTTCCTCCTGATCTAGTTTTTCCCTCCTTCCATGAAGGCAGCTGAGGAATTTTTATTGGTTAACTTTTTGGTATCAGAATCCTGTTCCCTGAAGTGCTCTCAGAATGGGTTTCTTGACAATTTGTGTACTCTGGGTGCTGATTAGGCAGTGGGGATATTCCTGAGAGATGTTGATCACGTGCAACTCCTCTTGACTTCAACAGGCAATGCACGTTTTCTGCACCTCTGAGAATGAGTCCTAGTGTGTTGTATGTGCCCAAACCTGTAAACACAGTCTGTGAGCTTGATTTGTTCATGCAGGCACACAGAGGTACAAATTGCACCCTCTTGCAGTAGGAGGGAGCAGTTGTGCACCGAGGGAGATGCTAAAAGGAGGGCAGTTTAAGTTCCATCCACTATCTGAGGCTGCCCAGAAAAAGCACTTGATCTGTGTGTTTCCTGGGTGCCTTTCCAGAAACTTGTTCCTGGCCAGCTCTGCCCAGTTACTAAGCTGTGTCAACTGGCTAGGTCTAGGTCCCTCAGCAGTGCTTGGGTTGTAGGTAGATTGTGCCACTGCAGTTTTTGTTCATCCAACTTCCAAGTGGACTTTCTGCCATTGGAGCCCCTATTTTGTTTCTACTAGCAGAACCCAGGGAGAGAATTTACCCAGGTATCACTAATTTTAGGCTAAACAGATTTAATTTTTTTCTTTTTAATAGAGTGGAAGTTTTCTGATTTAATAGACTTCTTAAATCTCTTTTTCGGCATCTCTGAAGCAAATAACACGTAAGATGCTAATGCATTTTGCTATAAGTTTAAGAGAAGAACTCTCAGCTTTTGCTCTAAGTGGCTAATACTTTATCATCTTCAATGCACTCAGCAATTAAAAGTTAAATTTGCTGTGCTGACATAAGAGAAACACAAAAGAATCTGGAAATTATTTAGTAAACTTGACTGTCTTGCCACAATTTACAATAACCTCCACCATGAAATAACTTCCTAGCAAGAATAATTCTGGTAATATGAATAAAGCATATCAGTCTCCTTCAGCACATGAGCTTATAGCTGATGTCCAGCATTCATAGTGTTAGCAAAGTCCTCCGCACTGTATTTTTAAACAGTTGAAAGCTGTTTACCTTCTAGATAATCGCTAATTCCCATATGTTTAAAAACTGATCTTTATTAATAAAAACTGCCCTCGTTAACATACGTTTGCTGTGGAAGCTGCATGGGAAACGTAATCAACTTTCAAATTAGAGATGATAGATTTTAAATAAAAATGATATTTCAGTAATACAACTCCAAGGGTTTTTTACTTATTTTTCAACACAAATACATTTTTACCACTACCAGCGCTAATCGCTTAGCAGCTATGTAGCCTATCCCAGGGATACCTATAAGCATAAACCTATTTTATTTCACTTTTTAAAACTCATAACATTTCATGTTGACATTTGCAGTAGTTCCCATAGACTTGGGAAGCTATGAGCAACAGACTGTTGCTCCATCTCTTCACACAATGATTCTTTAAATAGCCTCACAGAGTTAAACGTAGGACTAGACCCTACAGAATTTTCAACTTTTCCATAGCTTAGTGAGAAATTCCTGTTGTTTATGTCAGGGGGTCAAAGAGAGAGGTTCATAATCCTCTTCTTTTTTTGAAAAGCAGCAGTAACAATACAGATCCAAGCTTCTTGCCAGCAAGAGACCATCGTTATGGCAAGCTTGCGATAAGATGCTAGAAAAGGAGTCCCTTTTGGTGTGTAGGAGCAAATGCATTGGCTTGTGCTTCTAGAAAAAGGGAGGGGTTAATATGGAAAATGAAATAATAGATGTCATGAAAGGCGTTAATAAATGACAATAATTCAATACAGAATTTTTATCTGTAAAACTTAGTCAAAATGAATTTTCCTATGAAGCAGAACAGAGGCAAGCTAATAAGAGGCACCTATGACTTGCCATAGCAGCTTGGCCCTGTGGTCTAAATCAGATATTCAGACCTCAGGAGTGGCCTGTGCCTGATGCTTCAGAGGAAGACGGGAACCCCCCCCCCGCCCCGCCCCGTCCCCTCCAGTAATGCCCTTCTAGTTTAACATCTGTGAGGATTTGACACAATACCCACAAGAAATCAGAGGGATACCTGGAGCTTAAAGACATGAAAATACAGAACTGAACCTGGAGAAGTTCAGTTATGAACTGACCACAATTTGCAGCCACTGCATTCTACCATCTTCTGTTGAAGTCAGTGGGAGATGCTCAGATGATATGTGAATGAATTCCCATTGAAGTCAATGATATTCTTTCCGTGACTTTAATTAGATTAGGCCATGCGTCAGCTGCAGAAGCAGGCTCAATGTTTAATAATTCAAGAAGCATTGAGAACTGTAAGTGCACATTGTAGTTACCTTGTAACATTGTACATTGTAGTCACAACATATGGACAAAGGTATTTTTAAATATTAAAGCAATTCATATAACTTGCAAGCATTTTTACCAGTGAAATGTTACGCAGCACTTTTTTGTAGTGTTTTTAGAACAAACTGTATGTCCTACATTGCACCAACTCAAAACAATCATATCCAATCATTCTTTTATTCCCCCTTCTCTTCACTTGGATATAACATCCATGAAGGTTCCACTGATACAGAAATTACACATACTTCCAGAGCAGCTAGGAAACAGCTCAGTATTCACTCTGGCCTTTAGGACAGTTGTCCATTATCCATTCAAAGGAAATGAGTCTATCACAGGGGTCAAGTCTTATCCACTTGCAGATCCTCATACAAAGAAAAGCTGGCAAACTAAAATGAATGTCTCTAATGATTGCAGAGGTACAAGCAACTTGGCAGAGAGCAGTAAATTCAATCAGTCTGTTCAGTGATTTTCATCTGTCAACAAAGTGGAAGGCTGGTGCTACTTGAGCTAATTAATTTGTGTTTGAACCCATTTTCTGTAATGAACTTGTGTGCAGCCATTTTGATTATTATAGTTTCACTTATTTGTCGAGCCTTATGCAGAATGGACCTAAACTCTCTTTAAAAATTAATTATCTAGTCTATTCTGGGCCAGAACCCAACCTTTTTGTGTATAAAACTTCTGCTGACTTCCTTGGAAGATACATGCAAAAGGACACTTTAAAGTTTAAAAAAAAAAAAGTGTTGTGGAAGTTTATTCATGCTTGGCATACATACACTTTTTAAAAATCTGCATTAAAATTGGTAATGTAGATGTTCATTTCCTGATTTATATTTAAAAAGCAAGAAATCTATAATCCACATACTGTACAAAAGAATTGGAGGACCAAGGTTTCTAGCTAAAAATATTGCCTTGTTAAGAGTATCCTATATGTATCTGGATTGGTTGATGTTAATTCGTTGTCTGATACTGTTACAATGATTGTGTTAGTCTATTTTATTTTACAATATGTGGCAAGAAAGATTGTAATAAAAATGTCTCCGTTAATATATTGTGCATAAAAATTGTTAGCTCCTATTTTTGAATATGTTGACCATTTCAGAATTAAACAAAACAAGAACAGTTCGATAGTGTTCCTGAGTAAATGGATTTGATTAAGATTTTATTAGTATCTGATTGGGTGGATAAGGGGAAAGCCCACATTTGGACACCTAAATCGTCCCGATATAAAACCACTGGGGAGCGGGGGGGTGCAATATGAGGCTAGTCTTCTGCGCATTTCTTTGAATAACTTTCATAGCAGCAGAAACTTGCTGGAAGGTTAAGGGTTAAAGCTCACTAATGGAGAGGAGATGGTGTTAGTGATTCAAGGTTGCTAGACTGATTTATACAGGATGTTTAACTCCATAACTGCCTGTGAAAGACCTCCATGTTCCAATTGAAAAGTGACTCTGGCATTCTGCATCTCCATTCCCATACACGTATTACTGAAAGCTTAGGGTGAGAGAGTATTTTGCCCTCATCTGGGATTAGGGGCTGCAGAGCAAGAACTGCCGTTCATTCCTTGGTCTGCTTCTTGAGCAGTGAAATTGAAGGGAGTGCAGTGCCAGGTCAGGTCCCCTGGCCTGTATCCAGTAGCGCAGCCAGGTCCGGAGCGCAGGGGGAGCGGCGCTATAAAAAGGCGCCTCCCCCTGTACTCACCCGGCGGTGCTCCAGGTCTTCGGTGGTACCCGCCGCCGAAATGCCGCCGAAGACCCGGAGCGCCGCCGGGTGAGTGTAAGAAGCGGTGCTTAAAAAGAAGCGGCGCCTTTTTTTAGTGCTGCTAAAAAAAGGCACCGCTTCTGCTCAAGGGGGAGCAGCCGCTCCCCCTGCTCCCCCCCTGGCTACGCTATTGCCTGTATCCACATGGCATAATTTGCACATTCGGGCTGTTCTGTGAGTGGAAAAAGGCAGACATCCAGCTTAGTGAGAAACATGGGCGTTCCTCTATTAAAGAAGTCACTTCTGCAAAATGCCTGTGCCAGTCAGAGAGGCTGATCTGGTCACTTAGCCAAATGAAATTGGTGCCCCCCAATTAAATGAAACAATGGCTCCCCTATGCCCCTTTAAAAAATTGAGTTATACGCTGGTATAAAACTAACACATAGTCCAGCTACTTGGAAACCAAAATGTTTCTTGACTGAAGCTTAAACACTAAACAAATCATTTTTCTTAAATCAGATTGCAGCTTTTCATTGTTGGAGTACCTTTCAACGCCTATTTAAGTCAATGGAACAGATTTATTAATTGTTTAGAGTAGAATATTTTCAAAAGAAAAATGGCTTTTGAAAATACCTTTCTCTGCTTTCCTCTTGGTGTTAACTATTGACAAATGAGACCCTTTATTGGAGGACAGTTTTCTATTCCATAGTATTCTGAAATAAATTATTTGCTGTGCATAGCAGCGTAAACATTCAAGTCTGCAATAGTTGTTAAGCTTTGAAACTAGAAATCTTACTTTAAAAATATTTGGGTAAATCAGTGACTTTATGCACATTTATATTAGAAGATTTAAGGTAAACAGGATGCCCCGATGCTTATCAGAAACATGAAAATGTGTGCTTATTTTACCAAAGAAGAGCCTTGAACACAGATCTTATAGGGAATCTGTTGTTTTTAATATATGTTTTCTTCAGAATGAGATCCCAAGCTAGTTGCTCATCATTTAAATTGAGTCAAAAGGAAAGTAGCTAGGAGGGAAGAACATATAAGGAGTATAGCAGCCCCACAACTTCCATACGGTTAACCAGGAAACCAATCCCAGGCCTTGATAGTGACACCAAAAAAAGATTCTGTGAACTGGCACTTGTTGCTCCTGCTACAAGCTCACTCTGGCCTTTATTTAGGAAAGCACTTACATGATTAACTTTAGTGAGTCTTTAAGTAAATGGGACGTAAGCATACACAGACAGTTAAGCATGTGTCTGAAGTACTTGCCTGAATAAGGATGCATATTCCTCACTTGGTGCCTCTGGGAGCAGCCACAGGTCTTGAGGCAAAAAAACCTGAATTTGTAGAGAATAAGATAGCACATTGAAGAAAATACCAACAATATTTGAAGGCTGTGCCATATGTTATCACTGAAATTACCTGTGTAACTTACATATTGCCTTTGTTGTTGCATTGCTATTTAGAAAAATCTGTGTCTAGAAGAATGTAGCATATGTACTGTGTATATGTGTTAACGTTTTAGTTGTAGTGGGGGGGAAATGCAGAATTTGGGGGCTGGCTGTGCAGGCCTTCAGAATGGGAGCAGAAAGTCTTACGAATTATATTTTTATAGACAGCACTGTGGCTTCAGGTCCCAGCCGCATCATATCTGCCTCTTCCAGGAACGTAACATTGTGAGGGAGGAGAGCAGAAGGTGGCTACAACATGGTAGGGATAGTACAACCCCACCAGCCCTGGACAGATAACAAATAAATAAAATATGCCTTTGAAGTAATATTTTTTTAGTTCTAAATTGTTAAACAGAGGAAATATTTATAAGTTAACTTTCTATGTACTTGGCATTTGTGTGGTGTTTCGTATTGAATAGATGACCCTGTTATATGTTTACATCTCTTAAAGATCGTCCTTGAGGCATATAAAATAAGTAAATGAATTGTATGCCAGATAAACAGTGTTATGTAATGGTAATGGTTTTAATTTCTGGTGAAAATGTCGGCTTTGATAGTGTTTGTGTATATTCTGGTTGGCTCTCGTGCATTTTGTTCTTTCTACAGAAAGGCTTATATGCTTAATTGGGAAGGGGTGCAATAGTACAGTAGATGAAGGGCTAAATATTGCTGCCCTACTAATTTGTGCATTGATTTTTAAAAAAAAAAATCCGTAGTCCCAAATTTCAGTTTTGAGTTGCATTAACAGTAATAATAAATAAAACTGGGGTAAGTTAGAAACTTATGAATTTTGATTTAAGCATGTGTCAGAGGTGTTGAGATGAGTCAAGAGAATCAAAGTTATCATGACTAAACTAAAACTGAACGTGGAGCTGACTGGCTTTGTTTAGCTGCCCATGCTGAGTGGAGTGTAAAAAATAGACAAACAGTATGGATGGAGAAAAGTGAAGGGTTTTTTTGGTCCGCAAGTTGTAGTAATCTGAAGTGTTATGAACATTTTTTTAAAATGTGGCCTGACTTTAAGAAAGAGCTGAGTTACCAATAAATCCCATTCAGTTGGAGTTGTGGGTTTCCAGCACCTTTGAAGATCAGACCAACTATTTCTTACCTTGATGTACTTTTTTTATGTTTAATTTTTAGGGCTGGGAGAACAGGACAAAAGCAAATCACTTCTAAGTATCAAGAAACTGGTTTGGGGTGTTTTTGTTTGTTTGTTTGTTGTTTTTTTGCATTTATTTTACAAGGCCTCCATGCAGGGGCGAGGACTGCCTGCATAGATGAACAAGGTTGGGGTCCAATGTTGGATGCTGTATCCATATCCCAGCCATATATACATACGGGATGGAGAAATTATTTGACAATAGTCAACAATAATGTCTTCTTTCCCTTCTCTTATTTTTCTAAAGAAACAGTCCAGTCTCCTAAAAACACTTATAAATACCTCACTTTTTCCAATAGCTGGGGAAGAACTTAGCAGCTGTTCTCTCTTGGAAGTTTTTTCGTATCCAGGCGGCCTGACAAAGTGCTACTTCTGCTTTGTAGAGATAGCAAAGAACTAAAAAACCTGACGGAGCATCTAATCATGTGACATGGGACAAAGGAGGGTATGCTTTATTCTGTGCTTTACTGTGCACATACCCAACTCCCATTGGAATCTGTGGGCACAGTTTACGTGTGATGAGTCTTGAGGAGAGAATAGAGCCCCTGAGGGATGGCAGTATCAAAATGCACTTACTTTTCTACCTGCACTGCCCTTCAGGAGGAAATGCAACAGTTTTTGGGAGCTAGCAGGAGTATAGGTACATGGCTATGCTTTTCACTTAGGGTACGTCCATACTTACCGGCTGGTTCGGCGGCACGCAATCGATCTTCTGGGATCGATTTATCACGTTTTGTCTAGACGCGATAAATCGATCCCGGAAGTGCTCGCCGTCGATGCCGGTAATCCTGCTCCGCGAGAGGAGTAGGCGGAGTCGACGGGGGAGCCTGCCTGTACCTTGAAGTTCGAACTAAGATACATCGACTTCAGCTATGTTATTAACGTAGCTGAAGTTGCGTATCTTAGTTGAACTGGGGGCTTAGTGTGGACCATGCCTTAGTGACAACATCCTTTAAGGCAGGGAGTACCAAGTTTTTGTTTTATTTTCAAATACTGCCCCCAGGGCCTGATTAAGCATATCATGCATTTGATATTAAAGCACATGCTTATGTACTTTGCTGTATTGGGGCCCTCATGGGACACTCGCTGCCTTTCTAGCCATATGAGACTTCTAACGGTGACATAGTCTTCATGGGCCCTTGGATTCACATAGGGGATATAAATGGAAGGTGCTTGCATACAGCAATCATTTGCACCTCTTTTTGTATATTTCTAATGTAAAATCAGTAACACAATTAGGGGCAGGATTTTGCCTAGTTTTCCTAAGAGCAACAAAAACTTTTAGGCCCTGATCTTGCAAATAGTCATGTGCATGCTTATACTTTAATGTGCATAGGTAGGTCCTATTGATGTCAATGGGGCTATCCACATGCATTAAAGGTTAAGAATGCATTTGCAAGATGTAATGTAACGTATTAAATTATATTCCTTAACTTTTACAATAGTAAGCTAATAGAACACTCTAAGATACAATCATCTGCCCTTCCACACCCAAACACTATCTCATTTTGAAAGAATAGATACGCTTGATACTAAATTGCCAGCTGGTGGGGTGGGCCCCACTTATTTCATGAAGAACTTTGGTGTTTAATCACGAACTACTTCAAACCAATATTGAAATCTCAGTGCTCTCAAGTGAATTCACTTTGATTGTTTCAACCAAGTACCTCTCCCCCACTGCAAAACCACTAAACAGTTGCACAATTTGTAGTACAGTAATTGTCTTTGTCATCGGAAGATCCACTAGAACTGGATAGGGGTTGCCTTTTACAACTACAGTTATGTGGGTAAAATAATGTGAAGTAGCTTTCACAGTGCCTGTTTTCACAGTACTTGCACATTGTCAGTGTTATCCAGGTCTGACAAGAACTGTTTAAAAATTAGACTGTTTCTGTAGAACAAATTATTGTAGTTTTTGCAGCAAACCTACCACACTGTCGGAACTCATAGTTTTTTGCACAAGAAAAATTTAAGGCACCCAATAAACCCTGCTGTGCACTATAGAAAACCCTGGATTTGAATTATGCTGCACTCTTCAGCATCTAATGGGTTACCTTTTTCAAGTCTCCCAGTCTAAGTGGCATTAATATGTATTTTTTTATTTATTTACAGATTTTAAAAAGAACTTCCTGAACCCAAATAATACTAGTATCATTATGAGGAAGGGAGTTCCAGAAGATATAGTTTCAGGCAGTATAATACTAGTTGTCATTGTCAGCTGTCAGCCTAGTACTACTTTGTCTGAAGAACCTATTAATAAATGATCAATTGTAGAAGAGCACTTGTGGATTTATGTACATTATAGTCTAGCAGAGCCCTTAAATATGAGCTTAACTTTAAGCATGTGAGTAGTTCCATTGACTTCGGTGATACTACTCATGTTCGTAAAGTTAAGCATGTGCTTAAGCACTTTGCTAGATTGAAGCCTTTATCCAGAAGTGCCAAGTGGCTCCATCAGAATTGATATTTATACAAGAAATGTTCGCTGTTGATTGAACAATATTTTCTTCTGACTTTTATTAATATATTGGAAAACAGTAGTATGGGTTGTCATTAGAGGAGAGAAATGATGTGATAGAAGGGTTTAAGTTCTGGATATTCTAATGCCATTGGATCGTGACCTTACAATTTGCTGTTGGCGCCATTTTAAATGTAGCCTATGTCACTTTCACTTTGGAAAATGAAGAAACATTATTTCCTAAATGCCATTTTACTGTGCTTTTCACTTATTCAATCACTGGAGAAAAAGGAGTTTGGAATTGTTTTCCATTGGCGTTTTCTCCAGGCTGTTGATTTCTGATTTAAGTAAGAAAAGGAGAACTGAAGTTTGGCCTTACTTAAAATATATAAAATGAACCTTAAAAACCCAGTTGGTGATTTTTTTCCCCTCTTCTTAATGAAAGGTGGTAGCATCTGGAAGAGGCTAATGTGTAGGACTTTTGTTTGAAGCATGTTTAGTCCTGCTGTACTGCTGTCCAGTGTAAATGAACAGGGCAGAGGCCACCAGAATCTCTTATCAAATAGAGTAATGCTGTAATACAGAGTGTACCTTTTTGTGAAAGTCTTAACCTCTTCTTATGAAGATTAAACACAAATCATTATTTTCATGGTGTATACGTGAAATGTAATTTTTTTTCAATAAAATGTTTCTTTTCCTAAACGTTTTACCTGGAGTTTTTTAATGACCTATTTATCTCTGAGTCTGTATGCAAATCTCACTAGGAGTATAATGGAATGAGGGGCCAATGCTCACCTCAAATGCATTGTTAATTTTGATTTTTCTTTTGCTCAATCACAAGAAAGGTAAAACACAGCAAGCCCCCGTGTACTTTGTCAAAGTAGTAAAAGATAACTGAGCAAAAGACCTGCTGTGAGAGAGCCTCCCAGATGCTAGGAAGCTAAAAAGAGCTGTGTAGACGTGGCTTGGGCTTTCAAGCCATCCCTTCCCCTGGGCTAGTGTCAGAGATTTTTAAGACTAGAAGATACCATTAGATCATTTAGTCTGATCTATGTCACACCTGCCAGAGAACTTCACAATGACCCCTGTATCCAGGTGGGTAACTTGTTTGACGTTGACTGGTTAATGCTAACTTGCAGTGTAATTCCTGCGGTTCCTTAGAGTTCAAATCATCATTGTAAAGCGTGCTGAAGCCCCAGAAGGAGGGTATTTAAGCAGTGCACATGGTATATTGTTAATGGTAACAGATGAACGGGGGAAAGTGTCACTGGAGTAGAGGCTAATTTTGTCACTGCTCGGGGCTAATTTTGAAACCTAACCTGAGCCTGATCCAAGCCCAAGAGAGACAAGTCGTTCTCAGACCCGACCAGAACCTGACACTTCCCCTCAAACCTGTGTCAGCGCCACTGTCTTGTCCTTGGGACTAGGCCTGGTGGGGTCTTCCCACCCCCGTGCCTGCAATCCATCTTCAGTCGCCTCCTGCCCATGGGCTCAGTGTGGTGGCAGCTTCAAGTCCCATTCCTGCCGGCCACCGGCCCCTGATGGACTATGTGCGCTGTGGAGTGAGAGGTGCTGCCACTCAGCACACTCACTGCACAGCAAACGCAGCACAGTGTGGCGGTAGCAGCCGGCAGGGGCTGCAGCTGCGCCAACCCCACAAGCAGGAAAAGGTGAGCAGAGACGACCCAACCTGAGCCCGAGGGTGTCTGGTTGTTTTCTAACCTGAGATGACCCTGACCCTGGTTTTAGGGGGGAATCCATCAAGTTCAGGTCAGGTTGCAAGCCTCTAGCTCAGAGTATTGAGGTGTTGGTCAGTATCTGTTCCAAGTTGGTGGTCGTCAAAGTTTCACCAAACAGCCCTGAATTGCTTTGTAGAACAAGTGACCGGTCTCATTCCAATGTCTAGTGGGTAAATGTTCACAGCCTGTCCCAGCCCCCACCACAACTGGACATCTTGTTGATAGTCACAGAAGAAAGGCATACAAATAATTACCTATCCCCTCACGCTCCAGGTAGTCTCTTAGGGACATCGTTGTGGGAAAGCTCACACTGCAGATGCTGTATTTGCTCTCTGAATCGATAGAGGGGTTTCATAAAAAATCCAGATGTACTTCTGCAGTTTGACCAGGTGCAAGTATGAATCCATGTCCAGCCAGCATCACCTCATGTGCGATTATGTTACTGAGCGAGCAAATCATCAACCCGCTGTGTGTTCTTTATATCACAATGAAAGAAAAAACAGCAGAGAGAACTTTCCCTGTAGATGTGAATTCCCTATAATTTAACAGAAGAATATGGCTATTATCTTCAATGCAGGTCCACTTCTGTGTGTGGTACAGGAACAATTGGTAACTTTGGAGCTGTATTTATTTCTTGAATGCTGAGTGTATCAAAGTATGCATCACAGCCCAGGAACACTTTGGGGTCATTAATTCTAAAGGAAATACTGATAAGAGAGCAATGCCATACTTCTCGGGAAAAGATGATTTTCAGCTGAATGTGATGAGCAACTGAATTTAAGGGTTTAGAATGAAAGTGCCCCCTATTGTTAGCAAGACCCTGCTAATGCTGCTATTTTGCCATATTTTGTTCACCATGTCAGCTTGACTCACGCCATATCCCGCTGGTGTCAGCTTGGCTTCACCCTTCGTCTTGTCGCCCTGGCTGTGCACATGCCCCTCTGCCGGCCCAGGAGAGTGCCAACCTGAGAGTCAATAATATAGGAGAATTCATGGGAGAGCCATAGGTCTCTTTGCACTAAATAAACATAGTCCTGTATAGGAACTCCCATATTAGAGCAAAGCAATTGTTCATCCAATCTAGCTGGGGCTAGTGCATGCTTCTTTAGCAGCAGGTGGGAGGAAAGAAACAGGCAGGTTGGCATATCGCATGTGATGGCTCTGTAGTGACTTAGGTGAAATGCATTTGGTGATTTGTCTAGTTCCTAGTACACAGATTGTTCACATTGCAAAAAAAACCAAAAAAAAACCAAACCTACCATCTGTAACAGACATCAACAGGCAAACTTGGCAGAGGTGTTAAGACAGAATCAGCCTCTAGGAGGGGTCCTGCCATTTCACAGTTAAGAACACACTAGCAGTGGAAATTTTCACTGGAATTGCCTTCTATTTTCCTTGGATAAATACAGGACTTTGTCTTTGAAGGTGTCAAGATGGCACTTTTCACGGGTAGGTCAATCTTTTCCTGTCAAGTGGAGATAATGAGGCACAGACACGGTTGTCTTCAATGTATTAGTATAATGTTGCATCAGTTTAGGTTGAACATATGGGCGAAAGGTGTTACCATAACCTAGTCACTGTCTCACATTAAACAGTGTTAAAGAAGCTCTGGGGCTTAGTATATTAGATCTCAGCCTGCTTAGCACCATGTCAAACACAATTTTTAACCTTTTATTTAAAGATCCGGAAAAGAGTTAAAGCATTTGAAATGTAAAGTATTAAATAATTTTTTATTTGATTTTATTTTAACAACATCCCTTGTTCCTTTTCCCTTTAGCTGGAGAGAGTTTTTAGAAGGACAAAACCCCTTGTTTGACAGTCTCTGAAATGGTATTGGAGATGGCAATAACTATCCTTTTGGGGAAAAGAAAATAAGTTGGTTGAGATCAGCTTGAAGTCGCTGCTGTTAAAGTCCGATCCAATTTCATCCCAGATGGAGTTTGGGATTCTGCTGGAACTTTTAGGGGTGGTGATGTCATCTGGATCGCTCTCTCTGGATCGATCTGGTCAGGACATCCCTCAGAATTAGGCTGAAGAAGACCTGGGGTCCCAGGAGATGGGCGGGGGGAGGAGGAGAGTGGGTTCCATGAAAATCTCTTTTAAGGACTCAAGAAGGGAGAGATGGGTGGAATATTCCATCACCTCATTATTTTGTCCAGCAATTAGGCCTAATAGCTAATATACCAATTTTGGCTCATTAACTTCAGGCTTCACATCTCCTGTTTTTATCAAGCATAATTTTAACAGTCTTTAGAGTATATCAATGTGGCCTTTTTGGTTTAGACCAATCCAGTTTCTTTGTCTAGTTCTCTTGCACTTGTTACGACATTTGTTGTTCTAGGTTATTGTGACACCTTACGAATTTAAGCTCACTTTTTATGGTTTAAACTCACAATTGGAGTAAATTTGTAGGCCCAGTCATCACAACACCACATTGTGACTTGACCAAGTTACTCAATAGGTAAGTGACAGTGCTGGGAAGAGAATGTATGAGTCTTGGTTTGCAGTCCATTAGGCAGCATTCTGCTACGTGACGGGCTAATAAGCCAAAGTCCCCCTAATGTGTTCTTGAAGTTTTTTTATCCATCTTCTTAAAGAAACTCTTTAAATGATTCCTTTTCTGAAATAAATCTATTATGCAGTAGCTGTGTCTAGCTAATATTGTCTATTATCTAGAGCCATTTTGCTTATCAACCCACTTCGACTCCTTATCTATGTGGTTGATTTATGGAAATAATATCTCGCTACAGACAATAGCAATCTACTCCAAGAAGTAGCTGAGTAAAGGCAAAGCTGTATATGGATATTCTACCAGTGTGGCTGGGCTCTCCCACTGAACAGGATTGGAGTTTGATAGTGGGTGAAAGGGAGACAAATACAGTGGCCTGTCTGTCTACCATGGCTGCTGTTGGCACTGGTGGAGACAATCCTGCATGCAGTTCTCCAGAGTGAGAGCCTAAAAGGGCAGTTTGCACTAGCACTTTAGGGTATGTCTACCCTGCAATTAAACACCCATGGCTGACCTGTGTCAGCAGAATGGACCTGCCACCAGAGGCTCACCAGCAGGGAGGGGTTAGGTAAGGAATGGGGTGGGGTGGAGAAAGCAGGGGCTCCTGGAAGGAAATAGTGGGAGGGCTCCCTCGAGGGCTGAGGCTCCTGGGAAGGGGGATGTGTAGGGGCTTAGGGTCCAGGAGGTCAGGCTGTTGGTGGCAGGGGGTTGTCACCTGAGAGACGAAGAGAAGGGGGGGGGGGGCTGGTATAGCCAGGGGGGGGGGGCACTAAGCGCCCCAACACACTTTAAATGGCACTCCTCAGTCCCTGGTTACACATGAATTTGAAAGACAATAAAATGCAGGAAATGCTGATAATACTGTGCTGGACTCCACGTACATGCGGGAGGGCCTGCTGCAGTCCTTTCTGTGCAGCCTGCATGTGACACTGTCACAGCTTCGTGCTATTCAAGGACTTTATTTATTATTAAGTGCCGTAAGGGCAAGTGCCAAAGGAGCTCCAGCCAGGGGCAGCTCTAACGTTTTTGCCTCCCCAAGCAAAAAACAAACAAACCCCAAACGCCGCCCTCCCCAAACAAAAAAAAAAACCACCCCCCCAATGCCCGCCAAAACAACCCCCCCTCCTACCTGGAGTGCCAGCGGGGAGCACAGCGCACCCGCGGCCCCGCTGCCCCGGCCGGGGCGCCGGTGGGGAGGGTGGCATGTCTGCCGCCCCGCCCCACTGCCCGGAGTGGAAGAGTTTGGGGCAGAGGGATAGCCGCCCCAAGCACGTGCTTGGTGGGCTGGTGCCTGGAGCCGGCCCTGGCTCCAGCCTAGATACAGCTTGCATTAAGTTTTAGTAAAAAGATGGGCTACAGTTCTAAATACTCTTGTCATATACAGGGAATCAGATGAAAGGGGGCAGATGGGTCATATTTCAATAGAAATAAGCAAAGGAACAAAAAATTTGTCTCCTTGACCAGCCATCAGTGGACTTGTTCAGTTCCATTCCTTCACAATGGAAATGCTACAGGAAGCAGCAAACATTTCATTGTATAGTATGTTGCTGACTCGGTGGAGTGCAAGGATTGAAGCAGTGAAACCACTCATGAAGAGTGTGAGGGAAATTCTACAAGCTTTGATGAAACCAAAGGAATAACCTGACTGAATGGTTAAAATCTTTCATATTAATTTTACTGGCCACTTTCTGGTTTAAAACTTTACAAGTCATTGACAACGTAAATCGTTTACTTCAGAACTCTGGGCTTACACTTGATAAAGAATCAAGACTGGTGAAATCACTTTGAAGCAAATGGGAGTGCCTTTGAGAATCCTGGCCTCTTATTCTTCACAAGTCAAAACTTGTAGCAGCTCACCTGAGCCTTGGAGAAGATTTCAAGAAGAAAAGAGACAAAAAGAGGGGAAAAATCCAAGATGAGACAGGACTGCTCTCTATAGCAATGAAAACCAAGAAACCAAGTTTAAGGTTGATGTGTTTTACACTGCTCTAAACATGCTTATCCATGAAATTACAAGAAGATATGAAACAACAACAACAAAAGTCAACAGCATGTTCTCCTTCGAGTGATTGCTCATGTGCATTCCGCAATAGGTGTGCATGCTCGCCACGTGCACCGGTGCCGGAAGTTTTTCCCTTAGCAGTACCCATAGGAGAGTGCCCCTAGCAACCCCTGGAGTGGCGCCACCATGGCACGGTATAAGGGGCGCTGTGCGCTCCCCCCACCCTCAGTTCCTTCTTGCTGCCAGGCGCTTCGGAACTGCTCTGCTCCAGCTCTGCTGTAGCTTTCCCTCTTTGGACTTCGTTTAGGTCGTAGAGAGTTAGTATCTTACTTAACTATTCTAACGATACTTTTTTTTTTTTTTTTTAAAGTGCGCCCGGGTCAGGGCATGCCCCGCAGCCTGGGCTTTAAGTCGTGTGACACTTGTAAAAGTCCTATGCCCGTGAGTAATCTGCACACGGACTGTTTATGCTGTCTAGGGGGGAAACCCACCTCAGCGACCGCTGCACGATTTGCAGATCTTTTAAGCCTCGGACCAAGAAGGAGCGGGACATATGGCTCCGAGCCATTTTGATGGAGTCGGCCCTGACCCCGACACTATTCTGAGTCAGCACCAAGCATCGTGGCATTAGTGTGCCATGACCCAACAGTGCCCTCCACCAGTCGGCACCACTTCCCATCCACGGGGCACTCTAAAAAGGCAAAGAAGTCTTCCCCGCCTAAGCACTGGGGCAAGACTGGGGGAGAGACTAGACCTGCGTTGGGCAGCTCTCGATCCGCATCGGCCTCACAGCTTCCAACTCAAGTCGAGCGGAGTAGCCCAACTCACTCCGAGCCGACTACCCTGGATGCCATTGGCCACATTTGGGTGCCCTTCACACCGGAGGCCCTGCAGGCGAGATGTTATGTGTCTACTTGTACCAGTTGCACCGACCCCAGCGGTTCCCCAGTCCAGAGGCAAGCCGGCGCTCGGACCTCCACAGTCACCGCCTGGACGGTACCGCTCATGGTCGAGGGAAGGTTTCCGACACTGTTCTCTGCACAGTGATTGCCTATGAAGGAGTACTGCGGAAAGGGATCTGGGGGTCATAGTGGACCACAAGCTAAATAGGAGCATCAGTGTAATGCTGTTGCAAAAAAAGCTATCATCATTCTGGGATGGATTAGCAGGAGTGTTGTAAGCAAGACACAAGAAGTACTGTAATTCTTCCATGCTGATTAAGCCTCAGCTGGAGTATTGTGTCCAGTTCTGGGCGCCACATTTCAGGAAAGATGTGGACAAATTGGAGAGAGTCCAGACATGAGCGAATAAATTTATTAAAGGTCTAGAAAACATGACCTGTGATGGAAGACTGAAAAAATTGGGTTTGTTTAGTCTGGAAAAGAAAAGACTGAGAGGGGACATAACAGTTAAGTATGTAAAAGGTTGTTACAAGGAGGAGGGAGAAAAATTGTTTTTCTTAACCTCTGAGGATAGCACAAGAAGCAATGGGCTTAAATTGCAGCAAGGGGGGTTTAGGTTGGACCTTAGGAAAAGCTTCCTAACTGTCAGGGTGGTTAAGCTCTGGAATAAATTGCCTAGGGAGGTTGTGGAATCTCCATCATTGGAGATTTTAAGAGCAGGTTAGACAAACACCTGTCAGGGATGGTCTAGATAATACTTGGTCCTGCCATGAGTGCAAGGGACTGGACTAGATGACCTCTTGAGGTCCCTTCCAGTCCTATGATTCTGTGATTAAACAAGATTTATGAAAAAGGGCTGTGGAAGGTTTTCCCACAGATATGTGTCGCTCTAAGGATTTTCATCTCAATGCCGATTTTGGCTTCTGAAGGGGAACGCTCCTTTAGCAAGTTAGCTCTGATTTAAAAAAAGAAAAACTGCCTCCCATCTACCAAGGGCCAGGACCGCATATTAGTCTTAGTGATGCTGTCAACAGTGTGTGATTTTGCAATGGGCTTAAATTATGATAGCTTCAAAAAAGCAATAAAGATAAACCTGATGTGATTTGTCTTTTGTAATAATAAATCCCCTTTAAAGTTTTCAGCAGTATTCTTCTTAAACTCTTTCATCTCCATGGTAAAGTTTTTGGAAAGAGGTGGGGCCTTCAAATTTTGTCCCAGCCCCCAAAAACCTCTGTGTGACCGTGCAAAGGAAAAGAGTTGCAGAGGGTTTGCATGGAGGTATTTAAGATGGTAACAGAGATGATAAAAGCTGATTGTTCCTTTTTTCTTGTTAATACAAAAGCTTACTCAGATTAATGGACGGGGACATTTTAAAATGAACAGAGGGGAAATACTCTTTCACAGAGCATTGGCAACTTTTTGAGTTCATTACTGCAGGAGGTTATGGGTCAGATACAGCAAGTGGATTTAAGAGAGCTGGACACTTATGTGAGCATTAACAACATTCTTTAATTATGCAAGCTAAAACAACGATAATCAGATCTCTTGTTCCAGGAGTATATTTATTAACTTTACAGCGATGCCAGGAAGGAATCTGACACTCCATCCTCCAGTGTCCAGCACTGCACGATTCAGTAGCTCTGTTTTGGTGAGGATGCTCTCCTTCTGATTCAGACATGGGCCACTGCTGGAGGCCAGAGTCTAGAAGTGATGTAGCACTGGTGTGAAGTGATATGCCAAACCCTATGTTCCTGCACTTATTTCCAAATAGTTGAGCTGACTCAGACGGCAGCTGGCTTTGGGGAGATCAGTAAGGCATGGACAGCAGGTCAGAGATGGCGACTCCATTTCTCTTCGATTTCAATGTTCATTTGATGCAAAGAGCACACTCGTTTTTAAAAATTAAGCTCTCTTGTTAATAGTTAAACAAAGTATGACGGGTTGGACCCCCCTTCTGGGATACCACCTGAGGTACTGGGATTCCGCTGAGCCTCTCCTGCTCAACCAGCCTGGGTTCCCTCTCCCTGCTTTGCTGAATTAGGCTCTCCAGCCTCTTGCAGCACACACACACACAGGTAGGGCCACACCCCACTGCAGACACAGACTGAAGTCAGCTCTGTGTGAGAGGACTCCCCCAGCAGTCACATGCACACCCCTTTTGGGAGACAAATCCAAAATAATACTGTCTTGCACTGTATAGAAATATCTGTATCGCTCATAAAATTCACCCTCTTCCTCGGTGTGAAGAAAGAGATGCACAACTTCTTGCCCCCCTCCACTGCCATTAAGAATTGCACAAACTGGGTTATATTATAAACAAGAAATAAGTTTATTAACTACAAAGGTAGATTTTAAGGAGTTAAAGAGATAGCAAACAGAACAAAGCAGATTACTAAGCAAATAAAACCAAACACGCAAACTGAGTTTGTTTCACGAAAGAAATTGGTTACAAATAGTAATTTCTCACCCTAGATATTGTTGCAGGCTGTAGCGAGGTGGCTACCCCACTCCTGCCCTGAGGGGCTGGAAACAGCCCTGGGAGAGGGCTGTGGCAGGAGAAAGTCAGAACAATTTGGTGAAATCAGCATGACTTTGTGAATAGATTTTGGTCGACCCCAAACTGCATTTGTCAGCAAATAAACTATTTGCCCGAAAAATGTTGCACAGCTCTAGTTGCAATATCTTTAGTTGCGATATATCTTTCAGGCACTAGTTGTTTCTGTGTGACAGAGTTCCGATCAGACATGTCTACACTGCAATGTAAGCCAGGGCTCAGAGTCAGGCTTCAGTCTAAACCCCACCCAGGGATGTCCACACAAATCCATCTGACTCGGATCAGTAAGCCCTCTGGACGCTGGCCTAAAACCCAGCAAGGGTCCCCTGGGACAGTGTCTCTAGCCCAGAGGTAGGCAGCCTATGGCACGCAAGCTGATTTTCAGTGGCACTCTCACTGCCC
Source organism: Macrochelys suwanniensis (assembly GCA_033296515.1). Taxonomy (NCBI): domain Eukaryota; kingdom Metazoa; phylum Chordata; order Testudines; family Chelydridae; genus Macrochelys; species Macrochelys suwanniensis. The sequence continues at coordinate 152,899,531 of CM065775.1, read as the reverse complement.
GGGTCCTGGCCACCGGTCTGGGGGGCTCTGCATTTTAATTTAATTTTAAATGAAACTTCTTAAACATTTAAAAAACCTTATTTACTTTACATACAATAGATTGGTTCTATATTATAGACATAGAAAGAGACCTTCTAAAAACGTTAAAATATATTACCGGCATGTGAAACCTTAAATTAGAGTGAATAAATGAAGACTCGGCACAGCACTTCTGAAAGGTTGCCAGCCCTGTTCTAGTAGATGTCCAGAGGGGAGCCAGCAGCCACTGGATCAGGCTAGCACTCAGACTGGTCCGAGGAGGCTTTGCTGCTGCCAGAGCAGCTGCAGCATGTACTGTGTCTATACTTGGAGAAGCTGTTTGATGACACCCCCCCCAGAAGCAGCCCACAAGGGCCCAGCAGCAGAAACAGAGGCAGAAATAGCCCCAGAGCGGATGGTGTTTGTCTCCATGTCTGTTGTTGTTAACGTATGAATGGGGGGAATCTTTAGCCTGCCTCAGTTGTTCACTCTGGAGCAGATGAATACTGCAGCACCCAACTAGGGTGACCAGATGTCTCGATTTTATAGGGACAGTCCCGATTTTTGAGTCTTTTTTTTTTAATATAGGCTCGTATTACCTCCCCACCCCTTGTCCCGATTTTTCACATTTGCTGTCTGGTGACCCTACACCCAACAGTGCCAGAGGGAAGTGTTGAGAGGGAGTCTGTGGGGAGCAATGGTTAGTAGTTGCTATAATAAGTTATGTTTAGTTTATGATGAAAAGAAACCTTCCTTGGGGAAGGAAGAGAGTGCAGCTCTCAGTTCTGAAATCTGTGCAGACTTTTACTATTTTTAATGCCATAAGCTTAGTGGGATACAGACAACTTGGATTGTTTGTTGCTAACTAAAATTACCCTTTATGGACTGTTCTATTTACAGACACTAGAGGGCGTTCCTTTCAACAAAAATAGACACTTCATTGTATTATTCAAGCTGTGTGGATGTTACTTACACACATTCCGGCACTTAGGTAGGGACACTACTTGTGTGTGTGTGTGTCAATTATGCCTCAGATTGTCTTCTTCAAGATGAATTTATATAGATATAGATTATATGTAGAGAGAGAGAATAATGCAGCACAAAAAAAGCTTTTGCATGAGAGTTGAAAGCACAGACTCATTTTCAGACTTTATGCAATCCTAACCATCTCAATGCAACTCCTGAACCACGGCAATCAGCCAGTACAAACATCTTAGGTGCTGAAGCAGCCAACAGGGCTACTGCTTAAGTCCCTTCAAAAACTGAAAGTACTAAATGAAAACAAAATAAAAAAACCCTAAAGAAAATCTCAAATCAAAATATTTGGGGAAAATATTTCCCAAAAATTCAGTTTTTCAAAAAATGTCCAAATTTCATTATAAAAGGTTTTCAAAAAGAAAATGTCCCCCCTCTCTGTAATTTCTTTAAGGACTTTTGATGATAAAGCACATAGGAGAAGCCGTAAGTACTTTTAAGCCAAGTGATTTCCCCTGGATGTAGTTGTAGCATTGTAATTGTATATGAACTGGGAATTCCCCTCCATATTGGTCTCACTACCATGAGCAAGATATTTTCACTTTGGACACTTGGCGGCAATGCCACTGTTTTGTTTTCCAACGTGTCTAGGGCACATTCCTCTTTGTTAGATGTACATAAGGTAATAGCCATTTCCTTCTCTCCCTCCCCCTCCCACTCCCCCCCATTGCAGACATTTCTTTCTTAAACCCCAGTCCTGCAATCTTTAAACACATGAGTAGTCTCATTGACGTCAGTGGGTTTCATAGGCGCTGGAATTAGGTGTGCTGGGGGTGCGGCCACACCCCCTGGGGTTTGAAGTGGTTTCCATTATACAGGCTTTACAGTTATGTATGTGTGTGCAGGATCTGAGCTGTAGCTGGACACACTGATGAGGGGCTGATTTTCAAGCTTCTGTCAGAGGGGCAGAGATCTTGGTCCCTTCCCCTGAGAGGAAATTTTTTAAAGTGACTGTCATTGAACTGGGATTCTATAAATAGTGCCTAATTCAGGCAGTGGTTCCCAGCCTTCTTTTGCTAGCACCACAGGCTGACACAACTGGCACCATCTCTTTCTTTTTCGCCATCTAATTTCTGTCCCTCTTCTCTCTTTTGTTTTCTTTCTTGTCTTCATCACTTCTTTTTTCCTCCTTTATTTTTGCTGACTTTTCTCCTTCCCTTGCTCCACCCCATCCTCTCTATCGGGTCAGTGCCTGCCTCCCAACCTTCACTCACTAGAAGGCTACATGCTGCTGGGTGGAGAGGATGTCCAACCATTGGTGTCAACACAAGGCTGAGTTCTGTGGCACCAGAACACAGAAAAGTAGATTGGGCTGGCAGGCTGCTGCTGCTGTCTGCAGACCTATACGGTATGAGCTGTTCCCACAGCCAGCTACAGAAAGGGACAGACAGGGACAAGGAGCAGGAGTGGCTGTCCAGGAGCCCCCTGCCACATTACCTGATAGGAAGAATAGTTTTCTGGTCAAAGCACTGGATTGGGACTCAGGAGATCAGGATTCAGTTACTGGGTCTGCTCATGAAGACAATTCCTGTGGGACCATAGGCAAATTACTTAAAACTGCCCATGCCAAAGTTCTCCCCCTGTAAAATGGGCATGATACCTTGTAGAAGTGTTGTGAAGATAAATTCATTAATGCTTGTGAGGCCCTCAGCTTTTCTGGTGATGGAGACCTTTATAAATAGGTAAAGAGATTTGGCAGCATGGGGAGGAGGGCAATGGGATGGATTTGGGATCCTGTGGATTCCCCACCCTCACTCACACTCTCCTCTGCCCCGTGAACTCATCTGATGCATCCCAGGTCGGGAAACACTGGCCTAATCTATTTTAAAGTGATCTCATCATATAAACTTCTACAACAGAATCTCACTTACCAACAATTGAGCTACGAATGAAAAACCTTGGTCTTAGTGTGGCAGTTTAATTTGCCACTGCTGATTAGGACTTAATTGATCACTTTATATTACATCCATAGTGATACTAGGAATTAGTCATGGTTAATATCGTTACAGAGAAAGATTCTGTAATAATGTATCAATTAGACTTTGTCAAGCTGTGGGCACATACAGCTATCAACCATTGCAGCTCCTCAAGATAGGCTTTTCTTAGGCTGTTATACAGTATGATCTCTGAATACTGTACACCGTTCCATGTCTGTTTTACCTATCCTTGGTCAGATGACACTAGCCTCCACTCATTGTCAAAACACTGTCTTACAATATTACTGGAAAAACATAAGTTCCTTTAATCATGTCCCATTGTTTTTATTTTTTTTCCCCAATACCCAACAGCTGTAAAAAGAAAATGGTAAAATTAGAGCATATTAGTGAAACTCTGAAGGAGGAAAAGGAACAGATGAGAGAAGGAAAAAGTGGGGAGAAATTTTCCATCTCTGCCGGTGATGTCAGGATAGAACCTAAAGCTAATTTGCATGCTGAATTTATATTGCTTTGTCTGATGCTCAAATGCCAGGGTGATTGGTATGGGATAGATTGGGCTTGTCTACACTGGCACTTTACAGCGCTGCAACTTCCTCGCTCAGGGGTGTGAAAAAACACTCCTCTGAGCGCTGCAAGTTTCAGTGCTGTAACGTGTTTAGACAGTGCACCAGTGTAGCTATTCTCCTCGTGGAGGTGGTTTTTTTGTTTGTTTTTTTTAAGAGCGCTGGGAGAGCACTATGCTGCGACTACACAAGCCACATTGCCAGTGAAGACGTGCCCTTAAGACAGTTGGAAAGTCACATGTTCGCTGTAAGGAAAAAAATAAGCTGCCAGTGAAACTTCATTCTGTACAGTGTTTCCCCCTTGGGCCAAGTTCTTAAGTTATTACTAAGTTTTCCTTCATTTTCTACAAAGGCAAATTCCCTTTGACTTCAACTGGGCTCTCAACAGGCATGATCCAACTCCAAATGAAATCCATGGGTGTCTTTGCATTGAGAGAAAGGAGGGTCCCATGGTTAGGGTGCTAGCCTGGGACTTGGTTCAGGTCCCTGCTCTGTTCCAGATTCCCTGTGGGACTTTGGGCAAGCCACTTAGTTAATAGCACATGGGGATGTTGGTATGATAAATTAAAGATTGAGAGATGCTCAGATACTACAATATAGGGGCCACATAAGTAGCATAGAGAGAAGCATAGATAGAAGGAGCTCAGGCTCCTTAGTGCCAAGTGAAGTAAACACCTTAGAGGTTGTATGTGGAGGATTGTTATTGGAAGATGCTTTATTTAGTCTTGAAACTGTTGTGGACTGAGCTAGACACTATTTCATCCATTTGGTTATTCCATAACTGTTCATTTCATTAGCTGACTGTGAAGTTCCACTGGGTTGCTCTTCACAAAAACAAAACAAAACCTTCCATAGAAAATGCAGTATTTGCATATTTTGCAGGGCAAATTTGAGTAATAAAAGCATTTAAAATTAATCAGTGTGTTTTCTAGTTATGTTGGAAATTTGTCCAAAATCTCAAAAGTATTCTCGCAGGAGAAAAATTACCATTTTCCTTTATGAATAACAGACTTTTCTTGGCCCCTGGGAGATCTGCTGTCAGTCCTAAAAGCCAGGGATAGAAATCTCAAGATACAAAACACCTGACTATAGAGATTGTCCAAGGTTCTGACAAACACATCTAAAAATAGCAAAATGTCATTGTTATTTGAGGGGAGGGATGGGGAAGGGTGGAAATACAGGACAAATTAGAATAAGGTAAAAAGCTTCCATTCCTTTGGAAGAGATGCACTGGAGTAAGCTTTGTTTTGACAAAGCTATATCTAGAATGATGGTCTTGATGCTTAAAATATACACTTAACTGTTTATGCTGTAAGGCCCCAATCCAGCAACACATTCAGGATCTGTGTTATCTCAAGTACATGAGAGGTCCCATTATTGGACTGGGACCTATCATTGTACTCTGAGAATGCACACATTTCAGTAGTAATGCTCCACAGCCAAGATACATTCATTCCTGTACTGTACTATATATTATCTCAAAGCTCTGTGAAGGGAAGCTGAGCTTGAGGGTACTGTACAGCCCTGCCTCCTTGTCTGAACACAATTTGATTTGTAGACATGAGAATATTGGGCAGAGAGACAAAACTTGTCTCTTAAAGGCCCTTTTGATCCTCTTTGCATCTCCAGGAGTGCAGCTTTAATTAGCCATATTATGTATTGTGTGGGCGTGTAAAAGGACAAGGAAGAACAGTGGGGTGGGGTCCTTTTCAGGGTGAATTGACTCATAATTCAAGATGTCAACACATGACCTCAAGCAGTACAAACTAATTTTGTCCTAAAGCTTTGTTAAATTGCTGTGTTCTCTCCCCCCCCTCCCCACTCCACCCCTTCTTTTTGTTGAAGAATCTTATTCCACTTCAGGAATTTGGAATCAGCCTGAGGAAGTCTCTTTATAAGCCAGTAGGTAGGAAGATAAAGTAGATAGAAATTGTGTGGGCATGCAGCATTAGTCTAATGCACAGATGTGTGTGCATAAAACACAGTGTTGCTACTGAAGTGCTATAGATAGGGCCCTACCAAATTCACGGCCATGAAAAACACGTTACAGATAATGAAATCTGGTTTCTTCCCGTGAAATCTGGTCTTTTGTGTGCTTTTACCCTATACTATATAGATTTCAGGAGGGAGACCAGCGTTTCTCAAATTGGGGGTCCTGACCCAAAAGGAAGTTGCAGGGTGGGGTCATAAGGTTATTGTAGGAAGAGGTCACCGTATTGCCACTCTTACTTCTGTGCTGCCATCAGAGCTGGGCGGCCAGAGAGTGGCGACCGTTGGCCGGGCGCCCAGCTCTGAAGGCAGCGCCCTGCCAGCAGCCGCACAGAAGTAAGGGTGGCAATACCGTAGCAGTACTGTAACCCTCGCTACAATAACCTTGCAACCCTCCTTCCCCAACTCCTTTTTGAGTCAGGACCCCTACAATTCCAACACCGTTAAATTTCAGATTTAAGTAGCCGAAATCATGAAATTTATTATTTTTTAAATCCTATGACTGTGAAATTGACCAAAATGGACCATGAATTTGGAAGGGACCTAGTTATAGACACGCTGAGGGTTGCTTAGGTGATTTACCGTTTGGAGTAAAAAAAAAAGACAATGATTTTGGAAACTTTGGTAAAATTCTGTTCATTTCTTTTTGAAATACTACAATGTGAAAGGTGTCTTGCTTAAAGAAGTCAGCATTGCATATCAAATGACCACAAGCAGTGCTTTTACATACAGACTGGATGTTTTTCTAAATGATCTGCTCTAGGAATTATTTTGGGGAAGGTCTATGGCCTGGGTTATACAGGAGGTCAGACTAGATGATCACAGTGCTCCCTTCTCAGCTTGGAATCTATGAATCTAGTATTTCGTTGTGCCCTGGTGTGTTCACTGGATAAACAAATACTCTCTGCTTTAATTCAAGTCTCATATTCCAATAGGTGTGCAGAGAGCACTTTCCCCAAGGCTGATTCAGAATCCTAGGAGTGGTTGCAGGATTTTGTTTGACAACTAAAAACCAAACCAAACCCCAGCAGTTTCAAAGAGCTGCAGAACACAACCAGTTTGTGTGGCTCAAGGTCACTACTCACTTAACATCGTCTTGCATTCTTTATGTGTTAATCTATAGGAGAGACACAGACACAGGGGTGTTTTAAAAGATGGAACACCCTTCTCCCCACACACACTAGATTTACCCTTCTGCCAGGGCCATGCCAGAGTATGGCAACCTGGTGCCTTGGGCACACTGTGACGCATGACCCAATCGCCACCGCAGAAGGGCCGCAGCAGCATGGCCCTCCCCCATTTAGAGTTGTGGTAGCAGTGGACTCCTCCCAGAGTCACAAGGACAATGGCATAGGGCATTCCTTCACCTCTCCTTCCCTGGAAGTGGCAACAGGAACCCCTCTGCCTGCAGCTGCAGGGGTCCCCTTTCTCCCTGTGATAGGGTGTTGTTTATCCATAAGTCTTGAAGCGGCTATGGTGGCCAGGTGGGCCAATTAACTGCCTAGGCTGCACCTGGAGGAGGAGCCAGGGAGCAGGGATTAGTTAGCTGATGCTCAGCTGGACAGGAACAGGTTGGGCCTGTAGAAAGACCAGAAGGTGGGAGTAGAGTGGAGGCTGCAGGGGAAGTAGTCTGTGGTTGCTCCCTGGGAAAAGGGAGGTGTGTTTGGGGCTATAGAGACAAGCGGCTTACAGTTACTCCCTGGGAGGAGGGAGTTTGGGCTCGCAAACCCAGAGGAGGGGGAAAGCCGGAAAGGTTCAGGGGCAAAGCATCTAGGGATAGGATAGGGCAGACCTTAGCTGCTGACAAGAGGCCCTTGAGCTGGAACCCAGGGTAGAGGGCAGGCCTAGGTTCCCCTAACAGCCACTGGGGAAGTGGCACAGAACAGACAGTGGAGAGCAGACTCCCTGGGACGGTTTGCCCTGAAAGACTTTGATACCCCAGAAGGGTGGCAACATGCATAGTGACCTGGCCAGAGGGCCAAGTAGCGAAGAAGGAGCATCTGGAATTGCAGAGACAGGTGGAGCATCCACCAGAGGAAGGCACAGCACCTGAGTGGAGCTAATCCCCAGATCCACCAGGAGGAGGTGCCTGTAGCAGTGAATGAACTCTGTCACACTCCCTGAGAGAGGCAAGAGTAGCAGCAGAGTACTTCTCCCCCTGCACTACCTACCCCAGGAGCCCCACTGACTGTGTTTGGATGGGTGGGTGGGAAGAGCTTGCTGTAGTCAAGCCCTCCTGATTTTGTGTGTGTGTGTGTGTGTATATAATATATATATACACTCACACACTCTCTCTCTTTCTCTCTCCTCTGCTAGGGTGGCAGTGGTAGGGTCTCCGAGGGTACATCTACACTACAGAATTAGGTTGAAATTATAGAAGTCGATATTTTAAAACCCGAATTTATGGAATCGATTGTGTGTGTCCCCACTAAAGAGCACTAAAGAGCATTAAGACCTTGAGGTCGACGGACTGTGTCCACAGTAGCGGGGCTAGCGCCGACTTTCGGAGCGTTGCATTGCGGGTACCTATCCCACAGTTCCCGCAGTCTCCGCCGCCCATTGGAATTCTGGGTTGCGATCCCAAAGCTTGATGGGGCAGAAAACATTGTCGCTGGTGGTTCTGGGTACATGTCGTCAAGCCATCAAACGTCCCTCCCACCCTCCGTGAAAGCAATCTTTTTCCCGCCTTTTTTCTGGGGTTTCTGGGTTTGCTATGGAAGCCTGCTCAGCTCACAATTACCGTACATCTCCAGCGTACGCCTGGACATTAGGTCTACTGGGGATTCAGTCACACTATAATAAGGGCAGAGGGATAGCTCAGCGTTCTGAGCGTTGGCCCGCTAAACCCGGGGTTGCGAGCTCAATCCTTGAGGGGGCCATTCTGCCTGAGGCTGCTAGTCACGGGACTACACAGCATAAGCTTCTTGCCTTCTAACAGCAGATGGTGCAATATGCCATAAATGGTCGTAGTCGTGGGACTACACAGCTGCAGATCATACAATATGCTTGAAATTTGTGTGCTCCTGGCCGGTGGCCTATGGTGTGGCTGGCCGGGGGTGCTTGGATATAAATGGGAATGACCAGAGTGACTCTGGTTGTTCTCTTTTTTACATTTTCTTTAAGGGAGATTCAGTACTGCCTGGAACACAGGCAGAGGGATAGCTCAGCGGACTGAGCGTTGGCCTGCTAAACCCGGGGTTGTAAGTTCAATCCTTGAGGGGGCCAGGAGATGATGGTGGATATCAAGCCTATTGAACCATCTGCAGCCAGAAGTGAAGGCGCCTATCCTTGCTTCCCAGCATATTGTACCATCTGCTGCTAGAAGGAAATGAGCCTAACCCTTGCTCCCCCCCTCCCTCCGTGAAAGCAACTGAGGGGGGAGCCAAAAATCCTTTCGTGCCTTTTTTCATGCAGGCGCCATATTGCTGACACCATTGTTATCCACCCGCCGCTTCTGCTCCCACTCTGCTGTCCTGCAAACAGCATACCAGGGAAAGCATGGAACACGATCAGATCACCATGGCTGTTATCGCCGTTATGAACACCACGCGCATTGTCCAGGAGTATACTGAGAACGAGAACCAGGAGCTGCTACAGCTACAGCAGGCGAGGAGGCGACAGCAGCGCCCTGAGGACAGTGATGAGGACATGGACACAGACCTCTCTCAAAAAAGGCCCCCCCGCAAGGTGGACATCATGGTGTTAATGGGGCTTGTTGATACAGTGGAATGCCAATTCTGGGCCCGGGAAACAAGCACAGACTGGTGGGACCACATAGTGCTGCAGGTCTGGGATGAATCCCAGTGGCTGTGAAACTTTCGCATGCGTAAGGGCACTTTCATGGAACTTTGTGAGTTGCTTTCCCCTGCCCTGAAGCACCAGAACACCAAGATGAGAGCAGCCCTCACAGTCGAGAAGCGACTGGCGATAGCCCTGTGGAAGCTTGCAACGCCAGACAGCTACCGGTCAGTCGTGAATCAATTCGGAGTGAGAAAATCTACAATGGGGGCAAGTAGCCAGGGCGATCACTAAGCTGCTGGTACCAAGGGTTGTGAGTCTGGGAAATGTGCAGCTCATACTGGATGGCTTTGCAGCAATGGGGTTCCCGAACTATGGAAGGGCGATAGATGGAACCCATATCCCTATCTTGGCACCGGACCACCAAGCCAGCGAGTACATAAACCGAAAGGGTTACTTTTCAATAGTGCTGCAAGCACTGGTGGATCATAAGGGACATTTCACCAACATCAACGTGGGATGGCCGGGAAAGGTACATGACGCTCGCATCTTCAGGAACTCTGGTCTGTTTCGGCTGCTGCAGCAAGGGACTTTCTTCCCAGACCAGAAAATAACCGTTGGGGATGTTGAGATGCCTATAGTTATCCTTGGGGACCCAGCCTACCCCTTAATGCCATGGCTCATGAAGCCATACACAGGTAGCCTGGACAGTAGTCAGGACCTTTTCAACTATAGGCTGAGCAAGTGCAGAATGGTGGTGGAATGTGCATTTGGGTGTTTAAAAGCTCGCTGGCGCAGTTTATTGACTAGGTTAGATCTCAGCAAAACCAATATTCCCATTATTATTACTGCTTGCTGTGCGCTCCACAATATCTGAGAGAGTAAGGGGGAGACGTTTATGGCGGAGTGGGAGGTTGAGGCAAATCACCTGGCAGCTGGTTATGCGCAGCCAGACACCAGGGCTATTACAAGAGTACAGCAGGGTGCGTTGCGCATCAGGGAAGCTTTGAAAACCAGTTTCATGAATGGCCAGGATGCTGTGTGAAAGTTCTGTTTTTCCCCAGTAATGAAAAGCCCCGCCCCTTCATTCACTCTACTTCCCTTTACCCAAACCGCCCTGCCCTCCCCCCCCCTCGGTCACCACTTGCAGAGGAAATAAAGTCATTGTTGCTTAAAAATCATGCATTCTTTATTAATTCATAAAACAAAGAGGGGGAACTATGGGGGTAACTGCCACAGTCTCCCCGGATAGGTGGTGGAGGAAGGGAAGCACCAGGATGGGTGGTGGAGGAGGGGATGAGGGAAGGACAAGGACACACAGCACTTTAAAACTTATTGAATGCCAGCCCTTTCTTGCTTGGACTGTTCTCTTGGCTTGAGTGGTTGGGTGCACGGAGGCCGCCCAAATGCGTTCTTGGGCGTCTTGGGGATGAGGTTATGGGACTCGGGAAGGAGGGCTGTTGGTTACACAGGGGCTGTAGCGGCGGTCTGGGCTCAGGCGGCCTTTCCTGAACCCTACGCCTTTCTTCAGCCATAAGCCGGAGGATTTCCGTTTGATCCTCCAGTAGCCTCAGAATTGCATCCTGCCTTCTCTCTGCACGCTGACGCCACCTACTCTCTTCATCCCGCCGCTGTCTCTCTTCATCCCGCCAGTCATTGTCTTCAGCACTCCACCTGTCCGCGCGATCAAATTCTGCCTTCCTGGACTCCGACAGTGTCTGCCTCCACGCATTCTGCTGGGCAGCTTCAGTGTGTGAGGATTGCATGAGTTCTGAGAACATATCGTCTCGATTCCTTTTTTTTTTTTTACTTCTAATCCTCGCTAGCCTCTGGGACAGTGATGAAAGGGGTGGCGTTGAAACATTTGCAGCTGCGGGAGGAAACAAACGGGAGAGGAGTAGTTTAAAAGACACATATTAGAGAACAGTGCTCCAAACATTACATATCACATGTGCATTTGGTCCAAGGTTGCACTTTGCCTGTTATATTGAGGGTCTGCCGGTTTGGTGTGAGAGATCAGACAAGCAGGTCCGGCGGGCAACAGAATTCGGCTTGCAGGCAGCCATGGTAAGCCACAGTCTATAGGCTTCTTTAACCTTCATAACATGTGGGAATGTTTTCAAACAGCAACCCCCTCATTTCCCATAACAAACAGCCTTTGGGCTGGCAATTTAAAACTGGTTGGCAATTGAAAAGGGAGGGGCGGCGGTTTTCGGGTTAACATGCAGCGCAAACCTAATCGACACCACCCCCCCCACACACACACACAGACACACATCCAAGATGTTCGCTGTTCCCCCTCCCCCCACCGCGTGGGTCACAGTGGGGAAGATTTCCGTTCAGCCACAGGCAAACAGCCCAGCAGGGACGGAGCCCCTCTGAATACCCCCTTAATAAAATTCCCCTATTTCAACCAGGTGACCATGAATGATATCACTCTTCTGAGGATAACACAGACAGACAAAGAACGGATGTTGCTTGAATGCCAGCAAACACCGGGACCATACGCCGCCATGCTTTGCAAAGCAATGATTCCAGACTACGTGCTACTGGCCTGGCGTGGTAGAGTGTGTTACCACGGAGCACAGGATAAGGCTGCCCTCCCCAGAAACCTTTTGCACAGGCTTTGGGAGTACATCCAGGAGATCTTTCTGGAGATGTCCCCGGAGGATTTCTGCTCCATCCCCGAACATGTTAACAGACTTTTCCAGTAGCTGTAGCTGTACTGGCCGCAAATTAATCATTAAACACGCTTGCTTATAAAACATGTATTAATTTAACAGAGGTACACTCACCAGAGGTCCCTTCTCCTTCATCGAGCACGCCTTGGGTGGGTTCGTAGGGTACTGGCTCCAGGGTGACAAAGAGTTCCTGGCTGTCGGGGAAAAGGGCTTCTCCACTTCCTTGCTGTGTCTGGGCGCTATTTTCAGCATCATTATCATCATCATGCTCCTCTGTGGTTTCTGATGATCCACATACGGAGTCATACCACATGGGTGGGTCAGTGCTGGCTGCACCTCCTAGAATGGCATGCAGCTCATCATAGAAGCGGCATGTCTGGGGCTCTGACCCAGAGCGGCTGTTTGCATCTCTGGTTTTTTGGTAGGCTTGCCTGAGCTCCTTAATTTTCACGCGGCACTGTTGCGCGTCCCTGTTGTAGCCTCTGTCCTGCATGCCCTTGGAGACTTTGGCATATGTATTGGCGTTTCTTCTTTTGGACCGTAGCTCTGCTAGCATGGTTTCGTCTCCCCATACAGCGATCAGATCACGTACCTCACGCTCGGTCCATGCTGGAGCTCGTCTTCGGTTCTGGGACTCCATCATGGTCACCTCTGCTGATGAGATCTGCGCTCACCTGCAGCTCACCACACTGGCCAAACAGGAAATGAAATTCAAAAGTTCGCGGGGCTTTTCCTGTCTACCTGGGTGGAGCATTCGAGCTCAGACTGCTGTCCAGAGCGGTCAAATGTTGCACTGTGGGATAGATCCAGGAGGCCAATACTGTCGAATTGCGTCCTCACTAATCCTACATCGATTCGGCAATATCGCTTTAAGCGCTAATCCCCTCGTTGGGGGTGGAGTGGCGAGATCGATTTTAAGAGCCCTAGAAGTCGATGTTAAGGGCTTCGTCGTGTGGACGGATGCACGGATCAATCGAAATAACGCTAATAAATTCGACCTAAACTCGTAGTGTAGACCAGGGCCAAGAGACATGGGTGTAGGAGTTCTCACTCCACTGAGATGAGATTTACAACTCTTGGAGCTATTGTTTCAGACCATCTGCAAACTCATTGTATTAGGAAGTATTAACACATTTTCAGATCCTTGCCATGTAAATATCAGAAACAAAACAATGATTACAACAATGAGCTTTTGTTTAAAAAGAGATGTTAAGGAATATAGATAATCTGTTTAACAAGGCATCACCACGTTACAGAGTAAGCATCACTAGAACACCCAGGGCATGTCATTTCCTGTGATTTTATTAAATTGAGTGAAGTTTCTGATTACACATTTAAAAAACGAGGCATACATACTTTTTAAAAAAATGAAAGCTGCAGTTCTGATGTAGTCACATGACTTCATAAGATGGAGCCATAGGCATACATCCATATTGCCTAGACTTTAACCTGACCCTTTGCACAGGTAGGATAGAGTCCCCTCATATAGGCATATCTGATGTTAAACCAGTGCTACAATATAGGGAAACAGGACATAGAACCAAAGTCCTCACCCTCTGTCATTAAAGTATCCCAGGCAATGTTTTCAAGAATAGGGGTTTTATCCCCAGTGTCCTGCCCAAGAGCCAATCTGGATAAATGCTTTTTGCCTACCTATGGTAAACTCCCTCCACTTAAACTGTTTGCTGTTTATTAACCTACTGCTGTAAACTTGCATTTTGTTACTGTCCACTCTTAACCAGTTGTAGCTTTCCAGCTGTGGCTCCCTCAGGTGGTATGTAAAATGATTCTTGTATACTGTGCATAGGGCCAAATTCTATCCTCAGATAGTGTATGCACCCAGCTGTAAAGTATTTAGCGATGGAATGAAGGACATAGATGTATGTTGTTGCCACCAGGGAAGCTGGTCTAGTGGTTATGGAAGGAGACTGGGAGTCAGGAGACAGTAGGCCAGGCTCTGACTCCTGCTTCCATGTCTCCGAGCAGCTGGAAAGCTAGCCCAGTTTGCTACGGAGGGACTCATCTAGGCAGTGCAGCAGCTCTACACCAAAGCTGTCCAGACAACCACAAGACTGGGGTGCCTTTGCACTTTGGATGTTCTTGACTATCTGAGTGGTCACTGGGGGCAAGTTACAGCAGCTGAAACAGACTAGTCGCTGTCTGGCCCCAGAATCCCACGTTCACCAAGGTTTCTCACAGCCTCCTCAGCTCTCTCCCCTGAGCTATGAAGGCAGAAAATATTTCAAGGTTGAACTAATAAGGGTTGATGCTTTCTGCTCTGTGAGAATGTTTAGAAATCTATATGAAGGTATATGTCTTATGTCTCTATAGCGTCCCTTGGCTTGCCTCACTCAGGCAAAAGCCCCCTGAAGCCATTGGAGAGGCAAACTATGGATACATTTCTCCACCAACATTACTTCAATGTCTTATCAACACAAGTGATCAATATCACTGGCAATAATGTAGACACAAAATAAACTACTTCCTTAGCTGTAGTTGAAGTTTCCACCCCAACCCCATACGTGGCTGATTTTTTTACATTCGGTTCTTCACTGAAATGCTAAATTGTAGGTATTCTGTACCAAGCTTTAGCATTAGTTTTCTTCTAATAAAAGAAAACAAAGTTAATTGGTCTCAGTCCTGTTCTAATTGACAAGTATCCACATCACAATCAACCCCTAAGACAGTTGGCACTAATTGATATCCTTGTGGGGAGTCCTAGCAGAGAGACCAAGAATTAAATGGACGTGGACACTGAACTGCTCTCTCACCCTAGAGGTGGTCTCTCTAGGTCAGGGATGAGGCACGTTGATGGGGCAGCATGTGGGAAAACTTGCATTGCAGCTGAGCCTGTTCTGGCACTGGGGCTATCAATCTAATTCCTTTAAATAAGTACTAAGCATTTCATAAAGCAGGGGGTGAGTTGTTTAAAAAAGCAGCCTGCCAGCAGTACAGGCAAGGAGACTTTAAAACAGTAGCCTGGACAGGAAGTACAACATGTTTCTATATTGATAGAAAGGGCTTAGACTAAACTAAACAGAACAGAATATAGTTCAACTACTTTCCTATTATGGCAAGGGGGCCCAACTCCTTTTCTGGGTAGAGATATTGTCAAGGATGAATTCCCACTCTGGCACTTCGAGCATAGAAGGTGGGGATCCAAAAAATGTAATGCTTGCCACTCCAGGCTTGTATTAAACTCCCAAGGTTACAGCTTTTCTCTGACCTTGGCTTGGTAAACGCTGCCACCACCCAAATGCAAAAAAGCCCCTTGGACCCAGGAACAGGGCCGGCTCCAGGCACCAGCAAAACAAGCTAGTGCTTGGGGCGGCACGTTTCTAGGGGCGGCATTCTGGCGCCAGCCACGCCGCCCCTAAAAATGTGCCCCGGCCGCTCTAGCTCACCTCCGCTGCCGCCGCTAGCTCGCGCGCCGCCAAACAGCTGATTCGTACGCTGCTGCTGGAGGGGGAGATCCCGAGCGGCCGCAGCACGTGAACCAGCTGATTCGCGCGCCGCTGCTCCCCCTCCCTCCCAGGCTTGACAGCCTGAGAGGGAGAGGGAGATCCTGAGCGGCTGCGGCGCGTGCGCCGCTTCTCCCCCTCCCTCCTAGGCTTGGGAGCCTGGGAGGGAGGGGGAGATCCCGAGCGGCCGCAGCGTGCGAAACAGCTGATTCGCGCGCGCCGCTTCTCCCCCTCCCTCCCTCCTTCCTAGGCTTGAGAGCCTGGGGGGAGGAGGCAGGGCTGGGGATTTGGGGAAGGGGCGGAGTTGAGCGGGGGTGGGGTAAGAAAAAAACAGGGGGGGGGGGCAAATTTGTTTTTGCTTGGGGCGGCAAAAATCCTAGAGCCGCCCCTGCCCAGGAAGGAGCACTTGGGAATTCCTCACTGTGGGGTACACTCAAGCCCTTTCACCCCACCCCGGGGAAGAGCTGAGAAAGAAAACAAAGGAAATTAGCTGTTGCTACCAGCTAACCAAACAACATGCACAAACCTCTTAGGACATCAAAAATCCAATCCTGTTCTTAAAAAAGGTAAATTTTATTAAAAACAAAAAGGAAGAAAATACATCCGGAACTTAGGCTTTTGCTAGATTTTAAAGGAGCAATTCCAAAAATTAAGCACCCAAAATAGCTTTCTTGGGCGTTCAGCTTAAAGGTTCCAACCAAACAAAAGCATCCGGGGTTAGCACAGAGGAGATCCACAAGCCAAAATAAAGAAATAAACCTGATTTTGTTTATCTAAACATTTCCTGCCTTCCAATGATTCCTTCTAGGTATGGAAGATAATTTTCATACCTGGTTCAAACCTTACACAGTATTCCTGCTTATAGCATTGCTGCTCCGTGTCCCTGCAACCCAGAGAGAACAACCAACAAAGGGAAAGGTGTCCCCCCCCCCCATTTTAAAAAGTTGTAGGCTTCCCATTGGCTCTTTTGGTCAGGTGCCCACTTCCTTTTCTTTTACCAGTGGGCTTGTTAACCCTTTACAAGTAAAGCAAGTAGAGAACAGCTACTAAGAGGAATTGTATAGCTAACTGGCTGGCTGGGTGTCCATAAAAGGGAGCTACCCTCCCTTTATTTATCACAGATATAGATAGGTTTGATCTACTGGTTCTATTTGCTGCCATTTTAAAGTTAGAGGGAAATATAGAAAAAGGGGTGGATTTGGGAGGTTAGGGGTGAGAGATTAGTTATGTTATATATACAAGTTATTACAAGTAAAATGAATCTGCTTGCCAAAAAGACCATGTTACAGGCTATTGGAGCATAATATTAGACTCAAGGCTGTGTGTGTGTGTGTGTGTGAGAGAGAGTGTGTGTGTGTGTGAGAGTGTGTGAGAGAGAGGAGGGGGGAAATATGTCTCAGGGCAAACCACTGGACTGTAGTAATGCCCTGTAAAGGATATGGTCAGTTCACTTCTAATTTTTTGTTTACTTTCCATTATTTGTATTACCATCTTAGAAGCCTGAAAATGTTCTCGTTATTGATTTTTTTCCTTTTCAATTTGCTAACGTTTTTTGCCCTATGATTCAAACGACACAAATGTGACTACTCCTTGTTAAGCAATGTCACCTTTTCCTACAAAAATTTGTCAGAGCCCCAACATCACTGGTGAGCAGCTTTGTGAAGTCATTGTTAGTCTACCATGCCCTGAGGGAGAAATTGCATGTGGACAAGACAAACATAGGCAAGGTTTAAAATAAAAACAAAAACAAGCAAAAAACAGCCAAATGGTTTTGTGCCAATCAATGGCCTCTAAGGCAGCAGTGCTCCCCTTAAGACATCCGTGAAGCCCAATATGAAAACAGCAACCCTCCAGCAGGTATGCAGCATCCTCAACAGCTCCTCAGATGCACAGTGGGCTATCCTTGTTGCCCCAAGCATAGTCTGTCTTGGTACAGCAAGTCACAGCACACCTGAACTTGGCTCCAGAGGCAGTGTGGAAGCCATGTAGCCATTCATCTGGCCTGATGATGATGTAGGAGTCTCTGGTAGTGGCAGAGGCTCTCTCCCATTCTGGCTGCCACAGTGAGCGGATAGTCTCGGTTGGTTGGAGAGTGTGCAATACTGTCCTGATAAGATTTCTGCCACACAGTGAGTAGTAAGGGCATCCCACATATCCCTGAACAGTGGCAAGTGTGTAATTTGCTATGAGTTTGTTGGTTGCATTCTGATGCCAGGTGTTAGTGGGAAGAGTATTGAGCAGGACTGGGGGTGCCCAGGATGCCCTCCTGGAAGATGAGGTCACTTCCTACAGCCTGACCCATAGGAATATGCTGAGTCAGTGTCTACCTGGTTGAAAACTATCTGGTGAGTGCCCGATGTGAGCAGCGCACAGCTGGGGTGTGTGGGGAAAGCTGGTGCCCGCAGACAGAAGGGTGACAACACAGTGATGAGCAATGGAGGCTCCAGAGGAGGCAGGGATCCTGAGACCAGCCTCTTCTTACCCATCTTGGCTCAGGGCACATGCACCCCTGATAACCTTGCTGTGCCCCCCCACCCCCAGAGAGGCATGCCCCACAGTTTGAAGACCTATGTCTTAAAATATTTTTTAAAATTAATTTTAACTCAAACTGCCATTTATTTGTAGATTTTTTTCAGAAAATTCATCGCGCAGAGTAAGCACCATAATTTTGGAGAGAGATTATTTTTAAATAGTAAAATGATTGAATTTCCACTTTAAATGGAAACAAAATCAATGCAGTCTTGAGTATAGAACTGTGACTGGCACTTCCATAGCGGTATGTGAAGTGTACTATGCACTTCACAGAACATAGATAAGACATGGTCCACACCTTGAGGAGATTACAGTCTACATTTAGACATAAGATCAAGTGATGACAGACAAAGGAAGGGTAGTGTAAAGGAAAAAAAAACAAACTGCTCTCTAGTTGACAATGTAGTCCATGATCTTTCAGGTAAAGAAAGAAGAACATCTGAATAGATATTGTATTATGAAAGTCTCTCACCCAAACTTAAGAGCACACACAGTCCATGTAATAAACAGCATCTGTAGCACCAACTTTATGTCCCCCTCCCATTTAAATGTGCTCGTAGTAGTAAGTGAAAGTTTGTAAGGGCAAGATGACAGCTTTGTGTCATCATAAATAATATATCCCTCCCATGATGCAAATATGCATCTATGATGTATTTAGATATAATACATTATATTTTACTGACCTACTTCAAAGACATTCTAATGATCACTTAGCTCAAGATTTAATTTAGCACGAACCTTCCTTCAGTGCACCATTATGGAGGGAAAGGAACAGCTTTTAATCAGTAAATAGTGATCAGCATGGAAGGAAGCATAGGTCACCGGATCTGTTCTTCCCTTGATGCATGTGTATCAGTTTCATTTGAGGACAAGTACTGAGGGAGCTCCTAGCCTTTTTCTTTAGAGTATGAAAATGTATTCTTTCCAGTGCCGCCTCTGGCTCACCAGCCTCTGCCTCCTCCCCCTCCCCTTCCCCCGAGGCACCGCTGCTCCGCTTCCCCCCCCCTCCCAGGCTTGCTGCGCGCCGAACAGCCCCCCCTCCCTCCCAAGCTTGCTGTGCGCTGAACAGTTGGTGCGCGGCAAGCCTGGGAGGGAGGAAAAGCGGATTGGCGGTGGCGCCTTGGGAGGCGGAGGCGGGGGAGGCTGAGGCGGAGGTCAGTTGGGGTCGGGGGCGGGGCAGGGAGCTGCCGGTGGGTGCTCTGCACCCACCAATTTTTCCCCATGCCTGCTCCAGCCCCGGAGCACCCATGGAGTCGGTGCCTATGAGAGTAATTTCTCTATCAGTCAGCTTGACATGAAGTGATCAAACGGAAATATTTTGTTGCTGCTCTGCATATAAAATGCCAAGCACCTTTGTAAATTGCTCCAACGAAATTCAGCTAGTTTTTAGGGCTTTTGTAGATTTTTAAATTCCAATAATACCCTCATTCAGCTTGTTCTAGCTTCACAGAAACTGTTCATGGTGGTGGGCTGACACCTCTGGAGAAGTCAACCCACCCCTATTAGCTTTCCTTAGAATTATAGCCAGAGTCTTATTTTTCTGTATCCTGACATTCCAAGGGTACTCTTGAGCAGTTTTTCCATACCTCAGAGCTAGTGGGAATTGGTCTACAAATGCAGTACTGTTTTCTTGGCTGATCTGAAAACAGTGGTTTTTTTTAAAGCACTTACTTTCACAGCCCTTATAGAGGGTTGCCAACTGCAAGAGTTTTGTTTACCTGCCAGAAACCACAAATTACTGCCAAGTTACTAACAATAAGCTTCAGAGACTCTGCCTTTCAGCTGTATCTTGATCACAGTTACAGAGACAGAGCTACAAACCTTCAGAGGCCTTATGATAAGACACACTGCTTATCTTTAGAACTGCCATTCCTTGATCAAGGACAGTTTTTAATAAGGAAATCTCATGATCACCATGCTCAAAACCAGTTCCAGACATCTTGCTTTAAAAAGACCACTCAGAATGTTGGCTGTAAAAAATATTGTCCTACAGAGCATGAGGTAAACAGCAGAAAGCAATAGGATAATAACCAGACAAGGAAAAGCCTTGGTAGCTCATTCAGTATGTCTCACTGTCACTACAGATTGTTGCCTATGCATATTCACCATTCATTTGGCCACTTGTTTTGCATACCTCCTACACAATGGAGCTGCTAAGAACTTCCCTAGGGAGAGTGCTACGGGACTTCACTGTTAGTGTAAGTTTTCCAGTGGTCAGTTTAATCTGTACTATGCCTAATTATACATCTTTGGTGCATAACCAATAATTTCCCCTCTTTCAGTTATGTTTACACATTTTAAGTGTTTGTGGGGTTTCATTTTTTCCTGAGTCTTCAGTTAGCCAAGCTACATGTACTTAGTTCTTGTAGTCTTTCCTCACCATTCACTCCTTCCAGCTACTGATCCTTTTTTGTTGCTTTCTTTACATTACCTCCCATTTGACAATATCTTCCTGATCTCAAAGGGCTCATAACTGTACACCATACGTCAGGTGCAGCCATCATCTTCTTGTTTAGTAACAAGATTCCTTTCTATGGAGCTTGATCCGGTGCTCGCTGAAGTCACTAATAAACCTCCCATTGATTTTAGTGGTACAGCAAAATCAGGCCTCAGATGCAGTCCACAAATGATACTGACTGTTCACTGCTATGTTACCCTGCAAATAGCTAACGAGTAGGGCACTATTGCTCTGAGGTCTTTTTCATTACATATGCACAATGGGGTCCTGGCGCATGACTAGGCTTCTAGGTGCTACAGTAATACAAATAATAAATATGAGTTTTCAAGTGCTTAATCTCCTACCAAAATAGTTCTATTTAGCTTGTAGCAGGCTGGACAGTCTACGGATGAAATGCTGGCCCCATTAAAGTTGATAGGTTTTTTGCCATTGAAATCAGTGGGACCACAATGTCTCCTTATGCTTCTATCCTCTCTAGGTCCCATAGTGTTTAGGACTTTTCCATAAGAGAGAAATAATTTAGTAGACCGTGCTAATCTTTCTATAGGTTTTTAAGCATCCTATAAAATTTAATAGAGACTTACATCCCTATTATATTAGGATAGTGAAAAGAAACTTACGCAAAGAATATCATTATCTTTTAAATTCTGTAGGATTTTCAGGTAATTTCTATAGAACCCTATTACCTTTATGTAAAAGTCTGTATATTTATTTTCATCCTTTCATCCTAAATTTGTTAGGACTCCATATTTTTTTCAGAATCTTGCGACTAACTAACCTTAGCAATTGCATTAGTGTTTTGTGTTTTAACATTTAATATTTATACATTTCTATAAACAAACTTCTAACTCAAAACGTTTAGAGGGGAAAGTGTTGAAGTCTTCTTTTATATAATGAGGGCAAAATTATTCCCAGAAAACCCCAACCAACCCCATTCCCAAACTGTGGATGGGGAAGGAAGCTCAGTGGAAAAATTTTACCTGGAGCCCTCTCCTAGTGGCTAGTCAGCTTTTCAGCTGAAAGCTGGTTAATCACCTCGTGACTTATTAAGTTAATGCAAAGCATATCAGGGATCTGTGCAGTGTGTGAAATTTTGATTAAAACATATGTGATTTTTGCATACATTTTCAAATTTAAAATGATCAAGTTTTATATGGGTTGAGTGGGAAATTCAATGTAGTGTGGAGGATCTTCACAAGGCTGGCTGCTCCAATTTAAGCCTTGTGGCTCAGCTATTCTGCAGGGGGAGAGCCTATGGACAGAGCACCCACGCACAGGGACATCCACACACCCCTGTGTGGCAATATAACCAATATAATAGAGCAGTTCTCCTTAGCATGTCTTCATCTAGAAGTGTATAAAATGGGAGTTGACAGTGCTTTGAATTATACTGGTGACGTCATAACTTTAAACTACCTTATAAATGCACTGTTGTAATGTGATACAAAGCTTTTCAACACTTTGGTGTGGATTCAAATCCAGCCTTGGGATGTGCTATGTTCAAAAGCAAAGGTGACCCTATTTTCAAAATCAAAGACCAGGACATTTTTTCAGGGGGGCAAAGCACTCATATAAAGGAGTAAATTACTCTTTTTCTAAGATATGTGCTGATACCCTTACTGACAGCTTTTGACTCAACAGCAACAAATGCTCATTTATTGGAGTGGAGGGTAGTTTGTGGTAACTTAGGGTACGTCTATACTTACCTCCTGGTTCGGCAGCAAGCAATCGATCTTCTGGGATCGATTTATCGCGTCTTGTCTAGACGCGATAAATCAATCCCGAAAGTGCTCGCCGTCGACACCGGTACTCCTGCTCCGCGAGAGGAGTACGCGGAGTTGACAGGGGAGCCTGCCTGCCGCGTGTGGACCCGCGGTAAGTACCTTTTAGTTCGAACTAAGATACTTCAACTTCAGCTACGTTATTCACGTAGCTGAAGTTGCGTATCTTAGTTTGAACTGGGGGGGGGGGGGGGGGGTTAGTGTGGACCAGCCCTCAGTGTTCTGAATAAGCTGATCTGAAACATTGCTCAAGTGTTACTAATAGTCACTCCAAGCAGGAGACCAGCGTTGATGGTGTAGAGATTCATTCAGTTTTTAACTCTCCTCTCTAACCATGGTTTATCACGTTGAATACTCTGTCCCACTGGCTGGGTCGTTCCTGGTAAAAGCAGCACAGATGCTATTTGCCATAGCAATACATCTTGAACAAATATTTTGTAGTTATTTTTTTAGGAGCCAAATTGTTAATGGATGAAATGGAAAACTGGAGCATTTCAAGTGTCCCAGGACATCATATGAAAACAATCAGGACATACGGTAATTTTACCAAAAGCTACCATCATCCATAGCTGTTTGGTAGCCTCTGGAGATGGCCAAAGCTTTTTTTTTTAATCCCCTCTCATTTAAACCTTCTTTTTTAAAGTTGGTTCTCAGGTTTTGACAATAACCTGAACATTTTTTAATGATTTTTTTCTATTTTTCACAGGAATAATAATCTCTTCATGATTCAGCTTTGAAATACATCACAGTCACAGCTTTCCGAGTCTCTACATGAGTAGCCACGAGTCTCCCCCAATGACCTATCAAGGGCTACGTCATAAGGAAGTGAAACAGGACAGCTGCCTCCTGAGCACTCTCTCATGGCCAGATGTGACTCTATAGCACCCCGGCCATTTCCTACTATTCAGGTCCCCTTAAGGACTGCACACGCCACAGTATTTAACACATTCCCCTTCTTAGGGTCCAATTTATTCAGTCCTTAGGTAAACACACTGGCCCTTCAGGCCCCACCTCCAATTCAGTATCTCTCTCCCCTTAGGTAAGAAGCCCTCAGCCTTTCTTCCCAGAGGTAGGTCCCAACTGAGTCACCATACTCCCAGGCTTTACCTGGCTGGAGCTCAGCTTTCAGGTTCTGACTTCGCACTGCCATAGGAGGCTACCCCCAGTCCACCTAGCTGGGGTAACTCCCCCAGGTCTTCTCTGCAGGAGCCACTCCTCACTCACTGCTATAACTTCCTGAACTTCCACTTCCTACTACTCTTTATAGAGACACAATTTTGTGTGCCTCTTTAGTGGCCAGGGTTGGCTGGCCCCAGGCCCTCCAGCCTTTAATAGGACAGCAACCCTGTTTCAGGGAGTAATAGCCCTTTCTGTTGATGTACTGACTTGGACCCAGAGGAAAGAGGGCAGATTATGGGCACAGGTGTGCCAGCTAAGGCTCTGACACAATTTGGGAACCCCAGCTGCTCAGATTTTTCTCCGGTACATTGGTCACTTTCATCACACATGGTTCCAATCCAGCAATTATTGCCTTGCAAACATCAGCAGAGCACCAACTGTGGACCTACCAAGAGCAAACTGGTTCCCAATAGACCTGAAACCATTAGGAGTGGCCGGCTTCCACAGGACGATAGCCACGTGCTTCTGGACTAGTACTGCACTTCTCGTACTTGTGTTGTGGCTCTCCAAGGTCAACATGAGCTCCTCACACAGTTTCTCACATCTTCCTCACCCAGTGGTTCTGGGCTCACTGCAGATCATCTCACCACTCTGTGCTTGTGGGCTAGAACCACTGCTGAAATGACTGCGCTTCATTCGCCATGAGGTGCTGCATCCACTCAGTCCACAGGCTTCTCCTGTAGCTCCCCATGCGGCTGGTGTGTTCTTCCCTCTACATCACACCTCGACATTCTCCAAGCAACAAGCTACTGCCAGAACACCCACCACAGCCTTATGGCAGCTGCTCCCACCAACTCTTGCCAAAACACTATAATTTCCATGAAAGTTGCCACTAATAGCAGCATATTAGTGCCCAGTGCAGACTTCATTGGATGGACACAGGCTGGGAGGCGGAGTGAAAAATAAAATATGAATATGGCTTCCAGCAGCAGCCTACGTGCATTCCTTGTGGGAGTTCTTCCAAGGTTTGGATAAACAAGTTCTCCCAGCAT
Organism: Macrochelys suwanniensis; assembly: GCA_033296515.1. NCBI lineage: Eukaryota > Metazoa > Chordata > Testudines > Chelydridae > Macrochelys > Macrochelys suwanniensis. The sequence goes on along the minus strand of CM065775.1, from coordinate 152,875,167 downwards.
TCCCACCGTAGTCATACCCAGAGTGCTGCAGGTTGCAGCACTGCATAGAACCTTGACATAGATGCCCAGAAGACATTGTGAGAGACAGGACAGGTGAGGTAAAGTCATATCTTTTATTGGACCAACTTCTGTTGGTGGAAGGTACAAGGTTTCAAACTACATGGAGTTCTTCAGGTCTAGGGAAGGGAAGGAAATCAGAGTATTTGATCTAAATACAAGTTGGGACAAATTGTTAAGCATAAGGGCTGCTAATGCATGTTGTAGGGGGCCACTTGAAAGGGAGTGGGCAGTAAGGGTTAGATTATTATGTGAAAGGGGTTTGAATTGGGCCATTAAGGTTAGTAGGCAGGTGTCTGAGTTACAAATTGTTGTAAGGAGCCTTCAAACCAGTGTCCGTTAAGTCCATGATTTTTAGGGTACATCTATACTTACCTCCTGGTTCGGCGGCAAGCAATCAATCTTCTGGGATCAATTTATCGTGTCTTGTCTAGACGCGATAAATCGATCCCGGAAGTGCTCGCCATCGACACCGGTACTCCTGCTCCGCGAGAGGAGTAAGCGGAGTCGACGGGGGAGCCTGCCTGCCGCGTGTGGACCCGCGCTAAGTACCTTTTAGTTCGAACTAAGATACTTCGACTTCAGCTACGTTATTCACGTAGCTGAAGTTGCGTATCTTAGTTCGAACTGGGGGGTTAGTGTGGACCAGCCCTCAGTCTCTAAAAGAGTTATGAATTGAAGCTCCCAGGCTTTGCCTTTTGAAGGTGGTGTGAAGGTTTCCTTTGTGGACAAGTATTGAAAGATCAGCTGTGGAGGGAGTACAGCTCTAGCATGGCTGCAAGATGTCACAGCAACTGTGCTGCACAGGCTTGTGTGCTGAATGTGGCTACGCTGCCTCCTATTAGCTTGTATTAAGATAAATAAGTCAAGATAAGCCCAATCGATGTCTGACTGTAGTATAGATGTACCCAGATGTAGGCAGTGTCAGCAAGATGATGGCTCAGGAGTTTTCCTACTGTGTATAGCATGTAATGTGTAACTATTGTAGCCAATGGTATAGGTCCACAAAATGTCCCTCTGATCAATGTTTTGTCTTTGAGGCTTGTGCTAACATCCTTCAATAATTCCCATAAGTGATTTCTGAAATAAATGAATGTCCTTTCTTAGGTTCATGGACCCTAACCTGGCATTTGGCGTGTTCTAGTTAAAAGGGTCCCGGAGAAGATCATTTTATAACATTTTTCTCCCTTTTGTTTCTAACAACCACTTGAAAGCATGCACACAATCTGCTACGTGACCCTGTTATCAGTCATTCATCCTTTCACAAATGGCAGAAAGTGTTTGAATGAGAGAATAGTGTGTTCCACCAGCAACAGAACTGGACTACAATGAAACGTGGTCCTTCCTTTGAACGTATGAGTCCATACAGGAATGGCAAGTGCTTGTGTGTATAGGGAGCGCTGTTTGCATTTCCTACTGAGGTATTATTTCTGGCAAGGGCTGAGGGAACATTCATTCTCTCCCTCATCACTCCTTTGTGGTTTCACCTTTTCAATCTTTGTTTCTATCTCAATGGAGAGCCAATAAGTCAGGTTTTTTCCTTTTTTATTTTCTATATAGCTGTTATTATTACTTGTATTGTGGTATATCATGTAGGAGCTCTGGTCACAGAACAAGGTCACTCTATTGTGCTAGGCATTGTACCAACAGGCTTGTGTGTCCCCATCACTGACGAGTTGAGTGCCCCGCAATCACTAATGGATCTGTCCTCACAATACCCCTCTGGGATAGAGAATTAGTATTATTATTATCCCCATTTTAAAGAGAGGGATCTGAGGCAAAGAGAGATTAAAGGCAACATTTTCCAAGGCTTGGGCAGGCACAAAAACATTTGAGTGCCCATGTTCTGCCAGGGGCTGGAGCATGGTCTGTAAGAGAGGTGTCCAAACTGTAGCTGAAGAAGAGCCACTGCCAGTATGTACAATACAATATTATTCTGAATGGAGAAAAGGAAGGAAGATGGTCTGGGGTTAAGTGAGCAGACCGGGACTCAGGAGATGTGGATTCAATTCCCAGCTCTGCCACACACTCTTTGTGACATTGGGAGAATCAATCAATCTCTCTTTGACTCCGTTCCAAATTTCCAGCTTGTGTGTTGTGTCCCTTTCTCTCACCATTTTGTCTTTTTGTCAATTTAGACTATAGGCTTTTCTGTGTAGGGACAGTCTCTTATAACTATTATTTGTACAGCTCAAACCACAATGGGGCTCCAAATGTCGGTTGTAACCTCTAGGCACTACTGTAATGCAAATAATAATAATCAATAATCATGTAATTTCATTTGCGTTGGTCAGAGGAAAAAGTGGCAGTGGGTGGCTTCCTTTTATCACTTACTTCAGACTTGAACCCTTGGCTGGTGCGGGGGGTGTGTGTGTGTGTATGTGTGTGTAAGTCAATGACTCAATTATTGCTTGATCCCTTTTACTTTTTCCTCACTTCACTTTTTATCTGCCCCTCCATTTAGATTATCAAGTTTTTTCTTTAATTTGCAGCTTTTTTTAATCCCATGCCATCAAATTTTCTCAAAAGAGAGATTGCAATGTATGTCACTATATTTGAAGAAGTGCCACTGCTGCATGTATCATGTATGGGGCTGTATGTATGTCTGTATGTCATCAAAATGTCTGTGTGTCATCAAAATGTCTGTGTTCTCTGGTTTGGGCCTCCTGCAGCTACTGTTACTAATGATCCTAAGAGTGAACCCACCCAAGCCACGTAGGGTATGTCTACACAGCAATGTAAGTTAGTGGGACTTGAGTCAGCAGACCTGTGTCAGGGAGCCCTGGCCTTCAGCATCTACACTACATTTTAACCCTAGGTTAAGGATTTCCTGACCTGTGCTCAAACCTAGGACTCTGGCATCCACGCTGCAGTGCACAGGTCTGAGTCAAAGTATCCCTATCCCAGAGTGCCTAGTGCTCCTTCCCCCGCACTCATGTTGACTCTCTAGCCCTATGAATGTGTTACATTGTGGGAAAACTCTACTACCCACCCTGTTTCCTAACTGTGACGGTGCTATTGACAGTGGCGGATTACCACATGGGCTCTGGTCAAATCTCTCCCCACCGTGGCCTTGGAGCAGGAGGAGCTCTCGCTCCCCACCATGACCCTCGGGCCTTGGCAGATGCACAGAGCTTCTCTAGTCTCAGGCGCACAGCAAGGAGGACGGGAAAGAGTGAGCGGCGGGACAGAGCCATGGGGAAGGGGCTGCATGTGGAAGGAGTGGGGTGGGGCCACTGTTCTGGCACTGGGGACTCACCATTTGCTCTGGCCCAGGGCCCCAGGAGACCTTAATCTTCCTCTGGCTATTGATGGGACTCAGGTGCCCATAAGGAGCACAGGAGTACAGAAACTGCATAATTAGCTCCTTTGCTGGCTGTCTCAGTAGAATGACTGAAGTGTGAGGAGGTTTTATACTGAACTACCGTTGATCTGAGAACGGGGCTCTCCACCTCTAGGCTAAGTTACATGGCAGGAAAATACACATGTGCACCGGTTCTGAGGATAATCAGGACATCAGTCTTCAGGGCTGTCAAACTATTGGAATGAAATTTTGCCATTCTTAGTTTTTTAAATTGGGATGTTCAAAGTGTTTTTGTTTGATTCGTTTTTTAATTATTTTTGTCCATTGCCTTCCTGCCCAAGAAGAAAGACTGCTGAAAGTACCTTAAGAGACAAAGGAACTGCGCTGTGAGAAAGGCAAGGGCTGAGTCTCAACTAAGACAAAGGAGTCTAGTCTGTAAAGAGAAGTAACTGGAACTCCAAGCCACAGAAACACTGCAACTTGCCTAAAACAACATTTAGGGTGAGAAATGACATTTTGTAACCTGTTTCTTTAGTGTACTAAGCTTAGTTTGTGTGTTTTGTTTAATTTGCTTCGTAATCTGCTTTGTTCTGTTTGCTATCCCTTATAATCACTTAAAATTTACCTTTGGTAGTTATTTCTTGTTTATAACATAACCCAGAATGTGCAATTCATATCGGGGCAGGGGGCCAAGAAGCTGTGCATATCTGTCTCCACATTGAGGGAAAGGGCGATTTTTATGAGCTGGTGCCAAGCAGATCTTTCTGTACCGCGCAAGACAATATTATTTTGGGGGTTACCCTCCCGATGGTGTGTGCTGGCCATTCCTCTAGCTGAATCCTCCTACACAGAGCTGGTTTCAGTCTGTGTCTGCAGTTGGGTGTGGCCTTGCCTGGGTGTGTGCTGGAAAGGGGCTTGAGGGCCTGGTGCAGCAACCCAGTGCAGGGGAAATCCAGGCTGGTAGGACCGGCAGGCTCAGTGGAAACTCAGCACACCAGTGACATCTCAGATGGGGGGTCCAACACGTCACAACAACACAGGGCCAATTCCTCAGCGGGTGTAAATCAGGGTGATTCCATTGACTTCCACAGAGCTATGCTGATTGACGCCAGCTGAGGATCAGGCCCATCATGTCAAAAAGTTGTAACTCAAAACTTGCCTTTTAAAACCTTCTCTCCTTTCAGCATGATGAGAGCTGTGATGCTGTATTCCCAACTTACTGACATGTCTTAAATTATACACGACTATGTTCAGCACTCCATACAAGACACAAATTAAGACTGTGCCTACCTCAAAGACCTTACAGTTTAAGGCCCTCATCCTGCAAACACTTCCAGACATGCTTACCTTTCAGGTGCAATCAGTTCCATTAGGGTTAAGCACACATGCCAAGCAGAGAGGGATGTAAACATCAGACAGAGAGAAGACAAAGCATACTGGAAAAACCTAGAAGAGGAAATAACGTGAAGGTTACTTGATTTATTTTTGGCCTACTCCGCGTGACCATGCAGAAGGAGTGAGTCTTTAGGAAGGACTTGAATGCAGTGGAGTGATAGTTTGGTGAACCAGGATGGTGGTGGGCACTCCATGCACAGAGGTTGGCATGAAAAGTTGCATGATAAAAGATATTGTTTCATGTGATGCTGAGATGTAATATACTCATTTTTATACCAAGTCATTTTTATTTTTCCAGTATATTGTGAAATTAAAAATCCTCCTAACCTGTACATTCCTAGCAAATTTCAGTCCAGAAAGGACATGGGGGAGGGGGAGGGGAGAAAAGGGGGAAGGGAAGAGAGAAAGAAAGAGCAAGAATAATTTGGCATAATATCCAAAACTATTTGACTATACAATCCTCCTTAATCTGCCAGCTGCAGAACAATATAATTCCAAAGTAAATAGTGTGCAAAATGCTGAATAGGCTGAACATTAGAAGCTATATCAAATCAATAATTAATTCCTGGATGAAGTAGACAATTTTCGAAGCCTGTTGTGGCTGAAGAGGGCTGAATGTTGATAGGGTTGGGTGCCAGATGTCAGACCAGCATCCAGTGGAGAACGCCTTCTACATACAATGTGGTTATCTTTACACTGCACATTATACTGCTAAGTGTACATTTGGGAATGATCTTCTCTTACAATATGCAGAGGTGGTGGGGTTTACCAAACATATCTTCTTTAAAAGGAAGGCAAATCCCAAGCAGCAGCAGAGGATGAATGTCACTTTTTTAAAGGCTTTAATAGTTGGGAAGGGAGGCTGGAAACGGGAGGGTTGTGTTTTTCTTTACATACACATAGACAGAGTACAATTAGATATTTTCAATGACAGAATATTTTTACACTTGTGTCTTTCACACAGCAGTATGTGGAGAATGGAGTGCTTTCAGCCACCTGCAGTTTATAATCTTGCATAGACCTCTTGATGGCAGTGGTGTAGCCAGGTTTAGATCACAGAGGGAGCGGCGCTATAAAAAGGCACCTTCCCGCTCCCCCTGTACTCACCCGGCGGCGCTTTAAAGGACCCGGGACTCCAGCCGCTGCAGAGCCCCCGGATCCTTTAAAGCGCCGCTGGGGCTCCGGCAGCGGGCCTCCGGCGGCGCTTTAAAAGGCCCACGGCTCCCCGCAGCACCTTTTAAAGCACACACACCCCCAGCCCAGCTCTGGCAGTGGGGCTCGGGTGGGGATTTAAAAGGCCAGCGGCTCTTGCAGCTGCGGGGAGCCATGGGCCTTTTAAAGCACCCCCCCCCCCCAGCCCGGCTCCGGCAGCAGGGTTCAGGTGGCGCTTTAAGGCGCTGCTTCTCCTCACAGGATGAGCGACTGCTCCCCCTGCTCCCCCTCCCTGGCTACGCTACTGCTTGATGGAGTTTGTCAGCTCTGCGGGGGTCGCAGCCCTGTGAAAATAAACAAAAGTGACTACGGGATTGTCTCTACTGTTTAAAAAAAAATGAAACAGTCCTGCAGTCAACTTCTTACCTTCTGTATTGTTACAGTTACAGTTTTAAGCGTGCAAAAGTCAGGAAAAACACAAGTTAAAAGTCCTCACGGAAACTTTTATTTGCGCATATTGCATATGTACCTTTTTGTGTCTGAAGGAGAAACGTGCTTACAGAGCGACTTGCATAGTGTGTGTGCGACAATTCATTGAATAAATAAACTCTTTGCTGTTTTCAGCTTTCTTCACAGAGCCTTCTCAGTAATGCTTTGGGGAGGGTTAGAGAAAAAAACCCCACAGCTCTTGTTGCAGGGGTTGGCACCCCCAAACTCACTTCAGTCTTCTTTTAAATAAACAACCTTTTAAAAAAAACTGTTTCCAAGCCCTTTTGAATGCTCAGAGTCCCAGTAGGTGCTTCAACATCCAGCGTGACTACAGTGTTTGGGAGACATGCCCCTCAACTGATCTAACAGGAAGGGCTACTAATTTGGGACAGGTGTCCTGGTGTCCAGGAAGTGAGACTAAGAGCCTGGACGGTGGGGTTGCCCTGCCCTGCTGGCAGCAGCACTGATGTGGTGAGAGTTAGTTCCCTGTGGATAGGCACTGTTCTGCAGCTCGGAGCAGTGAGATTTGCCAGCATGGAATAACTAGGACTATTCATAAAGGGTCTGATGGTAGGACTCTCACTGCCTTTGCTGGGCTTTGGATCAGGCATAGTCGCTTCTGTTTAATTCTGGAGAAGTATTGGCTTAAATAGGCCCATCACTTTTAACCCCCGCTATTCTATTAGTAAGTCTGAATAAAACAAAAAGATACAAACTCCTTTACACCACCATTTTGGCTAATCGCCTACGTCAGGGCTCTGTTGAAATGTAAAGGCCACAGCAGAATGGATGTAATTGGTGTGCTCTTGAAAATAGATATGCTATAAATAGCCGATCAAAGCTGGAAGTGGAAGGGAAATCGGACTATTTCTTAGTGCTACTCCAGCTGCACAGAATATTAATTAGCCTTAGTGAAACAAAATGATTTTTTTCCAGTTCAATAATTGCATCATTTTTTCCTAATGTTCCTCACTTTAAAAGTCTCTCTCTGTCTCGTCACTCATTCTGACTGCTGGCAATAATTCAGAATCTAGATTTTTCTCTCAGAAGAAGGTCTCCCTTTTAATACGAATGAGGCATGATTCAGTTGTCCCAAATGGGATGTCCTCCTGTCTCTTGCTTTGATCATGTACTGCACAGAGCTCAGCCTATTTCAGTGAATAAGCATAACTGGGAGCTAATGGCCTTCCCCTATGTTCTGTTTGGAGAATGCATTGAAAGGAACTCCTCTGTGCGGCAACAGGCCGATGTATCACCCTGAACTCCATGGAGCTCTCATAGAACAGTAAACCCTTGTGCTGATCTTGAACATGAATCGCTTTAATCATGCAAAGCTGTTACTTTACCTTGTAGGCATTTGTAGTATCAAAAGTCATGAGAAATGTGTTTGGTTTAAAAATCACAAGATTTAAAAAATAATACACTGGGGTGTTTGGTTTTTTGAGCCTTTAAAGGGGTCACATTTTCAAGTTTTTCTCCACACACCGGAGAGCTAGAAAACTTATTATTTTAAAAAATGAAAGCTGAGTTTCTCACAGAATCACATGAGGCCAGGAGCTGCACCTTTAAGGAAAATGGCAAATAGCACAAGACTTGCATAAAATAATGAGAGTTGGCAACAATGTCTTTGTGTTTCTATTTAGGATCTGATTCAGCTCCCAGTGAAGTTTATGGAATTTGTACCATTGGATTCAGTGAGAGCAGGTTCTGGCCTTTATTGTCCCTCTGGCTATGTGAAAGATCTGCTAGGTAGCCTGCAAAGTTAAATATACAGCACTGTATTTGTGCTCTTTTTACTTCGTATGATTCATGAAGAAAGCTACAAGTTTGGGGGTTTGGAGGATTTTCTGTCCATGCTTTTTGTTTTACATTAGAAAATATCAGTAATGTCACATCTTGTCTTCCCTGTTTTTGCTGATGATCTTCTTGGAGGACTCAGAGATATGTACTGTGTCCTCTTCTACCTGTTTCTTGATGAGAGAGATATGAAATCTTCACTGTGAGCTTTTCTCCCAAGTGTTAGCAAAAACCACAACTTCAGTGTTTTAATCAGTTTGAATAAAAATAACTTCTCTTAGTACTTCTGGTGTCATAGTCCCATTCTTTCCAGTCATCCACTGAGTTCTCCAAAGTAGGAGAGACTTGGTTTCTTTTAAATGAAAACATTAAAATCAGAACATTTTCAGGCCTTTCCTGAAAAGAAAATTTAAAAAAAGGGGGACACACAAATCCAACTTTTCTCTCCAGCACATCTTTCATTACAAATTAAGCACTGGCTGTGGCATTTAGAGGATCTAGTGTCCTTTGTTACCTGAGAGAGAAGTATCACTCAGGTGATTTACCAGCTCTGCATCTCTCTTCAGGCACTTTAGCGGAGGAAGTCATCTTTTCCCTATGTTTTGACTCTTGAATGGATTTTTTTATTATGGTATTTTGCATTATGACACATTTTATGACAGTAAGCAGCAAGGTGACACATAGGTTGCAAAGGCTGAAATGTCAGATTATGCAAATTCATTTCCTCCTGTGATAATGCAACAAATCAGTTAAAATCTTGAGTTTTTTGTTGCTTAAGAACAAATGACCTTCTCACTCTCAGGAGATGAGATCTGACAGGATAGCAAGCACTGTTTGGTGATGTCTTTTGTGTTAAACATTGTTTCTTGGAAATCTAGTTCTACTATTATTTGGCTGCCTGGGTTCAGAGAGCTTTTCCAACAGAGCAGGACCTGTACCTGCCAGCCTGTAATTACAATGTGACAGCTATTGAAGCTCTCTTGCTCTACGTTTGTTCCAATTAGCCAGCCTACTTGAGGTGGGTTAGCACATCGATTTTGGATATGTCTATGCTTCGATAGTAATTTCTGATTAGCAGTCCATTGTGAGGGCTCAGCAGGAACTTTTAAAAAACATTTTTACTTGGTTTGCTTCTTGATATGGCTGCTTTTGCACAACTGTGTGCTGTTCTCTAATAAATAAGGGTGTGATATTGTAACTGATCACAGCATGAGCCTTGGAGCAGCACAGAATTTCTAGTTCTTGCAGACTTCTGTGAACACATATCCTGTAGTACCTGTTTGGATTCGCATTAAGAACCTATTAGACTGTCCTCAGTTGCACCCAGGCCGTCCCCCTGATCTCCATGGGATGGTGAGCGTGTAGATCTGAGGTGGAACTTGGTCCATAATGCCCAACATTTTTAATGAGGTTGGAAGGAAAATGGGGATTTTTCTTACTATAACTCACTGGTATTCAAGCTATAACTCTCGAGTTCTGTGTAGCTTTGAGAGTCCTGCAAGTTTAATCAATGCTCCTCTCGCTTTGCCTGGGTCTTGGCAGAATGAATGGAGAGGAAATCTGAACAGCCCTTGGCATGCTACTGATGCAGTTGGGACGGCACAGAGAGCGCTGTGTAACAGATACTGCAGCCACATGCAGTAGCTTTGGGAACCATCGTGTATTGAGTTTATGAATGTTTTAAGTATCACTGTGGGATTATATACAAGTCCATGGGGAAGGGTTATCAATGCTCCTCCAGGAACTATAAATAGCATGGGGGGAAGGGGTTTGACAACTACAGTCCTAGAGATTGTAAACAGCACCAGAGTAGTACTACCCCATAGGGTGGTTTGCCTACAGTGGTGTAGGGTAGTCCTGGAGGAGAGGCAAGGAGCAAAGAAAAAACTTGGGATATAAAGGCTGAGTTTAAAAAGACTCAGGGCCTTCAGTCTGAGTGAGAAACAGACAGGACATTCTGTTCAAGGGGAGTAGGGTGACCAGACAGCAAGAGTGAAAAATCAGGACAGGGGATGGGGGTTTATAGACGCCTATATAAGAAAAAGCCCCAAATGTCGGGACTATCCCGGTAAAATAGGGATATCTGGTCACCCTAAAGGGGAGGCTTCAGTGCAGCTGAAGGTTTGGAATGACTTTGGCCTGCTAAGGCCCAGAAGACTGAAGAGAGATTTCTGGTATGGTTATTATTAAGCTTGAAGGACCTGCTATTGTTTTGTATATATTTTCTCTGTATGATTATTAATCCTGATGCAATGCACTCTGCTGAGACAGAACTTCATGAAAATGTGTAACTGCTGGCTTTCACTGGTCTTAACCCTTGGGCCAAAAGCACAGCACAAGGGTTGGCCTTCAGGCAGACTGGCTTGCTGGGGATATCACAATGTGTGGCAGTCGGGAGAAACATGTGGGTCTCCGCTGAAGAGATGTGATGACTAGGAGCAAGGGCCCCTCTAATTTTTTCCATACATGTGCAGAATGAATTTTGTTATGTGCACCAATATCGAGGTAATGTGCAGATGTACACCACCAGTAGAGACAAAAAACCTAGATATAATTTTTTTTTTAAAGTTAACATAGGGATAATTACTGCAGCCAGGGCAGGTTAGGCATTTTAGAACTCACTACTCAAAGAATTAAATGTAAGCATAAGAGAGAAATAAAATTATGAAATGCACAGACCAGTCAAAAAACTAAAATGGCACTTTGAAAGAATAAAATTATGGAGAATATATGTGCATTGCAGGAAGTACCAAGAAGTAACAACAACAACAACAAGTGTGTGTTTGGAGGTGAGTGTGAAAGAGACTGTGTGTGTGAGAGAGAGACTCTGTGTGTGCATGTGTGTGTGTGTGTGTGTGTGTGTGAGACAGTGTGTGTTTGTGTGAGACAGACAGTGTGTGTGTGTGTATATGGGAGAGACACACAGACAGAGTGCGTGTGTGTAAGGTTGCTGGGGAAGTTTATGGGAGACCAGGCGCTGTCTCTTTAAGCCTGCCAGCAGCTCTGTCATGCTCCTGAGCCCTGTCCCCCCTTCCCCACTCTGTGGAGATGGGGTACATGGGTGGGAGAGAGGCAGGGGGAGGGGGACACCCTGACATCAGTGCACCCCCCTCCACTCTGCACAGCAAGCAGGAGGGAGCAGTTGGTTAGGGGCTCCAAAGCAGAGGGCAGGAGCAACGCAGCTGCAGAGCAGCGGGAGGAGGGCACCTGAACACGTCACCAGATGTGCATGGCTCTGCTAACCAAGTGCACGGCATTTGATTGACTCTTGGGTAGCCAGCTTAGAGGGAACACAGACTGGGAGCCTGAAACCTTAAATGAGTGTCTTTGAGAGACCACAGAGGGGGAATACAGGGGCAGCTACCCTGAAACTGTGACCTTCTGAACAAGCCTATGGGAGATCCACTGCAAAAGAGTAAAGGAGCCTCCAACAGGCAGGGGAATCATAGAATCGTAGGACTGGAAGGGACCTTGAGAGGTCATCTAATCCAGTCCCTTGCACTCATGGCAGGACTAAGTATTATCTAGACCATACCTGACAGGTGTCTAACCTGCTTGAAAACTGTTATCATGTCCCCTCTCAGTCGTCTTTTCCCAAGACTAAACAAACCCATTTTTTCAATCTTCCCTCATAGCTCATGTTTTCTAGACCTTTAATCATTTTTGTCGCTCATGTCTGGACTCTCTCCAATTTGTCCACATCTTTCCTGAAATGTGGCCCCCAGAACTGGGCACAATACTCCAGCTGAGGACTAACAGTGCGGAGTAGAGCAGAATTACTTGTTGTGTCTTGCTTACAACACTCCTTCTAATACATCCCAGAATGATGTTTGCTTTTTTGCCACAGTGTTACACTGTTCGCTCATATTTAGCTTGTGGTCCACTATGATCCCCAGATCCCTTTCCGCAGTACTCCTCCTTAGGCAGTCATTTCCCATTTTGTATGTGTGCAACTGATTGTACCTTCCTAAGTGGAGTACTTTGCATTTGTCCTTATTGAATTTCATCCTGTTTACTTCAGACTGTTTTTCCAATTTGTCCAGATCATTTTGAATTTTAATCCTATCCTCCAAAGCACTCGCAACCCCACCCAGTTTGGTAGCGTCCACACACTTTATAAGTGTACTCTCTATGCCATTATCTAAAACATTAATGAAGATATTGAACAGAACTAGACCCAGAACTGATCCCTGCAGGACCCCATTTGATATGTTCTTCCAACTTGACTGGGAACCACTGATAACTACTCTCTGGGCATGGTTTTCCAACCAGTTATGCGCCCACCTTATAGTAGCTCCATCTAGGTTGCATTTCCCTAGTTCCTTTATGAGAAGGTCATGCGAGACAGTATCAAAAGCCTTACTAAAATCAAGATATACCATGTCTACCACTTTCTCCCTATCCATAAGTCTTGTTAACCTGTCAAAGAATGCTCTTAGGTTGGTTTGACATGATTTGTTCTTAATAAATCCATTCTGATTGTCACTTATCACCTTATTATCTTCTAGGTGTTTGCAAATTGATTGCTTAATTAGACTGACTTCCTCCCTTTCATGTGTCAGGAGGGAGAGGGAACGATGTGGGTGAGATAATCCTGTCACGATGTTCCATTAACATGGAATAAAATGTCATTGTAGTGAGGAGCGTGGCCTCCTTCTGAGACTGATAGTGAAGACTCCCCTCCCCCCCCCCCGCCACCGGTGGATGGAGCCAGGACACCCGGGCCCGCCCCGCCAGAAGCAGAGGGGTGGGACAGGAAGTATAAAAGGTGGGCACTGCAGCTCTGTTGGGCTGGAGCTACCAGAGGAGACAAACACCTCCCACCCACTGCTGGTGCTGGAGCCCAAAGAAGCACTGTTGAGGCCTTGCCTGAGCTGCCTGCCCTCAGGGACGCCAAGGAGCTTCTAGGACTGCAATTAGCAGTATACCCCGGGGAGATGGAGGATGACCCCGAGCTCCAGGTACACTGTGCGGGGAGTGTAGGAAGTAGCCCTGGTTGGGTTGGGTTGGTTATGTTGGTGTCTGAACCCTGGTCAGTGTCTTTTGGTGGGATCCCTGCTGACCCAGTGGCAGAGCCCTCCACGACTGTTAGGGCCCTGGGCTGGGACCCAGTGGAGTAAGGTGGGCCCGGGTCTCCCACCCCACTGCTGCCAACCTCACCCCTGGGGTGGCAGCCTCCCCACCTTAAGCCAGGAGGCCTGAGTTTGTCTTCCATCTGCCAGAGCTAGGACAGACTGTTTGGTGCTCTGCCCTGCCTGAGGCATGAGCCCTAGACTGCTTATCACTCTGCCTTGCCTGAGGGCCTGAGGCCCTAGACCAGGGATCAGCAACCTTTGGCATGCGGCCTGTCAGGGAAAGCTGCTGGCGCGCCCGGCCAGTTTGTTTACCTGCAGCGTCCGCAGGTTTGGCCGATCGCAGCTCCCACTGGCTGTGGTTCGCCGCTCCAGACCAATGGGGGCTGTGGGAAGCTGCGCGGGACAAGGGATGTGCTGGCCGCTGCTTCCTGCAGCCCCCATTGGCCTAGAGCGTCAAACCGCGGCCAGTGGGAGCTGCGATAGGCCAAACCTGTGGACGCTGCAGGTAAACAAACCGTCCTGGCCTGCCAGGGATTTCCCTGACGGGCCATGGGCCAAAGGTTGCCGAACCCTGCCCTAGACTGTTTGGGGCTCTTCCCTGTCTGAGGGCCTGAGCCCCTAGACTGTTTGTCCCTCTGCCGTGCCTGATGGCCTAAGCCCATAGACTGTTGCTCTGACCTTCCCGTGGTCAGGGCCCTGGACTACCTGCCACTTGGCCCTGCTTAGAGGGCCAGGGCCTTAGAAACTACTAATCCCCCAACAATCTTTGCCTAGAGAGGGACCCAAGAGTGAGGGGGCGTGGCCTCCCTCTGAGCTTGACGGGGAGGGATGGCCACACACTCCTACAGTCATCATATGCTATTGTGATGCAAAGGTGCACATGTCAAAATGCAATGTCAGGCTGTCACACCACAAGTGTTCTGGGAGTCATGGTTACTATGTTCAGTAACTCAGTGATCCTTCTGCTGAATACTGCTGCGTTACACATTTATTTTTGGCACCATTTCTGCAGCAAGGGAAACTATATTTTACAGTTAACGGTATAATTGCCAAAGGTATTTCCATGCGAACTTTCTCCTGATATTGTGCCATAATGATAAGATTGTTTTGATTGCTTCCATTAAGGTCTCAGCTGATGGTTTAAGACAGGGTCATCTGTGCCCCGCATTATGCAAGAAAATGAATCTGAAATTGTGTGAAAAGTATAGTGTCTGATGACATTAGCAGTTCTTAGATACTATCTGATATGGTGATTCAACATAAGAAGCGTTTCATTGCTTACCCCGTCAAGATAAAATGTTGCTGAAGCACTTGTGCTGGTTCAGTCTTTTGGAACCTATGTAGCTGTGCTCAGTGGAAGGGAAGCAGCATAGGCCAATGGACAGGATACAGGTCTGAGGGTCAGTTGATGTGGATTCTATTTCTGCCACTGACTCACTGTGTGATCTTGGGCAAGTCACTAAGTCTTTCTCTCTCTCTCTGTTTCCCCCATCTGTAAAATGAGCATGTTGATACTTGGTCTCCTGTGTCCTGCATTTTGAGGTCTTTGAATGACAAGAGCTATATAAGTGGTAAGAACAAGTCCATATTATGTATGTGCGTAGAGGGGGAATGGATTTGAAGTGTATAGGAGTTGCAGGAATACAACTGACAAGATAATCAAGCCCCAGCCTTGTGTCTGGGCCTGAGCCAAAATCTGAACACTCAACTTTGTATCTAGAGCTGAACTTTGCAATTCTGTCATGGGTTGAACGAAAATTCTGGATCTGAATTTCCCTCTGAAATTTAGGATCTGGATCCAGTACCACACTTGGCATCTAAGGCCTGTCTCTACAGACTGCAATACTTTTAAAATCTGGTAGAAACAAACGGGTGAAAATTCAGATACTGCAGTGTGGCTCTTAGATGTGAAACTTTTGGGGGTTTAACTTCAGTAGGTGTCTAAAACTCAGAAGTATACACAAAACATTTATTTTAAATACTTTCTTTTGTTAGATGTTTAAATATTTAAGAGTAGCATTCATTTCTAAACAGCAACAGTTTTAAATAATGTACAATACCTTGTATTCAGAAGATATCTCTTTTTCAGAGGGCCATTTTAATTAACTGAAAACTATTGTCCCACACAGTGGCGGGTGAAATTTGTGCAGGACTGCACGTATAAAATATACATTAATACTGTGTTGTCTCTGTGGAATGTTACGTAAGGATTGTGTATTGTATGTTGTTTGAAGACGCTAGTTCACAAGGGCATAAGAGAACCCTTTTGAAGGTCAATAGTGAACTCTGAGAAATACCACTGTGTGCAGGGACCTAGCATTAAGGACGTCTGGCAACTCTACTTTCCCTGCTGGGGAGAAACCTTCAGGGAGTTAAAAATCCAGTAGAAAACCCCACAAGTTAAAACTTATTGGGCCAGCTGCTGCTGTCAGTCACACTGGTATAAAAGTGGAGCAACTTTGGTGGAGTTACTCTGGATTGACACTAGTGTAAACTGAGAGCAAAATCCAACCCATTGAGTTTCTGCCTGATTCTGCTCTCAAAGAAGGAAAGGATCTGGTGGTAATAATGGAAGGGGCTAAGGGTATGGCCAGAAACCTAGGTGTAAGTGTGAAGGACTTACCTAGGGGACGCCAGGATCCCAGGGGAAAGGAAGGTCAAACCTTCAGATCCCTGCGGAGGGTCTGTGTGTTCCTCTTTACTCCCTGATGCCAGCAATAACTACAGAGTTGGTTTCCCTTTGGCACGTGCCAGTTACCCAGGAGTCCACCCCTAATGTGTGGCTGCCCTCTGTCTTTGCCCCAACTCATTCCCTCAAAAGCCACAAAGCTGGAATGGTGAGGCCTTTGTGTCTCTGGACATGGGGGCAGGGAGGCTAATAGTGGAGTTGCTGCTCCTACTTTCCATGGTTTGGGGGCTTTTCTACCCCATTTTTCTCCCCCCCCTCCCCCCGCCCGTATCTCCTAGTGAAGGGGTGCATGAGGCCTAATAGCAGTAGTCAGATCAGAGAGTTTGTGGGAAGAAGGTTCACTTTCTTGGTAGTTATGGAAACCCCACTCCCTTCACTGAGGGACCAAACAGGTTTAGAGCACTCTGTTACAAATATTCCCCTTGAAAGTGAGGCAGTCACGGCCCTGTAGTACTGACAATACACTGGGGGATAACCCCTGGAGCCTTATAGGCCGTAATCTGTCACTGCACCAAAGTGCTAATTTTTATAGAAAGGATGTAAGTGGAGAAAAATTTAAAATCCTGTAATGTTCACTGTAGACAGCCCCTCCACCAGTAGATGGTGTTATAGCCTTATCTTAGTGCTAAGTTGTGGATCTGACCCAGAGTTAGCAGGAAGTTCAGTCCTGCCTGTGTGTTCTGGAGCTGGTCATTGCAGTGCCCCAATAAACCTCTATGATTCTATAAGCGTAACACGACAACTAGTGGCTATTGCTGTCAGTGAATGAGTGGACTGATGAGAAAGCAGCCCAGTACCTAGCAGTGTGCCAAAGTGCCAAAGCATTGCTTCCCAGACAGTGCGGGTTGTGGGTCTTTACACTTATATGACAGCTATGAGGGGAGATTAGCTCTCTTGAAATACCAGAAGGAATGGCAAGCTCGGAGGAGGCAGGAGTGGAAACCTCTGGATAGTTATTTTTGTTCATTAAGGACACTGTTTGATAGGGCTTTCCCTGTGCCACCCCATCCGGAAGATGGCTTGAGTGAATCAGAGTGTGCCGTGGCAAATTTGGAACTGGCAACACAGAGAGGGCATATGCCCAATGGCAAGACATGGGAGAATCCTTTGTGAAAAACTATAAATGGTTTTGCAGGAGAACTTCATAACCTGCTGGGGAAGGAGGATAACATACTGGCTAATGCCATGGATCAGATTACATACAGAGTTCAAAATGTGGAATTAGAAATTGGGGTTTCTTTAAAAGTATCAGCTGTTAATTCCCAGCGTCAGGGTGGCTTCTTTATACTAGATGCAGCACTTCAATAAATGATTTCTAGGGAATTGGCTAAAAATTTGGAGGAGGCTGAAGTAGGGTGACCAGATGTCCCAATTTTATAGGGACAGTCCCGATTTTGGGGTCTTTTTCTTATATAGGCTCCTATTACCCCCACCCCCTGTCCTGATTTTTCACATTTACTGTCTGGTCACCCTAGGCTGAAGCGCAAGCTATTCACAGGCATCCCA
Source organism: Macrochelys suwanniensis (assembly GCA_033296515.1). Taxonomy (NCBI): domain Eukaryota; kingdom Metazoa; phylum Chordata; order Testudines; family Chelydridae; genus Macrochelys; species Macrochelys suwanniensis. The sequence goes on along the minus strand of CM065775.1, from coordinate 152,857,703 downwards.
TAGGTCAGAAGGCTGCCTCTAATTTATATCAGCATCCCCCCCCACCCGTGGCCCCAATCGAGTTATCAAACCCCCATCCTCCCACCCAATCCGAGCCAGGGCCACTGTGGGGAAGAGGTGGAGTGCAGGCAGAATGGGGACGGAGTGGCAGTGGAAGGGGCAGAACAGTGGAGGGGCTCTGGGCTCAGTGCTCCAGCCAGGGCAGAAAGCTCTGCTGCGGTCCCAGCCGAGGCTGAGAGCTCGAACCGGGCTAAGCTTTCAGCCTCCGCCCCCCACCCTGGCTGAGCTTGGGGGAGGGGGCCTTGGCCAGAAGAGATGGGCAAGGGGCTAGCCTCCCCCAAGGCCGGGCTGGCTCTAGGCACCAGCTAAGGAAGCAGGTGCCTGGGGCGGCAAATCTGAAGGGGCGGCACTTTGGCCATTCTTGGGGCAGCACTCCGGCTTTTTCTTTTCTTCAGCGGCACTTCTGTGGCAGCTTTTTAATTTTTTTGGATTCGGCGGCACTTCTGCGGCAGGTTTCTAATTTTCTTTGCTTTGGCGGCACTGCTGCGGAAGGTTTTTTTTTTTGCTTCGCCACTTGGGGCAGCAAAAAAGGTAGAACCGGCCCTGCCCCAAGGGGAAGCTTCACCTGTCACCCATAAGCACAATTATTCAGAATGTGCTTAGTGTAGGCAGACCTCTGACTGGTTGCAGTCAGAACAAAGGAGGTCACTCTGCACGGAAGAGATTGATTTAAACAAATCAACTTAGACTAATGCCTGACTCCTTCACCTCTTCCCCACACCCCCACTCTCTCTAAGTAGTGCCTTACTCTACATTTTCTTCTGTTGATTTCAGTGAGACTACTAGTAGAGAAAGGCACTACTGAACACGAGGAAAGGTGGCAAAATTGAGGCGTACAGTAGCAAATACTGTTTAAAAAAAATTAGGAGTGGCCTGTTTTTGGGTCTGAACATGAATCTTCAGACTTAGCTGCATCATAAGCCCTTTAATAAAGCTCGTCCTAGGCACTCAATACACACAGCATGATGAGAGAAATAGAGAGCAGTTGGGAGCAGATGTGCTCCTGAGATGCTCAGCAGGTTATCCTTTAATAAACATAAGCTTGCTTCTAATTTTGAAATTTCAGTGCTACTTTTCGAAGAGAGCTATGCAGGTCAGGACACCTCTAGGGGGAAATCTGTGGGATGCCAGGAAGCAAAAATGAGTCTGAAAAGGAGGATTCCATCCAGGCACGCACCATCTGAGTCCCTGCCACCACTTTAATTTTTAACTGTGATTAAGGAAATGCTGGAATGGAACTAAAAATAAGAGGCAAGCAAAGTTTGTGTGTAGTGAAAACTGAATAAACCTAAGCGAGGATGTAGGTGCATAGGGTTTTTATTACACCGCAACACAGAGTGCTTCTCAGAGAAAGGCATTTGTAAGAGAAATAGAAGAAGAAGGCTTCTTCTTTAAGCTTTAAGATGAGATGTAAAGCAGTCATCCACAGCTGTGACTACACTGGAGGATTCTGGTGCTGCAAACACCTAGCATGCTTGTAATTCGGCCTATGTCCCCAAGTGCAGAAGTGCTCACAACAATGTCCAAAAGCTGCCATTGCTGTTACAATTGCACTTGCAAAACTCTCCACGGTTACACCCTACATCCAGTCACTATGCACCATGCAATGACAGTGGGGACAAACAGCTGTGGCATTTCCTCTGCTACAGCCACCCACTACCTCTGCCGTTACCTGAGGTGCTGAGATCTATACTTGATCACTGTTGGAGGCATGAAGGATTAATTTCCTGTTCTCGTGGACATCAGGGGGCATGCAGGAATGGGTCTCCATTCTGGGAACTTCTGCAAATTTGCAGGGGTAGGGTTTGGAGGTGCCTTCTCACCCAACCCAAGGTCTGAAAATGTAGGGCACTATTCCTGCATACCTCAGAAAGTGCACAGGAATTGACTTCTGCAAGCCAGTAGGAAGGGAGTATACCAGGGGACATGGGGGAAGGCATGGCAGGGCTAGAGTACCAAGCAGCATGTAGTGGGGAGCAGAGGAGGCAGCTTCTCTCAGCCCCCAAGGAACTCCTGAGAACTTAATGCAGTTCACAGGATTAAATGCCTTAAACGGGGAATGCAGACATGGGGCAGTGCACACTACCAGGCTCAGGTCCTCGGCACTTGAAGGGTGTCTTCAGGGTAGAGTTAGCTTGGGCTTTTACTCAGGGATTGCCCCTAACTGCCCTCTTGTCCACACACAACCTTTTTCACCTGGCTTTGGTGGTGCTTTCAAGCCAGGCTAACTGGCCTGGCTGGGGCAGTGGCGTAGCCAGGTTCTAACACCAGGGGGAGCGAACACATAAAAAAAGGCGCCACCCGACCTGACCTGGGTGAAAGAACCCAGGCCAGCAGCGGGACCCCTGCTGGTAAGAGCCCATGGGGGGAATCCTAGAGTGGCGGCTGACTGAGCCGTTCAGCCTGCCCCGCTCTGGGATTCCCCCCGCGGGCTCCTGCCAGCCGGGGTTCTTTCACCCAGGCCAGCAGTGGGCTCTTGGTGGAGCCAGCGGCGGGAACCCTGCGTTATTTTGTCACTCCACCTCCGTCCACTCCGTCTCCACCCTTTCAAAAATTAAAAAGGCGCCACTTTTGGAAAATGTGCTCAGGGGGTCCCCCCTAGCTACGCTACTGGGCTGGGGGTATATGCTAGAGCCCAAATTCTATTTTCAGTCGGGTTGGTAAACTGCCCACTTTGCAATGAGGGTGCAGGCTAAACCGCTTGAGTGCTGAAAGTCCTCCAATGCCCCACAATTCTTCCCTCCCCCTGTGCACAGCAGAACAGACAAGTTCTTCCACAATTCATTGGGAAAGAATCACAGAGCAGCTCAGTTGAATGCAGCACAAAAACCACGTGATATGTCCCTCAGAAGTCTTCGCAGCACACTTGGTGGAGCACAGTGCCAATGGGGACATAGTAACTCAGATGGGGTTTTGCAATGTGGCTGCTAACCCCTAGATTAGGCTAACCTGGGTGCTTCGAGCCAGGTACTGATCAGCTAACTTAACTCTCCAGTGAGGTAACCCGAAGATGTATGGAGGAAGGGAGATTGGCTCTGTGGTGCAGGGAATAAAAGTCTTAATGAGATGCAGACCACAGAGGAGTCAGCATCTCATTAAGACATTTATTCCACAGACCATCCAGGAGCTGTGCTGTGAACTGCAGGACAGGTGTCTACTGCCTACACTACAGGATGAACCTGCTGTATTGGTGTGTCGGAAACCAGATGCTTTGTGTGGATGTGCTGCATTGTTTCCACGTGCACCAGTTCAGCTGCATGAGTGCAGGGAGGTCACAGTGATACAGTTCACTTGTGTAGTCAGGGCTGGGGGGCTACACAGGCACAAGAGTGGGGAGAGTTCAGAGAGAAAACTGCTTTTTCTACTTTCCTCCTATTCATATTTAATTTGTATTCAGTTGTGTGCATGAAGTGAACCTGATTCTGTGATTTATGACAATGTATCATAGAATCATAGGACTGGGAGGGACCTCGAGAGGTCATCTAGTCCAGTTCTCTGCACTCAAGGCAGGACTAAGTATTACCTAGACCATCCCTGACAGGTGTTTGTCTAACCTGCTCTTTAAAATCTCCAATGATGGAGACTCCACAGCCTCTCTAGGCAATTTATTCCAGTCTTCTGTAACGCCAACAGACCCCGGTTGGGAGCTTAGTGCATGAGCCTCTACCGCATGAGCTAAAAGCCAACTGGCTATATTAATTGAGACTATAGAGCAGACTCATTTTCTCTCTCTCTAAGGGGTCTCGGTGCCACTAGATGGGACAGAACACCACACTCAGGAGCTGTGTGGGTTACATACTTCTCCTAGCTGAGGAAGTGCGTCCCAAGCTTCAGACCAGTTTGAAATAGCGGATGAGCCCCCACTTGTAACGCCGACAGACAGCGGTTGTCAGCGGGCAGGATTGAACTGGGGACCTCAGGAGCTTAGTGCATGAGCCTCTACTGCATGAGCTAAAAGCCAACTGCCTGTCAGTTGAGGCTGTAGAGCAAATTTATTTATCTCTCTCTCTCTCTCAGTGGTCTCACTGCCACTAGATGGGACAGAACACCACACCCAGGAGGTGTGTGCGTTACTCTTAACCACCTTGACAGGAAGTTTTTCCTAATGTCCAACCTAAGCTGCCCTGGCTGCAATTAAAGCCCATTGCTTCTTGTCCTGTCCTCAGGAGGTTAAGAATAATTTTTCTCCCTCCTTGTAACAACCTTTTATGTACTTAACTGTTATCATATCCCATCTCAGTCTTCTCTAAACTAAACAAACCCATTTTTTTTCAATCTTCCCTCATAGGTCATGTTTTCTAGACCTGTAATCATTTTTGTTGCTCTTCTCTAGACTTTCTCCAATTTGTCCACATCTTTCTTGAAATGTGGCGCCCAGAACTGGACACACTACTCCAGCTAAGACTAATCGGCACAGAGTGAGTGGAAGAATTACTTCTCGTGTCTTGCTTACAACACTTCTGCTAATACATCCCAGAATGATGTTTGCTTTTTTTTTCCCCCAACAGTGTTACACTATTGATCCATATGTAGCTTATTCAGCATAACCCCACCCCAGCATCTGGGCCTTGGGTAAAACTTTCAAAAGTCCTTACCTGATTTAGGAGTCTAAGTCCCAGATTCATTGGAAGATAGGTGCCTAATTACCTTTGTGGGCCTTAATTACTTTTGAAAATGTCATTCCTTGTCCACAATAGGACTTTTTCCACTATAGGAGGTCCCTAGAGAAGGAGCTCTCAGAGAGAATAAGGACTAAAGAGAAAAAATGGCATCCTGTCATCCTGCCTTTCATATGGACTTCTTTCTTTCTACAGAAATTTTAAGCACAGGCTTACTCCAGTTTTATGTTAGTGTAATCAGTGCTGTTACAATGGCACAGCACTGAAGGTAGTCTGTGATGAATCAGTCTATTGGCCTCCAGAAATCTTGCCAGAATCAATGCTGGTGATATTACTAAATTCGATTTTAATAACTTTTGAAGTCAGATACTAAGCAACTACATGTTGATCCTAGGGACTAGATCTCAGCTAGTGGAATCTCCAGTAAAGCAATTTTGTCTTCTCCTTCTCTTTGTTGTTTTTCTTACAAAATGGCAGAAGGGTTAGAAGAATTTTGCTTGATAGCTCTGTTTTTTGGGTGTCATAATTCAATAACCCCCTTTGCAATTTTCTTCAAACGTGCAGAAAAGTTCAACGTTGGTCCCACATGTAACCTATTTTAACCAACTGTGAGTCAGGTATGGATTGTAGAAGGCTGGCAACATAAATACAGTTGCTACCACAACCACCTCTCCCTCTTAAGACTAATGTCTGGAGTTTTGTGATTTGCGTTCACAGGTTGGCAAGCATGATATTGATTTTCCTTTTCCGAGGGGAAAGAAAGCAGTCTTAGGATTTAGTCCATACAATTACTCTCGCTGAGGAGTGTGAAGCCATTCCTGCTGCATCTGCAAGTTCCTGCTTGGTGTCTGCATTACTTTGCATTATCCCACCCAGCAGGAACCTGAGAGTGGCAGAAATGGCTTTGCACTTTTCAATGATAGCCAGCAACAGAGTATGTTTTGTTTTCCTTTTGCTCTGTTTTGTTAAGTCCAACCCCAGTTATGGGGATGGTTATTTTAAGCATTCTTTTGTTAATTCACAGTGTCTTATTCTGATTCCAGAGAACGTTATGGACTCTCTACTGATTTTCTAACCTGAAAATATGCTTATCAGCTTCCTTGCAGGGAATACCATTGTCTTAAGAATAATTATATTTGTGTAGAAGGACAAGTTAGGGTTACTCCTGTTTAATATTAATTAAAAATAATACATGTCGGCCACAGGATCTAATGAGAAGGCTCCTTATGGCACTGTATGATAGATGGCGGTAATACAGTGTTGATTACCTTCAGGAGGAACATAACAGGCTTACAGAGATTCTGCTCCAAAATCAGTTTAGTGTTTTCAATGTTTGATAGCTCCAAACACTGGCTCATATAGATGAGCAATAAGATAAACCTGATTGTTATGGATTGCAAAATTATGCAGTATGGGTTGCAACATTTTGTGGTCTGTCTGTAGTGAGAATGGAGGTTAGTCACTGTGAATGTTTTGGCTTTAGTAAATCACAGTGGCTTAGTGAATTCCTAAAGGAATAAGCTCAGTAAACGTGTCAGGCAGTGCATTTTGTGTGCTTATCACACACTTTGGGTTGGGCTATGAGGCATGAAGCTGAAAGCAAAGGCCCAGATCCTCAAAGGTATTTAGGTACCTAAACCCCATTGAAATCAATGAGAGCTGGGCACCTAAGTACCTTCAATTCACTGTTGAATGTAATCTGCTTTTTCTCATGACTCATCCCATTAACTCTTCAGTTTAAAAAGCACTATGCCCAGAAGCGTTTTCAGGTTCAGGCGCCAAGTGTCACGCTGTTGCAAAATAAAAGCATACGTTATGTGATTCTCACAACACTGATGTGCTTGCCAGAAGCCTATCTGAGATTTTGAACAGGCAATTTCATCTTGGGTGAGTTTACTAACACATGGTGTAAAACAATTACAAGAAATATTGTACTCCTCTTGCTCGTTCCAGAAGAGGGAATATCTAAAAGTAGGGTTGCCAGGTGTCTGGTTTTTGACTGGAAACCCTGGTCAAAAAGGAACCTTAGCAGCTCCGGTCAGCACTGCTGACCGGGCCATTAAAAGTCCAGTTAGTGTGGGACTGGCAGGCTCCCTACCCGTCTCCACACGGCTCCTGGGAAGTTGCCGGCATGTCTGGTTCCTCGGTGTAGAGGCAGCCACAGGGGCTCTGCGCGCTGCCCCTGCCCTGAGCACCGACTCCGCAGGTCTCATTGGCCAAGAACCACAGCCAATGAGAGCTGCAGGGGCAGTGCCTCCAGGCAGGGGCAGTGCACAGGGCCCCTTGGTCCCTCCACCTAAGAGCCGGACATGCCGGCAGCTTCCTGGGAGTTGCCCAAGGTAAGTGTTGCCTGGAGCCTGCACCCTGAACCCCCTCCCACATTCCAGCCCCCTACCCCAGCCCTGAGTCTCCTCCCACACCCAAACTCCCTCCCAGAGCCCACACCCTGCACCCGCTCTGGCATCTCAACCCCTCTACCCCAGCCCAGAGCCCCCTCCTTCACCCCAAACCCCTCATCCCCAGCCCCACCACTTGCCCCTTCCTGCAATCCGAACCCCTCGCCCCAGCCCGGAGCTCCCTCCTGCACCCCAATCGCCTTATCCCTGGCCCCACCCCAGAGCCTACACCCCCAGCTGGAGCCGTCCCACATCCCAACCCCTTGCCCCAACCCGATGAAAATGAGGTAGTGAGTGAGGGTTGGGGACTGTGAGCGAGGAAAGGAGGGGGGATGGAATGAGTGGGGCCAGGACCTCAGAGAAGGGGTGGGGCAAGGGTGTTCGGTTTTCTGCTATTAGAAAGTTGGCAACCCTATCTAAAAGTTGATGCTAAATCACGATGCTCAGAAGTGCTTATTTTCTTCTGAAATTTCCTGAAGGAAAAGGTAGAGCCCTCCCCAACCCCCTTTTACATTACATAAATAATACTGGAGAAAAATTGTATCTATCCAGCTGAGCTTCACTTCTGTTAATGGAGTTATGCCCTCTTATACCGTCTGACTCTAATTTGGCCCAGGCTCTATACTAATTTAATAAAATATGATGGTTTCATTTCATTGTAACAAAAATATAATATACTATCATACATGTAATATTTAAGATAAATGAACAATTTTACTATATTTAATGTAGGACCGTATTACTATAGTTGTGCTATAAACACTATAGTTCTAGTGAGAACACACAGCAATTGTCAAAGCCAAAACTTGTCTGTGTATATTAGCTGACCTTTCTCCCTACTACATCATTTGGGCTGTATGTGGGTGATTAGAAATACAAAACATCAAGAATATTTCAGACTATGAATAGCTGTGTTTAAATTCTGTTGAATCATTACAAATTCTTATTTGACAGTCTCTCCAGGTCAATTAAAAAAGGAGATTCTTTTATCACCCATATAATTAACAGCTGCCTTACAGGTAAATCTAGTTCTGGGGACTTTGTAAAGGCTTAATTTTGATGAGGAAAAGATTTTTCCACTTGTTGTGAAGACTAGAGAAGAGCTTATACCAAAACCTTGAATACAAATCCTTTCAGTTGCTGGAGGTATTCAGACTTGAACCTCTGTATTCCAAGCCACCCCTATGGATTCATTGCAGGCTGGATCCAGATTGGCCGGGGCCAGTTTTCCATTTCATATGTAATAACCTTGCGAGAACTACTATTCTTATGAAATTTCTCCTGGGTGCTTTCAAGGAATGCTCAGGAGATTGTGACATCATTTGATACAAACCCAATCCCTTAACCCAGATTCAGCTTTAAACTTGAGCCACAAACCCTAATTTAAACCTAATTCAGCGCCAGACATCGCCTCCCAGTCCAGCTCTAGAACAAATACCATTAAATGTGGAGGCAGCAGTTCTACCAACCATAAGCCATGAATGGATACAAGTCCATTTAACAAGCCTTACTTGGAGATGTCTCTTAAGAGTACAACTATCACTCAAGTATAGGCCATCAATGCAATAGATCACAGCAAGAAATTACTATAGTCTATCACATCAAATGTGTCTGCTGCACATATAGTACTTCAATAAATCTACTTTGCTCTAAGTCCTTATGAAATCTTTTTGTAAAGTTAAAGTACATATACTAGCAACTCATTTTCTTAAATAAGACAAAACAGCTGTTTATAATTGGCTTCTTTTGAAAATGCCCAAAGGTGGACTAATGACCTGCAACATTCTGGATGAAAATACCTAAACCCTGTTTACCAGAGGAACAACACAAAAACACATTTAAAGTTACTGTCACAAACAACCTACATCGTCCATCAAAAGTGCACACTGACAACTACTGCCCAGCCAAATCTTGCTGGACAGACTATATTGACAAGTACTTTCCTCAGAGGAGAAAGCCATTTTCAGACTCTCAGATGCTGCTGAGATAGTCATCCAAAGAGCACATCGCTTCAGGAGATGTAAACAAATTGTATCATAAAACTACTGTACTATCTGATTATTATGACATAAGAGTTTGCACACACATAGCCTCTCCTATCCAAAGATCTCAAAATACTTTACAAACCTCATAACATCCTTGTATGATAGGTATGTATTAGCATCATCACAGACAGGTTACGTGACTTGCCCAAAGTCACACAGCAAGTCAGTGGCAGGACTGGAATAGAATTCAGGAGTTTTGGCTCCCAGTCCCCTGCTTCAACTACTCTATTTACAAACGCTAACACAAATATAAGGTTAAAATCCTTCAATATGAGTACAAATAAGAATTTACAAAGTGCAAACTAATTCTCTGTCTAGACTTAGGCTTAAAGCCTCCTGAAGATGTAAACTATAAATCTCAGAGGTAAATAGAGAATCTTGCCAGATAAGGACATGTGTTGCCCAGTTCAGAAAGCCATTAGGAACTCTGTCCTGCTAGTGTTTCAGAGTGCACACAGATTATGGGGAGCAGCAGCTCTGGGCCCTGGTTACTGAATGACTTTCTTCCGTTCAGTTTAGTTACATTTCCAAATTGGCACATTTGAGTTCAAAGATTCAAAGTTGTCCCTTAACTTCCCACAACCCTGAACTGCTCTGCACTGGTTCCTGAAGGCTGTACTGGTCTCTGAAGGCTGGAGGTCCCATGGAGTTGTATGGCAGCTGGAAGTGCTAGGATGCAAGGGAGTCCTAGCCCCATCACCTATACTAGTAGCTAGGAGGGAAGAGTACCATAGGAGAGGAAGGATGGCTTAAGTCACAAGCCTGGGACTTGGGAGAGCTGAGTTCACTTCCCGGCTCCACCATAGACTTCCTGTGTCACCGTGGTCAAGTAACTTTGTCTCTCTGGGCCTCAGTTCCCCATCTGTGAAATGGGGATCCTAGCACTGCTCTACCTCACGGGGGTGTTGGGAGGCTAATATATTACTGATGTTGAGGTGCCTAGATGCTATGGGTACATCTATGCTGCAATTAAACACCCACTGCTGACTTGGGTTTGGGGGGCTTGAAATGGCAATGCAGACTTTCTGGCTTGGGCTGGAGCCCAAACTCTGGAACCCCGTCAAGGGGAGAGTTTCGGAGCCTGATCTCCAGCCTGAATGTCAACACCACAATTTTACAGCCCTGTGAGCCTGAGTCAGCTGACATGGGCCAGAGGCAGGTGTTTGATTGCAATGTAGACATACCCTAAGGGAATAGAGGCCCCATAAGTACCGCAGATAGAATCTAGATGGGACCTCCATGGGTCCCCTTATGGAGGGAAGATCCAGGGGTTGGATCCACTGGACATAGGTTTGTGCTGCTAGAATGGAACAAAATGGTTGTAACTGAAATTTGGGGCCTATTATATTAATTGAGATACAATAAAAGGCCCAAAGAGTCAAAGTTGTTAACGTGACCCTGAAACTGTCCAATATTAAACAATGTTAAAGAAGGTTTGGGGTTGGTATACAGAGACCTGAGCCTGGCTTATAGATCATTAAAAATTCTTTGAGACTTTTAGTAAAGATACAGAAAAAGGATTAAAGCATTTGAACCGTTCCTTGTTCCCGTTCCCTTTAGCTGTAGAGAGCCTTTAAAGGAATCCCCACCCCTTTATTTGTCAGTTTTTTAGACGGTATTAGAGAAGGTAATACCTGTCCTTTTGTGGCAAAACAAGACAAACACACACAAAAGGGGAGAGAAAAGAACTACAGAGAGAGAAAAAGCAGCTTCTCTCTCTGGTGCTGACACTCACTTGCAACCTCGCTGCTGAAAAACACAAACACAACACGTGGTCTTATCAGCCACTCCAAGACCTGGCAAACTTATAGCATCAAGATTGCCCTACACCCCCCTCATCCCGTCCCGTGGTCAACTAGTTACATCGCAGTGTTGCCAATGTAGTTGTTTTTGAACCCCTCCCTCCTCAAATTTTAACATCCCCTCTAATTTCAATTCCTGGGGAAGACTCTGCCTTTTTGGTCACAGGCTTATAGCAGTGTTGCAAAATGTAGAGCCTGGGCCAGCTAAGCCAGACTTTTATTAGACAGAAGGCAAAAGGAGAGGGATAGGAAAGAAGAAATAAGATGGGGAAGGAAAAGGACACATTGGGGGGGTGGAGGAGACAAAATCTCATATCCCAGGTGGTGTTCAAAGTTTGGCCAGAGCTGCTGGAGGTGGTGTAGATCATCTTGTCCTTTTCTCTGGCTTGGTCTGGTCAGGACATCTCTCAGGTTTAGGATGAAGAAGGTCCAGGGTCGCAGGAGAAAGTGGGGGTGGCAGCCATGATGGTGAAGCTTGCTCCTTCCCGTCTCTTGGCTTTCAGTCAGCCAGCATCATGGTTGCAGTTGCCAGCTTTTCTCTGCTGAAGTCTCTATATGAGGCCCCCAAAAGGGGAGTGATGCATTGGACACAATGAGGAACTCTGCAGGAGGCACTCAGTTTAAAAAGCAATTAAAGGAGGTTTTGGAGGGATTTGACAGGTTAGAGTCTGATGATACTACAATCATCATCTCAGTGGAAATCTGTCTTCATCTAAACAACAACAAAGAACTGGAACCACATGAAGACAACATCAAAAAATGATTCAGGGAAGCAATGGAATCTTTTTATTACTTAGCTGATGTGACTGTTTCCAGATACAATGGTCACAAGTGGAGTACAGAACAGGAAGGAGAGGTAGAAACATATCAGATGGAATGTAATCCTGAATTCCTTCCTGCTCTGTTAGCATTTAAAAACTGAAGATCCAGATTTCTTTCCCCATTCTGTGTTTATGAAGGTGGCAGTATCACAACCTATTGCATGTATTTGGTGAGAGGGGTGGAGGTAAAATCATGAAAGACAGGACAGCTAGAATTCAGAATTTTGCCAGTTTTTAAAAGGTCTGCACTCCTGCCCAGCTAACTCAGTATCAATCCAGCATGGGTTTTGGCACAATGGTTCAGCTAAAAATAGGCTAGGTGCTAAAAAACCAAATTGATTGGTAAAAATGTATAGTTATTGAAGGGCAGATCGAGAAAAGTGGGAGGCCCAATTGGCTAGTAAACTGGGGATTCAATTACTGTGTTTCACTTACAGAATTGCAAGCTTTCATTTTGGACAATGTGTGTGAGGAGTAAATAAGTGTGTGAAGTGAATGACATACTGTGTGTGTTATTTCATAAAATCCTGGTCCGTGGATTCAGTTCCCTCACACCACCCCTGTAACAGTCCTCTTTAAGAGCCTGGGACCAGCCATCTCTGTTTTATTATCAGAGCCAGCCGGGGAGAGGTCATGTGATGCCTATAAGGGGCTGAGAGCACCCAGTTGAAGGGGAGCTGCAGGAAGGAGGTTGGCGTCTGTGACTGGCCCTGAAGCACAGAGAGAGATGCATAGTTAAAAGCCTATGGGCCCATGCAGCCTGTGTTGATCAGGGGAGTAGCTTTGCTATGTTACTTTGTAAGGGTTTTTTGCATGAATTACTAAAGTGCCCTGAGGAACGGGCCTGAAGAGGTTGGGTGTGGTGTTTAATCCTTCTTTGACTGAGGAAACAGGCCAGCAACCCTACACTCCCAGTGGGGATTTTCAGAAAATGAAAGCTGCTAGATTTTCCTGGTTGGGGGGGAATTGTCACAACCATAAGTGTTTATCACATTTGCTCAATGTGTACAAAATCCCATGTTCAAAGCCAGGCAGGAGTGCAGCTGTGTTCTCTCCTTCCCTACAGCATGGGGAGGGATTCACCTTAGGGCAGCTAACATGCTGAATTTTCATTTCTCCAACCATAGAAACATGTGATCTGCCATTCTATCTGTTTACCAGTTATAGTTTTCTTGTTACATTCCCTCTGGCTACATCATTCAACAAAAAAGAGACAAAATCAGCAGACTGCTTTACTCAGTGTAACTGTTATGTTCACCTCACATCTGATCAACCCCTGGTTCTTACACTAGAAATAATGTCTCCTTTCCTTGCTGCAGCTCCTCATCCAACAGCCCGACAGAACTGTTACTTGAAATCAGCCCAGCAAGATAGAGGTACTGAGCCATTGTCCTCACTGGGGGGCTGTGTCCATGCTTAAGCAGTCATAAGCTGAATTTCTGTGCTATATTGCTTGTCTCATTTAGAACATAGCTACACTGGCATTGGAGTGTGTGATTGCAACATGTAGGCTTACCCAAGCTAGCTTTAATCTAGGTAGTGCAAGTACTAACAGCAGTCAAGCTGCAGTGGAATGGTCTTCAGCACAGACTCTATAAGCCTGCCCAGGACCCTGGGCACTTACTCAAGTGGGTAGCCTGCTTGATCGCCTAATAACTTTTCATTTTCACTTTTGCATATATTTTTGAAAATGTCAGGGGGCAATGTTAAAGGTGGAGGGATGGGGTGATAGTGAGTGATGAAGGACTACGAGGCAGAGAGGAACAGGCTGAATCCCTTCACTGGTCACTTCCAGGCATTCTAACATTTGTATAGTGTTTTAAACAGAATTTTTGTAAAGAAAGCTCAATACTGTTTTCTGTTGTTATCTGGACTCCACTGAAACATAGTTTCAATCTTCATGCTTTTTCTCCCCCAAGTTTTTTTGTTTTCTGATAATAGGATAAATTACTGCTGCAATTTTTAGGAGCGAGAAACTTGTTGAGTGCTAAAGAGCCAAATTGTCTGCTGGGACGTAACCCCGCTGAAGCCAATATATTATATATATTAAACTACCCAGACGTCTGTTGGGAAAATAACACAGCAGGGCACAGATTATCCAACAAGTTCTTGGAATGTATTGGAGAAATTTTTTTATTTCAGAAGGTGGAGAAAGCTACTAGGGGAGAGGTTGTTCTAGATTTGATTTTGACAAGTAGGGAGGAGCTGGTTGAGAATTTGAAAGTGGAAGGCAGCTTGGGTGAAAGTGATCATGAAATGGAAGAGATCATGATTCTAAGGAATGGTAGGAGGGAAAACAGCGCAATAAAGACAATGGCTTTCACAAAGGCAGACTTCCGCAAACTCAGGGAGTTGGTAGGTAAGATCTCATGGGAAGCAAGTCTAAGGGGAAAAACAGTTCAAGAGAGTTGGCAGTTTTTCATAGAGACATTATTAAGGGCACAAGAGCAAACTATCCCAGTGCGTAGGCAAGATAAGGAGTGTGGCAAAAGACCACCCTGGCTTAACCAGCAGGTCTTCAATGATCTGAAACTCAAAAAAGAGTCCTACGAAAAGTGGAAACTAGATCAAATTACAGAGGATGGATATAAACAAATAAGTATGTAGGGACAAAATTAGAAAGGCCAAAGTACAAAACGAAAGTAAACTAGCTAGAGACATAAAGGGTAACAAGAAAACATTCTACAAATACATTAGAAGAAAGAGGAAGACCGACAACAGGGTAGGCCTGTTACTCAATGAGGGAGGAAAACCAAGAACAGAAAATGTGGAAATGGTAGAAGTACTAAATGACTATTTTGTTTCAGTTTTCACCAAAAAGGTTAGTTGCGAATGCCAGTGAAAATGATGTAGGATCAGAGGCGAAAATAGGGAAAGAACAAGTTAAAAATTACTTAGACAAGTTAGATGTCTTCAAGTCACCAGGGCCTGATGAAATACATCCTAGAATACTCAAGTAGCTGACTGAGGAGATATCTGAGTTATTAGCAATTATCTTCAACAAGTCATGGAAGATGGGTGAGATTCCAGAGGACTGGAAAAGGGCAAATATAGTGCCCATCTATAAAAAGGGAAATAAAACCAACCCAGATTACAGATTAGTCAATTTAACTTCAGTACCTGGAAAGATAATGGAGCAAATAATTAATTTGTGGACACCTAGAAGATAACAAGGTAAGTAACAGTCAGCATGGACTTGTCAAGAACAAATCATGTCAAACCAACCTAATATCTTTCTTTGATAGTGTAAGGAGCCTTGTGGAAAGGGGGAAGCAGTAGATACAGTATATCTTGACTTTAGTAAGGCTTTTGATAAACAAACTTCGGAAATACAACCTAGATGGAGCTACTATAAGGTGGGTGCATAACTGGTGGAATTAGGTTTGTTTAGTCTGGAGAACAGAAGACTGGGGCGGGACATGATAACAGTTTTCAAGTACATAAAAGGTTGTTAGAAGGAGAAGGGAGAAAAATTGTTCTCCTTCACGTCTGAGGATAGGACAAAAAGCAATGGGCTTAAATTGCAGCCAGGGCAGTTTAGGTTGGACATTAGGAAAAATTTCCTAACTGTCAGGGTAGTTAAGCACTGGATTAAATTGTATAGGGAGGTTGTGGAATCGCCATCATTGCAGATTTTTAAGAGCAGGTTGGACAAACACCTGTCAGGGATGGTCTAGATAATACTTAGTCCTGCCATGAGTGCAGGGAACTGGACTAGATGACCTCTCGAGGTCCCTCCCAGTCCTACGAATCTATGATTCTATATGTGTATAGAATTGCAGAATATTTGGACACTCAAATACCTACATATATTCAGTGCTCTTGTTTCACAGACATTTTTACTTTTACCAGATCCCCATAGAAGAGTAGCCTTACTAAGTCAGTGCAACAGCACTGAGGCAAGGCTAACAGAGTTCACACTGAGAATATCCTCAGCCATCTGTGATTCACTGTAAAGTTAAACCAAGCATTTATAGACTTTTGCATTCAGTGCTGTAAATATACCAACCCCTGAACACACACATGTATGATTTTCCACGTGTAGTTGGACTAGCTTATTAGAAGGAAAAAAGTCAGTTAACCTACAGCCATGAAAAAAACCCACGACTTTAATGAAAACAGCCAAAGGATGGAAGTGGAATCTTATTAAGCATCATCACAGTCCTCATAGCTCACAGTGTATTCTGGTTTGTTTTTTGCTTACTTAGGTTTGGAGATCAATACAATATTGCATACCAGTGGTTGGTAAGGGGTATGCAATGGAAGTTAGTGCAATATACAAACCCAACAGTCAAAAGTTATGTCCATGACCCAGAAAGGAGTCAGTTTCTTATTGCAATGGCTTTGATGCCATCTGGAGTCCTTTGACTTCCCTGACCTTTATACATGTTTTTGGCTTGGTATGGTCTACCCTGGCTTTCAGTTTTCTTATAGGTGCAATTCAAGATCTTGCTTTTGCTCTCTAGAGCCTTTTGGATTCTGGCTAACTTACAGACAACCTTTCTCCCTGCATACCAGTATGACAGCAGAGGGGCCACTTCTGCTAACAATCCCTAGATGTATGTGGGATCAGAGGCAGGGTGCTTGCAGTGACTTCGGAACTAGCTCCACATGTGGGTTCAACTATCCTGCATCTGTTAACCTTAAGGGCACAATGTAAGGCTCTTCTGTTTGGCTTTTGCTTGGGTCAGTTTGCATTTTTAGCTAATGATGGAAGAGTTCATATTGAAAATATTATGCCCTCGCGTTGTTTTCTTTGCAAGGAGATTTGCAGTGATGGGTGTATTTTATTAAGTATAAGATAAAGGTGTGAAGGAAAGGGGAGAAAACAGACTTTCACTGTGCTCGTCCCGGAGTTATGGAGAAAAACCCTCAATCCCAAACTTTGTTGAAACAGTATAACAAAAGGTATGATCCTGCAATGGAGTTCCATTCTATAGCACAAGTAGAAGTTGCCATGGAAGCACCACGGCCAAACACACTGAGTGTGAAATCTGAGCCCACTGAAGTCATTGAGAGTTTTGCCATTGACTTCAATCAGGCTAGGATTTCACCCAAAGAGTTTTATCCAAATCATGGGCCTCCTCTTAAATAATAAATAATGATGATAATTAATATCTAGCTCTTAAATAGTACTTTTTATCCATTGATCTCTATGCACACAGCTAGAACAGAATGGAAAATATATACACTCCCACAAATGCTGTTGAAAAGAGGATTTTTAGACTTGATTTTCCCTCCCTCCTATCTCCATACTTCCCCAAAATCTCAGATCATGCTGTGTTTTATATCTCTGCCAATGTTAAGGAAGAACCCAACAGGATAAACTACTGAGCTGCAGAGAGGGCAGCCAGTGTTGTTGTTGTTATTGTAGGAGGCGCTCACAGCAACTCATTTAAGGTTGCCCAGCTGTTCCCATTAAACACCTGTTTTCAGTTGCTTATGACTGTGCATGGACAACTTTGATTTCAGCATTTCTTAACTTTTCAGTGCTTGACTTTGCATCCTTCATAACATCCTTTTAATGCCATTTTGTATGAAATAATTATAGTAGTGGTGCCCAAAGTCTCCTATCAGGATCAGCACCCCATGGTGCTGGACGCTGCACAATTGTATATAAAGGCTGTGTTCTGAAGAACTTACAATCTAAAAAGACAGAACAGATCCTCAGCTGGTATAAATTGTGAAGTTTAGCTTACTTCAATTTGTCTATACTTAATTACACTGGCTGAGGATAAGGCCCAGATAAAGTGTGATGGGGAAGGAATGAAACCTTCATACTACCCTTCCTTCAAACTATTGTTAGAATGTTCGCTCTTTTATCATATTACGTTATTTTTGTATTTTCTTTCTTTCAAACTAACCTACCTTCTGCAACCACCACATAATATGCCTGTTGATTAACATTTAGTTCTTTATAAAATAAGTTAAAAACACAATTTTTCCCTTCTATGCCAAAGCTTCCTCTGAACCAAAACCTCACCTATTGTCCATGGAGATGGAATACCCCAACCGCTCTATGGACTTTCCCATCAGCACTCATTCCATTCTGCCAGCAGAAATGAGCAAGGTTATTGTGACATCACAGAGGGAGGCGCCCAGGTCTGTCAAGCAGCAGCCAATGGGGACTGCTGTCTGGAAGATTCTGGCCCCCATTCCAGATGGTGATAGTGGCTTCTGCCCTTGTGTCTGTTCCCAGGGGCAGGATTGGTATGCTGGGACCAGGTTTCAGGGCAGAGAATGGATGGGAGTTCAGCCCAACTCCCTCTCTCCTTTGTGTTGCTGCCCCTGCTGGAATATCATCTACTAATTACCGGTAAGTTGAGTGAAAAGCAAATACTGTAACAGTTTGGCTCAGCAGCATTCCACACTGGGAATCACAGTCTTTCCAATATGGGCAGAATAAGAGAAGAGAAATGGGAGTTTCACTTCTGGTTCTTATCTTTCCAAATTGTGGCAAGCACAGACTTTATTGGTTTACACCAGGTGATAACCCAATTTTTTAAATGACAAGTTCAAACGATAAGGTTTGCTGTTTCAGGGGTATTTAAATATACAGCTATGTTTGATTTTGATGAATATGAGTTCTGTGTATGGAATTGGTACAATGTATTTTATTCCCTGTTTTGTCCTGATATGTTAAAATATAATTCTGTAACCTGTCTTTTTTGTCATATTCCTCAGAGACCAGGAAAATCAATTTTAAAAAATCACTAAATAAATCAAATGTAACACTGCAACACAGTATAAGTCTAACATTATTTTGATTCAGTGGGTGGAGAGGATTCTCTTTGAAATGTGGCAGTTACTGCTTATATGTTTATTTAAACCAGATATATGTTGTGCATATTATCGTATCATTCTGGGTGATTCAGCTTCTGCTTTGTTATTGCCTCCACAAGATCACTGAATGGTAGTTATACTCTTAGCATTGCTGCTTATATATTGTGACTCACAAGAGTGCTGTTCTCCTGGTGTTCTTCCACCATCAAATCTAAAAATAGTCCTCCGTAAAGACATAAAGACTTAGCCAGTCAGACAGACAAACAATGGGAGTTTGTTTTGTTGTTAATTTTCTAGGACTGTTTTTTAGAAACAGTCTCCCATTTTGCACCATTACAGTGTTGCTGGCCCAAATCACCGTGACTTTCATGTCTGACTACCTAATACTGCCTGTGCAAGTATCATCTATGGTGTCCATAAACTGGGAAGCCTACCTGAGATATCATTTAAAATCACATTCTAAATCTGTTTTAAAAAGGAAAAAAGATTTTGTCTTGATTCAGTTGTGAATAAGAAATAGGTTGTACTTGTATTTGCAAGTGGTAAGATGTAGTGAATTTAGTGGGACAGATCCTGCTACTGCACTGCATAGCTATGAAAACAGGTACAGGTAGTAATACTGTGCACCCATATTATGGCTGGCAGCAGCCTCACGTAGAGCCTCCTCTTGCACAGAATACTCCCACTAGGATAACTAAGATGCATGTAGGAATGCATGTTTGCCAGTGCAGGGTCCGGTGATATACACACAGATGTGTAGTCCACGTCCTTTGGTTTTTGGATTTTGGTGAAAAATACCATTCTTTGGCTCATGGCACCCTGGGCTTGCATAGTCTCATCTGTGGGTTTTGGCTGGGGAGCCAGAATTGGGACAGAAAACTTCCCCCTCATGCTCACTCTGCTCCTGACTTCAATGCAGATTAAGGTCACACACATCTCCCCGGAATGCTCAGCACATTACAGGGCTGAATACTTGTCATCTGTTCATATTATGAAGCTGCATCATCCACTGTCCATTTATCCAAGTCAATGGGAGTTCTACTCCTTTAGGCCAAGACTGAATTTAGCCCCTCCTCAATTTTCAGTGTATCCTTTCTCTTTATTCCAAAGTATCAGTTCTCAACACACCATTTCCTTTTCACCCTGGCCCAGTTTCATTAGTTCCTTAATATTCACATACTCAGTCCATCCTGATCACACACATCTGAAAAAAACCTTCTCTCTCGACAATTCATTTAAAATAATGAAACTTTTATCACTTTTTTTGTAAAACTAACTAGTGGTCCACATAAACATGACTGTATGGGGCTACATAGTTTTTGGAACTCTATAATAATTGGTTTCTAGTAATATGGAATTTGGGGGCAGATCCTCAGGTGGTGTCAACTATCATAGCTCTATCCATGAAGTCAATGGAACTATGGCAATTTATACCAGCTGACTTTGTTTTTTTGCTTGTTTGTTTTTCTGCTGCTCTCCATTTCTCTGTTGACTAAATTCTCGCCAGATAGTGGCACCGTTCTCAAAGTTGAGATCTAAACAAGATCTCCATCTCTCTTTACACATTTATTTGTGATTTCAAGCAGAAGCTATTTTTTAATGATGCAAACTTGGTGATGTGTTGCCAATATTTTGACAAGCAGCTCCTACAAAAGTTGTCCCCTTTAGACTGTGATAGACTCTGCTAAGTACCATGAATGGATGTGTTTGCACAAAAAGAGGGATGAGGGACTTCATTTATTTTCCTCCATTTAAAAAACACGTTCTCTTAATTATAACTAAGGCAGGAAGCCATGCACATGGCGAACAATCTTGTTGTATGCTAAATGTATTTGCTGGAAATGTTTCTACTTTGTTCCTGTAACATTACTGACTATATTGATAGTCCAGAACAATGTTAATGTATGTAAGTTGGCACCATGTTGAAGTTGGGGGAGACCGAAGACATTTTTAAGGGAGATGAGGCACTGGGGAAACGTTTGTGAAAATGGCCATTATTTGGTGAAATCTGGTGCATTCCGAAGACAAACAATAGCTTTTTTGAAATATTTTAAGAGCCCCAGAAATAACTCATTTCTGCCAATGATGATTTATCAATATCCAGAGAAGCTGTGGTTTCATCACAGGCAAAGAAATATACTAACCTTTCCTACCCTATGGTGGTAGAATTTTAACAAAGGAGCTGCCTCCAGCACATCATTATGTATGCTGTGTTTCTAAGTGAAAACACCAGGTATGTGATCTCAGAGGGGAGGAAAAAATATTGTGTTTCATGTCACTATCGTGGAGCAATCTATCTGCTCATTGCCGAATGGAAGCCGCAATTACACCACCACCTAACTACTTTGCTTCTTTAATGTAACAGTTGGAGAAAACAAGATGTTGTAAACATTAAGTTCTCTTTCCCCTTCTCTGGCAAGACAAGACATTAACTATGCTGCATTAAATCCATTCTTAAGACCTGTCTTAATCATCCTATATGCATTATTTTTCTTAGAACGGCAAGCATTATTGACTGCCCTTAAACTCCTAAGTTAGTAACTTGATACAGCTGCATATGCCAGGTATCACATTATAAAATAACTACCTGGAACCTTTTTAAATCTCACTGAGAGAACTGTGATTAATATCCATAAATCACAACCATTAATATATATGATCTTCAGCCAGTGTGGCTTAGATAATGTTTAGTTCAAGACTACAGACAAACTACCACTCTATCTTTTTGAAATTTCAAAACACAACTTAACCCGGTCTTCTGTATTGTGTAACATCCTGTACTGAAGCTCCTGGGTAGTGTTTGACATTGAAACATCGTTAGTGGAGCTGTGAGAGCCTGTGAAAATTAAAATTAAAAATACCTTAGGCCTGATCCAGCTCCCACTGAAATCAATAGAAAGATTCCAATTGTTTCAATAGACATTGAACCTCAGGCTCCTAGAGAGGAAGCTCATTTAAAAATGTAGAGCCTGCAAAGCTCCTCTCCACCTACGTGGGTTGAGGGCAGGCATGGAAGACTATGAATAAATCTGAAATGAGGAGTAATGTATGACATCAGGCAATATTTTCCATTGCAGGACACAAAACAAAAGGATTTCCCCCCTTGTGTTTTATTGTAATTTAAGTAAGCTGCTACAATAGAAAAAGTTGACAGCATCACAGCAACTGATTTTATGAACAACTTTTGTGTGACAGTGGAAATTGTACATTTTCAGTTTTCAGCCAGTATGTCAAGGAAACATTGCTCAACTTGGTGGAAAAAGCAAGAGATACAGATGGACAGTTAGATCTGACCTATTTCTCTCTCATTTTGTCACACTGCTTCTCAGGATGTTTGACTAGTGCTGTCGTACACCTGATCTACACTTAAAAATTAGGTCGACCTAGCTACTTTGCTCAGGGCTTTGAAAAATTTCATACCCTGTGCAATGTAGTTAGGTCGACAGAAGAATTCTTCCATCCACCTGTGTGTTAGTGAGGGGGCAGGGCTGACCTAAGAGAGAGGGGCTTAAAAGCTAGATGCTAAGCGAGGAAGAGGCAGAAAACAGGGAAATTTGAGAAGGATTTTGTAGGAGGGAGAGAGCATAAAATCATCATGGTTCAGAAAGGCTGCATACTGTTCCTGGCTCCTCCACCAGCACCTGTGTCCAGATAGAGAACCTGACCATGGATGCCTCTACCGAGGCCCTGGTGCAGATTTTCAGAAACTGTGGCTTGCATATCCACATCATAGAAAGCCAGGCTCGGGAGACCATCCAGTGCGAGAGTGCCTACTGGTAGAATCTCTCAGGAAGCAGAGCTACGGAAGGAAGTGGCTAGGCTGAGGAGCATCTGTGTGTGACGGGTTCCCCCCAGGGTGCCACTTGGAACTGGGGTACCACTGAGCCCACCTGACCCACTAGCCTGGGCTCCCTTTTACACTGTGGTATTGTAATAAACTGCCAAGCTCTCCAAACTTGCTCTTTCACCAGCATACACACAGATAGGGACACACCTGACTGCAGCTTCACATACAAATGCTGAGATCAGCTCTGCATGGGAAGGCTCAGCTAAGGCACCTCCCAGTTGGCAAGCCACGCACCCTCCTCTGGAGTGTAAGCACAAAATTATACCGTCTTGCTCTGCACAGGGAACTGTACAGCGTAAGCTCATAAAATTCGCTCCCTCCCTCAATGTGGAGAGAGAGATGCAACAGCTTTTTGCCCCGGGTTATAATTTACAGACACAGTGGTTTTAGACAAAACAAAACAAGTTTATTAACTACAAAAGATAGATTAAGTGATTATAAGTGATAGCAAACAGATCAAAGCAGATTACCTCAGTAAATAAACAAAACTGCAAACTGAGCTTAACACACTAAATACGAAGGATAAGAATTAGCAAATTCTCACCCTGAGTGATAAACAGGCTGGCAGATTCTTAAGGCACAAGTTGCCTTGGCTTTCTCAGGTTTTCATACACAGGCTAAAAATCCCTCTAGCCTGGGACCATCTCTTCCCACAGTTCAGTCCTTACCCCTCAGGTGTTTCCAGGTGTGTTGTTGTAGGGAGAGTGAGGTACCATCATGATGTCATTTTGCCCCTTTTATATCTTCTTCCCGCTTGCTGGAAAGCTCTTTTGCTGTGAGCTGGGGCAAACAGTTCCCATTGTTTTAGTGCTATCTCTGAGAGGTTTCTGTTGTACATGGTTCCTGGGGTAATTCTTGTGCTTGTGTGCATTTCCTCAATAAGCCATTAACATTGGTTGGCCTTTTTACTGTTGTATCCGAAAGGCTGCGTGTAGGGGTTTTCAACCTCATAACATGTTTCAGTAACACATACATAGCCAAACTTCACAACTTCACATACGACAATAGCACATACAATCCAACAAGATATTACTGTCTATCAGATCAATACTTTAGAATGATACCTCACAAGACATGCTTTGTAAAAAACATCATAATTACATCACAGTGGTGAATATTAGGGTGCCAGGGTGTCACACTGTGTACACAAGGAATTCATATGGAAGGTTGAGGAAGCAATCCAGCTGGAGAGCACTGCAGTAGCACCACCAGGTGAGGAGGAAACAGTTATTTTACAGGGAGGAAACTGCCTGCTGGTTACTTCTGGCAGCAGGCAGTGCTCCTTCCCTGCTCTCAACCCACCATCCATAGAGAGAAAAAATCAGTATGCTGCCCTGGCAATGAGGATGAGGAATCTCTCCCAAAGGTGGAGAAGCAGAAGCCATGGGCTGCCAAGGCTGGGAGGTCCACGACCATCACTCCCAAGAGGAAACTAAGGGTGGTTGTTGGTGGTGACTCCCATCTGCCAGCCTGACATTACATCCTGGGAGATGTGCTGCCTGCCAAGGGCCTATATCCACGACATTATGGAAGGATTCCTGAGGATTACCCAGCCCTCTGACTAGCAGCCAATGCTGCTCTTCCATGTGGGCACTAATGATTCCGCAAGATATGACCCTGAGCAGATCAGAAGTGACTACAGGGCTCTGGGAGTGAGAGTGACGGAATTGGGGCACAGGTGATGTTCTCATTGATCATTCCACTCAAAGGTAGGAGTCAGACAGAGACAGATACGTCCTGGAGGTGAATGCCTGGCTGTGTGGATGGTGTTTCCAGGAGGGCTTCGGATTCTTCAACTGTGGGATGCTGTTCTGAGAAGAAGGACTGCTGAGCAGAGATGGGGCCCATCTATCAAGAAAGAGGAAAAGTATCTTCAGATACAGACTGGCTAACCTAGAGAAGCAGGCTTTAAACTAGGTTCGACAGGGGCAATAGATAAAAGCTTACAGGTAAGTCCAGTACATGGAGATCAGGGTGAAGGGTCAGACTTTGGGGGGAACATGGGCATTCATAGCAGGGACAAAGAAGAGGCAAGAGGGAACATAGGAAGGAAATGTAATGAATACCTTAGATGTCTGTATACTACTGCAAAAAGTATGGGAAATAGGAAGAACTAGAAATACTAGTGAATAATCACAATTATGACAAAATTGGCATCACAGAGACTTGGTGGGGTAATTCACATGACTGAAATATTGGTATAGAAGGGTACAGATTGTTCAGGAGGGACAGGCAGGGAGAAAAGGGAGAAGGTGTTGCCTTGTATATCAAACCTGTATATACTTGTACTGAGGTTGAGATAGAAGTGGGAGGCAGACCTTTTGAAAGTCTCTGGGTAAGGATAAAAGGAGTAAAAAACAAGGGTGGAATCATGGTAGGGGTCTACTACAGACCACCTAAGCAGGAAGAAGAGGTGAATGAGGCTTTTTTTTAAACCACTAACAAAATGAACCAAAGCACAGGACTTGGTGGTGGTGATGGGGGACTTCAACTACCCAGAAATCTGTTGGGAAAATAACACGGCAGGGCACAGATTATCCAACAAGTTCTTGGAATGCACCAGAGACAACTTGTTATTACAGAAGGTGAAGAAAGCGACTAGGGAAGAGGCTGTTCTTGATTTGATTCTGACAAATAAGGATGAACTGGTTGAGAATTTGAAGGTGGATGAAAGTGATCATGAAATGGTAAAGTTTATGATTCTAAGGAATGGTCGGATGGAAACGAGCAGAATAAAAAGGCAAATTTTAGCAAACTCAGAGAATTAGTAGGTAAGCGCCCCGAAGGGAAGCAAGTCTAAGGGAAAAAAGAATTCAGGAGAGTTGGCAGTTTTTTAAAGAGACAGGTTAAATACACAAGGGCAAACTATTCCACTGTGTAGGAAATGTAGGAAGTATGGTAAAAGACCACTCTGGCTTAACGAGGACATCTTCTACGACCTGAAACTCAGAAAAGAGTCATACAAAAAGTGGAAACTAGGACAAATTATGAAGGATAAATATAAAAAAACCAACACAAGCATATAGGAACATGTAGACAAGCCCCTTGTCTACACAGGGGGGATACTGCTCACTGAGTTGTAGTGCATTAGCTGGTGCTCAGTACATAAGCCACAAAGAAAGCAAATAAATGGACTCCTGTTTCCTTTTTCAATCCACGTCATTCTGTACACACAACAGGGACTTTGAACAAAGTATGGTCGCAGCATTCTGGGTGGGAATCCCATAGTCCTTTGCTTCACTGCTGGGCTTTGTGCATTCTGGGATTTTTCTCATGGTGCGTTATGGGATGCATAGTGGAAGCCTGGTAAAAGCCAGTAGACTTCTGGGACTTAAGGTCAAACTCCAAATCTCCCATGATTCTGTGTATGTCGTTCCATAGTTCCTCTCTTTCTGAGCAGGTCAGCACCATTTTGAGAGGAAGTGCCGTTTTCAAACTTCTGTCAGCCAGCATGGACAAAACAATACTTTGTACCATGATGCTGACAACGGCAAATATTCAGAGGCTCTTGGGGGTTTATTTGAGATCTCAGCGCCGGGTGACTTTGGATTTGGATTTCAGTTGCCCCACCGCCAAGCAGTTTCTGATGCTGCAGCAGCCACTGCGCCAGCAGCAGCGAGAGGAGGAGAACAAGGAGGAGAAAGATATTGAACAGCTGCTCCGCTCCTGCACAAACTTTTCTTGGATCATCTTCCTACAGTGAGGCATCATTTCTGGACTCAGAAAACAAGCAGTGAGTGGTGGGAAAGGATCCTTCTGCAGATCTGGGATAATTGGTACCAAAATGTTAGGATGACAAAGGCAATTTTCCTAGAGATCTATGCTGAGCTTACCCAGGAGCTGCAGTGGTGGCACACCAACAAGTGAGCTCCCATCACCATTCAGAAATGGGTCATCATGGCCATCTGGAAGCTGGCCACCCTGGCTGCTACTGGTCAGTGGCTAGCCAATTTGGGCAGGTCGTTTGTTGGGCCTGTTCTGATGCAGGTGTGTGCTACTGTGCAAAAGGTGCTGATGCAGCAGGTCATAAAGCTTGGCAGTGCTCAGGAGGTTACTGATGGCTTTGCAAGCGTGGAGTTCCCAAACTGTATTGGAGCAACTGATGGGACACACGTGCCCTTTATTTGCCCTCCACACCAGGTCTCGGAGTTTATAAACAGAAAGGAGTGTTTCTCCACAGTGCTCCCAAGCCTGGTTGATCACCATGGCAGCTTCACAAACATCAGTGTAGGATGGTCTGGAAAGGTCAATGGTACTAGGAACTTTTGGAACTCACATCTATTTGACTTAATGAACATTGAAAGATTTGTCCCCAGGAACACTATGGAGATTAATGGTGTTGCGATGACTCCTGTCATTCTGGGAGATCCAGTTTATCCTCTGCTTCCATCTCTGATGAAGCCATTTATTGGGCCGTTGGATAGAAAAAAGGAACCGTTTAACTATTGCCTGAGTAGCTGCAGAATGAAAGTGGAGCATATGTTTGGCAGTTGAAAGGTAGATGGCGCAGTCCCAAAACAAGATTAGAGGCTGCAGAGCATGACTTGCCTCGGATAACTGCATGATGTATTTTGCACAGTATCTGTGAGAGCATGGGAGAGAGCCTTCATGTTGGGTGGGAGGCAGAGGTATAGAGGCTTGCTGGGCAGTATGAGCAGCAGTCACCATGGCGCTCATTGCAAAGTGCCAACCGCTAGGACCCACAATATTAGGGAGACTTTTTGTCCTTACTTTGGGAGTAGGGCCTGAAAATGTTTTTCTGGCTGTCAATTGTAATTCTGGGGGGTTTATTTTATTTGTTGAATTATAAGTATTGGAGATGCTTGTATGACTTTTTAAAAACGTAATCCAGTGCTGTTGTGTGAAATTTGGGGGTCTTGGTGTTTTTCATGCATTGGAGGTGCTGTTAGGTACTGTACTTGCTTTATGTTTTTGGTGGTAAGTTTGAAAGGGTCTCACAATCGTATTTTCTGCATGCATTTTACTGGCAGTTTGTACAGCAAACAACTTAACAAATACAACATAAAATACAACTTAAAAGTGGTGATGTTCAACTGTGGAATATTTACAAACAGTGCAATGGGGAGGGGGCAGCGCACACACACTTCTGGTCACAGGCATGTGGGCTGGAGTGCCATGGGAGAAAGGCCTGTGCTGCATTAGAGGGCTTGAATGAGCTTGGATCCCATGCACTGCTGTTCTTGCTGGTCTGGAGCAGGAATGTCCTTGGGGGTGTTGCAGAGGAGCTGGATAGTAATTCCTTCTGCACCTCTTTAGGCAGTCTTGTCTCTCAGTGATGTACACTGATGCTAGTGACTAGACGGCAGAGAAGGGGCTTATTCAAAGAGGCAAAGGGCAGACCAGCAACATATTCTAGGATATTCACCAAGATGGTCCCCCTAGGAGTACTGCAGGAATGGAAAGGCATCTCAAGCTATCTTGGCACCAATGATCAGGCTGCCCTACTCTGGAAAATCGAGCACTTTGTTTATCTTAAATTATTTCCTCTGCTGACATGCAGAAAGTGCAGAGAAAAATGGATCCAGTTTTGCATTGATTGTTGAAACCTTAACGGCTCCCAGTCTTTTCCTGTGCAGTATCTATACCGATGAAGTGTTATTATGCAACATTTGCCCATTTAATTGCAATGACGAAAAGGGTACTTGATATACCTCAGCTGGGTGCCTTAAAAGCTGTTTGGCCATGCAATCCCTATCCCTACGTGTATATCTCATGTAATTGTGCAAAACTAACTTAACCTTTGTTTTCTCTAGTGAACCCTTTAAACCTTCTCCAAGGTTTCATTATTTGAATCTGCTGTGTGAAGTGGGGGCGGGGGAAGGTTGTGACTGTGGCATGGGGATGCCATTTTGAGCATGTCGTCAGGGGCAGGGGAGTGGGAAGAAGGAGTGACAGTGGTCAGCCAGGAGAGATGCGGCCCAGAAAAGGGAAGAAGCAGGTGGGTTTGGGGCATGTGTGTGCCTTCCACGGCATGGGCTTGTAAACAGTCAGTATGAGTGAGTTAGAAGCTGAACACTTGGCCTGGTCACTATTTTGAAAATGTGGGCAGGGAGGGAGAGAGGGAGGGGGACAGCACTGGGCAAGGCAGAGAGGCAGCAGCTAGAAGCTTAGAAAGGCTTCTACTTCACATTCACCAAAAATGGCAGGCACCGGGAACAACATTAACCGCAGCTGTAAAGCATGTTGATAATCATCATCATAATTAATAATCAATTACAAATTAAGATACTTACATATTGAGGACCTGGAGAGGATCATCAGCTTATGTCCCAGGCTTGGCTTCAGGCTGGGAATCCAGCTGGGTTTGTAAGCGGGTGCCCTCAGGGTCTTGTGTGGAGAGAAGACATCCTGGCTGTTTGTGGTGATCTCCTTCTCAGAGCGCAGGTCTTCTATGGGCCCACAGGCTGCTCAGTGGTTGCGGCTACTGTGTCAGCATTGTCTACACGTGTGGGGTGTGGCGGTGGCATCCCTGAAAAAAAATCCTGTCCAGCTCTTCATAAAATGGACAGGTCCCTGGGGCGCTGCCGGAGGTTCGGTTTGTGTCCCTGGTCTTTGTATAAGGGTTACTAAGCTCTTAGGTATTGGTGAAGCACTGTATAGCACCCCAGCTCTGACCCTTCATGGCCATCTGCTGAGCGATATCCGTGAACACATCTTTGGTGCAGCGGCTGCTGACAAGAGTTTGCTGCACTGTCACTTCTCCCCAGCTGGCGAGGGTACCAAGGATCCCTGCATGGCTCTGAGCAGCTGCATGAGACACGGGGTAATGCCACTCTAATAACTCCACTGGAACACTGATATATTCAAATAGCGAAGCAAATTGACCGATCCTGGCCCGATGCCAGCTTTTAAATGGAGACGGTGACATCTGCATCATGGATATAAAGGCCATTTCAAAGCACGCAAACTCAAGTTAACGTGTAGTAAACGTGCTGTGAGAAAGGAGACTCAGGTTATGGTACATTCAGAATGCTTCATTTTATGCAGCATAGTCAGCCCTGTGTCTGCACCTTGTCTGAACGAGATGGTGCAGTTGCTGCATAGTTTAGCCAGTGTCTGTCTTAGATTGAGGCATGAATTAGAGCTAACTAAGAGATGCAGCATCCAAATTAGACTGAAATGATGTTAGTTGTTTGCGATAACATGCTGGAGCTTACTATAGCCCCGTAGACTATGTGGGGATATTCCTGCTGCTTGTTACCTCTGTTTGCAATCTGGGAATCTTCTTAGATACTCAGCTGCTTTTAGACAAGGCAAGGCTACCGTCTCTCCATCTTTCTTGGCCAGGAAGTTGCAACTTTCCCCCCCCCCCCCCCAAACATAGACCTTGCTGCTGTTACTCGTGCTTTTGTCACTTTGAGGTACAGTTACTGGATTATGCTCTAGGTAAGACTTATGATCATTTAGAAACTCAGCCTAGTGCAGAATGCAGTTGCCAATTTGTTAAACAGTATCTCTTGCTGAGAGCACATAAACCAGTGTTCCTAAACCTGCACTGGCTGCCTGTCAGTTTCCAGGTGAAGCTGAAGCTGTTGGTTTTGATGTATACAGCAAGGCTTGGCTAGAACCCGCTAGGATAAGCTAAGATACAACTGCTCTTGTTCTATGAGACTACCTCAGCTGTGATCAATAGAGGCGCTATAAGCCCCTTAGGGTAAAAAAGAAGAGGCTAATGGCAGCACGGCATTTTATACAAGGGGCCCTCAACTTTAGAATGAATTTCCCCTTATAGTCTGCCAATTTAAGGGCCCGCTGCAAGGCCAACTGCTATCCCCAGGTTTTTTGGGGAGGGTTGTGAGGCATGATGTGGTTGGGTTTTCCAAGAAGCTGTGATTTAGTTCATCTTTAATTTTAAATGTGAACATTCTATGTTACCACTTAAGATATGAAGTAATCTTTTGCATCCGCTTATTATACATGATATTTTCTCATTTTTCAATTTTCAAAATGGCAAAGCCATAGACTATTCAAGAAAAAAATTAAAGTACAGTGAAACCATAGCAGGAATGCATATTCCCTTCTATATAATAGCAGTCTACTAGACTACAAATATGTTGCTGTAAGGGGAATGAAGAATTAATTCCTTCACACAAGTGTCAGAGATCAGGGTGTTGGCATATGCGGGCAACTTGGCATACAACGTTAGTTCCTCTGTTCACTTTTAATGTATTTACATATGAAAAGGTAGCCTGCCCAGAACTCTGACCAATAAAAGCAGAAACAGTTTAGCATTTACAGCTATTCAACAGGGCCAAACATTAACCATGTGGAGGATGAAGATGGTGAACAAAGAATGTGTGTCTTGGTGTGCCTGCACTCAGTGCACATGCAAATGTTAAGTATGTGCGTGCATATTTTGAGTGGGGACCACTGCTGACAATATGCTCTGTAGTGGCCAACAAAACTGTACACTAGTCTATTAGCAATGCTAAAAAGGAAGACTGTATGTCAATTGTATGTTTTTTAAAAATCTATATTAATGCAGCATTAGATCTGAGCGCCCTTATTCTCATTCATACTATTCACTTCTTTCCACCATTCTAACAGTGCACTTTAAGGCCCCTTTACACTACCCAAAGTGGTGAAAGGAGTCTTAGTGTAAATGGGAATCAGGCTCAAGGTGTCTATCAAAAAAAAAAATCAGGAAATGCAAAGTTGACATTCCCCAAAAATCCTTGGTAACTTTTGGTCCTGTGCATTAAAGTAAGTTCTTCTATTACATGACTACACAAGACACTGCATACAATAATACCAAAATGCTACATATGTGCATCCAAGATTACATACAAAAGTGCAGTTTAAGTACAAACCCAAGAGCAGAAGTTTATGATTACTTAAAAATGGATATTGGCAGGACATTATTAAAAGTCACTGAAGGAATACAAAAATGCATAATAATATGGCGAGGGGGAAATTATATTACAGAAGCATAATTAAGATTGGATCCCACTGTGGTAGGTGCTGAACAAATTCACAGGTGAATGGTCCCTGATCCCAAAGTTTACAGACTGATTAAAGACAATATACAATAAATGAACATAAACAATAGGAGGGAAACGTGGAGAGAAGACAAGAGTAACAGCAGTAATATAATGTGGATGCAAGTGCTGTAGCATTTGAGTGTCTACACTACCTACGATGCGAAGGATTCTACTGTCAGCGTAGGTAATCTATCTCCCCAAGAGGCGGTAGAGTGCCATCTACACCAGGAGTTAGGTCGCCTTACCTACATTACCCAGGATTGTGGATTTGTCACACCCCTGAGCAATGTAACTGGGTTGACCTAACTTTTTAGTGTAGACCAGACCTAACATGGTGCTGTCGCTATAGCGTGATGCTGTGAAGATGCCACGGGTTTACCCATTATCTAACTCCCTACTCAGCTGCTGCCATTTCCCACATCTCCCCCACCCAACAGTTAATCTCCGATCCCCACAAAACAGCTCACAGGGTCTGGAACTCCTGACATCATTGGGGTCCTGAGGCTATAAATGCACTGTTCCCCTGTGCTGCTGGAAGAGGAGGAAGGTCTAAGTCAATATTTATTCTCTCTGAGTTGTGTGCGTGTATGCTAGTGCAGGGAAAATAGAGCAATGTACATGAGCTCCCAGGGAGTGCTGGGAAGGAGGAATTCCTGTGCTTTAAAGTGCACTGATAAAACAGTCATGGCTAGCCCTTGCTTCGGGGAGGCAAAGGCAGGGAAGTCTCCTTGCCGCTGCCTACCTTCCCTTATGAACCCACAAAAGCATTTATTCAATATTTCTCCAAATCTATTTTATTAAGTATATCAAAGAATCTGGTTCTACACTTCTTGCACAGGGAAAACTTTGCACATTCAAATAAACTTAGTGGTGGGTAGATGGTTTCAGGGGAGGGACACCTGGCCAGGGTGCAGAGAAGGTCCAGAATGATCATGGTTAATGTGAACTAGTCAGACAAAATCCTTAACTTGTTCACATAGCATTTCAATGTAGAAAATGCCAAATATATGTATGTTTGTATATCTGGAATTCTACACAAGTTCATTATTATTTTTTTTAAACGGGAAAATCATATTCCAGTGTGGTTCTGTGTGCTCAACTTGGGACACCTTGAAGGCACCTGATTTTTAAATCAGCATCCAAAACTGCTAGTCATTTTTGAAAATATTGTCTCATAATGTTAGATTGTAACTTCATTACTTCTATCCAAATTTCTTCTACCACATTAAAGGCCCTTGACTTTATTGAGAACTGTATCCATGGCAAGCTTGAAGTTTTATAAACAAAGTCAAAAAAGCATTTGAAAAAGTGTTAGTGTAAAAAACAATTTATTTTACTTTCATACTTCAAAAGTGGAGAGGTGTGGAGAGAGGGAAATGAAACCATTTTTTACCTGAGAAATAGAATGAGAAACTTCAACTCCAAAGGTACTTATTTTCCAGGAGGTATAAATGTCTGAAAGCATGTTTTATAGCAAAGGTCCCTACTCATCTGCTACTGCAGGGTCATCAGCATAGCACTATCACAGTAAAGAAAACTAGCCCAAATTATTATATATATTATTATTTTTATTATTTTATTATATTATATAGATAAACTATTCAGCATATTAAGAGTAGTTTCAAGTAGATTTGGATTTAAGGGATTGACACTTTATATAAATGATTTGCCATTTTCAGTATCTTTCTTGGATCATTTTCAGATTAATACATTGTGCCCGTAAACTGTTTTGGAAAGGCTTCAAATTAAGTAGGAGGTTGAGTTTAACAACCTAATGTTAGAGTGTGTCAGCACTCAAAAATTTTGCCAGATAGGCCACTCATTTCAATAATCAGTTTTACACCAGTGTAACAACATTAACCTTGATGGAGTTACTCCAGATTTACACATGTTAACGAGACCACAGTCAGGCCTTCAATATCAAATACAGTTCCTCTGACTGTCCCTCAACTGCTATAACATGGCTGTTGTGAAGAGGGTCACACTGTGTTCAATACCTGATTCAGAAAGCATCAACCCCCTTGTTCTAACAATAGTTGGCTTAGCCCCAGGTGGTGGAAGCGCCTTCTGAATGAGAGAGCAGAGGAGGAGTGAGTGGAAGTAATGAGACTCAGGGTGGTGGGTAGCTGGCTCCAGGCTGGGAAGCATGTGTCCTGCAGATTCCTACCGGTCTCAGGACTGTTTCCACCCATCCAGGTCCAGGTCCCTTCTCCCTGCCCTGTGGTGCCTGTTCCAGCTCATCTGGTTTGTACTCTCACATCTGCGCCTCACCCCCCTGTTCCCCTGGCTGTCAGGTGTGTGTGAGTTTATGCAGAGGTGGAGTCCCCACAATGGAAATATTGTGGCACTAATTCCCCCTGCCCTCCCAGTTCTGTCACCCCTGCTTGGCCCCATTCAATCCAGAGGCCTAACTATGCTCAGCTGCAACTGAGGGGGGCTTGTGAGTCAAACATGACTCAGACCGGGCTCCGTGTCTTGGAAAAATAACAGAAAATTATCCCCCTGTGCCTTTTTAACTAACTACATGAGAAGCCAGACTGAGATAATTTCAGTTTATAGGTTATGTTAGACTCAAGCTTAATTAAACAAAGTGAGCTGGGTCCTCACTAGAGTTGGAAAGGTGGGTTTCCAGGGGGGAGATAGTTCACATTTCCTAAGAATATTCTCATATTCAGTCAGACTAACAACAAATACTAGGATCAATGCAAGACAACGTTTCCTCTCCTGCATGCCTACAAATGCCTGTCTGGACTTCCTTAGATGGCTGATAAATGGATTTCAGCAACTTTGATGTATGTCAAATGTCTTTTGCTCAGACAGTGGAAAGGCCCAGAAGTGTCTTATTTGAAAGATTGCCTTATATACTGTGACAAAGTTCCTCCTCTACCTCGGTGGGTCCTGCGCTTATTGGCGGATTCTGCTTGCCTCAGAGATCTTCCCTTCTAGTAGAATCCACAGTCCAGGTTAACTCCTCCTGTGTTTGATCAGGAGTTGGGAGTTTTGGGGGGAACCCGGGCCCGCCCTCTAATCCGGGTTCCAGCCCAGGGCCCTGTGGATTGCAGCTGTTTAGAGTGCCTCCTGGAACAACTTCACGACAGCTACAACTCCCTGGGCTACTTCCCCATGGACTCCTCCCAACACCTTCTTTATCCTCACCACAGGATCTTCCAGCAGTACGCCCTCTTACTCTCAGCTCCTAGTGCCTCTTGCTCCCAGCTCCTCACATGCAACCTCCTTCCACAGCTCCTGACATGCGCCCCTCACTGACTCACTGGGAGGCTTTTAATTAGTTTCAGCCAGCCCCTGATTGGATGCAGGTGTCTCAATTAATCTCCCTGCCTTCTGGAAAGTTATTAATTGGCCCCAGGTGTCTTGATTAACCTGGAGCAACTGCCATAAGGTATCAGGGATTTGTTTAGCCTGGGGCTAACATACTGGTTCCTCACCACTTTCCTATAGCCCTCTGGCCTTGCCCCATCACAATACATATATATATATATACGGCTGAGATCGATTCCCTTGAAAGGCTCATTTACAAGTATGAGGATAAAATGAATAAATACCAGGACATTTGCTCCTAATTTCCCTCCAGAGGTAATGGTCAGCACTTGATAGAACTGTCTCCTGTGAGAGGAAACAAGATGTCAAGTGTCACTAAGATGTCAGAGTGTAGGTAGAATGGGAAGACAGAAAGGTTCTTATGTCAAACCACACAAGTGCGTCCTTCATCTTTTTCTTTTGTGTCATTTATATAATTGCCATCTTTTCTTTTCCCTGCAACCGAATCATATTTTCTTTTCTTCTTCTGCCTTTTTTATGGCTGTCTAACCATAAGATACTGTATGAATATGAGACAAAGGGTCCTGTGGCACCTTACAGACTAACAGATGTACTGGAGCATAAGCTTTCGTGGGTGAATACCCACTTCTTCGGATGCAAGCAGTGGAAATGTCCAGGGGCAGATATAAATGTGCAGGGAAAAGTCAGGCTAGAGATAACGAGGTTGGCCTTTCAGATTTTAAGTCTGATCCTCCAGTTGTTACACATGCAAAATTCCATTGACTTTAATGGAAGTGATGAGCACATAAGCGCTGCAAAGTAGCACTGACTGTATTTAAAAAGAATAGAAATTTGCACTTTTTCATAATTACAACATAGTTGTTTCAGACCAGAGCCAGGCCAGGCAGGCTTCAGATCTTCTCTTTAATGATCCAGTCAGAATGAACTCTTCTAATTGAGGAAACAATGTCTTGCTCTATTTTTGCAATTAAACTCTGGAATAAGTTTAGTTTAGTTATATCACTTGTTTGAATGAATATAGTTTTTATTTTGGACACCGCTTTGTAAGCCATCATATACAATAAAGACAGACTTAAAGAAACAAATGGAAGTTGATGCATGTGTAAAGAAACTGCTTTTCTTAACACTGTACTAAGGCATATGCAGAAGATGGCATGGAAATAGGGGGAAAGGGTGAGATGATGCGCTGCGCCTTTGGGGACTGGGAGCAGGTAGGGCAGCTTTACACCACTTTTGCCTCATTCCAGTTCTGAGCATTTTGGGCCTGAAATGGCTCTTGATGTGATCTAGGGAACAGTGTGGGCTGCTCTGTGTTACAGCAGCCCTGTACAGGTCCCTGGACAGTCTCACTCAAGGAGTGTATGATATACCAGGATGGGCAGACAGAATAGCCCATCAGATTAGTCCAGGGCCAGCGCTTGCACTAGGCGACGCTAGGTGGTCGCCTAGGGTGCCAAGATTTGGGGGGTGGTGGGCGGCTGCCTCCTGGCTCCCTGCTCAGTCACTGAGTGTGGAGCCGGGAAGCAAGGGGCGGCTCACTGTGGCTGCCCCCTGCCTCCCCGCTCAGCCACTGAGCTGCTGAGCAGGGAGACCAGGGGCGGCTCGCCATGGCTGCCCGCTGCCTTCCCGCTCAGTGGCTGAACTGCTGAGCGGGGAGACCAGGGCCGGCTCGCTGCAGCTGCCCACAGCCTCCCCGCTCAGCGGCTGAGCTGCTGAGCCGGGAGACAAGGGGCGGCTCGCGGCGGCTGGCTGCTGCTGAGCGGGGAGGCAGGAGTCAGCCATGGCGAGCCGCCCCTGGCCTCCCCGTGTCTGCCTCCTGGCTCCACGCTCAGCGGCTGACCATGGAGCTGGGAGGCTGCTGGCTGGCCGCCCCCATGCCTGACGCTCAGCTGCTGAGCGTGGAGCCGGGAGGCAGCCGCAGCGAGCCGTCCCCCTGCCTCCACGCTCAGCTCCCAGGGCCCGCGGGCTTTGGGGGGGGGGGGGGAGCTGAGCTCTTGGAGGCAGGGAAGCTGGCTGGGGGGGGGAGGCAGCGTGGGGGAGGGGGGGCAGGGCCGGTGCAAGGAAGTTTCACCTAGGGCACAAAACTTCTTGCACTGGCCATGGATTAGTCTGATCAAAAGACCAATTAATGAGACACAAGGAAGGAGGAAAGGTGTCCAGAGGCACCCTAGAAGTTATTTTCAAAAATATGAACTATACCTAGACTTCTTATGGTCAGATTCTGTGCCTGCTGGAATAAATGTAAAATAGGAAATTGCTTGTGAGGCCAGCGGTGGTACAGCACAGGAGTCAGATAATCTAAGTGGCATGTCCAACAACCCAAGAACACAAATATTTAAAGACGTCTTGCAAATCTTTTTTAAGTGAGACAAATCTGTTTTTGTGTTCTGAATGCCACACGTAGCTAACCTAGGAGGGGATTATTCAGAATACAATCCATATTTATTTTTCATTTCCGATCTCCCAGAGGCATTCTGGTTGGCTCCTCTTCTATTATGATGATGCTCCAGCATGCACCAGGACTAACATTTCTCCATTTTACTTTTTTTAGGTTAAAATGTTGTGAATGTCAGTGCCTAATATTAGTTTCCTAAATCTGTATTTAGGACCCTTAATAAGTGGCCTGATATTCAGAGGTACAGAGCTCAAGCAATTCCCAATGAAGTCTATGGGAGCTGCAAGTTCTTAGCATCTTTGAAAATCAACATTTATTGGTACCTAAATATAAACTTCAAAGAATAACTTTAGGCACCAGTGTTTAAAGATTTTGTCCTTTCTTTTTTAAAAACATCTTAAGTACTTTAGAGCCACGTACTGGAATATAAATCTGGCCTATGTGTGTGTTATATGGTGTGATCCTATTGTTTTAAAAATATAATACAATTTTAAATATAAAATAATAATACAAATGTTGTCAATCCAAGGCATACATTTGTTTAAAAATAAAATACCACAGGCTTGATCCTGCTCACCACATGCAGAACTGCCATGGAATTTAGTGGTGCATGGATCACAGGAAGGTGTAATGTACATGGATCTTCAATCCTACCCTTGAATGGCTTTGTTTTTGTGTACTTAAATTAGATACAGATTTGTACCTTTATTATTACAATTTTTATTTCAGTGGCACCTATAGTTTCCTGTGTTATTAAGCATATATTAAGGAGTCCTCATGATGTCATCTCCACATTTCCCTAAATGCTCCCCCCGCCTCTTTGTTTATAATCCTGGTTTTCAAACAGACCTGTGTGTATGTGCTTTTTAAGGGCTTCATCCAAAGGCCATTGAAGACAGTACAGAGAGAGCCCTTGACTTTAATGGGTTTTGGATCAGGTCCTAAATGCAACATTCCAGAGTTCAAATTGTTGGTCATTACATGGAGACAATGCCCAGAATGTGGGAGAGACAAGGTGGGTTAGGTAATATCTTTTGTTGGTCCAACTTCTGTTGGTGGAAGAAACAAGCTTTGCACAGAGGTCTTCTTCAGGTCTGGGTGACTAGGTCCTTTCCCAGATCTGAAGAACTCTGTTTCACTAAGTTGGTCCAATAAAAGATATTGCTTCACCCCTCTTGTCCCTTTAATACCTTGGAACCAACATGTTTAGAACAACACTGCAGACAGAATGTGGGACACAATCAAAGAAAACAGCTGGTGACTTTGAATGATGTGGGCTATAGATATATATTAAAATACATCATTTTATTTTCAACTTGGTTATTAGAGAGGCAAAAAAACCCTAAACCCAACCTCACAATAAAACATGAACGGACACCAGGTTTGCATGGGTGACTGAGGTAAGTCTAAAACAATTTCTTTCCTAATGAGGCCCAGTGGAGAGACAGCGCTTAATTTGTGCTAGGGCTTGCCAGGGCTGAGCCCCAGCACCTCTAGGCTTGGCAGTTCATAGTCCTAGATTCCCGGCACCTCTGGGTTTGCCCTGTCAGTTATGAAAGTAAAAAAATTGCTTGAGCCCCAGCACCTCTTTCATTACAAAGTAAGCATTGCAGAGAGGTGCAGCGGCTACTGGGCCCATGCCTGGGGCTGGCACACCCCGCGACGGAGCTGAATGAATGAGACCTCGAAAAATTAAGAGGGTAAATAAATCACACTCCTTCAGCCCCAGAGGCAGGGATTTCAATGCATACTGCTGCAAACCCATCCCACTGCGAGTTTCCCAGCCAGCCAAAGGGTCTGCGACCGTGTCCTCTTCACCCTCCCCGGGACGGGGGGTTGACGCTGGGGTGAAGCAGCCGGGCTCCTGCAGCTCTCCCGCTCCAGGACAGACGCGGGAGGCTGAAGGCGGGGCGGGCAGGCTGCAGGAGGGCGCGTGAGACTGGGGAGGGGGAGCGGCGGGTTCGCCGCGCCCCGGGTGGGAGAGGGAGACCGGGGCTGGGCGGTAGCCGCAGCAGGGTTGCATTGGGCCCGGAGACGGAGCCGAGCCGGGCTGGGCTAGGGCAGGGGGGCGAGGGCTAGAGCCCCACACCGGCCCCGACCTCTTCCTCCCGCCCCGCAGCCCAGCTCTCCTGCCCCCAGCGGCCCGGGAGGAACTGAACCGTCGTTGCACAGGAAGTAGCGGCTGCTGGGAGCGGAGCAGCGGAGACGGCAGCATCTGCCGCACTCAATGAAAGAGACTCGCAGGGACCCAGCCAGCCGCCGCGATCCTAGCCCCGCTCCGCCTCCCGCGGAGCAGCGGCGGTGCCAGCACCCAGGGCAGGCTCTGAGCCGGGCAGTGGCTGCTGCTGCTGGAGGTGGCGGCGGCGGCCAAGGGGCTGGCGCCGAGCCGGGCAGGAGCAGCTCCAGCTAATCCGGAGGCGGGGGCGGCAGGTTTGTGCTGCTCTGGCTGCAGGGGGGTCGGTGCAGGGGCGGGAGGGGCTCGGGGCATCGCTGCTGCCTGCGCGGTGCACCGCTGTGGCCTTTGCTGGGGCTGGCCGGTGTCGCGTGCGCGTCTGCCGAGCGCAGCCTTTCCCCGGGGAGCTCCTCCAGCCCCTCTCCCGTCCCCAGCCCCCCGCTCCCCGCGGCAGCCCTGCCCGGCTAGCGCCCTCTTGCCACCCACCCCTTCCCCAGCCGCCTTCTCCTTGGCGCGCCCTTAGCTCCTCCTGCCCTCTCCCCACAGCATCCTAGCGCCTTTCGCTCTCCCCGTCACACGGAGGGAGACAGCTGGTGCTGGGGACCGGGGCCACTTCCGTTGCTGCCGGGGGATGGGTGGGAATTTTCACCCCCCCCGGGGGGGGGGGCCGTTCACTCCCCCCTGGAAGTTGACATCTTGCCAGTCTTCCCGGCGTGTGTGTGTGTGTGTGTGTGTGTGTGTGCCCGGGATGCACATGGCGCGGGGCTGGCGCTAAGCTGCAGCAGCTCCTGCCTCTAGCCGCCGCTCTCTCTTCTCTGCCGCTGCCGGGCATTGCCCCCTTGCGCTGCCCTCCCTGCCGCCCCCCTTCCCGGCGCTGCAGGGAGAGGAGGGCGGCTCCGCCCAGCCTTGGACCCCCCCCCCCCCCCCCCCCCGGTGGCCGCGTCCTCTTCGCGGACGTCGCTGGCGGGGGGTTGAGGCTCAGCCCCTGCCCGGCAGCCGCGGGCTGTGATGTGTGTGTGAAAGGTCAGCGCCGTAGCAGAGAGCGGGTACCACGAGCGGCCGCGAGAGCCTCCTCTGCCTTCAGCTCTTCCGTTTTCAGCTCCTTGTCCGTGTGGCCGGGGAAGGCCCACGGTGACCAGATAGCAAGTGTGAGACATCAGGATGGGGGTGGGGTAATACAGGCCTATATAAGACAAAGCCCCGAATATCAGGACTGCCCCTATAGAATCGGGACATCTGGTCACCCTAAGGCCTGGCCCCTTGATTTCACTTGGGATTTCGCTAAGGGGGGGGTGTGCCCGCACAGGCAGAATCATTGCATTAGAAGGGCTGTGCTCTGGGATGTTGCTTTTGTGTTTTTACAAGTGTCTGAAAAGCCCTGTGTGTCTGACCCATGGAAGCAAATAGGAGAGGAGAGGAAGGGAGGGGATATACTCCCTGAGCATGTCAAGCTAAACTAAGTATCTGAAGTGTCCAGCTGTATCAGTTGGTCAAATTGTAGGTGGACATTTGGAAGGTGCTATAAAGAAGAAAATATAGAAATGCAAAATGCTACATTAATAGCATCTTACATGGAAGAATCTCAGAGTGCTTTGCATAAGCTGGCCTCATTAGCCCTGGGCAGTAAATGTTGTACACAATAAAATTGAGACCCGCCCCTCCATCACTAGTGCAATGAATTGGGATAAGGATTTTTTGTTTCTTAATATTAACTATTGAAAAGCAGAAAATATGTCACTCATCCTTTTCTCGCTGAAATCTGCCCTGCCTCTGTTAAGATGAAGAAGCAGCATGTGCAGAAAACGATGAAAGAATGGTTTAAAAATAAATAAGAAGCCTACTTCTGAATGGCTCAGCAGTACATGAGCAGATAGCATGTAACTACAAAATGGAGAAGAGAAAACCCTGAGGATTTGACAGCCTAAATCAAATATAATATTGCTGTGCCATGGATTCTCTTAGGAGGATGGTGATGGGTTTAATAACATGTTAATCTATTGTATAGGCACCCAGATCAACAGTAATGATTCTTTCATAACTTTCAGTGTAACTTTTTCTTGGAACTCTGTTTATATTGAAACTTTTGTTAGTGTATGTGTTCGGCCAGGTGTGACGGAGTAGAGAGCGAGATGGATTTGACCTGAGAGGCTGGCTGCATTGGGAAAGGCTGCATCGGGAATGCGAGACTTTACCTGAGGCTGTAACATGAGCCAGGACGGGGGTTGGGAGGTGACACCTTTGGCTGGGAGAATGGTAAAAGGCTAGGGGAGGGGCCCCGGGGGAAGGGGAAGAGCCTGCTGGAGGTTTGGCTGGCTCTTGGTCAGTTTGGAGCTGGGTGGTGAAACGCAGGGAGCCCCAGAGCTGGG
This sequence comes from Macrochelys suwanniensis, assembly GCA_033296515.1. NCBI lineage: Eukaryota > Metazoa > Chordata > Testudines > Chelydridae > Macrochelys > Macrochelys suwanniensis. The sequence goes on along the minus strand of CM065775.1, from coordinate 152,816,094 downwards.
GTCTAAGCTCCCTGCCCCCCAGAAGGGCCCAGCTGAGGGGTCCTGGTCATACTTACAAGCTCTGTTTGGACTCTTTCCTGACAACCCTAATAAACCTTCTGTTCTACTGGCTGGCTGAGAGTCACATTGAATCCCGGGAAGAGGGGTGCAGGACCTGACTCCCCCACACTCCGTGACACCAGGTCTATACTACAGACCTATCTCAGTATATCTACATTGCTCAGGGGTATGAAAAGGCCACACCCCTGAGTAACGTAGTTATACCAACCTAACCCCTGTGCAGACAGCACTCTATCGACAGGAGAGCTTCTCCTGCTAACATACCTACCACCTCTCGGGGGAAGTGGGATTAACTATGGCAACGGGAGAAGCTCCCGTCGGCATAATAACATTGTCATATACTGCGCTATAATGGTGCAGCTGCATCACTGTACAGTGCACAATGTACAGCTGTGCTGCTGTAGCACTGTATGTGAAGACAAGCCCTTAGCAAATTGGCCAGTTTGATACCTCATTTTCCTTGAGCACTACTTTTGTTCTTGAGGCCACCATCTCTCCTTGGATCATTATGTTTCCTCTCTCTTTTCAGGGGAAGGGGTGTAATAGTAGGGGAAGGTGAGGAAGTGTTACAATACTGTTGATAATTGGTCTCCCTTCCGACTGCTAATAAACTGCTCATGCTTTCAGCAACTATTCTATTTTCAAGTCTAATGTAAACTTAACTGATCTTTCACCCTTTCTTCCACTCTAGAGCTAACAGTTCAGGGTCCAGAATCACAAATGTTTGACAGCAGGTGAATTGCTATTCTGAATCTGTGTTCTTAGGAGTAAAGTGGTGAACATCTGGCCTGTCTTGACAGCATTTCTTTTGGTGTGAAGTGTTACATTTGGAATTTTTGTTTTACTATAACAATTTTTTTTGGCTAGATTCTAATGTGACTAATTGATTAAACTTACAAGTAGTTTTGTAAGCACTGATTCCACTTACAGTGGAACAGATAAAACTTTCATGCAGATTCTTGGGCTGTGTCTACACCACAGAAACCGCTGATTGACACTGGGTGTTAAATGCAGTTGCCCCTTCTCAATCTGTCAGGTGTCTGGCATGCTTGCTGCACCTGTTGAACTCAGCAGAATCCACAATAGTTGGACAAGAGCTTTTAACTGCAAATGTGAGTCACTGCACTTTCTGTAGTATAGACAGTCTTGCATTCAAAAGTTGTCCAACTTAACTGTTCTGGCTTTGAAAAACAGTGATAAGTTTACCTTTTAGTTACAGGAAAACAAAGCATCATGTTTCGTGGCTCCTTGATTTTTAGACCCATATCTGCCTCCCTACCCTATATATTTGTTGTTACCAAACTTTTACAATAAACATTACTTGCATTAAAAAAATAAAAAAGCTGACTAATGAAATTGAGTTAAAAGTCTTCATCCACCTGGTCTAAAATGGCACCATCTCATGTTATGCTTCCTATGTTACTAATTTCTCATCTTAGTTCTTCTCTCCCATATAAATGGCCTTGGCATGCTGGAGAGATACAAACTACTGGTCTCTAACTGTAGCTTGAATCTAACATGTATAGCAGAGGGAAACCAGTTGGATTGTCTTATCTGAACACACTCAGTCTTGCAGCACCGTTTATAATAACTTTGTGTGGTTTGGCAGTGCACTGCAGATAGCTCGCTCATGAGCCTTTCCGGGGAGTAAGTTGAGCTAGCACCGCACCTAGAGCGGTGAGTTGCTTTCTGGCCAAATTTGAGATTAGCGTTGGTTTTATCAATTGAGTTTCCCTGACTGTGGTTACTGAAGTTATTATCTTGAACTGAAATATAAGGAATTTCAGTTTCCGTAGAGCCTAATTCTTAATCTTCTCAAACAGATGTTTCAGCAAACAAAACAAAATTCTATTTGTATGGAACCCTTTCCAGTTAAAAGTGCTTATGTTATTTTTTTCCAATCATAGAATAATAAAGCTATTGCCCTCGGTTATAGTTGTTTTACAAAATGAAACTGTTTGCTACACATTCCACTATTAGTTTTATTGTTTCTTTTGGTTTCCATCTGCAGAAAGACTCTTTGTTTTGAAATCCTAATTGATGTTTTGCTTATTTATGAAACTATTACTGAGGACTATCTATAGGAACTTTACTCTTCAGGGGAAAAGTGTAAATAAGGTATTCCTGTTAACTACAGTGTATTTATCGGTGAATTACTAATATTGGTGGAAGCATCCTGCTACAGTTTTTCTTAAAAAGTTACATTTAGTTCTCTTTCCCTTCTCCCCTTGCTTATTAAAACATCAGCACAATGGTGCTCCTCATTGCATATTTCTCATCATCTTAGTTATTTCACTCAAAAACTGTCGAACATGAGCACTAGATATTTTTTCTCATGTTTTAGAAGTATCTATGTTGCCAGTCTTACTTTCCTGCATATATTGAATTTAGAGGGTTTTTTTGAAAGACTTGCTGACTGTCAACACTTGAAGCCATTGGTTCATTGGTGAGAAGGGGTGGGCCTGTGGCTATTCTTCCTGCTTTAAACAGCTAGCTTAAGAACCTCTCCCCCTCCCCCCAATTGCTGGAAGCAGTGGAACCTTCAATTTCATCATATCTAAGATTTTTTCCCCCACCATCTGTAGTGACATGCTCCCAATAGTCATTATCCCCGCCTACTCTCACCCCTCAAGAAATTTAATGTTAAGATGCTGCACTGCATTTGTGTGTGTGTGTGTTTATTAAAAACAAAAAAAATACTCATCCTTTAGGTACTCAAACATTTAAGTATGGAGAGAACTAGTTCTTGTCTTATCTCTACAGAACAGGGTACACAGATCTTGTAGAAAAAACTAAGGATGGGTGTGAGGTAGAATCTTTTATTTGTTATTGGAAGCAAGAATCCACTTGGCATTTTAAGGAAAAACTCAATTTTATAAGTGCAGTTGCTTCAAGAGGCCAAAATTACAACTTCTTCTGTGTCTGTGATTGCCCTATTCAGTTTTATTTCAATGCAGCTGAATACTCATTCATTCACCAGATGTAAGCACATTTCCTGATCTGGAGAATAAGTATAGGAAATACTCTCAACTAAAATTTTATTGAAAACTTGTAAAATTGTAAAGCTCTTATTTGTTGTGGGTCATGTTTGTTTTTTTATTTTGTTTTGTTTAATTTTTGGAGTAGGATTACAGATAAGCAGTAATGCTAAGTATCCTGTGACAGTGAGAAGGGATGGGAGAAAAACTGTATGAAAACCAGTTACCAATTAACTTTTCTGAACAGGGCAAAAGTAAAAGTGAACATAGCACTAGTATGTTGCCATATGCTGAGTACAGGTCCCATTGTATATCTTTTCTGTGTGTAAAACTAGACGAGAGAACAATAAATCTTTGTCAGCACTGAATATTGTAGTAGTGAGATGTAAAATGTGTTCAATAAACTTATGTATAGGCACATGGAGTGTACGTTATTTCAACATAAGAAATAACTGTATCATCGAAGACTAATGGATGAAATATCTTTTTTGTGTTTTGATGTATTAGGAGATTTCCTCTTGTTATTGCTACAGTTACTCCTGGGGGAATAGTATGCCAAAAAATTTAAAAAAATCTGTGCATAATATTTTAACATTCTTCAAAATTCTGCATATTTTATTGGCTAAAATAACATAATGTAATCACGCCAGTTTAAATTATTTTGGTAATTTATTTCAAAATACCAGTCAGCATGTCTGTAACAATACAGACAACAAAAATGATTCAGGAAATGTTTTTTGACAAATGGATTTCTTACTAGGCATATTAATTCAGAACTTTGAGTAATAATTCATTTAAATTACAGTACAAACATGTATTTCCCACACCCCTCAGAAACAGTGCAAAGGCTTGAGGGAGTCAGGGGTAATGGAGGAGCTGAGGGAGAGGGAAGTAATTGCTGGGAAGGAGTCTGGGAGCGAACCTCGAGGGTTGTTGGGTGTGGGTAGGAGAAGTATGGAACAGGAGGTTTTTTTTGGAGGGGGAGGGATTGTTAGGGAGCTTCCCCCAGGCAGACCCTGGCTGACCTCTAGCTTCTCTCATTCAGTTATGCACATCTGTCCCTGTCCCCATGTGTCCCTGCATCCCCACTCAGCCACCCTTCCACCCTGACTCAGACAGTCCCCCATCCTCATGTGTCCCTGCACCCCCTCCTCCGTCCCTATGCATGCTTCAGGGCAAGTCTACACTTAAAACGCTGCATTGGTGCAGCATGTAGGGTCCTAGAGCCCAGGCTCCAGCCTGAGCATGGAAGTCTGCACAGCAATGAAACATCCCTGCAGCCCGAGCCCCGCAAGCCAAAGTCATCTGGCATGGGCAACCACGGGTGTCTAGTTGCTGTGTAGACATACCCCTAGAGCCCAGGCTTGAATGTCTATATTGTAGTTTTACAGCCCTACAGCCCGAACCCTGTGAGCCAGAGTCAGCTGACATGGGCCAGCCGTGGGTGTTTAATGACAGTATAGACGTACCCTCAGAGACACAGGGCTCTGACCTGGGACTGGCACAAAGAAACAGGAGAGGAAGCAAAGATGATAGCTACAACATCATGACTGAAGGGAGCCGTGATCTTTGCCAGTCTGAACTCCATCTTACCCTTGGCTTCTCTATGCTAACTGAAGAATTTTCAGATTCTCTATGTCAGGTGACTAATAAATTGTTACCTTCTTTTGAAAAGGTTGCCTGGTGTCAGTGCAAATACTTACCGAGAGCATTGTGTCTTGAATGAGTAAAAACTAAACCTTCCCTGGTGGTCTGGCTTGGCTGGACTCGCTTCAGGGAGCCAAGGAGAAGAATTGCTGGTGCCCAAAGACCCAGTTTGCAAGTCCTGAAGGCCACGGGCCTGCAACTGGGGAACCGTGTGGATCCTTGGGATGCTAAAGGAGTCACTCCCAAGGGACTGGTTACAGGCTGGAGTGTAGATCAGACACTAGCTAAGATGAGTTTTCAGCCAGCCAGTTTCTATGTGAGCTTAGTGACTGGTGGGGATATGCTTTGGCCAGCAAACCTGACCTACTCCCAGGCATTGTAAGTTTGAAACCTACCCTTAGCAGAAATCTGAAAATGAAATATGGGCGTTTTGCTAATATCTGTCTCTGTCAAGGGGGTGTTTATTTTGAGGATGTGTAGTTTGAGCATGGCAGATAATTCAGAAGGTGCTCAAACTGTTTTCCAATTACAGATGTGAATGCTTGCTGGGAGGGATGGGGAGAGGGGATTGGGGCTGTGGTGAGGGATGGGAGGATTATGGGGATGGGTGGTAGGGTTGGGGGGGGCTCAGGTCAGGAGGAGGGGATGGGAATTGGGGGGGGGTGGGAGAAATGTGGGACACTGGGGGGGACATGGGGATGGATGGCAGAGGGAGTGGGGGACCCTGTCAGTCCCACATTCTCCCCTCCCATGTGTGTGCTGAGATCTGGTGGGGGGTCTTGCCCCTCTGAGGGGCATCTAGTTCACTTTCCCTGCCCATCTGAGCTGGGATCCTGGGTGGGCCCTGAAGGTAATGTAATTTAACCTCCCTGAAAACCAGGAAATACAAAGTTAAGATACATGCCATCTCTGCTAACCAGGCCCAATTTTGAATCAGTTGGTCATCTAATGAGATCACATATCGAGATGGTAAGGCTGTAGGTAAAATATACATTTCTCTGGGTAGGTCTGCACTATGGGACTAAGTTGACCTAAGTTATGCAACTCTAGCTACGTGAATAACGTAGCTGGAGTCGACGTACCTTAGGTCGACTTATTGCGGTGTCTACACCGCGCTGGGTCAACGGGAGAAACTCTCCCGTCGACTTACCTTATGCTTCTCGTTCCGGAGTACTGGAGTCAACGGGAGAGTGATCGGCAGTTGATTTAGACCTGCTGAATCGACCCCCGGTGGATCGATCGCCATGCGTCGATCCCCCAGTAAGTTGAGACAAGCCCTCTGAGTCTGACTATTCCATTGTTGTTATTGGAGAAGTGTATATTTTGCCTGCAGCCTTACCACCTGTTTCTATGATCTTGTCTGATCTCATAAGGTGATTGATCCAAATTTGGGCCTGGTTAGTTCTTGCAGGGAGATGGGTAGGGAAAATCCAGGTGTTGCAGGAAGTGGAGATGATGATTGAGTAGCTGGAACAGCATACCCTCAGAGTCCATACTTATTAATGCCTTGGCATGGTGCTAAAAGGGTCTTCATGCTGCCTCTTGGATGTGTGGCAAATTGCCGGCACTACTATGATGGGTCCCGCACTTTCTCTTCTTGTGGGGGGGTTTCAGGGTGCCATTTCTTGCCCCTGAACTGGGGTAACAGCTATCCTACTAGTATCCCAGGGAAGGGGAGTGGAGAGGGAGGGACCCGGGCCCGCCCTCTACTCCGGGTCCCAGCCCAGGGGCCCTATGATAGCAGGTGAACCACTTGTACCAGTGATTCTTTCCCCTGGGCTACTTCCCTCTCCTGACCTTCAGCTTGTGGGGCTTCCTGCCTTCCCTCTGCACAAGCCAGGTGTCCCTTTACCTAGGATCTTGGTCTTCTTAGCCCGCCGCAGCACTTCTCAAAACTCTCCTCCGCTTTCCTCCAAACTGCTCTTTGTTCCACCACCAATCCACTCTGCTTCACTCCTCCAAACTGCTCTCTGCTCCACCACCAAACCACTCCGACTCCTCCTCCCTCTGCTCCAACTCCTCCTCTGGCTGATTGAAGCAGGGGGATTTTATCAGGTGACTGGCTTCAGGTGCTCTAATTGGTTTCAGGTGCTTTTAATTAATCTACAGGGAATAAGGCTTCTCCTCATCCTAGATCACTCTCCTGCTGCCTTCTGGCCATGCTGTATCACAGATGGGACTGAAAACCAGTGTTCTTGCCACTTGTGGCAATTATTGCATATATTTGTATTGCAGTAGCATCCACAATGTTAGCTTCTTTCCAAACATAAGAAGACATGGTTTCTGCCCAAAGGAGCCTAAAGTTCCTATGACTCTTTCACTACAATAGAGATGTTAGCTTCGGTACCTTGCCCAGTTTCCAACCCGGGTACAGACTAAATGCCTACATTTCCTTGTCACTGTGGTTTCATGAGATTCCTCAACAAAATACCTGCCCATATTTGAAATTGGTCCTGAGGAACAATAGCCCATACTTTCTAGAGGAGCACTAAAGGAGCAAGAATTACCTTCTACTCATAAGAATTTTATGAGTTGAAGAGATGGGCTGGAGAGTGTGTTAAGTTATTCATGGAAAGAGTTAAATTCTAGAGTTCCCTGACAGCAGGTGAACACTCACGGGGACTATTTTATACAAGTATTTAAAGCCCAAGGTTTCTACAGCATGAAGAGCTCTTAAACTCTTTTGAACAGTTTTGCAATAGGTGCCACTTTGCAGTTAGCCTAAAGCAGTTTAGTATTGGCTTCTTTATCATATGCCTAGCATTTTTCCTCTACAATGACAAATTTTATCTGCTACAGTGAAGGCAAGTGTACTTTGATACAAATGTTATTACTCTTGTGCGCTAGAAATATTTTTTGGTAATTGTGGTATGTTGTTCATCAGGATCCTTGTCATCTTAAACTGCGGTCTTTGTCTAGAAATAATGCAAGTGAGTATTTCCCTTAAGAAGGAAAGAATAGAATCAGCACCTGCACCCATTAGTTACTTAATCAGAATTGCCACACATTTAAGGAATAAATCAATTTTATTTTCTCTCTCATTTTTGACTGAAATAAACGTTAGAGAGACAAGATGTTTTATTGGACCAACTTCAGTTGGTGAGAGAAACAAGCTTTCAAGCTTACACAGAGCTCTCTAATATCCTGGAACCAACACGGCTGCAACAACACTGCATAAAATAAATGTTGTCCAGTATACATAAGCTTTTGTTTGGTTTTGCATATCAAGCAGTAAACAGTCCGTATTGCACATGTTACACTTACGTGTTGTTGTACATAATTCATGTGAAATTCTCCCCAAATTTTATGGCACATAAACCAGGAATATTAAAATACCTTGCATTTCTTCTTTTTCTTTAAAACACTTCACAAATGTTAAATAATCCTTATGACAACTCTGTGTAGTAAATATTGTCTTCGTTTTTATGGATGAAGAAACAATTATTGGCATTGTTATGGTCTATGCTGTTAGAGTGGGATTTTCAAAAGTGCCTGAAGCCTGGTCTACACTTAAAACTTTCACCAATATAATTATTTTGTTTAGGGGGTGGGGATTTTTATCAAAATAGCTATATTGATAAAAGCCCTAGTATGGATGCAGTTATATCATTATAAAAGTGCTTATTCCAGTATAGCTCATTCCCCAGGCCATATAAGAATAAGCTGTACTGATATAAGCCCTCTTATACCAATGTTACTGCATCTGCACTCAAGGGAGGAGTTGGTGTTGTACCATGTTTAACTATACCAATAGAGTTATAGCAATACAACTTATATGAGCGTCTAATGACTTTAGAGGATAAATTCTATTGACTAACAGTGGGACTTGTGCTTCTAAGTCACCTAGGCACCCTAAGGCTAGAGATTGATGGTATGCTGTTGGGTGATGTACTGACTTTTTCACCTCAGGAAACTTATCGTCTGAGTTTGGTCTCCTTTTAACTCTCATTTTGCTCACAATGCAAAATCATCACAATTCAACATTATTGGCGGCCTCAGTTTGTGGCCAAGCACAATTGTAGTAGTACAGGGTGTGACATCTCAGTAGTGTATTTGCAGAGCACCTGCATACTAAGTGTGTTGGCTTCAGTCAAATCTAATCTCTCGCTTTCCCGAACACCACATTTTCACAGAAATAGAGTCAGGGTAGTTTCAGCTGATTAGTCAAGCATAACAGTTTAAATCTGATTTCAGAGGCAGGCAAAGGAAATGGAACATGATGTTGTCCTTGCTAGCCATTTTGGCTTGAATAGTTCAGACCACACTTTCCTAAACAGCAACTAATTGCATGGCTTGTCTTGTTTTTAGTAATATTTATTTGTAATTCATTTTCTGAGGTCTGCCTCTGTATTTGTGCTAGTATTGTGTATCTATAATCATTCTTGTATCATGAAAAATGTACCTGGGGTGAGGGAAATACTTCACTTAGAAATATATACATTTCTGTGATAACTAGCATTACAACCAATGTTGACCTTACAGCTTTTTAAAGCTTAGATTATTAAAACTGAAATTTATTTTTAAACCATTTATGCTTTTTTATTTTATTTTATTGCAACTTCACTCAGTTTTAACAGTGAAACCTAGCCTGGCCTGTTTCATTCTCTGATTAACAGCACATTGCTAAGATGGTTCGACTTCTAGTGCTTCTAAAGAATGTTTTAATCTTTTCATTCTCTCCTCCTGAGCTGTCCATCAAAAGTATCAAACAAACAAACAAACAAACCAAAAACCCATGAAAAAACTGTATTCGGACTGGGTTTTCTAAAAGTCCTTACAATCCTTTAAATCATGGTATTGTAGAATAATTCTGAAAATATTGTGGATAGACCAAGTAACCATTAAAAAACTATTGGAGATTATTGGATCTCAGCAAAGACTAGTCAGAGATCTTATGAAAAGAAATATTAAGAGGTTCCGCAGGCAATGCATGCTTATGGGCACTGAAAGGGAAATTTAATGGCAGAAGAACCTAAGGCAGAAAAAGAAGATCTTGGATGGACGATGCGGTATCCTGGGTGGATCAAAAGGCTTATTCATCCACAAAGAGATTAGCAGAGGAGTGTACAGAATGAGCTACCATGGTTGCAAAACGCTCCCCCTCCCCAGTAATGGAAATGCCACATAAGAAGAAGAGAGGCCCTTATTACAGAAAATGTGGCACCTAACCGAATGTCACTTTCTATAAAGTAAATCTGCACAGTACTTTGGAAAGTAACTTCCATGGCTTTGTGGGATGTAAAGGAATCTTCAGTCTTACTGGGAAAATGGAGCTTACTTGTTTGTTGCCAAGGATACACTTGTCACGGTTATCTGGCATCCATGATCGTGTCTATCTTACTGCAAGTATTTCACAGCAAAAATCTGACAGACAGCAAGCATTGGCAATCTCAAATGTTGTTCAAGGGCATAATTATGTCAATTGTTTTCACTCTTCCTTTGTTTGGTATGCAATATATGGTGGATCAGTGCTAAAAGCCTTTGTTCCCAGTCAAGGCAGTGTGCTTAACCTTTTGGACGGAAAGGAGTACTTTGTAATAGACTGTAGTAATCATTCTGACACCAATTTAGAAGCAGCCTTGATGGGTTTCAAAGGGAACCACAAACCACCTGAAAGGTTAGTCTTTGAAATATGTCACTGGCTGGGAGGAGGAAGGGAAGAAAGGACATGGGGAGAGGAGGGTGGTTGTCAAAAGTTTCCCCAGTTTACTGCAGTTAGCATTGCCTTTGAAACTAACCTTTGATTAAAACTGGTTGTCAGGGCTCCCTCCCCACTCTAAACTCTAGGGTAAAGATGTGGGGACCTGCATTAAGAGCCCCTAAGCTTATTTTTACCAGCTTAGGTTAAAATCCCCAAGGTACAAAATTCCCTGCACCCTGAGAAATGCTTCTTCCACTGCCACCATCAAGTGTTCTAAACAGGAATCCAGGAAAGGGGACCACTTGAAGTCCCTTCCCCCCGCCCCTCAAAATATCCTCTCAAGCCCGTACCCCCCTGTCCTGGGAAGCTTGGGGATAATCTCCTAACCAATTGGTTACACAGTGATCTAAAAACCCACCCCCTGGGTTTTTAAAAACCATAGAAAACAGCTTCTTAAAAGAAGGATTTTATTAAAAACGAAGGTAAAATCATCTCTGTAAAATCCGGATGGTAACTATTTTACAGGGCACTCAGATTCCCCCCTCTGGACAAAACCTTAAAGTTACAGAAAACCATGAATAACCCTTCCCTCTCCCACAGGGAATGTACCAAGCAAAATAAACAGAAATCTATTCGCTATGCTATCTAAACTTACTTCAGAAAAGGGAGGTTTGATTTTCTGTAGGTTCCTTCTGTCTTCCAAGATCACTCTGACTCAGACAAAGAGACACTCACACAGCCTTCCCCCCCTCCCAAAATTTGAAAGTATCTTGTCCCCTCATTGGTCAGATGCCAGCCAGGTCAGGTGTCGTCTGGCTACCTGCATTTCTTAACCCTTTACTGGGAAGATTTTATAGTACTGCAACAGACCCACTCCCTTCATATTTATGACACTGGTATTTCATATCCTCCTGCTCATCACAACCACAGCCATATCTGTGAATTGAAGAACATCCCTTTGTCATACCATTAGTTTGGGAACCTAATGACAGAGCGAGGTGAGTTTTTTCATATGGCTTTACTGTTGGTTTAAAAAGCAGCAAACTAACTTCATTATTTAAAATATCTTTCAGTCTGATACAGTTTTGCCTAAATAGTTAAATGATGTTTTAGCATTAAACTGACCTTTAAGCAAGATGCAAGCAGGTGATCTACTGTTTGGAATTCTGGCTAACATTTCTTTTAGTGTAAATATGAAGGCCCTCTTTAAAATGTGGCTGCCTCCAAGCGTATGTCCTTTATTTCAAATGCAGCTTAATTTGTTTACAGAGAATTTCTACTGTATGAAATTTGTGGGGTGGGACAGAGGTGGTGCTGCTGGCTTTTAAAATGACAGGGTCAAGCTGAAAGTCCTTACAAATTTGTTTTAAGAATATTTAGGACCCTTCATTTTCATTTTTTGTTTTATTTATTTCCCCCCCTGAAATTTATCAGTGTTTATTACCACAAAAACAGGTGAAAATCGGTGCAAAAAACTATTAATAATTTTTCTGGATAAATATCGGGGTTTATTTTGATGGACAGAAAGACGGGGGGAAAGTATTCAGTCGATTAATGCTTTGAATTCCTTTCATCAATGTGTTTTGCTGCAGAACTAAAACAGAACTCAAAACACGTTACCTCTGAGTTTAAGAAAACAATACATCTCTAATTCCCAAATAAAACTTTTCATTTGAATAAACAGTTTACTGTTGTAGACTTAGAACTATTAGCCTATAAATATTTACATTTAATACTTGGGCCACACCATTTGCAGTGCATACAATCAACTTCATCCTTTTCTCCTGTTTTTGTATTTTTAAAACTTGTGTTATGAAACGTATTCTGATACAGATTTTTGTTTTCTTCCCATTTTAGTGTGTTAAATCTATAAACCATTATTAGGGCTTCGTGTTTGTCACGGAGGCTCGCGGGAGTCACAGATTCCGTGACTTTCCACGACCTCGGTGACGTCTGCGATGGCCAGTGTGACTGACCCCAAGCAGCTGGTTTCGGGGCCAGCTGCTCAGGTGGCCCCGGGGCCAGCCCCACCAGGCATTGCTGGAGTGGCCCTGGGTCCAGCCGCACCAGATGCTGTTCGGGAAGACCTGGAAAGCTAGCCCTGGAAACCTCCCAAGCAGCAGTCGGTCTGGCTGGCCCCCGGAACCGTCTGAGCAGCAGTCCCTGGGCGGGTGGTGCAGTGGCTGACGGTGGGCCCCGGCACCAGTCCCCGGGCAGCCAGAGTAGCTGCTTCCCTGGGTGGCCCCCAGCAGCCGTGGCCCCTCCAGACACTCCCCCCCAACCCCCTCCAACAGTGACCACCTGAAGATTTAGTCAGGGGTATATAGTACAAGTCATGGACAGGTCACGGGTCCGTGAATTTTTGTTTGTTGCCCATGACCTGTCCATGACTTTTACTAAAAATACCCACGACTAAATCATAGCCTTAACCATTATCTGCTAACAGCTTGAAATGTGTACGTGGTGAGCGTGAGATTCATCAGTATATTCAGATCTATACGCACTTCAGAGCTTGTGTGTGTGTGCCTGTTTATTGTGTTATATCTTATAGACTAATACATAGCTTTACTTCAACAGGCAGTTTTGCATATATGTATTATCGTAATACATATATCTCATGCAATCTATTGTGTCTTCCTAATAAAATAAGTTATATTTTGTGTATTTGATACTGATTTGTATAATTGATAATGATACAAAAGTAGGGTGAAAATTGGAAAAAAGTGAGTAATACTTTTTATAAAGCCTGGGAATTTTTCAGTTAAAAATCAGTTTAAACTGAAAATGAAGGGGCTTAAGAATATTACATATATTTTTGTAAGCTTTCTTCTGACCCTGAAGAATTGAATGCTACAGTATTATGAACATGTGCTTTCTTTTTATTTGGCAACCTACAATGACCAGTCCATGGCTCTACATTTCTTTGCAAGTATGCACATTATGTGCCTGTTCTATTTTTATGAATAGGCCAGGTTTAAAGCGGAACAAGACGCCTGGGATCTTGCTGTCTTAAGCACACACATGCAAGATTGTTGTGTCTTTCTATTTGTGCCTATTCCAAAGTGTAGAGTGATGGCATGATGTTCATGTGCACACGCATGAATCACATCATTGTCATAGTAGGTATAATTTAGGCCTAATAGCTCAGGTGTTGTCCCCTTTTAATAGGTTAGTAGGCTCCTTGCTTTGGTACTGAACTGTACAACTTGGTCCACTGGAAATCCTTGGCAAACTGGCAAAATCTGAATGTTTCTAAATCAGTTTCAGTTTCACTCAGGGCGTATTAAAACATCCAGATTAAATAACGAGCACATACATCTTAGCTCATCCCCACCCCATTTGTTTTTGCTGGTTGTTCACTTGTGATTGTGATATGCTTGTTTACCCTCAAAATATTTAGGGTTAGATTGTACAACCCTTATTTCAAGTTGTTTCACGGAGTTCAGTGGGACTACTCGTGTAAGTTTTTACCAAAATAAAGTAAAGGAGGTGTGATTTGAGCCCTTACCAACTGGCACCTTAAGACCATACCTTTCAGTTCTTCTCCGCACTCCAAGATCCTTCCATATCTTTGACCTACTCATGTTCCTGCCAGAGAGCTTCTATTATTGCATTATTTGACTTTGTGCTTATCTACATGGTGCATTAGTCCACACCAGAGGGTTGTAAATTCAAGTGTGTTGCACGCTTACTGGCCCGTGTAGATCCTGCTGGCATGTGCTAAAAGTTTGAAAGGTGACTACATTAGCGCAGACTAGGGAACTTTTAGTGTACACTAGCAGGGTCCACACAGGCCAGTTAGTATGCAACACACTAAAATTTCAACACCCACTGGTGCAAAATAATGCACGGTGTAGAAAAAGCCTAAGGGTAATTAGGACTGTTCTTACTGTAGCACTTTTACTTAATGAACTGTAAATTCTTAAATCAGTAGAGAAATGTATTATATTAAAGCCTTATGTACTCTAAAATTCTGCCATGCTGTGGGACCCACTTTTACGGGGTTTTGCCTTGATTCCAGAACATAGTTAAAACATAGATTGGCAAGACAAAACCACTTTGAACACTACCACATAGCAACTGGGTCCCAAAATATGCCATATTCTTGTATATTGATATGGTTAACAAGAATATCTAGAATTATAACAGTTAATACAAACAAAGAATTTTGGAAGGGATAAAAACCTTAAACCAATCTCTAACAAGGATTAGGATGAGACCTTCATGGGGGCAGATTATATCATATCTGCCTACTGTTGGATTTTTGCATTGAGACATATGGTGCTGGGCACTGCCAGAAACAGGTTTCTGGACTAGATGGACGTTGGGTCTGATCCAAAATGACAATTCTTATGTTCCATAGTATAGAGGAGCCCTACAAAGCCACAAGATAGTAGCAACTGTTGCACATTTAAACTTTAGAATAATTATGTTGCCACACTAATCAAATATTCAGTGTGGTGGTGCCTCACCTGTTACCAGATTGTATCTGTCCTCTGCAGCTGTGTAGCTACAAGTTCTAACCCTTCATGGGGTTTCTGCTGAGAGTTTCTATAAGGTATTTTAGTCCATAAATCTCACCTAGCAAGAGATGGTCTCCTCAGACAACCATACTTCTGCTTATTTGTTAGATCAACACAAGGTGAAAATATCTCTCTTTTATTATCCTTCTTGTCTAGCTACAGATTTACTTCAACTTCAAGTATGGATTTAAATAAATTGCCAAATCACAGCAAAGAGCACGTAGGCTTAATAATGTGATATGTAATAGACACAGTGACTGTACTAATGACAGGTTTTGTCTGTGTACATACATTCTTCATACTTTTAAGAACATTTTTTTTCTTTGTTTACAGGTGACTTTTGTTATTGCACCTATGTAACCATTTTTCTCTTCCAGAAATGTTTTGTTGGGATTAAAAGGGGGGAAGGTTTCAGAGTGGGAAGAGAATTTTATATAATTAAACAAAATTACCTTTGCCTTTTCTCAGATCGGTAGCTCTATATCAGCTATTAATAAAGGATTAAAGGAGGGGTGATGTAATTAATGAAAATCAAGATGGGTTTATGGAAAATAGATCATGTCAAACTAACCATTTCTTTTTTTGATGCGATTTCAAGTTTAGTTGATAAAGGCAATAAGGTTGATGTAATATACACATAGACTTCTGTAAGGCGTTTGACTTGGTATCACATGACATTTTGATTAAAAAAACAAGTACAATATAATATTAACATAACACATTAAATGGATTAAATGCTGGCTGACTGATAGGTCTGAAAATATAATTATAAATAGGGAATAGTCATCGAGCAGGCGTGTTTCCAGTAGGGTTCTGCAGGGATCAGTTCTTGGCCCTACATGATTTAAAATTTTTATCAGTGACCTGGAAGAAACATAAACTTATCACTGATAAAGTTTGCAGATGACACAATTTGGGGGTGTCGTAAATAATGAAGAAGACAAGTCACTGATTCAGAGTGATATGGATCACTTAGTAAACTAGGTGCAAGCAAACACTGTGCATTTTAATATCACAAATGTATACATCTAGGAACAAGGAATATAAGCCATACTTCCAGGATGGTTGAGACTATCCTGGGAAGCAGTGACTCTGAAAAATATTGGGAGTTGTGATGTATAATCAGCTGAATATGATTGTTCTCCCAGTGTAACGCTGTGAACAAAAGAGCTAATATGATCCTAGGATGCATCTAAAGGGGAATCTCGAGTAGGAGTAGAGAGGTTATTTTACCTCTATGTTTGACACTGGTGCAACCACTGCTGGAATACTGTGTCCAGTTCTGGTGTCCACAATTCAAGAAGGATGGTGATAAATTGGAGAGGGTTCAGAGAAGAGCCATGAGAATGAT
Organism: Macrochelys suwanniensis; assembly: GCA_033296515.1. Classification (NCBI taxonomy): domain Eukaryota; kingdom Metazoa; phylum Chordata; order Testudines; family Chelydridae; genus Macrochelys; species Macrochelys suwanniensis. The sequence goes on along the minus strand of CM065775.1, from coordinate 152,799,894 downwards.
TGAAGGATTAGAAACATGCCTTATAGCAGGAGGCTCAAGTAGCTCAATCTATTTAGCTGAACAAAGAGAAGGTTAAGGGATGACTTGATTACAGTCTGTAAGTGCCTACATGGGGAGCTAATATTTAATAATGGGCTCCTCAGTCTAGCAGAGAAAGGTATAACATGATCCAGTGGCTGGAAGTTGAAGCTTGACAAATTCAGACTGTAAATAAGGTATACGTTTTTGAATGCGAAGGTAATTAACCATTGGAACAACTTACATGTCCCCTTCTCATGTCCCGTCCAAGGAATCTCCAGTCCTTTCATTTATTGCTATCCAGCCCTTGCTGCTGGTCTAGAATAGGATTTTTAGCTTTCTGCCAAACTACTGTTCTCCTTGTGACGGGTTGGGATCACAGAAACTCCCTTGGTGCTGCCACCTGGTGTGCCAAGGCTACTTCTGCCCCTCCTTCCGTGCCCTTTCCAGCTTGGGACTCCAGAATCCTGTCTGTTTCGAGCGAGATCCGTTGATCTGCTGCAAACACAGACCCAGGTCTGAACCACGTCCCCTAGCAACTGTAAGGCTCCTGGAAGCGCTCTTGCCTTTGACACCCATGTGCCCAACTCCCAATGAGGTTCAAACCCTTAATAAATCCGTTTTACCCGGTATAAAGCTTATACAGGGTAAACTCATAAATAGTTCGCTTTCTATTTCAAAGATAGAAAGATATGCACAGCTGTTTCTCCCACCCCCCCCACCCCCCAGTACCAACTCGTACTCCAGGAAACTTAATAAGTAAAAAGTGATTTTAATAAGTACAGAAAGTAGGATTTAAGTGATTCCAAGTAGTGACAGAGAGAACAAAGTGAATTACTAAGTAAAATAAAATAAAACACGCACATCTATGTCTAATCAAACTTAACACAGATAAAAGCCTCACCAGATTTAAGTCTTTTCCTTTTACAGGCTGTAGAACTAGCCTGGGTCCAGCAATCGCTCACACCCCCTATTGTCTTTGTCCTTTGTTCAGTCTCTCTCAGGTATGTCCTTGGCGGGTGGAGAGCCTCTCTCTTTAGCCAGCTGAAGACAACATGGAGGGGTCTTCCAAGGGCTTTTATAGCCTTTCCCCCACTCCCTGTGTAGCATCATCTTACCCTGGAGTTTTGGGATCACATGGGCAAGTCACCTGTCCATGCACCCTAACCAGTCCAGCCAGCTGCATTCCTGACCAGGCCCAGGTGTGGATTGGGATCTGCACCTCCTATTGTCTGTGTAAGGGTTTCTTGATTGGTCTCTTTACATGCACATACCTTTCTCAAGACATGATTCCAGGCTCTTACAAAGGCTATGTACAAAACCAGCAAATATAAAAGCAATATTCATAACTCCAACTTCAACAATGATACATGCATACAAACAGGAGGAATAGATTCAGTAGGTCATAACTTTCACAGAGATATGTTACATGGCACATGTAGCATAAAACATATTCCAGTTACATCATGTATACATTTATAAGACTCTCCCCATAAAGCTTTATGGGGTACACCATCACAATCCTTCAGTACTTTGTCCAGCAGGTCCTTTCATAATTGTCATCCCCCCACCCCCCTCCGCTGAAACTGCTGAAATCCTTATAATGTGTTCCCTGAAGGAAAGCTGTTGGCTGAAGTTCCCAAGCAACTGGAATATCATAGCTCTCCCTTTAGTGGAATGAGGACCTGTTGGTTTTCCAAGGAATTATAAGCAACATTTTAAATTATGTATGTGACATATGTGGAGACACAGGATTGAGAATCATCTTGTTTAAATGTTGGCATTGCACACCGTAATGTTAAGTTGTAAGTAGTGGTTTGGTTCCCAAATGTTTAGGCAGCTCTAGCAGTTTACTTGAGTAAGACTGATTGTACAGGCCAATGCCTGCCTTCATTCCATTTTGTTAGGTGACCTCTGACCCCCAGGAGAATTTGGGATGTTCGGAACAATTGAAAACTTTTTTGTAGAAGAGAGAGCACCCAGATTACAATAGGTTGGTAGTAGCAGTAGCACAGTGGGCCCCAGTCATGTATGCCTGATGGAACCAGCACTGGGGATCACTGGTAGCAAATTTTCAGAACAGTGGTGGCCTGATGATACGTCACTGAATGGATCACCCTGCATGATTCATGGTCTGATCAAGCCTGATTTCTGCTGAGATGGGTTATTTTCGGATGTATCCCAGCATGCTGTAATTAAGTTTCTGATTCCTGGATGTAGTCTGCGATGGCTCTCCCAGCTTGCCTCCACTTTAAATGTTCAGTGTAATGTAGGCTGGTACTAACCAGTCCTCCCTGCTGGTACTTGAAAGCTTTCCTATCCTGAATCAATTTGGGGTCAGTGAACACTAGTTTTTGTTCTTAAAAAAGGTGGATATACTTATTTAATTAAATATTGATTACTGAATGAATTGTGTGACCATCTCAATGAAACAGCTTTTGTGAAAATAAGGAAACTGAAACAGTAGCACTTCTTTTTGAGTGAAGTTGTGTTTTCTGTAGATTAGCCGGAATGCAGTTGTTTGACCCATTTGATTGACAGAGAAGTATCTCGTAAATCCATACCAGCCAATCGACAGATACACTTAATAAAAAGCTAATGTAAAAGACAGCCACACAATCTGTGAAAACAGAAATTTAAAGGAGACTTCATACTTTGATTGAAACAGATCCTTGGATTACTCTCCTTTTGAGATCTAAAACAGAGCACTTTATCAAGTCCTATATTATCAAAAGTAAGTGCTACTTAGTAAGAGTGCATAAAATTATAATGATTGAGCTATGGACATAGCCTTTAGGAAAATACTTGGTGGCATTAGGGAAAAGAGTAAAAGTCACAGGCAGGCACAACCTTCCCCTCCACCCCTCAAGTTGTACATAGCTTGTGACTCCAACAACCTAATATTTGGATTATAATGCAAACTATAAGAGCAGTTCTGATTAGTCTGGAACATTTGCCATGTTAGATTTGCCATGGATTTGCCGTGTTAGAGTCTGGCTTTTGGAAACCATAAACTGGCTTTTCAGATAAAAATGTAAATCTTATTTTGTGAGAGATTTGGGGGGAATGGTGAGAGGCGTACCCGTGAAGCTTCTGACCATTCTGGGGTTTTAGAGCTCTCTCGGAATCCACTAGTCTAGTCTTTCCTGTTGCTGAGTTCTGTTAGCCTTCTGTGAGGTTTAATTCTCCCACTCAAGTTGTTTGTCAGTTTGATTCACTACTCTAGCTTTACATGCGAAATATCCCCAAAGTCACAAATACATTCCTTATGAACTGGCAAACAGCCTCCTTCCCTATGGAGAGGAAAGTGTCTTGTGTATTTATCTTGGGGAGAGTAGAGACTGTTGCAGAGAAGAAGGAAGGAGAGAGTTGTTTGGTGTCCAGACACCCCAAGGAGAGAACAGAATAGTTAAAACCCCCAAAATAAACAGTTAGACCAATTGATTGCATTCTATACTATTTTGCTCTAAATATATATTGAGTAAGGTCTCCTGTGAAAGCTAGTAATGTTCTAAACTTAGTAATCACTATGAGATATATATGCAAGCTATACTTATGAATGTATGTATTTGTGTATATAGAAAACTGTTGCTCCTAATCTGTGGTGTATCTTCAGCTCCATCTCATAGCAGGATGATGAGCAGTCAGGGAAGGGCACCTCCCAAAGCAGTTGTTTACATAGGAAAAGACAATAGGGGCCATTAGAGCTAATGGAAAGATATTGAGACAACTCCAAATTTGAAAAGAACATCCTGGCTCTCCAACTTCAAGTCAAAAGGGAGTTTCCCACTCTGACTAACCATGAGTCACTGAGGACTGGGGGGTGTCAGGAAAAAGCCTTTTAAAAGCAGGCTTGGCCCTGAAGTTTTTTATCCAGAACTTGGGCAATGGTCTCGAGAGGGAGGCTGTCCATGAATGCTGGATCCCTCCTATAGTTAGCAGATAGGCTGGGAGAGAAACTGTTTTACGACAGAAGCGACAAAGGGTCCTGTGGCACCTTATAGACTAACAGAGGTATTGGAGGATAAGCTTTCGTGGGTGAATACCCACTTCATCAGATGCAAGCAGGGTATTCACCCATGAAAGCTTATGCTCCAATACCTCTGTTAGTCTATAAGGTGCCACAGGACCCTTTGTCGCTTCTACAGATCCAGACTAACATGGCTACCCCTCTGATACTTGTTTTACGACAATAGGTAACTCTTATTAGAAAAGGGAATTTATCTATTATGAAAGTGTAATGTCTGAGGTTGAGGCTTTGTTTATTTCCTGTGTATGTTTGCTTTCCATTACTAGTCCCTCTTTGAATGGATGGTTTTTCTATTCAAGGAACTTTTTAATTTTTATCCCAAACAGGTCTTTGGGGTGCAAACTGCGTGGAGTGTGTATGCTAAAGTAAGCTGATAACTGGGTGGGGGGGCAGTTTCACTCCTTTGGGGGTGATGAGTCAGAGGGGAATGGGCCAAGCGTCTGGTAAATAAGAACTCCGGGAGGACCTATTTGTGGAGACCTGTGGCTGGAAGGGTTGTTGGGATCACTCTGCAGAGAGTATCTAGACTGGTAAGAACGAAGATGAGTCCTTATGCTTGGCCTTATGGACAGGCTACTGGTATAGGGAATCGAACCACAGCTACACATCACAAAGGCCCTCAAAGTTACAGGGCAGGTAGCCACCGAGCCTCTTACTAGTCTGGGTGAACCCCAAAAAGTCACAAGCGAGAGTGAAGAGAAGGTAGAAACTAAAAGGAGGGAGAGGACACAATGGAAGAAAAGACAGAGAAGGATAAAATGAGGAACAACTTGTATTCCTTTTCTCCTATCTTCCAGTGTGTCAACATGTACAACGGAAGGAAAGGGAGTGTTGGTGACAAAGTTTAGAAGTGAATAGACACTTAGAATGCCCCCCAAAAGTTACAATTAAATAGGAAAAGAATCACTGTTTACATGTATGCGTATATATCTGTATCCTCGCCACATACATACTTCTAGCAACCAGCCCTGCTCAAGATGACACTTAACCCTTGCTCACAATGGTGCCTCTGAAGAGCAAGTATTTTTATCTTTGGAACGCATCCAGAGGCATGTGGGTATCTGTTTATATATATTTAGTTCCCCGGGTAGGTGGGGCTCGTCAGCCTTGGAAGGCAGCCCACCTAGGAGAAGGAAAACTCTGATTTAAAACCTCCGCTGCCTTGTGGTAATACCCACTCATGGGAAAGGCTAAGGGAGTCAACCCTGAAACCAAATCCGGTGTCGGAGTCCCGATGGCGGTCTGACATTGTCCTCAACATCATTTCGGCAACTTCTGCGACGCCACTGGTGCCAAGTTGTATTGACATTGTCTTTCCCTTGGATCCATCAGTTGCATGGAGAGGGGGGTTCTGCTGCATGGGCAACAGCTGTTCCTCCATATCACCCTGCCCTGGCTTGCGCCCTGGAGAGGACACTCCAGCCCCCATGGGCGCATATCCATCGTCTCTCGAGCCTAACGGACGCCAACAACAACAACCCAACAACAATATTTAGTTCCTGGAAGAATATACCTCCTCTTCTCCCTGCACACGCTTTGCCCTCCCTCCCCCATCCCTCTGTCTCCTTGATTAGTATTTAGTATGGTCGTCAAAATATATTGTTCTGCTTACAGGCACCTAAACTCCAAAAATAAACACCTTGGTCATGAGGGTGTGTATTGCAAGGTCCTAATGAGGTAATAAATAAGCATACAAGCCAATGCGCAAGTCTCTTTGCTATCATTTCTCTGAATGAATCTCCTCTAAGTAGGCCCAAAAAGAAAGAGAAGCTCTCTGATGTGGAAAACCCTGCCGATCAGCCAACATTCCTGAGGGTTAAGACAGCACATCTCAAATTCATCCAGCTGGGGATATTTTCCATGCTCAAAATGGATCTAGCAGGGCCCACAAGGCGATTGATATACTTGTGTGTCATCAGTGTAGTAATGATGGTATTTTGCCTTTGCTGTTTGTGATTTTGTTGAATGGTCTCCTGTATTTGTTGGACAACGTGAGAGATGGGCTTGGAGGAATGCTGCGTATCAAATTCCTTAGTATTTAATTGTCATTATCCATGTAATTATCCATCACCATCTATTTACTGCTCTCTTCTAAATGTGGTTGGAGCCACTGACGGCCAGTTTCAGCCATGCTACCAGCCAGTGGTGGCATGAACAAGTGGAGACAGCTGACAGATACAGGAGTAACAAGGAGTGAAACAGGGTTGGTTTCAACCCTGAAACCAAATCCGGTGTCGGAGTCCCGATGGCGGTCTGACATTGTCCTCAACGTCATTCCGGCAACTCCTGCGACGCCACTGGTGCCAAGTTGTATCGACATTGTCTTTCCCTTGGATCCATCAGTTGCGTGGAGAGGGGGGTTCTGCTGCATGGGCAACAGCTGTTCCTCCATATCACCCTGCCCTGGCTTGTGCCCTGGAGAGGACACTCCAGCTTCGCTTCACAGCGTCGACACAACACGGGAAGCAACAGTTACTGCCACTCTCGTGTGGGGCTCCACAGCCATAACAGACTCTGCACAACCATCAACTAAACATTCCCCATGGACGCATATCCATCGTCTCTCGAGACTAACGGACGCCAACAGAGATGCAAATATTTGAACTGGCTGTCTCTCGTATTGTCCTAAGCAATGCAGCTGATAGCACCACCACCCTCACAGGGTTTCAGAGCCTGAGCATGAATGTCTACACAGCTATTTTTAGTCCTGTAGCATGAGCCCGAGTCAGTTGAATTGGGCTCTGAGACTCGTTGCCGCTGGTATTTTGTTTTGTTTCAGTGTAGACATATCCTAAGTGATGCGCTTCCTGATTAACCTGTGGAACTCATAACTGGGTGCTATTTTGGAGGCTAAAAGTTTACAAGTGCTCAAAAAGGGATTGGATACTTACATGGAAGGTTAAAACATGCACAGTTACAAAGGACGGAATAAATATTTATAAGAGGTATAAGCCCTCATGCTTCAGAGCAAGACCAAACTACTAACTGCCTGGTGTTTGGCAAGAAATATCCCCTATCATTGAGTTATTCCAACGTACTTGTAGATTATGGGGATTTTCTGCACCTTCTTCTGATACTGGCCACTATCTGAGACAGTAGTGTGGATTAGGATGGACCACTGGCCTGATCCAGTATGGCAGTTCCTAAATTTTAGAGGCACAACAGGGACTGGAGAGGAGAGGGGAAGGAAGGAAAATGACTGAGGACCTGTGTATCTTGGTGGTCTTTATCTCTCTGAGTTGGAGGAGTTGTGTGGAAGGAACGGAATACTAAAATGGGAGAATAATAATGGTTTAAATGTGATTTAATTGCCTAAATTTTAGGATATTTATTTTACCTCAAAGTTTTTGAGTTTTCCTCATGACTTTTTTTAAAAAATGGTGTGAATATATAATGCTATCTCTTAAAGGTATTTCCACTGCATAGTTTGGTCTAAAATGAAAGTTGGATGCAGGGGTAAGTTGTGAGGCATAAAGGTGAAACTTTATATTAGTGTCTAAAGTTTCACCTTTATGCAGACGTAAGGCATACATTTTAAGATTTGGTTATAACTATATGAAATCATAATCGCATTGCTGTTCTAATGTGTCAATTGCCAAAGCTTGAAGGAATCAATATAAGAAATACGGATGGTAGTTCTGTTGTTCCATGCAGTTTGCACCTTTTGACTATTGACAGTGTGTGTGTGTCTTGGTATCTTATTTCTTTTGCATAGATCACAGTACCTGCCACATCTGATCCCCGTATAGCTGGCATCCAGGTATAGTTTCTGTGTTGCACCTTATTATGCAGTTTGAAACAGCAAAATAAATGAATAATAATAATACAAAAAGTTTGGAGGAATGTAGTTATGTTGAAAGTTAGATGCCTACAAGCTTACTTTAGATGGTAGCTGATTGTAAGGATTTATCTTGTGAATGAGTTAGTCTGTTGTATTTAAATGTGGTTGCTGTGCATATGTCATATCTTGGATTCTCCTGATTTTTTTTAATAGTCTGCAAAATCTACTCTACCTCATAAAAGTGTCATACTTGGTGTGCTGTAAATACAATGCAAGGCCTGTGTTCTACATGGCAAGCTGGACCTGGATTCTTTCGCAGACTGGAAATTTCAAAATCAGCCAGAGGACACTTTACCCCCTCAAAACAGCCAGTGATCAGACCAAAATTTATTTCTCACCCCCTGCCCCCATTCCTCCAACCTCCTGCTTAAACTGGATTTTTCTCCTGCTTCTTTAATCTCCTCCCCCACCACTAAAGAAAATTCATTGTCAAAAATTAACAAATTGAAAGAAATTCTAACAGTTGCATCTTTTTGCTTTCTCTTCTTAATCTCTTTTTACACTTCCTACTTCCATATTTGTCAGTCTTCCATTCTGTCTTCTAGTATCTTATCCCCGTCCACCCTTTCTTCTATCTCTTCCCATCCCTCTCATATGCCTTCCCTTCCCCTCCTTTCTTCCATAGATTTTAAGGCCAGAAGGGACCATTGTGATCATCTAGTCCAATGTGTTATGTGGGCCACATCCAATACTACCAATATGGCCCTGAGGATGTCACATGGGCCGCAAGCAGCCCGTGGGCCACAGGTTGAGAACCACTAGTCTGACCTCCTGTGTAACACAGGCCATAGGACGTCCCTGAATTAATTACTGCTTAAAGTCTAATATTTGTGGTTGAACTAGAGCAGGGACTGGCAACCTTTGGTATGCAGCCAACGGGGGCTGTGGGAAGCGGCGGCCAGCACATTCCTCGGCCCGCGTCGCTTCCCACAGTCCCCATTGGCTTGGAGCGGCGAACCGCGGCCAATGGGACCTGCGATCGGCCAAACCTGCAGACACGGCAGGTAAACAAACCAGCCCGGCCCGCCAAGGGGCTTACCCTGGCAGGCAGGGCCGGTGCAAGGAAGTTTTGCACCCTAGGCGAAACTTCCTTGTACCAGCCCTGCGCCGCCCCCCCAATGCCGCTCCCTGCAGCCAGCTCCCCTGCCCGCGGGAGCTCAGCCTTCTCCCCCGGCCCGCGGGCGCTCAGCCCCCGCCACCCGCGGGAGCTGAGCGGGGAGCCAGGGGCGGCTCGCGGCAGCTGCCCCCCGGCTCACTGCTCAGGCGCTGAGTGAGGGGGCAGGGGGGCGGCTCACAGTGGCTGCCCCTGGCTCCCTGCTCAGGCGCTGAGCGGGAGGGCGGCTCGCCGCGGCTGCCCTCCGGCTCCCCGCTCAGCCACTGAGCGGGGAGAGAAGGGGCAGCCGCGGCAAGCCGCCCCTTGTCTCCCCGCTCAGCAGCTCAGCGGGGAGATGAGGGGCAGCCGCGGGAAGCCGCCCCTTGTCTCCCCGCTCAGCAGCTCAGCGGGGAGACAAGGGGCAGCCGTGGCAAGCCGCCCCTTGTCTCTCCACTCAGCAGCGGGCAGCCGCCCGCCGCTCCCCAAATCTTGGCGCCCTAGACGACCGCCTAGGGTCGCCTAGTGGGCACGCCGGCCCTGCTGGCGGGCCATGTGCCAAAGGTTGCTGATCCCTGAACTAGAGTACATTTTTTTCTTAGAAAAGCATCCAATCTTGATTTAAAAACTTCATGTAATAGAAAATCCACCACAACCCTTGGTAAGTTGTTCCAGTGGTTAATTACCTTCTCTCTTAAAAAATTGTGCCTGATTGCTAGTCTGGATTTTTAATTTGAATTTATCTGATAGATTGAAGAGCCCTCAATCATATCTTCTCATAGACTGTGATCAGTCACCCCCTTTCCTTCTCTTTGATAGGTTAAATAGATTGAGCTTCTTGAGTCTCCCACTATAAGGCACATTTTCCTATTCTTTAAACATTTTTGTGGCTCTTCTCTGAAAACTCTCCAATTTATCACCATCCTTCTTCAACTCTCGTCACCAGAACTGGATATACTATTCTAGTATCGGTTGCTCCAGTACTGTACCAAATACACTGGTAATATAACCTCCCTACTTGATATTCCCTTGTTTATACATCCAAAGATCACATTAGTCCTTCTTTTGATCACTGTGAGGCTTCGTCTCCTTTCAATCTTTCTCTTTCATAGACTCATAGACTCATAGACTTTAAGGTCAGAAGGGACCATTATGATCATCTAGTCTGACCTCCTGCACAATGCAGGCCACAGAATCTCACCCACCCACTCCTGGAATAATCCTCTCACCTATGTCTCAGCTATTGAAGTCCTCAAATCATGGTTTAAAGACTTCAAGATGCAGAGAATCCTCCGGTAAGTGACCCGTGCCCCATGCTGCAGAGGAAGGCAAAAAACCTCCAGGGCCTCTGCCAATCTACCCTGGAGGAAAATTCCTTCCCGACCCCAAATATGGTGATCAGCTGAACCCCGAGCATGTGGGCAAGACTCACCAGCCAGACACCCAGGCAAAAGTTCTCTGTAGTAACTTCTAACATCCCATCATTGACCATTGGTCCTATTTACCACTGATGGCAATTAATTGACCTTTGACTAAGATCATGTTATCCCATCAAACCATCCCCTCCATAAACGTATCTAGCTTAATCTTGAAGCCAGTTAGGTCTTTTGCCCCCACTGCTTCCCTTGGAAGGCTGTTCCAGAACTTCACTCCTCTGATGGTTAGAAACCTTCGTCTAATTTCAAGTCTAAACTTCCTGATGGCCAGTTTATATCCATTTGTTCTTGTGTCCACATTGGTACTGAGCTGAAATAATTCCTCTCCCTCCCTGGTATTTATCCCTCTGATATATTTAAAGAGAGCAATCATATCTCCCCTCAGCCTTCTTTTGGTTAAGGTAAACAAACCAAGCTCCTTGAGTCTCCTTTCATACGACAGGTTTTCCATTCCTCGGATCATCCTAGTGGCCCTTCTTTGTACCTGTTCCAGTTTGAATTCATCCTTCTTAAACATGGGAGACCAGAACTGCACACAGTATTCCAAATGAGGTCTTACCAACGCCTTGTATAACGGTACTAACACCTCCTTATCTCTACTAGAAATACCTCGCCTAATGCATCCCAAGACCGCATTAGCTTTTTTCACGGCCACATCACATTGGCGACTCATAGTCATCCTGTGATCAACCAGGACTCCGAGGTCCTTCTCCTCTTCCGTTACTTCCAACTGATGCGTCCCCAGCTTATAACTAAAATTCTTGTTATTAATCCCTAAATGCATAACCTTACACTTCTCACTATTAAATTTCATCCTATTACTATTACTCCAGTTTACAAGGTCATCCAGATCTTCCTGTAGGATATCCCGATCCTTTTCTGAATTGGCAATACCTCCCAACTTTGTGTCATCTGCAAACTTTATTAGCACACTCCCACTTTTGGTGCCGAGGTCAGTAATAAAAAGATTAAATAAAATTGGTCCCAAAACTGAACCTTGAGGAACTCCACTAGTAACCTCCCTCCAACCTGACAGTTCACCTTTCAGTATGACCCGCTGTAGTCTCCCCTTTAACCAGTTCCTTATCCACCTCTCAATTTTCATATTGATCCCCATCTTTTCCAATTTAACCGATAATTCCTCATGTGGTACTGTATCAAATGCCTTACTGAAATCGAGGTAGATTAGATCCACTGCGTTTCCTTTATCTAAAAAATCTGTTACTTTCTCAAAGAAGGAGATCAAGTTGGTTTGGCACGATCTACCTTTTGTAAAACCATGTTGTAATTTGTCCCAATTGCCATTGACCTCAAGGTCCTTAACTACTTTCTCCTTCAAAATTTTTTCCAAGACCTTGCATACTACAGATGTCAAACTAACAGGCCTGTAGTTACCCGGGTCACTTTTTTTCCCTTTCTTAAAAATAGGAACTATATTAGCTATTCTCCAGTCAAACGGTACAACCCCTGAGTTTAGAGATTCATTAAAAATTTTTGCTAATGGGCTTGCAATTTCATGTGCCAGTTCCTTTAATATTCTTGGATGAAGATTATCTGGGCCGCCTGATTTACTCTCATTAAGCTGTTCAAGTTTGGCTTCTACCTCGGATATGGTAATATCTACCCCCACATCCTTATTCCCATTTGTCATGCTGCCACTATTCCTAAGCTCCTCATTAGCCTCATTAAAGACTGAGGCAAAGTATTTGTTTAGATATTGAGCCATGCCTAGATTATACTTAACCTCCACTCCATCCTCAGTGTTTAGCGGTCCCACTTCTTCTTTCTTTGTTTTCTTCCTATTTATATGGCTATACAACTTTTTACTATTGGTTTTAATTCCCTTTGCAAGGTCCAATTCTACATGCCTTTTAGCCTGTCTCACTTTATCCCTACATGCTCTGACCTCAATAAGGTAGGTTTCTTTGCTGATCCCTCCCATCTTCCACTCCTTGTATGCTTTCTGTTTTTTCTTAATCACCTCTCTGAGATGCTTGCTCATCCAGCTTGGTCTAAAACCCCTGCCTATGAATTGTTTCCCCTTTCTTGGGATACAGGCTTCTGATAGCTTCTGCAACTTTAACTTGAAATAATCCCAGGCCTCCTCCGCCTTTAGGTCCATAAATTCTTTAGTCCAATCCACTTCCCTAACTAATTTCCTTAATTTATTAAAGTTAGCCCTTTTGAAATCAAAAACCCTAGTCTCAGATTTATTTTTGTTTATCCTTCCATTTAGTTTGAACTGAATTAGCTCATGATCACTCGAGTCAAGGTTGTCCCCTACAACCATTTCTTCAATGAGGTCCTCACTACTCACCAAAACCAAATCTAAAATGGCATCCCCCCTTGTTGGTTCAGCAACTACCTGATGAAGGAATTCATCAGCTATCACATCTAGGAAAATCTGAGCCCTATTATTATTACTAGCACTTGTTCTCCAATCTATATCTGGGAAGTTGAAGTCTCCCATGATCACACAGTTCCCATTAGTATTTACTTCCTTAAAAACATTAAAGAGGTCTCTATCCCTATCCAAATTAGATCCCGGTGGTCTATAGCACACCCCAAGCACTATCCCAGGGGAGGCTCTAGTAGTTTTCTTCCCCAATGTGATTTTTGCCCAGACAGACTCTGTCTTATCCATTCCATCACTTTTTATTTCTTTACAGTCTACCTCATCATTGATATACAATGCTACTCCCCCACCTTTACCTTTATTTCTATCTTTCCTAAACAGCACATACCCTTCAATACCTGTACTCCAGTCATGACTACTATTCCACCATGTTTCGGTTATTCCTATGATATCTGGTTTCTCTTCCTGGACCAGTAGCTCTAATTCCTCCATTTTGTTACCTAGGCTCCTCGCATTGGTGTACAAACATCTTAATTTTTGCTGTTTGGCCTCACTCACATTCCTTACCCAATTTGGTATGGACATTGTACTGCCAGTATGACCTATTTGACTAGTATCCACTCTGCCCTTCCTCCTTATGTCCATTCTCCTACCCCCGGCTATATCCTCTCTTACTTGGTTGTCTTCCCTCTCAATGTTAAAATCCAGCGTGGAGATTACCTGGACATCTCCCAACCGTCTCCCCCAAAGTCCTAGTTTAAAGCTCTCTTGATCAGTTGTGCCAGCCTCCATCCTAGAAGTCTATTTCCTTCCCTACTCAGGTGAAGTCCATCCCGAGAGAACAGTCCTCTGTCCATGAATGCCTCCCAGTGGCCATACATCCCAAAGCCCTCCTTGTAGCACCAATCCCTGAGCCATCTGTTGATCATCATAATCCTGTCACACCTTTGTTGCCCTTCTCTAGGAACAGGCAGAATCCCACTGAAGATTACCTGAGCCTCGATTTCCTTAAGCGTCTTCCCCAGCCTGGCATAGTCCCCCTTGATTCGTTCCAGTGAGAATCTAGCCGTGTCATTTGTTCCTACGTGAAGGATGATCAATGGATTCTTTCCCGCTCCCTTTAGGATCCTCTTCAACCTCAGGTCCACATCCCGTATCTTAGCACACCCTTCTGTTCTCTGGATCAGCTCTGGTTACAGGCCTGTCTATTCGTCTCAGTAAGGAGTCCCCAATCACGTAGACCTGCCTTTTCCTGGTGACAGTGCGATTCTCCAGTCTATCCCCTGTTCCCTCTGGCTGCAAGTCCTTTCCATTCCTATTTTCCCTTGTAATCCTCTTCAACCCATCCTGTATCCTCCTGGGGCTCATGTTTGGTGTTGTCCCCATCGACTCTTCCCCTTCTTCTATGGGACTAACCGCTCTTCTCTTCTTCCTTGCCCTTCCACCTTCAGTGACCACCTGCTGTACCCCTTCTTCATTCTCCAACTCTGCAAACCTGTTCTTGAGCTCTATTTCTCCTTCACTGGCCCGTCTTTTCCTCTGCCTGGTTCTCATAGTCACATGCTTCCACTGTCCATTTTCTTCACCCGGCAGTCCCCCCTCAGAGGCCTTTGATCCTGCTTCCATCTGCATCTCTGAGCTTTCCCCGTCAGCCACCTCGTGCCTTTCCTCCATCAACTGCTCGAACCCCCGTCTAAACTCAACCAGAGTTTCCACCTGCATCTCCAATCCTCGGATCTTTTCTTCCATCAGCTCTATCAGGCGGCACTTCATGCAGACAAAACTCTTATCAGGTACCCCCTCCAGAATCATATACATACCGCAGGTGCCACATCCAGTCATCCTCATTGTGTCCTCCACTGCTTGGCTCATGACCACTGCTGCCTCTATATCTGCCAGCCTTCTCACCTAAATCCTGTTAGTCTGGAAAACACAAAACAAAGCACAACACCACCACCTACAGCAGAACAAACACCAAACAAATCCCGAAATACAGACTCCCCTTAGAAAAACTCCCACTCAAACTCCCCTGTTTACAGCTCTGTTTGCTGGCTCTTGTGCCGCTGCAGCTGTCTGTGCCGCTGCCTGACTGGCTGGCTGCCTTTACAGGACCCCTGATCAGCGAAGCCCCGCCCCCTAATTAGGGCTCAGCTGCTCTCCCAGCACACTGCCCCTACAAGCCTCTACACATCCAAACAATACAAATACAAGACCAGAAACAAATACCTTCTCCTCCAACAGACCTCCAACAGAACTCCCACTCAAACTCCCCTGTTCCTTCTCTACTTCCCAGTCTTTCTCTTATTTTTCCCTCTCTCGCTTTTCCTTGCTTCCTCCTCTTCTTTCTGTCCCTCACTTATGCACCTTACCCATCTCTGTTCCCTGCTGTTTCTTTCCTCTCCTGGCTCCCAATCACCATTTCTCTTTACCTGCTATCCTCCTGCTGTGCTGCTCCCCCTGTGTCCCAGCAGGCAATTACAGCTGACTTGGAAGCACTTCTTTCCCTAGTGCACGTGGGCCAACATCTTTCTGTACTTCTGGGCATGAATACAGTCCAGCATGAAAGCTGGGGTGCTAGTGAGCAAATACAGAAAGACTATTAATGTGGGTATATATCATGAGGCACTGCTGTTGCGAGATGCCATTGTCTACCTGCCTATATCAGCCCACATTTGAATTCTGGTGATCCAAGCTACATGGCTTATTGCATTTGTAGAAGAAAACAAATGCATTGTGAATGCCTCTCTGTTGTCCTTGCTGCTGCTTCTTAAGACTAGAAAAGTTACTGTGGTACACACAAGAAGCTTGCTTTCCAAGTGTTTCCAAGGCAGGTTTCCTGTCAACTTCAATCCTTTGGTATACTCAGACAAAGCTGAAGACAGGGAAGAAAATTGTGACTGCAATGAACCCAGCGTTAAGGCAGTATTAAAAACTTAGATAGAAAAAGAAATGCTGATATGCAAGCATAGACTAATAAACTATATTGTGCTGGTTCAGTAAAGTCTACCTTTGTTATAAGTTTGGAAGCTAGGTTGGAACTGGTTTGATTATTTCCCTTTTTTCCCAGTGATTGTTTACGATACAGGGATGGTATCAGAAGATGTTTGGAGAGAGAGCCAAGTGCATTTTTGTCTCCAGTTTAATAGTCATGTTGAGTATGTATGTGTTGGGAAAACTGTCATTTGCATCTGGGGGGGTGGCAATTCATATATTTCTGTAACAACGTACAGCAACAATGAAAACTTCTGCAGTGGCTTTCAAACTTTTTTACTGGTGACCCCTTTCACGTAGCAAATCTCTGAGCGCGACCTCCCTTATAAATTAAAAACACTTTTTTATATATTTAACACCATTAAAAATGCTGGAAGCAAAGCAGGGTTTGGGATGGAGGTTGACAGCTTGCAACCCCCCATGTAATAACCTTGCGACCCCCTGAGGGATCTCGACCCCCAGTTTGAGAACCCCTGGAATACAGGTATCCAGAGACAGAATGAAGGATATGTTGGTGTATCTGCTTGTACCAGTCATTGCAGAAATCAGGTGAATAAGTCGCCAGTCACCAGCAGGGAAATGTTTTAGTGTATAATAAATGAGAGACCTGTTGTTAGAGGTAGTAGAAACACCTTACACACAAACTGAAAGTTTTTTTTCTATAGTTTTAAGAAAGAGAAAAAATAAAGAAATCTGAATGTTTCCCTATCAGGAATTCACAGTGACATATTAGAAATTAAAAGTCTTGGTCATTTGTAGCCCTTACTTATGCTGGAGTATTTTAGCTGAGCCAGTAGAAATGAGGTCAGATGGATTTAAAAAAAATTGAGAGAGGATTTGTCAGTCCAGTGAGGAACTGAAGATTTCTTCAGGCTGAATTTACAGTTTTCTCCAAAATTTTCCAACTGGAAATACCTCTCAGTTGGTTCCCCTTCAAATATTTTATTTTAATTGTTCACTCACTTGTTAAAATCAACATTTCCCAGCCAGCAGTGCTTTTATCCACGAAATGTGTAGACAACTAGAAACAAGGAAATAATAACCTTAATTCAAGAATCACTTCCTTTAGGTCATGCAAAATTTACAATTTATTATCCAGAAATAAAGAAATTCCTCCTCCCCCAGAGAAACAAGTCCTTTGTCATCTTAAATTTCTCACTCTCACACACACAAAGCTCCAACACTCAAAAAACCTGAAGAGAAATTACATACTCTAACACCCTTCTAGTTACAAACCTGTTTGCATAATGCCAAAACACTCTCTGAAATTGTGCTACCAGGGGTTCAGATGAAAAACAAATATTAAATCGGTACAAACTGTTGTTCTGTATGCTTTCCACCACATAAACCTGCAAGGTATTTTCTCTCTCTCACACACACACACCAAGATCCTTTGAAGATTTGAGGGTTCTGTATTGCCAGATAGTCTTAATAGGATTAAATAGATACCATGAAATAACTAATATCTAATACTTTTTATTCGCGAAAAAACACATTATCTAGGATCGCTGCATTTCCCCTCCCTACTTAAATGCTTGATGACAGACCTCTCCCTCACCACCACGGACTGTTTGTGCATCAAATCATGATAATAGGAGAAAAAACAATGACTCAAAATATAAAAATGAAAACTTGTGAGGACATGTTTTTTGTACCAAGAATAGACTTTGAGAAAGTAGAGCTGAGGAATGTTTCATTCATTTTCAGAATGGAGTACAAAATGTAATGCAAGGCTGTTGAAAACGTGAATGTACAAGCGCCATTTTGCTCAGAGTTTGACATAACTTTGGTTCTACTGTTTTGAAACGACCTCTAATTATCAAATAATTCATAATTTTTTCCTTGGGCCTGAAATTCAGACTGCTCAAAGGTAGTGCCTACCCGTTGATGTTTTTCTCTGTATCTTTTACTGAAGGGTAGATGTTTCTTTTTTGATAAAAATTACATTTCAATAAAGGGTAATATTTTCAAAAATATCCTAGGTGATTTAGAAGCCTAAATCTAATTTTCAAAAACTAATTAGGAACTTAAGAACATAAATCTCATTGAAAGTCAATGGAACTTAAAAGCCTAAATTACATTTTCCAAATCGATTTTAAGCTCCTAAATGCTTAAGTCACAAGAACTTTAGAAAATTTTACTCAAGATCTAAATAGACTAGCAAATTCCACACATTCACTTGGGCTTTTGCTTGTTTTCAGAACCCAAAGTGCCTTCTCTTCCCCCTCCCTACCCTTCATGTTTCAAGTGTATCTCTTGACAGATGCACAAAAGACAGGTTGCTCAGTTTTCTTAAGCTATGTTTGTTAGTTGCAGTGTCCACATATACAACATTCCACTGACCCAAATTTACCAGCCTGGGATTGGTAGATGTATTGAGGCACTTCTTGGTGCATCCATGTATTCTAAAGCCCCTAAGGGCATCAGTGAAATCATATTCAGAGGTATGAGTGGGGGATTTCTGGCTTGTATCTGGAGGGTTACTGGGAATAAGGAGGGTAGAATTAGAGTTGGGGTTTGACCCTTATCTGAGAACTTAACTTTTTACCAGCATCATTTTTTCAACTTTAATGTTATAATAAATCCTACTCTCAACGTACTCAATTTTAGCTTAACAGTCTTAACTGTATACCCAAGCCATAACTGAGTATCTTTGCTGGGGCATCAACATGAAATGTTGTTTGTTTTAAATATAAGTTAAAAGTATTTTCATGTAAAACACTCCTCCTTTGGTTCCCCTGACAATTTTTGTGGACTTACAGTCCCATTTTAAAAATTATTCTATTTCCTCTTTATGAAACAGAAGGCACTGAGAATACAGAAGTAATAGTGAAATTGACTCTATACGCAAAATAATTAGGAAAAATCACCTTTTTTCAGTTGACTTTTTGTAGTTACTGTCATTGAAGCTGTTACCCATAACAATAGTAAGTAACCCCCGCACCCTCACCCCCGAAAAAACCCACGCCAACCCTCATTGTGGGCTTTTTGAGTGTTTCAGGGAAACACTCAGGCGCTATTATGCTGTGTGTACGTTAAGTCTTTGGATTTGTATGGATGCTCAGTGTATTTGTTATGACAAATGCCACATCTACCAATTCATTGATCTAGTTAAGATCTATGAAGCAAATTTTGCAATGGAATGTATTTTCTCATAACACTTCAGCAGCAGATAGATAAAGAACAAATTCAGAGCAACAACTCATACTAAAAATATACACCGTTGTTGACATCTGAGCTGTTTTTCTTTAACTTTATTTGTATTGTTTTTATATAAAATATAAGCACATCATAAGACCTATATAAATACATACTTCTAACTGTTTATTAACAAAGGCATCTTGGATGTTTTGCACAACAGCTATGTCTGTCTAGAATCAATACCGTTTTAATAATGATGACATTGCATGGAATACAAGTCAGTCTGCTGGCCTGGGGAATAGTCTATTTTGATTTGATTAAGAATGTATTCTGGGAATAGAACAGATACCTGTGATGGGGCTTGAAGAGGGTAACTGCATGGAGAGAGAGGCTAAGGGCTTGTCTACACTGGCACTTTACAGCTCTGCAACTTTCTCGCTCAGGGGTTTGAAAAAAACACCCCCCTGAGCACTGCAGGTTTCAGCTCTGTAAAGTGCCAGTGTAGACAGCGCTGGTAGCTACTCCCCTTGTGGAGGTGGTTTTTTTTATAGCGCTGGGAGAGTTGGTGCCGCAACTACACAGCCGGAGCGGCTCTTTGCCTCACGGGCTTTGCGGTAGGCATTCCACAGCTCCTTCACTTTAACCCTGCACTGCAGTGCGTCCCGGTCATGGCCCCTTTCCATCATGTCCCTCGATATCTGCCCGAAGGTATCCTAATTCCTACGGCTAGAGCGCAGCTGGGACTGGACAGCTTCCTCCCCCCAAACACTGATGAGGTCCAGCACCTCGCCATTGCTCCATACTGGGGATTGCCTGGCGCGTGGAGGCATAGTAACCCTGAAAGATTCGCTGAGAGCACTCCACGCCTGGCTGAGCAAACAGGAAGGGGATTTTCAAAATTCCCAGAGAATCTAAAGGGCGGGTCTGACAGTTGATCACCTGAGGGCAGGGTAGTAGAGTTCAAAGTGATGACCAGAGTGGCTAGAGCAGGCATTGTGGGACACCTCCGGAGGCCGATCAGAGCGCATTAACAGACCAGGGCATCCGCACTGGTGCCGTGGCACTCCAGCGGGGGCACATCAAATGTTATTCCACTCGCCGAGGTGGATTACCAGGAGCGCTCTAGCCGCGGAGTCAGAGCGTTCTGCGTGCCTTGCCAGTGTGGACGCGTCTTGAGTTAGAGCACACGGGGCTGCTTTAATGCGCTCTAACTCACAAGTGTAGCCATGCCCTCAGTTGCAAAAAATTTATTTCAGTGACTGTCAGACATTCTCAGTGCACCTGCTGCTTGGGAGAGAACCATATCCCACAGAAGTGTGGTTTATGCCAACAATTGAAACCCAGATCCAGAAAGGATAGAGAACTGAGACTCAAGCATCTCCTAATACAAGCGGCTCTCCAACCACCCTTGGAGCTGTGCCAAGACTCTGGGTGGCGGGAATCCTCACCGCAACCCTCGACATCTTATAAGGGAGGTGAGCCTAAGAAGTCAACCATGAGCCACTCTCACGAAGTCTCTAAGAAAAGGGCCATGAGTCCCCAGAGCGATCCCCAATGGAGCCGAAAACAATCTCCTGCACGCTCGATATCATCGGTAGCGATGGCACCAAAGCCGTCTAAATCCGGTACCAAGAGCTCGCATGGTACCGCCCCAACAGAACATGTTGTGCTGCC
The DNA here is from genome assembly GCA_033296515.1 of Macrochelys suwanniensis. Lineage (NCBI taxonomy): Eukaryota > Metazoa > Chordata > Testudines > Chelydridae > Macrochelys > Macrochelys suwanniensis. The sequence continues at coordinate 152,779,317 of CM065775.1, read as the reverse complement.
TAAGGACCCGATGGGCACAGGCAAGGAATCATTAGTTCTGCCTTGGAGTGAGAAAACTAGAAAATCCACCCTGGGGAAGGCTCCTTCAGTGTGGGCATCGATGTTGGTAACGTCAGACCGCGCGATCAGGGCAGAATCGCCAACTCTCAACACTGCAAATGCTACTGGTACCAACTGCTGCAGCACCACCGGACTTCCGGTATGCGATAGAGCTTTTGGCGTCTGACGCACTAGATTCACCTCTACTTGGTACCAGGGCCCCAGTACTAAGTCCACCCAGAGCTCCAGATTCGCCAGTGACGTTATGTCATACATCCCCGTTTTTGAGTGCTGAGTCAGACAGTGAGCAAGAGGACGTAGTCTCCCACCACTTCTCTCATCCACCCTACAGTACCCATTTCCAGTATGGACCTCAACCATACCACCCCTCTGACCTCCAGCCTCCTTGGTAGGGGCAGCCAGGGTACCAGCCTCGGGGGTCCTTCCCACCCTCTCAGTGGTCTTACTGGGACCCTTGGCAGGCACATAGGCTGAGCTAGAGCCATGGAAGATACAAGTGTTTATCAGGAGCCCATGAGACACCCTCTTTTGGCCACCGCATTGAGGGCGTCCGAGCCCCCTAAACAGGAGAAGAACAAGAGGCTGAAGTCGAGGAGGAGATTTTCCCTCCCCTCCCACCCCCGCCAGACCAGCTTCTCATCTTCATCATCAGACGAGACAGTGATGCCCCCTCCTCTGTCATTGGCAGATGACTTTAAGCTTTTCCAGGAACTAGCTCAGAGGGTGGCAGATGCATTACAACTGCCATTACAAGAGGTGGCTGAGCCACACCATAAACTATTGGACATTGTATGGGCTTTTGCATCATCCAGAGTAGCCCTCCCTATTGATGAGGCCCTCCTGGGCTCTGCCAAACTTATGTGGCAGACCCCGGCATTGGTCCTGCCAGTATGCAAGGGGGACGATTAAAAAATATTACATGCTGGCAAAAGACACCGAATTTCTCTTCTCCCACCCGCTCCCCAGTTCAATCATTGTGGACACGGTGAGCTCAAGGGGCTGTCGGCATCAACTGAAATCCACCCCCTACAACTGGGACTGGCAGCGCGTCAATCTTTTTGGGAGAAAAATATACTCCTCAGCCACTGTACAGTTCCGTATCGCAAACTATCAAGCCTTAACAGCAAAATATGATTACATCAACTTCTCAAAACTCAATTCCTTTATTGAGCAGCTCCCAGAATCTCACAAGGACCAATTCAAAGCCATCATTAACAAAAGCCAACTAGTGGCAAAGACATCACTCGAGTCCACTCAGTGCAGCTGACCCGGTGACACGTTCCATCTCCAGGGTCATGGTGATGAGACGAGCCGCTTGGCTGCACTAATCCAGTTTCCCCAAAGAAGTACAAACAACCATGGAGGACCTTCCCCTTGAAGGTACAAAGCTCCTTGTGGTAAAGATGGATGCTTCCCTCCACACTTTAAAAGATTCCAGGGCTACTCTTGGATCACTCAGAATCTACACAGCTGGGCACAAGAGAAAGTATAGTCCTCAGCCTTCGTTCAGGCCCAGCTCGTCACAATATTCATCTCAATGCTCGTATGAACTGCCAAGAAAGAAGTCCATGTTCTCCAAACAGAAACCTTCAGGCCCTTAATCCAATCTTGATTTAAAAATTGCCAGTGATGAAGAATCTACCCTACCCCTTATTAAATTGTTCCATTAGTTAAATACCCTCACTGTTACAATCTTAGGCCTTATTTCCAGACTGAATTTATCTAGCTTCAACTTCCAGCCACTGGATCATCTTATACCTTTCACTGCTATACAGAGGAGCCCATTATTAAATATTTGTTCCCCGTGTAGGTACTTACAGATTGCAATCAAGTGACCCTTTAACCTTCTCTTTGTTTAGCTAAATAGATGGAGGTTCTTGAGTCTATCACTATAGGGCATTCTATAGTGTTTCTAATTCTATAGTATTTCTAATTCTTTAATCTTTTTCCTGGCTCTTCTCTGAATCCTCTCCAAATTATCATCATCCTTCTTGAATTGTGGGCACCAGAACTGGACTAGATTCCGGATCTGGTGCCAGTCCAAAAAAGTCACCCCGGATACAGCCACTGTACCTGTAGTCCTAGACTATTTGCTGAATCTCAAGAAATTGGGACTATTAGCTCACTGAAAGTACACTTAGCAGCAATAGCAACCTTCCACCAGCACATAGAAGGGTACTTAATTTTTTCCTGCCCAACTACGAAGAGGTTTCTTAAGAGCAGAGTGAACCTCTTTCCCCAACCTAGGCTTTATACCCCACAACGGGATCTCAATCTAGTGTTAAAAGGACTGACTAGACCACCCTTTGAACCCATGGCCACTTATTCTTTAACTCACCTCTCCATGAAGATGGCATTCCTGATCTTACCTCAGCAATAAGGATAGGGGAGATAGCAGCCCTGATGGTGCATCCTCCCATCACAATGTTCTTCCCTGACAAAGACACACTTAGCCATATCTGAAGTTCCCGTGAACCAACTCATTCACCTTCTGACCTTTTATCCCAAGCCTCACCAGGATAATAGGGAAGCCATCTCCATACGCTCAGTGCTTGGCCTTTTACTTGGACAGGACAAGAGCTTTCAGAAAATCTTTGACACTCTTCCTCTCCATTGCAGATAGATTAAAAGGTACAGCGATTTCAGCTCAAAGACTCTCTAAATGGGTCTCGAACTGTATCCAACTCTGTTATCAAATTCACAGTTTACCTCTCCCATCTACAATCCACACGCATGATCGGTTCCCTTGTCTGTCACCTTCTTATCCCTAGATCAGAAATCTGAAGAGCAGCTACATGGGCATCTGCACATACATTTGCTACGCCTGAGGGAATTCTGCACCAAAAAATTAAATATTCTGCGCACAATATTTTAAAATTCTGCAGAATTCTGCCGTTTTTATTTGTCAAAATAACACAATATAATAACACCATTTTCAATTATTTGCTGACAAGTATTTTGAAATAAATTACCAAAATAATTGAAAATGGTGTGATTACATTGTTATTGTGTTTCTGTTATTTTGATAATTAAAATATGCAGAACTTTGCAGAATTAATTTTTTGGTGCTGAATTCCCTCAAGAGTACCAGGGTTCTGTGTAATGCAATCTGGGTGTGGGCAGCTCGGTGGGTGGTCTGGGTGCAGGGGGGAATCTGGATGCACAGGGGCGTGGTGCGGGGATCTGTGTGCAGGGGGAATGGGACTCTGGGAATCTGGATGCACAGGGGCTTGGTGTGGAGTTTTGGGTGCAGGGGGAATGGGACTGTACGGAGGAGTCCAGGTGAAGGTGGTTATGGCTCATTGGTGAGGGGGACAGGGGACTTGGTGGGGTGGGGGTCAGGGTGCAGTAGGTTGGGGCTCAGTGGGGTGGGAGTCTGGGTATGGGGGGCTCCTGATGTAGGAGGTGAGACTTGGCAGGGAGGGGGTTTAGGAGGTTTGGTGTGTGTGTGGGGTTCTGGATATGGGGGGCTCCTGATACGGAGGGGGCTCATTGGGGGTGGTTCCGGGTGTGCGGGTATGGGGAGGGGGGTCACTGTACAGGGAGCTGCACCCCCTATCCACCCAACCCCCATGCATCCAGACACCCCCCCCCCCCGCACCTACCCCCAGTGCTGAGCCTCACCCTCCCTCTCCGCCCCGTGGTTCAGAGCTTCCTACAGCCAGGGGAAGTTTCTGGGGCTTGATATGTCTTTGTGCCTCATATGGTGTTGATAGTTGCACAGCATTTTGAAGATGAAAATTGCTGTTTATACACTATTGATGATGTAGGATGCCTGTACAGTTTAAAATCTTCCTAAATCAAGAAGATTTTTCCTTTCAGAAACAGTTTTCCTTATAAAATGTGTTGTCCTTGGGGATGCTTAACAATAGAGCAGAGCTTTATAATGCTGTTTAATCTTTTTTTAAATACTTTTATTAGGTCACAAAGTTCTGGAAAATCACCGTATCATGTGTGTTTCTGGATAATTTAAAAAGCATATTGTAAAGCAGGTGCTTGAAGTAATCTGTGAATCAACCACAACAAGGTTTTCTCTGTTTATATATTTTAAAAATGACTGTCTGTACAGAGATGCAAATGGATTGCAGTGGAGAATATGAGCCATAGTGCTCCTTTGTATTGTCCAGCATTGCACTGTAGGTCACTGAGAGTAGATTATCCAAATTCAGTATTAGTCGCCTGTCGCTGGGAGGGCAGGATGTAGAACAGGTGTCCATTTCAGTGGGCCCAATCCTCAAAAATTTATCCATGCAAAACTCTTGCTTGGTTTAGAGCAGGGGTCTCAAACACATGGCCCGCTGTGCTCTTCCCTGCGGCCCGCCCGGCTTCCCGCGCCCCCCCCTCCACCCCCCCCCTTTTTATTTTTTATTTTTTTTACCCCCGGGCAGTTCCCGCCGCCAGAACAGCTGTCTGGCGGCTTTGCGGTTTCTGGGAGGGAGGGGGGAGGAGCGGGAAGCCGTGTGCACAGGGGAGGAGGTGAAGAAGGGGCAGAGAAGGGGTGGGGCCGAATGGAAGGGGTGGAGTGGGGGCGGGGCTGGGGGCAGTGAGGGGGCGGGGTCAGTGATGCGGCCCTCGGGCCAATGCACTAGTCCTCATGCGGCCCTCGTGGTAATTTGAGTTTGAGACCCCTGGTTTAGAGGGAATTACACATGTTCAAGGGCTACTACATATGCCTGTATTAGTCACTTGAAAGATGTTAGCTTCACCCTTAATTGTGAAGGCAGATTTTTTACTTTCTAAGACTGATTTTTGTCACCCATGGCTGCGGCTGGCCTGGGTCAGTTGCCTTGGACTCGTGGGGCTCAGGCTATGGGGCTAAAAATTGCTGTGTAGGTATTTAGGCTCAGGGGGGAGGAGAGGATCCCAGAGCCTGGATTCCAGCCTGAACCCAAATGTCTACACAGTAATTTTACAGCCCTGCGAGCCCAAGTTAGCTGACCTGGGCCAGTCGTGGGTGTTTAGTTGCTGTGCAGACATACCTTAGTTTTCCTTGCCAGATGTTCAGGCAAGCACCTGGGGTAAGAGAGATCGCTGCTGCTGCTGCTGCTGTTTAGGCGGGGCGAGTGGTGCTAGCTGCTGTCACTCTTCAGGTAAGAGAGGGGTCCTGGAGAGAACCCATGCTGCCACCATCCCACCAGAGTCTTCTGCTTGGGTGGTAACAAAAGCCTTCTCCCCAGAAAAGCCCTTCATATTGCCCCAGTGAAACCCCTACCTTAGCATGAGTTCTTGAGCCAGCCCTCACCTTCTCTGGAGTCAAAGGCATATGGAGCCAGAGACTCCACTTAGTGCTGTAAGTGATGAGGCTATTTCTGCTCAGCTGCTTCTCAACGGAGACCTCAGGATAACTGAGAATGGAGTTCCAGAGTGACTGGCTGTCCCCAAGCAATGTTCACACATAGTGCGGGAATAGCCTAATCCTTCTGGGTCACTGTATTTTTTAATAAATAAAATTTCTTTTTAAAAGGATTAAAATATGAGGCATTTATAACAAGAATGTTTTCAAAACATAGTGGAATTTTAAAATCCTATGAGAGTGAATATGAAAGTACTAGTGGCCTGATGAATTCACAGGAAAATGATTAATACATAGCACCTGTAAAGAGTCCTGTGGCACCTTATAGACTAACAGATGTATTGGAGCATAAGCTTTCATGGGTAAATACCCACTTCTTCAGATGCATCAGATAGCTCAGTGGTTTGAGCATTGGCCTGCTAAACCCAGGGTTGTGAGTTCAATCCTTGAGGGGGCCACTTAAGGATCTGGGGCAAAAATCTGTCAGGGGACAGTACTTGGTCCTGCTAGTGAAGGCAGGGGACTGGACTTGATGACCTTTCAAGGTCCTTCCAGTTCTAGGAGATTGGCATATCTCCATTTATAATAAAAAAGATAGGAGGCATCTGAAGAAGTGGGTATTCACCCACGAAAGCTTATGCTCCAATACATCTGTTAGTCTATAAGGTGCCACAGGACTCTTTGTCACTTCTACAGATCCAGACTAACACGGCTACCCCTCTGATACTTAGCACCTGTAAAGTCTATTTATGAAAGATCGGTGCATGAAGTTTAATGATTAGTTGCGTCTCATTAATAAGTAATTATGAAGAACTGTGTTTTGGGAGTCTTTTTTTGCTGACTGAAGGCCATTTAAAGACCTACAACTCTAAAAGTCATCAATAAATCTACAGAAGTTTCCTTTTCAGTGGCTTCATTTCATAATGCATACTGAAAACCTAGGGATAATGGAAGGAATATTTATATAGTCTCAACTAACATGGGATAGATTTCAGCCCTCCATATAATCAGTATTTTTAAAGGGTCCCTCCGGTAGCATGCTTGGGACTGTGCAAAAAATTAAATTTTTTTTGCAGGTAATAGAAGAAACTACCATCTTAAAGATCAAACAAATAAAACTTATCAAGGACATCTGGAGTACAATATGTTTAAAACATTGATTCAGGGGAATTGGGGAAGGGATTTAAGGGAGGGAAACAAGCCTGTGGCCAACAGTGATCATAAGAAACCTGTGTATTTTCTCTACATTTTATAATATAGCCGTCACCATAGAACTTAGGTGCTGTATATAAAAATAAAGAAATCATGGCAGTGAAGGCAGCACTTTTTGTCCTGTCATTGTTTGCTCCTATAATAGTAATTAATGCTTAGCTCTTGCATCCATAGATCTCAAAGTACTTTACAAAGGAGGACAGTATCATTATTCCCATTTTACAGATGGGGAAACTAAGGCAAAAGGATGTGAAATGACTTGCCCAGTTTCTCTCAGCAGGCCAGTGGCAGAGCCTGGCTTCTCATCTGCATTATTATAATAATGGCAAGCTAAATTTCTAGATGCTTTTTTGTTCACCTTACTCCTTTCTTCCCCTCACCCCTTGAAGTTGGGAGATAACCATTTGGAAGAAGCACCTTCAGAGACTTTTATGTCTGTGAGATACTTCTGCAAAGGTTTCAGATGAAACATTTCTGCCTTGGGGTCTGAACTGTAGACTAGTAAGTAATGGAAGAAGCGGAGATGATTTGTTTCCTGTCTAAGGAAAAATGCTGGCAAACTGATTCATGAACTTAAATAAGGAAGGCCACAATAGCCTCCAAGGTATATGGTATATAAGACCAAAAGCAGATGAATGCAACTCCTAATACTATACATCCTAAAACTTGGAGTGCAGAGAACACACTCAAAGGTGTGGTATCAAAATAGCCAATAATAGCATAGTTTAGGTTGCAATATTGAGTGCAATGTACGGTTTTACGCCAGAAAGAAACCACATAAGCCTTTTAATGCACATGCATTTATATTTCATTGAAAACTTATTTGAAATGAAAACCATTTACATATTTAAAAACATAAGTAAACGTATTTATGCTTAATATACTGTAAATTAGTTTGTTCGGTCTTGGTGCTAATCAGAGAAACAATTCAGTATTGTTACTGGTCTCTAATTCCTTGTAAAAACTTGAGATCCTAAGTCAAAATAGCGTTTGTCTTTGGAATTACTTCTTATTCATGCTAAATTGCAAAAAGAGTGCAATACAAAAATTTGCTTTCAAATTCTGATCTCTTGCAATCCAGTGCACTGCTATATTATTGCCCCGGAAAGGAGACCTGATCGGCACCTGTGTTGCATTTTAGGGACTTCAACTTTGGCATTATTAGTCTTACTTAGATGTCTGTAAATGAAAAGCTATACATACATACACAGTGGAAAGTCAAAGTTCCTTTTGAAATGTCAGGAAGGCAGAGTTCAAAAGTCATTTCAAGTATGAAAACGCACCTATTCCAGGAAGCATTCAAGTTACAATGATTGTAATCTGTTTTGATGTGCAATTCTCACAGTTTCCTTTCGTTTGGGATATTTGGGACAGGGATTATTTTCGTTATATGGCATGCTGACCTATTACAGTGCACACCATACTGAGTTATATACATTTATGTAAATGATTATAATTTAAACAAAGAATTGACATGCTGTAAAATCTGTGAAACTACCTCACTAAAATTACAAGTATTGATTTTTCTTTGACTAGGTAGTTACATTTATTTGCCTCCTTTTATCCCTCCTCCTTTTTTTTCCCCTTAAGAATTAATCAATACCACTTTGTAGAATCCTGTAATACCAACGTTACTGTAAGGACTGTATCCTCCATAAATCTACTTGTTCCCCATAACCCAAACATATGTCCCTGGGCATTGGGAGCTAACTGTTCTTGACTGGAGGCTGCTAGACCTGTTCTATTAATTTAGAGGAAATAAATGATCTACAGGTGTTAACCTAACCCAGTTACTGTCCAGCACTGAATTGTGTTAAACAAGGTCCTGGGCTTGGTATAGAGAGACCTCCGCCTACTTAGCACCATGCTAAACACACCATTAAAATCATTTTATTAAAGATACAGAAAAAGAAAATGAGTTAGAGCATTTCCAATGTAAAGTATTAAATAAGGCTTTGATTTTATCAATGTCCCTTGTTCCCTTTCCCTTTAGCTGTAGACAGTTCTTGGAAGGAAAACACCCCTATTGTTTGACAGTCTCAGATGGTATCAAAGATGGGGGGCAGGGATAACTCAGTGGTTTGCGCATTGGCCTACTAAACCCAGGGTTGTGAGTTCAATCCTTCAGGGGGCCATTTAGGGATCTGGGACAAAAATCTCTCAAGGGCAGTACTTGGTCCTCCTAGTGAAAGCAGGGGACTGGACTCAATGACCTTTCAAGGTCCTTCCAGTTCTATGAGATAGGCTTATCTCCATATTACATTATATTATTATGGTAATAACTGTCCTTTTGGGGAAAAGAGAAGGAGCTATTTGATTAGGGCTTGAAAAGTTGCTGTTGCTGCTGCTGTTAATATTCAGTCTTAGAAAGAGAAGCCCCCCAGGTGATGTTTGGGATTCAGCTGGTGCCAGTAGGGGTGGCAATGTCATGTGGGTTCCTCTCTCTCTGGCCCATTTTGGTCAGCACACTTCTTAGGATCAGTATGATGAAGGCCTGAGGTCCCAGGGGAATTTTTTCCATCTGTTCTTCTTTTTATTCTTTCTAACTTTCCCCACAAAATCTTTTCAGGACCCAAAAAGGGAGTGTTGGTTAGAGTATTCCCCACCCCCCATTATTTTGTCCTCCTAGTAGGCCTAATATCTGACATAACAATTTTGGCTCATTAACATCTGGCTCTATATCCCCTTTTTTTCAACAAGCATAATCATAGAATATTAGGGTTGGAAGGGACCTTAGGAGGTCATCTAGTCCAACCCCCTGCTCAAAGCAGGACCAATCCCCAATTTTTGCCCCAGATCCCTAAATGGCCCCCTCAAGGATTGAACTCACAGTTTATTGGGCCAATGCTCAAACTACTGAGCTATCCCTTTCCCCCTGCCCCAATGCAATTTCAATGTAATGTAATTTCAATGCAGTCCTTGAATCATAACAACTTGACCTTTGTGTTTAGACTAATTCAGGTATTCTGTCTCACTTTCGTACCTTTTCCCATCAACATTGTTATTATAGGTTATTTTAACACTTTATAAATGTTTACATACTTTTTACAGTTGAGCTCATCAGGTAAATTTGTAGGCACAATTCTCACAACAGATCTCTCCAGAAATGCTTAGACAGAAGAGCTACAAGAATGAATCGAGGTATGGAAAGCAGGATTTACAATAGAATACTTAAGGAGAGACTAATCTATTTAGTTTATTGATGAGAAGATTAAGAGGAAACTTATTCATGGCCTGTGAGCTCTTGGACAGGGAAAACAGATCTGATACTAGAGAACTCTAGCAGACAAAAGCTTAATAAATCAGTGGTTGGAAGCTGAAGTCAGCAAAGTTCAAACTGGAAATCAGACGTTTTTAACAGGGTAATTACCCATGGGTTGTGCTAAATTCTCCATCACCTGCAGTCTTTAAATCAGGATTGTATATCTTTCTAAAAAAATCACTCTAATTCAAGTACAAGTTGTTGGGTTAGATGGAGGAATCTCTGGGTGAAGCTCTGTGACCTATGTTATGCAAGAGGTCAGACTAAATGATCATAATAGTACTTCTATGACCTTAAAGTCTATGAACCTATGTCTTCCACATCCAGTAAATGAAATCTCATTCGATAATTATTGGTAAGTAGTTGAATTTAATCCAAACATCCATGAGGGCAGGGGGCTGGACTCGATGACCTCTCGAGGTCCCTTCCAGCCCTAGAATCTATGAATCTATGAAAACTTTGATATGTGACCCAATTCAGGATTTGCCTTTTGCAGGGCAGTAGTTACCTGAGAGAAATCCACAAAAAGTAATAAACCTTTTTCGAATTCTTGCCCAACTATATGCACTTCTATCTCCTTTGCAGTTCTTTTCTAGTAGTATTGGTGGTGGATATTCTGTACTGTAGCAACTATTGAGCATAGTTTTGATATTATATTGATCTTGGAAGGTTGCCAATCCAGGTGGACTGGCAAACACTTATGCCATTAACAGTTCTACAAAATGAAATCTGCAGCAGACTGTGACGTTGCACCCCATAATGCTTTATGGGAATATGCTTATGAATGTATATACGACATAACTGGAATATGTTTTATGCTACACATGCCAAGTAACATATCTCTGTAAAGGTTATGATCTACTGAATACATTCCTCCTATTTGTATGCATGTATCATTTTTTCCCCCGAAGGTATGAATATTGGCTGTGTACTTGTTTTATTTTAAATAGCCTCAGTGAAGCAGTTGGTCAACTTCTTGAGAAAAGACTATTCTCAGTAAGTGCCAATCAAGAAACCTTTAAGCCAGCAATGAACTTGGAGACGCCAATCCACATTTGAGGTTTCCCAGGAATGTGGCTTGGCTGGTAAGGAACTCAGATATGCATGGACATGTGACTTTCCCATGTGACTCAAAAACTCCATTTTGTAGCTGGATTCTACCCAGGGAGAGGGAGGTGTGTCCACCCAAAAGAGAGAGTCTATTTAACCCCCTGGGAAACCCCTCCATTTTGTCTTCAGCTGGCTCAAGAGAGAGCCTCTCCACCCCAAAGGATACCTTAAAGAAACTGGAACAAAGGACAGTAACCACAGGGGGTGTGAGTGACTGCTGGACCCAGACTAGAAGGAGACTAGTCTGTAAAAGGAAGCTTACTGGAACACCTCTGAGGGTGAGGTTTTATCTGTATTCAGTTTTCTTACTGTATTAGGCATAGGCTTGCGTGTTCTATTTTATTTTGCTTGGTAATTCACTTTGTTCTGTCCATTACTACTTGGAACCACTTAAATCCTACTTTTTGTATTTAATAAAATCACTTTTTACTTATTATTTAACCCAGAGTATGTATTTATACCTGGAGGGGCAAACAGCTCTGCATCTCTCTCTATCAGTGTTATAGAGGGCGAACAATTTATTAATTTACCCTGCATAAGCTTTATACGGGGTAAAACGGATTTATTTGGGGTTTGGACCCCTTTGGGAGTTGGGCATCTGAGTGTTAGAGACAGGAACACTTCTTAAGCTGTTTTCAGTTAAGCTTGCAGTTTGTGGGACATGGTTCAGACGTGGATCTGTGTTTGTGGCCGGCAAGCGTGTATGGCACAACCAGGCAGGGTTCTGGAGTCCGAAGCTGGCAGGGAAAGCAGGGGCAGAAGTAGTCTTGGCACATCAGTTGGCAGCCCTAAGGGGGTTTCTGTGATCCAACCCATCACACAGACAGTCTGCTTGCGGAATGGCTAACTGTTTGTGATGGGAACCTTGGGGTACAACCTGGAACTGGGGTACCGCAGTGCCCCCTTAACTCTCTAGCCTGGGATGTCTCTTACAATGCTTTGCTAGTGACAAGCAGCAAACCCCATCCAGGTGCTGTTATCACTCAGTACAACAGCATGTGAAGCCCCACACCCAGCTAGATTGCATGAATGCTCCCTAAACCATTCATGAATCACACAGAGAAAGGCACCAGCAAATCTCCCAAGTCCTCAGCCTTGCACCCCAGATCTGTACAGTCTTGCTCTGGTCAGAAGCCTGACCAGTGAAAGTTCATTACCCAATCTGCCCCTCCCTCGATATGGAGAGGACACACACAAGCCTTCGTAAACCGAGCTGAGATTTCCCAAGCACTTCAAGCAAAACACACTGTTTTAGGTGAAATATATTACAGATTTATTAACTACAGAAAGATAGATTTGAAGTGATTATAAGTGGTAGGCATAAAGGTCAGAGATAGCTACCAAAGAAAATAAAAGTAAACATGCAGTCTAAATCCTAGACCTTATTGGACTGAGCAGTGTTTGGATCAAGCAGCTTTTTTCACTCCACTGGATGTTACAGTAGGTTACAGTCCTTATTACACAGGCTTCCCCTTAAAGTCTGGGACCAGTCTCTTCAGTTCAAGTCTTTATCTTCCCAGCATTCTTGTTGCTTCCAGTATAAGTGGGGGCGGAGAAAGGTAATCACATGATGCCACTGTCCCTTGTTTTATACCCTCAGGCCATGTGCTTGGAAAATGGAAAATACTAGCTTAGACATTTCCTGGTAGGCTTTGCTGAGTCACAGAGTTGAGCAATCTCCCATTGTGTGATGCTTGCGCAATTCTCTTATAGAACTGTAAATCCCTTGCTTACAACTCCCCTGCTGATTAATGGTCATGATGATCTTTCAACACCTGCCCGGGTGTTGGTCACCTCCTTTGTTGTCACTGAACAATTAGCAGTGGATGACTCCCAAACTTAAAAAATATTTCAATAGCAACCATGCAGCAAAATCTCATAAATTCATGCACGTTAATGATATACGTCGTTTGACAGAATAATGGGTTTCAGCAGATCATGGCCTTTCCTGTGATACAGTAGAACCTCAGAGTTATGAACACCAGAGTTACAAACTGACCAGTCAACCACACACCTCATTTGGAACCAGAAGTATGCAATCAGGCAGAAGAGACCAAAAAATAAAAAAAATATTAAGTAAATACAGTACAGTACTGTGTTAAATGTAAACTACTGAAAAAAAAAGGGGGGGGGTTTAAATTTTTTTTTGATAAGGTAAAAAAATTGTTTCTGTGCTTGTTCCATTTAAGTTAAGATGGTTAAGAGCTGCATTTTTCTTCTGAATAGTAAAGTTTCAAAGCTGTATTAAGTCAATGTTCAGTTATAAACTTTTGAAAGAACCACCATAATGTTTTATTCAGAGTTACGAACAACCTCCATTCCTGAGGTGTCTGTAACTCTGAGGTTCTACTGTATCTTATGTGGCATGCTTTGTATGAAATATAACTATATATGAATGATGAATCTAGGGATTACAGGGTGCTACTTTGAGGTACAGAGTGCTACACTGTTATTCACCATTACTAATCAAATCAAACCAAACATGCACAATTGCTTTATGTAAACAAACCTGTTGGTTGAAATCAATGGGAATTAAGCACATATTTTGAGTGTTTTACTGATCTGGGGCCAGTGTAGGGAACAATCCTACACTTGATAGGGATGGACTAGATAACCCCTACTAGACCTTCTATTTCTGTTCCACTGATCTATTATTGATGTAATTGGTGGTGCTAAGTTAAAAAATATCTAACTCATAGAATACTGGTGACTTTAAGAAGCACTTTCAGGGTTGTGGCAACTGTACATGGAATTCTCTCTGAAACATTTCCTCTAGAGTGGTATGCCCTGTTTGCAGTGAGTTGAAAATTAGGTGATTTGTTTGAGTGCAGCATCTGTAATAGTGTCTGTTTTTGTTAAAATAAAATGTCAAACTGGCTTTTCAGCTTTGCTGGAGGCAATGGTAGATTAAATAACCATTGTGTATAAATACTTGTGACACATCGGACTTGATGGGCAGACCATTTTAAGTTTTATTTTTCATCCTAATAAAATGGGGTTTGTCAGTTCCCAGTCACCAGGATTGCTGACTGTCCCTTTTTCCATACTTGACATAACTTTTCTCCTCATGTATTTGGCCCCAGTTTGACTTGTACTTGGTAATACCACTTTCCAAAGGTATATAAATTTCAAAATTTAGACACTTTTTCTAGAAGTGTAAGATTTCTGCTAACACCCTATATTAGAAGATCATAACATCGGCCAGGGAAACTTGAAATAGGCAATATACTTTAAACAAGCCACCTCCAGTGGAAGTAGGTTTATAGTATGCAGTATGATTGAGACTGAATGACATGGAATGCAAAGTTTTATATAAAATAATTCTTGAATTCACTAACCACAAAAATAAAATAAAAAGATTAACTTTGGGTATATCTACTCTGCAAAATAAATAAATAAATAAAAATCCCATGGCATCAAGTCTCAGGATCTGGGTCAGCTGACTTGGGATCGCACTTCTGAGCTAAAAATAGCAATGTAGACATTTCGGGCTAGAGCATGGGCTCTGAGACACTTTCCAATCGCTGGGTTTCAGAGGCTAAGCTCAGAGCGGAAATGTCTACACTGCGATTTTTAACCCCATAGCCTGTGCCCTGCGAGCCTGGGTCAGTTGACCTGGGCTCTGAGACTTGCTGTGTAGACACACCTTTAATGGCTGAATTACGAAGAAAACTCTTGCGAGACAATGAGGGGTTTTAAAAAAAATAAGTTTGGCTTATCTTTTCAAAATAGGTGTTTTTTTATTATTGTAGTTTGATTTAAAGAGAATTTTCTGATGAGTTTACAATTTTATACATGGTTCTGTAAGGTTTTAGAATCCTTTTATTTTTAAAAAATTGTCGTTCATAGGAGAACACTTTTTTGCTTGTGGGAAAGGGAGAAAACCAATCAGTTGAAACATAATCTGCGGCACCTCCCGCAGGGAGGAGAATGGAATTCTCCTGTTACTCCTATTGTTTCTATGTGTGAGCAATGTTCCACAGTAATGGTGATAACAAAGCAACCTCCTCCCCTCCCCACACCATCCTTCATTTGCATTATGTTTTCAAAAATAAGACTTCTTTGCAAGTGCTTGGTCTGCAAATTTTGTGTAGTTCACAATTTGTGATCCTATGTAAATGACTGGGAGTTTGGGAGAATTTTGACTTCTATATATAAATAGCTTTTTTTAAGGGCAGAACTGCTCTGTGGCTCAGCTCTGTCATCTCTCTCTCTCTCCCCCCCCAATGAATACTATACCTTTGGTACTAAAGACAGCAAAGCCCAATTACAGATAGATCTCCAGAGGACTATATAAAAAGCAAACAAATATTCTAGTTTTAAAAGGTATGTTGGGACCCTTCATGTTTTAGTATCTTCAAGAGCTTGACAAATAGGTTATTTTATGTCTCTATTATAGTAATCTCAGATATGGCCTCATTTAATCCACGTATATTTTTAATTCTGTCCAGAAACTAGATAGACATGTTGATCAATTATAGCATTTCTCTTTTTTCTCTCTTACCCCTTTACCCCCCTCCCACACTCTTCTCCCCAGAATTGTGGCTTGTGGGAAGGGAAAACTGGTGGAACCTCAGTGGCACAACAGCAGCATAAGGCTTTTCAGGAGATTTAAAGTTCAGGAGGAGATGTAAAAGCTTATGGCAGCTGTTGCCACATGTTGCTGTCTTAACAGTGACCTCTGTGTGTCCCCGCCCTTTCCTTGGACGCTACGGAGTGCTTTTGCAAAATAATAATAATAATAATAATAATAATGTAACATTTCTGCTGTTAGACTGGTGATGGTTTTACATTTACCCAGTAGCAGAGGTTCATAGCCACTTGGGGTTTATTAGAGTGAAAATAAGCATCCAAGAAACTTTATCTTCTGTAAGACACTAAAGTAAAGCTCTGTTTCATAGTTGCAGTATAGCAGCCACAATCTAAATGGGCTCAGATTATGTATTTTGAGGATAAAATTATGCCCTTTTGAAGGATTAAATTTTTCGACTATAATGAAAATTAAAGCACTTGACCCAACCTGCTTCAATACAGAATTAAAACCCCCTCCAACCACAGACCCCTAGTTGTCACCGAACACCCCACACTGGAACCCATACAGGGTATCATCAAACAACTACAACCCATACTCGATGGGGACCCCATCTTGAAAGAAATCCTTTCCTGAACCCCCTCTTCTTGCCTTCAAATAGCCCCCTAACTTCTCCAAGCTCATCATCAGAAGCAAGCACCTCACAGACCAGGGCACACTAACTCAGAGATGCACCAGATCCTGCTGAACAGCAGATGCAAAACCTGTAGACATATCTCCATTGCTGCAATGATCAACACCCCCCACAACACACCTTTCAAGATCCATGATATCATAGCGTGTGGTGTATATCATCCAGGGCACTAAATGCCCCAGTAGCAACTATGTGGGTGAAACAGTCAATAAGCTCTTGAATGAATTCTCACAGGAAAATGATGAAAGACAAAAACACCCAACCTGTGGGAGAACACTTTTCACAAAAGCGACAAAGGGTCCTGTGGCACCTTATAGACTAACAGAGGTATTGGAGCATAAGCTTTCGTGGGTGAATACCCACTTCGTCGGATGCAAGCAGTGGAAATGTCCAGGGCCTGGACATTTCCACTGCTTGCATCCGACGAAGTGGGTATTCACCCACGAAAGCTTATGCTCCAATACCTCTGTTAGTCTATAAGGTGCCACAGGACCCTTTGTCGCTTCTACAGATCCAGACTAACATGGCTACCCCTCTTATACTTTTCACAAAGCGATCACTCTAATCTGACCTATCAGTCCTCATCCTTAAAGGAAATCTGCACACTTTCAAAAGACGAGCCTGTGAACTTAAATTCATAGCTCTGCTAGACACTAAAAATCATGGACTGAACTATAGGCACTGACTCTGTGCGTGCTCTGGGGCTGGAGCACCCACAGAGAAAAATTGGTGGGTGCAGAGCACCCACCGGCAGCTCCCCACCCTATGCCCCCACCCCAGCTCACCTCCGCTCCAACTCCGCCTCCTCCCCTGAGTGCGCCGCCAGGTCCTGCTTCTCCCTGCTCCCTGCCAGTGCTTGCGCGTGAAACAGCTCATTTGCGCGGCTGGGAGGGAGGAGGGATGTGGGGGGAATGTGGCGTGCTCAGGGGAGGAGGTGGGGCCGGAGCGGAGATTTGGGGAAGGGGACCAATAGGGGCATGGAGGGGGCAGAGTTGGAGCGGGAACTTTGGGGAAGGGATTGGAATGGGGGCGGGGAAGGGGTGGAGTTGGGCTGGGGGCGGGCGCGAGCACCCACCGGCGCCGGGGAAAGTTGGTGCCTGTGGACTGAACAGAGACACCAGATTTAGGGTTTATTACAACAATCTGGAACCCACTAACCCCCTCTTTGTATCCTATCACTGCAGGGGTGTTAATGGGACACTCTACCTTGAATGGTCCATAGAATATGTGCTAACAAAACTACTTATGCTAAACAATCTGTTCCAACTGGCATTTAGCTGTAACGCTCAGAATACCTTTCCCAGATCTGAAGAGTTGTGTGTGACTTGAAAGCTTGTCTCTCTCACCTACAGAAGTTGGTCTAATAAAAGATAAAAGAACAGGAGTACTTGTGGCACCTTTAGAGACTAACAAATCGATGAAGTGGGATTGTAGCCCACGAAAGCTTATGCTGAAATAAATGTCTTAGTCTCTAAGGTGCCACAAGTACTCCTGTTCTTTTTGCTGACACAGATTAACACGGCTGCTACTCTGAAACCTAATAAAAGATATTGCCTCGCTCATTTTGTCTCTCAAATTTTGAATGAAGTTATCCTGCTTGTTAGAATTAATGTAGTTTAAAAATGTATTTCATGTTAGAATTTCACTTTGAAATCCAGATGTTTTCAATACATGTTCCTGAGAACTTCCAGTTTTTTGGCATTTAATTGCTGATAAACTAGAGAATATTTTTGGCAGATAGATGAAAATGAAGTAGAAAAGTTCAATATGTACTAATTTTTTGTCATGCTTCTTCTAGCCATCTACTTATTGTGAAGTTCATTAGAAACAGTGTTGAGCTAGCATTGATAAATTCAGAAATTGGGGGTGGGCAGATAAATGTCTGAATTGTAAGGGATTGGTTGGTACAATAGAAAACGTCATTTACTAATTTCAGTTTCTAAAAATTTCAAATGCTTTTGAGCAATTTTTAACGGGGGGGAAGATAGCTCAGTGATTTGAGCATTGGCCTGCTAAACCCAGGGTTGTGAGTTCAATCCTCAAAGGGGCCATTTAGGGATCTGGGGCAAAAATCTGTCAGGGGACAGTACTTGGTCCTGCTAGTGAAGGCAGGGGACTGGACTCAATGACCTTTCAAGGTCCTTCCAGTTCTATGAGACAGGCATATCTCCATATATATAAACTCTGCCGTCACTGTTTTGAAATTGCCATGACTCTGAGGAGAAATAGTTGTCTTTATAATAAATGTGATGGCTTATAAAATGATTTTCAGAGTGCATAGTACTTTATAACTGTGCAGTATGCCACAAAATCTTATCCCTGCCTGTTCAAGGTACAAGTAGAAATGGTACCATATGAGCCATTATGATACAAACAAGTTCACAGAGACATTTACTGGCCATATTCACATTAGATTCCTCTGAGAAATCTCCCCCCATTGCATTCCTAGTGGTGCAGCTCCACCTGTGGTAGTGTGTATAGAGACAGGGCACTGGACTTTTTATCATCACGTCATCTAAACCTACTCTGAGTGAGTTTTGAGGAGACAGTAGTGAAAACACCAGAGCCCTGCCCATGCTATCATTTTCACCTTTGCTACCGCTGATGAAGCAGCTGCACTGGTGCAGAATGATGAGTCTGAATTTTGTTAGTGTAGATGAGGCCTTAGTTCCCATGGGGGTGGGTTGTTTCAAGTGTTTCAAGTGCTACGTCTACACTACGCAGCTTTTAGCGACATGGCTGTGCCGCTACAGTCGTGCCGCTAAAAGGCGTGCAGTGTAGCCACCGTTTGCTGGCAGGAGAGAGGTCTCCTGCCGACAAAAATTTCCACCCCCAACGGAGCGGTGGTAGTGTTGTCGGTAGGAGAGCGCTCCTGTGGACAAAGTACCGTTCACACAGGTGCTTGTCGTTGGCAAAACTTGTGTGTGTGTGTTAACACCTCTGAACAACAAAAGTTTTGTCTTTCACTTGCCAGTGTAGACAAAGCCTAAGTGTAAGCCTGCCCCGCCTTTCAGTGTGAAGACATTCTAGGGCAGGCCTGCACAACATGCGGCCCAGGCGCCGCATGCGGCCCACGTGGGCTCACTGTGTGGCCCGCGGTGGGGTGAGTAGGCAAGCGGCGGGGTGGGGCAAGTTATACAAAAATGCATAATGCAGAGATTTATCTACAACTGCATTGATTGACTGTTGTGTGCAGTAATATAGTGACCCCTGGGGGGGTGAAGAGGGGTGTGATGGTGGGGCCGAGCGGGGAGGGGGTGGGTCCTATTTTACTGCTGTGATCTGGTCACCCTATGTGCGCTGTTTCTTTCCCCCTCTACAGGCTTCTACACCTCAGCGCTGGGGAAGGAGGGGTTGTTTCCGCGGGGTGGGCGGTGCTGGGGTGGGGGGGGGAATGTTTCCGCGGGGCCGGGGGGTTTTGGCCCTCAGCTGTTTTCTTTGGAGTAATATGGCCCTCGCCACTTTACGAGTTGTGCAGGCCTGTTCTAGGGCATTTCCCTCTCAACCATTTCATAAAAGGGCTACTGTTCAGGAGAAACAAAACAAGTGGAAGCTGAATCCTGAAAATACTCACTAATACTGCATTTCTGATCTCTGCTGGAAATGACTTTCAAAGAGCCTATGTAACCATAGATGAGCAGCTTGCCCTAAAGAATTTGTAATGGTTTCAGTTAACTATCTATTACAAGAAGCTTTTTATCAATAGATTGCCTAACTGGCAGCCAGTGAAGGATCTAAGAATTGGAGAGATCTGTAATTGTTTTAGTTGCGTTTTTCCTTTCATGTAAACTTTGTGTAGAGGAACTTCTGTTCAGCTCTCCAGTTGAATTTCAGAAAATAAACTGAGCTTTACAGTAACTATAAAAAGGGGAAAGGATATATGTAGCTGTGTTCCTGAATTACTAGTATGCTTCCTAGTTGTATTTATAAAATATATTTCACTCCACAAACACCTGTGGTTTGCCCTTGAAATAGAACCTGGAATGCCAAATATCACAGGGAAAAAGTGTTTTGTTTTCAAATTTTAAACTGAAAAAAGGGGATTTACAATGGAAATTCTGTAGGGCCACTAATTGTAGTGGTACAATCAAGCATAGATTTGTCCTTTTTTGTTTGTTTGTTTGTTTTTTCAATCCAGAAGGGACCATTGTGACCTCCTGGATAACCAAGGCCAAAAAGAATCTCATCATAATTTTTATCTCCAGCCCATAACGTCTGTTTGAGTTATAGTATGTCTTTTAGGGTATGTTTACATTGCAAAAAACCCCAGCGGTAGCAAGTCTCAAAGCCTGAGTAGTCAACTGACTCAGTCTCGCAGTTTGAGGCTAAAAATAGCAGTGTAGACATTTGGGCTCAGGGTGCAGCCCTGGCTCCGAGATTTCCCCTCTTGCCAGATCTCAGAGCCCATTCTCCAGCCTGAGCCTAAACATCTACTCTGGTATTTTTAGCCCGTAGCCTGAACCTCGCAAGCCCAAGTCAGTTGACCCGGGGTCTGAGACTCCTGTGCTTAGAGAATCAGTCCATACCAGAATAATGGACCTTTCCCAAATGTTTGTTAATGAAATCATGCTGCATCTGGTCATATATTGAAGTACTGTATGAAGACCCTCAATGAATTGAAGAGAGCATGTCCATATAACACTTAACAAGCAGCATTTCAATTACATTTCCAGATAGTTCAGCATCAACAAGATGCATTTGACCAAATTCAGTAGTTTTCTGTGCCATGTATCACGTGTAGATGGGTCAGAAACGTGGCAGAAGTGGCCAAGTGGAATAACTTGCACTAACATGACGTTCATTGAAGCTGGAAAATGAGTGTAACTTATACCAAACTGATACTCTGTAGGGGACCAATTGAGCCAGTGGTGTAAGAGGCACAAATCCAAATGAAATGCGCCTGCTCCTTTCAGGACTGAGCATGTTGCTGGTAATGTTGGAGCTGTTATAGTGTATAATAAAAGTCAGAATGCTAATGTGTGCTGCTTTATCCTACACCTCCTTTTCTGCACTATGCAAGTTACACTCACTTTTCACACGTAGTAAATGGCAAACTGATTTAACTTATGTTACTTTGTCCTTTAGAACGGTTTTCTAGCCATCTTACTTCTGGGGATGAAGGCACTGGTCCTGAGTGCCACTGAGCATCCTCAGCTCCAAAGGGAGGTGTCAGTGTCAGCACCTCCTCTTGAGATCAGGCTCCCAAAGCGTAACTTTTACTGCCAATTTTGTCTCCACTAAATTGATCCAGAGACTTCTCTGGGTTTTGCACCCACTTAATCCAGGCTGATTTTGGACTATTGTTCTCTTCTGTCTTTCTCTTATTTGACAATGACGTTGTTGTTGGTACAGATCATGGAAGTTTGTCTTCTGTCGGCCAAGTGGTAATCAATTTCCCAATAGAATTCCTCCCCTCCGCCTCCCCCTCCATTTTATTTTATTTTATTTTTTATTTTTCTTCCTCCTCATGCCTCCCTAGCTGAGGTTCCCAAGCTGAAAGCTGGTTAGTCTGTCCTGTCCCTAATGTATCCCTTAGAGCAGCCTTTCTCAAACTGGTCTGTGGGGCACTTGCTGGTGGTTCTGTGGAGAACTAGCAGGTTGTATGGTGCTGATTCCTCCTTGCTTGCGGTTTCTTTTGTGATGGTCCAGGCTCTTCATTGAATTAAAGACAGCTAGAACTATATTAAATCCTTCTTTGGTAGTACTTTTCCATGTACTTTACCACAGGGATGTTATTTAATAACAAATGGGAAGGGGAGGTGATGCACAAGACAGCTAACTAAAATCTATTAGCTGGCACCCCAGTTCCTTAAGATTCGTGTGAGTGGAATGGAAATCAGTTAACAGAAAACAGATTTTTAATATTTTTATGTTTAGTTGCAACTGTGACAGACGTGAGACCGTGGTCGCATGGAAACATCAAAAGATACACCAGACACTTGGGTAAAGGGAATATTCATAATCTTTGGTATCTATAAATGTTATATATATATACTGGTGAGCTAGGGATAGTACTCTGGCTCCGTGGAGGAGGCTTATAGAACTTTCTTCAGGAACTCAAATCAGTGGGGAAGGAGAGTAATTACTGCAAATCCTAGGCCAAGTAAACAGTGCTGGAGAAGTACAACCCCTGATGGGGATTGGCGGGGGAGAGGGGGAGAAGCATATACTGATTCAGACGGGGCTATGTCTACACTACAGCTTATGTTGGCATAATTTATGTCGCTCAGGGATATGAATAAACCACCCCCGAATGACATATGTTACACTGACATAAGCACTCGTGTGCACAGCTGTATGTCGGCGGGAGAGCTTCTCCTGTCGACATAGCTTCTGCCACTTGTGGGGGTGGGGTTTTTTATGCTGATGGGAGAGCTCTCTCCTGTCGGCATGGAGCGTCTTCACCACATGCAGATGTTATAGAAAGATACTGTAGAAACAAGGTTTTTGTGATTTTTTCAATAGGGATTTCTCTTTTGTGTTTCTATTCTATTAAACTTATGTGGAAGTGAAGGCACTCTGCTCTAAAAGATAATCCTATTAGTGAGCCGACAGTGAATTGGAAAGGGTTCATAGTTACTGTAAAAGAGACGCTTTGGAATCTTTTCACTACTTCAGGGAAGCAACCAAAAAAAACCAACAACAAAAAAAGGATATGTGTCACAAGTTAAAAAGGAAGTAAAAGAATGGGACAGTGAGGTTTTGAAACAGTTTGACTTCTAAGCTGAAATAATTACTCCTTGCTGGCTATCTGGGTTTGAAAGGAAGCCTACTGAACTCATTCCTAGACCTGCTGGTAATTTTTGAAGGAAACACTTGTGAACTGGATAGAAGGACAGCATTTGCTGCTCTGGGGGTACAACCTTCATGGTAACAGAACCTTTATTGAGCACAGCTTTGAAAAGAGGAAGGGGTGGCAGAGGAAATGAGTTTCACAATTAATTATAAAATATGTACTTTTGTCAGTGACATAAAATATTTCTCTCCTCTTCTCTTCCTTCCTTCCCCTCCCTGCCACTGGTATAATTCCACTGACTTCCTGACTTACACTGGTGTGGGTGACAGAGGAATCCTTGTCTCTCTCATGCAAACTTTATACCATCCCAGTCACTGTGGTATCTCAGCACTTGAATAATGAATTACTGAGGTCAGGGTTCTAGAATAAAAATGGTAAATGGACCCTTATTGAAGAAGTTGATAAACAAGGGGCCATTGTAATAATACTTTGCACTTCCATCTCAAAGTGCTTTATGAGTTTACCCTAGCGATATTCCACTGAGACATAAGTATTGCTCTCCACTGTAACCTTTGATCTCTTGTGCCTCTCTCTACTTGGTCTTTAAACTTTCCATCTGCCCCCCAATGACTGCAGTCACTGTCAGAAATGGGTACTTCTGTCTCTACTCAACTTTGTTGTTGTTACCAATATTCATTTGTATTTTTAAATAAAACAAAAGTCTGATGGTTATACATTAAATTTTGTAAGGTCTGAGCAGCAGTGTTGCTAAGTAAGGTAAAATCTTTAAGTCTTTTGCGTTAAGTAAAGTGTACACCCTCTTCATTTTCCATAGTATCTCTGGTTTTAATGTGACCACAAGCTGTCAGGGACAGGACTTTTCCATTGTCCCTCCTCCTTTTGCCAGTTCATTTTTCTGGGTAGCATGTTGATATGTAAGGTGTCAGAAGTGCATGTTGCCATTTTAGACATAAGTTCATGATTGGTATCCGTGTATGGATAATGATATATTGCTACATTACAGCACCTAAGACTTTGTCATCACTAGCATTTTTCTTCAAACTCCGCATTCAGGTGGTTCAAATAGGGGTAGGACCAGTAGGAACACAAGCTTAGATGGGTGCTGCCAGGTGCTGGAATTTTAACCACCATATTGTTTAGATCTACTCTGAACAGTGGGGTAAGAGGATAGGTGGGTAAAATGCCAGCTGCCAGTCTATTAGCACATTCTCACCATTGTTGGTGCCAATGGAGCAGCACCAGTCATAGTACAACAGTGGGAAGTTTTAAAGAAAAATATTATTGTAGACATGGAATAAGCTTTAGTCCTTTTCTGCACGAGATACTGTTATACTTAAAATTTAATGAAGCTCAGTATTTCTTGATAGACAGCCTTTCAATTTCCTTCCAATTAGCATGCAGTACTTCAAAGGAATCCTTTGAACCTAGGTAGGTGTTTGTAGATACACACAACCTTGTTCCTTGAAACGTCATTTAACGCCAGTCGGAATCTGTCCTTGTTCAACTAAAGCATATTTGCATGCTGATAGCTCTCCTCTCTGGCTGCTTTTTTTTTTTTTCAGGTTGAATGGTTGGGTTTGCATATTTCCTCCATCCACAAAGTGAACTTTACCATCCTTTACCATCCTTCTATAATATTGCCAATTGATTTCAGACATCAAGGCTTAGATTTTTGCATCCCTAATTTACATACAGGATAACTGAGTCACGGTGGCTTTCCCAAGTTCACGCAGCATGTCCAGGGAAAAATTAGGAGGAGAACTCAGATTTACTGACCCCTCTTCTCCCCAGTCCCTGGCTGTTACAAATATATTTGTATCTGCTAGACATGCACCTTCCAAGTTTCCTTGCGTGTTATTTTCATCTGTGAGTACAAAGGCATATATTCCCTACTTCTAAAGAAGTCAACCATTGATGAGCTTTGGGCAGGGAGGGGAGTTCAGGAAAGCCTTGGAGCTGGGCAGACACTACTGAATTTTTTTTATTGCCAAAGACTAAGATTGGCAACTCTATATATTACTTAACATTGATTAATTTATACAATACAAGAAGGCCTATTGAGTACTTACTGCTAAGGAAAGCATTCTGCACTAATAGCTGTTCTGTTATCTAATTCTTTTCTGCTTCTGTTATGTAAGGGCTGGTATTATAGAGTCACTGTTTGAATTCCAGCACTATAATTTTACATTTGCTTTTATTATAGTAATGCCAAATAAGCCTGTTTCAAATGTAGGCAATTACTGCAAATTTCTAATTTGAAAATTCTTCTAATGAGGCTTTTTTAAAACTGCTGCCTGTCTTTTGTTTTTGCTTTAGTTTACAGCATCCCGAGACTATCTGGAAACTTGTCATGTTTTAGTAGTGTGTATTTTCTTAAATGAATATCTTGTGCTCATGAAAAGTGTTGATTGACAATCTTGAAAAGTAAAGTTCCTTAGTTGCTTACTGAAGCATTGTAGTGTGAGCAGCAGGCCAGACACCCTCTGTGTCTGGAACAACCAGACTCTTCTATCATCTCCAAATTATGTACTTCTAAATGCCTTATTTTTTTCAAATTAACTTTTTATGCTAATGTGACACAAACATCATTTAGCCTGTCTCAGAGTGAAGTTGGGGAACACGATAGATAAAAATTCCTTTGTGACCCCCAAAAAGGGTGGTTGGCTATTCCCAAGCATGAAATTCCCTAACACCGTGCCCTTTAACTTATTACCATATAATCACATGGGGCCTGATTTTCAACTAACTGAAGTGATCATACAGATCTGTGCCTATGGAGTTAGATAGGTGTTAATATAGGCAGGGACACTGCACAAATCAGAATTTGTGTGTGCTTCCAGTTGTGAGCAAAGGAGGTGAACATTCTGAGTCAATGCTAAATGTGTGGCTACTTGAGCATTTGAAAATCAAGCCCTTGCTTTTTGCTGAAATACAGGAGTTCTGCTTGAAATTTCAACCTCAGCTGGAAGTCCATTTCACCTAGTCACTACTGTCTTTCTAAAATGATACCTCCTTAAATTCTTCTTGCACACATTCCTTCTTAATTGAAACCTGTGTTCCCAACTCCTGGTTATTCCAGCTAGCTCTATTGGATCAAGTTAATATAAAATTAAATCTTTAGCAAGTTTTAAACGTCAGTTTTCCTTTTGATCAGAGTCTCAAATAATCCCAGTTTTTGTCAATTTCCTTGTATGTAAATCTCTCCTTTCTATTTATAGTCTTACTTCTTTCATGCTGTATCTTTCCAATTTAACTACATCTTCTAAGAAATGCTAGACTCCAATTATAGTGTAACTAGTGCTCTATGAAGCATTACCCAACATCCCACTAACTGCCTTTAGTGCTGCTACACTTTGATCTGAGAATTTAGTTTGGGGTCTATATCTACTGTATTAACTAATTCATTGCTATTTAAAGTACACATAGTTTAAACACTGTTTCTTCCTAATACCTCAGATTACACTTAAGCCATTAAGGTCTTGTCTATACACACAAGTTTTACCACTAACTGTTCCCATATGGGAAGCAGCTATACCAAAATAAGCACATTTAAACTGGTGTAACTATCCATATCAAAGGTTGTACTGGTATAATTACATGGGTAAAAAAATCAGACCCCTAACTGACATAGTTATACTGATCTAAAAACTGCATAGACTAGGCCTTAATTCAGTATTCCAGTTCTGAATTCATTTACCTAAACTACCAAGATTATAATGTAAACAGCTACAGGCCTTTGAGCCTTAACCACTCCTTTGCCATGGTATCCCTTGTTACTGTAATGATCTTAGGTTTCTTTTCTCTTATCTCTAGACACTAAATGAATCCTCTGTTAATCAACGGAACAGCTAGAATTTGCCCAGCTGCAGTGCAGACTTCCTTGTGTTGCCCTGCTTGTGTTTCTTGAGTTTAGCATCTTCATTTGGTGTGGAGAAAAGGAAGGGGTGGGTCTGCTCACAAGTTTATTGGAATTCTTCTCAGGGACCCTGAAGCAGGGTCCCAACTCTCCCTCAGGCCAATATGGCATCTGAGAACATGCTCCCCAAGTGTTATTGAAATTCAGTTCTGTACTACGGGTATGATGACATACTTACCTCAGTTACTGTAGCCTTCATGGCTCTTGGGCACTTATTCTGCTGACTGACAGATCAAAGCTCTTCTCCCCTTTTTCTATTGTTTTGCCCTCTCAAACTTGTATTCAGTGTTCATTGATAAAAGGTACAAGCTTTGGTAGGTGGGCAGGAGGTATTTTTGTTAAATTCAAGGATTGTCCTTCATCAGCTTGAAACAATGTGCCAAAGAGCAGGGTAGAACATGCATGCCATACAGTGCAAATGAACCTAGCTGATTGTAGCATGGTAATTTACCATAAGCCGATTACTGGATTAGAGCAAAGGCTTGGTATGTCAGCAACAGCACCTGACAGTAATTTTTATTGAAAGGTATTTCCTATTTTATTATTAGTCCACTTATACCCAGATCACGTCTTTATTTCTTAAGGTCAGAGGTTTTTTGTTTTGTTTTAAATTCAGTTAAGTTACTGAATGCCACTGTTCACCTACTGGAGACAATGTCTGACTTTTTCTTTTGCTGTTGCTGAAGAGGCAGTTTTTAGCAACTGCAATGCTTCCAGATTTACCTCAATTTGCTTTTGTCATCATAATCCCTCCTCCTTGTCAGGACTGATTTGTTCTTCTAGCAAAGACTCACGCATCTTGTTTTTCCAGTTCTGTTTTCCTCCTCCTTTCTCTTTTTTTTAATAAATAAAAACCAATAAATAAGGAAGATGTTGGCAAACCAATCGGGAGTATGTCTGCTATCTGGAATTTGCGCTACACTGGTTGTGCTGGCTTTAGCCTATTACTTGTACTGGTAAGTGAGATTTAGTACCACCTGTTTACTTTTTTGCTCATAAGGTGTTTGGTGTTGTTGCATACCTTCATAGGCTGCTTCCTATACTGAATGTGTGGACTAGTGTGTGACTCTATATGGCTCTACTTTTTTCCTCGTTAGTTGTGTCGCAAGTCTCTATTTACTCTTTACCACTTGGAAGAAAGATGGATGATGAAGGGATGCCATGGTTGGTATTGGAAATCGTGGGGTAAGATGGCTGAATTTCTTCTTCATTGGGGGTGCCTTTTTGTAACCCCTTTACTCATTACCATTTTCCACACCCCTGTTTATCACCCATACAGCTGTCCATCTTTTCTCATAAGCTTAGGCTGTGACTGGCTTCCTCACAAATGGGTGTGTGTGTGTCTGTGTAAAATATGTGCATATGAAATTGTGCCATCTGCCCTGCCATGTGGAAAGCTTGACACAAATTAAGGACCCTCATGTTTTCCCTGCTGCACCATTGTTCCCTAATCTGCCCCTTATATATATGAATAGTGGTGATAGCTGGCTATGTGATTGTGGGGAGAGAATAGAGTTGGAGCCTGCAGAGGTGGCAGGGTAAGTCAGTGGGAAGAGGAGGAAGGAAGTATGTATCTCTTCCACAGTGAAGGCGGCACATTCAGCAAATATGTTCCTAGGCTTTGGGGAAGATAAGCATGGAGGCTGCTAGCAGTGGAGCCATACATGCAACAAAGCATTAGACTTCCATTCTAACCTTCTTCCTTCGGATGTTCAGAACTTTCAAAGGGTTGGTCTAGGCCAAAAGGTGACTTTTTAAAGAACTTGAGTAAAATCCATTAATCGGTTTTAACGGAAAAAGTATATATATTTCTAGCTGTACAAAGACTGACTTCTCTGTATTGCAACTTAAATGGCTACACTTCACAAACTGAAACTTCCCAGGTTAGGGGTTTTCACTGAGGATAAGTCTCCAGAATAATGTGCATGTTTTGAAGTAATGGAGATAGAAGTAAACTAAAATCTGTGGTGTGCTTTAAATTAAATGTTTCCACTACTCAGAGTTCTGTTATGTACAGGACTACAATTTAATGTAAATACTTAATATTGATGAATGTATTTGTTGATATTTCACTATGAATTTCTACAGTTGTGTATACTTTCAACTATGCAACACAGTGTGGAAGTGCACAGTGAAATCGGGGGAAATATTAGTGTCAAAGCTGCTGCTGTGTCTTAAAAATATCCAGGGAAACAGAACACAAATGTTTATGTGACTATAGTATTAAAGTTACAGTTTTAAACATTCAAAAGACAGGAAATGCAACATTTAAAGTTTTGGATTACTAGTTATGCCACTAATTATATTTTAATACAAAAAACCTGTGCAGTGCAAATAAATTAAGGTTATTATGGAATCTCTAACTTTTTCATTTCCCAACATTAGAGTATCAAAATGTAGTCTTAAGCTTACATCAGTTTATGTCTTTGTATTGCAATAGACATATATGCTATATTGTGGGAAGACTGTGTACAAATATTGTATATTTTAAAAATGTTTTTAGCAAGTCTTGCTGTAGGAGCAGTCTAGTTCACTCATGGTTTAAAATTCTTGACTTACAGCCAAGGCAGATCTGGGTTGCGGGACAGATTACAACTCTGTATGCAGCGGAAGTTATCTAGCAAGTAAAAGGCCTAAGCCTTGCTTCAACCTTGAGATTGCTGAGGTAGAAAATCAGAGATGTTGCGCAGCTGTTTGTTCAAGCAAGCTTGTTTAAACTTTTCTGATTAGATATAGATGAGGCCTGATTATTGGGACTTGAAGATTTTTTTTAATGTATTGGCTCTTGAAAAGAGCAGTTCTATAGACTAGTACTGCCCGTAGGAAAGTAGGTCAACTAATTACGTATTTTTCCTCATATATTTGGTCTCCAGGATGTAGTTTCTGAAACTTTTTCCTTTCCTCGTCTGGGTGCTACATCTCCCATAGAATGTCCCACTCACACAGGGAGAACTGATAAGACAGCAGATCGCAGAGACTGCAAGCAGCCAACTTTGCATTTTGAGAGATTAACCTGGTTTTTGCCTAATTCCATCAATGATCTTTTGCTTTCCTTGATTGGAAAAACCCTATTAGCCAGCTGAGCTGAATAGACAGGTAATCAGTTGCTTTTTGAGCAAATGTAGATATACTCTGTAAGGACCTTATTATGCTAGGAATCAAGGGTGCTCTGACCCAGTTGGGAAGGCACTTGGCCTCTTTCAGGGCTGGAGCTGAACTGCTGCCTCGTAAATAGATGGTGTAATGCAAGAGTACACCCATCCACAGAAACAACTTGTGGGATCCAGCCGACAAGGTAGAGTCCCCTGCTCAGATAACAAAGGGAATTTCCTTGTTGGGAATTGAGCCCAGCACCTGACTGAGTCAGGGCTCTGAGATACTTCTCTGTGATTAGTGAATTGCTTATTTAGCTATATATAAAATATATTTTTATCATCCTATATTTGTCATAGTGACTTAATAGTATGTATGGGCAAACTGATTTAGGCAACATAAGACACTCAAGCCCAAAACTCTTGCCCATTTTTTTTTTTTTAATTCGAGCCATTGTGAGGCTCTGAAATGTTCAAATAAATGCCCCCCTGCCCCTCGCCCTCCCACCCATCCAGTTTGTGGCCTGAGAAGGAACCGAAACACTAAAATATAATCAGCCAAGCTACTTTAAGGTATCTCTGAAATATTTGAAAATATTAATCTTTTTCACTAGATTTCTAGTCCGGTTTTGCGAACTCAAGCAGTTGACATATATATTTGAACTTTGCATGTGTCATGAATGAAGCTGCTTGAGACTGGTTTCTTAGAGGGTTCTTCTGTGATAAGACTTGGTAATTCATATTATAAAGTTTTATCTCCCATCATATTCTTGATTATCGCAGTGTGGTTTTGTACTGTACTTGCACATGTTTGCAGAATTTTAAGGAGCTGTACAGTCTCATTGGCCATCCCTTGTGTTTGCTTGTTGGCATATATCATTAGTAGAGTTCTGTGTTTTCATGGGGCTTGTGCCTACTGACAGGTTTTGTGGCTGCCATAAGTGTCTAAAGCAGCAATTTGTTATGTTGTCTTGGATTATTTTTAAATTTGCCCTCAGTTTAAATTGAAGGCTTGTATTGGGTTATAAACTAGAATTATTTTAGATTGTAAGTGCTCTTTTGGATTGTAATCTCACTGGGGAAAGGGCTGTCATTTTGTTTGTACAGAGCCTAGCACAGCGGGGCCCCAGCCTTTTGTGGCCTCTAGGCACTGTAGCAATGTAAATGATAAATAAGAGCTCATCTTTGGTTAGTTTATCTAGACCTGCTCCTGTCAAGTTAGCTTTTGAGTTGTGCTTTTATTAATACAATAGCACACAAGGAGATTTTATATTAGTTGCCTATTAATTTTTTAAAAAAATAACAAACTTTTCCCCAGGAAACAGAAATTCTTTTCTAAATAAAAACAAATAAGCAAAAATTAATAGCCAGACAATTTGTTATTGCTTCTGAACTCATTCCTAAGTCCCCATGGGAGCAGTCTGGCTAATGGAGAAGCACTGCTCCCATGGTGTCCCCACTGGTACTCAAGCCTGCTTTTGCTGTTTATGTTGGTATGATTTTCCCACCGTGATGAGGGAGCACAGGCAAGTTCAATGCTGATTTTGTTCTACATTTATTTACATGAGGGTTCCCCACAATTTTGAGGAAGGCTGATGCCACAGAGAGCAGCCATCCTGTCTTTGAAGCACAATCCTGTGTAGTATCCCCAGAGGGACTAGGTAGGTTTTGGAGGAAGGAGAAGACAAAGGAGCAACAACTCTTCCTCCGTGACGCTCATAGCTATATATATCCGCTGCTGTTGGCTTCCTTCTGCTCATTGGGACAGAGAGGAAAATTTGGCCCTAAGAATCAAGATTTGCTGCCTCTAAATTACAATGATTACAAAGATGATCCTATTTCTGGGCTTAACTACTTAACAATGTATCTTTAAAAATAATCCATGTAGAGAGAGGAATTCTTCTTTAATAAAGTTTGCGAATTCGATGTCAAAACTAATCCTTCCTAATGCCCTATACACTTTAGTAATCTAAATATGAGTATTAAGGGTGAGGTGGAGGAGGAGGAGGCAAGGATTTGAGGGGTGGTAATGGAGAAGTCTGTGTCTGCATCTGCATCAGGACAAACTCTAACTGACACAAACTATGTTAATAATACATTTACACTTGTAAAATGCCTGTCATCTGAAGACCTTTGTGCTGTACAAACTCTAATTAAACCTCATAAAACTCCCAAGAGACAAGTATTCCTATAGACTTTACTCAGGGTAAACTGAGGCTCAGCGAGGATAAGTGTCTTACTCAAGATCATACATTGAATGGGTGGTAACACTGGCATCAGAACCCAGGAATCATGGCTTCCAGATTCCTGCTAGATCACTATTCTCACCAAGGCATATGATTATATTTATTTTTAAGAGTCTAGATTTGGCTCTGCATCATAGGTTTTCACATCACAGTGGAAAAAAATGTGGAATCATAAGAAAGTTGAGTCTCTTAACGACTTTCTCAGTTTGTATTGTCATGTATAGTTTCCTTTCCTTGGCCAACTTTAAGGAGTTGCCTACATTAGAAAACAGTGCTCTATTTAAAAATTTCCCCTGCAGTTTTCTGACCTCACCCTTTTTACATAAACAAGGCACGAGCATAGCTGTATGATTTTTGCATGAACTGGGCCGAATCTGTTATTGTCAATCCATGTGCTCAAAAGTCATGAATTGAGCCTCCCCAAAATAATGAGCTGGGTTTAAAAAAAGTGAGATTCTTAAATTGTAGGTTCCTTCTATTTGTCTTATGATGTTTGAGTATTTAGGGGTCACATTTTTGAGGCTTTTTTTCTGCAACTGTGTAAGGGCTAGAAACTTTTTTAAAAAGTGAATGTGGAGATTCTTATGTATTCACCTGACTCCAGGAACTGGGGCTTTAAAAAAACAAACACAAAATATTTCAGAGAGGGAGTTAGCTTGTTTGAGAGTAACTTACAGAGGTGTAAGGTAATACACATGCATGTAGGCCTTTTATTGTTTTTATCCTTTGCTCTACATGCTCATACCTTGGAAGAGTGAATAAATTATGCTTTGTTTCGAAGATGCTGTTTCCATGTCACTGCCAATGCATGCTTTCACAGCCTCCTGAAGGGAAACTCACACAGGTGCAAAATCAGAGTTGGGCTTGTGACACTAACACGGTTGGGAATTGGGGGACTGCGGCCCAGAGATCCAGTTTGAGTGGTTGGACCACATGGTTCCAACCCAACATGAGGTGCAGGAAGCCAGCCTATCACATAAGGGGTGCACTCGACCTTGGACTCCTTTTAGTTCCTCTTGAAGTGTACCCCTTTATCTGACAGATCTGGCTTCCTGCACCTTATGTTGTTGGAGATTACTTTAAGTGCTCTTCATTTTCTGTGCAATAATTTTTAGACCATGAGCTTTTAATATATCTTCTTGTAGATGGTACCATATAATTGCTGAGATTTCCTTCTAGAAAGCAATGAACAAATTCTACATCACTGAAAAAAATACACCACCATTGAACTATAATTCCCTTCTGAAAATGTAATCCTTCTGTGTAAAGCGAAGGGATCAACCTGGATCAATGGAAATCCTAGTTGCTGAACGTGTTGTACTTTATGCAATACTTTACCAAGAGCTTCAGTATAATTAAAGGAAAGTTGCACAGTGCATTTTAGCTTTGTCAAGGTTAACCAAGGAAAAGCACAATAAATAGTGAACAAGACTTGTCTCCTTAATGGTAATGGAGGGTTTAGAAGGAAACAAATACTCCAAACTAACACTTAGGGATTATCTACACTGCAAAATAGTCTGGCCTAGGGATTCTGTTTGGTAGAATGCTTTGAAGTGTTGTGGTAGACTATCCTGGCATGAATTAAAAGGTACCTAGTTCATGTTGATGTAGTCCTGTTTGAAACAGGACTCAATTAGCGCAAAGTATGTACCTTTTAGTTCGTGCCAGCAGGATCTACACAGGGCAGTTAGAGCCCAACACTTCAGAGTGCTTTACAGATCACGGCCCTGGAGTCTGGACTGCGACACCATGTAGATAAGCCCTTACTTTGCATCTGCCTTTACAAGTAAAATGGATAACTTTGCTCTAAATCAGAGATTAGGTTTTCAGAGATGACAGGTGAAGAAATGAGGCCATGGTGCTGAGATAGTTATTACTAGATACTTATACTAGATTCTACCTACGCTACATTGATGACATCTTCATCATCTGGACCCATGGGAAGGAAACTCTGGAACAATTCCACAATGATTTCAACAGCTTCCACCCCACCATCAACCTCAGCCTGGACCAGTCTACACAGGAAGTCCACTTCCTAGACACCACGGTGCAAATAAGTGATGGTCACATTAACACCACCCTATACCGAAAACCCACCGACCGCTATGCCTACCTACATGCCTCCAGCTTCCATCCCGGACACACCACACGATCCATTGTCTACAGCCAAGCACTGAGGTACAACCGTATTTGCTCCAACCCCTCTGACAGAGACCAACACCTACAAGATCTTCACCAAGCATTCTCAAAACTACGATACCCACATGAGCAAATATGGAAACAGATCAGCAGGGCCAGACGTGTACCCAGAAGCCTCCTGCTGCAAGACAAACCGAAGAAAGAAACCAACAGAACTCCACTGGCCATCACTTGCAGTCCTCAGCTAAAACCTCTCCAACGGATCATCAGTGATCTACAATCCATCCTGAACAACGATCCCTCACTTTCACAGGCCTTGGGAGGCAGGCCAGTCCTCGCCCACAGACAGCCCGCCAACCTGAAGCATATTCTCACCAGCAACTACACACTGCACCATAATAACTCTAACTCAGGAACCAATCCATGCAACAAACCTCGATGCCAACTCTGCCCACATATCTACACCAGGGACACCATCACAGGACCTAACCAGATCAGCCACATCATCACCGGTTCATTCACCTGCACAGCCACCAATGTAATATACGCCATCATGTGCCAACAATGCCTCTCTGCTATGTACATCGGCGAAACTGGACAGTCCTTACGCAAAAGTGGGGAGGGATAGCTCAGTGGCTTGAGCATTGGCCTGCTAACCCCAGGGTTGTGAGTTCAATCCTTGAGGGGGCCATTTAGGGATCTGGGACAAAAATTGGGTATTGGTCCTGCTTTGAGCAGGGGTTGGACTAGATGACCTCCTAAGGTCCCTTCCAACACTGATATTCTATGATTCTATGAAAAGGATAAATGGACTCAAATCGGATATAAGGAATGGCAATATACAAAAACCTGTAGGAGAACACTTCAATCTCCCTGGACACCCAATAGCAGATTTAAAGGTAGCCATCCTGCAGCAAAAAAACTTCAGGACCAGACTTCAAAGAGAAACTGCCGAGCGTCAGTTCATTTGCAAATTTGACACCATCAGCTCAGGATTGAACAAAGACTATGAATGGCTAGCCAACTACAAAAGCAATTTCTCCTCCCTTGGTGTTCACACCTCAACTGCTAGAAGAGGGCCTCATCCTCCCTGATTGAACTAACCTCGTTATCTCTAGCCTGACTCTTCCCTGCATATTTATACCTGCCCCTGGACATTTCCACTGCATGCATCTGAAGAAGTAGGTATTCACCCACGAAAGCTTATGCTCCAATACGTCTGTTAGTCTACAAGGTGCCACAGGACTCTTTGTCGCTTATTACTAGATTGTGACCTCAAAATGCATTACTTACCCTTTTCTACACCACACTCAGGGCCGGCTCCAGGCACCAGCTTTCCAAGCTGGTGCTTGGGGCAGCATTGAGAATGGGGCGGCACTCCGAGTCCTGCGGCGGCAATTCGGTGGCAGGTCTGCTCTTCCCGCCACCGAATTGCTGCCGCAGGACTCGGACTGCCGCCCCATTCTCGCCTGCCGCGGTGGCAATGGGGTGGCAGGTCCGCCGCTCTTCCCTTGCCACCGCGGATTGGGACTGCTATGTCTGCCTGCGTCGGGGGCAGGGCTGCAGCAACTGCTTGGGGCAGCAAAATTGTGAGAGCCGCCCCTGACCACACTTGATGTCCTTTCTCGAAGGGAGTAGGTCTTGAAATTATTTCTTTGCTCCTCCAATCAAATAAGAGGTCCCAGTGTATTTTCACTTACAAAGGTATTACTTCAGGCTTATACTTCTGGAAGTGTTTGGAAAAATGTCTTTTCTGCCTATGCTGTCAATAGGATAAGTAGTGGCACAGATCAATGTTTTGTCTTTTATTTTATTTTATTTTAGAAAAGAAAGCAAAAAGGAGGCCTTTGCAGGAAATAGACAGTATTCCTGATTCTATAGGAAGAAGTGTTTGGAACATTAAGGGCTTATGTTATATTCAGTAGGGAGATACCTAAAGTCTGAATTTTTGGAAATTTTACTGAACAAACAGTAAATGTAATAGTAGGATTATAAGACTCTGGTATAGGTAGCAAATTAGCAAGTCTGTTCTGGCCTTTCCATGTTCCTCTGGTGAAGTTAGTTATACAGTACTGAATTAGTGCATCACTTTGAGTCAGGCATGTTCTGATGATGCAGCAAAATGAAGTGTGGATGCGGGAGAGAGGCAGCGTCAAGGGCTGTTCTTCATAGTTTGAGGCTCCTAAGATACTTTTGGTACCTGTCCCAATGAATATGTCCAAAAATGTCAAGAACTAATATGCTTACAGATTTTTAGGTAGTGCTGAAAGACTATTTGGAAGTTGCTTTCTAAGAATGACTAATTTAAAGATGTAGAATGAACTTCTAAAGTTTGGCTTGGGAAACCTTCCTAGACCTAGACTATATCAACAAACTCTGATGTAAGTCCAAAAGCAGCTCTTGTATTGGCTTTTGCTGAGAATTCATTCTTTCGGAAAGCCAAGAAGGATTCAATTAATATGTGAGCGTCCATGCTTTTGGTCTTGTCTGCACTAAGAAAATTCAACCCTCCTTGACCACAGAGACTCCATATCTGTGGTTCCCAAACGTTTTAGTACTGCAGCTCCCTTACAGATATTTTAAAACTTGGTGGCTCCCTACAGCAAGTATCAGGGTTGTTTGTTTTAACCAACTCAGGACACTAGATGCAAGAGTTTAGGATAGATACTAGCTTCAAGAGGGACACTAAAGTTCAGATGTTTTTGTTACCTTATTCAACTACATACAGTTTGTTTAATTATATAAACCACTCTAATCTGGATTTTTAAAACTATAATTAGAAAATATGGTTATTGGTAAGCCAAGTTTAATAGTCTCTTAATTAGAAAAAAACAAAAACAGGGATATTGATTAAATTTCCCCCCAAATACTCGTGACTCCCCCATGAACTCGGGTAGCCATGGCTCTTAGTTTGGGAAGCAATTCCCTATATTAGCATCTTTCTCATGTGGCTTGTCTACCTACAGCTCTGGTTTCTTATCTGCTCCTACTTCTCCAATGATCTGAAAAATGTATCTGGTATCAGCCTCTTACCATACTTCTTACCATACTTCCATTGTTTTAAAATGGGAACGGACCTATTTCTGGTGTAAATAAATAGTTCTGGGCATTTCTATGTATGTGCTCTTTTATTCACTTGTGGGTTCCCCAGTATTAAAAAGATTTATTAATAAACTGCAAGTTGAAAGCAGAATTCTGAGAAATGCAATCAGGATCATAAAGTCCTTAGAGGAATTGTCATGTGAGAGGAGTTTGAGGAGATTAATTATATGTAAGTTTGGGAGCAGGAAAGGAGGCAGAAGTGTCATCAGATTATAGATATTAAAATGGCATTAACATCAAGGAGATGAAGCTTTGCAGAGATGGTTAACTAGAAGCAATAGTATGAAATGGTGTAAATGGAGAACGTAGATATGATACTAGGAAAAATGTTTTAAAATACTGTATAAATTGTTTGAATATTGGCTAGAATCACCAGCAAAGGAGAACGGTTTGAGGAAGTGACTTGTAGTGCTGGAGGATTAATGAGAACTTGGTGTATCAGAAAATAAAATTATCCCAAAAGTACATCAATAAATCTTGGATGCTGGGAACACTTTTGTTTCCTAATAATATAGCATATACTATTAGGATTTATTTTATTAATAACATTAAATGTA
Source organism: Macrochelys suwanniensis (assembly GCA_033296515.1). Classification (NCBI taxonomy): domain Eukaryota; kingdom Metazoa; phylum Chordata; order Testudines; family Chelydridae; genus Macrochelys; species Macrochelys suwanniensis. Next base: position 152,741,346 of record CM065775.1, on the reverse strand, counting down.
GCCAAAGACTCCTGTAGCTCATATATTGCTTTAGAGGGGGGAATTCCCAATTTAAAAAAATAGTTGGCTATTCTCAAGAGGTTGGTAATGGAAACTTAATTGCGGAAAATGCAGGGCTGGCTCCAGCTTTTCAGCCGCACCAAGCAAAAAATAAATAAAAATGGCCGTCACCGAAAAAAAAAAAAAAAAAAAAAAGGCCGCTGCCGAAGCAAAAAAAAAAACCCAACAAAACCCAGCCGAAGTGCCGAAGCAAAAAAACAAACAAAAAAAATCAAAACGCCGCCCCAGAATCCCCTGACTGCCGCCCCTTACAGGGCCCCGCCCCAGGCACGCACTTTGCCATCTGGTGCCTGGAGCCGATGCTGGGAAAATGAAAGTATCTGTGGAGAGAACAGACAGGTCAGGGTTAGTAGGCTTAATATCCTACTCCTGTCTCTGAGGGGTTATTGAATTGGCTAGTGACTGGTTTACTTGGAGCAAATCTTTTTTTAAGGAAGCAGGTGTGGGACAGGGTGAAGAAGGTTGGAAGAATGTGAAATACATTTGTGTATCACAGTACTAAAACCTCATTCTGATGCCAAAAGATTTATGAAATGAATAGCTGAATTCAGACTTTTTCTGACAGTAAGCGATCTTCTGCCTGACTAAATCAAAGCCCTATATTGATTATATTAAATATATTACCATGGTTCAGTAATAGCCATCAAACAGATGTCAAAAATAAGCTTGTGATTTCACTCTGTGAATTCAACAAGTAGGAGGAAAACTGAAAGTTATAAGAACTTTCTTCTGACAGATGAATAACTCCTATAACTGGCTACAGTGGGAGGAGGTAAGGGTAAGTAGAGAACATACTAATTATTTTGATGGGGGTATAATTTTTTTTTATTTAAAAAGCCTTCCCATAAACAGTACTTAGTGCTGTGTTACAAGAGTAAGCTTTGGATTTTACTATTCATGAATTATTATAACTCTTTGAAGGCCTCAGGTATGCTGGGCATCTTGTAAAAAACAGGTACCATGAAGAGTGTATAGTCTAAATTGCTGCAGGGAGGGATCATAAACCAAAGAAAGGTGAGAAGATGAGAGGAAAGACAAAAGTGACAATAAAATCACGTTTAAACAGCAAGCCGTGCAAACTTGGTTAGATTGTTTGTTTGTTTTTGGTGCTTGTTTAAACTTTCCTCCCCCTCACTTCTTATAGTGGGACTTTTTGGGAAAGATTTGAATGAGATAGTTTGTCAGATGAACTTGGGGAGGCATTCCAAGTATTAGGAGGTAGTATGGACTAGGGCACAGAAATACTTGAGAGGAGGACTCAGAGGGGTTATTGAGACTGGCATCATAGTCTGAGCAGAGAGATGTATGGGGGAATGTGAATGTAAGGAGCACTGACTGTAAGTACAGAGCTGTTCATTATATTGTAAGTGTTTTATAAGTTTTCCTTGGTGTTTTTAAAATACTTTTCCTTTATAGAATTGTGTGCTGCTGTAGTCCTTGTGACTCATAGCAAGCTGAGATCTCCTAAGTTTGCTTTAAGCATTGTGGTACACTATACAGTGTATCTATCACTGTGTATTATGTTTGGTTTTCTTCTTTAGTACTGACAGTCAATGAACAGTTAATAAACAGTTTCACAATTTCTGTTCTGTACAAATGTATCATTCTGTGCATGGTTTTCTATGTATCCTCCTGAAAACAGTTCCTTCCCCTTATTGGCAACTTCTGTATAATAGTAACTTTTTGCTGGGAACCAGAGGTTGCTTTTAAGCAGAAATTACTGTATTTGAATGTCTGTTTTTGTTAAATAAATGTATACTTGTTTTCATCATAAGCAAATCTAAGTGCTCAGAGCGACAAGATGGGTGAGGTAATATATTTTATTGGACTATCTTAGGTGGATGAGGGGAACAAGTTTTCAAGGACCTGAAGAAGAGCTCTGTCTAAGCTTGAAAGTTTGTGTCTCTGACAACAGAAATTGGTCCAGTAAAAGATATTATCCCACCACCTTGTGTCTCTGATATCCTGGGACCAACACAACTACAACACTGCATACATCTAAATTCTGTGAGTTAAGCAGTGATCCTAACGTATGACTGTAAGCCGAGGTGTACTGTTCCTTTGGGAATGGTGTTTCTGTACAGTAACTCCTCGCTTAACGTTGTAGTTATGTTCCTGAAAAATGTGACTTTAAGAGAAACAATGTTAAGCGAATCCAATTTCTCCATAAGAATTAATGTAAATAGGGGGGGCTTACGTTCCAGGGAAATTTTTTTGAAGTCAGAGGGTGGAAGAGGGTGGATATTTCCAAGGGAATGCCTTACTGCTAAATAACGAACTAGCACTCGGCTGAGCCCTCAAGGGTTAACACGTTGTTGTTAATGTACCCTCATACTCTACAAGGCAGAACAAATGGAGGGAGGGGAGACAGCATGGCAGACAGAGACACACTGTGTGTGTGTGTGTGTGTGTGTGTGTGTGTGTGTGTGTGTGTGTGTGATGCGCATTGCCCCTTTAAGTACACTGAGCCCACTCTAAGTACACTCCTTTTTAAGTAGATCAGGAAGTTGAGACAGCAGCTGCTGCCTACAAGCTCCCTCCATCTTGAGCCCTGTTGTGTCCCATCCCCCCGCTCTATGGAGATGGGGTAAGCAGGGTGCAGGGGGGAGAGGGACACCCTGACATTAGCTCCCCCCTTTTCTCTCTCCCCTCCCTGCACAGCAAGCAGGAGGCTCTGGGAAGCAGCTCCAAGGCAGAGGGCAGGAGCAGCACACAGCAGTGCGGGGAGGGACAGCTGAACTGCCGACAATTGATAGCCTGCTGGGTGGCTGCTGCACAGGGAACTTAGGGGAGCTGATGGGGGGGCTGCCGGTCCACCCTGGTTCCAAGCCCCCACCAGCTAGCTCCAACGGGCTGCTCTTTCTGCAAGCAGTGGACAAAGCAGGCGGCTGCCAAACAACATTATAAGGGAGCATTGCGCAACTGTAAATGAGCATGTTCCCTAATTGATCAGCAACGTAACGTCTGACTGGTTGATCAGCAACGTCTCACTGGTCTTCTTTTTTTATTATTATTATTATTTTATTTTATTATTTCATTGTTGCATAGGCCTCAGTACCTTATTTGTCCGAAATGGGCCATCTTGATTATCACTTCAAAAGTTTTTTTCCCCTGCTGATAATAGTTCCTCTTAATTAATTATCCTCTTACAGTTGGTATGGGTACTTCCACCTTTTCATGTTTCTCTGAATGTATAAATATCTTCTTACTATATGTTCCATTCTGTGCATCTGATGAAGTGGACTGTAGCCCACGAAAGCTTATGCTGAAATAAATTTGTTAGTCTTTAAGGTGCCACAAGTACTCCTGTTCTTTTTATTTGGACTCTGTACTTCAGCACCTTGTTTCACTTCTTTGCACTTGCGGTATCAAGGCATGGCACCGAGGCTGTTTCCACATGGTAATTCAGAACATCTTCCTTTTGGTACCTTGCAGTTTTTTTGTTCTTGCTTCTGGTGCCACAATATCTTAGTGCATCTATTTTGACACCTCAGTACCTCTGGCTTGGAATCTGGGTGCTTTGGTGCCTTAGGATAGCTTCTTTCCCTTTACCTCTCCCCTGACACACTGGCTCTCACTCAAAAAAACTGGTCTATTATCCAGGATGTTTCTGTTTTAACAGAGGCTCATCCTGAGTTAGCGATCAGTACACAAATATAAAATTTGTAGGTTGTTTATTTGTTTATAAACAAAGCAGAACACCTGTTAGGCTAATTATACCTGATGTACTTCTAGCATAATAAAAAAATTGAGTACATAATATTTTTTCTTCACGATAAACAGATCAAAGAGAGACTTAGGTTGCAGATCCTTACAGGTGTTCTCTGTTTCTTGTAATTAATTGCAAAGACTCAACAGTCTAAGTCAGGGTTGTTAGGCTTTAAATTCTAGAGCAGTGGTTCTCAACTAGAGGTTCCCAGAGGCCCGTGAGTTGTTTCAGGGGGCCGAGGGGCCCCATGGCTGAAGCCTGGAGTCCCGAGCCCTAGCGCCCCCGTGTGGTTAAAGCCCAGAGCTGCTGGGCTGAATTCCAGAGCGCCAAGCCACAGTGCCACCGCAGGGCTAAAGCTGGAGCTTCAGGGCTGAAGCCTGGAGCCCATGGGTGGAGTTGGGAGGACACGGAGAAGAGGGTGTTGCCCGCCCCTCAGACTGCAGTGATTTACCCAGAGCAGGGCAAGTCCCCCCATCTCCTTTTCTTCCCCAGTCCTCCCAGAGGTCCCACTCGGAGGCCAGGATGGAGGCCGGAAGCTGGAGCCGGGCAGTTCAGGGTGGCTGCTGCTCTGGTTGATGCCATGGAATGGGCAGCCATGGCATCTCCACCCCCTCCGCCCCTCCCCCCACCCCCGGTCTCTTCCTGCTGCTACTGGTGCCTGGACTTGCAGCTGCTCCTCAGCTCCCAGCTCCCTTTGACTGCTCGCGCAGCTGGTAGGAGCTACCAGGGCAGGAGGACCCAACTACCCCTCACTACCCCTCTCCCTGCACCCTGAGCTACACCTCTGCCCACACACAGCCCCTAACTACACTTCTCCCTACACCCTGAGCTACCCCCTTCCCGCAAACAGTCTTGAGATGCCCCCTCCTTGCACCTTGAGCTACCCCCTGTCCACACACAGCCCTTAGATACCCCCTCCCTGAGTTACCCGCTGCCCATGCACAGCCCCTAGATACCCCTCCCTACACCCTGAGCTCACCCCCTGCCTACGCACAGCCCTTAGATACCCCCTGCCTGCACCCTGAGTGGTTTTCAAACTTTTTGAGCTGAGGCCCCCCTCCCCTTTTGAGTTACAATTTTTGGTTCCCCTACCCCCACCAAACAGACTGGGTGGCCTGTGGAGGTCAGTTAGGGAGTGGAGGTGACACTCCCTCCCTGAACCCCACTGTGTGGAGCTGGCCTGAGCCTCTAGCCCCCTCTCCCTGTTGGGCCCTGGAGTTTTTATAGCATGTGAAGGGGGCCTCAGAAAGAAAAGGGTTGGAAACCCCTGTTCTAGAGGTTTCTACAATACATGTAGGTGTGATTTTGGAGGGTCCATGCATATTTAACTTTGTGAAATGAGGCAATCTCACCAATTTTGCAAATTAGCCATCTAAGCTAAGCATGGCTGCTTGCAATTAGGGTGAATTTTTAACTCTTTAGTCCCTCCTATTCTCTGCCTATGGCACATCATAGTCTAGTTTCTTGTGGAATTGGTGGCTGTGATATACGGGAGGTCAGACTAGATGATGTGGTGGTCCCTTCTGGCCTTAAACTCTGTGACTCTACAACTCTATAAATGGCGAATCGTTTTGGCCCCAACTTTTAATAAAAGGCCCTCCACCTGGAACAATGCTTCTGGATTTCAAGCAGAATGGTAGAAAGCTTCAAAAAATTAAGCAATTGAAACACATACTGTAACAGTAGAAACACTTTGCTAAACTGCAGCTATAGCATTGCTCTCCACCTGTAATACATATGGCACACGTATCCTTGCAAACTCTATTTTAGCTATAGGGAAGAAAAATGAAGAGTGCCGAATTGTCTCAACGCATTACAATTGTAGTTACCATGAAGTTGTTCTACGGGGGAAAGACATCACTGTTGTTCACTGCGCTACTCAGCCGAGGTGTGCACAGCTACAGCTCCAATTTTGCTCAGCCAATTTAAAAACAGTATTGCTGAAGTTTTCACACTGTGAACAGAAAACTATTATGAAAATATGATTGTTTTATATTGGATAAAGAAGTACCTGAAATTGTTGAAATGAGAGATTTTAAAAGGCACTGCAGTCTCTTTGTGTTGGGCATCTTACACTTGGCACATTTTTACATGAACCAGGTTTCATTTCCGTTACATGATCCATGTGGTTAAATAGAGATTGGGTTCACTGAGTGTGCATTTTTGGTGACATGGAAATTGTTCACATTTGCCATTTGCATTTCTTTTTTGCTGAGCTTTTTAGAAAGGAAATAGTTAATAACATGTTTAACAACCATCACCATATTATCACTCACGTGTTTTTATCTGTAACACTGGGGCAAAGGTTAGGAAAATAAAGTTTTCATTAATAGCTTTGTACTTGTTCAGGGCTATAAATACTGCATTCTCTTTACTGCCAGAAATGAGGTTTAATCATGTCTGTATCACTTTGGTTAGGGATGGGAAAAGGGGAAAACTGGCCTTCAAATGCAGTGATTTGAAGTATGAAGTACTGGTTTATTTCCTTCATAAAGTAGCACTGTTAAATTGTTTCAAAGTCCTCCTGTCTGTTCTTTATGTATCCTGTGAAACTTTGTCTATATATGTCAAGGTTTCACAAACTATTTACTGATTTTCGGAGGTCCTGAGTACCCATATCTTTGGATTGAAGTCATCCTAAATTTTGAAAATCTGGGTTCTGACCATGATTGGAACACTCAGGAGGGACCACTGTGGGAGTTCTTCTTGTGTCAGTGAGTTGTGGGTTGTTCAGGAGCTCTGAAAATTAGGTGGTACCATCTAAAGGCTGGACAGAATCTTGGTGATCTGTAAGTTTTTGTTTGTAGACTGAAAGGACAATTTTCCATCATTATATACAAAGTTAGTCTGGGGATCTCAAACTCAAATCACCACGAGGGCCACATGAAAACTAGTAAATTGGCCCGAGGGCCGCATCACTGAAACCTTTTCATACAATGATACAAAAGTATAGTCAAAAATGAAAAAAATGAAGAGTAATATAGTATTCTATTAAAAGTCAGTGTATTAATTTTTTAAAAACTGTAATGCAGAGAGGGGTTTTAATAAAATATAAACACTCAGTAATGTTTGGAGTATGGCTGCCAGTGGAGTTGGCGCCTATGGCGGGCTGCAGGAAATAACTCCGTGGGCCGCATGTGGCCCACGGGCCGCGTGTTTGAGACCCCTGAGTTAGTCTCTGCTGCTGCTCACTGTTGCAATAGTGTTAAACTATTCAAATCCAAAGTTACTGTATAACTTATTTTCTTAAAGGGTCACTGATTGTCTTGTTGTAATACTACAGTCAAGACCACTGGAGAGTACAGAAACCACTAGACAAGAATTAGTGCTTTTATAGATTATATGTGCATTTACATTCCTGTTCAAATAATTTATTTTCACTCCTCTGGTAGTTGCAGATGTTGCTTAAAAGCATTTTTGCTATGATTCTGTTGTCACCATTCTATGCAGGTAGGCAACATCCGTGTAATGGCAACTGTTAGCAACACCAAGAATTTTCCTCTTTTAGATTGTTTCTCCCCGACCTCTCATTCTGTATGTCCATTAAATTATAATATTGAATATAAGAATTGATGCAAATGGAATGTGCAGAGCTGATTTTTCTGTTTCCCTAAAATTCCATTAGGATATTGGTCTAACGCTTTAAGCAAGAGACCTCATGTCTTAATAAGAAAGTCATACTAGTATCCTACCATATATCCATAAAGACCAGAATTAAAAGCCCACTGAAGTCAATGGAAAACTTGTTTTCCAATAAAGTTTTCCATTGACTTCAGGTGGGCTTTGAATCAGACCCCAATTGCTTAACATATTCTAATTTAGCTAGACGACTTGGTGGTAACATTTTTATTTTGCATAAGGAGGAGTTGCTACTACTGATGCTGCTTCAAAGTCTTTAAGTTTGAGGTGTGAGTTTATTTCATTAGTCATCCCAGTCAAGGTAGAAATCCTTATTGTAAGTTTGAATTGAGCTCCTCTTCCAGGATATTTAGTTTTCAGAAAACTGTGATAAATAATATAAATAAACATTGGACCAAAGTCTTAAATAGCACAGAAGGATATATTGAGATGCAAGACCTAAAGCTATTCAGTTTATTGTGCAGGAAACTTACTGGATCTTTCCAACAAGTTTAAATCTGGAGTAAGGCTAGAAACTTTTTGCTGACATAGGAATGTTGCTTAAGGTTGTGGTATGTGTGTGGTTTATTTGTTTGTTTGTTTTTAAAAGACATTTCTTTATCAGCAAAAGTCCTAGTGTATATGCAGTCATACTAGCAAAAAAGTGCCATTTCTGGTATTGTTTATTTCATGCAGGGAACCAGTATAAGGGCAGGTCTTCACTACCCGCCGTATCGGCGGGTAGTAATCAATCTATCGGGGATCGATTTATCGCATCCAGACACGATAAATCAATCTCTGAATGCGCTCCCCGTCGACTCCGGAACTCCGGCTCGCGAGAGGCGGAAGCGGAGTCGATGGGGGAGCAGCAGCAGTCGACTCGCTGCCGTGAGGACGGCCAGGTAAGTCGACCTAAAATACGCCGACTTCAGCTATGCTATTCTCGTAGCTCAAGTTGCGTATCTTAGGTCAACCCCCTCCTTAGTGTAGACCAGGGCTAAAATGTGCTGGCAATTTTCCCCAGGATTAGCTGTGTCTGCACTGGGAGCATTTGCCAGTATAGCTATACCAGCAAACTTTTTCTAATGCAGACTAGACCTGAATGGTGATTACTCTTATTGGAGTTGTAGCAGATTGGGTGGGAACCTTATTACCTTAAGGCACAATCCTTCAAGTTTTTCCCATTGGGCAAAGCCAATGGGATTATTCACAGTAGTATGCACTTTGCTGAATTGTGCTAGTCAGCCTTTAGTCATCATTTGCTCATGCCCCCAAGATTTTGAAATTTGGGAGGAAAGTGCTTAGTAGAGAAAACAGGAGATTATCTATTCCCTCCTTTTTCACAAGTATTTGATTGTGAGTATTCAGTGTCAGCAGATATCACCAACACTTTTAAAAGGTGACTGTTTATTATCCTCAGTTTTAAGAGCCTGGTTTCATGTAGATGGAAGGGTGGTACCAATCCTGCAAATCAGCTGAGATAGCATCTTACAAGCCTCTAATTCAATTCATGAGAAAGTGACAGATACCTGTACAGGAAGATTTTTTTCTGTATGATTTGTGGTAACTTTCATGAGCATTACATTGACAGGACTGGAATCGGTGGCTTTCATTTACCCACAGAACAAGTACAGCCGAGGCAGCAGCAGTGAAAGCTTCCCTCACCATTGTGCCTCAGTTCTGTTCTGGAGCAATCCTCCCTAAGAATGTGAGCATAGTTCAGTATCTGTATCCATTCAATTGTTGGTCCCTCTGATCTGCTAGGAAGAGGCGAGACTGTCTTGTTCACACGCATGCGTGTGTGTGTGAATGGAAAGTCCAAATGTTCTCTTCAGCTTTTGCCTGCTTCTTTTTATACCAATGTTGCCTAGATACTTGAAGGAGAGAGCCACAGAAAACAATTTTTGGCTAAAATAAGTCGCCTTAGTTTTTGCAGATAAACTTTTACGAGTACATAAAATAGTGATGGCAAATTCACATGATGCCTAGTTGGAAGGTAACTCTAGGTTGTTTCATATATACCCCATCACTCATTTAACAGACAAATAGTTTTCATTTGGAACCAAAATCAACTCTTTTAAATTAGTCTTATGTATTTTCAAGACACACACAGAGGGTTTTGAATTTGAAAAGTTGTGGATGTACATGATGAGATGAATTAGAAACCCTTTATCATGCATACACCAACTGCACACATTCTTGCATTGTTTTAGACTTTCTACATTTTAAATATCCCCTTTTGTAAACTGGATTATCAGATCTTACAGAGCTGAATGAGGTTTTCAAAGCTCAATCATCTGAAAAAGACATTACCCAAAAAAAATTCAGGCTAAATGGTTGTTTGCAACTTTGATATTGTATCAGCTTCATCTTTTGGACCCTGAATAGCCGAATGGTAATTTTTATCAAGCTAGCAAAATGGAAGTAGAATTCACAAATACCTGATTTGGTGACGGAACACTGGAAGAGCAAGAAATGGTGGAAATTCAATTTAATAAATGAAGATAAATGTCATGAAGTAGAACAGAAATTAGTTGCAGAAAGAAAAGGCACATGAATAAACAGACTTTGTGAAGACAATTGGGCTGAAGGTGCAAGGTTTATTTTTTTGTTAAACATGCTGTTTCCAACTAATCGATTATAATCAGTTGGCCAGATTCTGATTTCAGTTTTATATGCATGCAGCCTTGTTTAAAGACTCATCACGTGTTTGCCCCATTGAGTTTCAGAAGGTTACATGTAAGAAAGAGAACAGTGGATAAATCAGCTACAAGAATTAGAGCTAGGAAAATCCATTCACATTGAATAACTGATTAATTTTGCCCTTTTTTCTCTTCATCAGCAATCTATGAAATTTTTGCTAATTAATTATTTAAAGCTTAATGAATATTTCATACACATGGATTTCACATGCTTACTGTATATGCTCTAAGTATATTCTGTTACTTGTTACTGCTATGAGTTTGGTGATCTTAGTTCCCTGGTATTGTTTCTGGTCCCTGACAGGATGAGTGTAAAGTGTATCCAGGTACCATCATTATGGATATCCTAGAAATGCATTTAATAGTAGGAGGTCAAAGGTACTTTTAAAAAAAGTTATAGTTAGAATATATACTAGAGTATAGTTAAGTACTGATGGAAAGGGGAAGAGAGGTGGGTTAAGGAGACTGTTGTTTAATTTTTTCTTTGAAGAAATTGGGATGATTTGGGGAAGAGAAATGAGATGGAGAGGGTTTCAGGAATGAGTCAAAGGTAGGGAGGAGGCACTGGAGTTTTAGGCCCAGGATTCAGTGAGGTAGGTGAAGTAGAACTGGTTAGGTAGCAACAAAGACAGTATTACTGAAGAGAAAGGAAATTGCATCTGAGTAGGGTGGATTGATTTAAATCAAAGCAATTTAAATCACCAAGTTTAATCATGATTTAAATCAGCAAGCAGGAAACCTTGATTTAAATCATCGATTGTAATCATGTTTTGCATTTGTACTTTTTAGTTATTTTCTTAAAGGTTGATTCTCATCAGTTAGTAACCATTAAAACATGTTTATTTGCTATTAAATATAATCTTTACATAATTTGGTACTGTTTTTGCTAACCTGGAATATACAGTATATCCATACACATTTATGTAAGCAATTATACAGCTTAATCACACATTCGATTCTTAATTTTTACAGTTTTATTTTACAAATTTGTGCATGATGCACTTATTTTATTATGTTTAATTTTTTTATTTGTGATTTATGTCAAGCTCTACCCGGATGGAAATTCAAATTAAATTAAAAATGCACAAAAATAGCTCTTTAATTTTTTTTATTAAATAAGACTATCTTAAATATTCTGGAAACATAAAAAAAGTTTATCAAAGTTTATTAAAACAAGTTTTGCATTTAAAATTGATTAATTAAATAAAGGAAGTATTATCTGGAGTTACTGAATTAAACTGATTGTTTTTGGTCACTATGTCCTTCAAGATTTTAGAACTAATAGATCTCATCCTCTCACAGGTGGAAGAGGAAAACAAGCTTTCTCGCTGTTTCAACTCCCAAGTGGTTTCTTACCTTTGAACGAACTAGTTGTTGAACTGCTAGGTGTTAAACTGAAATGAAGAAAATATTCTCTCTGCAACTGCAGAAGAGCGTGCTGCTGTCAAAGCTGGTTTAGCTTGTCAACAAACTCTGGTTCTAGATGCTCAGCCAGTGACTTCCACCAATTCAATGGTTTGACTTTCTTTCAAACTTGACAGCAAATATGTACTACTTAATATATTTGTATTTAATTTGTTATTTAAATAGATTATAATAAGTTTAGACCTTAACACAGGTTGTCAATTTAAAATTTAATTTTAAGTAGGTTTAAAAATAAACTTGTATTTAATTTAAATTTCAAAATAATATTTTAAAAAAATTATCACTTTTTTTATCCAACCTGCATCGACGGCACTCTATGTAGTCCCAGAGACTGTCACCAGCATGGAATCAAGAGCAAAGAGAGTTGAATAAGCCAGGATGAATTGGGGTTGAGGAATAACAGTAGGAACAGAGTGGTGGGAGAGGGAGTGTGGTAAAGGATCACATGAGGGGAAGGAATACTGTTGACAATGGAGATCATAAAATCAGTGGAGGGGAGGAAATACGGGAACAATTTTGCTTTAATAGAATCCCATCCTTTTGTGCTGGAGCAAGATAAATACGATTTTATCCTCTGATCTGAACAAGAACATGACAAGACCTGCAGAGGGCTCACAGACAGCCTTAAGTATTAACTGTCTGCACATGAAACTGTTTATGATAAACAAGTACATATAGCAACCCTATGGTTCCATTTAAGTATTAATTGGTGCCTTACAGAATTCTCCTCAGTGGCATCAAATCCCAGAAGTTCTTCACTGCACAACAGACTGCATTTCTTACCGTGTAAGTTGAAATTTTTCCAGGGGCTTGATGAAAATGGGATTTGGGAGCAGTTTGTATCATCCAAATTTCAACAGTTCCAGGACTAAAAATGCTGTCTGAGACCTGTCATCATTTGTAAGGAACTATGGAAATTCTGGGAGAAGGATGATCTTATGATTAAGGCACAAAACTGCAAGTAAAGAGGTTTATGTCCAATTCCCAGCTCTGTAACAGAACACCAGTCCAAGACACTTAAAATCTCTGTCTGAGTTTCATCACTGAGAAGATAATAATACCTAACCCTGTGGAGTACTAAAGTAAAGAAAAAATCATTAACGTATGTAGATCTCTGTATCTAAGATAGTAGGCATTCTAGAAGTGCAGTCTATTATTAATAATTAGGGGTTTTCCGAGGTAGTTAGACTTGGTCTCCAACTTTCTTAAACTCTATACGTGAATTCACAAATTTTATACATTATTAAACGCAAAACTCCCTGGATTATGGCAGAAAGTAGTCATACTGTGTAAAGGAGACTAGAAGTCTTTGTATTCTGTTTCCTTTTTGTGGTGTACATAAGTTCAAGAAAGACTCAATATACTTGAACATCTTCCATGGCAATATTTTCAAACACCATATGCTATTGTATTTTCACTTACTATCTTCTTAGCCATCACCATTCTCTAAACCAGTGGTTTTCAAACTTTTTTTCTGGGGACCCAGTTGAAGAAAATTGTTGATGCCTGCGACCCAATGGAGCTGGGGATGAGGGGGTCCGGGTGTGGAAGGGGCTCAGGGCTGGGGCAGAGGGTTGGGGTGTGGGGGGTCAGGCTCTGAGGTTGGGCTGGGAATGAGAGGTTTGGGGTGCAGGAAGGGGTTCTGGGTTGGGAGGGTCAGGGCTGGGGCACAGGATTGGGGCGCGGATTTAACTCCGGCGGCTCCCGGTCAGCGGTGCAGCCGGGGTGCAGAGGCAGGCTTCCCACCTGTCCTGGCATCGCGGACTGCACTGTGCCTGAAGTGGCCAGAAGCAGGTCCGGCTACTAGGCAGAGGCGCACAGGCGGCTCTGCGCAGCTCTCGCCCCCAGGCACCACCCTCCCAACCCCGGTGCTTGGGGCGGGGGCAGTGTACGGAGCCCCGTGGCCACCTTGCCTAAAACTGGACCCGCTGTTGGCCGCTTCCGGGGCGCAGGTAGGTCCCAGCAGATAGGCACTAGCCTGCCTTAGCTAGGCAGCACCGCTGCCAGGACTTTTAACGTCCTGGTTTCGCGGTGCTGACCGGAGCCGCCATGGTCCCTGGGTGCTGAGCAAGGCGATCCAGTGCCTTACATGCCGTGACCCAGTACTGGGTCGCGACTCGAGCTTTAAAAAACACTGCTCTAAACAGTCCTCCTGTGGACTCTATATTGTGATTTTTTTGGAACCTCTTAAAATAAAATCTGGCAGTGGATATATTCACTTGTTACTGAGATAACTTAAGAACCAATGGAAGAGGTCTTTAATATAAATATTAATTAAAAAATGGACTCAACTTCTGCAAACACCTCATAGCTCAGCCAAGGAATCCAAACTATGGGAGGGATTTGGTGGTGGTTGAGGTCTATGTTTGGATGGGGAATTTAAAGGGAGGGATGGTGAGAGTCCCATTTTGTTGGGCATTGTGGGGTCAGCTGCAAGTTTTATGTTTTACTGTGTGAAAGGCACCTTTTAAAAATTGGAATACTGTAAATAAAAATTAAATAATTACACTCAAAATCCCTCACTGTATACAGCCTAACTTGTCTAATTGGAGCCTTTCTAAAGGCAACAGTTTTAGGACTTCTAAAGCAGACAGTTGAAAGATCAGGTATATTCTCTGGTTATACTTGCATGTACAGCTGTTACAGAAGGAGTTACTGCAAATAATGGACAGGAGAATGGGATGAACAATACCTGGATCTAGCAGCTTAATAATACTAGTACATAGTTTTAAGGATTTATTCTGTCTGTTGCACTCAACCAAGAAATGATTTGACTTAGGCCTCTTCACATACAGTATTACTATTTCTTTATGCACTAATGACAGAATCTGTATCTGCCCAAACTTAGGGATTGGTTTCTGTTTAATTTGGAAGAAACTCCGTTATTTGGAAAAACCTGTTTCTATTATATAGTCACTGTAAATGGGATCCAAGAGAACGCATGAGCAAAAACAAAAGAGGGGGTTGATACCAAGTGGAACTAGACGAGCTGGGCAGATGCACTCAGGCCTCTGAAGCTCTTTGTTCGTGCAGAAAAGCCCTGGGGAGGTGGCTTTACAGCTATGCTGCAAAATGGTGTGTGCGCCTCCTTGCTTAATAGTGACATTTTACTGTAGGATCACTCCCAATGGGATTCTCTACTGCCCTTGGCAAGTTAGGAGTATGAACTATTAGACTAGTCTCAGCATTCTTTCTCTGAGAGGCTTCCAGGTCCAGTAATGTCAATGTGATTTTAAAAAAGAAAAAAAAAGAATACAATTGAAAATAATCACTACTCTTGAATAATAAGTGTGTGTGGCAAAAATATACCTGACGAGATAGCCACAGCTAGGGATGCTACCGCTTCGTTAACTTGCATGCATGGTAGAAAGAGTGGGGAAATTGCAACATTTTGGATTGAGAGTTTATTTGCCTCACTGTATTGGACCACTGATCCAAGCACAGCCAACCCTCGGAACTCGTTGCCATGGGATGTTGTGAAGACCAAAAGTATAACTGGGTTCAAAAAAGAATTAGATAAGTTTACAGAGGATAGATCCATCAAAGGCTATTAGCGAAGATGGTCAGGGACACAACCCCATGCTCTGGATGCCCCTAGAACTACTGCCAGAATCGGGGACAGGACAACAAGGGATGGATCACTCAAAATTGCCCTGTTCTGTTCATTCCCCCTGAAGCATCTGGCACTGGCCACTGTAAGAAACAGGATACTAGGCTAGATCGACCATTGGTCTGAGCTACTGTATCTGTTCATATGCAGTTATATCCTGCCACTTGCACTGCTGTGTAGGATGAAGGAAATATCTATATCTTTTATGACTAGTATGGGTACTTCAGTTTACCGGCATGATATTATGGCTACATGGAGTTGAATCAAAAGGTGCTGTTAGGAAGAACAAGCCGGTAACAAAACAATGGTCAGAGGTAAGATGCCTTTTGGATAAACTTGAGGGGAGTAAGAAAACAGTGGCTGGATTATTAATTGGAAAGATGCTATTTTCAGGCGCCAGGCAAAGTTACATAGCTGGTTTGCCACGGCTGAGGGTCTAAGATCAAGAGAACACTAGACAATTAAAAACTTGTCTTCTAGCAAGGGAGCGTGGTTCAGACCTTAGTCTGTTCATGGAGAGCCAACAGACTGACCAGTAGTCCCTGCAGGATGGGTCTGGGGCATCTAGATTTGTCCAAGCTTTGAGAGAAATGAAAAGCTTTAGGTAAGAGCCAGGCTTTTTGTTGTTTTTAACCCTTTTCTCTCATTGCTGTGTACCTTTGGATGGATACGTTTGTTTTGACGAAGTTGTCTTAAGTCACATTAATCACCTGTTGGTCACAAGCTCCTGGAAGAAAGTGTCTTGCACGGGCTGAATGCAGTTGGGCCAGTCATGATAGTGCATTTCGGAAATGGAGGCTCTAACACAGAGACCCAGTTCTCAAGTGGTTGAACTGCTGGGGTTCCACCTTGTAAGAGATGAAGAAAGCAAAGCCTGTCACCTGAGGGTGCACTCGTGAGGTAATGCGAAGGGATCAAAGACCTTAGCTCTCCCTGTAACC
Organism: Macrochelys suwanniensis; assembly: GCA_033296515.1. Classification (NCBI taxonomy): domain Eukaryota; kingdom Metazoa; phylum Chordata; order Testudines; family Chelydridae; genus Macrochelys; species Macrochelys suwanniensis. Next base: position 152,725,281 of record CM065775.1, on the reverse strand, counting down.
ATGCCAAGTGGTCAATACTCAAATCAAAGGAAAGCGCACACACACACACACACACACACACAAAATCCTCTCAGTGCACCAGATCAGTTAGGCAGTTGGGTACTCTGTACTCTTTCCTCCTTTTTCCATCGTTCACTTGTATTTTTACAGAGAGCACTGTAATGTACCTTGCCTGTCTTGCATTTGTCTTATTAAACAAATCTCCAATTGTTTTTATGGTACTTTTTATCTCTCTCTCTCTCTCTCTCTCCCCCCCCCCCCCCCAGAAAATGGTGTTCAAATGAAACACATTATGACCCATCCAGTTCTCCTAGATGGATGCTGTATTATCAAAATTAGAGGTAACAGCAGTAGACGTATAGGTATCTGATCTGCCTTCTGAGTTTAAAAGCTCAGATAGTACCAAAATCAGCGTCTCTCTTTAATAGTAGGGGATCAGAGATGTGACGCCTGACTTTGGGAGATAATTAGCCCCGTAAGGTATTTGGGTATTTGAATAACCCTTGCAACTTGGTGTGTGAGGAAAGCTGTTTGTTCTAAGTTACCTTTTAGGTGCCCTGTGCATTAGTGCTCTACTGCAGTATTGCTGTAAAAGGTAGGCAGTTTGCAATGTCATGGGAGTAGGGACAGTAAAAATGTCATAGTTACTGGAGTGTTCTCAGTCCTGCAGCCAGGGGAGAAAGGGGATATTCATGGTGGTTTTGTGTTGTTGGATTGCAGATATGGTTGGAGATGAAGGGAAAGAAGAGATTGTTGTTAGTGGGCTGCTGTATGTGTTTTCTTTTATTCATATTATAAGGTGGAGACTGTTGAGAATTGCTCTAAGGAAACTGTTTCCTCAATATCTACTGTACTCAGTCACTATTAACACACTGCTCCTCATTATGGTAAATACTAATCCCTGTTCCTTTCCCAATGTAAATTTATTGGTAGGGAATTCACAGAGCACCCCTGGTTGACAAAGTAACATTTCTCGATTAGTCTTTCACTCTCTTATCTGGCTGGCCTACAGAGACAGGAATGCAGAAAAGTAAACTCTAACTGGGAAAAGTATTGTATTACTTTAAAGACAAATAAAATAGAGATACTATAGAAGATTCTGAGCCCAGTATGGAAGTCAGTATTAATCAGATGGGAGAGAAAACAGGATTCTTCATTTTTTGGGGGGGGATTTCTGTCTTTTTAAGATTAAATAAAAATAAAATAATTATACTGTACAAAAGATTGGGGATAACCCTATCCCTGAATCTGCTCTATCCCAAAAGGTGCAGAATGAAACCAAAGCCACTCTTTAGCTACTGTTCTTATTCAAGTAGTGCCCCTATGGGTGCTCCACTTAAGGTGCGCATGTGCTCCACGTTGCTTTGATCAGTTTCATTAGCAGTGCCTGTTTGGCCTGCTCATGTGCCGTTGATATCCTCCTGACTGCACCAAGGCTATATCAGGCTGCGCAGGCAAACCGCCCTCAGTTCCTTCTCATCCGCCTTGCCAATTGGCTACTCAAGGGTTGGTCATACCAAGAGGCATTGTCTGCCACAAGGACGGCACTTTCTCTGTTCTTGGTCTTTGGTCTTCAGTTGAATGTGGAAAAATCCACACTGACTCCTGTTCAGAACTTGTGATTTACTGGGGAATCCATGTATTCCTTAGCATCCAGGGCCAGATTCATGATATTACCAAACCTTATCAGAGCCAGTCAAGGGAACCCCCAGACTTCAGTTAGAAACTGTATTCAATTTCTTGATCACATGGTGGCTTGCACGTCCATGACAGAGCATGCGAGGTTATGCCTTTGCTGCTTCCAGGGTGGCTCAGATCAGTTTACTTGCCAAACAAATACAGTCTAGACAAGTAGGTGTTAATTCCCCAGCAGGTGAAGCATTCCCTACACTGGGGGAAGGTCCATCCCAATGTAGGGGGTGAGGGTTCCCTTCCTCCAGCCGGCGCCAACGGTAACCGTGACCGCAGACACATCTTTGTTAGGATGAGGGGCGCACCTTGACACTCTTTAACAGTGCAGGGCAGATGGTCACCCCAGGAAACCACTCTTCACACCGACCTGTTGGAGCTCAGCGCGGTAAGAAATGCCTGCCTTCATTTTCTGCCTCTTATCAGGCACAAATCTATCACGGTCATGATATACAACATGGCCTGTATGTTCTATATCAGGGGTTCCCAAACTTGGTTCACGGTTTGTTCAGGGTAAGCCCCTGGTGGGCAGTGAGATGCTTTGTTTACCTGAGTGTCCGCAGGTACGGCCACTTGCAGCTTTCAGTGGCCATGGTTCGCTGTTCCTGGCCAATGGAGACCTGCTCCTTTTTGAATTTGTCTATGAAAACAGCCTTCCTAGTGGCTATTACCTCAGCCCGCAGAGTCGGAGAGATTGGGACATTAATGGCAGGCTCTACTTTCACAATATTTTACAAGGATAAGGTTTCCCTAGAGCCGCATCCCAGGTTTCTTCCTAAAATGTCTTCTGAGTTTTGTGTAAATCAGGTCATTTACCTACCAGTTTTCTTTCTGAAACTGCATAATTCCAACAGGGAGACTGTTTTCAATACTCCAGATGTCAGGAGGGCAGTCTAGATAAAACTAAACTATTTCGTAAATCCCTAGACTGTTGGTTTCATTTGCAGACAGATCAAAGGTTCTGCCATTTCTAGCCAACGGCTCTCAGAATAGATTTCTGGGTGTATTCTACCTTGTTACAACCCCCTCCTCCCCCAGCTGGCGTGTCAGCTCATTCAATGAGGTCACAATCTACACCTGCAACTCTACTTAAAAAGTCCCAGTTTCTGAGCTCTGCAGAACTGCTACATGGTCTGCGGTACATCCCTTCTCCAGACACTATGCCTTAGTGAATGCCCCCAGGGGCTTGTCTACGCTTACATTTTATAGCGCTCTAACTTGCTGGCTCAGGGGTGTGAAAAATCATCCCCCTGAGCGCAGCAAGTCTGAGCGCTTTAAAGCGCTAGAGTGGACAGGCTCCCAGCGCTCGGAGCTAATCCCCTCGTGGAGCTGGATTACCAGGAGCGCTGGGAGACCACACTTGTGCTTCAAAGTGCTGCCGTGGGAGCATTCCTGCAACAGCACTTTGAAGTTTCCAGTGTAGCCATGCCCCAGATGTGATACAGCAGTTGGCAGTGCAGTTCTTCCCTTTGTAACGGCCTCTATTCCAAAGCTCCCCGCCCTGCTTATGGGGATACTGTTTGGGAGTCACCAGAAGTGGAGCGCCCATAGGGACCCTGCCTAAAGAAGAAAGAGGTTACTCAGCTGTGCAGTAACTATAGTTCTTTCAGATGTGTGTCCCTATGGGTGATCCATTACCCTCTCTCCTTCCCCTTTGCTTTGGCGTTTCCTTCTGAGACTCAGTGATGGACAAGGTACTGAAGGCAGTTCACTCGCACAGCCTGATATAGCCTTGGTGCAGGGCACGAGACTATTAACAGTGCATGCATGGGCCAAACGGATACTGCTAATGAAATTCTCCGATACAAGGCACATGGAGCACACGTGCACCTGAAGGGGAGCATCCACAGGGGGGCACATCTCGAAGAACTACAGTTACTGCACACGGTGAGTAACCTCTCTCTGCTCTTAGGGCTGCAGTAGTATTTACTGTATTTGCGGTCCTGAAGTGCATTGGGGCACAGTGAACCCCAGCAGAGCTGGGCTCTGTGCATGCCCATAGTACAGGCTCCCTAAATCTCACCTTCCACATATAGAGGAAACACACAAATTCCCCCTGAGGAAGGGCTTCCGGCAGCCGCCACTGGTGGAGCAAGATTTGCCTTTTTGTGTCTGTAGTATTGCAAAGTACTGATCTGATTGACAAATGCTAGAACATCCTAGATTTGGTGCAAAGCAGAGGAAGCATAAAAGCGTGACTCAACCATTTTGTCAGTTGAAAACCTTCAGGGTTATTACCTGGCATTTCTATTTTCTAGTAGTGGTTTGTTTCTGATCTTAAATAGCGCACCCAAAGGGAGGGAGTCGTGTTGCATAGTGCAAGGTAATAATTACTATACTAATAACTGTGTTGACATACGTGATCATCAGCTAAGCTAACTCTGTATGCTTATATGAAATGCAAATTGAAATTCTATAAGTGATTATGTGGAGGAAAAAAACATATTTTTTTTGGTCTGGTTGTACTGCACTTTGAAAGACAACAGATAAAGGAATGATTTTATCTTTAATCTTGGAAGTGGGGAAGGGCTTGCTTATCATTGACAGTAATTCATATACTAACTTGAAGAATGTTCTAATGAAAAGACATGTGAATCCATTGCTGTGTAGGGAATCAGCTGCTCAGTGTCACAGCTCAGCAAATAAGGTGATGTTACAGTACACGTGAAGTATATTGCAGCACTTAGGCTGTGTCAGACAACTGTATCCTGGAAACAGGGTTGGTTTGGGTCTTTTAATTATGTTGTCCCTTCATCAAATTGTAAGAATTATTGCTAAGAAACCAAAACCTTTACAAATACATTTTGTTTTAGAATTCAGCCTTTTTCTTATAGGAAAAATCCAGGGGCAAGTAGGGTGGGTCTTCCTAAAACAATATTTATTCAACTTACTTTGAGTTAGCTTAGAGAAATGGCACGATAGTCACTATGTAAAAATCTAAGAGAGATAGCATTGGTCAGTTTGACATGTTTCTCCCTTTCCTCTATTATGTTTCCAAATGCACTTATGTCTGGAAAATTAAAACCCCCTCAACTCATTTATAGTACAGAAGGCAATGAGACATAGTCTAGGGATCTGAAGGAAGCACCTGACAAGTAGGAGTTGCAATAGTCTGTGTTGGTCAGGAAACCAGCATCTTTAGTGCAAATGCTGGGGAGTTATAAATAGCAGCATGAATTAAATGAGTGAAAAATGGAGATGTTTCATCAGTTCTTGGCTGTTGGCGGGTACTTTATTTTTTAATCACAGGAAACTACAATTTAAAAATATATATATGCTTAACACTTGATATCTTCAAAGCATTTCATCACCATTAACAACTTAGGTCAGGGGAGCTAGCGCCCTCACAATGGAAATATTGTGGGGGCTCTGCCCCTGCATAAACTTGCATATACCTAGGGGGAAGCGGGAGACAGGTAGGACCCAGAGAGGCTGGAGCAGGCCACCGCAAGGGCTAGGGAACAGGACCCAGAGGGGCTAGAGTGGCTGCTGTGGGGCCCAGGATTGGGCTGAAATGCTCCCAGGATCAGGTAGGAACCCCTGGCAGGCTTCTCCCCGCCCCCAACCCCGCCCCCTCTCTCCCTCGCTCCTTAGCCGGCTGGCCGAGGGCTCCAGCCTCCGGCTCTGCTGCCCCAACTCTGGAGAGCAAAGACCCCCCTCCCCCCCCCAAAAAAAGCAAATACAGTACAGTACTGTGTTAAATAAACATAAACTACTGAAAAATAAAGGGAAACAGCATTTTTCTTTTGCATAGTAAAGTTGCAAACCTGTATTAAGTCAATGTTCAGTTGCAAACTTTTGAAAGAACCACCATAACGTTTTGTTCAGAGTTATGAACATTTCAGAGTTACGAACAGCCTCCATTCCTGAGGTGTTCGTAACTCTGAGGTTCCACTATACTTGATTTCCATTCCCATTCTTAGTCCGCTAGACCATACGGCCTCTCTTAGTGCAGCACTGTTTTTTCTAAAGTGAAATTTGTCATAGTGGGAAAGGCCCACTCAGTGAATGGGCCACTGCACTGCTCTCCAAACAAAGCAGATGCATAGCACAGCCGCAATCCTCTCTGTGTGTCTGCAGGGATGGCCTTTTGTGCTTGTTCTGAACAGGTCAATGCGGAGAAAAAGCTTTGGGGACTGGCCATGAAGGGATCAATGGATCCACACTTGGACAGGTGCTAGGCACACCACTCATTTGGCCCAGAGGGGCAACAGCCACTATTCCAGTTCACAGACAGGAACAAGCAGCTGTGGAGGTGCTGTGGTGCTGCCTGCTCTTCAGATTGGGGATTGATTTTTTTATTTATTTTGGTCCCATCACAAAGCCTTGTTACTTGGAGTTTGTGTGGAGAGGGGTGAAATTCAGCAGCAGCAACCAGAATAATTTTTCTCAGGTAATTAAAAGTTCTAGTTAACGAGATTCTTACTTAAAGTGACAGGTTTCAGAGTAGCAGCCGTGTTAGTCTGTGTCAGCAAAAAGAACAGGAGTACTTGTGGCACCTTAGAGACTAACACATTTATTTGATAGGTTTCAGTGCAGTAGCCGTGTTAGTCTGTGTTAGCAAAACGAAAATAAGAAAGAAAAACTTGTAGCACCTTAGAGACTAACAAATTTATTTCAGCATAAGCTTTCGTGAAGTGGGTAACAACCCACGAAAGCTTATGCTGAAATAAATTTGTTAGTCTCTAAGGTGCTACAAGTTTTTCTTTCTTATTTTCGTTTTACATTTATTTGAGCATAAGCTTTCATGGGCTACAGCTCACTTCATCCAATGCATGGAATGGAACATAATAGTAAGAAGGTATTTATAAATACAGAGAAACATGAAAAGGTGGAAGTACCCATACTCAACTGTAAGAGGCTAATTAATTAAGAGGAACTATAATCAGCAGGGGGAAAAAACTTTTGAAGTGGTAATCAAGATGGCCCATTTTGGACTGTTGACACAAAGGTGTGAGGATACTTAACTAGGGGAAATAGATTCAATTAGTATAATGACCGAGCCACTAGATACCATTAACTTAGGTTTGCACAGAGACTGGGAGTGGCTCTGTCATTATACTAATTGAATCTATTTCCCCACACCTTTGTGTCAACTGTCCAAAATGGGCCATCTTGATTACCACTTCAAAAGTTTTTTTCCCCTGCTGATAATAGTTCCTCTCAATTAATTAGCCTCTTACAGTTGCTATGGGTACTTCCACCTTTTCATGTTTCCCATTCTATGCATCCGATGAAGTGGACTGTAGCCCACAAAAGCTTATGCTCAAATAAATGTGTTAGTCTCTAAGGTTCCACAAGTACTCCTGTTCTTTTTACTTAAAGTGCTTTGCATCATTCGCTACATAACAATTGCCTCACTGCAAAAAAGACCTGAATAAAAGAGGCCTGCAGGTTGGTGGTTTTCCTCTTCCTGCTGTCAGACAGAAATAACACTCTCCTAGATTTCTTTTCCAGAGGCTGGTAACTTTAGTCTCAATGAGATTTTCTTTTCTCTCTCTTTCAGGACAGTTATTCTGAGCGAAGGACCCTGCAAGGCCTACTAAGTGGTTATCATGGGCTTAATTGCATTTTTGAAGACCCAGTTTATAGTTCATCTCCTCATTGGGTTTGTCTTCGTTGTGAGTGGGTTGATCATTAACTTCGTCCAACTATGCACACTAATCCTCTGGCCTATAAACAAGCAGTTTTATCGCCGACTAAACTGTCGCCTTGCCTATTCGCTCTGGAGCCGTGAGTATGGGGATGGGGATGAGGTCGTAAAAAATTATTGAGTAGGGTTTTGGTAAATTCTAGAGCTGTCCATTAATCACAGCTAACTCACCCCATTAACTCAAGAAAATGAATCGTGATTAATCACACTGTTAAACAATAGAATCCCAATTGAAATTTATTAAATATTTTGGATGTTTTTCTACATTTTCAAATATATTGTTAGTTACAACACAGAATACAAAATGTACAATGTTCGTTTCATATTATTATTTTTATTACAAATATTTGCATTGTAAAAATGATAAACAAAAGAAATCGTATTTTTCAATTCACCTCATACAAGTACTGAAGTGCAATCTTTGTCATGAAAGTTTAATTTACAAATGTAGATTTTTTTTTTGTTATATAACTGCACTCAAAAACAAAACAATGCAAAATTTAGAGCCTACAAGTCCACTCAATCCTAATTCTTGTTCAGCCAACTACTAAAACAAACAAGTTTGTTTACATATATGGGAGATAATGCTGCTTATTTACAATGTCACCTGAAAATGAGAACAGGCGTTTGCATGGCACTTTTGTAGCGGGCATTGCAAGGTATTTATGTGCCAGATATGCTAAACATTCGTATGCCCCTTCATGCTTCGGCCACCATTCCAGAGGACATGCTTCTATGCTGATGACGCTTGTTAAAAAAATAATGCGTTAATTAAATTTGTTACTGAACTCCTTGGGGAGAATTGTATGCCTCCTGCTGTTTTACCCGCATTCTGCCTTATATTTAATGTTATAGCAGTCTCGAATGATGACCCAGCACATGTTGTTTATTTTAAGAACACTTTCACTGCAGATTTGACAAAACGCAAGGAAGGTACCAATATGAGATTTCTAAGGATAGATACAGCACTCGACCCAAGTTTAACAATCTGAAGTGCCTTCCAAAATCTGAGAAGGACAAGGCATGGAGCATGCTTTCAGATGTCTTAAAAGAGCAGCACTCCGATGCAGAAACTACAGAACCCGAACCACCAAAAAAGAAAATCTATCTTCTGCTGGTGGCATCTGACTCAGATGATGAAAATGAACATGCATTGGTCCGCAGTTTTGAATCATTATCGAGCAGACCCTGTCATCAGCATGGACACATCCTCTGTAATGGTGGTTGAAGCATGAAGGGACATATGAATCTTTAGCGCATCTGGCACGTAAATATCGTGCGACTCCGGCTACAACAGTGCCATGCGAATGCCTGTTGTCACTTTCAGGTGACATTGTAAATAAGAAGTGGGCAGCATTATCTCCTGCAAATGTAAACAAACTTTTTTGTCTTAGCGGTTGGTTGCACAAGAATTAGGACTGAGTGGACTTGTAGGCTCTAAAGTTTTAACAAATTTTTTTATTTTTGAATGCAGGTTTTTTTGTACATAATTCTACATTTGTAAGTTCAACTTTCATGATAAAGAGATTGCACTACAGTACTTGTAATGGGGGAATTGAAAAATACTATTTCTTTTGTTTTTTACAGTGCAAATATTTGTAATCCAAAATAAATATAAAGTGAGCACTGTACATTTTGTTTTCTATGTTGTAATTAAAATCAATATATTTGAAAATGTAGAAAACATCCAAAAATATTTAAATAATTGGTATTCTATTATTGTTTAACAGCGCGATTAATCACGATTAATTTTTTTAATCGCTTGATAGCCCCTAGTAAATCCTGAAACATATTGGAAAAGAGCATCAAGTCAGATGATCAACACACCTACGTGTGACTTCATTTACACTCCTAAAAGGACTGGTAGGTCAAGCCCGTCAATGACCCCCTGCTGCCCTGCCTGGGGGGAAATGACTATACTTTCTCTTCTAAATTTCTTCTAGATTCCATGCAGAAATCTCTGTTAATGCAACATTAAAAGGACACAGTCTTCCTCTGCTTGTGCCCTATGTTTTGCCTGACTTTTCTCTTATCACAAGCAACTCTTTGCCTTTTCTTCCACTGCCCCTTGTGCTTGGTCCTGTGAATGGTACTACGTTGCTCTCAGGGCCGTCCTTAGGATTTATGGGGCCCTACGTAGTATTATTAAACTGCTGCCCCTATGCTCCACTGAAGGCAGTTTCCAGCCGGTGCCGCTAACCCCAGTGTGTCAAGGGGGCATAGCCACCACCCCTGCCCCCAGAACCTCCGCATTGCCGACACACACACCAAGTTTCGTACGCAGCAGACGCTGTGGCAGTGGCTCAAGGCAGGCTTCGCGCTGTCACATGGGGGCTGCATCTTGCCAGCACCCACAGCCCTCCTGCAGCCCCTAGCCCCACTCCTAGCTCACCACGAGCATTTTGACAGGAAGTACCAAGCAGCAATAACAACAATAATCCATGTGTATGTGTATTAGGGAAGTGTGAGAGACAGTGAGCGCACTGTCACTTTAAGTCCCCCCTCCCTCCCCGCTCAGCCTGCTCCTTCCCCTCCCCCTCCCCCCCCCCCCACGCTGACTCGCATGGAAGTCTCACTCCTCCTGTCCTGGCCCCGGCCCCCACGTGGAGACGGGGTGGCGCAGGCAGGAAGGGTCCAGGGAGGGACTATGCTCTGGGCGGCGGTGGGCCGGGCTGCCGCACCACCAGTGACCGGCTGTGCTGCTCTGGGCTCTCCAGGGTTGGGGCAGCAGAGCCGGAGGCTGGAGCCCTCCGCCAGCCGGCTAAGGAGCGAGGGAGAGAGGGGGCGGGGTTGGGGGGCGGGGAGAAGCCTGCCAGCCCAGCTCAGGGGAGAGGCCAGAGAAGAGAGGATTCCAGCCACGGCCAGCGAGGGGAATGGAGCCCCAAATTTTTGGGTGCCCTACACAGCCGTGTATGCTGCATATGCCTAAGGACGGCCCTGGTTGCTCTTCTTCTTCACAACCCTCCCCAAAACTCCCGTACTTCATTGGCCTCCACTCCAGCACTCCTGCTGTCCTCCTGGACTTTGTTCACTATTTATTTAATACGGGGCACAATTTCCAATATGGGTGTCTAACATTAGACTCCTAAATCCCTATTTAGGCACCTACCTCAGTGGCCTGATTTTCAAAAAGGGCTATTTACTTTAGTGGGAGCTAAAGCACTGGGTGCTCAGCACTCTTGAAAATCAGATCACTAAGGTAGGTGCCGCAACAGGGATTTAGGCTTCTAACGTTAGTTGTTAACTTTTTAAAAAATCATGGGCTCAAAATGTTATAAACAAATGTACTCTGTAGCAAGAGAGGTGAAAGCTTCCTAAAAGTAGGGGGTCCACTGGTGCCCACCCCCGCACGGCCTCTTCCCCCGAGGCCCCGCCCCTACATTGCCTTCCTCCCCCCCCCCCCCCCCCCCCCCCCCCCCCCCCAGGCCCTACCGCCCGCTCACTCCTCTCCACCCCATCCCTCATCACTCACCCTTACGACTGGTAAAAATTGGTGGGGTCATGGCCCCCTGGCTCCCCTGTTTCATCGTCCCTGCTCTGTAGTATCTAAAATATAGATCGGGGGGGAGAATGTTGTTTTCAAGCTTATAGGAGGATATTTAAAAAAATACTTATTTTTTTTATATATTTCACTGTGTCCCTTTAATATATCAGAGCACAGCCCTGCAAACCTTTACTCACTCGAGTAATCGTATTGACTTCACTGGGAGAATGGCCTTCCTGTGTCATCAAGGCTTGGTTTTCAAATTTAGGCTCTTCATTTATACAAGAAGTTAATATTAAGCATGGAGAGTTATCCACTGTATATCAGCTAAAAACAGATTCGTTTTTAAAATGCCTATATCAATCTATTGGCTATATTGAAAATACCATATACCTATGCTCCAAAAGGAATGTAGCCGTTGAGCAAGATCCTACGTGCAATCCAATTATAGCATTTTATATGTTAGTTTGTAGCCTACTACAATTAATTATGAAAGTCAAGGTTTATAATGTAAACACAACCTCGGCCTTAACAGTGCTGATGGCCTGTAATGGAAAAGCTGACAGAACATTCACTTTAATTGTGGTTTATAATGAAGAAAGTGATACAGCCTTATAAAACCTGGCAGGGCAAGTGTTGCCATTTATAACATGAATAAGGAATACTGACCAACATATGTTGGGAGTGGAGCTATAGTTAGCATTCCATTCTACATGGTTGGTTTTGGTCACTTATTTAGAAATATTTCTTTTAAGCTGGTGTTTCTCATGCCAGTTCTTAGCTCAAAGATAACTTTTTTAAAAAGCAAGTTCAATAAAAGCCACTCAGTCCAGCTTTGTGCTTTGTAACTTTTTTCTTGGTTTTATGAGGTGTACTTAGTATTGTAATACTTATCCATGGCAACTGTTATGTCATGTGGCTGACATGGGTCATTGTAGACCGATGGTCAGGGGTGGCTCTTACAATTTTGCCGCCCCAAGCAGGGGCGGCGGCCCTGCCCCCCGCTACGACTGCCTGCGTCGGGGGCGGGAGTCTCGCCCCCGACGCAGGCAGTCCCAGTCCGCAGCGGCAAGGGAAGGGCGGCGGACCTGCCGCCCCATTGCCGCCGCAACAGGCGAGAATGGGGCGGCAGTCCGAGTCCCGCGGCAGCAATTAGGCGGTGGGAAGAGCGGCGGACCTGCTGCCAAATTGCCGCCGTGGGACTCGGACTGCTGCCTCATTCTCGATGCCGCCCCAAGCACCAGCTTAGAAAGCTGGTGCCTGGAGCCGGCCCTGCTGATGGTATCCCAGATATAATACACCTCAGGTGGTTCAGGATAAGTGGCAGTGGTGATAGAACAAGAAGACCCAAGCTGGACTTAAACTGCGATCTTGCCATTTGCAGAGTCACTGTGACAGATATTGCAACCCACTGCAGTATCTGTATATTAAATTTATGAAGGGTTTATGTATGAATGTGTTCTTCTCCATGGAGGAGGGTTACCACAACTCCTCCAGGAACTAAAAACGGGGGAGTGATCAAGGCGAGTCACTGAGACTAAACAACTCTAGGGAGGTACCACCCCGGAATGTTTTGCATACACTGGTTCAAAGTGGGTTTTCCAGAGACTCAGAGAAAGAGCTCTTGGTATACAAAGGCTGAGTTTGAAGTGACACAGTGCCGTCTTTCTGAACCAGAAAACCAGCATTCACTTTTGTCCAAGGGGCCCAATCCTGCTGAAGGTTTGGAAGTACTTTGGCCCCATAAGACTGGTGTGTTTTTCTTGATATGTTTAGCAGGGGTTTAAATCTGTTTATTTTTTATACCTTTTTCTCTGTAAACCTTTTTCCTTAAGAATAAATGTCCCTGCTTAGAAAGAACTGTTTGAATTACTGGTAAATCACACCTGTCATAGCCCTCGGAGTGAAAGCAGAGGCCAACCACAGGCTATTAGCAGACTGGCTTGCTGGGGATAATACAGTGTAAGGCAGGGGTCTGTGCAGCCTTAAAACTGCTGATCAGAAAGGAGTGGGACAAGGGTCCCTATCCAGAGACAGGTGACGGCAGGAGTTCTGAAACCTGAGTGGGCACTCTGGGGTGGACTGTGGTGGGAGAATACAGGTGTAGGTCCCCTGAAACTGTGACAGTCACCATTTAGGGGTAAAACAATTTTTTTTTAACTTTGATGTGGGATTACTGAGTGACAGTAAACATGTTCAAACCACAATGCCATGTTTACAGAATCACTTCTTAAAGTACAGCTGTGCTTTAGTATTAAGGTTACTGCTTCCTCAGCCTCAAGGTATTGAGCTGTTTGTTTGTTGCCCCATGCAGTGAATTTCGAAAAGTGTCAGTCTAAATTTGTGGTTTTTGGTTTGGTTTGTTGTTTGTGGGTTATTTGGTTGGTTGGTTTTTTGCCACCGGTGTAACATTAGTTATCACTTTTTGACTAGAACTTGCTAGCTGTGGTAGCTGTGATATACATTATCAGGAAGATTATTTGGAGTGGAAGTCATTCACACATACTCAATTTCAGGAGGCTTGAATCTCTTGCTCTAAAACATTAACTAAAATGGTCAGTATGGTGCTTTGGTGAATACCACCTTCCAGTGGTAAAGCAGTGCTGGAGTTTCTGTTGAATTTTTGTTCTCTTTGGAGAGGAGAGCTCGGGTACAGCCTCCATCCTTTTTTTAAGGAAGATTTTTTAAGAGCAGAGAGTAGAGTTAGATACAGGAGATGTAATAACATTAATCTCCAGAAAGAGAGAGGCAATTTGTCCTGTGTCTAGCATAATAAGGTTCATTTCTGGCTGCATAAAGGACCAAGTTATTGACTAGTCGGCAGGATTAAGAGTGGGTGCTATGGAATAACACACTGAAGTCATTGAATAATCCTCCATTAACCTGAGCCTCAAATATATTAAATCCAAGGACAGCTCTACCAATGGTGGGCCTACTTAGTGACATCCCCCATTCTTGCATTTTAAACATACTGGACTAGATCCGGCTGCAAAGCTGCTACAGTGAGGGTGGTGGTGGTATTCGTATCGTGCCTAAGGACACAAAGTGAGGATCAAGGCCACATTAGGCTACATGCTCTGCAGATATGCAGGAAAGAGAGTCTGTGTCCCAAAGAGCTTGCAATGTGGAATATGACAATACCTAAATGGGTGGATAAGATTTTTTAAAAAGGGGGGTGAGGAGGACGACAGCTACAATGAAATGTAGTCTAGGCGTTAATTTATATTGAAAATAAGAGAGAATTTATATTGAGTCTCCTGTACAGTTGCTTCAGAAATTTTATAACACAACAGGGTTTTACTCCATCTCTTATATATATTTGACTGTTTAATTCTTTATATAGATGATGATGTAATAAAAGTTTTACTGATCTCAACAGTGGCTAAGATTTCTTCCACAGGATAGCAAGATAATTCTATTTAAGGTTCACAAATGTGTGCATTAATATATGTTGAAGCACTAAGTTAGTATGGGAGTAGTTTAAAGTATACCAGAGGTTTATTCACAGACTTCTCTCACTGAAACCACCAAACATGCGCTTAATTGATGCATTTCATCACTTAGAAAATAGGGCTGGCCAGGTTTGAGAGAAACCTGTAGTTATAAATTATGCATCCCTGTTGATATTCTCATTTCCTCCCTTCTTTAAATCACAGTGGGAAAGAGTCAGACGTGACGTACAAGTTACATTAGTCTCTTCAAGCCCATAAAGGGGCCCTGAATAAATGAGATATAAGTGAATAGGCTTGTGAATATGACAAGAAAAGCAATTTAGATAATCAGTCCTGGAGAAGCTAACCCCTCTTTGATTAACGTAGAGCAGTTGTTCTCAATTTTTTTCCATACTTGGACCCCTCTGAGTCTGCCTCATGTCTAGTGTGGATCAAAATTGGATCCAAGCCCATTTAGCAATATGGGAAGGGCAGGCTGGAGACCTTGTGACCACCAGGTGGAGAACCCCTCACATAGAGAGACACTGCCCCACCTCATCCAACCAGTGCCTTATGAAACAAAGCTGAAGTGCAAAGCTACATTAGTGAATATTGAATTGATGGTGGGAATTCTGACTATGCAGGAGAAGAGAAAGAAAGATGGAAAGGGGTGGGTAATGAATGAGACATCAGAGAGAAAGATGAAATGGAGGAAAGGATAAAGGAAACACAGAAATGTAAAAGAAGATTTAGAGAAGGGAGAGGGAAAGGGATCTCTTTCTCTTTCCTTCTTTTGTAGACTAAATAAAGGAGAAGCAATTTGTCCTTCTGTTCTTACCCAGTAATTTCTCTGAACTCTCCCAGTTCTTCCCCCATGTGTCTCAGGCTTTGTGTTGGTAACCCTAATACAGAATTATTACAGTCGTGTTTAATATTAAAATATACCGCAGAAATTCTTGTAGAATTTATCCATTATATTGGTTTGTTTACCTCAATCAAGCATATTTCATATGAATTCAGTGGAAATATTAGGTTGAGTCTATGCATAATTTGTGTTCCACCTGCTTTCAGAGGTGTGTGTGTGTGTGTGTGTGTGTTTCGGGGGAGGGGTTTGTGAAATCTTGAATTTACGATGAACAACAATAACAATCAGGTATTTATCCCGTGGCCTAAATCCCGTTTCAGGGTGGTAGCATAAATATGAATGCAGGTGATCTGGTGTATGTCAGTCTGAGAACTCATTTAATCTATAATATAATATAAAGCAGCAAGCTCAGCAGGATGGATTAAAAAGGTGATAAACACTGTGGTCTAGAAAAGTTTGGAATGGGATTGGGATGGACAGAAGATATTAAACTTGTTATGGTTAAGCATTACACCTAACCTGTGTCTTTTTTCTCCCCCCTCCCCACAATATTATTCAGAGTTAGTAATGTTGCTGGAATGGTGGTCAGGCACAGAATGCACTTTATTCTCAGACCAGGCCACAGTGGATAAATTTGGAAAAGAACATGTGATCATCATCTTGAATCACAACTTTGAAATTGACTTCTTGTGTGGTTGGACCATGACTGAACGCTTTGGAGTGTTGGGGGTGAGTGATTCTGTGAACTTTTCCTTAATCTTGATTTGATATAAAACTCCTGTGTTTGTTTGTTTTTTCTTTGTGGTGGGATTTTCAAAAGAACTCCCATTAACTTCAGTTTGGTCAGAGCTAGGCCAGTGGTGAGCACTTTTGAAAATCCCAACCTTAGTGCTTTTGTTTAGGTCTGACATATATAAATAATCAAATGTCATTGGGCGGCGTTTCTTCCAGAGTTCCAAAGTTCTTGCTAAGAAAGAACTGTTGTATGTGCCCTTGATTGGTTGGACGTGGTACTTCCTTGAGATCGTTTTCTGCAAAAGGAAATGGGAAGAAGACAGAGATACAGTTATTGAGGGATTAAGACGTTTGTCTGATTATCCTGAATATATGTGGGTAAGTGTCTGATCCTTTACATAGAGTGTCTCCTCTGCTTAAAGTGCAGTGATGATATTTGTGTGGTGTGTCAGCTTCATACTTATGAGTGCTGCCTTCTTCCTGTGATTACATCCGAAGCATTGCAAGTGACTTCATTGCACACTAACCAGGCTTCTGATCTATTATTGGTTAGGAATGCCATTTTGAAAATTGTTGGTAAACGTGCATAAGTATTTCTCAAAGTATTTAGCAGTAGAAACCTAAGCTTGCGTGTCTCAAAACTTACAACTTTTTCCCCCCTGCTAAAAGGATAAAGGGACTTTCCATAACTCTTTTTACCCAAAAATACGTTATTCAAGTTTTACTACTGAACTTGTGAATCTAGGCTAACTTGTCCAGGCTAAAGTAAACATACTATTTTTTTAAAAGGGTTGGTTTTTTCTGCACAAACCTGCAGGGGGACAGTGGGAGGAGAGATTTGCAAAGGTTACAGATTACAATGGAAAGTTTTTGCATCAGTGCATTCTCTTTGCTCTGTGAAATTGTACAGGCGTTTGAGAAACCTGCAAGAATATACAGATGTCTCCAATTGCCTTTGAAGTTCACATCTCCTTTATATATGCATCCAACAGTTCATTAAACTCCAGTTTTGTGGGGTATATTACAATAATTCAACATCATAATTAAACCAGAAAAAAATTAATATTCTGAAAGATACCTTCATAGCTTCACAGTTTTGAGCTAATGTATCCATGACTCCTCACCACCAAGAATTTAACTTGATTTGGGTCTATTTAAAAATAAGTTCCATCGGGCTTGAGAACCTGTGCAATTCATTTCAGTCTCCAAATGCAAAGCTAAAAGGTCCGTATTGTAAATTCCTTCATGGGCCCAACGCTTATCTCCAATAGTACCAGGCACCACTATAAGAGGTGCTGAAAAGATTTTGGCTCCACATAGCACCTCTCATACCCAATATGTTCCAAAATGTTTTACAAAGTGATTAAACTAGCAATCCAGTGGCTGTGTAATCAGATAAAGTTCACAAACCGTGCTGGACAGAAAATATTTTCTGAGAAGGGAATAGTTGTTCAGGACAACAGCATTCTCTCCAGCTCCAGCATAATTGTTACTGAAAATTATCTTTTATAGGTGGAGCTAATAGTGATGCCTACAGTTAAGATGGCTTCACAGTTTGCATTATAGAGCCCCTGTTGTCAGTTTCCTATGCTTTGGCCATCGGGGCTATGCTTGGTCTCTGCCTCAGACTGAATATTTTTGGAAAGTTTTAATGAAAATGGGTGTTGCTTCTGCAAATGAGGCTAGTGAAACAGAGGTAGATTTTTGCCATTGTTAATGAAACAGTAAAATTAAATAAAACTGCCTCTTTCAAGAGCTCTAGTGCCTCCATTTTGCAGCAGTAACTTGAAATCTGACAGGGAGATAGTCTGAGGGTCCATGAGATGTGTTTATGTATTCCCTGTGAAATCCACCCAGATTTAATAGAGTTATTATAAACCCTCTTAAAATCAACATTTGAACATTTGTAAAGCCTGCTAGAGGCTTGCTGGTAAAATCTTTGAACGTTCCATCTTCAAAGAGCATGCTTCCACCTCTACTAAGCCTCCTAAATGGCAGACAGAGAGCTAGAGCTCCAGACAAGGGGTACAGCAATAGCAGCTACACCACTCCCCTTGGCTTTGGGAAAGGTGCTCTTGTTTGGGAGCGATGAGGAAATTGAGCTCTAGTCTCAGCTCTTCTACTAACCAGTGCTGATTATGTGCCTTTCAGAGCCCTTATGATTGAGCAAAGCCTCATACCCTTTAAGAGGTAGGCAAATATCATTGAGAAACTTCACAAATAAAAGCAACTGCTGAGAAGTTGCACAAAGTCACTTCTGGCAGACTCTGGAATTGATATTAGGTTTCTAATATGGCACATCTCATCTTTTTAGCCACACTGTCATTCAGAATGAATGTGCCAGATCTATGTGTTTGGCTATGCTCTCTGTAACCACTCGACCACACTCCCTCCAGAGCAAGAAATAGAAATCAGAATTGCTGTCCTCTTCCCCCCTCTCCCCCCTCCCCCCCCAGCCAGAAATGGAAACCAGCATTCTTGTTTCATAACATTTCTTCACTCTCTATAAATAACTGAGTAAGCCACAGGCAGAGTATGTCTCATGTCACCCTCTAATGGTTGGCCCACATTACTTCTACCACATTTTCTTTTAGCTCAAGTGATAGATGTATTTTGCTGCCCAGCTAAAGGTCCTGGGTTCCAACCATGCTGATGGTTCAGGGGGTCAGTATGGTTCCAGGTGATGGAATTTCTGAGGGGGTTCCATTTCTTTTCAAAAAGCATAGGAAATTATACAAAAATTACATTAAAATCACTTTTAGGTTGCACAGTCAAGCATTCAAAAGTTAGGAAATACCAGAAATACCTGTTCAATCTTCACTGGGTCTCCTTGTATGTTTGCATTACGATAGTCTTTAAGTACATAATCACGTATATGTTTTACAGTACTTCTGTCTCATTCAGTGCACAGGATGGACAGTGAAGGAGGCAGAGAGTTGCGAGAAGAGAAGTTATTATGGTTAAGATGCTGGACTAAAACCCAAGAGAGCTGGGTTCTTCTATTCTTGGCACTGCCACAGATATCCCACATGATGTTGACAAAGACTTTTATAATGCATAGCCATGGTGGTGTTGAATTGTTGTTGGCGTCCGTTAGTCTCGAGAGACGATGGATATGCGCCCATGGGGAATGTTTTGTCGACGCTGTGAAGAAAAGCTGGAGTGTCCTCTCCAGGGCGCAAGCCAGGGCAGGGTGATATGGAGGAACAGCTGTTGCCCATGCAGCAGAACCCCCCTCTCCACGCAACTGATGGATCCAAGGGAAAGACAATGTCGATACAACTTGGCACCAGTGGCGTCGCAGGAGTTGCCGGAATGACGTTGAGGACAATGTCAGACCGCCATCGGGACTCTGACACCGGATTTTGTTTCAGGGTTGACTCCCTTAGCCTTTCCCATGAGTGGGTATTGCCACAAGGCAGTGGAGGTTTTAAATCAGAGTTTTCCTTCTCCTAGGTGGGCTGCCTTCCAAGGCTGACGAGCCCCACCTACCCGCATAGGTGTTGAATTAATGTTGCATTAATAACATTCATTCTGGCATTTCCTAACTTTGGAGTACTTGATTTGCAACCTTAACATTAATTTAACGCAGCTTTTTGTTGTATGTAATATTTATATATACTAAAGAGAAAGGTAGAGATACAACAGCACGGTTACATAACAGATGTACAGTGACCATAGCAAAATTGAGAGGCTATCTTGGTTTCCACATTTTTAGCAGGACTTACTTTTCAAGCACATGGTGAACTACAGCAACTAAACATAATTTACTGCTGTTATATGTAGAATCAACTTCCCCTTTTCAGCTTTTATATGATGCAGAGATTTGTGTACACACAAGTTAGGAATGCAGCAGTGCCACACAGCTAAAATTAGGCCAAGAGAAGTGGGGAAATAGGTTCCAACCACTCGGAATGGCCGAGAATCCAGAGTTCACCCCTGTGGCACCCAGAATATGTACCTGGTGTTGTCTATTCCTATTAGTTTTGCTCCTGGCTTCATTTCCAAGAGGGGAAGATGTGGGTTGGCAGCCTGGGAATCACAGATCTGTCTTCTCTGTATTGTGCTTTTTTAAAGTCGTGTAGTGGAGGGTTTCAGCCTTTGTCAATAGGTGCCCAAAGTGGGGTCAAACAGGTGATGTAAGGGTGATCCAGTCTGCCCTCCCCCCCCCCCCCCAAAAAGGAAAATACTTAGATACTTCTGGATAATATATTTGCTTTCAAATGGGCATGTATGTCTTTAAACAGCTTTTCTCACTTGCAGTACCAGCCCCTCACATGCTATGACTTTTCAGGATTTTTTTCCTGTAATGCTCTTTCAACTGTAGTCAGTAGTAGTATCAACTTTTTAGACCCATATGACCTTAAATTTGATACCAGTACTTTCAAAGCTTTACTTTTACGTTACCTGGATCAAAATCTGCTCTTCTCTACACAAGTGCACCTTCCACTGGCTTTAGCAAGATTTACATAGCAAGATAGGGAGTATGGCAAAAGACCACCCTGGCTTAACCAGGAGGTCTTCAATGATCTGAAACTCAAAAAAGAGTCCTACAAAAAAGTGGAAACTAGGTCAAATTACAAAGGATGAATATAGACAAATACAAGTATGTAGGGACAAAATTAGAAAGGCCAAGGCACAAAACAAGAGTAAACTTAGCTAGAGACACAAAGGGTAACAAGAAAACATTCTACAAATACATTAGAAGCACGAGGAAGACAAAGGACAGGGTATGTCCATTACTCAATGAGTGGGGAAAAAACAATAACAGAAAATGTGGAAATGGCAGAAGTGCTAAATGACTTTTTTGTTTCAATTTTCACCAAAAAGGTTGGTAGCGACTGGATGTCTAACATAGTGAATGCCAGTGAAAATGAGGTAGGATCAGTGGCTAAAATAGGGAAAGAACAAGTTAAAAGTTACTTAGACGAGTTATATGCCTTCAAGTCACCAGGGCCTGATGAAATACATCCTAGAATACTCAAGGAGCTGACTGAGGAGATATCTGAACCATTAGTGATTACACTGCTCTACAGCCAAAATGCTTCTGAAATAAATGTAGTCAAACTTTACTAATTCTGGGTCACTGAGAACGAAAATGATGCTTAAAATTGTTGATTGGCTCTAGTTTTCAAGACATGCTATTGGGTCAGTATATACGACCCTTGACTTGGGAATGGCGGAGGATAAGTGAGTTATAAAGGGAAGGGATCTCAATTTAAACCAGAAATGACTAAAATACATCTTTGACTGGATCTATGAATAAATCTATGACTGGGTTTGGACAGTACTTGCTTTTTAGGCAAAACAATGAATGATGCAATCTGAAGCTGGTATTGCGTCATACATGATATGAATTGCATCATGTTATTCCTAGAAGTCATGGATGATGCAATCATAACGAAGCTTACATCACTCTGCTGAACAAATTGCCCTATATCAGCTCTAGAAATCATACAGTGTCGTGCTCTCTTATTTGTCAGTGTTTGATTTTTGCAAAGGGACACATTTCTGTTTAGCCAAAGTGAGCAGAGATGCCTCGTACTTGTGTGAACAGTGCAGATAACTTCTGCTATGTTTGTGGTGAAGTGACTTTTGCATCACAAAAGCACAGTATAACCACTATGGTTAAGAAAGCCTATCCCCTTTATTTTGGCTGCAAAATTGGAGATCAGGACAAGAGGTGGGCCCCACACATATGCTGCAACACTTGTGCAAGAAATCTTCGCCAGTGGTTGAACAGGAAAAGGAAATCTATGCCTTTTGCAGTGCCAATGATTTGGAGAGAGCCAACAGATCATACCAGCAATTGTTACTTCTGCATGGTGCCTCCAGTTGGGAAAGGTGTGTCAAAGAAGAAAAAGTGGACTGTGCATTATCCAAACATTCCATCAGCTATACGCCCAGTACCCCACGGAGAAGGACTGCCGGTTCCTGATGCACCAGAATCATTCTCACTTGAGTCAGACGAGGAAGAGGATGAAACTTCTGGTCCTGAACCATCAATGTCACAGGACCCACATTTTCTCCCATCCTCCTCCTCTGAACCACACCTCATAACACAAGGTGAACTGAATGACCTTGTCAGGGATTTGGAACTACCCAAGAGTAAGGCAGAGCTTTTGGGCTCCAGACTACAGCAGTGGAATCTCCTGGCAGGTGATGTTAGGGTTTCCATGTTCTGTGACCATCAAAAGGATCTTGTCCCATTCTTCTTCATGGAAGGTGATCTTGTAGCCTGCAACAACATCAATGGTGTGATGGCAGCCCTCAACATCGTTCACAATCCAGATGAGTGGAGACTGTTCATTGATTCATCGAAGACGAGTCTTAAAGTTGTTTTACTGCATAATGGCAATGTTTTGCCATCAATTCCAGTTGGTCATGCAGTCCATATGAAGGAAACCTATGAAAACATGAAACAACTTTTGAGGTGCATAAACTATGACCAACATCAGTGGCAGCTTTGTGGCGATTTGGAGGTTGTTGCTCTCTTGCTTGGTCTGCAGACTGGATACACAAAGTACTGCTGTTTTCTCTGCGAATGGGATAGTCGTGCAAGAGATTCCCACTACATCAAGAAAGATTGGCCACTCCGACAGTCATTGGAGCCTGGGAGGAAAAGTGTTCAGCATCCACCACTTGTTGAATCAAGGAAGATTTTGTTATCACCCTTACACATCAAGCTGGGTCTGATGAAGAACTTTGTCAAGGCCATTGACAAAACACAAGCAGCTTTCAAGTATCTCCGTGGAAAATTTCCAAGGTTAAGTGAAGCTAAGATAAAGGAAGGTGTCTTTGTTGGTCCTGAGATTCGTGAACTTCTTCAAGATGATGCATTTGACCATGCACTGCGTGGCAAGGAAAAAAAGGCATGGAAAGCCTTCCAGTTAGTGGCAATAAATTTTCTCAGAAACAACAAGGCAGACAACTACAGGTTGTTGGTGGAAAACCTCCTCAAGGCATACAAAAGCCTTGGTTGCAACATGTCACTAAAGATACATTTTTTGCACTCTCATCTAGATTTTTTTTCCACCGAACTGCGGAGCAGTGAGCGACGAGCACTGCGAGCGATTTCACCAGGACATTGCAACAATGGAGAAACGCTATCAGGGCAAATGGAGCCCATCAATGCTTGCAGACTATTGCTGGACAGTGACAAGAGATGCTCCATGTAATGAATACAAGAGACAAGCCAAGAAGCGCCGAGTAGACACTGAATAGGACTAAACTATGTACATAATAGTTTTTTGCCTTTTGTTTCATAATAAATTTTATTTATATAACCCCGTTGCTGATTTTTAAAGTGTTCCATAAACAGGACAGGTGAAATAGTATCATGTAAAGCAACCATAAACACATGAAAAGACCTAGGTTTACAATTTATGATTAAAACTCTACTATCTACACAATATACATAGACATAAAATGTAAAAACTTAAATATCTTAGAAACAGTAGCCAATCAGTTGTTTTAATTGTCATATTTGAATTCAGCACATCAAAATACATACTAAATAGCACATTTTATCTCTGAAGCAGACGACTTCTCAAAAATTGTAGACCAGTTTTGGAAGTCATGGAAGACGGGAGAGATTCCAGAGGACAGGAAAAGGGCAAATATAGTGCCAATCTATAAAAAGGGAAATAAGAACAACCCAGGAAATTACAGACCAGTCAGTTTAACTTCAGTTCCCGGACAGATAATGGAGCAAATAATTAAGCAATCAATTTGTAAACACCTAGAAGATGATAAGGTGATAAGTAACAGTCAGCATGGATTTGTCAAGAACAAATTATGTCAAACCAACCTAATAGCTTTCTTTGACAGGTTAACAGGCCTTGTGGAAAGTGGGGGAAGCAATAGATGTGGTATATCTTGACTTTAGTAAGGCTTTTGCTACTATCTTGCATGACCTTCTCATAAACAAATGAGGGAAATACAACCTAGATGGAAGTACTATAAGATGGGTGCATAAATGTTTGGAAAACCATTCCCAGAGAATAGTTAGCAGTGGTTCACAGTCAAGCTGGAAGGGCATATCAAGTGGGGTCCCGCAGGGATTGATTCTGGTTCTGATCAATATCTTCATCAGTGATTAGATAATGGCATAGAGAGTACACTTTCAAAGTTTACAGACAATACCAAGCTGGGAGGGGTTGCAAGTGCTTTGGAGGATATGTTTAAAATTCAAAATGATCTGGACAAATTGGAGAAATGGTCTGAAGTAAATAGGATAAAATTCAATTAGGACAAATGGAAAGTACTCCACTTAGGAAGGAACAATCAGTTTCATACATACAAAATGGGAAATGACTGCCTAGGAAGGAGTATGGGATCTAGGGGTCATAGTGAACCATAAGTTACATATGAGTGAACAGTGTAACACTGTTGCAAAAAAAAAAAAAGCAAACATCATTCTCTGATGTAGTAGCAGGAGTAATGTAAGCAAGACACAAGAAGTAATTCTTCTGCTCTATTTTGCACTGATTAGGCCTCAACTGGAGTATTGTGTCCAGTTCTGGGTGCCACATTTTAGGAAAGATGTGGACAAATTTGAGAAAGTCCAGAGAAGAGCAGCAAAAATAATTAAATGTCTAGAAAACATGACCTATGAGACAAGATTGCAAAATATTGGGTTTGCTTATTCTGGAGAAGAGAAGACTGAGAGGGGACATAACAGTTTTCAAGTGCATGAAAGGTTGTTACAAGGAGGAGGGAGAAAAATTGTTCTCCTTAACCTCTGAGGATAGGACAATAAGCAATGGGCTTAAATTGCAGCAAGGGTGGTTTATGTTGGACATTAGGGAAAACTTCCTAACTGTCAGGTTAAGCACTGGAATAAGTGGCCCAGGGAGGTTGTGGAATATCCATCGTTGGAGATTTTTAAGAGCAGGTTAGACAAACACCTGTCAGGGATGGTCTAGATTGTATTTAGTCCTGCCATGAGTGCAGGGGACTGGACTAGATGACTTCTCAAAGTCCCTTCCAGTCCTACCATTCTATGATCTACATCTTTGTGGTAGAGAAGAGAATTTCCTTATTTAGTATTGGAAATTAGTTGTTTCTTGTAGCTGAGCTGGAACTTGAAGCTGAAGTTCAAGTTGAAGTTCATGCACTTTTGAGTATTCCTGTGACTTTTAAAGGAAGAAATGTTTCATCTGGAATTAAACTGGGTGGGGGTGGGGGGGGGGGGAATGTGTGTGTAACCTGTTTGCTTGATTAGAAAATAAATAAATAAACTGCTATCCAAAAGGGTGCTTTAAATTTAGCTGCATCTCTGAATATTTGCATGTGTGTTCCACATTCTTTGAGACCAGGCTCTAATTAGCTGTATTCTGAAAGCAGATACTGTACAGCAAACTGCTGGTTGTAATTCTCAAATAATATGATCTATTCTATTCAATTATGCCACTGAAGAGTTGTAGGATGGCTCTGATGCGTGATATCTAAAAAAACAAAGGAGGAAATTGGGTGTGTCTGTCCATCCTGTAAGAGCTCCAGATCTGCACTACACAGTAATTTCTTCTTAAGAAAAACCCTTGTTTTTCCTCTTGTTTTGTATGCTAGTTTCTCCTGTATTGTGAAGGAACTCGTTTTACAGAAACCAAGCATCGTATCAGCATGGAGGTGGCTGAATCCAAAGGGTTGCCTAAATTGAAATATCATCTGTTGCCCAGAACCAAAGGTTTCACCACTGCTGTCCAGTGTCTCAGGGGAACAGGTATGGGTGAGCTGTTTGTTCTAAACCTTACTAGTAATGTGTGTTGTTATGTATCATAGTTCAGTATATTCATTGAATTCAGTGAATTCAATGACACCGAGATTAAGCTGAAGCACTAGATTCCATTTTCTAAACAATCTTTAAAATGTATTAATTTGTTCTAGTTTTAATTTGCAAAAATTAATACTTTCCATCTTTAAAGTGGCAATATACGAACATTGCATAATTAATCAGCTCTCACTCCACTCCTCTGAGGTGTATGCATATACTCTGCCATAGCTTGGATTGTTAAAGAGGACATCTGGGTAAATAAAACCTATGGGTTTTGAAATGTTTTGCCAGCTGGTATTATTAAAGCAATGTTTGCATCAAGGTTTGTTTCTGTTTAAAGCTTGAACAGCAGCAACCTTGATGCTTTGGATGCTGAGGTTAACAGCTATATTTTCTTTCTTTCGACAGTTTCAGCAGTGTACGATGTAACACTAAACTTCAGAGGAAACAAGAACCCATCTTTATTAGGAATCCTTTATGGAAAGAAATATGAAGCAGATATGTGTGTAAGGTGAGCATATAATGATGGAAGTGAGACGTACAAGGTTTGTGTTTGGATACTGTTCCCCAAAACTGGTAGGAAAATGTCATTCATCACCGCATCCCTTGAGGATGTTCCTTTGCATGCCCTGAGGATCTTCCCATTTCCCTGTCATTCAAACTAGTCTAACTTACAAGAGCCCATGTCATGGCCATCACCTGTCAGACCAGAAGAAGACTAGGTGGAAATTTCAAGAGTGTGCATGACTACTCCTATAATCCGGCATTCACCTGCCCCCTCCAGAATCAGGAAAATGAAACTAATCATGCCCTCCCTGCCATGTGGTGTTAAAGTCCTGCCCAGAATGAGCAGTCTCTCATAATGGATTGTCTAGACCTGCATAGTATGATCATTCCTCTCTTTTCTTGTGACTTTGATTAGTACTGAATTCACAATGTTAATCTTGAATGAATTCACACCGATAAATGGTAAGACAAAAACATCCTATCACCCGTGGGCAAACACTTTTCACAAAAGGATCACGCCTTTTGGATATATCAGACCTCTCAGTCCTCATCCTCAAAGGAAATCTGCACATCACCTTCAAAGGATGAGCCTGGGAACTTAAATTCGTAACTCTGCTAGACACTAAAATCCATGGATGCAACAGACATGCTGATTGTTTTATGGCCCATTACAACAATTTGTAACACATCCTGCTGCCTACCAATCCTCCATTGTCCTATGATTGTAGACTTATTGCTTGCCCACTTAATTTTAAGTAGTCTCGTACAAGATGTGTGAACTCCTTACACTTAACAATCTGTCTCTCCTTGTATTTAGCTTAGACTCTCTAGTTTCCTTCTCCAGACCCAAAGAAGAGCTCTGTGATGCTCAAAAGCTTGTCCCTTCCAACAACAGAAGTTGGTCCAATAAAAGATATTGCCTCATCCACCTTGTCTTTCTCATATCCTGGGACCAATGGCTACAACAACAGTGCAAATATTTTAAATATCAACATTGTTAATTGTCATCATTAGCATCTGAGTTAGCACCCATTGAAATAAATGGAGGCAGTCAGTCCTCACAGCTATTGTTTCAGGCCCTCTGCTAACTTGACAGGTGTCTCTGTGTCTGTTACCTTCAGCTTTGAAGGTTTTCTTCCCAGTTGAAACAATTCCTTTTATTCCTTTTATTTAAAAAACTGCAAGTTGAGACTCTGAACAACAACTGAAAGGTCTGTCTACTTCCTTCCCCACCTCTTGTCCTTGTGTTCCCTACACTTTGTGAAACACTACCTTACTCTGATAGAGAGATTGCTGTTGAATAACCAGAGGTATTTCTTTTTCTCCCCTGGGTGTTGGGCACTGCCGTGGAGTATGCTGCCAAGCTAGTGGCCACATTTATTCTCCTTTTTGATACAAGCAGTTGTGTGTTGTATTGAATCCTATTGGGGAGAACTTCTTGAGAGTCTCACCCAGACCTTCAACATTGTGAGGTATCAGCAACAATTTAGCAAAATGTAGAGCAAGAGCTGCCAGCCTAGAAGCAGGTGAAACACTAGCTGTAGTTGGGGAGGAACTTCCATTCCAATCCTGTTCTCAGGTGCTTATGTAACTTCCCCTAAAATTACACTCTTAGCTGAAATTCCCCATGCTTGTTGAGAGCCCAGAGTGGAGAGGGACTGGAAACCTGGTACAATTCCATTTGACCATTCTGGGAATTATCCAAGGATGGAGAAGGGAAAGGCATGCATTCAGAAATGTCCTCAGGAAATTTTCCAGAAATCTTTTGCAGTTGGATCATTCAAACTGGTTTCACTTTAACTCTTCACGCTTGCCACGTACATATTCCCAATGAGGAGCGTGTGCTTTGCTAAGTGGAGAAACAAGTTACAAACTAGTAATAGTGCACTGCGCATGTGCTGAGTATGATTTCCCTAGACAACTGTAAGTGCCCACAGCATGGCAAAGTAGATATGAGTAAGTATGCACAAGCAAATATCTGGATATTTGTGCACTGAAACAATGGCTTCATCCACTTCATACCTTCTGCTTTGCTAAATGAGATGTGAGTTGGTGTGGTTTGGTGGTGCTAAAGGAAAGATGAAAACCAGTGGCTTTCAGCCAACCTTACAGAAGAGTCTGGGGTATTAGTGCTAGGTGAGCTTACCTGACTAATTGTGCCCAGTTACTAACCTAACTACTGAATTGTTCAGTCTGCTCTGATTTTAAACATCTATATTTTTTGTGGGGTGAATGTGTCTTCTTGAGACACTTGACTGTGCTAGAACCTGCATTGTTTAAGGTTGCTTGGGGACATGGGGGGTTAATCCCAACTGGAAAGACAACTTTTCTGGTGATGGGAACTTCCTACAATGCTGCAATGAGCAAGTACAAAACTGAATCTAATTTTTCCAGACATTAAACACAAATACTGTATGGTGAGCTCTCACTGGTAGCATGTAGCTAGCATACATTTCCCTGTCACAGGCTGTATGTTTCTGTCCTTTTTCTGCAAACTGAACACATTTAGCACCCTTGATGAGTCTGCAGACTTGGCTTAGGTCAAAGAAAGTAAGCCATGTGAGCTCAGGTTTTGAGCATAAGGTGTATGCTGTCCTCTGCATGGAGATGAGTGGCCAAGCCTGTTTGCACACTTTGCAGGTCTTCATTCATAATGGACTCCAGAGAATTGAAATAATCCTCCTAAATCATCAAAATGGTCTTGCTGTGAGTACCCTCTAGTGGCGATTTCAGTGGAGTGATGACTTTGGAAGAGAGCTTTCAGCAAATGATGCTTTTTATTAATTGTGCAATCCTTCTTTACAAAGCTATTCTCAAAAACTAAATATTATGTTAGTGATTTAACAGTCTAGAATGTGTTGAACGTGTCTTTCAGAGCACTGGGAAACACTTTATTTTATTTTTTTTGCCATGTGTATTTTACAGATTATTTAGTACTACATGTATGAACTGCTGACCTGGTCATTGGCCATCTCACTGATATTTTTTTCCCCACCAGTGTCTTTTCTGTTTGCCCAGAGGATCACAGAGTCAGATTATTATCATCCCTCCAAAAGATGGTACATAACTAGGGATGAGTGAACCTTGCAGGTTTTGACTTTGCAAATTGAACCTTGCAAAGAGTCTCCGTACATTGCAAAGCAAGCAGTAATTTGAAAGCTGGAGACTGATCTCTGGCAGGGCAGAGTGATTGAGAGGACAGTAGAATGGGAGGGAAATGAGTAGATTGTCACTAGAAGTGGGATATGAAAAGAAGACAGTTTCAATAGAGCTGGTCACAATTTTCCAAATTTTGATTTATTTCAAGCAAAAAAAGATGATTTTTTTTTCACTATGATAATGTTTTGTGAATAATTTTACAGTTTGTTGACCAGCTCTAGTCTTCAAAATGTGAACTAGACCTTACTTGAATTCAACCATTGATAACTCCGTTGCAGCTGCAATAATACTTGAATAGAAAATACATGTCTTTCTGAAGGAGACAGAAATTGGTAGGAAACAGCTGTATATTCTGCTATTGCCTGAATGCAAATTTCTAAGTGGGAACTGGAGGTGTGGTTTCTATTAAAAGCTGTCTGATTCTTATTTGCACTTCATGACTTTGGTAATTCCAAAACTTCTGACAGTTTTTGCTATATATTGAATTGCAGCTCTTCATTTGAAAAGATCTAAAGTAAAATAAATAGCTGGATTTTCTTTTAAGACTCTTTTTAAAAAAAAAATTCTTTAACAACCCAGGCGATTTCCTCTTGAAGATATCCCTGTAGATGAAAAGGAAGCTGCAAACTGGCTTCATAAACTGTACCAGGAGAAGGTAAATGGCTTTTTTCTCTTTCAGTTCTGTCATAGAGTAACGTTCTAAGGAGCAGCATGTCAAGAGCTGAGCAATGCGCACTCAACTCCTGGAGGGAGAGAGGAAATGGGACCACTATGTGTAACTTGGCAGCTATTCCTTAGATTGATTTAGGGAGCAGTGTTGACAGGCTTTGAAGGGAGCCCCATCCATTCCTCCTTGACCACAGAATGGTGGCTGTGGTTTGAAGGGAAACACTGTGGGATACGACATAGACATAGAAGACACCCCCCACACACACACACCACCACCCTTGGGGGAGATCATACGTAATCTGCTCTATTTTGCTATGTCCTTCCGGTTTGGGGTATTTGTCCATATATTTTAAATGCTTTTGTTCCACCTATGGATGTTTCTAGGAGCTATAGACACATGATAATTCTAAACCAGAGGTGGTCATTCATTTTGGACACATTTAGCAGAGTGAGGCTCTGGACTGTAACTTTTGCAGCGCTAGTCTTTGTTCTCTCCTGCCTATTCCTCTATCTCTGTCCACTTACCAGCCGGAACTCTGCTGCCATTACTGACGTGATGCAGGCAGGTCTGTTAGTTTGCTGTCAGAGCACAGAGGTAGTGCATTCTCCAGGTGCTCAAAAGTTTTCTTTCAACTCTTTTTCCTAGATGGGAGAGAACTGTACATAAAGTTTGCCCTGTGCTTGTATAGATTGGACTTGTGTACATCGTTTTGAAATGCGTATCTTGATTTTAATTTTTTGTGTGTGCTGTTTTTGGCACGGAAGGTAGAAGAGCACAGAAACCCTGACACTTCTGAGCCTTTTTCTGCCTTGGTCCTGTACTGCAATATTTCCAAATCTTCACTTAACCTGTAGGCAGGCAACAAATTGTTCATAAGGTTCTTGGCATTCTTCTCCCAAGTTTCACTTTTGTTCATTATAACCATATTTGTTGTAGATCCTAAAAATACTCAAAACAATTGGGGCAATGAGACTGAGAATTGTTTACAAAGAATATTAGTTGTTGTCCACCTTTCTTGTATCCTGGATGTCGATGTGTCAAACAGGCTTAAGAGTCATTTGAAAATTATGAAAATACCCCATGAAATTTCCCACTTTGGTAGATGAACGCTGATGCAGATTTTTATTTTTTGCTTTTCCATTTGTGTCGCCCTCTTTGCTGTAGAGTAAGTATAGAGTTAAGCAGGAAAAGCAGATAGCACACCATTTCACTTCACTTGGACAGAATGCTCTGCATTAGCTACCATCAAGGATTTGATGTTGGCTGTACCTCCAGTCAACACTGGAGTCAAATTTTGTTAGAGGATTTTTTTTACATAAATTGATCTCAGTGGGTTTAGAAAAGCCATTGTAACTGTGGAATTCCTAAAGTGCTGTCTTTGTACTAAAGGATTTATTATTAAGAAGGAATGCCTTGAGCTCATCTTTTTTTGGTAAAGTCAATGGAGGCTAAAATAGCGATAGGTTAAATAAATGATTTTTCATTCTATATGCAGCTTATAAATCATTGTCTCAAACTGAGAAAAATAATGTGGACACAGTAACCATTTGTCTGATTTTTCTCAATACCGCACTTTTCTAAAGACTTAGTTCAGGGCGTATTGCTTTCTGAAGTTCTATGGTTATGGCTACAGGATTGAGCCTTCCTGTGAAGAATCAAGCCCCATTATCCTCCAGTTGCAAGGAAATGCTGTCCCTGCTGGTCAGCTTGTGCTTTGCCTCACTCTGTTAACTCCACAAGGAGCACTTTTCTTCTGCACCTCCTATAGATGGTTCCTGACTCTCTGGTAATAAAAACAGGAAGAAACCAGCACAGGACTGGAAAGTGTCTGAGTAGTTCTCTGGGCTAAAGCTTCTCTGAAGTCTGAACACACTGACAGCTGGAGGTGGCATGTACAGTGGTGGAAGGAGACTGACAATATTTGACTTCTGTTTGTTTACGTTTGTTTATTTTTAAATAGTGTTCAAAATGTTTGTTTATAGTATTAACTGATGGTTATCGCAGCATAACGGAATGCCAGACAGACCACAGAAATTACAAATTCTTCTCACAGACTCTAATAATGCTTGCCACAGATGTGGGCCTTTATGGCATCATGGAATTCTACAGTCTTGGAACTATTCATGCAAAAACTAACATTCCTGAATTAGGAACATTCTTTTTCCCCCCCTACCCCTCTCTCTCCCAGGATGCTTTACAAGAGATGTATAATCAGGAAGGCATATTTCCCGGCCAACAGCTTAAACCTTCTAGAAGACCATGGACTCTGCTTAACTTCCTCTTCTGGGCTACTGTCCTGCTCTCTCCTCTCTTCACATTTGGTTTTGGAATTTTTGCAAGTGGATCACCCCTTCTTATCCTTGCATTCCTGGGCTTTGTTGGAGCAGGTAATGAAAGTTATTGAGAAGAGGGAGATGATATGTACAATATGATACAATAGTGGCCATTACCTGTAATAAATTCTGTGTATGATTACTATTATTGATACTTCCCGAAAGTTGTTATTTTGGATGAAAATTCAGGACAAGTTACATAGGTTTCCATTTTTGCATAGAAAAACAATTTATTTCAAAAGCCTTAATTTCAAACAGGTTAGTCTCTTATTTCTTAAGTTATATTTAATATTCTAATTAATATTCACACAGTAGCCCCTTCATGAGGGGTGAAGCATATTGGCTGGGCAGTGTGTAGAAGTTTGCACTGGTGTTCCCCATACTGACTGAGTATGTTCTGTGGTTGCACTAGTTACACTTTTATTGATTCTTTAAATCTGGACTGCCCTATGGTTTAATGATTTAACACACGTACTTGATCCAAAGCATCAGTCAATGGAAGCTGCATACACAGTTGGAGACAGTGTATGGTCCGGAGTCACTACTGATTGCTCAGTCTGTGACCTCTGTTTCCAATCCCCATGGCCCATCTAGCATCAAAGTGTGTGTGTGTGTGTGTGTGTGTGTGTGTGTGTGTGTGTGTGAGAGAGAGAGAGACAGATTTTTATCATTATATTAGTTGTAATGCACCTCCAATTTCTGTATTCTATTTTAAAGCTTCCTTTGGAGTTCGTAGACTGATAGGAGTAACTGAAATAGAAAAAGGCTCCAGCTATGGCAACCAAGAATTCAAGAAAAAGGAATAACTCACAGCTGCAGCACAGCACATATAACCAGACTATGGTATCAAATTAACTTAATTAAAAAACACTTAGAAACTATCTTTTTCTTATTAACTGATGACTAATATTAATGAATAATACTTGAGCAAAGAATGAAGAAATTGGAAGAATAAAGAGGAGAGAAAACATCAGCTTTCTGTCTGTTTAAGGACCATTGTATTCAAACTTGGGGTGAAAATCTGGGCTAAAAAATGGTAACTTTTTGCTTTCTTTGCGAAGGGGCCGAGAAATGTTGGACACAGCTACCTACTTCTTCAGATGACCAGGCACACTGGTTTATCCTTCAAGAATCTGAAACTCACTTTGCAATAGGAGCCATTGAATGTTTCCTCTTGCTAAAGCCAATTTAATATTTGTTTTTTTCCCAGCATCAGTGCGGAGTGTGCTCCAGGAAACACAACCCATTTTAAATTCACTGACAGCAGTCCTTGGGTGAAAGCCATTTGGAAAGGCCATTTTATCATGACTACAGACAAAATCCCATTTGTATACATTTTATTGAAGGCACTTTTTATTTTCAGGCAACATCGTATAACTTCTGTACCACAAGAAAATGGATAATGGAATTTTGATGGAAGTGGTACTTTATTGATAAGCACATACTGTACAACAGATTAACTAGTATTAATACAGTTTAAAGGCTCTCCCCCCCCCCCCCCCCCCCCCGCCCACCTGTTGGTCAATGCTCAGTTAAAGCTCAACATACCACTTTGGTGGTTTGAGCACTGTTTGCCCTGTTTTATAATTTACATGCCTTGGATCTGTTTTGCTTTGCTTTGCTTTTTTTAAGTGAATAGTAAGCCCTGAGATTTGGTCCAGTGTAAAGAAGGCTATTTACTCAGTTAGTACTGAAGTTTCTTCCTTATTTCTGTTCATGTTTCTCATCACCGAAGTCCCATTCCACTGGTTGTCCTCTGCCGCAGTCTACTGAGAAAATCAGCATAAACCGGCACAGTAGTGCTGGAAAGGATTTTTCTTTATCTGCAGCAACACTAAAAAGAAAGGGTGCAATTAGTGTCTCTAGTGCAGTGATACTCTCTGGTTCAGGAGTCAAATTAGCGATCAACATTACCCAAAAGAGCCACAGTAGTGTGAATTCATTGTTTCATTTACTATAGTGCTATATATTCATATTGAAACAGTATGACAGGCAAAATATTTAGTGTGTGTGTGTGTATGTATTTTTCTCACAGCAGAATGATTGACCAAGTATTATTTTATCAACTACAATTGGTTAATAACATAGTAAAGCACCCTGATTGGTTAATAATTAAATCACACTGTGTTTTAATATCATGTGCTGCAAAGAGGAGGAGAACAGTCTGATATCACAGCTCTAGTGTTTAGGGGTCAAATCCTAGCCTCACTGAAGTCAATAGAAGTTTTGCCATTGACTTCAGTGGGGCCAGGATTCCACCCTACATGTTCTGACTATACAGTGGTCTGTGCTGCCTTTCTTAGCTGGCTATTGTAGGACACTGATATGAGATATATTGCTAGATGAGCCATGTTGTTAGAGGTGGAAACACTAGATGGGTATTGAGGTATCTTCAGGGGGTTTTAATATCTACAATTTTGATCACTTGTCCTTTGGGCTTATTGTCGAAAACTGGAGATCAGAACTTTGGCTGTGCCAGTCTCTTTCCAAACGCACATTGTAAGGTGTGCATAGTGCTGTTGTATGTGTGTTTAGATGGGTATTCATAAATATGTGGAAACTGCTTATATCTTCAAGTTTAAAGGCCAAATTCTGCACTCGGCTGCACTCCAGAGTAGGCAGTGGAATGTGTTGCCCAAGTATAACTGAGGGCAGAATTTGACCCTAAAGGTTAAAATGATGTTGTGTTAACTGTCATCCTCTCGTTAAAACACTGATTTATTTTTTCTTTGCTGTGGTTGCCAAAGGTAAAAGTGTAAATATTTTACCTTCTTTTCATACTCATGCTAACCTCTTCCCCCACAGATATTTGCCCATAAAGATTTTCTTTTTAACTTCAAGTTTTAGAATCATTTAATAGCTTACTGAAATGCTGCATTTGGGGTTGTTCATCATTGCTTTCTCATGCACCTGACTGATCATTTGGGGTCTTTTTCAATGAGAGAATTTTCAGATTGTCTCATGGCATCCATGTCTTTTGTTAGATCCATCCCCAGTTAAGCATTGCATTCTCAGCCCCCGTGTTAGTGTGCTATGCATCCTAAGGGAAAAAAGGGTACACAACTCTTATCTTCAGTGAAAGTTGAACACTGGGCTTTTAAGGGGCAGAATACGGCCATGATTGTGTGTTTTCTTACCAGGCAATTTTTGCACTCTTTTTAAACAGTTAGAATTCTGAATGCTGATAAAGCAAAGTCCCTGGTTTTCTTTGATGTTTTCTAACCAGAGGACCAAAACAGGTGGGCTTGCTATTTTTTTATTTTTATTTGGGTAATGGCTATAACTCTTGCTTGTTAGGAAGACTTAACAGATGCTGTATACTTGCTTTCTGAAAATGATGTTCAACATATTTAAATTGCACTTGCTTTGGTAACAAGAGCAAAGCAGGAAGACCACTGGTTATACTTTACAGTTACCTGTGAGCAGGGGCCTTTGTACTAGTAGACATTACCAGAATTTAACAAATATTTCCCCTTTCTTAGTGGTGGGAGGGAGAGGTTGGGCACTAGACAGGGGAAAAGATTTAAAATCCCTTCTTTTTATAGAGGTCTTGTCTCCTCTTAGTGCATGCAACTCCTAATTAGAGTTAGTGGGATTAGTGCATGTACATCAAGGGGAGAATAAGCACATGTTTAATGTATTTTCTTTTCTTATCATAACATATTGGTCGTGCTTTGTTTTGAAAGTGTAGTAAATATACTATCATTTGCTTAATTTTTACTATTCTAAGCAGACATATTGGTAACAATTTGGAAAACTGAATTGTACAACAGTGCACATTACACTGCACAAATAGTGCAAGAATATTTTCATTTTGAAGTTTTGTCTCTTCAGATAGGTTTTTTTTTTAATATATAATAATATATATATATACAGAGTATGTATAAATTAACATGATTGGAAATAGCTGCAGTAAATGTCTCTAATGAAGATGAGCAAGTGGCTTGGATTGGAACAGTGAGCATAGATTTTATATTTTACACTATTTTCTTCTGGTTTAATAGAAAATAGCTTGTATAATTGACTACCAAGCCCTCTGAGAGCAATAATAAACAAAAATATATCAATTTTTTTTGTCTTTGATTTTCACCCATGATCTCCACAATTTTAATAAGTCTTTTAAGAATCTGGAAGCATTCCCCCTTTCACTCCACCCATCTTTCAAGGCTTTAATTGTTTGATCTTTTGGATTAAAATTCAAGTTCTCCAGTTGTGGACATGAGGTCTCAGTGGAGCTTTCACAGGCCAACTGCTGGGGAGCTCAACCCTGATTCAGGAGGCAAATGGCTTCCCAGACTGAATATGCACCCATTTTAGAATCTGGATCTTAGCAGCTCCCCAGCACTGGCATGGAGGAAGAAGTCAGACCCCCTCAAATTCCTATGTGCAATACCATAATAGCATCATGCGACCCAATTCAGGAGCCTTGTGATGAATATGGTGGGAGAGCTCTTGCCGGCTGCTGGCACAGTTGCATCCCATCAGTCATAAAAGCATAAAAATTTGTTGCTGAAGAAGGACTTCCTGTGGTATATTAATTGGTATTTACAGGCTTTGGCTCATAGAAGTCTCTTGCCAACCATGAGCTGACTGTCAGAATGTGTTCTTGCTATTGACTTTGTGTCCCACCGAGTGAAGTGTTTCTCTTGGGCACAAAGAACATGGGCAATGTCCTTTGTTCTGCTTTAAACCACTTTGAAGGGCTCTGTACACTTAATTGCTGACCAATACTGAGGATTATGTCCCTTTTCCTGGTTGCCTAGCCTTCATGGAAAAAGCGCACGTCTTTTCTCTGGAGCTTTGTTGTATTCACCTCTGTGTTGTTCATCTTGTCTTCATCTACCACCGTCTACTTGCAATGTAGTGTCTACAGACTGTTCTCATCTGACGCCGCAGGTGGAGCTCAGGGGCTTTCCAAAACATCTTTTGCAGTACACCATATCTTCTAATAGAAGTTACTACAAGTGTCCATGGATTTTGTCTTCCTGTCAGTCAGTATTGTTTTGGTATATTCAATAAGTATGAACTGGCATATTATCAAGTCTAAGTCTGTTGATAACATACCTTCACTGGTACAAAGTAGAGACTTTCTACAGAAGGCATGTCTCATATGGTAGAAGACTGTTTGCATAAGTACATCATTACCTGGTACCTGAGCCCTCTGAAATGACATCATTAACATTGGGTGTGTGTGTAGTTAACCAACAGTTAGTTAATGTGATTATGTTTTTAGTTGATGGACATGCACTTCCTGCCTGGGAATACTCAAAAAAGATGTCTGTCCTGGCTGTATGCACCTTTGATTAAGGGAATGTTGATTTTCATCCTAAGCTAGGCAGAATGCTTCAGAGTGTTGCAAGATGCGTAATAAAATATCCACGTCCTTTGGTGCCAGTTAGCCAGAGGCATTCATCAAACATATCCACGGCCAAAATATACAGGTATAGCCCAGCTAAGTATCATTCATATATAGTAGGTCAACTTGAATGTGGAAGTATGTTCATGGACTTTCCTTGAAAACAGGGCTTATCATTTAGGGGATATAGACTCCCCGAGATGTGCACGCATTAACACTGCTAAGAGTTAAGCCACTGGTCCCGAAACAGCTGTTCTGTTTACCTGTTCTGATTTGTGACTATTAATAGAGGCTCACCCTCTTGATCTTTACTGCTGAATCTGTTCTCAAGCACAGTGCGCCACAATTGCGCACTTCCCATTCACCTATGTGTTCTCTAACCCATGATGGAGCTTGGGCTGCTCCAAACCCAAATATTGTCTAAAACTGGGTTCTGAAGCTGATAAAGGCCACGCTGCAGGTTAGAGTAAACATAGCGGAAAGGATGAAGGGCACTGGCTGGTACAGCTGACTTCTTGATCTGGGAAACTAAATAATTGTCAGAAAGTTTGGAAACCACACAGTTAAGCATGCACACAAAGGGCAACCATTATGCCAGTAAAAAAGTGAAACAATTCCATTCACTGGATACACTAGGACTGGGATCGGAATTTGTCCCAGCGAAGAATCTACCCTCCTAGGATAGTCAGGAGCTTCCCCATAAGACTAGGTTCCACCTGGAGAGGGAAGAAGTGGCAGGACAGTATCTACCTGAGTTCCTCAACAATCTTTTGCACCAGTATTTTCACAGGATTGCTACCATAATTTGGGAACATTTTCAGAATGTCTGAAAGTGACAGATCATGTGCAGTTTTTGCCAGCTGCTTTAAATATGTAATGAAAATATTCTCTATTTTAAAGAACTCTGGCAAGATACTGAATTAGCATCCATAAACTGAACATTTCACAAGTCTCTTGTCATTAACCTCTGTACTTTCAAATTTAAGGAACACAACTTAAAAATTACACACATTTGAAAATGTTGTACCTACAATAGTTACAAGTAACACTTCAGTTGTACGAAAAATCTGAAAGAAGTTGGCAAAAAAAAAAAAGTTTTAGTTTGTGTACATGACCTGTTGGAGAGCACTTTGTATATAGTCAGTTCCCCCTTGCTTGAAGAGATCTTTATAAACATCAGTAAGGTAGTGGAAAAAGCCTTTTAACATATTTAAAGGAAATATTTTCAAAAATCAGGACATACCATTTAAAGGGGGCTCTGTCAGAAACTGGAATTTAAAAAAAATAATTTCAGAAAATCCAGGTTAATAGTGTCCCTTTAGGAGGAGGGCTCTATGTATTTTGAATCTTATAAAACTCTTGTTTCATCTATTAGTTTTTGTCAAGGCATAAAACTTTTGTTAAGGAAGGATATTTTTAACTTTCAACTTTCTTTTGAAACTAATGGTTAATTTGGGTGTCTAATATTTATTGTGAATGAAATGTTTTTAAAACCACTAGATTGTGTTACAGAGCTATCATTTGTTACACATGCAAAATGTACCCAATACATTCATTGCTTCTGCTGTCTCAAAACTGTGAGTTGTGACAATCAAATGCTACTTGCCTGAAAGCCAGGAAGCTACCATAAACTGGCATGTTACTGAACCATAAAGATCACCAGCAAGTACTGTAGCTTTAATGAATAATTTTCTCTTTGAGAAAAGTA
Source organism: Macrochelys suwanniensis (assembly GCA_033296515.1). Taxonomy (NCBI): domain Eukaryota; kingdom Metazoa; phylum Chordata; order Testudines; family Chelydridae; genus Macrochelys; species Macrochelys suwanniensis. The sequence continues at coordinate 152,685,916 of CM065775.1, read as the reverse complement.
AACATCATTAACTAAATGATTGTTACAAACTTGTGATTTTGTTGTTTTTGTTAACTACCAGATATTATTAGCCAAATCAACCAAATAATAAAACTGTATACAGGGTACACATTTACTGTGCATGTGTATATATATTTTTGTACATTTTTACAGTTATTTCCTACACAAAATTGTATGCAGTTCAGAAAAGATGCATTGAAATCTGTTAAAAGCAAGTAGCAAAATAATCTCACCTATCATAGTTTCTGAAAAACTGTGTCCCAAACTAGTACACAGATGTACAGTGCTATGCAAATATTACTTGTAAGTTTTCTCTTACATTTGCGTAAATAGTTGATGGCTGTTTTTACTGAGCTTTCAAAGAATGGTTAATGCAAAAGAAACATCTTGTTTTAAAATAAAATAGCTTTGGCTCTGTAAGTATCAGTATATACTGTATTAGAATCTCATTTACACTTTTAGTCACTTACTTTGATTGTTGTAAGTTTGAATAGAATTTTTTGAATTGCACTTACTGAAAGGACAGCTACCTAACATTTATTTTCAGCTATGTTACTGCCTAGGTAGTCAATATGTAAATGAAAGACCTACATTGTTTTCAGATTTGCCATTCTGATTTGCCCAACTAAGCATTCACAAAGGGCTGTTAGTTTTTGTTCTTTGTATGTCAGTTTTCTGTTTACACTCTTAGACTCCAGTCCTGCAAATTGATCCATGCAGATGGACTCTTGCTCTTTTGCAGTTCCCCATTGTCTGCACTGGGGATTCGCCCACCTGCAGATCACTTTGCAGGATTGGAACCTTAGGTGTAATCAGTAAATCTAAAACCATTTCCATTCACTATATTAAGGGTACGTCCATACTTACTGGCTGGTTCGGCGGCACGCAATCGATCTTCTGGGATCGATTTATCGCGTCTTGTCTAGACGCGATAAATCGATCCCGGAAGTGCTCGCCATCGACGCCGGTAATCCTGCTCCACGAGAGTAGTAGGCGGAGTCGACGGGGGAGTACCTTGAAGTTCGAACTAAGATACTTCGACTTCAGCTACGTTAGTAACATAGCTGAAGTTGCGTATCTTAGTTCGAACTGGAGGCTTAGTGTGGACCAAGGCTAAGAGTGTAACTAAGAACTGAGGGGATTGCATATATTGTAGCATTTTATAGGAACATGGTGTATAATATTTATTATCCTTCCCCATTCCCTCAAAAAATAAGAAACAAACAAACAACACCTGAGAAAAACATTTTGTTAAAGATCTTCAAAAGTAAATGCAGAGCTGTATAATGTAGAAGGCTGTGATTCTGTAGATGGAAGCTTATGAACTGACTGTATGGATAGACATTTTAGATTAAATCAATTTTTAAAATACGACATCCTTCAGATTTCCATTTTTCACTGAAATCTTAAAATAATGCAAAAGTAAAGTTGTCTTTGATTGTCCAGGCAATGCTTTTACATAGAAAAGATGGATTCTACAGTTAACAGCATACCAGCAAAACCCTGCTTGTTTGTTCCTTGTAGGTTGCATTGCTATAACTTTTCTTGTCTTAACATTTCCATTAAAACCCCTCTGTTTCACAATTCAGCTTTAAAGGCTGAATTTGATCTGACACTTAGAATAAAATGTTTTATCTCAGAAGAGAATTTTTTTAGCCTTAAGATGAAAAAAAAAAGTGGTTGTTTTCAGTAGCCCATCACAATAAAATATTAATATTAAAAAAGTTGTGACATAATTAGGGTTGCTATTCACACAGCAAACCTGACACAAATACACTACAGCCAGGAAATGAAAAAGTGAAGCCATCCAACAGTAAACATCCTCTACTCCTCCACCCACAAGCATGCATCTTGCTATTCCCACAGCTACCGTGCACCGTGTGCACAAAGACTGTGCACCACACCTTTAATTCTGCCCTTCCTAGGGATGCCTCATCCCCTTTAACTGCCCTTCTGCAAAAATTCCTTTGCCAGATTACCCTCTCCCAACACAACCAGCTATTGTACCAAACAGCCACAACTACAAGTGGCGGTGAGGGGAGCAATCTGGTAACGGTGTATGCAGAAGGGTGTGTTGAGGGGGCAGAGTTAAAGTTGCAGTGCATGGTGTGTGCTGTACAGTAGTTGTGGTGATGGTAAAATGTGTTCCAATGTGGGAGGAGTGGAAGATATGTATTGGGAGATGGCTTAACTTTGCATTTCCTGGCTCTTGTGGGTTTGTGTCAGGAATGTTGTTTGCAAAAACATTAAATGTTTCACAATTACATTTTTTGTACAGTAATTTCCTAGATTTATTGTTGAATTATGTGGGGATGGGAAGTTGGGAGGAGAGTGGATCTCTCTGGGGTTTGGAGGTAGATGTGCAACTACTGAGAAACGATTATGCTATTATGTGCTACCAGCAGTGCATGAGCCCTTAAGTATCTTCTCCATTGTAAGATAAAATCCAGCAGAAGAATGTCGTTCCTGATAGAGAAGCTTCATCTAAAGATCTTATGTGCTCCTGGGCCCTATCCAATCAGGTTAAGGTACATGACATAAAAGTATAATGTAAATAACAGCTGAAAGTGATCCTATATCCGTGGTTTTTTTAAAAATCTCTGTGGTACACCAGGTAACTCAGGGTCCATCTTTCTGCCAAATTTTGTGTAGAAACTTTTTTTTAAGAGCTATCAATGAAATTTAGGACTGCCAAGGGGATTATGGGTTAGAGCCCATATTCAAAGACTTCTTACTAAAAACTTCTGAAGAGAAAAACAAAAACTACATACAAAATTCAAAGAATATAAAAACTAACTGAAATTTTACACATGTTGTCCACCTACTTTTAGAGAAATTGCAGGAGTTCATGCCCCTTAGAATGCAACAATTGGTTGTTGGGTTTACTCTGTGGGTGGTGTTGGCCTGTGATATGCAGATCAGACACAGATGATCTGGAGGCCCTTTATGGCCTTAAACTATGACTGTGGAGTCATTACCAGGTGACTCCATAATATTTACTTGTCACAGATAAGACCTAGGTACTAAACTTTTTACAAAGGACTTCAGTTAGAAGCGACACTAAATTAACCCAGTAACTTCAGAGCGGCATGGAGACTTATACTTTACACACATGAATAATTCTGAAATGTTTTACTCCAAAAAGGATGTGAAGAGCCAACGTTTCCACCAGCAACAAACCCAGTGGCAATTCATTCTTTATATTTCAAACAAGTGTGGGGGGGAAGAGGTGCAACTGAAGTTAATGAACAACTCAGAAAAAAACACATTGATGGTTCATTTTGTTTCTTGGTGTTAATTTGGGATGGCTGCTTTACCCATGAGTGAAGAAGCAGTATGCAAGTTTTGCAGCTCATCTTGAGGACAAGCAAAGGAAAACCTTCCTGACCCCACCACAACACTGTATTCTCTATATGCCGCATGAGTTACAAACATTGTTTTGGTACTAGCTGAAGAATTTGTTTTTGAGAGGTAGTATTTTTAATATCTTCTGCTTGTGGAGTCTGCATGCCTTAGGCTTCAATTCGAAAAGCATTGATGCATGCTGTGATGGGGCAAGGCCAGAGGGCTATAGGAAAGTGGTAAGGAACCAGTATGTTAGTCCCAGGCTAAACAAATCCCTGATACCTTATGGCAGTTGCTCCAGGTTAATCAAGACACCTGGGGCCAATTAAGAACTTTCCAGAAGGCAGGGAGGTTAATTGAGACACCTGCAGCCAATCAGGGGCTGGCTGAAACTAGTTAAAAGCCTCCCAGTGAGTCAGTGAGGGGTGCATGTCAGGAGCTGTGGAAGGAGGTTGCGTGTGAGGAGCTGGGAGCAAGAGGCACTAAGAGCTGAGAGTAAGAGGGCGTACTGCTGGAAGATCCTGTGGTGAGGATAAAGAAGGTGTTGGGAGGAGTCCATGGGGAAGTAGCCCAGGGAGTTGTAGCTGTCGTGCAGTTGTTCCAGGAGGCACTCTAAACAGCTGCAATCCACAGGGCCCTGGGCTGGAACCCGGATTAGAGGGCGGGCCCGGGTTCCCCCCAAAACTCCCAACTCCTGATCAGACACAGGAGGAGTTAACCTGCACTGTGGATTCTACTAGAGGGGAAGATCTCTGAGGCAAGCAGAATCCGCCAATAAGCGTAGGACCCACCGAGGTAGAGGAGGAACTTTGTCACAATGCTTAAAAATAATCACATGTTTAAGTCCCGTTGAAGTCATGCGTAAATACATGCTTAAGTGCTGTCCCGAATAGGGATATTTTTCTGAATCGGGGCCTTAATTAGTTTGAGTCCTGCTGTACAAGGCTTGTGAGAGAAGGGGGGAACAATAGATTAGAAACTTCTAAAAAATACCCAAATTAGCTTTTTCCATAAATAATAATAATGTGCCGATTTAAATTCTAGTATGTTGGGACCTTGTAGGGATTAGAAAAATCAAGTGCTGTATCGATTTGAAAGCCAGGATTCTTCGCGTTCAGATGCTAAAAAAGGCTCTGTTTCAAGCCATGTGGTTCACAAACACTGCACTTAAACCTGAACTGAATATTCCTGTACTGTATAACACCTCAAACTAATTTGGGAAGATTGGGGACATAGGGACCATTTCTCTGGTAGACTGTGTTTTTGTTTTAATGTACCAAGCTACTGAAGAAATGTAGAATGTAGGGTAAGTCCCCATGCAGATGGATCACTGAGCAGAGGGTGGGTGAGAGGGTCAAAAGTAGAGCCGGGCAGGAAACAGCTTTCCCATCCTGTAGGAAAAAAGAATGAGATTTCCAGAATGTTTCCTCTGCTGAATTGGGATTAAAAAGTCAGTACTGAATATTTTCTATTTTGGATTTGACAATTATTAGCTTATATTTCGAAATATAACATTTCAAATCAAAGCTGGAATTTTTCATTTTCAGAATTTGGAAACTTCTGTTAAAAATATTTGTAAATGATAAATTGGTTGAAACCAACCCTTGTGAACAGTTTTGATGCATTGGCGTTGTCTGAAACCCCCCCCCCCCCTCAAAAAAGAGATTTTCATCAAAAAATGTCCTGCTAGCTCTAGTTGAAATAAATAAATGCCATTTAGCACATGGATATCAGCCCCACACATGGGTGGGGGGAGGGGAAGGGGTGTGTATAAATAATATGTAAAGGTCTAGCCCATTAGCTATCTTAGACTGGGTATGAGAACCCAGCAATGTATTACTTTTAGTCACCAGCCGTTGTGTCTGATTCTCTCATGGCCTTATCTCCAGAGATGAATCAGTTTTCTGTCTGTAAATTGAGATCAGATCTCTGCCTGATTCAGGCATGTTGAGGAATATTTCCAAATCATATAGTGACGATCACTTCAGGCTTGCTTCACATACTTGTACCTCAATGAAGTACCACAACTGGAGCTAAGCAAAAATAAAAAGGATTTTTTTAATTTTATTTTTCAGAAGTTAACGTACCCATACAGATGTATTTTAAATACAGTGACAAAGAAAACACGGCAGGGGCATGGATTTAACCATAACAGGTATGAAATATTCATGGATAAATACTCCTGAACATTTAGAAATAATTCCCTAATAACCGCTCCGCTCCCCTTGCCAAAAAAGAAAAGCATGAGAAGCCCAATCTTTCTGGAGTTAGTAACGCTCTCGGGAAAGACCAAGTGTCTTCATAGTTGGATCCTGTGCCCCTATAGATTGTCAGCTTTTCCATGAGGGCAGCGTTGGTTAGCTCAGTTAGCCAAATCAAAAAATGTGGCGGGAACGGCAGATTTCCATTGCTGTCAAATGACTATTGGCAATCCATTTCCTGGCATTGCTTGAACAGGGAAGATCCTCTAGAATACCCAAAACATAAGGGAAACCTCTTACCCTGGTCACTTAAGAGAGAGTGCCACACATTTTCTTCCAAAATGTGGATATGCTTTGATATACAAAGACTATTATAAAACAGGTTTGCTTTGGAGCTGTCACATCTGCAACATTTATTATGCATGGAAGTCCAACTTCATGCAGTCACTCAGGAGTCCAATAATATCTATTTAGAATTTTGTTCTGAAAGAAATGTGAAAACAGATAACTGGATTTTCTGCATATATTGTGCTAGATATTAACCCAGCAATCAGAGGGAAATGGAGACGTTTTGCTCTTCCCATTTTTCTTTCATGGTATAGTCAGTAGTTGAAATCAAGGAGTTCAGCCATTCATATGTGTTATCCACAAAATGTTTTTGGCTAGCATACTTTTTCAAGTGGGGCCTGCCAACAATTCTCCAACTCCTTTATAAATTTGAGTGGCAGCTTATTGGATCTTGCTCTGTTGGTAACTGGTATTTATCATGAAGATATGTGAAGGAAGCTAAAGTTGTCCAATATCTTTTATGGTTAACATGCCCTTTGTTAGCTGCGTAGATATGAATTTCCAGCTTGTAGCAAATTTAAATGGTGGATTATTCCAGATTGGCATGGAAGGAGAGTTGGTGTGATTAGAAGTGGCAATGGTAAATAGTGCTTTTCCTTACACGTGCAGGCAACCATTTTCAAAATGAAAGTGGAGAGAGAGAGAGCCAAAGGGGTTAACTAATTTTTCTTCAATCTCAAGGCACACTGGGCCTTGGGAAGAGTTGATGGGATAGAGCCAGCTTATTAAAAGTCTTAATTGAAAAGAAAGATGATAGAAATACAAATCAGGTAATCTTACCCCACCCCTTATTTGGCCATGATTTCTTAAATATCTTGTGCGATATCCATGGTGTCTTTGTATTCCATAAGAATTGTTGTACAACTGTGTTTATTTGTATGAAAATTGAAGCAGAAAATTCAAATTGAATTAAGCTAAACATATAGATTAATCTTGGTCCTATATTCATTTTAATAGCTTTTACCCTTCCCAATAGACAATGGTAGTAAACACCATTTTTTCCTGTCTTCTGCCACTTTTTTTGAGTATGACTTCCACTTTTGCAGATACTATCTTTGATAAATTAGATCATATCCTGATGCCTAAATAGCTTCTCTCATTGCATGAATTAAAGGAGAATGATTGATTGTATTTGAGATGGATTTGGTCTACGAGAAATATCCATCTCTTGAGATTTGTTCCAGTTTATCCAAATTCCTGATAACTCATTGAAATAGTTTACTGCAGATAGTAGCAGTGGGAATCAAAGCATATGGATTTTGAGAATGAGCAGAATACTAATTTTCTACTCTTTATCCCAGATGGTAATTCCTTCAATGGAAGTTGTTTTTCTGACATGCTGCTAGCAGTTCCCTGATTATATCAAAATGTAGAAGTGGTAGCGAGCATTCCTGATCTGTTCCTCTATTTAAGTAAGAAGCGGAGGAGATAACACCATTTGTCAGAACAGAGGCAAGTGGTGATTTATAAATAATACAATCTGGGTCAAAAATGTAGGGCCAAATCCTAATTTTCTCAGGATTGCTTGTAGGTCTGGCAATTCCACTTGATCAAAGGACTTTTCAGCATCTAATGACAGGATAGCAGCTGGAGGGTCTCATAGACTCATAGACTCATAGACTTTAAGGTCAGAAGGGACCATTATGATCATCTAGTCTGACCTCCTGCACAATGCAGGCCACAGAATCTCACCCACCCACTCCTGGAATAATCCTCTCACCTATGTCTCAGCTATTGAAGTCCTCAAATCATGGTTTAAAGACTTCAAGATGCAGAGAATCCTCCGGTAAGTGACCCGTGCCCCATGCTGCAGAGGAAGGCAAAAAACCTCCAGGGCCTCTGCCAATCTACCCTGGAGGAAGATTCCTTCCCGACCCCAAATATGGCGATCAGCTGAACCCCGAGCATGTGGGCAAGACTCACCAGCCAGACACCCAGGAAAAAGTTCTCTGTAGTAACTTCTAACATCCCATCATTGACCATTGGTCCTATTTACCACTGATGGCAATTAATTGACCTTTGACTAAGATCATGTTATCCCATCAAACCATCCCCTCCATAAACGTATCTAGCTTAATCTTGAAGCCAGTTAGGTCTTTTGCCCCCACTGCTTCCCTTGGAAGGCTGTTCCAGAACTTCACTCCTCTGATGGTTAGAAACCTTCGTCTAATTTCAAGTCTAAACTTCCTGATGGCCAGTTTATATCCATTTGTTCTTGTGTCCACTTTGGTACTGAGCTGAAATAATTCCTCTCCCTCCCTGGTATTTATCCCTCTGATATATTTAAAGAGAGCAATCATATCTCCCCTCAGCCTTCTTTTGGTTAAGGTAAACAAACCAAGCTCCTTGAGTCTCCTTTCATACGACAGGTTTTCCATTCCTCGGATCATCCTAGTGGCCCTTCTTTGTACCTGTTCCAGTTTGAATTCATCCTTCTTAAACATGGGAGACCAGAACTGCACACAGTATTCCAAATGAGGTCTTACCAATGCCTTGTATAACAGTACTAACACCTCCTTATCTCTACTAGAAATACCTCGCCTAATGCATCCCAAGACCGCATTAGCTTTTTTCACGGCCACATCACATTGGCGACTCATAGTCATCCTGTGATCAACCAGGACTCCGAGGTCCTTCTCCTCTTCCGTTACTTCCAACTGATGCGTCCCCAGCTTATAACTAAAATTCTTGTTATTAATCCCTAAATGCATAACCTTACACTTCTCACTATTAAATTTCATCCTATTACTATTACTCCAGTTTACAAGGTCATCCAGATCTTCCTGTAGGATATCCCGATCCTTTTCTGAATTGGCAATACCTCCCAACTTTGTGTCATCTGCAAACTTTATTAGCGCACTCCCACTTTTGGTGCCGAGGTCAGTAATAAAAAGATTAAATAAAATTGGTCCCAAAACTGAACCTTGAGGAACTCCACTAGTAACCTCCCTCCAACCTGACAGTTCACCTTTCAGTATGACCCGCTGTAGTCTCCCCTTTAACCAGTTCCTTATCCACCTCTCAATTTTCATATTGATCCCCATCTTTTCCAATTTAACCGATAATTCCTCATGTGGTACTGTATCAAATGCCTTACTGAAATCGAGGTAGATTAGATCCACTGCGTTTCCTTTATCTAAAAAATCTGTTACTTTCTCAAAGAAGGAGATCAAGTTGGTTTGGCACGATCTACCTTTTGCAAAACCATGTTGTAATTTGTCCCAATTGCCATTGACCTCAAGGTCCTTAACTATTTTCTCCTTCAAAATTTTTTCCAAGACCTTGCATACTACAGATGTCAAACTAACAGGCCTGTAGTTACCCGGGTCACTTTTTTTCCCTTTCTTAAAAATAGGAACTATATTAGCTATTCTCCAGTCAAACGGTACAACCCCTGAGTTTAGAGATTCATTAAAAATTTTTGCTAATGGGCTTGCAATTTCATGTGCCAGTTCCTTTAATATTCTTGGATGAAGATTATCTGGGCCGCCTGATTTACTCTCATTAAGCTGTTCAAGTTTGGCTTCTACCTCGGATATGGTAATATCTACCCCCACATCCTTATTCCCATTTGTCATGCTGCCACTATTCCTAAGCTCCTCATTAGCCTCATTAAAGACTGAGGCAAAGTATTTGTTTAGATATTGAGCCATGCCTAGATTATCCTTAATCTCCACTCCATCCTCAGTGTTTAGCGGTCCCACTTCTTCTTTCTTTGTTTTCTTCCTATTTATATGGCTATAAAACTTTTTACTATTGGTTTTAATTCCCTTTGCAAGGTCCAATTCTACATGCCTTTTAGCCTGTCTCACTTTATCCCTACATGCTCTGACCTCAATAAGGTAGGTTTCTTTGCTGATCCCTCCCATCTTCCACTCCTTGTATGCTTTCTGTTTTTTCTTAATCACCTCTCTGAGATGCTTGCTCATCCAGCTTGGTCTAAAACCCCTGCCTATGAATTGTTTCCCCTTTCTTGGGATACAGGCTTCTGATAGCTTCTGCAACTTTAACTTGAAATAATCCCAGGCCTCCTCCTCCTTTAGGTCCATAAATTCTTTAGTCCAATCCACTTCCCTAACTAATTTCCTTAATTTATTAAAGTTAGCCCTTTTGAAATCAAAAACCCTAGTCTCAGATTTATTTTTGTTTATCCTTCCATTTAGTTTGAACTGAATTAGCTCATGATCACTCGAGCCAAGGTTGTCCCCTACAACCATTTCTTCAATGAGGTCCTCACTACTCACCAAAACCAAATCTAAAATGGCATCCCCCCTTGTTGGTTCAGCAACTACCTGATGAAGGAATTCATCAGCTATCACATCTAGGAAAATCTGAGCCCTATTATTATTACTAGCACTTGTTCTCCAATCTATATCTGGGAAGTTGAAGTCTCCCATGATCACACAGTTCCCATTAGTATTTACTTCCTTAAAAACATTAAAGAGGTCTCTATCCCTATCCAAATTAGGTCCCGGTGGTCTATAGCACACCCCAAGCACTATCCCAGGGAAGGCTCTAGTAGTTTTCTTCCCCAATGTGATTTTTGCCCAGACAGACTCTGTCTTATCCATTCCATCACTTTTTATTTCTTTACAGTCTACCTCATCATTGATATACAATGCTACTCCCCCACCTTTACCTTTATTTCTATCTTTCCTAAACAGCACATACCCTTCAATACCTGTACTCCAGTCATGACTACTATTCCACCATGTTTCGGTTATTCCTATGATATCTGGTTTCTCTTCCTGGACCAGTAGCTCTAATTCCTCCATTTTGTTACCTAGGCTCCTCGCATTGGTGTACAAACATCTTAATTTTTGCTGTTTGGCCTCACTCACATTCCTTACCCAATTTGGTATGGACATTGTACTGCCAGTATGACCTATTTGACTAGTATCCACTCTGCCCTTCCTCCTTATGTCCATTCTCCTACCCCCGGCTATATCCTCTCTTACTTGGTTGTCTTCCCTCTCAATGTTAAAATCCAGCGTGGAGATTACCTGGACATCTCCCAACCGTCTCCCCCAAAGTCCTAGTTTAAAGCTCTCTTGATCAGTTGTGCCAGCCTCCATCCTAGAAGTCTATTTCCTTCCCTACTCAGGTGAAGTCCATCCCGAGAGAACAGTCCTCTGTCCATGAATGCCTCCCAGTGGCCATACATCCCAAAGCCCTCCTTGTAGCACCAATCCCTGAGCCATCTGTTGATCATCATAATCCTGTCACACCTTTGTTGCCCTTCTCTAGGAACAGGCAGAATCCCACTGAAGATTACCTGAGCCTCGATTTCCTTAAGCGTCTTCCCCAGCCTGGCATAGTCCCCCTTGATTCGTTCCAGTGAGAATCTAGCCGTGTCATTTGTTCCTACGTGAAGGATGATCAATGGATTCTTTCCCGCTCCCTTTAGGATCCTCTTCAACCTCAGGTCCACATCCCGTATCTTAGCACCCGGTAGACAGCACACCCTTCTGTTCTCTGGATCAGCTCTGGTTACAGGCCTGTCTATTCGTCTCAGTAAGGAGTCCCCAATCACGTAGACCTGCCTTTTCCTGGTGACAGTGCGATTCTCCAGTCTATCCCCTGTTCCCTCTGGCTGCAAGTCCTTTCCATTCCTATTTTCCCTTGTAATCCTCTTCAACCCATCCTGTATCCTCCTGGGGCTCATGTTTGGTGTTGTCCCCATCGACTCTTCCCCTTCTTCTATGGGACTAACCGCTCTTCTCTTCTTCCTTGCCCTTCCACCTTCAGTGACCACCTGCTGTACCCCTTCTTCATTCTCCAACTCTGCAAACCTGTTCTTGAGCTCTATTTCTCCTTCACTGGCCCGTCTTTTCCTCTACCTGGTTCTCATAGTCACATGCTTCCACTGTCCATTTTCTTCACCCGGCAGTCCCCCCTCAGAGGCCTTTGATCCTGCTTCCATCTGCATCTCTGAGCTTTCCCCGTCAGCCACCTCGTGCCTTTCCTCCATCAACTGCTCGAACCCCCGTCTAAACTCAACCAGAGTTTCCACCTGCATCTCCAATCCTCGGATCTTTTCTTCCATCAGCTCTATCAGGCGGCACTTCATGCAGACAAAACTCTTATCAGGTACCCCCTCCAGAATCATATACATACTGCAGGTGCCACATCCAGTCATCCTCATTGTGTCCTCCACTGCTTGGCTCATGACCACTGCTGCCTCTATATCTGCCAGCCTTCTCACCTAAATCCTGTTAGTCCGGAAAACACAAAACAAAGCACAACACCACCTCCTTCTCCTCCAACAGACCTCCAACAGAACTCCCACTCAAACTCCCCTGTTTACAGCTCTGTTTGCTGGCTCCTGTGCCGCTGCAGCTGTCTGTTGTTTGTGCCTGGAAGTTTAAGTGGTTTAATCTTTTGAGCATTGTCCGACGCTAATCTGCCATGAATAAAACCCACCTGGTTCACATGAATGTTTGATGGAGCACAGTTGTTTAAGCGTGAAGCAAGAATCTTTGTCAGAATTTTATAATTTGTGTTTGACAGATTGGGGTGGTAATTGTGACAATGAAGACTGTCCTTGCCTTTTTTTAGAATTAAGGTAATTATTGCTGTGCTTGTGAGCCGTAATATTATCGACTTTCACCTCCAGACATGCAGGAGCTGGCACCTTAGATTTCGTTACAAAAAAATCTGATCCGGACTAGGAGGCATGAACTGTGGAGAAACGTGTAGTCATGTTCTATAGTATGCTTCCATCTCCACATATCCAATTGTTCAGTAGCCTTCAGTGGGGATAATGGCTGGTTTGCAAAGACCTGAGGTTTTCACCTAGAACACTGAGATTTGTCATGTTCCAATCTCCTCCTAGTATGATTGGCCCATCAGCTCTGTTGAAAGTTGTACAGGGTTTACGACCCACCCCTCTTCCTGGGGCCCGCTTGCTCTCCCCAATAAGGCTCAGAGAGGCTTCAGGGTTGTGCAACACTCATGTCTTTATTTACTTAAGGTTGTCCCACCCCCCTGTGTCCGTCTATATACAAGCTTTACAGGTAGAGTCAGCCTTCAGCTAGCAGGCCTCCAGCTCTCTCCTTGACTGACTTCTCCCTTGCTGCCCCCTGCCTTCTGGCTCCCCCCCAGTCTTGATAGCCCTTGGCTTCTCAAGCCAGAAGGTGTTGCCAATCCTCAGGCCAGCATCAGGCCTTTTCCATCGGCCCCAATCTGCTTCCCTTGATTGGAGCTGACCAGGCAGGGGCTAATTAGGTGCTTTTGCACCAGTACCCTGCTACATACCTCCCCACTTAAACCAATGCCAGGCCTGATCTTGCTCGTCCCCACTTTTCTCAGCCTGGGGTTGTACTCTGGGGATGGTCTCCCTGCCCATCTGGGTGGTCCCCGGGCTCAACCCTGTGGGGTTTTGGCATGCCTCACCCACAAAAGGTGCATTGGGTCAGGAGTGGGCCACCCCACAAGTCCACCTCTGCCCAGAGGTTGTCACACCAGTCACAGCCTTGGGCAGGTTGCCCCTGATGTTCTCTTTCCTTCCCTGGTGGCAGAGACGGATCAGCGCCAACTGTCCCGAGGCTGCCCCATCTCTGGTTTGGGGCCTCTGCCTATTGGAGTTCGAGCCTCCCCATTTTGGGTTCCTACCCTCTGAACTTTCTTTGGTTTCTCTTCCTCTATCACAGGGATTCCCTCCCCTGGGTGGTCCCATCCTGGGACCTCTGTTCCCTCATTGGTCACTCCCATAGGGTCCCTATCCTGGCTGTGTTGTCTAGGGTTCGTATCTTTCTCCCCTTGAGGTTGTGGGTACTCCCCTTTCTCAGGGTCCAGCCCTGTAGGGGCCTTGCCCCCTCCCTCCAAGTTCCTCCCTCTCACTCTCTCTATTGGTCTTCTCCCCATGCCCTCTTTCCCTTTTGGGGCAGGGTTCCAATCCAACCCCAGGACCACAGGATAGGGCAACCCCTCTATGACCCCCACCCACTTCCAGGCAAAGCTTCCCTGCTCCTCCAGGGGTATCTGGGCCACAGGACAATACTCCCCATCCCTGTGGATGCATTCCACCAGCATCCTTTCTCCAGGGATAAGCCAATGTGGCTTTACCAAGCTCTGCTGTATGAGGGAGCGGGCTGAGGCTGTATCCACTAGACCCCTCTGGGGTTTTCTCCGCACGGGGATGGTGGGTATCCCACACCTCTTCTTCCTCCCCCCAACCTTGGTCCAACCACAGAACTCGGCGGCCCCACAGTCCATCACCGGGCAGTCATGGCTCTTATGCCCTGGCTGTCCACAGCACCAGCACACAAGCTGTCCCGAGCGGCTAGGGGTTCCCTTGTGCTCCTCCCGTCGCTTGTCTACCGGCTTCCCAGGGGGACGCTCACGGGGTTTCTTGCCTTCCTGTGCATCTTGCAGGGTCCAATGCTCCCTCAGGGGGAAGTCTGCCTCTGGATATTCCTCCGTCCTTTTGATGGCGGCTTCTACGGTGCCAGGTTGATGTCACCACACCCAGACCTGCATGCTATTGGGGAGGCACTGCACAAACTGGTCGAGGATCACCTGATCCATAATCTGCCCCACTGTTTGGGCATCGAGCCTCACCCAGTCTGTCAATTTCTGGGTGAGGGCCCGGGGCCGGATGCCCCCTGCCCACTAGGCTGCCTGAAACTTTTGCCGGTATTTCTCTGATGAAAGCTCCAGGTGGTCCAAGATGGCTGCCTTCACAGCGTCATCGTCTCTAGCCTGGGCATCCGTCAGGGGCCATATACGCTGTTGCGCCTCCCCAGCAAGATATGGGGCTAGCCGCAGGGCCCAGGTTGTCCTGTCCCATCCCGCACCCAGGGCCACCCGCTCAAAGGTGCCCAAAAAGGCGTCGGGGTCGTCCGCTGGGGACATCTTACAGAGGCTGAGGCCCAGGGACCGGGTGCCATCTCCCCCTGCAGGACTCACCAGTTTCTGCAGGAGCTGCTGCTGCGCCGCTGCCTGTTCTTTGATAAAGTCCTGCAAAGCCCGTTGTTGCTTGGCCTGCCAAGCCAGTAGAGCTTGCCTCTCCAGCTGGTGGGACTGCTGAAAGGCCTGCAGTGTCTTCTGCATATCCCCATGTCGCTCCGTGAGCCACTGCAGAGTGCCCTCTATCTCCGGGTCGCCAAACTGTGTCTCTGGCAAAGGAATCCCAGACAAGCCCCCATGTGTAACAGGGTTCACAACCCACTTCTCTTCCTGGGGCCCGCTTGCTCTCCCCAATAAGGCTCAGAGAGGCTTCAGGGTTGTGCAACACCCATGTCTTTATTTACTTAAGGTTGTCCCACCCCGCAGTGTCCATCTGTATACAAGCTTTACAGGCAGAGTCAGTCTTCAGCTAGGAGGCCTCTAGGCTCCAGCTCCCGCCCTGACTGACTTCTCCCTTGCTGCCCCCTGCCTTCTGGCTCCCTCCCAGCCTTTATAGCCCTTGGCTTGTCAGGCCAGCCAGTGTTGCCAATCCTCGGACCGGCATCAGGCCTCTTCCATCAGCCCCAATCTGCTTCCCTTGACTGGAGCTGACCGGGCAGGGGCTAATTAGATGCTTTTGCACCAGCACCCTGCTACAGAAGTAATGTCAGTTATTTCAGTAATAAAGGGTGCATTCCCACCACTAGGATTATATGCACCCAAAATTAATCTTAGTGTGAAAATGCCTTCAATTATTATGTATTTTCCCTATGGATCTGACCATGACTGAATAAACTGAAAAGTTAAGGCTCTTGTGGATTAGTATCACTACTCCCCCTACTTCTGGAATTGAAAGAGGAGTGATATTCATGTCCCACCCATAGTTTTTTTTTTTAAATTCTGTCTGCATCTTCATTCCTTAAATGGGTCTCCTGAAGGAAAGCTATATGATATGTATCTGATTTTAAGTGCCTCAAAGTTGTGCTTCTTTTCGAGGGTTAATTAAGCCCCCATACATTCCAGGAACAAAAATTAATAGTGATTGTTCAGCTGCTAATTGACCCCCGATATACTGACAGCCTCTGAGTGCCTCTCCATTAAAAAAACAAACAAACATACACAATCCATCTTACCCTTAGCATCCCAGACTTCTAATACGGGCAAAATCAGATCACAGATGGTGTATGCCTGCACCCACCCTTTCTCCCCCCACCCCAATATAAATTAATTAGGAATCTGCCAGAAATTTACCTATATTTACCAAAAAGCCTACATGTGCCAAGGCATATAAATGAATGAAACCTATTGCTTCATAAATATGAACATAGAAGTAATAGCTTATAGTATAAATGCTAATATGTACATGGTGTATAAATATTTATACCAATAGACTAATGAAAAAAGGTAAACATTAAGTAACAAATGAAAATGTATGCAAATAAACATAAATATATTAACCATATACATATTATAAGTATATAAACTTTAAGCATGGGTAGAAATGTAAAAATATACAAGTGCCTATATCTAGTGATATAGATAGTCACAAATAATATGAAAATATAATAGTTATGAATGTATATATTAACAAATAGACAAATATAGATTATAAATATAAGGAGATGAGTAATATACTTATGCACATATAGATATACTTATGTTGGCTTATAAATATACTGAAAGTATTGATTATTAAGCTATACTAAATATCTTCTCAATACTAATTATACCCTATAATACTATTAAACATATAAAATGTCAAATATCTGTACCTGAGTTGCCTGTTTTTTCCAATCACAGTTCCTTTTCTTCAGGGCATATACTCTCCATTGTCTTTTCCTTTATTAGAGGATCATTATCCTGTGTGAGATCAATCCCTGTACAGTACTTGCCAAGCATCCAATGGATACTGTAGTATTTCTCAGAGTCTGTCAACTTCATTAGGAAGATTGCAGGATATTTGAGGCTGTATTTAATATTTGATCCCCTGAAAGCTCACTTGATGTCATTAAATGCTGCTCTCTTCTTGCTTAAATTTTCATAGAAGTCTGGAGATAAAGAAAATTTTAAATCCTTGTACTTAAGACTGCCTGTTTGCCTAGCAGCAGACAACAGCTTAACTTTGTCATTAAATTTTAGCAATTTATAGATGATGGGTGTGGGGTTATTATTGTTCTCTCTTCTGGTCCCTGCCACTTGATGAGTCCTTTCAATCTCCAAGGGAAAGAGATGACTCGTACCTGCTGATACTGGGGGGGCCCACAAAGTAAAGAGGGGGACATGTGACCACTCCAACCTGTCGCCTCTGGGATGAATTTTCCATTCCCACCTTTCTGGGCCAGGGCAGCCAATCCTGCCGCCAGAGTGCAGCAAGGGGGGGGGGAGGAGAGGCTCACAACAACAGTTTCTCCCTGGACTCCGGAGCTCCCATGCCCTCATGGACACCTCAGCAGGAGGAGGAGTGCAGGCAATGCCCCTCACTTGGGCTGAGCAGAGGGAACTTGGTCCCGTGCCTTCTCCAGCGACACCCCTGCCCTGCATTGGGCCCAGGGCTGCTTCATTCTCGACACCAAAGTTTCCTGGGGGGTGAAGGGGGGGGGTTCTGTCTTTCTCCTGCTGCACCTTCTCTCCCCACCCTCCCGGCACATTTCCAGCCTGCTCAGCCCCTGTCCCCAGCAGCTGGGACTGGGAGGGAACATAAGAGGTGGGTCAGAGCCGTTTCTCATGCTGGGTGAGGGTGGCCGCTCCAGGTTACGGCCTCTGTGCAGCACGACAGCTACCTGTGAGAGAGCCTGACTGGAGAGGTGGCAGCGGCCTGCCCCTTCCGCTTCCCAACAGTCCCAGCTGCCAGGGACTGGGACCGAGTGAGCCAGAAACATGCCAGGGGAGAGCGCCAGTAGCGTAGCCAGAGGGGAGCAGGGGGAGCGGCCGCTCCCCACTGAGCAGAAGCGGAGCCTTTTTTTTTTTTTTTTTTGCTCCGGCGCCTTTTGCTCCAATGCTACAGGGGGAGCGGAGCTAAAAAAAAGTACTCACCCGGCGGTGCTCCAGCTGTTTGGCAGCACTTTGGTGGCAGATACCATCGAAGACCCAGAGCGAGTGAAGGGACTGGACCCGCCTCCAAAGTGCCGCCGAACTGCTGGAGCACTGCCGGGTGAGTACAAGAGGAGGCGCCTTTTTTTAGCTCCGCTCCTCCTGTACTTTAAACCTGGCTACGCCACTGGAGAGCGCAGCAGGGGAAGGACAGAGCCTACCTTCCCTGGCAGGCCAAGCAGAGCAAGCCCTGGAAGGGCAGCTCAGTATGCACAGAAATCTAGGGGGGCTGGTGACCCCGCGTGGCCCACCCCCACACACGCATTGCCGCTGCCATGAGAGGCAAACCGGGATCCAATCCCAGTACGTCTCGGAGAGTGTGTTCTGGAGAAAACTGATGATGTTTTTTCCTTCAAGCCTTTCAGGGACCCCCAGTAACCGCAAATTATTCCTGCTTGATCTATTTTCAAGATCTTTTTGTTTCTCCTCAAGACGGGTTAGTCTTAGCCTTAAGGAAGCATTCTCCCTTTTAACCTCCGTCAGTTCTATGGCAGCTTTTTGTAGTTCGTTCTCTAAGTAGGTCAAACAAGCTTTGACTTTTCCCACATCTTTAGAGAGCTCATGTATATCTTGAGATAAAAGATCAAATTTGGTACTGTAGTTAGAAAGTCCTTCATAGCAGCAAAGTCCTGTGTGAGAGACTGCTGGGTTTCCTCGGCCTGGCCTTTCTTTGGAGACTCAGGCTTTGGTCATTTGGCATTTCTGTTTTTCCCAGCAGCATCCATAATAATACAACAAAAAGGATCCCCGTCACCCAGCTAGTAAATTTCTGGCAAAATTATGGTTCAGATACCGGGAAGCCTTTAACTGATGTGGATTAATTCATGGGAGTTGTGGAGACACAGAGTCAGGCAGCCATCTTCTCTACAGGTCACGTGAGCCCCATTAGGGTATTCCAGTGTCTGGTGTCTCTCAAAGAATGTGACACAGGCCAGGTGATGGAACACATTGATTGCTCTGTATTTTCTCAAAACTTGATTGTAGTAAAATATCAATTAATGTTGGATGAGAGGCGTCTTTTTTTTAAGCATGTTGTTTCTGATGTTCCTTCGTTTGGTAAAACTTTTTTATTCCTGTGTAGAAACAAAGGACTTTCTTTGAGACACACAGTAAAATGGTAGCAGAGTCAAAACAAACTTGGCATTAGGAAGGGAGCAGAAGAAGCTTAGTGTAAGATGGAGCACTGGAGAGAAAAGGATTCCAAAGGCATTTTGCCTGGCTGCTTCTGTCTATTTTGCAGCTGCTGTGAGAATGCAAATAAAAAAAACAAAAGCTGTTCCTGCCTTATTTGAGTAATATTGTGTGTATTGCACTTGTGAAAGTGGGATGGATCCTTCTATGTTTAACCAGAAGTTTACCTTGAGTTCCCCACACTAATAACTATGGCTAAGGCTTTCAAAAGTGACTAGTGATTTTGGATGTCCAATCTGAGACAAGGTTCAAGAAGGTGGGTGTGCAGCACAATCTGAAAACCAGGCGCTTTCAATGTGTCTCAAGTTGGCCACCCAAACTCATTAGTTACTTTTGAAAATCCAGCCCTATCTGGTATCAAAGCTGCATGTGAGAAGTGGTAACAAGAAGCCCTGGAAAATGCAAAATGTAGAGAGCTGATTGGGAAATTATTTTTCCTATGGAAAATTTTTCATTTTTGTCAAATTTTTCCATTAAAATTAATTTAATTTTATTCAAACATATATTGTTGTTTGGCAACCAACAATCAAAAGTTCTACTTTTAGTTGAAAGTTTATTAAAATATGGTGTGTTAATTTTTTTTAAATGATCATCTTTAGCACACAGTTTCTCAAATCCTCTCCCTACAGCTAAGTCAAATCTCTTTGAAAAACTCAAATGCTCCTCTCTTCAGGAGACTTGGAAAAGGTGAAAATGAGTTTCTTGGTCTCATCCTAGCCTTGATGGTTGCCTTCTATATTGCCAAACTATCACGTGTTTTTTCAGCAACAACAAAAATCCCCCAAAACCATCCAAATTCTTTTCAAAATAAAATAAAGCTTTATAAAGAGCCACAATGATCCCTTCCAGGAACGTTGTCCTCGTGGAAAGTGTTTGGGACTTTGTCACATGATGTGAATGCAATAATGTCAGTCTCATCACACCTCACATTTAAAGTGACAGCACATTTGTTTGCTTCCATACATAGTATTTTCCATCTTGTTCTGAGCACAAAAGCTCATAATTAGACCTGGCGAATAACTGATTTTTTCAGTTCCCTGGCAATTTAAAAAACTGTTTGGGTGGAACCAAATCCAAAAATTATGTTTAAAAAAAACAACTTTGGTGGATCAAAAAAAAAGTGTTGTTCAATCCCAAATGAGTCTGTGGGTAGGGCCAGAGGCAGCCTCTCCTTTATAGCCCAGTGGTCAGGGCATTCACTTGGGATGTGGGAGACCTGGGTTAATTCCCACCCCCCATGTGGAGAAAGGATTTGCACTCAGCTCTCCCATGTGGCAGGAGAGTGCCCTAACTACTGAGCTATGGGATATTCTGGAGCAGAGGTTACTTGATCTCCTGTTGAAGCTGTTCTACTTTTATAAATAATTTCAAAAGTCACTGGAACAGTGACTCAAGCATCCAACATTGAGTGCCTTACCCACCAGGCTATAGAATCATGTGCACGCTCTTTCTCTGGCCCAAAGACTATCCCTTGTCCTTAGGAATAGGAATAACTATGAATTGCCACTTTGAATGACCCGGGTCTCCCACATTCTGGGTGGGTGCTCTAACCACTGAGCTGTAGATTATAAGGGAAGATGCCACCGCCTGGAATCTAAGTCCCGGAAAAAAACTTTGAGGTGACCAAAACTGCATTTTACAGCCATTAGACTATTTGTCTGAAAAATTTCACACAGCTCTATTAAAATCTTTTGTGTAGTGTCTGATATTCTATGCTTGATTGACAAATTTGAATGTCCGTTGAGCCAGGCCTCCTCCTGCATTTCCTAACTTTTCACACCCACACCTTTTATCTCTGGTTAATGCACAGTAATTGCACAATTGTGGGAATTCTCTTTTCAGCTAAGTTGCAAAAGCTCCTGATTGCCCATCAAATTTGTCCTCATCCAACTGACACAACCTTCTATTTACACTCTTAAGAGATCTTTGGCATAAAGACATTTTCTCTTTCAAGAATTATTGCATTATGTTGTAGTTTTGACCAGCCTCACTCCAGCAAAGACTATCCTAGAAAGGAGAGCAGGTGACAGGTCTTGTTTAGCTCGAGGCCACTTTGGAAGCTCAGAGGAGGAACCAACTCAGATACAATGGGGCTTGCCTTTCCCCAAATACTAATAGCAGAAGTCTATGCCACTTTCCACCCTAAGGTTTAGTTTGCATTTTGGAGGGTGCCTTCGGAGTACAAAAGGCTGGGGACTTTATTTTTAAAAAAGAAATTAATTCTGGCACTTGAGTGGTCTGAAAACTGAAAACTCCAAATGCTGGCGCTGCATTTGGATACTTGTCGTCTGCAAATTTGGTAAAAGACCATTGATTCACTTCACGTAGGCAGCCAAACAGCACCTCTGAGGGTATCAGATTTTGGCTTCTACCATTTTATTCTGGATTTGATACAGTGGTGAAGATGTACTTGCCATCCTCCATGGCTCCTGAAGCCTTACCAAAGGCATGAAGATCACTTTACTTCCCATTTTCCTCCAATACAATAAATGCTCCTTTTCCTTTGTCAGGGACAATCAAACAGCTCAGTAGTTTGGAATCTCAGTGCAATATCAGCAACAATAGATACTGTGACAAAGTTCCTCCTCTACCTCGGTGGGTCCTGCGCTTATTGGCGGATTTTTGTTTGCCTCAGAGATCTTCCCCTCTGGTAGAACCCGTGGTCCAGATCAACTCCTCCTGTGTCTGATAAGGAGTTGGGAGTTTTGGGGGGAATCCGGGCCTGCCCTCTACTCCGGGTTCCAGCCCAGGGCCCTGTGGATTGCAGCTGTTTAGAGTGCCTCCTGGAACAACTGCACGACAGCTACAACTCCCTGGGCTACTTCCCCATGGACTCCTCCCAACACCTTCTTTATCCTCACCACAGGATCTTCCAGCAGTACGTCCTCTTACTCTCAGCTCCTAGTGCCTCTTGCTCCCAGCTCCTCACACGCAACCTCCTTCCACAGCTCCTCCCCTCTCACTGACTAACTGGGAGGCTTTTAACTAGTTCCAGCCAGTCCTTGATTGGCTTCAGGTGTCCCAATCAACCTCCCTGCCTTCTGGAAAGTTCTTAATTGGCCCCAGGTGTCTTGATTAACCTGGAGCAACTGCCATAAGGTATCAGGGATTTGTTTAGCCTGGGGCTAACATACTGGTTCCTCACCACTTTCCTATAGCCCTCTGGCCTTGCCCTGTCACATATCCCCCCCCACTCTGCTCAACACCATAGAGTTGGGCAACTTGGGACGCCAGGAAGTGTGTTCTTGATAGACCATCAGCGTTGCCATGGTGGCATCCAGCCCTGTGCCGTATGCGGAAGTGGAACGGTTGGAGGGATAAGAACCACCTGGTGACCCTTGCATTCTTTTCCTTATTCCGCTGCATCCACTGGAGGGGTGCATGGTCCGTCACAAGAGTAAATCGCCGGCCCAAGAGGTAATAACGTAGGGTCTCCATAGCCCATTTGACAGCAAGGCATTCTCTCTCAACTACTGCGTATTTCTGTTCTCTTGGGAAAAGCTTTCTGCTTAGGTAGAGGATCGGGTGTTCCTCTTCTCCCACCATTTGCGACAGAACCGCCCCCAACCCCACCTCGGAAGCGTCTGTTTGTAAAATAAATTCCTTGTTAAAGCCCGGAGCTATGAGTACGGGGTCATTACAAAGGGCCGTCCGAAGGTCTGTGAACGCCCCCTCTGCTGCGTCAGTCCACTTCACCATGTCTGGACCTCGGGCTTTCACCAGGTCCGTTAGGGGACTTGCCCTAGTAGCGAAGTGGGGAATAAAACGTCGGTAGTAGCCTACTACACCTAGGAACGCGCAGACCTGCTTCTTTTGGGTCGGCCGGGGCCAGTTTTGAATTGCCTGTAGCTTATTCATTTGGGGCTTCACTATGCCCCTTCCTACAATATATCCCAGGTATCTAGCCTCTGCTAGCCCTATGGCACATTCAGCGGGATTAGCAGTAAGGCCAGCCCGCCTTAAGGTGCGCAGTTCTGCCTCG
This sequence comes from Macrochelys suwanniensis, assembly GCA_033296515.1. Taxonomy (NCBI): domain Eukaryota; kingdom Metazoa; phylum Chordata; order Testudines; family Chelydridae; genus Macrochelys; species Macrochelys suwanniensis. Next base: position 152,662,870 of record CM065775.1, on the reverse strand, counting down.
ACTTTCTCCAAGAGGGTTCCCCAGTCTGGCGTATGGATAACAACATCATCTAGGTATGCGGCTGCATAACTAGTATGGGGGCGCAGCAGCTTATCCATGAGGCGCTGGAATGTGGCCGGGGCCCCATGTAGCCCAAAAGGGAGGACGGTGTACTGGAATAGCCCGTCCGACGTGGAGAATGCGGTCTTTTCTTTAGCTTCTTTGGTCAGGGGAATCTACCAGTACCCTTTTGTCAGATCCAGTGTTGTCAAGAGTCGAGCACTACCCAGTCGGTCCACCAGTTCGTCAAGGCGTGGTATGGGGTATGCATCAAACTGGGATACTTCATTCAGTCGGCGAAAGTCATTACAGAATCTTGTGGTACCGTCAGGTTTAGGCACTAGAACGATTGGACTGGACCACTGACTGTAAGATTCTTCAATCACCCCTAATTCTAACATTTTCTTCACTTCGGCCTTGATTTCTTCTCTTTTGGCTGCTGGGATTCGGTAGGGTCTCAATGTTACCTTGGCTCCGGGGATCGTGCAGATATGGTGATAGGTCTCAGTCGTCCGCCCCGGTTTTGTAGAGAACACATCTTGGTTGCGATTAATCATGTCAGTTGCCTCGATCTTTTGAATCGGCGTCAAATTGGGTGATATCCTTACTTGCTCTTGTAAGTTATCCTCCGGGGGAAGAGTCTCCTGGGTGACTAAGCATGCCTCTCGATCGTGCCAAGGTTTTAAAAGATTGATGTGATAGATTTGTTCTGGTTTTCTGCGGCCTGGCTGCTGCACCTTATAGTTCACCTCTCCCACGGCTTCGATCACTTTGTAGGGTCCCTGCCACTGGGCCAACAGCTTACTTTCTGCTGTGGGCACCAGGACCATCACTCGATCCCCTGTTTGGAACCGTCGAAGCTTTGCTTGGTGGTTATAATGGGTTTGTTGGGTCTTCTGTGCTTTCTCCAAGTGTTCTCGTACAATAGGTGTAACTCGGGCTACCCGATCCCTCATCTGCAGTACATGCTCAACTATGTTCCTTCCTGGATTTGGCTCCTCTTCCCAGGCTTCTCTAGCTATATCCAATATGCCCCGGGGGTGGCGCCCATATAATAGTTCGAATGGAGAGAAACCTGTGGAGGCTTGCGGAACCTCCCAGATGGCGAACATGAGGTAAGGTAATAGGGTATCCCAATCTTTCCCATCCCGGCTCACCACTTTCCTGATCATGGCCTTGAGGGTTCTATTGAACCTTTCCACAAGGCCATCTGTTTGTGGGTGGTATACAGAGGTCCGTAGGGCTTGTACATGGAGTAACGAACAGAGATCTTTCATCAACTTGGACACGAAAGGTGTCCCTTGATCAGTCAATATCTCCTTGGGTAGCCCAACTCAGGCAAAGATCTGAACTAACTCCTTAGCTATGGTTTTGGAAGCCGTGTTGCGTAGGGGAACAGCTTCCGGGTACTGGGTAGCATAGTCCAGTACAACAAGCACATGTTGGTGGCCCCGAGCTGTCTTCTCAAGGGGCCCTATCAGATCCATGGCTATACGTTCAAACGGAACCTCTATTATTGGAAGAGGTATCAAAGGAGCCCGGAAGTGCAGGCGAGGACTATGTAACTGACACTCCGGACAAGAGGTGCAGTATCAACAGACATCTTCATGCACTCCTGGCCAGAAGAACCTCCGCAGGATCCATGCCTGGGTTTTCTCTACCCCTAGGTGTCCTCCAAATAGGTGGCTGTGGGCGAGGCTCAATATGGCTTTTTGATGTTTTCGTGGCACCAGAAGTTGATGTATCTCTTGCTCCTGCATTTGCACCACACGGTACAGGAGATCTTTCTTCACTATAAAGTAAGGTCCTGGACCCCGGACCTTCCCATCCACAGGTATCCCATCTATCTCGGCCACCTCTTTCCTGGCGTTATCATATCTAGGGTCCTCTGCCTGGTCCCGTCCGAAAGTCTCTCTCCCGGGACTAACCTGCCCGAGCTCCCAAGGGCCAGCTTCTGTTGCTTCCAACGGCTCACTTCCATCATGGCTGGGGCCAGCCTCCGGCTCACCTTCCGTGGTGGTAGTTTCTCTGGCTGCTCATGTCCGTCTTCCTACCAGGGCGATCTTCTGGCCCTGGGTCAGGATCCGGGTTCACAAAGCTTTTGCAGCCTTCCTCTCCTTTTTTGTCTTCCGCGTCTTTTGCGAGGCTGAGAATAGATCCTGAGAAATCTCAGCGAACATCGGGGGTTGACATTCCCCCGGTGACAAGTCGCTGCCCTCAGGGTCCCCACCTCCCCCCAGCCTCTCCGGGGGGAGTAAATTATCAAACCCTGGATAGTCCCTCCCAATGACTACAGGATACGGGAGTTTAGGAACTACACCCACTGTCACCTCAATGGGGTTCCCCTGAACCTCTATCTCCACCTGGATGGTGGGGTAATGGCTTACGGCCCCATGTACGCACGTCACTGCTACGCGTTTGGCTTGTAGCAGCTGGCTACTTTTTACCAGCTTACCCGATATGAGGGTGATTGCACTTCCGGAGTCCACAAGCGCTATAGTCTCTACTCCGTTTATCTTTACCGGTCTGATGTAGTTATGCGGGGCTAATGCGACGCCCGCAAGGTGGATAAGGGAGCATGGGACCTCCCAATCCCCCAAGTTACATTGCATAGGCTCCTTGGTGATAGGACACTGTGCTGCTATGTGTCCCCACTCACCACATGCATAACATCTATAATTGCTTCTAATCACTCCCCTATCCCGGGGGCTAGGGGGTTTAGTTCCAGGATTCCCACCACTCAGGCCAATCCTTTCCTTCTGGGGTCCCCGCTGGTTTTCAGCCCTCCCCTTCTTCCACCTAGGACTCCCCGGGGGGTTGGGAAGTCTAACATCACAATTTTCTTCCCCCTCAATGCTCCAACTCTTTATGGCCTCTGGTGGCCCAGTCACTCGAAATCTAGGGCTTCGTGCTGCTTGTTTAACCCGGGGTTCCACTTCCTTAACTGGTCGGGTCAGTTCCCTCGCCGTCCTTCATCTCTCTACCATTGCCACAATCTCGTCATAGGTGGAGGGTTCATTCTGGCTTACCCATGCGCGAAGGTCTGGTGGTAGTCCCCTCATGTATCGGTTGATGACCAGAAGCTCTAGTATCTCTTCTGGACTCCGGGACTCAGTTTGCAACCACTTTTGTGCGAGTTGGATGAGGTCATACAATTGGGACTGTGGGGTTTTGTCTTCCTGGTACCTCCACTCATGATACCACTGGGCCTGCACTGCAGTTGTTACCCCAGATCTGGCCAGGATCTCTGCTTTCAGCTGGGGGTAGTCTGCTGCAGCCTCTTCAGGCAGATCATAGTAGGCCTTCTGGGCTTCCCCACACAGGAATGGGGTGAGGATGCCAGACCACTGATCTCGAGGCCAGGCCTCCCGTAGGGCTGTCCTCTCAAAGGCCAGGAGGTATGCCTCTATGTCATTGTTCCCCGTCATTTTCTGCAGGCAATTGCTGGCCCGTATGTGCCGCGTCCCATCATGGCCATGGTTCATCTCCGTAAGGGCCTTCACTTGGTTTACCAGTTCCCGCAACATAGTACGGTCTTGAGCGGCCTGGTCCATCAACAGGCGATTGGTCTCCTGCTGCAGCCGCACTGCCTCCTGTTGGGCGGCTGCCTGGACACGGGTAGCCTCCTGCTGGGCAGCCGTGGCTTGTATCAGTGCCCGTACTACCTCTTCCATTGTGGTGGGGGGAAAAAAAGCCCGCTTCCCTTTTTTTTTTTTTAAACACCCCTCTTCTTCCGCCGCGCTGTGCACACCAATCCCACCCCTGACACCAGTTGTGACAAAGTTCCTCCTCTACCTCGGTGGGTCCTGCGCTTATTGGCAGATTTTTGTTTGCCTCAGAGATCTTCCCCTCTGGTAGAACCCACAGTCCAGATCAACTCCTCCTGTGTCTGATAAGGAGTTGGGAGTTTTGGGGGGAACCCGGGCCTGCCCTCTACTCCGGGTTCCAGCCCAGGGCCCTGTGGATTGCAGCTGTTTAGAGTGCCTCCTGGAACAACTGCACGACAGCTACAACTCCCTGGGCTACTTCCCCATAGACTCCTCCCAACACCTTCTTTATCCTCACCACAGGATCTTCCAGCAGTACGCCCTCTTACTCTCAGCTCCTAGTGCCTCTTGCTCCCAGCTCCTCACACGCAACCTCCTTCCACAGCTCCTGACATGCGCCCCTCACTGACTCACTGGGAGGCTTTTAACTAGTTTCAGCCAGCCCCTGATTGGCTGCAGGTGTCTCAATTAACCTCCCTGCCTTCTGGAAAGTTCTTAATTGGCCCCAGGTGTCCTGATTAACCTGGAGCAACTGCCATAAGATATCAGGGATTTGTTTAGCCTGGGGCTAACATACTGGTTCCTTACCACTTTCCTATAGCCCTCTGGCCTTGCCCCGTCACAATACACACTGCCAAAAGTTAAATTCTCATCCCTTATGTACAATTATTCATGGCTGTGACTTTAAAGCAAACTACTGTAGTGGTGGAGGTAAGTGCAGGAGGGAATTTTTGATGTGTTTCCACTTCTATTGCCTGTTTTAAAAATTGGGATCCAGCCCTAAATGGCCAATAGTCTGTGTATATCTATGAAACAGGTCTTTAGCTAGTACTAGGATTCTGTCCATGTATAAAAAATATTGCTGTACTCAAGTGAAATACCTTGTGACCACACAGACATTACACAATGAACCTTCCTGGACAGAAAAACCTCTTATTAAGAATGCTGTTAATGCTGTACGTTTGAATCTGTTGAACAATGTTGGATCATTGGATGGCAGTATGGTGAATTTGCCTGCTGCTCTCTGCCTCCTGCTGAAAAGGTTATTAGGTTGCTAAGATGGGGAAGGATCTATGGCAACTGGAAGACAGCTGGGGAGGTGTGAGCCACAGATGCAACATGTCTGGGCTAGCAAGGGAGGAGCATGGTGGTTGTGGGAAGCTTGGAATCCACCAGGTGCTACAGCCTTCACAGATTAAGCACCCACAATGCTAGCTTGCACCGATGGACACCCAGAGTGCCCACTCCCAGGGAGTTTCAAGACAAAGTCTAGTGACCCCCCCCCATCGACATGGGGAAAGAAGAACAACCTCGTTGTCTGCTTCTTGCTTATGCTTTGGTCTTTCCAAAGGTTTAGGTTTAAAAAACAATTAAGTGACACCTTCCCCCCAGTCACCACCACCTAGAAAGTATAGTAGCTCAGTTGTGACTAAATAATATGCCATTTAGAGCTGCAGAAGGATTGCCCTGCACTTCTTTTTTCAGATTATTGTCATGGTCTGATCCCATGAATCACATCCGCCACGCCATCAGGGGCTCATTCACCTGCACATCTACCAATGTGATATATGCCATCATGTGCCAGCAATGCCCCTCTGCCATGTACATTGGCCAAACCGGACAGTCTCTACGCAAAAGAATAAATGGACATAAATCTGACATCAGGAATCATAACATTCAAAAACCAGTAGGAGAACACGTCAACCTCCCTAATCACTCAGTGACAGACTTGAGGGTAGCAGTGTTGCGACAGATTAACTCCAAAAACAGACTTCAAAGAGAAACTGTTGAACTCGAATTGATATGCAAACTAGATTGCATTACTTCAGGATTAAATAAGGACTTGGAATGGCTCGGCCATTACGTTAATTGAATCTATTTCCCTTAAGTTAACGATCCTCATTCACACCTGTGTGACCATCTTGTTTATCACTTCAAAGGTTTTTCTTCCCCTGCTGTTATGGTTCCTCTCAACTAATTAGCCTCTTAAGGTTGGTCTATGCACCTCCACCTTATCCTGTTTCTCTGACTGTATAAATATCTGTCTACTGTATGTTTCATTCCATGCATCCGATGAAGTGGGTTCTAACCCACGAAAGCTTATGCTGAAATAAATTTGTTAGTCTCTAAGGTGCTACAAGTTTTTCTTTCTTATTTTCGTTTTGCTGACACAGACTAACACGGCTACTACACTGAAACCCATGATTTTACTGTACTTCACTTAATGTCATTCCCAAAATACTTAGTGTGTTGAAGTTACTCACACTTAGATGATACTACAGCAGTGCCAGTTGTGCTGGAGCATGCACTGCTCATCAGGTTATCATACAGAGTACGTCCAACAAACTAATCAGAGTTGAGTTTCAGCAACACTTTGGCTTCTAATTTGTGGAAGTCGGTAAAGGGAATTTGGATGCAGGCCTCTATATGAGCAAGAGTCAGGCTAACTCTAGCTGTGATAACGCGAGATTTGTAGAAGCGGGGACTGTGTGAGGCGAGGGGAAAAGAACTATGAGAGAGGTTACTGTAACCTTGTATTAGATAAGAATAGAATGTAGACCATAACAAAATTAGTGAGGAAAACAAGATATCAAGAAAGAATATGTATAAACAAATTGCAGTTGTTGATCATTACTATATGTAACAAAAAGTATAAAAGCTTGCCTTAATTGTTTATCTGAGAGAGACCTGCCTAGGAGGGGGAAACCCTGTGTCCTAGTGCACTCTCTCCTCTTTGCAATTGCTTAGGTTAATAAAGTGTATCTTGCCTTGATGCACCCAAAATAAGAGTGAGAACTCTGTTTTTCTCCGACAAATTTCATAAATGTTTACACTAGATTTGAGCTTTGATCTGCTCTATTTTTTTCTCATGCCCAGTTTAAGCAGATGGCCCAGGTGAAAGAATTAGTACTATATTGGGATTTTATAGGCTTTGTACTTGACAACTGGGAATATATAATGCAGAGCATTTGTATAGCACTTTTCATCCACAGAGCTCAGAGCACTTTACAAAGATGGATAAACATTATTGTTCCCATATAATCCCTCCAACTCCTCCTTCTCCTCCTCAAATCTGAGCATAGTCTATTCTCCATGTTCCACATAATCCTCACCACGTAGTATAAAAAGAAGGCTCCAAATGTACCCATAGCTGAGTCATTACATTTGCATTAGTCCAAGAACAGAGTTTTAGGGGGGGTTAACAACTCATATCTGAGGTCACAATTTATTTCCCATGTCACCCTGCTTCTCCTACACCCGCTCTAGAAACTTCACACACATTGACCAGGAGGGCAAGCAAGCTGGTGCAATACGCCTCTAAAATCATCTGGCACCAGTACATGTGTGAAAACAAGTGTCTCACTCTGCTCAGAGACTGCCCATGGTGCTCCCTTGGCCAAGACACTGAACTTCCATTATTAAGGCCATGTCTACACTACATAGTGTAGTAAGTCGACTTAAGTTATGTCGATGATCATAAACCGCTGTAATTAAATTGCTTGTGCATGTTCACATAACGATCCTTATGTCAGCGGAGCGCATCTACAGTTGTGCTCTAGTAACGACAAAGCAGTACACTGTGGGTAGCTATCCCACTGTGCAAATCGCAACCTTCTCCCATTAGGAGATCTGGGAATGGATCATAGTGCATCATGGGAGTGAGATCACTGCCCCATGATGCAATTTTCTCTGTCATATCATTCCAAGGGCTTCCAACTGCATTTCGTGCCATTTCTCAAATGCCCCTCTAAACTTTGCACCCACCACTCTGCCTGACAACATGAATCCTGCACTGCTCACCAGTCCTGTGATAAGCGTTATGAACACAACGCCACTGATCCTCCAGTGTTTCGTGAGCTGTGAATCTGAACAGGAATCAGTAGTGCCTGCCCTGCTGTGTGCCATGGAAAGAAACAATTAAAGATTGATGTTGGCATTCACAGAGCAGTTGCACATGGTGGACCATCGCTATTGGGCTTGGGAAACAAGCCCCAAGTGGTAGGATCGGATTGTGATGTAGGTATGGGATGACAAGCAGTGGCTGTAAAACTTTTTTATGTGCAAAGCCACCTTCCTTCAACTGTGTGCGGAGCTTGTCCCCATGCTGTGGCGCAAGGACACCAAAATGAGACACCTGCCCTAATGGTGGAAAAGCGAGTGGCGATCGCTGTGTGGAAGCTGGCAACTCGAGATTCCTACCAGTCAGTCATGAATCAGTTTGGAATTGGGAAGCCCACTGTGGGGGTTGCAGTGATGCAAGTATGCAGGGCCATTACTCACCTCCTGCTACGACGGACCGTGACTCTGAACAATGTACGAGAAATAGTGGGTGGCTTTGTGGCAATGGGATTCCCAAACCATGGCAGGGCAATAGATGGCGCACACATCCCAATTTTGGCCCCAGAACATCTTGCAATGGAGTACATCAACAGAAAGGACTACTTCGCCGTGGTCTTGAAAGCGCTGGTGGATCACCAGGGTCGTGTCACTGACATCACCGTGGGATGGTCAGAGGAAGGTGCATGATGCACGCATCTTCAGGAACACTGGCCTGTATAGAAAGCTGCCTTCAGGCATAGGCGCCGACTTCTTCTCCTGCCAGTGGGTGCTCCACTCCGCTCTGTCCCTGCCCCGACTCCACCCCTGCCCCACCCCTATTCCAACCCCTTCCCCAAAGTCTCCGCCCCCTCCCTGCCCCTATTCCAACTCCTTCCCTAAATCCCCACCCCGCCTCTTCCCCACCTCCTCCTCTGAGCACGCCATGTTCCCGCTTCTCCCCCAACCCCCGGAGCAGCCAAGCAGCTGTTTGGTGGCAGCCGGGCGGGAGGCACTGGGAGGTAGGCGGAGGAGCAGGGATGCGACACGCTCAGAGGACGAGGCAGAGAAGGAGGAGGTTGGGTAGAGGGGAGGGGAGCTTGCCTGCTGGTGGGTGCAGAGCACCCACTAATTTTTCCCTGTGGGTGCTCCAGCCCCAGAGCATCCACAGAGTCGGCGCCTATGCCTTCATGGACTTTCTTTCCAGACCAGAAGATTCCAATAGGGGATGTGAAATGCCCATAGTGATCCTGGGCAACCCCACCTATCCCTTACTCCCATGGCTCATGAAGCCATACACCAGAAACCTTGACAGCAGCAAGGAGCGCTTCAACAACAGGCTCAGCAAGTGCAGAATGATCATTGAATGTGTGTTTGGCAGGTTAAAGGCTCGCTGGCTCTGCCTTTTTGGCAGGTTAGACCTCAGTGAGGAAAATATTCCCATGGTCATAGCAGCCTGCTATGCCCTGCATAACATTTGTGAAGCCAAGGGGGGAACGTTTCCCCAGGGGTGGAGCATTGAGGCAGATCGCCTGGCAGCTTATTTTGAGCAGCTAGACACCAAGGCTACTAGAGGGGCTCAACAGGGGGCTATTTGAATCAGGGAGGCTTTGAAGCAGCATTTTGACAATGAGCCCCAGTAAGGTTGTTTCTGTAATGAATTGAGCCAAGCATTGTTTACTTGCTACCTTGAATGACCCCTATAATGATTCCTGCCTGAACGCTACGTAAGAACATAATAACAGCCATACTGGGTCAGACCAAAGGTCCATCTAGCCCAGTATCCTGTCTTCCAACAGTGCCAATGCCAGGTGCCCCAGAGGGAATGAACAGAACAGGTAATCATCAAGTGATCCATCCCCTGCCGCCCATTCCCAGCTTCTGGCAAACAGAGGCTAGAGACACCATCCCTGCCCATCCTGGCTAATAGCCATTGATGGACCTATCCTCCATGAACTTATTCAGTTCTTTTTTGAGCCCTGCAAATGTGCCAGTTACCACTGTGTATGAATTTTTGTTGCAACCACCTTGTGCAGGTCACAAGTAAGAATCACTGTCTTTGTAAGACTACATTTTTATTAAACAGCAATACACAAATTAACATTTCTTACAAGGGACATGACAGTGAGCAGCACTCTCTGAAGTGAAGATCTCACAGTTGTGTGTAAGTCCAGCTGTTATTGATGTCCCTGTGTTGAAGTGCAAGGGGTACATGGGTGGGGGGGAGTTTGGGGAGGGCAAGGAATTCAGTTCTGTATTAGCTTCCGGGGAAGTTGAGCATGCATGTGTTCCACCTGTAGCACAATCAGGGACCTCAGCATGTCCATTTGGTCCTCCATGAGTTTTATCATCTGCTCCTGAGCCCATCTCCTCTCCTGGCTATCCATTTCTAGTTTCCCATTTATTGTCGCTTCACACTCTGTGCTTGCTATCAGCCTGATCTGATGATTGCAGCAATTTGCAAAACGTCCTCCTTACGCCTCCTCATTTTCCTCCTTATCTGATGAAGGTGCTGTGCCGGTGTGTAGGAGCTGGCCCTTGAGGGCACCTCTGCAGAAACAAAAAAAAATATACAAAGAAACAATACACAGAGTCAGGGCTGGTCCACACTGGGGGGGTGGGGTCGAACTAAGTTACGCAACTTCAGCTACATGAATAACGTAGTTGAAGTCGAAGTATCTTAGTTCGAACTAAAAAGCACTTACCGTGGGTCCAGACGCGACAGGCAGGCTCCCCCGTCGACTCCGGTTACTCCTCGCGCGGAGCAGGAGTACCGGTGTCGATGGCGAGCACTTCCGGGATCGATTTATCGCGTCTAGATGAGACGCGATAAATCGATCCCAGAAGATTGATTGCTACCCGCCGAATCAGGCGGGTAGTATAGACGTACCCTCAGTATTGTGAGTGCACTCACAGTCTTGAATCATAAGTTACATACACCTCCTTCTTACTTTCCCTTGGCAAGCACGCAGAATGGCCAGAGCACTAAACATGGTGAGTTTGGCCTGAGGAGAGGGGGCAAGGATGCAGGGGCAAGATGGAACAAAAGGTCTGAGTGGTTTCAGAAGGGGATCAGTACAAGTGCCTGGAGACACTATTCTGAATAGTGGCACCATTTTCCACAGTCAGGGGGGCAATTGAAACTGAAATCACATGACTGAGGGTAACCAAAGATGCAAGGATGCATCTCCTGCATGCGTGCGGCTTCAGACCAGGTCCGTCTGCTTCTCACCTGTGTGCTGCTCTGGTTCCTGCAGAAGTAATTGCTGATCAGTGCAGCAAAGCTTCCTCCAATGGGGGACAAAACAAAGCAGCTCGGCCAAGGAACTTTCGGCAGAGAACTGCAGAGTATCTGTAGGAAAGTTTCCTAGAGATCTGTATGGAGGATTCCTAGGAGATCTCGGTGTCCATTAAAAAACTTTACCCCACTGCATAGCTGAATGGGGGAATAAGAAGCAGATGCAAACAATACCTAGTGTTGTTAATTTCAATCCCTTCTCTCATGTGCACATTGTAACAAAATAAAGGACTCCTTTACCACATTTAACCGTGCACTATCAAAAATGAGTACTTACCAGAGCTCCCCTCTCCTACTTCAGGCACACCAGAGCTGGACTGCTGGGACTGGCTAGACCCCTCCAGAGTCAAAAAGAGGTCCTGGCTCACCACACCACCAGACAAGCCTGTCACCTATCCCACATCCTCCTCCAACTCAACCTCCTCGTCCACCACTTCGTCCTCAGGGTTGACTCCACTGGCCGCTGCCTCCAGTCCCCCCGGAGTGGTTTTATTATGTCGGTGTAGCAGAAGGAACATTGTTGGGTGTACCCCTCCACTGTTTGGTCCATGAAACCCGACTTTTGTTGATAAAACTGTGTAGTGTAGACAAGGCCATTAGCATCTTCTCCTACCCACCCTAAGCCAGTATGTAGAACGCATACTTGCTGTATTCTCTTTCCTCTGAACATTCACAGGAAATTCCTTTCAATAGAGAGCACTGGTGAAAACTGCACTATAGAGGGTCTGGTGTCTTTCTTAATACAGAATAGATGATCCAGGAGACCCCCTCCAGCCTTAATCTATGAGTGAAGCAATGAATGCAAGTCACATGCACCCTCTCTCTCTCTCTGCTGGTGATAATGCTTCAGAAAATAAAGGTTAAGACACTATGACTAGTAGTTCATGTGCAAAGATAATTGCATGTTATTTTGCTTCTATTTTTCAGGTGTTATACTTAGTGTTTAAGAGCTGTAAAGAGATTTACTGATGCTAACAAATCAATCCTCACAATGCTGCGAGGTTGGTAATCAGAGCCTTATTTACAGATGGGGAAGCAGAAGCTATGGGGCTAGGGGACTTTTCCAAAGCTGTAAATTGGAGGGAATGGGATTTGTGTCAGGTGCAAGATTAGTGCATTGGAGGTCTTAACTCTCAGCCCAATGCTCAGCCATTAGTCTAGGTAAGAGAAAGATTTAAGTAGAAATATCACTTCACCTAATTATACAAAGTACTTGTTTTAATATTTGTGAAATCAATTTTTAATTAAACTTCTCACTAAGTGAAGGATTCTCATGGATAATCAGAAAATATCCTCATCTATATTAAAATTATAACAAAACACTAGTTTTTTAAGTTTGGGTTTGAAAAAGTGATCCCTGTCTTAATTAGGACTTTAGCAAAATAATGATGACCTGTAAATGAGAGGGGTGTGTGTGTATGTGTATAATTATACCTTTAATATATGCAAAATGTAACTGTAGCTGTCTACAAAGTTTCTTAATCAGTTGGACAGCATGTGTGTATTTTTGTTCCAGTTCAGATGCTTTACATTTAAATGCCTTTTTGATGGGATTATGGGTCATGTGCAATCTTGTAGAGAATTATAAATGTACTTCAGGGGGTATATTTTTCGGTGGATACTCAAAGGGGGAATCTGTCTTGTACTAAATGAGTGATAAAAACTGAAATAATTGCTACATAAGACTGTGGAATTCTCAGTCATGTTGCATACATAAATGTGTGAGGAGAGAAAGGCACAGGAACTCACACTAAATCTGGCAATTTCACTTGAAACAGCTGCATCAAACAACTCTCTGCAGACCAGATGATTAGTCATATTACTTTATTATGTATAGCAGGTGTGGTATGAAGTGCTCATAGCTTCTGCCACTCATAGTTTTGGTGCAGCTGGATACTGGGGATGTGGAGCTACACGGGCTAGCTTTATTTACATCAGGCCTTTTTGCTATTTATTCTTATTCTTTTTTATTTTATTTATTATTAATTTTATTTTGTGTTACTATAGCACCAAGGAGCCCTAGTCCTGGACCAGGACCCCATTGGGCTAGCTTCCTTGCTGCCTGATTTAGCTCCAAGCGATTTTAAATTTTATTCTGTAGTTGTACATGGCAGAGACTCCTGGAGAAGTCATGAACATTGTCATGTGGGCTATTTTTTTGTTTTGTTTTGTTTTTGTTACTGGCATGGAATCTCAGGCCATCAGTGCATAAACATAAATCATTTTCAGCTCCACACACTGTGACACAGGACACCCTGAGAAGCTGAAAGTACTTTGTTATAGTAAATACTAATATAAAGCCACCCAGAGGTAGCTTTGATTGATGAAAGCAAGTGACTGGGGACTTCGTGTGGTTTTGAGCAGCGGCTCAAACATCTGGTTATAAGTATTTAATTAGTATGAGTGGGGTGCACAGCAAACAAACGGTCTAATAGTTTGGATGGAAATCAGGACAGAGTTTTTGTCTGGCATCTTGTAAAATGTGCTGTGCCTAATCTGATATATTTATTTTATAAAGTTTCAGTATCTACTGTAAATAAACTTAACTGAGATCCTGTCTCCTTCAAGTGCAGGAGTGGGTTATTTCCTTTTGGGGAGATAAACTGAGTCCAAACTTTTATTTTGTCTACTTGGAAGCCTTGATTATATGAGTCTGATTTTTAGAGATTCTGAGTATCTGACTTCAGTTACAGTTATGGGCATTCAGTCCTTCTGAAAATCAGGTCCTATATGTTTATGTATATGCTTGTACTGTGTGTGTGTGTAATTACAGTCAATGGACTATAGTGATTAAAATAACACTGTGACAACCAATTACAGAGAGCAATCTACTGTAAAAGCAGAACAATGGGGCCTCGCTCTTAGAATCTACCACAATGTTAAATTAAAATGATTGTGATGGACAGAATTGGTATACTGGAAACAAACCACTGCAAATCCACTTAAAGCCTTACAACTTGCTAACTATCTAAAACTGTGCTCTGTGCTTCACATGCTCTGGATTAACAGTATTTGGAAAGGAAAAACCTCTTGGAAATCCAATCCAAGAAAGAATGGAAGAATATGAATTTTAAGAAAAAAGATACAATTAAATGTAAATCCATGTTCTTGTTTTGAAGAAAAAATGAATCCTGAGCTTTTTATGAAATTACACCAACTGTACTTTCTGAGCTGGCTATTATTAATGCAATTAAAATGTCAACAATCACTAGTGATGCTTTACTTCAAACTTTTGCCCCACCCATACTACATTTTATTATTTATTATGTTTGTTCCTAAAGACTAACCGAGACCAGGAACCCATTGTGCTAGTCACGGTACAAACATAGAATGAGAGACAGCCTCTGCCCTGGAGAAGTTACAGTCTAGATAGACAACAGACAAAGTTCAGAGGAAAGGGATATAACATACAAGCAGAGTAAACAATGTGATAGCAGGAAATGCCATGTTAGGCCTTGGCTACACTTGCAGATGTACAGCGCTGTGAGTTAAACGCGTCTTCGTACAGCTGAGTAGGGAAAGCGCTGCAGCCTGTCCACACTGGCAGCCGCCAGCGCAGTAACGAGCACTAACGTGGCTACATTTGCGGCGCTTGCAGCGGTTTTGGGAGAGGTGCATTATGGGCAGGTATCCCATAGAACACCTCTTCCAATTCTGGCGCCGTGGGTTGTGGGAAGGGGGCGTGGAGTATGGTGCATTCTGGGTCCTGTCCCAATGCCCCGTGATGCATCGCTTCGCATCCCAGCAATCCCTGTGTTTCCGGCCACAATTTGCGCCATCTTTCAACGGTTTCTTTGTAGCGCGATCTGTGCTCCGTTTCGGTCAGCGGGAAAATGGATCCCGACCTGGTGAGCAAAATACTGACGAGTCTCGCCAGCACGTCACGTTTGGCAGTCGAGCTCTTCCTTAAGATCCACAGTGACAGCGAGGAGTCCGACGATGACGATGAAATTGTCACGCAAAACGCATACGACATGAACTTGCTTGTGGCATTTACGGACATGCTATGCACCATGGAATGCCGCTTTTGGGCTCGGGAAACCAGCACAGAGTGGTGGGATCACATTGTCATGCAAGTCTGCGATGACGAGCAGTGGGTGCAGAACTTTCGGATGAGAAAAGCTACTTTCATGGGACTGTGTGAGGAGCTCGCCCCCGCCCTGCGGCGCAAGGACACGAGATTGAGAGCTGCCCTGACGGTGGAGAAGCGGGTGGCTATTGCAATCTGGAAGCTCGCAACTCCGGACTGCTATCGATCAGTAGCGAACCAGTTTGGAGTGGGAAAGTCGACCGTTGGAATCGTGCTGATGCAAGTTTGCAAGGCCATTAATCGCATCCTGCTCAGAAGAACCGTGACTCCGGGTAATGTGCAGGACATTGTGGCTGGCTTTGAACAAATGGGTTTCCCTAACTGCGGAGAGGCGATAGATGGGACGCATATTCCTATTCTGGCACCACCCCACCTAGCATCCGAGTACATTAATCGGAAGGGGTATTTCTCCATGGTTCTCCAGGCGCTTGTGGATCACCGTGGGCGTTTCATTGACATCAACGCAGGCTGGCCCGGAAAGGTGCATGACGCACGCATCTTTCGGAACACTGCCCTGTTCCGGAAGATGCAGTCTGGGACTTTTTTCCCAGACCGGAAGATCACGGTAGGGGAAATTGAAATGCCCACTGTGATCCTTGGAGACCCCGTGTACCCTTTAATGCCGTGGCTCATGAAACCCTACACAGGGAGCCTTGACACCAGCAAGGAACAGTTCAACTACAGGCTGAGCCGGTGCAGAATGACTGTGGAGTGTGCTTTTGGCCGTTTGAAGGGCTGCTGGCGATCTCTATATGGGAAGCTGGACTTGGCCGAACACAGCATCCCCGCGGTTATATCCGCGTGCTGTACCCTCCATAATATTTGTGAAGGGAAGGGTGAAATGTTCACTCAGGCGTGGACCTCAGAGGTTCAACACCTGGAGGCTGAATTTGCACAGCCAGAGAGCAGGGCTATTACAGGGGCCCAGCGTGGGGCTGCAAGGATCAGGGATGCCTTGAGGGAGAAATTTGAGGCTGAAAACCACCAGTAATGTGTGCTGCCCTGCACGACCCTGAAGTGAAGTGGTTCCAATGTTATCAGTTATCTGTCTTTGCTAAGCTGATTTGTGTTTGCTCAGCTCACTTGCGTTGCCTGTTTCTTTCCTGGGCTAAGGTATCTTTTTTCCTTATGCAATAATAAAGACAGTTTGCACATCCAAAGAATCCGTTTATTACAGAGAAAATACATGTATTAAAAAGAAACACAACTGCTTGTGAGACAGAAAGGGCAAGGGGGTGGTGGGTGGTATGGGGAAGGGTTCAATCACAGGGTATGGTATGTCCTGCTTTCATACTCGGGCTTCCTGTCTGGAGTGCTGTGCAGTGAGTGCTGCACTTCAGAATGTCTATAATTCGGGATGGGAGTTGAGTGCAGTGGGTAAGGGTCATAGTTTCCAGGGCTGTCTGGTGAAGCTACAGGTGTTGGGGGCATCTGGTGTGGGCGATAAGAACCTGGATGTTGGGTGAAGTGGGCAGGTGGTGACATGGGGGCACAAGTGTTTTGGGACACTGGCTGCAGGGGGGGCGGGTGCGGTACTGCTCCGCCTGCATGGCGACGAGCGCCTGGATAGAGTCTGCTTGGCGCACCAAGATGCTAATCAGTTCCTTTGAGCTTTCGTGCCGGAGCTGCATGCTTTGCTGCCGCTGCGCTGCATTTTCCTGGCGGAGCCTGCTTTCACTCTCCCTCCACTCCCGAGCCTTTTCATTCTCTTTAAGAGACTGTTTCATAACTTCCTGCAGCATGTCTTCTTTCGTTCTTCTGCGCCTCTTCCTGAGCCTTTGGAGTCTCTCAGCCGGTGATAAGAAGGATGGCGGAGATCTCAAGGTTGCATCTTGAAGGCAAAATGCAACATTTAACAGAGGCATCATTGTTTTATGCCAGACAGAGCAATGATTCCCCCACACTTAAGGAGGGCACACACAGTCTCCAAAACAGCACAATTTTCCCGTCCCAAACAGAGCGCACAGAACCCACGGGAGCCCCAAAATGGTGAGTAAGCACAGGGTAAAGGGGGACTGATTGTTTCACGGATGTACTGTCCGACGGGTTTCTGTGCCTTGGGGAGAGCCAACAGCTGCAGGGGGAACCTACACTGAACACTATCCCCACATTTTCCACAGGAGTTCGTCCTGGAAGATATCTCGCTGCTGAGGGTGTCCGGGGAAGCAAGGGAGGGTCTTCTACTGCAATGCGGCTTCCACCCTGGCCCATATGCAGCTTGCCTGTGTGCAGCAATGGTCCCCCGCCCCTCGTGGCACCGTGGCGCGGACACGTTACCCTGAATGGGACAAGGACCACGGCGGCTCTCCCAATAAACCTGCGCAAGCGCATTGCCCACGTCCTGGCTGAGACTTTCGAAGAGATTACAGTGGCCGATTTCTCCGATGTGATAGACCACATCAATGCGCTCTTCCGCATCTAGGCATGCATGCAGCCCAAACCCACCTCGCCCAAGGACCCCACACCGAAAAAACTCCTTCCCGAAAATAAAAGCTGCTTACCGCGAACCTGTTCTTCTCTTTCTCTCCCAGCGCGTACCGGCCGCTGCGACTGGCTCCCTTCCTCCTGGCTCGAGAAGAGCTCCTGGCTGCATGCACCCAGGGAGTCAGGGGTGTCTCCCCCAGCCACAGCACCCTCGCTTCTGTTTTCTTCAACCCCCTCCTCCTCCTCCTCCTCGCCCTCCTCCTCCTCATCCCGCTCTCCCGTGTCCATGCTGGTGCTCGGAACAGTAGTGGGGTCACCCCCAAGTATTGCATCCAGCTCTTTGTAGAATCGGCAGGTTTTGGGGGGAGCACCCGAGCGGCTGTTTGCCTCGCGGGCTTTGCGGTACGCACTCCGCAGCTCCTTTACTTTTATCCTGCACTGCATTGCGTCCCAGTCATGGCCCCTTTCAATCATGGCCCTTGATATCTGGCCGAAAGTATCGAAATTCCTCCAGCTGGATCGCAGCTGGGACTGGACAGCTTCCTCCCCCCAAACAGCGATGAGGTCCAGCAACTCGCCATTGCTCCATACTGGGGCTCGTCTGGCACGTGGAGGCATGGTTACCTGAAAAGATGCGCTGAGAGCACTCCACGCCTGGCTGAGCAAACAGGAAGGGGATATTTAAAATTCCAAGGGAATTTAAAGGGTCAGAGTGGCGGTTGGTCACCTGAGGCCAGGGCAGTAGAGTGCTAATTGATGACCAGAGTGGCTAGAACAGGCATTGTGGGATACTTCCGAATACTTCTGGAGGCCAATAACAGCGCATTGGGTGGCCACACTGTAGCCTCAGCGCATCAGGAGCAGCGCAACAAACGTTATTCCTCTCGGGGAGGTGGAGTACGTGCAGCGCTGTACCTGAGGAGATGCAGCGCTGCACGTGCCTTGCGAGTGTAGACAGTTAGTGAGTTACAGCGCTGCAGGCAGTTTTATTGCACTGTAACTCATGAGTGTAGCCAAGGCCTTAGTTCTGCAACTATTCTTGCTTTTGTTTTGTTATTTAAATCCTTTCAGCGACATTGTATTACAAGGCTGCACAATACCGAAAATAAGTTCTTTACCAAATCATTCTGCTACCTTAACATTACATTTTTAATTTTAAATTTAAATTCAGTGATCCAGATCTTCATCTGCTGTAAACTGGTGTACCTCCATTGACTATAGAGCTATGTCAATTTATGCCATCTGAAGATCTAGCTCAATTTTATATATATATGTACACACACACACACACACACACTTTAGCTATCTGATACACATTTTCACTCAGATAATTTTGTAGCAGAGCATATTCTGTTTACTTTTATTTATCAAATGCAGCCAATCACTTTTCTTTTCATTGCCACGTCACCACTTTGATTCCAGTGCAAATCAGCAGAGACCAACAGTCATTCCCATCTGACAGCTGGTGAAATTAGTTGGTGGTCATGGTCTAGTTCCTGCTGGACAAGTGTCTGCCTGTTGGTGGTGAGGAATATTGCCATCAGCAGCTGTGTAAAGTATTTGTCTAGTCACTTGAGGTGCTTCTTGCAGAGTATGGCTGTTTACACTGGTGGCCAGGGAGAGTGTGTGTGGGTTACTGAGCCCAGCAAAGTACACATATGCTGAATATCATCCAAGCTTCCTCCTTCCTGGGCTTTTTTCCTTCATTGTTAAATAAGAACAAACATGAATCTCTGTCTGAACTTGGCTGTTTTTAGGGTTTCTCCATGTGGGACCCCTCTGTCTCTGCCCCTAGAAACCTCTTGGCTTGGAAAGACTAAACCTTTTATACTCCTGGGTTGGAACTAAGAGGACCCATCCAGTTTGCTTGCCAGTGTGAGGCAGGAGAATAGCCCTGCAACTTTATGTAGGATCCAGGGGTAAAAGTAAAATTTCTCTCTTACTGGTACGGGGGGGCCGGCGGGGGGAAGGAGGGGGCTCGGCAGAAGGGGAGGGGCTGCAGGACCACCCGGGGCTCCAGTGGCGCTTTAAAGGGCCCGTGGCAGCTGTTCCGTTTGTCCCCTCCCCCCCGCATCGGCAGCCTGGGGAGCGGGGAGGGCAAAGACATTAAAGTGCTGCCATGGCAGTGCTTTAAAGTCAGCTGTATGGGCCGGTACCAGCGGCCACTTTTGACCAGTACGCCGTACTGGCCCGTACCGCCTTCACCCCTGGTAGGATCCTAGAGCCAGACACGGTCAGAGGTGTCTAGCTGGCATCTTGCATAAGCTCTATGTTCCCTTAAAAATGTGACACTTGAACCCAATCACCAATTCTCCCCTTCAAAAAAAAATTATATGATGCTATCTTCATGTGCTGCAAACACTGCTTTTTATTATGTTGGCTCCTACATTGGTGATGTAACACTGTTAAAGGATTATTTTGATCACAGGACAATATACTCTGATGTGGACTGTCATGGCTGGGTTCAGTCACCACTGGGGTGCCTCCTCATGACTGTCTAGGGAAACAGCTCTCATCTGGTCTGGCAACCCCTCCATCATTAGCCCACCCCATGGACTTTCTCTGTTCATGATTCAGCCCCCTGGCTGGGTCGCTACATAGTCCCCCTTTCTGATATATTGATGTCTCAGCACACCAACTGTCTGGATTCCACCTTCACCAGTCTGTAGCAATTCCCCAGTGACTGGTAGGGGACCTACACCCACCCTCCACTCCAAGTTCCAGCCCAGGGACCCTATAATCAGCAGCAATCTCTACCCTCACTGCTTTTCCCCTTGGCTGCTTTCTACTCTGACTCCCCCAGGCTTTCCTCTCCACCTTTCTGGGTAAACCCTTCCCCCTCAGAGCCAGAATCCCAGGGCTTCTCTCTCCAACTAGGTTTCCTCCTCCTCCCTCTCCCCTTCAGCCCAGAGAGTGACTGCCACCCTCCACACTGCAGCCTTTTTCTGCTAAACACTTCTTGGCTTTATACCTTAGTCAGCTTCTCCCTCAGCTGGACTTTATCAGCCATTAGGCATTTTTCAGTCAAGTCATACTCTCTCCCACCTGCAGCCTACAAGGTTAATTGGCTCCCTCTGAGCCATCTTAACCCCTTCAGAGCTGATGTGGGGTGAACATCCCATCACAACGACACAGACAAGAAGGTCAATTTCATTTACCAAACTACTACATCCCAGTCAGGGAGCTCTGGAGCCTTTGTTTACTGGTCACTTGTGACTTCATAAGACTGTGCAGAGATGTGAGCCCCTCTCCAGTAAATGCATTAATTATTTTTTAATATTTATATTGCAGTAGTGCCTAGAGGCCTCAACCAGATCAGAGCCATCTCCATTGTGCTAGGCACTCTGGAAGTACATAATAAAGAAGTCCCCTCTTCAAAGCATTATAATCACATTGAAGTCAGTAGGACTACTAGAATGTATAAAGCTAAGCGGGTGGGGCAGCACGCTCACTGGCAGCTGTCCCTGGTCGCGCTAGTGCAGTGGGAGGGGCTGGGGGCAGTACAGCCATGCCAGAAGAGCTGCCGGCGTGGAGTCCTGGAAGCAGTGGCCCGACAGGTTGCTGCTTTTGAAATGCAGTTTCCGGTAGTGCCCTGCAGCTCTTGATTTATATCCATGGATATACATTTTGTATCCACGCAGGGCTCTATAAATAAAACTGCCTTAAATAAGCTGGATACATAGGGGTGGAAAAATAAGTTTAACACAATATGTTTTGGATTTAAAACTAACTGACTTTTTAAACAAAGGCAGTATTAGGTGTAATTAGTGAATTGAAATGAGACTTGATTGCTTCTTGTCACCATGTCCTTCAAGATTTTAGAACTAGTAGATATCCTTTCACTCCTAGTTTTTATTCATAGATTGGAAGAGGAAAACAAACTTTTCTGATTTTTTTCAGCATCTAGTTGGTTTCTAAACTTTGAATGAACTAGTCAATGAGCTGAATTGGGTGAATAAACTGACGTGAAGAAAATATTCTCTCAGCACCTACAAAAGGCTGTACTTCAGCAAACTCTGATTCCAGGTGCTTAGCTGGTGACCTCCACCAGTTTGGTGGTTTTGACTCTCTTTAAAACTTTAGCAGCAAACATGTACTATTGAATATTTTTAAATTTAAATTATTAATAAATTATTGTAAATTTAAGCCTTAACATACATTGCCATAATTGAAAATTTAGTTCTAAATGGGCTTATTTTTAAAAAGAAATGTATTTATTTTAAATGTTAAAACTTTGAGTTTTGTGGTGGTATTTTTTTAATCATTGATATTTATCCATCTTGTCCTTGCTCTACTTGGAACTACTGAGATCAGTAAAAGAAACAAATTAGACAGGATTTAAAAAAAATACACTCCCAAATCAAAAGTGTGATTGCAATGAAGTACAAATTCTACAAAGATTTTTAGGGTAATGCTATTTCTCTTTTGCTTCTCTTCAATTTAACCCCATTGCCTGTGCCATTTCAGCCTCAACACTTAGCTGTCCTGCAACATTTTAATCCAAGTCTATTAAAGATATGTAGGCACTGGGCATTTTATCTTAATTTGAAGTGAAACTCACTCAAACTTTCAACCAATCACTTATGAGTGTTGTATTTGGTTAATGGCAGTATCAATCCATAGTTAGAAGAAATGGTGTATTGGAATGGTGGAGGTATGCATTAGTTTAATTTAATGTTGGAAAGCTAAATAGTAATGTTTTCCTCAAATAGTAATTCTTTTTCTATCCTATTACACACTGTCTGTTGAACAAAGTGTAAAATTATATATATAAATTCATCTTTGGTTATTATTTAACAGTGCTGCAAACCATGCAAGCCTCTTAACAAAGCTAATAAAACAATGTCTTTACTTGTTTTTGTAGGTGCCTTGCACTCTTAGGGTGCTCATGCATCATCATCATTATTTTATCTGAACTGACATGGTCCAGCCCTGAAAGGATTAATCTCATTTCAGATGTAATGCAATGAACGAGAATGGGCTGAGAAAGGAGAAATGTTATAGTAGTAAGAACACATGGATTCTCTGTTTTGTTCTGTGTGCATCTTCACAGTTCTGTTAATTTAAAAAAGCAAACTAGTAACTAATCTTTCCTTGCTCAAATTCCTTTAAGGCCAGATTCTGCCACCCTGAGGTTGACTAGGACCTTACAGTGTAGTAGCCGTGTTAGTCTGTGTCAGCAAAAAGAAAATAAGAAAGAAAGAAATACTTGTGGCACCTTAGAGACTAACAAATTTATTTCAGCATAAGCTTTCGTGGGTTAGAACCCACTTCATCGGATGCATGGAATGAAACATACAGTAGACAGATATTTATACAGTCAGAGAAACATGATAAGGTGGAAGTGCGTGAACCAACCTTAAGAGGCTAATTAATCCCTGTTGTTATGGTTCCTCTCAATTAATTAGCCTCTTAAGGTTGGTTCACGCACTTCCACCTTATCATGTTTCTCTGACTGTATAAATATCTGTCTACTGTATGTTTCATTCCATGCATCCGATGAAGTGGGTTCTAACCCACGAAAGCTTATGCTGAAATAAATTTGTTAGTCTCTAAGGTGCCACAAGTATTTATTTATTTCTTATTTTCTTTTAGGACCTTACAGCATGAATAGTCCTGTAGGTTTCAGTGAGACTACTTGGTGAGTAAGGAATGACCTAGCATAGAAAGGGTGGCAGACAATTACCCACAGATTCTATTAGACTAGAATTCTCTTACCCACAGATATACCAACTGTTTTATTAGCATAAAGGTTTTATTAGCCATGTTAATTATGAGAGGAAAATCCATGCATTATGAAGCCCAGCTCAAACAAATGCTAACAACTTTTATGCCACACAGTGTATATGCTACATAAAAAACTAAATTTTAAGTGTTCTTAGATTTTTTTTTCTTTCTTAAAATACTGAGATTATTTTCATCTCCCTCTGCCTGTAAAGCTAGGTGCCTATGTGAGTCCAACTATAAAGGCCTCTGAAAGAACTATAAAAAAACCCTCCCTGAACACCCCAAAGTACTTCTCCCCCCAATGTAAAATTGTTGAAAATTTAAGGTCTGATGTCTTATGCCCTTACAAGATGCAAAGCAAGTGTTGTGTGTCCCTCTGCACACAGAAGAACCAGCCCACCATACCACATGTGTTGAAGAATAGAGCCATTCCTTCTGAGGCCTTCCGGAGGCTACAAGATGTGGCTTTTTTAATATAGAGTGTATGATGTACTGAATATAGACTCTTTAAACATAATGTGTGAGCAAACAATAACTGCCCCTCATGCATAACTGGGATGTCTTCCTGCCATAAGGCATTACTTTAAGCAATTGCACAGAGATGAGTGGGTACGTAAAATGTTATTAATGCTATAGAGGCATAAGTTGTCTCTCACTGGCTTTGCTACTCCTCTCCCCAGTGTCACTGCTTTAACCCTCCCAAGTCACAATTATACAAGCCCCATCATTCACATTCCCAAATCTCCAATATTTTTAAAGTATAGGCTGCTTTTTTCCCCATAATATACTTGAAACCTAAGAGCCACCATATTCTCCTGTCTTACAGTACTGAGCATTTGTCACTAGCATTAAAGGGCTAACGCCTTCCCACCAAGTATATATGGGTGGGGGGGATATGCATTACCATCTCTTACAGTTAGCTGCAATTTGGGTTCTGAAGAGGATTAGTTAAAGGGGCACAGTGCAGCAATTCATGTGGGGAACCGCCCCTCGCAGTCTGGAGGGTTTAACATTAATGTTTCATTTTTTTAAAAATAGCTGGGCTTTACCATTTAAAAATTGCTCAGAAGCAGTGCATTAATATTTTTTGGCCACAAGATGTGGCAAAGTCCTTATTGTGATTATATGTAATGTGGCATATTTCATACTTCAGATGAAAAGCAGTTGTCTACAGCAATGGATTAGTTCCATCTCTCTCTCTCACACACACACTCACACTCACAGACACACTCAGACACACACACCTTTTTAGTATATACACAAGAAGGATGGAGAAATAATGTTGTTGTTTTATGAGATTAAGCCACCTATTATTGGCAACCAAACAACAAGGCCCTACCTGAATTAAATATCGAGGAGAGGGCTGGACAGTACAGAATATACATTTGGGGGAGGGGGAGGGAGGGATTTCAGGACTGGGAGTGAATTGGGGTCACCCTGCAAGTAATAACCAAGGCTGGTGGGAGCCGAGTGTGGCTGGTGTTTGCCAACAGACTAGCACAGAGGTTCTCAAACTGTGGTCCATGGACCACCAGTGATCCGCGAGCTCCATTCAAGTGGTCCGCAGATAGTTCCCTCTAAGGGCCACTCACCTAATTAGTGGAACCGTGCAGGCGTGGCTCCACTAATTAGGTGCCTGGACCCTGGAGAAGACACACATGTAAGGTGAGGAGGTGGCCTTGGGGGGAATAGGGAGCAGGTGGAAGGGGCAGTGGGGTAAGAAGGGGGGGAGAATTTGGGATGTGCAGGGCTGCGGTGGCCAGAGAAAGAGACGACTTTCTCCAGCTCCAGGGCTGCGGCTGCCTGGGAGAGACAGCCCTCCTTCCCAGCCTCAGCTCTGCAGCTGCTGTGGTGGGGGAGAGACCCCCCTCCTTCCCAGTCCCAGCTTGGGGGGCTGCCGTGGCGGGGGAGAGAGGGCACATCCATCGCATTAGAAAGATAAGACTACTGATATTAAAATATGAGTTGTGTGCTTTTATTTGTAGAACAAAAAACCTTTAATGATTATTAAAGGGTTTTTTTATATAGCGCTTTTATTCAAAGCGCTTTACAACACTTAGCTAATGATACAAACAACATTTGGAAAGATCATTAAGTGGTTTGCCAAGACCCTCAAGAATTTTCAAGTGGTCCGTGAAAAAAAAGTTTGAGAACCACTGGCCTAGCACAATGGGATCTTAATCTATGACTGGGGCTTGTATGTGCTACCACACATAAACAATAGCAATAACTCTAAACATCTCTTGTGGTGGGCTGTGGGAACGTTCTAGCCAGGATGCTGATATTGAATGAGCTGCAATCCCTTTAGGCCTTTGCTATTTTGAGGTAATTGCAAACTTCTTTTATGTAGTATTTCAGACACCTTAGCTAGTGGTGATGTTGAAAGTGAGGTACATAAGAATTTGGAAGGGAATTGCCATCTAGCAGTGGCTAACCTGCTCTAGTGTCAGGTATAGCCATTGCTTTAGTTTCTCTCTTGCTGCGCCTCAGCTTCTTCTCTATTAAGTAGGGTAGTTTAGCCTTTCAGCCATGGGCGATGAATGAAACTTCCCCACCCATGGCCCCACCCCATTCTGCCCCTTCCCCTGCAACTCCACCCCCATTCTGCTCCCCCTCCGCCTCTCCCACCCCCAGCTCAACGTCCAATCAGAAGAGGACTCTATAATCCCCAGTGTATAGGAAACAGAAATACAACTTGAGGTCAGAAGGGATCAGGCTCATGACAGCCAGAGGCTGTAGTGTGCAGGAGCAGAAGGAGCAGCCTGGGAACTGCTGTGGAGGAAAGGCCAGGCAGCCAGAGAACAAGAGAGACTCCTGTTGCTTGGAGGGGGGCAGCAGTAGCCTGCAGCCAGGAGAATGGTGTCGGGGGACCCAACTGGACACTTACACTCCTCTAGTGGACTGCCCGGGGGGATGGATTATGAATTGCAGTTTTGCTCTGTTGTTGTAATTGTTAGCAATTGTGTGCCTTGAGTGTTTGCCTCTTTTATTTTTTGGCAGCTCTAGTAACGGAATTCTCTGCTTCCTGAAAATGTGTGTATGTTTATGGAGTCTAAGGGCTGAAACTTGAAGACTCCAGAGCTTGGAGTGTGGACAGAACTGCCTCTGAGCTTACAGCACACAGAGCGTGCTATCCAACATTGACTGACGTACCACAGCTTGGATAGCATGGTTGGTTACAGTATTCTTGTACTATGCACTATGGTTCCAGCCTCAATAATATGAACAACTGATGTACATCCCACTGAGGTGATAGCCACCAAGAATCTATCATTGATAAGCAGGAGTGGACAGCAGCTGTGTAGGCTTTGAATGCATCCTATGTAAGGGCCTTTGAAATCACGAGGCCCCATTTTAGGAACAACGATCTAACAATAGGTTTAGTTAGCTTAGGTGCTTTCAGAAGTCTGGACATCTGAGGCTGGTCAATTAGGCCTGACGTGCATCCTGCATACTGGTTGTTGCTGGCCACTAAGGTAGCTGTGTTTATGATAGCTTGTTTGAGGTCAAGATCAATTCTGTCCTGTAGATATTTCAGAATTATTGAGATTCCTGGGATTGAGGGGCTTGTCTGTACAATAGTAAGAGGGTTTGTTTCAGAGGCTGAGTGGAAGGTTGTTTTGATTCCAGCAGGGTTTTAATGACTCTCTGAGAATCCTTTCATTATTATTATTATTATTTTTTTGGTTTTTAGGCTAATGGTTGCGTGACTCAGATAAGGGATGCAGAATAGGTTCCTAGCTGAGAAGATCCTGCCTGGGAGGTGAGTATTGTGGTAGTTTAACTGCAGACTTGATCAGGTCTGAGTATTGTGGTCTTCTGGGACACCTCAGAATGACCATGATTACTTCTACTTGTTCTCTTAGCCTTTTGTATCATGTAACCTGTGAGTGATACAGGAACAGCACATATAAATGTTCTGAGCCATTTGCAGGACAGTACATCTAGCCCCATCATTCTGGGAACTTCCTTCTTGACAAGTACTGTTTGAATTATCTGTTCTTTAGCAGGATGCGTAAATCTACATGTAGTATCCTCATAGGCTATCATTTGGTATACTGGTTTTTCAAGGCCCACTCTGAAGGGTCTGATTTTTTCAGTGCTGAAACTGGCATTTCTCCCTCTCTGTCAGTTTCTATAGGAGCTGAGCCTCCTTACTTCAGCTATTCTGTTCTTGACTTACAGGCTATTTCTCTGCAGAGAACCCTCTTAAAGGAATTTGGTTTTCACTGCCCTGCCTGCTTTTCTGTGTGCCTCTTTGAGCTGCAGCTTTTCCTGCCCTAGCAGCCCTTCTCGGCGCACATAGCTCCTCTCAGTTTAGCCCTGGCACCATACCTTGTTTTGGGAACCACTCCAGTGCTTGGGGGCAGGCAGTGTTTAGTTTGTAATGAAAGAGGTGCCGGGGCTCTTGCAATTTTTTTTTTTACTTTCATAACTAATGCGGCAAGCCCAGAGGTGCCAGGGCTATGAACTGCCAAACCCAGAGGCAAATTAAGCACTGGGGACAGAACAACAAACCCTCCCCTCTCCAGAAAAGAGTTTCAATCACTCATGCTTTCTTTCCCCTAATTTTCTCTTCTCTCTGATGGTGAAATCCAGCCAGTTCTCACAACATTTTGTGGAATAGCAACATAGACATGCATGTGTGATTACAGCGGAGGAACTCATATGTGCTGTATTTGTAATGACCCAGAAGTAAGACAAAGTTAATGCTGCCTTCAGTGTGGTGAGAGCTACAGTGTTAACTCTTAAAATGCTTTTCATGGAGCACATAGAAAAATCTTTCGTCAGCTAGTACTAGGGTAGTGTGGAAAACCACTGCTAAAATTAAGTGGCATGTATCTACAGGAGACAAATCTACAGTTATTGTTACCATAAAAGCCCAAATACAGAAAGTCTGAGTAAAGGGGACTGGGGAGGTGGGAACAGCAACTAATTTCTGTGAGGTCTGTGGATTCTCAACTAGTATAGGTAACAATGAAATTCAACTATTCTGTTTCCTATAACATTGGCACATGCATTGTATTTGATTATGCAAGATGTCACAATAAACAGAAATTACCTGAAAATATATACGAGGTGTGTGATCAATTCCAGGGGCTACCCATTATGCAGATTAGAGAAAGATTCACCCAAAGGCCACTAGGTGGTGACACTAACCTATATATTTGTATGATAGCATTTTTACAAGTTGATATACAAATATAAATCTGTTGCTTTATCTGAAACCAGAATGGATAAAAATGTTTTTTATTTAAAAAAATGCAATTATGTTTACTTAAATCAGATTCTTTTGATTAAATTAAATACATTTTTTTAAAAAATAAACCTGTTTAAAATTAAATTTGATCTTATAGCATCCTATATTAAGCACGACCTTTAATAGAATCTATTAAAATCATTTTAAACAAATGAAAAAAAATACTCCATCAATGGGTTCTCCTCAAATATTAATGAGATAAAGGGTGCTGCTTTTTAAATCACATACAGAATCATGACAAAAACATCTTCAACTTTTGAGGTCAACTCGAGTTCTATAAACATCACAGTGTCATGTATTGCACTCAGTAAGTATATTATTTCCAGTCCTTAAAATGGAGTAAATTCTGGGATTTACATTTTTCCAAATTTAACTACTTTCAGTTTCTAACGTGGAGAAAAACCAAAAGTAATTAAGGTAAAACTTGATTTTAGCTACCAGAGGCAGAGAGAATATTTTCTTAATTTGGAGTAGTTCATTCAAAATTGAAAAACAGATTGGGAGCTGAGAAAGCAGGAAAGCTTGTTTTCCTCTTCCAGTCTTTGAATAAAAACCATGGGAGAGGACGAGATCTACTAGTCCTAAAAACTTGGACACAGAGCTAGATTTTCAAAGGTATCTAGGCACGTACAGATGCAGATAGGTGCCTAGTTGGACATTCAAAAATGCCTCACCAGGCACTGATTTGCATCTTTAGGTGCCTAAATATCCTTGAAAATCTGACCCGGGGTGACAAGAAACAATTCATCAATTCACTACAGTTAATACTTCCTTTCTTTAATAGATCAGTTAGTTTTAAATACAAAATATATTTTGATAAACTTACTTTTTTCTTACATATCCAGCACATTTAAGGTAGTTTTATTTAACTAATAAAAAGCAATTTTAAAATGCTGTTTTTTTACATTTTAACTGAATTCCAGGTTCCATCCAAATGTAGCTTGACATGAATCCTGAATAAAAAGATATTATCTACAAGAAATGTATCATTAACCATTTTCTAACATAATGAAGAAAATGTAAAAATTAAGAATCTGAATAAATGTATGGTAAGCTAAATAATTGCTTAATTAAATGTGTATAGATATAGTGTATCCTCCTCATTTGCAAAAAGAAGTATCTAATTTAGTGTAAAGGCTATATTTAGTTGCAAAGCAACATGCTTTAATGATTATACCAACAAATGAGAATTAATCTTTCTTAAGGAAAATAA
Source organism: Macrochelys suwanniensis (assembly GCA_033296515.1). Lineage (NCBI taxonomy): Eukaryota > Metazoa > Chordata > Testudines > Chelydridae > Macrochelys > Macrochelys suwanniensis. Next base: position 152,633,236 of record CM065775.1, on the reverse strand, counting down.
CTAAAAAGTACAAATTCAAATGAGGTTAAAATAAAATATTTAAATCAAGGTTTCCTGCTTGGTGATTAAAATCACTTTGATTTAAATCAATCTACCTTGCCAGAAACCTGGATAATGTATACTTTGTGATGCATTTCTTTTTAAAATATACTGAATGGGGTGTAATTGAAGTAAATAGCTAGATATCTAAATTCCAAACACTACTCCAACTGAACAAAAGGATTGCCATACTGTATCTGACCAGGGGTCCATCTAGTCCAATATCCTTTCTCTACAGTGGTCAGTACCAGATGATTCAGAAGAAGGCACAAGAAATCCTGAAGTGGAGATTTATGGTATAAATGATTCACTGGGAAAGTTTCTTCCAAATCTTTTCCTCAGTTAGAGCTTTGCTTATACCCCGAAGCAGGAAAGTTTATATCCCTTCCACAGTTTTCTATTATAACATGACTATTGTAACTCTGAATGCTCTCATTGTCCATTCCAAAATCCGATCCTTCTTGAATTCTGTCTTATAATAACGTAACGGTGTTAAAGCCAGACAGGATCTCAGTTCCTGGAAACACATCAGACATAAGATATCAACTACCATTAGACGACAAACACCTTTACTTTGCATGTATTTATTGACTGTCTTTAAATAGTGGCAGATACTAAAAAAGAAGGGATTATTGTGCAGAGGCCTGTACTCTTAGCTGTCCAAGGTAACAAAAATCCAATTTAGCTTGTTACATAAAATTGTTTGTAAAGGCAAGTAGAAGTTGGAGATAAATAGACTGGTAAAAACTGGATTGTTTAAAAGGATCATCCAGGCTCTTGGTAAAGTCATAGACAGGCATAACAATGAGCTGAAAGACACTAGATCTGGGAGGAAATGTTTATAGCTTAGTTAACTTTAATGGGATGAGATTGCCATGCCTCTTGGACATTGTATATCTGACACTCACTAACTGGGAGCAGTGGGATGTGTGGACTGGACGGAGAAAGAAGGTCTACCATCATGGCTTCCAGCTCTTCCTTCTCTTGGTCCCCAGGAATCCCTATGACACCACTGGGCCTTCATTATTTTCATGATCCTGAAAGGCATCTGGACCAGGCCAGAGAAAGGAAACAAATCACAACACATCTCCACTGGCTTTTGAATAAATTCTGAACAACTCTTGGAATGTGAGCCATGGGTTTCTTGCTGTACTAGAATACAGATATCTGAGAACCTTCCAGTAGTGCTTTGAGTCATCATCTGTTTGTTCTCTCATGCTGTCCCCAGGGAAAGAAGTGTGTACAGTAGAGGGTCTTGTTTTAATAGTTGTTGTTTTTCTTCCGCATCTTATTTCTCTTTTTGCCTTCTGGATAACAAGCATCTGACTTGTGGTCACACACTGCTGAGAGTGTGTGACCACAAAGGCCAGCTACAAGCAACACCTTAAACAGCCCACTATTGGTAAAAGCTTGCCAATGGCTTAGCAGACTGTGTGCTGGGCCTGTGTTTCTCCTGCAGTGAGGTGGCCAGTGAAAGTGAGCAACAGAGACAGAAAATGGAATTTCTCTTTGCTATTTTTTTATCTCCTGTTTTGTGTGTATTTTATTTGTTTTGTCTGAAAGGAAGCAGGATCAGACTGCAACAGTTCAAGACAATATAAACTAACTTTTCCTCTCCCCACCAAAAGGACTGTTAATACCATCTTTAATACCATCTAAAAGGCTGTCAAACAGGGGTTTCCCTATGTAACGCTCTATGCAACCAAAAAGAGAAAATAAGTGATATTGTTAAGATGAAAGTCCTATTTTATACTTTACGTTCCAAATGCTTTAACTGTTTTTTCCTCCCTTTTTGTGTGTCTTTAATAAAAGATTTAAAATAATTTTAATGGGAGTTTATTGCAATGGGTATAAGCCAGCAAAAATTTGATATGAAACCCTGAACCATACTTAACAGTTTAATGTTGTAACAGTGACCAAGGGTTTCTTTAACATTTTTGCTCTTGGGCCTGAGATACTCCCCTCTCAACACAACAGGATCCAATTTCCTATCAAAATGCTAGTGCCTTCTCTTGTAGTTACTAGGCTCATCAGTCTTACATGCTTTGAAGCTGGGACTATGAATGCACTATTTAGTCACCAAAATGGGCTTTACAGACATAATGAGAGAGTTCCCTGCCCTGAACACATTATGGTCTAAATCAGTGGCTCTCAACCTTTCCAGACTACTGTACCCCTTTCAGGAGTCAGCTTTGTCTTGTGTACCCCCAAGTTTCACCTCACTTAAAAACTACTTGCTTACAAAATCAGACATAAAAATACAAAAGTGTCACAGAACACTAATAGTGACCAGTTGCTTACGTTCTCATTTTTAACCATATAATTATAAAATAAATCAATTGGAATATAAATATTGTACTTACATTTGAGTGTATAGTATATAAAACAGTATAAACAAGTCATTTTCTATATGAAATTTTAGTTTGAACTGACTCTGCTATTGTTTTTATGCAGCTTTTTATAAAACTAGACAAATAACTAGATGTAACCCCTGGAAGACATCTATGTACCCCTAGGGGTACATGTACCCTGGTTGAGAACCACTGGTCTAAATAAATCATCAGCAGACAAGAAAGTGGGGGGGGGAGGAAGGAAATAGAAAGCAAGGGGCATAGAGGGAGGAAGGAATACATTGAATAAGTTTGCTGAGTTGATATAGCATGTATCATGTTAGTTTTTTTAAAATATATTTTATGTGTTTATGATGGAAGTGAATAATGAGAGTAGCCTCTCCCTGAATATGTGCTCTTGTTTTAATCAGAATACATATGCCTGACCCATATTAGCTACCTGTTTTTTACACATTTCCCATCCCCTTTATAATTTGCTGTGATTAACTCCTCTTCTAAGTACAAAAGTTCCCAAACTGCACAGAAATGTGTTTGACTATAAAATATTGGTTTTATGAAATCTGAAATGAGCACATCATATAGTGTAAATTATACTAATATATAATTAACTGTATGTTGATGCAGAGAATATGGTGTGTGCAGCTTCAATCAGAACAAATACAGTTGCAGAAAATGAGCAATGTTCCCTCTAATTTTTAACAGGACGTCTGCGCAAAAAATTTCTTCTGTGCAAATTTTTGAAGCAGAGTTCAAATTTGTGCGCCATGAGGCAAATGTGCCCAAGTGAGTAAAATGCTTATACAAGGAGATGTGTGGGTCCCGACCGTCCCGATGTGATCAACGTTCCACGTTCGAAATGCTGGCAGGGAGGGGTATGATTCATTGCCCTCCTTTCCCTTTCCCCCCCTTGCCAGCTAGTAGAATCTGGCTGTGTTGATAGATGGCGGGCAAACAATGTCAAAAGTCGCCCGTAAATGATATTAGGATTTGTGTGCGCGCGCACACGTGCAGAGCTTAGAGGGGACAGTGGATAGGGGGATGCAGGGAGTCAATTGTCTCCCAAAGATGGCCAGATATTACTACTTCAAGAGGAAAAAGAGGGGAAAACAGTGGAGGGGGGGCACAATGATATAGCCTGACAGAGCAGAGTGTGTTTACAAGTTTGGAAAGCCTAAATGCCAGCTGCAAGGAGAAATATAGTCAGAGGTGAAAGTAAGCCGGTCCGGTACGGCGTACCGGCAAGAGCCAGTACTCCGTGCCGGACCGTACTGGCTTCCCCGGCGGTGATTTAAAGGGCCCAGGGCTCCAGCCGCTGCGGGGAGCCCCGGGCCCTTTAAAACGCCGCTGGAGCTCCCGCAGCGGGGCTTGGGCGGCTCTTTAAAAGGCCTGTGGCTCCCCGCAGCGGCAGGAGCCACGGGCCTTTTAAAGCACCGCCTGAGCCTGGCCCCAGCGGCGCTTTAAAAGGCCCAGGGCTCCCCGCAGCAGCAGGAGCTGCGGGCCTTTTAAATCCCCTCCCGAGCCCAGCTGCCAGAGCCGGGTTCAGGTGGGGATTTAAAAAGCCCGCGGCTCCTGCCACCACGGGGAGCCCCGGGCCTTTTAAAGCACCGCCGGAGCCCTGTCGCCGCTATGGGTAGCGGCGGCAGGGCTCTGGCGGGGATTTAAAGGGCCCGGCGCTTCGGCCACTGTGGGGAGCCCTGGGCCCTTTAAATCCCCACCAGAGCCCCGGGGCTCTGGCAGGGATTTAAAATGCCCGGAGCTCTGCGGCGGCCAAAGCCCTGGGCCCTTTAATTCACCCCGGGGCTCCCAGCCACCTCAGCGGCTGGTATCTCTGGGGTGATTTAAAGGCCCCAGGGCTCCCAGCCAGAGCCTTCTGGGGCCTTTAAATCGCCTCTTCCGGTCGAGGCCATCCCTCTTCCGGTTGAGGCCACTCCCCCACCCAGGACTCCGGCAAGTCCTTACCGGTAAGTCCTGTAAGTTATTTTCACCCCTGAATATAGTTAATGAGCTGTAGCTGAACTAACGCTGACATGAAGACCATGGCCTACATTTTCAAAAGTGACTCATAATTTTGGCTGCCTCAGTTTTGGAGTGCCCATTTCAAGGCATCTTAAGGGGCCTGATTTTTCAGATAGTCTATGTTCAGCAGTTTCTGAAAATTAGCCCTCTTTAAGGCATCTCACGTTGGAGACTCAAAATCATTAGTCATTTTTGAAAATTTAGTGCCCTGCAACTAATTCTTATGGGACATGGCTTCTCCCAGCACAAGGAAGAGAATTACATAGATCTGAGTTAAGAAGAACAATAAAACAAATTATTCAGTGACATACTTCAATAGCTAGATTGTAAACTCTTTGGAGCAATGACTATGCCTCCTATTTCTGTGTCTAGTCAGCACCTAGAACAGCACCTAGCACTGGGGAACCTACGGCCTGCGTGCCGGATCCAGCCCATTGCTTAATTTCATCCAGCCTGCAGCAAGTCCCGAGCCTCGACACCCCTCTCTCCTCCCACAGGGCTGTGTATGGCTCACAATTGATTTTTTTCTGTGGGTCAATGGCCCGTGATAGAAAAAAGGTTCCCCACCCCTGACCTAGAACAACGGGGCCCCAATACTGCTTTTTATCTCTGGGTGCTACTGATGATGATGAGATTTAGGAGAAAACATTTGTTCAGAGACTTTCAAACTAGCTATAAACCACCCCACAATCATATATTCCTTTCTAATTGCCTCATCATCTAAACTGCAGTTGCAGCCCTGTTCTGCTGACATGGATGTCTCCAAATGTGACTAGAGAAAACTTTCAGGTGTGTGACACAACAGGGACTGAAATGATCAATAGGAAAGATTGCTGCTTTGCTCACTGGGCTCAAGACCACAGCAGTGCGCGGTGGTTTGTGTATGAAACTGTGATTTTATCTTGCTGACCACAAAGAGATAAATTGAAGACAATTGTGGAGCCACAATGGCCAAGCAACCATAAAATGATCAGTGTTAGTGTGTTCTAAAATACAAAATTAATGGCCACTTAAAAATATATGATTTCAAGACAAGATAGCTCTTTAGGCACCATGAGAGAAAACAAAGGGATAAAGAAAGTAAATGAATTAGAAACCATTCAAAGAATTAAGAATATCTTGTTTTTCACTTTACCCAACGCTTCCCTTTCCATAATTACGTTGACCCTTTTGTCTCCCCATTTCCTCCTGAAGGATACTAGCAATGTCTTACCTCACTTTTCAAAACATAATTTTGCCTAACTTTGAGTTTGTATTTGTCTTGTTTAATGATTCTCTACTCTTGGAATTATTATTATGTATCCAGGATATTATCACAATAGTAATTGAACCATAAATTCCTTTATTAAAACCAAAGGCCAAATGGTATCCATATAATTGCTCTAAACATACCTAAACAGCCTAAATAAACAATTTAGTACATTCAAACAATAACAAAATATGTATAAGCCAGGTGTAAACAAGGCTGATGGACTATTACATGCTAAGTGGCCATTCTTTGATTGGAAAGTGGGGGGCAGAGCCAAAAAAATCTACATCTTAGCAAAGATACAGTATGGAGTTTCTTTTCACACAGACTGCCTATTGCCTTGCTTCGAGCAGGAAATGCTTCTCAAAGCAGGACCAGGACTATAAAAGGAAGGGGCAGATGCTCCTATCTCTCTCCTGCCTATTGCATTCATTTTACCTGAAGAGATGAAGGAAGCAGCTGTTGGATTCTGGGGGAGGGGTCTTGACTTAAAGAGTATATCAGTAAGACTGCTGAAAGCATATGGTGAAAGAACTTTGCTTTGAATCTAATGTAGTTTGTTAAGTTAGGCACCGGTAAGCATTTTATTTTTATTCTTTTTGTAACCATTTCTGACTTTTATGCCTCATTACTTGTACTCACGTAAAATCTGTCTCTTTTGTAGTTAATAAATTTGTTTTATTGTTTTATCTAATGTGTTCAAGCTGAAGTGTCTGGGTAGCTCTATTTGGGGTAACAAGTTGGGCGCATATTATTCCCTTAAAGGAATAATGAAATTAATATATTGGCACTGTCTAGGAGAGGGCTGGGCAATACAGGACAAATGTTCCTGGGGGAAAATGTGAGACTGGGAGTGTGTTGGGCTCACCCTGTGGTAATTTTTAAGTCTGGTAAGAGCCAAGGTGTGGCTGGCTGGCTGCAGCACACACACAGACGTAGCTGGGATTGACTTACATGCTGGAGGCTGTTTGTGAACAGTCTAGGTTGGAGGCCATAGGCGCCGACTCCGTGGGTGCTCCGGGGCTGGAGCACCCATGGGGAAAAATTGGTGGGTGCTCAGCACCCACCAGCAGCTCCCCGCCAGCCCCGGAACGTCACCTGGCATCAGGGGCGGGGCCCGGCATCGGGGGCGGGGCCTCGCAATGTCGCCCGGTGTCGGGGGCGGGGCCCGGCATCAGGGGCGGGGCCCCGCCAAGTCGCCCGGCGTCGGGGGCGGGGCCCCGCCCCTGACGCTGGGCGTCAGCCCCCACCGGCGCCGCTGGAAGTTGGCACCTGTGTTGGAGGCTACAGCAAGGCATTGTAAAGGGCAGGGATGAGACAGCTACTCATTGGCCTGGATTGTACCCTCGTATGACACACTCTCAAACCAACAACTTTTAGTAGCACAAAACTAATTAAAAAACAAACAGACTACCACCTGCCATGCCTTCATTCTCTATGTGTTGGACAATATCACTCTGACTACATCTTACTAGTTCACTTTTGTCAGGTTTATATACTGCCAGTTATTATCATTTTAATGACTTGACTTACATAAGCAGTGAGTCTTGAATAGGTGAGGGTTTTGACGATTAAAAAAAACCATAGTCTATTCTCAATTAAAACTGTAATGGATGATTTTAGAGGGGTTTTGTAGGTCAGATTTCTCAGACATTTTATGAGTGGTCACATCAGGATTTGGTGGGGATGGGGGACTTCAACTACGCAGATATCTGCTGGGAAAATAATACAGCAGCACGCAGATTATCCAACACGTTCTTGGAATGTATTGGAGACAACTTTTTATTACAGAAGATGGACTGGCAAATCCATAAAAAAACAAAAACAAAAAACAAACGAACAGCCACGCTAGTCAAATATTGGCCAGGTGGTAACCTTAGTTTTCACCTAAAAAAGTTAACATTAATCAGATGACTAACATAGTGAATATCAAAAAGAACAAGTTAAAAATTACTTAGACAAGTTAGATGTTTTCAAGTCTGCAGGGCCTGATGAAATATATCCTAGAATACTTAAGGAACTGGTTAAAGAGATCTCTGAGCCATTAGCAGTTATCTTTCAGAACTTGTGGAGGATGGGAGAGATCCCAGAGGACTGGAAAAGGGCAAATATAGTACCTGTCTATAAAAAGGGGAATAAGGACCAGTCAGCTTAATTTTGGTGCCCAAAAAGATCATGGAGCAAATAACAAACAAATGATTTGTAAGCACCTAGAAAAAAATAAGGTGACAAGTAACAATCAACATGGATTTGTTAAGAACAAATCATGTCAAACCAACCTAAAATCCTTCGACAGTGTAACAAGCCTTGTGGATAGGGGGCAGCAGTAGATGTGATATATCTTGACTTCAGTAAAGCTTTTTGTGATGCTGTATAAAAAAGAATTACAACTGGTTACACTAATACAGTCACTACTGTTGCAAAATTGCAATAAATGTTGTACAAAGTATGTCATGTAAGGTATCAATGGAAATCTTATAATCTGTTAAATCTAATTATCCTGTTTAAATCCATGTATCATTGTATCTGAAGTTATGAATTGTGTCCAGTTCTGGGCACCAAACTTTGGGAAAGATGTGGACAAATTGGAGAAAGTCCAGAGGAGAGCAACAAAATTGATTAAAGGTCTAGAAAACATGACTTATGAGGAAAGATTGAAAAAATGGATTTGTTTAGTCTGGAGAAGAGAAGACTGAGTGGAGGGTTGGGGAAATGGGACATAACAGTCTACAGCTACGTAAAAGGTTGCTATAAAGAGGAAGGTGATAAAATGTGCTTCTTAACCACTGAGGACAGGACATGAAGTAATGGGCTTAAATTGCAGCAAGGAAGATTTAGTTTAGACATGAGGAAAAACTTCTTAATTGTAAGGATAGTTAAATACTGGAACAAATTACCTAGGGAGGTTGTGGAACCTCTCTTATTGGAGGTTTTAAAAAACAGGTTAGATGAACATCTGTTAGGAATGGTCTAGATAATACTTAGTCCTGCCTGAGTCCAAGGGACTGGACTAGATTTTTATGATTCTATCATAAAAGAGTGATTTTCTCCTGAACACCCTTTCTCTCACATGTGACTGCCTAGACCATGTCCTCTCCTAAACATAATCACACAACTACAGCAATTGTTTTCATACAAAAGTAATAGGAGGAAAGAATTTAGTATATTTTTAGCTGTTTTATTTGAATGTAGCTGCTGGAAATGAGAGGCTGCACAATGTGCCTTTCCAGTTCTCTACAGCCTGAAGTTTGGGAATCTTTTATATTGGTTTGCACTAGCTAGAAGCAACGTCATGGGTCTTTGCAGAACAAGAGAAAAGTAATGTCACAAGTCATCACTGGCTCCTGGTGGGGCGTCTCCAGTGTAAGGGGGCAGAGTCACAGTGTCACTAAGGGGGCAGAGTCACAGTGTCACAAGTCACAGAATTGCCTCTACATTAGTGGTTACCCTCGCTCCTATAGAAGAGTCAAGTGACTAATTAAACTAATGGTCTGCTCAGTTTCTGCCTCAAGTGAAGCTGTGCTCCATTGTCACCCACTGCCTCTATCTGTCCCTAAACTTGGGCATAAACGAATGCCGCTGAACTATTTACAACTTTTATTTCCAGTATTGTTGTAGCTGTGTTGATCCCAGGAGATGAGAGAGACAAGGAAGGGTTAAGTGAGGTAAAGTTTGTCCAGTAAAAATTATGACCTCATCTACCATGTCTCTCTGTTTACAACTTTGTCAGATACATGATTGTGGGCTGGGTCCACCAGTGCCTGCAAGAATCTAGGCACAGGCTGGGCCAGCGTCCCTGCTGCTGTGTGAGCAGCATGAACTCTGGGATGCCTAGGCCCAGTTACTCTCACCTCAGTGGAAGGGACTGGCCATCCATGCCCTGGCCCAGCAGCTTTGAGTGGCGTGCTATATGCTGGAAACTGGCCTGAGTCCCATCATCTTGCTCCAGCTAGCCAGTAGCATAGGCAGGTCCGGAGCACACGGGGAGCGGCGCTATAAAAAAGGCGCCTCCCCAGGCTCCCCCTGTATTCACCCGGCGGCACCTCCGGTGGCGCTCTGGGTTTTCGGCTGCACTTTGGCGATGGGTCCTCACTCGCTCCGGGTCTTCGGTGGTACCCGCCGCTGAAATGCCACCGAAGACCCGGAGCGCCGCGGGGTGAGTGCAAGAAGCGGCGCCTTTTTTCAGCAGAGCTAAAAAAAGGCACCGCTTCCTTTTTAAGGCGCCGCTCCCCCTGCTCCCCCGCCCCCTGGCTACGCTACTGTAGCTAGCCCCTCCCAGACTGAGGCAAAAACCAAAACCCCACTGCCCATCACTGTAGCCTGCCCATCACTGTAGCCAGTGGCTCTAGGGTCTGTGACAATCAGGGTCCAGACATCCAACAGAACAGGGGGTCTGAACCCCAAAGAAAAAGCAATTGAATCAATTGCTTGTATACCATGTTACTGTGTAAAAACATGTTGAGTAAGGTCTTTTATGAAAGCTTGTAATGTTCTGAACTTGATGGTCATTATGAGATACATATACAGACTGCAGTTATGAATTTAGGTATTTGTGCTGCAACATTCAGCTTGGTCTCACCACAGGTGGTCAGCTGGGCAGGGAGACTCTGCCTCCCTATCCAGAGGGGCCTAGCTTCAAACACCTAACATTGTACAACCCAGAAAAAGATGAGGTGACCCATTAAAATTAATGGGAAAACATGGAAACAGCTTGATATTAAAAAGAAAACTGCCAGTCTTGCAAAACCAAACAAGTAGGGAATTTCCCCTACCATGAATCACCATAGGCTGGTGACAAGGAAAACTCCCCTGCAATTTGCAATCCCTGTTAAAAGAAAAGGGGATTGAAGCAAAAGGTAGCCAGAAACTGAGGGCCAGCATCTAGGCAGTCTGCGGTGTGTGCAACACTGGAGCCTGGTGCTAGGCCAGCGGCTATGCTGGGGACCTCAGCACTAGCTGTATTAGGTTAGAAAAGGGATTTTTCACTTCCTAAGTGTAAAACCTGAGGTTGCATCTGTATGTTTTGTGTCTGTGTAACCTGCACCCGTTTGCTTCTCTTCACTAGTTCACCTCTGAACGGGAGACTTTGCTATTAACCGTGTGCTTGCTCTGTCTCCCCCTCCCCCCGCTCTGGGGTGCAACCTGCCTGGAGGGTGCCCCAAAGAGAACTGATAAGGGGGGGCGGGGTTGCTCCTTGGGGCGTGGGGAACCAGGCGGGAGGGTGCCAGATAGCTAAGCACTCAGGGAGGTGGAACTGGGGACCGGAGCGGGCTGCCGCTCGGGAGGCCCCCGCGAGGAGCAGCCGGAGCCGGGAGAGCCAAGGCGCGAACTCAGCCTGTCACCTGCCGGGCGCTGCCCCAGGCAAGTCGGCCCTGACAGCGCCCGTCTCCGGGTCGGCTCGCGGGGAGCCCGGGGGGGCGGGGCTCAGCCGAAGCCCCGCCCCGGCTCGCGCGCGGCTCCTCGGGGGCTCCCGCCGCGCCCTCGCTAGTCTGTCTGTCCGTCCCGCCCCCGTCCATCTGTCCCCCCCATCCGCCCCGCCCCCTCTGCGTAACAGGTCTCCTGTCCCCGCCCCCCCCCTTAAAACGTATTTTGTGTCGGCAGCGCGCCGCCCTCTTCCCTTTAACCCCGCCCCTCCCCCCGGAAGCGGTAATGCTCCGCCAGCCACACGGGAAGTGGAGGCGCTCGAGCCTCCCCTCACTCTGGAGCAGGGCCGCGGGGGCAGCGCGTGCGGCCGGGGGGGGAGGGGGGATCGCAGCACGGAGCGGCCCATCCCGGCCCCTGGCGCGGGGGAGGAAGGCGGCGGCGGCGGCGGCAGCAGCGCTGGTTCCATGGCGCGGAGCCGGAGCCGGGGCTGAGGACCCCGCCCGCCCATGGACCCCGCCGCGGCGGCGGTCGCCGAGGAGGAGGAGAAGCATCAGCCGCCGCCGCCGCCGCAGCAGCAGCCCCCGGTGATCTACACCATGGAGAACAAGCCCATCGTGACCTGTGAGTGGCCCGGGCGGGGTGACGCTCCCTCGGGAGCCGCCGCCGAGCGCTGAGGGGCCCGGGGCGCTGCCCCGGCGGGAGGGCTCGTCCCGCGGCGCGGCTCGCTGGGGCTCCCGGGTCCGGGGGGGGTTTCGTGGAAGGCGGGTGGTGGCGAGTCCGCCCGGGGGAGGTGACCGGGCCCGGACTGGCCCTGCGGGCACTCCTGAGGCCAGCGTGGGGTCCGGGCGCTCAGAGCCGGCTCCCGGGGGGCTGCGGGAAGGGGAGAGTTCAAATCTCTCTGCTCCGGACGCCTCCGGTTAGAGAGAGAGGCAGCTCCAGGAAGCCGGGGCGCCGCTCCCTACGCTGGCGGCTTTTCTCTTCTTCCCTAGTCTTTTGGCGAGCCAGGGTGACCCCCCCCGCCCTAGGTTTATAACACCGCACTGTTTGGTTTACAGCCCGTGCAGGGGCACCGACGTTTCTCTAACACTACGCGCTGATGTGGATTTTTTAAAATAGGAGTAAACATGTTTATGGATTTAGGTTTTGTAAAAAGCTTGGCTTTGATGTTACTCTGGATATTCTTATCTACAGAAACAGCCGTTAATCCTAACCGATTTTGGAAGAGATGTTCATGCTTCATATCCGTGTTGGAGATTAGGATGAGGGCTAATGTTTGGTGCAGGCTTCCCTATGCCTGCCTACTACACAGTCCTTATGTTTTCTTTTGAACCGTCCGGTGCTGGCTACTGTCAGAGACAGAATACAGGACTAGATAGATTTGGGGGATAAGCCATTATGACTGTTTCTATGTTTTTATAGAACCAAAAGTTCCCATTTTAAAAAAAACCTTTCCCTTAAGGCTATAGGGATATGGCTTCATGACTGACATAGTGAAACATGCAAGATAGTTTTCAAACCTTGCTATGTTTTAACTCTTGGCACCAGAGTTTGAGGTTCATTTGTAGGCATATCAGTTGCTGCCAACAAGGAATTCATTCAGGTGTGGCCCAATCCTAGCAAATGTTTTCATCCTTCAAATTGCCACAGTCAATTCCATTCAGGTATGATTGTGGGAAGAGAGAAAGGCATGAGAATGCTACTCTGTCCCATCTGTCACTTAAAATATTGGTGCTTCTCTGCAAGTCCTACTCACCCCATAAAATTGGACAGATGGATTATCTACTTGCAGGTTGTACAGTTCTTATAAGAATTATTTTTGGAATGCATGTTAACACTTCAAACAAAACCCCCCTGATCAAATGTATAGTTATACTGTGATAAGCTGCTTTTGGTAGAAGCTGAGGGAGAGGCAGGACAGAAGTTAATTTTAGAGTGAGTTGGTGATTGGGCAGAAGCAAACCTGAGGCTTGGAGAAGGATAAAGTCTAGGGGGGATCAGATCAAACACGACTAGCAAATTAGAGTTTAGGTGAAGAACAGTGCAACAGTTTTAATACTGTAGTGCTGTCTGGAAATATATAATCAGATCAGTTTCATGTCGGTATGGACTGACTTGGTACACGCCAAAAAAAGCAGTTAACTTGGAATTATATCAGGAAAAAATCTTCAGTATTTTATCTGTCCAAGTATTTATAGATTTACAGTTATAACTGTGAGTGGTGGTCTCTGTAAAAACATCAGAGGCACTTAATTGTTGTATGCAAAGTCCAGAGAAACAGTTAAACTTAATTGAAATTTGCAACTTCTTCCCCTGTTTAACAAAATGGAACTGTTAACTGCTTGTTCATAGTGTCTGTTGGACAAGAGTTATAGGGTTTTTTCACTTTCATATCAGTGACATGAGAAATAGCCTATTCAGAATTAAAAAGTTCTGTCAGTTTAGCACACTGAATACTTTAGTGCTGTGCTCACTTCTGAGCTGTCTATAAAATAAATCCAAACCCATTGGGTATACAGTGCACCTTCTTACTTTAACAATGTTATGTTTTTGTATCTGATGAGTTCTGTAAAATCTGTCTGACTTTCTAGACTGTCTTGGTACATGGAAAAGACTCCTAACTATAAACTCAATAGGATTTACTTATGCAGCCTGGAGTGATGTTTTCACATCTTGCAAAGTACTTACAGATATGTGATATTTTTTAATATGAGTACTTGTGCTTGTTTCTTCATTGATACTACTTGTAAGCTAAAGTTAATTATATGTAGAACCTTCCTTCTATTTCCACCTGCTCCAAGAACCTTTCAAATCAGTTTCACTCCAAACTTACATTAAGAAAAATACACATGAATGAAACTATAAAAATGTCATCATGCTTTCCTTATTACAATATTATGTTGCCACTATAGGGCTAAGGAGGAGGGCGTTCATAGACTCACTGTTTTTAACGATTACCCACCCTTGCCAAATATGACTTCAGACTGAAATATTTTGTGCTTCATAGCAGGGTCTGTTGTTCATCTGTCAATTGTGATGAAACTTGATTGAGTTGTTTTTGAATTGAAAGATTACAACGAAAATTCTTTAAGTAACTGCACTCAGATCTCTTAACTTTTCAAAACGCCACACTTAGAATTCCATTCTCGTTTAACACCAATCACTTTGGAATTAAAAATACATCTGTGTTTTTACAAACTGTAAGTGAACTTAGTGCTTGTGAAAAGTGTTGGGATGACAGCCCCAAAGACTGAAATCACACAACATAGATGTGGCATGAGCTGCGACAGTGCTATATTCACCATGCATCTCAGCCAGGTACCTCAGTTTTGAATGGAAAGATATTTCTGAAACAACCAACAAGTGTGATAGTCGTAGTGCTTTTTGTGATGTGGACACTTGTTCAGCAGGAACTGAACTTGGACTATTTAACTGCTGAACAGCTGTAGATGGTGACTTAAGATCACTACCTTCCTGAGCTGGATATGATCATATGACTTAGTGGGCAAAGACTTTATAACCACAACAACAGGTGAAAATCGGTGCAAAAAATATTTTTTGTGGGTAAATCTCAGGATTTATTTTGGTGGATGGAAAGATGTGTGAAAAAAGTATTCAGTAGAATAATGCTTTGAATTCCATTCATTAATGTGATTTGCTGAAGAACTAAAACAGAACTCAAAACACGATCCTCTGAGTTTAAGAAAACAATACATCTCTAATCCCCAAATACAAGTTTTGTTTGAATAAACAGTTTTCAGTTGTAGACTTAGAACTATTAGCGTAGAAATATTTACATATAATAACTGGGCCACACCATTTGCAGTGCATACACTCAACTTCATCCTTTTCTTCTGTTTTTTGTTTTTTAAAAACTTTTGAATACTTCCTTGTGTTCCGAAATGTACTCTGATACGGATTTTCATTTTCTTCCCATTTTAGTGTCAGATCTTTAAACTGTTATCTGCTAACAGCTTGGAATGTGTACGTGAGATTCATCAGTATGTTCAGATGCGCACGCACTTCAGAGTTTGTGTGTGCGCCTCTTGATTGTGTATATCTTCTAGACTAGTGGTTCTCAAACTTTTGTACTGGTGACCCCTTTCACATAGCAAGCCTGTGTGTGCAGCCCCCCCATAAATGTAAAACACTTTTTTACATATTTAAAACCATTATAAACGCTGGAGGCAAAGCGGGGATTGGGGTGGAGGCTGACAGCTCGTGACCCCCCCCTGTAATAACCTTGTGACCCCCTGAGGGGTCCTGACACCCCAGTTTGAGAACCCCTGCTCTAGACTAATATAGTCTTACTTCAACAGGCAGCTTTGCATATACACAGATTAATGTATTATCGTAATACATATATCTCATCCAATGTATTGTATTATCCTAATAAAACAAGTTATTTATATATTTGAATGATACAAAAATAGGGTGGAAATTGAAAAAAAATTAATATACTTCACGTAAAACCTGGGAATTTTTCAGTAAAAATCAGTTTACACTGAAAACAAAGGGGCTTAAAGACTACATACCTAATCTAGGTGATCTGGCGTTTTCATGGTAACCATAACAGTAAAGCTTGAATGGTTTGTGACCTCATCAGAATTCTGAGTTGTTTTCTATACCTTGTCAATTTCCTGCAGTCTTTTCTGTACTTGATATCACATGAGAGAAAATGCTTTAAAACTTACACAGTGCAAAATGTCATGTGGCTAGTACAGAAAATAATTTAACATAAGTACTTTATTGGTAGCCGGGCTATGATAAGTGATTCAACAAATAATAATACTGCTTACTTTGTATGCTGCCGTTCTTTTTTAAAAATAATATGAATGTTCTCTTGTATTTAAAAAGGTTGTGTGACCTACAGTCTTCAGGTAACTGACTAGGAGTAATATTTGCCCCCAGTTATCAGTAGGCTCTTTGATTAAATGTATAAAACTTCGGTGTTGAGGAACTGAGATGCAAAGAAATAATGCCAACCAGTTTCTGGTTATCTAAATTAAGGGTGAACATTGAATAAATTGTTTTTTATACCCCAAAAATATCTTTTCTGTTACAACCACGATTGGATCCTTCTTCACTGTTCATCATCTGGTAAACACTTATATTGTGGAATAGTCCTCCTTTTAGAAATACTTCTGCCAATCTAAGAAATCTGTATGGCTGTTCTAAATGATTTTTAAAAAAATGTTGGAGGGACATTCTGAGCTGAAACTCATTTTGAACACCATCCTCTTCAACAAGCTGGATTTAAAATAAAAAATAGTTGCTGCCATAGGAAATCCTAGGAAGCATGGAAATTGCTTTGGGCAACATTTTGCTTTAGCGCTTAACCTCAGGCCTGTGAGTAGTTCTGCTCTGTCAAAATAATTCATGAATATATACTGGCAAGATCAAGAATTCCAGCTTTATCTGTGTTTGCCACTTTATGGTGGGATTATTATATTTAAATACAGTATAAAAAAGTAGTAATTTAGTTTGATACAACCCATCTTGTGAAGTCCTATCAGTGACTGTCGTAAGTGTACCTCAAAAAGTAGTCTTTACTTAACATGGAAACATACTTGGCTTAAAATCTTCTTTACTCGCCAGTGGTGACTAGTCCTCAAATGGTCAATATTTTTTCAGAATTCAAGCTTGGATTTCTGAAATGGAAGCTTCTACACCAGGCCTGCACAACATGTGGCCCGGGGGCCGCATGCGACCTGCATGGGCTCACTGTGCGGCCTGCGGGGGGGGTGAGTAGGTGGGCTCACTGTGCGGGGATGATGGGCGGGCAGTGGCGGCGAGGTTTTATACTGGGTAGGGGGTGAGGAGGCAAGCGGCAAGTCGGTGGCTGGAGGAGGGCAAATCTCCCAGATTCAAAATCTGGGACTGTGTCCGTTGGTCCTTTTTGCTGCTTTTCTCTGGGCTGGGGGTTGTCCCAATGCTGCAAAGAGGGTGTTCCCAAAGGAAGGTGCTTGCTTCTGACCCCCGAGGCCGTCAGTATGTCTGCTCTTCTCTAGTCAGCCCACTTGACAAGTTTGATTGTCTTTGATCTGGTTCCCATCCCCTCTCCAAGGGTTGCAGCTGTCTGGAGGTGCCTGCCTTCCATGCCTTCCTCATTCACACCTCATTCATTCAACAGGGCAATTGAATACAAAGTGAGGGGAAGATCTTATTCTACTTCTAGCAAAAAGACATTTTTCTTTTACCTTAATTATACTATCTTAGGGGCCCGCTATAACATATTACCAAGATTCAATACAGAGTCATATAAAAGTTATACAAAAATGCATAATGCAGAGATGTATCTACAACTGCATTGATTGACTATTGTGTGCAATAATATAGTGACCCCTGAGGGGGTGAAGAGGGGTGTGATGGTGGGGCCGAACGGTGGGGGGGTGGGTCCTATTTTACTGCTATGATCTGGTCATCTTATGTGCGCTGTTTCTTTCCCCCTCTACAGGCTTCCACACCCCAGCGCTGGGGAAGGAGGGGTTGTTTCCGCTGGGTGGACAGTGCTGGGGTGGGGGGTGTTTCTGCGGGGGCAGGGGGTTTTGGCCCTCAGCTGTTTTATTTGGAGTAATATGGCCCTCGCCACTACGAGTTGTGCAGGCCTGTTCTACACCTTTTGGTGGTAGCAGCAGAGTGAAACTGATATACAAGTCAGTTTAATGATTGCTATTCAGAACCCTGTAAGTAGTTTCTGTTCTATTTTGGTTCTTGTACTATACAAATTGTCTAGATGTCTGAACACCTTCTATTTCATAGCTGTAAAATTATTCACCCCCAACAGAAATTAGACTGTTAGGGAGGGGTTGAAAGGCAACATCTGTTCCAATAGCATCACTGCAAAGCAGTTTAGGACAGGAACTCAAGACTGCTTCGTGAAATTGAAATTGCAAGAGGAATTTAGGTAAGAGAATGCAGTTGGCCATTTTTGGCATCTGGCATATAGGCTGGCAAAATATAAATAATTTAAAACGTGACAGACTAATATAGTTCTTATTCATTCTCTCTCTCTCTCTCTCTCTCTCTCTCTCTCGTGTCATTGCCATGGAGGTCTGGATACTTATCCTGAAATAGCCACCGGGGCTCCTCATAATGGTATGAGTAGCTGTTTCATCACTGCCAGTCTCTGCTGGGTTGCAAACCAGGGGATTAAGCTGGAATCCAACACAGTTTGTGCATGGCTGTGTTGCACTACTGGTACATTGCCAGTATAGCCCTGATTTCTAGTTTCTCTTTCTCCTCATTCATGTTTATTCTGGAAGCATAAGAAGATAATTACTGAACAGGAATATGCTTTAGCTTTCCATCGTAGTATCTTCACGCAACAGCTGGAGTCTGGAAGAGGACTAGTCATTAAGTGATTCAAGTAAGTTTCAAGCTTTTTGGAGCCAGTGCTGCTGCAGAAGTATTACTGTGCTGCAAATTTGTTAATTAATCAATGTTCTTTTAATGTGAACAGGCAGTATTTGAAAGTCAGGTAACTGAAGGGGCAAACTGACAAGTCTTGAACTCAGGTCTGTTTTCCTTTGAATTAACTGATCTCACTAACACCTTAAACCAGTACAGACTGCATTCCTTGGTATCTTAAACAGGTTACATTTTAAAAGATTTGAAATGAGGTTTGAAATTTCACATTTGTTCTAAAATGCTTAATACTATCATCCATACATTTTGAAGAAAAAACAAATTCTAAAGGATTTTACATGCTTTGTAATTCCAGGAATTACAGTAATTCCCAGGATATTCATGTATTAGCATGTCAGAATGTTCTTATACGCGCGCGCACACACCAGTGTTCTGATGTTATAGTCCGGTTTCCTTTAGCTGACTTGCTATTAAATTGTTGTTACTATCCACAGTCTCCGTTTTAAATCATAGAATGATACCATTTGGCAGGGATCTGTCAATGAGTCTTCTCTAGTCCATCTCTTCCATCATTGCAGATTGATTACATCTTCGCTGAACTATCTTTAATAAAGGAATACCTCAGATGCTTGTCTTTTTGCAATCTGCCCAGCAACTTCTTCTTTTGTAATTGTTCTTGTAGTTATGCAGGTCTTAAATTTTCCCTGCTGTAGCTTAAGCCCATTATTTTGTTATATTCTCGCTAAATGAGTATTGGTCCCAAAGAAGTAAGGAATTGCACATAACACTTTCTCAGCAGAAGAAAAAGAAAAATCTAAATAGGGTTTCATCATTTGCATTTTATCTCTGTCATTGCTGCTGAGGAAGCACTGTAATGCAGGGCTAGCAGCAAAACTGCCACTGGTGCAGTTCTGGGGATGAAAGCTGTATATGCAGAAGCTAGGGGAGAAGTCAACAGTACTGGTTAAGAGAAACAAAGGGAGGGATGATCAAGGGAAGAGATGCACACAAATGGAGAAAGGAGACAGGAAAAAAAGAGAACTGTTGCAGTTTGGGAGGAATAATGGTCTTGTAGATGAGATACTGGATTTAGTCATAGACTTTAAGGTCAGAAGGGACCATTATGATCGTCTGACCCGCACAACGCAGGCCACAGAATCTCACCCACTTACTCCTGTAATAAACCCCTAACCTATGTCTGAGCTATTAAAGTCCTCAAATCATGGTTTAAAGACTTCACGGTGTAGAGAATCCTCCAGCAAGTGACCCATGCTCCACGCTGCAGAGGAAGGCAAAAAAAACCCAGGGCCTCTGCCAATCTCCCCTGGAGGAAAATTCCTTCCCGACTCCAAGTATGGCAATCCGCTAAACCCTGAGCATGTGGGCATGACTCACCAGCCAGACATACAGGACTTGGGCTTGAGAGTTCTTGTCCAAGGTCACAAAGACCTGAGTTCAAGGAGCTGGGATATGAACAAGTCACTTGAACAGTTATGCTATATCTCAGTTCCCTTTGTGTAAAACAGGACTAAATACTTTATCTCACAGGGAGGTTGTGAGGATAAATTCGTTAATTTTTCTGAAGTGCTCTGTTACTAAGTGCTCATTTTTGGCCAAACAGGGTCTAGAAGTGCTATGCAGAGTCCCTTTCATTGTTCTTTTAAGCAACTGTCTCTGTGAAGGAGCAGCATTTGTGTTCTGTAGAGGGAGATGAGTCCAGCCTGTTGTTGCCAGAGAAATGTATGCTGTCATTGCAGCGCCTTTACGGGAGAGAACTTTTAAAGAGGTCATTGAGGGATGGGAGGAGATAATCCTTATCTCAGCCCTCCCTCTCCGCCCCCAATGTGTGGGAGTGAATAATCTAAATTTTTTTGTTAGCGGTAATTGATTATTTTTTTTTGGTAGTTAAAGTGATTCATATTACCTAGGCTTGTGTTACAGATGTCTTTAAGCTGTTAATGCCTCTCTTGCCCCCAAACATAATTACATTTCTGTAGCCCATTATCATTCTCCAGCCAACACTTTGCCATTCTATACTTATGTATTTGATTACTCCTCCTTATGACAAATGTAAAATATATAGGTTCTTGTCAGTGTGCCAGATTAATATATCAAAATATAGTACTAGGTGCTTAAAGCCAGCCAAAGTATTTTGCTTATTGTCATGACCTTAGGCAGTCTTCTAGTCCACCTGGAAACAATTTGTGTCAGGAATTTGAAAATAAAATCCCACATTAAGTGCACAGTTATTACATTTGAAA
Source organism: Macrochelys suwanniensis (assembly GCA_033296515.1). Taxonomy (NCBI): domain Eukaryota; kingdom Metazoa; phylum Chordata; order Testudines; family Chelydridae; genus Macrochelys; species Macrochelys suwanniensis. The sequence goes on along the minus strand of CM065775.1, from coordinate 152,612,591 downwards.
TGTAAAAACCTTATATGAAACATTTCTATGACAATGCTCAAAGAGTGATAATGTAAACAGAAGTATAACTACTCTCTGGACACCATACTTTATGTATCCCTTTCCTTTTTCACCCTACTCTTTAAGCTACTATAAAGTGATGCCTCTTCTAAAAACTGCTCTAGTCAATACAAATATTAGGTTGTGGGTGGAGTGAAATCTTATTGAAACTGGTGAGTGTAACAGCCATCGTTCAGTGAGGATAAATGTAAAAAGCAATAAAGCTACTTATTGATAGCTAAAACAGTAGAAGCCACCACCCAAAGCACAGGCCATTTGGGAGGCTTGAGTAGGAGTGGAGCCATGCAGTGTGAGTGATTGTTTCCCCTGGGGTCAGAATGCAAACAAGGGGGCTGGGTGGTGGTTGAGGAAGGTGTGGGTGAGAGAAGGGGCAGGAACAAAACAAGTCCATAGAGAAGGCAGCAAGGAGGTTCCAGAGATAGAGAACCACTTATAGCATGACCTTGAGTGGGGTTGGGGGGGGGGGGGTGGGAGAGAGAGAGAATGAGTGCTTTTTAGTGGAGTATTGACTGGAAAGAGGCTTGGAACTGTAAGCAAAGAAACTGTCTCCTGCTGTTTGATTCCTCCTTTGTTAGGGAAACAGGATTTTACGTACATTCTTTGTAAATCAGGATTGCATCGAAGAAATACCTGACTACATCATCAGTTTCTCCCTTTGGTTGGAACAACCCCCAAGATCTGAATATTGGCTAACTGCCCATGTCAAAAGGGCTAACAGTATAACATTGGTGGAATACTAATAATGATTGATAAAATATTTTTAATACTAACTTCCAAGCTGAATGGCTTTCAGTTTTTCTGAGGGATTCTGGTGAGCCAAGCATATGTACATTAATCCTCATCAACTTTTATCTTTGTCCTCTCTAGTATGTGTTTTCTTGGAAATATGACTGCACTTTACTTCAGTGTCCTTTACAAATACTAACTGATTTTTGCTTTGTGTTTTGGATTCACCAGTTTAGGGTAACTGCGTCACTTATAAACCAATAATTCACACTAAGTGCGTTCACCCACAAAAAGTGGTATTTGTAACATTTACATAAGACTACAAATAGTGACTTTTTATAACTTTTCAAATTTCAGTTTAAATGGTCTGAAAAGTGTATTCACAGATCTATTATAGAATTGTTAATTTACAGCGATCTTGATAGTTTGTCATAAGTGTCTTTCTACCTATATATTCAAATATACCATGCCTTATAAAGCATGCCTTTCTTATGATGATCTCAGAGCAGGAGGTAGCCAAATACCCAATTTCTACAGGTGGGGAAATGGAACCACACAATAAATGATGTAGCTAAGGGGGCACACAAGCAGCTCATAGTAGAGTGGGGATTAAAACCAGGTTTTCTGACTGCCTAGTTATCAGAGCAGGATACTAGAAATGTTGCCTCCTGTCTTAAATGGAAAAAATATTTTCCAGATATAGAATGATCCATGGAAGAGGGATCTTAAACAGTCTCACAATATGCATGTTGCATAATCGGCATATATTTCAAACAAGCATAACCTATAAAATAATGTTAATGGGAAACAGAACCCAGTGCTTTCTTCATGTTTCCACCACCTGTCCTTTCCTAAAATATATTTTTATGGTGTTCATCACATGAGTGCCTTCAGTTTTACTGACCTCTAAGCTGACACACATCTGAGTGTCATTAATTAGCATGCCTTTAAAAAAAACACTTGTTGTTAAAGCACCAATTTGCCTCTCACCTATTTGTAACAGCTGAACCACTGACAAAGAATGTTCGAGTGCTTTCAATCATCTGCAGTGCTGATCAGTTAAATACAGTACTGTTAAAATTTACTGCATGCATGAGAGGTTAGGGAATAAGCTCATGCTCCAACTACTGATGCCTCACAGCCAAAAATCACAGAGCTAGAGGAGACTTCCAACATAGCTTGTGCTAGAAAGTTGAGACCCAAGAGTGGGAATCTTGCATGACCTAGCCTTCAAAGGAGCAGAATTAGCTAAGACAGTGGTCCCCAACGCGGTGCCCGCGGGCGCCATGGCGCCCGCCGGGGCATTTATGGGCGCCCGCGCCGGTGATCTCTGTCCCCGGCAGGCTCGGGGCTGCGGCTTCTCTCCATGCTGCCCCGGCCTGCCGGGGACAGAGAACGCCGGGGCTGCGGGTGCCGGTGTTCTCTGTCCCCGGCAGGCCGGGGCAGCGTGGAGAGAAGCCGCAGCCCCGCACCTGCCGGGGACAGAGAATACAGGCGCCCGCAGCCCCGGCAAGCCGCCCCTTGTCTCCCCGTTCAGCAGCTCAGCGGGGAGACAAGGAGCAGCCAGCCAGGGCAAGCTGCCCCTTGTCTCCCCACTCAGCAGTTTAGCAGGGAGACAAGGGGCAGCCAGCCAGGGCAAGCTGCCCCTTGTCTCTCCGCTCAGCAGCTCAGCCAATGAGCGAGGAGTCAGCGGGCAGCTGCCCGCCGCCCCCCAAATCTTGGCGCCCTAGGTGACCGCCTAGGGTCGCCTAGTGGGCGCGCCGGCCCTGCCAGCTGCTCGTGCCACTGGGGAGCAGCGGGCCTTTTAAAGCGCTGCCGGAGCCCCGCTGCCGGCGCTCCGGCGGCGGCACTTTAAAGGTCCCAGGGCTCCGCAGCGGCTGGAGCCCCGGGCCCTTTAAAGCGTCCCAGGGTGAGTACGGGGGAGGGGGAGGCGCCTTTTTATAGCGCCGCTCCCCCTGTGCTCAAGACCTGGCTATACTACTGCAGAGAACTCCGGGGCTGGAGGCGCTGGTGTTCTCTGTCCCCGGCAGGCGGGAGGCTGCGGCTTCCCTCTCCACTGCCCAGAACTACTACCCCCCAAAAAAAAGGTAAATAAAAAAAGAGCACATTCACATGGTAAGGTGAAAGAATAATTGTCGAATAATTTAATTAATACCTTTTACATGTAAAATTACCTTTTGTATCTTATGGATTCATATATTATGTAATATTAAATATGATGGTTTTCATATTATTTAATGTACAAATACAAAATAAGTATTGAAAAATTGTTGGCGCCCGCCACACTCTTCTGAAAACATGAATGTGCTCTTGGCCACAAAAAGGTTGGGGACCACTGAGTTAAGGGATATTTCCTTCTGCTGTTCTGGACTTGCACTTCTAGGTTTGTTTGTCTAAATAATCTCATGAGTCTTCTCGCTTTCGCAGCAGAAAGCACACTAACTACTTAATTGATGTGTCTGGCTTTTGTCATATCCTGAGCATCATCTTTTAATATTAATCTCTCTGTTATAAATAGTCTAGGTACTTGTCTTGTTTACCTACAGTATCTCTGATCCCATATGCCAGTATTTTGTAGGTGATGTTTGCATAGAATAACCTTTAGTGCTACTAATAAATTAAGCCAAATTTGCTGATTTTCTGTACCCCCACTAGATAGTCACAGAAATGTTTATACCCCTTTTGGTGATTGTAGTATTTGGTAGTTGCATTTGTTCCATTTTTGAGACAGTTGATATCTCCAGGAAAAAAGATGCTTTTTTCCCCTCCTTCATCCTCAGATGACTCCTGCCCAGATCATAAAACATGCTGACAATTTCTGGTATTTGCTTTAAAAATTATTATAAGTAGCACTATTGTTCACATTATTTGTATTTTGTAAAGTTGGTTTTAGGGCCTTTGTTTCTTTCCAGACAAGGAAAGGACCAAAGTCCTTTCAGTTTCATTAGATATTCTCTAGAATTTTAGATATCATGTTTTGTTTCAATAGTATCTAAATCTAAAGGCCTTTCATATTTATTACAGTAATTTGAAATGGTGCCATCTGATTTATGCAATTTAAATACTATATTTAAACTGAGTATACCAATAAATACTGTACATTTTTTTTACTAATGTTAAAAAAAGCATAACAATGAACTCTTCTGAGGAGATTAGGTAGCTTGAGGGCTTGGTTGTGAGACATACAATACATTCTGTATCTTAGCCTCCAGTTAAAATCTAGCCTACATTGGTAGGTCACCAAACAGCCGTAAAATAGGAATGGTTTTGGATTACAGACCAGTGCGCATTGGATTGAATCTGAGACTAGCAGATTGAAGGCACTATGGACTAACACAGAGGTGGGCAAACTACGGCCCGCAGGCCACATCCGGCCTGCGGAACCGTCCTGTCCAGCCCCTGAGCTCCCAGCCAGGGAGGCTAGACCCCGGTCCCTCCTCCACTGTCCCCCTTCCCTGCAGCTACGCCGCAGTGCGGGCAGCGCTCTCGGTGGCAGGGCTGCGCACCTCTGTGCGGCAGCGTGCCAGCGTGTCTGGCTCCGGCCAGGCTGTGCGGCTGCCAGACATGCTGCTCTGAGTGGCATGGTAAGAGGGCCGGGGGGGGTTGGATAAAGGGCAGAGGGTACCGGGGGGCAGTCAGGGGACAGGGAGCAGGGGGCGGTTGAATGGGGCGGAGGTTTGGGTGGGGGGGAGCAGTCAGGGGACGGGGAACAGGGGCAGGGGTTGGATAAGCGTGGGAGTCCCAGGAGGCCTGTCCCCAGGTGTGGATAGGGGTCGGGGCAGACAGGGAGCAGGGGGTGTTGGATAGGGGGTGGGGTTGGTTAGGGGTGGGGGGTCTCGGGAGGGGGCGGTCAGGGGACAGGGAGCTGAGAGGGGGGTTGGATGGATGGAGGGTTCTGAGGGGGCAGTCAGGGAGTGGGAAGGGGGGCAGATGGGGGTGGGGACCAGGTTGTTTGGGGAGGCACACCCTTCTCTACCCGGCCCTCCATACCGTTTTGCAACCGAGGTCCACAAAGTTTGCCCACCCCTGGACACCTTGTCTGAGTGTTAAACACCAGTGCAGGGTGGGTGTACAATGCTATAATTCTGATACAAGTTTGTGGCAGCACTAAGAGTTGAACACTAGTCTCCTGAATCTCAGTGTACAGTGCCTTAACCACAAAACCATTTCCCTTCCGAAGATGTACAAAGTTAGGCACCCAGAATTATAAGCTACTGTGATATTACCCAGGGTGCAATTTAGACTCGTTGAACAGCTGTGTACCCTCAATTCTTCACTCTGGGGTGCCTTTTACCCTGATTTGCTGAGAGAGCAACCACTCCTGGTCTGCTCACACACAGCCTCCAGCATGTAAATTACTTCCACCTAAGGTGACCAGCTAGCAAGTGTGAAATATTGGGACATGGTGGGGAGGGCAATAGGTGCCTATATAAGACACAGCTTCGAATAGCGGGACTGTCCCTGTAAAATCAGGACATCTGGTCACCCTACTCCCACCTATACTGTAGGAGTGCTATGGCCAGCCACTCTTGAAATAATACACTGCAGAGCAACACCAGCCAACTTTCAGTCCCAGACTTTCCTCAAGAAAAGTACATCTTATACTGCCCAAAGTTCATTAATAGAAAATTATATGCACAAATTCTGTTAGCTCAAATGGAGTTTCTCAAACACTTCAGTCCAATAAAACAAGTTTATTAATGACAGATTTTAAGCGATTACAGGTAATGAGGCATAAGTAAGAATTGGTTACCAGAAAAATGGTAAAATGCAGCTAATATCTAACTTAAGCTAAAAGAACTCAAAGAAAAGGTCTCATCACATGCTTCAGCAGTCATGCTGGACAGATTCCGTTCGGCCAGGACACCTCCTCTAGTTCAGTGTTAGTTCCCTTGCATTCAGGTGTTGTTGATGCCACCTGTGGAGACCGGAACCTCAAGCTGTTTTTTTGCCAAGATACACATTTCTCGCTCTCACCTTTTCCTGCCAAATAGCCACTTGACCAGCTGATAGTCTATTTGATATTGTTGACACCGGGCTGAGGCGTTGGTTTACCGTTTGTTTCTGAGGAACTAGTTTGTGGCTGTTCTTGCAAACTTGGAACATGTCTCAGAAGTATTGTATAGTAGAATCTTATAACTTTAAATACAGTGTTGCCACACACATTTTACCAGGACAATAATCAGCAAGTTGTGAGTTTTCTAATGATATCTCACAAGGTGTACTTTGTACAAAATTTCGTAGTCTTATAAGAAGGGTAAACATAAGGGTACAGACTTCCACAGCTACTCTTGGAAAAAATTGCCTGATTCCTTTCCTGTAAAATGGACACAATTCCTGTATTATGGAGTTAATTGGTTTAGGGCCTAATTCAGCACCCATTGAAGTCCCTTGAAAGACTCTTATAGCTCACAAGTGCTAGATCCAGACCCTCTCTTTTCAAAGTGCTTTGACACCCTCAGAAGAAAGACACTGTACAAATGGCAGATATATTTCACATTGTTGTATGGCCCTTCTTGCATCTTCCAAACACCTGATGAAATTGATGGGTCAACAATGAGTAACTGAAGGAAAAAATAAAAGTACTTACTGTAGGTTCCAGACATAAACCACCTTCTATCTGCAAATGGTTTGACAGTATGATTTGCTGCTCTACTCTATATGCTTTCCTGCATGCTCCCCTAAAGATCAATATATGTGCTGTCATTCCCTTGTAAAGATCTTTGCATCATCTCTTAAAGTGATGGAAACATTTTTACTAGTCGGAAGTATGTGTCTCCGTTTGAGTTAAGATGAACCAGACTTTTTAAACTTGGTGCTGTAGCTTTAGTTATATTTAGTGCCCTACCAAATTCATGGTCCATTTTGGTCAATTTCACAGTCATGGGATTTTAAAAATCGTAAATTTCAGGTATTTAAATCTGAAGTTTCAGTTTTATATTCATGGGGGTCCCAACCCAAAAGGGAGCAGTAGGGGGGATCCCAAGGCTATTGTTGGGGAGTTGCAGTATTGCCCCCCTTACTTCTGAGCTGCTGCTGATGGCAGTGCTGCCTTCAGAGCAAGGCTCCCAGCCAGCAGCCTTGGAGCTACCTGCAGCTGAGGGAGGTTCCTGGAGTGGCCTCTGCAGGGGAAGAGGAAGTCCAGTCCCTCTCAATCCCAACCGGAACTAGCATCTGGAGACTGGCACACAGTAAGAACCCCTAGCCATGCTTCTCTCCTACACTATCCAGATTTCACGGGGGAGATAAGATTTCACTGTCTGTGATGCATTTTTCATGGCCGTTAATTTGGTAGGGCCCTAGTTATATTCTAGGTTTTTAGTATTAAAAGGCTGAAATAGTGTAAATTACATGTCTAACAAAAATAAAATTACTTTGTTTTAAGAGGTGGAGGAATATGTATAGAGCCAACAAAACTAACTCTTTAATCCCTATAGCATTGCTTTTTTACTCTGCATGAATGGGATGGGTGTACAAATACATGACTACATCTAAGGGTATGTCTACACTACCCGCCTGATTCGGCGGGTAGAGATCGATCTTCTGGGATCGATTTATCGTGTCTCATGTAGACGCGATAAATCGATCCCAGAAGCGCTCCCCGTCAACTCCGGAACTCCAGCTCGGCATGAGGAGTAAGCGGAGTCGACGGGGGAGCCAGCCTGCACCGCGTGGACCCGAAGTAAGTAATTTTAATTCGATCTAAGATATGTCGACTTCAGCTACGCTATTCTCATAGCTGAAGTTGCGTATCTTAGATCGATCTCCCCCCCACCCCCCCTTAGTGTGGACCAGGCCTAACTCAGTACCTTTGGTTCTTTGCTCATGGGATGCTGTTTACTCTGGTATAAACTGTAGGTCATGTGAAATGCTGCATAGTTATAATTAAAAATCCTGGGATCTTGCTATTTGGAAAAGTATTAGTGTAACAAGTTTGTTCATTTAAGGGTCATGTTAGGTTGTTTTCCAAATAGGTTCTTTTTTCACTTAAAATAATCCCTGTGTACAGTATATAGTAGAGTGCTTTATCGGTTTGCAGCAATAGATCTATATAGACATCCTCAGATGTAAAAGTTATGATCAGTCTGTTAAAGTTATTACTTTTTTGGGTAGGGGTCATCTAGGCTTTCTTCTCTCTGGCTCTTTTCACCCTGCCCTTACCCTGAGGAATTCTGTTATAGTGTTGATCCTTTTGGCTAAAGAGTCTAAATGCTGAAGTCTTCGGGAGTGTCTGCTAGCAGGGTCTCTGGGGAGCAATGTGAAGTGTTCCATTTCATTACATTCACACTCCAACAATAAATGTAGGGATTTTTTCTTTTTAGCCTTCGATGGCCCTTAGATCAGAACTGTCGTTTCCCATCTATGTGCCAGCAAGCCGTTACTAGACCATTAAGGTGTGGTTCATTTTGTATGAACTGCTGTGACTTGCAAGTCCGCAGCTGTCCTCTGTGGCTTAGTTTATCCAGCTACTATAACTTGCTGTTAAGACAAAATCAGCGATAATGGGGATTAAATTTGTTTCAATGTTAATCTTATAGTAAATTTCACAAACTGTAACCTTAAATCAGTTGTAGGATCTGGTGTAATGCTCCTGGATTGCAATGCAGGAAGAGTACTGTGTTGAAGAGTGAATAGCAAAATTTCTGCAGTACAGTACAGGGATCTGGAGATCATAGTCTGAAATAGAACTGTACAGCAGTCAGGGTGGATAAAAATGGATGATTAAAAAAAAATTTAAATGGGATTATTTTGATTTTATTTAATGTTTTTCTTTTTTAAAATAAACTGTGTAAAATGAAATCTAAATTTAATACAAAATATATAAAGCCCTATACATTATCTCTTAAAACATTTAAAGATAAATATGCTGAATCCATGAGCCTCTATCAAAAACTTTGAGTTAAAGGCTGCTTTTCTATAGAAAGAAAGAAAAGTTAGAATGAGGGGGGAAAATGATGAGGTCAAGGTTTATTCTATACATGGCACTAATAAGTGGTACTGTGTAAGGGCTCATTTTGTTTAATAAAAATAAATTTTATATGCTGTTTTGTGTTTGTTTAAATACCAGTTACCATCCTAATATCACTGGACACAATCATCTAATAAATAGATTATTCACCATTTTCTAGCATACTGCAAGTGTACAGTTAATTAGAATCTAAAAATATTAAACTATATAATTGCTTAAATAAATATATATAGTTTTAGTGTACCCTCTTAGGTCACACAAAGATGTTCCAAATCTAGTGTAAAGACTCTGTTTAGTTGTAAATCAACATTTTAATGGTTATATTAACCAGTGCAAATGCACCTTTCTTTAGAAAGTAACTGAAATACAAATGGAAAAGTTGATTAAGATTTAAATCAAGGCTATTTAAATCAATCCACCCTGTAAGAAACTGTGAATTATTAAGTGAATAATATCTATTAAATACGTGTCACAAGAAATGAATGTGTTGCTGACAACACTGTTGTGCTCATATGGCACCATATTAAAATCTTTTCTCCAGTTTGCTATGTAATGGATCAGAACGCTCTCATTTTAACAGGCTTCATGGGGTTTCAAGAATTATATTGTAGGGAAGTTTCCCTATATAAATGCTCTGTTATGTTCATGTTGATGTCTATACTGAATTTAATGTGTTTTTAATGTATTGTTATAAGGAACAGTTAATAAAGGTAATGTGGGTAATGGACCCTGTGATTCAAAATGGAGTCTGGACAATTAACAACTCTGACTCCATATTTGGTGCCCTTCTTCTTGTCACTTGTGGTGGAAAGGAGCAACAGCCACTAGGGGTTCAGTTCAAACCTGGAATGTTCGCGCCATAGAATATCTAAAAGGACTGCACGCCCTAACCGATGGGCTGCTCATCTGAGAGGCAGCTGGTATCAGTCTTGTTTGCGCAGGCTTTGAGGATCACCTCTACGGATCAAGATCTAACTCATTGATTTGGATGACATCTTACATCTGAATCAAAGTCATCTAACACCTGAGACAACCTACCTGATCCTGGTTCCAGCGTGGCTGTTTCCTGGTTCCTGTACGTGGATGGTCCAGTGTTATTCCAGCCATAACCGGGCTGCATGGTCAGCCGTAGGTCCAGGATCCGACGAACCCGAGCTGCAAGAACAGATATCACCGTCAGCTACCTAATTCAGACCAAGGTCATCCGTTGTGACACAGTATAGTTTTGGGGTGTTTTTGTTTAGGGTTTATTCTGCTGGAAGTTATTGCCAAAGGAGTTGAGGGACCAGGCTTCACGCCTACCTTTCTGGGGCAACCACAATTGTAGTTTATCGCTTCCTTAATAAAACTACTTTGTGTTTTTTGAAGAATATCTGTCTTTTCTTTACTAAAATTAAGAGGGTGGTGGGAGGAACTGACATCTCTACTCCACAGGAGATAGATACTGTAGGCCAGCTCATGTATTTGACCTCTGTCTACTAGTTTGAACGTAACAATATGCCTGAAATAATCGAAAGTCAGTAGACTAGAGTGTTTTGACAGATGAATATATTGCAATGTTAAACTCAATGCTGATGAATTTATGGAAAATGAATACTGGTATGTTTTATGTTTCACTGTGGTTTTTATATAAATACGTTGGCTCCATTTCTACATTTATATTCTTCAGCAAGATTCTTCTGACCATGTTTAGATCACGGATATTGTCTGTCACCCCCTGTGTTTAGGTTGGCTAACACCTTCCATTCTAAAATATTCTGGCAGCCACTTTTTTGTGAAGCTCAAACATCTTCATTGTTTGTAGCAGGGCTTTGAAATTTGACAGGGGGGAGCCTTCTGGCTAACCTTTCCTTTCTCATGAAATTCCTTTGAGATTTATTTGAGTTAAACTGTTAATCACCATTAGACTAGAAATAAGGAGCAAATTTTTAACAGCGAGAGTAATTAGCCATTTGAACAATTTAAATTCAAAATTAGATGTTTTGCTAAATGATATGCTCTAGGTCTAACAAGAATTAATACAGGGAAGGCCTGTGGTCTAACTGAAGGTTTATAACTCTTTCCCAGCCACCAAAAATAGATAGCTACTGCTTTGTGGCATTATGTGTATGGAGTAACACTTTATTCTGTGGTACCAAATTTGGCTTAAATGCATAGCTGAAATTCTCTCTACCTTGGCCAAGTACAGAGAGATTTGAGTGGCCTTGAAAACAGTACATAAAACTGACCACAGTTTCAAATAATCTGTGAAGTACTGCTCTAGGAGGGTCATATACAAAAGTATCTTTCTTACTAACATCTGATACCTTGCTGAGAATAAAAGATGGCTACATTTTGCCCTCCCACCTCTTTATCACAGTCTCCTTCTATTTTCTACACTGAGTGGTGTGGCTGCTTAAATCTGGGGAACTTTCTATTCTGCTTTTGGTATCCCAGAAATTAAATGTAGTATTCAAAACATGATCTCGTTGATGCAGTAACAATTGGCCTGAGTTGCACATGGAACCTTGGATGAACTACACCATTGCACTAAGAAATGACAGGAAAACTGAAAACTTCCCCTGTTAAGAAGTCATCACCACCAAGTTCAAAAATAGATATATTTCATCATCTTCAGAAGGAGGGATGTTGCCAGTAATGTTCATGTAGTTAAGGGTTTCCTTAATTTCTTACATTTCAGAGACTGCTTAAGCAGCAAACCCCCCTTAAATATTTGCCTAATTATGATATCCTTGCCAGCAGTGTTCCCTCTAATTTTTCCCACACATGGTGCACATAACAAAATTCATTCCGCACATTATGGAGGTGATGTGCATATTGGTGCACACTACAAAATTCATGTAGTAGGGGTGGGGCTAAGGGGTTCGCAGTGTGGGAAGGGGCTCAGGGCTAGGGCAGAGGGTTGGGGTGGGGGCAGTGAGGGCTCTGGCTGGGGGTGCGAGCTGTGGGGTGGGGCTGGGGATGGGCTCAGGGCTGGGGGTGGGGTGAGGGCTCTGGCTGGGCATGAGGGGCTTGGGGTGCAGGCTGCGCTGGGGCTATGGTGGGGAGAGAGGACTCCCCCTCTTTCCCCACAGCAGCACCTGGGCTGGGTGCGGGGGAAGTGGTGCCTCTCCCCACGGAGGCAGCTCTGGGGCTGCGGGTAGGTGCCTGTCCCCCGGCTGCGGCTGGGGTGCCTGTGGTCCGGCTGTGGCAGATTCACCAGGGCTGGGTTTCTTGAGCTCCTGTGTGGCGCTTAATAGGCTGCTGTGTGGCCATGCAGTTTACAGGGTACGTAGCTTACCGGTTGTCATACAAATCGGTTAGAACTTCCACATTTAGGTGAGCAGGAAAGGCCACTGATTTGGTCAATTTAATATACCCTCTCTATACACACACGCATCATACGTCATTAGAAAGCTGCTTATGTCTACTTAAGATGAGGTATGATGTGGAACTGTCAAGTGGTGCCATTACCATAAAAACAGGGATAAATAATGACACCATCAGTGCATTAAAATGACCACTTTAAAATAGATTTGCATTCATTTCGGTTAATTTAATGACTGTATTATTTCAAGACATAAAATTGGATTTCTTTGATCTCAAAGCATCACAACAACAATCCAAAGAGTAAAACAAAATCGAATAGATTTTTACAGGTGGTATTGAAATGTAATAGCACTAGTGATATTTCTAGTCAACCTCTTTATCATCATTATGATCTCTGAGTGCTTGGGTTCCCAGTCTTTATTGCCTTGGCATGTAAACAGTTCTATGCAGGGAAGAGTATGCTGACTGTAGACTGAATTGATTTTTCTTACATACTCTTTCATGGCAAGTAGGTTCTGGGTCTGTTCTACGTTTTTTTCCAAACAGTGCATACTGTATAAGAGACTCTGATTACCCAGGGAGACTACTTAGTGCAGCATCACAGGAAATACCATCTGCAAACTGTTCTTGAAACCCACTCTAGCCATTAAATGGCATGTATTCTTTCCAGCAATGGTCTGTATGTTGGTGTCTATATTGTCGTCTTCATGAAAGAAATTTGCACCCTCTTGAAGTGGTACAATTCCATTTGGAATGAATACACCTTGGAATCTTTCTGCTTCAATTTTTTTCAGCTCTATTGATGAACCCTCAGTTCACCATAATGGCTGCAGAATTCATGGTGTAGTTGTGCTGCAAGACTTGTGTGATAATTTTGGAACTGTTAAGTACTGTACACTCTGCAATTGAGAGGCGCCTTCTTTGAATGTCTTTTAAAGGATGATACTCATTGCTGGCTGAATCATATGCCTCTGTCAACCAAAGGACAAACGCCTGCACCAATTGGGGGCACAAAAGTATCTGACCTCTGTGAACTACAATCACGTTGCTTTGGATTATATTCTGAGGCTTTCATTTTTGCTGTTTCAGACTGAGTGACTGAAGAGACATAATACAAACCACTTGTTCATTTGAAAGCTGTTCATCAGGCTCATTCACCAGAAGAACACTCACAAAATATTTGAATGACTTAAGTTCCTGCTTCAGATTACTAGTAGCTTGGATAGCATCAGCTACTGTTGCACTGCATAGAACAGTAGTAGACTTGCCTTATCCATGCTGCGCATAGAATTAAATTGCAGAACCATATGTTTTTCTAATTTTGCCTGTAACTTTCTACTGGAATAGCTTGCAGTTTCTCCATCTCAGGGAAGTAGGGTGTTATATCTTTGTAACAGCCTGGATGGGGGAGAGGAGCCTTTTTCATAAAATCATTCTCTCTCTCTCTCTCTCTCTCTCTCTCTCTCTCTCTCCAATCAACTGATAAAATGCGGTGTCACAGGGTGACTGTGTTGTTGCAGTGTAACTAGGTTTTGCTGATTCATTTTACTCAGTTAGGAAGAAAGACATGTTGAGGGATAAACTGCATCCTTAGCAATCAAGTCAAGCAAACTGCAACAGGACTGATTGCTGGAAGATGTGCTCGCTCTGGTGACTACAGAAGCAGGTGAACATGATGCTCTGTGAACAGATTCAGAGTCTGTTTTCTTTCCTGGGTTCAATACAGACTCTGACTTTTGTGCTAAAGTTGACTTGCTTGTGTGTTTCTGTAAGCCAGTGATTCTCAACACTGGTCCACCACTTCTTCAGGGAAAGCCCCTGGCGCGCCGGGCAGGTTTGTTTACCTGCTGCGTCCACAGGTTTGGCTGGGCGCGGCTCCCACTGGCCACAGTGCGCCGCTCCTGGCCAATGCGGGCTGCGGGACACGGTGGACAGCACATCACTTGGCCCACGCCGCATCCCGCAGCCCCCATTGGCTTGGAGCGGCGAACCGTGGCCAGTGGGAGCCGTGACTGGCCGAACCTGCGGACCCAGCAGGTAAACCCGCCCGGCGCCAGGGGCTTTCCCTGAAAAAGCGGTGGACCACAGTTGAGAACCACTGCTGTAAGCAATCCCCGTGATAGCATATTGGTGGCCCATCATCTAAAACTATGAAACTCATCCAGTAGCCACCAATTCATCTCTTCGGGCTTCAGCTACCAGCATCACAGAATTCTGTCCAGCACTGGTAGTTTTTGACAGCTTTTTTGCAATCTTTTGATTTTATTGAAAAATGAGCTTTGTCAAAGTTTGTGGAGAGTCTCTTTCTCTTTGATGTAAGATTTAAGGGGCTTGTATCCTCCATGTCTTCATATACTGTAACTTCCCTGTAGAAGTAAAATTCCCAAAATATATTGTTAGCATTAGCATTACCACTACCACAGTTTTTCACAACTATACAGACTTGTGCTAAATTAGATATATATTAGTAGTATATTACTAATTGCTCCTTTTGTTTAATAAGCACTTACTTTGAAGCCCAATATGAAGCTGTATATTGTCATCTTTAACACTAATACTGTGTGTAAGTGTCACTGAATTAAGCTAGTTTCTAGGATATTTCAGAGGCTGGTACTGCATGCGTAGGCGGTTACAAATTAAAACCTTCTAGCAGGCAGACATGATGCTTTGCTGTATGTACAATAGCTTACAAAAGAAGAAGCATACATTTATATCAACCCACTATGCAGTACAAACTGGGCATGCAATCTGCTGCTACTGATGTACAACCTTCAGTATAAAACTTACCTGGTCAGAAAATGTCAATTGAAAATATAGAAAACTATTACCACTTGAGATATTTTGACAATTAAGAATATGCAGTGTGAAAACATTTCATGTTTGTATATTGCAAAATGTTAATATTTGCTGTTTTTGCCACATGCTAAAAAATGCGCCCATGCAAAACAAGTCTTGTTTGGTAGCTTTAACCAATAAGCACCACATTAAGATATTGAAATTAACTTAAACAGTAAAATTGTAGTCATAATCATGTTGCAGTGTTTTTGGAACTGTGCAAAAAGTGACATTTTCTCATTTTGGGTACCATTGTTTTACCTCACCTACAGGCTTATGCACCACTTGAGAGCTTCACATCAAACCTCATCTATATGTGCATAAAATAAGCTTTCAAATGAGACATGATCATGTGTAGAGGGTGGGCACACTATACTCCAAAAATGGAGAATTGCCGCACGCCTAATTGTAGACAATCTCTATCTTGCACAATGAGTGACCTTTAAAAATGAAGCCTGGAAAGGGATTTTTAAATTCTTAGTTGAGCAATTACTTATGGCTTTTGCTGTGTGAAATTGCATATGGGGAACTGAAAACTAATTTTTCATTTATTGTAAGATGATATGGGAATTCATTTTTGATGAATAGAAGATAATAGTCCATTGTGAAGACTCTAATTATTCATGAACAGTGTTACACAAAGAGCCAATGTCAATTGTATCCACCCTAATTCATTCTGTATTACTATCTTGTGTTTGCAGTACGTTTTATACATATTATGCAAGATGTTTACAGGAAAGTGATGCAGTTGCATATATTATGCTAAACTACTTATTACACTTTGAGCAGGGTGATTTCTAGCAACTTTATCCTCTTTACCATTTTGTTCAGATTTGTTAAAATGTTAAGTCTTCAAAAACTTCATTCAGTTCTATTTTTGTCGCTGAGGCATAAATCTTATGAGAAGATACTGATATCTGTCAAATTTCATGAAGTTTTCATGCTTGTCTGTATTGCATAATCATTACCTTAGCTTTAAAACTTTTGAAAATAATTTTCTATTTCTAATCTAATGCAATCACTGAAAGCTGAATATTAGAGGAAAGGGAAATGTTAAAAATACACTGGAACCTAATAATAAACAGTTAACAAATCCCATAATTTTCTTTAAATTTTGAAATTAAAATTCTGGAAGTGGCAATACCTTTTAACATCAAATGTTGCTATTCTGCAGCATGTTAATCTTCCCTCCCTAGCAAAGTTAACTGCAAGGTCATAAACAGCTCTGAGATGAGTACAGAGCAGTATGATTATGGGATAATGTAGTTCATGTTCAGATTCCCATGCCAGCACTTAATACACTGACTTGTGCATTCATACCGTACTCTTCCTTTATGGTGATGTTGTTGTTGAGTGCTAGAAATACAGAAGTTTTGTGGTTCTGGTCACATTTTTTTCTTGTGTGTGCATATTCATTGTCTCTACATTAGGTTTTCTGCCTTTTCCTTGCTTAGGGTTTGATGTAAGGTTCCTCATATCACCCAAGCTGAAAGCCAGTTTCACTTGCACACCAAAGTACAATAACCACATTGGGGGACCATGCTTATGTGTCTCTGGAAGGAAGAAGTGTGTGTGGAGGGGGGAGGACGGGGCCGTTCTTTGAGGCTCTCTGTGGGCTTTTCTTTCCCACCAGAATTGTTCACCTTTCTTTCCTTCCTGCTCCAGCAGTTTTGATAGGCCAAGGGTCTTTTGCCAGTGTTTTAGAGCAGTGACGCTCAATCTTTCCAGCCTACTGTACCCCCTTCAGGAGTCTGATTTATCTAGCGTACTTCCCAAGTTTCATGTCACTTAAAACCTACTTGCTTACAAAATCAGACATAAAAATACAAAAATGTCACAGCACACTATTATTGAAACATTGCTTTTAACCATATAATTATAAAATAAATTTTGAATATAAATATTGTGCTTACATTTCAGTATATAGCCCAGTATAAACAATTCATTGTCTATGAAATTTTAGTTTGTTCTGACTTCGCTTGTGTTTTTTACGTAGACGGTTGTAAAACTAGGCAAATATCTAGATGAGTTGATGTACCCCCGAAAGACCTCTGCATACCCCTGGGAGTATGTGTAGTCTTGGTTGAGAAGCACTGTTTTAGAGGAACAGGGGAATTCCTGTTTCCAATTCCTCAGCACAATTAGCAGTTGAAGTGAGGCTCAGTGCTTTTGCCCCCATTCCTGATCTGATCAGTGTGCTTGCATCCTCTCACATGCTTCCCAAGTACTGGGAATGGCTGTTTAATGAGGTTTGTGGCTGTTTTAAAGCAGGGTGTTTTATTGGCTTCCATAGCCAGATGAGTTTTGAGTTTTCTTTTTCTCCATTTTTTCCCCTCAACCTTTGAGGAGGAGAACCTCAAGTCTTCCAGAATGCAGATGTGATACTTTAGCACAGCGGTCCCCAAACTTTTCAGGGTTGCGTGCCCCCCCTTACTCCTGTCCGCTGCAGCTCCCGGGGGGGGGGGGGGGCGGTTGGGGAATGTGGATGGGTGTAAGGGGAATGGGGCCATGGCTGGGGGCAGGGCCAGTGGTGAGCTAGGAGCGGAGCTGGGTGGCGCTCCCTCCCTGCCCTCTATGGGGGCTGGCCTAGGGTTGCCAGCTGCCCGGTTTTCGACTGGGAAGTTGAGTCGAAAAGGGGACCTGGCAGTGTCCAATCAGATGTACTGACCGGACACCAAAAGTCCAGTTATCGCGGGGCACAGGGAGATGCCCGGTCATTAACCCGTGTAGCCTTTGCTCAGCCTGAGCCACCTCCTACCTGCAGGCAGGCTCCTTTTCAGGCTCTCCCAGCCCCAGAGCAGAGGAAGCCCAACCTAGGGGGGAGGGAGTGGAGATGAGCGAGTGATGGGCAGATGTCGGGGAGAGGAGCATGTGATAGGGGAGGGTTCTCAAGGGAAGAGGCAGAGCGGGACAGAGTCTTTGGGGAAATGGTGGGTCAGGGCCTCAGTGGTCCAGTTACCAGCAATTAGGTGGCAATCCTACCCGGGCCCTGCCACACCTCCCAAATGTTCCTCCATGCCCCCACAGTTTGGAAACTTCTGCTTTAGCAGCTGGAGGCTACCAGACACCTTGCATGGAGAGTTGTTTAAAACTTCACCAAAGACATGCTGGTCATTGTCATCAGCTGTGAAAATCACACTTGTTGTGATCAGCTGAAAAGTTTTCTGCTCTTGCCAGAAAATCCCATCGGAGGAAAACGTGAGATCCTTGTTCTTGGATAAAAAAATTTTACCTATTTGCACAACGTGTTTTGAATGTCACGCTCAGTTTGATGGGGAGCTATGGCCTAAATGAAATATGAAGGGATGAGAAATTACATTCCTTATTGTTCAATATTTGTTCCCTCCAAATACAAGGTATTACTGCTGTCAATACCTTTTTAGTTTGTTGCAAAGATTGTTGGAAGGAAAATATGCTTTGCACTTTCAATACATACAACTTACAAGGCCACAAGTGGAAGATTTTTCTGATGACTTGAAATCATTCTATGACGACAGTTTTCAGCCTGTGGTCTGCGGACTCGAAGACTTTAATGTTAGAAGGGGCCATCATGATCATCTAGTCTGATCTCCTGCATGTTGCAGGAGAACCTCACCCACCCACTCCTGTAATAAACCCTTAAACTCTGGCTGAGTTACTGAAGTCCTCAAATCGTGGTTAAAAGACTTTGTTCAGAGAACCCACCATTTACACTAGTTTAAACCTGCAAGTGACCTGTGCCCCATACTGCAGAGGAAGATGAAAAACCCACCAGGGTCTCTGCCAATCTGACCCAGGGGAAAATTCCTTCCTGACCTCAAATATGGTGATCAGTTAGACTCTGAGCATGTGGGCAAGATCTGCCAGCCAGACACCTGGGAAAGAATTCCTTGTAGCAATTCAGAGCCCTTCCCATCTAGTGTCCCATCACCAGCCATTGGAGATGTTTGCTGCTAGCAATTGCAGATCAGCTGCATGCCCTTGTAGGCAGTCTCATAATACCATCCCCTTCATAAACTTAAGCTCAGTTTTGAAGCCAGCTAAGTGGGTTTTTTTTTTTTGTTTTGTCCCCACTGCTCGCCTTGGAAGGCTGTTCCAGAACGTCTCTCCCTTTGATGGTTAGCAATCTTCATCCAATTTCAAGCCTGAATTTGTTGATAGCCAGTTTATATCCATTTGTTCTTGTGTCAACATTGGTGCTTAACTTAAATAACTCCCCTCCCTCCTTGGTATTTATCTCTCTGATGTATTTATAGAGAGAAATCATATCTCCCCTCAGCCTTCTTTAGTTTAGGCTAAACAAGCCAAGCTATTTGAGTCTCCTCTCGTAAGGTAGGTTTCTGTTCCTCGGATCATCCTAGTAACCCTTGTCTGCACCTGTTCGAATACATCTTTCCTAAATATGGGAGACCAAAATTGTGCACAGTATTCCAGATGAGGTCTCACCAGTGCGTTGTATAATGGTACTAACTCTTCTGTCTCTACTGGAAATAGCTCTCCTGATGTATCCTAGGTCTGCATTAGCCTTTCACAGCCGCATCACATTGATGGCTCAGTTATCCTGTGATCAACCAATAAACCCAGATCTTTCTCCTCTGTCACTTACACTGACAGGTCCCCCAGCTTACAGGAAAAATTCTTGTTGTTAGTCCCTAAATGTATGACCTTGTATTTTGCACGCTTAAATTTCATCCCATTTCTATTACTCCAGTTTACAAAGTCATCCCAGATCATCTTGCAAGATATTTTGGTCCTCTTCCGTATTGGCAATACTTCCCAACTTTGTGTCACCGGCAAATTTTATTAATACACTTAGACTGCCTAAGATTTCCAAAGGGGTTCACACCTCAATTTGAAATTTTTAGGGGTCTGCAAATGAAAAGAGGTTGAAAATCACTGTTCTGTGATACTGCCAACAGGGAGCTCAGAAGCAGGATATACACTGTCCTGTCATTCTTGTATTAAATATAGCTGGGATCTCGGGACCAAAGTTTTGGTGTTAAAAAGTTTCAGATTTCACGTGATTTAAACTAAATATAGCTAAACATCCAATATATCTCAGTGCATTTATAAAGACAAGTTAATGCTAGTTGAGATCTTCATGCTAAGCAACAATTGTTTAAAAAAAATACATGAAAAAAGTCTAGTGCCTTAGTATGATTTTGTTCACTGTTTTTCGAGATCACACCTGTAGTTGCATTTTTTTTTTAAGCTAAAAATATCCAAATCACCTCTTTAGATGCAGAACACAGTAATTACTTCTCCTTTTGGTACTTTAAGTGTTGGTGATTGATTCGTTCCTTTTTACTAAAAACTAAACTACGCAATAAGCATGCTGAGCTATGCTACCAATTCAAAACTTGATTATGAACCAAATTTAAAAGCTGAATTGTTCTCCCATTCCAAAATGTTATAAGACAAGCTAAGGAAAGGATGGATCTGTAAGTGTTGGAGTTTTTTCTTCTCAGTTCACACAATCACAGGATGAAGTTGTTCTATACGCTCGGTGGTAACAGTTCAAGTTGAGAGGCGAACAACCTCTCACTTCTTACAAATCCATTCCTTTGTTGATTTACCTTATAATGCCTTGGGATGGCATTACTCCCAATCTTAACTACATCAGGGGTTTTTTTGATTGTGTGAATTCATTGTGTTCTAGGTTTTGGATAATCTTGTTTGTTTTTTATAGGTCTAAATTTGACACACTTAAAATTTTAATCTGGTGGGCACTATTCTCCAAATGGTTTATTATTGATAAATTTAGTTTCCTACATCAAAAATACAATTTGAATCTACTCTGAGCTGCAACACTAGTTACTGGTGTAATTTTAATGGAGAGGTGGTGCTCAAATGATAGGAAGAACAATGTACTGAATGAAAAAAATCAATGGCTGATTCATGCTCTATTTTAAAAACAGGCAAAAATTGATGTGTAGTAATTAGATAAAATCCCTTGGGAAAGTAAAAAGTTCTTGAGGTTCTAAGTTTACATTTTCAAAAAAGTTATTTTTCAGAATATAACTTGAATATTGAAATGAGGGATGTAGTCTTTACTGTTTTGCAATTTTATATAATACATGACAGTTCTAAAACTAATTTTTTTTTCTGAACTACTTGATCTTTTTTGGGGGGTGAGGGAAGAAGGCAGAGACTAAATGGTTTGGGCAATATCATATTACCTCTTGTTGCCAAGGATGTAAATGTCAGGTGGATAATGTTATATTGCTGAAAAACAGTTACTGTTTTCTGTGCTGGATTGTACATTTTGTTCTATTTATCTTGCTTCATAGTACAGTGGTATTAGTACCTAGCTCAGGGGTGCGCAAACTTTTTGGCCCAAGGGCCACATCTGGGTGGGGAAATTACTTGCAGGGCCATGAATGTAGGGCTGGGGCTGGGGTGCGGGAGGGAGTGCGGGGTATGGGAGGGGGTGCAGTGTTCAGGAAGGGGCTCAGGGCAAGGGGTTAGGGTAGAGGAGGAGGTGTGGGGTGTACAAGGGGGCTCGGAAGGGGGTTGGAATGTGGGAGGGGGCTAAGGGAAATGGTACAGGGAGGGGTGCAGAGTGCGGCGGGGGCTCAGACCAGGGGGTTGGGGTGCAAGGTGCAGCAGGAGCTCAGGGCAGGGGGTTGGGGTGCAGGCAGGGAGCTCAGGTCAGGGAGTTTGGGTGTGGCAGCGGTTTGGGGCCTGGCACCTCTTACCTGAAGTGGCTCCGGGATGGCAGCGGCATGCACCGGGGCCAGGTCAGGCAGGGAGTTCCCCATTCCCAGCGGTTCCCCATTCCCAGCCAATGGGACCTTCGGGGGGAAGTACCCACAGGCAAGTGCAGCACGCGGAGCGCTCTGCCCCCCACCCCCTTCCCCAGGGGCCGCAGGGACGTGGTGCCAGCCGCTTCCCCAAGTGGTGGGGGGCCTGTAGTGCCACAGGAGATGGCAATCCCGCGGGCCGGATTCAAAGCCCTGAGGGGCCGGATCCAGCCCACGGGCCATAGTTTGCCCACCCCTGACTAGCTGGTCTTGTGTAAGTAAGCTGGTTGAGGTTTTTGGAGGCTGTTCTGTTTTTGTGACGATGTACAACATTGGACCTCTGGCTGTAGCTGAGTTTCTTTCTCACACCTTCTATGGAATTTTGGGACAGCTATATGAATGGGGTTTTTTTGTAGAGATATTCAATAACAAGATGTTATTTTAAAGCATTTTTCTATACAGCAGTGTTATCCATGCACCCAGTATGAAAATGAGTCTCTTAAAAATGTAACTATGTGGTATAGTTTACTCTTAAATCTTGTCCGTATGTATTTTTAAAAGGGAACTTTTTTAAAATATGGGTCTCTTTAATTTTAGGTGCTGGAGATCAGAATTTATTCACTTCTATATATCCCATGCTTTCTCAGCAGCTTCCAAAAGAACCCATGGAATGGAGAAGGTAGAGTATTCTTCCTCCTCCCCGTCCCCCATTGCTCTGTTTTGATGCACGTTGTTGGATTCAGGAAAATGTGACTAATAATGTGACACTGTGCAGTGAGTTGTGTTGGGTTTGGAAGCTGAACAGGAGGAATGATTTCTGGTTTTCAGAGCCAATTTCCCCTGAATTCTGGATGTTGGGCCCTTTGAGATATTTGTTCCCACATTTAACCCAGGCTGAATTTAAAATCATAACGAGATCAGCAGCACTAAAGATTAGTTTTAGTGGTATCTCTAGGTTGCACTTAGGGCAACCATGCTTTGAAGATAAGTCTGGTTCCTGTTTTAATGGGCATATGGGAAAGACTTAAAAATAGAATTGGGCTTTGGACCCTGTCACGTCCACAGCAAAAGGCTGCCTCTAATTTTGGAGGAACACAAGAACACGTAAAGGAGAACCTTTTTAAAAATGAAAGCTGGAAGTTTCCAGCCCCTTTCCTTGCAAAGAGAATATGTATCTTATTTTATGAGAAAACAGATGAATTTGAGTTCACGCTACACAAATCAAACCATAGAGAGCACAGTTAAGTTTTTTGTGAGGTTTCTTAAAAAAAGCTAAATTTGTAATAAATGTTTGCCCTGTCATTTCTGTTCTGCTTTTAGTTTTGCTGCTTGTATTTCTCAATTACTAATTGTAATTCTTTTAAAATTCTGAATAGGTCTTATGGACGTGCTCCTAAGATGATTCATCTTGAATCTAATTTTGTTCAATTTAAAGAAGAGCTGTTACCCAAAGAAGGAAACAAGGCTCTCCTGACTTTTCCCTTCCTTCATATTTATTGGACAGAATGTTGTGTAAGTATTAGGAAAATATTAAACGTGAACCATGCACATAATAAGGTATGAGAGTGGGACTGAAGGTAAAATAAACTCTGCCCTGTCCCAGTTTGGTAAATGGGATGTGCTGGGTCCACACACTGTCCCCTTATTCCTATTGGTTACGTTTGTTACTACCAGGGTCACTAATGGGTGGGGGGAGTTGCATTGTCCTAATATGAGACAAGTTTGATGTTAGCAAATGGCACTTCAGAAGGATGAAGCTTTGGGGAACTTGAGTTTCTCAAGTGCATTAACTCACCAAGGTAATCAGTTGTGGTTTCTGATGGAAGGTGGGGTGTGAAATGGCATGCAATATACTAAAACTAGCAGATTAGGAAATCACTAATGTGCAAATCTGTCTTTCATAAATTAAGATGTTACAGGAGATCTGGGAATTAT
Organism: Macrochelys suwanniensis; assembly: GCA_033296515.1. Taxonomy (NCBI): domain Eukaryota; kingdom Metazoa; phylum Chordata; order Testudines; family Chelydridae; genus Macrochelys; species Macrochelys suwanniensis. Next base: position 152,589,035 of record CM065775.1, on the reverse strand, counting down.
GTCTCCTGAGAGTGGGGAAACTGATGGAATGTAAGGATGGTATAATAAATGCTTTTTAAAGTATTGATGGTGAACTAAATAAAGGAAAAATCCTGCTCTAACCATCTAGAGTTATTTGAAAAGTGAACAAAATAATAAAGGTAACCACAAGAATTTAAAGCATTTTTTTATATTAAAAACTACAGTACTAAAGAAAACTAATAAACATGGTCAATATGTTATGGATTAAAAACTAATCAAGTAAAAGGTAACAATCATCGTGCATGGCAAAATGTATGACTGCATAGTTTAATGTGGGGCACCCTGGAAGTCAGTTTTGGGAATAGTTGTATTAGTATGCAATGACTTGGTGACACTTAGTGACATTGTTTAATAAACACTAGAGGTGGGTTAATAACACCAAAAAACCCTGCAAGTATTCACTATAATTTAAAAATGAACTTTTTGACTTTTCTGCTGTCCCTGTACATAACTTTTGTTTGCCTTCCATGATCATTTGAACAATCAAGTCTGTCTTGCATAAGTGCTCATAAAAAGTAAATTTTAAACTTGCCCACTTGAGCATTTGAACTGTAACTTATATTTTATAGTGACACTGCTTGACACAGCAGGCGTACAGGGTTTCCAAAACCCTTTCCCAGAGCCCTGGCACAGTGGAAACTAAACTACACAAGGATCTGACCACATCCTTGGCAGCAACACAATGCATACATGCACTGATCCATTATGAAAATGGGAGATAATTCACACAGCCAGTAAATCAAATTAATCTGCTACAAGAATCATGCTTTAGATAAGGTTCGTGATCCAAAAATTTAAAACTCCCTAATCTTGCTTATCTGCAATGTCTCATTCACTGAGAGCTATCCTCATTATAGGAGAAATACTCATACAATCAAAAAAACAGACACTAACCATCTGACTTGACCAATCACAACTGACCAACACAACTTTGCATCGTGAATATTCATAGCAACATGTTCATAGTTGATCTATTAAAAAAAAGTTACAGAAAATGAGTTACTTCAATTGTTTAAATGTAAAGTCATTGAAGATGCAAACAACTTAAAACTTTCCAGCAGTGTTGGAAAACCCAAATGCCACAGCACTGTTGGTGTTTTAGAACCAGAAAATGAAATTAATCAGTCTAGTTTCATTGTCTTAGTTGAATCAAGTTCCAAGTTTCGATGAGATTTTCAGGGTAAATTTGATTTTTAAAAATCTTTCATTTGCAATAGTCTAAAGTAGTAATAATACTGTAAGCAATCGAAAGAATAAATCCTTACCTTGACATTGTCCTTGTTTAACTTCTCAATCTGTGTCACTAATTCTGTTTGGTATCATTTGAAATATTTTTTTCCTGTTTTAACAAAATAAACCTTTCAAATTTGTCCAGACTGTCAATTTGATTTGCTAATTCATTACTTATAATCCCAGGATACAGAAGTATACAAAGCTACAGTAAAGGATGACATCACCAAGTGGCAGAATGTTCTGAAAGTGCACAGCTCTGTGGATTGGTTAATTGTGGTAGTTGAGAGCGATGCAAAAAAAAAGAACAAAACCAACATCCTTCCCCGAACATCTATAGTAGATAAAATAAGAAATGACTTCTGTAACAAGCAAAGTGACAGGTAAGGACTCTTTCAAAAATATTGTTTATAATTGTAAAACTAGTTTTCTGGATAATCATTTCATAGGTCCAGTTTCTCACTTAAAAGAACAGTAACTTCCCTGATGCCTAACATTAAGCGAATGGCATTGGCAAGATGTATGTCCATCTGTCCCAAAATATGAACCAATGGAGGAAAAAGTTTGCTGCATCTTTTCCTGAATTAGTAGTGGTTTGGAATAAAAATTAAAAATAATAATAATTCTGTAGGGCTACAGTTAAATTCTGGATGTTGACTTCTGGAAAAGATAAAGGGCTTTAAACATACTGAAGCTATATTGTAGACACTGATTCAGAAAGAATGAAGTAACCAAAATCAATTTTCAGAACTTCAAATCCTTGGTTTTTCAAGGTTTATGTAAACTCATCGCCAGAGGAAAAGTACAAGAGTAAAGTCTTAGGGCCATGTCTACACTAGAGAGTTAAGTTGACTTAAGTTTTGTCGATGATCATAAGTCGCTTTAATAACATCAGTGGAGTATGTCCACACAACATTCCTTGTCAGCTGAGAGTATTCAGTCATTGCTTTTTCATTGGCAGTGTTGCATCAGGGGTAGCTATCTCACTGTGAAACTCCTCACCCTCTGCCGCTGGGAGCTCTGGGAACAGATCATGGTGCACCATGGGGGCATGCTCGCTGTCGCATGATGCATTACTTTTTGTCCCATCATTCCATGGGCTTCCTACTTCGTGTTGCACTGTTTTTCAAGAGTCCATGTAACTGTGCCTGCCATCTCTGTCTGATAGCATAATTCCTGAACTGCTGACCAGTCTGGTGGTGAGCATTATGAACACAACGTGGCTCATCTTGCAGTATTTCATGAGCTGTGACAGTGAATCGGTGATGCCTGCCCTGCTGTCTGCCGTGGAAACAAATAATTCAAAATTGCTACAGGCGTTCATGAACCAGCTTGCCATGGTGGACTGTCGGTACTGGGCTCGAGAAACAAGCACTGAGTGGTGGGATCACATCATGATGAATGTATGGGATGATGAGCAGTGGCTGCAGAACTTTTGTATGCACAAAGCCACCTTCCTGGAACTGTGTGCGGAATGTGTCCCAACACTGCGGTGCAAAGACACCAGGATGAGAGCTGCCCTCACTGTGGAAAAGTGAGTGGTGATTGCTGTGTGGAAGCTGACAACTCCAGACTGCTACCAGTCAGTTTGGAGTGGGAAAGTTCACTGTGGTGGCTGCGGGGATGCAAGTGTTCAGGGCCATTAATCGCCTCTTGCTATGAAGGACTATGACTCAGTAATGTCCAGGACAAATAATTGATGACTTTGAGGCAATGGGATTCCCTAATTGTAGGGGGGTAATATATGGAACTCCTATCCCAATTTTGGCCACAGACCATATCGTGACAGAGTATATCAACCGAAAGGGCTACTTCTCCAGGGTCTTCCAGGCGCTGGTGGATCACCGGGACCATTTGACTGACAGTGCAGGGTGGTCAGGGAAGGTGCATGATGCATGCATCTTTTTGGAACACTAGACTGCATAGAAAGCTGCACACTGGGACTTTCTTTCTAGACCAGAACATTCCACTGGGGAATGTGCAAATGCCGATAATGATCCTTGGAGATGCCCCCTACCCCTTGCTCCCGTGGCTCATAAAACCTTACACCAGGAACCTAGACAGCAGCAGAGAGTGCTTCAGTAGCCTCAGCAGGTGCAGAATGACCATTGAATGTGCATTTGGCCTGATTAAAAGGTCGCTGGCACTGTCTTTTTGGCAGGTTAGACCCTAATGAGGAAAATATTCCAAAGGCCGTTGTGGCCTGCTGTACTCTCCATAATAATTGTGAATCGAAGAGAGAAAAGTTTCCCCAATGGTGGGCTGCTGAGGCTGATTGGCTGACTGCTGATTTTGAGCTGCCCGAGACCAGGGCAATTAGAGGGGCGCAGTGGGAGGCTATTTGAATCAAGGTGGCTTTGAAGGAGCATTTTAATGATTCCCAGTAATGTCTGTATGTGATGCATTCGGCCAGGCAATGTTTACTTGCCCTGAATTACCCCTGTAGTGCTTACTTCTTGAACGTTGATTGCAAGGAGCAGATAGTCCTATCTATAGCCAATGTGTTTCAATGTTACTATAAGCGGCTAGGGAGCCTGGTCTGAATATTCGTACCCTTTTCCACAAGCTAGGGTAACTGAACCAGATATCTCACTCCTAAAAGGTAACCCAGGATGCAAGGGTGCATCTCCTGCATGTGTGTGGTTTCAGACCATTTCTGTATGATGCTCGCCTGTGTGCCACTCTGGTCCCTGCAAAAGTGGCACTGCAAAGTTTCCTGCAGTGGAGGTTGAAACAAGGCAATTCTCCCAAGGAACCTTCTTCAGAGGATTGCAGAATACCTACAGGAAAGTTTCCTAGAAATCACTATGGAGGATTCCAGAGACATCCCCGTGTACATTAAGAAACTTTTCTGCCATGACCCCACCGCGAAGATGGACAGGCTCTGTTGTTAATTTCTGCCCCTTATCCCTCCTTTACCATATAACTCAGTATATGAGAGCTCAATCTCCTCTCACCGTGCAGTATCAAAGCAAAATGAGCACTTACCAGAGCTCCCCTCTCCTGCATCCTGCGTGCCAGAGCTGAAGTGCTGGGACTGGCTAGACCCCTCTGGAGTGGAAAAGAGTCCTGACTCACCGTGCCACTGGATGACTCTGCCATGTGCTCCACATCATTCTCTAGCTCCACCTCCTTGTCCACCACTTCCGCATTGGGGTTGAGTCTGCTGATTGCTGCCTCCAGTCTCCCCCGCCCTCCCGTGTCCAGGGGGCTCTTGATGATGGAGGTGGGGTTTCTGCCGAGCATAGTGTGCAGCTCCTTATAGAAGCGGCATGTCTTCAGCACTGCACCAGAGCTATGTTTGGCCTCCCTTACGTTCTGGTACACCTGCCTCACCTCTTTGATTTTAGCACTACACTCCCTTTCGTGCCCTTTCTCCTGCAAGCCACTAGCAATCAGCCTATAGGTATCGAAATTCCTATGGCTGGTGCTAAGCTGCGACTGCACAGCTTCCTCTTCCCATATACTCATGCGATCAAACACCTCTGGTGTGCTCCACATGTGAGCACGTCTACTGCGTAAAGCTGGCACAGTCAGCTGGGAAGATGCTGTGTGAACTGTGTAGGCCAAGCTAACAGGAAAGGGAATTTCAAAAATTCCTGGGCATTTGAAGTGGGGAGGGTCCACATACCTGTGTACCTTCAGGGCAGCAGAGTTCAAATTGCTGACCAGAGCGGTCATGATGGGCATTGTGGGACACCTCCTGGAGCTCAGTTAGGGTGACATAATCAAGTGAGGTGTCTACACTGACGTTGCGTCACTCTAACTACGTCGCAAAAAGCTCTTTACTGCTCATTAAGGTGGTTTTAATATGTTGGCATAGCAGGGGAGTTACATCAGCAGGAGGAGCATTTCAGCATGTACACCTCCACTGTTTGGTTGACGAAAGCAGCCTTTTGTCAACAACTGTGTAGAGTAGACAAAGCCTTAGATTGAACCACTGTTCTTTCCCGCCAGTGTTTAATCTGCTTTTCTCCTCTGTTCTGCATTAAATCCAATTTTTGAAGCTGTTTGTTATTTTAAGAAAAATACAGTGAAAAGTGTGTACTGCATTATCACAACCTTTTCCTGCCTTGGAAGGGAAGAGAGATTGGGGAAATGGAGTAATCACAATTTCAAATAAATTTTTAATGCAGACTTTTATTATTTTGTTTTTTTCCCCCCCTCCCCAAAACACTGCACTGGATCTCTTCTGAATAGTTTAATTTTTGACGAAGTGGAAGAGTCATCACCTTGTGTAAAGAATGAATGATGAGGTGATCCTTTGAAATTAAAGGTGGTGAATCCAAGCACTCCTCATATGTAAATCTAAGATGACAGTGTGAACATGCTATATGTTGTCAGCATCTTGTTTGTATTTGAATAATATCCGCTTACTAAATTTATTTTGGCAAATCTGAATTAAATTTAGCTGAGATTGTCCAACTAATTGTCTATTCTGCTGTAGAATTTTTAATCCAAGCTAGTTTCCGGTAGTTTTCAGTAACTGGGAACTCTATTTGAATTGAGAAGGGGATTTCCCTGCCTCTGCAAAGGTTCATTCCTTTTCTGAATATTTGTAAATCACAGAATAAAATTTTAAACAAAGGAAAACATTCTGGTTATCAACCTGTCCTGATCATGAGTTCTCAAATAACTATTTCGCAAATTACAAGTGAAGCTATGGGAGTCCTACCATGTGGAACATTTGAAATAAATGAAGCCCTACAGAATCTACTGTGGGAATAATTCTGCCTTGGCCCATGAGAGATGGCCTAGTTGTGACCTCTTAGGTGTGATTCTCCGTTACATCATCCTTTCTAGGAATAACTCTAGTTATTGCTCTGCTAGCTATCTTCCAACCAGAGCTTTTTTGTGTTTTTGGATTTCTAAAACATTTTTATTGATTTTGAAAATATAGAATATACTCATTTTATAAACCCTCCTGTCTTGTGGAACACAGACTTAAATTTCTCTTTCCAAACCTATCATAAAATCATAGAAGTGTAGGACTGGAAGGGACCTCGATATGTCGTCTATTGCACTCCACTGCCAAGGCAGGACTAAGTAATAACTAGACCATTTCTGACAGCTATCAGGACCCTCCCGCCTACCCTCCCCCCGTCTAACAAATGCTTCCTTTCTATCTACAGTATGCTCAAGGCTGTTCGATGTACATTATCATTTTAAGGCTATTTGTTACCTCCATTGACTTTCTGTCCTTAGCTCATACCATTTACTAATAAGTCTTGAATTGATGAATGGAAATCTGAGTTTCCTTGCCCTTTCCATTTGACATTGTTTACAGTATTTAATTGTAGGGGCTATTATAAGTTTATTTTATGTCTGAATGTTACTTTTTATTCCCACAAAACAATTTCCATCAATATCTTTACAGATGTGTGGTACTGTCTGACCCCTTGAAAGACTCTTCCCGTTCTCAGGAATCCTGGAACGCCTTCCTGACAAAACTCAGGACGCTGCTTCTCATGTCTTTTACCAAAAATCTAGGCAAGTTTGAAGATGACATGAGAACTTTGAGGGAGAAGAGGACTGAACCAGGGTGGAGTTTTTGCGAGTATTTCATGGTCCAGGTACAGACTTAAAGAAGAAATTTTTTGTACATTTTTTTTAGTCCTTTGTTTTGTTGAAAGTATTCTTTTCGGCTGTATTTTTTTAGATCAGATTCTCCTTTTAAAAAGATACGGCGGCAAGTATTATGGCAACTTGTCACTATTCTTGCCTGCAATGTTTTTGTGGTACTGTGTTCACCTGCAAGATCTAGTCAGGCTTCTATGTGTCTTAGGACCTTGGACAGCAGAAAGGTTATGGATTAGTTGTGAACATAGATTTTTTTTTTTATAGGTATCTTATTAGTTGTTCCATTGCCTTTGTGTAAAAGTGTCTTAAAATTAAAATATATTATGCCTGTGCAAATGAACCCTTCTAGTTAAAAATATTATACCAATGTGCTGTACATATTACTAAACTTTCTTTTGCTTAGAATGTTATCAGAGTATAAATGACCTTAGAGTTATTTTTTAAAATGGAATTGTGCAATTGTCTGGAGAGAATCCTGTTTTCAGATGTTTTGAATTTCCAGATCTGGATGACTCCTAAATGTATCGGATTTGTTCTAATAAACATTTAAACACTTACAGAAAAAAACTGCACATTCAAATTATAACACTAGGGAATGATTTGATTAGAATATTTCTCTTAATGTAGACTAGAAGGTATTTCCCATATGCGATGCCATATAGTTTTGAATGTTTGCATTGGTCCCACCACCTCTTGAGACTTCTCTCTCCTCCTTCTTCCCTCCCCCCCCCCCCCCCCCCCCCGGCTCATTATGTAACACACAACCAAGTGGTTGGACAGGAGAAGTCTCATTAAGGTGGAGTTAAGGGTGAGAGTACATATCAGTAATTTAGGGTAAAATACATTACGGGGGATGTTTCAATTTATACCAAACTCAAGTGTGTTGAACACAGGAAATTATCAGTTAAGGTTTAAAAAAAAAAAAAATTCTAAACATGCTAAAGCCTTAACTCTGCTTATGATGACAGTGGGGATGAGAAGTGGGGAAGAAAGGAAAAACAAATGTCTTAAAATTCAGTTTAATCTGGAACTACAAATATTAAATACCTTATTCGTAGTCATGTAGGGGCATAGGCTGAAGTTCAAAGCCTTTGCATTATTCTGTTAACCCTATTGAGGATGGAAAGAAAGGTGACACCAAGTGCTAAATTTCTTAAAGGACCTGTTTAACTAATTTTGGCTCCTAAACTCGTTAACAGATTTACTTGTAAATTCCCAGAAAATTTATTCTACGGAGTAAGTGCTGTTGTTTGGGGGAGAATAGGTGAAATTTTTCATACATAACACATGTTGAATCCCTGCTCTAAGTGTAAAACCGAACTTTAATTGTGGAGCTGCAACTAGTGTCTCCATAATACAAATAGAATGAATAAATTATAAGTACATCAACAGTGTTTTCTGGAAGAGGTGAGTTTTATGAGCTTCCTGAGAGTTAAGGCTTGTTCTAAATATTTTATTATAGTGAGTCAGGGCTTGTCTGTAGAGAAAAAATTACCGGTATAATTATACCACTATAACTTTCCATGTGGACAGGCTTACTGTAGTTTAGCTTTCCCCCCGCTTAGCTTTGAAAGCAGTATAGGTTAACCTGGAAAAAGGCACTCCTGGGTATTCAAACCCTCAGAGACAAGTTTGGGGAAGTTCTTTTGGGTTAGTGAGTCCTTTTCATAGTTAATTTTTAAAATCCACAATATTGACTGCAATGCATTTTGATAATTTGTACCTTTCTTTGCCTGTGTGTTAAAAGGAAGAGCTGGCCTTTGTCTTTGAAATGCTGCAGCAGTTTGAAGATGCCTTGGTGCAGTATGATGAACTTGATGCCTTGTTCTCTCAATATGTTGTTAACTTTGGTGCTGGTGGTAAGTGCTTTAAATCAACAAGTGAATGTGTGCAGCAGATTAGTTAGTTCCACTCCCTGTTCTGCTCAGGACCAAATTAAAGTAAGACAGGGTCCTAGGCAAAACCTATATGGTTCTGCCACACCCTTTCCTGGGGTGGCAGCAGATTTTAATTAAGATGAATGAGACACGTCATGATACTTGGAGCTATTGTTTCATGCTCTCTCCAGATTCAGACAGGCAACAGTTATACTCTGGTCATGTGTTGAAGCTTTTCTTTGCATCCGTGAGGTCTAGAAACTAATGAAAGCTGAGATTCTAGTCTCGTGTGACTCCGCAAGAACTGGGGCCCTAGCCATGGGTCTAAAGTACCTATGTCTTGATCTGGCCCTGGTGCTGCTGCTTTTTCCCAAAGCTTGCTATTGAGTCATTAAAAATCAAATCTTCCTGCATGCTATTTTGAAGGCTTCCTGTTGAATCTAATACAATTTTTTAAACAACATGCATGATTATAGGCTACCTTAGACATTGGCAAAAATGTGGTTTTCAAATTAGATACAGTAAAGAATTCTAGACACTAGAGTTATGCCATGCCCAGTTAATGCATACGTATACAATTCTTTCCTTGTATATTTAAATAAATTGTTTTCTACAAGCAGCATGAGACTTGAGTTCATTTCAGTTTGGGAATAACATGGGATTCATACCTTTCAAGAAATGTCAAGTAATATGAAATACATATAAGATGTTATGATATTTCACAATACAACATGAGGTGTTCAGATACCACTAAGTGTAGATGTAAAAATACAAAGATGTATGGAACACTTGACAAATAACTTGCAGTATAGTGAATTAGTGGGATAAAGGCAGATATGACTAAAATAAAGGACACACCTCTCATGGTGAGGTGTAATTAATGGATGCTCAGGCAGATAAAGTTGCTCAGCTTTCTGTCTGTAATTTCACTTGAGATTTACTTTAATCATCCAGAAATGCATTGTAAACCAATTATCTCATTGCTTATAGCTGTCAGGTATTTAGATCAACATTTTGAAAATTGGGTGCCTAATTTTAAGTATCTAGAGTAAGTAATGGGAGGTGTGGGTGCCACTTTTGAAAATCAGGCTGCTTATATAGGTATTTGAGTTGAAGTTTGGCCCTAACATTGCTGTGGGGTTTAAAAACAAAGCCTTACTTTAAAATAATGGGTTTGGACATTAACTGTATATTTGTTTACTTAGATGGAGCAAATTGGTTGACATTTTTCTGCCAACCAGTGCGGAGCTGGAATGGATTGATTCTCCGTAAACCAATAGATATGGAGAAACGAGAGCTAATTCAGAATCAAGAAGCCACTCTATTAGACTTGCGCAGTTACCTGTTTTCTCGCCAGTGCACGTTGCTTATCTTCCTACAGAGACCGTGGGAGGTGTCTCAGCGAGCACTAGAGCTTCTTCACAACTGTGTGCAGGAGCTTAAGCTACTAGAAGTGAGTTAGTGTAATATTATTAATTATGTAAATTATTTAATAACAGAGGTTTCTGTCCAGTTGTCACACACCACTGACGCATTTAGCACGGCTAGTGTACTGTAAATATAATGGTGTAAAAATGTTTCTAATTGTAATATTGCTACAGTATTACATATAGTAATATATGTTTTAAAATAAATATCCACCTGTGAGGATCATGACCTGTGTGGTGGGAGGGTCTCAGAAAAGGGACTTGAGCCAGTGGCCAAACATTTTCACAGCAGTGAAACAGTCCTGCAGCCTGAGCCCTGCAAGCCCAAGTCGGCTGGCATAGAGCAGCCATGGTTTTTCTTTGCTGTGTAGCCATACAGATGGAGACTGCATAAAGGTTTGTTTTTTGGAGGTGGTAGTATGATTGTCTTGTATTGTTAAAATGTTCTGAGCCTTATCTGAAAAACTAATATAAATTTACCGTGAAGCTGATAGTCATTCATACGCTTCTTTCCTAAATTCATTAGGAATGTCATGATCTATAGCCAATAACTAACTTATATGTGGTAACAAATGTATAGTTGTGTGGGGAATAGGGCAGGAAGGCTATCTTCTTGGTATGTGGGCCAGCAGTTCACTTCAGAACTGTGTGTGTGAGAGAATCGACTACTGTATCAGTGTTGTACCATGGCTTTATCAGGTATGCTGGGGGGATAAATTTTGACCAACCCCATGTATATCAGATGACCAAAGTTAAGTATTAGAACGCTGATTATATATCAGTTTTCAGGAACAGTACTATGTCATTATGGGAAAAGTCTTCCTGACTCGAGCTTGTGATTAATTTCTTATTAGTCTTACCCTTGCTATTGTAACTGCAGATACTATTCTTAGTCAAAGCTAATCCTTCTGATTGTTTCTAAGATACCATGGTAGTGAAAATTCCATGAGATAATTATTGGTTGCACTGAAAAACACTTCCTCTTCTCTACCTTAAATTCGGTGCCGTAGAATTTGAGTGTCACGTTGCTCATGTATCCAAACACGGAGTATGTAGGTGTTCCCAATGTATTTACACCATTTGTTATTTAATACGCTTTTATCAGATTTTCTTACTCCTTTCCAAATTGAGCAAACCCAGGGCTTGTCTACACTACCGTGTAAGTTGATGTAACTTATGTCACTCAGGGGTGTGAACTCCCTCTCTTCTCTCCCCCCCCGGCCCTGGATAGGTTTCATCGACTTAAAGCAGTGTCTGCACAGCGCTATATTGGTAGGAGAAGCTCTCCTGCCGGTATAGCTTCCACCTCTAGTTGAGGTGAGTAATTATGCTGACAGGAGGAGCACTCTTCCATTGGCATAGCGCGTCTTCAGACACGCTACAGCTGATGTAGCGGTAGCGTACGCTAGCCCTCAGTCTTCTAAATCTCCTTAAATGGAAGCTACTTCCCATGCAGTGCACCTCTTCCCCAGTCTCTCAAGCTATGTCCTAATATGATCAAACAATTACTCATTTCTCAATGACCTTTACTGTTCATCTTCAGGTCTCTGTTCCTCCTGGAGCTTTGGATTGCTGGGTATTTTTGAGCTGTTTAGAGGTCCTACAAAGAATAGAAGGCTGCTGTGACCGAGCACAAGTTGATGCCAATGTTTCCCACACAGTTGGCTTATGGAGCTACGCCACTGAAAAGGTAAACAAGCTGATATGTTTCAGTTACGAAGATATCACTTGAAATGTGCCATGGCTCTGTCACAAACTGGGACATGTTTTATTGTGAATCTAGAAATTCTTTAATACACTGATCTGTAGACTTGCCTGGTAGTACTCTGTCGTGCTACCTGACATAATCAGGTTTACATTTTTTTTCTATTTCTTTATTGGGAGGCAAGGGCTGGGAATACTTTTAAGCACCATGCTCAGGTCTGAATGAGAGCCTTTACTCCTCCAAACTTCTTATTCATTCCAGCATATTATGGATTTTGTAGAAATCTGGTTACAGTATAGAAATCACAGATGTTATATAATTACAGTAGAAATAATTGACCCTCACCGTTGTTGACAATGTTAGCTTCAACAGCCCGCCCGCTGGGAACTTTCTCACATTTTCTTTTATTAATGACTATTTTTACTGTTTATAGTGTGGTACCTCCTAAAATCCCCCATCAGGATTAGGGCTCCATTGTTTTAGGTGCTGTATAAACATAGAAAGACAGTCCATGCCCAAAAGAGCTTATATCCTAAAAAGGCAAGACTAAAGGTTAAAATGGAAAAACATACAAGCAAAATAGTCAAGGAGGTGATGGGTACATCAGGCTATTTACAAGTCATTGTTACAATGTATAACTGTTTATATTAAAACTTTTGCGGGATGCACTTGGCTTTGAAATAGGGTTGAGGAGAAAATTGTTGGAGTACAGGTGCAGTGGATAAATGGGGAGGGAGAATGTTGAGAAACATAATGGGCAGGGAGAGGTTAGTCTGTAGAAGGATTGCAGTGTTGGTAGAGGTATGGAGTGAAGAGGACCAGAATCAATGGCAAAACAGGAAATGAGGTGGGATTACAAAAAATCCATTTAGAACCATTAAAAGAAAATATTAGTCCACATAGTGTGAAATTTACTACTTCAGGAGGGCAAGACAAGTAAAGAGACCCTATTATAAAATAGGTTGGATAACTTGTTGATCAGTAACCTCTGTTATGCTAAAATGACAATCTAATTCTTCACATCAGAAAATAATCACCAGGGTTGACCTTCAGTCAGACGGCATCCTTTGACACAGAATTTAGCAAACTACCCCCAATTCAGTCCCGTAATGATTGGTAACTATTCACCTACATCTTTAATGGCACTGTGTTGGTTAAAGGCAGCCCTGCTGATCGCTCTATTGTTCAGGAAGAACTGTTTCACTTCTAATTATTTATATAATGCTGTATGTGATGTGTTATGAGTTTTCAGCCTGTATATTCACCCAATCTGTACATTGGGGGCTCTGGACTTCATACAGTTGTGTAGTTAGTTGTTTTTTTTTTTTTTTTTTTAACTGAAAAACAAGACACTAATTAAATATTATAAACCTGGTATTTTAAATGCACCTGTCTGTTAGTAACTGCCAGACGAATCAAAGATGTTCTCTATACATTAAAAAAAATCCCAACCTCTGGGTTTAAGTATCAATATTTCAGATGTTTTATAAAAATAAAAGTGCTAAGTGTTCACATTTTTAATATCTTTAATACCAAAAGTTATTGACTCATAAATATGATTTAGTCTTAGATAAGATTCCTTTCAGCTTTTCAAGTAAAATGCTCACCCACTTTTAGAAGGCTCTCCTGTCTGTCCCTTGAGGAGATCATTTTAATAAAGGTTTTATAAGTGTTGTAATATGACAACAGTATTTATTATCAAAACATCCTATACTGATCTGTTGGGAGGTCATGATGTAGAAGACATTTGTTAGCAAGACTTTTTGTACTGATGTTCGTAACTTTTTGGAACACATTTATGGCTTGTATTTATTTCCATAGCTAAAGTCCCTTGGTTATTTGTGCGGACTTGTGTCAGAAAAGGGACCTAATTCAGAAGATCTTAACAGAACAGTTGATCTGTTAGCAGGCTTGGGAGCAGAGCGCCCTGAAACAGGTACTACCAAAACACACACATACTTTATGTAATACCTTGCTATCTGTTTAAATATGTGGTGGCTTCCCTCTTAGATTAGCTCTTTAGATGGGGAGAATTAAATTCTGTTCTGTAAGTGGATAAATGTACACGTGATACTGTGGGGGTGAGGGGAAAGGGGGGAGCATATGTTCTTTAAGAGTAGTATAGTGTGTGTATTTCAATATTTTTTTTAAAAAACATTTCATTATAACCCTTTAATGTGGAGTGTGGATTTCCCAGTATATATTCAGTTTATCAACACTGAGGTGCCACAGCAGACATCTCTGATCACTCTTGGTTCTGAATTATACTTTTGTTACTGCTCCTACAACAAGCCTTAAAATTAAAATTCAGTTTGAGAATGAAACAGAAGAATCCTGATCTGATATTGTATACCCTGTATGTAACTAGGGCTATAAAGTGATAATTATACTGTATTAGTCAGAACCACGTAGATTTAGCCCTGGTCTACACTACGACTTTAGGTCGAATTTAGCAGCATTAGGTTGATTTAACCCTGCACCCGTTCACACGACGAAGCCAGTTTTGTCAACTTAAAGAGCTCTTAAAATCGATTTCTGTACTCCTCCCCGACAAGGGGATTAGCGCTGAAATCGACATCGCCAGGCCGAATTTGGGGTAATGTGGACGCAATTCAATGGTATTGGCCTCTGGGAGCTATCCCAGAGTGCACCATTGTGACTGCTCAGGACAGCACTTTCAACTCAGATGCACTAGTCAGGTACACAGGAAAAAAGCCCTGGGAACTTTTGAATTTCATTTCCTGTTTGGCCAGCGTGGCGAGCTCATCAGCATAGGTGACCATGCAGTCCCAGCATTGCAAAAGAGCTCCAGCATGGTCTGAACAGGAGGTACTGGATCTGATCGCTGTATGGGGAGATGAATCATTGCTATCAGAATTCTTTTCCAAAAGACACAATGCCAATATATATGCTAAAATCTCCATGGGCAAATGCGAGGGGTTTATTTACAATGCTCACAACTGCAGCGGTGATCTGAGCGGATTCCCGCTTGCAGAGCTATGGTGCATGCATGGGCAATCCAGGAAAAAGGGTGCGAAAGAATTGTCTGCTGTTGCTTTCATGGCGGGGGGGAAAGAGGAGGTGACTGAGGACATGTACCCCAAACCACCCGCGGCTACCTTTTCCGTTATCTCATTTATTTTTAATTAATAAAGAATGAATGTGTGGTTTCAAAACAATAGTTGCTTTATTTCGAAGGGGGGAGGGTGGTTGACTTACAGGGAATTAAAATCAACAAAGGGGACGGGTTTGCATCAAGGAGAAACTGGTTTTCAAAGTCTCTCTGCCTTGCTGTGCGCTTCTAATCGCCCTGGTGTCAATCTGCTCAAAATCGGACACCAGGCGATTTGCCTCAACCTCCCACCCCACCATAAACGTCTCCCCCTTACTCTCACAGATATTATGTAGCACACAGCAAGCAGCAATAACAATGCGAATGCTAGTTGCGCTGAGGTCTGATCAACAGTGGCAGCGAGCTTGTAAACGTCCAAAGGCACATTGCACCACCATTCTGCACTTGCTAAGCCTATAGTTCAACTGTTCCTTACTACTGTCCAGGGTTCATGAGCTATGGGAGCAAGTGGTAGGCTGGGGTAGGTGCGACCGTGCGGTGCTGCCGGCTGAGAGAGCAGCCAGGTCACTGGGGATCAGGATGGCAGAGTTGCAGCAGAAGCGGCGGAGCGAGCAAAACAACATTGCTGCTCCGAGGACAGCTACAAATCCTACTGATGAGGACGGCTGCAAGATTTCTTCTCTGGCGACACAGGAGAGGAATATGATGGGCCTAAAATCTAAACAGGCCCGCACATGTCCCAGAGTCACTACCCTTTAGACTTGCCTGCAACAGCAGTGGTGATGGAGAGCTGAGCAGGCTCCCGCTTGCAGTGCTATGGCGTCTGCGCGGTTAACCCAGGAAAAAAGCCGTGAAAGGATTGGCTGCCGTTGTTTTCACGGCGGGAGGGTTGACTGATGACATTTACCCAAAAATACCCGCGACAGATTTTTTGCCCCATCAGGCATTGGGAGCTCAACCCAGAAATCCAATGGGCAGTGGGGACTGCGGGAACTGTGGGATAGCTACCCACAGTGCACCGTTCGGAATGTCGACACTTGCCAAGGTACTGTGGACGCACTCCGCCGACTTAATGCACTTAGTGGGGACGCATGCAATTGCCTGTATAAAATCTGTTCCGAAAAATCGACTTCTATAAAATCGGCCTAATTTCGTAGTGTAGATATACCCTTAAGTTGGCTTTCTGTTTCTGTATCAGTCTGAATCTCTAAACAATTCATGGGAAAAATTCCATATGTTAAATATCTCCTAGCACAATTAGTATACTGTTTGTCATATACTGAGATGTAATTCTACCTTTGCAGGTGGGATAATGAGTGAAAGGGAATCCAGCAATATGCAGTCTACTGCAATTCCATTAAAAGCGAGTTTTCCCTTTTATAATTTTTGACTTGCTGCAGTTGGTAGTTTTTTTTTTCTCACCAAGTGTTTGGAATGACTAAAGATGTTAAACCAAACAACTTTTAAGTTCCAGTATTGCAGACTTTTCTAGTAGAATGCAACACTTTAAAGTCATTTGAGAGACTAAAATACCATATAAAGTACAGACCTGAAGAAAAGCTCTGTGTAAGATCAAAAACTTGGCTCTTTCACCAACAGAAGTTGGTCCAGTAGAAGACATTACATCACCTATGTTGTCTCTAATATAACGTACAGAAGCTTCTCATACTATTTTTTATAATTCTATAATGGTAAGTTTAAGTATTAACCTCGTTAAGATACAGGGGAGTATCTAAATATATGCTCTGACAGATTTTGGTGAATGTGATATAGAACAGTATTTTTAAAACAGTGTAGGGAAGTTTTCTTAGCTGCTGTAATGTCATTTGAATTTTGACTAGAGCAGCAAATGTAGTGGTCAGTAAAATAAATCCTGTTAATTAAACATTTTAATTTAGAATTTGAAAAAACAAGATGGTTCAGACTATTTAGGTAACAATCTTTAACTATAGCACATAACATAAAAATGTTGTTCTCACTCTACATTTGATTATTGCATGTTAAAACAAAAATCTGTTTAAGTCACTGTCTTGTTCACTTTGTTTTGAAGCCAACACCGCACAAAGCCCTTATAAGAAACTCAAGGAGGCCTTATCATCTGTAGAAGCTTTTGAAAAACACTACTTAGTAAGTATGGCATATAAGTTTTTACACTGCATTAAATATACCTATGGAAAATGGTGAACATATTATGTATATTCATGGAATGGTTAAGGCCTCATTTTCAAACCTTGAGTACCTAATGTTAAGGTCTCAAATCTGTATTCTGGCATTTACGCAGTCTGACATTCAAGTGTGCGCACTGTCGTTTAGTTAGTACCACAATATGGAGTTGGGAGCCTAACATTAGGCACGAGGTTTTGAAATCTTTGTTTTAACTTGAATACCTATTAATATGGGAATGTAAATGGATTTGTAACTATGTTCTAAAAAAAATTGGCCATACTTTCAGAAACTATATATTATTCTGAGATTAGATTATCTGATGGATACATTAGGTCTGTTCAGGAAACAATCTGATGTTTGCATCCTGCTTTTCAGGAAAAAAATTTAAGCTTTGATCTGCAATGGGATTTTTTCCCCTGAGTGTTAGTCCTGTTGAAGCTGATGACACTCAGCATAGGTGTAAGGGTTGGAGATAGCATATCTTGTTGAATGATCAAGACCTTAGTTGTGTGTTAAAGAATCATAACTTGTTGGTTTGTAATGTGGTATCTCCTTTTCTCTATTATGGAGCCACAGTAATAATTCTGTAGTTACTTTTGTAAGCTACTTTGTATTAAGTCTGACTTTTTCATGTCACCCAATTTTTTTCTTTATGAAAAAGCTCCCTTGTGCCTGAAACTTGTACATACTGTTAGGCCAGTGATATTTGATATGGAAGAGGTTGAGGGAAATTGAACAAGTCACTTTTAAAATATGGGACTTTGAAAATTGTGCCCTTTTTCAATTTTGTAGAAGTATCTCAAAGTGTTTGGTCTAAACACTTCAGATTTGATGTTCTACATTATTTCTCAGTAAGAACTAATGCAAATTAGTAAACTAGTACATTTTTGGAATGAAAATGCAAAAATTTGAATTGAACTTCTGAGAGCTTTGTTAAAGGTCTCTAGTAAATTCTGAGATCTTGCAGAATTTAAGAAATTGTAAGCTAAATAAATGCCTGCAGAGCTTGGAAGTTACGTTAGTGAAATTCCTTTGTTCTTCTGGCTACACAGAACTTGTATGCATTAGAAATTCAAACAAGTAATTAGTGCACACTGTAAAAGTGTATATACTTCCAACTTCAGTTGCATCAATAATTTGAAATTAATTAAGACATTTCTATTTACTGACAACACAAAATAAGATACTTTTCTAATTTTGATTAAATAAGGAAATTTCTGACTAAAACTAAGAATTATAGATGTTGAAAATTTTTGAAATAGTCATATACACTTTAAGCAGTGTTTGTAGGGGTTTTTTAATTTTGAAAGTCAGAAAATGCTGAGCTACAACTCCACGAACTACTTTCTCTGATTCTATAGACTCTACAGTGTAGAGTGTCCTAATTAACAGAGATTAACAAGTCTCAACAATTTTAGAAACTTTTCATATCAAGTATAAAATCTACTACACACACGTTGGCTCCTATCTTTTGTGTGTATATAACTGAGGTGTCTATAGCCAGAAGGTCTACGATTGACGATGTAGGGATGTGTTTGGTCTATCTCAGTGGTTCTCAAACTGTTTTAATGGGGTCGCCAGAGCTGGCATTAGACGTACTGGGTCCCAGTGCCAAAGCCCAAGCCCCACCATCAGGGGTTACAGGCTTGGGCTTCAGCTCCTCTTCCCCCCTCCTCCCCTGCCCAGGGCAGCGGGGCTTGGGTGGGCTCAGGCATTGGACCCCCCTGCTGAGGTAGTGTAGTAATTTTTGTTGTCAGAAGGGGGTCACAGTGCAATGAAGTTTGAGAACTCCATCTGTAGGGTGGGCTAAAACCATCTTGAGATGTTAATGAGAGACAGACAGGGTTTTAGTCTGTATATAGAGACTCGACAGGGAAGATCTTAATTTTGAAATGTTGAATGGGAAAGACTCTCTGTGGGAGGTGAAATGTTGCTGAACATAGCTGGAAGGGAGGGTTGTGTTTCTAGATTGTATATGGATAGAATGATACAAAATGTTGGTATCTGTGGCCCAGAGTGGATGAGGAGACTGAAGGAGTTGGGGTTGCCAACGTGATATATGTGGTGCTTTTCTGGTTATTGTGTTTGTGGGGGAGAGGGGTCTATAGTCATATTGGAAATTTAGCTGGGGGAAGAGAGGAGGGCTAAGGAGACTGACCTACAGGTTGTGGCTGTGGCTGTGCAGGGAATGGGGCTCAAGGTTGGTTGTGGAACCTTAACTCTGGATTGTCTTCCAGCAGAGTGCTTCAAACTATTTATTTAACTGTATAAATGTTTTAAAATGTATCTATGTACATTTTATGTACTTTACCTCTTAGTTTTTTGTTTGGGAATTGCACCTGTTGATTGAGGTTCCTCTTTCATTCAGATTAAACTTCTTTCAGAATAGGACCAGTTACATGACCTCTTTCACTCCAGCAGTGCGTGCACACCTTTCCAAGTAGTGCTGCATAATATGTTTGATTAGAACCCCAAATGACAAGGCTCTTGTACAAACTTTTAATGAGCTGACAAATATGAACAGGGTGCACAAAGATCTAGCCTAGAGGGTAACAGAATACTGTCAAGAAATAGTCACTTTAAAAATGAGTTAGAAGTAGTTTCAAGTACTATATCTGCCCTTGAATCCCTATCGGGTTTTGTGGTATTAAAATCTCATTGTCCTGTTTTAAAAGATGTTTTTCTTTCCTTTATTGCTGTGTGTAATACTGACATAGAGGGTTACTGATTATACAGGGGAAACAGTGATGGCTATTTAGATGCAAAGTGTTACCAGGTGTAGAAAATCTGCCCCTCTCCTCCCCCCCCCCGCCCCCCCTCCAAATCTTTCTCCAATTTTTCAGTTCTAGTAGTAATTGATAACTTGTTTCAAGACATTTTTATTTTAAGATGATGATTGTTCTTTCAAATAAACTGGCATAATTGTGTGGCATTTCCCTTGTGGAGTATCTTATGTGTACAACTGATAAAATCTTCTACAAAAATCAGCATATCATTATGTTCACTTTGAACTGTTCATTGGGGTTTTTGGTGTAAGAATGAATTCTTTTCTGTTCCATGTTTTGCACTTGTGAAATTCTTGTTTCTTTACCTTTAAACAGGATCTGTCCCATGCCACCATTGAAATGTACACAAATATTGGAAGAATTCGCTCGGCTAAACTTGTTGGAAAGGACTTGGCAGAGTTTTATATGTAAATGAATTTTTAAAAAATTTCTTCTAAAAATACCGTAGTGTTGAAAAGCTTGGACACAGTCCATAAGGGAAATTAACTGTATTCTGAAAGGAGCATTTAACAATAGAATATTTTTAATAGTCCAGGTACTATTAATACAAGTATTCTAAATAGGTTTTCTTTCAGCAATAAAATACACAATACACAAAATTAACAAGATACACTAATAATCTGTCATGCCAAACCACGATACCCAAAATAATAATCACGCAATCCGACCGCTAGCCATCCTATATTCAACTGGTCACCTCTCCAGTAGCCTGGGAAAAATCACCCTAGGCTCTGTTGTGCCCAGGAGGACAATGAGTTCCATAGCTAAGAACTCTGCACAGAAAATGGCTGCAACGATTTACAGCCCAAATAACCAACTATAGAATAAACTTATGCTGCTGGGTTTAATATCAAAGGCCTCTAAAGCAGTGGTTAGGTGATTTCTTCCCTCCCCCCCCACCCCCCTTAGGGTGGGAGAATAATAAAGATAAATATCCAGATGTGCTGAGTAAGCAGTTAGTAGTGAATTTTTGGCTCTGAGCCCTCCTTGCTTTTGTTTTTATTAACTAGCTGATGATAGCTGTATCCCTTGCACCTACTCTAAGCCAAAAAGCATTCAGGCATGTTTTCTAATGTGATTTCCAACACATACTGTATGTGTTAATGAGTTTTTATTATTAATTGCAATATGCTCAACATTAAATTACACTGGAAGGTAAACTAATGTGCAGTTAAGCTCCCCTGAAGAGATTTAATTAATGCTTCCCAGTTTTACATTTCAGGGAGTTTCAGAGTAGGGCGGTGTTTTGACTTGGGCCCTGTTATACTGGAACTTGTTTCTCTTGTTGAGCCATCATAGCTAATCAGACCTTCCAGCCATAGTATGAGGGTCATGAATTCACTCAGGTTTTGGCCTGAAGGACATGAGATAGGGATCGTATAGAGCTATTTTGTAATTAATGGTGTCTCTCCTCCGTTTTGTTTGTTTTAGTATACTTAGAACTTGTTGAATAAGCATCTTTTTAATTATAAAAATGAGATAGCTACATCAAACTAATGAACCCCAGTGGGCTGGCAAGGGGGGAGCCTTGACTTTGGTTCCTATGTTTGCCAAGACAGATTTGTTTGAATGCTTTGTGTAGTCACTGTATAATATTTCTAACTAAAAATCAATTTTGGCTTTGGGTGAAATGCAATCCCCTGATATACGGTGTTGGCAAAATTAGTAGCATGATCATCCATTGCATTACACTCTTTGAATATGCACTTGACAAAGTATCTCAAACAAGTGGCTGCTTTTTCAGTTTTGTTAACTTGCTAGAACTTTGGGGTTTGGGGTATATGTAGAGAAGTTTTGTGTCCATGGCATTCTGTTATACCTAGATCAGTTGCGAACTATTCTTTATTTTCCAGGAGGAAGAAGGGTCCACAGAAGGCAGAGGTCTATCTTCAAGGAGCACTAAAAACTTATCTTGCTGAGGGCTGGGCATTGCTTATCACACATACAAGAAAGCAGTTAGCAGAATGTCAGAAACACCTTGGGCAAATTGAAAAGTATCTTCTAAAATAAAAAAAACTGGAAAATTCAGATTGGAGTACCGTTGACATGCATATTTTCTGACCTAAATATGTTGGATGAGAGGCTGGAGAGAGTCCAGTCAGTAGCCAATGAGATTAATCTATTGTTGACTTTTCTACAATCCATTCAATGTCTTTGATTTCTTTTTACAGGTTTTTCTTATGTTTGCCTGTTTTGCATTTCAATACAGATGCTCCCCGACTTACGCAAGCGTTCTGTTCTGGAACGCCTTGTGTAACTCGGAATTTGTGTAAGTTGGAGACGTATCTCCGACCATTATGCCAAAAAAACCCAAAAAACACACCTCTTATTTTTAGCCTACGGAGCTTTTTCCGTAAGCGTGGATTTGCATAACTCGGATTTCTGTAAGTTGGGGAGCATCTGTATCTGAGTCCTTGAGACAGAGTTGACAAAGCATAGATAATGTGATGCATTATATTAGACTAACAAATCTAGCATGCGCGTTTTCTGTTGGCACTTGTAGAAAAGGGTGTGTTGGTCCTAAAGTTTGTATGATGTTACTTATTTTTGGTCCAATAAACTTTACGCTATAAACAGTTTCTGCCTACACATTAACATAGTGGAGGCTAAGTCCAGCTGATTTTCAGTTAGATTTAGGGCCCTAACTGCCTAAGTCATCTTGGGCACTTTTGGCTCCCAAGTCACTTGTGCACTTTTTTGAAAATTTTATTCTGTATGTTTCAAAATGTGCTCTTACGAAAAATGCTGTTGAGCTAATGGTAATGTAGTTTTAGTGAATACTGTACTGCAGCAAGTCCTTTTACCCCCAATACTCCAAGAGAATATAAATTCTTTTCTTATGATTAGTTATGGTAAGTGCTGATATCACATTTGGTGGATTCCCAAAGCGGAGTTCTGTGCACTAAATGTATGGTACACACCAGTAAATTAGAATTTAATCAAATGCTAGAGCTTATTTAAAATTTAATTTTTATCACAGTGTAATGTAATGCATCAATATTTTGGCCATGCAGTTCATTTATCTGTGGTTAGTAAAGAGCAAGTGAATTTTCCTCCAGTCAGTAATAAGTTTGAGACAGTCTGTTTTTTATATAGCAAAATGTAGTAAGTGTGGTGGATAACTTTTTATTAGATAATCTGCAGTAAAATAAAAAGATGCGTCTGTAATGGGCTTTAATGATAGTGAACCCTTCCATTTCTTTATTTTCTAATGGAAATTTCAGTTGATGCTAAAGTAGCTTATCCAGTATCTGGAGGATAGAAAAGCAGTAACACAAATTCATCAATTTTTTTTTCCCCACCAAAGTGTTTCTGAAATGGATTGTAGTCCTTTCCCCTCAGTTCCTTAACGTGTGTGTCAGCTATCTTCAAACAAGCAGTCTTTTAGCCAGTGATGATCACTTAACAGAAGACGAGCGCCAACACTTCTGCCAAGAAATTTTAAATTTTGCCAACCAGCAAACAGAGGGCAAAGGTGAGACTAGATTTAAATATTTAACCATAATATTTCAGCTGATCAGATCTTTAACCTTTCTTTTCAAAAGGAGATAGCAAGTCTTTCTGATCAGAGCTCATAGTGTGTAACTTCTGGACCACAACCTCACATGTATTTAATTATTTAATTTGATTTAATTTCACTTTTATCTGACAAATCGGGATCTTTTTCCACCTCTCTCACCTCAAGCCCCTCAAAAGTTTTTAGAGGGGTGTGTGTGTGTGTGTTTTGGGGGTACCTTTGAGTGATTTTTTTTTTTCTCCACTTCTACTATAGTAGTCCTGTTTTTTTCTTATGGCTGCATCTACACTAGCATATCTTGTATGTATAATTTGCTGCTGGAGCATTGGTGTTAGTGGTGTAAGATGTAATGTAGAGCGGGAACGGGCATTTTTACTACAGTGTTGTCTGCCCCACTCTTTGCTACAACTCCCAGCACGAGGATGATGTCTGTCAAGGGGGTTCATTGGTGAGTTTAAGTGGCTGAGGAGCCCAAGTCTTGCCCTGCAGATTCTCTCACAGAAGTGACAGGTGTAATCTTGGAGGAGACGTAGTTGTTGGCTGGACTGTTGTGCCCTTTCTTTCCTCCTTTGTCGCTTCTCTCTCATATGAGCACATCTGTTCTCCTCAAAGTGAGCTGTGGCTTGGTATATGGTGTGGCATCACTGTCGTCCCAGTTTGTTGGGTTGATACCTCCCTTTTTAAGATGTACTTTCAGTATGTTTTTGAAACGCTTCCGCTGCCCTCTGTGAGCCCTTCTTCCCTGACTTAACTGAGAGAAGAGAACTTGCTTCAGGAGGCAAGTGTCAGGCATATGTACACCGTGACCAGCCCAGTGGAGTTGATGTTTCGTGACCTGCGCTTCTATACTGCTGATGTTGGCTGCAGAGAGAACGCTGATGTTAGTGTGTCAGTCTTCCCAGCTGATCCTGAGAATCCTCCTGAGGCAGCGCTGCTGGAACCACTCCAGCCGCTTGAGATGACGTCTGTAGGTTACCCAGGTCTCACACTCAGAGAGAAGGGTGGGGATGACAACGGCCTTGTAAACCAAGATCTTGGTGCCTGTTTGTAGATCCCGATCATTGAAGACTTCTTTGAGTAGTCTTCCAAAAGTTGTGCTGGCACACCAGATCCTGTATTCAATTTCTGTGTCAATGCTGGCTGTTTGGGAGAGGTGGCTGCAAAGATATGGAAAATGGTGCACATTTTCCAGGGGTTCTCTGCTGACGGTGATTTGTGGAGTACGGGGAGTACCAGCCCTCACCTGCACAAACTAGATTACCTTTGTTTTCCCAATGTTGAGAGAGACACCCAGGCTCTGATAGGCATCTGCAAAAAGATTTAGGGTGCTTTGCAGGTCGGCCTCTGTGTGCGCAAAAATGACATGGTCATCTGCATACTGTAGGTCAGTGATGCCAGTTCTCATGATCTTAATCTTCAATTTCTCCAAACAAAATCTAAGGAGTTGGCCATCCATACAATAATCAATCCTGATTCCGCCAGGACAGCGGTCGCGAATGAGAATCAGGATCAAGGCAAGGTAAATGGAGAAGAGTGTTGGAACAGTGACACCGCCCTTCTTGCCACCGGTGCAGATGGTGAATGGTTCGGTCTCTGAGCTCTTGCACAAAATGGTGGCAGTCATCCCATCATGGAGTAGTTGATGATGGAAATTAATTTCTGTGAACAGCCAAACCTACATAGCACCTTCCATAGGGCATCACGATTGATAGTCAGAGGCCTTGGTTAGGTCGATGAATGCCATGAACGTTGCTGATGTTGCTCTCTGCATGAACTGGCGTTGCTCTCTGCACTTCTCCTGAATCTGTCGTGCCACGTAGGTCATGTCGATTGTGCCTCGGGATGGCCTGAAGCCGCACTGTGATTCGGGGAGAAGTTTCTCGGCAAGCGGGAGGAGGCAGTTTAGTAGGATCCAGGCAAGAATCTTCCCTGTGATGGAGAGGAGAGCAATACCTCTGTAGTTCCCGCACAAAGATTTGTCCCCTTTCTTGAATATTATAACAGTGTTGGCTTTCTTAAAGTCAGGTGTAATTTCTTTGCAGGTCCAGATTTGTCGAGGATTTGGCAAAGTTTGTGCTAGATAATTGTTGCACCAGCTTTAAAAACCTCAGCTGGGATGCCATCTGGGCCTGGTGCCTCGTGATTTTTTTGGTCTGAGTGATGGCATGCCAGACTTCCTCAAAAGATGGGGGATCAGCAAGGTCTTCCATTGCTGGGCGTTGTGGAATAAACTCGATGGTGTCTTCAGACACTGGATTAATAGGCTCTCAAAGTGCTCCTTCCAGTGTTGTTTAATAGCTGCATTGTCCTTAAGAAGGGTGGAGCCATCCTGAGAACGTAAGGGAGCTTTGGAGCTTGGCCCCTATATAGCTTTTGTTGCTTGAAAGAAGCTTCTCGTCATCCTGGTCTACGAAATCCTAGATGTCAGAGGCCTTCTCTTGCCACCACTTGGTTTTGATGTCACGTAGCCTACTTTGGCTTTAAGCAGGTGATAGGCCTCATGTTTTTGTTTGTTGGAGGAATCATTTTGCCAGTTAAAAAATGTTTCTTTTCTGTTGAATAAATGCTAGGATTTCCTCATTGTTTTCGTCAAACCAGTCATGGTGCCGATGCATGGAATATGTTATGGTTTCAGCACATGCGTTGTGAATGGTGTTTTTAAGTTGATCCCATTGCTCTTGAATGTCAATGATGTTGTCAGGCAGATTAGAGAGTTTCTCGGACAGATGATGCTGGAACGTCTTGCAGCTGGCTTGTTCTTGAAGTACTTTGATGTTGTACCGCTTTCGCTTAGTCTTTGGGTGTTTGTGGTGTGGTGGAGCCAGCTGCAGGTACATGACTGATCTTACTAATCGATGGTCTGTCCAACAGTGATCGGCACCTCTCGTAGCCCGTGTTATACGGACATTGATATAGTCTCAGGCTCTGACTATAATGTAGTTAAGGAGGTGCCAGTGTTTGGACCGAGGATGTTTCCAGGTGGTCTTAAATTTGTTACTCTGCCTAAAGATGGTATTTGTGATGAGCACGTCATGCCCCACACATTTGCTGAGAAGGAGAATACCACTGGGGTTTACATTTCCTACCCCTTCTTTGCCTATTGAGCCTCTCTAGAGTTGGGAATCCCATCCGACTCTGGCATTGAAATCTCCCAGGAGAATGAGTATGTCGGCCTTAGGTGTGGTTGTGAGGACTGCATCAGGAGTTCTATAAAACTGCTCCTTATTGTCTTCCTCATCATTGAGTGTTGGGGGTGTATGCGCTGATGACTGTGGTATGTTGGTTGTTACTAAACTTGAGCTGAAGAGTCATGAGATACT
Organism: Macrochelys suwanniensis; assembly: GCA_033296515.1. Lineage (NCBI taxonomy): Eukaryota > Metazoa > Chordata > Testudines > Chelydridae > Macrochelys > Macrochelys suwanniensis. Next base: position 152,562,333 of record CM065775.1, on the reverse strand, counting down.
CGTTGATCCCTACGGGAAGCTTCAAAAGCTGATTGGCAATCTTATTTTTGATGGGAAAGCCAATCCCGTGAATGTGTCTCTTTTCAGGTGGCTTTCCTTTCCATCCTTTTTTAATTGGCCCTCATCGGCCCGGTGGGTCTCACTAAAAGCTGCAATGTCAATGTTGAGTCTTGCCAGTTCTCTGGCAATTATTGCAGTTCTTTCTGGGCATTCACTGCACTTAGAGTCCATAAGGGTGCAGACATTCCAGTTGGCGAAATTCATTGTCTTATCTCTTGTTTCAGCCACGGAGTTGAGTGATCCCACTGGGTAGGGCCATCTAGTCAGAACAATGGGAGCCTATGTTTGGGGCATCTTTTCTAGCCCCCTCCCCATTTGGGGTGAGCAGAGGGGATCCTGAAAAGGCCTGGTCAGTAACAGATGCTGCTGCCGAAATGCACTTCTGTCTCAACCGAGCACAAAACGATCATAATACGGCTGCCGGCTGCGTGCGGATTTGTGACTAAAGACTCCCAGAGATTACTGCTCCTGTCTTCCCCGCCACTTGTCCATCACTGCAGAACTGTGAACCCTTTGGCAGAGGTCTGCACATGAAATCTTTTAACGTGGGGAAACCGGTGTGCAGGCGGTAACCACACGTAATTTGACAGGAGGAAAACCCTGACCCAGTGGCAAGGAGATCCAAGACAATCAAGGACCTTTCTCCTCCTGCAGCCCTCATCTGCGTTCGCAGCTGCAGAGTACTAGAAGGTCCTCTATATGCACCCGATCCACTGTTGGGGTCTTTTGACGTTTGGACCACGGTTAGTCAGGAGCCTTGCCTCAGACCTGTTTGCCAAGGGGGACCATACCAGGAGTATAAAAGCTCTGGATGATGTAGCTCTGAGGGTCTTTAGCCCACACAAGCCTCTTCACCACAACAAGGTTGCGGTCCACCAGAGAGGGATTCTGTCTATACCACAAATTGGAACCATGTTGTAACTGTAGTATAGACAAGCCCAAAGGTTGTGTGATCTGAAGTCACTGGGGATATGTTACTTGTATATAACAATGTAATAATAAACAAGATGGTTCCCAATTCTATGGGATTTTATAACTGTTTTAAGAAAGCCAAGTTTTGAGCCCTCAGTTTCTTCTTCTATGGAATTGGGTGCAGCCCTGTGAGTAGAGGATAGGGCCTGATAGGATCTGTAACTCTGAATTTCCTGGTTTTTGCAGGTTTGTTGTACTGTCATGCAGTGGATTCTTTACTATAATGTATGTTTAGTTTTATAACCCATAATAACTCTATCTAAATTCTGGTCTGTCCACTTTTTGTAATGGTATTACAAATGGTATTAGGCTGAGAGAGACTTTTGGAAGCCCTTCTTAGTTCATGCATTATTGGCAATAATGGATGATGCACTAATTAACATGTTCAGTTTGAATACCAGAAAGGTTCTTTAGTTTTTCCTCACCTTTCTACTTCCCTGTTGCTTCTACCAGGGCAGCTCACATTTCATCTCTGACCATCTTACACTCCCTGATTTACCTTTCTGCCTCTGGATTCCACTCCTTATAGCTCTGAAATCATGCTCTGCAGACTGTTGTCCTGCATTCTCTAGTGTCAGCCTTGTGCTCCCCTCTGGCTAATGGCTTTTCTTCTGACTGCCTTGATAAATATTTGATTTTCTCCTCTCTACTCCAGCCTGTACTTTGTCCTCAGAAGCTTTTACTATGATTTAAACTCTGAGCACACTTTGGGGCAATTTTTTCTGAAGATATACTGCTCATCTTCATGTGCATATTTCTTGATGTTCTGCTTAGATTACAACAGTGAAGACACCTTGGAAACACCATTGATGTGTCATGCTAGGCCTGCTTCCTAGTTGAATTTTTTTTTTTAAAGTCCCTGTCTCTGTTGTTTTCTGGCATCTAGCAATGATGTAAGAGTGAGGGGACCCTGACCTGGTGCAGGTAATGGCTCCAGGCACCACTCTGATCACGACTATCACGAGTTTGAATTTGCTACGGTGGTATGTCCTCTGGAATATTTGTTCTGTCATGTTAAATTAATTGTTCAGGTGTACAGGAGCATAAAGAATAATAGCCCAGCATTCTTCTTATGATACTGTGCTGCTTAGATTGGAAAACTTTTGCTACACTAGTAAGTGATTCTGAAGAGGTTGAATGAATAACAGATCTTGCTATGGGTACATCTACACTATCTCCCCCCCCCCCCCCCCCAAAAAAAAAAAATAAACACAAAAAACAGCTCTGAGATCCACTCCCCTCACTGGGTTCCAGAGCCTGGGCTCCAGCACAAGTGGGAATGTCTACACTGCTATTTTTAATCCTGTATAGCAAGCCCGAGTCAGTCGTGACTCATATTCATTGGCATGGGTGTGGAGTTTTTTTGTTTTGGTTTTTTTGCAGTGTAGGTGTACTATATAGCTTAAAAGCTATTGACATGAACAGTTTTTTGTCAGATTTTCTCACTACAACTGTATTTGAGGCAGAACTAAAGTTGTAATTTTAAAATGTTTGATTTTAGGCGTCCTCAAGAATTTTAAAAAAATTATTCCATTTAGTTTAAGAAGAAGATGGTGTTTTTTTGTCACTTTGGGATTGGGGGCGGGGGGGACAGTTTTTAAAATTTCTCAACTTTTAAAAAAATGGATTGCTGTAAAGGCTAACCTTGCATTACCAAAAGTAGAGTGGAATAAAATAACTTGTTCTTGTTTGTACTTCCAGGTCAAAAGGTTATACTGTCTATGCATTCCTTTGCGCAGTTGAAAACTCTACATTTTGACCCTCCAAATGCTGTTATCCATGTGGGTGGAACGTTGTCTATTGAGCTGACTTTGCTGAGCCAAATGCCCATCCCGGTTGAAGTGGATCAGATTGCCATCAATGTCCACTTCAGCATTGAGAAAAATAATTACCGGAAAACAGCTGAATGGCTCACTAAACACAAAACTTCCAACGGTATTATCAGCTTCCTGAATGAGGTTGCAGGCTTCCCTTTGTCAAGAAATAACTTGCCAGCGCTGGAGTTGTATGAAATGTACGAAAGGAGCCCTTCCGATAACTCTTTGAACACCACGGGAATAATCTGCAAAAATGTGCACATGCTACTGCGAAGGCAGGAGAGCAGCTCTTCTCTGGAAATGCCCTCAGGGGTGACTCTAGAGGATGGGGCTCACACGTTGAAATGTAGCAACTTTATACTGGAACCAGGGGTCAATACAATAACATTCAGAACTCAGGTATGTTTTTACAATTGAGTGAGCATAGCACTCATGAAAGAGAAGATCTAAAAGCACTGACTTAGAGAAGGGCGTAGTGCTGGCAAGTGATATCCAGTGTTGTTCCCTTGCTACAGCCTTGCCAATGCAGCTTAACCTCTTCCTGGCTAGCCCCTGTTGTTGCAGACCTTGGTCTATTGTGAAGAGAGGCTGCTAACTCTGCTAAAGTGTGTGGTTGGTTCTCTGATGTGCAGAAATGGGAGACTAGAATGATCCCACCAAACTCATTTTAAGTCATTTTTATTTATCCAGTTATCACTTTCATAAAAATAAAACACTTATCTAACAACTAGAATTCAGATGAGTATTGCATCTGTCCCAAACTGCAATGTTCATTGTCCATCATGTTCTAGAAACGGTAAGGATTCTCTTCTTTCATAGTCAGACTTGCTCAGAGTAATGCATAAAAGGTTCCAGGTGGGGAGGTATTTTTTCTTATTGTGTTCTATTACAGGTAATTTTTTTCCAGAGTCAGTATCTGCCAGATTTAGCTGTAGCAATACATAATCACATTGGTGGTTGCTCACTTCCAGAGTGTGGTGTGATAGCAGCTATAGTAATCATTGCATACCAAAAAAAAAAAAATGTTAAGTTTGCAAAGTCAACCACTTGCTCTTAGGAAATGTCAGACTTGAGGTTGCTTGTGTAACTTTAATTCTTCCCTGTGAGTGTGACAGTCTTTAGCTATGTTACCACATACTGTTTTCCTCAAAGGACCTCCGTCTCATTCATTGCAGAAGATGGAAGGTGTGTAGTGATTGAAGGAGAGAGCTGCAAGAAGAGAGAGAAAAATATGCAGTTAAGCCCAGGGCTGTCCCTACGGAGATGCAGGCCCCAGAGCAGAAGTGACAGATTCGTCTCTTACAGGGCTGACCGCGCCAGCCAATCACACTGGCTGCGGGGCCCCCCAAAGCACGGGGCCCAGAGTGGTTGCCCCAATTTGCCTTACCCAAGGGATGGCTCTGGTTAAGCCAATTGAGTGCTACCAGGAAACTGGTTGTATTCCTGCCTCTGCCACAGATTTCTTAAAGATGGTCACTACTTGTGTGTGCTTTATTTTCTGGATGCCCAACTTGAGATCTCTGGGGCCTGATTTTCAGAAGTGCCAAGTACTCAGTTGCAGCTGAAATCATTGAGGGAATGTCTGCACTGCAATTAAAAAGTGCCAGCTGACTCTGGCTTGTGGGGCTGTTTATTTGCATGTACACTGCAATTAAACAGCCCCTGGGCCCGAGTCAGCCAGCATGGGCCAGCCACAGTATCATAAGACATTAGTCTTATGATACTGTCCTGCTTAGATTCTTTATGCACCTGTACAGCTGTACACCTCCTGGCATCTAGCAATGATGTAAGAGTGAGGGGAGCACCTCACTTGCTACACTAGTGAAAGAATAGTGCACAGGATTGGGAGTTAGGAGGTCCTGAGTTCTAATCCTGGCTCTGCCAGTGACTTGCTGTGTGACCTTAGGCAGATCACTTTGACTTTAAGTGTCCTCACCTGTAAAATGGGGATAAGTTACTGACCTGCCTGACAAGGTATTATGAGGAATAATCTGGTATGTGTCTATAGCATTTTAAAATATTCTGAAAAATACATATTTCAGAATGCAGCCTCTTGCAAAAAATTTTTTGCCTTAATCATCTTGTGCTTCAGTTCCCTGTCTGTGTGTTTAAAAAAAGAAAACAAAAGTCTTCAGACCTCCAGAGAGGGTTGTTCATTAGACTTGGATAGTACAGTGATGAGCACACTGTAGATAAACCACCAGGAAATGAATAATTCTGTATTCAATGCAGTGTCTGGATGGTGTGCACTAAATAAAGCATGGGGCAATGCATTGAGTATAAAAAGAAATACTAAATTTTTGCCTCATTTCCCGAGCTCTGCCTGTCCTGGATACTGAGTGAGGCAAAGGTCCTGTGAATAAAACAGTATGATTTTGTAATTATACACTGCCTCATAATACATTGAATTAATTTTGGCATTTCCTAATGTTTTAGTACTTAACTTTGTAACCTTATACAGAACTGAACAAAAGCAGAACTATAGATTATTTTAAAAATTTGAGGTTTAACAGTGCTGGTCATGGAGTTTTTTTTCCCCAATGTTCTCATAATGACCTGTGTGTGTTACCCCACTACTCCTGAGACTTGAATTAATCTTTCACTTTTAAATCCCCTTCTCTCATTCTGTCACCATCTCAACATGTCACTTTTCTATTTAGCCTACAGGCTAAGTGCAGTCTGTGCTTTCGTTTTTCAGTCTCTGCAGCATTAAGACAGCAAGCACTAAAGAGAGGTGTGCTCATCCTGGGGCAGGCTGGCACTGTGAGCCTGTATGGGTAGCACTTATCTGCTGGTGACGTAAGTTCCCATTGGTGCAGCAGGTGCTTGAACTGAGAGCTGGCAACCATGTGATCTGTGCACTACCTACTGATCTAATTTTTGGGTTTTTGAATACCTCCTGTGAGTAAGTGGCTGTTACATACCACCATACAACCCATATTTAGTAATAGAGGCAGTGCAATGCGATTTGGAGATTTCAGGGAGCCAGGTGGCTGCAGATACAGTTTCATATAAAATTGGACCTAAGTCTGAAGAACCTGAGTGGGAGGAGGCTGTAGGGGATTAGTGTGCACAGTGTTTGGCTTCATGGATGAGGAAGCAATCTACTAAACTCTGGAAGCAGAAAGATGGAATATAAATGAAGATACAATTTACTACTTGAACTATTCTTTACATCTCAAACTATGTACATTTCTGGTGGCCAGTATTCTAGGAGGGACAGTTAACTTTCTAATTCTCCTGTTTTCAAATCTCTCCCTGTAATGAAGGAACAGCAAGAGGGGAAATTGTGCTGTTAGATTCCTTCATGCTGAGTGTTGCACCCAGAACCTACCCCCTTCTGCTAAGAACAGAGTTTAAATTTCTAGAACTGGCAGTATCAAGTAGCTTAGGTCTGGTCTACACTACGGGGGGGGGGGGGGGGCGGCGGGGGTCGATGTAAGGTACGCGACTTCAGCTACGTGAATAACGTAGCTGAAGTCGACGTACCTCGCTCAACTTACCTCGCCCTGTGGACCCTGCAAAGTCGAAGGCTGCTGCTCCCCTGTCGACTTCGCTTCCTCCTCACGTCAGGGTGGATTACTGGAGTCAATGGGAGTGCATTCTGGGATCGGTTTATTGCGTCTAGATTAGACGTGATAAATCGATCCCCAGAAGATCGATTGCTACCTGCTGAATCGGGTGGGTAGTGTAGACAAGCCCTTAGATATCACTTGGTGATATTTTCCTTAAATATATTAATTAGAGGTGGTATGTTTTATTAAAAAAAAAATTGAGTGCATTACTGTAGGATGATGGCTTCATATTCGATCCCTTACTCCTGTTAGATAACACAACAGGACAAGGGATTTTAAAAAAGGGATTATAGAAACCTCTCACTTGTGTAGGATGAAGGCTGTGTCTACACTAAGCATAGCTGTACTACTGTAGTGCCATAATGTAGGCACTTCCTATGGTGTTGGAAGACTTTTTTTTCCCATCGTTGTAGGAATCCATCTCTCTGAGCTGTGGTCGCTAGGTTGATGGAAGCATTCTTCTGTCTACTGAGTTGCGTCTACACTGGGGCTTAGGTCAGCCCAGTTATGTCAGTTAGGGGAAGCAACATAGCTATGCCGATCAAAAATTTAAGTGTAGACCAGCCTAACAATTGCATTGAGGGAACAATAAAGGGAAAAGAAAATGCCCCCCTCTATATGGGATGTATATGCACTCTGCTTCGTTTGCAGGTTTTTAGACTGAGCATAGCACTTGCTTCATACCAAATTTGCCGCAGTCTCTTAGCCATACTCCAAACTGAACCTCTTTAAATGTATTAATTCTAAAGTTTTATACCAGGTCAGAAAATGTTTTCTGGGTTCTTTGGATCTGTATTCCCCTCTCCTATGACTCCTAGATTTACATTACATGAAATCTCCCATGATATTAGCACATAATGTGCACTAATGCTTTTGTCTATTTACAAGATGGAAAAAGTGGTGAGAACACTCAGATGGTGAGGCTTTAAGCTTATAATTTGGGGGCAGGTGCAGTACCACTAACTTACAATTGAAACATTTTGAATTTGAGTATTTACTGTGAGACAAAAACCAAATGCTTCAGGCTGCATAGAGTTTGTGTATTATGGGTTAATTCCACATCAAATGTGATATGGTACACATAACACACATCTGTACATTATGCTCAAGAAAATTAGGAGGATTTTTTTAGAAAACCTGCTCTACCTGGGTGAAAAATTCAAAGTACTAGAGCTCTTAGAGGTCAGCATTTTCCTTCTGTTAGCATGATGATGTTTGGATGTTCAAATGCCCTCAGTGCTTTTAACAGGACAAATAGCTCTATCATTTCAGTTTTTTGGTCAATTGACTATAACTGCTAGTTTGATTAAAACTAAAGTTCATTTCGAGCACCCAAAAAATTCTAATTCTGCTGTGAGAGCAGCCTATGACATTAACGAAGATATGTAGCACTTTCAGTGCTGTGCAGTAAGAAGTGACAAAAAGGGGAGGGGGAGGGAACCACTCCCAAACTTCAAATCTTGTTGATCTTGTTAGTAGTGACTAACACATTGTCCTTGACCAGGGATATAGAACTGATGCATCTTCTGGAAGCGCACCTACAGGTGTACCATTTTTATTTTTAATTTACGATGGTGCTATCCTATCATAGCTAGCCTTCTTAAGGTAGAGTTGGTGGAGAGTTTGAGATTAAAAATATATTCATTAATAGGTGTCCACACAATGTGGAAGAAAGTGTGAAAACATCATAGGCTTATATTGATTGAAGGCTGTGCCTTGCACAGTGTGGGGTTTTATGAATGCTAGCCAAATAAGCACTTCTGCTGTTTGTGACTACCTGGTAAAGTCCATAATATCATAGATGAGCATATTCATTATATTTTAATGTATGTAGCTCTCAGTTCAAATATATATATCTATATATATCATCAACAGAGTGGTTGCTATGCTAGATACTTAGGTAACGGAGTGTTTGAATTGACAGCACTTTGTTTTTGAATCAAATGGACGACAATCCTGCTCCTCCCCCCCTCGCGCTCCCCCTCCCCGCCCATTATTAGGTGGGGTCCTTTGGGAATAAACATTTTTACTAGATGCTTATGAAAATTGAATTTGGAGCGCTTGAGTGATTTCATGAATTTCTTTTTTTCTCTTAGCTTTTTTTATTCACCTAGTTGTACAGATAAAAACGTACCAGTTAAAAATGGGCTGAGACACGTATTTGTCCTTCAGTTGTCAGAAGTTCAGTGGAGAAAACAAAGGGTTTTCTTGAGAAATGTAAAAATAATTACTAGATTGAAAATCCGCTTTTCAATTTCATTTTTTATTTTTCAAAGGCCAAAGAACCTGGGACATATACTCTCAGGCAGCTGTGCATGTCAGTGGGTAAAGTGCACTTTGTGCTTCCTCACTTTTACCCAGTTGTGCAGTATGATGTGTACTCTCAGGAGCCCCAGCTAAAAGTGGAGCCATTGACTGGTAAGTAAACTTGTAACACTAAGAATGTGTTGATTGTCCATGTGACTTTCTCATACATGACTTGTTTCTTACTTCATTTCATCTAAACAAGTTACTTTGCTCTGTTGTCTTTTGCAGCTTCCTTTTAAAACTACTTCTATTGAGAACATATATGAGAGTCTTTAGGCTTTAGTGAGTCTGACCACTATCAATCCCACTTGTCAAGTGACATGACAACTAGTATTTGATTGCGAATTTCAGAATCTGGCTTAGTTGGAGTGCATATATGTCTGTATCCTTTTGAAGGATCAAGTGGGGTTTGATCTTGCATCACTGGACACGTTGATGGGGAGAATAGATAGTGATTTGACTGCACCATTGTGAATTTCTTACTAGTTGTTTTGTGACACTGTATTGGCTTTGGTAATTTAGCGAAATCCCTTTACCTTGCACTCTCACCTACCAAAGAGGCTCTGATCTGACTCCCTTTAAAATCAATAGGAGTCTTTCCTTTGAATTCAGTGGAAGGAGAATCACTAATCTAAGAGCTTTCTATGGGACCCCATCACCTTGTTTAAGAATGTTCCTGGTAAACTAGATTTTACTGGTGAGTTCCCCTAGGCTTCATGAAATCTTCTACTTTCCCCCCCTTTCTTAGTAGAAGAGGCTCTGCTTGGGCTGTATCTCTGTAACACACGTTTTCCCCCTTCTTTCTACATCTTCATGTATTCTGTATCATTCTGGTTAATATGGGAAAGCTGTCTCAAAGAGTCATAAAGGTGGTCAGACTTTGAATTAGTCTGACTGCCTCTGGAAGCTTGTTCCACAGCTGCACCTCATTGATTGAGAATGCTTTGACTTCAGGTGAAGGGCAACAGTGAAAATTTCCCAAAATTGAGTGGCTGAAACTCTCCCTATTTCTTGGACAATTTCTTAGAAAACCACTCCATAATTGAGCACCAAAAAGTAAAATTTTCAAGTTGATATTAACATGCACTCGTGAAAAATGAGCTGTGAATGTGTATTTGTATACTCCTAGCAAACATTAGCAGCTAATTGTAACCATTTAATAACTAGAGTGCTGGAATACACTGGCACTGTTTGCTTTCTTTTTCTTCAGACAGCCTTTTGGCTGGTATTCCTCAGAAGGTGAAGTTCACAGTGACTACTGGCCATTATACCATGAAGAGTGGAGATACTCTGCAGCTCAGTAATGCTGATGCCATGCCTTTCCTGTACCATCCAGAGAGCAAAGCATTGATCTATTCCAATACCAGGGGTAAGAGTATAGCCAAAATCTATTATCTGCCATCAGTCTCTGTGAAAATGCAGGAATCCTACAAGCATGACGTAAATATTATTGCATAGCAGCAGAGTGGTCTATAAGATGTTAGAACATTTGACACCATTGTTGTTGGTAACCATCAATTGGGAACTGGCAACTCGGCATTTCAGAGCACAAAAACTTCTGGAAGTCCTGACCTTTTTCTACAACTGTTTTGGAAACTGTACATGTGACCAGTTAGTCTTAATGACTTCAGGTATAGGTCTTATCTCAATAACAAAGAATAGATCTATTCTGGGAAAGATTAATTTATTGTCTGAGCCCTTCACTAGGAAATTAACCTGCCTCATAAGCAACTTTGAAATCAATGTAGTATATTTGCAAGTGGCACCACACAACAGAGGAAACCTTAGCAACACTTTCACCTGTTGCAAGGAAGGAGATCATGGGAGCACCTCATAGGACCTGGAATGAAGTCCAGTTTGAGTTCTCTGTACCACCCTGTCTAGCTTTGAATTTGCATATTTTGTATAAAACAGACAGTTGACTGCTTAAGCCTCCTGCACACATGAATCCAGGGTTGAGTTCTCATTGCATTTGGTTGCCTCAAGAAAGAGTATGAACTTTCAGTCAACCAGATTAGTCCTGGCAATACTGCTTTTTATGGGTAGAGGTCAGTGTAGGGAGGAAGGAATAGTTGAGGATTATTAGAGGATTTGAGTGAATAGTTGAGGATTATTAGAGGATTTGAGGATTTAGACTACTTTTGTGTTGCCATTGTGAGACATTACCTGTACAGAGGCTTTGTACCATAGCAAAATTATGTAATAATTATTAAGAAGCTAGGATATGTTTTTATAAAGTAATGATTAGTGCTCAGGAAAGTGAAGAATCATTTGCCTTTCTCTAGCCAATATTTCATTTAAGCAGGTCATATCCCAGCTTCTCCCAAAGCTCTGCTAGTGCATCTCGGTCCTCTCCTTCAATTTATATGTAAAAGCAAGAAGCAAAGATTCAATAGTTGAATAAGGAGAGATTAAAAATAGGATAAATGTAGGCATCCTGTATGAAAAATTAAGATATGTCACTAATGCTGGTTAAATCCTCATTATCAGTACATAGTCTTGTGTTATCAGTAATGAAGCTTGTGTAAAATGAAAGGAATGAAGTAATAGGATATGAGGAGTCACGGACTAGTGGTGAAAAAGGGATTGGGTAATGGGGCAGGTGAGGACTGAAGGAAGATTGATAAGATTCAGACTAGTTATTAAATTGCTCTGTCAAGAATTTTCTTGAATATTGGAATGGTCTACCAAGGAAGGTAGCCATTAGCCCTTCAAGAAGAATTAGGGAAACACTAGTGGAAATAATGAAGGGTAAAGTTCTTCACGATATGGCGTCTTTGACTTGATCTACACTTGAAAGTTATGTTGTCATAGCTACATTAGTCAGGGATGTGAAAAAACCCACATGCCTGACCAGCATGGCTATGCTGACAAACACCAGGTATAGACACAGCCATGTTGATGGAAGAATGTTTCTGTTGATGTAGCTAGCATCATTCGGGGAGGTGGTGTTCCTACATGGACAGAAAAGCTAGTTCTGTCCGTGAAGGCTGTCTCTACATTAGGGGGCTCTGCCAGCCTAGGCTTCATAATGTATTTGTAGCCAGAGACGACTTCAAGGAAGCCAGTGTGGAGTTCTTGGAGTTCTACAATGAGTCCTATGGCTGCAGTCCTCGCTGACGGGATGTGGGTTATAGACACTATTGGTACCAAGCCTTTAGGGCTCCTTCCTGGTTGAAGAAGGCATTTCTAGCCTTTCAGTATTTGATCTCGTGACATGATAACTAGAGATTAAAAATGGAGGTTGTGGAGGGGAGGAATATTTCTAAAATTACTTCATATTCTACACAATTGTAGAAAAAGTCTCAGAATCATCATTACTGATCCAGTCTTCTGAAAAGATCACAAGCATCACCCTGCCAGTGGCTCCCGCATATCACGTGATTGAATTTGACCTAGAAGTTATCTATTTGCCATCAACCCCAACAACTTCAGTGGAAAGTGAAAATCTGGTGAATAAAGAACTGCACAGGAAAAGCAAAGAGAAGCAGAAATCGGACAACTGCATGGCTACAGTTGACCAAAAAGTAAGATGACAAAAAAAGTTAATGTTTGACCACAAGGGCTTAAATTGACCAAAATATGCATGAGAATAACCTACTTGCACTGAGCACCTTCTATCTTAAAGGATAGGAAAGCACCTCAGACTGTATGAAATAGATGCAAATGTATGTGTACAGAATATTTAAAAAGAAAATAAGAAAGAAAGAAATACTTGTGGCACTTTAGAGACTAACAAATTTATTTCAGCATAAGCTTTCATGGGTTAGAACCCACTTCATCGGATGCATGGAATGGAACATACAGTGGACAGATATTTATACAGTCAGAGAAACATAAGGTGGAAGTGCCTATACCAACCTTAAGAGGCTAATTAATTGAGAGGAACCATAACAGCAGGGGGGAAAAAAAACCTTTGAAGTGATAAACAAGATGGCCATTGTGGACAGTTGACACACAGGTGTGAATGAGGATCGTTAACTTAAGGCAAATAGATTCAATTAATGTAATGGCCAAGCCATTCCAAGTCTCTATTTAATCCTGAGTTGATGGTATCTAGTTTGCATATCAATTCAAGTTCAACAGCTTCTCATTGAAGCCTGTTTTTGAATGCAAAATTGTTGCAAAATTGCGATCTTTAAGTCTGTCACTGAGTGATTAGGGAGGTTGAAATGTTCTCCTACTGGTTTTTGAATGTTATGTTTCCTGATGTCAGATTTGTGTCCGGTTATTCTTTTGTGTAGAGACTGTCCGGTTTGGCCAGTGTACATGGAAGAGGGGTATTGCTGGCAAAACCAGTAGGAGAACATTGCAACCTCCCTAATCACTCAGTGACAGACTTAAAGGTCGCAATTTTGCAACAAATAAACTTCAAAAACAGGCTTCAACAAGAAGCTGTTGAACTTGAATTGATATGCAAACTAGATACCGTCAACTCAGGATTAAATAGAGACTTGGAATGGCTTGGCCATTACGTTAACTTAAGGCAAATAGATTCAATTAACGATCCTCATTCACACCTGTGTGTCAACTGTCCGCAATGGCCATCTTGTTTATCACTTCAAAGGTTTTTTTTTCCCCTGCTGTTATGGTTCCTCTCAATTAATTAGCCTCTTAAGGTTGGTATAGGCACTTCCACCTTATCATGTTTCTCTGACTGTATAAATATCTGTCCACTGTATGTTCCATTCCAGGCATCTGATGAAGTGGGTTCTAACCCACGAAAGCTTATGCTGAAATAAATTTGTTAGTCTCTAAGGTGCCACAAGTATTTCTTTCTTTCTTTCTTATTTCTTTTTGCTGACACAGACTAACACGGCTACTACACTGTAGAATATTTAAAGTATGTACAAAAATACACAGAGCTTTATAGATGGATGAGGCTCCCTTCACCAAATACTAACCTTCTCTGAGGTTGATATTCTGTTCCAACAACCCAAGTTGGAATTTGGCCATAGCTAATACCTCTACTTTTGTTTTAAGTGCCATGGGATCTTTAATGTCTCCAGTGATCAAAGTCTCTCTTTTGATCCATCAGAAAGATGTCATTTCTATCTGCAGAGTATCCCTGCACCATTCTGGTACACGACTTCAGTATTAAGAGAAAAGAATATTCCGATTAAACCATAAACACCACTTCCTTATACAGCTGGGACTTAGTTTGAGAGCTCTGTCCCATGTTACTGATTTTATTGCCCTATGTTTATAACTCAAATTGTCTGCACAATGTACTGGCACTCTTACTTCTCACATGCTTAACTATTGTTAAAAGAAACTGCAGATTGGTTGGTTTTGGAAACTGGTGGGGGGGGGCATTTGGTGTTCGTAAAGAGTATGAACATATGCATATATGAAAAGCTATTTCACTTAGTGTGTATACACATTAAGGGAAAATCTGCATTCATTTCAGGAGGAACTTTTTTTGAAGCTCAGAATGCAGATCCATCATCCCTTACATTATGTTATGAAGTTAATAGGTTTGTTCCCTTAGTAATTTATTTTGAGATTGACAAAATCTATGTGGTTATTGCAGTAAGATGCCACTCATGGCAGCATTGTTCTCCCTTGATATTTGCCAGCCCTTAAAGAAAGTACTCTGAAGAGGCAGATCCCATGGATAAGTCAGTTTAGGGGTTGATGTCAGGGAGACACCAAGCTGTAAGCGCGCACGCACAGAAAAAATCCTCTTCCCACCTTAACAAGCTTAGTTGTTTGATAAATGATTCCCACCCCCACACCGCCCTTTTGGATGCATTAAGTTTGATTGGTGAAGACAAAGTTTCTGGGAAATGTTGTTAGAGTATTTGGAATTGGAAAATAAAGCCATTATGCAAATATATATCATGAATAAGAATTCTGTTTCTTTTCTCCAGGTAACCATTGATTGTCCATGGTCAATTTACTCCACCATTATTGCATTAACATTCAGTGTACCATTTAATGCCAAGCATTCCTTACTGTCAGCTGGCAAACGGTAATGTAGTCTTTAAATATTTATAGTCTCTTTCCTCTTAGAAAATGTTTGTAGAAGTTGATGTTCTGTATGTAATCTTTCAACATAAGCTTTTATTTTTTGTAAGTGGGTGGTGAGTTTTGCCGCGTATGAAATGCTCATTCTTGGATTTACCCATTCTCCCTTTCACACTCCCCCAGCAGAACAACAAATACATTATTGGTGGTATATTTTAATCATAGGCTAATTTTCTCCATCTTTTGGTCTCCATATTAGAACTCGGTAAAAGCAAAACTGAATATAAAAAATAACTGTACCATAGACCTACTTCTGCAGACTCTCAGATTAGCAATTAAGCAGAGAGGAAAAGAAATAATATGCCTGTCATTTTTACTGTTCTTGCCTGAGTGTCACAATTAGAAAACCTTATTAAAAACATTTCATCCTCGCTATAGAGTTTCTCTATGAGCTTGCAGTGAAACTGATATTAATATACAATGTATATTATATGTTCAATATGCTTAATTTTCAGGAAATACGTACAGGTTTGTGTACAGAATTTGTCAGAACTCTGTTTCCAGCTGTCAGACAATAACCTAAAAAACTTTGGTAACTGCATAGATCTACAGCTGGTACCTCTGAAGCCAGAATCCCAACAGGTAAAGATTCTCCTTGGTGGCTCATTACCTTTTAGTAATGTGGAATAAGACGAGTGTACCAAGGCCCAAGTGCACTCATCTTAAAATTGAAAAAATTGACACTTTTGTATTGCTGAAATGCTTAGTATCTGGGTGAATGGCTTTCGTAAGAGATAATATAACAAGACTGACACACACCCAAATGCAAATATTCAGTTCTTTGCCATCTCTTGAAAGCAGATCAGGGTGACCTTCCACTCAAGGGTATTTTGGGAGCTTGGTCACTCACTGCAATAGACTTTCACATCTGCAGACTCGAGATGACATCCTAACCCGGGTCACACATTATTAGTTTTTTCTTTGAATTATGTCTCTATTGGCACTCCACTGTAAGTGCGTCAACACCCTCTGCACCTGGGATTGGAGATTTTCATTAGCAGTGCCTATTGAACCGCATACGTGCACCTCCCCATCTTATGCCATGCGCGTCATGTATATGTAGCACTTTGTGGTCCAACCACCCCTGAGTTCTTTCTTAGCCACCTTTGGTCTGAGATGGAATCTGCAGAGGTGCCTGCCTGTCCTTTGAGCTATTAAATAGTGCCTTTCCTGTTAGTTTTAGTGTAGTAGTTCTTTCCTTCCTTGTCCTCTCCCTTAAAAAAAATTCCTCCTCTTATCCCCCCCGTTAGTTCGTAGCTTAGGACATAGCTTCCTAGTCGAGAAGAGCAGGGAGCAGGAAAGCGTTCTCCCTCACCCTTAGGCCCGGATCTCCCTGGTTTAAGAGATGAGTTTCCTATGGCATAGGCGCCGACTCCGTGGGTGCTCCGGGGCTGGAGCACCCACGGGGAAAAATTGGTGGGTGCTCAGCACCCACCGGCAGCTCTCTGCCAGCCCCGGGGCCTGTGGCCAGCTCCCCGCCAGCCCTGGGGCCCGCGCCCAGCTCACCTCAGCATCGGGCGATGTTGCGTCGGTGTCGGGGGGCGGGGCCCCGGAACGTCGCCCGAGGGCGGGCGACCGCACTCACCAGCGCCACTGGAAGGCAGCACCTGTGTCCCATGGGACACCTTTCCGGTAACCACGGTCATCCACAGTGCAGCCGCTGCCTGGGAGAGGGACACGTTCCGCAGAAGTCTATCCATTGCCATAACCTGACTGCCAGGGCCAGAAAAGACTGGGACATTTGGCTGCAACTTCTCATGGTGAGGTCATTGCGTCCAGCATCCGACCATGGCCTGGAGACTTCCCCGCACAGGTCTCATGCTCCGCTAGGTCATCCACCGACCCTCATTCTCCGTATCCTAAGATAAAATCTTCCCTTTCTCATGCTGATGGGACGGAACGGGCTCCCTCATCACCCTCTGAGACACCGCCGCCTCCATCCCCTACGACGTCAGTAGCCTCGACATCTTCGGGGATGAGACATAGCTCCAGGGCCATCAGAGTATCTCCAGTACCACAGTTAAACAGAAGTCTAAAGACCCTAAATGGGCAGACCTTCAGATGTCGGCACTGTCTCTCGGCACCAGAGACTGCAACATGAGACCATCAAAAACGGTGCCAGCTACCTCGACCAGATCAACTTTGGGCACCACGACATCAATGAAATCATCTGCATTGGTGATGTCCATTTTGGCACCAGTCAAGCTCTCAGCACCAACTACACCTTTGGCTTTGAACAAACCCTTAGCACCAAGCAAGAACTCTACTCTGCTGGCTGCTCAAGAGAATGCACCTCCCTCAGTACCAATCAATACGTTAAACACAGCAACCAACAGGAAGCAGCATTACACACCCCTCTACCATCAGATGAGCATTAGCCTTTGACCTGGGCAGAACTAAACCTTACAGACAATCGTCACACTTATTCCTATCAACAGCCAAAAGATTGAAAGATGTGGACATGTCTAAGCAGCGCCTTTCCAACTGGATCTCGCAGAGTATACACCTGTCCTACCAACTATACAATTGACAACTTCCTCCTGGAACTCAAGCACATTCCACCCTCTCTCTCTCTCTCTCTCTCTCCATCTCGATTGCCTTTCTCAAGTGTCCCAATTGCTGACATTTGCAAAGTGGCCACATGGGCATCCTCTATTATGTATGACTCAGGATCTGATACTCTACTAGGACACTCTGTCCTATCATCCGCATTAGATGCCACTGCAAAGCCCCAGCCTTCCAACTAGGGGCACTACTTTATAGTCACCTACAGTGGAAGCACCCAGAGGGACATCACTCGAAGAAGAGATGGTTACTCACCCTGTGCAGTAACTGAAGTTCTTTGAGATGAGTGTCCCTTTGGGTGCTCTACTACCTGCCTTCTTCCCCTCTGCTTCAGAGCTGAAAGATAGAGAAAGAACTGGGTGGCGGTTGGACAGCACAGCCCTATATATACATGTTGCTCATGGTCTGAGACAGGGAGGTGCACGTGTGCAGTCCAATGGGCACTGCTAATGAAATCTCCGATCCCAGGCGCATGGGGTGCTGCCGCACCTACTGTGGAGCACCCGAAGAACCTCAGTTCTCGAAGAACCACAGTTACTGCATAGGGTGAATAACCTTCTCGTTGGTCTCCTGATCCCTTCTTGTTCCTCTTGCAAAAAGCTACCACATAGTTTGGTGGTTTTGGCGTTCTGTGGTCAAGAATGGCCAAAAAATGGAGTAGCTCAGGAGCTGCAAACTAGGATTGAGATGCAATGGCAAAACAGTGCTCTGTAATAGGCATCAATCTGCTTTGTGCCTGGTTTTAAGACAGTCGTGCTTTGTGTATTTTCCTGAGCAGCAAACTTATAAAAAAAAATTGAATTTTTTTATGTTTACTCTTCAGAAAAAACTTATCATGCCTGAAATACTGATTCTGGCAATGAAACTTTCCCCTTCTCATTGTAACAATCTGAGCGAGTACATGTCTGAGGATTTTAGATTGAGAATTGTAAAATGGTTATAGTTTCATGGATTGATGCATGTATAAATAATATAATAAAAGTTCTGGTAGTAGTGTATATAACAAGACTACGGTAAGAATTCCCCTTCATTAGACTAGCAGTATAGAAAGCTCCTGATATTAAGACATGAGTTCATACTATGGATGAATAATTTTCTTTCAGCACATATACAGTAAGCAGTCAGTATTCTTTGTATGGGAGTTGAAGTGGACAAAAGAACTTCCCCCCTCTTTGCAGTGCCAGTTTTCGGTTAGCTTTTGTCCAGATACCTCTGAAGAGCAGTCATTCTCCTTGAAGCCATACACTTATGAATTCCAAGTGGAAAATTATTTTGTAAGTATTTTTATCTACATATTGTGTATCTTAGGGGAAGGAAGAATTTGTTTGGGTGATGGGAAATCCAGGGATAGGTCTCTGTTAACAATAATTTTCTTTGAGTGTTTGCACATATCCATTCCACTTGAGGTGTGTGCATGCCCAGTGCAGTGAAGCTAGAGAATTTTTACCCACACTGGTAGGTGCATGCAACCTTCACGTGCTACTAGCTCATGGCATAAAGGGCAGAGCTGCTCCTACCATTCCCTCAGTTCCTTCTCACTACCCGTGGTCGGTAGCCAGTGTGTGACTCATCACAACTTTTCCTTTTCTCACAAAATACTTTTCTAAACTTTTTGTGAATAGTTTATAGTTAATTAAGGTACTTGTTTTTTCTTTTTTATTGCTGTTTTGGACTTTTGCTTTGCCTCAGAACCAGGGCATGCCTAAGTCCCTGAGATTTAAGCACTACTCTGGCTGTAATAAATCTGACTAGTATGGGGTGGTATGGCTAAATTTTTGTGTACAAACTTACTTTCACTTGGCCTACTCAGGATTGGGCAATGATTACTGAATCCGCTAGCCAGAACCTCACTTCAGGTGGCCTTGGCTAGTACAGATTCTGTGACAAGAGTGATGGCATTCACAGTCACAGTGCATCACTTTTCTTAGCTGCAGTCATCTGGGATACTAACAGAAGTCCAGTAGACGACTGAGGATCTTCCTTTTGAGGGCTCTAACTTGTTTTCTGGGAAGATGTACAAAATGCTGTGTTCCCTAAAAGACACTAGGGCTCTACCCTTAGGTTTCTGGTGACTTATATCCCAGATCCTAAGAGGAAGCAGTTTCAGACTCAGCACAGACATCTTTTTCTACCCACCAAGGCAGCCTGAGCAAATGAACACACCATAAGTTCCAAAGAAGGAGACACTCTCCTTTTGCTTCAACTTCTTTGAGACAACCTGTGACATCTAAACTGTCTTATTTGACTCCAAAGTCAAGGCCAAAGTACCACCTTTTCAGTGTCTAATATCTCCTGTCCCTCCTTTTGCAGCGGACTATCTGACTTCCTAGGTGCTTGGATGCTTATTACAACCGATAACTGGTTGCTAAACACCATAGAACTGGGATATGTCTGTAGTGTCTCTGTCCTCCCAGCCCTCCTCCCTTGTCTCGCTTCAGGGACCAATTGCGCAAGACTGTTCTCATTTAAAAAATGTAATATTTTTTTATGGCCAGCGGCCATAGAAGTACCCCCGTCCTCAACATCAGGGGAAGAGATTCTATTCCCAATACTTCGTTGTCCCAAAATCCAAGGGAGGCCACAGACCTAATCTAGTTTTGTGGAACCTAAACAAATACATAGTAGTGAAAGTTTTGCATGGTTACTAGCCTGTATTATCCCGTACCTAGATCCTGACGATTGGTGTGTGGCCCATGATTTAGGTTGTTTAATGTTTGCATGTCAGCAGAATCCGCATAATTAGTCTGCAGCAGGCTAGTGCCCACATCCCACCCCTATCTACTTAACCTTCTTTCTGAATCCTCAGTCTCATAAGGATGAAGAAAAAGCTCCATGCTTTGGACCGCCACAGGATGTTCGCCTGTTACCTGGGCAGGGTTAAAGCAGTAATTTCCCCTCAGCTGTTCATTTCCTTTGCTGATACAATGAAGGGGCAACCTTTCTCTATGCAGAGAATATCTTCTGGATCTCATCCTGCATACTGCTATGACATTACCAAGGTTTCACCACCTGAGTGAGTTTCAGCTCCAAGAGCACAAGCAGCATTCGCTTAGCTGCATTCCTGTGTCAGACGCCCATCAGTGACACTTGCAGGGATGCAAGTTGGTTATTGGTACATACATTAACTGAGCTTTATGCTGTCTCCCAAGCCTCAAGAGATCATGATAGATTTGGGAAAGTTATGTTAGACTCCAAAACCCTCCTCCATTCTGAACTGCTTCTGTCACCTGAAAAGGAATGGATACATGCAATCGCTTGAAGAAAAAACTGTTACTAACTTGTTCTGTAACTCTTTGAGATGTGTTGCATGTTTCCATTCCACGACTCACCCTTCTTCCCCTCTACACTGGAGTCTAAGCATACTGGATTCTGGTGTGAAGGAACTTGAGGGATTGTCAGAGTGGCTCTGCCCTTTTACCATTGGCTGTCAGTACAAGCAGGCAGTGGGTTGTGTGCTGCCCCAATTGGTAGCGCTGTGGGGGGGGGGGAAAATCCCTGGCTTTAGTGCACTGGTTGTGCGCACACCTGAAATGGAATGGATGTGTGCAACATATCAAAAAGGACAACAGTTACAGAACAGGTTAGGACCCATTTTTTCTGTTACTTCTTTTTAAAAGACACATAAATGTCAGCATCCATTTCACAGCTCAAGAAGACTAGAGATGATGATGAGCCACAAAGATGAAAAATTAGATCGTTTAGCTATCAACATCTTTTTTGAAGTATTTGACTTTGTTTCTCTTTCCCTCCTGCCCTGCGCAATGGCTTCATGTCACAAAGGGTATTAGACCTGAGAAGACTGTACTGAGCTGCTTTCTTCCTGCTAGCTGGATGAGGCCTTCATCAATCAAAATGCCATTGTTAAAAATTCTTTTTGGCTTGCTATTTAAAGAAAGATGTTTGAAAAATCTCTCACCTTTTTCTTGACTAACTTTGTGAGCTCTTCTGATGGAATAGTTTGGGTTTCTTTTGGCCTTTATCTTAAATGCTTCCTCTTTCTCTTCACAATACAAATTCATTCCCTTCTTCATCAATTCGAAAGCTTGACTGGATATAACTTAAAGTTTAAATAGTATTGACAGCAGTCCATGTGTTGACCTCTCCTTGCCCAGTGAGGAAAAACTGACACAGTCCTCCATTTAAACCTTTCTTGGGTTTTAACCAGTGAAGTAGGTGTTGCTGATTCTGTCTGAATGTTACATTAGGTCTTTACCTGCTTCTGTAAACTGGCTTTAAGCAAAGCTTTAGAGGAGTGTGTTGCCTACCCACTTTCAGATGTGACTAGACTTCACTGGTCTCTTGGATCAGTCCAACCCTCCTCTGTTACTTTTTGTTCCCAAAATTGGTAATGACCATAACAGTATATTTCCATTAAACTTTTTGGCACCATTAGTTTTGTAGTAAGTAACTTATACTTGCCTCTTTGAATATGTTTGGACTATTAGAAGATCTTGACAGCAAGAATGGTGAAATTCCTTTTTTCTTCACAGATTCAGTGTCTAAAACTAGTAGTATAACAAATGATCACTGCTTGTAATTGAGGCCAGGTTTACAATACGGACCTATATCGGTATAACTACATTGCTCAGGGGTGTGAAAAATCCTGAAGCGGAACACCCCTGAGCGACACAGTTATACTGATCCCCACCCCCCCCCACCCCCGTGTAGACAGTGCTATATCGACAGAAGAGCTTCTCCCACAGACATAACCATCACCTCCCGGGGAGGTGGATTAACTACACCAACAGAGTGTCTCCCGTTGGCGTAGTAGTGAATTCATTAAAGCGCTACAGCGGCTGCTGTAGGGTTATACGTGAAGACACCCCCTCAGTCTTGTAATACAAGTTGTAGTATGGCATGGAAGTTAAGTATGAGCTTGTAACTTACATAGTATCATCTGGTCAGTTTGAATTTATGTATATAAAAAAATGTATAATTGATTCAGTACTTACAGATAATTATTTTTTCCTCTTGCCAGACATTGTATAATGTGAAAGCTCAGATTTTTCCACCGTTGGGGGTGGAGTATTGTAAAACAGGCTCACTCTGCTCTTTGGAGGTGTCAATCACCCGACTCTCTGACCTCTTAGATGTGGATAAAGATGAAGCATTAACAGAATCAGATGGGTACTGCACGACTAAACTTATGTATGAAGGTAGGGATAATGACTATTTTTTCTCCTGTAATTTTTGAGAAATTAATGCAATTCTCATTATTGGTTTTTTTTCTGTCTTGATACTAATATCTGCCAAACTTTCTAATGATCATAATGCAGTCTTGTAGACCATGTTGGATACACTGGTCTACAATTTTTGAGAAGTCGTCTGCTTCAGAGATAAAATGTGCTATTTAGTATGTATTTTGATGTGCTGAATTCAAATATGACAATTAAAACAACTGGCTACTGTTTCTAAGATATTTAAGTTTTTACATTTTATGTCTATGTATATTGTGTAGATAGTAGAGTTTTAATCATAAATTGTAAACCTAGGTCTTTTCATGTGTTTATGGTTGCTTTACATGATACTATTTCACCTGTCCTGTTTATGGAACACTTTAAAAATCAGCAAAGGGGTTATATACATAAAATTTATTATGAAACAAAAGGCAAAAAGCTATTATGTACATAGTTTAGTCCTATTCAGTGTCTACTCGGCGCTTCTTGGCTTCTCTTGTATTAATTACATGGAGCATCTCTTGTCACTGTCCAGCAATAGTCTGCAAGCATTGATGGGCTCCATTTGCCCTGATAGCGTTTCTCCATTGTTGCAATGTCCTGGTGAAATCGCTCGCCATGCTCGTTGCTCACTGCTCTGCAGTTCGGTGGAAAAAAATCTAGATGAGAGTGCAAAAAATGTATCTTTAGTGACATGTTGCAACCAAGGCTTTTGTATGCCTTGAGGAGGTTTTCCACCAACAACCTGTAGTTGTCTGCCTTGTTGTTTCCGAGAAAATTGATTGCCACTAACTGGAAGGCTTTCCATGCCTTTTTTTTCCTTGCCACACAGTGCATGGTCAAATGCATCATCTCGAAGAAGTTCATGAATCTGAGGACCAACAAAGACACCTTCCTTTATCTTAGCTTCACTTAACCTTGGAAATTTTCCACGGAGGTACTTCAAAGCTGCTTGTGTTTTGTCAATGGCCTTGACAAAGTTCTTCATCAGACCCAGCTTGATGTGTAAGGGTGGTAACAAAGTCTTCCTTGATTCAACAAGTGGTGGATGCTGAACACTTTTCCTCCCAGGCTCCAATGACTGTCGGAGTGGCCAATCTTTCTTGATGTAGTGGGAATCTCTTGCACGACTATCCCATTCACAGAGAAAACAGCAGTACTTTGTGTATCCAGTCTGCAGACCAAGCAAGAGAGCAACAACCTCCAAATCGCCACAAAGCTGCCACTGATGTTGGTCATAGTTTATGCACCTCAAAAGTTGTTTCATGTTGTCATAGGTTTCCTTCATATGGACTGCGTGACCAACTGGAATTGATGGCAAAACATTTCCATTATGCAGTAAAACAGCTTTGATTCATCCAAGACGAGTCTTAATGAACAGTCTCCACTCATCTGGATCGTGAACGATGTTGAGGGCTGCCATCACACCATCGATGTTGTTGCAGGCTACAAGATCACCTTCCATGAAGAAGAATGGGACAAGATTCTTTGGACGGTCACGGAACATGGAAACCCTAACATCACCTGCCAGGAGATTCCACTGCTGTAGTCTGGAGCCCAAAAGCTCTGCCTTACTCTTGGGTAGTTCCAAATCCCTGACAAGGTCATTCAGTTCACCTTGTGTTATGGTGTGGTTCAGAGGAGGAGGATGGGAGAAAATGTGGGTCCTGTGACATTGATGGTTCAGGACCAGAAGTTTCATCCTCTTCCTCTTCCTCGTCTGACTCAAGTGAGAATGATTCTGGTGCATCAGGAACCGGCAGTCCTTCTCCGTGGGATACTGGGCGTATAGCTGATGGAATGTTTGGATAATGCACAGTCCACTTTTTCTTCTTTGACACACCTTTCCCAACTGGAGGCACCATGCAAAAGTAACAATTGCTGGTATGATCTGTTGGCTCTCTCCAAATCATTGGCACTGCAAAAGGCATAGATTTCCTTTTCCTGTTCAACCACTGGCGAAGAGTTGTTGCACAAGTGTTGCAGCATATGTGTGGGGCCCACCTCTTGTCCTGATCTCCAATTTTGCAGCCAAAATAAAGGGGATAGGCTTTCTTAACCATAGTGGTTATACTGTGCTTTTGTGATGCAAAAGTCACTTCACCACAAACATAGCAGAAGTTATCTGCACTGTTCACACAAGTACGAGGCATCTCTGCTCACTTTGGCTAAACAGAAATGTGTCCCTTTGCAAAATCAAACACTGACAAATAAGAGAGCACGACACTGTATGATTTCTAGAGCTGATATAGGGCAATTTGTTCAGCAGAGTGATGTAA
Source organism: Macrochelys suwanniensis (assembly GCA_033296515.1). Taxonomy (NCBI): domain Eukaryota; kingdom Metazoa; phylum Chordata; order Testudines; family Chelydridae; genus Macrochelys; species Macrochelys suwanniensis. Next base: position 152,537,551 of record CM065775.1, on the reverse strand, counting down.
GCTTCATTATGATTGCATCATCCATGACTTCTAGGAATAACATGATGCAATTCATATCATGTATGACGCAATACCAGCTTCAGATTGCATCATTCATTGTTTTGCCTAAAAAGCAAGTACTGTCCAAACCCAGTCATAGATTTATTCATAGATCCAGTCAAAGATGTATATTAGTCATTTCTGGTTTAAATTGAGATCCCTTCCCTTTATAACTCACTTATCCTCCGCCATTCCCAAGTCAAGGGTCGTATATACTGACCCAATAGCATGTCTTGAAAACTAGAGCCAATCAACAATTTTAAGCATCATTTTCATTCTCAGTGACCCAGAATTAGTAAAGTTTGACTACATTTATTTCAGAAGCATTTTGGCTGTAGAGCAGTGATATTAAAACATTTTGTCATTTGTCTGTCTTAAAATAAAGACTAACAAAAACAGGTTAGAACATAATTTACTTTTCAAAAATTGTTTCAGTATGAGCAGATATTTTCTTGAGCCTTCAGTAGGCAACAACCTAGGGAATAGATATTTAAAGCTCCACTAGTGTAATCTCCTCACTTCAGTCTCACTCCATCTGTCCCCGTGCACTTCTGTTTTCCTTCCTTCCCTGACCTGTAATTAAGGATAAGATTTTTTTGTCACTGAGATCACAGATTCTGAGACTTTCAGAGACCTCTGTGACGACATCCTCTTCAACTTCAGCTCTGGGGTAGTGGGGGGGGACCCCTGCAACTCTCAACCGCTCCTGGGAATAGGGCCCGCAGCTCTCAGCTGCTGTGGGGGGGCCCTGAGCACAGCTCTCAGCCACAACAGGGGGCCTGCAGCTCTCTGTCCAGCATGTAGGTCAATGAGTCTCAAGGCCTTCCTGCCTAGCAATGGCTCTGCCACACCTGCCTTCTCTGCGGGCCCACTCCTTAGTTTCTGCTTGGCCCAGGGAGTCTAACCAGGGCCCTCACTAACATGGAATTTGACACAAAAGTCACACATCTTCTAAAGGAAGGGGTCACAGCACTTTGTTCCTTTTTTTTGTTTGTTTGTTCTCTTAATTTTGCCACTTTATTTGAAGTAAGATTAAGTGCTGAGCAGAGCAGTACCCTAAAACCTTCCATGAAAATGGAGGAAAGATGTTTTGTACGTCATGCAATGTACCTGTTGATTTTGAGAGGCTAGCTGTGATAAGCATCTTGGAAGTACAACTCATCAGCACAAATGAGGCATTAAAAATGGATGAAGATAGACATTTTTAAAGAGCAGAAAATTGTTACACTACTCTTTAATACCAAGAGTGAGAAGCAGCTTTATGGGAGAAATGAAATGCTCAAATTAACAGAAGACTTCTCTGCTGCAAATATCCCCCTGCATGCCCTTGACAATCCAAAACTGATGGTTTTTAGAGAGCAAAGTGGGTGGTATACCAAGTGCAGATCAACCTAGAAAGTTTTACCTACCCAAAGTGTTTGACTGTTACATTGAAGAATTAAAGGAAAAGTTGCACACCTGTAAAGGAATTGTCATTGAGCAGATGAAACTACTGATTCTGAAGACAGGTATGTATTTAACATTCTTGCTGCCCCATCCCAACAAGCAGTGAAAATGCAGGTACTTCAAACGCAGGTAATCACAAGCTGGATATATTTTTGTTAGTGTGACGTTTTGGAAGCAGTCAGTTTTAAAACAGTCAGCAATGCAATATGGGAAACTGAAAATTTTGCAATACCATTTGATCGCTGCATTTGTGACTGATAATGCCACATACATGGGGAAAGCTTGGGATCGAGGTTTGAAACCTTTGTTTTTAAATTCTGTACACCTTACGTGTATGGCATATTTGCTTAACCTTGTGGATGATCTATGGAGGAAGATACTTTTGAAAGTAAATTATTTAGTTGTGGCTATAAAACATGCTTTCACTACCTGCCCTGCCAAAAAAGCCTGGTTCCGTATATTTCTAATGGAAATAGGGAAAAGTCTTTCCATCCCACCAACCTTGGTAATAAACAGCTGGAACAGCTAGTTCCATGCAGCTCTTTCACATGGAACACACTGAAGATTGTTTCATTTTTTACTGAGGAGAATGGTTGTAGCAGTAGTTGAAGTGTTAGAGATTGTGGATGTTTGCCTATCCACAGCAGTTATTGAAGAACTCCAGGCTGAAAAGAGTTTGCACCCCGAATCGTGAACACGCTTACAGCTACGAAGAGCCCGCAGTTTGTGCTCATCAAGTCACAAATTATGTGTGTGATCTTGTGATATGGGCAGAGAGCTGCTCTGAAACTTTCTGACAACCAACAGGAAAAACAGCACTCTTGGAAAGCTCAAAAAAGTGGTCCTACTTGGACGCTGACTCAACCTCCCGCTTTTGCCAATCTGCTACCACTTTCTTCAGTACATGCACTATATTGGAGCCAAATCAACCAAAACATGTTGACATTTGTGAGACCACAATATTTGAAAATATATCATTGTTTGATGACAACATTCCAGAACAGAGAGAATATTGGGCTTACTGTGGAGCAGTTCAAGAACTGAGGAATGAGGACTTCTTCCAGTTCTGGAGAAGCATGCTGGCCAGATTTCCAGCTCTGTCAGTAGTTGCCCCTGCGATGCTTAGCAGTACCAGTCAACAGCATAGACCCCAAACACGCTGTCTCATCTTATAAAAATGTGCTTGGGGACAACAGACGCCGCATAAAAAATAACAATCTATGTATAACTTGATGTATCAAAATTGCAACAGTGTGAAATAGGATCTTTAAAAAGAATGTTATTTTTGTTCTGTAGTTTTTCGTTATTTGTTTGAAAAATGATTTCACAATATGCATATATAATTTCAAAATAGTTTACTTTGTCAAGTAAGTAAAAGCTATTGCATCAATGTTGCTTCTCATGTAAATGCTACACTGTAATACTTTATTAAATATTACACATTTTTATGACCATACCATGATTTTATTCATTTTTGCTATGACTGTTCCATGAATCTTATCTAATTTTACCATGATAAAATCTTATCCATACCTATAATACATTTAATGTAAATAAAAAATAAAGTAAACCAAGTAAAATCCCTACGCTGTTTAGGGAGGGATGAGGGGGAAGGAGGGAACCTGAAACAAAAGCAAATATCATAGAACTAATATGATTCTGATGAAAAATCACTCTGCTTTTATGAGATATCCCTTTCCCCTACCCTCTCTCTGTCTGGTCCATTTAAATTGAAAGCTGTTTGAGATAGGGCTATCATACTCAGTATGGTCATTGGCACAATAGGGCCATGGGGTCTCTTGGCCCGGCTGCAAAACAAAAGAATACTTTAAATGTATGAAGAAGCATAACTATTTTCTTTTCAGAAATTTTTTCATTTCAGAACATTTTCTCTCTACTCTTTTTCAGTTGTTGACAACAGTAGTAACTGGGCAGTCTGTGGAAAAAGCTCAGGGGTAATATCTATGCCTGTAGCAGCTCAAGCAACTCACAAAGTGCACATGGAAGTGATGCCACTTTTTGCTGGATACCTCCCCTTTCCTGATGTCAAACTATTTAAATACCTCCCTCATCATTCTGCTCACTCCATGCAACTTGATGCTGGTAAGGCTGTCTTGAATATGTGACCACATAGAAAACCTGGTTTATAGAAATGGCACTCTGTTTCTTTGGCTTTCCTGTTTTTAAACAAAACAAATCTCAGAGTAATGAAACCCATTCTTGTTGTAATTCTGTTCCAGACTCATTGTTTTTGTTACTTTTCATTGACAGCTTTTTGTAATTTTCAAAACAGGGCACTGCTTTAATGAGAATAAAAGTGAGAGATTATTTCAAACTTGAAATTCTGAGTCTAGCATTAGTCTGTAACAAGGAACACTATCCAGAAAAGACTGCTTTTTAAAATTTTATGTAACCTTTAAGATTGTTCAGTATTTTAGGCATTAACTATCATGGAGTTAAAATGCATCATCATTACAAATTAACAAACTCAGGCAGTTAGTAGGTAAGATCCCATGGGAAGCAAGTCTAAGGAGAAAAACAGTTCAAGAGAGTTGGCAGTTTTTCAGAGACATTAAGGGCACAAGAGTAAACTATCCCACTGCGTAGGAAAGATAGGAAATACGGCAAGAAACCACACTGGCTTAACCAGGAGATTTTTAATTATCTGAAGTTCAGAAAAGAGTCCTACAAAAAGTGGAAACTAGGTCAAATTACAAAGGAGGAATATAAACAAAACAAGTATGTAGGGACAAAATTAGGCCAACGCACAAAATGAGATTAAACTAGCTAGAGACATAAAGGGTAACAAGAAAACATTCTACAAATACATTCGAAGCAAGAGGAAGTCCAAAGACAGGGTAGGCCTGTTACTCAATGGTGTGGCGGGCGGGGGGGATAACAGAAAATGTGGAAATGGCAGAAGTGCTAAATGACTTGCTTGTTTCGGTTTCCACCAGCTGGGAATGGGCAGTGTGATGGATCACTTGATGATTACCTGTTCTGTTCATTCCCTCTGAAGCACCTGGCATTGACCACTGTTGGAGGACAGGGTATTGAGCTAAATGGTCCTTCGGTCTGACCCAGTATGGCTGTTCTTATGTCCAACATAGTGAATGCCAGTGAAATGATCAGAGCCTAAAATAGGGAAAGAATAAGTTAAGAATTACCTAGACAAGTTAGATGTCTTCAAGTCACCAGGGCCTGATGAAATACATCCTAGAATACTCAAGGAGCTGACTGAGGAGATATCTGAGCCATTAGTGATGATCTTTGAAAAGTCATGGAACACAGGAGAGATTCCAGAGGACTGGAAAGGGGCAAATATAGTGCCCATCTATAAAAGGGGAAATAAGGACAACCCGGGAATTACAGACCAGTCAGCTTAACTTCAGTCCCCAGGAAAATAATGGAGCAAATAACTTTAAGCAATCAATTTGCAAAAACCTAGAAGATAAGGTGATAAGTAACAGTCATCATGGATTTGTCAAGAACAGTGTGTCAAACCAACCTAATAGCTTCTTTTTGACAGGGTAACAAGCCTTGTGGAAAGGGGGGAAGCAGTAGACATGGTATATCTTGACTTTAGTAAGGCTTTTGAAACTGTCTCACATGACCGTCTCATAAAGAAATGAGGGAAATACAACCTATATGGAGCTACTATAAGGTGGATGCATAACTGGTTGGAAAACCATTCCCAGAGAGTAGTTATCAGTGGTTGACTGACAGTCAAGTTGGAAGGGTATAATGAGTGGGGCCTGGAGGGATCAGTTTTGGGTCTGGTTCTGTTCAACATCTTCATCAGTGGTTTAGATAATGGCATAGAGAGTATGCTTATAAAGTTTGTGGACAATACCAAGCTAGGAGGAGTTACAAGTGCTTTGGAGGATAAGATTCAATTCAAAATGATCTGGAGAAATGGTCTGAAGTTAGGCTGTCAAGCTATTAAAAGAAGAATCTCAATTCCACTATTAAGCAATAATAGAATGCCATTTATTTAAATATTTTGGATGTTTTCTACTTTTATAAATATGATTTCCGTTACAATACCGAATACGAAGTTACAGTGCTCACTTTATATTTACTTTTATTACAAATATTTGCACCTTAAACAAAATAAATAGTATTTTTTCAGTTCACATAATACAAGTACTGAAGTGCAGTCTCTTTATCGTGAAAGTTGAACTTACAAATATAGAATTATGTACAAAAAAACTGCATTACAAAATAAAACAGTATAAAATTTTAGAGCCTACAAGTCCACTCAGTCCTACTTCTTGTTCAGCCAATCACTCAGACAAACAAGTTTGTTTACATTTATCAGAGATAATGCTGCCCACTTCTTGTTTACAATGTCACCTGAAAGTGAGAACAGGCGTTCGAATGGCACTATTGTAGCCAGCATCGCAAGATATTTATGTGCCAGATGCGCTAAAGATTCATATGTCCCTTCATGCATCAATCACCATTACAGAGGACATGCGTCCATGCTGACGATAGGTTCTGCTCGATAACAATCCAAAGCAGTGTGGACTGACGCATGTTCATTTTCATCATCTGTGTCAGATGCCACCAGCAGAAGGTTGATTTTCTTTTTTGGTGATTCAGGTTCTGTAGTTCTTCTTTGAGTGATGGCTCATGTGTATTCCATAGTAGCTATGCGTGCTCACCACGTACACCGGTGCCGGAAGTTTTTCCCCTAGCAGTGCCTGTAGGGAAGTGCCCCTAGCAAACCCTGGAGTGGTGCCCTCCCCCCCACCCTCAGTTCCTTCTTGCCACCAGTGAAGCTGCTTCGGAACTGCTGTGCTCCAGCTTTGCTGTAGCTTGTCCCCAGAACTGCTTGTTTGTTCAGTGTGTGGTACCTGTAGGTAGTTTTTTGTTTTGGTTTAGTTTAGTTTAGCTAGCGTGCCCAGGCAGGGGCATGCCCCGTACCCTGGGTTTTAAGTCGTGCGACACTTGTAGGTGACCTATGCCGGTGAGTGATCTGCACGCGGACTGTTTACGCTGTTTGAGGGAAAACCATCTCAGCAATCGCTGCAAGATTTGTAAGTCGTTTAAACCTCGGACCAAGACCAAGGACACATTAGGCTCCGGATAATTCTGATGGAGTCAGCGTTGATCCCGGCTCCGGTGTGCCGCTCTGAGTTGGCATTGGGCACTGCAGTGTCAGTGCGCAGCGACTCCTCGGCGCCATCTACTAGTCGGCACCACTCCCCATCCACGAGGCACGCCAAGAAGGCTAGGAAGAGGCCTTTGCCGCGTCACCAGAGTAAACCTGGGGCAGAGGCTAGACCCATGTTGGACAGTCCTTGATCCCCACCGTCCGCTAGGCCTCCGACTCAAGTCGAGCAGAGTAGCCCAGCCCATTCGGAGCAGGCTTCCCCGGATGTCCGGATGCCCTCCACGCCGGAAGCCCTGCAGGCGGCCCGGGATGTTATGTCCATGCCGGTACCAGGAACACCGCCAATGTCGGCCCCGTACTCCAGAGGCAAGCCGCTACTGGGATCTCTGCAGTTGCCCGCGACTCAGTACGGGTCTCAGTCGAGGGAACGTTCCTGATGCCGTTCGCCGTTCAGCGACTGTTCCATGCGAAGTCCATGTGGGTTGCTGTCAATTCCCATCAGGTTGTTTGGCTCGGTGCCGTCGGACCCAGACTCCCGGCACTGCTCCGCCTCAAGGAGCGAACACCGATGGGACCGAGGCAGATGCTGCCGAAGGCCCTCGTCTCAGAGGAGCTATCCTAGCCAGTCGCGGCACGAACGTCAACGCCATTCCTGTTTGTCGTCTCGCTCCAGGACCCCACCATAGCACCGCTCCTACAGCCCCGGGTGTCGATCACCATCGTGGATCCGCCCACTGGAGCTGGTCGCAGAGCAGCTGTTACCAACAGTACTGGTTCTCCATGTCAAGGTTGCAGGGTCAGCACTGCTCCCGGTGCTGCTGCTGCTCCTCCCGGTCAAGGGACCGCGGCAGGTCATACCTCAGCTTGGCCTCCCTTCGTAGCTGTCCATCGGTAGGTCAGGCCAGCCAGGCCAATCAGCCCACTCCCCCAGTGCCACAGCAAGTGCAGTGGCACCAGGCCCCGTGGCCGGCGCAATGGTACCAGTGGGCACCATGGCCCCCGACGCAGCTGCCGGGGGGGGCCCACTCGGTGGCCGGAGCCTTAGAAAGACCTCCAAGGAAGGAGTCGGTGGGACGTACATCCTCGGCACCGTGCCCGGAGACCGACCAGGTGGTGGATCCTCTGGTGCCAGTGGGGACACACAGTACTGTGCCAGCCTCCTCGCCCTCCCCTGATGAGGCGATTACGGCCCCTCCTTCCTCCGTCCCGCAGGAGGACTCTAGGGCCCACCAAGAGCTCTTAAAAAGGGTGGAATCAAGCCTCAACCTCGAGGCGGAGGAGCCCTCGGATTCCCTGTTTAACGTGCTGTCCGTCTCTGTACCGGGCAGGGTGGCCTTGCCTCTCCACGAAGGGGTGGCAAAAATTTCAAATGCCCTGTGGCAAACCCCAGCCTCATTGGCCCCCATCTCTAAGAGAGCAGAACACAAGTATTTTGTGCCCGCCGAAGGGCGTGATTACCTATACACCCACCCTGCTCCTAATTCCCTGGTGGTAGTCAGTCAACCACAGGGGCGGCAGGGCCAACCAGCCCCTACTCCGAAAAATAAAGATTCAAAGAGGCTGGATTCATTTGGAAGGAAAATGTATTCGTCCTCGAGCTTCCAGTTACGGGTGGCAAACAACCAGGCTCTCCTGGGCCGGTATGAGTTCAATCTGTGGGGCTCTTTGCCCAAGTTCGAGGACTCCCTCCAGGAGCGTGACATGAAGGAGTTCAAAGCGCTGGTGGAGGAGGGTACAGTGGTTGCCAGGCCAACCCTGCAGACAGCATCGGATGCAGCGGAAACGGCCACGCGGTCCATGGCCTCCAGATGGTCCATGAGAAGGGCGTCGTGGCTCCTGCTCTCTGGGCTGTCCAACGAGGCACAGAACTCCTTGCAGGACCTCCCATTTGATGGCAAAGCTCTATTTGCAGAACAAACGGATATAAAACTTCATGGCCTGAAAGACTCCCACACGACGCTCCAGACTCTGGGTCTCTATGTTCCGGCTCCGGCTGGACCTAAAGCAAGCGGCAGCAGGTTCCCGCCTAGGCCACACACTCTAAATACAAGCCTGCTTATAAAAAGTCGTGGGACTATAAGAAGCGCCTGCAGAGGCAGTCTCGGCCTGTCGCCCAGCCTGGATCCTCCCCGGGCAAACAGGCAGGAAAACCGCAGTTTTGACGGGACGCCCGAGAGCGCCCTGCCAGTTCTCATCAGGGATCAACTCTCAATAAAGCTTCCCTTCTCCAATTGGTTGTGTGCTTTCCTTCCGAAGTGGTCGCGGCTGACCTCGGATTGATGAGTCCTCAACACCATCTCCCGGGGTTACACCCTCCAGTTTACCTCCACTGCGCTCGACCACCCTCTACCCCCATCCCTCCTGGGGGACCCCTCTCATGAGGCTCTGCTCAAGCAGGAGGTGGGGCGGCTCCTGGGCCTATGAGCGGTGGAAGCGGTGCCAGGGGAGTTCAAGTGCAGGGGGTACTACTCCCGCTATTCCCTTATCCCAAAGGTCAAAGAGGAGTTCAGGCCCATCCTGGACCTGCGAGGCCTGAACCAGTACATGGTGAAGCTCAAGTTCCGCACAGTCTTCTTGGCCTCCATCATTCCCTCCCTGGACCCAAGGGACTGGTACGCCGCCCTCGATCTGCAGCACGCGTACTTCCACATCCATATATTAGAGGGGCACAGACGCTTCCTCCATTTCACGGTTGGGCAGGAGCACTACCAATGTACGCTCCTCCAGTGTGGCCTGTCCACTGCCCCCAGGGTATTTACCAAGTGTATGTTGGTGGTGGCGGCCTACCTCAGGCGCCGTGGCGTCCAGATCTTCACCTATCTGGATGACTGGCTGGTCAAGGGCAGCTCCCGGTCGCAGGTGTGGGATCAGAGTCCCCGCTTCTACAAATCTCGCGTTATCACAGCTAGAGTTAGCCTGACTCTTGCTCATATAGAGGCCTGCATCCAAATTCCCTTTACCGACTTCCACAATGTGGTGCTCCTTCTGTCCACGTGCGCCACTTTGGGCCTATTGCTAAACGACGCCAAGTCCACGTTAGTCCCGGTACAACACAGAGTTTATCGGGGCAGTCCTGGACGCCACGTCGGCCAGAGCCTCCCTCCCACTGGGCAGGTTCAAGACCCTGAAAAGGCTCATCGAAACAGTCGCAAGGTTTCCAGTAACAGTCAGAGCGTGCCTGCAGCTCTTGGGTCACGTTGGCATGCATGTATGTGGTCCGTCACGCCACACTCAGGATGAGGCCCCTCCAGCTCTGGTTGGCCTTGGTGTTCTCCCAGGCCAGGGACAGGATGGACAAGGTCCTCATGGTGCCCAAACCGGTGATCGCCTCCCTACGGTGGTGACCCTCCCCAGGGAACATGCTCCACGGGGTCCTGTTCAGAGGCAGGGAGGCCACTTCAGGGGTTGCTAGGGGAAAAACTTTCGGCACCGGTGCACATGGCGAGCATTGGTGTGCTGCTCTTTTAAGACTTCTGAAAGCACGCTCCACATCTCATCCCTCTCAAATTTTGGAAGGCACTTCAGATTCTTAAACCTTGGGTCGAGTGCTGTAGCTATCTTTAGAAATCTCACATTGGTATCTTTGCATTTTGTCAAATCTTCAGTGAAAGCATTCTTAAAACGAACATGTACTGGGTCATTGTTAGAGACTGCTGTAACATGAAATATGTGGCAGAATGCGGGTAAAACCACAGAGCAGGAAACATAAAATTCTTCCCCAAGGAGTTGAGTCACAAATTTAATTAACGCATTATTTTTTTAATGAGCGTCATCAGCCGGGAAACATGTCCTCTGAAATGGTGGCCAAAGCATGAAGGGGCATACGAATGTTTAACATATCTGGCATGTAAATACCTTGTAATGCCAGCTACAAAAGTGCCATGCAAACGCCGGTGTTCACTTTCAGTTGACATAGTAAATAAGCGGACAGCATTATCTCCAATAAATGTAAACAAATTTGTTTCTTAGCGAGTGGCTGAACAAAAAGTGGGACTGAGTGGACTTGTAGGCTCTGAAGTTTTACACTGTTTTGTTTTGAGTGCAGTTATGTAACCAAAAAAAATCTACATTTGTAAATTGCACCTTCACAACAAAGAGATTGCACTACAGTACTTGTATGAGGTGAATTGAAAAATACTGTTTTGTTATTTTACAGTGCAAATATTTGTAATAAGAATAATATAAAGTGAGCACTGTACACTTTGTATTGTGTTGTAATTGAAATCAATATAATGTAGAAAAATATTTAATACATTTCAGTTGGTATTCTATTGTTTAACAGTGTGATTAGAACTGCGATTAATTTTTTAAATCACGATTCTTTTTTTTAATCGCTTGAATTAACTGAATAATCGACAGCCCTAGTCTGAAGTAAATAGGATGAAATTCAATAAGGGCAAATGCAAAGTACTCCACTCTAGGAAGGAAGAATCAGTTACACACCCACCCCCACACAACTACTTGCCTAGGATGTAGTACTGCAGAATGGGACCTATGGGTCATAGTGGATCTCAAGCTAAATATGAGTCAACAGTGTAACACTATTGGGGAAAAAAAAAAGCAAACATCATTCTGGGATATATTAGCAGAAGTGTTGTAAGCAAGACATGAGAAGTCTAATCTACTGATTAGGTCTCAACTAGAATATTGTGTCCAGTTCTGGGCGCCACATTTCAGGAAAAATGTGGACAAATTGGAGAAGGTCCAGAGAAAAGCAAAAAAAAAAAAAGATTAAAGGTCTAGAAAACACGACTTATGAGGGAAGATTGAGAAAATTAGGTTTGTCTAGTCTGGAGAAGAGAAGACAGAGGGGATATAACAGTTTTCAAGCGCGTAAAAGGTGGTTACAAGGAGGAGGGAGAAAAATTGTTGTTCTTAACCTCTGAGGATGACAAGAAGCAATGGTCTTAAATTGCAGCAAGGGCGGTTTAAGTTGGACATTAGGGAAAACTTCCTGTCAGGGTGCACTGGAATAAATTGCCTAGTGAGGTTGCTGGATCTCAATCATTGGAGATTTTTAAGAGCAGGTTAGACAAACACCTATCAGGGTATTATCTGTCTAGATAATACTTAATCCTGCCATGAGTGCAGGGGACTGGATGATTTATCGAGGTCCCTTCCAGTTTTATGATTCTATAATGGTACTTGAATGTTGAAATCCTAGGATGTTGGCTTGCAAGCAGACTACAGGCCCATGGAAAACACATTCACTGTGTCTTATCTGAATTAGCCTTTTTCTGAAAATTCTTCAAGTGGGGGAAGCATTAGAGTAGACAAGTTACTGGGTCCCTGGCATATAGACCAGCTCTGAGCAGGTGTAGAACTTTCTAGTTATAACACCAGAGCCTTCTGTAATCTAGCACTTCCACCATTTTTTTCACAATAGTGAAGCTGCACCCGTGATGGCAATAGTGGAAAATTTAAAATAAAATATATAGCCTGTATGGCCAGAGAGGGTGGCAAATGGTTATGATTGTTGTTAGGATGGTGGAGTCTTTGTTTTGTCCTTACCAGTGAGTAGTAACTCCAGTGCTGCAGTGCAGTCAAACCAAGTTTTAATTTAAAGTTATTTTATTAATTCATTTCATAGAATGATTGTGTGTTTTTTTTAACAGACAGTTGGATTGAAAATGATAACCTATCTGTGGACAAGAATATGGATGATCAGGCTGACAACAGTAGCATAAAGAGTAGAGGCAGTTTACATTCGGCAGCCAGCGGGGAACATAAAGGTCTGCCAATGCCCCGTCTACAATCCTTTTCACCTGGTCAGGTCTTCAACTCCAGCACAAGCATGCAAATCCTTGTCATTCCCAGCAAGGATGACCATGTTCTGGAAGTCAATATCACATGATAACTAAATATAAATGAACAAGGAAAACAAAAACCATTAGAGACTTGACATGAATGCACTTTAATAGATCATAACCTGATTATTCTCCATTGTAACATTCTGATTTAAACCAGACCTATGGCAACTCAACGCTGACTGGCCATGGAAGCATCAAACAATTTTATCAATTTAAATATACAGTGGAGGTTGTGTCAACTAGTTTATCTTGCTACTTTAGTATGTTTTGTGTAAAATGATTTTCTGTTTTTCCCTTCAATCACATCCTGCTGGTAAAGTCAAGATGCTTGCTGCATTTGGTCTGTTATTTATGTTACTGGAGCACCCTCCAGATCTGCTGTTTTCTTTTAAAGTAGTCAGATTTCTGTTCACACAAATGTTTCAGGTTGACATACAGTAAACCTTGCAATGTGGCTGTTAATGACTCAAATGTGTGCCTTTCTAGTCACACGACTGTCTGGTTTCCTGGACCAGGGTAGCTTTCCAGATTTCTAAAGAATAGGGCGAGTGATTCTGAATCCCACAGCATCTAGAAGAGTTTAAAAATTATATATATATTTTTCCTGAAGACTTGCTTAACCTCTTCTGTGCCATGGGACATATGAATTATTTACCCATATAAGCCCTTTTGAATCGTACCAAGACATTTATTTAAGTCATACCTTTTTAAAAGGCATGGCCCTTGAACAATAGCATGGCATGTAAGTGGTTAAGTTAGGAATAAATGTTCATGGGATCATCATTTCCCCCCAGAGATATTTAAGTAATGAGAAGCAAGTAGCATCAGATCAGATAGGTAACTTTTTATTAAATACTAGCTCATTTTTTAAAAACCAAAGTCTGTTCCTTAGTGACTCCCTGGCCCTAATTAGTGTTTACTGTTATGGACTCTGGAACAATATGTTTTTGCACCTTAATCCTAGTTTTCAGAAAGTAAATGTCACTTAAAGATTACTTTACTCTTTCCATTCTCATTATGGGGAAGGATTAAGGTCCTAGAATTGAACCTCGTCTGGTCCAGCAAACTGCAGTCATACCATACCAACTGATTATTTTTCGGTTGTAAATTTTATTGTATATATGGTTGATTATTTAAAAAAAAGTCCAAACTAACTGATATGTCTGTGTATAAGTTGCACCAAAAATCAAGGAGAAAATAAATGTGTGTTTTTATTGGTGTGAAAGTCACAGCTTGTAAATAAGTGTAGTGTTTTAAACCTTTTCCAGTTCTCAAAAGCTCTGTATTTTTGTATATATGTATTTCGCTGAAATTCACTGGTGAAGTCTTTGGGAGGAAAAAAAATCAGTGTGAACTGATGCATGATTCCAGCAGATATGTGGCCTCTTAGTGAAAAACCTGTACAATGCGAATCTTAAAGGAATAATAAGAATCCTCTGCAGTTGTTTCCGTAGGTTCTTAATACTTCTAAGTATAGAGGAACACAAAACAAAACAAAATCCAAATATTTAAACTATCTGCAGTCTGATTTTTTTTATCTTGCAGTGTTCAGGGTTTTTTTACTTGTTCATGACTCCTTTTATGTTTTGAAACTCACTCAGACTTGGATGATGCAATCATCAGTTTATTGGGTTTTTTGGTTTTTTGCTAGGAAAAGGTAAGTAATTTAAAGGTTTTCCATAAATCTACCAAAAATATTTGATCTACAATGTATTGAATTTAAAATTAATAAACTCATTGTTTCCTACCTGAACTACAACCTTAAAGTGGTAGTTGCTCTGCTGATTTTTCCTTTCTTTAGCATCATGAACTTCTTTTGTAGTTTTCTGAGTAGCTACAGTCTATTTATTGCATATTTAAGAATCAAAAACACATGGAAAAGAGATTAACAAAAACAACCTGAGTAAACAGTCAGCTGTCCTAATTTTTGCTTCTCACTGAGGGAAAATAGGTTATACAGTCTGTACACACTGGGGTCTCCCCTACACTACAAAATCAACCTAAGTTGTGAGTTGCCATCCTGCACTGACCTCGACTGAAGCAAGAGTGACTGACTGTTGGAGTTCAAAAATGCATTCAGATAATGTTAGCTACTTGGTTTCTAATTGAGTTCCCAGATTAAAAAAAACTTTATTTGCATTTAAGTGGTTTGTATTTTCTCTGCCCTGGTTTTAAAACAGGAAAATGTTTCAGTATAAATGTGACATCTAAACAATCAACTTTCATCACAAACTACCACCAAGGTTGAGTCTAATTATTACTACTTAGAGGCAAGACTTCTGCATATAGGATGGATGAAGTAGGTTTGGTTTTCTATTTAGGAAAATTTGCAGATGTAGAATAATTGTGAAGCAAAGTTAGTGTGTGTAACTGAAGATAAAGAATTTAGCTATATATACTTATCTGTCAAACATTGTAAATACTATCAAATGTAAAAAAGAGGTATAATTTTTGTGAATGTCACAGTTTTGTGTGTGACTGGAAAGATTATAACTCTCGTTTCCTCCTGCTAATATGGAAATTGTTGCACTTAACGTGAGATTGTGACTTTCTACCTGCAGTTGTATAAAGTCCCATTGTCAAGGCACTCTACACAGGAAAATATCCCATACTAAAGATTTGTCAATAAAAATATAAAAGAGAAATTATGAGGATAGGATCTCCTGATAAACTATTCCTCATTTTTTCTTTTGTTTTTAAACTCAGGTTATGTGAAAGTAAGTAAAGAAATAAAACCATCCTCTTTGAAAGGGAATGGAAAAGAAATTGGAGAATGAGTAAACATCTTGTATTAATCTAAATATTTTACTTAGACCAAGGTTGCTAAAATATCATTAGATGTGCTAGTACAAAGCCTTATCTTTATTCCATCTTCTTTCTGTGAAGGAATGCCCTTTCTTTGTGGAATTTATACCTAGACTATTTTAATCCAGATAAAACCCAAAGCATCAGTTAGTATGGATGGCTGCTGGGATTCTTTGACTGGAAAAGGTGACGAGTTAGTGACTTTGACACTGCGGGTATTATGATTAATTCCATTTTCTTGGTTTACTATTAAATCATTTTTCACATTGTTCTGTAATATATATATTGTTAGACTAAACACAAATTGTATTAAGATTGTTTAATGAAAATGTAAGCAGTCTAATTCTAAAAATATACATGTTTTAAAAAGAAATCCAGATTCTTTGTTGTGATTTCTCACACTTTTGCACTTTAAATAGCCAAGTAATTATAAATCCATTTACTACTATTTCTATTCAGAATGTATACTTTCCTTCCTCTGATTGGGTTGAAATAGATTAATATTTGTCCTTTAAGGAAGTCTTAGTTAAATTTAAATGGGAGGTATTTGAAGCATAACTGTTAGAGAAACAAAGCACTGGAGTATAGGCTTCTCCATACATGGGACTCCAATCAGTTATTGCGTTTGCAAGGAGGAAACCCAAGTCTGGAATCTGGACAGCTGCTCCTCACTGTTTCAGGTAACTCCACTGCTAGTATCAAACTGCTAGTCTTTTGTTGCTCAGAGCCCCTTTTACTGCACTGTGTAGTGACAGCAGAACAGGCCTGATGCCATCTGCTCCATGGGGACCTTCACCATCACCTAAGGAAGGGGAGAAGACTCGATGCAGCCCCTCTCCCCAACCAGCCAGTGGCCAGGTAACCTGTCCTCTGTGGGAGGGGTAGATAAGGGCTACCCCTCTACAGATTCAGAGGAGAGCACAGTGATGTAGGAGGGACCAGGCAATCTCTATATTGCTTTAATTTAATCCTGCTTTAGGAATACTTGTAGATCTCCTGAGCCAGCAGAGTTTTCATATGATGAGACAGGGCCATCTCTGTTTTGCCTGCGAGTACCATGGTCAGTCATCAGAAAGGGATCTCACCTTTGGGATGGTGAAGGTCTCTACCATAATTTTGAACATGCTTTTACTTCAAATCACTTTAAACCAGGCGTTCTCAAACTGGGGGTTGGAACCCCTCAGGGGGTCGCAAGGTGTCGGCCTCCACCCCAAACCCCGCTTTGCCTCCAGCATTTACATATTTAATGGTGTCAAATATATAAAGTGTTTTTAATATATATGGGGGGGTTGCACTCAGAGGCATGCTGTGTGAAAGGGGTCACCAGAACAAAAGTCTGAGAATCCCTGCTTTAAACCCAGAGGTGAGGGGGTGCGGGGAATGCAGTCTCTTGCCATTAGTGCCACAAGGTTCTGGAAAGCTCAGCTGGGATGCAAGAGTACTGAGAGCCAGTGTGTTGGCTGGAGTGGACTTCATTTCCACTGATGCTGGTGTTCTCTGTCATGGATTTGGGCAGATGGGCTTTGGAAAACAAGATCATCTCCACACCAAGGCCATTCATGTCAAGGGATTATCCCTACACTGGGTTTCCTTATCATGAATATAGTGAGTAGATTGTCAGGGAAATTTTTACTCTTTTCCTTGGTGCTTTGACGTATATTCTTTTCTGTTGCATAATTTGAATTCTCTGGTGGTAGCACTGCCTTAGTTTTGTCTTTGATCATATCTAGACTAGGAAATGTCTTAAATGTGTTAACATACTTTTAAAGTTAACCTTTTTCCTAGTCTAGATATGGTCTAGTGGCATGCTGGGCAAACCCCTCTCATGAGAACAGAAAGTGTGATTGATATGTCCCCCACTGTAGACTGATGTGTGCCACTGATGGGAGCATAACTGCACATCTACTAGACCAGTAATCATGTTAAAAGACACTAGGATACATTGGCATGTGTTCTTGATCTATCAGTGCTGGCTCCTCCTCATAGCTCTGTTAACCTCTACATGTTAAACTCATAGCTGGATTAATACTGCAACAAATTATCAGTTAAGCTGGCTAGTCTATTAATTGCCCAGATCCTCTTTACTGCCCCACCCTCTTTTTAAAAAGTAAGTACTAACCCCTTCTTTGCTGGGAGGGATCGCTCAGTGGTTTGAGCATTGGCCTGCTAAACCTAGGGCTGTGAGTTCAATCCTTGAGGGGGCCATTTAGGGATCTAGGGCAAAAATTGGGGATTGGTCCCCCCCTTTGAGCAGGGGGTTGGACTAGGTGACCTCTTAAGGGCCTTTCCACCCCTGATACTCTATGATTCTCTAGCCCTCTGATACCTCCCCTCTCCTCCCTGAGTTCTCCAAGATAATTGCTAAGGGGTCTGAGATTGCTTCAGCTAGTTTTCAACTACCCTCGCATGCACTTTATCATGCCCTGCTGCCTTGTCTAGGTTTAACTGAGCTCAATCTTCCTTAACCTCCTTTTCGTGTGCGGCCCCCCCCCCCCCCCAATGTAAGAGGGGGTGCAGAGTAGCGCCTGACTCCGTTCACACGCACGCGCAAGCTCCCCCTCCCTAACAGGCTGAGCCCTGGCTGGAGCAGAGACCAGCCCCCACCTGCGCGCACGGCCAGAAGCGCATGCGTAGGGCTGCTCCCCGGAGCTGTGGCGTCTTTTCCCTCCCAGACGCCAGGGGGCGCTCGTGGGGCTGGCCGCCTCCGGGAGTGACCCGGAAGTGAGGGAGCCCGCGGCGCGAGGAGACGACAGGGCCGCACGCGCTTTCCATGTGCAGGGAGACGCGGATCAGCTGGCGCCAGCGCGAGCCCCGCCGCCGCGGGGATGAAGTTCGCTTACAGGGTAAGGGGGGTGGCGCGCGTGCCACCCGCACAGCCCGAGCCCCGCCCCCCGCTGGGCGTTCTTCTCTGTGTCCCGCACCCTGCTCCTGAGCCGCCCCCACCTCCTGCAGCGCCCTGAGTCCCCCTCCCCCCCCCCACCCCTCCCCCGCCTGGGACCCTGCCCCAGAGTCCTCCCCCCACATCCTGCCCTGGGAACCCTCCCCCCCACCCCATGGATTCCCCCGCCCTGCCTCTCCTACGCATCCTACCCTGTGCCCCCTGCAGAGCCCCAAGGACTCCTCCCCCCTCCACGCGCGGGACATCCTGAGTCCCCGGGATCCCCCTTCACTGTCCCCAGACACATCCCACCCTGTGCTCCTTGCAGAGCCCCAAGGCTGCCCCCTCAAACACCCTGAATCCGTGGCATCCCCCACATGAATTCTCCCTATACTGCCCCCCCCTACGCCTCCTACCCTGTATTCCCTGCAGAGCCCCCCTTCCCTCCCCCCCAGCCCCTGGAGTCCCCGGGAACAACCTATCCCTTTTTCCATGGATCTCTCTACACTGTGTGTGTGTGTCCCGCCCCCATACATTCTGCCCTGGATTGCCCCAAGGCTCCCCACACACCCTGCTCTGAGCACTTAATGACTGTTCCTTCTGTACCTCTCTGAACCCCTGCCTGCCCCTTCAGCACATTGAGCTCCCCCCCCCCCCCCCCCCGGGGATTGTAAACCACCCCATCCTGATCTTTCAGCGTCCTTCCCTGGGATGCTCCTTCCTGTTGAGCTCCCAGTCAGAGCACCTTCTTCTTTCTCTCCCAAGTTCTCTAACTTGCTGGGCACTGTTTATCGGCGCGGGAACCTGCATTTCACCCCAGATGGTAACTGTGTCATCAGCCCCGTCGGGAACAGAGTCACCGTCTTTGACCTGAAAAAGTAAGTGACCTGGGCTTGCACGGTGCCTCTCCTGCTAACTGATGCGATAGTCCAATTGGACTATGTATAAACCACATATCTTCATTTTAGCTCCTGAAAGGCTGGCACAGAACTGGGGCTGGAGATGCTGGATAGTGAAGTGTTTGGATGTGACCATAGCAATGGGCATGGGATAAATGGTAGGAAAGCTGTTCCAGTCTAGTGGACAGGGTAGGGCACTGGACTAAGATTTGGGGGACCTGGGTTCAGTTCTTGGCTCAACCACTGATCTGCTTCTTTGAGCAAGTCACTAAATCAACCTGTGCCTCTGTAAAATAGTTTTCCCTAATTCCTTGTGGTGTTATAAAATCCATTAAAGACTGGGAGGCACACAGATGAGGGCTGTATAAGTTACTCAATAGATGATAGTATGAGAACCTGAATAGAACAGAATTAGTGTGTGACAAGTTAATCACTGACAAGGAGGCAGAAGATTTTTGCTTAGTGTACAGGCGCTGCAGGCTTCCAAAATAAAAGTGTGTATAGTACTCTTCTCAAATGAAAAGTATCTTGGTGAGAGGAAGGGGAACAATCTGCCTGATACAGAGGTGTCTGGAAGGACTAGCATTCTCAAACACCACCACTCCCTTACAGTAGTTTTTTTTTTAAAAAAGTGAAGCCTATATATTAGGCTGCCAAGAAATATCAGAGAATGCATATTTCATGTGTAGAGCCTTACACAGATACAAAATTTCGATCTGCAAACGTACTATGGATATAAAGCGAATATCTGCAGATTTGCAGGGCTCTGTTTTTAAAATTTCGATCCATGTCCATCCGCAAACATGGTCCGTGGATGTGGATGTTCGCACATTTGCAGGGCTCTATTCATATGCATGGATCAATGAGAAGAGTAGCTGTACAAATGAACGTATTTTAAAACAATGAGTAAAGAAGATCAATAGTATCAGCATGCATTTGATATGGTATGGTATCCCTGTGCAGTTCTGTTGTGAGTTTTTTGGTTTTTTTTTTACTCTGGGAAATGGGAGTCTTGGTGTCCCTGATCTCTACTTTTAACGTTCCTATCTTTAAAGGTCTGCAATGTGGCCATCATGCTGCTGAGCACTAGGCAGCATTCCATTCAGCACCACTTATTCATCTACAGGGGTTACTGTTGAGCAGCATGAAGTAAACTCGGGGTTTATGCACCCTGTTTCCACACCACTCCCAGCCCATGCAGATGCTGCACTAGAAATCAAGCCCTAGTCCTCTGAAAATGAAAAGCGTTAGTATATTACAAAGTCATTAGACCACTGTTACACCATTGTGGTTAATGTTGTTTTATTGGTTTTCTTTTCCTCCAGTAATAAGTCAGAAACATTACCATTGGCAACACGGCACAATATCACATGTGTGGGGCTCTGTCCAGATGGAAGTCTTGCCATATTAGTTGATGAAGGTATTTGGGGTTTTTTTGTTCCTAAAGGTGTCAGAGAACTACAGTGTGCGGAAGACATTCCATTTTATTAAACATGATAATATTTACCCATAACTAGCCACATTTGACTAAAACTTAATTCTGAAAACATAAATTTCTTCCTCGGAATTCTCAAAGTTGTTGTTGAACCAGAATGTGGCTTCTTTAATTTTGTTCAGTTTTACTATGTTAATATTTTTCAATGGTGTTACATTGAAAAGCACGCCACGCCCCCCTCCCAAAAAAGATGTTTGGCTTAAAAAAAATAAATCTATGTACCTATAGCTTCTTCAGAGTGTCGAGCTGTTTCAGTAATCCTTTTCCTTCCTTCCTTCCAGAGGGAGCTGCCTTGCTTGTCAGTTTGATCGGTAAATCTGTAATACATCAGTTCCATTTTCAAAAGCCAGTGCACTGTGTCTGCTTTTCCCCAGATGGCAGGTAAACAGGAACTTAAACAACAATTTTAAAGTGTAGGTAATGAAAGCTGTAATTGATTAAAAACAGTTAGGCCAGTCAAGGAAACTTTACTCTGACTTCATAATGAGCTTCCCCATGGGAAAATTCAAGTTCATTGGTGCACAGGTGCATAAGAGATGCACATATGGATGCTGCGGAGGTTGAAGTCAAGGTTTTGCATTGTAGGATCTTGAGTGATTTTGGAGGTGTATGGGACTTATTTATAGAGGGACAGACTCTGCCCCCTAAGTGGTCAAAAGTTGAGGGTTAGGTATGTTGAAAAAGGATATCTTAACTGCGGACATTTCCTTGCTGTTAAGAGTTTGTTTTCCTTGAGCAATCTTAATTGATTTTAATGAAAACTTTTCTTTCTGGGAGTAATACACAAACTGTATTTATACATATACACACATTTGCTGGAGTGGAGGGCACTGTATACGCAGGTGATGTATTTTACAAGCCAGGACTTTGTCTTTACCAGTGTAGCAATAGTACATATATATCCTTTCATCACACAAGGATCCCATTCTAATATTATTTTGTTTTGTTGTATTACTCTTGTTTCTGGCATGGAAGGACTGGTTGCTCCTGCAGTTTTCTGTATAATTTTGCTCTTCATTTTCTGTGTGATAGGAAATTTGTGATCACAAAGGACAATGTTGCTCTTATGTACCATGCCCCTGGGAAGAAGCGAGAATTTAATGCCTTTGTTTTGGACAAAACTTACTATGGTCCGTACGATGAAACAACATGCATTGACTGGACTGATGATTCAAAGTAAGTAGTTACAAAAGTTATGGGTCTCGTGCTCCTTGCTCCCTTGCAAATCCCACTTTATTGCTCTTTATTGCAAGATGCTCTTGCAAATCCCACCTTATTGTTGATTTGGTGTTCATTATCATTAAGGGTAGTGTATATGTTGGATTCTGAAATTTTGCTCCAATAAAAATTTCATTGTGTATGTGCGCTGTAGTCCAGTCTCCAAATTCTCAAGTCTTTCATTGGCTTTGAAAGCTCCCTTTGATTTCTCAATTTCTCAGTCTAAAATTTATAAAATTAATAAATTCTTAAATTTATTCATAATTAATGGGTTTTTTTAAAGCTGCCTGAGTACGTATGCATAGAATATAGCCACATTTTGGTCAGCAGTAGGGTACAACCGTCCCTTAAAATGTGTCTCCATCTCCCCATAGAGAGAGTGATTCTTACGGAGTGAGTGTACATCCCTGCTAAGACTACCAGTTGTAGTGTGAACATCTGTCCAGTGTGAATCACCTGTTGAATGTCTGTATCTCTCTCTGTTAAAATGGGGTCCACACAGTGGAAAAGTTTGTGAACCCATGCTCTGATCTGACTTCCCCTTTATTTTCTTTTGTAGGTGTTTTGCAGTTGGTAGCAAGGACATGTCAACATGGGTGTTTGGAGCTGAGCGATGGGTTAACCTGATCTATTACTCTCTGGGAGGACATAAAGATGCAATCGTAGCCTGTTTTTTTGAAGAGAACAGTCTAGATGTATGTAAACAAGCACACTGCTTATTTGAATGCAGTTTGAATGTTCATATTAAAATTGGCCCAGATTTTTTCCATCTGTAGATAACCATACTGAATTTCTATTGCACTGGTATTCCAATCAAGTGTTCATAGAAATTACCGATGGAAAATACCTGTTAGGCTATTTAATGTCCTATAATTCACAGACAATTTGCCAAATTGTCTTTACACTTTGCTGAAACGTTTTTCTCTGTCTTCAGAGTAAATCTTATAATTTTCATGATAAATTTTCTAAGCCAAATTTATAGAGGCACTAAAATAATGCTTTATAATGGAAGCTGGTTACAACATTAATTATCGAGTAATTATTACCACTTCCTAATCCAGGTTTTTGGTGGTTTTATATGCTGTTTAATTCAGCAGATTATGGAATCATAGGGCTGTATGATGTTCATAATAGATGTATGTGTGTTTATACTCCAGTTGTACACAATTAGCCAGGATGGGGCTCTGTGTGTGTGGCAGTGTGATACAGACCTGGATGGTCTGAAGCTCAGGCCTCCCAAAGACAGAGCCGAAGATAAGAATGAATCAGTGAAAGACCTGGGTGAAGAGTTTATTGAACAGCCCAAGGGTGAGGAGATTCATGGAAAAGCCACTACAAATGAACAAGAAAGGCGAGAGAAAGTGAAATATTCACGTGCTGCAAAGTAGGTGATCTTTCAGTGATAACAGGGATATATAGATAGATATAACAGACATAGCTGGGATTCATTGCAGTGGGCTCTGCCCACTTTACATTAATATACTCTGTCTTACTTGAAGCTAGTAGACAACCCTACCCAGCTTTCAGTGATTAACCCCTATTATAATTGCCTTCAGTAAAACACATTTCTATCATACCCTGAGCATGCGTTTAGTGATTTATGCAGTTGGTGAGTAAATAGAAGATTTTCCTTCATCTACCAACGATTAAATCAGTGTTCTCATTTTATGATGACACAAAAGATTACCTTCAAAATTAATAGTTTAAAGTTAAAAACATAGGAAATGTAAGGAGATCCAGTGTACGCCACCTTGCAGCGGCACTGATAGATGTTTAGTTTCTGCGACTGTGGAGCCTTATATTTCTGTGAGGAAAGATGGGTTGACATCAAGATACTGAATTTTGGCTCAGTGACATTAGCCTCTGTAAAAGATAGGTATCTTTAAGATGACATCAGCAGTTTGGGTTACCTTTCTGAAGGAGTGCCACATTTTCAAATGAGACTTATTTTGTAGTGTGAAACAATCTGAAGTATGTAGTCCTAGAGCATAAGGAAACTTTAAATGAAATATGCAATTGTTGGATAACATTCGAACATACATTTATTTGACCCTGAGAGTGCCATCAAATACAACACCGTAAGAGCTAAAGCTACAAAAATATAAACCTCAGTACCAAGAGTACAGTATTTATGATTCCAGTGCTTCAGTTACTCATTTAGAGTCATCTTAAAGAATACAGGGATAACCACTTAATTTATAGAAACCTGACCAAAGGAAAATCCACAATTAAATTCCTCTGAGGTTAACCTTAAGTGTCTTTCATTGTGTATAGTCGTATGCAACTTCTGTTAAATTTATGTAGTATAACAGCTGTAAATTAGTGTGCATGGTGGGAGGAGTGGTTCAGCTAGAGGAATAAGGCAAAATATAAATCATAAGCAACTTGGAGAACTGCTGTGTTTTAGTTTGTTTATTGTGGTACCACCTCCAAAATACTTGCCTTATCTTGAATTGTCATTGCAAAAGTACACCTGTCATTCATCTTCACATTGCTTTTTTGATGTATTTTCTTTGGCATATAGGTACTTTTTCAACAAAGAAGGAGATTTTAATAACCTGACATCTGCCGCTTATCACAAGAAAACACACCTTCTAGTCACTGGTTTTGCTTCTGGAATTTTTCACCTACATGAGCTTCCAGAGTTCAATCTCATCCATTCCTTAAGGTTAGTTTAATTGTACAAGCCCTAGAGTGGATCATTGTGTCTAATACTGAAGGATGAATGTCATGGCATGAAAGTCTTGAACAGTCCATGGGGTATTGTAATTGGCATTTCAGTCATGAGTTGGAATTATGAAGCCACACTGATTTGAATAGGAGCATTAATGTCTGACAGATGAAATAAAACCATGTAATTCCACTTCATTGCTTTATTAAAGAGGGGCATGATTTGAACCAGGAACTCCTGAGTTCTAATCCCAGCCTTGACAGACCCTCTTTATGGTTTTGGGCAAGTCACTGAACTGCTGTCAGTTTCTGTTTGTATAAAATGAGAATACTACTTACCCCCACAAGGGTATTAATAAATAGCATTTTTAAAGTACTGTCAAGACAAAAAAGCTATACCAGATGAATATTATTATTTTATTTTGATGGTTGCTATGTAGCATGGTGTTAAACTTCAAAAGGGGATGTGTAAAGAATGAATGCACAATTTCCATTTACAACAAAGTAGATCTTTCTAGAATATGGCAAATTTTAATCTTGTACCACTAAGTAGCTCCTTGCTCGAGTTCGTAGCTGCTTTTTTTACAGTACAAATTTATACTCTCTTTACCCTGGATTATATTTTTGTTCCTTCTATCCCATAGGAAGTCTGAAAAGTATCTGAAGGAATTACAGCTTCCCAGCTAGCTCAGGGCTATTTATCCTTTCACTAATTGAAGTTTCTTGAATTGAAATGGTGGAAATTTGTAAAACTGATCAGCATTTAAGCACTGTGGCAGTGTTTTTTGTCTGTGGTGAAATACATTTAACACATTTTTAAAACCACATAAAAATTTCTGTACAAATCACTTCAAATCCACACTCGTTTAAAACAAAAATTGGATGGGATTAGGGAGAGTGTATTGATTAAATTATCGGTCATTTTGTATTGAAATACATTCACACTCCTAGGCTTGAAATAATACTTGTACAGCATTTTACATCTTCAAAATGTTTTGCAGACATTAACTGGGAAAGAGTTGACAGATGAGAGTAATGTGCACAAATATTGGGAAGGAAGAAATACTGTGCGTTCCTCCTAGCCCAGTTCCTGGAATTGTATTACTGGGACTACGATACCTATGGCTTTCTGATGCCACTCAGTTACCACAGTGATGGGCATGTATTGGGACATAGTTGGCTGTGTCCTGTATATTGAGTGGGGTCAGAGAACACTTTTAGCTACTGCTTCCTTGACTCTTAGGATCAAATTTGCCACTAGTATAAGTGGACCCACTCCAGTGACTACACTGGAATTTGTTCTCTTGTGCTAATGGGAACTTTGGCTCTCGTGATCAAAATACGTGATGCATTTTCAGTTTAACATAGAATTAAATGTGAAACTCGCATTGCATCTTTTGCCTTGTTGTGAAAGTGGCTCCACATGTCCTTGATCCAAAACCCCAGGCTGGCCTAACTTATGCCAATGCTGTCTAGGCAGTGTATTTTTGCTGGTTTTCTTTACATTTATTAGAGGATATAATGTGTTCATTGTTTCTGATTTCATAGGAATGTGAAAATCAAAGGACTTCTTTGAATAGAGTAAATCAAAACCCAGTTTCTCAAATTACATTGTTCCTTTATTCTGTATCCTCAACTTACGTATTTCTTGGCATTTTTCACTTAGTATTTCAGACCAGAGGATTGCGACTATTTCTATCAACTGCACTGGTGACTGGATTGCTTTTGGATGTTCAGGTTTGTAGTTCAAGGGGTGCCTTTCTAAGGCACTATGTTGCAGGTCTGAGTTCTTCTTTGTCCTGCCTGACCCCCACATTTTTAAGTTTTATTTGTTGTTTTATAGGCCCATCACCATACTGTCAGAGTATGTCACATACATTAATGATTTTGTCCTTACAAAATCCCTCTGATGTAGGGAAATAATATTTCACAGATGAGAAAACTGAAGTACGTAGATTAAGTGGTTTGCCTGAAGTCATGAAGTCTGTGACAGATCTTGGAATAGAACCTAAATCTCTTGATTCCTAGTCCAGTTCCTGACTGATAAGACCATCCTCCTTCTAAAGGGAGTACACTGTGGCACCAGCCTGAGCATAGGTTATGGTTTACCTTCATTGTGAGTTGCCTTTCTTCCTGCGTGCATCTCTCTTCACCGATATAAATGTCTTCCTTCACTATAAGTTATGGCTGGATGGATGCACCAGCTAACTTCTTCCAAGTCCTGAGCTGCAAATCTAGTCCATACCCAACCGCCATGCAAGCTGAACCCTTCCCCCCTCCAAACAGATGTATCTCTCTTAGAACCCTTCTCGAGTTCATGAAATTGAGTGAAAGCCATCGATATTCCATGCAGTAACCCCTTGGCCTGACCAATAGGAACATTAGATTGGCTGCTTTTGGTAGACATTAGATCTCCTGTGTTTCATTAATGTTGAGATATAGTTTGGATTCACTTAAAAAAAGGCAAGATTAAAAAAAACATTTCACATGAAAGACCAATTTCAAGCTTGTGCATTTTTGGTCCCCTCCCTCCCCCCCCTTCTAGTGATTTTTTTTAATGGTTTTTCTCCATCTTTTTTTGGCTGCTCATCAGGACACATCTGTCTTCTGCCAAGGACAGCAGCAGTATTGACTTGACATAGCAATAAGAATGCGAAGTCAAGTAACAACTGCTGATGTTTGCAGAAAGTCTTTCGCCTTGATCTTGAAATAATCAGCGCCTTGCATTTTATTAGGGTGGATGTGTATATATAACACAGGTTATCTGTATGCACATGGTTTTTTATAAATGGGAAGGATGTTGTATGCAAGTATTGTATGTATACGATGGGCCCCGTCACTGAATCGGAATTACATATGTATCCTCTCCTCCATTATGTTTACAGGTCTGGGTCAGCTGCTGGTGTGGGAATGGCAAAGTGAGTCTTACGTGCTGAAGCAGCAGGGCCATTTCAACAGTATGGTCTCATTGGCATATTCTCCAGATGGGCAATACTTAGTTACTGGAGGGGATGATGGGAAAGTAAGTCAGTCAGTTATTAAAAACTCTTGGCTCACAAGAGTGTAGCCAGTGTTACAAACCTGAATACACTATAGTGAGCACTGTTACTATAACTGACAAATCATTTTTCATAATTTTAAAAATCATGATTTTGGCCACAATGCCTGTGTGTTTTGGAGCTAGGAAGCTATTTATTTTCCCACTGCATCTACATTCTGGTTTGTTATTGTAGGGATGTTCTTGTGGGCTCTGCTGCTTGCATTCTTTACAGTTCCTAGCAGTTAAGAATTTGATTTGGAACAGTTGCAGATACAATGCAACATAAAGAAAAAAGTAGGCCAAATTGTGGGCTTGACAGTAATATCCCTAATACCTATCCACATTAACATGCAAGCATAAATGGTGGATTAATGGTGTACCAGTACAGACGACCCTCAATTATCCAAGATTTTGAAATGCCCATCAAGCCATTCTAACAGACGGTGTTTACCAGTCTCCGAATAAATCCAAAATAAGTTTTATAAAAAGATGTGATCCCTAAACAAAATGTTCTCAAATGTACCACTGCAGATAGTTGCTGTTTAAAAGAAAAATGAAAGGGTCTCTTAGTTGAGACTTGTATTGAAGCTGTAGATTAGAGAGAGAGCAAGGTTTTGGATTTTGAAGGGGGCCATTTGTCTTTTCTAATTATCGTCTGGAGACTTAACAGGGTATATATCTGAAATATATACCTTTTCTCCCACTCTGAAAGAAAAATAGCCGCACTACTGCCAATCAGATTTAGAACTGACTAGAAATGGGAATTCATGTTCTGTAGGAAATTATGAAACCTGAAAAATGAGAAAATTAATTCTGAAACATAACGAAAAATCAAATTTCCCACAGAATGGGAGTTCTGAAATGTTTAGAAAAAGTCAAAACGACAATTTGATTCGATCGCTTCAAAAAGTTTCTTATGCTGCCCGGAGTCTGGGCTTCCCTGGCCTTGGAGCCCCAGCTCCAGGGTAATTCTCACCCTGTTGGGGAACAGGGAAGCCATGGAGCTGGGAACAGTTTTCCAACAGAAAATTGAAATTTTCCTGCAAAATTGAAATCTGTGGAAAATTTAGATTGTGTAAAGTGAATTCTCTGTCCGAAAATCATTCTAGTGGAAAATTCTCAACCAGCTTTAATCAGATTTTCACCTTGCAGGTGTTTCACTGAGATTTTTACCCCAAAAAAGGGCCTGAACCTGCGTTCCTCACTCCCAAACAGAGCTCCCACTGGCTGAATTGGGAGTGCTGTCTGAGTGAGTAAGGCATGCAGAATTGGGCTTTCAGTTAGAAGAAATAATGAAGCTATGCTGGATCGTTGGGGTGTGAGTTTATGATACAGGAGTTTTTAGAGGGCTTGTCTTACTACTTTTGCAGGTGAAAGTTTGGAACACCAGCAGCAGCTTCTGTTTTGTCACTTTTACGGAGCATACCAGCAGCATCTCTGCTGTAACTTTTACCTCCACCGGTTATGTCATTTTGAGTGCTTCCCTGGATGGAACAGTGCGAGCCTTTGATCTTCACAGGTAAATCCTCTTTAAGCCTCTGTGCATCACCCAGTTTTGTCTAGAAGGTTATCGGGATCTTGTGTTTTCGTTCCTAGTCTCTAAATACAATGTACTCCCAACCACAGTCCCCAGCAGTCATAAAACTTTCTCACTCTTCAAATCTTAGTGCTGTTTTATTGGTTTGAGGGAGTTTATCTCACTTATTATTTTGGCTAATAAGTGAGAACAGTTGTTGTGAAGTAGGGTAGGGAGTCTGAATTGGTTAGCCAGCATGCCTGGTTGTTGATGGAGTGATAAAATATTGAATTGCATTAGATCCTCAAAGCTTGATTAGTCTGTATTTTTTGCATCATCAAGCATCTTTGGATACAAAGAAAATGATTATTTCCATGGGCTATGTCAACACTGCACAATTATGGGATGTTGTTCCTTTATCCTTGTGCCTCAGCGCACCCTTCTGTGCATAAGAGACTCTTTCTGAGACTGGATCTAGGTGCAGTGATTTGGCCACCACAATTGTTACTTAGAGGCTGACAGTTCAGTAAGAGAATCCATGATCTCTGGCTTCAAAAGTCAGTTAACTGATAAAGGCATGTGTCTAAAGGAACATCTCCACTAGCTCACTCAGTAAAGGAAACTAATAAAACATATGGGCATACCTGTTGCCGATCATTCAGCAGAAGGTATGTGTATAGAGCAGGGGTAGGCAGCCTATGGCACGCGTGCCGGCACGCGAGCTGATTTTCAGTGGCACTCACAGTGCCCGGGTCCTGGCCACTGCTCTGCATTTTAATTTGATTTTAAATAAAGCTTCGTAAACATTTTAATACCTTATTTACTTTATATACAACAATAGTTTAGTTATATATTATAGATTTATAGAAAAAGACCTTCTAAAAACATTAAAATGTATTACTAGCACGCAAAACCTTAAATTAGCGTGAATAAATGAAGACTCGGCACTCCACTTCTGAAAGGCTGCCGACCCCTGATATAGAGACACATGTGAGCTACTTCATCATTCACATAATAGACATGTATATGAAAAAAACCAAGCATCTTCAAAGATGAACATGAATATTTTTTGGAGATTTAAAAATAGCATCTTCACAAATTGTCCAGCTTGTGCTGGACAGGAGTCCCCGAGTCAGTCTGGAACTCATTTATATTGAGCAAGTCGTAACTCCACTGGCTGAGCAAAAATGTCTTTTTTTAGATGTTTATTTTAATTTCTGTATGTAGTAGCTTTGCAAAGTGTACTCCAGATTTAAATTCTTACACGTCTTGGTTTAAAATGCTATTTTAACAAATATATAAAATATTAAAATGTGAAATACTTTAATTTTTGTAACATATTCTTAATGCTTTTTAATTGTTTAGACATTACAACTATAATTTTTTTAAATCATGTTTGCATATTGTTTACAACAGATATCGCAATTTCCGCACCTTTACTTCTCCACGACCAGCCCAGTTCTCTTGCTTAGCAGTGGACTCCAGTGGTGAGATTATTTCAGCTGGTTCCCAGGACTCATTTGACATATTTGTCTGGTCAATGCAGAGTGGCAGACTGTTAGATGTAAGGAACTGAGATTGTTCTAGAACACTCACAATTAACATAGAAAGCACTGTGGTTGTGTTAAGTATCTTTTAGGTTAGTTAACCCTGTCTGAATGTTGTATTGTGGAGGAGATGCAGCTATATGTATAAACCCACATTAGCCTCCCCATCCCAGGCAATCTATAACTTGGTATATCTGGACCGTGCTACATTTGTGTCTGTGGGGAAAGGGTTAGATTTCAGCGTTCTTGAGCATCTGACTGTAAGAGCAACCTAAGAAAAGTCTACTAGACCTTTCTGGCTGCTGAGTGCATAAATGACTTCTTATTGAAGGGAAAGAGGGAAGATGTATACAGCCAGAAAGAGGGCTGATAGACTGACTACATTAAAGTGTGGTACCTTTCAGAATGGTTAGACTGAACACAACACTAGCAGTTGAGAAACCCTCTCCTCTCCATGCCCACCATCACCTCTTGGGACAAGAACTCAGCCTGTGGTGTCCACTTCATTATGACGTAGAAGTTGTAGGAAGAATTTCAAGACTAGAATACAGCCTGAGGATGTTCTTGCTGCAGTGCAGAGCTGGACCATACTCTGCTCATGGCAGGCTGGGAGCGATAGAAGTGAAGAAGCTTGTGGTTTGGGGTTAAATTCCCCACCGTGGCTTAAAAATTCTGGATTCTTCCCAGAGGTTTGTTACTTATGGAAAGACATGACTACGGAGGGGCATGGTCACCACCTCCATGCCTTAAACACTCCACACTAATGTGAAAGCAAACTAGGTGAAAAAACCCAGTTGACTGACTGCGGAGTAGCTTGTTGAGCGCAGGTCAGTAATGATAGCAGATGAATTTTGTTGGGGGAGAAGTGTGTGGAAGGCCTGTACTCCAGTATTGCCTCTTTTTCAAACACATGTTTCTGCAGTTGGGGGTTTAAAAAAAATAAAGTGAAATGAATTTCCTTTCCTAATTGGAATGAATGTAAATGTGAAACCACAGATGTACTCGTAGCATATTTTTTATATTTTTATTGCCTACCTTTTAATCAGAATTGCAACAGGGACTTTGATTCGGAAAACAGCAAATTGTGAAATGGTTTCAGCAGTAGGCCAGCCTTTATCTCTGGAGAGATGATCATCTACTTATCAATTCCTCTGGCTAGTTATACGTTTTAAAAAAAGAATCCATTATATTTCTGAATTCTAAGTTGATCGTCTTTCACCAGAGGAAACAAAATAGCGAGTACTTTGGATTTCTGTTACCTAGTTTCTGTTTCCTGTTCTTTAAAATCCATAGAAAGTCTTTTCCCATCTCTGTACACAGGAATGTACATGCATAACATCCCTTGCATTGAAAAAATAATATGCTCCTAAATATATGTAGTAAGGGTGTCCACAGCCAGTAGACATAATCACAGTTTTTGCCACATGTTTATATGTTGAACTCAGTTTCATTTAATTATTCCATGTTATTTTTTTCTTACTCCATTAGGTCTTGTCAGGCCATGAAGGTCCCATCAGTAGTCTGTGTTTTAACCCAATGAAGAGTATCTTAGCTAGTGCCTCTTGGGATAAAACGGTCAGACTCTGGGATATGTTTGATAGCTGGAGAACCAAGGAGACACTAACACTGAACTCGGATGGTAAGTTTCATTTCATTCTATCTAACCTGTCACATAGAGGCAGTTATGTATAAACTGTGTTATTCCATCAAAAATATATTGAGAATATCTGTAGTTGATGAGATCAGTCGGTCAACATTTATTCCTGGGGAAATTCTGTACCACTGCGTGTATGCAAAATTCATGTCCCGTGCAGATTTCTTTGCTTCTCTTGCAGAAAAAATGACTTTCTGCTAGGGAAGCAAAGGAAAGATGCAAGATCAGTCACGCACCCCTCTCTAGCAGCATGTGTGCATTGTTTTGGGCGCCTGAAGCAGCCAGCGGAGAGATAAATCACTGCAGGGGGTGGAGGCTGGGGACACCCCAGCGGGTGCCAGGTCAGTCCATCCCCCATCCGTCCAATCCCTGTATATCCGGACACCCCCTACCCAGACCCCCCCCCCCGCACCCAGAGCCCCCTGCTGAGCCCTGGCACCCAGCCCATGGCTCCTATCCTGAGCTGGGCTCAGCTGCTAGTCCTGACTGAGCTGGGGTTGGGTAGGAGCGCATTTCCCTTGCACGGAGCAGCTGGGTTAGTCACCCCCAGAAACCTCTAGCTCTGCACACCCTCCCCCCCCCACTTCCTGCCCCCATCGCTCCTCAGCTGTGGGGGCAGGGGTCACTGTAAGGGGAGCTGCTCCCCCATCCGCCCAACCTGCATGCATCCAGAACCCGCCCCACCCCACACCCAGACGCCTCTGCTGAGCCCCACCCCTGCATCCAGACCACCCCCAGTTGAGCCCCTCCTCCCTGCACCCAGACTTCCCAATGCACTTGAACCCCCCCATGAGCCCCATCTCCCCTGCACCTGGATCCCCACCCCACTGAACCCCAACCAGCTATACCAAAACTCCCTTTCCCCAGCACCTGGACCCCTGCCAAGCCCCAACCAGTTTCACCTGGACCTCCCTGCAGAGTGCCATTGCCCCTGCACCCAGAACCCCCCAATGAGCCCTGTGCATCCAGATCTCCCGCACCCAGATTGCCCCACCTTGATCTCCCCCACACTAATCCCCTCCACACTTGGATCCTGCTGGGTTGAGCCTGCCTGCCCACACCTGGTGAGTTGCTACTCCTGAGGGAATTCTGCACCAAAAAATTAAAAATTCTGCTCACAATATTTTAAAATTCTGCAAATTTTATTTGTCAATAAATAAATGTGGAGACTTCAGCATGGCAGTGGGAAGCACAGGCCACTGGCTGCACAAAGGTGGAAGATCACCCTGCAGCCCAACCCCTCCCCCACCAGACACAGACCTCTGGGGCAGGTCTGGCCCTTGCGCTGGGTCAGGTGCAGCCTCACCGCCCAGTCCATGTCCTGTGGGGGGAAGGCTGCAGGGTTATCTCCCACCTTTGTGCAGCCAGTGGCCTGTGCTCCCCACTGCCATGCTGGAGCCTCCACATTTATTAACAAATACAATTTTCAGCGTTTTAAAATACGGTGAACAGAATTTGTAATTTTTCTGGTGCAGAATTCCTTCAGGAGTAAGCATTTTATTTGCCAATCTCAGCCTGTAGCTTTCATTGCTGCTGTTTCATAGTATTGGAAACAGTCAATAGCTCAAAAAGCGTTTGGTGCTAGCTACCTGGGTTTTAGTCAGCTTAGCATTGTGTTTTGTTATAAAAATGTGAATGTGTACCCTCTTATTCTACATCTCACTTAGTATATAGTCCAGTAAAAAATGTGTTAAGACTGAAGTATGTTTTTATTCATCAACCAAATTCTCTGCAGTTCTTGTTGTTGCTTTCCGCCCTGATGGCAATGAGCTGGCGGTTGCTGCCCTGGATGGACAGATAACTTTCTGGGATCATGAAAATGCAGTGCAGATGGGATCAATTGAAGGAAGACATGACCTTCAGATGGGAAGAAAAGAATTGGACAAAATAACAGCCAAACAAGCTGCTAAGTCAAAGTATGTAAAATATTCATGTAGCGATGACAAGAAATTGACTATGCTCTTTACTCCTGCGTCTTACCTTTATGTGAGGGTTTCAGAATTTAGCTGACGTCTGAATATCTTAATTCTGAGATTGTTTTAATAACTTGAATATCTTCTGACTCAGTGTGCTGTCCATTCATTCTAGACCCTTTTTTCCCCCCTGGTACCTTCATCATAGGTCAGAGTCACTCAAACATCAAATCCTGAGCATCTGTTCTTTCTCCTAAACTTGATTCATTTATATCATATTAAATCTTTCATGTCATGCTGTGCATCATTTAGAAGTGACAGTAAAAGACATACACAGTTATAGTTTGTGAGTAGCTGGTATATAGGTGATTCATTTCAGAATATGTAATCTGAGATATCCTGCTGGTTTTATTATCCAGGCAGTATACATTTTTTTCAATGCATTAATAACAATCAACTTTAAAAAAACCTCACAATGAGCACACCTAGTATTGGAATGCCTTTGATAAGAAATCTTTCCTCTCATCCCCTCACCCCAAAAAATTGAGGCAAAAACTCTTTGAGAAATATATAACTTTCAGTTGTGAACACCAGTCAGCTGCTGTCTTCAAAATAGAGCTCATCATTTAATAGTATTTTTTTTTCTGGCTCTTCTGAATCATTTTAATTGCAGATAAGACAGGTACAAAGATCTCTGGGAAGAAAGTAAATCTTTTGTAGTGGATATTTGTCTCATACATGGCTTATTGCTAACTTATGTTGATGCACATCCATCCCGTAAGCCCAGTTGCAGGAGTGTATGGCACTGATGGGGTGTTAAGCAGAGGCTGGTTTGTCTTCCCTCTAAGGGAGGTTCAAGTCCAGAGGGATTGCAAAATTGCATGTCTGAGTGGAAAGAAAAGTGTGCTCGATGGAAAAGCCTGGGATAATTGTTTTGCTGTTGACGTGACATGGCTGAATTACAAGTGGAGTAGTACAAACATTAAATAATCCTCTCAACACCCTGTGAGGTAGGAAAGTACACCAATAAGTTTGTTGAAATCTACATTGTGATATTTCTCAAATTCTTTATTGTGAATTATTCAGTCATGGCAAAACAATTCTGTTCATTAAACATATTAAATTAATGACTGTGGAAGATTAAACTAGAAAAGGTTTTCTTTTATTCAATAGCATTTTTGGTTTATTGTCTTTACATTGTATTGATGTTGGATGTTTGCTCAAGGCTCAGAAGTAGGGGTGAAATTATGCATTATATATTTTTTCAGATCTTTCACTACACTGTGTTATTCAGCTGATGGCCAGTCTATTCTGGCAGGAGGATTATCAAAGTTTGTCTGTATTTATCATGTGAAGGAACAGATTCTTATGAAGAAATTTGAAATCTCATGTAATCTTTCCTTAGATGCAATGGAGGTAAGTGACTATCTCAGTTTGTTTTGTTTATTTTTTTTAAGACTGTGTTTGTTTTTGGTATAGTGTCTGATAAATGAGGTTTGCATTAGGAATATTTTATTACTCAAGTGGAAGTTCATTTTGTTGGTACTGAGTAGGAGACAATCAGGTGAAACCACCAAAAGAGCGAATAAAATTGCGTTACTACTGGAGTACAAGAAACCCAAAAGGAGCCAAAGTGCTTGGTCTTGAAAGTGCAAATTTCTTGACAATGAATGATAGTAAAGTCAACTTGCAATTACATTGCACTTCAAGAGAGAGATTTTAAAATTACTGACAATCTTGTACTGAATAATTTTCTTTGTGAACAACATATTTGTTCCAAAGAATGGATGCAGCCGGGGAAGGAAGGGGCACAAAAGTTAGAATTATGAACGTAATCTGACAGTATTGCCAAATGGAAAAGTTTTCAGTTAATTTAAAAGTAACTACAGTATTGCAAAATCTTCCATCACTCTTCCCATCTTGCTAGCTCTTAGATCTCCACTTCTCATTCTCCTCACCTTGAATTGTCATGGCCACTCTCTGAGGAGGGCTGACCTGGACTTTCTTTGAAACCCATTAATGAACACTCCTAAATCAAGTAGAGGTTGTTGTAAGGTAAACTGAGGGGCACTCCCTCCCTCACCAATGGCTGAGCATTGACCTCACAGTACTGCAAGCTTCAGTTTCTTCCAGGAGTCGGAGGAGACTCTAGGATGAAAGTACAAAGCAATAACTATTCGGCAGCTGGGCTAGCCCATTAAATGTTTGTGAATTACTCAGTTAGTCCTGTTCAGAACTTTCTTTATACATCAGAGGTCCCCAAACTTTTTACATCGCGCCCTCCTCCTTACCCATGTTCGCACCCCCCTGAGCCAAGGCCTAGCCGTTCCCCCCCCGAACATTACTCTGAGCCCTCCCTAGGGGGGGAACACCCCACAGTTTCGGGACCTCTGCTATACATGTATTCTTCAGATACAGGGAAACATGTTATGTTGGAAAGGAGAAGCATTGTAGCAAATGGAATATGAATATTTTTCAGGAGTACTTGGATCGTAGGAAAATGACTGAATTTGGCAGCATGGCGCTGATTGATGATGGGGCTGGGGATGAGGATGGTGTTGCCATTGCTCTTCCAGGTGTAAAGAAAGGTAAGTTCAGTTCTTAATCCCACTATTAGTAACACTGCTTTTTGCCCTTGGCTCCGTGAGATTAAAAAAAACCTTCAACCCTGCGTCAGTGTGGGATGGACAAGGGGTGGTGCTATTCGATATGTCCACCACCCCACCAAAATTGTTAAAGCTAGTTTGAAAACATTGTGCAGATGTAATAATCGGTGACCTGTTGTTGAATACTTTCTCACAGAGGTTATAGGAAACAGATGCACTGTGGCCTAGTGAGTAGAGCATAAGGCTGGCGTTGGCACTCAGACTGGAGTTCAGTTCCTGGATCAGCAGCCACTGGCCTGCTTTATGACTTCGGGCAAGTCATTTTCCTCCCTCTGTTTCTCCTCCGACACTTTCTGTCTTGTGACTGGAAGCTCTTTGGGGCAGGGACTGTTGCTCTCTGTGTGGAGCGCCTAACACAACAGGGCCCCGTTCTCAGTTGAGGCCTCTGGAGGCTATTGTCATACAAGATGGCTGATTCCATTTGAGTGTGTGATGAACATCGTGTCCAAAGTAGTACGTGGCACATTGGTATTGCTCATGTTTGAGATCAGAATAAGAGGACGATAAGAAAAATAGCAAAGTAACCTACGAGCTGAAAGGAAATCTGATACCTCAGGATTTTTTTAAGTGATCTGCTGGTATCTGTCACCTTACCGATATCTATCATGCTCGCCATACCACCAGTTCTGAACCTGTCACACAATGGTTCAGCATTCCTTTGTCAGATGTGTTTCTGCTGATTCGGTGACAGCGTGAGAGTTCATATTCACAGTGTGAATATTTAGTTGGATGTGCTGATGACCTATCTCATTTCTTGTTTCAGGTGACATGAGTTCTCGGCACTTTAAACCGGAGATAAGAGTGACGTGCCTCCGTTTCTCTCCTACTGGTGAGTGTTAAACTACATTTACTGTTATCAGTAATGTTGAGTCTCCTCCTCGCCCCCCCCCCCCC
The DNA here is from genome assembly GCA_033296515.1 of Macrochelys suwanniensis. Classification (NCBI taxonomy): domain Eukaryota; kingdom Metazoa; phylum Chordata; order Testudines; family Chelydridae; genus Macrochelys; species Macrochelys suwanniensis. The sequence goes on along the minus strand of CM065775.1, from coordinate 152,499,942 downwards.
CCCCCCACCACCACCACCACACACACAAACCCTGAAGGAGGACTGAGCGGTGGGTGAGAATTGATAGATGTGAGCCTCTAATTTCTGAGTAGTTCACATTCACCCCAGATTTAGGGTGACATAAAGACATTGTCACACGGTGACTCTCCAGAGGCTTATGTGAAATGAGTTGGTGGCCTCAGTCCAGTCACAGAAAACACCTCGCAGAAACCACTGTTAATATTGTCACTTATTAGCATTCTCTTGTCCGTAGCGGGGATCCCCCCAGCATGTTACAGTGCTGTGTATTGGGCTTATTGTTGCCTGTGTTGTTCCTATGTTCTGGATAACCAGAAAATTTAAGTTCATAGTGCTGTCAAGCTGGCACGTTTCACAGACAGTGTTTGATCAATAAAACCATCTATAGTATTGAGAGACCACCTCTTCCCAAATCACTTTACGTAAGCATGGGAAACAGTTTTCATGTTCATCACCGCTCTCCAGAAAAAAACAAGTGTGTTGTGTTTAATTATCAACTGCCACTTCTCTTTTAGGACGAAGCTGGGCAGCAACCACCACAGAAGGCCTTCTCATCTACTCACTAGACTCCGGACTAATTTTTGATCCATTTGAGTTGGACATTGATATCACACCTAGCAGTGTGCGCAAAGTGCTGAGTCAAAAGGAGTACACCATGGCCATCGTCATGGCCTTCCGACTGAATGAGAAGAAATTAATTCAGGAGGTCATAGAGACTGTACCATGTAATGAAGGTAAGCAGGGCTCCCCTAAAGTTTGTTTAAACTCATTTGAGGTCCAGATGTGTAACCCTCTTTGAGCTGAAGTCTGAGGGCAGAGTGTAGCCCTTAAACTTCCTTTTATTACCAAACATTTTATAATACAGCAAGCTACTGCATGTTTATGGAATGTTGTTTTAATTCAGGACACTAGTCCTTTCTACCTCAGTACTGATATGTCTAAAGAGGAAGGGGGAGAGAATCTTGCAGCTGAAAGTAAGACTGAAAGTCAAGAAATCTAGTTTCTGTTTCCTCTCTGCCACTCTCCTTTTTGACATGGTACAAGTGACTTAAACCTGAGGAACAGAGAGGAGGTTATATCTGTAAAATGGGGATAATATTCACCTCACAGGGCTCATGTGTGGCTTAATTCATGGATCACAAAGTACTTTAAGATGTTTGAATAGAAATGACTATAGAAGTCATTGTTCTTATTGTATATAATAAAAAAGGCACATTTCACTATTATACATTAGAGTGCATACATACTGCTAATTAATCATCACTTATTTGGGGACATAATTTTCCTGAACCAAAGAGCTTAAAATGTAACTTCACAAATAAACAAACAGGAGACTGAATGTGTTCAAATAAAAATATTTACTTTATGACATATCTTAGGTGCTGATATGTTTATGTAGAGGATGAGGTGTGGCAAGGAAGGAAGAAGAATATAGAGTACAGAAGTCAGTGGTCAAAAGATGCAGATTTTTTTGTGTTGGTTTAGGAGAGTGGATGCTTGTTCCAGGTGTGAGGAGCAGCATAGAAAAAGGCATAAAGGCAAGAATGGGAGGAAGTGACGAGTGGGGAGGGTGTGGGGTTGGGATGGATATGATGAGAAATATAGGCAGGAGGCAAAGCCTTAGGGCTGAAGATGAGGAGTTGGAATTTCAGGTAGAAAGATATGTGGGATAGGAAAGGAATTCAGGGAAGCAGGTAGTAGGGGAGGAATGTGGTGGTGGTAAAAGAGGAAGGCTATTTTAGCTGGTTTATGTTGGATAGAGGGGAGAGTCAGGAAGGCTGGAGAGAATCCAACTTAGGTGGGGGAGAGCCATGCCGTGAACCAGGGTTTTGGCAATAGGGACTGAGAGAAAGGGGAGGATTTTAGAATTGTTATAATTAAGCCATGGAACTCATTGCAGTGACATATCAGAGTGTCCATGGGGATTCAAAAAAGGGATTAGACATTTATAAGGACGATGAGAAAATTCAGTTACATTAGATTGGACTTTTATTTGGAAAGGTTATAAATAAGGCTACGATTTTGGCATGGGTCTTTTTATTAAAGTCATGGACAGGACGAAGGAAATAAACAGTGAATCGCAGAAATGTGTACACAGTAATCCAGTAACGAAGCCCGAGCCTTGCCGCCCGGGTCTGAAGCCAAAGAACTCTGACATCTTTTAGAATCATGGAAGCCGCGACCTCCATGACAGAAGCATAGCCTTAGTTATAAATCCTCATGCTTCGGGGCATTGTCATCTACTAACAAACTAGGAAAAAACTTCTTTTGTGGGCAGGTTATTCTAGTACCTTCCTCTGAAGCATTCTATATTGGCCAATGTTGGGAACAGGAACACTGAATAAGATGGAGTACTGGTCTGATCTGCTATGGCAGTTCCTATAAAGTGAGAAGCAGCAGATAGGGTGGAGTGAAGGATGATGGAGAAAAGGTGAAGGTAGTTGAAGTTTTAATAGGAAATACATGTTATGGCAGGCCCTGTTTTAGTGGTAGATTGGAGGATCTTGCTTTTAAGTGCTGTGGAGTTTGGAAGATTCAGAGGGGAGTAACTTTCTGAAGGGCTGGCGAGTGATGTTCACAATACGGCAGAATACCTCCTGTCCGGTGATGCGGAATAGTAGAACGGGAATAGTCTCTGAAAGGGCGACTCCTCAATTTTCCTTCCCTTTAATCACACCCCATTATTCCAGTTGAAAACTTGATGGTTTTGTTTTTTTGTTTTGTTTTTTAAACAGTTGACATTGTCTGCTCATCGCTCCCAGAGCTGTATGTGGAAAAGGTGCTGGAGTTTCTAGCCTCTGCCTTTGAGACATCTCATCACTTGGAATTCTATCTTACTTGGGCTCAGCGGTTGCTGATGCTACACGGACAGAAGTTAAAAACAAGGTGAGTGGACTTGAAAATCAAAACACAGAAAATTGGACATTTTAGGCTAAAGTTTAAAAAATTTGTGTGAGAGTTAAGAGGCTTCCAGGAACTATCTTTGAGATTCTATATTGAAACATACAGCCCAATTAAAGTTACTTGATTATTATGACTTCCCATTGACCAATATAGGTTGAAATATGAGTATTTGGGAGACATAACATGATTCCTGCAGTAAAGTTGCAGAGGAGGTAGATTGTAGGTTCTCCTAGATTGTAGGTAGAACTTTATTTGAACGTCTAGCTTTAGGTGATAAATGCATAAAGCTATAAAGAGCTGTAAGAAAACTTGTGGGAACACTGTTCTTAAACAATTATTTACATTTGATGTAATTGACATCCAGTTGGGCAGTGCTTCATACCTAAGCACGCTGACTTTGTAGACTTTGCTTATGTTTTTTGTAGGCTGTCAATCACAGTTAAGGCCTGCGATTAACTGAAAACAAAATTAACACATTAATTGCATACCTCTGGGTGGGGAGGGAGACATCGGCTGGAGGGAGGGGGCCTGACCCCTTTCACACAGCAAACCTCTGAGTGCGACCCTCCCCCACAATAAATTAAAAACACTTTTAAATATATTTAGCACCATTAGAAATGCTGGAGGCAAAGCGGGGCTTGGGGTGGAGGCTGACAGCTCGCGGCCCCCCCATGTAATAACCTCACAACCCCCTGAGGGGTCCTGACCCCCAGTTTGAGAACCCCTGCCCATGCCTATATTTGAAACTACTAGAAAACCTACAAAAATATTGAACTAAATAGTATTCTATTATTGTTTAATTGTGCGATTAAAACTGCGACTAATCGAGTTACATTTTTTAAATCTCGCGCTTAATAGGGATTAATTTTTTTAATCACTTGACAGCCCTAATTTTTTGGAAAGCAGTGTAATGATTTCTGTATTCTGCATTCCTGCCTAGTTCCTTTCAGGCAATTAGACAAGCTATGAGTGTTACATTCAGCCCAGCTTTCTTTTAGAGTTTTTGAGCAATTGGAATGAGGACACTGGGCAAATTAAAAATCTGACAGCTCTTCCCAACTACTATTTCGGAGTCACCGTAGACCAGAGAAAGAAGCGATTACGTATTCCTTTCCTTGCTGCTGTGGGGTGAAGAATGAGTAGTTATTCACACATCATGTCACCATTTAATGAATCTGAAATGGCAAGGAAGACTGATTCTTTCTTTTGTTTTGTTACAAAGTAGCAGTGGATAGTTTGTAAAGTCCAAATTCCTGCCTTGCTTTCCTGGAATTTATACCTTGAGTCAACTTCTTCATCATTAGCAAACAGAATCAACTCTGAAAAGTTGCCATTTGACCTCAGAATGGATCGATTTCTGGGGCTGACTTCTACATTGGTGCTGGGGAGGGAGAAGCATTTGACTAACTCAGCTGAAGCAACATGAGTAATAAATTGCATACATATGTTGTACTGAGCTAAAATTGTACACAGGTTTATTGGTGGACACAGCACAAAGTTACAAGGTCACTTGCTTTTATTCAGTGACATTTTAGATTTAGAACATTGATATGTAAAAACGAGCTAACAATATAACGGTTTTTTTAAATTTGAAGAATAATGTTGAAAAAGGATTCTACAAATCCATGTGAAAATACAGGCTACACCGTTAATTCCTTGCTTTCTCCTTTGTAGGTCAGGGAAGCTGCTGCCCATGATTCAGTTCCTTCAGAAGAGCATCCAACGTCACTTTGAAGATGTTTCTAAACTGTACGTATTGCTGTCCTTTAAATATTTTTAAAACTTAAACCATAATCTTGTACATAAGCTTAAGGCTATTGAATGTTGGGAGTGAAAATTTGTGTGATATACTTAGAAGAAGCTAGGTTTGCTTCTGGTGACTTGTTTTCTTCTGGTGACTTTTTTCTTCTGGTGACTTGTTTTTATAGCTGTGAGTGGAATCGCCATAATATTAAATATGCTTTGGCCATTTCTCAACAACGGGGCATGAAACGTCCTGCAGAAACATCAGTGAGTGAAGAGGAATTGGAGGACTCTAACAGCGATTATCTTATGGAAGAGGCAACCACACATTCATAAGGAGAACTTATTTTCTCTTAATTTCCCTATTTCTTTTTGTTTTTTGGGAACCTACAGAAACAATCACTTGCACCAGTGGTATTCACTGAGATTAAGTGGCCCTCATAGTGGCTTATTTTGTATATGTTGTGATGTAGGCTTGGAGTAATCTGCAAAGGTACAGAAGCTGGTTCGATTTAGGATAGCTAAAGTGTAGTCCATAGAGTCCCTAAAACATGGCTTATGGCCTCCCTCTTCCCGTAACTGAGGGAGCGAGGATGAAGGTGATCAGCTAGATTTGTATCCGAACTCAAACAAGAAGATACTTGTGTTAATCTGTCAAAAAAGATAAAAGCACAAGTAAAAATACTGTTTTGTGCGTTTATTTTTGATAAAATGTACAATATATAAATATACAGGCATTTTAGGCATTGCAAGTCACTCTAAAGCCTTTGCTGTCACAATATTTCTGTGCCCCTGGATTAAACTCTTTTTTTAGTCATTTGTGTGTGTCATTTTTCATTAAATATTTGGAGGGTTGCATATTGACTTCAACTTATTTTGAAATGTTATCCTAGCTGCATTTAATAAAATAGTAGTAGTAATTTGCTAAATTCTAAAATTATCCAACTTTGAGCTGAATATTACCCAAAAAAAGGAAAAACATTTGAGATAAATGTCATACCATAGTGTAAACAAATATGTGAGCAAAGATTCTGTGCAGTACAGCATCTGCAAGGAATTTAATTGGTTAATGATCAAGGATATTGCAGTAAAGATTTATGTCCAGAAATTTCCAGCCTGTTGAATGCTACTTATACCACTATGTAACCAAATCAGAAGAACAGTAAATATCTGAATGTTTTTCCTTTTTTTTTTCCTTTCTTTTTAACATGACAGCTGTTGTATTTTTTAACAAACATTACAACCAGGGTTCGTTAGGATGTCCGATTTTGCAGGTTTTTGTCTCCCAGTTGCTTTAAATGTGCTTTAAAACATGAGCATCAGTTAATTACTTTTTTGAGATTCTGGGTATGGAAAAAACATGCACGTTTCCCATGCAATATATTAAAAGATCTCTATTAGTGAAGAATATCTCTCAGATTACGATTGGGTTCAATCACAATGATCTATTGAATTCTGTTTTGGTGGGTTTGCTTTCCTCTCTTCTGTCAAGACTTGGCAAAAAGGTTACTGAAAACTGTTACAGAGAAAATGTGCATCAAAAATGTTTAGATATACAAAAAATCAGTTTGTATGACTCAACTGTATAAAATAAATATTATTGTATACTCTGGTGATCAAAGTAAATAAATATACCAGTGTAAAACTTTTTCCATGCTTATTCTTGCGAATGACTGCTTCCTTCCACTATTATCCAAGACACAAATCATTTCTATTCACTTCACTGGCCATGCTGGTAGTGTTTTACATTCTTCCCTACATGATAATTTATCATTGTTTAGCATCAAAAAATCTTTTCACTGTTGCTTTTATTGCCTCTTTTTATTTATTTATTTTGGAGTCTCCATGTCTTGTCTGTGTTGCAAGAGGTCAAAAAAAGATAAAAGGTATTAAAGGAGTGAAACTGCTGGGGCCACACGTCAGTGGTGGCACTCTGGATTGTTTCTCCTTTTTTAAAAAAACCCTTATTTTCTCAAGTGCAAATGCTGGTTTTAGGGGCCTCTCCACTGGTGTTGAGAACAGGCTGCATAGAAGGGAGAAACCAAATAAACAAGGAAAGAGCAAATGTTAGGAGAGCCACAATGATTATAGGTGGATAGGGACTGTTAAAATCATGAAATCTTACATGATTGAGAACAAAGTTCTACATGGTACCAGTATCAGCATATGATTACAGAGGCTGACATTACCCCACAATTGCTGCCCCGTTGCTTACGGTTTCTTGTGTGTCTTGTCTCTCGACAGTGTGCTCTTCAGGAGGAAGTGTTACTATGGGCTTGCACAGCACCTACTAGAAATGGATCTTAGCACTGGAAGGCCACCGGGGGGGGTGGTGTGTGTGTGTGTGTGTTTTGTAAAATAGCCACGTTATTCAGGTAGCCTTGATCGTGCCCCTACATTTGTGTGCCTGCAGTTCTTGGATGCTAGTTTTGAAAGTTTGGCCCATAAAGGTAATACAAAGGATTCATCCATGGAGGGAAAGCTATTACCCATGTCAAAAACGTTTACATTTATAAATGCAGTATTTTTGAGCAACTATACAGCTCAGGCAGCACCATGAAACCAGATTTCCCTGTGGAAGTGCTGGGAGTACTTTCATCAGGTGTAAGGCCGGCTCCTGCACCAACCACTCCCCACATAGGGGGTGGTGCAGTCATCCACTCCCTTATTCCTCAGTTGAGGTAAGACAAGAACTATCAAAATAAACGTATTTGTCGTGCCCAAGTTGTCCAGCAATGTTTTGTGAAGTGCACATATAGCATGGTGATGAGAGTGATACTGAAACCTGAACAGAACGAGTCTGGTAAGCCCAACATTAGGCCTAAGATTTCCTCCTGTTTAGCCCAGTTTATGTAATTTTGAATGTGGGCAGTCAACTATAAAGGATTTAGGTATTGAACCTGTGAAGACTAGTGTATGCTCAACTTTATGCACAAGTTCTATTGAAGTCAGTGTGGCTACCCCCTTGCCTACATTTTGCAGGGTGAGACCTTGTCTACACACACTTGCACCAGTTTAAAGGTGTATTTTTAACCCAATTTAGTTAGATCCATGCAAGTTTCTTTGTAGACATGCTTATTTAATTTTGAGTGTATATTTTATCTTAATCCTGTAAAAAACAGATTTTAACTAACAGGGCCGGCTCTACCGTTTTTGCCGCCCCAAGCGGCGAAGAGAAAAAAAAAAAGCTACCGCCGGGAAAAAGTTGCTGCAGGGAACCGGAGGAGCTGCTGCTGGCGTGCCACTGAAGAGGGAACCAGAGGAGTGGCCACCAGCATGCCACCAAAAGCTGCCGCAGTGCCGCCCTAAGACCGCCCAGAAAGCCGCCCTTTCATGTTTGCCACCCTAGGCACCTGCTTGCTAGGTTGGTATCTAGAGCCGGCCCTGTAAACTAAGCCCATATATACTAAAATAAAATGTTTAAACTAATTTACATGTGTCTAAAATAGCTTTAGTTAAACTGGTGCACGTTTGTGTTTTTTCTTCCCATTTTCCTCTTCTGATCTCCTATGTAAAGTGCTTTGAAACTCCTGATGAGAAGTGTTATGGAAGATATAAGTACAATATTATTATCTTTAAGTCAGTAGGTGGGCCTTCAAGGAGCAGGAATTGAGAAAAAAAGAGCTGCAGGGGTTTTGGCAGCATCTCTGTGGAGTTTCCTCTCTCTGCATAAGAAACAAAATATCCATGGAATATTTTTAAGGGACTTTCCCCAAAATGTACAGACACTCTCGGGGTTTCAGAGGGAAAAAATAAGGTTTCGTACAAGAGGAGCTGCAGTGAACGGGGTTCTGAGCCTCTGCATGAGGGGCTGAGAGGAGGAGGGTGTTGAACATATTTGGCCCAACATCTCTGGTCTGTGTGTTGATCTTTGCCTCTTGCTGCACATCACTATGTGCCACGTTTACCCTACTAATGAGCTTGTGATACATGGGTTTATTTTAGCTGTAATAATGAACTAACAATTTTACCAAAACCTGTGTTCAAAAATTGTGAGATTTAAAAAAGAAAGCATGTATCTTTGGATTTTTATTTGTCTTCTAATCTTTGAACAATACGGGGACATTCAGCTGATGTTTTCAAGCTTTTCTCTGCAATCAAAAGGGCAAGAAACCTGTTTAAAAAACCAAACAAAAAGCTGGGGTTCTGTAAGTACATGATTTCAGGAGCTGGGGTTTCAAGGAAAACCGCAACTATGAGACCTGGCAACACAAACTTGAGCTTAATAGTAAACCCCATGAAAATGTATCTTGGTTGTGGGCATTTTTTAAGGAGGGGGTCTGGATGGTTAGCACCAAGTTTCAATGTGAATAATTATTAAAATTCACTAAATTCATACAGCCCTTTTTGCAAAGGCAGGTTTGGACGGTCAATGATCTCGGGCTCTGATCCTGCGAACACTGCTGGGCATATATAGCATGTGCTACCGAGGATGAGCTAGCAGTACTGTAGCTGGTAGTGTGGCTATGGGCTGGGCCCTAGCAGATGTAGTAAGATGAGGCCCTGAAACAAACCCTTAAGGCTGGTTCACACTGGGCAGGGGGGGTTGAACTAAGATACGCAACTTCAGCTACGTGAATAACGTAGCTGAAGTCGAAGTATCTTAGTTCGAACTCAAAAGCACTTACCGCGCGTCCAGACGCAGCAGGCAGGCTCCCCCGTTGACTCCGCTGACTCCTTGCGCAGAGCTGAAGTTCCGGAGTCGACGGGGAGCGCTTCCGGGATCGATTTATCGCGTCTAGATGAGACGCGATAAATCGATCCCAGAAGATCGATTGCTACCCGCCGAATCAGGCGGGTAGTATAGACGTACCCTTAGTATCTGAGGCCTGAACCAAAGGAATGGTGAAGACTTTGCTAACATAAAGCAAAGTTAAGCTGTGAGCCAGAGGCAGGCCCTGCTCACAAAAGTTGGCAAGAAGAAGGCTGCTAATTGGACGTATACACATATCTAAAGGGTATCAAGCACTAATAGAATAAACATGGGCCAGGATGGCACCAGAACAGTCTGGTATGAACCCATTCCACAGAGATAGTGAGGAACAGGCTGAGCCATCCTAAAAGACAGGATCAAAAGGATATGATGGATAGACTTGTTTGTTCAAACCAATATGTACCAGGAAAGAGGCAGCACCTCAACATGCAGAGGCCTTGTACCTCGGATACATCAGGAGGGATGTGTAACTTGTTTGTACCTGTGTATAAGAACGCATTCCTGGGGCGGTGTCTTGGGCTGGCCTAGGGGGCAGTGGTAAATCCCACCACTGACTGAGCCGGTCCATGGTCAGGGAGCACATATGTACTAGTAGAACTGTACACTCTGATCCCAGGAGCTAGAGACTGTGTTTCGTTCGGCAGTAAACCTGGCCTGGTGCCTTATCGGAGCCTGTGATCATTGGGGTTCTCTCGGGGTCTGCTGTGCCAGCTCTCTGCGCAGAGCCGGGGCAGCACACAGAGGGAACCACGCGGGCACGCAGCCGCCTGGTAGCAACACTGAACAGAGCGCAGCGCCAGGGTGATTTCTGACAAGGGCAAAGGCACCAAGCGCAGGGGGAGCGCAGCGGGGTAGGCAAAGGGAGCAGGCTGAGGAGCGGCTGGCGGCAAAGAGAGGGAGGAGTGGCTGGGTGGCCCCCGGGCCGGCGCCCCGCAGCGCCTGTGCCGGTGCCATGTGACGCCCACCACGGAGCAGGCAGAGAGCGAAGCCCGGCCGCAGCCCCAGCCGGGACCTCCCGCCTCTAGCCGGCGCTGTGCGGCTGCAAGCGCCCGGCCTGCCGCGCCCGGGGGCTCGCTGCTGCTGCTGCTGCACCCGCCCGGCGAGTCCGGCCCGCGCCTCCCCGACCCGCTCCCCTGAGCCCGGCCATGCTGGCGGCGCGGCTGCTGCGGGCGGCCCCGAGCGGGCTCGCCTCCCTGCACGGCTCCGCCCGCCGCCTGCGCGGGGCCCGGGTGGCCGTGGTGAGTTCAGCCCGGCCGCGGGGGCTCAGGCGGGGCTCGCGGCAGCTGCGCTCGGCTCGGCTCCCCCCTGGGGCCCGGAGCGGGGCTTAGCGCCCGTTGCAAACGGGCGGCGAGGGGCGGGCTGGGGACCGCAGCCCATGGGGTGGGGGTGGGGGTGGGGGCGTTTTCCACTTGGGGAGCTACAGGGACCTGCGCCGCCCCGCCCCCAAGGGCGGGTTATAACTCCAAGGTGACACTCTTCTCACTACCTGCTTCCCTGCCGGTGTCCTCTGCTCGGCCTGGGCTGTGTGTCATGTGCTGAGTGCGGGGTTAGAGCTTGCTCTGCAGCACGTGGTGATCCAGCTGGGATCTTTGTGAGATTAGTACCGATGATTTGGCTTCTGAAACAGTGGCAAGAGTCATGCTAGTTGAAGGAGACTAGTCACCCACTAAGCCCAGTCCTGGGGCTGAAATGTTCTGCCTCTCCCCTGTTAGGAGCTCCATTCCAGGTACTGTCGTATTAACACACAGGGCATAATGCTTAAGAACGGCCATACTGGGTCAGACCAAAGGTCCATCTAGCCCAAAATCTTGTCTTCCAACAGTGGCCAATGCCAGGTGCTTCAGAGGGAATGAACAGAAATGGGCAATTTTAAGTGATCCATCCTGTCATCCAGTCCCAGCTTCTGGTAGTTGGAAGTTTAGGGACCTCAAGAGCATGGGGTTGCATCCCAGACCATCTTGGCTAGTAGCCATTGATGGACCTATCCTCCATGAATAGATCTAATTCTTTTTTTAATTCAGTTATACTTTTAGCCTTCACAGCATCCTGGGCAATGAGTTGCACAGGTTGACTGTGTGTTGTGTTAAAAGAAACTTACTTGTTTTGTTTTTAAACCTGCTTCCTATTAATTTAATTGGCTCCCTAGTTCTTGTGTTATATGAAGGAGTAAGTAGTACTTTTCTATTCACTTTTCCCACACCATTCATGATTTTACAGACCTCTATCATATCCCTCCTTAGTCATCTCTTTTCTAAAATGAGCAGTCCCACTCTTTTTAATCTCTCCTCATATAGAAGCTGTTGCATACCTCTAGTCATCTTTGTTGCTCTTCTCTGCACCTTTTCCAATTCTAATACATCTTTTTTGAGATTATGTTACCAGAATTGCATGCAGTATTCAGGGTGTGAGCATACTATGGATTTATATAATGGCAATATAATATTTTCTGTTTTATTATCTATCCCTTTCCTAGTGATAGCTAACATTGTTAGCTTATTTAACTGCTGCTGCACATTGAGTGAAAATTTTCAGCGAACTATCCATGATGACTCTCAGATCTCTTTCTTGAATGGTAACAGCTAATTTAGACCCCATTGTTCTGTACGTATAGTTGTGATTATTTTTCCCCGTATGTGTTACTTTGCACTTTTCAACACTGAATTTCATCTGCCATTTTGTTGCCTGGTCACCCAGTTTTGTGAGGTCCCTTTGTAATCTTTGCAGTCAGCTTTGAACTTATCTATCTTGGCCCAAGATTCTTGGGTAATTTTGTATCATCTTCACATTTTTCCACCGCACTGTTCACTGCCCTTTTCTTAGATCATTTATGAATATATTGAACTGCACTGGTCACAGTACAGATTCTGGGGGTCCCTTCTACTTCCCTCTTTCCATTGTGAAACCCAACCATTTATTCCTACGCTTTGTTTCCTATCTTTTAGCCAGTTACTGATCCATGAGAGGACCTTCCCTCTTATCCCATGACTGCTTAGTTTGCTTAAGAGCCTTTGGTGATGACCTTGTCAAAGGCTTTCTGAAAGTTTACTCACCGTATTGATTGAATCACCTTTGTCCATATGCTTGTTGACACTCTCAAAGAATTCTAATAGATTGGTGATGCATGACTTCTTTTTACAAAAGACTCTTCCCCACCATATCGTGTTTATCCATGTGTCTGATAACTCTGTTCTTTACTGTAGTTTCAAGCAATTTTCCTGGTACTGAAGTTAGGTTTATCAGCCTCTAATTGCCAGGATTACCTCTGGAGCCTTTTTAAAAAAATGGGCATTATATTAGCTACCCTCCAGTCATCTTCTACAGATTGAAGCTATAGATGCCAGGATTGTCTCTGGAGCCTTCTTAAAAAATGGGCATTACATTAGTTACCCTCCAGTCATCTTGTACAGATTGAAGCTATAGATTACTTACCACAGTTAGTAGTTCTGCAATTTCATATCTGAGTTCCTACAGAACTCTTGGTTGAATACCATCTGGTCCCAGTGACTGTTTAATTTATCAGTATGTTCCAAAATCTCCTGTATTGATATCTCAGTTTGGGTAACTTTCTCAGATTTATCACCTGAAAAGAATGGATGGGTGTGGAGATCTCCCCCACATCTTCTGCAGTGAAGACCGATGCAGAAAAATACATATTTTGTCTGAAATATTGTGTTGATTTTCTCTTTGCAGGTCTTGTCTGGATGCGGTGTGTATGATGGTACGGAAATCCATGAGGCCTCAGCGTAAGCAGCTTCGCATTATTGCAGAGTCCAGAAATGGATTCTTCACATGATTAGAATATTTTATTCTGTTTAATTAATTTCCAGTTTCCCAGGGCTGTCGGTACTACCCTGGAAGAGCCCTGATGGTGTAGGGTGACCAGATGAGAAGACCCGAAAATCGGGACGTCCCACCAAAAAAAAAAAAAAAACGGAAGAGGCTCAAAGTTGTTGAGCAAAAAAAAAAAAAAAGCATCTGCCTCCGGAATCCTCTGGGCACTCCCGATTGCTTCTCTCTGGGGCTTCTCTCCGGGGCCACCGGAAACGGAAGAGCCTCCACCGGAAGCTGTGGAGCAAAAAAAAAAAAAACCTGAAAATCGGGACAAAAGGCGTCCCGACCGACCATCGGTTGGGACGCGGGACACATGCTCAAAAATCGGGACGGTCCCGATTTTATCGGGACGTCTGGTCACCCTATGATGGTGTGTGGTTTTCTTCCAGGGTTGGTTTTTTCCATACCCCATGAAAATCCACCACTTTGTCTCAGCTTTATGGTCCTCCTTAAGTTCTCATATTGCACGTTTCTGGATGCGTAGGAATGGGCAGACTTCACCACCACCACACGCTAAGCCAGAGCAATGAGCTATTGGTAGATAATCCTTCTCTTCCAAGAGCTAGCTGCTGCTGTAGCATTTCCAGCTCAGGAAGCAAGACCATAGACTTCAGTTATTTCATAATCACTTTTCTGGGCCAAGTTCCAGTGCCAGGATTGTTAGATTGAGTTTGACCTATCACACTGTACACCAGATAATGGGCCATTGATCTTAATGCCCTTTCATGAGACTTTTGGACTCTTCTTACAGTTCTGAAGGAAGACTGTACTGGTTTCTGTAACGAGTAAATAACATGGCAATCAAAGGGGTTTAGGTAACATCTGCAGCTCATCTAAGTCTTCCACCTCACTCCCCCGCTTGACAGACTATAATAAATGCCCTATACCAGTGGTGCCCAAACTTTTCCTGTGACGCTCCTCCCCTTACCAGTAATGGAATCTCTCTGTGCCCCTCCCCCGCGATTACTGCACAGTTGGCTCAGCAGATGAACATGTGTGCTAAAGGCGGAGCTGGGGGCAGAACTGGGAATGGGGGAGGAGTTGTGGCTAGAGGTGGGGCTGGGTGGTGCTCCCTCCAACCCCCCTTGGGCACTGGCCCAGGCCTTGCTGCATGGAGCCCCCCCCACCCCAAATGTTTCTCTGCACCCCCTTAGGGGGGCACACCCCATAGTTTGGGGACCACTATCCTGTACATTCTCTAAAAACTGACACTGCGGTCATTTTTAATGCTACTTTGTCAGTACTGCTTTCCAAAACACATAATATATTTCTGGTAAGACTCAGAGCCAGATTAAAAACCTGCTCTAATTGGCTCCTTAAGACTCCCTCTCTTCTAAGACTTTCATCATATTTTTACCTATTTTGTAGCATTTTAGTTCACCTGAGTCGTGGGGGAGCTGAAGTTCAGATGTATGCCCCAGATATTCCTCAGATGCATGTTATTGACCACAGCAAAGGACAGCCAGCTGAGGCTGAATCAAGGTAAGAGCTACATTTAATTTTCACAAGATGACTCCTGCTTCTTGAGCTTGTGCCACAGGGATGTGCTTCAGAAGTTATGCCCTATGCTAAATATTTACTAGTAGCAATTTTCCCAAAGTATTTAACTTTATGCCAACTAATATTTTGTATGTGAGAAAAACTTAGATTCTTTGTCTTGTGACTAATACCTTATCCCACTCCTTGCTCATGGGTACTGTATATTCCAGTTCTATTTCAGAAGCAGCTGTAGCTGTAGTTATTCAGGGTCATTATTTTCAACTCTTCAAAAATAACACCCTTCTCTTTCACAGTTTCACCACACTTGTGCATGCACTGGCTTCATTCCTCTTATTGCTTTATTTCTTGTTCTTCAAGAAACGTTTTAGTGGAATCAGCAAGGATTGCTCGTGGTAAAATCACAGACCTGGCTAAACTTAGTACAAAGGACCATGATGCTATTATATTCCCTGGTGGATTCGGAGCTGCTAAAAACCTGTGAGTGCCAAGTTAAGTAAAGTGATACAGAAATGCATAATTCCGAGAATAATAATAGGAAACAGTTAGTGGCCTTTTTGCAAAATATGTTAGTTTACATAGTCTACCCCAGTGGTTCTCAACCAGGGGTATGCAGAGGTCTTGCAGGGGGTACATCAACTAATCTAGAAATTTGCCTAGTTTTACAACAGGCTACATAAAAAGCACTAGCGAAGTTGGTACAAACTAAAATTTCAGACAGACAATGACTTGTTTATTCTGCTCTATATGCTGTATGAAATGAAAGTACAATATTTATATTCCAATTGATGTTATAGTTAGTGCTGTTGATTAATCGCAGATAACTCATGTGATTAACTCAAAAAAATGTTAAAATGTTAACTCAAATCACAGTTAAAAAATTTAAACACAATTAATTGCAGTTTTAATCACACTGTTAAATAGAATACCAATTGAAATTTATTAAATATTATGGATGTTTATCTACATTTTCATATATATTGTATTCTGTGTTGTAATTGAAATCAAAGTATATATTATTTTTGATTACAAATATTTGCACTGTATAAATGATAAACAAAAGAAATAGTATTTTTCAGTTTACCTCATACAAGTACTGTAGTGCAATCTCTTTGTCGTGAAAGTGCAGTTTACAAATGTAGATTTTCTTTTGTTACATAACTGCATTCAAAAACAAAACAATGTAAAATTTCAGCGCCTACAAGTCCACTCAGTTCTACTTCTTGTTTAGCCAATCACTAAGACAAACAAGTTTGTTTACATTTACAGGAGAATGCTGCCCTCTTCTTATTTATGTCACCAGAAAGTGAGAACAGACATTTGCATGGCATTTTTGTAGCTGTCATCGCAAGGTATTTAAATGACAGATATGCTAAACATTCGTATACCCCTTCATGCTTTGGCCACCTTTCCAGAGGACATGCTGATGAAGCTCGTTAAAAAAACAATGTGTTAATTAAATTTGTAACTGAACTCCTTGGGGGAGAATTGTGTGTCCCCTGCTCTGTTTTACCCGCATTCTGCCATATATTTCATGTTATAGCAGTCTCGGATGATGACCCAGCACATGTTGTTCATTTTAAGAACACTTTCACTTCAGATTTGACAAAATGCAACGAAGGTACCAATGTGAGATTTCTAAAGATAGCTACAGCACTTGACCCAGGGTTTAAGAATCTGAAGTGCCTTCCAAAATCTGAGAGGGACAAGGTGTGGAGCATGCTTTCAGAAGTCTTAAAAGACCAACACTCCAATGCAGAAACTACAGACCCCAAACCACCAGAAAAGAAAATCAACGTGCTGCTGGTGGCATCTGACTCACATGATGAAAATGAACATGCGTCAGTCCACACTGCTTTGAATTGTTATCGAGCAGAAATCGTCATCAGCATGGACGCATGTCCTTTGGAATGGTGATTGAAGCACGAAGGGACATATGAATCTTTAGTGCATCTGACATGTAAATATCTTGCGACGCCAGCTACAACAGTGCCACGAGAATGCCTGTTCTCACTTTCAGGTGACATTGTAAACAAGAAGTCGGCAGCATTCTCTCCTGTAAATATTAAACAAAGTTGTTTGTCTGAACGATGGGCTGAACAAGAAGTAGGACTCAGTGGACTTACAGGCTCTAAAATTTTACATTGTTTTATTTTTGAATGCAGGTATTTTGTACATAATTCTACATTTGTAAATTCAACTTTCACGATAAAGAGATTGCATTACAGTACTCGTATTGGTGAATTGAAAAATACTATATTTTGTTTTTACAGTGCAAATATTTGTAATAAAAAATACTAATATAAAGTGAGCATTGTACACTTTGTACTCTGTGTTGTAATTGAAATCAGTATATTTGAAAATGTACAAAACATCCAAAAATATTTAAATAAATGGTATTCTATTATTGTTTAATAGTGTGATTAATCCCGATTCATTTTTAATCACTTGACAGCCCTAGTTATAATTATATGGTAAAAATGAGAAAGTAAGCAATTTTTCAGTACTAGTGTGCTGTGACATTTTTGTATTTGTATGTTTGATTTTGTAAGCAAGTAGTTTTTAAGTGAGGAGAAACTTGAGGGTACGCAAGACAAATCGGACTCCTGAAAGAGGTACAGTAGTTGGGAAAGGTTGAGAGCCATTGGAGCTAAGGAAGACTTCTTTCAAATTGTTTGGGGATTCCCATAGGATAATATTTTCAGTGCTGCACATGGATGGGGGCGGGGGTTTCCCTACGTGATTCTTCTTATTGTTAGAGTTGCATTTTGTAATCTGCAAATTCCACACTGAAAAATTTCCCACCAAAACAAGGCAGCAGTTCTAGTGCTTACACGCCACATTAAAAAAAAAAACCCTTTTGTTTCGCTGTAGTGCTGTGGTGGTGGTTTTTGGGGCATGATGAAGGGAAGTGAAGATTATAAAACTTTTAATTTTAGATTATCTTCACTATCGTTCTCTTATTTCTTTCTGCCTAAATGTATATAGAAAGTGTTGGGATAGTATTAAACTAATCACTAAATAATTTCCTTTCCAAAAGTTCACGGATTAGCCTAGTGAAACCCCATGTTTCTTGTGACCAGTTAGTCTTCTTGTCCTCTTTGATTCTTTTGAGAAATTTGAGTGTATTTTTTTTAAACCATCTGTCTTGGATGGTTTAGACCCAACAAATCCTGCATCTTGGCAGGGGATTAGACTAGATGACCCTTGTGGTCCCTTCTAACCCTGTGGTTCTATGATTCTGTGAAATGGCTTCTTCTAGGATGTGTCGTCATAAGAAATTATTTTTTCTGTTCTGGTAATGATCTGAAAATCTGGTAGCATTGATATACTGTTTCTGCAAAATGTTAGAAGGCTGATTTGGTAACGCTTAGTACTTAAGTTAAAACTAAGATTTGTGGTTTATAATTTGTTACTTGACGCAGTGAAGAGTTCGTATCCACTTTCCATTTTTGATGTCCATTGAGAGCTGCTCTGAGTGTCCACGTATAAAGTCATAGCATTATATTGAGGTGTTCATGAAAGCCTCTTGTTGTCGCAGTTCCACCTTTGCTGTGGATGGGAAGGATTGCAAAGTGAATGGAGAGGTTGAACGTGTCCTGAAGGAGTTCCACAAAGCTGGGAAACCCATTGGGTATGTACATTCTAGGAGCATTGGTATGGTACCTTTAGAGGAGCAATTAAAAGTGCTGTTGTGTAGTTGATAATTTATATGCGAGCAGAGATAAAACTAATTCTAGATAAGTGGGTGGATGTTAATCTTTGAGCTAGAAAAAATGTATTCAGCCTTGCATTTATTACTGGTTAATTTTAAAAAAAAATCTTCTTTCAAGATGGTAGGAAGAAAGAGAAGTCCAGCTAAGAAAATGTTTACCTTGCTTGCCAGGAAAAGCCTGATGATGTTGGAAAGAAATTACCTTTTCATGTTTAACTTTATGATCTTTAAATATATGTGCATTTGAATCTTCATGATTATAATTAATCCTTTTAAGTAGTAGTCTCATTGGAGTAACCTTTTCTATTTTTCTTGCAGCCTGTGCTGCATTTCACCAGTGTTGGCTGCAAAAGTACTTTCTGGTGCTGAAGTTACTGTGGGACATGAAGAAGAGGAAGGTGGGAAATGGCCTTATGCTGGAACTGCAGTAGCCATTAAAGCACTGGGAGGAAAACACTGTGTAAAAGAAGTAACTATATCCTTTCCAATTAATAATCCATGACCAAGTGTTGAGGGACACTGCTATTCTTAATGTATAAGTCAGCATAGTTGCAAAAATATACAGAGTCGATGCTTAACTGTTGATAGTCTGGTAGGACTATACTGTAGGATGATACATGTGGATTAAGCAACATTATTCCCATTGATTTATCAAATTAATTGTGTGGCTGAATCCTTACACATGGTGCTCAGTTGTTGCCTGAAAATTCCTCTGGCACAACCAATACCATGGTTAAGTCAGAAGTGCTATACATAATGGCCTACAAGTACAATCTATCCATTGGAAAAGGACCCCATAACTAGTCAGTTTTGTTTGAAATTCATTTCTTTCTTTTTCCAAAAGTCTAAAGCAGTGACCAAGACATCTTTACCCTGAAGCATTAACTTCTAAGCAAGGAGTTTCCCATCTTTTCATGTAATCGTTAATGCTCTTTTCCCCATTGATGCAATACTGGTATTTCTGACAAAATAAGTAGAACATCTCCATTCCTTGGCTACAACTATGATCACTTTTACATTGCTTGGAGGTTGGGGAGAATATTTTTCGAAGATGTAGGTGGTGGTGTTTCATTCTGCAGACAGCATCGGCAAATACTAGGTTGGCTGTGTTTTCCTTAACTCTCCCACGAAGCTCATGTAGACGTGAATAACAAGATGGTTACTACCCCAGCGTTTATGTGTGAAACGGAATTACATCACATCTTTGATGGTATTGGGGCCATGGTAAAGGGTGTGCTGAAATTAACAGGCAAATGAAGTGGCTGTCTGTAATAATAATAGTAGTAAGCTTTAGGAAATTAAGCGTACAATACCAGAAATATCATGCATCAATGGAAACATATTTCCCCTGCTTGCCCCATTAGCACTTTTATAAACCACAGACATAAAGCTGACAGTCTGATTTTCAGCTCTGTTCCGATATTGCAAAAATGTTTGCTACATAAATGCATTGTTTTCCAAGCACATCCTAACAAAAGGGTCTGCTGACTGGCTGTTTGAGTAAAGGTAATGCATCCTGTAATCTAAATAATTTTTTGGACTTGGACAATTGGTGAGGGTTGTGTGAGAATGTTCTGAGACCAGCCACCATACTATTCCAACAAAAAACCAACAACTCTCGATTCCTTTGAAAAATACTAGGGATGCGCATGAAAACTGAACGATATGAATAATGTGGGAATTGGAATATTTGGAGCAGCAGCCTGATGCAGTGGACTGAGCATAGGGCTGGAGTGCTTTGAAGATTTCACAGTTCTGTTTCAGAGCCTGCATAGTGTGGTTGAAATGCACCAGTTAAATTGTGATTGCAAGGAGTAGATACAGCTGCTATAGGGCTGACTGCCGTTCAGAGGTGGGGACTGAAGGTTCTGCTGGCTGCTGTTCTTTGTGAGGAAAGCGATGTTAAAATGCATCCCTGGCTAGTCTAGCTGCCTTCCATTGAAACAGCTATTGTATTTAGTTCTCTGGGTGTGTCAGTGTGAGCTTTGGCATTGAGAAGTTGCTGTGATCTGGGGACAGAGGAAATTTAAGAGGACTGAGCCATAGGGACACACTTACCCATGTGTTTCAAGCAAGGGCTGCAATAGTTTGCTGTGTATGCAGTCATTTCTTATGTCCGTGAGGTAAAAATCAGGATCAGCTTTGCAGCCAATGGAAACAGTCATTTCTATGCCCCCCATGGTTAACTCAACATTAATTAAAACATTGTGTTGCATGGCGCTCTTTTTTCCATATTCTTTTCATGGCTTTTTTTCTGTTTTAAAAGGTGTGCTTTTTCCAAATATGAATAAATCTGCGTGTCAAGAGCAGGACACACCTTACTGTAAATGCCCTAGCATTTTGAAGAACCTCTCCTAATTTAACTGCACAATAGGCCATTTATATCTAAAAGAGGGCTTGAAACAAGGAGAAAGTATCCGCGAGAGTGCCTTGTACATTTTAAAGATATCTACCACAAGAACGTAGTTACTTGCCTAGCAATGGGCAACAGGCTGACTCCAGTGCTATTACCACCTTCCCCTTTCCATAGTAACAGAGCTCCTTCCACAGAAATACAATCAAATGTAAGAAGAATGAGGTATAAATTAATGAAATGAGTCTAGTTATTTTCTTTTACCTTTTCCATGCATCTCTTTTAATCCTAGAATATTTGCATTTGAAGGAGCCTTTACTGATTCATAGAGTCCAACAACCTTCACCATGTCCATCTCTTTCCTAAATTTTGTCTATTCACTTAATTTTATTTCTCTTCCTGCCTCATTAACTTTTCCCTTTATAGGCCAGCATAGCATTCTATTCCTTGTATTCTCTTTCAGTTCCAAGTTGTCTGTCTTCCTTTCTATTCACAGAAAAATAATGTTGACATAACAGAACTTTGTGCCCCATGGGCACCTGCTTTTCACAGACAAAGTACCATGTTCCAAATACATTGGCCCTGTGTTTTTTAACCAACAGGAATTTTAAGACACGTACATGAAGTTGTTTTTCAAGAGTCCCAATTCTTTTGTTCCTATTATGACGATGATCCTAAAAGGTTACAATATGGATTTTGAGGATGTTTTTGCCAGCACATACTCTGCTAATTTGTTTACTCTGTGATGTAATGATATGAATATACATTATTCTGCTTATTGGTGCTTTTCTTATCCAGACTTCAGGCCTGCTGTCCCCATTAAGAAAACTAAACTAGTTTTGATGTGGCTACAGACATTTTCTGTGTGTGGTTTTAATACTACAGTAAAACACTGTAAATAAAGTTAACAAAAATGTCATATATGAGAGATGCTTCAGGGAATATATATATCGTAGTGGGTGTTTCAGTTAAAGGTGGTTCTTGTAAATTTAAACTAGTGAGCTTCATTTAGATTCTGATGCGGTCTGATTTAAGGTTTATTGTGTGATATCGCATTGAAGTATCATAAATACTATCTATGCCCTTGACTGGAGAGCAGTGGGGATTTAAGAAGATGCTTTTCCTTTGTAAAAGAGATGGCTCAGTTTGAAAAACTATGTTCTTAACCTTGTTTAATCAATGCTCACATGAAAAGAAAAGTACTCTTACGGAGGAGATTTTTTCTCTGTTAGAGCATTTTTTAAAAAATACAAAACATTTTTGTCAAGTACATGTCCGGCGTGAGCTGAGGTTTTGAAATTGCACCACAAGCATATGCACTATTCACGTTGATCACCTTAATAGTCAAAACTGTGAGCTTCAATAGTATCCTCTCTTGTGAAGATTCTCAGGAAGCTAAAAACAAGAGCTACATAATGATATAATTTATAAGTGTGTTTGGGTTGAGGTTAGTAAACTTCATGTTGCTCATGATTTGTTATAATGCTGGGTTTGTGTGTGCAGAAAATGTAGGAAATTGTCAGCTATCAAAGGAGCAAGAATAGAAGTGTAAGACATTGTTTTCATGTAGCTGACTACAAATAAAGACTGCTTCGCTTCCATATGTTTCTCTTGTAAAGTTATTTATGAATCAACTTATTTTTACAGAGATGGGGTTATCTTAGTGGGGAGAAGGCAGGGTTTGAACCTTACAGAGAGTATGAAATGTTCTAACTATCTTTAAACGTTGAGGCAGTGGGAAAGCTCTAGAAGAAGGGCTGTATAAAGGAATTTTTTAAGCACTGTTTTTCAGTGTGTGCCTTCCTTACACATGCAGGAATTTAAAAAAAAAAAAAGTATATAAACAGCACTGCAAAACTTACAATACTTTGCCTGCAGATGGTAGTGAACTCCTAGGATTAGTGAGAACTCCTACAGTCTGTGATTGCTGTTGTGTACCTCTTCTATGGCACTACATCTCCCAGGGGCTGGGTGGAGGTTTCTCTTTAGCGTCTCGTCTTACCACAATAAAGCTGTTGTATGTTAAGATTTTTCATGCCTGCAATTCCCAGTGAGTGCAGCTCCATTGGAGATAGCTGTAGTGCAGATTCAGGAATCTTCCCTTTCTGTTGGAATAAAGCTTCTTTTTCTCTGGGCTAGACAGATCTTTTTGAAAAAGGGAGACATTTTGAAGAAATAGCTAGCCCTATATCACCACCAGTCGTTGCAGAACTAGGCCACAGATCAAGACAATGTACAGCTCTTCAGTCCTGGTTAATTCACTGAATGTAGCTACCCACAGAAGAGTGACTTTCAGAAATATTTTCTTTCAACTGTGCCCTCTTTGGACAATTGCAATCCTGGTCGGGATGATCCATGGCTTAGACACCTCCTGGTTGGATTGCTGCAATGCCCTATGCCTGGGAATAAACATACAAGCCCTTAAACCTCCAACTAGCGTAGAATGCAACAGTGCACCTGGTAAGCAGCAGCGGTGGAAGAGAACACATCATCTTGGAGTTCTGATTTCTGTACTGGAGCCCATTTAACAATGGATCAAGGTCACAGTCCTAATTTTTCTAAGTTTTCATGAGCTTGGGACTCTTACTTGGGAACCCAGCCGTGAGTCAACCAGACCTTTCAAGTCAGCTCTGCTCCCTATGAATAAGGGAGCCACCCACAAAAAGAGAGGGAGTTATGAGTGCTGGGGACAGAGCTTTTTTCAGAACTGGCGCGCAGTTGTGGAAGTGCCTTCAATGGGGAGATCAGGAGGAACATGAGCTTCACTGCCTTCACAAAAACAAGACTTGTCACTGTGCTTTCCCTCAGCAAGATATGCATTTTAAAACATCCCTTCAGCATCAAGGAGAGGCAAGGGAGAAAGAACCAAACATGAAAGAATGAATCTTTCATTTACTTGTGAGGCATTCAGATTGCACAGTGATGAGTACAGTACAAACCCCTTTCTGGTTCTTGTGAGACGAGGTTTTAAACCTGCTGCTATTATAGGACTTTAATATTACCGAACCTGGCTTTTACCCAAGTGTAATTTTGGAGGGAAAGTCCATGTGTAGTGGGTGGGGGATTAATAGGAAGAAGGAAACACTTCTCTGGCAGGATTGGTTTTTTCCCCTCTCTCTGCGAAATGGTGGCTGTTTGAAGATGCCTAGAAGTTTATTATTTTTGTCAGAGGTGGGCACAGTGCAGCTGAGGTGGTCAAAGGTGCATGATAAGTACAGTTTAGCACGTGACTATCAGAACTCAGAGGTGTGTTCATATGTTCAGTCTCCCCCCTTCTTCCTCCTCTCCTGGCCGGCACACATTTACACACAATAATTTGTCCATAGACAATGTTTTCAGTCTGCAGCCAAAATGTTTTGAGAGCTGATTTTATATCACTGAAATGAACAGTTTAGTCCAGTATTAGCATGGCTTCTCCAGCAGCTCACATATCTAAATATGTTTGGTGGATATGGAATATGGTTAACTGATCCTCTTGCTACACACCTCTGTTACACTTTTTGGGAGAGTGGGTGGGGAGGATGTGCTACATTATTCACGGTTACACATGTACATGCAAGGTCTGGGTTGCAAAGTGTTCCATGTGAACATGTAGTCTCATGTTCTCTCGTTAAAAAAATCCACTGTGGTCTGAGCTTGTGAGACCAATTTCTCTGCAGTTTGAAGCTTTGGCCTGTCTCACTCCCAACAGCTGGAAACTGCTTATTTCTAAGAATGAAATTAAGGGTAAGGACAGAAGCTTTGTCTCATTGCTTTCCCGCTAGTTTTCATGAAGTATAAAAACAATTTTCAAACATGTTAGCTGCCAGCAGGGGGCACCTTCTGAACAGTCTTACAGGACAGAGGTTTCCTTCAACTGAAAAGCTGCTGTAGTCTAGCTGTTGCTTTCCCTTATAATACTTTTATGGGTATATTGACATTTGGGGCACTGAAACAATAAGGTAAAATAATAAACATTGCTTTCCTCTTAGTTAATGAAAAACCAAATTGAAGCCCGATTCCTCTTTAAAGAAGGCATTTGCAGCCTAGTTGTAGGGCAGTGATACTCAGACCCTCAGTGGTTTAGGAGCCAAATTAGCAATCACATTACCCAAAAGAGCCACAGTAGTGCAAATGCATTGTTTCATTTACTGTAGTTTCATATACTATATATTCATATTTAAACAGTATGATGGGAAATATTTAGTTTTTGACTGACCAAGTATTATACCAATTGGTTAATAAGATACTGAAAGCATCCTGATTGGTTAATAACTTAGTTTGGTTAATAATTAAATCACACATTTTAATATGTGCTGTAAAGAGCAGCAGGAGATACATTCAAGAGCCATTTGCAGCTCTCGAGCCTCAGTCTGAGTATCACTGTTGTAGGGTTTTGTTTTTAATGAGGTTGGACAGGGGTCTTGCATTTGATTCCTCGCCTTTCTCCCTTTCCCTCTTCCCGGGCTTGTAGCAGCTGAGGAGAAGGTCATGTCTTTCATAGGTCAATGTCAATTCTCTGAAGAACTCTTTTTCTAAAAGGGTGTGGTCTGTTAACAGAACCTCTGTGCGTGGAGGAGGTGTGAAGTAGGAAGAAATGGAGATAGCCTTAGGACACCCCACAAACAAAAGCAAATGGAATGAGGGTAGATTTAGAGAATATGCTTGCTGCACATTGCTCTGCTTCTTGAATTTGTTTCTAAAAATCTTGTTTGTTCATATTTAATAGTTGTCAACTCGCTTGGTTTGACTGGTGACTGAAAAAAGGGGAACACTGTCTATGCTCTGGATCTCTGATACTGGTGAAATTTCCACTGCTGTATAATGGCATTCCTTTGGTGCTGGTGGCAAGTGTCACTCCTCGCATATCAAGATAAGACTATATGAACTCTGAAAGCATGTAATCAGTTAGTTACAAGAGGGAGGTCTTTAAACTTTAATAATATACAAGCTGAAAAAATGAACAATTTGTTCCAATAAAACTACTGTTTTATTGTTTACTTGTATCTCACTACAACTAAAATTAATAAGCAGGAAGAATAAAAACAGCACTCCTGCTTCCATGCAATTACTTATAAGAGAAATTAACAGTGGTTGCCTGGAGATTTACTTAATCTGACAGGTTAATTTATCTGTGCATGGTCTCCCAGTATCAGAGGGGGGTACGTGCCACTGGTGAACTTCAAGTATGCAGAATTATGATACTGAGTTTTTAAATGGATAAATTGTTTCAGTCCGTTTTAGAGTTTTAAAAGCTCTCGCTCTCTCTCTCTCTTTTTAGTTCTTGCCAAAGGTTTGGAAGGCTGGAGGTACAGAATCGTCTGTTCTCTGTCATTACACATGTTCTGAGAGTACAGGTAGTTCACCATAAGGCCAGATAAGGAGGAGGGATGGTGCTCTACTCAGTTTCTACCTATATATATTCCCAAATTTCTCCAACAAAACAGCTGTCTGTTAATGGCATATTACCATTATATAAGCAATTAACAGTGTTGACATTTTGGGAAAAGTTGAATAAAGAAAAGGGCCCAAAATGCTCTTGCAGTTTGTGCCTGCTTTTGCTTGTGAAGCTATTGTGATTGCATGCTAGTTTTCATAGGTGAACCGCTAGTTTGATCTGCGCATTTGCTTGCCCAAATAACTCATGTATATGTAAAATCACGCTACTTGCACTTGGAAATGTATATTTTTTTGCATATATGGACTGCTTTTTTTAAAAATTGGCCTTTTAATTGTCACGGGATTTTAGAATTAACGCTCCGTTGTGATGAAGGGAGGCCGCTCACACCTCTGAGTTATGGCTTGTGTAGCTAACGAGACTTGTGAAGATAGTCCTGTGTTAGTTCCATTTTTTGAAGTTTTTGTTCACACCCAGCAACTTTTCAAAAAGCTTCAATACTGTGGAAGGTGATGGGGTCAGTAGAGAAATGTTGGTATGGCATGTGATTGAGTGATAGTTTATTTGTATTCCAGCCTTTCCTACAATGTGCAAGACTATGTTTTGAAGAGTTTACAATCTTAGATGTCAAGCAACATAAGAAGACTTGAATAGAGGCAATCAAAATACATACACTTATATAATGAATACTTTTTATTGTTAAATACATATATCAGCTATAGCTGTCTGCTTTTCAACCAGTCGGGTATAAATACCAGCTCAACCCAACCTTAGCAGTGACTCAGAATGCCTGGAGTTTCATCTGCTTTTCCCTGCAGCAGGGGTCTGACCTTTCACCCACTGAAGTCAATGGTCTCATTCCTTTCAGGGGATGCAGGATTGAGCTCCAGGCTTCCTATTTTATTCCATTTCCTTCCCAGAAAATACAACCAGTTGGGTGCCTTATTTATGAAGGAGAGTGGAGTGACTTCAGCTGTAGCAAAATATACTTGTGTATACTTAAAACATCCTGCCGCTTATAAGCTACTTCCCTCTACTTCAGCGATGCTCAAAAGTTACTGTATAGCTACACAGCAATGTAAGCCTAGGCTTAGGGGGACTTGAGTCCTCTGACCCATGTCAGAGAACCCTGGGCTTGAGCATCTACACTGCATTTTAACCATAGGTTAAGGATTTTCTGACCTGTGTTCAAACCTAGGCTCTGGCATCCACAGAGCAGTGCACAGATCTGAGTCAAAGTAATCCTAGCCCAGCGTGTCTAGCACCCCTCCCTCCTGCCCTATGTTGACACTCTAGCCCTATGAATGTGTTGCACTGTGGAAAATTCTACTGCCCATCCTGTTTCCTACTATGTGGGCGCTATTGATGGGACTCGGGTGCCCATAAGGAGCACAGGAGTACCGAAACTGCAGCAGTAGCTCCTCTGGTGGCTGTCTCATTAGAATGACTACAGTTTGAGGTGGCTTATACTGAACTACCCTTGATCTGAGAACTGGGCTCTCCACCTCTAGGCTGAATCACATGGGCAGGAAAATGCCCATGTGCACCCGTTCTGAGGATAATTGGAGCATCAGTCTTCAGGGCTGTCAAACTATTGAAATGAAACTTTGCCATTCTTAATTTTTTAAATTGGGATGTTCAGTGAAAGTGTTTTTGTTTGGTTCATTTTTTTATTTATTTTTTTGTTTGTTTTGAAGTTTGACATAAAATATAGGCTTCAGAAGAAAAACACTCACTCCCCCATCCCCCAGCCTGGCTGCTGCTGGCTGCCGAGCAATGACGTGCATCCCCAGGGCTTTGGGTGCCGTGTGCTCCAGCACGGCCCACAGGGATACCTCATCCCCGCCCCCGCCGCACCGTTGGCGGCAGGGATGAGAGATGCCCGGGAGGCTGTGGGGAAGTTTTGGGGCTGGCTCCCACTCACCACCCTCACAGTGCACACTGCCCTGGCACTCCTGCACACATAGCTCCAAGGAGAGCAGGAGGGGCCTGGGAGCATGGGGCTGCCCTGCAGGGTGGGGAAGCAGCAGAGCTCCTGGCTCAACACTGCCAGGGGAGGGATGACCCCCAACATCCTGGAAGCTGGAAGCTACCGCCCACCTGTCAGCTTTGCTCCTGCTCTGGGCAAGCTCTACGCAACATTGAGGAAGAGCTGAAGCCACCTCCGCAGGAGGCTGCGGGGAGGTTTTGGGGTTGGCTCCCACTCACCACCCTGACAGTGCACGCTGCCCGGGCACCCCTGCACACGCAGCCCAGGGAGGGCAGTGGGAACCACAGAGCAGAGCAGGGACTAAACAGCTGCCCAACGGAGCGGGGAGCAGCTAGAGTGTTAGGGGTCATCCCTCCCTGGGCCATGCTGAGCTGGGAGCTCTGCTGCTCCCCCTCCCTGCAGAGCAGCTGCTTAGTGCCTGCTCCGCTCTGGCCCTTGCTCCCAAACCTGCCGCCTGCCCTCACTGGGGCTTTGGGATGGAGCGTGGGCAGGACCTCAAGGGAAAGAGGCCAAGTGGAGCCTCGAGGGAAGAGGCTGAATGGGGGCGGGGCCTTGGGTGAAGAGGCTGAGTGGGTGCAGAGCCATGGTTCAGGTGCCGGGGCCCACAAAAGATTAATCCGTCTCTGTGGGTGTTGAGCATCCCGTATTGGGGTGTGTGTGCATGAGCCCCGCAGCACCCCCAGAGTCAGCGTCTATGCTGCAGGTTCTCTGATAGTGTGCTTGAAGACCAGGGTTCAGATGATGATGTGTTAACGCTGACCTGAGCTGCTGCCCTTTGCAAAGGGAAGTGTGGCATCTGTTTGAAATAGACTGCACCATAGGCGTCGCCTTTTGTCGGCGCCGGTGGGTGCTCGCGACCCCGGCCCTGCCCCAACTCCACCCCCGGCCCTGCCTCCTCCCCGGGCACGCTGCATCCCTTCCCCCCACCCCCGGTTTGCAAGCCTGGCTCTGGCTCCGCCTACTCCCCATACCCCTCCCCCGAGGCACCGCCAACCAGCTGAAGGGAGCCAAGAAAAGCAGCTGCCGCTCTGCGTCTGGCGGAGCCTCAGGAGAGGAGAGGTGAACTGGGTGCGGGGGGTGGGGCTGGCGGGGAGCTGCTGGTAGGTGCTTAGCACCCACCAATTGTTCCCCTTGGGTGCTCCAGCCCCGGAGCACCCACGGAGTCGGTGCCTATGGACTGCACCACATATTGTCGGCATAGAGATGACTAAGGAAGTTGCTCCAAGGAACTCTGGGCTACATTCAGAGGACTTCCAGGACCCAAGTCAAGCTGGGGTCACGTCCACACAGGAAAGCAATAGGGCTTGGCCCTTAGGTCCCAGCTTAACACTGGCTCAGACCCTCCAGCCCTGCAGGCTTCTGGGAGCCTAGGTTCGAGCCCTGGGTTAACACTATTAGTATGTGGGCACAAGGAGGATTAGGCTTGAGCCAGGAGCCCACACTTACATTGCTGTGTAGATATCTTGATTGGCACTTTTACACTCTCCCTTCCAACATGGGTGAGAGATTCCTTAGCCTGTTCACAGCTACACAATAGTGCAGTTGCAATGGCATTGGGCTGTCAAAAAAAATACTGTACTTTCTTTATATTATCAGTCGGAAGCTACTTTCAACTTTAACAATGGCAAGACAACATCTTCAGTTTTATCTGCATTTTGCATTTTAAGGAGTAAGGCAATGCAATCCTGATGGACATGGATGATAGTTTTAGTTCCTTAAACTATGGACACTTTAAACAAAAAATGGACGGCAGAGTGATAAACACAACCTATATAAATTAATGACTCTGCATCACAGGTTGCAGAATCACTCATACCCTAAGCCAAGTATCACAGCAATTCTATACCTTTCAACTGGCTGCATGTAACTTTCTTTGGGGAAGAGTGTGAGTTTCAGTCTTATAAAGTCTTTGGCTTATTTGTAGTACGCAGCACTCTTCCTCTGGAATTGTTTGCTTTTTTTAACATCCTCTGCCAACAACTTCTCCTTTGGCTGATTGAATGGATCATTTCTTTGTACTGATGATGTGGTTGATGTATCTGAGTAAAAAGAGGCACTATAGTTCACAGCCTCCAGTTTCCTGTCACAATGTTTCCACCCTTGATTTTCGCAAAGGCAGCCACCCTCACAACTTCCAGTTTTTCTCTGACGTATAGTATGGCTACGCTTTCTCCTTCTTTTACTTCTCCTTTTTGTAAAGCACATGCAATCTTATGTGAAAGATCACATTAAGGACAATCATAACAACACTGTGAACTTTAGTTGGATTAAAAATTGTCGTCAAAAAACACACAAGAAAATTGTATGGCTAGAATTTTCAAACGTGGAGGCCTAAAGCTAGGCTCTTGAAGATGGATGAAAAAATCAGGCTCATTAGCTCTGACTGAAGTCACTTGGACCTGCAGATGGCCAGTGCCTCTGAAAAATAAAGTTGCTTGTCTGAGCACCAAACTATAGTTACAGGTGCCTACTATAAGGCCAGTTTTCAAGTGGTGATGTCTTGTTGTTTGTGGCTTCTGGAAGGGTAGTTGTGTAACCCTTATAGATAAATGTTGTGCTGCAAGAGTCATGTGTCTGGAGGAGTTTGCAGACAAAAGCCCTGATTTCACAGTTACAAGATCCAAACCACCAACACCATCAGGAAGTGAGAACAGAGCGCAAGAATATCCAGGGTATTTGCATCCCCAGGAGAATTTAGTAACTCCCCGGTTTGACCTGAAAGAGGAGAAAACATCTGTAAACAATTAGCAATCACCTACCTACATCACCTTCCCATGTTGCCTATTACAGGTATTTCCTATCTTTTCCCTTCAGTTTTCTGTATCTCATATTTCTGTATCACCTCAGAAATGAACTGAAGTCAACTACACTTTTCTATTCCTACCCAGTTTCTGGCAGGCTACTAGTTATGGCTTCAGTCATTAAGCCAGAGCAAGTCATTTTTAAAAATAAAGGGTAGCTTCTCCCCTAAAATGTAAACAAATGATAATAACACCTTTGTTGAACATGGCAGAAAATGAACTTCAAATTTCCATTGAGTTGTACAGCTATGTTTGATATCAATGTATTATACTATTTATTTTTAAATCACTTATACTCATATCTTTTGCATTTTGAATAATTTGAAAAATTTCTTTCAGGTTTCTGAGGTAGGGTTAACCCCAATAAAGAGATAGCATAGGGGATTGTAACAGATCTGAAGTATTTCCCTTCAAAAGAGAGACACTGGACACCAAACAACAAATAATGAGATACTCTCTACTGCTGTGGTAATGATATTGTTTAGAGACCTTTGGCAAAACCAGAATAGCAACAAGCAAAGAAGATACACCAGAGACCTCCTAGGGTCCCAGGCCAGGATCGTCTATTTACACTCCTTAAACTGTAGTAATTATTAAACAGTTCAGCCTATGGAGACATTTCCCCAACCACTATTTGGGCCAGAGTCCTTCTCTGTGAACACCAGGTTCTATTTTATTGTACTTGGTGTAGGTTCTACTGCCCTAATCACTGTAGTAGCTGGGTGCTTTCCAGAAGTGTATTAAGCAACATGACTAACAGCTGTCACTATGTGGTTTGTTCTTTCTCTCATCCTTTCCCTAGAAGGAGAATTGTGTTGTCAGGTAAACAACTGTTTAACCTCTGGTGGTCCTCAATAAATCCTTGAGGTAGAATAAGATATAAAAGGTTTTCTGTCCCAGGAACAGCTTGAGGCTTACTGCTGTTGGCCCAAAAAAGTTCTCCCCTTGAGCCCCAATGTGCTAGTACAACCATCTCCAGGATAAAGAGAATCTCTGAGGTTTTAAAAAAGAAAAAGTGAAAAGTATTTGTTTATATACGAAACAGCAAATAGCTCCTGAAACGGTTTAATAGCTAAACCAAAAGGTAGACATTTAACTGAGCTTGTGCTCTTTCTCTCAGCTCTTATCTCAGTGCATTCCAAAATGAGAACTAATAGAAGACAAAGTCCAACAAATTGACTGTTCCTCCCTCTTCTTTGGGTGGTTGCTGGAGATATAACTATTAGAGCCATTGAGGAAATAGTTTCCCCACAAAAATTTTTGACAAAAGCAAATATTTTTCATTTTTCTATTCTTTCTTTGAAATTTCAGGTTTGTTGCAACCAAAAGGTGAGTATTTTATTAAAACCTACACAATTTTTACAAAATTTGAATTTTTTAATCAAAATTTGTTCAGTTGAAAAACCATTTTTAATTTAAAAAGCTGTCAGAAAGTTTGAGGAATATATATATTCCTCCTTCAAATATATTCCTCGCCCCAACTGAGGGCGAACACCAACTCTTCCCTCTCTTCTCCTCTTTTCTGTAATCTTAGGCCTTGTCTACTTACTCTACACAGTTTTGTCAGCAAAAGGCAGCTTTTGTTGACAAAACAGTGGAGGCAGGTATACGCACTGCATTGCTACTTTTGGCAGCAAAACTCTCCTGTTTTGCCAACAAAATAAAACCACCTAGACGAGAGTCAAAGTTTTTTGTGGGAAAGTTATAGTGACAAAGTGTTCATGTAGAACACAGTGTCTACACTGAACGATGGGATTGAGAAACCTGCATCTTGTGATGCTGTACCTGCCCCATGAGGCACTGCAAACCCTTACCTGCGGCCAGTTGAACAGTGGGATAGTTACCCACAATGCACTGCTCTCTTGCCGACACAAGGAGCACAGTGTGGATATGCAACAGCAGTTTAATTAAAAGCAGAGCTGTATGTCAGCATAACTTGCATTGGCAAAAGTCTGTAGTCTAGACAAGACCTTACTGTTGCCATGAAAACTCTGCCTCCCAGTTTTCACAAGGTTGACTCCTGATCATTTGACCATTTCTTTGGAATGCAGCTGACAAGAGAAGTCTTGGCTGCTTTAAGTCTTTTGGGGGGGGGTGACTTAGTCCATTGTCACAAATGGCTTTAAAGAAGAAAACTACTGTTTTGAAATTAATCCAGTGTTCTTTGAAAGGCCTATGAGTCGGGCTGGCGTTGCTGAGGAGGCAGGCTGCTGCATTTTGCACAATTTGGAACTTTAAAAAGTAGCTGGGGGAGATTTCCTGTAATTCTAAAGCTCTTTCTTACAAGTAATGTACAATGCTGAGAACGTCTACTGCTACAAGGAAAAAACATCTGCAAACTCCATAACTTACATTCACAATATATTGTTCTTTCCTTGTGGTTGTTTGAGAAAGTTTAGTGCTGCCTCTTTTTAAGACCCTACAGACATGTCATGTTGTGAATGGGTTAATTTGTTCAGGGTTAATTATTCTGGAATCAACCATGTCTTTGATCTAAAAGTATGTAAAATGAGTCATTAAGGATGTTTTGCAGCATACACAAAGTGTAAGGGCTTTGATAATGCAAATTAGAACTCTGGAAAGCTAATTTAGGCCATCATCAAGACTGGAAATAGAGAATTTACCAATGAGGGGCAAATAATCAATCAGATTGGTATGACATTTTAGGTAATAGTCACACATCTGAATTCAAATAATTATACTATATTATTTACCCCACAACCTCTTCCTAATTCCAGAGTCTGAGACCCCTCCTTAGCTTTGAGGTTTTAGGAAGTGGATAGAGAGACAGACACGCAGGGGTCAAAGGGTTATCCTCTTGTAATAACAATTTCTCTGCATAGCTCATATTCATTGTTCATAACTCACTGAGCCCAGAAGTCTCTACAAGTGACCTTGGTGGGGTTAGTTATATGATGTGAATATGCTTAGAATTCAACGGCTGTGTTTTACTTGCAGAACTGCACTGGGGCAAGAGCCATTTGAATCTTCCTTGTAAGGGTTTATGCAAATCCATCTACCTTATGTATTTCTAGGTCACCTATTACTGTGTTATCCAAGTGCCTTCTCAGATGTTTTGATCTGACTATTCATCTATACCAAGAGAACTTACAGAAGAAACTCTTATTAATCCTAAGAGCCATATGGCTAATGCTACAATTATGTCACGGAATCTGTGACTTCCAGAGACGACTGTGACATTTTCTGCTTCAGCCATGGGGCTTCAGGGCTGGAGTTGTCAACCAGCAGGGGCCTGTAGCGGGGTGGTCACCCGCTCCGGTCCTGAAAGGGTCAAAAGCCAGCCCTTGGGGAGGGCTGGGGCTGAGAGCTAGTAAACTGGGCTGATTGGGAGGCAGCT
The DNA here is from genome assembly GCA_033296515.1 of Macrochelys suwanniensis. Taxonomy (NCBI): domain Eukaryota; kingdom Metazoa; phylum Chordata; order Testudines; family Chelydridae; genus Macrochelys; species Macrochelys suwanniensis. The sequence goes on along the minus strand of CM065775.1, from coordinate 152,465,641 downwards.
ACAGGGCCATGCCCCAATCAGGCCACAGCTGGCCTGTATAAAGGGAGATGGACCTAGCTGCCTGAAAACTAAGGGTATGGGAGTGAAGCAGGGCTGGGGAAAGGCCAGAGGAGCTGGGGAGCTCCAGGCTGGTAACTCCCCAAGCTGTAGGGCCTTGTCCAAGGCCTACTGAGGTACTGGGTTGCGGAGAAAGGCAGCAGGTCCAACCCCCTGCCAATGATGAGTGGCCATAACAGACTGCAGTTGGCCCCAGTGAAAGGGGGCTAGATGGTGACTGGCAGTAGCCACTGAGGCAAGGTGAGGGATAAGGGATGGGGGCTCCCCTGGGTGAGGAGACCTAGATACTGGGTTACTGCTGGGGGCAGGACCCTGATTGGGAAGGGCACCGGGGTCTGGGAGGGACATGGGGGCCAGCGGCGAGCGGGATGATGACCAGTAGAGGGTGCTCTGACAACTGGTGAGCTAATTCCCAAACAATCAGCAGGAGGTGCTGCCAGGTGAATCCTGCACTGTTACAGGGCCCCAGACCTCTCAGCTGCTACAGGTGGTGGGTCCCCTGCCACTCCCAGCCCCGGAACGCCAAGCTGCAGCGGGGCTCCCTGCAACTCTCTGCCACCATCGGCATGGGGGACCCCACAGCTTTCAGCTGCTGCAGGTGGCGTTCTCCCCACTCCTAGCCACTGGCCCTGAGCTCTCAACTGCCACTGGTGGTGGGTGACCCCCGCAGCTCCCAGCCACTGGGGGGATGGACCCTGGAGTTGCAGGAACAGTGGATGCTGGACCCCACCCCCCATTTGTGTAAGTTATTTTTTAGTAAAAAAGTCAGGGACAGGTCACAGGCTTCTGTGAAATTTTGTTTATTGCCCATGAGCTGTCCCTGACTTTTACTAAAAATAACCATGACAAAATCTTAGCCTTACTTGTGACTTCCAAGTTGATTGGTTTTTTTGTTGTTGTTTTTTGCAGGGTACCAATATTGGTAAAACAGTAATCACTATTAAGGGCCAGAGACTGCTGGCATTGTAGCTCTTTTTACAATGGGAGGAGACCAAATCTACCACTTAAAATAGTCCTATCAAGGATTTAAGTGGGAGCCCTTTCCGACACTGAGCGTATATGCTCCTTTCTTCTGTAGTTTGCAGGGACCAGTAAGGAGAGTTGCCAGTGACAGCAAAAGCCAAAAATCTATAGGACTTTCTTCTATTTACCAGTGCTTATAACGAGTCATACCAATTGGAGAATAAAACAAACTAGCCCTGCTAATGATCTAGCCTAATTCAAGGCAAGTTCAGGATTGTTCACTTACCAGAAGGGGAAACATTTCTTTTCATAAATTGATTATCTGGAGTTGGGGAAAAAACAAAAACAAAATTATTCATTTATATCTAAAAAGGAAAAAAAAAAGTACTATTGGACAGTTAAAAACCTTGTGCAGACTAAGCAGTCACCATTACTTAGCCATTTGTTATGGTATCACTTATTTTCACATAGGAGGAAAAAGAGACCATTATTGCATATTCTAGTCTCTGAATCCCATGAGTTACAGGGTAAATTGGACCCTGTTCAGCTCTTTGTACAACAGATTTTCTCTTTGCATCCCAGCACTCAAGGACAAGTCACAGGTGCAAAGATAGTTAATTTTGTGTCTTTGCAGTGAAAGGTGCGTTAGAGCCTTCTCCTGAGCCTATTAAAATGACTGAAAGTCTTTCCTTTGACTTCCTTGGGCTTTGGAACAAACTAGTATGGGTTAAGCTATTGATGCATGGGGTAATGGACCGGAGTCTCCCACACCTTCTGTTAGTGTAGGTGTAAGGAAAGGATGCACCCAGCAGAATGTGTACACATAAATGACCAAATGCTTCAAAACTTGTGAGGCACTCTCCCTAAGATGTGTTGCATTTAAAGAGGGGAATGTCAGAGGGGTTTGGCTTCTAAGGTCTTGGATCCTCTGCTGATATTCGAGTCTTGAGGCTTCCCAAAGATTCTCATTCCTCCCCTTCACCCATCTCCTTGCTCTACTTAAATGAGGAAGCGGAGAGGTGAAAATCAGTGGAACTTTACAATTTTTTAAATTTATCATGCCTAGTGTCAGCAATGTGAGCCTCCACCAGGTACAATAAGCTCAGTGGAGGATCTCCCACCTGAACTCCCTCCCTTTGAAATCAACTTCTAAAGGTCTTACATGAGACGTTGAGTTTAACTTCATATGTGTCCTTTCTTTTGGTCACTCTGTTTCTAGAGACGCAGGTATATACATCTTCATCAGCAGGCTCAACTCCAGAAAGCATTAGAGAAAAGTTACCACGCTCCAGCTGATCCAAAAACAGCCTGGTTCTGTTGAGGTATCTTCTGGACTGACCTTCCAACAAGTCCTTCCCATTGTAAAACACATGCACTACCACTGATTCATTTATCTGCCAGTATATAGAATAATTGGAAATGTTCAGCTTTTCAGAAGTCTTAATGGTACAGGGCAAAATAATGGTGTCTCCGGTGACTGCGTGGCACAAGGTTGTGTGGGGAACAGCTGTAAAATAATAATTAAAAAAAAATGCTGAGTGTGAAAAAATATAAATTTATCTTGTCAAGGGATAAATTGTGCTGAGCACCCGCAATTCCTATTGGTCCGCACCTCTCAGAATTTGGCTCTAAATTTGTCAATAACTGTAATGGAGACAAATGTACCAACACCTATACACATCTTGAAAACAGCAGCTATTAATAGCTGACCGCATTGATGGATCTCCTGTAAATCTATTAATCTATGGAACTTCTATGGTCCACATTACCAACAGTATCCAAGAGTCTCAATCTTTAATGCATTTATCCTCACAACACCCTTGTGAGTTAGGAAAATGTTATACCCATCTCCTAGATGTAGAGTCAGGCATCAAGAGACTAAGGCCCAGATCTACAAAGACATTTAGGATCCACACTTCCATTTAAATAAATGGAAGTTTAGGAGCCTACATACTGCTGTGGATCTGGGCCAAACTCACTTGCTCAAGGACAGATAGGACATATGTGGCGGAGCAGTAAGTTGGACCTAGGTATTCCAAGTTCCAAACTAGTGCCTAAATCACAGCAAAAGTTGATCTTTAGGTATATTTTGTGTTTATGACTTACATAGCACATGTCATAAATGTCTCTCAGCATTGTAAACTGGAGTACATTGTTACTAGCTGGAATCCTGTGAAGAATATTCTTAAATGAAAGATGTTTGTTTCACTGTACAAGCTTGTGACTAACTATATTTCCCATATCATTTCCTCTTTGAGCAGAGTCTTGCTAACTCTCTAACAACTAAGAGACCCATGCTGTATTAACAAATTTTGCAAATTAGTGAATAAGCAAACAAACATTTCAAAAATAATCAAAGAACTTGTCCCATAATGTACTTTATTTATTTTGACAAACTTACTACTAATTTAACTACTTCATAATATAGTGGAAAACATACTACAATGTAGCTTATAAAAAGTAATGAAGTTTTAGAAATAATACGTAACAAACAAACCTCAATGCTTTTAAAGAGAGACTGTCAGTGTATTTAGGCTCAAAAAATGGGTTTTATCAACATTTTGGAAAAAACCTAGTAGGAGACAGGCAGAGAGATGTAGTAGGCACCTGGGGAGAAGGTTCCAGAACAGCAAAGCAAATGACTATCCCTTTCTGGTTCAATAGGTTCTGAGATGGTACATATCTATAACTAACCCTTGGTATTGTTAAACAAATATGACTGCAGCAAAGGACTAAGTATAAATCTGCTCTTCTATTAGAAATAGTGCAATAATGAAGTTCTTCCCTTATCTATCTGGGCACTTATAAAGAGTAAGCTGAAAACTGTGATGCTGTGGCTTGATAACCTCATAATTCCCTACAAACATGTGTTAATCTTAAATACTAAAGAGGATGTGTGGCAGAGCTGTCCCAGTGGCTCATTCAGAGGGATTGAATGCGTACTTCCCCATTTTAAAAAAAAGGTGGGCCAAAGATTTCATTAACCATGGAAGTGTCTTAAAGGTTGACAAGTTTGACAACACATTTTTCCATTGAACTGGTACCCATTTAGATGGGAGGAATCATATTTTCTTCTTGCTACATGGAGAGTCATATATGTAAATTCCACTAAATATAATGAGAATGGTGCTTTTATAATGGAGCCAAAGATTTAGCCATACACTGTAGTCCTATCCTGCACTTCTGTTACAGTGCCTTTGAAAATAATGGATCAAACTTCTAGAAGGCCTGACCCTAACTGGTCAAAGACTTGGGACTCAAGGTCTTTAACAGAAAACTCCCAGGACTCATCATTTTACCTTGATCATAATATATAGTTTTCCTAGGGTAACCTCTTTGGTGTCATACCCCTTGCGTGTGTAATGCTAGCTTTCTAAACAGCTTAATGCCAAGCACTCAGCAGCACCCCAACCCTACACTAACATGGCAGGGCATGTGCAATGAAGGAGAACAATTTCAATATGCAAACAGATGTAGACAGTGATTATAAAGAGTGAGAAAAAATGATTTTTAATATTATAAAATGTACATGAGGAGTCTCCATCTTTTGGTTATTAGATTAGTGTAACAATCTGCAGTTTGATGAACACTTGCAAGCCTCTCCACTGATTAGTGGATGCATATTGTAGTATACTTACCACCAGGGAAAAAGCACAGCAGTGAGTAGGAGAGTATCCCGAGGACATATTCCCTATATAGTAAGAAAAACAGAGAAAAGTAGAATTATGATATGGGATTAATCTTGGCTGTTGCTTAGCATAGTAAACATTACATTTTTGTTATGTCCCATAAATCATCCCAGGCCATAATGTTTTTATCCAGATTCAAATTGATACCCAGGTTAGACTCTCAGTTGGATTAATCTTTTAGCGATGGGTGTCAGCTGTGACTTTTGGCTTCAGATCTGAACTTCCCCACAGTTTGAGGTGATTTTGGATCTGGTGTTCCTATGCAGGCCCATCTGGGGGATGTTTATTGAAGGAAGTTAGCCAATGTGTACATAGACATAGTCTGGTCCTGACATTATTCTCTGCTCTTGTGGCAGTCACGTGCACCACCCGATGAGCTGCACTGCCGTAAAGTTTACCTGTTCATTTTTGTAGTGTCCCAGTCACTGTGAATCCCTTCACTTCATTAATGCCACCATGCACTCCATTAGCTGCGGTGTTTTTCCCTGTACAGAGAACAAAGAGACAGAGGGAATGGTGAATGATTTCTGTTGTCCAGGGGAATTTATCCAAAGGAGGATGAAGGGAATAAGTTTCCTATTCCATCCACTGACTATTGCTGTGGTTCAATCTATTCTGTCTGTTCATCAGTTCACAATATTAAACATATGTAAAATGAAGGATTTCATTTTCAGCAGAGTGTGGGGTGGATGAAATTCCACAACTCCCTTTAGGACCAGCCTTGGATCTAGGGTTGCCAACTTTCTAACTGCACAAAACCAAACACCCTTGCCTCGCCCCTTCTGAGGCTCCACCACTGCCCTGCCCCTTCTGAGGCCCTGCCCCCCACTCACTCCAGCCCCCCCCCCTTCATCGTTTACTCTCCCCCACCCTCTCACTTTCACTGCGCTGGGGCATTGGGTTGGATGTGGGAGGGGGTGAGGACTCTGGCTGGGGTTGCGGGCTCTGGGGTGGGGCTGGGAATGAGGGGTTTGGGGTGTAGGAGGGGGCTCCAGGCTTGGACAAAGGGGTTTGGAGTGTGGGAGTGGGAGTGGGCTTGGGGCAGGGGGTTGGGATGTCGGAGGGGGTGCAGGCTTCAGCTGGGGGTGTGGGCTCTGGGGGGGGGCAGGGATGAGGGGCTTGGGGTGTTGGAGGAGGCTCAGGGCTGGTGCAGGAGGGAGTGCGGGCTCTGGGAGGGAGTTTGGGTGAGGAAGGGGGTTCCAACCTAGGGCAGGGGGTTGAGGTGCAGGAGGGGGCTTGGGGTGTGGGCTCTGGCCAGGCGGCGCTTACCTCAGGCAGCTCCTGGTTGGTGGCACAGGGAGCTAAGGCAGGCTCCTGGAACCGGCCAGCGTGTCCAGCCCAGCTCCTAGGTGCAGGGGTGATCAGGTAGCTCCCTGCCCGCAGGCACCACCCCCATAGCTCCCATTGGCTGCTGTTCCTAGCCAATGGAGCTGCAGATCCAGTGCTGGGGGCAGCATGTGGAGCTTTCCTGCTCACCCCTGTGCCTAGGGGCTGGACCTGGTGGTCACTTCTGAGGAGCTGCATGGAGCCAGGGCAGGCAGGGAGCCTGCCTTAGCCCCGCTGACCAGACTTTTAATGGCCCGGTCAGCGGTGCTGACTGGAGCCACCAGGGTCTCTTTTTGGCTGGGCATTCTGGCCGAAAACTGGATACCTGGCAACCCTATTTGGATCTTTTAGTGTCCCCAGTGAGGCTAGTATTATAGACACTATAGGGCTTGCTGGCCCTTTAAGGGGAGTCAGGCTCAGCCTTGCCTGTGAGCTAGCAGTTAGCCCCCAGCTGATCTTGCAACCCGTGGCTTAATTAACATTAGTGCCCTCAGCTGTGAAAGGGTCAGGGTGCACTACAGAGAGAGGAGAGCTCATTTAGGAGAAGATGACTCAGCAGATAGGAGCACTCTCGGGGGAGGAAATAAGGCCTGGTGAAATCAGGCTGGAGAGAGCTGCAGAGAGCAGGTGAGGCTCCTGGGGGTGACCCTGAGGTGAAAGCTCTGTGAAGCAGGGAGATCCTTGGCAGAAGCTGTCACTGTCTAAGGAGGGAAGATAATGAAGAAAGCTGCTAAGAAGGGCCTCTGGGGAAAAGCCCTGGGATGCAGGGCTCAGACAAAAGAGCAAAGATGGAATGCTGCAGTGCCTGGGAGCAGGGAACTTCAGCATGGCTGGAGAAGGGCAGGAGGGTCATTTGTTTTGCTGTTTGTTCAAGTTTGTTAGTTGGCCTCTCCTTATGTGGGAAGAGGACTGAACTTAAATGTGACCTGGCTGCAGGGCTAGGCCACTGAAGACAAAGGAAGAGAGAGAGAGGCCATTGTGTGGCCTAAGAAGTGGTCACCAGGAGGTGCTAGCCATGTGGATGCCTGCAATACCATGACCTAATGCCAAGACATGCTATAGTGGTGAGTAGAACCACTTGTAGATGCCCACCTAGGGTCAGAGATCAAGGTGACACCTGACAGTGTTTGCTACTGCTGCACATTTCATGTGCTCCTAAAACTGCTCCGCAGGTCTTCCCAAGTATTAAGCTAGCTACACGGCCACAGAAACCATCTAGCTCCACTCAGCCAAATAAGGTTTAAACCAGAGTAGGGTTTAAAGGAGCCTTTTATTACTGGGCCTTTTTGGAAGGGGTTAGATTAGACATGTCCCTTTTGCTTAACAACCCCAACAAAGGAAACGATACTCTCTCTTCCTCCTTAAGCCCTTATAAATATCTGTGGTGACAAAAATGAGACGCATGGTTCTTCACCAATGCAACTCCACTGGTGATAGCAATGGTGGAAGTGGTAGTGTAGACAGAGCTCTGAAACTTTTACCACTGTGTCAGTGATATGATGGTAAAAACTCCTGAGTCCTATCTACCCTACGATCCATGCTGTCGCCTGGTGAATTGTTTTTTCCCCCCCTTTCTTGTTTAGACAAAGCCTTAAAGTAAACCCCTCAATAACTAGCACTGATGGGGGGGAAAAAAGGATTAGTGGTCTCATATTTACACCTCTATGTTGAGTTGTAGGAGTAGACTTATTTTACTTATCTCTCTTCCCCTCTGTCCCACCCCCACCTATAGTTCATTTCTTTAACGTTACCCTTCCTGCTTCCCCTGTTCTCCATACCAGTGGTTCTCAACCTTTTCAGACTACTGTACCCCTTTCAGGAGGCTCATTTGTCTTGTGTACCCCCAAGTTTCACTTCATTTAAAAACTACTTGCTTACAAAATCAGACATAAAAATACAGAAGTGTCTCAGCACACTATTACTGACAAATTGCTTACTTTCTCCTTTTTACCATATCATTATAAAATACATCAATTGGAATATAAATATTGTACTTACATTTCAGTGCGGTACTTGTGAGCCTTGTCTAAAGTCAGAGCCCCAGGTGGCAGGGCTGAAGCATGTAACTTAGCTGTGTGGGGCCCCAGGCAATTGCCCTGCTTGCCACCCCTAATGCCAGCCCTGCACTTGTGACCCCCCCCCCAACTTGTCCTGTAAACCCCCCTGCCCCCCAGGATCACAACCCCTAGGTTGAGAAACACTGATCTAGATGAGTTGATGTACCCCCTGGGTTATGCATACGCCTGGTTGAGAACCAGGGTTGTATGTCAAAGGCTGAAAGAGGAGGTTGTTAGTCCCTGCTCATTTTTCTTCAGCTGGCAGGCAGTTTAAGCATAGAGGTGCCCTGGCTTTAGTGCTAATTCTGCTTTGCTCCCAGCCTGAGCTTCCTGTTGCTTCTTGGAGTGAGCTGACTAATGCAGGAGTCAGCAGCAGGGTGAGGCAGGGGAAGAAAGGATTTTCAGCCTGGAGACAGTAAGGTTGGACTTGCTCTATCATGGAGCCTTAACTCAGCTGCTTCTATTCTAGTCATAGATTGTGCCTGCTTCCTACCATAGCATCTCCTGCAGACACCCTGAATGACAGGGGACTGACCATTCTTTGCTGCTGAACATCTCAAGGGGAACCAGTATATTAAGGGTTAAAGCTGTGTGATGATGGCCTGATTATACTTGTCTGAGGGCCCTTCCTTCATGCAGGAGATCTCAGAAAACATCTACAGGGTGGGACAGTTTTGTCACTCTTCTTCTCAAGGAAGGTTAGCTTGGCCCTAAAAATTCTTCTTGCCCAGTCAGATGTTATTGGTGTGTTTTCTCTTTGTTGCTTTATGGGGAGGATAAGTGGATTTTGGGTGTGGCTGAGAGTTTTCTGAATTAATTCCTTCCCTGCTAGCACTTCTCCTGTTGTTTTAGCTATTTACTTGGAACAGGGCTTATCTCAAAGACTCAACCTTGTTAGTAGTGCGCACCACATGTTAATAGTGAGGTTGTCTTTGTGGCTGCCTCCCCTCCTATTAGTGATTGCTAGAGCACTTCCTTTTATGACAAAATGATATTACGTAAACTTGGCTGTTTGTTTTTCCCCTCAATAAATGAAACTCAGCAACTGGAAGTCAGTTCCAGCTGACCAGCCTGCTCTCTGCAGTCCAGCAGTGCTGCCGTCCACTGGTCACAAGTAGTGTGCCTCTGAGCTATGTGAGTTGCCTCTAAGACCCTACAATTGTGCAATTGTAGACACACTCTGTCTGCCACATGGTTATATAGACTATTATTAGCACTAGGTTAAAAACTGTGAATGTTAAACTCTCGTGACCCTAGTTGGTTTGCTTCCACTTAAAAGCCCCATAGGACATCTCTTTCTCCTAGATATGAATATAAAAAGCTAGAAAACAAGGAGCCTGGTAATGCAAGCCATCTCTATCTTAAGCCTGTGTAAATCATCCATCACTTGAATATTTAGCCACCTAATTTCACTGTGCTCCTGTTAATTTTCTTCTGAAGCTGAAGCTGAAGCTTTGCGTAAAAGAGAAGCAAGGTCTTGACTGGCTTGTCTACCTGGGAAAGTTTCACTGGTTTAACCGTAGGATTGATTTTAGCTGATTTAAAACAGTGTAAACATTCTTAAACCAACATAAATGATCACACAGGGGTTTGCAGCTGCTTCACTAAATTGGTTTAAAATAATACAGTTAGTTAAACCAGTGCCATGTTCTTGTTTAGATCAGGCCTAAGAGGGCATTTCAGATAGGAACTACTTAAAGTGTAAACCTCTAGGGGCAGGGACTGTCGTCTTGCTCTTTGTACAGTGCCTAGCACAATGTGGCCCTGGTCCATGACCCAGGTTCCTAGGCGCTATGGAAATACACACAAGAATATATGAAATAAAGCAGGATTTACAATGAATGGTTTCCAGTCACTCTTTCATATCTAGGGGTTCTAAAATGCCACTTCAGGTGACACTAACTAGCTTATGGTATTAAGCCCCTTACTCCTTCTCTTCTTCTTGATGTTTTTTTAACAGTGCAAGATGGAGCAATGCTTCCTTCATTTCAGTCTTATAAAGTGACTTTTTTTTTAACCTGTGTTTGAAAAACTACCAAAATGTGGTGGGGTTTTCAGTGAAGAGTAATTCCCTAAATAGTTATAAAGGCCAGTCAGGTCTTGTTACCACCCTAAACTGCTGAAGGAAAACTATTTATTTTGATTTAAAACATGGAAAAGCACTTTCCGATAGCCCTAGGCAACTTTCACAGCAATTAAAATATTGCACCATATAAAAATTGTAATTCTAGAAGCCAATCAAATTGGCCCAACCCTGCAATAAAACTGAACTAGCCAGCTTGAGAATTAAACATGCAAACAAATACCCACAGCTTTCCCAAATGCCTGAAAAAACACACGAGCCTTGTATCATGGCCTGGAGATCGATAGATTCAGATTATTTCATAGTGTGTGGGGAGGGGACGGGTAAAATTCCAAAGCTGTGGGCTCTTCATGCCACATGTTGACCATAAGAAGAAAATTTATTTTCAAACATACAATCTATTTTCCTAGTCTGACAGATCTAAGAACAGCCTGTCAGCAACCTTCCCTTCAATTAACCCAGGGGAATTCCACCTGAGAACTTTTTTGCTGATTAGAACTGTCAGAGTAACAGAAAAATAATTCTTTAGGTAGATACGTTCCAGGCCATGTTTGACCCAGAAATCAACAAGCAGCCATTGGATGGTGGGTCAGCAGATCATAGAGGGATGGTATAGTGTGCTCCTAGTGTGATGTATCTGTTTTGGTCACATTTTGATACCTTATAATCTAAAAACTGGTTTTTCACCCAGAACCCACAATCTAGCTGTATCTTTTTGCAGCAATACACCCAAATGTGTTGGCTGCAGAGGATTTGGGGGGGTTAGTCTGGGTGAGAAATGAGTTGGCTTGGGGCTACTGGGTGGGTTTGGTTGGTGGGGCTTGTTGCATACTGGTAGGGTGCTGGGATGGGAGGACCTGGGAAGGGCAGCCCTATCATGAGTCATCTTTGTGTTGTGCCTCCCTGGTTACAAAGTCCTAATCTGCGGTCAACTGTGGATCTAATAGAACCTCTAAACTGAACTCAAGTAATGTAAAGTGGGCACACACCGCCCTTAAAAGGGCTGACATCTTTGCCAACTCTTCCTCTCAGCTCCCCCAGTCTACTACGCCGCCGAGCAATGTGAGCAACGCTGGTTTACAGTGAGATTCTTCAGTGCAGTGTGGTGGTGAAACTGAACAAATGTCTACTCTATAAGACACTGACACTTTCAAAAGGGTTAAGCAGAAACCCTAGTAGTTGGACTAAGAGAACCAAGAAGGGAATCACCAGGCATCATTTAGTGGGTTATTAATTAGTCCCTTCTGGATTTTCTTGAGTTATTTGGCTTTTAAGAGAAAGTAGAGTTGTCTGATCCTTGTTCCTTGAATGTAAAAAAAACCCCAAAACCTCTTTTGCTTAGTGACCTACTCCTGTAAACCATGACACTAAAGTTAGGAGACACATGCCAAACTTCTACTCTCCAGTTAAAAGAAGCTGCAAGAATTATGGTTTTTCATGGCAAACACCCTTTGCCTCTGTAATGCTGAGAGACCTGGGTCCTCAGTGGGCGGTATTGAATCTGCGATCTCTGGAGCTTAGTGCATAAGCCTCTACTGCATGAGCTAAAAGCCAACTGACTGTTATCTAAGGCTGCAGAGTAGACTCATTAATCTTTCTCTCTAAGTGGTCTCGATGCCACTAGACGGGATAGAACATCACACCCAGAAGGTGTGTGGGTTACACCTGTCCCAACCAACACAATCCTCTTACCTTGGTATCTGGCTTTCAGGGCATTCACAGGTGAATGTGCAAATAGAACTCCAGATCTCGCTTCTCTGAGATAGCGCTGATGATTCAGCAATCCATACTGAAACTTGGCAATATTCCCAGCCTGCTCTTAAGCATAGGAAACCTGTAAATGGAATGAAAGGTCATTCACTGCAGCTCATTCAATGAGATTTTTACCAGATGTGTGTCAAGTCGACAAAGACACTGGCCAAAATCCATAAAGATATAGCTCTTCCTGATCTTGAAGCACTTTGTTGGTTTTTGGTTTTGTTTTGTTTTTAAAGTCACAGAAGCATATGAAGTTAACTCTAATCTGAAGGTAAATTTCTGGGGATTTCCAGGCTTTGGACAGAGCTTTGGCAGCTGCGGCTTATTCATTTTATCTATTGCATAGTTCAACTTCTCAGCAAATGAGAGCCTTGTAGGATTATCTGCTGTATTTTCTTTGATGCTTCCAAAGTGATGCACTGCTAGTTCTCATGCTGTCAAACGTGAATAGGTCACCCAAAGTGAAAGGCCAGTCACAAACAGTGGGCACAGTCTTCTACAACCACATTTGCTCCAATCCCTCAGACAGAGACACACACCTACAAGATCTCTATCAAGCATTCTTAAAACTACAATACCCACCTGCTGAAGTAAAAAAACAGACTGACAGAGCCAAAAGAGTACCCAGGAGTCACCTACTACAGAACAGGCCCAACAAATAAAATAACAGAACGCCACTAGCCGTCACCTTCAGCCCCAAACTAAAACCTCTCCAGCGCGTCATCAAAGATCTACAACCTATCCTGAAAGATGATCCCTCACTCTCTCAGATCTTGGGAGACAGACCAGTCCTCGCTTACAGACAGCCCCCCAACCTGAAGCAAATACTCACCAGTAACCACACACCATACAACAAAAACACTAACCCAGGAACCTATCCTTGCAACAAAGCCCGATGCCAACTCTGTCCACATATCTATTCAAGTGATACCATCATAGGACCTAATCACATCCGCCACGCTGTCAGGGGCTCGTTCACCTGCACATCTACCAATGTGATATATGCCATCATGTGCCAGCAATGCCCCTCTGCCATGTACATTGGCCAAACCGGACAGTCTCTATGCAAAAGAATAAACGGACACAAATCTGACATCAGGAATCATAACATTCAAAAACCAGTAGGAGAACACTTCAACCTCCCTAATCACTCAGTGACAGACTTAAAGGTAGCAATTTTGCAACAGAAAAACTTCAAAAACAGACTTCAACGAGAAGCTGTTAAACTTGAATTGATATGCAAACTAGATACCATCAACTCAGGGTTAAATAGGGACTGGGAATGGCTTGGCCATTACGTTAATTGAATCTATTTCCCTTAAGTTAACGATCCTCCCTCACACCTTTGTGTCAACTGTCCGCAATGGGCCATCTTGTTTATCACTTCAGAAGTATTTTCCCCCCTGCTGTTATAGTTCCTCTTAATTAATTAGCCTTTTAAAGTTGGTATAGCCACTTCCACCTTATCATGTTTCTCTGACTGTATAAATATCTGTTCACTGTATGTTCCATTCCATGCGTCTGATAAAGTGGGTTCTAACCCACGAAAGCTTATGTTGAAATAAATGTGTTAGTCTCTATGGGCTGGTCTACACTTGCCCCGAAGTTTGAAGTAAGATACGTGACTTCAGCTACGTAAATAATGTAGCTGAAGTCGAAGTATCTTATTTCGAACTTCAAAGTACTCACCCCTGGTCCACACCGCGGCGCGCAGGCTCCCCCGTCGACTCCGCCTGCTCCGTTCGTGGAGCAGGATTACCAGCATCAACGGGGGAGCACTTCCTGCTTCGATTATCGCGTCTAGACAAGACGCGATAAATCGAACCCAGAAGATCGATCCGACGCGTCCGACAGAGCTGGTAAGTGTAGACTAGCCCTAAGGTGCCACAAGTAATCCTGTTCTTTTTGCTGACACAGACTAACACGGCTGCTACTCTGAAACCTTCAGATACACTGTAGCAGAGCTTGGGACATGTGCTGGATGGAGGAGTAAAGGTGACTTATGCCATCTTCCTGCCCTCCCCTCAATCCTGCAGGCTGTTTGGCCTCTGACATAATCTACAACAATCTCAAGAATTCAGAATTGCTGTGGTTTGTGATAGCCTTGTAGAGGGTTGTCATGCCAGCTGGATATCCCCAGAATATAGCATACTCTGTGCATGCTTGCTCCTTTCCTCAGCACGCCCCTATGCTGGGAAGGAAGGGAGTTGGTGATGTTGGCCCTGTGCTTGCTGAGATTTCTCCATGCTGTAGGAATCCTCCGTTGCCCATTTAGGGCAGCTTTAAATCCTCTTAGCACAGACTGCAATCTGGCTCTGAAAGGGAGAATATTTCAGACATCAGTCTGGTTTTCGAGACTGACAAAGGGATCACTTTAAAAGGATATAGGGATGATGTGAAATCACAAATTCTAGCCACAAGTTATAGTCTGCAGAAGTTCCAAAGCCCTTAGCTGCTTTGTTCTACTCACATGAGTGATTTTGATAGGATTTGTGCAGAACTCACATTTGCCCCCCTCCCCCCCCAAAAAAGCCTCCCTAATCAGAATAAATTTTTTCCCCTCCCCACAACCAGTATTCCACCTTTCCATACACAGCTCCCAAAAAGCTAGGTCAAATAGATGAACCTTGCAGTTTGCCCTCAAAGTAACACAGTCTGGGAGCATCAGACAAAGGAGAGGAGGAAGCAATTGACAGGGACTCTCCTAGCCTTGCTCTTTGCTTTCTGAATAAGGTTTCATCATATTAATAGATGTAACATTGTTTCTGGCCAGGTCTGAAAAACAGAGGGGGTCTAGATGGCTCAGAGAACTGATAATGATGTTACTTCTCACTGCTATGCAAATGGTTAGGAGCCAGCCTTGGTTTGTAGTGACCAAAAGCTGTTACAATCTTATGGCTGGTTAGTGGTCTTTATGAAATGGTTGGTCTGAGTCCAGTTTTCAATGGGCCATGAATCCACTTCAAGCGCCACCAATATGGCTGATCTCAGGTCAGAGACAAATGCCTGAATGGGAATGGAGACTGAACTACTTTCTTCTCCTGTGAAGGTCCCTCTAGGGAAGGTTTGAGGCACCCTGGTATGAGAGTACATGAAGAAGCTTGCACTGCAGCTGCCAGTGGTGAACCCCTTCTGGACTTCAGTCTCCAGGACAATCAATCCCATGCCTCCCACAAGCCCTCCATTCTACAGAATGTTTACATCCCATATTTTTTAAATGGGATCTGTTCATAGCACGTGTGCACCAGAGGTAGCAGTTACACTTTAGTAAATAACTCCCTGCTTCTCCAATCTGTTGCAGAAAGAAGACGAGCAGGGGACACCTTCTCTTCAGACCTGCAGAGAGAAACTGCTTGTGACTTGGTGACCACCTTTTGTGTGAAAAGTTAGTGTATTTCTCCTGATGTCAATTATTCTGGGCTCCTGAAAGCCCAGAGTCCTTAATATCCCATGGAGAGTCCTGAAAACCCATCCTACAAACAGAAGCCCAAGAAGCACGTTCTGTCCATGTGTTGCTTTTTGCCTGTAGGACTAGACTTTTATTTCCTGAGGCTAGTGACATGTGATGGTCTCCTGCCCTTTTGTGAAACTTTAAAGGAAGTCAGAAGAAGATTTTGTTCCTTATTGTGGTCTCTCTCTGACAGTCAGAAAGGAACTTTGTTTTTTTTCTGATTCCCTTTTCTTCCCCTGAAAGTTTCTGCTGCCTCTGCCCCATCATTTCCAAACTCCTTTGTGTGCTGTAGGAGTGAAATGAATAGCAGGGAAGATCGCTGAAAGGGTTTTGATTTTTATCTGAAAAGCTCATGGCTTTAAAAACTGAACCGGAAATCTCCAAGGACTAGACTGCGAGTTATATTAATGTGAGCAGGGAATTGGTATTGGTGTGACTAAGTGGTTTCAAAAGCAGCTGCGGCTTAAAATGTATTTACTGGGTTCTAACAAGTTCTCTAAAACAATGCAATGAGCTGCTGGCCGGTCTCTAGGAGTTAGCAGCAAGGTGTAGTAACCAGTGTAGGGGGCATTAGTGTGGAATTAAGGGCTCTCTCATGTTATGGATAGGTTGTTTGTTTTTGTTTTAGGAAGACACTTCTGTCTAAATCAGTATGGAATTTCTTTAAAAAAAAAAAATCCGTTACATAATATGGACTTATCCATGTACTTAACTTAATGGATGTTGGATGCCCCATGGAGTCCAGTAGGAATACTTAGATATATATAAAATTAAGCACATACATGTATATTTGTGGGATCAAGGCCTTAGAGATTTAACCCTTAGACCAAGATTTTCAAATTTGGGTGACTAAAGTTAACAAGTGGGTTGATTTCTAAGAGGTGCTGGGCTCTCACAGTTCTGATCAATGGGAACGGAGAGCCAAACACCTCTGAAAATCAGGTGTCTTTTTGGGTGCCTAAAATTAGGCATATTTGAGAAGCGTGGCCTTCCCCTTTTAAAGTGTGTGTGTGCTTGCAGCATTTCTTTTCCCTGTCATGAGTTTCCTGCGGTAAGGAATGGGTAACCACAGTAGGCCATATGGGAGTAGGGAGCGAGTTACCAGCTCAGCTTCAAATCCATTTGATCTTTTTCATTCACAAGTACCTGACCGCTAACATTTCTGTGTTAAAGACCTATAGAGATTGGTCATCCAAAGGCATTTCAGAAACGCCTCTCCATAGGTTTTGACCCACCTTTAGTTATCTCAAATAAGTGACGTGACTAACAGTAGCTGGCTCTTCAAGCTGGCACAGATGAAAGCTGAATCAGGATGCCTGAACTGGATGTTCTTCGCTCTACCCTTGTCTGTCACATGCTTAGCTGTAATCTTGAATGTCTCCTGGGACACTCCGTTTTTTCCAGTTTGTCCTAGTGGTATTTCTGTCACCTAGGTTGGCTGCTCTTGTGTGCAATAATTTAATTCTGTCGCACATGTAAGGTGGGGGAGGCGCATGAGAGTAAGGGTTGGTTCTCCAAAAAGCTTATATGTTGGCTCAGCTCCCTATAGCAATAGAGGCCAGCTGTCCATTTTAGACCTGGATCCCAGAGCTCAGGAGTGTTTTGATCTTGGGTTTAGTTAAGTGCTGTACCACTAAATTATTGAAGGCCCAGATTCTATAAACATTTCAGCACATACCTTCTACTTTACTGACCTGAATATCCCCATTGACTCATGCAAGTAGTTCTATTCACGCCCAGTTACACACCTGCTTAAGTGCTTACATAATAAGAGCCGTACTTTGTATGTCTGAAGGTGACAAGCGCACAGCTGAGGTATTTTTATTTTTTTTTTAAATTCTCTTCTGCTCACATTTTGATGACAGCTTCTTAAAACTTCATGATTTAGACTATTTTACTCGTATCTTTCTCTATCTCATGTGTGCAATGATTTGTTGTTGTAACGTGGAGCTATATTGACACTAATATTCGTGTGTGTTGCATAGAGAAATTAACTGAAGAAAAATGAACTATTTGGAAGAGAGAGGGGGGCGTTCTAGTGAAGTAACCACATCCTGCAAAGGGAATTACATGGATACTGCAAAACCTTGTAGAGAAATCAAGTGGAGGAGTCAAATTTTGTGCCCATATCATGTTCCTTGTAAACCTTTTATTCACTTAGGGATAAATATCTTCAGTCGCAGCAGTGTAAGTGTGGAGTAGCTGCACTGAAGTCACTGGAATTACTCCAGAGTTATGAGAGTGTGATAGAGCAGAATCAAACCCCAAGCAAGTGCAACAGATGCCTCTAAAAACAATACCTGTATAACCAATTAATCCCAATTGTGAGCATTTCTACTCAACTTCAGCTTTTTAAAAATGTCAAATTGTCAGCTTCTAATTATTGTAATTAGCTTTCAGATTTCTTGAGGTGCCATGATTGAAGAACAGCTCTTAAAATTTTCTGTTAATTAATAAAGTGTATTCATTAAATTGTAAGTTTTTTTTCAGTCAGGCTTGATGCTAAAATTAGCTGCTGGACTACAAAATCCCCCTCAACAAATGTCACCAGGCCAGACACAAAAAGAGGAAAGAAAAAAAAAAACCCACCCTTGTACTCTGAAATCCGTATCTTACAATTTTTTTAAATAAAAAACATGCTCACAAGGGAAATTCTCTGGGAATTTCCCAGGAAGTGGAAGGGAAACTTTTTCTTTATCAAACTCAGGAGAGACTGCTTTCAAGCTGACCAAAGCCCAGGCAATGGAATATTTTGTTAGCTCTTTTTTTTTTTTTTTTTTATATCCATTCAGTTTCATAATGGCTGGGAGGAAGTGTGCCATGCTCCGCTGGAGATTTTCACGCCCCTGAACTGCGGACCAAATTCCAATAGCATGAGAAGGGGAAAATCCTGGGCTTCCTTCCACAAAAACAAAGCAGAGACAAATGATGCTCCTTTTGCCAAGTGGTTAGCCAATTTGGGGGATTTGCAGTGGGCTAGTTTCCTTTCTGAGGAGCAATTAGTCATACACATTCCCCATGTTTTTTGTTGTTTTTTTTTTCTCCTAGCCTAGTCTTATTCACAAAGTCCTGTTACCCTGGACACAGAAAATGAACAATAGCCAAATTGTACACCTGCAATTCAACTTGGAGAAACTCTGCTATATTCAGCCCCGTAGCAAGAAAACCACTTCCTTTCTGACCCATTGCTTTGCCTACAGGAGGGTAGCACCAGTGGAAGCAGATGGATAGACCAAGTTCAAGGTGTGCTTAATCACTGTGTGCTCTAGAGTAGATCTAAGCCAGCACAGGCAACATGGTGGTTTAAAGAACAAACAAAACCAACAATCAAAAAAATGGAGTCCTGTCTACACAGCACCCTCCACTGGCACAGCTGGAGCGGCAACCATTGGGTCTGAAAAATCCTAATGTAGACACAACAGCCTTTCTGCACATTAGGATGTGGCTATATTAGAAAGAGGCCAAGGTTAGGCTGGGGTTAGTTTTACAGTAATTAGCTGCTAACTGCAACCTGACTTTTACATAT
The DNA here is from genome assembly GCA_033296515.1 of Macrochelys suwanniensis. Lineage (NCBI taxonomy): Eukaryota > Metazoa > Chordata > Testudines > Chelydridae > Macrochelys > Macrochelys suwanniensis. Next base: position 152,446,731 of record CM065775.1, on the reverse strand, counting down.
TCTCCAGTATAGTTGCAGGTCATCACATTTCATTTCAATTTAGCTGGTTGAGATCCATCTTAAGTAGCCCTGAGGGTGCACAAAGGTCAGGGTTGGCTAAACTGTGTTAGGTAATGCCACCCTAACCTCCCCCCTTTTTCCTAATCAAGACAAACCCTCCTGGGCACTCTTGGCTGGGAAACCCCTCAGACCAATGTTCAATGGCTCTCATAGTAAATGAGGCCTAGTTCAGGTAGGCCTGGGTCTTGATTTCCTTTTTGCCCAGCTGCTCTTCAACACAAAGGAACTACTCCAAGAACAGGGTGGAGCAATTTAATTCACCTACTTTAATCATGATTAAAATCAGCTAGCAGGAAACCTTCATTTCAGTTGTGTTTTGCATTTGTACATTTAGTCATTTTCCTAAAGAATGGTTCATTCTTATTAATTGGTAACCATTAAAACATGTTGATTTGCAACTGAATATACGTTGCAAATTACGTGAACTTTGATGCTTTTTGATATCCAGGAGAATACACTATACTATACACACATTTATTTAAGCAATTATGTATCTTAGCTACATTTATTCCAATTCTTAATTTTTATATTTTATGATGTTGGAAAATGATGAATGATGCATTTCTGATTCACTAGGTTATTGACTGAAATCACAGGTTAAAAAAAGTTCTGTGTGGATGGAAATTTAAATTCAATTAAAAATGCACAAACCAGCATTTCAAATGTAGGGGTTTTGTTTTTGTTTTTAATGACAAGTTATGGATACCTTTAGAAAAAAGATAATTTTAAATGGAAAACATGTTTCAATACACTGATTTATTAAACAAAGGAAATATTATCTGCAGTTAGTGAACTGAACCGATTGTTTCTGATCACCATATCCTTCAAGATGTTAGAACTAATAGATCTCACCCTCTCACATTGAATCACAGGACTGGACGGGACCTCGAGAGGTCATCTAGTCTAGTCCCCTGCACTCATGAAAGGACTAAGTATTATCTAGACCATCCCTGACAGGTGTTTGTCCAACCTGCTCTTTAAAATCCCCAATGATGGAGATTCCACAATGTCCCTAGGCAATTTATTCCAGTGCTTAACCACCCTGACAATTAGGAAGGTTTTTCCTAATGTCCAACCTAAACCGCCCTTGCTACCATTGCTTCTTGTCTTATCCTCAAAGGTTAAGGACAACAATATTTCACCCTTCTCCTTGTAACAACCTTTTATGTACTTGAAAACTGTTGTGTCCCCTCTCAGTCTTTTCTTTTCCAGACTAAACAAGCCCAATTTTTTTAATCTTTCCTCATAGGTCATGTTTTCTACACCTTTAATCATTTGTGTCACTCTTCTGGGTGCCACATTTCAGGAAAGATGTGGACAAATTGGAGACAGTCCAGAGAACTGGAGACAATACTCCAATTGAGGCCTAATTAGTGAAGGGTAGAGAGGAAGAATTACTTCTCATGTCTTGCTTCCAACACTCCTGCTAATGCATCCCAGACAGATGTTTGCTTATTTTGCAACAGTGTTACACTGTTGACTCCTATTTAGTTTGTGGTCCACTATGACCCCCAGATCCCTTTCTGCAGTACTCCTTCCTAGGCAGTTATTTCACATTTTGTATGTATGCAACGGATTGTTCCTTTTATTCAGAGATTGTGGAAGTCAAAAGCAAACTCTCCTGCTTTCCCCCCCCCCCCCCAACTCCCAATTTATTTTTAAACTTTCAATTAACTAGTCATTGAACTGAAATGAAGGAAATAATCTTTCTATCTGCAGAAGAGGGCACTACTGTCAAAAAGTGATTTAGTACTTCAACAAACTCTGGTTCCAGGAGCTTAGCAAGTGACTTTAGTGGTTTGACTTTGTTTAAAACTTCAGCAGCAAACATGTACTGTTCAAATTATTTTTCTAATGTAATGATCTTAATAGATTATAAATTTAGACCTTAACATAGGTTGTCAATTTCAAATTTAATTTTAAATATATTTAAATAAGGTTTTTATTTAAATTTTTTAAATTTGATTTTTGTTAATCACTTTTTTTTTTGTATCCACCTTGTCTAAGAGGTTCAACTATAACCAATGTCCTCCAGAGCTAGCTTCCCTGAAAGTGTCTATCCAGGTAAAAGACCCATAGAAACAACTGTTCAGGTGCAATTGCTGTAACCAGTTTTCATGAAGTTCTTTGGGCAAAACCCTGTCTGCCATTTATGTGAAAGGTTTCATAGTAAGTACCCATGTCATTCATAACTTGCATTTCAGTACTACTCTGTAGTTTGCACAGTGTATTAGTTTAATCTTGTAAAGCAATTTGGGATACTTTCAGATGACAAATGCTATGTAAGTGTACATACTAAAATCAAGCTGCATAACTGATAGTTGCAAATGGTCAGATTGTATCGAGTCCATGAAAATTATCCCTGTTTGCTTGTTTTGCCACTCTTCTTCTATAGTAGAATCTAACTTAATGATTTCACTCCATTGTTAACTAACAGGCAAATAAACTAAGAGGTGGTATGGGGTAGGGGCTTCAAGAATGGCTTTAATCCTCGGTGAAATAGATTTGGTAATCTCAAAGAATCATTACAGTATTTAGCACTGTTAGTAGCCTCTGTTTGAGGGAAGCCCACACACTATTATAATCCTAGGCTCAACTTGCATTAGTAGAAGTATTCAGGGGATGCCTGGACCACATTGGGATGACAGTTTTATAATCACTAGAATTCAACAAATCTAACCTCACTATTAAAAATAGCATTACAAAGAAATTAAATCGAATTTTAAAACTGCATAAAAGTCAGTATTTAATGTAACAAAGAGCAGTGACTCTCACAGAGAAATGGAAGACGCACAGAAGTGCCTGAGATAGTTTGATGGTATAATATAAGTGAAACCACAAAAAACCCACAGAAATGTCAAGTTGGTCTATGCTTTTGTTCTAGGAAAACCCCCACCCCCCCCCCAAGTAGATCCAAATCGAGTTTAATTTTCCTTTTCACACCAGTTTTGCATTGTATTTCCAACCAGCACAAACTCTGAGGGTTAGGCAAGTGAAATATCCTGGAATTAAACAATAATTCCAGAGAAGATTGGCAACTGACACCGATTGTAGCATCACTTTGAATAGGAAGTATTTGGTCTCTGGCCCTAATCTTGTATTAAAAGATCATTAATTGGCGCTAGCTTTGTGGCCTTGTGCTGGGGTTCTGGTTTGATCTCTCTCTCTCTCTCTCTCTCTCTTTTTCTCTCTCTCTCTCTGGACTAGGTGAATGGTAACTACAGTGAAGTCTTCAAATAGCTCAACTGATCTAAAGGGAAAGCCTTCATAGTTTTACAGGAAGTTATAGGGCTGCAAGGCGAGGCACTGGTTATGAAGGCCTCAGACCTGCAAGTGCTTATGTAAAAGTCTTGTAACGTTAAGAATGAGCCTGGTTCCATTGAACCCAGCACCGTTCCTCCCACTCTGAGCGGCCCCTATGTGGGATCCCCATTCTGGCTGTATCTCTCCAACTCCTTCCTCCCCTTGACTGGCTCCCTCTGAAGTACCTCCTGGCTCAGTGGTGGCAGCTCTTGCAGCAGCTTCTTTCTTGGATGCCTGGTCCAGTATGTCCCTCTGTAGTGGCATGTCAAGGGGCACTGGTGGCAGTAGCAGCACCTGAATCAGTGAGGATAGGGTGGAGGGGTAGGCTGCCTCTTTTTTTTTTTTTTTTTATGCAGTAACTGGCTCTGGTTTCAACTCCAGCTTGGTGCTTTTAGGGGTCTTGGTTGAAACCGTGCACCACTGTTCCCTCTAAGCTGTGCGCGTGTGCGCGCGCACACAGATCCTAAACCCGCGCACACGGTGAAACACCGTGCGCGCACAAAAAATGAAATACTACATCGGAGCCAGGCCGAAATATCATTTACGGGCGACTGTTGACATTGTTCACCTGCCATCTATCAACACAGCCAGATTCTACTAGCTGGCAAGAGGGGGAAAGGAGGGCAGTGAATCATACCCCTCCCCGCCAGCATTTTGAATGTGGAACGTTGATCGTGTCGGGATCCACACATCTCCTTGTATAAGCATTTTACTCATTTGGGCGCATTTGCTTCATGACGCACAAATTTGAACTCTGCTTCAAAAATTTGCACAGAAGCAATTTTTTTGCGCGCACGGCCTGTCAAAAATTAGAGGGAACATTGCCGTGCACAAGGGGCTGAGGCCCTCACATTACATGGCTCCCCATCTTTCCATGAGCCACCATTTGGGAGTCTGAGCGCCAGAGCATTACAGCTGATTCCTTGATTAGAGCAGAGCATCAGTGAGATCTCTTTTATACTCTGAGGGTTGCGCATCAGAGTTCTCAAACTCTGTAAGGTATCAAATGGCCTGGAAATACAAAAAACAGGCTGAACTCGCACTGCAATGTTCGCATAGCCTAAAGCATAAGAGAAAACTTGTTTCATCAGACCCCCTCTAGTGTTCTGTTCTATACAGGTTCTTATACTGTGGTCATCACCAGAGATCTGAGCACCTTCCAGTACTGCATTAAACAACGTGACCAACATTTATCGTGTGGGGTTTGTTTTCTCTGTCTCTCCCCAAGGGGAGAAGTGTGAGCTGTGGGGTGTTTGGTTTATATACACTTGTTGCTCTGTGTGTGTTGGGGAAGGCAACCTCAAAGAGATGTGCCTTGCACTTGTAGTGGAAGAAGGTGAGGTGTGTGATTGTCCTGTGTTCCTGGGGGAGTTTCAAGAGCCAGACACCAAGAAAGTTCTGTCTCCTGCACCAACGAGCTTTACCCTTATTCTCGAATGTTCCATTGCGCCTGAGGAGCTGAGCTGTCGACCACAGTGCTTTAGTCAAGCTTTTAGATATGTTGGCCGCAAGAGTATAGCGTCACCATCTCTGCTGCTTCATGCATTTTCCTAGGGGCTGCCTGCCACCAAACACATCCAGGAGCCCCAAAAAAGGGAGCATGCAGTTTTGAGTGCATAGATTTAGAGGATGACTTTGAAAATTTGGCCCTACCTGTCCATGTACACTAGGACTAAGATTTTAACAAATAACTAGTGACTTCTGGCAGGGGTGGCTCTGTTTTTTGCCACCCCAAGCACGGCAATTATGCAGCCTTCGGCGGCATGCTTGTGGGCAGCCTGCTGGTCACGTGGAGTCGGCAGCATTTCTGCGCGCGATCTGCCGGTCCCGCGCCTTTGGCATGCTCGCCGCCGAAACCGAGCTTTTAGATATGTTGGCTGCAAGAGTATAGCGTCACCATCTCTGCTGCTTCATGCATTTTCCTAGGGGCTGCCTGCCACCAAACACATCCAGGAGCCCCAAAAAGGAGGCTGCCTGACTGCCGCCCTCACAGCGTTTGGCAGACCACCCCCCGTAGCTTGCCGCCCCACGCATGTGCTTGCTGCGCTGGTGTCTGGAGCCACCCCTGACTTCTGGGTGCCTAGCCTGAGACCCCTGAAAGGGGCCTGATGATCAGGAAATGCTGAGCACCCAATGGGGCCCTTTTTCAGATGTCTCAAGTTGTAAATCTAAATTCACTAGTCATTTTAAAAAAAAAAAAATCTTGTCTCATCCCTCATCACCATGATGTGTGAGTGCCTTGAGCCATTCATAGAACTCACACTGAAGGGCAGCTGCTGGCCAAGAGCCACTGCAAAATGCATAAAATACTAGTAGAAGGAAGTGCTAATAAGTGAGTACCTGCTGCTGGTGACTTTTTACATCCACTGTAATGCTTTGCGTAAAGACTAACTTCCTTTCTTGCTCTTTCTCTTGCTTTCTATTGGGAACAGAGGGCCAAATCCTTTGAAGTGCTGATTGACATCTGCAAGGTTCTGAGCACTGGGAGTAGAAGGTGGCAAGAACCTTGCAGAGGGTGCTCAGCACCTCTCAGATTAGACCCTGTAGATGCTTTGAGAGGTGGATTGACAGGTGTATAACTTATTGCAACATCTGGAAGTACTTCTGCATCCTCTGCTGAAATGTTGTGTGTAACTTCTTACAGCACTAAAAGGTGTGAGATCCAGTTGTCTACAGCAGCAGTATGCCAGGAAAGCAGCTTTTTTTGTCTTGCCCTATGGCTTTAGGGATAGAGGGCTTGTGGCGGGACAATAGCATTACTGTAACCAGAAGGGGTGATTGATCAATGTGACCATGCCAGGCCACGAAGTTGGCAGATCTCCTCCGTGAAGTCTTGTTAGTGACTGGAGAGGTCTCCACGGGGCATGGGTTGGGGGCAGGGATAAGGTGGTGAAACAAACCCCTTTTCCCCCTACATGAACCCAGGGCACTGTAAGAAGTGGTGATGGCATTAGGAGTCACATTTACCTCTGATTCAAAACTACAGCCGGATGCTAGCATGCTGCTGCTGAAACTAAGTTGTTTTGAATGGGGTGAAAAACCAGTCTTGACTATTGTGGTAATTAAGGCCAAGCCAAGTGCTTGACTGAATCAAGGCCTAATAGAGCTGACTGAATATTACCAAAATTAGAAACTTTAATGAAAAATTGTTACTGAAAAAACTTCATGACAGTTTTTGGGAAATTGTTTCCTTGGTTTATGACTTACTTACTCCAGTAGTTAAAGCACTGTCATATTTCAAAAGAGAGAGAATGCCTAGCACCAAGATCTTGACCAAAATTTTATAGGGTAATTAGATTCTGCCTACTTAAAACTTGCTTTGTAGTTTTATTTGGGGAATCGGAAGAGATGGGGTAGTCGTCTTTGATCATGAATAGGTCACTTAATCTTTCAATGCCTCAGTTTCCCTACCTATACTATGAGGATATGCCTACCTATTTCACAGAGGTGGAAGTTAGAAAAGCACTTGGCTCTGATGAAATGTCTTCCATCCAATGATCTCAAAGTGCTCATATTAGCTGGATAAGAGTCTTCACTTTCCATCCTCAACAGAGCCCAAGTCTACACAAGAATTAACTGGCTGCCACCTTTCATTTTGGTGCAGGCTGCATCACTGCTGGGTGAAGTGAGCAGTGTGTCTAGTTGTTAGAGCACTTAGCACCTTTTTAACAAAGATTTCAATAGACATTTCAAGTGACCGTGAGTAGTAATAAGAGGTGGTTTTCACATGGATTAAATATTTTATAACTCACATCAAGGGGAAATATAAATATATACATCTGGGGATCACAATAAAATAGTTTCCACCCCAAGGTAACAAAATTCAAAGGATTAACATAATTAGTAGGATTCGCCAACAATGCAGAAGACACTTTGCCTACACATACTGCAGATCACTAATCACTGATGCTGTGATTCCTGCAGTGTCCTGGGTGCTGGCTGACATGTCACTTATATGAAGTGCAGTATAACAAGATTTATAGAAAATTGTCAGAAAAAATACAGCTATAGAATCTGAAGGAAACAGTTGACTGGTACAGAACTCGCGACACAACTGCTTCCCAAACTAGGCAACCAGTTCCCCTCCTCGTTGTGTAAGTCTCCTCCACAAACAAAACTACTGTGTTGCTTTCACGTATGCAGTTCAAATTGGGAGCCCTCTCTCCAGTATCCTGCCTGGTTGCTGCTGCTGAGGTTCTTAGATAGGGTAGATCCTTCCCTACCATGTTGTTATACTGGGATACAAGGTTTTTTGGCAATTTCACAAGTGGCCTTGGGTCTTGCATGAAATATGACAACTTAGAGGACCAAAGCTAATACTATGGCACACTGACCTTTCTTTCACCTCTTCCAAGCTGTGTTTTAAATAAAATAAAATAAAAACCTGTTCAAGGGAGAATGATGGAGGCAGATGAAAGAAGAGACAAAATGAGCCGTTCAAGATAGCGCTGAAATGGAAACCTGAGTTGAAAGATACTGACCGCAGTCCTGAGCTATAGCTTGGGGTGGGGGCAAATGTCTCTGTATCATCTCTGGGGACTCCTAGATTCTGGGGCTAGCCAGGGATTGGACTGGTCACTGGTATAAACTAGAGCAGCTCCCAGGATGCTCTAACCTGCACCTGGCTGTTAAAAGCCAAGAATAGTTGGCATGCCACGACACTCCAGGCGTGCCACCTTTTTCAGCCAGCCACTCACCAGCATGCTTCCTTTATCCCAGGCTACAAATGAAGAATGGAGCTGATACACTGGTTCTACACCAGTCAGGGATTTCCCCTCCACAGGGGGGAATTCCTGGGGAGCAGGTTAAGATGGCTTTATTCCTGCTATGAGTTACTAAAGAGGCATGAAGCAGGAATAATTGGAACAAATGTTTTTTTCCCCCAATCTAGATTACTTCTATTTCAAATTAAGACAGAGAGAAAACAATCTAATGTATCTAAGTCACATCCTCAGCTGGTGTCCATTGGTTACACTTCACTGACCTCTTCCAATGGAGAGAACTACACTGATTTATATTGGCTGAGGGTCTGGCCCACCGTGCATATGCGAGCGAGTGAGAGAACACGGACTCTCTCTGTAACGGTCCACATCTGAAATGTAACACAGAAAAGGGCAGCTGCTCTTCATGAGTCAGAAAGACTCTGTTTAAAGGAGCAGTATGCAGAAGTCAGAATAACAGCACCTCCTTTCCCTTACATAGCCGTCATCACCACAAAACCCACAAAGATTTTAAAGTAACCACAGGGTAACATAAAACAGATTGGAGCCAAATGGCTGAACTAAAGAGGATATAAATCCACATCTTCCAAGCATCTGCAGTTCGCTAGCAGTAGTTTTCTGATAGATGTGTTTATTAAAACACGCCTTTGTTTTACTTTTATTTTGTTTTATAATATGGAAGCCTCATTCAAGCCCTGATTTAGCAGTCCATGCCCATTCAGCAAAGCGCTTTAGCCTGCGCTTAGCTTTAAGCATATGTTGTCCCATATTGATGTTAATGGGACTCAAACGTGGGTTTAAAGTTAAACAAGGGTTTAAAAGCTTTGATGAACAGAGATGGTCTTAACTGTTTTGCTGAATTTGGACCCCAGTGTATAATTCCTGAGAGGATGAAAAATCTCTTCTGTAATGAATGTAAAGGTTACCTCTTATTTGTTCTGGATTTTCTTCTGTTAGGATTAGTAGAAATATCAGATCATGTTAGCAATCCTAATGTTTTAGTTTCATGTTGGAAGTGCGGACAAAATGTCATGCCTTGGTTGGTTTGCCAGCTCTGACCTTTGGGCTTGCTTTATCCTGCCACAAGAAATTCTCAAAGCATTTTGTAAATGGCTTTTCCACAGAAACCCTCTTCTTCATGTGAGCTATTCATTTTTTCTTAAAATGAGCAGAGGCGTGTTGTGATAACTGGGTCTACAAAAGTACTCTAATTGTGAGCTCAGCTGTACAAAGTGAGTGTCAGTTCATAGATTGTGATATCTTATCATAATGTTGATGGGAAAAGTTGCAAAAGGGAGACAGGCCTTTTTGTTTTAGCTAATTCAGTCTATTGATATACTTCAAGGACTGTGTTAAAATTATGACTGGTAAACAAGGGGAGTGGAAACCAAATTCACAGCCATGAAAAACGCATCATGAACCGTGAAATCTAGTCTCCCTCCATGAAATCTGGTCTTATGTGCTTTTACCCTATACTATACAGATTTCAGGGGAGGCAAGCATTTCTCAAATTGGGGGTCCTGTCCCAAAGGGGAGTTGCAGGGGAGGTCGCAAGGTTATTTTAGGGGGGGATGTCGCTGTCTTGCCAACCTTACTTCTGTGCTGCCTTCAGAGTTGAACATCTAGAGGGTGCCGGCTAATGACTGAGGTCCCAGCTCTGCAGCCAGCAGCAAGGGTGGCAAAACTATGCCGTGCCGTGCCATGCCATCCCATCCCTACTTCTGCACTGCTGCTGGTGCAACTCTGCCTTCAGAGTTGGGCTCCTGACCAGCAGCCGCTACTCTCCAGCTGCCCAGCTCTTAAGGTAGCACTGCCAGCAGTGCAGAAGTAAGGGTAGTAATACCACAACCACCCCACTACAATAACCTTGTGACCCCTCCACAACTTCTTTTTGGGTCAGGACCCCTACAATTACAACACAGTGAAATTTCTCATTTAAATAGCTGAAATCATGACATTTTATGATTTTTAAAATCCTATGAGTGTGAAATTGACCAAAATGGACCGTACATTTGGTAGGGCCCTATCAATGAACCAAAAGTGGTGTGTCAGAAATTGGTCTAATTGGACAAAATAATGAGGGGATGGACTTTCCACCATTGCTCCTTTTTTGTGTCATTAAAAATATTTTGGGGTGAAAAATAGGCTACTAGAGTGAGCTTCAATCTCATGGCTGCTACACCAACTGTCTTCTGGGACCCTGATCCTGAGAGATGTCCTGACCAGGCTAGAGAGAGGGACCCAATGACTTCACCAGCTTCAGTTAAATACCGAACATCATTTGGCATGTGCTCCTTTCCTGTGTCTCTCCTTTCCCACCATATCTCTTTCCTATCTCTCTAATACGAGTCTAGCTTAGCTGGCCAAGACTGCATATTTTGCAACAATGTAATCGGACAGCAACAAGAAGAGCCCAGCCCATTTAACTAACTTCTTCTCTTTTTCCCAAAGAGGACAGTTATTACCATCTTTGTTTGTCAGTCTTTTAGATGGTCCCAAATGGGGGAGGGTTCTTTCTAAAGACTCTCTCCAGCTAAAGGGACGAGAAACAGGGGTGTTGTTAAAATGGAAGCCTTAGCTAACACTTTACATTTCAAATGCTTTAACTGTCTTTCCTTTTTTGTATCTTTAATAAAGGGCTAAAAAAAAAATTAATAGTGTTTACGCTAGTGCTAAGCAGGCTCAGGTCCCTGTATACCAAATCTTGTTCAACCCTCTTTAATGTTAACCCAGTCATCAGTGTCTATGTTAGCACTTTTGGCACATACATTCTATTGAAATTTATACAACAGGCATGTGGGAACATACTGGCGACCAAGCACAGCAGTGTTTCACCTGGAGCGGTAGGTGTCATTGCTTCTAGCACAACACTCCCATCATCACCCCCTACTCTGGATACTGCTCAGGGCTTTTCTGCTAGGAATGACTCCGTGGCTCATGAAGACACTTCTGAAGAATTAATGTTTCATTGTTCTGCGTTTGTAGTATGGTAGAGTGTAGAGTCCCTAGCTGAGACTATACAGTGGTCCAGCCCAAGAGGGCCCCAAACACCGCGTTGGAGATTGCTCTTTGGGACACACTTACATTTTAAATAGACAAGACCAAAATGGAAGCACAGAGTGGTAATGTAACTTGCCCCAGGTCCTATAGCACCTCAGTGGCAGCGGAGGTGGGAATAGAACCCACCCGGTTTGCCTCCCTCTCCACCACACCAAGCTGCATCCTAGTTTTACTCTTTGGAAGCCACCAAAAGAATATTCTAGAACGACATCCTGAGAGCAGTTCCAACTGTTCAAGCTGAGGAACTTACACAGCAGTGCACTGAAGGCCCTTCTGCTGCCTTGATTCTTAAAAAACAAACAAAAAAATCACAAAACTCATTCTTACTCTGATGAGAGCTGCACTGTGCCCTGCCCTCCTAGCTACAAAGGGATGTGGCCCACCTCAGATGGTGGTGTACATTGGGGAGGAGGGAAGAGTAGGGTGACCGGACAGCAAATGTGAAAAATCAGGACAGGGGTTGAGGGGGTAATAGGAGCCTATATAAGAGAAAGACCCCAAAATCAAGACTGTCCCTATAAAATCAGGACATCTGGTCACCCTAGGGAAGAGCAACACTGTTTGGGGCGATGAATTAAGCATAACTGGAACAACATAAGCAGAACAACTTTCAGATTAGCATCTGTGGTTTAGGAGCATACCAATGTTATGTTGTCTTTTCTTTCTGTGGAACTCTCACAATGAAAAAATAGTCCAACTTCCAGCTCTATACTGAATTTGAGAGTATGCATGAGCAGCTTTAGCGTGGAGGTGGGGATAAAACAAAACAAATCACTAAAATCTACCCCTTAAAAAAAGAGAGGTTTCAGAAAGAGTTAGTCAGGGTGGAATGGGAGAACTGGCGGCTACTCCTAAAGCAAAAAGGCAGCCAAAGGACTCAATGTTGTCAGACATGCTAGCAAGAAGCTCCTCAGCCACAGCTCAGAAATATCCCAGAAACAGCAGCAACTAATTTCTCCATCCAGTCAGTAACTGTGCCCAGAGAGCAAGCTCATTTTTATAGAAGCAGTGTATTGATTCAGAAGTCCCATCATATGGTGCAGTGGATTGAGAGGGAAATGCAGAAACCTTGTGGATTTGCAGAATCCACCGCCTGGACACACAGGGTAGGTCAAAAGATTATAATCCCTCTTTGAGAAATGTTTAGCTGGGAAATGGATCTGGACTCCACAAATAAACAAATTCTTGCTTTTCTGTTTGTTCATTCATTGAGACCCCGCCCTGCCCTCCTCCCCCCCCCCTTCCTCTTCCAACCCATTACCCAGAATCTTGCCAGCTGCTGGTCATAAGGAATTGAGAGAGAAAATAAACAAAATAATACAGAGGATCTTGGGCCGCGGTAAACCAAACTTAACAACGCTGGTATAAAGACCTGTACATATATGCTTATGCAACTTGCCTTGTTTCGGGTTTCATTACAAACTTGAATAAGAACGTGAGCCTCATTACAATACCTCTGTTAGTCTATAAGGTGCCACAGGACCCTTTGTCGCTTCTACAGATCCAGACTAACACGGCTACCCCTCTGATATTACAAGATTAGCTAAGATTCATGAGCCTTTCCGTTAAACAAACTCTGTTTCAAACCAAAGGAGGTCAAATTGCAGTTTAGCTTTGAACTTGTTTAAAGACATAGGTGTGTGGCTTCAGCTGAGTTATGCTTATGACTTGTGAGTTTCAATCCAAAGTGAAACTGTGTGTGAAATCGCATGGACTGAAACTGAATAAAAGGCCCAAGTGAATCCCTGCGAAGTGAAACCACTGAGTTCCACACAGCGCGGTGGCACATATTTTCATATTCTTGAGTGGTGCTGATGTCTGCAGTGTGGGTGTTGCTCAGCTCTGCTTTGGATCAGTATAAGTCCACATTGCAAGCACAACTACAGTTTTTGTAACTCATTGGAGGCATGGTCATCTTAACCAACTACACGTAACACGCTTCTGTTTGTGTCCAAACAGCAGCTGTTCTACTGTCACAAGCTTGTGTGCAAATCTACTATGCTGCCAAAATCCAGTTCCCAGCCCACAGTGCATGAATATGAAGCAGGGGCAGCTTTCCCATAGCGCTTCAGCAGGGGGCAGCGTGTCCAGAGGACACAGATGTAGAATGACACCAGCAGTGTGTGGGGTGAAGCACTCTGGGATTTCCAGCTGCACAGAGATCTGGGAAAGCAGAGGACTAGCCAAATTGGTTAGAGGCGTAGCCACAGCACCTTTCCTCAAAGCAAACCTTCCTCTACCAACAGTATACTTAACCAACAGCATGCTGAACCAGTAACAGGAAGACTACTCTGGCTACGTCTACACTGCATACCACTTGTGGCAGAATGTAGGGTGTATAGTGACACCCTACAGTGAAAATCAGGCTGTGTCTACACCGTGGTGTGTAGCTGCACTTGTCAGTGAAAAGCTCTGGCAGGGGGCAAAGGAGCGGAAGCGGGGAGCTACCGGAGTCGTCCTCTGCTGGAGTCAGGACTCTACGCTGCTTAGAATAGTAGTGTTGATGGGGAAGGCACTGCCTGGGCATCTAGAGAACCATGTACGGTACGTACTGTAAGGTTCTGGAGTGTCTACACTACTCACCTACCACGCTATGCCTCACCATTTACGTTGCTATTTATACCCATGCTAGGGAGGCGTGTAGCGTATCATAGAATCATAGAATCTCAGGGTTGGAAGGGACCTCAGGAGGTCATCTAGTCCAACCCCCTGCTCAAAGCAGGACCAACCCCAATTAGATCATCCCAGCCAGGGCTTTGTCAAGCCTGACCTTAAAAACCTCTAAGGAAGGAGATTCCACCACCTCCCTAGGTAACCCGTTCCAGTGCTTCACCACCCTACTAGTGAAAAAGTTTTTCCTAATATCCAACCTAAACCTCCCCCTCTGCAACTTGAGACCATTACTCCTTGTTCTGTCATCTTCTACCACTGAGAACAGTCTAGATCCATCCTCTTTGGAACCCCCTTTCAGGTAGTTGAAAGCAGCTATCAAATCCCCCCTCATTCTTCTCTTCTGCAGGCTAAACAATCCCAGTTCCCTCAGCCTCTCCTCATAAGTCATGTGCTCCAGCCCCCTAATCATTTTTGTTGCCCTCCGTTGGACTCTTTCCAATTTATCCACATCCTTGTAGTGTGGGGCCCAAAACGGGACACAGTACTCCAAATGAGGCCTCACCAGTGCCGAATAGAGGGGAATAATCACGTCCCTTGATCTGCTGGAAATGCCCCTACTTATACAGCCCAAAATGCCGTTAGCCTTCTTGGCAACAAGGGCACACTGTTGACTCATATTCAGCTTTTCGTCCACCGTAACCCCTAGGTCCTTTTCTGCAGAACTGCTGCCCAGCCATTCGGTCCCTAGTCTGTAGCAGTGCATGGGATTCTTCCGTCCTAAGTGCAGGACTCTGCACTTGTCCTTGTTGAACCTCATCAGATTTCTTTTGGCCCAATCCTCTAATTTGTCTAGGTCCCTCTGTATCCTGTCCCTACCCTCCAGCATATCAACCACTCCTCCCAGTTTAGTGTCATCTGCAAACTTGCTAAGGGTGCAGTCCACACCATCCTCCAGATCGTTGATGAAGATATTGAACAAAACCGGCCCCAGCACCGACCCTTGGGGCACTCCACTTGATACCGGCTGCCAACTAGACATGGAGCCATTGATCACTACCCGTTGAGCACGACCATCCAGCCAGTTTTCTATCCACCTTACCGTGCATTCATCCAGCCCATACTTCCTTAACTTGCTGGCAAGAACACTGTGGGAGACTGTATCAAAAGCTTTGCTAAAGTCAAGAAATAGCACATCCACTGCTTTCCCCTCATCCACAGAGCCAGTTATCTCATCATAGAAGGCAATTAGGTTAGTCAGGCATGACTTGCCCTTGGTGAATCCATGCTGACTGTTCCTGATCACTTTCCCCTCCTTTAAGTGGTTCAGAATTGATTCCTTGAGGACCTGTTCCATGATTTTTCCAGGGACTGAGGTGAGACTGACTGGCCTGTAGTTCCCCGGATCTTCCTTCTTCCCTTTTTTAAAGATGGGCACTACATTAGCTTTTTTCCAGTCATCCGGGACCTCCCCCGATTGCCATGATTTGTCAAAGATAATGGCCAATGGCTCTGCAATCACATCGGCCAACTCCTTTAGCACCCTCGGATGCAGTGCATCCGGCCCCATGGACTTGTTTTCATCCAGCTTTTCTAAATAGTCCCGAACTACTTCTTTCTCCACAGAGGGCTGGTCACCTCCTCCCCATACCGTGCTGCGGAGTGCAGCCGCCTGGGAGCTGACCTTGTCTGTGAAGACAGAGGCAAAAAAAGCATTGAGTACACTAGCTTTCTCCACCTCCTCTGTCACTAGGTTCCCTCCCTCATTCAGCAAGGGGCCCACACTTTCCTTGACTTTCTTCTTGTTGCTCACATACCTGAAGAAACCCTTCTTGTTACTCCTAACATCTCTGGCTAGCTGCAACTCCAAGTGTGATTTGGCCTTCCTAATTTCACTCCTGCATGCCTGAACAATATTTATATACTCCTCCCTGGTCATTTGTCCAATCTTCCACTTCTTGTAAGCTGCTTTTTTGTGTTTAAGATGAGCAAGGATTTCACTGTTAAGCCAAGCTGGTCGCCTGCCATATTTACTTTTCTTTCTACACATCGGGATGGTTTGTTCCTGCAACCTCAATAAGGATTCTTTAAAATACAGCCAGCTTTCCTCGACTCCTTTCCCCCTCATGTTATTCTCCCAGGGGACCTTGCCCATCAGTTCCCTGAGGGAGTCAAAGTCTGCTTTTCTGAAGTCCAGGGTCTCTGTTCTACTGCTCTCCTTTCTTCCTTGTGTCAGGATCCTGAACTCGACCATCTCATGGTCACTGCCTCCCAGGTTCCCATCCACTATTGCTTCCTCTACTATTTCCTCCCTGTTTGTGAGCAGCAGGTCAAGAAGAGCTTTTCCCCTAGTTGGTTCCTCCAGCACTTGCACCAGGAAATTGTCCCCTACACTTTCCAAAAACTTCCTGGATTGTCTGTGGACCGCTGTATTGCTCTCCCAGCAGATATCGGGGTGATTAAAGTCACCCATGAGAACCAGGGCCTGTGATCTAGTAACTTCTGTTAGTTGCTGGAAGAAAACCTCGTCCACCTCATCCCCCTGGTCTGGTGGTCTGTAGCAGACTCCCACCACGACATTACCCTTGTTGCTCACACTTCTAAATTTAATCCAGAGACTCTCAGGTTTTTCTGCAGTTTCATACTGGAGCTCTGAGCAGTCATACTGCTCTCTTACATACAACGCAACTCCCCCACCTTTTCTGCCCTGCCTATCCTTCCTGAACAGTTTATATCCATCCATGACAGTACTCCAATCATGTGAGTTATCCCACCAAGTCTCTGTTATTCCAATTACATCATAATTCCTTGACTGTGCCAGGACTTCCAGTTCTCCCTGCTTGTTCCCCAGGCTTCTTGCATTTGTGTATAGGCATTTAAGATAACTCACCGACTGTCCTGGTGTCCCAGTATGGGGCAGGAGCCCTCCCCTCTTGCACTCACCTACTTGTGCTTCCTCCCGGTATCCCAATTCCCCACTTACCTCGGGGCTTTGGTCTCCTTCCCCCGGTGAACCTAGTTTAAAGCCCTCCTCACTAGGTTAGCCAGCCTGCTTCCTAGTGAGGTTAGCTACACTGCTGTACATGCTCCAGAAGGAGTGTGCAGTGTAGACGTATCTTATGTGCCAACCTACGGCTGTGGCAAGAGGGATGCACTCTTAGCTGCTATGGTTACTAACCAAGTTATAGCCCCGTTGTGTGGACACAAATTATGTTTAGCGCCAACTATGCCACTAATTTGTTACAAACTCAGTTAAAAATTGTGGTGTGTACAGGATCTGTACTGTAAAAGATGGTTTTTTGGGGGGGGGGTTGAAATTATTTTGAGCTAGAAGGCTCTTAGAAAATCTATGACTAATCTTCACTGAATTATATTCCTTATAAGCATTTGCATAGTTAAATAGACATGAAACCAGAAGCAGATCCTTCATGTCTGGAGCTGTTTGTAGATGATTCTGCCTCTTCTAGCCAGTATGCCTTTAAACTTTTTGGGCTAGAGGAAGTCAAAACACTCCCAGGCATAATAATCTATAGAGCGGGTGTGTCAAAGACCTATTCATCTTGATGGTATTTGGAATGTGCTAGGCATATTATAGGGTTGTAGTATCTAAGATTTAAATAAAAAAATACGAAGTTTCTAGCCCTCATGGTTGCACAAAATAATGTTCCAAATATGAATGAGTGTAACTGATGCTGTGTTTTTATCTTGCATGAAAAGGCAGCCTGAATGAATGACTCAGAAGTGTGAACTTCCTTCCTCCTATTAATCTTACTGGGGTGGGTGGGTGGGGGGCCATACTCAAAAGCCCAGTGGTAACATTTTAATGTTGTTCATTTTTTCCATTGCTGATCATTTTAGAAACTAGAAAGGGGATGCCATCTACATGGTCGTGGGATTTTGAAGACGCTACAGAGAAAGAAATGCAAAAGGAAGTACGGAGGGGAGACTCAATGAAATTATAGGGAAAGAAGAGAAACAATGGGTAGAATTAGCAGTGGTCCTAAAGATAAGTATGTTTCCACTAAATGATGCTGAATTCAACAATAAGGTACTGAACAAATAATAAATGGTGATAATGGATAACATTTTCTAGTGCACCAAAATGACATAGGAGCTTAAATCACCTAGGTCCAGATTTTTAAAGGTATTTACGCATGTAAAGATAAAATCAATGGGAGTTAGACACTGCATCTGAAAATCCCACTTACCCAACGATGCAGCTAGGGGCTATATCTAAATGCCTGTAAAAATCTGGCCCTGAGGCAGTTTTGAAAATTGCATCCAACTAGTTTAGGGTGGAATTTTCAAAAATGTGTGGCCTTGGCTCCTAATTCACCCTCCAAGCAAAGTTAATGGTAAAACTTGCATTGATTTCAATGGGAGTGGGGTTGGGTCAGTGCTGAGCACTTTGGAACATCCCACCCATTGGTCGTGATGTTCAAGCTGTATTCTGCTCTTCATCATTGTGCAAACCTGCCATTAACATCGGTGACAACATGGGTTTTGGTTGGAGGTGTGTGTGTGTCCCAGCTCACTGCCTCAGTGCAACAGAGATGGTATATCAAGGTCTTGAGGGAGTGAAGATGGGCTAGTGGGAGCAATTCCTGGTTTAGCCTTTATTAGGCTTCTCTAGAAAACTTCTCTCTCTGTGTTAAGAGTTTGCAATTAGAAAAGTGGTTCTTTTTCATTTTTACCCTTCATACTGGCTGTGGACTAAATTCTGCTCCAGGCCACTGAAGTTAATGGTCCTACATGGATGTACCAGAAAACAATTTGGCCCACTGTTTTCTCCGGTGAATAGTTTATTTTAGAATATATGCAGTGAACTTGCCTCTGCCCTTCCTTTATTGAAATAGCTAGACGATATCTCTGCTTCTCAGGCTGTCATGTGTTCAGTGGTTACAATGATTTTTAAAAGCGACAAAGGGTCCTGTGGCACCTTATAGACTAACAGAGGTATTGAAGCATAAGCTTTCGTGGGTGAATACCCACTTCTTCGGATGCAAGCCGATTTTTAAAAATCAGACTCAAAATTGGAGGTGTCAGACTTAAATTACTTTACATTTGTTTCATTGTATGTAGGTAATTTGTAAATCACAGTGGCTCCTTTTCCTTTACACTAATACACCTTACTCTTCCTGGGGCCTGATCCTGCAAACATTTATGTACACAAAGTAATGAGAATCTTGTAGTTTGAATTTAGCCTATTTAAATGAAGAACGTGCAAAGATGTAATTAATTGCAGCAGTGGGATTATCTATGTGAGTAAATTTACTTGTATGTAAATGTTAGCAGGACTGTGTGTATCTATATTATAAATGCATAGTGTATGTACATATACATTTATATGACTATTACACACGCTAATAAACAATTGAGTAAAGGACAAGCAGGCAGGGGCACTGTCATCATTATTAATAGGTACTGTGTAAAAACCTGACCAGTAATTGCCTACTAAGGATTTTGATCTGTCTTGAAATAATCTGGAGGGAGTGATGTACTGATAACTGGCTGACCTTCGCGCCCATGAAATTCAATAATACGCATCAGAATTCACTATGCTCCTTTACCACTGAACTTGCACTATGTCCATGAAATGTCTAATCAAGTGCTAAGTACTTTTATGCAATTTTATTGTCCTCCAAAACTTGCCAAACCAAACACAATTGCTCCATTGCCATCTGTATGTTAGTCACCAACTGCCTGATCTCTTTTCCCATGCTTTTGTAGGAAGATTATTCTTTAACTCCCATGAATGACGGTGAAAGCTGCCTACACGGATTGCTGTCACTGGACTGCAAGGGAAGGCATTTCCTATTTACAGGGAGCTAATGTCATGAAATAAGTTCAGCAAAAAAAAAAAGGGGGGAGAGAAACCAGTTAATTTTTTTTTTTCAAATAATCTTCTATGCCAGGAATAAAATGTTTTCAGAGCTTCTTTCTAAAGTCCTAATGAAACCCCGAGGCCCGAATTCTGATACCCTTACTCACCCTGAGAAGCAAAAGTAGACCCATAGACCTAACTGTGACTACTCATGCAATAAGTCGATACTTAGCATGAGTAAGGGTATTAGATTCTGGTCCTTAGGGCTTGGCTACAGTTGCAGATGTAGAGTGCTGGGAGTTAAACCAGCCTTCAGAGACCACAGCAGGGAAAACCCTGCTGTGTGTTCACACTGTCAGCTGCAAACCTACTGGCGTGGCCACATTAGCAGTTCTTGCAACACCACAAAGAGCAGTGCATTGTGGTAGCTATCCCAGTGTGCAAGTGGCTGCAGTGTGCTTTTCAAATGGGGGGCGGGGTGGAGTGCGACAGGGAGTGTGTTGTGTGTATGTGGGGGGAGAGACTGTGTTTTGGGGGGCAGAGAGTGTGTCAGCACGCTGTCTTGTAAGTTCAGACAGCAGCAGACCCCCTTCCTCCCCGTCTCTCTCCCTCTCACACACACTCTCAGCATTCCACACTAATGGTTGCTTTGTCCCGGAGCAGATAAGCATCATGCCTGCTGTCAGAAACGGAGCTTTGAAAGGGGATATCCGCATGCCTGCAGCCGAGTTCAAAACAATGACCAGAGTGGCCACTTGACTTCAGGGGATTATGGGATGTTTCCGGAGGCCAATCACAGCGCAGTAATGCAACACGTCCGCACTGACACCCTGGGCGTTTCAGCCTGGGCGCAGCAAGCTTTATGCTTCTCGTGGAGATGGATTACCAGGAGTGCTCCAGCTGCAGAATCCAGGCGCTCTAAGTGCCTTGCCAGTGTGGACACCTCAGGAGTTAGGGTGCCCAGGGCTGATTTAATGTGCTCTAACTTGAAAGTGTAGCCAAGCCCTTAGTGACTAAAGCAGATGTGGGGCTGGGAATCAAATAGGGAGAGGGGCAGATGGTGATGCAGCAAAAGAGGGAAGCAAATATTTAAGGAGGAAAAAAACAAGCACGGATGTAATGTTACTTCTGGTGAGAGTTCGTGCAGGTCATTAGAGCTGACTTACGTTGGGTATGATTTCTGCAACGAAAGAGGGAAGGGGAACCGGAGCAGGATGTTACGCAGTGAGGTTCAGAGGTGACTAATCAAACTTATTTTAGTTTTCACAATCCTTTTTTAAAAGGCTTTGTTTTTGTTGACTTAAAATCAACTATAAATGAAGTGAACATAGCACAGTGAGAGCGGAAGCCAGCTGGCCTGCTCTTAAAGAATAGAATGTTACTTAGTTTTCTCGGAGTGGCTTCCCCTGAAGAGGGGCACACTCATGCCATCAGAGGAAAGCTCAGAAATAGGCATTTGACTTTTCGCGGGACTGAGGGAGCACTTTGCATTGCTGGGTGAGGACTATCCACTTGAGAAACGTTCTATTAGAACATCACTAACCCATGGGAGAATTTTTGCAAGTGACTGATTGAATTTTGAAAATGTTTCGATGACCTAATGTTAGGTGGAAAAGGCAACTGTTACTTCTTGAAAATATTCTTTGGCTTCCTGAGGAGGATCAGCTTCAACAGTCCCTGCATTTTTGTGTTGCATACACTATATTACTAAGAGTTTGTCTACACTTACTGCGCTGCAGTGGTGCGGCTGCACCATCTGTAGCACATAGTGAAGACCCTACCTACACCAACGGGAGAGCTTCTCCCATTGGCGTAGGTACTTCACCTTCCCAAGAGGTGGTAGCTATGTCAGTGGGAGAAGCCGTCCCATCAACATAGCGCTGTCTGCCCAGGGAATTCAGTCTGTCTAACCCCGTCACTCAGAGGTATGGATTTTCCGGCACCCCGGAGCAACATAGTTATACCAACATAAATTTGTAGTGTAGACTGGGGCTAAGAGACAGATTGCAAATTGCAGCAGACCTTTGGGTTTCAGACTGACTGCGATGTATGTTAGGGCTTGTCTATGTTACCGGCTGGATCGACGGGCAGCGATCGATCCAGCGGGGGGGGGGGGGGTCGATTTATCACATCTATGCGATAAATCAACTGCCGAGCGTTCTCCTGTCGACTCCCATACTCCTCCAGGGTGAGAGGCGCAGGTGGAGTCGATGGAGCATCAGCTATCGACTTACCGCAGTGAAGACACCGCGGTAAGTAGATCTAAGTACGTCGACTTCAGCTACGTTATTCACGTAGCTGAAGTTGCGTAACTTAGATCAATTCCTCCCCACCCCCCAAGTGTAGACCAGACCTAAATGTGGTTTCACTGTACTTTCAGAATTGACAACTGTGTTTAAGTGATGGAGGAACTCAAGTCCTCCATCATTTAAGTTATCTCAAGTCAATTTTTGAAAAAGCTCATAAGTGACTTAGAAGCCTAAGTCCTATAGACTTTCAGTGAGACTTGGGAGCCTCAATCACGTTTGAAAATGGGATTTAAGAACCTCCCAGCTTTTGGAAAATGAACTTTTGGTCTGATTATGATCATGGTTTAAGCTCTCCTCTGAGGAATAGTGGGGGAAATTTAGCCCAAATCAGACGGTTCATTATTTACGGTTTTGGACATGATCGGTAACTATTTATATTTACATTTTAAAAACATTCTGCTCTCTTAATGTCATGCCAGTTCACTTATATGTGTGCTTCAGGTTTCTCCATTACCTATGATTGGTATATACCACCTCTGTGGTATATTCACCTAAGTGAATAATTTGTAGCAAGTACCGTATTGAATACAAACTCCCATGAAAATTCACAATGCCAACAACTTATCATCTTACATAGCTCCTAAAGCCTACCTTTGTCATGATGTGTAGAAATCACTCCCACTAGCTAAGATGACAAACACCTGTGACTACTTCGATCTCTGTGACTTACACAGTTTATGCAACTGCACCTGAGCTATTTTGGGCACAGGCCATCCTTGTTACTTGCTTAGTATAATGGGACCCTAGCCTCTCATTGGGGTCCTTCGATGCTACTGCAATAGCAATAATAAATAATAATTCAGTAAGTCAGTTGTCTGTCAGCAGCTTGAGATTTTCTCGAATTTATTTGTTTTTCAATATTTGCTGGATAATTTCAACAGTTGACTCTTGCTCTGTGAATTGGTCACAAGCAAATCATTAGGAACACTCTGCATCTGAAACTTTTAAAGTGTGTTTAGTGATGTGACTAATAGATTGGTTTGTTACAGTTTCTCTTCCCAGACTGGCTAAATAACTTTCAGCATCAAGTGTTCAGTGTGAGTATTTATGTTTGAGTAAAGCATTCACTTTCTGCAAACTAATCTAAGCTTCACATTTGCAGCAAAGTTGATGCCAAAATCTCATTCAATACAATGCTCAAGGAAAGTGAGTACAAAGTGCATGCCGTTTAGTTAATTGAGCAAATAGTGTAGATAACATTTGGCTCCAGGTGAGAGCTACCTTTGTTCTCACTGGTATGCTTTTAGTGGCTCGATTAATTTTTCTCTTCTACAATTAGTTTTTAAGCGGTCACTTTTCACACTCCCCCCAATCCCCAAAGCAAATGGCATTTACGAGAAATTGGAGATTGGCATGTTGTTGTTTTTAATCTTCCCCCAGCACATTGCCACGTCTAGCAGAAACAACTTTCACTTCTCACTCCCTGTTTTCTAGACAGACACCACTCCTGAAGCCAGTGTAAAAAGATCAATATAAGCTCATGTCTCAGATGCGGCACCGATCGTTTTTCCCCCCCTCATATTGAAAAGAATCAACTTACATGTCTCTGGATTTCCTTGATACTTTGCTTAAGAGGGCTGAAAATCAAATGCAGTACTGGATCCAACTCCCTGCATTAAATGAGGAAGTGCTGATACAAGACAGGATGTTTGAGGGAATGACTCACATATGTAGCATAGTGGGTCTTGACTACCAGAGGAATGAAAGGAATAACCACACCAACTACAGCTTGCTTCACTGAAGTTAGTGGTGAAGTACCACCTAATAATAAATGCTCAGCAACATTTGATCATCCATCTTTATCACCGCTCTGTTTGGCCAAACATTATGCTGTAAATGTCACAGAGCATTATGTATTGATCCAAAATCCTACAGTAATTTATGTGGAAATATTTAGAGGATTTTTAAAACATGGGTTAGCTATAAACTACAAAGGCTAGTTATTGCACTGGCCTTTCTTGATCTTTTAGCATATTCTCTTTTTAAATATGTGAGTTGGAGTGAGGAACTGGAACAAAGCGAATGGATGAGGATAAGACTGGGACAAGCTATTACTGGGGGTATTTAATGATGTGTCCCAAATGCCTTTCTTAAGCTGTCAATTGCCATGTACTGTTCAGGTATCATAGTCCTTTTCAGAATTAGAATACAGTAGAAGCTCAGCATTACGAACACCTCGGGAATGGAGGTTGTTTGTAACTCTGAACAAAATGTTATGGTGGTTCTTTCAAAAGTTTACAGCTGAACATTGACTTAATACAGCTTTGCAACTTTACTATGCAGAGAAAAATGCTGCTTTTAACCATCTTAATTTAAATGAAACAAGCACAGAAACAGTTTCCATATCTGGTCAAATGTTGTGGGTTTTTTTAAGCTTTCCCTTTATATTTTTAGTAGTTTGGGATAGCTATTTTTAGTAGCCATCCCGGGGGGATAGCTCAGTGGTTTGAGCATTGGCCTGCTAAACCCAGGGTTGTGAGTTCAATTCTTAAGGGGGCCATTTAGGGATCTGGGGCAAAAAATTGGGGATTGGTCCTGCTTTGAGCAGCGGATTGGACTAGATGACCTCCTGAGGTCCCTTCCAACCCTGATATTCTATGAGTACTGTACTGTGTTTGCCTTTTATTTTTGGTCTCTGCTGCTGCCTTATTCATAGAATTGTGTACTTCTGGTTCCAAATGAGGTGTGTGGTTGACCAGTCAATTCATAACTCTGAGGTTCTACTGTACCCATGCTCTCTTACAATAAAATCAGACCCCGTTTTGTTAAATCTACTGTCTGACTGATAGGAACCACTTTTCCCCATGAATACACTGCATGAAAACATTTATGAACTACTTTTAACATTTCTGAAAGGATTACTTTGCTTGAGCTAATATACGGGACCTTGTTTGGTATGTGTTCGGAGGAGAAATTGATTCTGAAGGTATTTGGGGCAGTTCTGTTTATTTGCAAAGCACATATGATGTCTTGTTTAATAAAAACAAATAAGAGGCAATTTCCTTGTCATAATTTTCAAGCCTGCTTTTCTGGCCAGTACTCTGCCCAAAAAAAGCTTGCTTGGCTTCCTTTCGAAGCCACATTCACACACACTCTCTCATTGTCTGCTTGCTTTCTGGTTCCTTTCTGCTTCTGACTCATGCAGCTCCACCAATCAATGCGCCAGCCCCTACATTTTCAGTCATTCCTAGGAAAAAACCTTTTATTATCCCCGAGTTTGAGCTTTCTTAGGCCTTCTCATGTGGCTCAGTGCCTTGGGTGGTGGCTTCCATTGTCTCCAGCTATCTTATACTAAAAGGACTTTAATTGCTCCTGCCATTTAGTCTGATTTAAAGGCAACTAGCATGCCTATCAGCTTCAGTGAGGTCTGTGATTTGCCCACAGATCAAAGGCATGCTTCCTATGAGCCACCAATACACTCCAGCACACTTACATTAGTGGTAGCAGGCATTCTTGACATCTGCTTGACGCTGGGACACTCAGTGTCTCAATCTGTTAGACCAGCATTTGCCCTTCCCTAACTCTATATGTAGAATGACCCTGGTTGATGCTGTGTCCCAATTCCTGCCCATAGATTTCTCCAGACTCTCATTTCCTGGCTACCTGTTCCCAGCTCACCTAAATTAACCTTGCTCTCTCTGATTTCCCCTCCCCCTTCCACAACAAACTATAGCTGTGAATTTATCCATTATTTATTATTCTATGTATTTGTCTGTTGTTTGTTTAGAAATAGTGTAAGCTTCGGCATATTTATGCAATAAAAACACGATTAACAAAAGCATGGCTCTTGTAGACCAGCGGTTCTCAAAGCCGGTCTGCCGCTTGTTCAGGGAAAGCCCCTGGCGGGCCGGGCCGGTTTGTGTACCTGCTGCGGCTCCCACTGCTCCACGCCAGTGGGGGCTGCGGGAAATGGCACGGGCCAAGAGATGTGCTGGCCGCTCTTCTTGCAGCCCCCATTGGCCTGGAGCGGTGAACCGCGGCTAGGGGAGCCGCGACCAGCCAAACCTGTGGACGTGGCAGGTACACAAACTGCCCCGGCCCACCAGGGGCTTTCCCTGAACAAGCGGCAGACCGGCTTTGAGAACCTCTGTTGTAGACAACAAGCAGCACTAAAGACAATCCATTTTCAACTTCTCCATAAAACTCGCTTCCTTCATATCCAACCTATCTGTGAGCAAATTCTTGGGCTGACAGATGAGTATTGCAAATGCAGGCTCACACTAACCAATACCATTTCAGAGCTCAGGATTAGAGCATCTTGGAAAATAGGGGAGGGGAGGGTTGGTGAAAAACATTGGGGGGGAAAAAATGGTTGGCCTTTGGCTGACCACTTCAAGGTGTGTGTGTATGTGCATGCGTGTGTTTTTACAAAAAGTAGAAATTTTCCATGTGGAGAATAATCCCTTTTTTCTGACCGGCTCCAATCACAAGCCCCTTTTCCATACTGTGTCCCCGCTGGGACTCCCCTCCCATCTAGCTGAGATTTAGCCAAGACCCTGCCCCCCCCCCCACCTCTCACTTATTAACGTGGAAAGGGCGGTGCTGTTGTGACCCCTTGACACCAGTTTGTGATCCCCAGGCTGAGAATCCCTGAGGCAGCTCATCCTGTTCAATGAAAAACTGTCACCTTGGTTTCTGAGCAAGCAGCCCATACTCAGCAGGTTGCCCACCCCTCTGAACAGCTTCACTCATCTAGATTTGTGTAGATCTTGTAGTACAAGGAAAGAGAATTTAGTGTCCATCACAGCTGCAGTATAGGACTGCAACTATGCCTTCTCCCACCATCTTCTACTAGTGTTCTCCTTAGTCTCCTACTAGTGTTCTATCCTCTTTGGTAGTCAGATTGCCTGGCCAGTGCCAGCTCATCTGTATATCAAGGTAACCTGTGAGGATGGAGATCCTCCTTTTGGAGGGGAATGGCATGTGACAAGGGTAAAGAATCAGAGTAAATTTTTTCTAAATCTGCACAAGAAAGCTTATTCGACTAAATAAAACAGAATTATCCCTATAATTTTCTCTGTCTCTGAGCTTCACTGTAGACTTCTGCCTCAAAATCTCCCCCATCTCCCTTCTGCTTGGCTTTCTGCCACAGTTTTAAAGAAATGATACTTACATCATTGTAGAAGGTATTTAGGAAACTGAGTCCTGACATTCTGCTGGTTGACTCCATCCTCCTGCAAATGGCCGTGCAGACTGGTTACTCTTTCTTGGAGAAGCCACGCAAGGCTGCCCAGAAAGGGGGTGTTGCCATAATTTTGCTGCTTTCTTTCGTTAGAACTCCAAAGGCTTGGCTTGGTTCCCCAAAAATGGTTTACATCTTTTAAATCCTTCTGCTTATTACTTCTACTACATTTTTAATGTGCTTTTCAAGTTCATATTGGCCTCTTTCCCAGTTTACTCTGAAGTCGGAAGAATATAAATTATGATCTCTCCAGCTGTTTCTTAAATGCCTTGATTCCAGAAATTTAAAAAGTGCTTGGAGACACACACAAACCTACTCCAAATAATGGAAGCCTACTATTTTCTAAAAATAACACAAGCCTCTGTTTGGTCTGGGGAGGATGGGAAGATGATCTAGATAATCAAGTTGCCCTGTTATTATAACAATGTTTTGTTTTTTTTAAATGGATGTGTCTGAATATTGCTTCAAAGGGTTTGCCTACACTGGATCTGGAAGGTGTAAATTCCAGCTCGAGGAGACATACCTGCACTAGCTAGTGTGCTAGAAAACAGAAGCGTCGCTGCATGAGTAGCAGGAGGAACTAGCTTCCCCAAGTACATATGTATGGGGTTGAACTTGGGGCAGCCCCTCATGTCACTGCAGCTACGGTTCTATTTTTAGCGCACTAGTGTGATCAGAGCTAGCGTAGGTATGTCTCCTCGAGCTGGAATTTACAGCAGCCAGCTCCAGTGTAAAGGCATGCCAGGAGTGATATCCGGTGCTCGTGTGTCTGACTTTCTAACTAGAAAGAGGAACACATCAGGACTGTGCCCTTTCTCCTCCCCTCTGTGCCCTATTCATGGAATCCCAGCAATGATGCTGAGACACTGTCTAACCAAGGACACATCTCTTCTATCAGGCAGACAGAATTTAAGAGCACTTTTGCTACAGCTGGTATTCTCCTCCTCCGCCCTAATCCATCTAAATCAGTTCTGTGCTGGACTTATGGGTCACTATGACTCAGCAATAGGATCCTGCATCAAAGTGAATCACGTGTGAGGCCAGATCTCCAAGGCTGGTCTTACCATGAGGTGAACTGAGGCGGCCGCCTCTGGTGCCAGACTGTGTGTGTGTGGGGGCGCCACTAGGACCCAGCGTGTAGAAAATTGTCTGCTGCTGGTGCATATGTATTCTCTCTGCTCTAGATGCACAGAGATGGTGGAGTGCTGTGCTGAAGGAAGGAGGACACGAGACATAACAGGCAGGCAAGAGAAAAGGTGAGAGGGAATAACAGAAAGCAGGAGCTGCAGGGAGAGAGGAGGAGGCACCTCTTATGTACCTCTCTAGCACCCCCAGGAGCCTGGACTGATTAACAGCAGCTTCTCAGGGAGCTTCCTGTTTCGTGCTGCTTCCCTGAACCCACTTGAGGAGAACAGGCAGTCAGCTGAAGTAGTAGGAGCCAGTTAGGCCCTTAAGACGCTGATATCTTCCCTCACTCAGGCCCTGCTACCAACCTGCTTATTTGTCCCCTTCAGTTGTGTGTTGAGAGCCACTCTAGCTGGCACAGAACAGCAGTCATGAGTGAAAGAAGAAAACTCTCCTCTGGGGTAGCATTCAGAAAAAGAAAGAAAGCAAAGGAAGCAGGAAGGAGCTCTCCTGAGATACATAGACACAAATGTTCACAGTGAGCCCTTCTGGCCCCAGTGAGGATGTGAGTGGTGAGGAAATGCCTGATCTTCCAGTTAGAGTGCAGGTGACCTGACAGCTACTGCAGCATTCTTATCTCCATCTCAAATGAATGTAACCATGCACATTCCTGAAGAAAAGTGTAGATCAGAGAAGAGTGTGGTGGAGGCGCAAGAAACAGCTGCTGCTGAGTTTAGTTCCTTAAGTCTAGATGATCCAGGACTGGGGACCCACTTGAGCAGTAGCCTGAGGGACTTCCTTGTACTGCATGGGCCACAGCAAGTGAAAAACTTCATGTTCCCCAAAGACAATGAAAATAGAAGTTTCCATCCAACACATTACTGGCGTGAAATCCCCAATGGTGACAAAGTGGAGAGGCCATGGCTTATGTACACAAAAACCCAGAATGCTGCATACTGTTTTTGTTGCAAACTCTTCCAGTCTAATGTTCCAGCCACATTGGGTTCTACAGGAACAAAGGACTGGAAAAATCTGGGTAGAAATCTGGCATGGTGTGAGAAGGCAGCAAATCACCAGACAGCATTCCATAGGTGGAAAGAGCTTGAGATGAGACTGGGGTTAAAGGACACCATAGATGATCAGCATCAAGAGAAGATTGCATCAGAGTCTCTTTACTGGCAAAATGTTCTGAAAAGGCTCATTGCCATTGTGAGAATGCTTGCTACGCAAAACCTAGCATTGCGTGGCACTTCAGATCAGCTGTATGTGCCAAACAATGGAAACGTCCTTAAAATTGTGGAGCTGATGGCTGAGTCTGATGCTGTGCTCCAGGAGCATCTAAGAAGAGTCACCACCCAAGAAATGTTCACACACCACTACCTTGGAAAAACAATTCAAAATGAGATCATACAGTTCCTGGCAACAAAAGTCAAACAGAAGATTGTGGCAGATCTGAAGTCAGCAAGATATTACTCTGTTATTCTGGACTGCACACCTGACATCAGCCATACGGAACAAATGACTTTAATGGTGCATTTTGTAACAACAACAGAACCTAGTGAAAATGTCCCTGTAATGGTGACTGTCAGAGAGCATTTTCTAGAATGTATTGACATTGATGATACTACAGAAGCTGATATGACAAATGTGCTTCTTAAAAAGCTGGAAGATACG
Source organism: Macrochelys suwanniensis (assembly GCA_033296515.1). Classification (NCBI taxonomy): domain Eukaryota; kingdom Metazoa; phylum Chordata; order Testudines; family Chelydridae; genus Macrochelys; species Macrochelys suwanniensis. The sequence goes on along the minus strand of CM065775.1, from coordinate 152,416,863 downwards.
GGAATTGCGATAGCTGACATGAGAGGTCAGGGCTACGATAATGGTGCCAGCATGAATGGAAAGAACAGAGGAGTGCAGACACGGATCCGAGAGTTAAACTCTCGAGCTTTTTTCGTCCCATGCAGTTCTCATTCATTGAACTTGGTGGTCAGTGATGCAGCATCAGCTTCTAGTGAGGCTGCTGAATTTTTTAATGTAATTCAAAGCATCTATGTATTTTTCTCTTCATTAACTCATCGATGGCAAATTTTGAAGCAACATCTGGGAACATCCTCTCTGTCACTGAAACCACTGAGTGCCACACAATGGGAAAGTCGAGTGGAGGCGATAAGACCTATCAAACACCAAATTGGGAAGATAGATGATGCCATAGTTGCCCATTATGGAGGATAATGCTATGACAGGAACTGTTTGTGGGAGAACAGTGGCAGAGGGAAATGGAATCACCAGAAACATACATAACTTCAAATTTCTGTGTGGCTTAGTGTTGTGGCATGACATACTATTTGAAATTAATGTTGTAAGCAAGAGACTCCAAGGTGTTGACCTTGATATATCTGGAGCAATGGAACAATTGGACAAAGCAAAGTCATACCTACAGTCTTACCAGTCACATGAGGGATTTCAAAACTTTCTGAAGAGTGCACAGAAGTTGGCAGAGGAACTTCACACTGATGCTATTTTCCCACCCATTCAAGAATACAAGAGTCACGAAAGATGACATTTTTATTACGAGGCACGGGATAATCCCATAAGAGACCCCAAACAACAATTCAAAGTTGAATTCTTTAACCAGGTGCTAGATTGTGCAATACAGTCGAAGAACGTTTCATGTAGCTCAAGGAACACAGCGGTATATTTGGGATGTTGTATGATATTCCAAAACTCCTCACTATACCTGAAGAAGACCTACACCAGCAATGCAGAGCACTAGACAGTGTTGACACATGATGATGTGCGCGATATCGATGCGAGTGATTTGGGTGATGAACTGAAAGCCCTTTCAAGATACATTTCAGCAGGATCAACTCCAAAGGCTGTTCTGGAATACATGTGCACAAATAAGATGACCACACTCTTTCCAAATGCTTTTGTTGCTCTGCGCATACTTCTAACACTTCCTGTAACAGTCGCCAGTGGAGAATGCAGCTTCTCCAAGCTGAAGTTAATAAAAACTCATATACGCTCCACAATGACACAGGAGAGGCTGGTCGGCCTTCCAACCATCTCAATAGAGCATGAGCTGGCCCAGACTGTGGACCTTCCGGAAGCAGTTCAAATCTTTGCAACCAAGAGGGCACGGAAAGCACCACTTTGATTATTCAAACAATTAAAAATGCCAGTGTTTACTGTGCAGACAAGAAAAGTTGCATTTACTATTCAGGCATTTGAAAGTTAAGTGTTACTTACAATTTTTGAACAAGGCATTTTAAGTTGTTAGTTCTCCTTTATTGGGGTAGGTAGCAGAGCAGTACCATGAGAGGAGTAGAACAGGAAGAAGGCAGAATTGAGACCTTTCAAAGTTTTGGTCCAAGCAAAGGAGCATGGGGGTGTCATTTGAGCTTCCTGCATCAGGTGCCAAAATGTTGTGGGCCAGCCCTGCAGATCCTGCATTCTGGGTGAAATTCTTTCCCAGCCAGATGGCCAGCACAAGCCTAAGTTCATTACATTTTGAGGATTTAAGTGGGGTGAAGTGGTGCTTAGATCTGTGAGGGCCTTCTGCACCTGGGTGAAATTTGCACCCCTTTCCCACCTCTACTTCTCTACTTAATATAGCTGCCAACTTGTCTGCATTAGAACCCAGCTTTCACCGCAGCCTTAGGTTGCTCTAGCATATTGGGACTATGACCAATTGCAATTCACCCCTTTCACTTCCAGCTCCATGATGGCACAAGTTGCACTTTCCATTGAGCTAGAAGAAGAATATGGGGGGGGGGGGGGCGGCGGCGGGGAAGGTTCAGAGGCTGTAAAACAACAACAAGATGTCAACCAGCGCACACCTGTATACTAACAAAGTCCATTGTTATGCAGGTCAATGTATAGGCAGTCAGGGCAAGCTTCTTCACACAGCACAAATAGGGAGGCAATGGGCAACAGCAACATTTTCCTCAGAAACTTATTGCTAAAAATTGGCAATGGGAGTTGATTGGCAGGGAACCCCCTCCACATGGCTAAGGCGTAAGGGAAAATAGCAACAAAAACTCAAGAGTAGTATTTCAGCTAATACATGGGAATGAAATTGGCAAATCAAGCAGGGATCATTCTAGCTCCATAAGGCCCAAACTTTCAAAAGGGACCTAATTTGGGATGCTTCGGCTTTCAGCTTTCGACACCAAGAGGCCTGGTGTGTTCAGAGATGCTGAGCTTGCCCAACTGGGAAGTTGATGGGACCTGTGAGTGCCCAGTAACCTGTACATGAGAACCTCAAATGTCTTAAATTGGATATGCAAAATCAGAGACCACTTTTGAACACATGGGCCTGACTGTACAGGGTGCGGTGCTGCCAGGGATGCTCAGAGAAGGGAGGGGAGGAAAGTCTTGCTTTTATAAAGGTATAGGGTGCGGTTCCCAGCCACGTACCTCCCTGGTGGTGTACAGGCTTCAATACAGACTGATGAAAAATCCTAGGTCAGGGCTTAAAGAAATTGTACCTGGCACCTACTAGCGGTGCTGCTATGGCCTCTGCAAACTACCCTATTGCAATTTGAAGGAATGGAGCAGCCGCTTATCGTTTGTCAATATTTTATAATTTAGTACAGTATGCAAGCAACTTTATGGCCAATACTTTTTTTGTTTAAAGTATTACTAATGCTAGTTCTCCCTTGCTTGTGTTAGATCTCACCATTCCTGGCTTTGCTTTCATTTTCCCCTTCTCTCTTCCCTTGAATAGATCATTGTGCATCTCTTCCTGTTTGTGTCTTCAGTGTCTGTTTCCTCTCTTCTTTCACCCCTTCTGGCTTCCTCTCCCTCTACATGTGTGTGTTCTATGCTTTCTTTCACTCCTTTCATTTATATCCCCAGTATTATGCAGCACGGTACTTTTCTAAAGTCTCCCATCAATCCCTCTTGCGATTCCTTCTGTCTGAGTCCCCTCATACATCCACACACCCCTTTCCTACACTCCCTCACCTGCCCTTTCTCATAAATGGGAAGTGAACACTGGCCTCCCTAGCTCTTGGGACAGAGGTGATTAGGGTGACCAGATGTCCTGATTTTATAGGGACAGTCCCAATTTTGGGGGCTTTTTCTTATATAGGCGCCTATTACCCCCCACCCCCTGTCCCGATTTTTCACACTTTCTATCTGGTCACCCTAGAGGTGATTGCTCTTAACTGGGTGCTGTTTCTGGATATTGAGGCAGAGACTCAGTAGCAAATCGTCACCACTCCATTGACTCGGATGGAATCATGACAATTTACACCAGCTGAGGATTTGCCCCTCTGTCTTTTCCCCCCACTCAGAACCCTCTCTGACTGCTGCATGGGGAAGGCACATTGTCTCACGGTGTTCTTCCTACTCCAGAGATGCCTGGCTGTTCTGAGGATGGGTGCTGGGGATCTCAGTACTGCACCCCTCCCTCAGACTCCTGGCTGCTGTGATTGGGAAGGTCTCTACTACTCTATCCTCCCCGCCACCCCATTTTTTGAATCCTTTCCTCTCCACTAATGAGCTCTGGTACATGCCTTTGAAGCTGCTCCTCACATTCCCAAACAGCACTTGAGTGAAACTGGCCGGATTCTTGTCATTCTTCACAGAGCTCCCAGTAGCAGCAGTGAGAGCAGACCAGACTCCTTCACTGAGCGATAGCTTGAAAAAGCTCAGAGCATCAGCAGAGGCACTGAAGCTCTTTCTGTGAAGCCTAGGGAGGACAGCACTGCACTGGTTTAAACTCACCCAGTCTCTCTCTAGGTTTGTTGGCAAACATAAATGAAAGTTTCGATTCTGCAAAAGTTGGTGGCACTCATTCAAGACAATGCTTTATTTGTAAGGGGTGCGTGGACTTCACCTAAGTGAAAAACGGGGTCAACATTGGGAAACTAGAAACTGAGCTTGGAAACCCCCAAAGGACCAATTTCAGTTCACTGACATAAGAAAACAATCATGCTTCTGTAAAAGTTCAGACCCCAAATATTGTCTCCAGATGCATTCTGGTATTCTACCCACATTCATACACTCGGCATCTCAGAGGAAAAGGGCAAATATGCATTTCCTTGAGAGTAATCTACAAACTATTCTGTTGATGCGTCCAATTCTTTATGGTGAGGGAGGGACTCAAACAAAATGCTTTTCTCAGAAAAATAGGTCTGTAAATGAAATAGGAAGGGTTGGACCCTGTTTGCATAGAGGTCACTGGCAGTTTCGCCATTCAAGCAGAAACAGACTCTAAATGTTTTAAAATCAAAACTGAGAGTCCTACCCGATCCCAGGATCTGAGGAACTGGAGCTCTAAGAAAAACACCAGATTGAAGATCAGACAGTGGAAAAGATGAGCCTGGAACTCAGGATTTTCTGACCTCCTGCCCTAAACTGGAGTTGAATTGTGTGAACTTTGAATTCTGTGGAATTGTTGAGAATAACAACAATACCTTTTGTCTTTTCTTGAGTTTCTGAGAAAATTTAGCAATCAGTTCAGACTTGCTTTGGAGCAATTCTCATGCCTCAGAAGTGGAACTTGTAGAGCAAAGCTTGACTCATTGAGGCCTAAGTGCATATACAGTACAATTTGTCAACACCACATCCTACTTTAAGTAAATAAGGTATGCTGTTCAAAGACGGGTAACTCCAGCCAATTCAAGACCGACATTCACTGCGAAATAAAAAAGTACTTCTCTTCCCTAAGGGCTTTTTTTCATACCAAATTCACTTTCAAACACCCAGCGATAGAGTGCTATGCTGACGTAGTGCTAGAGAAACTCTGCAAGCCCTCTTTTTTTATGACGGGGAAAGGTGTTTGTTTTTATTTTCCCCACATCCATTATTCTTGGCTGCTAATCCCAAACTTTACAGACAAATATTGCCCTCAGAGAAAAGTTAAGCGTGCAGAATTTCATCCTGAAAGGTGAAAGTTTCTGAAAGTTAAGAGAGATTAAAAATAGATAGGGGATTTCTAATGGAAATGCTCATACAACTTTGTGTCCGTTATTCCTCCAGCTGTAATTCTTTGCTCAATCTCAGCTGGTAGGGTTGGTTGAAAGAGCATTGAAGATGACTAGGCAGAAAAATAAGGGTTAAATCTGCAACAGTGCTCTTACTTGGTTCATGACCTTAATAACGAAGAGTGCAAACATAGCTATAGATTGGTGAATAAAGAAACGTTGATACAGTTGGGAAGTTTGTTTGCCAGCGGTGTGAAGCTGGTCAAAAATGTTCTGACTGAAGTTTTTCCATCTGAAAATGCTGATTCGATGGAACCAAAACATTCTGTGGGAACATGTTGATGTCATTGATTCCACTTTCAACGTTAACTGGGAAGGCTAGTGGCCAGCTCACTTGCCAGACAGATTACTCGTGGGCTCTCAGGGTTCCCTGGATCCCCAACTAGCTATTTCCCTGGGCTGGCCAGCTCCTCTGTTTAACTGGTCCTTCACCTGCCTGCCAGGTGAGGGAACCAGGCAGCTCACCTGCACACCAGGCTGGGAGAAGGCAAGTTTCAGTTCTCCTGACATGGAATTTCTTTGGATTTACTTTCTTTTTAAAAAAAAAAAAAAAAAAAAAAAAAAGGGGATGGGGTGATGGTGGTGGTTTTAGACTTTTCATACCAAATCAGGATACTTTCCTCCCCCCCCCAAAAACTCAGTTTTTCACAGGAAATAAATTCTGGTTTTTGTCCAGCTGTATTTGGTGGTTTAGCAGCAATAACCAAAATTGAAGTTGTGAGGGAAAAACTGTGGGGGCACACTGGCATATATTGCCATCTTCAATGACTTGCCATGATTATCCCAAGTTATAGGGGAAACTCCTGTCTACTGCAGACATTAAAAAATAAAAAACACAAAACAAATTATTTTAAAAGACAGCATTAATAATTCATGTTGCGTGTACTTTCACCACCGAATGACCTAAAATTCACTGGCATTTTATCAAACCAGGCTGAGAAGCCAGTTTACAATGAGATTTCCGATAAGAAGGTTCCAGCTGCCTTGTGGTTCGTCTGACATTTTGTAATTATTGTAAAGATTTTGGAACAGTATAAATATTTACAGTGTGATCTCCTGGCCTGATGTCTTCCTTTTTTTGACTATAATTTTAAAAAGTGGCATATTTTGACATGTTTTGGAACCAGATCAAAATAATGAAAATGCTGATAGAGGATTCAATTGATAAAGAATTAAAGGATAGGAATATAACTAATGCCAGTCAACGGGATTTTATTAAAGTAGTTCTTGTCAAGCAAAGCTGATTTCATTCTTTGAAATTACAAGTTTGGTTGATAAAAATAACTGCATAGATGTAATATGCTTAGACTTTTGTAAGGTGTTTAATTTAGTACCGCACAACATTCCAGTTAAAGAATTGCCGCTATACAATATTAGTGAAGCATACATTAAATGGATTAAGAAATGGCTAATTGACTGATCCCAAAATACAGTTGTGAATGGGGAGTCATCATTGAATGGAGGGTTCTGCGGAGATTGATACTAGGCCAGACACTGTGAAGAATTTTCATCAATGATCTGGAAGTAACTGTAAAATCACTTCTGATAAAATTTGTATATGACAAAGATTGCTGGAGTGGTAAATGATGTTGACAGTCAGTCATACAGAGCAATCTAGATTGACTGGGCCCATCTTACCAAGCAAACAAAATGCCTTATAATACAACCAAATGCAAAGTTATACATCTGGGAACAAGGAATGCAGGTCATACCTATAGAATAGGGGACTGCAACCTGGAAAACAGTGACTGAAAAGGGCTTGGGGGTCATAGTGGACAACCAACTGAACATGAGCTCCCAGTGCGATGCTGTGGCAAAAAAGTGAATATGATCCTTGGGTATATAAACAGGGGAGTTGTGAGTACGAGGAGGGAGGTGATTTTATCTCTGTATATGGCACTGGTGACACCAAAACTGGAATATTGCGTGCAGTTCTGGTGTCCACATTTTAAAAAGACAGCAGAAAAATTGGAGAGCCACAAAAATGATTTGAGGGCTGGAGACAAAGCCTTTTAGTAAGGGACATAACCCAAACAAATTAAGCTCTTTATCCAAAAGATCTAGAGGAACTTGATTACAGTGTACAAGTGCCTTCATGGGGAGAGAATGCTGAGTTCTCACGGGCTCTTTAATCTAGCAGACAAAGGCAGAACAAGAACCGATGTCTGGAAGCTGAAGACAGATAAATTTAAAATGAGAAATTAAGTGCAAATTCTTAAGTGTAATGGTGATCAACCATTGGAACAAACTATCAAGGGAAATGGTGGACTCTCCATGTTTGGATGTCTTCAGGTCTAGACTAGATGCCTTTCTGGAAGGTATGCTTTAGCCAAACACAAGTGACTGGGCTCAGTACAGAGGTAACTAGACTATGGCATGAAGTGTTGATATACAGGAGGTCAGCCTGGATGATCTTATGGTCCTTGCTGGCCTTAAACTCTGAATATGACTTTAAGACTGAGAACAAACGTGCACTACAGTTAAACCACTGCCTGAATCTTCTTTTACCAAACAATGTTTAGTACAATACAAAGATGGCAGCATAGTTCTGTTGGCAGCCTATAACAAAACACATTTTTAAAAAAATATATTGGCTAGCTTGGCAATCCTGTGTTGACTTGTGGTTTCTGGTGAGTGCAGAAAACACTGGAAATAGAAGACTTGCCAATCTAGATGGAGCGGAAGGATGGGCCAGTGGCTAGGTCACTAGCTTTTGACTTTGGAGACCTGGGTTTAACTCTCTGCTCTGCCACAGACTTCCTTTGTGACATTGGGCAACTCACGTAGTCTCTCTGGCCCAGATCCACAGAGGTATTTAGACTCCTAATTATCCTAAATATCTCTGTGTGCCTCAGTTCTCCATCTGTAAAATGGGGGTAGTAGCACTTCCCTACCTTATAGGCAGAATAAATACATGTAGTGTATCTCTAGTGTAGCCATAGCTTAAGATACCAATGAAGTTCTGTGACGTTATTGACATAAACTGTGACCGTATAGATCATTTTGCAACCAAGGTCCTATAGTTGCACCAAATCTTACACAAAGGAGGTCCAGTAAGGTGTCGATGGAAAGCTTATGATTTGCTGGTTATGATTATGCTATCTGTATGTGTGTATCATTTTTGTAGTTAAAGTTATGAATATTGGCTATATACTTGTACCTCAATGTGTTTTGATTCTAAGAAGCCTCAGTGAAGCATTTGGTCAGCTTCTTGAGAAAGGACTATTCTCAGTAAGTGCCCAATCAAGAAACACTTAACTGACAATGGACTTTGGGAGACGCCAATCCACATCTGAGCTTTCCTGGGAACGTTCAAACTAGCATGTAAACTGTATGTAATTGATTCCCTTTAACCAATTTTAGCTCTCGTCTATATCCTTTTCCTTTTATGAATAAACCTTTAGATTTTAGATTCTAAAGGATTGGCAACAGCGTGATTTGTGAGTAAGATCTGATTTGTATATTGACCTGGGTCTGGGGCTTGGTCCTTTCGGATCTGGAGAACCTTTCTTTTACTGGGGTATTGGTTTTCATAACCATCCGCCTCCATAACGAGTGGCACTGGGAAACTGGAGTGTCTAAGGGAATTGCTTGTGTAACTTACGGTTAGCCAGTGGGGTAAAACCAGTCTTCTCTGTTTGGCTGGTTTGGTTTGCCTTGATGCGCAAAAGAACCCCAGCCTTGGGCTGTAACTGCCCTGCTCTAAGCAATTTGTCCTGAATTGATACTCAGTTGGGTCCCACCAAAGGCAGCATCGTTACAAGTTCAATGGGGCTTTGTGCAGACACAAGGGTCTGCTGCTGCAGAAGTAGGTGCTGGTCTGGGGCCTAAATCAGGAGACTAAGGGCATATCTACACAGCCCCGCAGTGCAGACCAAAGTGCTATGCTGTAACTCTCCCGTGTGGAGACTGAAGGTGTGAATGTTAAAGGTCCAGAGTTTGCACTAACGTGCTCTTCAAAGAATGTTAGTGTGAACTAAGGCCCTTTAAGTTTGCACCCGCAGCATCCACACGGGGAGTGACAGCACAGCACTTTGGTGTGCACTGCTACTCATGCCTCCATAGTCTGAACTTTAGGGTAGCGTAGACATAGCCTTAGACTCTGCTCCAGCATTGTTTATGGTAAGCCTCTAAACAGTATGTAAGGCATACAAGCATTTGAAGAGGCGTTCTACAGAAGGATCACTTGGAAGTTTAATGATAAAGAAGCTAATAGCTTGTGGCTGTTATTTAAATTCCCTCTGTTGCTGGACGAATAGTAGATATGTTCAACTTCCCACACCCACACCCACCATTTATTACACAAATTGGGAGAACTTTTAACTCTGTTAGAATCCTTGTAAAGTGCTTTTGAGATCCTCTGATAGAAGATGGTGTATAAGGGTTTGATCGTGCACCCAATGAAATCAGTGCTAATGGTCCCACTGGCTTAAATGACACAGGATCAGCCACCACATGAACAAAGGATTATGACTATTTATAGAAAAACAAGTTCTAATAAAATCCCTTTGACACAGTGCAACTGTCCATTGAAATGAGAGAGCATTTGGAGTCTCAGTTATGGGAGTGGGAGGAGGGAAAGCATTTTTAGATAGAAAGGAATACATTTCGTAAGTAAACATTTAATAGCATTTGAATAGGAGAGAGATGGATTTGGATCACTTAGTAACAATGTGTTCTGCCTTGGGGCTTTCAAACTGTGGTTTTACTAGTCATGCCATACAACCCCTTCACTCTCCTGTGAACATGAATCTGTTTCTTAGAATCTGCTTTAAGAGCTACATTAATGGGGATTTGTATGTGTGTCCCTTCCATCCAGCCAAACAATTTCAGCATCAGGCATATGCCTGATCAGAACATGGAATTAAAATAATTAATCTTCTTTTAATGAAGGAAAAAGAAGCTTGCCCTTAAGGCAATTAGAACAGGCCTTGTTATCTGTGGCTGCATTGCCTTGATCACTCTGTCTGACTTTCTAGAGCAGCATTACAATGCTTGATGAATGGGTTTGAAATTCGAAGCAGGTGAGACTTTCCCTTCGATAATAGGGACCTATGCCGGAGACAGATCTATTTGAATAAACATGACAAGCAAAATCAGGGCTTGTTTTATTGGAAACATAAATATGGTAACTAACCAGGACAAAAAAACAAACAAACAACTCAGTCTTGTATCCTGGTCCCACTGATGGTAATGTAATAGTAACCTAGGATTTGCCTCCAAAACATAAGACATAACCCAAACAAATATATCAAACTAGCAAAAGCAAGCTGCACCATTCAGTACTCGCTACACACTGTACAGTAATCTAATCAAATAAAATATAATTAACTTAAGACTATTAAGAAGAATTGCTACATTCATTTCTTACATCTTCAGATAATAGGCGTGGCCTTTTCTGACTGAGGAATACAGAAGAAGAAAGGTGCTTTTAGAAAAGGTACATATGTATAAGCATAATAAGGGGTGGTAAAGCCAACCACATCTGATCTGAAAGATAATAACAAAACTGCTGCAGGATGCTGTATTGAACCATTAAGGAATGGATACATTTACAGCTTTTGTTCACATTTGTAGGGTATCTAGTTCAACATTATAGCTTTTTATCAATATATCTCCAGATGTCAGTAAAAACAAAATACAGACAGACTTTGGACTGCTGAAAAGATCCAATGTCTCGGTCAAGGAAGAAAAAGGCTGATATTGGAAGTAGTTTATGGCACCCTTCTAATCTTGCCTGCAAAATATTGCAAAACTCAAGCTTGCAGCCCCAGCTGTGGGGGAACAGCTCTGGTTAAAGACGCCATTCTGCAATGTGTTCAGGCTGAAGCTAGACTAATCAAAACGCTCAAGGAACAGAGTTCAGTATAACTTAGAATTTCCCCCAGAAACCTTAGAGACTAAGCAATGCATATTTTGTCCATCAAATCCTCTTGTTTCATAACAAGAAACAAAAACCAACCAACAAAATCTCAACCTATATAACAGTTTCTTGTGCCTTCTGTTGCCTCCACACGCCTTCCTTTACATTGTTATCACAGACTGGCAGGCAGCACAGTAGCAACATGAAATTCACATTCTTTAAACGACAGTAGAACCTCAGAGTTCTGAACACCTCGAGAATGGAGGTTGTTTGTAACTCTGAAACGTTTGTAACTCTGAACAAAACATTGTGGTTCACAACTGAACATTGACTTCATACAGCTCTGAAACTTTACTATGCACAGAAGAAAAATGCTACTTTCCCTTTATTTTTTTAGTAGTTTATGTTTAATACAGTACTGTACTGCATTTGCTTTTTTTTTTTTGGGTCTCTGCTGCTGCCTGATTGCATACTTCTGGTTCCAAACGAGGTGTGTGTTGGCTGGTCAGTTTGTAACTCTGGTGCTCAGAAGAACTCTGAGGTTCTACTGTAGTCATAAATATACAAAGCTTCTCTCTTGCTCACATACATTTAGAAGTTGCACACACATGCATCACTCTCTCTTTAAAGCTCATGGACAAATCAATTTTAAAAACAAAGTATTTAAATGCCTCTGTTCTTCCCATACTGCTTACAGCACAGTGTGCTTTCCAAAGATTCCCCACCCTGTTAAAATCTGAAAGCAAATCTAGTTTTCCTTAAAAGTGAGTGCTAATTGGGGCTTGGGCTAGACCTAGAGCAGACTAAGGCTGTGCAATCTTCCCACAAAAAGTTGGGTCGGTGTTGTAACCTGCTGGTAGAATAATAGAAGTGTAGGGCTGGAAAGGACCTCAAGAGGAGATCTGTTCCATCCCCCTGTGTTGAGGCAGGATTCCTGACGGGTTCGTCTAACTTATTCTTGAGTTACTGCATTGTTAGCCTAGTCTTGACTATTGCTTCAGAGGACACTCCTACTCAGATCAGATAATCGGGTGGTTTTGTAATATGCACAATGATGGAATGTGGCCACCAAATTTATTTTAATGTAACTAGGATTTGAAGGACGGTGAGAAGCCAGGGCACTAACCCACCGTTGTCACCCGGTGCCATATCCTCAACATAGTTTGGAAAAGCAGGGTTATGAGTCTTTCATTTAGATGGCACAAAGGTAGTATAATTCAGAATTATGACGGATATAGAAGGAGTTAAAGTGCCCGAAGCAAGCAAATTAATCCTCCTTCAAAACCCTACGTGTTGGGAAAAATTAGTTGCTTTGATTTTTACATCTTTCACTCGCAGGACCCCTGGCCATGGCAGCTTTACAGGGATTGTATTTTCAACTTCTCCTTGTGCACTAGGCACAGGCAAGTTACAGCTTTCAGTGTCAGGCATTTGCTGTCTTTTCATCTTTTTATTTCACCCAGGGCCATCCTTAGGCACATGCAGCATACAAGGCGTAGGGCACCTGAAAATTTGGGGCACCCCTGGGTCTTAGTCCCCCCCCATCCCCCCCCCTCTTCCTCTCCCTGTTCTAATCTGACCCTTCCTGCAGGCTGCTGCAGCCTGGGGAGTCTTCCTTGGGAGGGGATCTAGTACTTAACAGTGAAAAAGCCTCCAGCCTGCCAGACATATTAGCACAACATTGAAACTGTTCATTACCACGTGAATGGCTCTTTAAGCCATTTAACAGGCATTTGCCAACCCCCAGATATATAATGTCAGTTTCTGAATTTACTGGCAAAAACAGTTGCGCATTACTGTAATATTTACTAAGAACATGTTAGTCTAAAGGACCTTAGTTTAAAATTTGCTTTAAAAATATTTCATTAGTGTGTTGCTGAAGATTATAAAATCACATCTCTAAAAAATCCTTGCATAGATTTTTAGATCCACAAACTAAATTTTCATCTTTAGCCTTAAATGCTTGGATCTTCAGACCATAGTTTTTAAAATAAATCCTTCAAAAGACCACCTTTATCTAAAACACACATGCGAGCCTGGGCTGTCATCAGGCATAGGGGCACCAGTTTAATAATACTGCAAAGGGCCCCATAAATCCTAAGGACGACCCTGATTTCACCACACATTTACTTTGTCTGTTAATCATGTTCTTGCTGTATCAATGGCAAATGTGATCGTATATTCTACACACCTGTTTTTATGGGCGGAAAGGGTGCAGAAAGATTGTATTTCAAATCTCCAATATCCTAGAACCTGACCGGGAGCGACTGACGCTTGACATGCCAAAATGAGGATAACACCACAATGTTTTTTTTGTCCCATCTCCAAAGTATATGCACAGGCAACTGCTGATCTGAATTCAGCACAGACAGTGCTAAGGTAGTGCTATGCACTTCCTAGGAATCCAGGTAATTGCTGTGCTCTGTCAACTGATGGAGACTCCCTTTTTGATCGAGTACTCTGTAAAATGTAGAATGCACGCTTAAACTGCAATAAAAGGCAGCTTCCTAATGTTAATACTCAAAAGTTTTGTTCCGCTACAGGCACCTGTACCTCTGCATGTAAGTTGGAAGCTTTGGGATATTTTTGTGTAGCCATTGAGGCTGCCCAGAAACAGTGAAAGGATGCATGGAGGAAGGGGAAAAGTAAAACAGGCAACAAAGTTTGCTCTACACAAAGTCTTGCCATTTTCACTTGCCTAGCTGCCATTTTTCATGTTCAGTAATCGTTATGAAAAGTCTGAAAGGCAGAGAGAACTTTCAGCACTGCTGAAACCCAGTTGCTTATCTCCTAGTAAGGAATTCTTAGACTGATAAAATAAGTTGGTAGTCTTTCATTCCTGACGCAATGCTTCAGCATCGGGGTACAATTGTACCTTTTACTCATACAGGTGTTTTGAAGAGTGTTTTGAAACCAGCACAACTGCTGATTAGAAGTGGCAGACCAAAGCAGGTGGATTTTGCTCTCTCCTCAGTTGGAGAAGGTTTTTGCCATTTGTCCGGGCTCACGCTCTGGAAACACTATGCCATTCATGTTGCAGATAATGCTGCCGTCCATGGCTTCAACATAGCGTCGTCCTTAGCTTCAACATTCTCTTGGTACATCACCAGCTGCCCAAATTCTCTGAGAATTTCCTATTTAAACTGGTGCTGTAAAGACAAAATAATTCTTACTTTTATAGACAAAAACTACGAATGTGCTTAAGTGACAATCAATGAACAGAGAAAGCTCATGAAGTCAAAGATAGGAAAGGCCCATTAGTCCAGATCCTGCAATTGAATCCTCATGGGTGGATCCCTGCACCTGCACAGAGCCCCATGATTTCAATGGGACTCCAGTCAGGCCCTGGAGTCCATCAGTGCGGATCTAGTTGTAGGGTCAAGGCCTTTAATCTTCAAGTGCATCTCACCCTGCAAATGCAAGAAATGCCCCCTCTCCCTCAAACAGAGGCCTACTTCAACGTTGCTTAGTTTCAGCTGCCACTAGAATAAAGAGGCATTAACTTTAAAAAATCCTGTATTGTAGCAATATAGCCAAGCCTCAGTTGGCCCTCTTATTTTCATATCAGTGAGGATTTCCCAATAAATGATCTGACCTTCTGTAAGGTGAAAATTAAATTGCTAAAGCAGAAGAATTTTTTGCTTTAATACTAAAATGTGGAATGGCCACTTCAATCTGCCCAGGATGTTGTTTCACATGGGGCTACAGGCACCCTGCACCACTAGACTGAAAAGCTGAAATGACGTAGGGCCAGATGCTCTGGTGCATTAGGGAAGCTTTGCACTGCTCCCTTAGCACAAAATGGTTCTAAAACTAGTAGATGCAGGAGGTTCAGCCCAGCCTAGGGGACCCGTCCCTGCAGTGAGTCCTGAACCACCTCCCCTTCCCACGGCTGGTACTGGGCTGTGCCTGGGGGAAAGGGAGAGTGGGCCTGGCGTGTTCCTACACTCTGTTGTTAGCCAAAGCAAACCAGATTAGTCTTTAGGGGTCTGACCCTGAACAGAGAGAACCCCAAACTGCAGGGGAGGGGTTGTCTTTTTTGAATGTGTCCGTATGGCGCCCAGCACCATGGGGCTCCACCATAACACAGATATTTACTACAACCAATATTAATGTGGTGCAAGTAGTTTTTCACTTAACTACATGTTTATGGGCCAGGTCCTGGGGTCTGGCCAAAAAGTACTCAATATAAGTCAAGAGGAGACTTTACATGATACAAGCAGTTGATTTAAACAGACGTCACCGCTGTCTGGAGGAGAAAACCCATTGTTTATAAAAGCTCATTAAGCAGGAAACGGTTTAATGCCTGTTAATTTTAAATGGGCACAACTGTGTTGAATCAGCCCAGAATGGTCTGGGGAGTGTGTAAAACAATTGTTCATTAAACTAATTTATATATCAGAAATGAAAAGCTAAGCATGAGGGATGCTTGCTTGCATTAGGTATTTTAAGTCGTATTTGTGCAGAGCAGTTTGTTATAGCGGCTGTTTATCTGCTTTTAAAGCAGTGTATTTTCTGGACTTTTATACAGTAGTTCCACACAGATCCACTGTATCTCTAGCTAATTTTGCAGATGCAGCACAGGATATGGTTAACACTTGTCACACAATAAATAATATCAAGTAGTCATCCAGACAATCCTATCTCTGTCTGCTTTCACTAGATCTGAATTTGTTTTTAAATCATGCCTTGTTTTCTTTTATTACAAATGGGTACTGCCCTTCTAAACTGGCTTGCCACATTACATCTTGTACTCTTGGCCATTAAAATGTTAACAGACTGTAAATTTAGACTGTATTTCTTTGTTAGGGAAAGGAGAGTATATAACGCATGTTCTAAAGATATGGGCCAGATTCTAAAGTGGTGTAAAGAGGCATAGATCCACGGAAGTAAATGGAATTATCTGGATTTGAACAAGGGGAGGATTTGTCCCCCTAAGAGGTGGTACACAGAAAGGAAGAGAGCAGCACTTTTGAGGCATATACTGAATTTGTATGAAGTCAGAAATGGGTAATCTTGTGCAGTTTAAAAACAAATCAAATATTTTGTAGAGAGTTGTAGCACTGGAGCCCTGAAGTTACGTAGCTCCTAAGACACTTATGGTAAGAGTGTGTCTGATCTTTCACTACTTACTATTGTGCTGTGCTCCATCTTCATTTTGTTGAACATCTGTTAAAAGAAATGCAGCATTTTAAATATGTGAGGTGGTTATTATCTCTTCTTTGAACTGCAGTAGCCCCAAGGAGCATCAATAAAGAATCAGAGCTCCATTGTGCTAGGCATTATGCAAACAGTAGAAAAACAGTCCCTGTCTCCAAGAGCTTACAGTGTAGGTTATGATAAGAGGCAACAGGTGGATGGAACCCACACATGGAAGGGGAGGATGAGGCAACAAGAAAGCAGGCAAATCATTGTACAGTTAGCAAATATCTTCACTCACTACCTCTCTAGCCTTATAAGGATGAAAACATTAGAACAGTCTAAAGATACAAATTAAGGTTTTGTAAATTTCCAGGCCTTTATGAATAATTCCAGCTTGGCTCTGCACAACATTAATCTTCATGAGAAAAAGTTACGAGTCTCAGGTTTGTTGGGCCAAGTGACCTTCTTGTTTAGCAGTTCATCTTACACTTAATTATCTTATCCTGAGTCTGACGTGGCTACAACTACACGGCATAACTTAGTTACCTTGATATTTCATAATGGAGTTTGGATGCTGAGACTATGGCTTTAAATCACAGCCCTGCGCTGGGTTGGAGTGGCTTTGCACCAGTTCTGAGAGGTATTGTGCCTCAGGGAAGTGCAAAGCCCCAAGTGAGCACAGCTGATATAGAAGGGGGCAGGTCCCTGCTTTCTCACCACCCCTTTGGGAGTGCCTAGTGCTGCTAGCCAGTAGCAACCCTTGAATGGACACTGTGGCTAGCCCCTGCATGGGGACAAAGAGGGAAAGCTCTTTGTGTTCCCCCAGTCTTGCATGCTAAGAATATAAGAACGGCCATACTGGATCAGACCAATGGTCCATCAAGCCCAGTATCTTGTCTTCCAATCATGGCCAATGCCAGGTACTTCAGAGGGAATGAAAAGAACAGGCAATCATTGAGTGATCCATCCTCTGTTGTCCACTCCCAGCTTCTGGTAAACAGAGGCTAGGGACACTTAGCGTATGGGATTGCATCCCTGACCATCCAGGCTAATACCACTGATGGGCCTATCCTCCTTGAACTAATCTAGTTCTTTTTTGAACCCCATTATAGTTTTGGCCTTCACAACATCCCTTGGAAACAAGTTCCACAGGTTGACTGTGCGTTGTGTGAAGAAGTACGTTCTTTTGTTTTAAACCTACTGCCCATTAATTTCATAGGGTGAGCCCTGGTTCTTGCGTTACATGAAAGAGTAAATAACATTTCCTTATTCACTTTCTCCACACCAGTCAAGATTTTATAGATCTCTATCATAACACCTCTTAGTCTTCTCTTTTCCACGCTGAAAATCCCAGTCTTTTTTAATCTCTTCTCATACAGAAGCTGTTTCATACCCTAATCATTTTTGTTGCCCTTCTCTGTACCTTTTCCATTTCTAATATATATGTTTTGCGATGGGGCAACCAGATCTGCACACAGTATTCAAGACATGGCCGTACCATGGATTTATATAGAGGCAATATGACATTTTCTGTCTTGTTGTCTATCCCTTTCCTAATGGTTCCTAAAATGGTTAGTTTTTATGACTGCTGCTGTACATTGAGCAGATGTTTTAAAGGAACCATCTACAATGATTCCAACAGCTCACTCTCGAGCGGTAACAACTAATTTAGACCCCATCATTTTATATGTATACAGAAGAACTTCAGAGTTACAAACACCATTGCTCTCCCTGGCATCTCTGCAATTTGCCCCACGAGAGCGCACATACATGGGTAAATATTGGAGCTGGCTGGGAATTTTGTGATGAAACTTTTTTTTTCTGGAAAATGCTGCTTTGTTAAAACTGACACTTCCCACGGGAAAGGGTTGGTTTGGACAAAACATTAGTCATGAGGGTTTCTCAGGTTCAGGTTGGGGGGAGGGGAGGAGGAAGGATCATAGAGAGACACACCACCGAATAGCCAATAGTCCAGTGATCAGGGCACTCATTTAGGATGTGGGAGACCCCGGGTTCAAACCCCTGCCCAGGGCTCCCGCAAACCAGGTAAGTGCCTTAACCACCAGGCTATTTAGCAAGTTTGCAGATGACACTAAACTGGGAGGAGTGGTTGATACGCTGGAGGGTAGGGATAGGATACAGAGGGACCTAGACAAATTAGAGGATTGGGCCAAAAGAAATCTGATGAGGTTCAACAAGGACAAGTGCAGAGTCCCGCACTTAGGACGGAAGAATCCCATGCACTGCTACAGACTAGGGACCGAATGGCTGGGCAGCAGTTCTGCAGAAAAGGACCTAGGGGTTACGGTGGACAAAAAGCTGAATATGAGTCAACAGTGTGCCCTTGTTGCCAAGAAGGCTAATGGCATTTTGGGTTGTATAAGTAGGGGCATTTCCAGCAGATCGAGGGACGTGATTATTCCCCTCTATTCGGCACTGGTGAGGCCTCATTTGGAGTACTGTGTCCAGTTTTGGGCCCCACACTACAAGAAGGATGTGGATAAATTGGAAAGAGTCCAGCGGAGGGCAACAAAAATGATTAGGGGGCTGGAGCACATGACTTATGAGGAGAGGCTGAGGGAACTGGGATTGTTTAGCCTGCAGAAGAGAAGAATGAGGGGGGATTTGATAGCTGCTTTCAACTACCTGAAAGGGGGTTCCAAACAGGATGGATCTAGACTGTTCTCAGTGGTAGATGACAGAACAAGGAGTAATGGTCTCAAGTTGCAGAGGGGGAGGTTTAGGTTGGATATTAGGAAAAACTTTTTCACTAGTAGGGTGGTGAAGCACTGGAATGGGTTGCCTAGGGAGGTGGTGGAATCTCCTTCCTTAGAGGTTTTTAAGGTCAGGCTTGACAAAGCCCTGGCTGGGATGATTTAGTTGGGTTTGGCCCTGCTTTGAGCAGGGGGTTGGACTAGATGACCTCCTGAGGTCCCTTCCAACCCTGAGATTCTATGATTGGTTATTCTGGGTGATTCTCTGTCTTTTATTGCAAAAATATTCATAAGGTGTCTGTTTCATTCTGATGCAGAATGGAACTTCCCCCCGCCCCCCATATCTCAAATTTTCACCATATGGGACACCAGTTTCTCCCCACCCCCCAGCTCTAGTATATCTTCAGTCTTGTTCTCGAGACATCTATTGGAGCTCTCTTTTGTTTTATCTTGTAAAGTGCTGAAATTTCTGTGTGAGCAGCTGCAGAAATGCAAGCAATCACATTTGTAAATGAGGATTTGTTTGCTTGTTTGTTACAGGGAATTATAGTAAGAGATGATTGTTTCTCACTTGGGAAATTGTAGGAAACTGGTAGAGTAGGGAATTTGTAATAGGATCTGGAGCCTTTCATCCAGGGGCTAGAGTTGGTGACCTCTCCAGGTCCCTTCCGGCCCTAAACTGCTATGATTCTGTAAATTATTGATTCTAATCTTCTCAAGACAGGTGATAACCCCAAGTGATTATCATCTGGTTTTGGTTTGGTCTATATGAACTGTGTGTGCGATCTCAGTCCAGTTCTTAATGGAAAGCTGTCCATATTACACAAACCCCTCCTTATCATTACACTCCTCTTGTGGATAGTCTCGGCAGAGAAGCCAAAGACTGTATAGATGTGGAGCCCGAACTACCATTGCATTCAAGGAATGGTTCCTCAGGTGTGCGGTACATTGGTATAACACCATGAAAAAGTTTACACTGCTAGTTCTCATGGTGTACCAGTTTTGTGGCTAATTAGGAGTATAGCCCCCACTATTGTCAATTTAGCACTTGTCATGGGCTCTAGTTTCACTTATAACGTAGAGAATTCACAACTACGTATGACAAATTGTAGTCATATCTGACCAACAAGTGTAAATGGTTTAATTACCTGCGTATGGTTTCCGGTGATGGGATTTCTTTTTCCACAACCAGCAGGTTAAAACAACCAGACCAGCTAACACAACGGCAATGGCAAGGACACTTCCAGCCTGAGCTCCTGGTTTATTTAGATCTAACTGACCGCTTCTGGTCGAGTTAGAGTTTGTGAGGTCTTCCAAGTCTGAAGAGAAATAGAGAAAGAGAAGTTCTCACACTTCATTCTGGATGAGTGTTCAACTGCATTTTATAGACATGAGATTCACGCAAGTCTATAGGCTTCTATAGCCCTAATATACAAATAACTTTCATCCCACCACCACCAAAATTTTCTGAACAAGGCCGAATTTCTACCTACATGTTTTTTAATTATTAATAATTATTATTATTACACACACTTTGTAGGCATACATTTTCCTCCTGTGGAAGGATTTAGTGTAACAACTTCTCTTGAACACATGTAGTGCTGTCATTTTTAAGTGACAAAGTCCTGCCCACACCAAAGCTGGCTGTCATTTTGGATATGCTCTTCTGAGAAAGGAATCTACTGAACAGCTTTCGAAGATTAGTTTTTGAGTGATTTGTGAACTCAAAATTAGATTTGTTTTCAAACAAGAATGAGGGCTGGTGTAAGTTGTAACTCCGTGGATATCTAGTCCCGAAGCTTTCAGAGCCTCATCAGTGACCATTAGACACAACCCAAAATGGCAGTCATGTTTTGGCAATTGCCATGAGACCCTGCAGTTCATCCTGCAGGTCACCACACTACACAAGTGACAGCACTAAGGAGTACATATTGTTGTGCCTGTAAATTTATTTATATATTACCAACCCACAGATACACAATGATATTACTTTAAAATTGTTGCTGCCTCATTGGACCAAATACAGGGTTTTCTAGGCTCCTGCAGGAGCTATGAAGACTCAGCTGCCATCTTGAGGTTTTTCCTTTAGTAGATAAAATCTCCTACAGCCATTTAAAAATTTTGTTTCCTACTCCAAAAACCTACAGGAACTAGATTTCTATGAAAATTTGGCTTCTAATAAGTATTATGCCGTATGTGGGCAAAAATCTCTGGCAGAATAACTGTTCACATGTGCCATAAGAATAGCGTTGCCAACCCCCCAAGATTGGCCTGGAGTCTTCAGTAATTAAAGATCTAATCTTTAATTCAAGATTGTTATGTGATGAAATCCCCAGGAATACATCCAACCAAAATTGGCAGCCCTACATAAGAAGCCCCACCCTTTCCTCGGGGCACTTGCTGGTTTGGTTGTGCTGCTTTGTTTCCTCCTGGCTAGTAGGGACGATGCCCCAGCAAGGGACAAGGGAGGCGATGAGAAAGCTCCGATATCTTCTGGTCCCTGCCCACAACACAGGTTGCGTCCTCTCCCCACCTTCTTAGGGCCAGCTCATATCAGACTGTTAACCTCATAGCCCATTTTCTTCTGCCCTGTCTCAGGTGACATACACCACTTCTCGTCTTTTCCTGGTTCCAGATTCCCCTTCCATTCAGCAACCATAGCAGACAGTAGGTTTGAGCTGTTGCCTATAGACTTGTATTTTTTTTAAATATCCGCTATAAATAAGCAATAAAATCAGCACAAGTGTATTCAGAATAATGGGTCAAATCCTGGCCCTATTGGAGTCAATGGCAAAATTCCCATTTACTTCAGTGGGGTCATGGTTTTTTGTTTGTTTGCTTGCTTGCTTCTAAAAACCATAGAGTAATTGTATTCTGGAAAAGTTAATCAACCTTATAAAAGGTAAAATAATTCTTTTCAGAATGAATGTGACAAAATGTCTTTAAGAAGGTAATAGTGAACAGGTTATTCCCATTTCCTACAGGGTGGAATGTTGGCACTAGCAAGCTACCAAATGCCCCTTATCTTGCAATCTGTACTCATGTATGCGTGATCTTTGCTCACGCTAGTAATCCCATTGATTTCATTGGTATTACTTCACTAAGTTTGCAAGATAGATCCCATTAGCTTTCACCTTGCAGCTGGCTCTGCAAAGGCACAGGGGTCTACCCACATAGTGCTGCTTGCAGGATTGGGGCCTAAGATTGCAATGTCTGGAGCAAGGCTCTGTCTTGTCTTTATGCTTGTCTGTAAGGCATCTAGCACACTATGAGTGCTACAGCATGTAAATGTAGATTTGAACAGAACAGGAAAAGGTATCTGTTTTGTGAGTTTGAGTGGCTAAATCTTGGTTTATATTACTAATAACTTCCATCAGCAATAAATGGTCTATCGTCCATGTGTCTCTCATTGATAGTTCTGAATGCTTTGGCCTAATACAATTTCCAGTTATTTGGTGCTTGGCTGAATAATTCAATTAGACATTTGGTACAAACCTAGTTCCAACAGTGTCCCTTTGTCTTCAAATCAGCTCTGGAGACTGAAAGCAGAACTTTAAAAGTACCCACAGAAGGAGCATAGCTAAGACAGTGGTTGTAAACCAATGTGGTGGGACTTCAGGAATCATGGATCCAACACATATTAAATGTCTTTCCTTTAAAAGTAATCCTTCAACATTGAGTTAGGCCTAGTGTGGTTCCCACAGGAGCTGAAGGGGGAATCATAGTGATTCCAAAATTGTTGCAGGGGAGTGGGAGAGAACTTCTATGATCAGTATGGTGTTTCTTACGACCATACAGAGGAATGGTGATCTGTGTGCAGATCTAGGAGACTTAAGAAGGTGTTTCACTTCATTTGAAAAAAGTCACATTTAAATATAAACACTATGGCCTAAATTTATATAGGCTTTAAAAATTAAACTCATTTCAGTAGGTCACTGGACTATCATGCTGTTAATGAGGCAACTACTCATCAGAGATGTACATGTAGACATACACACACCCATGTTATTTGCCAAATATTAAGCAACTTACAGAGGACAGTTAGATTTTGCTGTAGTAGTTCATTTTCTATGATGCATCCTATTTTTATATCAGAAGTTGCTTTAATCTTCAGTGTGCTGAAAACACTGTATGTGCCATCATTATCTTGGATGATCTTTAATGATGATGGATGGAGGGAGCTGTTGTCTGTTCTATTTATCCAGTAAACATTTGGCTTTGGGTATCCTTGGCTATAGTTGCAACTTAATGTCACCTTGTCTCCAATATTTGGGCGGATTCCTATCGGTCCACTTAGTACTGGCAGACTGTTATTGGCTGGAAAAGGAAAAAATCATTAGCATTTTATAATCTTTTTCAAAAGATTAAGGAATGACACAGATTATAGAGCACAGGTTCTGGGGATTATAAACTCATAGCTCAGACATACATATCAGCCTGCATGGACATTAGGCCAATTACTTCAGTGATTTACTGAAGGAGGCAGAAGGCCAAACCAAAGGGAATAGGGTCTTAAACTCACTTCAGTAGCATTTTGCAAGAAGATTCTGAACTAACTCAGACCAGGCCCCACCATGGAAGAGGTTGTAGGAGACGTATCAGAGAGCAGAGCTCTCCCAACTGTTCTCCTTGTGGAGATCCCCCATAATGCCCATCAGGGCAGATGGGGATACACACACAGTTGCACAGAGGAAGCCCTGCCTCCAAGCCTGGCAGAACTGCATGGGGCTAGGGCCAACCACATGGAGATCCTATGTCCTCTGCACTGGCTTTAGCAGCAGCTTTCCCTGGCAACACAGTTCCATTGCACAAATAAGGAACCCTGGACCACGTAGAGACACTTCTGCATGTGACAGGAGTGGGTGTATGGTTGTAAGGAATTGGCTGATCTCCCTATTTCCACATGGAGGAATGCGATCCATGCATGGATCTAGGAGGCACAATCCAGGCCTTCCTTTGCACACAGTACTATTTTAAAGCTATTGGGGCTAACTGACTTTGTCTCTTTCAGTGTTCCAAAATATCACAAAACAACAAAGAATGGTATATGAAAGCAGATCAGATTAACAAATGAAGTACTGCTTTATGCCACGAACAACTCTTTACAACATAAATTCCCAGCTTGCTTACAAAATATTGTTTTCATTAAATAATTTTCCATCTGGATAAATGAGGACATGGATACTTTTCACAAGGGATAGGGCTTTAATTCTGAGAGTGGCAGGAAGCCCAAAAGAGGATCTACTCTTATTTTCAGTTTACTGCCTAAGGCTATGATCCTACAGTCAGATTCACCCCCAACACCTTCAATAGGGCGTTGCCCAGATGTAGGCATTGGCTCGTGATCATCAGCTGGGAGGATTAGGGAGGGACTAACTTTTTTTTAAGTTCAGATTCTGGCCAAAGTGAGGCTAATGCCCTCTGCTTCCTCACATCTGTGACCTGTGGGAACTGCACAGTAACATTTGCTCCAAGCTGAACTGTTTACGACAGCCAGAAATGAAGTCAGTTCAGCAGAGTTAGAATTGCTATCCGCAGCTTCAGAGTCACTGTCTTGGATTTTGTTAGGATGGGGATGGTGTGAATAAATGCAATAAGGCACAGGAGCTCAGAGGTTATGAAACCTATACTGGTGAAAGTAAAATAGATCACTTCATCATTCCAAGCAGAAAGAAATATTGGGGGTGGGGGGAGGATGGGGAACAGAACAGCTGCTGGAAGGGAGCCAAAAATTAGGAGTGTACCAAATATCTAATCATCACTTTTATTATTTGTATTGTATAGGGTCTAAGATCCCCAGTCACAGAACTGAACCCTGTTGTGCTAATGCTATACAAACGGGACAAAAAGATGGTCCCTGTCCTAAACAGTCCTTGTTTCAGCCAGGCACTTAAGCACATCCATAACTTTAACATATTTAAGTGTATTGCTGAAGTTGGGTGAAGCCAAATAGCTATACAGTTACTGAATAATGAAGTATAAATTTATTAAAGTGGATCATTACAGCTGAATGTTTGGAATGAGAATCAATACCAACCATAAATCAGCCTCCCAAAACACGGCACAATATATATTACTCTTTCTATTGCATTTGGTTACTAACTTGTTATTGCCATTACAAAATATATTGATAACACTGCACTGCAAATGGAACATTACTTGTGGTTCCATTATGCGCACGTTGGGATTTCTCTCACCCTTTGTCCTAATTAAAGCTTGTTTTTCACAAATACATTTTGGCACCTGATTCTGAAAAAAAATTTACTTTTATTCCCTATCCCCAACCTGTGTTGGTTTTCATATCACATCTGGCTCTCGGGAGAGGGGCAGGGGAAGCAGTAGAGCCAGCCACGCCTCACGTATCACTGGGCTTTGGAAGGTCATTAAAGAAAATAGTCATCTGAAGACAAGTAGCACAACTGTCACTGGGATTTGGCCAAGTACCTGTCTGAGGCAGAATTTAGGTACAGTCCTGCCTGAAACTGCCTTGTTTAACTACCCTCTCAGTAAACATAAGTGTTCCCTCGCCCCTTGTGTCCCTCCCTGAACAGCTGAGGGAAGGGTAAGCCAAACAGTTCGTGCTTCAAAAGTTGGAGGACTAGATGGTTTTGAATTGTTTATTGTGATACTGTCTTTGACCAAGTTAAAAGCTTGGATTGTCTAAGGGAGGCAAATTAGTGTGGTGGCACCATCACCATTTGGGGCATGGGAAAATCCTCCTCCCTTAGCCTAATTGTGTGACAAATGCCCCTTCTGCAGCATCCACAGAGATCTAGGGTGGCAAACTGCTGTTTAATATTGGTTTTATATGGGCTAGAAGGGCTTACCTACTACCTTGAGAGCCACATCTGCAGTGTGAATAACCCTGAAAACCACGTCCTTCTTCTGTACTATGCACCGGTATATGTGTTCATCTCTCAGGCTGACGTTTAGCAGCAGCAGAGAAAAAATGCCTTTTTCCAGCTTATCCTGAAATAATCGAGTCCTGTTTCTGAAGTCTGCACACTGCTCGCTTTGGTTCTCGTGACCAGAATTAAAGGCGTGTACCACTAAACACGATTTTGAACCATCCGCTTTTTGCCAAAAGACCCGTAGCTTATTTAAAATGAATTTTTTCTCTGGAGTATAAATGCAACTCAGTTCAGCAGTGCTGCCTATTGTGCTGATAACTTTCTTATCTTCCTTTGCAGTAACTACAAACATAAAAAGGGGAACAAAGAGAAAATCAGACTTAAGAAAAGCAGTTTAATATACTTGTCAAAATCCTACTTACCAGCTGGTTTGAAAAGGAGTACTTATATTTTCAAAACAAGAATATCAATATTCACTTGTTTGTAAAGAAAAATAATTGCTTAGGGCCAAGTTCTGATCTCATTCTTCTTTAGTGGCAGAGAACGTATGATCCAGTGATAAGGACACAGGTTCAAAGTTCTCTTCTCTGCCATCAACTTTGTGTGTGACCTTGAGCAAGCCACTTAATCTCTCTGCTTCTCAATTCCACATCTGTAAAATGGGGATTAAAATGGAGACGATAGCACTTCCCCACCTCACCAGGGTATTGTGAGAACAAATACATTAATGATTGTGAGGTGCTCAAGTAAAGGGGTGAGGGGTATACAAGTACCTACAACAGAAACAAAGTAACTGTGACTCCACTTGAGGTACTCCTTACTTGCATTGGGATTACTGATCCTTAAAGATCATGTGTAGCATTATGTATCCATTTGTAACAATTTACCAAGGGTCGTGATGGATTAACCATCTCTGACAATCTTTAAATCAAGATTGGATGTTTTTTCTAAAAGATGTGTGTTAGGAACTATTTTGGGGAAGGTCTATGGCCTGTGTTATACAGGTGATCAGACTAGATGATTACAATGGTCCTTTCTGGCCTTGGAATCTCTGAACAAACATTATATGGTCCCCATGTTAAACAGACAACAAATAGCAAAATTAAAGTAAAGAACAGCAACTCCTTAAAACACAAAGAAATAAAATATTGGTTTTGAGAAGATATTTTCCATGGGCAAAATTCAGACACTCAGGCATGCTGACTGGAACCTGTGTACATAGGTGGACCTCTTTAAATCAATGGGACTAGGCCCAGGTGCCCCATGCGAGGAGCGCCTTTGGCGCCCTCCCCCCGTTCGTTAAACTTTTGAATACCTTACAGCACCCCAACACCAGGTCCCCCCAAGCCCGGCACTGGAGGCGGTCACCTGGGTCGCCTGCCCCTAAATCCGTCCCTGACTACACCCATGAGAAAGTCATATACGCCGTGAGGAAGGGTGACAGATTAGGGCACTATATGGAGAATTTTTTCCTGAAATGCTGTTAAGTTTTAAGTGAAGGACTTGAGATATCGAACCTACGTTAAAATCAATAATGACTTTTTTACTGGACTAATGATGAGTGCAAATGAAAGTAACTCTTAGACTGCCAGGCAATGATCCTGTGAGGAGCTGTGTGTGCACTGACCCATGTGCCCACACACAGCCCCACTCAGCACACTGTCCCTTGCAGGATTGAAACTTAAAAGATTCCAATCTATTAATATAAAATAAAGCTTCGTAAACTGTGCCCATCTGTCCGCCAGGGGTTCTTCAGGTTTCCCTTCCCTGCATTTTCACTTCTTCCATGCCCTCGGATATCTCAGATCCATGACAGCCATCCTCTCTGGAGGGAGGGCTGGATAATCTTTCAGTTGTCTAGAGATGGTAGCTAGACATCAGTGTGAGGTGGCACCTCTACCCAAGGGCCCAGCAGTGGAGTAGCGCTCAGCCCAGGGAACGAATTGTGGAAGGGTTAAAAAGGCTGCTATTTACTCTACTTAACCATTCCGTCCCTTTCATTTTGGCAAACTGTGTGTTCGTGTTCCAAAAGGGCTTATTAGGACCTCATGAAACCCTCTCTAGTTACTTCCTTGTTTGTCCACCAGCATCATCGCTGTTAACAGGGAAGCCCCAGGAATAGCGTTTTAGGCTCTGTGTCTGTGACTACTTACGCATACGTTTAACTTTACGTACATGAGTAATCCTATGAAAGTCTAATGCAACTAGTAATGTGCATAACGCAGTTTTGCCAGTCCCAAGCATACAAAAACCATGAGTCAGGCCTCACAATATCATGGGATTAATTTAAAAATCACAGGTTTTTTTTTTGAAATGTTGGGTTCGATTCCTTTGCCTTCTAGTTTCTTGACACATTTATGTTACTTCAAGTTTTTCTCCACAATCATGGGGGCTAGAAACCTACTTTAATCCCCCCTTCAAATAAACGCTAGTTTCTCAGAAAATCACAGGACTCAAAGGGTCTCAGCCAAAGCCCACTGAAGTCAATGGGAGCCTTTCCATTGACATCCATATGCTTTGGATCAGGACCTGGGGCTTGGAGAAAGAACACCAAATATTGTAAGAATATGTTAAAATCGCAGGTTTTGGCAACACGTTAAACACGTGTAAGGGTTTGCCTGCATTGCAGCTGGGAGGTGTGATTCCCAGCATGGGGAGACAGACTTGCATCAGCTCTGCTTGAGCTAGCATGCCAAAGTGAGCAGTGTGGATGCTGTGGCACTGGCAATGGCTTGAGCTAGCCACCCAGGCTCTGACCCAGAAGGTTGGGCAGGCTTGGACTAGGGTAGCTAGCCCGAGCTGCTGTCAGTGCCGTGACATCTATGCCACACTGCAATTTTTAGTACACAAGCTCAAGCAGAGCTAGCGCGAGTCTGTCTACCCATGCTGGGAATCACCTCCCAGCTGCAGTGCAGATATACTCTTAGGCTGTGTCTACACATCACTTAAACACCCGCAGCTGCCCTGGGTCAGCTGACTCGGACTTGCAGGGCTCTGGCTGTGGGGCTGCAAAACTGCTGGGTGGACATTTGGGCTCGGGCTGGAGCCCAAGCTGTGGGACCCTGTGAGGGGGGGAGGGTTCCAGAGCCCAGGCTCAGTCTAAGTCTAGCCCAAGCCCAAATGTCTACACAGCAATTTTCAGTCTTGCAGGCTGAGCCCGGGAGCTCGAGTCAGTTGATCCGGGCCATCTGCAGTCATGCCATGGATCTTAATTCCAGCGTAGAAGTACCCTAAAAGGCCTCAGTCCTGTGAACAAAGGTACTACTTGCTATGAATAAGAGTGGTGGATTGTGGCCCTAAATGGAAAGGTCACGGTATACTGCAGTACATTTACTGCTGATGTGGTAGAGTCACATTCTCAACAAACACCCTTCCCCATGCCAAGGTAGAGTGCGCTGTGACTAGGCATGTACGGTTTTAACAAACACTAAACGTGACTCAGCCAAAAGTAGATGATTCTATATCTAAGAAGAATGGGGCAACTCTTAATTCTTCTCTGAAACAGCAAAAATACTTTAAATCTCACTTGATAGTCTCTCTATCCCCGTACCCACACTTTATTTGGGGGTAAATTGGGGAGCTTTTAGTAATCAAGAGTGTGAGAAATTTTTGGTGCTTACCAGTAATAGATGGTGCTAGTTGTATTACTGGTATTTGCTTTGTCAGTGCGTCTCAATCTCGATCTGCACAAGTCTTAATGTTCTACTTGTGAAGCCTCTTCTTGGCAGATGTGTTGATTATGCCGTGATCACTAGGTCAGCCCAAGGCCAGAACTTGCAGAGGGGTACTGTGCAGGAAGGGCTTTCAAGACTGTGCTGCAAATGTTAATCTCTCTCTCCAGAGGTTAAGGCCAGTGCATTTGCACACAGCACTGTCTAGCTCCTTTTTCCTGTTAACTCACTCAGAGCCAGATTCTGATAACTCATTCTGCATAGCCCTGTATTTCATGAGTGTTCCCCTTGACTCTGAGAGTACTCTGGCAGTAAGGTATTATTCAATCTGAATAAAGATCCCCAGGTAGTCCCAGTGTCCTTAATAAAATCACAAGGACATTTGACATTCTTTATGCAAATTACAGAAAGTCTCATATTAAAGAATCTTTGATTCCTGTTCAAAAGTACTGTTTAGATTTTTGATTTATGTTGTGCACATACATACTCTGCATATTCAAACAAATGCTTGTATTAAAAGTGATTATAATGAGAATAACTTTTTCTTAACTTACCAAATCCCAGAGCACAAAGAAACAGTAACCAAAGTCCAGAGCTAAAAAAACCAAAAGATAAAAGCACAATGATGATAATGCAATCGTAAGTGCATCTGTCCTATTCACAGTTTTAAATACAATAGCAGTAGCGTAGCATAGCAACAACATTATGAGTAGCAGTATCTATTACATAGACTCAGAATAAGTACCCACGTTTTTGACAGCTACATAATGTCATTTTAAAATTATCACTCTGTGGGGAAAAGGCAATACATTGAAGGATAATACACTATACTGAGCTTGAAACCCATGCTATCTACGTTTCTGATTAACAGTTGACTGGATCCGTCTGTGGCATGTCAATGAAACTAAAATAGCTGACTACGCAGATCACCTTCTTGGGTGTATGGGAATATACAGGGCCGGTGCAACCACTAGGCAACCTAGGCAGTCGCCTAGGGCGCCAAGATTTGGGGGGGCGCCAAAAAGTGGCGCCCTGCCCGGGGGGCTGGTCCCAGCCTCCCCGCCCCCTGCCCAGGGCGCCGAAAGCCAGAGCGTCGCGCTTGTGGCAGCGGTGAGCCCCAGCCGTGGAACAGCTGGCGTGGCGTGCGCAGGGGGGCAGCAGCCCTGCAAAGGCAGTGGCGCCGCTAGCGGGGAGGAGCCGTGCCCCCCACAGCCCAGATCACCGTCCGGCTGCTGGCATCGGGGCCTCAGGCAACTCTAGAGCTCTGCCCCTCCCCTCCTCCTCCCCTGCCCTGCTCCCCCCTCCCCTGCATTCCAGCATGGGGCGGTTGGAGAAGGGGCAGTAGGTCTCTGGAGGGGGCAGTCAGGGAGCAGGGGGGTTGGAGGGGTCGGGGCAGTCAGGGGCAGGGAGAAGGGGAGGTTAGATGAGTCAGGGGGTTCTGGGGGGGCAGTCAGGGGACAGGCAGGAGTTGATAGGTGTGGGAGTCCCGGGGGTCTGTCAGGGGGCGGGGGTGTGGAGAGGGGTCGGGCCACTCAGGGGACAGGTAGAGGATGGGGTCCTAGGGGAGCAGTTAGGGTGGGGGCGTCTCAGGAGGGGGCAGTCGGGGACAAGGAGAAGGGAAGCTTAGATAGGGGGTGGAGTCCCAGGGGGCAGTTAGGGGAAGGGGTACTGGGAGGGGGTGATCAGGGGACAAGGAGCAGGGGGTCTGGATGGGTTGGCGGTTCTGTGGGGGGCAGGAAGTGGGAGGGAGTGGATAGGGGGCAGGGGAGGGGAAGTTTCTCCTAGGGTGCAAAATATCCTTGCACTGGCCCTGGGAATATATACATAGATAAAAATGTATATAGGGAATACGTCCTGGTGTGGAGTGGTATAAAGGCCTCACTGGCATGATTCTGGGATGGCTGCATCATTCCCAAGTGGCAAAGCCACAAGTGGGTTATGCAGATCATTCCAGTCATCTCAAGTGAGTATTTTATATATGTCATATGTTACAGGAAAAAACTATTTTATGAATGTTTTAGAAAGTCCCAATATTTTTTTTAAACTATGTTTGTAACCCTCCACCTATAAAGTCCAGGTGCCTTCACTGTCATAAGTCTCATTGTTCAGAACTTGGGAGGGAGAAAGATAAAAATGAAAACCAATAAATATAACCTACACTTTTCAAAACAGTCTGAAAATAGAATCTCTATACATAACAATGCCACAACTCTGACATTTGGGGTCTTTCCAGGGCTAGTGCCTTGTCCCAATGGACAGGGATTAATTGCCCCTTCCCATTGGTATAAACCCCCACTACTAGCTCTTCAAAGATGTAAGAAATCAGACTTAAAAGCCATAACACTTTTATGTCTAGCAAAGCTCTTATAGCTGAGATTGAATCTTGGCCATCTTGGGCCTCAGAGTTAATTTTTTTGGGGGGAGAGGGGGGTTGAAAGGCAGGGGGTGGTCACATTATTCTGGCTGTTTGATAAAAACAAATGTGGCTGTGTGAAGCTACTCAGGGTTTGGAATGTTAAATAAGTCTCAGTGGGCTGATGATGCAGCTTAAAATAAATGCATTTCTTTATTACTGGGAAGTTTTTCAAGGAACAAATGGGAATTGTGCACTGTGTAACTCAGGGGTAGACAACCTATGGCATGCGTGCCAAAGGCGGCATGTGAGCTGATTTTCAGTGGCACTCTCACTGCCCGGGTCCTGGCCACCGGTCCGGGGGGCTCTGCATTTTAATTTAATTTTAAATTATGCTTCGTAAACATTTTAAAAACCTTATTTACTTTACATACACCAATAGTTTAGTTATATATTAAAGACTTCTAGAAAGAGACCTTCTACAAATGTTAAAAAAATGTTAAATTAGAGTGAATAAATGAAGACTTGGCACACCACTTCTGAAAGGTTGCTGACCCCTGGTGTAACTTATCAACTGTGCATACTTGTATATTATACACACAAAAACTGTGTTAAAAGAACATTATTAAGGTAGCAAAGTCAAGCATTCAAAAGTTAGAGAATAAAGGTGTCTTGTACAACTGTACTTCACCCCCCTTGTTTGTGTGACTTACGATATAAACTTAATTGCAGATCACATACTATTGTTTCCACTGGAAGGTTGCCCCATTCTGTGCACAAACTGGATGGTGCTCACTGAATGAGTAGCTATTTAATATTATATTTCCTCCTCATTCAATGAGTGGCCCATCTCTTCTTTGTGGCACACTTTGCTCTGAAGACAGAATTATTAATTTCCTGATGGACTTTTTTATGGAGCTCATTGCTATAGTATTTGAATGCTTCACAAACTGTAATTTATCCTCACAGCCCCCCCTCTGAAGTGAGATAAGTGCTTGACTTTGCAACCTTAATAATGTTCTTTTAAAGGGGTGTGTGTGTGTAGTTCCCTGTGCTTTTAAAAAAGCAAACTGAAAAAAGAGAAATTGCATCACATGGGATCATGTGGATAACTGCTTGGGTCATCAGCAAGACTGTAACTTTCAGATCCACTGCAGAGACCTCTACCACGTGAGCTAATGGAGTAACTGATAAGAATAGTAGGTTGTTATCCTCCATGGACCAGCACTAGATGGGGATGAGAGACACATCATGAAACCCACTGGTAGATGTATGGTGACAGCAGAGGAATGGTGAGATTCAGGAATCTTGGGTTCTATTCCAGATTCTGGAGGGGAATTTGCTGTAATGAGCATGGAGTCTTTTACCTGTTCTCCAAGCTTGAGCCTTTTTGCCCCATCGCCTACAACTTGTTCCTGTCCCAGTGCTCTCTCTCCCCCACCCTGACTCTTGTCTCTGTCCCATTCTCCTTGCCTACTTAATCCCAATCTCCACTCTTTGGGTTCTTCATCCTCTTTGCCCAGCCAGTCCTAAGACTCCTCTCTGGACTTGCTGTTTGATCTAACTCACCCTGCCCCCACCTAACCAGTGCCAATTCCTGGGCTTCTCATCCAATCCCAGTGTAAACCACCCACATTCTAAATCCTTGTCTCAATCTCCTTTCCACCTTAGCACTTTGTCCCAGTCTCTTTGCCCAGCCAGTCCCAGTTCTCCCTCTGCACCCTAACTCTACATCTGATCTCAGTGTTCCCCCCAACCAGCTGGCTCCTAGTCCTCTCCTCAATTTCCCTGACCGGCTCCCAGTCCCAGTCTTCTTGCCCAGCCAGTCCCAGTCGCACTCCCATCCGACTCTCACCAGATTCTGTCCAACCTACTCCATTCCCTCTCCCTAGTCCAGTTTTGTCCCCTCTGCATTAAAACAGACTGCTTCCTCCTCCACACATGCTTGGTGCCAGCAGGGGGGCATTGAGAGGACAGGTGATCCAGGCTCCCTGAACTCAGTTCCAATGCCTGTGCCTATCCCAGCCCAAAGCAGCTGGGAGCTGCCACTACAGGGAAAATCCAGCTCCCCTCCTGTAGCTCTGGGCTGGAGGCAGCATGCTCAGTCACTGTGTGGAGATGGTGCATGTGCAGTCTGGTTAGCACTAGGAGCTGTGAGGGGATGGTGCATGATCCATGTGTGCATGTATATGTAGGTGTGTGTTTCCATATAACATATGGCTCTAGAATACCTTCCTTTAAAAATTCACCTTGGTACTATTTTTAAAAATGCTGTGGTTTTGTTTGTTTGTTTTCCTTCTTAAACAATGGGCCTAATCAGGGGCGGATTAGGGTTTGTGGGGACCCTGGGCCAGAGAAAGTGGCAGCCCTTCCCCATCCCTTCTGCCTGCAGTCCCCCTGCCTTCAGCCAGAGTTTAGACAAGACAGATCCAGCGGCTGACCATTCTCCATTCTAAGTGGATGTTAATGCTGCTGCAGTCCACAGTGCTTGCAGAAGTGACAAAGGGTCCTGTGGCACCTTATAGACTAACAGAGGTATTGGAGCATAAGCTTTCGTGGGTGAATACCCACTTCTTCGGATGCAAGCAGTGGAAATGTCCAGGGGCAGATATAAATGTGTAGGGAAAACTTAGACGAGATAACGAGGTTAGCTCAGTCAGGGAGGGTGAGGCCCTCTTCTAGCAGCTGAGGTGTGAATACCAAGGGAGGAGAAACTGCTTTTGTAGTTGGCTAGCCATTCATAATCTTTGTTTAAGCCTGAGTTGATGGTGTCAAATTTGCAAATGAACTGAAGCAGATTTACAGGTAGCCACGCTGCAGCAAAAAAACTTCAGGACCAGACTCCAAAGAGAAACAATAGAGCTTCAGTTCATTTGCAAATTTGACACCATCAACTCAGGCTTAAACAAAGATTATGAATGGCTAGCCAACTACAAAAGCAGTTTCTCCTCCCTTGGTATTCACACCTCAGCTGCTAGAAGAGGGCCTCACCCTCCCTGACTGAGCTAACCTCGTTATCTCGTCTAAGTTTTCCCTACACATTTATATCTGCCCCTGGACATTTCCACTGCTTGCATCCGAAGAAGTGGGTATTCACCCACGAAAGCTTATGCTCCAATACCTCTGTTAGTCTATAAGGTGCCACAGGACCCTTTGTCGCTTCTACAAATCCAGACTAACACGGCTACCCCTCTGATACTTGAGTGCTTGCAGAGTGGCTCAAATTATTGAGCACCAACCTGAACAGGTGTGAGGATTCCTTCTTTCCTTGAAACCAGAGGAATTCCTCTGCATCATGCCCATTTGGGATTAATTCCTGCACCAAAGGGAGTGGGAATGATTTCCACTGACTTAAATGGAAACTGGATCAGTCCATTAGTCTCTTTTTAAATAGTTTTTTTCCCTCCATTTATTCCCCCCCCCCCCCCGCCATTTTTAAACTTCCGGTGAGACAGGAGAACGTTTCACTTCCTCATTCTCACACTGGCCCAGTGAGATTATAATTCCCACTCTCATCTGTATATTACATGTACAATTTACCTTCTTCTCATGAGAACTGATTTGATGCAGTTGAAAATTGCAATGTATTTTTTGATGTGTGTTTGCTTTTCTGAGCACATCAAAAATATGATGATGTTCATGGTGCAACAACTGGGTGTTTTGTTTCACCTTTAAATCAAATCTATAAACCTTGACTATGTCCTAAACTGTATCAAGAACAGCTCTTTGTGCCTCATCAATGTTATGTTTCTCTTAGCTGAGTTATGTAGAATTCAATTGCCCTAAATCTTTATCTGTTTCATGGCATTTTTCCATAACTATAGTTCTCCAGATAATATAAAACATGTGTTTGTTTAGATCTTTCTATTGTTCACACCTTAACCAAAAGAAAGTCTGTCTGCAGTGACATTCTTTCTACTTCTCTCTTTAAAGAGATTCTTACAGTGCTTCACAAATAAACATCAGTAACCACCTACATGAAATAGCTGGATGCACTGCTGTGGTTTTCAGCACAGAATCAGTCATGCAGAGCCTAATGTGGGGGTTGATCACAAAACCCACAGTGCGAGTAATTTTACCGACTTTAATTGCCTTTGTATCCCTAATCCTGAGAGGTGCTGGGCTCCCACAACTCCTACTGTAGTCGAGGGGAGAGGATGGGACTCAGGTGGGAATGATAAAGAGCAGTCCTACTTGTTCAATATGATTCACTGACAACCGCACTGGCACTCTGTTGCCACATCTCATTGGAGGCATAACAAAACAAATGTAGTCCATCTCCTTTGCTGTAGTGCATGGTAAAAATGTGTTGTCAGGGAATATCCCACATTGAAAGGAACATGATAAACGATTGGCCTTGGGGAAGAATCAATTTGTAAATGAAGCAAGAAAGTTTAGCCACTGTGAGTACCCAGATGAAGCATTCACACAGGGGCTTGTCTTCCCTAGGAAAAGGGGTGTGTACCTCTATCACATGGTAATGAGAGCTAGGCAGAGAAATGTTTTGTGGAGGATTTTGCTATTTCCAAAATGGATTTTGTTCTGATTCAGAACGAAAACCAAAAATTTCAAAATTCTCCATGCAAGGGGATGGAGCCCCAGCTTTGGGGCAGTCTACCTCTTGTGCTGTCTCAGGGTCTGAGGTCTCCAGTGGCCTGCCAGGTGGGCTGCCCGAGGAGCCAGGAAACCAGGCCGATTTCCATTAGAACCCTGCCTGGTTTCTGGAGGAACCAGGGCTGGCGCGCCCACTAGGCGACCCTAGGCGGTCACCTAGGGCGCCAAGATTTGGGGGGCGGCGGGCGGCTGCCCGCTGCCTCCCCACTCAGCGGCTGAGCTGCTGAGCAGAGAGACAAGGGGCGGCTCTCCACGGCTGCCCCTTGTCTCCCGGCTGAGGTGCTGAGCGGAGAGACAAGGGGCGGCTTGCCGCAGGCTGCCCCTTGTCTCCCCACTCAGCACCTCAGCGGGGAGACAAGGGGCGGCTTGCCGCAGGCTGCCCCTCGGAGCGGGGAGACAAGGGGCGGCTTGAAGCGGCTGCCCCTTGTCTCCCCGCTCAGCTGCTGAGCAGGGACCCGGGGGCAGCCGCGGGGAGCCGCCTCGCTGCCCTGGGCAGCCGCAGCGAGCCCCCCGCCTTGCTGCGCCCCCCTCAGCGCCTGAGTGGGGAGCCGCCTCGCTGCCCCCCCCCCTCAGCGCCTGAGCGGCGAGCCGGGGGGCAGCCGCGGCGAGCCGCCCCCGGCTCCCCGCTCAGCTCCCGTGGATGGGGGGGGGGGGAGGCTGAGCTCCCGCAGCAGGGGAGCTGGCTGGGGGGGGCGGCATGGGGGGGGGCGGCGCAGGGCTGGTGCAAGGAAGTTTCGCCTAGGGCGCGAAACTTCCTTGCACCGGCCCTGGGAGGAACTTTGTCAAAATCAAAGTTTGCAGTGTCTCTGCAGGCAGAATGTTTTGATTTCAATGAATCGGCAAATGTCAACCAAAACGGTTTTGTCTGAATTTTCAGACCACCTGTAGTAAGAACTATCATAAGGTAAAATCCTAGTGAGACAAGGCACTTTTTATAGTTTTCATGCAAGTTAGGAATTTGAGGTAAACCCTACGCTCCTGCTAGAGTCTGAGTGAGTCTGAGTTAGAGGGGAAAAAAATTGTACATCTAATTCAATGGGAGTTGACGTCTCTGCACAGACTTTGGGCAGAATTTGGCTCTGGTAGTGCAGGATCTAAGTGCTAATTCTTAACCCGAGAATAAAGAAAGTGCCTTTATATTAAGCTAATTAGAACTACAAAGGCCAGTTTTCAGATTCACTCCGGTGTGTGTGGGCGCTGTAAAACTTGCCCCTTCTGTTTTTAGTTCAATAATAAAATACCAGTACTATTCAACAGCAAAGTAGCCTTCCCCTGCAATAACAGTCCCAATTGAGTTTTCTGCCTTTCCCCCTATGAATTCCAGGCAGTGTCAAGGGGAGATTTATCTGAGTTGCACATTCCTTCCCCTGTAACACAAGGAGCAGAAACTACTCACTTCTTGGGAGCAGGAGCAGGCCCCCTGGTTTGCCCCTACTGCCCTCTCTTGATAAAGGAAGATTAAATTATGAGCAGCCCCAGCCTTACCCTGACACCCACAACAAACACACCAAATGGATTGGGGGTGGGAATGAATCAACCTACAGGTAGACACCCACCCACCAGTCAGTGGGAAGAGTTGGCCAGAAAAGCTGGACCTTCCTGCAGCCTGGTAATTGTTGTAGTCAGCCCCCCTCCCTCCCCACCAATTGTACTGACAAAATTGGAGCAAGTTTAGCTGTTTCTAGTGCACCAAAACCCGTCCTGCAGCACAGACACCC
The DNA here is from genome assembly GCA_033296515.1 of Macrochelys suwanniensis. Classification (NCBI taxonomy): domain Eukaryota; kingdom Metazoa; phylum Chordata; order Testudines; family Chelydridae; genus Macrochelys; species Macrochelys suwanniensis. Next base: position 152,378,781 of record CM065775.1, on the reverse strand, counting down.
GGACCTCGCACCTGGATCCAGAGAGCACCACCCACTTTTTGATGCCAACCACCCCGCCCTTTCTAACATCTGAACAGAGAGCAAGTGTAGATGGCTCCTATTGCAGCAAGAAAATCGGGACCATGCCCCCCTCGGCATAACATGGATCCCCCTCTGCTTGGCTCCCGGGGGGCAGGTTCAGGGATTGTCCATTGCCAAGGAAGGGAGCTGGCTTGGCCGGCCGCCGCTGGGCTGGCAGCACCGTTCCGTGTTTGTCTTTTGGGCGTGCTCGGCGCAGGTCGACGCGGTTCTAGTGCGATGGCCCGGGGGGGTGGGCTGGGTACAACGACCCGGAGCCCCCGCAGTTACCCAGCGCCAGCGGGCACGTGGGGCGGGGGAGCGGGGAGGGGCTCCGGGCAGGACGGAGACCAAGAGTGGGAACCAAGGGCGAGTCTCTGGGGACCCCCCCGCCCGCACTCACCTTCTCGGCTCCATGCCGGCGCGGGGCGCTGCTCGGGCAGCCTCGGGGACGCAGCGGGAGGCGCAGGCACCGGTCCTGCGGCGAGTGTCGGAAGGAGAAGCAGAGAAGCAGCCGCTGAGCTGGGGCTGAACCAGCTCCTCCCTCCTACGTCGTCCCGGCCGGGGATTTCCGCGGCTGGTCCCTTCTCCCTTCCCACGCGGCCGGGGACAGGAGAGTGACCGCGGGCCGGGCCCCGCCGTGTAGCGCCGCCCGCGGCTCCCTACAGGGCGACCAGAGCGGGATCGCGTCCTTTGAAGTGCCCAGCCCAGGCGCGCGCCCGAGCGCCCGGGAGAGCAGCTCAGCCAGCGAGACCCCAAGCCAGCAGGGGGACGCGTTAAGGGGTGTCCCGTCAATGCACTGAAACGAGTCGCTGCTGGCACACCCCGGCCTATCGATAATGCACCGTCCCTACAGCCTCCAGGGGGTCGGTCACCCAGTAGGGACAACACCGTACAGTATAAACGCGCCTCACTTGTGTCCTGGGGAGCTTCTCCCAGGCTTACAGCAGCCTTCAATTCACCTGCACCCAGAAGGGCTCAAATACACCCAAGGTGCTGAATAAATATCAGTGTATGAATGGAAACTACTCACATGCTCCCGGGTAAGTTTCAGCTCCACCACACAAGTGAGTCTTCTCCTTTTTAAAAGGCGAACCTGTTGATTACACAATAGGGAACAGTCCCACTTCTTGCGGAGTCTGGAACTATAGGGCAGTGGTTTCCAAACTTGTTTTCTGGCCACCCACTTGAAGAAAATTGTTGATGCCTGCAACGCAACGGAGCTGGGGATGAGGGGTTTGGGGTGTGGGAGGGGCAGGGGATTGGGGTGTGGGGGTGAAGGCTGCGGGGTGGGACTGAGAATGAGGGGTTCAGGGTGTGGGAGGGGGCTGGGGCAGGGGGTTGGGGTGCAGGAGGGGTCATGGCTCTGGGGTGGGGCTGGGGGTGAGGGGTTTGGGGTGCAGGAAGGGGCTCAGGTTGGGGGGAGGCTCGGCTGGGGTTTGGGGTGCAGGCTTACCTTGGACAGCTCCTGGTCAGCAGCGCAGCCGGGGCACAGAGGCAGGCTTCCCGCCTGTCCTGGCATTGCAGACTGCCCTGCGCCCCAGAAATAGCCAGCAGCAGGTCCGTAGGCTTTCAGTTGCAGGCACTGCCTCTCCCCCCCCCCCCCCCCCCAGCTCCCATGGGCTGGGAACCGGCCAATGGAAATGCGGAGCTGGTGCTTGGGGCAGGGGCAGTGCGGGGAGCTCCAGGGGCCCCCCCGCCTAGAAGCCAGACCTGCTGTTGGCCACTTCCGGGGCGCAGTGCGGTGTTGGAACAGGTACGATGGGACTTGTAACATCCCGGTCAGCGGTGCTGACCAGCGCCGCCATGACCCTGTGCCTCACATTCCACGACCCAGTACTGGGTCATGACCCACAGTTTGAAAACCACTGCTAGACGGGGAGGCATGTGTAGTTTGTCCTTAGCTCTTAAACTTTCCATCAGCAGATCTCAATATGTTTCACAATCTTTAATGCGTCAGCTTCACAACACACCCCTGTGTGGTAGGGAAGTATTGTCATCTCCATTTTACAGATGGGGAACCGAGGCTAAGTGGCTTGCCCAGTGTTACGCAGAAAGTCTGTAGCACAGCAGGGAATTGAGCCTCTGTTTCCCAAGTCCTAGGCTACTGCCCTAATCTGGGGACCATGAGGGTGATGCATCCTAAAATAACACGTAAGCTGCATTATCTTTTGAGAAATATCAGTATAATCACTCTTTCTCACATAGGTCTTGTCTGCATGGCGCTGTAGTGTAAACTAGAGAGATGTGATTTCTAGAGCACTCTTATGTGCTGTGCTCTAACTGCCCTGTGTAGACACTGTTGACACAAACCTAACAGGTACCTAGTTCATGTTGATGTAGTCTCTTTTCAAAAAGGACTACATTCATGTGCTTTAGTTACTTTTTAGTTCATGCCAGCAGGGTCTACAGGGGGCAGTTAGAGCAGCACACAGGAGTGCTCTACAATTCACACCCCTCTAGTTTGCCCTGCGAAGCCATGTAGACAAGGCCTTAGATGAAGATAGAAGCCCCATTGGCTGCAGGTTGCTGTGATTGGAAAGTCCTAGATGAGTTACTTTGATTTCCCAACATTTCTTAATTTTTTTTTAAACTCAACTATAAATTGCTCACTGGCAACCAGAATAGATTAGGTGATATTGTTACTTATACAGAGCAACAACTATTGAATAGATGGAATGAAGTATCTGCCCCATCTTTGAGAGGTCAGTCTCATCTAGGGCTAACACTACAGGGAAAGGAGTTGCACTAATAGAGATCATATCCTTTGGATAGATGTTAAACTAACCTGTATTTAGCAAGTCTATAGTCATAAGAACATAAGAGCAGCCTTACTAGGTCAGACCAATGGTCCATCCAGCCCAGTATCCTGTATTCCGACAGTGGCCAATGCCAGGTGCTTCAGAGGGAATGAACAGAACTGGTAATCATCAAGCGATCTATAGATCCATAGTCACCGTCATAGTGTTTAAAGTTAGGCATCTAAATTCCTAGTTACTCCCTCAGAAGTGGCCTGATTTTCAGAGGTGCTGAGCACCAACAATTCCATTGACTTTGAGTGCTCAGCACCATAGAAAATCAGCTCATTTTTATTTATGTGCCTTAATATGGATTTAAGTGCCTAATTTTAGGCACTTGTTTGAGAAATTGATCACAGCACCAGTGCTCGAACAATTTTTATAGTGGGGGTGCTGAGAGCCATTGAACCAAACTTTGTAAACCCTGTATATAATGGAATCCACTTCAAACTAGGAGATGTGGTAGCACACTCCCCCCCCCCCGCCCTCTTAGTTTCAGCAGCTGTGCACAGCACAGAACGTACAACACAAAGTACATGCATGATGCAGAACTATCAGAGTAGGACCCTTACCATTTCCTCCCTTTTAAAAAGATATAACAAAACATCTTTTTGTTAATATGCTGTGATGTTTTTCTGGAAGTAGGAGAATAGTCTGTAGTCTTAATGGAACATAGATTCATGGACTGAAATATGATCCTGTATCTTGATTTGGTATTTCCAAAAACATAAGAAATATGTTTAAAGGAGAACAAAGTTGAAATGGATATAAATTGGTGTGACCGGAGTCCCAGTGCGGGCCAGCTGAGGTCACTCAATTAGGGTGAACTGCAAAGAATGGGCCAGACAAATCCCCAAACTGGTGGATAATTCAATACTTAGAGTTACCAAGCCAGCTTAAAACATCTTCTGGACAAACACTGGTTGTCCAGAAACCAACAACACAGTTCCCTCAAAGCAACCCATCCTCAGGCCTCCATCCAGGTACCCAAGTCAAATATGATGAAGATTTCTGAAAACCTTATTTATTCATATAAAATAAAAGGTTCTACCAGTCCCAAAGGATTGGACACATGACCTCCCAGGTTATTGAATATTCCAGATCTTACCCGAATACCCATATACAGCCAATTCTTATTAACTAAACTAAAATTTATTAAAAAAGAAAAAAGAGAGAGTATGGGTTAGAAGATCAATATACATACTGACGTGAGTTCAATTCTTGAGGTTCAGGTACATAGCAGAGATGGTGAGCTTTGTAGTTGCAAAGACTTCTTCTAGAATTTAATTCATAGGTTATAATCCAATGTCCAATATCATATTCAGGGCGGACCAGTCAGCACTGGGATCCCAATCTTGTGGCTTAAGCTATCCCTGCATTTGAAGCATCAAGCAGATCTGAGATAAACAGGATCAGGACCCAAGGGTCTTTTTATATACTGTTCTAGCATCCACTTGACCATACAGTCCTGGGTAAACAATAGGCTTTTGATGTAACCTTCAGTTTTCTGAATTAGCGACAAAGGGTCCTGTGGCACCTTATAGACTAACAGAGGTATTGGAGCATAAGCTTTCGTGGGTGAATACCCACTTCTTCGGATGCAAGCAGTGGAAAGAAGTGGGTATTCACCCACGAAAGCTTATGCTCCAATACCTCTGTTAGTCTATAAGGTACCACAGGACACTTTGTCGCTTCTACAAATTCAGACTAACACGGTTACCCCTCTGATTTTCTGAATTAGTTACACAAATTAACAGAGGGCAATTTATTCATTAGGCAGTCTATCACAGACTTCAAAGAGACATATAGACAATGACATTATTTCACCCAAGATTCATCTAAATGTTAATATTCCCTTTTGAGCTCTGAATTAGTATCTATAATGACAGACAGGAACTGTCTGTTTACATGCGTAGGGTCTAAGATACACACAATTACTATCACTTCTAACAATATAGGTTTGCATTTCAAAGTTCTAGCTTATTTAGCATGAATGGCTGTAATTACCATTTCTAACATGTCTTTAAAGATTGGCTTTGGGTTAGTTAGCATGCAAGCTGTTTAACCCTTTCTGGCCATGAGTTATATTTTGTATAAGATTTGCTGCAATTATACAGCAGTGGTAGCTATAATGATTTGCATGATTATATTTTAATTAGACAACGTCACAACTGGCCATCCAGGGCAGGGCAGTCTTTGGATTTATGGGGCCCTACGCAGTATTATTAAACTGGTGCCCCATGCTCGACTTGCTCTTAGCAACACAAACATAAGCTGACAGTGTTGGAAAACTTGCCACGTGCACTTTATTAAAAACAGTTTAATTGTGCCGCCTTCACCCCAACCTCTGCACTTCCCTCCCACCTGCACCCCCAAACCCAGCCCTGTGCTGCTAGCGTGCCCTGCCACACCGCCCCCCGCTCAGTACCCCCAACCCCCTTATGCCCAGCAACCAAAACATTAAATTCTGTGCACAATATTTTAAAACTCTGCAAATTTTGTCAATAAATAAATGTTGAGGCACCAGCATGGCAGTGGCAAGCATAGGTCACTGGCTGCATGGAGGTGGGAGATCACCCTGCAGCCTTCCCCCTCCCCTCCTCTCCTAGGATAGGGACTTGGCAGTGAGATACCTCGGTGTGCATGTCAAAAGGCCACAGGGTGGTGTAGGGGCAGGCGAGCACCCACCCGGCAGAGGGGAAGTTGGCACTGTAGGCATGTGGCAGGGGGATGAAAAGGCGAGTGGCGGGCGGGGAGGGTGAAGAGGCGAGCATTGGGTGGGGGACTCAGGAGGGACGCAGCAAGCCAGTGGAGGGCTGGGGGATGAGGAAGGATGCGGTGGTTTGGGGGGTCAAACGGGAGGGGGTGGGACCTAGGGCGGAGCCTGGGAGGAGCAGGGGGTGGACTGTGGGGGCTGATGGCACCTCAATGTGTCCTGATATTATTTCAGTGTTGTGATCTGGTCACCCTACGGCAGGGGGTCAGGTCCGGGAGAAGCCTGCCGGCCCAATGTGGGGGAGGGGCCAGAGAGGAGTCCGTGCTGCAGCCAGCAAGGGTGGTTCCCCAAATTTTTGGGTGCCCTACACAGCTGCATATTCTGCGTATGCCTAAGGATTGCCCTAATCCGGGGGCAGAGCTGGGGGTAGTGGTGGTGCTTGTGGAGGCGATAGCCACCCCTAACATTTGCCTTAGCCACCCTGTAGCAGCTGTCACTTTCCAACCACCCAGCTCTGAAGGCTGAGCGGAGAGCGAGGATGCTGCTGGCTGGGGGCCCGGATCCAGTGGCAGCAGAGAAGTAAACCAGGGAGGGAGATCCTGGGCGGGGGGGGCCCAAGAGCAGCCTTGGTCCATGTTCCCACCTACGGGGGCATTCTATCTAGGGCAGGTGGAGGGTCAGGGCTCCCCAGACTGACCCGCTCCAACCCGGGCTCCTGGGGCCCACCCCCACAGTCTCTACTCCCTGAGAGTTCTCTCGGCCCCAGAGCCAGCTCCCCCTGCCCAGGCAGCTCCTACTGGCTGTAGGCAACCTGCACTGCCTGGCTCCAGCTTCCGGCCTCTGACCTGGCTATCGGGTGGAGTCACGGTGGGAGTAGGGCCGGTGAGGGGAGTGGGGTCTCATTCTGAAGTGGGGGAACAGCCCCCCAATTTCTATCTGGCCCACCTCAGCCCCCCCACCGGGAAGAAGTTGGCATCGCTCCTGTGGCCATTAGCAAGTTTAGGCTTGAAATTAGATGAAGGTTTCTAATCATCAGAGGAGTGAAGTTCTGGAACAGCCTTTCAAGGGGAACAGTGGGGGCAAAAATCCTAACTGGCCTCAAGCCTGAGCTTGATTATGGACGGGATGGTATGATGAGACTGCCTACAATGGCATGTGGCCAGTTTGCGACTGCTAGTCGTAAATATCTCCAGTGACTGGAGACGGGATGCTAGATGGGGAGGGCTCTGAGTTACTACAGAAAATTCTTTCCCAGGTGTCTGGGTGGAGGGTCTTGCCTACATGCTCAGGTCTAATTGATCATCATGTTTGGGGTTGGGAAGGAATTTCCCTCCAGCTCAGATTGGCAGAAACCCTATGAGTTTTTTGCCTTCTTCTGCAACATGGGGCATGGGTCACTTGCAAATTTAAACTAGAATAAATGGAGGATTCTCTGTAACTTGAAGTCTTTGAATCATGATTTGAGGATTTCAGTAACTCAGCCAGAGGTTAGGGGTCTATTGGAATGGGTGGGTGAGATTCTCTGGCCTGCAATGTGCAGGAGGTCAGACTAGAAGATCATGATGGTCCCTTCTGCCCTTAAAGTCTATGAGTCTGAGTCTAAATGTGTGTATTAAAAATGCACTTGAAATAAGGCGGGTTATGATAATGATGACTATTACCTATTACTCTCATAAAAATGACAGATGATAAAACTGTTCTAAACAGCTATCAACTATTTGATACTATAATTGCAAATATTTATACGCTCTTACATTTCTTTAAATCTGTGTTAAAATCCCCACTTTTCTCCATATTACAAAACCATGTTGACCTGGCATAACTGATAGTTTCTAGGAACAAGTTCCCAGACGGCGGTCTACAGAGAGCTGGGTGGTCACATGGTACTAGATACTCTTGTTTCTGGCTCCTATCTTGCATTAAAAGAAAATTTAGATTATATTTGAGATACTTAGCTCCAAAGAAAATTTTACAGCACAAATGTTCCCAGGATATTAAAATTTGCATAGTACTTCTTCACGTTAATTAATAAAAATAGCCAGGTCATATCCAATGAGCTTCTGTTGTTTGTAATGTATTTGTAAATAATTGTTTATGTGCTGAGATTTTACTGCCCTATTTTGAATCAGAAATTAATTTTCATGACATACAGTTTTATAAAAAAAATTTTAAAATGATGTGTGTGTTTGTATGTGTGTCAGAATGATAACCACAATATTTATGGTTTTGTCTTCTTAAATGGGAAAATATATTTTATAAAATTAGCTGTGTGTCAAAGCAGTGCCTACCTGCTAACTTGAGGAAGTGAAAAAAAGGACTAATTCTGCTTCTTTCTGATGTTCAGTAAATGGAAGCATTAGAATATTGTAATCCATTAAGTTTTCAAGGGTAAATGTTTGAAATACATTATTAAAAACTAAATAAATTCTTATTCACAAAGCTTCCAGTACAATTTAAGGATAGACATAGAAAGCAATTATATTAAAACAACATGGTTTGAATGTTGTTATAAGGATGTTTGAGTGCATGAAAATTCACATGTTTAACTTAAAAAGCAAACATTTGCAGTCATAGTTAAAGACAGGACTGGCCTTACCATGAGGCGAAATGAGGTGGCCGCTTCAGGTGCCAGAATAAAGGGGTAGGAGCGGGCACCACTAGGACTCAGAGTGTAGAAAATTGTGTCTGCTGCTGGTGCATATATATTATCTCTGCTCTAGATGCACAGAGATGGTGGAGTGCTGTGCTGGAGGAAGGAGGGCACAAGAGACATAACAGGCAGGCAGGAGAAAAGGTGAGAGGGAATAACAGAAAGCAGCAGGAGCTGCAGGGAGAGAGAGGAGGAGGCACCTCTTATGTACCTCTCTAGCACCCCCAGGAGCCTGGATTGATTAACACCAGCTTCTCAGGGAGCTTCCTGTTTCCTGCTGCTTCCCTGAACCCATTTGAGGAGAACAGGCAGTCAACTGAAGTAGTAGGAGCCAGTTAGGCCCTGAAAACGCTGATATCTTCTCTCACTCAGGCCCTGCTACCAGCCTGCTTATTTCTCCCCTTCAATTGAGTGTTGAGAGCCACTCTAGCTGGCACAGAACAGCAGTCATGAGTGAAAGAAGAAAACGCCCCTCTGGGGTAGCATTCAGAAAAAGAAAGAAAGCAAAGGAAGCTTTTCTACCTAAGCAGGAAGGAGCTCTCCTGAGATCCATAGATGCAAATGTTCACGGTGAGCCTTCCAGCCCCAGTGAGGATGTGAGTGCTGAGGAGATGCCTCATCTTCCAGTTAGAGTGCAGGTGACCTGGCAGCTACTACAGCATTCATATCTCCTTCTCAAATGGATGTAATGATGCACATTCCTGAAGAAAAGTGCAGATCAGAGAAGAGTGTGGTGGAGGCGCAAGAAACAGCTGCTGCTGAGTTTAGTTCCTTAAGTCTAGATGATCCAGGACTGTGGACCCACTTCAGCAGTAGGGTGAGGGACTTCCTTGTACTGCATGGGCCACAGCAAGTGAAAAACTTCATGTTCCTCAAAGACAATGAAAATAGAAGTTTCCATCCAACACATTACTGGCGTGAAATCCCCAATGGTGACAAAGTGGAGAGGCCATGGCTTATGTACTCAAAACCCCAGAACACTGCATACTGTTTTTGTTGCAAACTCTTCCAGTCTAATATTCCAGTCACGTTGGGTTCTACAGGAACAAAGGACTGGAAAAATCTGGGTAGAAATCTAGCATGGCGTGAGAAGGCAGCAAATCACCAGAGAGCATTCCATAGGTGGAAAGAGCTTGAGATGAGACTGGGGTTAAAGGCCACCATAGATGATCAGCATCAAGAGAAGATTGCATCAGAGTCTCTTTACTAGCAAAATGTTCTGAAAAGGCTCATTGCCATTGTGAGAATGCTTGCTACCCAAAACCTAGCACTGCGTGGCACTTCAGATCAGCTGTATGTGCCAAACAATGGAAACTTCCTTAAATTGTGGAGCTGATGGCTGAGTTTGATGCTGTACTCCAGGAGCATCTAAGAAGAGTCACCACCCAAGAAGTGTACAGACACTACTACCTTGGAAAAAAAATTGAAAATGAGACCATACAGTTTCTGGCAACAAAAGTCAAACGGAAGATTGTGACAGATCTGAAGTCAGCAAGATATTACTCTGTTATTCTGGACTGCACACCTGGCATCAGCCATACGGAACAAATTACTTTAATGGTGCGTTTTGTAACAACAACAGAACCTATTGAAAATGTCCCTGCAATGGTGATTGTTAGAGAGCATTTTCTAGAATGTATTGACATTGATGATACCAGAGAAGCTGATATGACAAATGTGCTTCTTAAAAAGCTGGAAGATACAGGAATTGGGATAGCTGACATGAGAGGTCAGGGCTACGATAATGGTGCCAACATGAGAGGAAAGAATAGAAGAGTGCAGACACAGATCCAAGAGTTAAACCTTTGACCTTTTTTTGTCGCATGCAGTTCTTATTAATTGAACTTGGTGGTCAGCTTCTAGTGAGGCTGCTGAATTTTTTAATGTAATTCAAAGCATCTATGTATTTTTCTCTGCATCAACTCATCGGTGGCAAATTTTGAAGCAACATCTGGGAACATCCTCTCTGTCACTGAAACCACTGAGTGCCACACGATGGGAAAGTCGAGTGGAGGCAATAAAGCCTATCAAACACCAAATTAGGAAGATAGATGATGTCATAGTTGCCCATTATGGAGGATAATGCTATGACAGGAACTGTTCATGGGAGAACAGTGTCAGAGGGAAATGGAATCACCAGAAACATACATAACTTCAAATTTCTGTGTGGCTTAGTGTTGTGGCATGACATACTGTTTGAAATAAATGTTGTAAGCAAGAGACTCCAAGGTGTTGACCTTGATATATCTGGAGCAATGGAACAACTGGACAAAGCAAAGTTATACCTACAGTCTTACCAGTCAGATGAGGGATTTCAAAATGTTCTGAAGAGTGCACAGAAGTTGGCAGAGGAACTTCACGCTGAAGCTATTTTCCCACCCATTCAAGAATACAAGTGTCACCGAAGAAGACGACATTTTTATTACGAGGCACGGGATAATCCCATAAGAGACCCCAAACAACAATTTGAATTCTTTAACCAGGTGCTAGATTGTGCAATACAGTCAGTTGAGGAACGTTTCATGCAGCTCAAGGAACACAGCAGTATATTTGGGATGTTGTATGAGCTTCCAAAACTCCTCACTATACCAGAAGAAGACCTACACCAGCAATGCAGGGTACTAGAGACAGTGTTGACACATGATGACATGCACGATATTGATGCGAGTGATTTAAGTGGTGAACTGAAAGCCCTTTCAAGATACATTTCAGCAGAATCAGCTCCAAAGGCTGTTCTGGAATACATGTGCACAAATAAGATGACCACCCTCTTTCCAAATGCTTTTGTTGCTCTGTGCATACTTCTAACACTTCCTGTAACAGCTGTCAGTGGAGAACGCGGCTTCTCCAAGCCGAAGTTAATAAAAACACATCCATGCTCCACAATGATACAGGAAAGACTGGTCGGCCTTGCAACCATCTCAATAGCGCATGAGCTGGCCCAGACTGTGGACCTTCCGGAAGCAGTTCAAATCTTTACAACCAGGAAGGCACGGAAAGCACCACTTTGATTACTGAAACAGATACAAATGCCAGTGTTTACTATGCAGACGAGAAAAGTTACATTTGCTGTTCAGGCATTTGAAAGTTAAGTGTTACTTAAAATTTTTGAACAAGGCGTTTTAAGTTGTTAGTTCTCCTTTATTGGGGTAGGTAGCAGAGCAGTACCATGAGAGGAGTAGAACAGGAAGAAGGCAGAATTGAGACCTTTCAAAGTTTTGGTCCAAGCTAGGAGGTATGGGGGCGTCATTTGAGCTCCTCGCCTCAGGTGCCAAAATATTGTGGGCCGGCCCTGGTTAAAGATCCACAAGCAACTTTAATTCTGACCCTATAGCAATGGCCATCATCTAGTTCTCATCCAACAATCCCTTTGTCCCAAATACAATTCCTTTGATGACACCCGTGTTTCTCATATGGATTGCAAGACCTTGGTCACCACAATGTAAATAAAGACAAAGAACTAGAGTTAATAAGATTACCTCAGTAATAGAGTTACAGTACTTTGGCTCCAATTCATTTAGGAAATATCAATAATTTACCATGCTACATTTATATAATTACTCCCACTATCATTATAAAAGGGCCACCAGTCTAAACACTATTTACATTGCCGATTGACAGCAAGAAACAAAAACATTTGACTCTTCTGTACATACTCAAGAACCAGCACCGTCTCATAGCAACAGTTCCACTATAAATGAAGGAGCCAAATTTATATTTTCCACCAAAATACCTATTGATTTGAGCAACCCTGCGTCTTTGTAATCTCCTGATATGTTTTAGATACTGTATCATAAATGAGGTAGATGGTGGGCAGGGATACTGTACAGAGCCAGGATTAAGGCTATTGTGTAGCTAGGGGAGTTTCCTGATTTGAAAGTGTTTTGGTATTGAACCTTTAACCATGAATTTTTAGACTTTAATTAATTATTTTTAAATGTCAGTGTTCTACTTTTGTAATCTATCTGACATCTCTCTACAAACACATCTGTGATATAGTAGTGGTATGCAGTCTGCAGGGTCTCTTTCTAGGAGAAACTGCCCTGGTCCCTACTAGCCTTTATCCTGGGGATGACTGGGGGCTGGTTCTGGTATGACCACAGCCTCAGGGCCACTGTAAGTTGCACCTGTCTGCACTGGCCCTAAGGGGGCATTCTGCCATTTGAGAACTGTTGGAGTGCAAGGACAAGGTGGTTATGCCCCCATTCCTATGTCACCTGTTCACTAACCTAGGCTGGGGTAACAATCCCTAAGAAATTGTCTTTATGGCCCCTTTGCACTGTCGGAGCATTCATAGAATCATAGAATATCAGGGTTGGAAGGGACCTTAGGAAGTCATCTAGTCCAACCCCGCTGCTCAAAGCAGGACCAATCCCCAATTTTTGCCCCAGATCCCCAAATGGCCCCCTCAAGGATTGAACTCAGAACCCTGGGTTTAGCAGGCCAATGCTCAAACCACTGAGCTACCCCTCCCCCATTACCCGAGGTACTCCCTCAGATATGTTCAAGTCCCACTGGAGAACTCCTACGCACATTTACACACACCTACACACAACCACAAAAGGAGAAGTAGCTACAACCACAGCTCACTGCGCCTGACGTAGTTTGCTTGACAAACACTGAATAGAAGGATGTTGTACATTACTGGGGAGATTACTCTACAGATATAGATCAAGGTTTTTTAAAAAATGGGTGCCTATAGTTACGCTCCTATGGTCATATTTAAGTGATATTTGAAGACATGGGAGCTTCATGGGAGGTCTTTTGAAAATCAGGCTTTTTGTCTAAATATGGTTTTAGGAATTTAAATACTCATTTTAAAAAACATCATGGCCACAATTGTTAGTTGTTAAGTTATTGTACTATTCTAATTGAATAGTACTGAATGCCAAGATTCCCTTCTGGTCATTGGTTAGGGATATAGTAAATATTTTTGACCTAGTAATTCTGCCTTTGCTTTCAGTGGTACAGTTTTAGTAATGCAGAGGTCCGCATTTCAATTTTCTTCTATCCTTCCTTAGCTGAATAACCCATAGGCTACGCAAAGAATGATAATTTCAAATAAAATCAGTGATATAAAACCATGGCTATTTCCTCAGCCTCCTTTTTCCTTTTCATTATGCTTTAATTTCAGAAACTGAATGTAGGAAAAAGTGGTTAAGGGATAACAATGTATTGACATTTGATAAATATGGAAGAATTAATTGGAGTGTGACTGCTTTTAGCTGATGTTGACTTGCCTGGAACAGTCTTGGGATAATAATGACCTTGGTGGAGCTGGAAGAGCATGATCACTAAGCTATACTGTGCCTTATTCTCTTGCTGTTAAGGTACTGGTACCTTGCTAGTAAGGGACCTCTAGCAACTGTCCTAATTGATGGTTGGTAGCAATATGAAAGGCACTGAGATTTCTGGGATGATTTAGTGGTCACCAGTTGGCACTATGCACAGGATTTCACAATATGCTTTGGCCTGCTAGCGTATCCTTCACTGAAGAAACGGTGGCAAAAACAAACCAACTCTCTTTCGCTGTCAGTGTCCTATTTTATGTAGGGCACATGTCAGATGAACTAATTATCTGTAGAGTATCCAACAGACAAACAAGTGTCACCTTAGTAGGCCATCCAAACTTCTCTGCTAACCTGATACGAAATATCCTTGTAGTGAAAAGTGGGTTTACTGGGTTACCAGTTTTACATTAACCTCCACCACAATAGCCAAACTGGCTTTGTACATCACGGGGAAAACATGGGAAGTCCCTCTGTGGTTGCTTCTAGGGCCACAGGCTCAGGGCTCCTTAGCTGACACTGAAAGCTTATTTATGCCTGTGACGGGTTGGATCACAGAAACCCCCTTGGGATTGTCAACTGATGTGCCGAGACTACCTCTGAGCCCATTTTCCCTGGCAGCTTGGGACTTCAGAACCTTGCCTTGTTTGAGCCAGACACGCTAGCCTGCTGCAAACACAGACTCAGGTCTGAACCACGTCCCCTAAAAGCTGCAGGCTTAACTGAATACAGCTGAAGAAGTGTTCCTGTCTCCAACACTCAGGTACCCAGCTCCCAATGGGGTCCAACCCCCAAATAAATCTGTTTTACCCTGTATAAAGCTGATACAGAGTAAACTCATATTTTTCACCCTCTATAACACTGATGGAGAGATATGCACAGCTGTCTCCCTCCCCCCCCCGCTATTAACACATACTCTGGGTTAATTAATAAGTAAAAAGTGATTTTATTAAATACGAAAGTAGGATTTAAGTGGTTCCAAGGAATAACAGACACAACAAAGTGAATTACCAAGTAAAACAAAACAAAACAAGCAAGTCTAAACCTAATACAGTAAGAAAGTGATTACAGATGAAATCTCACCCTCAGAGATGATCCAATAAGTTTCTTTTACAGACTAGCCTCCTTCTAGTCTGGGTCCAGCAATCACTCACACCCCTATGGTTACTGTCCTTTGTTCCAGTTTCTTTCAGGTATCCTTTGGGGGTGGAGAGGCTATCTCTGAGTCAGCTGAAGACAAAATGGAGGGGTCTCCCAGGGGCTTAAATAGACTTTCTCTTGTGGGTGGAGACCCCCTCCTCTCTCCTATGCAGAATCCAGCTGCAAGCGGTTCCATTGTCAAGTGTTTCTTGATTGGGCACTTAACTTGCAAATTCCTTTCTTAAGAAGCTGACCAAATGCCTTACTAAGGCTACTTAAAATCAAACAAGTACACAGCCAATATTCATAACTTCTAATACAAAAAAGGATACATGCATACAAATAGGATGAATATATTCAGTAGATCATAACCTTTTTAAAGATATGTTACATGGTATATGTAGCATAAAACATATTCCAGTTATGTCATATATACATTTATGAGCATATTTCCATAAAGCATTATGGGGTGCAATGTCACAATGCCCCTATTTATTCTTTTATGGGGCTTCAGGATATGTGGAGACGTGGCTTCCCTGTTACCATTCTCCTTGGCTGGTCAGTATTCCTTTCAGCACTTGGGTTTCAAATTTTAGGTCACTGTAAACCAGAGTCAAGAAACCCTTCCCCAAACTTTTGGTCTGCCACCTCCTCTAACTCATAGCACTGGGAGCAAGTGGATTCCACTGATCATCTTGCTTTTAATAAACTACTGGACCAAGCCCATGCTCAGCCCAGCACAGCCATGGACACTAATCTCACTGCTATAAAGGCAGCCACTCCTGTGTGTTGGATTTTGGACATGTTGTAAAGTTTAATATCTCATAGATACATAATCTCTCCACATTGTTCTGGGACTGCCACAATTACTAAGCCTCTCTGCACTAGAGTACAGTAACTCCTCACTTAACATTATAGTTATGTTCCTAAAAAATGCGACTTTAAGTGAAACGATGCTAAACAAATCCAATTTCCCCATAAGAATTAATGTAAATAAGGGGGTTAGGTTCCAGGGAAATTTTTTTCACCATGAACTAGCACTCCACTGAGCCCTCAAGGGTTAACTCTCACACTTTAAGATCCATCAGGAAAGATGTGTTTCAGAGATAGAGATGCGCATTTCCAATTAGGTATCAAGAGTGGGATCAGAAGTACACTGCCTTGTTAATTAGATAAGCAAGCCCCGCAGCTGCAGCTTCTGCCTAAAGCAGCAGCTCCCTCCCTCGTGTGTCCCCTCTGCTCTATGGAAGGTGGGGTAAGCAAAGTGCAGGGGGACATTAGCCCCCCTCTTCTTCCCCTCCCCCCCCACACAGCAAGCAGGCAGGAGTCTCGGGGAGCAGCACATGGCAGTGGGGGAAGGGACAGCTAAACTGCCATTGATAGCCTGCAAACGACCTTAGAATGAAGCATTTCACAACTGTAAATGAGCATGTTCCCTAATTGATCAGCAACGTAAGAACGTTAACCGGGACGACTAAGTGCGGAGTTACTGTACAGTTTTCTCACTGCATCCACTCCATCAAGATTATGGGGCTTTGGGCTTCCTGATTCCCCCTGTAGTTTAAACACTAAAATAATCAGTATACATATGGATCTTCCCTTGCAAAATTATCCAGTTTCCTATGGAAGGAGAAACAGGGCCGGCTCTGGCTTTTTTGCCACCCCAGGCAAAAAAAACCCAAAGACGGCCGTCCGCGGCCCCGCTCCCCCGGCCGGGGCACCGGCGGGGAGCACGGCGTGCCTGCGGCCTCGCTGCCCCGGCCAGGGCGCCGGCGGGGAGGATGGCATGTCCGCGACCCCGGCCGGGACACCAGCGGGGAGCGTGGCATGCCCGCCGCCCTGCTCCCCTGGCCGGAGCGCCGGTGGGGAGGACGGCATGCCCGTGGCCTCGCTGCCCCCCGGCGGGGAGGGTGGCGCTCCCCCGGCCAGTGCACTGGCGGGGAAGAGCACCGCCCCCCCAATGGCTTGCCGCCCCAGGCACGCACTTGCTGCGCTGGTGCCTGGAGCCGCCCCTGAGGAGAAACAAGATAGAGCCAAAACTTTAACTGATAGGTTCTTGTCCATATGTATAGAAATGCTTCTGGGGGCCCTTTTTACTCCTTCTCAATGATTCTTTATGTTTACTGTTGGCAGGGACAACATGAAATGAGTGGTTCCTTCCTAGTCTCTTGTGGTCTTCCATTCTGATTCCCTTTTCTAGTTGATTTCTTAACAATTTGCCAGCCGTATATTTCTTAATAGAGGCATATGACTTGATGCTCGGGTGAACAGGCGCATTCCAAACTTTTATGTAACACTGTTATTGTCCGATGGCAAGGAACTGAATTCTAGGTTGGAATCCTTAGTTCTAGAACTACCAAATCTCTATCAAGAATGATGTTCTTCATTTGGTTATAATCTTTCTTATGATGGCAAGTTTTAATGGTCTATGTGCAACTTGATCTTCCATGGTCAGGTTGGGACTCCATCTTTCAAATGTCACAAAGAAGGTTTTATTTCTGACTGTTCCCACTCCTTGCAAGAACTGTCTCTGTTATTACTGTTGCTCTTTGAGCTGCTTTATCCATCTTCATTTCAGATACCCCGTGTAAGTCTTGCTCTGTCAAGCAAGTGGCAAAATCCCACTCCCTAACACCCTATGTGATAGATCAAGTGAAATGTAGCAGATGGGAGACCAGTTCCTCCTGGCTTGGAAAATAAAATGCCTGTTGGAACCATACATTCAATTTAGCTCATACATTAACAACAATGAAAAAATGTTTTTCACAGTCTAAGAAGGTTTGCACAGCTGAAGATCAAACTCAAAATAAATCAGGTCTGGGAACCTCCAGCCAAGGAACAGAAAGAATGGCTCTGTCCAGCTGAAAGAGGTTTTTTCATCTAATCACAGTTTCTGCTTTCCCAAAGAAAGGGTCTGACTTCTAAGGCAGACTACATAATGCCAGGTTCCCCACAACACACATCTTTTAAATACCTTTGGGGAATAAAAGAATGCTCTACAAGTGGGTCCAGACACACTTCCCTCATGGATGGGATCCCAGGCAAACCCTCCACAAGAAGCATGCAGATGTAGTGTTTTCATTGTTCAAAAATCAATCAACTGTTTTCTTGCCAGCTGCTGGTTGGGGTGTATAGAACCTATCATATTTGAGTCCAGATCTGAACTTCCCCCAAATTCAATGGGGTTTTGACAAAGTCCATCTCGGTTTTTAACATTTTTGAAATACTAGAGGGAGGATCAGTGGCATGTTTAGAGAGAGCAGAGCAAAAATCTTGAGAACCACACTAGCAATAGATTGTTAATTAGATAAGCAAGCCCCGCAGTTGTTTAAACACAAACAAATGGCTGCATGGGCTCATGGTAAAAATTATTAAAATAAAGGAACATAGCTATGAACAGAGTATATTGTACATAGAAGATTCTTTTTTGAACTTAGTGGACATCTGCAAGAATTTTAAAGTGAGATTAAAAGAGAATGCCATTGTTGGAATTCTTAAGGGTCTAATTGTAATTTATGAAT
Organism: Macrochelys suwanniensis; assembly: GCA_033296515.1. Taxonomy (NCBI): domain Eukaryota; kingdom Metazoa; phylum Chordata; order Testudines; family Chelydridae; genus Macrochelys; species Macrochelys suwanniensis. The sequence continues at coordinate 152,360,611 of CM065775.1, read as the reverse complement.
GTTTTGGTTATCTTGGGTGAATTGGTTCTGGGATGAGGTAATAAAATAGATTAAATAATGTTTTGGAAATTGACATTATTAATGACCCAAAAATCAGTTCTGGGAACTGGCCGTCTAAATGGACTGCATACAAAGTTCTTTATAAGAAAAAGAGCTGTAGAAAAGATCATGATACTATAATAATAGAAACTAACATACAGCTAGAATGTTGTAGACATCTGCACTGGGCTAAGGGAACTGGCAAATTTTTCCTGGTTATAGGACTACGTTCGTTTCCAGTCTATGAAAACAATACTATTCAGACATCTAAAAAATAGAAGGTAGGTTAACATTTTAATGTAATCTTTGAATGAAAAGCACAATTAAATAGGAAACCATGTAATACAACAGGATGTCAGATGAGTGCCACGATCTGAGAAACAGGAACTGAACTCTCTGCATCTTGGGATGTTCATTAAAATTATTTGGTTCTAATTTTTGCTACTGTAAGAGTAATTTCAACAAGAACTAATTTTTTGATTGTAAGCGGCCATGTATGCCCTTGAGCCATCACATAATTCTCATGGATATCAATGACACTGTGATGTGTAGATCAATTTATGATGTGGCCCATAATCTTTTTAGAAATATGATATTTATAAAACACATTCCTAGTTCTCTTGAATTCCCCTAAAAGTCCATTGTCTTGGGAGCTACACTAGCTACAGTATTAAAATAGCTGATTTGTCTGACAACTACAGGTGTAGTACAAGGAAAAATATTATTAGGCATGTAGCATTAGCCATTAATTTTACAAAGAATAAACAGGAACCATATTGAATGGCAACATCGGTTGACTGATCAGCTCTGTAATGTCTTTCAGATCCATCTGCTGAATATGCTTTCATTTTTATGTTATAGACATGTTAGGGTTTTGCAACACTAATTCCTGAAGCTTCTCCGGCTTCACGGTCCGGGATACTGCCTTGGGAGGGTATTTCAGTTAGGGTGATAAAAAGATCCTGGCTGTCGGGGAGAACGGTGTGTTGTGTGCTCTCCTCAACCTCCTCCTCCTCCTCCTCCTCATCTTCCTCGTCTGCCAAATCCTCAGGCATGGTGACAGAGTACTCCATCCTTGGAGTCCACGGACAGGGGTGGTGTAGTGGTGGCGGCCATCCCTAGAATGGCATGCAGCTCAGCGTAGAAGCAGCATGTCTGGGGCTGTGACCCGGAGCATCCATTTGACTCTTTGGTTTTCTGGTACGCTTGTCTGAGCTCCTTAATTTTCACGCGGCACTGTATTGTGTCCCTGCTGTATCCTCTGTCCATCATGGCCTTGGAGACTTTTTCAAATATTTTGGCATTTTGTCTTTTGGAACATAGTTCTGATGGCACGGATTCGTCTCCCCATACAGCAATCAGATCCAATACCTCCCGATCGGTCAATGCTGGAGCTCTTTTTCGATTCTGGGACTGCATGGTTACCTGTGCTGATGAGCTCTGCATGGTCACCTGTGCTGATGAGCTCGCCACACTGGCCAAACAGGAAATAAAATTCAAAAGTTCCCGGGCCTTTTCCTGTACACCTGGCCAGTGCATCCGAGCTCAGAGTGCTGTCCAGAGCGGTCACAATGGTGCACTGTGGGATAGCTCCTGGAGGCCAATACCATCGAATTGCATCCACACTAACCCTAATTCAACACAGCGATATCGATTTTAGCGCTAATCCGCTTGTCGGGGAGGAGTACAAAAATCGATTTTAAGAGCCCTTTATGTCAGAAAAAATGGCTTTGTTGTGTGGACGGGTGCAGGGTTTATTCAATTTAACACTGCTAAATTTGACAAACTCATAGTGTGGACCAGGCCTTACTCTGCCTAGGTATCCAGCAGACAGAGCTGTGCTACCCAAGTGGTCAATTTTGACTGGTGTTGGGTTACAAATCACTTAAGTATTAAATGTGGGGGTTATGAAATATTATTGTATGAGTAAAGGGGAGCAGAACTGTACTTAGCCTGCCTGAATGAGGGGGGTCTCCCTTGAATGCCTGAATGAGGGGGTCTGCCTTGCTACCTCAGTTTCCCTAGAAACCAATCCAGTGTTATACTTACATTGGTTTTATTAAATGCCGCTATTGGGTCAAACAGAAAAGGGATGGAGCTTATTCATCCATGCAGACATTCACCACATTCATACTCTCATGCACCCACACACTCACACAGGTGGAGAGTTACCGGAGACGGCACAGGAAGCTGAGAAGCCGAAGCATAGTAGACCTGGTGCATCCGCCTGTGGTCACGGATCTGGGCCAGCGAGCAGGTCAAGAAGCCAGGGGCTTGTGTGCATGCCTTCTTCCTTTTGCTGGAACTGAGTGGCCGCTGTCATGTACACTGAGTTTTCCTTCTATGCCTGTCACCGAGAAGCATTCCCAGACCAGTTCCTTTCATGCATACCAGGTTCTTCTTTTCTTTACAGCACCCCATGATTGCCTTCTCAAGGCAGATTACATCAGACACACCAGGCTCCTGGCTCCCCGCTCTTGTCTCTTTGCAGTTCCTCTCTGCCCAGTCCCACATACACTCCCTTGTTCACACTCCCTTATCTCCCACACACACTCACTTGTTCACACTCTCTCTGATCGCGTGATGGAATATTGCAAAGCTTGGAGGTTCATACAAATGGTAACTGAAAAGGTTACAAAGCTTGCAAAAGTTACAACACTTAAAAGGCTATGCTAACAATAAATATCCCCTACTGATAACAGTTCCTTTCAATTAATTAGCCTTTTACAATTGGTATGGTTACTTCCACCTTTTCATGTTTCTCTGAATGTAAAAATATCCTCCCACTGTATGTTCCATTCTATGCATCTGACGAAGTGGACTGTAGTCCATGAAAGCTTATGCTGAAATATATTTGTTAGTCTCTATGATCATACTAGCAATGACTGAAAAGTTACAAATCTTACAATGGCATTCTACTGGATTGAGCGGAGGCTTTACATAACATCCCTCAGGGCTTAATTTGTGGTAGGGCTTGCCAGGGCTGAGCCTCAGCACCTCTAAGCTTGGCAATTCATAGCCCTGGGACCTCTGGGCTTGTCACATCAGTTATGAAAGTAACAAACTTGCTTGAGCCCCAGCACCTCTTTCATTACAAATTAAGTACTGGTCACCCGCAACTGAACTGCACTCCCTAAGCAGGAGCTCTGGATGCCATATCCTAGTGGTGAGAGAGAGGGTGGGGGTGGGGGACGGACGGACACAGGTGTTTTGCTTAGTGGTGTGGGCTCTGCGTAAGAATCACAGGCACTATTTGACCTGCCCCTCTCTCCTGATTAGAGAGAGAGCTGATTAGACTCCATAGAGAGTCTTTTGGTTTGTTAAGTGACTGCTAGTGCTGAAATCACTGATCATCAGGTCTAAGTGCTTTCTGAAGAGGAAATCTCACTGAGTACTGAGGAGAGTTCCTGCTTTTCTTTGCTAAAGGAAGTCAAAACCATGATCTTTCCAGCAGTATAGGCAGGCTATTTCATAAAAAGCGTGATTGCTGTTAAAATGGGATTTCTAAGGGATCACCCGGGTCGGGTGCCAGGATGCTCCAACATGCCACAGGCTCTATGCTGCTTGGGAGCCTGGAAGAACATGGTGTAGTGCTGCTGCACCATCTGTAGTTCATCCAAAGATTTCTGGAGCCAGGGAGAGGACCCCAGGGCCTAGTCTGGCAACCTGGTGCTTGGGGCTCCTATCTCTAAAATTACTATTTGAATTATAGGAGCCCCCATTGGCCCCAACTGAGATTGGGGCCTGAAAGGGGGGGTCGGGACTCACCCCTGCGGTGCCTCCTGCTGGTCACTCCAGGGAATTAGCTCGGCCAGCCTCAGGAGCACCCTCTGCAGGCTGGTGATCCGCCTAACTGCTCTGGCCCTGTGTCCCTCCCAGGACCTGGTGCCCCTTTCTCTGGGGTGCTGCCCCCCCCTGGCAGTACCCCCACAGCCTTACACTCAGGGTCTCCCCCTCCCAGGGGAACCCCCACCCACTATCCCCACCGCTCCTCAGTCGTAGGCTACTGCCAGTCACAAGCTAGCCCCTGTGCCCTGGGGCAGACTGCAGTATAAGCCACTCATCACAGGCAAGGTTGGGGTTGGACCTGCTGCTTCGGCCTACCCGTGGGCTGCCCCTGCAATCCCAGTACCTAGTTTGGCCTTACCAGGCCTGGAGTTTTCCTAGGCTGGAGCTCCCCGGCTCCCTTAGCCTTTCCCCAGACCTGCTCCACTCAAGGTATCCTGCTTAGCCCTTGCAGCCAGCCCCTTCTCCCTCTACAGGCAAAGGGAGACTCTCTAGGATTCTGGCTTGCAGCCACTTATAGGGGCCAGCTGGGCTCTGTTTGGGGCATGGCCCAGCTGCAGCTACTTCCCCCAATCAGCCCTGCTGCCTTCTTATCCCCAGCCACAGCTGTCTCCCGGGCTGTTCTAAACCCTTCAGGGCAGGAGTGGGTATCCACCCTGCTACAGGGCCCCATTGTGCTAGGCAGTGTAAGAACACTGTGCTGCCCCAAAAATCTTATATTCTAAGTATGTACTTTATGCACACAAATACTTGGTTAATTATCAGATACAACTGACAGCTCAAAACAAGTATTTTACCCTGACTTTATAACAAAATATTTCTTTTAGGAATATGTCTGTCTGACAATATCCAAGGATATCCCATGCAGCTATATTCTGACCATTTGTCTTCACTTTATGACTGGCCTTCAGTTCTTTGGGTTTCCTAGTCATCAGCATTTCTGAAACTGGAGCTAACCACAGCTGCTAGATTAACCTCTTTTGGCCACAAGAGTCTCTCTGCATCGAGAACAGAAACCGAGAGTGAGCTTTGTGGGTGCACTGTATGCTGCCACCACCTTTCCTTTCATAGAGTGTAAGGCTAGAAGGGACCCAGAGATTTTGTAATTTGACCTCCTGTATAGCACAGGCCATTAAGTTGCACCTACCTGCCCCTGTGTTGACCCCAGTAATTTGTATCTGACAAAAGCATAACTTCCAAAAGACATCCAGTCTTGATTCGAAGACATCCAGACATGGAGAATTCCCTTAGCAGTTTATTCCAGTGGTTAATCATCCTCACTGTTAAAAAATTGTTTCCAATTTCTAATTTGAATGTGTCTGGCTTCAGTTTCCCACCATTGGTTGTTCTTCTGCCTTTCTCTGCTAGATTAAAGAGCCCTTTAATACCCAGTATTTTCTCCCCATTAAGATACTTCTGTACTGGGGTGGGCAAACTACGGCTCGCAGGCCGCATCCAGCACGCCAGCCATTTTAATCCGGCCCTCGAGCTCCCACTGGAGAGCAGGGTCTGGGGCTTGCCCTGCTCCGGCGCTCCAGCTGGGGAGCAGGATTGGCTCCCGGAAGCAGTGGCATGTCCCCCCTCCGGCTCCTAAGCATAGGGGCAGCCAGGGGGCTCTGCTCCGCATGCTGTCCCTGCCCCAAGCACCATCCCTGCAGCTCCCATTGGCCGGAAACGTGATCAATGGGAGCTGCAAGGGCAGCACCTGCAGAGGGGGCAGTGTGCAGCAGAGCCGCCTGGCCGCACCTCCGTATAGGAACTGGAGGGGGAACATGCCACTGCTTCCGGGAGCTGCTTGAGGTAAGTGCCGCCCGGAGCCTGCACCCGAGCCACACCCCCGTGCCCGAACCCTCTGCCCCAGCCCTGATCCCTCTCCCGCCCTCTGAACCCCTCGGCTCCCAACCCAGAGCACCCTCCCACACCCTGAACACATAATTTCTGGCCCCACCCCAGAGCCCACACCCCCAGCCAGAGCCCTCACCCCCTACCACACCCCAGCCCCAATTTTGTGAGCATTCATGGCCCGCCGTACAATTTCCATACCCAGATGTGGCTAGGGTGACCAGACAGCAAGTGTGAAAAATCGGGACGGGGGTGGGGGGGGGGGAATAGAAATATATATACAAGAAAAAGACCCCAAAATCGGGACTGTCCCTATAAAATCGGGACATGGTCACCCTAGATGTGGCCCTTGGGCCAAAAAGTTTGCCCACCCCTGTTCTACACTGTAATCAAGTCACCACTCAGGGCTTGTCTTCACTACAGAGAAATCAACACTGCTGCAATCGATGCAGCAGGGATCAATTTAGAGTTTTAGTGAAAATCCATTAAATTGATGGCAGGGCGCTCTCCAGTTGACCCTGGTATTCCAGCTCTCCAGGAAGAGTAAGGGAAGTTGACCGGAGAGCATCTCCCATCGATGCAGCGCAGTGAAGACACCGGGGTAAATTGACCTAAGCTACGTCGACTCCAGCTATGTTATTCACATAGCTGGAGTAGTGTAATTTAGGTTGACTAACCCCGGTACTGAAGACAAGCCCTCAATCTTCTTTCTGATAAGGTAAACAGATTGAGCTCTTTAAGTCTCTGTTTGTGAGGCATTTTCTCCAACCATCAAACCATTTGGCTCTTTTCTGCATCCTCTCTAGTGTTTCAACATCCTTTTTAAAATATGGCTACCAAAACTGTATGCAGTATTCTAATTTCGGTCTCACCAATGCCATATATGGCAGTGAAATCACTTTGCTGCTCCTGCTCACTATTCACCTGGATCACCTGGATCGATCGGACTTCAGCTGTCATTAAGACTGCGCCGATCACAACACGTCTGCCATTCTTCTCGCACTCTTGCCTTTCTTCTCCACGTTCGTCCGAAACGTTTAACGATGTCATCTTCCCATCTTCTTGGAGGCCGACCGGGGGGTCTTTTCTGTTCTCGCGGGTACCACTCAGCAATAATTGCGGTCCACCTGTTATCTGTGAGCCGTGCTGTGTGGCCCGCCCATCGCATCTTGTTATGTCTGCTTTCCACGACAATACCTTTCACACCGCTGCGTTCTCTGATGATTTCATTTGGTATACGATCCAGAAGGGAGATTCCCAACATAGCTCATTCCATTGCCCTTTCAGCTACCAACAGCCATTGCTCTTCTCTCTTCGTCAGTGCCCACGTTTCACTGCCATACAGCATGGCTGGCAGCACTGATGAATTGAAAATATTTTTACGTGTGGTCTTGTCAGATTTTCCTTTGAGGACGTCCTTGATGGAATTAAATGCACACCATCCTGCCCAAATCCTTCGCGAGAGTTCTCTGTTCAGGTCTTGGCGCATATTAACTTCTTGGCCCAAATATATGTACTGTTCCACTTCTTCGATGTCTTCTCCTGTTACCGTTATTCAGGCTTTTCGTAAGATGTCTGATCGCATATATTTCATTTTGCAGCGGTTCATTTTCAGGCCGACCTGACTACTTTTCTTGTCGAGTCTTCGTAGCATGCTCTGCAGTTGGTTGGTGCTTTCGGCAATTAGTACAATGTCGTCTGCAAATCTGAGATGAGATAATCTCTCTCCGTTTATGTTGACACCACTCCTCCAATTGATCGTGTTCATAACCATTTCGAGGCAGGTGGTGAATAGTTTCGGTGAAATTGTATCTCCTTGCTTTACGCCTTTCTCGACTGGGATGCGGAGTGGAGTTTCAAGAAGGGTAATGTCTGTTGTACATCCAGTATTCGCTTCCTTCAATAAACTAATGTACTGCGTGTTAATGCCCTGCTCTGCGAGCGCCTTTAATATTGCGTTAAACTCAACGCTATCGAAGGCCTTTTCATAATCGACAAAAGCAATGCACAGCGGGAGTTTGTATTCCCTCGCTCTTTCTAGGAGCTGGCTAAGGGTAAATATATGGTCAATTGTACTGACATTTCTTCGAAACCCTGCCTGATCTCTCGGCTGTTGTTCATCCAGACTCTGCGAAAGTCGATTCGTTATCACTTTTGTGAAGAGCTTGTAGATGTGAGAGAGCAGGCATATAGGGCGGTAGTTCTTAAGATTTTCTCGATCACCCTTCTTGTGCAGCAAGATGGTATTCGACTCCTTCCAGCGTGATGGTATTTTTTCCTTCTTCAAGATATCGACTGAATCTTAAAGCGAGGGCCTTCCAAAGTTTTTCGCCTCCGGCATAAATCATTTCTGACGTTATTCCATCTTTGCCTGGAGCTTTTCCCTTCTTCATCTGGTGCTCACTATTACCCTGTTTATACATCCAAGGATCGCATTATCCCTTTTGCCACAGCATTGCATTAGGAGTTCATATTCAGTTGCTCATCCGCAATGATCCCTAAATTCTTTTCGGAATCGCAGTTTTCCAAGAGACAGTCCCTCTTTAGTTATGGCCTGCATTCTTTGTTCCTAGATGTGTAACTCTGCATTTGGTTGTATTATAAGGCATTTTGTTTGAATGGGGCCAATTTATCAAGCAAACCAGATCACTCTGTATGACTGCCCTCTCCTTATCTTTACTTACCATTCCACTAATCTTTGTGTCATCAGCATATGTTATCAGCAGTGATTTTATAGTTACTTCCAGATTAGTGATGAAAATGATGAACAGCACTGGGCCTAGTACCAATCCCTGTGGCCTTCTACTAGAAACACTCCCATTCTGTAAGTGCTTGTTGAGATGTGGCAGCCAGTTTTTAATCCACCTAACATGAGCTTTTTTGATATTGTATAGTGCTAATTTTTCCATTACCCTTCCACAGTTTGATGAATGAATAAAAATTAAAAAAATGATGGTCTACTGCATTTTAGATATGCAGTATTCCAGTTTGCACAGAACATAATTAAGGAATATGGGCCTGATCCAAAGTCAAATGCAATCAGTGGAATAACTGACGTGAATAGGCTGTAGATCAAGCTCTGTATCCCGGATACAGCAGGGAATTTAAGCACACACCTACCTTTTAAGTACATGAATAATCCCATCCCCATGTGGCGAGGCACGTAAACATGTGTTTTGATGTCAGTTGGATTTAAACATGTGCTTAAGCGCCTTGCAGGATCAAGGCCTATGTGAACTCATTATATTGTATTTAAAATGTGAGGAGGATAACGGTATCTCTTTTTGTAGGACCAAAACAAGTAGCTAAATTAAGCTTGAATTTGCTATTTTGGTTTATACCATGTTTTTGATTTAAATGGTTGTCTCTGCAATAACAAAAAGATGGTAATCTCTACCCCTAAGAGTTTCTTCTGGGGCCAGTCCAGATTACTGTTAACAAGGAGTCTGATATTGATGACCATACATATAGTGATATATTTATTCTATATATGTAGCATCATGAAATTATTCTGTTGGAAATTATTTGAATATTGATATATATATTTGACAGCCACTTGGGTATTTTTTTTCTTTCTTGGTGGCTCTTGTACCACACTAATCTTTACAAATTCAATCAATAAAAAACTATTTTTTATAAAAATGTAAAGAATGAGTCAAATGTGACTATCAAACTACATCTCCTAAAGGGGCATTGTGAAGGCTCACAAGCTCCAAATTTAATCATCCTTTCTCCAAAAATTACATTTGTGCTTCAAAATATGTTCCTAATGTGTGCGGGGGGAAGGGAGGTGGGTAAAATAAGTATGCAACAATCTTCAAATCCCAGCTCTTAAACTGGATGGACTCAAATAAATGGAATGCCTTGCTGTTTGCTCATAAGAGCTAACACGTTAGAAAGAGACAAGAGAAGGTTTAAAGTTCACACCATGCTCAGATCACACGTGTGCTTGTGTTATGACTGCAACAATCCCAACATCCTTTTGGATTTCCTACTTCTGTGTTTTGTCATTATAGACTGTTAAACTTTTGCCAACGTTGCAATAATTAATGAGAGTAGAAGTGCCTTAAATAAGTAGGGTCTGGTTAATCTGGGGCTATATTTTTTTCTGTGACAGTTCATTAAGGTTAAGTCTAAATAAAAACAAGGAAATGTTTCTGTGCCATCAACCCAGGAACTGAGCAGGCACCGAGCCAAAACATTTGCCTGGACTTTCATTGCTGCAGTTACTATCAGAAGCGAGCTGCAGCTCAAGTATTTGATTTTCCTTAGAGAAAATCTCAACCTTACTATTTGAGAGTCAGTCGTAGTTTTCTGCTCCTATTGTAAATAGACTTGTTCATTGTTGTGAATGGAAGAGTTATGATCCCATTTAGAAAACTCAAAAAAGATGGCTTTTCTTCTGTTTCTCCTCTACAGCTGTATTTTATCGATTTGCCAAAGTCTTTTATTCTATAAGGGTTACACTAAATAGGGTTAAGAAGAGAATCTAATCACATCTAATCCTGGTTTTGCCTGCCCGCCTACCCACCCCCGGTACGGTGAAGTGCCAGTGCACCTGAAGGAAGGCAAGTGGTGTTTGTGCCACTGTCCTCCCTTTTGCGGTGTTGCTGGGAAAAAGCAACTTTATGTTATGATGGTGGCTCAATGGGAGGTTGCCTAGGGGATCAGCACAACGCTTAGCTGCAGTGGCCTCTTCCCCATTCCCAGCCAGTGCTGCTTAGTTTTGATGAAGGGAGAAGATTCTAGAACTTTATGCTGTTGCAAATCTCCTCTGGATGGGCGCTGTGCTGCCGTAACCCAGGTTTAAATCCAGCCTGTTGTATTCACTGAACACAAAACCTGAACACTGAACCTGTGATGTGCTGGAGAGGACTCTCCAGGGCTCCCTGCCACTAAACCAGGGGTGGGCAAACTTTTTGGCATGAGGGCCACGTCTGGGTATAGAAATTGTATGGCGGGCCATGAATGCTCACAAAATTGGGGTTGGGGTGTGGGAGGTGGTGAGGGCTCTGGCTGGGGGTGTGGGCTCTGGGGTGGGGCCAGAAATTAGGAGTTCAGGGTGTGGGAGGGTGCTCTGGATTGGGAACTGAGGTGTTTGGAGGTTGGGAGGGGAATCAGGGCTGGGGCAGGGAGTTGGGGCATGGGGGGAGGCTCAGGGGTGCAGGATCCAGGCGGAACTTACCTCAAGCAGCTCCCGGAAGCAGCAGCATGTTCCCCCTCCAGCTCCTACATGGAGACGTGGCCAGGTGGCTCTGCTACATGCTGCCCTGTCCCCAGGTGCTGCCCCTGCAGCTCCCATTGGCCATGGTTCCCGGCCAATGGGAGCTGTGGGGGCAGCACTTGGGGTTGGGTCGGTGTGCGGAGCAGAGCCCCCTGGCGTCCCCTATGCATAGGAGCCAGAGGGGGGACATACCACTGCTTCCGGGAGCCATGCCAAGCGGCCCTCAATCCTGCTCCCTGGCTGGAGTGCCGGAGCGGGGCAAGCCCTAGACTCCGCTGCCCAGCGGGAGCTTGAGGGCCAGATTAAAATGGCTGTTGGGCCGGATGTGGCCCACGGGCCATAGTTTGCCCACCCCTGCACTAAACTAAAGGGAGGGTTGGGATTATTTTAATGGTTCTAATGGAGTTCCTTCTCTGGGTACTGTTAAATCATCCTTGCAAGGAATGCAAGTTCTCTTTAGGGCTCACAAACTACTCTGGAGAACAGTTATTTTTTTTGCCTTTAGAATGCACTAGATTGAACCAAATGACAATATTGTTAAACAAATTTCCCAAGAGAGTGGAGGAATCTCCCCCCGCCCCCGGGTCTCCTACAAGATATTAACATGCATATACTCCACAGCAAATTTCACAGGTTGGAGGCTGTGCTCTGCTGTCCATACATCCAGTATATGATTGGGGAAAAATGCGTACATACGCCCAGCCAGTGTACATAACATTAGTGAATGAATCTATTCCTTAGTCCTTCTCCCTGCAAACACTCACACCCCTGGAACACAGAGGGTTAGCAGAGAAGCAGAGAGAGGAAACAGCAGGAACCTACTGGCAGCACATCACTATAGCAGTGCCAAATTCAAGAGCCTTTTTTTATTCTCTGCATGTGCTATGCAACTCTCAGCCAGACCCTAGTTTGGTGTCTGAGAAGTTTGAGAAAGTACACAATAAGATTGTCCGCTTGCTCTAATATTGTTTATCAGTCGAACATCTGTCCCTGCAACTTTGGAACTGTAGTGGGGCAGTTGCCCCGCTCCTGTGAAAGACTAGGCTGATTGGGGAAGCAGCCACAGCTGGCCCTATAAAAGGGCTGTGAGCCAGGCGCTGTTCTCTCTCTAGCTCTGGAGAGAGAAGGACCTGGCTGTCTAGGAGAGAAAGGTACCTGGGGGAGAGCAGGGCTGGGGAGCGGCAAGAGGAGCTGGGGAGCTCCAGCCTGGCAAGTCCCCAGGCTGCGGGCCTTGCTAAAAGCCATAGAAGGTACTGGGCTGCAGAGGTACAGTCCGGAGTTAGGCAGAGGCAGCTGGTCCAAACCCCCTTGTCGGTGATGAGTGGTTTATAGACTGCAGTCTGCCCCAGTGCATGGGGACTAGATGATGACTGGCAGTAGTCACTGAGGCAAGGGGGGATAGAGGGTTGGGGGTTCCCCTGGGAGGGGAGACCCAAACTGTGGGTTACTGCTGGGGGCAGAACCCCGAGGACAAGGGGCACTGGGGTCCGGAAGGCACATGGGGGCCAACGGCAGGCGAGACACCGGCTAGGAGGAGGCGCTCCGTCCGCTGGAGAGCTAATTCCCAAGATGACCAGCAGGAGGCGCTGCACCAGTGAGTCTTCGACCTTGCTACAGGGACCATTGAAGATTTTCCTGGAAACACACTTGGGAAGGTCTCACTAGAGCATGCTTGCATACTCACTTCCTCTGCACGCTCATGCTCTCTCTCTCTCGCTCTCTCTCACACGCTTTCCTTTTACCTACTCATGTGCATCATCCATGACTACCCACCCACACAACCACAAAAGCAGAAGCAGCTGCAACTGACATGTGCACATACATTACAATAGGGTAGTAGTGACTTGTATACCAAAATGGAAATTATTTGGCAGATACAAAGTCAGCTATTACGAAGTTACAAAATAGTGGTGTTAGAACCACTGGATACAAGTATCTGCTGAATCTCCAAAATGTACATCTGATTCATTCTAAGACTGAAAATATTAATTCTTAATAGAGACTTATCAGTTGGAAGCAACAGAAGATAAAGACCTGGGTGTATTGGCTGATCACAGGGTGACTAGGAGCCATCAATGTGATGCGGCTGTGAAAAAAGGCTAATGCAGTCTTAGGATGCATTAGACGAGGTATTTCCAGTAGAGACAGTGAAGTGTTAGTACCATTATACAAAGCACTGGTGAGACTTCATGTGAAATACTGTGTGCGGTTCTGGTTCCCATGTTTAAGAAAGATGAATTCAGACTGGAACAGGTGAAGAGAAGACCTACTATGGTGATCTGAGGAATGGAAAACCTACCTTACTAGAGAAGATTCAAACAATTTGGCTTCTTTAGCTAAACCAAAAGAAGGCTGAGGGGAGATATGATTGCTCTCCATAAATACATCAGAGGGATAAATACCAGGGAGGAAGAGGAGTTATTTAAATTAAGTGCCAATGTGGACACAAGACCAAATGGATATAAACTGGCCATCAACAAATTTAGGCTCAAAATTAAGTGAAGGCTTCTAACCATCAGAGGGGTGAAGTTCTGGAACATCCTTCCAAGGGGAGCAGTGGAAGCAAAAAGCCTAACTGGCTTCAAGACTGAGCTTGATAAGTTTATGGAGAGGATGGTATCATGAGACTGCCTATAATGGCATGAGGCCCATCTGCAATTGCTAGTAGCAAATATCTCCAATGGCTGGTGATGGGACACTAGATGGAGACGGCTCTGAGTTACTACAGAGAATTCTTTCCCAGGTGTCTGGATGGAGGGTCTTGCCGACATGCTCAGGGTCCAACAGATTACCATATTTGGGGGAGGGAAGGAATTTTCACCGGAGTCAGGTCTGCAGAGACCCTGAGGGGTTTGTCGCCTTCTTCTGCAGCATGGGGCATGGGTCACTTGCAGGTTTAAACTAGAGTAAATGGAGAATTATCTGTAACTTAAAGACTTTGAACCATGATTTGAGGAGTTCAGTAACTCAGTCAGAGCCTAGGGGGTCTATTACAGGAGTGGGTGGGTGAGGTTCTGTGGCTTGAAATGTGAAGGAGGTCAGACTAGATTAGATGATCATGATGGTCCCTTCTGGCCTTAAAGTAGTTCTGCCTTTACTTTTAGTGGCAAAGAAGGTCATTATTCAGTGTTCTTTGTGATTTCATAGTCTCCCTGAAAATTATGCTATTAGGCCGCAATTTCCTTTAAACACTTACGCATGTGCCTAACTTTACTACTCATTGGGATAAGTCATGGTTGTAAAGCTAAGCATGTGTGTAACCATTTACACGATCAGGGCCTAGATGGAGGATATTGCTCATTTTGTTTCTAAACCTGAAGTTTCAGAATCTTCCATTATCTCGATCAGTAACAACTTAGCAGGTCTGCCTATGAACTTCAGTAAGCTGGATGGGTGGTATATCTCCCTGTGCTGAGGGTCTTTGGTCCCCAGGTTAATTTTGTAAGTGGGATAGGATACCTTTTCTCATGTGATCACATGACAGTGTAGCTAACATGCTATTGGCTGTGCCAGATTCGGTTTTCCTTGTGCTCATTTAGAGCCCAATTCTGCAATGCAAGGTGATGTGCGCTTTCTGGGAGATTCTGAGCACCCTGGACTCCCAGTGAAGCTAAAGTGAGTTGGGTTCACTCATCATGTAACAGTATTGTACGCAGAGCTCTTTATTTATTATATTTGCTTTATTTTCTATTTCTTGTAAACCCTGAACTGGATTGATTTTTCTGATTCTTATTTGTATCCAATTTTTAGTAAAATGTTAATAAAACAATCTTTATTTTAAATATACATCTGTTAAAACAAGATAAAGCATTATCAAGTATGCTTACAATATGCTGAATCTTTTTTTTTTTCTTCATTCCATTCAGACACAAAATAATGTGCTACATTTTTAGATTAAGGAGTTTTGCTCATCTCTCACATTCATTATGTTGTTCAGACTTTTTTAAAGTTTAAACACACAAATCAGTTTTTAATTATAAATAGAGAGCATTTAGGCAAAGGTGTGCAAAAATAAAATATGAAAAGATTTTCTCTTATATTAATATTTAGGTAAAATATATATTAAAACATTTCCTGCTAGTTCTAGCATTAAGGTAAAAAGTATATAAAATCAGGTGTCTTTAAATAAAATTGTACCTTAAATCCTGATCCTCCAAATGATTCAGTATATTAGTAACTTTCTGCAAATGAGTCATCTCAATGAATTCAATGAGATTACTCACCTGAGTAAAATTACTCACATTCCCCATGTGTTTGTATGATCAAGGCCTCAATGAGCTGTTAAATATCAAATCAAAGATAGCATGTACACACTGGCTCTATGTAGCCTAAAGTAATATCTATAAAACAAAGTGCAGCAACTCATCACATAGCAAAAGGAAAGCAAATAACATGCTTGGGCAAAACAAGAGAGCTAGTTATACAACATCAAGAAATAAATGTGAAAGAGCAATCCTGCGGTATGGGCTTGATCCAAGACCTATTGAAGTCAACGGAAAGAATCCCATTGATTTCAATGGGCTTTGGATCAGGCCTTAAGAGAGACAGAATTTCTTTTCAGTATTATGGGATAATCCAGATCATTGATCTGTAGTGGGAAGAACTTCTTATGAAAAACATTTAAAATATTCTCTCAAGGGAAGAAAAAACTTCGTCACTAGAGTGGCTGGTCGTTGAGAGAACAGTCTTGTTTTGAGGATGTTCTTTGCCAGGAGGTCTAAATCCAGATCCAAGTCTGAGAGAGAATACTTGCTGCAAAAACAAACAAACAAAAAGCAAAAGCTCACAAAGTTCCTTCCATAAATTCCTAAATGGCCCCCTCAAGGACTGAACTTGCAACCCTGGGCTTAGTAGGCTAATGCTCAAACCACTGAGCTATCCCTCCCTCCTCTGTCCATAAATGGTGCTTCAAAATATCTCTTCTGTATGGGCTTAGTCCTGCTAAGTGTTGAGCACTCTGGCTCTGATCCAGGAAAGCACTCAAGTACATGCTTAACTTTAAGCATGTTAGGAGTCCCCTTCGTTTCAGTGACCCTTCCACCCTGCTTAATGTCGAGCATGTGCTCCAGTGCTTTGCTGAATCAGGGCCAGCGTGATTAGCACCTTGCAGGGTCAGGCACTACCTGCTGATTGGTCTTTATGAACGAGGCAGTCACTGAGTCTTTCATTTTCCCCAGCAAGGGAACTTACCCAGCAAATATTACTCACTCGAATAGTCCCATCAGTGTCAATGAGATTATTTATGTGAGTAAGGACTACTTATCCATGAAAGAGTTTGAAGGATTGGGCTCTACATTTCAAACGTACTAGTAGATAGCTTTATCAGTATGAGATTACTCCATTTAATGGTGTGAAAAAAGTGTATTTTGAGATGTTGTAAAAAGTTTAAGGATATTCTACAGCAGCGGATTCTTTGCAGCTGTTGTAATAACTGGCAGTATAACTCAGAGCTTTCTCTGATTGAACTAGTGCCATATGGCTATAATTCAATTGCAAAAAATTTAGCCTTAAACTCATGTCTTTCAGTAAAGGTTTTTTTTTTAAACTATGTCTTGTTCAGAGTTTAAAATTGTCTAACAGAACTTTATTGGTGCGCAAAACCAGCGGTTGTGATGACACTGCCTGGGAGTGTCATGGAGTGCATTCATTGTATGATAAATTCTCTGAAGCCAATTTTGCAAAGAAACATTCTGGGAAACCAGGAAGTGGGGCAAGTCTTGTCCAGAGGTTGTGAGAAATCTGTGTTTCTCCTGTGAGCATTTTCTAGTGTATGCATAGCTGATTTTCAGCATCTTACATCTGAATGGATATAATTGAGGTTCCTCTGGTGTATCCATCATAAAGCCCATGATGAGAAGTTTCATACTTGGGATGTAAAAAACTCTAAAGCCCCAAACCAGTACTCAGTGCATTTCAGGATCGGATCTTAATGCAAGGCTGAAACATTGCATACAGGTTCTCAATTCCCATGGTAATGTACATTGTTCTTAAAGGGTGAGGCCAAGAGGATAATAGAAACCAGGGGATGAACTGGAGGGTAAGAGATGGAATTCTCCAGTCTTCTTTTGCCACATCCACATTCCCAAATGACTGAGTAAGGCTTCAGGAGTGGCTGTCTTAAAGGATGGCTTCTAATCAGGCTATTTAAGTGTGAATGGAACCTATTTTAACTTCTCCCAGCAGGTTCCAAATTCAGAATGCAAGTTTGGCCTGTCAAGATGAGATCACTTGAGTATGTGAGAGTATGAGATCTACAGAAACAGAGTAAAAGGACCAGAGGTAGTTGGGGGATACAGAAACACTGTAGTGTCTGAGGATACTGAACTTTAGAAACCACTTTGTTGACTAAACTAGTTTTCAGCATCTTTGGATCAGAGACAGGCCATTCCTTAGAAGAAACCCTGAAAGTAAACTGTTGTATCACCTCTTAACAGATGGTATGTTGCTCCATAAGATCACAGCATTCTGGACAGTTTCTGCATGTTCCCTGTGGATAGTCACTGGCTCCGTCTTTTAAAAGGGAAAAACATGCAAGTGTCTTAGTAGCCAGACAGCTTCTGCCAAGTGTTAATACTATATTGTATGGTGGTCACCAAGAATGTTTAAGAATAGCTTCTACCGATTCATGACATGCTTAGCTGGTTTTCTCTTATGATTGTAGCCCACCTTTGGGGTAAATTGGGCAAGCCTCCCTCATGTTTGAGAGCACAGCAGCTGGTCAGAATTTTCCAGATTTTGGAATTTAAACATAATTTCAAATTTTGAAAATTCAAAAATAAAAAACAGGGAATTTTTTGCAAAATCTTTTGTAAAAAATGTTCCCTATTTTTCTATGAACAGGTCAACACTTGCGTCCTGATTTTGCAGAGGCCAAGAACACCTGCAACTTCCATTGAAGTCAATGGGGAACTCCGGGTGTACATCCAGTCAGCAAATCAAGTCCTAAACTCATTGGGGATGGGACAATGCCTTATTATTACGTATTATGCTAAACACATTGTTGCTACTCAGTAAATAATACTGTAATAGTAGTGTATCTCTCATCAGACATTGGTCGTGCTTCTTGTATTGGACAGGTGGCAGTGCTACTTCTTTTTGGTGTATGCACAACGTGTCTCAGGTGGCATGTGACCAGGATTCATCACCGAATTTGGTCTGCTGGTTGGGTTATTAGCTTCTTCGTTCTGGGCCGGGTACTGATGGGGAGCATGACACGAATGCTGATCCATGCCCGCTTAATACTGGATATTAGAGCTGTTACTAGTTTTCAAGGACTGTTGTCAGGATCAGTTATTGTTTGTAAAAGCTCTGAGATCCTCAGATGACAAGTGTTGTATCCTGACAAGTGTAAAACATTTTTCTTAACATCTGACTAATGGCTTTACTGGTGATTTCCTGGTCCACATGTGAGTTATAATGCAGCAAAATCAGAGAGAATGACTGATTTTTGTGGCATGCACAAATACTGTGACTGTGTCTATACTCACTTGAAAGTCCATTAGCACTGGTCCTTAACAGAGAACTCCACATAAAACTCCCTGCAAACTTTTGGGAAGTTCAGCTCTGGATCCAAATTGAATGATGTGGGCTTAATCTCTAGAGACCGATCTAAATCAGAACCCAGGATCTTTATTCACTCCCCATCTCTCTTCCCCCACCTCGAACTTTGGGGAGATTCAGATCCAAACGTTATGATGGGAGTCTTCTCTACTCCTTAATCAAAAGGAGTGAGGTTCATTTTGACCAGAGGAACTCTGCTTCCTCCACAAGCTGCCCCTGTTGTACACCAACAGCTCAGGAAGTGAGAGGCTAAAGAACCAGGAATCAGTTCTGGTTCTGTTGTATGGCCCTGCAGAGAACACCATTCCCAAAAGACACAATAAACATCACTATAAAAAGACAGTCATTCAACACTAAGGAGACATGATGTGAAGAAAAAACAATTTGGGGAGGGACTGGATTTTCTGTGTACCTTAAGGAATCGTGAAGCTGTCTCTCTGTCTTCTTTTTCCAGCACCAGATTATCCACAAACATCCAGAAGAATGGCCTCTGACTGCTCTCTGGGGGTTTCCCATATTGTAGGATGCGGTGATATTGATAGAAGTACCAAGCTAGGGGCGAAAGGGATGAGGAGGAAGGAAAGGGAGGACATCACAAATAAAAGGACCAAATAGCTCTCATCCTGTCCTGCTCTGACTGTGGGACAGTGCAGCTTTCAAAGAGAGATGCTAAGAGCCTCTCTATCACTATAGTAAAAAGAGTAGTGGAGGAAATTTGAAATGAGACAGAGAGGTTACTTTTTAACATGGATAAAGTTTTTCATAACTTCAGTTTGTTTGAGGAGTCACCATTTCTCATCTCCATAATGTGCAGCATGTAAGCAGAGGGACAGATAACAACACTAGGGGTCCGCTTTAGACCAGGTGCAACTCCATTGGCTTGAATAGGCACTTGCTTCTACTAGGTCTGAATTTGACCGGGACAGAGGCTAATTTGAGTTGGAAATGAGTGATGTGCCTTGTAGTCACCAAGGGCCAGGCTCTGCATATTGCACCGAGGCCCTAATAAGGGGCAGTGTGGAGCTGCCCAGCCTGAGAGGGAGCACTGGGGGGCGTTTAGCCCCAGGAAAGGAGAATGCCTTCTGAAACTCCAGGGTGTGCAGGGGGAGTGTGGACATTAATGCACCCCCTTCACGGGGTGCCACATAATGATAGACTCAAGGTCAGAAGGGACCATTGTGATCATCTAATTCCCTTCCTATGAAGCCAGTAACCACAACTGGACAATGTGTAGGGGGACAGAGCTGCTCCTCGCTCTGTTTGGAGCACTAGGAGCTCTCTGTGGGGTAGAGATGGCCCAGCCCTGTGCTTTCTGGAATTTTGGCCCAGCCCTTGCATAGGCTGTACAGCCCTTACAGAGGGGGAGGCTCTTCACTGCACCCTCTGCCACTACACGCCTCCATAAGGACCAGATTGAATGTGGCCCCTACAGCTGAGATTGTACGGTCACAGGAGGGGAGTCTCCTAGGAAATGACTCTCCTTTCATAGGTGATGAAATACAGCAGATTTAATACAGTTTAATGAAAACTGTTGTGTGCACTTGCTCTCAAATGTTGAGAGAGCTCTATGGCCTGTGTTATCCCGGAGGTCAGACTAGAATGATCACAATGGTCCTTTCTGCTGTAGCAGCACAAAGGGGCTGTAATCCCCAGCTGACGGATAGCCAGCAAAGTTCACTTTAACCTGCCCCTCCCCTCCCCTCCCCTCCCAAGGCCTGCTGGATAGGGCGCGTGTCAGAGGATGGAGGGCTGTGGTCAGATTGCATGGTGTTGGTGAAATCCCACACTGCCATAGCTGTGGCTTGATGGCTGGTACAAGCCTGTGTAATTCAGAGCAATCTTGAGGCTGCTGTAAATTACACAGGGTGCCAAACTGGATCTCAGCATTCCTGGGAATCGGGGAAATAGACAAATGTTTTACAGCCGCCTTTTGCCCCGCCCCCGTCTCCTCAGATGTACCATGAGGAGCTCTGATACAGTTAAAGATCTAACTCTGGCAGAATGATAATTTATATATCATTTTATACTCCACTGCACCTCTTACCGGGAGGGTGTTCGTAGGAATTTCCAACCGGAGGAGTGGAACCAAATATGAAATCAAAAGGACCCCATTCTTTTACCTAATAAGATGTACAAGTTTCAGAACTTCTTGTTTCTTTTCGAAACATTTATTCATATTCTTATTATGATGGCTATTAAAATGTAACCATTTGTCTACAGGGACTCGGACACTATGGTGATGGGTGTGGTATAGGAACCTGAATAGAACAGGACCTGAGGTGAGCTGTGGCTCCATCTGAAGAGTTCTTTCCCACCTAGATAGCTAGGGTGACCAGATGTCCTGATTTTATAGGGACAGTCCCGATTTTTGGGTCTTTTTCTTATATAGGCTCCTACTACTCCCCACCCCCTGTCCCGATTTTTCATACTTGCTCTCTGGTCACCCTCTAGATAGCCCAAGGCAGGCCTCTCTGGGGACATCATCAGGAGTCACTCCCAATCACAGAGAATTCGGCGTTGTTCTCTTAAGGCCCGGAGAGCTTGTATTTAATGCTTAAATTAGTATTTAGTCATTACATAGCTCGAACACAACAGAAAAACGGAACTTGGTGTTGAGTGCAGCCTGCAGTCCAGAACCCCAACTTTCAAGATGGAGTCTGACCTTTGGTCTCCATGGCCACACCCAACACTCTTACATAACAATAGCAGTTTCTCCACTCAGATTCATCCTTGTACTAAAGACGGAAAAAAGAATGATAATTGATCATTACCAACCAGTCAGTAATGCTGTGAAACCTGATTATGGATAGCCAAATTTTCAAAATGTAACCTGTTTTGTGCACATGAAATTTTGCACTCAAGTCACTTGCGTGTGGAGTTATCACTTGTGCTTGCAGCTAATAGAAAATACATGCACATGATTCCAAAGACAATATGTCAGCAGACACAGTGGTGAGGAAATTGCATATACAAGGGATTAATGTCATTAGCTGCTCAAAAATCTCCATCCTTCTTTTAAAGTATGTATGGAGTTGGCATAATCTGTCAAATATTGTCAAGGGAGAACTAGTTGTGGAGACCAGACTTTGCAGTACAAGACCACAATATGAAAAAAAACTAAAACAAAAAAAGGGAACTAGGAGTTTAGAAAAGCAACTGAGTGGTCAGGTTTTGAAATACTAAATATGGTTTGGGTTATGCTATTTATCCATTACTGAAATTGCATAATGGCAGTGAGCTTTCAGTTTAAACAGAATTAATTACAGAGTGGCTTGGATTTCTGTAAGATTTAATTCAGTAATTCAGTTATTGCAAAAGAAAATATTGCTACAATCTCAGGTGGCATATCTCAATTCTTGGAGCAAGGGAGGTTTTCTGTCAGTTCACTAAATCCTTGTAGCATGTACTTAATTAAACCATACTTGGAAACTCTGCTATTCCATTGCTAAGCTTTTTTCACATTATACGAAGTTTGGTAAACAGAGCCAAATATCCACTTATTCCCCCCCTCCCCAAATGAGTAAGGAGATTTTCCAGTGGGGACATATATAGGGCTCTACCAAATTCATGGTCCATTTTGGTCAATTTCAAGGTCATAGGATTTTAAAAATCACAAATTTCAGCTATTTATAACTGAAATTTTACAGGGTTGGAATTGTAGGGGTCCTGACCCAAAAAGGAGTTGTTGTGGGGGGAGTCACAAGGTTATTGTAGCAAGGGGTTGCGGTACTGCTACCCTACTTCTGTGCTGCTGCTGCTGCTGATGGCGGCGCTGCCTTCAGAGCTGGGCAGCCGGAGAGTGGTGGCTGCTGGCTGGGAACCCAACTCTGAAGGCAGAGCATGGTATGGTATTGCCACCCTTACTTCTGCGCTGCTGCTGCTGGCGGGGTTCTGCCTTCAGAGCTGAGTGCCTGGCCAACAGCCGCCACTCTCTGGCCGCCCAGCTCTGAAGGCAGCACAGAAGTAAAGGTTGGCAATACTGTGACCACTCCCCCCCCCCCCTTAAAATAACCTTGTGACCCCGCTGAAACTCCCTTTTGGGTCAGGACTCCCAATTTCAGAAATGCTGATCTCCCCCATGAAATCTGTATAGTATAGGGTAAAAGCACACAAAAGACCAGATTTCATGGTCTGTTGTGCATTTTTCATGGCCGTGAATTTGGTAGGGCCCTACTCATATGCTTCTATTAGGCGTGATAGAATTATTATTATTGATTCTTTGCATTGTGGTACTGCCCACAGGAACCAATCAGGCCCAGGCCCAGACTCCAGTGTTCTAGGTGCTGTACCTACAAGTACATACGAAGATATGATACCCACTTGAAGGAGCTAACGGTTGAAGGGCTTGATCCAGTGCCCATTGAAGTCAATGTAAAAACACCCATTGTCTTCAGTGGGCATTAGATCAGACCCTAATCTAAGAATCCTCCACTCACACGCCCCAACCTGGATCCAGTGTGCAGAGCAGCAATGCCATCGCTACTGAGGCCTGTGGTAGTGCCTGACGACCATTATGTGCTCCCTTCAAGACTCAGCTTTAGGCAGCTGGATCCTCTTTGTAGACACACTGTCCACATCCCAGCTTCTCTCCTGCTCAGCGGTGAGCCCCCTCCTGTAGAAGCACTGGTGTGATGAGAACTGCTGTTCAGCACAGTCCCAACTGAGAAGAGAGGGATCCCCTGCTCAGCCTCACTTTGACCTGTCTGCCTCCCTCCCCGGGAATGATGAAGATTCTGCTTCAGTTTAGGTCTTGCCTAGCTGCCCCCGGGGATGGCAGCATTCCCCTAGAATTGTCACAGCAATCAGTAATGTAAATTCAGTGCTGTGCACAGTTAAATCAGTGACGTTTTCTGTGTTGTACTTACATCTGTCCTCAGAGTATTGGTGACATCATCTAAGTATGTCAGCCTGCCATCCCCCAAGCTGCTGCCCAAAAATCCAAGATTTTTCATCTCTGAAGAGCAGACATTCGAAATACAGACAGTGTTAGTACTAGGAACTAGTTCCCTCATACAGTACCTTACTTCAGCACACGCCTAGCTCTAAGCATGTGACTGGTGGGACCAGTGTTTCAAGTTTAGCACATACTTAAGTACCTTGCTCAGTCACTGTCCTAGTGAGCAGTGCAGTAACTGACATGTAATCAGGTAGCCCTTCGAGTATAGAACAGTGTTGGATATTTACAGCTTCATAAACTGACAAAGTTGGAGACATCTCAAAATCAGGATTGTAAACCTGAGATCAAGCTATGTAATGCTGTACTGAATGTCCCCACATGGGCTACAAATAGCAACATTTTAGATGCACAACACGGGTATTAGATTGTTCTGAAAATGACACTATTTCTTTAATGAAAAATGTGAACATTTTGACTGGTTTTTTTCTGCTTTATAGGTTTCAAAATGGATTTTTTTTCCTAAAAGTTTTCATGACATTTTCATGTATATTATCAAAAACCATTGATAAAATCTTTTGTTTATGAAGGGTATTTGGTAAACAAAGTGATCAAAATGGTTATTGAAATAAGATTTTTTATAATGTTTTGGATACACATTTTTTTTAGCAAAACATTAATAATGTTTTTTGCTCAATGGTAAATTTTTTTTAAAAAAAGCCTATTTTTGACAAAAGAGCTCTGCATTAAACAATTTTTGACCAGCTCTATCGAATGGACGATAATACCTTTGTGTGGGTCATAATGAATCATGATGGGTAAAATGTATCCCAAGTGTGGGCCTCATTTGTCCCACTGAACAATGGAGTCATATCAGGGATGAATGTGGCCTGATCTATTAATAGATTTTTAATATGTTTGTTTGCAATCCTTAGCCATCTATGTACACTTACCTGTGGTAATATTATCAAAAAGGGAGAGCACATTGATCGGCTTTCGTTCCCATGCGGATAAAGGCTGATAAATCTCAAGATGGTTCTGTCATAAATAAAAAAGACCCTTGTTTGTACGACCCATTCAGTTGTGTGAATACTCAAAGTTGTCCATAAAAAGTAATAAAGCCCAGACGCTGGCCTGTTTAGGGAGTCTGGCTTATGGGGACTATCACAGTGTAGGCAGGGGACTGTGCAGCCTGGAAAACCCCTAGTCAGGAGGGAGAGAGACGGGGATCTTTGCCTAAGAGAGTTGACATTTAAGGAACCCGAAGCCTAGAGTCGGAACTGTTGGTGGGCCACGGAGGGGGAATACAGATACAATTGCCCTGAAACTGTGACATTGTCCCTTTTTTAATTAAAAGACCCACCCAGCATTGCCAGCAAACACTCCTCTCTTCAGTATCCAGTCAGGATCCCAAAGTCCACAAAGGGCATAAGGCAACTAATTGCAGTTAAAAAGCATTTCAGAACCTTGGAGATGCCTGGATTCTGATTAGCACATTAGGAAGTAATGATTTATACATTGCAAATAAATATCCCTTCACAGTATATTGTAATTATTCTGTTACATAAAATAGGGTCCATTTCATTTTCTAACATCATCCAAATTGTCTGGTACTGGATCATTTGCTGGAGAATTTAAAGCAGGATACAATCTGAAGTAAAATTTAAAGGGGCAGCACCCAATACACCCAGTTCAAATTTCTTATCAAACCCTAAATTGATGTGCAGTGTAGAAAAATCTTAGTATAGTCTAAGACAGTGGTTCTAAAACTTTTTTTCCTGCAGACCACTTGAAAATTGCTGAGGGTCTCGGCTGACCACTTAATTATTTTTCCAAACGTTGTTTGTACCATTAGCTAGCTATTGTAAAGTGCTTTGGATAAAAGAACTATATAAAAAAACCTTAATAGTAATTGCTGTTTTTTTGTTCTACAAATAAAAGCACACAACTCATATTTTAATATCAGTAGTCTTACCTTTCTAATGAGATGGATGTGCCCTCTCTCCCCCACTGCAGTGGCCCTGAGGTGGGGCTGGGAAGGATGGGGGGTCTCTCCCCAGCAGCCGCAGCCCTGATCTGGGGAAAGTCACTTCTTTCTCTGGCTGCTGCAGCCCTTCACATCCCTAATTCTCCCCACCCCCTCTTCTCACGCCACTGCCCCGTCCCACCTACCCCCTATTCCCCTCAAGGCCACCACCTCACCTTACGTGTGTCTTCTCCTTGGTCCAGGCACCTAATTAGTGGAGCCACGCCTGCACAGCTCCACTAATTAGGTGGGTGGCCCTTCATTCTCTTGTGTGTGGCCCCACAGCCCCCATTGGCCGGGCACAGCGAACCGCGGCCATTGGGAGCCGCGATCGGCCGAACCTGCGGGCGCAGCAGGTAAACATACCGGCCAGGAGCGCCAGGAGCTTTCCCTGCACAAGCTGCAGCCCAAGTTCGGGGAACGCTGCCTTAGAGGGAACTATCCGCGGACCACCTGAATGGAGCTCACAGACCACTGATGGTCCACAGACCACAGTTTGATAACCTCTGGTCTAAGATGTCTGTGGTGATTGTTGACTGCTGCAGAACTCAGTTCTTTCAGTATGTAAGGTGGTACTTAGATACCATGGTGATTGGCACCTTATTAAAACCGATGGTAGGAATATTTCAGATTTTCGGCAGTATATGTCCCCAAATATTTTTTTTTTGCAAATGTCAGCCTCGCATCCCTTCTAACAGTACAGCTGATGGGGCTCTGCTTCCACCTGCTGGAGGCAGAACGTATCTGACGGGTATGCTGACTGTTTCCTCTTGCAGAGGTCAGGTGATAGATACCTAAGGTCAGTTTTTTGCGTCTCCAACTGGCTGCAAGAAGAGAATTCCTGCCACCACTCTCAACTGGCACAGAAGAATAAATGATACACTTAAAAAATTCAAAAGCTGTTAAATTCTAATCTGTATTTTGGTTATGACAGGAGCCTGATGCAGTTAATATATTTTATTTGTCTTAGTACAAAGAAAAAGAGTCCACCTATCATACGTGAACCTAGCTCTGAAAACTTTGCATGAATTCTGTATCAGAAATCTAATTAATCTTTAATGGTTCTATATGAAATAAAATGATCATTCTTTTGGCCTATTTTGATAGCACCTGTGACCTGAAAAAAAGTGCCACATACACTTAATGATCAAGAAGGGAAATATATATGATGGATCACCATGAACATATCTTGTTTTTTCCTCTCTAACTTTTAAAACCTCAAAAAAGAAGTATTGTCAAGGTATTTTATGTAATTTTTCTCCATAACCTTCTTGGAAGCTGCTTCCTTACTAAAGTGTTTCTTCTTCAGTCCCACATACATACTAATGCCCAAATCCTGCAAACATGTAGCAATCTGTATAATTTTGCTGATGTACGTAAAGTCACACACACATACATATTTGCAGAATCAGAGTCCAATGTTAATTTAGAATGCAGGGCTGCTGGGTATTGATTTACTTTTTTATAAGAAAGAGGATTCAAGTATTTGTGTTGAAAACATAAGCACGTGTTGGAGCTCATTATTAAGAGATACGGAAAGAGAGATAGGTCAACAGTTGGATCTATGTCAGCCTTGACTCAGCCATCCCTTTAATTTTCTATTAAAAGTTAATGGAGATGTTCCTTACAGATTCCTGATCGTAGAAGCACTTCAATTTTACACGCCATCTCTTCTTCCTCTTTAGCAACCCAATTGAACTCAAGGGAAGGCACATGAAACACAGCCAGGTATTCATTGCTTTAACTTTCTCTGCAGTACCAGGACCTACGAGGACATCCAGACACTCCAGGCAATAGCACCTACACAAATTAAACAGGTCTTTCCACACATTCTATGCCAGCCAGAGGCTCAGTTTAACTGGTTTGGTTCTTTTCTCATTTTTAAAATCATATTCAAGAGAACTATCTTTTTCCTCAGAAATGTTTAGCTGAAAATGCTGGTACATTATCAGCTATATGATAAAGCACTTTTGCAGTGTAACGTCCATGAATGAGCCCCTTCTGTGTTCCTGGCCACACCTTTAAAATAGTCAAAGTTGAGGTAGATTCAAAGGAACAATCCCAGTTTTTATGCAAAACTCAGGGTACGGTGAGACTGGAAGCACTGGGAATTTAGTTCGTTTTCAATCAAATGACCAGCCATGCTAGATATGTCCAGTAAAAACCCACATGCTTTTTATTTTTATAGCAAGTCTAAAGAGCAAATCAAGCTCCCATTGAACTCAATGGAAAGACAACCTCCCCGCCCACCCCACTCCCTGACTAACATGGGAATTAGTTGGGGCCTGAATGCATTACAAGGAAGCACCTGTTTATGTGGGGCACATCAACTAGGGAATAAGCTTTAGGAATGAGCCAGGCGGTGTTTTGCAGGGTGGGGAAAAAGGGGACATCCAAGCCAGGACAACCTTGAAGGTTAAAGTAACCTTAAAATGGGGCAGCTGTCAGTTAGTAGGACAGGCAAATACTTGGCTATTTCTCCTGCTAGCTGTGCACAGAGCACTGACCTGTTCTTCACTCTGCTGAATCATCACTTGTAGAAGTACAACCAGGTGGCGATGGACATGCCAAAGAGTAACCTTAACTCTGGGTGTTGATGAGCTTGGCAAAAATGTTATAGGGTGAAATTTTAGCCGAGGGAAGCCAATGGGAGTTTTGCCACTGACTTCACTGGGTACATCTAGAGTGCAAAAAAACCCCTGTGGCAGCAAGTCTCAGAACTCAGGTCTACTGACTCGGACTTGAGCTATGGTGCTAAAAACAGCCCCTCCCACCCCTTTGCCGGGTCTCAGAGCCCGAACTCCAGCCCGAGCAGGAATGTCTACGTTGCTATTTTTAGTGCCGTACCATGAGCGTGTGTCTGTAGACCTGGGCTCTGAGACTCGCTTTTTTCCCTTTTTGCAGTGTAGAGTACCCACTGTGGGCAGGATTCACCCATGTGTATAGCTGGTGATTTGTAAGGTGCCACTGTTGTCCCTCTTCTCCCTCCCCAGTTAGCCATGTTCAAATAAGCCGTTTTCTTACTTGACTGGAACGAATACATGTGCAGACAAACATTATGACAAAATGTCTTGAATAATCTTGTTTCCTTGACATGTTTGTTTGTAGAATTTCATTTCTTTATTCACATTTATAACTGAGGGTTTTAAGTGATGAGTTTTTCTTTAATCCCTACCCTGCTGCTATCCTGTGAATAATTTTTGTTGAATTACTTGGGGAACTACAGGCGATTTAAATGTGTATGTGAGTGCTGGGCATGTCAAAACCTGCACACCCCAAACAATATAAGGTAAAACAGGGGTGGCCAACCTGTAGTTCCAGAGCCACATGTGGCTCTTCAGAAGTTAATATGTGGCTCCTTGTATAGGCACCGACTCTGGGGCTGGAGCTACAGGCGCCAACTTTCCAATGTGCCGGGGTGGTGGTGGTGTTGCTCACTGCTCAACCCCTGGCTCTGCCGCAGGCCCTGCCCCCACTCCACCCCTTCCCGCCCCCTCCCCTGAGCCTGCTATGCCCTCGCTCCTCCCCCCACCCCCGAGCCTCCTGCATGCCACGAAACAGCTGATCGGGAGGTGTGGGGAGGTAGGGGGAGGAGCTGATTGGCAGGGCTGCCGGTGGACGGGAGGCGCTGGGAGCGGGGGGTGGGGAGCTGATGCGGGGCTGCTGATGTATTACTGTTGCTCTTTGGCAATGTACATTGGTAAATTCTGGCTCCTCAGGCTCAGGTTGGCCACCCCTGAGGTAAAACAGTAATAGGAGGTGAGAACAGTGCAGGTCCTGATCTAAAATCTGACATCCCAGCACCCCAAGCTTATTGGAACTTTGTAGCTAGCTCCAACCTCAATGAACTGAACCAGAATCCTGCGTGCAAACCTGCCCCTTCAAACTTTGCGGAAGTTTGGAACTGGATTTGACCCTTGTGGCCTAGGGTATGTCTATGCTGCAGTCATTGGGTGTCACCATACTGAGCTAGCTTTAATTTATCTAGCTGAGGCCCCCGAGCAGTGAAGCTGTGGCAACACGCACTTCAGCGTGGGCCAGCCCCACAAGTAATTACCCAGGATTCTGGGCCAGTTTTTACTGCCTACGCTGACCCGTGCAGCTGCACCGTTCTCGTACCCAAGTTAGCTAGGTAAAAGCTAGCTGGAGTATGTCCGCTCGAGCTGCAATCACATGTTGTTATTGCAGTCTAGCCATACCCTCAGGCCTACCCGGGATCTTTACCTATTACAAGTTGGATCATCGCACATTAGCAGAGTCTTCCCTGAGCTGCAGATCATGCAATAGGCCATAAATCCATCGTCATCGTACAGGAAAAATGTTTCCAGAAAGTTCTCCTTATAAAACAGCAAACTGTGGTTAGTTGAAAAAATAGGTTTATTTGATAAAATGTAACAATCATCCTGAGCTGTGTTTGCTTTGCATGTGAGCTTCACTCTTGTGTTATTAATTTTTTTATGTAGCATCATTAGCGCGCACGGCGCTTTGCAAACAGATCATAAGTTTCCTGCCCCAGGAAGTTGAATGTACAATTGAATGTAGACTAAATACTGACAAAGGTGGTAAAGAATAGGATGTAACATGAAAGCAATGTGATATATTAGATAACTTTAGCCATATCATTATAATACCTAAGTCTTTCATGGTGTTCCTCATCAGTAGATCTCAAAGGGAGGCAAGTATCATTATCCTCATTTTACAGATGGGGAAACTGAGGCACAGAAAGGGAAGCGACTTTCCTAAGATCATCCATTGGGCAACACAATAATATATCAGTTCTAATTTGTATAAAGTATTATTTTTATTGGTGCGTGTAAACTCTAATGGGAGCCAAATTAAAGGACACTGAGTTGAGGCATGAGTGTGGCTGGTTAGTGATACTTTCTTATATATTTAGGCCAGAATGGGACCATTCTGATCCCCTAGGTCCAGATTCAGAACCGCACCCAATCATTTCTGCATCAAGCCCATAGCTGCTGTGTGAGCTACAGAATATCTTTTTAAAAGTTGTGCCATCTAGATTTAAAGCCTTCAGATGATGGAGAACCCACCACATCCTTAGGTAAGTTGTTCCAATGGTTAATTACCTTCACTGTTCAAAATGTCCACCATATTTCTAGTTTGAATTTGTCTAGCTTCCTTCAGCTTCCAACCACTACATGGGTGCTGGAACTAGGGTGTTGGGGGAGGGCGGGGGGTGCTGCCACACCCGCTGGCTTGAAGTGGTTTCCATCATATACAGGGTTTACAGTTTGGTTCAATGTCTCTCAGCACCCCCACTATAAAAATTGTTCCAGCACTTCTGAACCATTGGATGTCATTATCCCTTTTTCTGCTAGATTAAAGAGTCAGCTACAATCAGAAATCTTTTGCCATGTAGGTACTTACAGACTACGATCAAGCCACCTCTGACCCGTCTCTTGGAAAAACTAAACAGACAGTGTTTCTGAAGTCTCTCATTGACTTCAGGGGATCCACTTCCAGCCACTAGTCAGGGGGGCTGCTTTATTGAGCCATATGAACTACTAACCGTACATGGAGTACAAATTCCTCCGTGAAACAAGGGATGCTGGGTATGAATCTGGAAACTGCCACAGCAGATGCAGATTTCTATAAAACACAAAGAATGTCCTCTCTCAAAATCTAGTATTGTTTAATTTCAGCCTCTCTCACCTATTTCTTCTGGACAAGATGCAGAATTCTCTAGACATTGCTCTGAAACCTGAGAGGTTAGGCATTCCCAGATTAGAAACTCTTATTATTACATGCTCAGCACACTTGTTAGAAATGAAAAACAGTGACAAGAATATTCTTTAATGCTTTCTAAAGAAGAGTTTTAAGAATATGGTCCTCATCTGCACAGCAGAAAGAATAGGAAAAGGGTCAATGTTACTAATAAAGCCAAAGGGACATTGTGTTTTTAATACAAAGTACTTTAAACACTGTCAATGCAAGGATCCACATCCAGCTGAGATAATTTTCACATCACTCCTGTGGACGTTGCCTGTGAGCCATTTCTGTCAAGGTCGCCTGCTAGAGACCTGCCAACGCTTCCAAATCCACAGGATTTGTTCTTAAGAGGGCAAGATTTTCAATGAGGCTCTCTGAGCTACAGAAAAACATGTACATCTCTTTCAGACAGACAATTTCTTCTTGCTTCAGATCTATTCAGCATCACACCAGCCTCTGTTCTATCTGAGGGCTGGCTTAACACACCCACAAATGAGCCTTGAAGGGCCACCACTAGCAGCAACAACGTAGTGCAGTCTCTGTGCCCATTCAGCTTTCATTTTCTTTTTCAAAACTGCCAGTTAATGTCAATTTTGCTGATAGTTCTTGTGATGAGTCCATTAGATGCTGGTCTAAGCCCACCAAATCATTTTTTATAGGCCAGAAAACCACCAAATGTCTTTCAGGCATATACTAATAACCTGGGGCAGATTTAAATTAGTGAACCAGAAGTGAGGATGGCTGTAATCCCAATCTTTTAGGGCAGCCATTGTATGCCAAATTATTCTTCATATATTTTTGTTTATGTTTGATTACCCCATATTTTTGGATATTGCTTTTAAGTTGGACACTTGATTTTTTTGTCAAATTGATTAATATGCAGTGTGACATGGAAATTTAGCCACATGGCTAAATGGCCTATTGGTTTTTGGTAATTTAATTTGATTACTCACCTTCAATACTCCTTTGGTTTTCATTTACTTCATGTGCAATAAGATCTGGGGAAAAACAAAACGTAATACTAATTGTTTACTTCTTCAAAAACTGGAAGAGCAACAATCCTTAAGAGTTGGCACAACCTGTATTTTCTGCTATACAAACAAAAGAGTTCCCTAAGAAATTTATGAGCCAATCCTTCAAGCCCTCCCTGTGAAGAACTCCCATTCGAGTCCATGGGAGTTCTGCATGCAGCTGGCTTTGAGGATCAGTCCTATAGTTTTGCTCTAGTGTTTCCTTTTTGTAGATCAAATAACTTCACTGACTCATGTGCACACAACTGTAAAATTGTGTATGCTGCTTTAGCAAACACACACTCTGCAGGTCAAGTTGCTGCAATGTTTTAAAGAAACAGTCCAGAGTAAAAGTGTCAACATATTGTTAATTCCTTCTGAAAACACTGATACCTCTGTTGGGGCTTGAGGGTGTAGCAGGCATTATTTCTTCAAGAGAGTCAAGACATATCACATCAGAAGAAGTGCTTTCTTTGTCTTGCAGCTCTACCGCTTGAGAAAAAAACAACAACCAAGCAACCGTCAGTTTCTTGGACAGTAACTCCACTTTAAGCAGTATTGTGATTTTCTAAGCAAGAAACACCACTCTAGCCAGGTTACACCACTGAACTTTTGCGACTTCTATTTCCATACTTTTGGAAACCCCAGTCTAGCCCACCCACATTCACTGAATTCTTGGAACAGCTGAGAAGTCCTGTATTTATACAGCTGACCCATGCAGTTAGCTGAAGTGTGGGAAAGATCATTTATTATTCTAATGTGCAGAGTGGCCCAACCCTCCCTCCTATGGATTGAAGTGTCTATTGCGTCCGTCTCCTAGAAGTCATGAGAGCATCAGGCATTCAGGGCCCGGGCAGCCCCCGCTGCTTCCAACCTCTACCATCGCCTGGACGGTGTCATTGACAACCCCCTGTTACAAAGGCATTGCAGCCTTAGGCTGGCTCCAGTCATTTCCTTTGCTCACTTATTCCAGAGAAGCTGGGCTCCACCTCCTCCAGGTCCTCTGCGCTGTCTGTGTCCGACAGGACCAGCACCGGCTCTCCCTGGGCCATGCTGTGTCTATATGGACCATACGCAGGTCCGCCCGGCAGCAGGAATCGCACGTGGGTGTGCCGCCCGCGGCGGCGAAGGACAAGCTTGTCCCGCGCTAACAGGCGGTGTACTGGGCGTGGCTCGCCGTATGGGGGGCGCGGTGAGTGTGTCTCTTGCCGGGGTCTCCGGTGGACGCTGCAGGGAGAGGTTTTGTGCAGCGGGGGAACGCTTTTTTTGAGGTTAATCTGCCAAGGAAATTCCAGCCCTGAGAGATCGTAGAGATTATATGAACTATCCAGCACCTAAGGGGTGTGTGTGTGTTTTGCAACGCTGGCTGCATCAACCCCAGCCGCCCCGTTTTAGAGTTAAGTTCATGCCAGAAGAGCAGCAACGTTCTTTAGTTTTTCAACCTGTTGTCAATTTCACTTACAGGGGCTAGTGAAAACAAAATAAGCAGCTTTTAAAAGAAATGTGTGTCTGTATTATAATTATCCTGTACTGTATCACATGTGCTGTGCACAGGCTACAGTCTCTCATATCTTGCTTTATATGCACACAGTACTATAGCTGGTGCACGGTACTGTCTGCATGCATATATATATAACACAGAAGTATATATCCAATGTTGTGTATGTATATCTCATGTATGTATCTATCAGTGTTACAAACCTGTTATCAAATTAAACAATTTATTTTCAAAACTCCACAAAACAGTTATTTTAATAAAAGTTTCAGATGTCAGTGTTATATATATATATATATATATATATATATATATATATATATATATAACACTGACAACCAAATGAACTTTGCTGTTAGTCTGGTTTTATGATTATTCCACATAAATAAATATATTGGAAGATTTTTGCTTTTGGATGCACATAATTTTTTAAAGATAACAGTACAAGGGTCTGAGCTGATGAAAAGAAACCTGGTTGCATTTGTGTACATAACTATACCCCTTTTCTAACTGAATTAAGTTATTGCTAAGTGAGATTTTTTTTGATTGGAGGTTTTAGTGTGAATCTTGACTTAGTAAGCCACCAGTAGTGATACTGGATACTGAATGACCTTTCTTCACAGAACTAGAAAAAGATAAAGATCAAAAATTTCAGTAGAAAGGGCAGATACAACCCTGCTATAGGTAAAGACTAAGGATTGTGCCTGAGGATAAAACATATGCTGGGACACTAAAAGGCTGCAAATAGATGCATCTAAAATCCACATCACCAATCCTTACTCAGCAACTTCGATGTCTAAATTAATTGCCAGCTAACTGACTTAATTTATGCTGGGATAGTGAATGTTCTGGTTTTGTTATTATTAGTTTTTCTTTTCATTAACAGCTATCATAAGAGAAAAATGCGAAGATGCTTACTGATGGGGATGGTGGAAATGGTTTGACATGTTTAATTTATGAATGTAGGAGGATTCTGTATTTTCTTGAGGCAAAAAGTTTAAGGACAAATTAGACAGATATATGGTACAAACAAGAAGCATAGAACACTCTATTCAAGACATACAAGTCCTGGATTTTATTGTTCTTAATTGATCAAAGTTTCCGCTGATGTCAGTGGGAGTTTTGCTTGCGATGGCAGAAGTTGGTCCAATCTGTAGATAAGGTCTCTCTGTTGGTGTGGCGATTGACTTTAAATATTAAAATAACCCTCTTGTTTTATTTGAACTGCCACACACTTAAATAAATGAGATCTTACTTTTATTTTCATTTAAAATATCTCGGCCTCCTCTCCCACTTTCCCATCCAAATTAGGCGCTGGAAGAATCAAAAACATTAATTTGCACTGAACTATCAAAATGTATTGTGTTACTGTTAATGTGAATTAATTTATATTCTTGTTGGTTCAGGTGAAATCCAATATCAATAACCTTTAGTTATCAAAGGCTTGAGTTTTGTTGCATTGGTTTACTTTCCGTAATTTTAATTATAAAACAACAAAGAGAAAAATTCCTGCTAGTTTAATGCCCCTGGGAACTAAATAATTTGCAGGAGGAATCTGAAGCAGAAGTGGTATCTTTCCCACCCACCAAAGAGATGTGACATTCAGAGATGGCTCTGACCTAAAAAGTTCAGATCTGGATTGAAACTTTCTCAAAGTATGGGGATATTTGGGTCTGTGGTGATTTGGTTCAGCTCTTATAGAGATGGGCAAGCAGCAAAGTTCAGCTCCAGATTAAAATTTCCACAGAGATTTTGGGTTTGGGGATCTAAACCTTTAGAAGCCCCGTCTCTAGTTAGAAGGCTTAGCCAATTAAGTATTTTGATTCACTAATTCTTAAGTGACATACAGGACTGAGGTTAAAGTAAGGGGGACAAACTCCCTCTCATCTCCCTTTCCCTAACATGGGGAAAATGCAGCTCCCTCAGGACTCCCTCTCCTGTCTCTTCTCCCCTAGCCTAGTTGGTAAAGCGAGGACTCGTCAGGCAAGGGAATCTGAACAGGGAGCAAGATGTAGCTTCACTGAGGAGCTTCATAGACTACTTGGCTTCTTACCAGCAGCATGAGCAGATGAGAGGAGAAGAGGTGTCCTCTGTCTGCTTCTTCTGCACAAAGATCTGTCCCCTCAGCAGCTCCCTCTTCCCTTCAGGAGCAGAAGGGAAGGGGAGCCTCTGTGGCAGGCTCCAAGGGGAGAGAAAGATAGAAAAATTATCCCCAACACACACACTTGTCTTCCCAGGCTCTCTTGAGGAAAGGGACGTCATGGCCAACAAAATAGCTCCAGTTCTCCTCCTGACTTTCCAGAGATAAGTGGGAAGGTGAAAGGGAGAATGTGGGACCAGATGGGTGTGAGTGGAGAGAGAACAGGAGGGAGAATGGAGCAGTGAGTGGACAGGCGGGGGAGGGGGTTTATATATAAGTAAAGGAAGAAGATGGTGGGAAAGTGTTGAGTGGTAAATAAAAAATGAAGTCACATAGAAAGCCTGGTGCCAAAATTGTGCAGTAAAATATTACATTGATATTTGATAGGGATGTCAGAGGGCATCAACTGTGTATGAAGCGGGGACCTGAGAGCTGTTTTGCCAGGGAGATAATCACACGAGTTCAGTGGTCTTATGGATCAGAGAAAAGATGCCTAATATATAGAGGCGCACTAGAGGTTTGGGTGCATATTTGTTCATGCTTTAGCAGATAACTCACCTCTGGCAAGTTAATGAAATACTGGGTAAACTTCTTATTTTTTTATAATTTTTATATACAATGTTTCTTTTGAACTTCCTTAAAGTCTTTTAAAATGCCAGAAATTACATCCAATGTTTCAAAATATTTCCAGGGAGCAACTCCCAGACCCACCATTTTTATATATTGTTTTTGCACTGTGATGTTTATAATTTCATTTATTATTATTATTATCTGCTGCAAAATCCTACTTCAGCGCCTCAACGTGGTGCAGCGGTGACCCTGGCCGTCTGATAGCTATGGTAGCGGGGCGTATGCCCTGGTAGGTTTTACCATGCTACAAAGGTGTCGGACTATCCAATCCAGGGAGGAGGGTTGCTCTCTCAGAGGAAAGAGCGCTTTTCCTTCTTAGAGGTTGAAGGCTAGCTAAGCTTGAGGAGGTAGGCATGCCTGCCCACCTAGCCAGTGGGATGGCTTGAAGTTAACGGCTAAAACAACACGAGTAAATGCACGTTCTACGGTGGCGGAGCGGAAATTGAGCGACAAGAGGTTGCTAAAAATGTCAGGTGCTAGGCCAACATGGAAAAGGACAATCCTCGCTGTGTGTACTTACAATTGTAGGTCACTGGCAAAGGAGGAAACTTTAAACCATCTGATGGAGGAGAAGAAAAGGATAAAATGCGATATTCTCGGTGTCTGCGAAACCCGACGAAAGAAGGAGTTGGAAGTCAACTGGAAGGATGGAAGTGCTGTGAGGCTCGGAAAGGGAGATGGTGCTAGAAATGTTGGAGGAGTTGGATTTATCGTCAATAAAGATTGGTCTTCGAAAGTCATATCATGCCAGCTAACATCATCACGTATCGGTGTGCTGCATCTTCAGATGGAGTCAAAAGCTACCCTCAAGGTCATCCAGGCCTACGCTCCCACAAGTGCAAGTGAGGACGAAGAAGTGGAAGAATTCTACCAAGAGCTTGAAAGAGCTCTCGCGCAAAAGTCCACTTACACTGTCATGATGGGAGATTTCAATGCCAAGGTCGGGCGAGGGAAAGCTGGCGAAAAGTTCATAGGGAGATACGGCAGCGGCGAAAGGAATGAAAGAGGAGAGAGGCTGGTAGTGATGGCAGAAATGAAAGAACTGTACATGGCAAACACCTGGTACAAAAAGAAGATCTCAAGAAGGTGGACATGGATCGCACCAAACGCGAAGAGTAAGAATGAAATCGACTATATTTTAGTCAATAAAAGGCGCATCGTTCAAGACGTCTCTGTGGTGCAGCCATTCAACACCGGCAGTGACCATCGCCTGCTTAGAGCAAAGTTGATTTTTGACGAAGCGGTGGAAAAGAAGGCATTACAGATGGCAAACAGGAAACAGCAGCCGAAGACATTCGATGAAGCAAAGCTGAAAAAAGCGATTTCTGGGTTTGACTGGAGCCAGATGGAAAAGTGTGATGAGGACTATAGTATCTTTGCTGAAAAGTGGAGATGTTGCATAAAAGCAGCTGAAATAAAAAAGCTGAAGAAGGCAAAGGGAAGAATCTCGATTGAAATGAAAAGCTTGCTGGAGAAGCGGAGAAACATGAAAAGGAGCTCGGACAACAACCTCGAGTACTCCATTCTGTGCAAGCTTATACAGCGAAAACTGAAGGATGACTTCAAGAACTTCCGGAAAGAAAAGCTCCTTAAAACAGCTGAATCACGCAAGAGCCTCAGGACATGCAAGCAGGAATTGATGCAGTATAGATTGAGCGTAACAGCATTGAAGAACAAGGATGGAGAGACAGTAATCGACAGAGCAGGGATGGAGGAGGTCTGCAAGGACTTCTATACAGAACTGTTGAAATCAAGAATCAACATCCCCCTCCCAACCCTCGAAGAGTCAGAAGAACGCGTCCCCCCAATAATCGTCAGCGAAGTCCGAAGCGCACTACACCAGATGAAGAAGGGAAAAGCTCCAGGCAAAGATGGAATAACGTCAGAAATGATTTATGCAGGAGGCGAAAAACTTTGGAAGGCCCTCGCTTTAAGATTCAGTCGATATCTTGAAGAAGGAAAAATACCATCAAGCTGGAAGGAGTCGAATACCATCTTGCTGCACAAGAAGGGTGATCGAGAAAATCTTAAGAACTACTGCCCTATATCATAGATCATAGAATCATAGAATTCTGCTCTCTCACATGCCTGCTCTCTCACATCTACAAGCTCTTCACAAAGGTGATAACGAATCGACTTTCGCAGAGTCTGGATGAACAACAGCCGAGAGAGCAGGCAGGGTTTCGAAGAAATTTCAGTACAATCGACCATATGTTTACCCTTAGCCAGCTCCTAGAAAGAGTGAGGGA
The DNA here is from genome assembly GCA_033296515.1 of Macrochelys suwanniensis. NCBI lineage: Eukaryota > Metazoa > Chordata > Testudines > Chelydridae > Macrochelys > Macrochelys suwanniensis. The sequence goes on along the minus strand of CM065775.1, from coordinate 152,321,986 downwards.
ATACAAACTCCCGCTGTGCATTGCTTTTGTCGACTATGAAAAGGCCTTCGATAGCGTTGAGTTTAACGCAATATTAAAGGCGCTCGCAGAGCAGGGCATTAACACGCAGTACATTAGTTTGTTGAAGGAAGCGAATACTGGATGTACAACAGACATTACCCTTCTTGAAACTCCACTCCGCATCCCAATCGAGAAAGGCGTAAAGCAAGGAGATACAATTTCACCGAAACTATTCACCACCTGCCTCGAAATGGTTATGAACACGATCAATTGGAGGAGTGGTGTCAACATAAACGGAGAGAGATTATCTCATCTCAGATTTGCAGACGACATTGTACTAATTGCCGAAAGCACCAACCAACTGCAGAGCATGCTACGAAGACTCGACAAGAAAAGTAGTCAGGTCGGCCTGAAAATGAACCGCTTCAAAACGAAATATATGCGATCAGACGTCTTACGAAAAGCCCGAATAACGGTAACAGGAGAAGACATCGAAGAAGTGGAACAGTACATATATTTGGGCCAAGAAGTTAATATGCGCCAAGACCTGAACGGAGAACTCTCGCGAAGGATTCGGGCAGGATGGTGTGCATTTAATTCCATCAAGGACGTCCTCAAAGGAAAAATTGACAAGACCACACGTAAAAATATTTTCAATTCATCAGTGCTGCCAGCCATGCTGTATGGCAGTGAAATGTGGGCACTGACGAAGAGAGAAGAGCAACGGTTGTTGGTAGCTGAAAGGGCAATGGAACAAGCTATGTTGGGAATCTCCCTTCTGGATCATATACCAAATGAAATAATCAGAGAACGCAGCGGTGTGAAAGATATTGTCGTGGAAAGCAGACATAACAAGATGCGATGGGCGAGCCACACAGCACAGCTCACGGATAACAGGTGGACCGCAATCATTGCTGAGTGGTACCCGCGAGAACAGAAAAGACCTCCCGGTCGGCCTCCAAGAAGATGGGAAGATGACATCGTTAAACGTTTCAGACAAACGTGGAGAAGAAAGGCAAGAGTGCAAGAAGAATGGCAGACGTGTTGTGATTGGCGCAGTCTTAACGACAGCTGAAGTCCGATCGATCCAGGTGATCCAGGTGATGATTATTATTATTTTATTTACTTTTAGTCCAATGGGTCCTAAAATGCACTAGGTGCTGACTACATACCTCCATTACCCAAACAGCTCACAGTCTAAGACAACAAACAACACCTGAAAGGTGGGGGAAAGGAACACAATCAAAATATGTGATCATTTATTATTTGTGTTACTGTAGCACCTAGGAACCAATCATAGGCCAGGACCCCACTGTGCTAGGTGCTGTACAAACACAGAACAAAAAGTTAGTCCCTGCCACAAAGTGTTGCATCTTTTTGACCCAGGCAGCTAGTCAGAGTTCAGGGCCATGGGCATGTTCCGGTTGGAATTAGAAATTGATGGAGACTGGTGTTCTCTTTGAAGCAATCTTGTTTATTTACAAGGAATGTACAAAGCCCTGCTTCTCTGAATGCAGACGGAATCAAGAACAAAAGGAGCAGTTTCTTAGCTTACAGCCGCCAACCCTCTTTAGCAACATCAGACCCAAAAGCCACAAGCTTCAATTTTCACATAAAACAACTGTCTTTTATTTATTTATTTATTTTTATTAGACTACAATGTCCATTCAGCTTCTCCATCCTGACTGCACATTGCTTTCACACCTGCACACACACTGTACTTAGTTGACTAGGAGCGTCCTTGGGGACAAGAGTTCATTTCAAACACGATTTTTCTCTTGTCCGCATTCTCTTCCCACTTCACATCACCATGCACTCATCACAACCACCAGCAAAAGTGGTGAGCTTCCCCTCCCATTCTGCTCTACTTCAGCCAAATACGCAAATACCCAGGGGCCAGATCCTGCCATCAGCCTTTTAGAATGCCCCCATTGACTTTAAAGAGGAGTTCTGCTTAAAAACTGATGGCATGATAGGGCCCTGTGTATTTAATATCAATAAAAGTTGTTTGTCTAAGCTAAGGAGTTCGACTATAATAAATATAAAAGGGAATGTAATAAGATATCTAATAATAAGCACAGGGAAAGCTTTGGATAATTTCCTGCCTGGAAGTTTTTTAGAAATGACATAAAAAGAGCTGAGCACGTTCAACATGTGTGACAAGAATATGCTGTGAGTAGAAGCTTATGGCGGCATCGTCTGAATAAACTCTCTAATGTATTTGTCATGCCTAGATCACTGTAACGCACCAGAATTACATCAAAATAAATGACCGTGCCAGGGGGCCAAGATCTCAGCCTATTTAGAGGTGAGTATCAACGTGTTAGTTTTATTATATTTTGGGACTTCTGACAAAGAGCAGCGGGGTAAATAATTCAGTGTCCTTGTCGGATCAGTAAACACAGCGTGCGTGCAGAGCTGTGAGTCCTTTACTCTCTATCTCAGTGGTCCCCAACGTGGTGCCCGCGGGTGCCATGGCGCCCGCCGGGGCACTTATGTGCGCCTGCCATCAGGGCCGGCGCCAAGGAAGGAAGAGGAGAGGAGCATCCACCGGAGAAGCGTCGCCACGGAAATGCCGCCGCGCAGCGCTTCCGGCGGAGAAGCGTTGCCACTGAAATGCCGCCACGCAGCGCTTCCGGCAGAGAAGCTTTCGCCGAAATGCCGCTGAGGAGCGCTTCCGGCGGAGAACCATCGCCACCGAAATGCCGCCGAGAAGTGTCGCTGCCCGCCACGCTCTGATGAAGGGATGAATGTGCTCTTGGCCACAGAAAGGTTGGGGACCACTGCTCTATCTGTTGGTTTTATATTTTAATCACCTGGAGATCAGGGAGGGGCCTTACCCAGCCGTACCACACATACTAAATATGGTATCCAAGGTTGATACTTTAGTTGCCTGATGGTCTAGTATCATCTTCCTGATGGTGGTTCAAAGAGTTGAGGATGGGACCAGATTAAAGTAATTGGAGGTTATAAGGCTTAGGCATATCACGAGACAGCCTCCTGTTCTGTTTGAAGCAGCAGGGGTCCTTCTCCTTTTTTAGGCTCCATCTACATTTGAGCTGGGATGTGTGATTCCCACCTGATGTAGACGTACCTGTGCTAGTTCTGCTCGAGCTACTGTGCTCAAAATAGGAGTGCAGAGAAGGTAGCATGGGCCGCGGCTTGGGCTAGGTACCGGAGTACATACCTGCCTGGATCCCGGGGTACTTTGTCAGCTAGCCCAAGCTGCTGCCCATGTTACCCTGGCTAACCTGCTATTTTTAGCTAGCGCAGGGCATCTATGTGAGCTGGGAATCACACCTACCTAAAAGCTACCCTGATAATATAAGAAAGCTCTAGGACAGCGTTTCTCAAACTGGGGTTTGCGGACCCTGGGGGTCCCTGAGGGAACTCCAAGGGGTCCCTGGAGGGGGCACATTCCAGAGTGGGAGAGGGCAAGCTGTCCCTGTCCTGTCCCACCCACCCAGTTACAGCTGTGCTCAGGTACCGGCTGAGGAGAGGAGCTCGCTGGAGTCACTCTGCTTGCCGCTGCCTGCCCGGTGAGCAAAAAGGAGCACTTCTTTCTTGCAGTGACAGGGCAAAATCGGAAGGCTCAGGGGAGGGAGGAAGGGTGGGAGCAGGGAGGGAGGGGAGCCACCAGGGACACTGGGGATGATCATCATGTGGGGGGGGGGGCAGACAGGAAGGCAGCATAGGCCAGGGCTGGAAGTCTGTTTGGGGGCTGGCCGCAGCAAGAAAGAGAAGAGCCATGTGGTCTGGATGGGCGTCTGGGGGCGGGGGGGAGCAGAGCCAAGGGCTAGCGATGGTGGGTGTGTTTGGGGGAGAAATAAACCCATGGGGGATTTCTTTGGGAGACTGGGGGAGGCAGCATCAGGGCAGAGGGGTGAGGATTTCCAAGCCCTTCAGTGCTGTACACAGATTTGGCCTCTAGATCAGTCAGTCTGGCACTTCCTGCCCGCACTAAATTCACTGGTTTTTTTTTTTAAAGATTGAAACAAAGAGAAGCACTGAGCTCTGGCTTGTAGGAAAAGAGTGGGGTAGAGTCTGTATATGTAGTGGTAGCCCAGGGGTGAATGCTCACTCACTCCATTGCCCTCCCAGAATCCCAGGTCAGAAGTAAAATACCCTGGATTTCCTCCCTCACATGATGAATCCCTTAGGATTAATTATGGTAGGACCACAATTCCCAGGGATTTTCTGTTCATGCCATCGTGTCTGCAGACAAGTGAACTTCACCTTGCTAAGGCCTCTCCTATTGGGGTTGACAAGAGCAGCTTAAGGCCATGGGCCAGCTGAGTTCTCTGGACTGGGGTGTAACTGCTTGAGCGCTCTGGTTGGATACTCAAGGGGTTTGAACTGGGACTTTCTAACATGCCCAGTGCCCCTTGTTTCCTTGCCCCTCTTGTGAATGGGCAGGTCTAAACTGGGAAAATAAGCAGTGTTTAAAAACGTGTTTGCTAACATGCTTGAACTATCACGTTTTTCAATACAACCTATTTCCTGGTCTAGACAGGGTGGGTCAATGTCATATCCCCACATTCCATTCTTCCCTCAGGTATAGGCTTTAAAGAGGGAAATTGCTCTATTGTATAGTAAGCGAGGCTGTGAGTGTGTTTTCCAGCAATGTGTCTTTTGGTTTTCACTATTCACCCTCTCTCATAGCCTTGAGACAGAAGCAGTTGCTGATCCTAGGCTCCTCAGAGAGCCACAAACTCCTTTCCTGGTTTTGCTGGGAGTGTGATTTGTATCTAATGCTGGAAGAGCTGTATAGCATGTTTAGCTGATGGCCTCCTTTCACGCTGTGCCCTTAGCAGCACATTCTGAGGTGGCACCTCATTAGATTGGTTTGCTGTAGGTGTACAGCGAATGCGTCCTCTTCCCATCGTAGTATTGTGGTGGTATTGCTATGTAACAAGAGAGCCACTTCCAGCTCACATTGGAAATACAGAAAGTAGCATGGATGGCAATGTTTTCACAGCAAAGAGTTTGCCAAGAAAGGATAAGGACAAAGTGTTGTTAGCAGCTCTCTCCCGCCAGGTGCAAAGTACACAACAGGTGTGCAGCGATCCTGAGTGTCACCTTACTGCACCCATCCCTGCAGTGGCTGAGTGTTACAACTTCAATATTATTTCTATTACAATACGTGAATACCTAAGTATATAAGTTACAAGCTCTGAAAATACTGTATACAGAGTAGGGTATTAGAAGGTGTGCTGTATTGTATAGTGGGTTGGAAGGTATAGCATACTGTGTACAGTGGGGTATTGGAAGGTATGCTATACTGTATTGTATACAGTGAGGTATTGAAAGGTATGGCATATAATGTTGCACTTTGAAAGCTAGGGGTATAATTAATCTGTTGTAATTCCACTGACTCCAATGAAATTACACCAGAGGTAAAATTGGCCTAGTAGATTGAATTCTTTTTCTGTACTGCTGCAAAAATATCTTATGGTTTACGTTATTCCAGAAATCCTCAGCAAACATACAGTTAGTTATTGTTTGTTCCCTGCACTTTAGTGTAACAAAAACTAAAATAAAAAGAGAAATTTAAGGCTTAAGCCATAAAGCAAGCAGGTCAAATGTATAACCGAAGTGACTGAGCAACGCGATAAGTGTCCTACTGGAACTGAGCACATGCTGGCCTAACCTTCACAAAGCACATTTCAAATGTGTCTCTTGAGAAGGTAAAATACAAAGGTATACTTTAACTATATATTCCGGGTGTCATTTCATTACACCAAATGGTATCTTGGCAGATAGTCAGCAATTGCGCAATCTATCATTGATGAGTGTTATGAAAAAACCCTAATAAATAATCCTCATAATAAATAAAGTGGCCCGTTAGCCAGATAGCAGCTTGTTCACAGGAGTGCAACAGGCAGCAGAACGAGTCTTGGTAACAGACACTGAGTGGGACAGGTCACTGAATCACTCTGTTTAGCAAATTAGCGAGTAAGTGAACCAACACAATAATCATAATGAACAAGCATGAGTAGCGCCTGACAAAATGTACTTTATTCATTTATTTGACAAGTGCAGTTTTAATTATAATAATAGTTCCTAGTATGGTAGTAAGTATTTTGTAGTGTGCATAGTAAAAGGCTTTAAAAGCAGTGAGATGAGCGCATGCAACTGTGAGATGTCTGCTAAAAGCGGGGAGAAATCTGTTTTTTTTTTATGGCAGTAAGCTAAGTGTGGATTAGCGAGATTGTACTGTAGTTACCAAAAGCTGGGCTGCTAAGGAGAACCCGGTGTCTGGTGAAGAGATGCAATAGTTCTGCTCTGCTCCCAAAGCCAAACAGAAAGTAACAGGTCAGTGGTGACAGGAGGTAAACCTGGTCTAAGATGATCACACCATTATCCGTCCCTGGTATTCAGTAGCGCAGCCAGGTCCGGAGCGCAGGGGGAGCGGCGCTATAAAAAGGCGCCTCTCCCTGTACTCACCCGGCGGCGCTCCGGGTCTTCGGCAGCACTTCGGCAGTGGGTCCTCACTCGCTCTGGGTCTTCAGTGGTACCTGCCACTGAAATGCCTTCAAAGACCCGGAGCGCCGCTGGGTGAGTGCAAGAAGTGGCTCTTAAAAAGAAGCGGCGCCTTTTTTTAGCGCTGCTAAAAAAAGGCGCCGCTTCCTTTTTAAGGCGCCGCTTCTGCTCACAGGGGGAGCAGCCGCTCCCCCTGCTCCCCCCCTGGCTACGCTACTGCTGGTATTACAGATCTAAAGGGACAGCTCTCTGCTTATGCAGCACAGAGTGAACTTGAAACAGCCAAAGGACTCTCCCCAGTGGCAGTGATGGTTCTGCTGCCTTCTGCATCTGTCATCTACTGTGCTGGAATCCACTTCATGGCATAAGGGAAATCAAAGGCTTCTCAGAGGCAAGGAGGAAACAGCATGTGAGGGAAGAGGAGGAGGCAGAGCTAGGCTCCGATATACCCAGTTCTCAGATGGCTTAAGGTCCCTGAGGGATCTTCCACTTGTCACAGTGAAGAATTAAGCCCAAATCTCTGAAATAGACCAGAATAATGGATCACTGAAATAAGGGTCTTGGCCTGGTATCCCCATTTATATAGCTGCTATTACAGGAAAACAGCCTCTTACATTTTTAGCCCATGGCTGGTCTTTTAAAATAAGTAATACAGAAGTAAAGGTGGATCAGCTGTCTCATTGGTTTGATGGGGATATAGCAGCTCAAGGGCATAAAATTCTCATTCACTTTAGCAGGGTTCAAAGCCAGCTAGATAGCAAATCAATGTCACATTTTTGTGCACTGTCTGAGCAAGACCTCACTAATTTGCTTCTAAGACCACATTCTATTGTGTAGCTTCGGGGTCCCTGAAAATTTTAAAATCAAAATGAGGGTCCTGCGGTTGCTAAAGTTTGAGAACCGCTGCTCTAGGAAATGTATAATAGCCAGAGAATTACTTTGATATTAGAACGTGCAGGGGAAAATCCATTCACACAAGTTCATTCATGCTCCACAAAATTGGCCAAATATGTGTTATTTGAAGTGGACAGGAAAAGAACGCTCCTTTTGATTACACAGAAGAGAAAAGTCACACGCACAAGATATTTTTAGACAATCTAGTGCTGATTAAATATGCTGGATGGGCAAACTGAGAGACTGAAATCATGTCTTTAAGCATGGGCTCTGATGGTCTTATACGTTTTTGAGCTCCATACCAATAAGGGTACCAATTGGGGTAATGGATATTGTGTTGTGGACGCTATGAACTGGACTGAGATCAATAACTTGATTCACACGATCCACAGACAGACATCTGATGATAAAATATTTTAATTAAAACTAGGGCTGTCAATTAATCACAGTTAACTCAAGCGATTAACTCAAAACAAATTAACTCCATTAAAAATTAATTGTGATTAATTGTAGTTTTAATCACACTGTTAAACAATAATAGAATACCAATTTACATTTATTAAAATATTTTAGCATGTTTTTCTACATTTTCAAATATATTGATTTCAGTTACAACATAGAATACAAAGTGTACAATGCTCACTTTATATTATTTTTTATTACAAATATTTGCACTGTGAAAAACAAAAGAAATAGTATTTTTCAATTCACCTCATACAAATACTGTAGTGTAATCTCTTCATCGTGAAAGTGCAATTTACAAACGTAATTTTTTTTTACATGACTGCACTTAAAAACAAAAAATGTGAAACTTTAGAGCCTACAAGTTCACTCAGTCTTACTTCTTGTTCAGCCAAGCACTAAGACAAACAAGTTTGTTTACATTTACGGGAGAGAATCCTCCCCGCTTCCTATTTACAATGTCACCTAAAAGTGAGAACAGGTGTTCTCATGGCACTGTTGTAGTCAGTGTTGTGAGATATGTGCCAGATGTGCTAAACATTCGTATGCTCCTTCATGCTTCGACTTGTAGACTGCACTATCTTTTGTTTATCTTTTTTTACAGTGCAAATATTTGTAATAAAAAATAATATAAAGTAGCACTCTACACTTTATATTCTGCATTGTAATTGAAATCAATATATTTGAAAATGTAGAAAAACATCCAAAAATATTTATAATACATTTAAATTGGTATTCTATTATTGTTTAACTGCAATTAATTGTGATTAACTTTTTAAATCTCACAATTAATCGTGATTAATTTTTTTAATTGTTTGATCCCCCCAGTTAAAACTGACCTTGAATCCAAACCAATGACCTAGAAATGAAGTGCTCCATATTCCATATATTAAATAATTAAAACAATAAACTATACATTTTAGTTTATGTAGTGTAGATTATCTGATATTTTCTGCATCAGAGTGAGAAGAATTAACAATAGTAATACTTAGCTCTTAGCTAGCATTTTTTCATCAACAGATCTCAAAGTGCTTCACAATCTTTAATGTATTTATTATCACAACCACCCTGTTTTGTTTTTGTTTTTACTTAGACATTTTTACTACATAAGTTAGGAACAGACAGGACATGAGAGGGCAAAGAAGCAAACACAAATGCTTATTATTGAGCCGGTCCGCCTTTCACTTTGAAAGAGATGTGTCTGGAATTAAGAAACCTACTTTTAGGTGCATAAGCACCTTTGTAACAGACATGGTCACTGAGAAACTGTTGGAGATAAAGAACCCACACCATATTAGAATGATATAGCCATATAAAATTGTCATATGACAAATGAAATGTATTGTAAAAGATAATCTAACACGGGCAGATAATATAATTAATCAACTATTATCAAAGGGTTTAGTTATATGAACAAAAATGAGACTGCTCTTTTGGCCATCTAGTGACAGTGAGAAATGCACAGTTAGACCCAAGCTCCCAGATCTTTCACAATATTTCTATTACAAAATTCAAGTTTTCACTGGTTTGTAGTTGAACGCATTGAACTATTCTTGCCTTTAAGGCAAATCTGTAAAATATCTAGTAAAAATGTTACCTTGGCATTAGGTTGGTGTAATGAGGAGATCAGCATTTGATTACAGACAATTGTACCCTGGAAGCAAAGCAGTATCGTTATAATGAGGGGAATTTCACCTGAAAGGAGATTCAATTAGGGAAGAAATTATTGTCATTTTGATGGTAGATATTCTTCCCTGAAGGCAGGAATACATTACTATAATAATGTGATTTCTTTAGTAAAGGTAGTTTCTTCTTGCTGCTCCGTGAATTTAGATCAATAAAACTTTTTTTTTAACCTCTCTTGATAGAACTTCCTGCTGTTAGTACGGGAGTCCTATGAACTGCCAGTCCAAAATTATACATACAGAATTCATACATATTTTATAATCTACATATATAAAACAGTATTGAGAGCTTAAATGATATGCATAATATATCTGTTTGTATTATGGAGAGGCAGTAGCCCCTTTTTAGTTAAATTTGCAATCAGCTTCCATTCTAAGTGCTCATTCCTGTCAAACCTACTTCTCATAAGTAACATTTACTCAGATAGTAATTCCCATTAAAGGAAATGGGAATGTCTGCATGAGGAAAAAGACTACCCGTGAGAGTAAAGAGCTGAAGGATTGGCCCCTAATGTTTTATTTAAGCAAGCCTATAACTTTGCATTGAAATTTCCTGTTTTTCTCTGCCACAAAAGGGGAACATTTTCTGTAAAGTACATACAAAATTGTCAAATAGATTCCAAGTTACAGGCCATTTCACAGTTATCTGAGTTTAAATGTTGACTTTTGTTGCATGTCTTATTTGTGACCCTCTAGCTCAAAAATGACTTGTTCATGACCGTTAAATCTCTTTGAAAACTTGTGCATTGGCTATATTTGAAGGAAATAGATGGTAACTAAGCAAAGTTATTTAAGATTTTTGTTGTTTATAATTTGGGGCCCAATCCTGCTTCCATTAGTGTCAACGGGTGGTGTGGGGGTTTTGTTGTTGTTTGTTGTTTTACCATTGACTTCATTGGGAGCAGGATAGCTCTCTCTCTCTAATTAGAGGATATATATTATATATATATTATATACATATATCCTGCTCCCAATGAAGGATGGAGATATAGATAGATAGATAGATAGATAGATATATCCTTCATATATATATATATATATATTGTGATACAGCATGGCCAGAAGGCAGCAGGAGAGTGATCTAGGATGAGGAGAAGCCTTATTCCCTGTAGATTAATTAAAAGCACCTGAAACCAATTAGAGCACCTGAAACCAATTAGAGCACCTGAAACCAGTCACCTGATAAAATCCCCCTGCTTCAATCAGCCAGAGAAGGAGCTGGAGCAGAGTGAGGAGGAGCTGGAACAGAGTGGTTTGGTGGTGGAGCAGAGAGCAGTTTGGAGGAGCTGAATCAGAGTGGTTTGGTGGTGGAGCAGAGAGCAGTTTGGAGGAGTGAAGCAGAGTGGATTGGTGGTGGAACAAAGAGCAGTTCGAAGGAAAGTGGAGGAGAGTTTTGAGAAGTGCTGCAGCAGGCTAAGAAGACCAAGATCCTAGGTAAAGGGACACCTGGCTTGTGCAGAGGGAAGGCAGGAAGCCCCACAAGCTGAAGGTCAGGAGAGGGAAGTAGCCCAGGGGAAAGAATCACTGGTACAAGTGGTTCACCTGCTATCATAGGGCCCCTGGGCTGGGACCCGGAGTAGAGGGCGGGCCCGGGTCCCTCCCTCTCCACTCCCCTTCCCTGGGATACTAGTAGGATAGCTGTTACCCAGTTCAGGGGCAAGAAATGGCACCCTGAAACCCCCCCACAAGAAGAGAAAGTGCAGGACCCATCATAGTAGTGCCGGCAATTTGCCACAATATATAAAATTAGAGTATGCAAGTGTGTTGTCTTCTATTGGCTGGTGGCAGCTTAGAAAGAAATAAGGCTATTTGTGTAGATCCTTCTTTTAACTCAAATGGTTGTACCTAGAAGAACTGGAGGTCCATTTTAGAAATGGAGAACTGAGGCACAGAGAGACTAAGTGACTTGTCCAAGGTCACACAGGCAATCTGTAGCAGAGCAGGGAATCGGACCCACATCTCCTAACTCCCAGGCTGCAGCCCTAATCACCAGAGCATCATTCTTCTCTTTAGGGTGGAAAGCTTGGGCTGCCTCCCCAGCTGGGCGAATAACCTCAGCCCATATTTGCTGAGCTTTTGTGAACAAAAGCTGGGGTTTGTGAGTACATTCAGGTCAGCTTTTCTAAAAGAGATTAACTCCTGTTTGGACACCAAAACAAGCGGCCAAATGGGAGCTGAGTGCTTTTGATAATCTGGCCCTAAACCTCAAAGCCCAGGGTAAGTTTAGAGCTTTGTGGTTAGATGAAAATCACATATCTGTAATGCACTATTAAATTGTGTGTGTGGGAAGCTTAAACAGTACCTGCCAACCGCATTCGTGGCCTAAGAGAGACCTTTAGTCCAGTGCTTCATTTACAAAGCCAACCTTGAGCACTGAACCTGCAGTGCTGTTTATGCTAAATTTGTTTCCAGCACTATATCAAGAAACATGGAAGTTTAAGGCTCAACGAAGTACACGGCATTAAAGTGAAAGATTTGACTCCTGAGGATTTCAAATAAGTTAGTGCTTCGACACAGCAGAATTGCACCTAAGAGCACCAGCTACCCCACAGCAAAATTATATGTTAAAGCACACAGTAAGCCAGTTGTAACAATGGAAGCATGCCCCATATATAAAGAGAGTAATATGGAGAATTAAATTAACTTTTCAGGATACATTTTTAAACATGGGCACTGAGGTTGTGCCTATACGTTATGTGTACACACCCATTGTGTGCATGTCACATGTAATTGCCCTGGCATTCCTATTTGCGTGTGGTGACTCATTTTACACCTGCAATGGATGTATGCACACGTTTTGTGGGTACAATTTATATGCTTCTATTTGACAATGTGGCCCTTTGTATATCTAAAAAAAAAATAATAAAAACACACGTATCTGACATAAGAACATAAGAATGGCCATTCTGGGTCAGACCAAAAGTCCATCCAGCCCAGTATCCCATCTACCAACAGTGGCCAATGCCAAGTGCCCCAGAGGGAGTGTACCTAACAGGTAATGATCAAGTGATCTCTCTCCTGCCATCCATCACCACCCTCTGACAAACAGAGGCTAGGGACACCATTCCTTACCCATCCTGGCTAATAGCCATTAATGGACTTAACCTCCATGAATTTATCCAGTTCTCTTTTAAACCCTGTTATAGTTCTAGCCTTCACAACCTTCTCAGGCAAGGAGTTCCACTGGTTGACTGTGAGCTGTGTGAAGAAGAACTTCCTTTTATTTGTTTTAAACCTGCTGCCCATTAATTTCATTGGGTGGCCCCTAGTTCTTATATTATGGGAACAAATAAATAACTTTTCCTTATTCATTTTCTCCACACCACTCATGATTTTATAGACCTCTATCATATCCCCCCTTAGTCTCCTCTTTTCCAAGCTGAAAAGTCCTAGCCTCTTTTATCTCTCCTCATATGAGACCCGTTCCAAACCCCTAATCATTTTAGTTGCCCTTCTCTGAACCTTTTCTAATGCCAGTATATCTTTTTTGAAATGAGGAGACCACATCTGTACGCAGTATTCAAGATGTGGGCGCACTATGGATTTATATAAGGGCAATAAGATATTCTCCGTCTTATTCTCTATCCCTTTTTTAATGATTCCTAACATCCTGTTTGCTTTTTTGACTGCCGCTGCACACTGCATGGATGTCTTCAGAGAACTATCTACAATGACTCCAAGATCTTTTTCCTGATTAGTTGTAGCTAAATTAGCCCCCATCATATTGTATGTATAGTTGAGGTTATTTTTTCCAATGTGCGTTACTTTACATTTACCCACATTAAATTTCATTTGCCATTTTGTTGCCCAATCACTTAGTTTTGTGAGATCTTTTTGAAGTTCTCCACAGTCTGCTTTGGTCCTAACTATCTTGAGCAGTTTAGTATCATCTGCAAACTTTGCCACCTCACTGTTTATCCCTTTCTCCAGATCATTTATGAATAAGTTGAATAGGATTGGTCCTAGGACTGACCCTTGGGGAACACCACTAGTTACCCCTCTCCATTGTGAACATTTACCATTTATTCCTACCCTTTGTTCCCTGTCTTTTAACCAGTTCTCAATCCATGAAAGGATCTTCTCCCTTATCCCATGACAACTTAATTTATGTAAGAGCCTTTGGTGAGGGATCTTGTCAAACGCTTTCTGAAAATCTAAGTACACTATGTCCACTATGACAACTACACTTGTTCATGTTCTAAAGCATTTACTTAGTCTTTCAATACCATATCAAAAGTCAATTTAGAATCCTAGTAAATTATTTCCATGGGTTCCATTTATCAGTTATTTTGCTACTTCCATAAGTTCTGTCTGAACAGCTATTGAGCCTATTGAGGTTAAAGCTCAGCCGCTGCCTGAGTAACTTTGCAGTAGGGAATGATTGCTGATTGGATGAGGGTGAGGCATATCTTTTTTTCTGATGCTTCTCTCCCCACACCCGATATTCCCGTAGATCGCCTCTTTCACTTGAGTTAGAATGCAGATGTCATGCAGGGAAATAATAATTCTTACCATGTCATAATGAAGTCTGGTGGAAGTCTGTGTGACATTTCATGTTGCATGGTTTGTTTGTTTGTTTTTTATGGTCAAGACTGTGATTTCACACCTTTGTCATTACTTGTTTCAGTGGAGAAAAATACAGTGCTTCTGCTCTGGAGACCATTAATCATAATATTGTAAGGTGCGACTCTTGAACCAAAAGCCCAATTCTGCAAAGCCTTTTGTACTTACATAACTTTAGACATGTGAGTAAGTCAAGTACATGCCTGAGTCTTTGAAGGATCCAGGCCCAACTTTGTAAAAATGGTTTGTGAGAGTAGCAAATACTTATTTTTGTCATTAGAAGCAGGTGGATGTGATGTGGAGTATATGGTGTACAGAAAGCAGATTTGTTGAGTAAGACGGTGCCATTTTTACATAGCCACTTTTCTGGTTATGAGAACCAAAGAGCAAAATGATGTACTACCTGAAGGTGACAGCTTTCAGTTATTCCTGAATGTGTGTGAGTGTGTGTGTGAGAGAGAGCGAGCATGTGTGTTGGGGATGAGGAAGAGAATCTAAGAGATTTCAGGCTTCATTAGAGGTTATGTTCTTAACATGGCTTTTTGACATACTGTGATTATTTTTAACTGTAAGAAAAAGCTGTGTTCTACAGCAAGTGCAATTACATTAGTTAGCAGCATGTTCAGGCTGAGATAATTGACTGAACAAGTCTTTTAATATCTTGCCCCTTTCACACCTGTTGCTTGGATACCACTTTCTGTGAACTATTATATACCATATTGAAAAAAAGAATGCTTTTACCATCCTGCTCTTTGCTTTGTCATCTCCTTAAACTCCACATTTAAAAATAATTTCAGAAGTGGAGTCAAAGAATTATGACTGTCTGGCAGCAATAAACTGAAAAGCACAGCTGGAAAATCCAGCTCATGTGGACACTCTGAATTCAAACCTTTGTTTTGTATTTGTTGGTACTGAGTTATATTTTTCTTGCATGCAAGCATTTCCTTGTGCTTCCCTGGAGAGTATGACTTTAAGAGATGTGGCCAACAGAGTGTAGAAATAGAGGCATCTCTAAATATCCGGATAGCCTAGTCCAGGAAAATTTGCCACTAGAAGGAAGAGTTCATTGCCCTCACAGTTTTTCATAGGCCCTAAAAATGTAAACTAAGATTTTGCACCATTATGTGCAGTGTTTGTAATCAGATGGTATGGTACAGTGAGAAAGTGTTCCAGTTTCCATTTAACTGCAACAGGTTATGCTGAGTTATATTATGCTAGGTACTGAATGATATGATGCAACATGTGCCGTGATTTATTTTAATCCAAGAGCTGTTTTCTTGTCAATACACAAAAATGCCTCAGAAAGGTGTACGCTCCCATGGCAGAAGGTCTCAGACACTACAGTGCTGGGGGATTTAAGGGAGAGGCAGGAGTAGGTTGTTGCCTCACCCATTTAGTAGATTTTGGAACCCTGCAGAGAGCTGCAGGCTACTTGTGGCTGATTTTCAGGGGCAGGTGTGGCTCACTAGCCTCTACTCTGAATAAGGAGGAGTGGGAGCTAGGGTCAGGGATGCCCATCTTGGTTGGTTCTGAGGGAGGGAACTCTAGGAGCAGCACTGCCCAGGGTGCTGGTTTAGACTAGGATTTATGTTGTGTTACTTTAGATTTACCTTTTAGTTGCTAAAGCCTAGGAGGGGTGAATTTTTGACTCCAATCACCTTGGTGCTGGGTGAGATCCTATCTTTTTATACAGGATATGTAAACATGGGTAGGTAGAAGGCAGCAGCTCCTGCCTGGCCATTTTGTATTTTAAAACTTGGATTATGCAAGAACAAGTATTTACTAGTGTTTTGTGAAAGGAAGGGTTTTTTTGGGGAGGGTACCAGGGGGTTGTGTGTGGGAAAACTCCATTCAGGTGATGTTTATGCCCCTTGGAATTCGGCCAGTCTATGAAATTGAGACTACCTGTTCTTCACATTGAGTCATACAAAATGAGTGAAAAGCCAGGGCATCACTGAACTATTATTTTGTTAGGAGGGTGGAGAGAGAGAGAGAGAGTGAAGAAAAACGTATTTATACAGGCACACACATCTCCCGTGAAGGAGGAGTAGGAGTCCAACATTGCAAATCCTTACTCATGCAAGTCGTTCTGATGACTTCAGTGTGAGTGTATGAATGACTGCTTGTGTAAGGCTGCAGGAACAGGCCCAGTGGGACTATTAACATAAATAAAACGGTACTGGATTGGGAAGGGTTGTGGCCACCATTCCAGATCCCAGCTGTCTGACCATGAGCTGGTGAAATGAATTTCATTTTCCACCTCTCATGCTTAGTTTCTTCAGCACATTAGGCTTTATGTGAGGTGAACTTTTTCCTAGTTGCACGTCCCCTTTCACTTTGTTAGTGGAAACAGTTTCTTTTTACTTTTTTATAGCTATATAACTTGTTACAAGTTAAAATTCTATTTTAAACATGGAGAGGAGGGAAAAGTCCTCCTGGGCTGAGCCGCTATGTCTGTTTTCAGTCTCGCAGGGCTACACTAGGGGAGGGGGTCGATCTACGATACGCAACTTCAGCTACGGGAATAGCGTAGCTGAAGTCGGCGTATCGTAGTCGGCTTACCTGGGGATGAGGACGGCGGCGAGTCGATCGCTGCAGCTCCCCCGTCGACTCCGCTTCCGCCTTTTGATGCGGTGGATTGCCGGCGCCGACGGGGAGCGCGATCGGGGATCGATTAATCGCGTCTTAACGAGACGTGAAAAATCGATCCCCGATAGATCGATTGCTACCCGCCGATCCGGCGGGTAGTGAAGACCTGCATGAAGCTAACAAAAATTCTCTGCTCTGACACTAGTGCAGGTAAGGAGCTTTGGTAAATGGCATGAGCCATTTTGGAAAGTAGCAAGTGAACTCAGTAACATAGGTGAAAACTCAGAACTAATTCCATAGGGCCCCTTCAACGGGTGTAGGACCAAGCCTACAAAAATAGGCAACCAGCTTGATTATTATCATGATAAGAAGTAGAGAGGAGCATATGCTGAAAAACTTGGATCTGGATCCAGATTTGGACTTCAAACAGCCTCTGAACTCAATGGTGTCTGGCTTTGGGGTTTGCCCATAATCTCGAATACAAAGGCAATGTTTTGTCAAACTTGTCGGTAATATTGTAAAAGTGACTCACAAGGTCCTGAAATAGTGAGTCACTACACTGTGTTCTTTGAGGAGTTGATACTAATCCTCCTTTCCTGCTGCTTGGTGCTTGTTGGAACCACAAAATTTAGGTTTAAAGGTGCCGCTACTTATTCCCTTTCTCATCTATGTCCAGGACTGTTTTTTCATAACTGAGAGGCGGAATACTTCTGTTGACTGACTGGACATGTCACATGTCTCACACCCAGGCACCAAAGGATGAGAAGACTTTGCCATTTGTTTTACCCTTTAGAATTGTGTGTCAAACTAATTTAAGTCAGGAGTCTTTGGCCTGGATTCGACGGCTTTCCTTCCAGATCATAGAATCATAGAATCTCAGGGTTGGAAGGGACCTCAGGAGGTCATCTAGTCCAACCCCCTGCTCAAAGCAGGACCAACCCCAACTAAATCATCCCAGCCAGGGCTTTGTCAAGCCTGACCTTAAAAACCTCTAAGGAAGGAGATTCCACCACCTCCCTAGGTAACCCATTCCAGTGCTTCACCACCCTACTAGTGAAAAAGTTTTTCCTAATATCCAACCTAAACCTCCCCCTCTGCAACTTGAGACCATTACTCCAGATGACATCTGCTGAATGATTCTGGATGATATCTCCTCTAGTCCTGCCTTCCTGATCAGACTGTGTTTTAAAAGAGACTCACAGGATGCTTTTTTTTTTTTTGACACTTTCAAGATTTTCTCTGGGTCACCTGAATCAATAGACTAAAGCAGTAGCGTAGGCGGGTCTGGAGCACAGGGGGAGCAGCGCTATAAAAAGGCGCCTCCCAAGGCTCCCCTTGTACTCACCCGGCGGCGCTTTAAAGGTCCTGGGGCTCCAGACGCTGTGGAGCCCCGGGCCCTTTAAAGTGCCGCCTGAGCTCCGGCAGCAGGGCTCTGGCGGCACTTTAAAAGGCCTGCAGCTCCCCGCAGTGGTAGGAGCCCTAGGCCTTTTTAAGCACCGCTGGAGCCCGGCTCTGGCAGCGCTTTAAAAGGCCCGCTGCTCCCCGCAGCCCCCGCCCCCAGCCTGGCTCTGGCAGCGGGGCTCGGGTGGGGATTTAAAAGGTCTGCGGCTCTTGCAGCCGCAGGGAGCCGCAGGCCTTTTAAATCCCCGCCCGAGCCCGGCTCCAGCAGTGGGGCGGGGGGGGGGGCACTTTAAAAGGCCCGCGGCTCCCCGCAGCGGCAGGAGCCGCGGGCCTTTTAAAGCGCACCCCACCCCCAGCCTGGCTCTGGCAGCGGGGCTCGGGTGGCACTTTAAAAGGCCCGCGGCGCTTGCAGCCGCGGGGAGCCGCCCGCGGGCCTTTTAAAGCACCACCCGAGCCCGGCTCAGGCAGCAGGGCTCGGGCGGCGCTTTTTAAGGCGCCGCTTCTCCTCACAGGGGGAGCGGCCGCTCCCCCTGTTCCCCCCCTGGCTACGCTACTGGACTAAAGGCAGGATATGATGCTTCTAGCAGGGTTCATCCAGTGCAGTGCCAGACAAGCAGTCTAGGAAAAGGCCCTTACGATTACTAGGGGATCAGGGGAGACAGAGCCCAGTTAATTGACCGGGTAGTTGGGTAAACCAGATGCAAGTACTTGTTGAAGTATTTCCTAGTTTAATGTTTGACATTTCTATTTTAAAACAGGAATTGTTACTGCTCTATAGCTAGATTTGGCAGAATTCAATTTTTTTAAAATAATTTCAATGGATAATATTGGTTTATTTTTAAACAGTTTTTAAGATTTTTATCTATTTACATTTTCACAGTTGCACAAAATTATGGGTTTTAAGCATTTTTTCTGGTTCTTATCGATTTAAATGTTCACAGTTGCAGGAAATTTTTAGGGGAATCAGACAATTATTTAATGACAGTAGGTGTTGAGATTCAAAAAGTTAACATTTGATAAACTGTTAAAACACAAATTGTCAACATCACATAAGTAAATAGCCTTAAATCAACAACTCAGACCTGTTTTTAATATTCAGTCACGTGTCCATTTTTAACATGCCTAATTCAAAAGTCTAAATCATTGGATTTTGACTCTAATAAGTTCTCAAGCAGCATTTTTCTTACTTTGCCTATCTATAAATTTCTATTATAGATGAGAAAATGGAAGTATTTTTTCATCGGTTTGTGTGTGTATGGTGAAATTGATGTTTAATGACATTTACAGATAAAAATCTAATCTGCAGCTGAGTGTAGCTGGCTAGCAGGGTAGATCCGAGGAAAAGACAGTTCCACGTAGAGAATAAAGAGTCGAGCTCTTATTTGAAAAGGGAATTACTCTCAGGGCTGAGCCTGCAGGAGGTAGCTACAAATTCACAGATGAGCCTGCAGGTCCTCTAATGGAAGATGTTTTTGTTTCAAAACCTCTCTCTAATAAATTGCTACAACTAAATATACTGTGGCTACCATCTTGGAATTGCTTCTTTTGAGAATGAGTGTCTGTGACTTTTAAATATGTTGGGAATTAAAAAGTTAAAATAATCAGAGTTTATGCTCAGATATGTGTTCTCTCTCCTTATTTCCCTTCCATCCTCCCCCAACAATCAACCAAAAAAACCCTATCACCAAAACCAAAACCCCCTTGGAATTTCTTTTGTATTTGTTTCCATATGTGGCACTTTCCTCTGATGGTCATATCCTGCACCTGGATCTCTCTGTGTGGAGAGGCAATGTGGTCTAGTGGGTAGGACACTAGATTGGGACTAAGGAAACATGGATTTTATTCCTGATAAAAGAACAGGAGTACTTGTGGCACCTTAGAGACTAACAAATTTATTTAAGCGTAAGCTTTCATGGGCTACAGCCCACTTCATCGGATGCACAGAATGGAACATATAGTAGGAAGATATATATACATACAGAGAAAATGTGAAAAGGTGGAAGTTGCCATACCAACTCTAAGAGGCTAATTCATTAAGATGAGCTATTATCAGCAGGAGAAAAAAAACTTTTGTAGTGATAGTCAAGATGGTCCATATCAGACAGTTGACAAGAAGGTGTGAGAATACTTAACATGGGGAAATAGATTCAATTTGTGTAATGACCCAGCCATTCCCAGTCTCTGTTCAAACCTAAATTGATGGTATCTAATTTGCAAATTAATTCCAGTTCAGCAGCTTCTCGTTGAAGTCTGTTTTTGAAGTTTTTCTGTTGCAAAATTGCCACCTTTAAATCTGTTATCGAGTGACCAGAGAGGTTGAAGTGTTCTCCTACTGGTTTTTGAATGTTATGATTCCTGATGTCAGATTTAGTCACTTAAGCACTTGGATTCAGAGACTGTTGAAGTGATAATCTCACTTTTAACAGCAGTAGCTTCTTCTGCTGGTGTAGAAAAAATATTTTCTTTCTTTGGACTAATTCATTCCAAATTGAGAAATCGTTTGGGACCTCCTCAGGCTCAGCAGCACCTCCTCCTCCTCATGAGCCGGGCCGCTCCCCTCCCCACCCCCACCAGTTGTATTCCTGATGGTTCCTAACTATTGTATTTAATAAACAACATCAAACACTCAAAATTAGAACTGTAAAAAAAGTTAAAGCTGTATAAAATCCGGATGGACACTAGTTTTACAGATTCTGCCACAGGGCTCCTCTTCACCTGCCCTAATGCCAGAGTTACAAATAAGGTGGTTTTCTTACGAGTGTATTGGCTGCCAACCGGAGGCTCTGCAATGTTGTTTTCAAAATCAGTCATTACACGTTTTGAAAGGTTGTCTCTTGCCACATGAACTCGGAGTACATTGTTCTAAACAAAACTGTTGTAGCTGTGTTCCACAGACCTACACCTATGCTGTGTCTGCAGTGGTGTAGGCTGCACTGCTCAGTATGTAGTAGCAATGACATTCCCATTTCCCACTGCTGTTCCTACATGCTAATTGTGCCCATTATCTTACATTGTCTCCTTTATTTAATTTTTTAAGGCCTTAATTGTTTTTCAGTGGTTTGCAGATGCCTCTCTTGCTTCCCACGTAGATTCCAACAATATGACCAGATGTCTAGTTCAGTTCTCTTGACACACTTTACAGCCCTAATCTCAAATGTTAACACCAGCCACAAAAGAATCAGATGTTTGTTGCATAAATTATTACAACTAAAATAGCCAAAACATTATCTCATACAGGCTTAGTCATTATAATGCTTAGTATTACATTCTTCTACATGCTTCAGGAAGTACTCCCTTAGGATACTGGCCAGAGCTGTCTGTCCTTTCTGACTGTAGTTTGAAAAGGGCAAAGCCAAACGTCTTTGTATAAAGTGTATGTGAGCAGTCTAGACAGATGGTGGGATCTGAGCCAGTTATTGAAAACCCACAAAAACTCATAATACTAATGGAAACCAAGTGAATCAAACGGAACCTGTGACAATACAAACACTCTCCAATGCACCATATTGGAGATCTACAGTCAAAACCCAAGCTTATTGGGACAATGATTATTTCATTGCTGTAAAGCCCAGTTAAAATAAGACCTACTTTACAAATGGTCAACCTACCATATAAGAGTTTTCAAGGAGATTTTCATATAGACCACTTTAGAAGGGAGCAGGTGATATCAGATGAATACTAATATTGGGCTTGATAAGCAAGCTCTCCAGATGTAAAATTCCAACTGATTTCAATGGGTCTTTCATCTACTGATGGTCAACGCCGGAGAATTCAGAAGACAGGATCAGCTGCTGGCTACAAGACCAGCAAAAAATTTGCACATCCAGAAGCTGAATCCAAAACTGACCTCAGTGTGACCTAGTTGAACAAGTACTGGGTTGGGACTCAGGAGACCAGAGCTCTTCCCAGCTTTGCCACTGGCCTGATGGGCAACCTCCATGCCTTAGTTTCCCCATATGTAAGAAGAAAGATAATGATACTGACCTCCATTGTAAAACATGTTGAGATCTACTGATGAAAGGTATTAAATAACAGGTAGGTATTATTATTTTATTCATCGTTTTCATGGTGATGTTTTGAGCACAGCTTGCTGCTGCTGCTGCTTCTTCGCTAATCACTTCCAAATGTAAACAGAGTTTGCTGCAAGCTACACTCCAAGGATGGTCTCCTGGAGCATAGATTTCAGTTTGCTGAACCAAATTTTCAGTATGTGGTGTGACAGGGTCAGGCCAGATGGCCACAGGAGAGTGATAGAAGGTAGATATATTAGCCCTAGATTAAGCAGGTTCCTTTTCCCTGAGTAAGATAATGGGCAGTTCTAGAATAATCAGGAAGTTGCTGGAACCAATTATGGCAGGGAGGCTAATTAGGACACCTGGAACCAATTAAGAAGCTACTAGAATCAATTAGGACAGGCAGGCTAATCAGGGCACCTGGTTTAAAAAGGACCTCACTTCAGTTAGTGAGGTGCATGAGAGGAGCTGGGAGTAAGAGGCGTGCAAGGAGCCCGTTTGTAACAGCGGTGCTATATTTGCAAAGAGAAGTTGCTGCCAACCCCATCAACTATTTTTCAATACTGGGCTGCCACATAGTGGTCTCCTTCATAAACCTGGTGAAACACAGGAAAAAGTTCCACCTTACTGACTCCTGCTATTAAAATCTTGCTTCATTACTCTGTTTACAGTACCAGTTAATTCATCACTGGGTCTACATACAGGATTTAATTATGTATAACGCAAAGAAATCCTAGGTAGCATGAAATTATGTTCAGCATTCCAGCTAGGTATTTTAAATAGTTCTTGAAAAAGTGTCAGAACACAACCCTTAGCAAATTTAGGGGTATTTTTATTTGTTTCTCTTTTGTTTACAGTGGCTTCTTTCTGGATTCTATAGAGACGCAACAACGTTTTTGGAAAAGATGGGGAAAACTCCAAATGACTAATGAAATACTCTTTCAACAAACCCGAAAAACAGGTTTTATAGAAGTATCTTGTTGTCCCTCCTTGGAGTACTAATCTCTGCTCATTTCTTTCACTCTTCTCCTTCTTTCTGCCTTGTAGACACAGCTGCAGCTGCTTCTGCAATTGTCACAGTTTCTTCCCTCAGATGAACTCAGTTTTAGGGGAGAAAGATTCTTCCCAGCTAAATAGTAACAATTTTGCTTTTCTAGGTCTTGTGGGACTCTCCTCATGAGAAACTGCTACATTACATAGTGCATTTAGTTGGAAATATTCCCACTAAAGCTAGGTTAAGACTGTTCACTTTCATGGATTACCTAAACCAAGTTTTTAGAAGTGAAAAGCTTGTATCTAGATTCAGTGTATCGCCAGTTAGATTCTTAAATAGATGCATACAACAGCCTGAGGGTATAGTAAGTTAAATCATTTTGATCCTGATTCATGCTCTGCAACCACTTTGTGCTAGCCAGGCTGGTGCACAGAGGCCGCAAGCACTCATACTCTTCTGTCACCTTTGGAGAATGTCACTAACATGGTAGGCTTCTGCAGGAACCCAGTGTGTAGGGCCTGTTTCTGGGGTGTGCGGGGGAAGGGAGGAGGCATGACTGGGCCATTCTTACATCCCGGTAATACCCTTGGTGCTGCAAAGCTCGTAGGACCTCCGAGGGCTGCTGTAGCCTCTGCTGGAGGCCAAACTGGCAAAGCAGCAGGGACAGATGCAGTTGCATAAATTAGAAGTGATTCTGGTGCAAGGAGTGAGTGAGAACAGCTTGCACCCTCATCCTTACTTTAGGTAGCCGTTGGATGGGCATAGGGTGGGGATGGAGGCTGTTTAAAATCAATCCCTGCACCAGAATCACTTCTAATTTATGCAATTACACCTGTCTGCCCTCTTCTCTTGTCCCCCTTCCCACCCTCCATTTGATAGTTTATTCACCTGTTGAATGATGTCTGAATCTAGAGTGGGAGCTCTCTGGGGTAGTGTCTGCCAGTGGTCTACGTTTGCACGGGGCCTAACACAATGGGGCCCTGACTGGGTCCTCAGGCACCACGGCAATGGAAAGAAATTCCCTTCAAGGTCTCAGGAGCAGCGCAGATGCCAGGCCTGATTCTCTTTCGCCTTTCCCCTTGTGTTGTCACTGTATGCCCACTTCAGGGCTACCAACTCAGACATCGTGTGTGACAGCCAAGCACATCCCCCGACAGCCCAGCTGAGATGCATTCAGCAGCAGCACTATGGTGACTGCTGTACGTTACCTCCTCCGAGCCAGCTAGGTGCTACCTGCCCTGCAAGCTGCTTCTCTGTCCCCTTCTCACGGACCTCTGCTGGTGCACAGCCAGATGAGCCGCTGCAAGCATTGAGCTGGTGGCATCAGCATGGCATAGGGGTGGCGGAAGGAATGCTGGCTCCGGCAAACACCAGGCATCTTCTGTCTCTCCTTCCCACCCAGCACCCTATGCAATCAATCACCACTAGCCATTGCCATACATACAGGCTACCTCTCTGCGCTTCCACCCAGCTTCCCCAGGCACTCCCCCACACGTACCACCACCACCACCACCACCACCAGGCACACAACACTGCATTTTCTCCCCCTCATGCAACTCCTTCAACCCAGATGCCCCCAGCACCTCCTTACTGAGCCCACCATCCTAATCCCTCACTTTAGCTCCCTGGGCATCCCCCTCATTCAGGCCGTCACCCTATCCTCCCACTCGGATGTTCCAGGCACTCCTCCAGCCAGACAGTGGCTCTTGGCACTTCTCACCATGAAACTGGCATAAATGTCTACACGAGGTGCAAGGCAATGGAGAGTTAGGCCCACTGACTTTGCGAGCCCCGCAGTAAAGATGACAAGTTCTGTTGTGATACATAGACGGAAAACAAGAAGCCATATAATTTAATCATTTGCACTCTATAAAGTGGCAGAGTTGTTTATTACTCGCCATCCACAACCCTCCTCTCTTACCTTTCCATTGTGCGCAGCAGCATTGCAATACACTCTTTTGAATGATAAGACCATAGCATGCTTATCCCAGTAGGTGGTGATGCTGAGCTGCACAAAATCTTTCTCTGCTCATCCTTCCATTGTTTTCTTGAAAGGATTCTGCCAAAGTAAAAACATGGTTGTTCGAGATAGATCCAAGGCACAAAGGGGCTGGATAAAGTTATTTTCAAGGTCTTAGCTGCTGTATAGTTTGAGAAAGTACTCTGCAACATTGCATTCCTTTAGTTAATTTGCAAAAGCATTTGTGAATGTAGGTTCTGAAAAGGTTTCAGAGGGCTAGCCATGTTAGTCTGTATCAGCAAAAACTACGAGGCATCCTTGTGGCACCTGAGAGACTAACAAATTTATTTGGGCATAAGAAAGCTTATGGATTTTCCAGTTTCTAATGGACACTGCCAAGGTCAGTACATTAGATCTACAATAAGATGCATAGCTTCTGCTTCCTGGGGTGGGGGGGGGAGGAGGGGTACAGATGGTGCCATTCCCTCCCTTCATTCTGCCTGCCTGCTTCACTTTTACAAGATTTATTCTTCTGAGCTTCATTCTAGTGAAATCCGTTTGAGGCGGTATCATGGCTGCAGGGAGAACTGTACCTTAGACCCTGTCTGGCTCTTTTGACTGCACTTCGTAGGTGACAGGCCTGGCTTCCTGCAAGGAGGGGCGGCTCTAACGTTTCTGCCGCCCCAAGCAAAAAAAAACAAAAAACCCCAAACGCCGCCCCCCCCAAACAAAAAAACCACCCCCCCCCAAAAAACCCCAACCCCCGTCTCTCGAAGCGCGGGCGGCATGCCCGCGGCCCCCGTTCTCCCCGGCCGGCGGGGAGGGAGCGCGGCATGCCCGCGGCCCCCGCTCTCCCCGGACGGCAGAGAGCGAGTGCTTCATGCCGGTAGCCCTGCTCTCCCTGGCCGGAGCGCCGGCGGGGAGCGCGGGCGGGGAGCGAGCGAGGCATGCCGGCTGCCCTGCTCTCCCCGGCTGGCGGGGAGGGAGCGCGGCATACTCGCAGCCCCCGCTCTCCCCGGCCGGCGGGGAGTGTGCGGGCATGCCGGCTACCCCGCTCTCCCCGGCTGGAGCGCCGGGGCATGCCTGGGAGGGAGGGAGGGAGGGGGAGACGTGCGCCGCGGCCACTCGGGTTCTCTTCTCCCCCTCCCTCCCAGGCTCTTAAGCCTGGGAGGGAGGGATAGAAGTGGCGCGCAGTGGAGGTGAGCTGGGGCGGCCGGGGCCCATTTCTAGGGGCGGCATGGCCGGTGCCAGAATGCCGCCCCTAGAAATGTGCCGCCCCAAGCACCAGCTTGTTTTGCTGGTGCCTGGAGCCGGCCCTGCCTGCATGTTACCCTGGGTGGAGCCACACAGTCCAACCACCCTCAGAGAGGATCTCTGGGCTGCAGACAGGGGCCCTGGTTGCCAACTGAGTCAATGATGTAAGCTCAGCATGGCTCATAGTTCATAGATTCTGAGGGACCACTGTGATCATCTAGTCTGACCTGCAGCATAACACAGGCATAGAACGTCTCCAGATAATTCCTAGAGCAGATCTTTTAGAAGAACGTCCAATCTTGATTGAAAAATTGCCAGAGATGGAGACTCCACCATGACCCTTGGTAAATTGTTCCAGTGGTTAATTACTTCCCTGTTAAAAATGTACACCTTATTTTCGAGTCTGAATTTGTCTAGCTTCAACTTCCAGCCATTGGATCATGTTATACCTTTTTCTGCTAGATTAAAGACCCCATTTTCAAATATTTGTTTCCTAATGTAGGTACTTAGAGACTGTAATCAAGTCCCCCCGCCCCATTGTTAAGTTAAATAGGTTGAGCTCCTTGAGTCTATTACTATAAGACATGTTTTCTAATACTTCAATCATTCTTGTGGCTCTCCTCCCAATCCTCTCCAATTTACCATGTCTGTTTATCATGTCCATTTAGCATGTCTGTTCTGCTGTTTACAGCCAGATCTGTTGACCTATAGGCTGTACAGGTACTTACATCAGAGAAACCATTGACTTATCTGCAATTCTATTACAACCAGCATTGCTAGATTATGACAGTTTAAGCTACAAAAAAGGAAACTTCCAATGGCATACTTAAGTATTGTACCACCAGGGCCAGTCTTAGCGAAAATGGCGCTTAGGGCGAACTTGTATTTTGGCGCCCCCATCACCTCTGGCCCGCACAGGCTCTCCCCACCTAACCTCCAGGCTCCGCTGTCTTCCCCCAGTGCTTAGTTTGTACTGAAAGAAGTGCCAGAGCTCAGCACCGGATCAAATTAAGCACAGGCGGC
The DNA here is from genome assembly GCA_033296515.1 of Macrochelys suwanniensis. Classification (NCBI taxonomy): domain Eukaryota; kingdom Metazoa; phylum Chordata; order Testudines; family Chelydridae; genus Macrochelys; species Macrochelys suwanniensis. The sequence continues at coordinate 152,294,665 of CM065775.1, read as the reverse complement.
TGCTGGCTGGGTGCCCAGCCACTGTCAGCAGTAGCACAGGAGTAAGGGTGGCCTGGAATATGGTGTATTGCCACCCTTACTTCTGCTCTGCTGCGGTGGCTCATGGAGCTTGGTGCTTGGCCTGCAGCTTAAGGTGGGCTTTGCACTGTTACACAGGGGCTGCATCTTGCCAGAGCCCACAGCCCTCCTGCAGCCCTCTGGCCACGCTTGGCTCACCACCAGGGGCTCTATTTCAGATTTTGGAAGGAGAAGGGCAACTTTAACCATGACTCCAGGGGCTACTTAGGCAACTGGAAACTCTAAGTTTTGTTGAAGATAATAACTTAGGAATTAGCTGACAGGAGCACATTATCTAATTCCCATAGAAAGAAAGAAAAATACATATATACAAACTCCAATTAAAGTCATATTTTAAGTTTATATGTAAATTTAGAATAACCAGGAGATAATACAGCAAGATAGTCTCAATCCCAAGCCTTGAGGTATCAGTTCTGGAGCTTTAACACAGATATCAGAAACACACATTTGATACTTCTGAGGGCATTCTGCACCAAAAAAATAAAAATTCTGTGCACAATATTTTAACATTCTGCAAAATTCTGCAAGTTTTATCTGTCAATAAATAAATCCACAGGCTCCAGCATGGCAGTGGGGAGCACAGGCCACTGGCTGCACGAAGGTGGGAGATCACCCTGCAGCCTCCCCACCCCTGAGAGGCGGATTCAGCAGTGAGGCTGCACAAGACCCTGACACAGCACAAGGCCTGGGCCTGGGCCTGCCCCAGAGATACCCTGGGGCCCTGCCCCTTCATGCCAGGTGCACCAGGTATGGGGTAGGCAGGCTCAACCAGGCAGGATCCAAGTATGGAAGGGCTCAGTGTGCGGGGATCCAGGTGTGGGGTGAGAGGATTCTGTGTGGGACAATCTGGGTGCAGGCGGCTCAGTGGGGGGGCCTAGTTGGGGTGGGGTGGATCTGGATGCACAGAGGCTCGTTGGTGGGGTTCCAGGTGCAGGAGCAATGGGACTCTACAGGGGCTTCCAGGTGAAGGTGGTTGGGGCTCAGCAGAGCAGTCTGGGTGTGGGGGTCTGGGTGCTGGGGGGAGTGGGGCTTGGTGGGGTGGGGGTCTGGGTGCAGCTAGTTGGGAGTCAATGGCGTGGGGGGCTCGATGTGGGGGCTCAGGGTAGTGCACAGGGTGGGGCATCGGTGGGGGTCTGAGTGCAGGGAATTCAGTGGGTGTTGGTCTGGGTGCATGGGTGGTGGTCTAGAGACGGGGTCTGGGTGCATGAAGGCTCCATCATCAAACTACTCCATGATGGGATGACTGCCACCATTTTGTGCAACAGCTCAGAGACCGAACAATTCACCATTCGCACCAGTGTCAAGCAGGGCTGTGTCATTGCTCCAACAGTCTTCTCCATTTACCTTGCTGTGATCCTGATTCTCATTCATGACTGCCTTCCTGGATTGTGTATTGTATGGATGGCCAACTCCTTAATCTTTGTTGCCAAACAAAATCTAAGATCACAAGAATTGGCATCACTGACCTTCAGTATGCAGATGACCGTGTCATTCTTGCACACACAGAGGCCGACCTGCAAAGCACCCTAAATCTTTTTGCAGATGCCTATCACAGCCTGGGTCTCTCTCTCAACATTGGGGAAAACCAAGGTACTTTACCAGCCCTCACCTGCACAAACTACTCTTTGTACTCCACAAATCACCATCAGCAGAGAACCTCTGGAAAATGTGGACCATTTTCTGTACCTTGGCAGCCACCTCTCCCAAACAGCCAGCATTGACACAGAAATTGAATACAGGATCTGCTGTGCCAGCACATCTTTTGGAAAACTACTCAAAGAAGTCTTCAATGATCGGGATCTACAAACAGGTACCAAGACCTTGGTTTACAAGGCAGTTGTCATCCCCGCACTTCTCTATGAGTGAGAGACCTGGGTAACCTACAGACGTCATCTCAAGTGGCTGGAGCGGTTTCAGCAGCGCTGCCTCAGGAGGATTCTCAGGATCAGCTGGGAAGACCGACGTACTAACATCAGCGTTCTCTCTGCAGCCAACATCAGCAGTATAGAAGCTCAGGTCATGAAAAACCAACTCCACTGGGTTGGCCACTGTGTACTTATGCCTGACACTTGCCTCCTGAAGCAAGTTCTCTTCTCTCAGTTAAGTCAGGGAAGAAGGGCTCACGGAGGGCAGTGAAAGCATTTGAAAGTACATCTTAAAAAGGGAGGCATCAATCCAACAAACTGGGAGGACTTGGCACGGAACAGAACACAGTGACGCCACACCATACACCAAGCCACAGCTCACTTTAAGGAGAACAGATGTGCTCATGAGACAGAGAAGTGACAAAGAAAGAAAGGGCATAACAGTCCAGCCAACAACCATGTCTCCTCCAAGATTACACCTGTCACTTCTGTGGGAAAACCTGCAGGGCAAGAATTGGGCTCCTCAGCCACTTAAAAACTCACCAATGAACCCCCTTGGCAGACATCCTGTTCGTATTGAGTGATAGCCAAAGAAGAGGAAAAGCATCTACATGGGGAACAAAAAGATGATGGGACTGAGGCCTGGTCCACACTAAGGGGGGGGATCGATCTAAGATACGCAACTTCAGCTACGTGAATACCGTAGCTGAAGTCAAAGTATCTTAGATCGAATTACAAAGTACTTACAAAGTACTTACAACGGCTCCCCTGTTGACTCCACTTGCTCCTCGCACCGAGCTGGAGTTCCGGAGTCGACAGGGAGCGCTTCTGGGATTGATTTATCGCGTCTACATGAGACGCGATAAATCGATCCCAGACCATCGATCACTACCCGCCGAATCGGGCGGGTAGTGTGGATGTACCTTTAGACTCCTAAGTCACTTAGGTGTTGAAAATTTTACCCTGCAACTTCAAAGGGAAATCAAAAACCCTTGTGTTAGGAATTGGAACATCATCAGCTGAGTTGTATCTTTATTTTGATTCAGAAAATTAGGTTGATCCTTTCTTCAGACTCAAAGGCTAGAATTGTTGGTACTAGATATGTGACAATCGGGAGAGGTCAATGACACTTGCACAAGACCTGATGTTTTCGAAAATAGAAGGTCTTGGTTTGGAACTCTGTAACTTAAATTGCTGACATTCTGTTCTTTGATTTATTAAATTTTAAGTGCAGCATTATTATGGACAATTGTGATAGTTTCTTTTAATAAAAGTATACATGTGATACCAGAAAATCCTAATCCTAGGATAAATTGATTAAAAATGAGTGGCAATGATTTACAGTAGAACCAATGTTTTATTGTTGAAGAGCATCACTTTTGAATTATGGAATTCACTTCAGTTTCACTTCAAATGACACCAATGAAAATAATACTTTGGAAAATGTGGTTTCCTGAGACCATTAGAAGTAGTCTGTCCCTCAGGATCTGTTCTGCCAAAGAAAACTTATTTTAATCATGTAAGAGTCTGACTTGCTTTATTGACTATTTTTAACCTTTTCTTTTAATATGAAGCTACAATAAAATGATCACCTATATTATTTAGAGATTAAGCTGTATTCCTTTTCCTCAAAAGTGAAATAAAACCATTACCGCAAACACAGGGTATGGTATTTCCAGTAAATTATCAAATGTCCTGCTAGCAGTTACTTAAATCTTATTAACACCCACAATACGCAGCTCATTTCAAGCAACAATGTGCTTTCCTTAGGATTGCATTGCTATACAGTTACTGTGATTCACCTGAATTCATATCTACGCTTGCATGTAAATGTGAGAGTAAACAGTTGTTCATACTTGTTGCCATGATTGCAATACATTCTTTCCTCTGGGCCTGAATCTCTAGATTTGGATTAGAAAACCATACAATTTGTAACTCAGACTAAACACAGAGTTGAATCTGGGTAACTAAAGGTGTGCTGTTCAAGTGTAACTTTGTGTGTGAACACTTTTAACATTGGTTTAGATCTGGCTTGTATCAGTTTAATTTGCTTCTGCAAATTAAAGGTTGCCACTTAATAGCCTCCTGGAGAGCTAAGTAAGTGGAGTTATATGGAAGCTCAGAGAATATCTTCTGCATCTTATGTAATTCAGTTTCCGTCTAATTAAAACTAACTTGTTATTTTTACAGCTGAACTCTTAGCGAATATTGCTTTGCCATTCTTCAGTACTGCTATCCCTCAGATTTTGGCCCCAGGTTGCATGTATGCGGTAATTGGTGTAAGTTTCAGAAGGCAATGTAGTCAGAGACATTTATCTTTCTAAGTAACGTTTTTGTACTTTTTTTGGTACCTATAATTACTTTTTATTATCCCAAACTTCTCTAGGCAACTGGAAACCAGGCTAGTCTAGATGCAATTTTGAAAAATACAAACTCTAAAACTTTAACTGACACAACAATTTACTATGCATTCGATATCTGCAGCATTTCGAGTGTCGCAGAATCCTCCTTTGGTGAATTTTATGCAGCATAACTAATGCTTGTGTCACATACATAGTCCCTTCCCCATCAGTCATACTGATGTAATCAATTTGGAAAGCATGGGAGTGCTACAGAAAAAAGAACTTTATGTCAAACCAAGCGTAAGAAAGCAAATTTAAAAGTGGTGCTCAATCCAGAGTATTAAATCCATAAAGATTTCTTACATCATAGTTATTGGCTTTTTGAGATTACCCCCAATGGAATGCTCATAAAGCAGTGGATGTTGACTGGTGATTTTTAGCATGTCTGAGTTAAAAGAACAGTGTCACATAGTTTATTTAGGTTAATACATTGTTGGTGGGAAAATGTAAGCATTAACTAATGATCCTGGATTCTTTTGTTTCTAAAAAAGCATTACATATTGCACACTAAACAGATACTTCTTATTGTACATATGTTATATACTGTATCAAACTGATCTTATTCATTGGGAATGCTGTTGTTTTTATTGTTCTCCATATCAGTGCAAGGCATAAGACATGCCAAATGACAAGGTTCAGGCTTCTAGAAGTATTACATACAAGATACCTACCTCCAAAGAGGTTGTGGTGGTTAATTACCGGTACTTAATATTTTTAGCACACTATGCCTATATCACATGCTAGTAGGTGACTGCTTTTGGGACTGAATATTTTAAGATTTAGGCATAGTATTTTAGGACTGTAATCTGGAGGTGGACCTTCATATTTTCTCTCAAAGCTTTGGTGGTTTTCCAGAGAGCATGCTAATTAGACAAAGTAGAAGATCTATGGATATACAAGTGAAACAGGTGAAAATGTTTCTAGTGGTAATTGATAGCTAATTACTATCCTTACTCAACAATTGGCCAGCAGTGGGTGTGAAGCTTATTAGGAAAGAGACTGAGAAAGCACAATGCTTTTTGGTTTGAAGTCACGGAACTTGCCAGAGCTAGGAACTTGCAAAGCCTGATACAATTCTGTACTTTGATTATATTTTCTCCTAACCAAGGCCAAAGTGCTTGAATAAAGAAAAATTCTAATTAAATACATGCATACATAGAAGAAAAAGGAGGGAGAAGATCCTGTATGTTCAAAAACTAAACAGTCACTGTGTCAGTCAGCAAACATTTTCAACTGCATCTCAGCATGTTAAAATATGCAATGTTGCCGACTCTCATCAGACTAATGACATTTTGGTGCTCTTCTTAAAGCCTCAGCTGCTGGAATCATGTGATTGTGAGAATCTCCGCTTACTCTTTTTTAAAAAAATGAAAGTTTCTAGCTCTCTTGGCTGCAGAGTAAAGCTTGAACATGTGAAATCTAAAGGCACAAAACCAAAAGACAAATAAAAAGACCCCAAATGTCCTATTTTAAAAAATTTGACTGTTTTAAAGTTAGTCTCATGATTTTGATAGGGACACATGATTCATGATTTTTGCGCTTTGGGGAATTGGCAAACAAAGGAGTGATTCTCTTCTCAGAGCAGTTTTACATTGAGGTAATACTTTTGGCTTCAGTGAGGTTATTTCTGCCCTGCCTTGGTGTAAGTGAGAGAAGTGGGCTAAAAGTATCCAGCTGCTGAAAGGGGACAGAGAGATTGATTGCTTGTAGCTAATCCACGTAGTGACACTGTATCTTATACACTTAATCTCTACTGCTGTACTGACTGGCTAATGTAATAGCATGCTGAAAAACTAAGGACCATAATACTTGTGAAGAGCTTCATGGAGTTTTGCTGCCAACGGACTGATACTTTTGTAGGCTACTCGAGTATTTCAAAACTTAGAAGTAAAAATGAATAGTGAAGCTGATCCATTCTGTTAACAGGTCAGTTGTTTGTTTCTTACACAAACCAGAATGGCCATCAGAAAAGAGATCCAGCTATATATTTATAGATAGGTTTTTAAGCTTATTGGCGAAGACTTTAAAAAACTATTAGTGGTTTTTCCGTGCCCAGCTTGAGATGTCATAAAGGAGCCTGACTTAGGGTACGTCTATACTACAGAATTAGGTCGAATGTATAGAAGTCGATATTTTAAAACCCGAATTTATGGAATCGATTGTGTGTGTCCCCACTAAAGAGCGTTAAGACCATGAGGTCGATTGACTGTGTCCACAGTAGCGGGGCTAGCATCGACTTTCGGAGCATTGCATTGCGGGTAGCTATCCCACAGTTCCCGCAGTCTCCGCCACCCATTGGAATTCTGGGTTGCGATCCCAAAGCCTGATGGGGCAGAAAACATTGTCGCTGGTGGTTCTGGGTACATGTCATCCCTCCCTCCCTCCGTGAAAGCAATATTTTTCGCGCCTTTTTTCTGGGGTTTCCGTGTTTGCTACGGAAGCCTGCTCAGCTCACAATTACCGTACATCTCCAGCGTACGCCTGGACATTAGGTCTAGTGGGGATTCAGTCACACTATAATACGAGCAGAGGGATAGCTCAGCGTTCTGCGCGTTGGCCCGCTAAACCCGGGGTTGCGAGTTCAATCCTTGAGGGGGCCATTCCGCCTGAGGCTGGTAGTCACGGGACTACACAGCAGAAGCTCCTTGCCTTCTAGCTGCAGATGGTGCAATATGCCATAAATGGTCGTGGTCGCGGGACCATACAGCAGAAGCTCCTTGCCTTCTCGCAGCAGATTGTACAATATGATTGGTATTCGTGTGCTCCTGGCCGGCGGCCTATGGTGTGGCTGGCTGGGGGCGCTTGGACATAAATGGGAGTGACCAGAGTGACTCTGGTCATTCTCTTTTTTACGTTTTGTTTAAGGGAGATTCAGTACTGCCTGGAACACAGGCGGAGGGATAGCTCAGCGGTCTGAGCGTTGGCCCGCTAAACCCGGGGTTGCGAGTTCAATCCTTGAGGGGGCCAGGAGATGATGATGGATATCAAGCATATTGTACCATCTGCTGCTAGAAGGGAAGGCGCCTAACCCTTGCTCACCACATATTGTACCATCTGCTGCTAGAAGGAAATGAGCCTAACCCTTGCTCCCCCCTCCCTCCGTGAAAGCAACTGAGGGGGGAGCAAAAAATCCTTTCGCGCCTTTTTTCATATGGGCGCCATATTGCTGACTCCATTGTTATCCACCCCCCGCTACTGCTGCCACTCTGCTGTCCTGCAAACAGCATACCAGGGAAAGCATGGAGCACGATCAGATCACCGCGGCTGTTCTCGCCGTTATGAACACCACGCGCATTGTCCAGGAGTATATGGAGAACGAGAACCAGGAGCTGCTAGAGCTACAGCAGGCGAGGAGGCGACAGCAGCGCCCTGAGGACAGTGATGAGGACATGGACACAGACCTCTCTCAAAAAAGGCCCCCCCGCAAGGTGGACATCATGGTGTTAATGGGGCTTGTTGATACAGTGGAACGCCGATTCTGGGCCCGGGAAACAAGCACAGACTGGTGGGACCACATAGTGCTGCAGGTCTGGGATGAATCCCAGTGGCTGCGAAACTTTCGCATGCGTAAGGGCACTTTCATGGAACTTTGTGAGTTGCTTTCCCCTGCCCTGAAGCGCAAGAACACCAAGATGAGAGCAGCCCTCACAGTACAGAAGCGACTGGCGATAGCCCTGTGGAAGCTTGCAACGCCAGACAGCTACCGGTCAGTCACGAATCAATTCGGAGTGGGAAAATCTACAGTGGGGGCTGTTGTGATGGAAGTAGCCAGGGCGATCACCAAGCTGCTGGTACCAAGGGTTGTGAGTCTGGGAAATGTGCAGCTCATACTGGATGGCTTTGCAGCAATGGGGTTCCCGAACTGTGGAGGGGCGATAGACGGAACCCATATCCCTATCTTGGCACCGGACCACCAAGCCAGCGAGTACATAAACCGAAAGGGTTACTTTTCAATAGTGCTGCAAGCACTGGTGGATCATAAGGGACGTTTCACCAACATCAATGTGGGATGGCCGGGAAAGGTACATGACGCTCGCATCTTCAGGAACTCTGGTCTGTTTCGGCTGCTGCAGCAAGGGACTTTCTTCCCAGACCAGAAAATAACCGTTGGGGATGTTGAGATGCCTATAGTTATCCTTGGGGACCCAGCCTACCCCTTAATGCCATGGCTCATGAAGCCATACACAGGTAGCCTGGACAGTAGTCAGGACCTTTTCAACTATAGGCTGAGCAAGTGCAGAATGGTGGTGGAATGTGCATTTGGGCGTTTAAAAGCTCGCTGGTGAAGTTTATTGACTAGGTTAGATCTCAGCGAAAACAATATTCCCATTATTATTACTGCTTGCTGTGCGCTCCACAATATCTGTGAGAGTAAGGGGGAGACGTTTATGGCGGGGTGGGAGGTTGAGGCAAATCGCCTGGCCACTGGTTATGCGCAGCCAGACACCAGGGCTATTACAAGAGTACAGCAGGGTGCGTTGCGCATCAGGGAAGCTTTGAAAACCAGTTTCATGAATGGCCAGGATGCTGTGTGAAAGTTCTGTTTTTCCCCAGTATGAAAAGCCCCGCCCCTTCATTCACTCTACTTCCCTTTACCCAAACCGCCCTGCCCTCCCCCCCGCGATCACCGCTCGCAGAGGAAATAAAGTCATTGTTGCTTAAAAATCATGCATTCTTTATTAATTCGTAAAACAAAGAGGGGGAACTATGGGGGTAACTGCCACAGTCTCCCGGGATAGCTGGTGGAGGAAGGGAAGCACCAGGATGGGTGGTGGAGGAGGGGATGAGGGAAGGACAAGGACACACAGCACTTTAAAACTTATTGAATGCCAGCCCTTTCTTGCTTGGACTGTTCTCTTGGCTTGAGTGGTTGGGTGCACGGAGGCCGCCCAAACGCGTTCTTGGGCGTCTCGGGGATGAGGTTATGGGACTTGGGAAGGAGGGCTGTTGGTTACACAGGGGCTGTAGCGGCGGTCTGGGCTCAGGCGGCCTTTCCTGAACCCTACGCCTTTCCTCAGCCATAAGCCGGAGGATTTCCATTTGATCCTCCAGTAGCCTCAGAATTGCATCCTGCCTTCTCTCTGCACGCTGACGCCACCTACTCTCTTCATCACACCACCTGTCCGCGCAATCAAAATCTGCCTTCCTGGACTCCGACAGTGTCTGCCTCCACGCATTCTGCTGGGCAGCTTCAGTGTGGGAGGATTCCATGAGTTCTGAGAACATATCATCTCGATTCCTTTTTTTTTTACTTCTAATCTTCGCTAGCCTCTGGGACGGTGATGAAGGGGGTGGAGTTGAAACATTTGCAGCTGCGGGAGGAAACAAACGGGAGAGGAGTAGTTTAAAAGACACATATTAGAGAACAATGCTCCAAACATTACATATCACATGTGCATTTGGTCCAAGGTTGCACTTTGCCTGTTATATTGAGGGTCTGCCGGTTTGGTGTGAGAGATCACACAAGCAGGTCCGGCGGGCAACAGAATTCGGCTTGCACACAGCCATGGTAAGCCACAGTCTATAGGCTTCTTTAACCTTCATAACGTGGGAATGTTTTCAAACAGCAACCCCCTCATTTCCCATAACAAACAGCCTTTGGGCTGGCAATTTAAAACTGGTTGGCAATTGAAAAGGGAGGGGCGGCGGTTTTTGGGTTAACGTGCAGCGCGAACCTAATCGACACCCCCCCACACACACAGACACACATCCAAGATGTTCGCTGTTCCCCCTCCCCCCACCGCGTGGGTCACAGCGGGGAAGATTTCTGTTCAGCCACAGGCAAACAGCCCAGCAGGGACGGAGCCCCTCTGAATACCCCCTTAATAAAATTCCCCTATTTCAACCAGGTGACCATGAATGATATCACTCTTCTGAGGATAACACAGACAGATAAAGAACGGATGTTGCTTGAATGCCAGCAAACACCGGGACCATATGCCGCCATGCTTTGCAAAGCAATGATTCCAGACTACGTGCTACTGGCCTGGCGTGGTAGAGTGTGTTACCACGGAGCACAGGATAAGGCTGCCCTCCCCAGAAACCTTTTGCACAGGCTTTGGGAGTACATCCAGGAGATCTTTCTGGAGATGTCCCCGGAGGATTTCTGCTCCATCCCCGAACATGTTAACAGACTTTTCCAGTAGCTGTAGCTGTACTGGCCGCGAATTAATCATTAAACACGCTTGCTTATAAAACATGTATTAATTAACAGAGGTACACTCACCAGAGGCACCAGAGGTCCCTTCTCCTGCATCGAGCACGCCTTGGGTGGGTTCGTAGGGTACTGGCTCCAGGGTGACAAAGAGTTCCTGGCTGTCGGGGAAAAGGGCTTCTCCACTTCCTTGCTGTGTCTGGGCGCTATTTTCAGCATCATTATCATCATCATGCTCCTCTGTGGTTTCTGATGATCCACATACGGAGTCATACCACATGGGTGGGTCAGTGCTGGCTGCACCTCCTAGAATGGCATGCAGCTCATCATAGAAGCGGCATGTCTGGGGCTCTGACCCAGAGCGGCTGTTTGCATCTCTGGTTTTTTGGTAGGCTTGCCTGAGCTCCTTAATTTTCACGCGGCACTGTTGCGCGTCCCTGTTGTAGCCTCTGTCCTGCATGCCCTTGGAGACTTTGGCATATGTATTGGCGTTTCTTCTTTTGGACCGTAGCTCTGCTAGCACGGTTTCGTCTCCCCATACAGCGATCAGATCGCGTACTTCACCATCGGTCCATGCTGGAGCTCGTCTTCAGTTCTGGGACTCCATCATGGTCACCTCTGCTGATGAGATCTGCGCTCACCTGCAGCTCACCACGCTGGCCAAACAGGAAATGAAATTCAAAAGTTCGCGGGGCTTTTCCTGTCTACCTGGGCGGAGCATTGGAGCTCAGACTGCTGTCCAGAGCGGTCAAATGTTGCACTGTGGGATAGATCCAGGAGGCCAATACCGTCGAATTGCGTCCTCACTAAGCCTACATCGATTCGGCAATATCGCTTTAAGCGCTAATCCCCTCGTTGGGGGTGTAGTGGCGAGATCGATTTTAAGAGCCCTAGAAGTCGATGTTAAGGGCTTCGTCGTGTGGACGGGTGCACGGATCAATCGAAATAACGCTAATAAATTCGACCTAAACTCGTAGTGTAGACCAGGGCTTAGAGTGTGGGTGCTCAACATTTTCTGAAAATTGGATGCTTCAAGTTGTCTCAAGTTGGGCACTCAAAGTCACTAGTCTCTTCTGAAACTTTTGGCTGTGCGTCTCACATTTATGTTGGCCCTTTGTTGAGCTGACATGACAAATAAATAATAAATTATGCACAATGTAGTTTATCTTTCTTATTGTAAGTGATTAAAATGCTACCGTTAATCCATGAGAATGTAACATAAGTAAATCTTACTGAGCAGCACTGTTTGGAACTATTTCAGTTTTCAGTCTCTTTTTATCAGGCAACAGATATTCTCATCTGTTACAGGAAACTAATAAGGCACACTATTACCACAGGCAGTTTCCTTCTCTGGCATGCACATGATTTACTAATACAGAGGAGCAATCCAACAAAATTAGCTGTGGTGCAGCTTAGTCACCTACTGTGACCTAATATATCATCTTACTGGATATTAACATTTATCTGGGACGGGGTTAGCAAGTCAGATATGGAAATAAGGCAATTAAACAAACAAACAGCCCCCGCCCCCCCGCCAAAAAAAACAGCCAAACAGAAAAACACCCCAGACCAGACTGAGCAGACTCAACCCTATGGTAATAGCCACCACACAAGAGATCTAAACTTGGTTTCCAAGCCCATCCTCTCAATCCCGAGGCTGACAGGTGTCACAAAAGCCAGAGAGAGGGCACCTTCTCTTGCACTTAAATAACCCCCTCTGGATGAAGCATGAAGTGGCACAGAAAGGTTCTAAAATGTGCTAAATCTCAACCCTACAGTAATGGAGGTCTTTGGTAAAAGAGGAGAAATGGCGGATTTGGGGAGTTCCTTTTGTTGCTGACTGGCACATGCACATGTACTTGGTTTGGGCTAAGCTGACTCATCAGTTCCAATGCTTGACCCTTGATTTGTCTTGCAACATGGCTGGCAAATGTGGGCTTGTAACCATAAGGGAAAAAGTCTTCTTCAGTTCTGCTGATAACGGTGGGTATGCATGGTTCCTATATAAAGTGGTGCACAGTAGCTTTATGCAGAAAGTATACACAGATATGCATGTACTTGGCAAACTTTCCTGATCACGGGTGGAGGAATGATGTGGGTTTCTGTTTAACTGAAGATAGTTAGGGTGACTCAGCTTTTTATTAAACATTTACATAACACTTGAACATTTCATGGTGTCTCTGTGCCAAAGCTTACTTGTGCCCTCTTTTAGTTTTTCAACTTCTGTAATGAGTACTTTGAAAGGGGTTATGGAACAGATCTATTTCTTTGATTAAGACAACTAATTACCTTATTTCTCATATGTGTCTTACTTTGGCTCCTGGTATACACTACACTTAAATTCACAATGTGATTTAAAATACATGAAGTAAGTTTTCTAGACTCTAATTGCTGAGTTTCTGTGGACTCACAACTAGCCCAGTTAGTTTCATCTTCATGTGCAGTTAGTTTGTTGGAGACATTTGGCTCATTGTGTTCTTTCATAGCTGATTGTTTACCAAAGTAGATCAAAGAGTCTTTCAAATTTTAAAATCCACCAGCTCTGAAATGGTTTAATAGAAAATTTGAGACAGATGCCACAGCAATGAATAGGCAATCTTTGGAACTCACAGCTTGGAAAAATATTTGGAAAAGACTAATAAAATTATCAGGGAAGAATAGCATCAGCATTTGTACCGTAGTAGCTTGGGTAAAATTCCAAGGGTTTTCAATTCAGAGGCTTCAGGGTTTAAAGTAATCACCATTTAGGGTCAGAAGAAAATATTCTTCTCCTTCCTCTGCCTATCCTTTGGTACAGTTTTGAAAATTAGGTAAACTATGGTAGTGTTCTGCCTTCTTGGGAAATATCTGGTAGTGGCAAATGTCTGCGACAGGATACCAAATTACCATGGGCCATTGGTCTGTTCTGGTATGGCAATTCCTATTTCCTATGTTCCCTCTTTTCTACTGTTCTTGGTATCCAGGTCTATACTAACCCCAAGATATTAAAAATGGCATACAGGAAAATAATACAGGTCTTATATCAAAAGGGAGAGATCTGAAATGAGGAATTTAGCCAACATGAATATTGTAGACCCATTTGCTAAATCCTGGATGGGACTGAAGTGGAAGAAGAAGATGAAATAAGTTTATGGGACCACTCAGTCTCCCAAGATATTTGGGAACAATAACAACAGTGGGAACAAAAGTGGTGTGCCAGAGACTGAATTGCAGCCAGAAATTTATTTTTTTTTAAAAAGCTGTCCCTGAACATTAATTGATTCCTTGCAGCTAAACCGTTTTCTTCTACGCTGCTCTAGAGTGTGGTTGAAAATGTATGTAAAAGAAATTTAATCAATAAGTATTGAATTATTCCATTGCCCTAATCTTGCTACCTGAGGAGTTATGTTGGAGAAGTAAAATCGAGACACTTCAAATCTCAAGCAAACTAGAAAAATATACAAAAACCTCTTCCACTGTGGTTATTTTATATGGATTATCTGATTTGCACTCATTAAGATTTCTGAATTCTTTTCTGGTGAGTCTAAATAGTAGGGGTTGGGTATGTGGTAACATCCTCTTCCAGCAGAGAATAATCACTCTTTGTAGATATATACCAATATATTCATTTTCCTGTAGGAAAATGGTTTTTCTTGATATTTTTTTCATCAAGGCTAAATGGGAGGAAACAAATTGAGTCTGTCTCAGCTGATGTTCAGAACTCATTGAAGCCTGCATACCAGACTTGGGGAATTTATTAAATGCTATTTGTGTGGTATATGCTGTACATGTAGGTTTCCTGAATATCCACTGCCAAAAGCAGTTTAGGTTGGAGAACTTTATTTCAAAGACCTTTTCTCTCTAATTTTTAAAATGGATATGTATTCTATAGTGGTGTTAGTTTGTAAATTTAGTTTGTGTTTCAAAGATTATACTAGTCCTCATTCTGCTGGGAAAGCTTGTTTTGTCAGTGATCCATTAAAAACTTTTTTCCCCCCAGAGGTTATGAATTTAGCCTATGGTGAAACTCACTGGGCATGATTTCATGGACGTGTTACTTATTTTTTAAAATAAAGGTTATTGGTGTATGTTTGTCATTTAATTGGAACTGTAACAATGAATGGGCCTATTTTCCTAAAAAGTTGAAGAATCTCTAAGAAACTTTCTTTAAACTCATAACACTAAAAGATCATCATGTATATGAACAAAAATGTCGAGGTGATTATTAAACATTATCAACTTTGGCTATTATTTTTTTAAAGTTATACAGGTATTTAAATGTGTTAAGTAACTGTAAATATTGCTATAATTGCGTTGCTATAATTATCTCCATAGTCTCTCCTCAAATGGGAGATTCAATACTGGTTTATATTTGGAGAGATTTTTAGCATCAAGATATGATTCCTTGTGTACAGGTCTCAACAGTATCTCCTCAAGGACACCTGGCACCTTGCCTTCAGAAAATTCCCACCAACCCAGGTCCCCCTACTGCACCTCTGGCCTTCCCTACCCTAGAGAGTTCAATGCAGCATGGTTGTCACTCAGAAGCATCTCCAGTTCTTCCAGAATTTCATAGACTGGTAGATTTTTAGCACCAGAAGAGATCCTTGGAGCATCTAGTCTGACTTCCTGTGAAACACAGGCCGCAGAATTTCACCCAGTTATCTCTGAACTGATCCCAATAACTTGTGTTTTACAAAGGCAAGACTGTTGCGTTTCAATGAGCAACTATGGCCAAGACTCTAGGTCTGTCATCTTGATTTTGACTTCAGACTTAGATATGTAAGAGGTCTACAGTTAATATGAAAATGAAGCAGCATATAATAATTCTTTCTAAACTGATGATCTATTTTCCTACTAGAAACCCTGCTAAAAGCACTCTTTGGCAAAGAATGAAATAATTCTGGTAATGAATTTGATTTCAGAAAATTACCTAGTGTGGTATTAATAAAAAAATCACTAATTTTCTTCCTGGGCAGTTTAATACAGTATAAAGAAATTATATCCCTGTTTACCAGCCAAGTTAATGTATCATATATAATCCGTAAATGCACTGACAAACTAAAGCCCTAGTATCCCAAAGAGTTACATATGTGTTTAACTTTACATAGGTGAGTAGTCCCACTGACATTTCAATCTGTTTCCTACTCTAAAAGAACTATTCGATATAGCAGATAATCTCATAGAACCTACTTGTTTGTTTCCAGGGTGGTTTTCAGTTTTGCAATAGATGTATTAGATGTGCTTGAGTACCTTCTTACAGCTGCTTGTCAGGAATCCAATAATTCCAATGTTCCTGCAGAAATAGGGAAGAAGTTTTGAACTGGGGTGGGAATGAGGGGAATGGAGGGACTAACACTAAAAAATCAAAACCGCTCATGCCAAAACTGCAGTTAAAAGTAAATTCCGTCACTTACTGTAATACTATAATCCAGCCAATCTGCATTTGTGGAGTAGAAGTGGGAGACTGAAAACTATACTGGCGGAAAAGTTTAAATAGCCAATAAAATAGAGTAATTGGCAATGATATATTACAATTGCTCTAGCCAAAAATAAAAGGGATGGGGCAATTTGCATAATTAAAGTTCTCATGGAAATTGTCTGTGGTGTTTTTACAATCCTACCAACACTTTGCAGTACAGGCCTAATAATTAAAAATTCCTTTGGCTTTCACTGTAATTATAATGATTTGGTTTTAGTGTGCATATCTTAAGTAGGCCTGTATGATTCCATTAAAATCAGCAAATTAACTAGACCATTTAATTGTTACCACAATTCCTGTAGCCATGTAAACACAGTTGTACAGACATTTTCAATGTTAGTTGGAGACCTATAAAACAAGGGGCTCCTCTGACTTTTGGAAACATCAGAAGAATGAATGGTATATCACCTTTCATATCTTCAAATGGTAGTAAAGATCAGAAAGACAGAGGAATAAAAAATAATAGAAGGTAAGGAATATAGTATTGGGGGAGTGGAGATGCCTAATTAAAGTGGGCTCTGTAGAGAAAATTTACTTTACTGAAGAAGAATGGTTGAAGCCTAATCTAAATGTGGAACACTAAGGCTAAACAGGCTTTTGTTCTGGGATATCTCCCTTTTTGTCATCGTTGCATATCTAGTCATTGGCCAACTAATACTTTTGATGAATAACAGTATACTTGAGAACAACTTAGAGAATCAGTTCCTAAGGATACTAGGTGGAGACACAAAGAAAATAAATCCCACGATTGTATGATCTGAAGGTAAAAGATGTTGTACTCATAGTTACGAAACATTGGAATTCCCACCACTTTTTAACTGGCAGTAAAATGGGTGGTTTTGGCAACTACAAAAAATAACTCAATGTAGGATGTGCTGAGTAATTATTCAAGTATCTCTTTCAAAGCAATTACCATTCTTTAGTTTTATATGAAAGAACAACTTTTTATCCTCTGGCAACTCCTTTTTGAATGTTACATTTTCCACTGGTTTCCCGTTTAAAAGTTTTCAGATTCTTGGTCTACAAAATGTTTGTTTCTGGTTTCCTTCTTTAGCTTTTCATCTGTGCTTTTGCTTCACTGCTGTTCCCTTCCTCACTTTCTCAATCACCACCTTACCTTTTTTTCAGCCCACCATTCTCTATCATCTGCCTTTTGTATAGCTGTGTACAGTAGAGCTGGGATTGCTGTGTACAGTAGAGCTGATTTCGTTGTTTGGAAGGAAACATTGTAGCTAGTTTATTAGGTAGCTTATTTTCTCCCCTGCTAATTAATCAAACATTAACACCAACTTTTGTAATGAACATATATTAAGTAGATACATGTACTGTAAAGTAACTTCAAATACATCTGCCCGAGTATCAATTGTTGGGCTGAGATTCACTCTGCTTTGGTGGCTACCGATGAGAAGTCTTATGTTTGGCAAAAATCCCCTTAACCAGACCAAATTTTTGACTTGCTTTTCCCATTTGCAGACAATGACTTTGAGACCATCTGCTCTAAATGGACCTTTAAAACAAAAGCACAAAGAAGTGAAGTGACTTGACCACAGTTGCAGAGTAGGAATTGGAGCTAAAGTCTCCTGAGTACCTGTCCAGTGTATTTCTCAGCTTTGGTGATCTACTCAAAATTTGGAAAGCAATTGGCATTTGTTTTTAAATTACTGCCACATAACAATTTGAAATTACACAAACAAGTAACAAATTGTATTCATAATGTAGGAACCTGGAAACCAGTGAGCACAGCCAGACTTAGCAAGATCTCCTTATTTTATGCTTAATTGGACCAAATTCGGAAACACCCCTATGACTACCTGTGGTTTGAGTAAAATCTCCCCATTGTGGTATGGACAACAAGTAATATGTGAAATGTAAAAGAACAGATCCTCTTGTGATTTCATTCATATACGGTAAATGGCCACATACATTGGGCCAAATTCACCAAGGAGGAGTTTACGAAGTGTTGTTGTGTATTGTCCATTTCTGGCCATTTTAAAATTAAAATTGCATATGTTTTTCTAAAAGATATGATTTAGGAATTATTTTGGGGAGGTTCTATGGCCTGTGGTCTACAGGAAGTCAGACTAGATGATCACAGTGGTCCCTTCTGGTCTTGTGAAGGTGCAACTCCTTATGCCAGCCATGAAATTGGTCCATTCTCTTAAATGATGTTTAGAACAAATTACTGTCTTATTTACCAGTAGCACTGGCTTAGAACAGAAACACTGGAAATTGTGTGTTCACTTTATTTTGATACAGACATTTCATCTGTCTTCCAGGTAAACTTTTTACATGTTTGTTTCCTGATCTACCTTGTTGTCTTCCACTTGGGCTACTAAGAGGCTGATCTTGTTCCCACTAAAATCAATGACAAAGCTCTAATTGATTTCAATGGTGCAGGATCAGACACTTTTTAAAATGTACCCATTAGTCTATATTGAGGCACTCAAAAAAGTGCCTGATTTTTGCACATCTAGCAGCTCCCATTAATTTCAATGGGAACTTCTGGGTTCTCCGTTCACACTTGTGGGAATCTGACAACTCTCCAGAAATACACAGCCAAAACAGAGTTGGGGGATTTTGTTACATTAATGGAAGATTTTGTCTGCTGCCAAAATTATAGACAAACCCACTGCTATAGGCAAGTTAACGTTTCTGGAAAGCATTGAAATTTAATATTAATGAAAATAAAGACGCCTTTAATCAGATATGGTTTGTATTGCTTGAGTTTGTTATACACATGTCAATGAAAACAAGACATCCAGACCATAACACATTGGACCTAATCTATTTATCCAGTCCCTAATAACCATCTTTGAATTATGTAATTGACAGTAATATTTACGATCATATTCTCATTTACAGATATTGTTCAACCAATTCTTTGTCTATTTTATCATTATAATCTTTCTCTGGTAAAGAGAACTGTCTACATTTTGTGTTTGTGCTTTAGCATAAGGCCCCCAGATGTAACAGTGCATTAATTCTTAAGTGCATAAATGAATTATCATTATTTTTATACTACAGTAGAATCTAAAAGCCTCAGCTGAGATCAGCACCCCATTGTAAGAGACCATCTCTGCCCCAAAGAGCTTGCAGCCTCAAATAGACAAGACTGGCAAAGGGTGAGTGGGGAAACAGAGGTACAGAGAGGTGAAGCAACTTGTCCAAAGTTACACAGTAGGTCAGTGGCAGAGCAAGGTAGAGAACCCAGGTCCCCTTAGTCCTGGTCCAGTGCCCTACCCAGGGGACCGTGCTACTGTCCATAATCAAACAAATACATATGGTTAAACAGTTAAATGAAGATTTCAACTACAAAATAGAACTAAATGTTCATAAGAAGCATCCAATCTTGTACAATGTAACTCAAGCACAGAATGAGCAATACAGAGTATTGGTTTTTCACTGTCAGAATTAATGTGTTACAGAACCAATCTCCAAAGTAGTACCGACAATGCATCCTTAGCTAAGGAGACAACATATTTAAGATCTCTAGCAGAAGCATCAGAGGCTACATCAGGAACCTCAGGCAGAGTCTCCATCAAGAACACAAAAGTGCTTAATACTGCCAAGCACGTAAACTCCTGTCTCATCTGCAACAAATATCTAGTAATAGCTCACAGCACAAGCCACCGTGACAACTGCAGCCAGTTACATTAAATATTCAAAATTCTTAATGAAATATGGAAAACGTCAATGCTTACATTTATAGTAACTGTTTCATGCTTTGTGTGCTGGGTAATAACATAAGAAGACTCCATGTGCACACAGACTGGCTTCCTGGTGCCTTCTTCAAACTCTTCCAACCTGTGTACCTACCTCCAAGTTCCATGCAGGTTGCTATAGTCAATATAACAAGTGGAATTAGGGGGACCAGAAGGCTTAGGCTACTAGATTCCTGAGTTAAGAGAAGAAAAACAAAAGCCCTCTCCCACCTCAGAAGAAGTCAGAGGCCAAAAGAAAACGGGACTCAACTAATTACAGGGGAGGCAAAAATGAGAAAGGAACAGGAGTGAGGTTATAGGTATAAAACAAGAGAACCAGGATGGGACACCAAGTGGAGAACCCCAGACAACATCCACTGTGCTGAATCTAAGATTATCCAGGGAATCAGCCAAACTCTATCTGGATGCATGACTGCTCATGCTCAGGGAAAAAGGCCCCACAGTCATAGAACACCCTCATCTGGCTTCTCCGCCTGGACTGAAAGATGGCCAGTTTGGCTAGTGCCAGGAGCTAGTCAAGAAGAAGGCTTTAGATGACAATTGGATACAGGACCTTTCACTTCTGGATCCAATCTGACAATGCAAGTGATTGAGGATCTCAGTCCAGTTTCTAGAGGTCTGTTATCTCCATCACAGATGGACTTCCTTCCATGCACTTACAGAAAATCCAGAAAGTGGCACCCTGGCACATACTTTTTGCAGATGATATAGTGCTCATGGGGGGAGAGCAAAGAGGAAATGGAAGAAGATTTAGAGAGATGAAGGTGTGTATTTGAAAGAAATGGCATGAAATTCAGCAGAAATAAAACAGAGTACCTGGTATGCAGATTCTATGATACCTTGCACAAGCAGACAACGTGATTGTAAATCTGGGTGGCCAGCCACTACCAAAGGTACAGAAGTTCGAGTACCTAGGTTCAATAGTACAGGTAAACTCAACAACAAACTTATAAACAGAACAGGAAAGGCCTGGGCTAAAGGGAGAGAAGTGAGTGGAGTGATCTGCAATAAGAGAAACTTTTCAATTTGATAGGCAAAGATCTACAAGTTGATAATTAGGCCTGCACTTTTGCATGTCTTTGGATGCTGGGCACTAAGGAAGAGACAGTAGCAGTTCTTGAATACCAGTGGAAATATAATGTCAAGATGAATTCTTGGAGTTAGAAGGATGGAACATATTCAGAACAAATTAATTAGGGGACCATGAAGGTGATATCAATTATAGAAAAGCTGGGGGAATCCAGGTTTAGAGGGTTTGGGAATGTGAAAAGAAGATTGGAAGAATATATAGGAAACAGGTGGTAGACTTAGAATGGAGGGCCAGAGAAGGTTGAAAGACCCAAACCCAAATTCATGGATGTCATACAAAAAGAAACTTCTCAGCTTATCAGATCCGAGGAAATGCTTCAAGCCAAACTGGAATGGAGAATAAGGACTTGAAGAGCCAATCCCATATAGGACCAAAACTAGCAGCTGCAGAAGAATTGCCTCCATTACAGAAACCCATTGGTACAACCTTCAGTGGCTTGTACCCTCATTAGTTTATTCAAGAAAGTATTTACTCCCTGCCATTTTAAAAACTTGTTTCATTTTCCATCTTCTGAGCCTTCACAAGTGTTTAGTGATTAGAGTTGTGGTGGCCGAATACTAGCAAATAATTCCACGTAGATCCAGGTTTGAATAAAAAACAGTCAAATAGAAGAAATAAAATGGGAATTTGGTGGTCATTGGAGCCGCTCAGATTATTATTATTTTTTTTCTGTTAGCATTTCTGTGTGTTTGTATTGACTGGCCACCCTTTAGTACCTATCTTTCTTTCACTGAGTGTACGGCTTCTAAAGCATCTCTGTTAAAACTGCAAGCAACTAAAACAGAACAAACACATTTGCAACCATTCCCTCCCTCTAACTAATGAATTTGTTTTGTCACATTATGCTGTACTGTGGTGTAGCTTACTCCTTTAGCACTAGCAATACACAATGCAAATGCGGAAGACTTATTTACAAAAGCCCTCTCTAGATGGAATCTGTCATGCTTTCAGCTCAGGAAATTAGCATAGTTTGACCTCTCTATTGAATATATTTTTTTTTCACTCTCAACCATTGGTTCTCAAATGGCACATGGCTGTTGCACTTCCCATTTACAAAAAAATATGTACTGTTATAACAAAGGTGGAGATATTTTGCTTGAGAAACAATCATAATTGGTTGGAAACCTCTGGAAAATACTTGTGCAGAAAAAAATTGAGATATTTATGTAATCCTTGTATCAGAGGGGTAGCTGTGTTAGTCTGGATCTGTAGAAGCGACGAAGAGTCCTGTGGCACCTTATAGACTAACAGACGTATTGGAGCATAAGCTTTCGTGGGTGAATACCCACTTCGTCGGATGCATCCGACGAAGTGGGTATTCACCCATGAAAGCTTATGCTCCAATACGTCTGTTAGTCTATAAGGTGTCACAGGACTCTTTGTTGCTTCTATGTAACCTTAACTGCTGAGATAACACGATAATATTTTGGAGTCGAGACGTACAGGACATTTAAATCAATATAATTAGAATATTCTGAGGACTGAGCAAAATGATCAATATTGCAATATGGCTTATTTATAGTAAATCATATTTGTCTCCTATGGTAGGATTATAGATTCTGATATGTATATTAGAGAGACATAGAAACTTATCCATACTGAGATCTAAGACTATTATTTCACATTGATACATGGAAGGATATATGGGAATGACTCTTGTTAAACAAGGATGAGAACTGTACAAAGATTGTTTTTCTCACTGTTATTTTGTCCTGCTCCCGTCCCTATATTTGTTCGGTTTTGTTCATGTGTTGCATCTCATCATAACCAAGATTGTATGTTCCTTGGGGCTGTGTCTTTTTATTTCATATTTGTACAGTGCCCCACACAAAGGGCTCCTACTGAGGCCTCTAAGTATTACCATAATAAAATAATGTAAACAATTCTAGGGTTCATCCAGTATGGCGGTTTCCATGTTCTTCATTGTAAGGTACATTGATTACGTGGGATAAATCAAACAAACTGTAATGGACAGAACTCTTAAGTGATCTGTAGGCAGTAGTATTGCTGTATGTTCAGAACAAGAGATGTAGTAGAACAAAAGCTGTAGTTAAGGTATTAGTTTCAATTACTGCAGAGGATTGATGAGTTATACAAGGTTAATATTTAGATAAACATTTTAGTAGGTTTTTCAATTACGTTCTACTTAGAATTACAGCTCTTCATGCTAATTGACAGCTCAGTTAGGGTCTGATCCAGTTCCCATTGACGTCAATGGGAACTGGATTGCCTCCTAAATCAGCAAATACAGCTATTCACATCTTGGAAGTAACAGGACACTCCATCCTCCCTGGTATTTTTTACCTATTGCCAGTGACTTAAGATGATCTCCTTTGACCGTGTGGCACACTAAAAAGGTCTGAGAGCAGCCATTCCCTCCCTATCAATCACCATCAAAAATGGACTGTTTGAGCAGGAGCTAATTCTCAGGCGCTCTTGCTTAGTTTGGTCTGAATCACCCAAAACTCAAAGCCACAAAAGAATAAATCAGCACTATTCATTTTTTGGAGTCCACATAACTGTGTGTGTCTGTGTGAGAAAATGAGCATCCTTCTTTTCTATAGTGCAGTTGAGCAAAGTTGGAGAATGTCCCAAGTTAGGGTTACCAAACAATTTAGTATTTAATTAAAAAATGTGTTTCCTGAATGGAAATTTAATTCTAGGGTTCCAAGCTTCCCATTTTCTTTCTAAAAACATTGATGTTTTTTCTTTTAAAATGACTAAACAGCATTGTGAATATTGATGGCAACAGGAAAAAGGGAGGCCACATGAGGGCAGCAAATACTTAGACTATCTGATCCATAGGACGAGACAGAAAGTGGAAAGACAGAGTATATTGATCTCCCATTTATGTATCTCATGATTTCTGGCTGTCTTGCATAGAGCTTTGTTACAAAATTATCACCACCTGTAAAGGAGATGGAACATCATTTTTGTGGGTCTGAAAAGATCACACATTTTTTGTTCTTTCCTGGGTCCCTTTTGAAAAAATGTAAAGGATTGTGTGTGTTTTCTGTGGGAGAGGGGGTTGAACTGTGGAGTTTCCAAATGCGAAAATCATTTTCACATGGCACTTTTCCACAACTATGTTTCACAGGTTCTGTATAAAAGCCTTAGGAAAATATATTCAGTAGAATAACAATAACATCTGGTTTGCCAGCATAAATTTAGTATGTGAGCATGTAATAATTAGATATGTACAAGATAAAGACTATTATAATGCATGGTCAAACAAAGGTTGCAGAGGAAACCTTAATTCTGGCATTTCCTAATGTTTAAGCGCTTGACTTCGCAAGCATAACGCTCTTTTACTATAGCAATTTTCTAGGTTTTTAAAAAAACAAGCTGAAAAAACAGAAATTGCATAATGTGGAACTATATTTATTCCCACGTGGTTCATTAGCAGGGTTAAAACCTTTAGATCTACTGAACAGATCTCTGCCACTCAAGCTAACAGAGTACCTGACAGCAGTAGTAAGTTGTCATCCTCTGTGTGGGTCATCCAATGGAGGGAAATGACACACCTGGGGATTATGCTCTGTAACCACTAAAGCCTCCTTTTCAATCCTGACCCCTAACACTTCTGCAGCTGGTCCTTTCCCCAGTCCTTCTCTTTGTCCTAGACCCAGTATCCCCATGCCACCCTTGACTCCCGATACTCTCCCTCAAGCTACACTCACATCATGGTTCTATGTTCTAGTCCTCCCCACCCTTTCTTGGCTACTTGTTCTAGTCTCCTCACAACCCCTCAGCCATGGCTGCTCACTCTTCTGCATTTCCTCCTTCTGCCTGCCTGACCCCTACTGGGGGTGAGGGGCATTGAGAGCACACTGAGAGTCTCCCTGCTCTCAATTCCTGTGTTCAGTGCCACAGTGGCTTCTGGCTTCAAGGAGGAGCAATTAAAGGAAAAGTCCTGTTCAGTCCCTGCAGCTTTGGCTGGAAGATGCTCAGTACAGACAAAATCATTGTAGAATTTAGCTTCCAAACTCAAGCAAGTCTCTACAGAGCATGTGTGATCTGTGATTTTCAGAGGTCATAACTTGGTTAAATATGGGTGGATTTTCAAGTGGATGTCAAAATGCACACCCTAATACCAGAGTGACACCCGCCCCTGCCAAATTTTCAGTCCCTGTTTCAAAGTTCTCAAAGAAATGGCTGTAAGAATTTTTTAACATGGGCAAAACAATATATTTCCCCCCAAACTTGTTCTGAGAAATAACTCAACTGTCTTGGCTGAAATTCATACATATATATCAGCCTGAGGCAGACATCCAGCATGGAAAACTTTAGCCAACTGGTTAAAGTTTGACAAAGTTGTAAGCAACTGAAAACAGGATCTTACAATGAGAGGTATTGTGTAACCTTAACTATAGGCGTTCCTACCTGCACCACCTATACTTTCTATGTCTATAGGACCTTAACTCTGTGGTCAGAAAATGTTTTACAAAGATCAATAATTTAAGTCTCTCAGTACCCCTGCAAGGTAGCTACATATTATTCCTATTTTGCAGATAGGAAAACTAAGACTCTCATATCATTGGCCAACAGTTTCCAGAATTGCCATTGATTTTGTGATTGTGTGTGTGTGTTTTTAATATTGTGTGTCTTGCCTAAGACAATGAAAGCCTGATTTGCAGAACTGCTCTGCACTCACATCTCAAGCTGTAGGTCCTGTGTTAGGCACACAACATCTCCTCTTCTTGTGAGAGATGCCCCGTCTCTCACAAGAAGTTTGTGGCAGAGCCAGAAATATAATTCATGTCTCATGACTCCTAGCCCTGTGCTTCAGCCACGAGACCATCTGCCATTTAGACTTCCTGCTTTGAATGAGATAATATATTTGAATTGTTTTGATTTCCAAGAATTCGTTCATTTCCCTTTTCCTCTGTTTGGATTTGCCTGCATTCATACACCCTGAATTCATTGAGGTTCAGGTTTGAGTGGACCCCCAAAATCAATAGCACAATTCAGCTCATTGCCAAAGGTTATCAGTGTAAAGTCACAGACCACTTTAGGTTATATTAAAGGGCTTGAAAGCAGTCTTGGCTTCAGGTTCAGGTTTGTGATGAAGCCTGGAAACAGATAAGTTTCCTGTGGTTCCGGTTTCATACTGAAGGTTTTGCAATGCTCTAAATATTAAGCCCTGTATATATGTGTGGGGGGAAAGCTTTATGAACAGGGAGTACTATGTTTTCCTGGACTGTGCCTACATTTAAACTGCATCTGTATACGACACCAACTCTGCTCTAATCCATTAGGTCAGATACTCTGTCTCCCAACTCTACTCTCTCAAATCTCTTAGGCCAAGTACTCTGCCCCCCAAGTCCATTTAAATTCTGTATGAATGATCTATTAACACAAACAGTTGGTGTCTCCTCGGAAGAACTCTTCCATCATTGTTTCACGAGGGGAGAAGAATATGCTGTACATGATCACAGTGTGCATTGCCTATTGACATATGTGGTGTTTTAGGGTAAACCACTAATAAAATGTACCAGATTCTATCATCAGCATGACTTTAATTTCCAAGACTCCATTTAAGGAAAATCTGGTGCAGCTCCCTTCCCCCAGAAAAAAAATCCCACCCATAAATGCCAGCTCTATAAATACAGCTAATTCTAAACTTCAGTAATACAGTATAGGGCACATCACCACTACACAAATGCTATATTTTAATGAGGTTTTGGGGATTAATAACCAATTGGGAGTAGTTCAGCTTATTGTTTATTTTATCTGCATCAGTTCTTCCATCCCTATTTTTGCAATTAATAACATTAAAAGTACTGAAGAACTGAAATCTGTCTCTAGGATACCGTCTGCAGCACTTCTTATTCTTGATTCACTTTAACTTCCACCTTTTAACTCTGTCGTTTCTCTTCTGTGCTTCAGTTGTGAAGAATGCATTTCATGACTCTTATCACAAAAGGGTTACTGAGTAGCAGAAAAGCACAAGGCCCTGGAGATTTGTGTGTGTGGCTTTATCTTCATTGCCAAAAAAAAAAAAGTGTATTTTTACAGTGGGATAACTAACATATTAGCCATCCTTCTGTAAAATCCCAGTGGAGATTAAGCACCATAGTTTTTATTACAAGGTAGCTAGAGAAGGTTAATACAACACCTCTGCCCATGTTTGACTTCACCTAGCTACCTCCTGGTAAAACTACAAGTTCCTTTTCTTCATTAAGATTTTACAGTGAGGTAGTTAATGTGTGTGTCCCCATAACAAAGAATGACTTCTCCACAGTGGCATTTGAGCTTGTATTTCCTGGAAAGCAACCTTGATGTGTTTGTAGTCATGTGACTCTGTGAAAGCCTCTTCAAAAAGGATTTCACAAATGAAATGACCTCTCTGTTGCCCCTCATACTTTTTCTGACTACTGTACTGTCCTCCTTGTTTTCCAGCATATGTAAAGGGACAGAATGAGATAGACTGTTGCTATTGCGGAGTTCTTATTTGAGGAGACTGAATTAGTTTGATGCCTATTAGTGCTTTTTTTGGGTAACTCAGCTGGAAAACATCTTTAAATTCTGTTGTCACATGTTGATGTGGAAAGAAATAAATGGACTAGGAATAGGATGTTCACATGACAGACAATTAACACAAAATTATTGCCACTGCATAAACAGCCAATTTACAGCTTTCTGGAGTC
This sequence comes from Macrochelys suwanniensis, assembly GCA_033296515.1. Classification (NCBI taxonomy): domain Eukaryota; kingdom Metazoa; phylum Chordata; order Testudines; family Chelydridae; genus Macrochelys; species Macrochelys suwanniensis. Next base: position 152,267,243 of record CM065775.1, on the reverse strand, counting down.
CCAGCTATAGGAATTGGCTTCATGTTGTTGGCAAACCTCCATTCTGTATGTCAAGATCTCACATCACGACCTGTAACTGTGATGTCTGAGTGTACAGGTCAGTGAGAAATAGGAAACTTCTAGGGAAAACTGAGTAAAATATTTCCAAAAGCATATCAAACCTGTAGCTCGAAAAACAATATGTAGCAGAAGGAACTGTTGTCTAGGAGTCAAACCCCTTAACGGCATTTTGCACTTGGATTACATGATCATTTTGAGATTTTTTAAAAAAAAAAAATCCCTATGGGCAATTTACTGAATGAAATCCACTTGTTCTTGCTGCCTTTTATTAATTATTTGTTCTTAGTTGTGGGTTTCACATCTAGGTTTTCTAGACTGGAATGACACTTGCTTATATCAAATTTCTTGGAGGAGTGCATTTGCTTTGCTAGGTTCAGAGGTTTGTGAACTCTCCTATCTCTTTTCTATGCATATAAATCTCTGTATAGGTGATGGGAAATAGAGTTGCAAATCTAAATGCTGTTTTTAGCCATATTCTATTGTGAATACCTAGCATATGCACTGTAAACCTTGGGCAGATCATTATATGTGGATAATGAAGGGGAGGTTTTTCTCAGCTAATTCAGGCAAGGCAGGTACCCACATTCAACATAGGTTCATGTTTGGGATGATGACATAAAATAGTTCCCATAGTTATTCCTAGAAGTTAATTAGCTGTGACAGTGGGAAAGTGACAACCTCGTGATTCTTGGATATTTATAACAAGGCTGTCACTTGCAAGGTTAGTCAGGTCACATAGGACAAGGGCTCTCAACGTTTTTCTTTTTGAGCCCTCCTCCCCAACATGTTATAAAAACTCCATTGCCCACGTGTGCCACAACAACTGTTTTTCTGCATATCCAGTGGCTTAAAAGGTGTATTAAATTGATAGTTATACAATTAAACACACACACATACAATATATAAAAAGAAAAGGATAATATAGGTACAACAATAAAAAACTGAATAGTATGTACAAATATTAATATGTCGAAGCCCCAATGCATGGGGCTGAAGCCAAAGGCTGAGTCCCTCCAAATAGGGCCCTGGGCAATTACCCGGCTTGCTACCTCTAATACTGGCCCTGCTGAAGTCAATAGGTTTCAGCATATCATGCAGGAAAATTAACTCACGCTCTGGTTGAAGGTGGAAAAAAAAAAAAAAGGCAATGTGTTCAAGTAGCATGAGGTGAAATGGCTTTTATTTTTTGTATGTTCTCTGGTTTATTTTGGCAGACCCCTTGAAACCGCAGACCTGCAGACATAGGAGACAAGTGTGTGAGATCAGGTTTCTGGCAGTACTTAAAACTGAAACTCTGCGTCATTGTGCTTCGTTGTAACCCCTTAAACAGTATGACAGAGTAGCATGGTACTCATGGTAGCTTGTAATGATACACCAGCATGTAATCCACATCTGTGGGCAAATGTGGATGGAGCATGTTATAGAACTGAGTAGGTGCATACGCATTTTCTCCATCATACTCCCTTAAAGCCTGACCCCCTTGCTGAAGTCCTTTGGAATTTTGGTGTTGACTTCAGTGGGAGCAGGGTCAGGCTTTTAGGGACAAAGTCACAGTCCTCCGCTTTAGGAAGTTGGGAAGAGAGAAGGAATCCTGCTCTGGACCACTTTGTAGCCAGTGCTGCAGTCTCAGGTCCGCAACATCTCATGACACTGCTGTGCCTCCTTCAGTGGGTAGGGGTTAGCTTATAGTTCTGTATATTTGGAGTTAACCACCACCCTGCACCTAAAATTCCTTTTGCACTGGGTACCAGTAGCCCAAAAGAGCTGTTCTGACTGGTATGTAAGTGGCACAGGCTGCTTGTATGGGATTCCTGATTCTGCCATGTTTCATGGCTTCTGTATCTACAAGGTTGGGGAAACAAGAGTCATAGGAGAAGAAATAAGATCTCACTTAACTTCTTTTATTTTTACTGCCTAATAGAAAATTAATGGGCTTAGCTTGTTCATTGTGTATCAGTAGCAGGTCCGAGGACCATTTCTCTTTTGACTCGTAGGACAACTGCTCAGGTCAAGAATGGCCAGCAGTGGCATTCCAGAGCACTCAGTGTGTTAGGCATTGGAGAGATTACTAACTGAACCACCAAGTGAGATTGTAAGAGCCGTGAAAATAAGATGATTAGAGGGCTGGAGCACATGATTTATGAGGAGAGGCTGAGGGAACTGGGATTGTTTAGCCTGCAGAAGAGAAGAATGGGGGGATTTGATAGCTGCTTTCAACTACCTGAAAGGGGGTTCCAAAGAGGATGGATCTAGACTGTTCTCAGTGGTAGAAGATGACAGAACAAGGAGTAATGGTCTCAAGTTGCAGAGGGGGAGGTTTAGGTTGGATATTAGGAAAAACTTTTTCACTAGTAGGGTGGTGAAGCACTGGAATGGGTTACCTAGGGAGGTGGTGGAATCTCCTTCCTTAGAGGTTTTTAAGGTCAGGCTTGAGAAAGCCCTGGCTGGGATGATTTAGTTGGGGTTGGTCCTGCTTTGAGCAGGGGGTTGGACTAGATGACCTCCTGAGGTCCCTTCCAACCCTGAGATTCTATGATCTATTTATTTGTGCAAACTATAAAAGTTTTATCTTCAGGGTTAGACTAATTTGGAATAGAATATGATTCTCATTTTCTAAAAACCTGGCATTCAGTGTACCTTATACTACTGTTGTTACTATGCAGAATAAGATTCTTACGGAGACAAACAGGCTTATGATTTGTATGATGAAGACAGATCTACTGAAGTTGGTGTACACACACTCTCTCTGCTTCACTATAGAGTTCCTTCCCACCCCCAAATTCCCATCTGCCTGCTGCCTGGTTCTTGCTACAGATTTAAGGATACTGTACACATATCCTCACAGTGCCCTCTAGAGTACAGTGTTATTTACTAATCTGTTTCTGGGTGAGAATTTACTATCAATACATTTTGTGCCAGATTGTGTGGTGGCTTTGTCACATGTCCAAATACCATTCAGGGTGAAAACAGACTTTCTTGTTTTAAAAAAAACCCAAAAATAAAGTTGAATCCAACTCTCCAGAGCTGGTTAAAAAACCTGCATACGTGACAAACAAAAAACTAAAATAATGTTTTTGTAAAAAGAAAAAAAAAGTAAAGTTTTGAGATAATCAAACTATTTTTAATATCTAATCTCCAGTCAATCAGTAAGCTTTAAAGTAAAGGTTCCCTATTCAGATGTCATTATACCTGATTTTTAAATATACGCTTATGTTGGAAAAAAAGAATGAATGGATGGTAGATTCCACACAATACATTAGCAAGAAAGATGAGTCAGCTGCAGGACCAGTATTGCTCTGTTTGGCCCATGAGGATTTGTGGCATAATTGGATTGTGAGGTCAATAATGAGGCCTTTTGGTGATCTTCTGAGATGAAAGGCAACATACAGATGTATTTTGTTTCATATTATGACGTCCCATTCAGGTGAGTTAAGAAGAACATGGGATGTCAGGTGCCAAGATTGAAATCGTGTGATAATATAGTAAGTGGTGTTCATAAAGCGCATAAGGCCTGATCCAGTGACCACTGAAATCAGTGGGGAACCCCCAGTCTGAGAAGCATATCACAAGTTGTTTACACAGTATACATGATATTTTTTAAAAATAGAGAACAAACAAACAATCAGGTGTCTCACAAAGGATGGGATTGTTCCCTCCCTTGTTTCACCAGTTCCTTACCCCCACCAAAGGACTCTAATAAGAAATACAGACCATATCATACCTGACTCTTTGCACCAGGATTGGGACCTCCTAAATGAATGGCAAAGCTCAAACTGTAATTTTCTCCTATTATTTCTTAATAATTTATTTGATATAATTGAAGGTGTGACAGTCCATTTATTTATTTTTGAGAACACAGCGCTAAAATATAGTTAATAAGATAAATCAGAATTAACAACAAAATTTAGCATCTGTAGATCTCAGAATGCTTTATAAACATGGCTAAGCATTGTTATCCCCAGTTTATAATGGAAATAAAAACATATCTGACTGATAAAAACCAAGGCTTATAGGGGGAGAGGCCAGATTGTTAGAGGACCAAGGGATGATATCATCTGAGAGCACAGTCGGAGTCTAACAGTGACACATTTATTCTTTTCTGGTCTTAAAGGGTTCCTCCTCCAGTCTTCGTTTTCATGCCTTGGAAAATGAAACAGAGTCAAATATAATGGTGCCTTCTTGTTTACTGTCTGTCTGTTTATCCATAATCCTGTGTCCCACACCCTCCAGTACCACATCTTAAAGTTTGGGGAGTCTGATTTAGTTTAATGTTTGGCTACAACACATTTAGGTGGTGTCATTAAGTGTATGGGCCAGTTAGTTGATCCCTGTAGATTTAAAACCCCCCTAGAAGATGACATATCTCCATTACATTTTACAATCTTAAAATATTATCAGGTCTACCAAGTGAATCTGGGAATGTCCCTAAAGGGGCCTGGCAGTGAAGCTAAAGGCTTAGTTGAAGTGAATCTCCACAGCAGATTTAAGCTGAGTGTTATGCTTGGGTCAGGTGGGAACCCTTCTGGCATGGTCTCTGGGAGATGTAGTTTTTCCAATACAACCTCATTCTTCCTGCCAATCTGTATCTTCAAAATCCTACCTTTGCAGTGCAGATAGAACAAGTATGATCATTCCATTAAATGATTATTTGAGACAGCAGTTAAGGAAGAGTTCCAGGGGCTATCAAATGTCTCCTAGTTAAGGCATGCATAAAATATGTGACTGCGCTAATAAATAACCAGCCACCTCTTCACTTATTTGAAAATAATGAGAGTGGGGTTTCTTTAACTGACAAGAAAGGGTTACTCTTTCACCCTTAGTTTGCTCTGAGCACTGTGGGAAAATGAGATTAGTACTGTTTAGTTTAAGGGAGGTGGTCATGCAAAACCTGTGGTGCGTTTGTGGAGGGAAGCTGGAGGGTTTGAAGAAATAATGAAAGGTGTGAATCATCAAAATTCCTCTTTTGTCTAATTAAAAGATTTTCTTATCTCTCACAGTAATATAAGGCCTCCAATCACTGTATTTTTTTATACATTGCGTAATAAAATCTGCAATAAATCATTGAAAAAGAATCTCATATTATTAGCTGGCTCTTCCTTTTATATCAGTGTTTCCAAGTAGTCTTCTTTCAGGATTTTTACTTGTTAGTTTATTTTTAGGAGAGATGTAAGCCAATTAGTTCATTTTTCCTCTTAATAGTCTGTTTCTGGCATGCTTAGAGACTACTTGAGCTCTCATTGTTCAGTTTTAATGGTGCCCCTTGGAAATGCTGAATTTAAAGTGTCTTGATCAGGGAGTGGTTTCCATTTTGTAAAAATAATTTGTTTTAAAAAAGTATGGCCAGATCCTGCTCTCATTAAAATGGAAAACTCCCATTGACTTTAAACGGATCAGGAGTACTGATATATTTTTTAAATAAGACATTTAAAAACAAAACAAAGTCTACAGGTTAATGATATATCGCTCTATATCTCAAATAGCCCTCAAATACTTCGGTTTCAAATGCATAAATGTCCTCAATGTTTCCAGTATTTGGATGTGTCCTGTGTGGATATTAAAGCTCTTGTGATCCTTTTTGTAAGGCATGGGGTTCTCCCCACAGTCCTTAGCCAAGATTTCCCTTCTGTATGTTGTGCAGAATGCTGTGGACCTGTACTCTGTTTCATAGCTGGCTGTGTTTCAGTGGTGATGTATGTACAGTGTCACTCCTACTTGTGGAAATTTCAGCCAATAGTTCTATCAGGATTGAAGGGGATGGAATGGGATTTGTGTCCCCACTCACTGATGCTACACTACTGAACCTGCCAAGTGTCCTAGAACAATTGGTATAAGTGAATCCTTATGAGGGCTTTGCCTTTAGCCAGTGCTGTGCACAATCCAAACACTAAAAGCCAGGTTGTGAAGCTGATTCTAACACTGGGCAGGGGTTTCCCTGGCCTGAACTCAGTGCCCACCAAAGTGAGTCAGGTCCATTTATTTTAAAAAGGCCCCAACCTCCCTAGTTCAAGGAAATGTTGTTCAAGACAATTTCAACAAAACTCCATATTCCTTGGAAAGAAACCAGACACCTCCATTTTTGCTTCTTTATCAACATGCATCTTCACGCTGCAGCATTTTTGTAAACAACTTTTTACATGCTGAAGGTTGACGCCTTTCCACACAGGAAAAAAAATGAGTCCAGGAGGTTTTGCACGTTCATTTTTAAGGACTTCAATGGTCTTTCCAGCAAAGATATGTCTTTTATTTATACAAGACTCACAACAATGTAGAATGTCAAGAGGGTGAAGACCTTGGTGAGATTCAGGCTTGCAGAATCGTCTGTGATCAACAAAGGAATAAAATAATGTAAGCAGTTGAGATTGCAAGCCTGAGAACCTAGCTGTGATGGAATGACTCTCACAACCATTCGCAACTAGACTTTGACTGAAACGTTATTTATCCTACACACGAGCATAGAAATAAAAATTGGATTGTGTTGGCTACAATGGAAATTGAACTCTAATCTACAGATGCAATTCTTTTACCATCCACAGATAAAGGTATCTCTGGGTATGTCTATGCTGCGGGTCGACAGACTTGGGCTAGCGGGGCTCACACTAGCACTCTGAAAATAGCCTAGGGAGGGCTTCAGTGCCTGAGCCCCAGCCCCAGCCTGAGTCACAACTTCAAAGCGCTGCCTACACAGCTATTTCCGCACTAGCCCGAGTCTGCTGAGCCAGGCTGGGAGGCTCGCTGCTGCGGTGGACTGTCTAAAATGTCTAAGAACCTGGGACAAGCTTCCAACATCAGGGCTAAGGTAGAGGAAATACACACGAAAATAGAAAAAAATTGTCAAAATGTTAGGGTCAAATTCTGCTTAGGGTGACCAGATGAGAAGACCCGAAAATCGGGACTTCCCACCCAAAAAAAAAAAACCGGAAGAGCCTCTGCCGCCAAAGTTGTTGAGCAAAAAAAAACTGGAAGAAGACTGAAAATCGGGACAAAAGCGTCCCGACCGACCATCGGTCGGGACGCGGGACAAATGGTCAAAAATTGGGATGGTCCCAATTTTATCGGGACGTCTGGTCACCCTAATTCTGCTACTCTTATTCGTGTTGTTATTCGGGCCATGGTTATGGGATGGGGGACTTGATCCTGCGAAGCAGCGACTCTCAAAAAGACTTGGGGGTCATGCTGGAAAATGAACATGAGCTCCCAATGCAAAGCTGTGGCCAAAAGAGCTCATGTAATCTTTGGACAGCACCGTCCCTAGGGGGCGTGGACAGAGGCACCGAGTTTCTAATTTGCCGGGGGGTGCTCCTCCTGGCTCTGCCTAGTCCCCGCCCCCACTCCACCCCTTCCCCCCAAGGGCACGCCCTGCTTCTGCCCACCCCTGCTCCGCCCCCACTCCACCTCTTCCCGCCCCTGACGCACCTCTTCCACACCCAGTTCCGCCCCTTCCCCCGAGTGTGCTGCGTCCTTGCTCCTCTCCCCTCCCACCCCAACGCCTCCTAACACCACAAAACATCTGATCTGCTGCAGGTGGTAGGTGCTGAGAAGGAGGGGGAGGCACTGATCAGTGGGGCCCGCCGTGGGCAGGTGGTGCTGGGGGAGATTCTGGTAGGAGGGCTGCTGGTGGCCACCGCTCACCTCCTCACCCCCCCCTGCCCGCCTGCATCCTCACCCTCATGCCATCTGCCTTCATGCCAGTCACCTCCCCACCCGCTTCCTCATGATTTTATGAAAGCACGGGGCCCCCCAAAGTGCGGAGTCTGGGGCGGTTGCCCTGATTAGCCGTCCCCAAGGGATGGATCTGTCCTTGGATGTATAAACAAGGAAATCTGGAGCAGGATTAGGGAGGTTATATTACCGCTGCATTTGGCACTGGTGTGACTGTGGCTGGAATGTTGCGTTCAGTTCTGGGATCCACAATTCAAGAAAGATGTTGATAAACTGGAGCGGGTTCAGAGAAGAGGCACAAGAATAATTAAAAGGTGGGAAAACATACCTCATAGTGATAGACACAAGGAGCTCAATCTATTTAGCTTAATAATAAAGAGATGGGGAAGGGATGATTTGATCACAGTCTATAAGTACCTACATGGGGAACAAAAATCAGATAATGGGCTCTTCATTATAGCTACAAAGGTATAACTATCCAACATTGGAAATTGAAACTAGACAAATTTAGACTAGAAATAAAGCACACATTTTTACTGGTGAGGGTAACTAACCATTGGAACAACTTACCAGGGCTTTTGGTGGATTCTCCATCACTAGAAATTCTTAAATCAAGATTGGATGTTTTTCTAAAAGATGCTTTAGTTCAAAGGCCTGTGCCATACAGGAGGTCAACTAGATGATCATAGTTGTCCCATCTGGCCTTAATCTATGTTGAGTAATCTATCCTGAGTAATTCCTTACTCTATCAGTAGATCCACTGGCTGCAATGCACCTACTTATGTAGTAACGTTCTACTCCATATAAGAATCCTGGAATCTGGTCCTAAGTAGGTTATTGGTTAGTTGCATGTGTATAGAGTTTTGTGAAAGTGGCAGGAGTGTTTTCATGAAAATGTTTGCCATTGTGTTTTGAATGCTTTCTTACCACTGCTATTTTACATTCTGCACATTTTTAGACATAACTGCATGTAAAAATGTGAAAATCCATTTTAGTAGGAAGGTTGACTATGAGACATTTGGCTTGGAAACTGTGCATACCATATTAATAATAATATAATAATGTAGGACTGGAAGGGACCTTGTTAGGTCATCTAGTCCATTCCCCTGCGCTGAGGCAGGACTTTTAGCCCATCCCTGACAGGTGTTTGTCTAACATGTTCTTAAAAACCTCCAACAATGGAGATTCCACAACCTCCCTAGGCAATTTCTTCCACTGCTTAATTACCCTGACAGGAAGTTTTTTCTAATGTCTAACTGAAAGCTGCCTTGCTGTAATTTAAGCCCATTACTTCTTCTCCTGTCCTCAATGGATAAGGAGAAACATGTATCACTCTCCTCTTTATAACAACGATTTACATACTTGCAGACTGTTATCTTGTTTCCTCCTCCTCCAAGTCTTCTCTTCTCCAGACTAAACAAACCCATTTTTTTACAATCTTCCCTCATAGGTCATGTTTCCTAGAGCTTTAATAATTTTTGTTGCTCTCTTCTGGACTTGCTCCAATTTGTCCACATCTTTCCCAAAGTGTGGTGCCCAAAACCGATCACAATACTCCAGCTGACACATTATCAATGCTGAGTAGAGCGGAAGAATTAGTTCTTGTGTCTTGCTTACAACACTGCTGCCAGTATATCCCAAAATGATGTTCACTTTTTTTGCAACAGTATTACATTGTTGACTCATAGTTAGTTTGCGATTATAATCCTCAAATCCTTTTCTGTAGTACTTTTTCCTAAACAGACAAGGTGGGTGAGGTAATACCTTGGACCAACTTCTGCTGGAGAGAGAGAGACAAACTTTTGAGCTACACAGAGCTCTTCTTCAGGTCTGGGAAAGGTACTGAGAGTGTCACAGCTAAATACAAGATCAAAAAGATATTTTAGCATAAGTAGTTAGCACATATTCAAAGGTCATTTCCCATTTTGTATTTGCACAGTTGGTTAGTCCTTCCTAAGTATAGTATTTTGCATTTGTCTGTATTCAATTTCATCCTATTTATACCGGCATTTCTCCAGTTTGCCAAGATCATTTTGAATTCTAATCCTATCCCCCAAAAAGCTTGAAACCCCTTTTAGTTTGGTATCATCTGCAAACTTTATAAGTGTACTCTCTATGTCATTATCCAAATAATTTGTGATGACATTGACTAGAACTGGACTGAGGACCAATCCCTGCGGGACCCCACTCAAGACGCCCTTCCAGTTTTACTGTGAACCATTGATAGCTACTTTCTTATAGTAGGTTAATCTAGGCTTAGTATATTTTCCCTAATCTAACTACAGTTCCTATGTTATCTAGGAGGTGAACTCTTGTTTAAATAAACCTCCGCAAGCCAACAAATGGTCATGCCAGTAGAAGGAGAGACACATTTATTTCCATTTCTCCCACTTTAGTGTTTTGCTTCACACTTTCCCTTACATTTGGAGCAGTCTTTCCATGCACCAATTTTTTTTTCATCTGCTTCAACTCTGTCTTTGATTTGTATGCCATATGTGATCTTCTATAGCTCTCTCCTATCTCCATATTCATATCTCATCCTTTATATTGTTCTGGTCTAGATTAGATTGTGAACTCCACAAGATAGGATCCATGTGTTGATGCTAAGGCCCCTTGCATCTGTGTTGTTACGTAAATACCAAATTAAAAGAATGGTTTGTATTAGACATATAATGGACTTTAAATATGTTACAATTCAGTTATATTCTAATAGAGAATTTTGGGGCAGGTGGATGTAAACTGCTTGATTTCCCCTAAGTCTTCCTTAGATATGAGACAGTCATGCATCAGTTGGGAATTAACCTAGTGTGAAAAACATAAGAAATACTTTTTGTTCTTCCCTTGTTTTCTTCTCGTTATGAGCGAGCATTAATCTTTACAGTGTTGTTATGGGACAATTGGAGAAGAGGACTTCCTGTCAAAGGGAACTCCTTGCGTCTAGCACTACGGGATCATGTGCTAGGAAGGGACTAAGGAGGAACTGAAAACTATGCTGGTGGGGACAAGGGAAGAAGAGTTCTATTTCATGTGTACAAGTGCTATAAGCGTAGCCTTTTTAAGACTTTCAGGAAACTGTGCTGTCTATTTCTAGAATAAGATTAAGCCAGTAAAAATGTTGCTAAACTGTTGTATCATCAATCCTGGAGTTGTTGAATCAAACCTTCCAACTGCACTTTTTCTGCATGTACATTTTGCTAAGGCTGATGCGTAGTACATAGTAAAATATACTAGTTTCCTATGCCCTTTGTCCACCCCATCCAGAGCCACCTACCAGGGTTCATATGAGCACACACAAATGTGTGCATACATCTTTTTTTCAACCTTTAAATTGTGCTTCTAAATTTCAAGATGTTTGAAGTAACTAAACATTTTCCAGAGGCCTGCTGACTTCTCCCCCCAGGAAGTGCTCAGTCATTTAGCACAGAGTCTACACATTGCTAGAAAAGAGCTTATTTACTCTCTCCAAGCCTACTCCCATTGCAGTCTGTGGCAAAAATACCATTGATTTCAGTGGTGTAAATGGGGAATCCTCATCAAGTACGAGTGTTTCTAGTGTGGCTTATGCAGGGATCGGTTCTGGGCCCTGTGCTATTAAATATTTTTGTCAGTGATCTGGAAGAAAACATAAAATCACTGATGAAGTCTGCAGATGACATAAAAATTGGGAGAGCGATAACTAATGAAGAGGACAGGTCACTGATACAGAGTGACCTGGATCTATTGAAAAGTTGGGTTGCAAGCAAACACTATGCATTGTAATACAGCCAAATGTAATGTCATTTTACTCTATATATGTTTTTATATCATGTACATCACTGTAGTATCTGAGCACCTTCCAGCAGTACATGAAGCAATATGACTACACATGTCTCATGTGTTGTTTGTTCTCTCATCCTCAGTGGGGGTAGTATGTGCAATGGAGAGTCTTTTTTAAATAGATACACTGGTTGCTATGTGTTTTTGTTAAAGAAGGCAAGGTCAAAGCAATACGCCTTCCACCTGGAGCAGAAAGTGGGGAAGTTTGTGATAGTCCTTAGTAGGGCTGTCAATTACTCACAGTTAGCTCAAGCAATTAACTCAAAACAAATTAACTCAATTAAAAAAATGAATCACGATTAATGCAATTTTAATCGTACCATTAATAGAATACCAGTTGAAATTTATTATAAATATTTTTGGAGTTTTCTACATTTTCAAATATATTGATTTCGATTACAACACAGAATACAAAGTGTACTGTGCTCACTTTATATTATTATTTTTGTTATAAATATTTGCACTTTAAAGAAGATAAAAGAAATAGTATTTTTCAATTCACCTTATACAAGTACTGTAGTGCAATTTCTTTATCATGAAAGTGCAACTTACAAATGTATATTTTTTGTTACATAACTATACTCAAAAACAAAACAATGTAAAACTTTAGAGCCTATAAGTCTGCTCAGTCCTACTTCTTGTTCAGCCAATTGCTAAAACAGACAAGTTTGTTTACATTTACGGGAGATAATGCTGCCTGCTTCTTATTTACAATGTCACCTGACATATTTCGTTTTATGGCAGTCTCGGGCGACCACCAGCACATGTTGTTTGATTTAAGAATACTTTCACTGCAGTTTTGACAAAATGCAAAGAAGGTACTGTGACAGACCCAGGCCAGTTGGGTACAACAAAGTAGCAGCATGCAGATATACTGGCCACCGGATTACCAGTTTTCTGTTCCCTGACTGACCAGAGCAGGGACTGCTCCAGGCTAATGAGGACACCTGACTCTAATTAACCTGTAAAGAGTCAGGTGAGGCCATTAAGGTGATGTGAACACCTGACTCTAATTAAGGCTCTTCTGAGCATATAAAAGGGCTCACTCCAGTCAGGCTGGAGAGAGCCAGGGAGCCAGAGGAGAGGAAGTGCTGTTGCTACTGAAGGACTGAGTAAATGAGGACACGCTCGCGCCATCAGTAAGGGAGCCCTAAGGTAAGGGTGAAGAAGTGAGAAGCAGGAGAGCTGTGGGGAAGTGGCCCAGGGAAACATAGCAACTCTGGCAGTGAAAGGTCAGCTGTCAACAGCTGCTACCACTAGGGTCCCTGGGCCGGAACCCGGAGTAGAGGGCGGGCCTGGGTTCCCCCCAACCTGTCACTACAGAAACACCTCCTGGGAGGGGAAGACAGGCCCCTATTAGGACAGGAAGCTAATCTGTTCTGAGATAAGCTCATAGGGACAACAGAGACTGTGGGAGTTCTCTCACCAACCTTGTGCTGGCTTATGATGAAAAGGGCTCAGTAGACTGTAACCCTGGTCCTAGAAAGAGAAGGGCAATGTGGAGGATTGCAGTGAGCCTCTGAGGCTAGTATAAACCGCCTAGAAGTGCGAGACCCACCGTGACAGGGTCGGAGCTCTGCCACAGTACCAATGTGAGATTTTTAAAGATAGCTACAGCACTCGACCCAAGGTTTAAGAATCTGAAGTGCCTTCCAAAATCTGAGAGGGATGAGGTGCAGAACATGCTGTCAGAAGTCTTAAAAGAGCAACACTGATGCAGAACCCAAATCACCAAAAAAGAAAATCAACCTTCTGTTGGTGGCATCTGACTCAGATGATGAAAATGAATGTGCGTCAGTCGGCAGTGCTTTGGATCGTTGTTGAGCAGAAACCATCATCCGCCTGGAAGTATGTCTTCTGAAATTGTAGTCGAAGCATGATGGGGCATACAAAGGTTTAGAATATCTGGCACATAAATACCTTGCAGTGCCAGCTACAATGGTGCCATGTGAATTCCTGTTCTCACTTTCAGGTGATATTGTAAATAAGAAGCGGAGAGCATTCTCTCCCGTAAATGTAAACAAACTTGTTTGTCTGAGCGATTGGCTGAACAAGAAGTAGAACTGAGCGGACTTGTAGGCTCTAAAGTTTTACATTGTTTTGTTTTTGAGTGCAGTTATGTAAAAAAAAATCAATTTGTAAGTTGAACTTTCATGATAAAGAGATTGCACTACAGTACTTTTATGAAGAGTACTTGTATGAGGTGAATTGAAAAATACTATTTCTTTTGCTCATCTTTTTACAGTGCAAATATTTGTAATAAAAATAATATAAGGTGAGCACTGTACACTTTGTATTCTGTGTTATAATTGAAATCAATATATTTAAAAATGTAGAAAACATCCAAAAATATTTAAATAAATGGTATTCTATTGTTTAACAGTGTGATTAAAATTGCCATTCATTGCAAATTATATTTTTTTATTGTTTGACAGCCTTAGTCCTTAGTTCTTGGGGAAGTTCACTCCACAGTCTTAGACTACCCCGAGAAAAAGCTTTACTCTTATTGTAAAAAGATACATTGTGCCAGAGCAGTGTAGTTGTTGACCAGCTTTTACATATGGGAACAAAAAATGCAGGCCATACTTACAGAATGGTGGACTCTACTCTGGGAAGCAATTACACTGAAAAAGACTTGGGGGTCATGGCAGTGCCATAGCTAGGACAGGAAAACTGAGTGGGCCCTGAATTTCGGGTGGGTGGGCAATGATGGGGCGGCAGGAAGGATGGGGGGCCCACCTCCACCCCCCACTTCTACCCCCTCCAGCTGGCCCTTACGGCTCAGCAGGCACCTGAAGATGAGGCTGCCTGAGGCACACAGGCTGAGGGTGTGCCCATGGGGTGGAGGGAGGCCCTACCAGGGCTCGAGCTCCGTCCAGCCTCCCGACCCTGGCTTGGTGTCCATCTGCCCGGCCGGCGGCAGCCACGTCTCTCTTCTGCCAGCCCAGCCCCGACCTGCCGCCATGAGGCACACTGAAACTGCTGGAGCTGGAGACCGGGGCAGCAGCATGCAGCGCCGACAGGAGAGGGACACGGCCAGGCGAATGCCAGATGGACACCAAGCCTGGTTCGGGAGTCCCAGCCTGCGGATTTGGGGGACTCCTGCCCCAATTTGGGTGGGCCTGGATGCTAAGTGGGTGGGCCGCGGCCCTCCCAAGGCTATCTGTGGCTATGCCCCTGGTCTCCCGCAGGCCGCCTGCAGCTCCCAGTGGCTGCAGTTCACCATTCCCAGCCTGTAAGAACCTATATGGAGAACAGAAATTTGATAATAGAGATCTCTTAAGTGTAGCATACAAAGGTATAACAAGATCCCGTGACTGGAAGAAGAAACTAGACAAATTCAGACTGAAAATAAAAGACAGATTTTTAATGGGAAGGGTAATTAACCATTGGAATAACTTAACCAGTGGTTATGGTGGATGTCCATCACTGGAAATATTTAAATCAAGGTGGGATGTTTTTCTAAAGGATATGCTCTAGTTCAAACAGGAATTAGTTCAGGGAAGTCCTATGGCTTGTGTTATGCAGGAGGTCAGACACAATGACCACATTCTGGCTTTATAATCTATGAATCTATAACAAAGTTGAACTGCGATCCTGCAAAGACTAATGCAGGTGCTTAACTGTGCCCACTGTGAGCAATCCCATGGAGTTCAGTGAGATAATTCATGCACATAAAGACAAGCACGTGTTTGCAGCACTGGAGTTTTGAAGCATCCCTATTTCTATCTCAAATCTTGAGCTACAATTTGGTTAACATTTCCTTTAACCATTTTCCTTCATTGCAGCTATTAAAAATGGTCTGGAAGGTCTGAGCTTGGAAGGCAGTACTAGCTGCAGATACAAAACACTAACCGCAGTGGGCGAGCAGAATTGATCAACTAGGGAGCTTTTTCTTTAATTATGGGCCACCTGCCCTCTCAAGAAAGAACTTGAATGACACTTCCAGCTGCTCCAACCCAATAACATTCTTGACGCCAGCATACCTGCCAAGATTTGAGATAGAAATAGGGATGCTTCAAAACTCCAGTGCTACAAACACATGTGCTTATCTTGATGTGCATGAATTATCTCACTGAACTCCATGGGATTGCTCACAGTGGGCACAGTTAAGCACCTGCATTAGTCTTTGCAGGATTGCAGATATAGATTCATAGATTATAAAGCCAGAATGTGGTCATCTTGTGTGACCTCCTGTATAACACATGCCATAGAACTTCCCTGAACTAATTCCTGTTTGAACTAGAGCATATCCTTTAGAAAAACATCCCATCTTGATTTAAACAACAGCAAAAATCCTGAAATTCTGTAAGTCAAACTATTCCACTGCTATGTAGAACCTAAGAAAAACCGGGAAGTGCTTCGGAGATTTGTTGTACTCCATGACCTTGACCAAAGGTTAAGTTCCAAAAAACTAGAATAGGTTTTCAGCTGTTTATCTGGACCTACCGGCATCCTTTTATCGCCCCACAAAGACTTGAGACTGAGAAGGGGGGGCAGAGATGTAGGAGCATGTATGTCTATCACCTCCCACAATAAAGACATTTGGACAAAGTTAAATTCATGGCAGAAGGGGAATCTACAACAAAATGTTCCTTAGCAAAGGCTACATGGTTGGCTGCCATGTGTGTGTTCTGTCATTAAAGTCACTACTATGTATTTAAGCTTTTTAAAACATCATTTTTATTCTTGTTTGTATCTGTGTGGATATGATATTATTTAAGTTTCGAGGGAAAATTTTCTCTATTTAATTTCTTTTTTCTATAATTGCAAAATGTCCATCACGGGCCAAATCCTGCCGTATTTTCTCTGCCCTTACTAAGGAAAGCTCCCATTCAAGTCAATGATAGATAAAGGGTAACAGGTGATCCCACCTCTTTTTTAAAACAATGAGATTTGAAAACTTTAGATGCAGTCTCATGAAAGTGGATTCATATCTGAATTAAATCTAGTCAGTAGATTCATTCTGTCCCTAACCTGAACTGAATCTCCAAACTTTCTGAGTTCTTCCCATTTCTCTATGTTATTTCAATCTTCGCTGTACTAGTGAAGGAATAAATTCCTGTTGCCTACAATTAGGGTGACCATATATCCTGTTTTGGCCAGGACAGTCCCTTTTTCAAGCCCTGTTCTGGCTGTCCCGACTTTTTTTTCTAAAGGAAGCATTTATCTCATTTACTCTTGCTGACTTGATCAGTTGGCAAGAGCAAATGGGACAAATGCTCACTTTTGTCAAAAAAGTCAGGTAGGGCGTGGAGGGGAAGTAGGCCTGGGGGGGGTGGGAGGTAGCATTCCAGCATGTAGGCCACCCCACCACCACCCTGCCCCAAGTTTCCAGGGATTGGAAACAGCCTCCTAAGGGGGCCCCTGCAGAGTTCCAGTGACAGGCAACCAGTACCGGATTTACCATGGCGCCGGGCCCACGGTCCAAAGAGGACCCAGCCCATCCCGCTCTTCTCCGTTCCCGCTCACTGCTCTCTCCTGCGGGGGGGGGGGGGGGGGGGCGCGCAGAAGCTTGGTCCTGCCGGCTCCTGCTGTAGCAGGGCAGGCTCCATCGGCAGCCAAGCTCCCCCTTCCCCTGCCTCTTCCCCCAGCGTGCTGCGTTCCTGCCCCCACTCCCAGCGCGTCCCCTGCCGCTGAACAGCTGTTCGTCCTTGCGAGCATAGGCGCCGACTCCATGGGTGCTCCGGGGCTGGAGCATCCATGGGGAAAAATTGATGGGTGCAGCGCACCCACCGGCAGATCCCCGCCGGCCCCCCGTGCCCAACTCACCTCCGCTTCCGCCTCTGCCACCACCCCTACGCTTTTCCTCCCTCCCAGGCTTGCTGCGCGCCTGCTGTTCGGCATGCGGCAAGCCTGGGAGGGAGAGGGGGAAAGCAGAGCGGCGGCGCCTTGGGGGAGGGGGAGAGAGAGGAGGCAGAGGTGAGCTACAGCCCGGCTCCGCCTCCTCTCCCTCCCCAAGGCTCCGCTTGCAAGCCAGCGGGGGTGGGGGGAATGCAGTGTGCCCAGGGGAGGAGGCGGGGGCGGTGATTTGGGGAAGGAGTGGAATGGGGGCAGGGCTGGGGGTGGAGTTGGGGCGAGGCTGGGGGCACGAGCACCCACCAGTGCCGACTAAAGTTGGTGCCTATGCTTGCAAGGGAGGGGGAGGATCAGAGCCGTAGAGCACTCATCGCTTGGGGGAGGAGGTGGAGAAGAGCTGGGGGCGGGGCCTTGGGGAAGGGAGTGGAATCGGGGCATACCCCCTCCAGCCATCGGAGCACCCCACGACCCCAGCCCTCTGCCCTGACCCCTGCACCTCCCACACACCCCAGCCCCCTGCCCTGACCCCTGCACCCCCACACACTCCACACACCCCAGGACCCCAGCCCTAGACTCCTGCACCCCCCCACAACCCCCAGCCCCCTGCCCTGTCCTCTGCACCCCCATGCCCCCCATGACCCCAGCCCACACCCTGACTCTTCCCTGACTCCTACATGCCCCCAAACACACCCAGCCCCCTGCCCTAACCCCTGCACATCCCCCCACCCCACAACCCCAGCCCTGACTCCTGCACCCCCCACACATACCCAGCCCCCGTACACCCCATGCCCTGACTCCTGCACCCCCTGACACACACACAGCCCCCATCCTGACTCCTGCACCCCCCACACATCCCCAGCCCCCCACTCTCCATGCCCTGACTCCTGCACTCCCCCACATTTCCACTTGCACCCCTCACACCACTTGGGAGCTGCCCCAGGTAAGGGCTCCACACTCCAACCTCCTGCCCCAACCCTGAGCCCCCTCCCTCACCATAGCTCCTGGCCAGACCCTGCACCCCAACCCTCAGCCTGCTCCTGCACCCTAACTCCCTCCCAGACCCTGCACTCCCAGCCCTGTGCTCAGTACACCCCCTCCCTCAGCTCAGTGCAGAGAGAGACGAAGAGAATGGGCTAGAACCAGGGAGAAGGTAGGTACCCACTCTATGTGGGCAGGGGTGGGGGGAATCCTGTTTACCCTCTTTTCAGCCCTGCTGTGCTTGCAGTTTACCGCTGGCCCCTCCCTTGCTCCAGGGACCAACCCTAGCTCCCGTCCCGCTGTGCTTTTGCCCCCGGCCCCTGCCTTGCTCCAGTCAGCAGGGACTAATCCTCCCTCCATGCCCCACTGTGCTCATCTTGCCCCTGCCTCACTCCAGCTGGGGACCAATCCTTCCCCCGCCCCAAATGCCCGGCTGTCAGGGTGGATAAAAATCAATGACTTTAAAAAAAAATAAAAAAATCAGATTTTTAAAAATTTAAATCAGATTTTTGAGGAAAAAACCTATCTAAAGATAGTTTTAATTAAGATACAGTATATCTCATTATGGAATAGGGATTATAAATTCAAATTCTATAGTATGAGACAATATATTCATGTAATGTTTAAGAAAAGTTTTGTAAATGAGTTCTAATAGTTCATGAATTAGAGACCCAAATTTATGGGGTTCCACAGGCTTCTGTATAGATTATTTAGGTTAATCTTTCTATCTACCCAATGGGACTCAGCGCTCAGTCTAGAAGTTACCATCAGAGATGCTTAGTTTTGCAGTTCTCAAACTGTGGATTTGTGTCTCCAGAGATAACATACTTGTTAACAGCAAAAATGTTTTAAATAAATAAATAATACATAGAGGTGAGAAATAACAGACCTCAACTCTATTATCCCTCTGCAAATTTGTGTACACAGAGTCAATCCCTTACCTCTCTTTAAAAGTGAAAAGTTTCAAAAAGTTCAGTGAACAGAAGATTGTTGGGGGTGAAATAGATCTGGACAAGGAGAAGAAGTCTGGAGATAAATGTGAGGAGTGAGGGACATATGCTTTTTCGTTAAAATATTATGTTTGCTGTTGAAGAAAAAAATCCAGAATACTTAGCGTTGTTGTTTTAGTTAAATAAAACAATTTAAATGTCTGTCTGGTGGTGATCTCCTCCTAATACAGCCTGGCAAGAAAATCCTCCAAATATTAATGATTAACCTGTTGAATTGGAGATAGTTCACCTCCCAATGACTTCATAAATATCTGGTTCAGTTATCTTTGGTAAATGAAATAACCAAACAATCATTCATTTTCTGATGTAGATGTAAAACTCATCTGAAAAGTTTTCAAATTAAATCACTGTTTAAAAATGTATAGTGTGTACCTTCTAAAAATGAAACCTACATCTATCTCTGAGTTGTGAAGAATATGTATTAAGGTTATAACAACCAACAAGAATGCACTTTTATGTAGAAAACCATGATTAAATCGAGTCTTCCTGACTAGTGATTTAAATCATGATTTAAATCAAATCCACCCTGCCTGCTGTGCTCTTGCCCCAGCCCCTTCATTCCCCAGAGGGGCCCACAAATATGTTTGGCGCCAGGCCAACAAAAAGTTAATCCGGCCCTGGCCGTGTGTGTGTGTGTGTGTGTATGTGTATGTGTGCGCGCGCAGGGTTACAGTGACAGGCAACAGCCTCATAGGGTGTGTGTGTGTGCAAGGTTCCAGCAACGGGCAACAGCATATCGGGGGGGAGGTTAGGGGTTCGGGCAAGTGGCTGGCAGTGTCCCATTTTCTCTCTGAGAAATATGGTCATCCTAACTACAATACCTTTCTTTTCTACTTCCTCTTAACCACAGTTATTTTTTGTATGTACGAGTGAAAACCGTGTTTTCATTGCTTACCTGTATTCATCTTCATAATTAAGCAATAGATTTAGCAGCAAGCTATCTCAGTGATATACTCAACAACCAATAGTACCTACAATCTGTCTACCCACACACATCCTCCTCTACGTTACACCCAGTTCTTGTCGCATTTGCTCAGAACAAATGTCTATCTTATCTGGAAATGTCCAAGTACTTGTAGGTTATAATCAGAAGGCAGATACTCATACCTCCTGAAACTAAAGTAATCCGGGAGATTTGATTATCTAGTGTCATAAACCAGGAGCTTTTGACAACAACCTGCCTTTGAAGTTACTGTATAGGTTAACTGTAAAGTGTTATTTCCCTCTTAAGATAAGATCTGATAAACTGGACTTTCCATGCAGCTGCAGCTAAATACACCTGCCAATGTGTTTTGACTTTTACCTGACTTTTCTTTTCTCTTCCTCACTCTCTCTCACACACACACTTGAACAAGATATCGGCCAATAGTTCTCAGCAGAAAACAAGTGGAAATGATTAAGCAGTCTGGTAAAGTAAAATAATTATTAGAAGTCTTGGACTCCACAGAGTTCTAAAAGCTCTGGAATTCACTCCTTGCAGCCTGCAAGTGCCCAGATCTGTCCATTACTGGGATGCCATGCAAAACATCTGTTTAATCTGGTTTATTTGGGTCAATATTTGGGAGGCTTTTTATATTTAGTGGGCAGCAGGTAGTAAGGGCAACAGGGATTGGTTTGTGTTGTAGCCAGTTGTTGGTTGAAAATATTTATATTTTTCAGAGGATACTGATTATAATTATTATAAATTAGAGATGGTCAGAAAATAGGGGGAGGAAGGTGTTTTTGTGCAGAAATGTTGCCCTTTTGTTGCAAAACAAAACACCCAAAATTGAATTTTTGTTTTGTTTTGGCCAAATATTTTTTGGGTTTTGAACATTTGTTTTTTTAATGGAAAATCATTGTTTTAAATAAAAGCAGACACTTTTAAAAAAACTTTCATTTAATTGAAATCTGAATTTTCCATAGAAAAAATTTTGATGGAAAAATTTTGACCAGCCCTGTTATAAAGAAGTCCAGCTATTTTAATGGTGGGTGCAATATATATGAATGAAGTAAATCTTAGCCTGTTTTCCCTGGGAAGATTCATATTTATCCAGATTACTGAAGTTGGCATGTGTTTTTTCTGGAAATTTGACTATTCATTATTTAGTACCTTTGTATACGAAAGGCTTTCCAGATATCTGGAATATGAGTGTGACATATACACATCCTGATTATCAGTTTGAAATGAATTGGAATATTGTCGGTTTAAATATGTTCAGAATGTTCTCGGCCTGTATAGTTTTTGCTAATTTTCTGAATGTTGACTGGAAACTACCATATATGGCTGGAACTGCTGAAGCCATAGTTGTGAATCGCTCCATGAATTTTCTATTTTTGTTTTATGAACGCTTTCTTTCATGGCCTTCTACCTGTTTCTCAGCTGCTCCAACGTCATGGTGAGGCCATTTGATTTCCTTTATTATCTGATATTTTAAAAAACATCACAATTGTAGTTCTAGCACCTTATTCAAGTAGTTTGTGCATAACTTTAAACTCAATAAAAATGTTTCTATGACTTCCCTGAAATGATGTTCACTGATTGTTCCTGGAAACTGCCTTTGGCACTTTACCATTACACATGTCTGGGCCTGGTATTCTGGAAGAATTCTCCTAATAATTAATTCTAGATACATTGTAAGCAATTTTTCTGTTATCTGGAATAGGCATATGCTACTCTTATACCAAGATCACTTATATTCCCCCAAATCCAAGATTAATATCTATTGAAATGTTCTATCCTGATTAAATGTGCTGTATACTCTAGAGCCAAAATACTAATCAACATATTAAATACATTCAGACAAACTAATTGATTACTAGATACCTAGAAATAACCTACTACTACATAGTAATAATAATTAGAAGTGCATGAATAATTCTTAATGAACAATTTATTCAAATAATTTTGCCTTTTGAATTTATTTGGCAATATTCTTGGAGTGCACATTGTTTGCAAACATTTCACTAAAAGAGTTGACAGTCCCAAATTTTTGCTGTGTTCACTAGTTATCTAAATCACACAGAATTATTTCTGTTCCCTGATTGGATGACTTGTGTAACTAGCCCAGACGGTACAAATTGTGAATTGTACAATTCAATATACCATTCAAAATTCACTCTTGTCAAATTCTCAGCCTTAAAATTCACTTTGCCCTAGTAAAGTTTGAGTGCTTGAATGATCAAACTGAAATTCACTTTCAGATTCAAATGAATATTTGGAGACACTCCCCCGCCCCCGCCATTTATTCCAGTGAGAGTAAAGAAAAGAAGTTGGTGTACATATTATGTCACAGCTGTGGCTTCAGGAGTTCCAGCCATATACGAAATGCTACCCAATATGTCCTTGGGATGTGATGTCCTGTTTGTTCCATTTTTTCCTCTTCTTGTTTGCAAGTGTTTCTGCTGATTGCATATTACTTTGTTCCTTTGTTATTGCAACATTTAGGAAAGGAGGAAAATCACCCTTGGTGTGGAGGGCTGACACAAGGCCCTATAATGCACTACTTAACCCCAGAGTGAGGCTCTGTGGTGATCATGAGAGTAACCATGTAAGGAGTCTATGTTCCATGTGTGCTGGGGAGGGTGTTCCCCGGGCCAGGCCCGTGTAGAAGGGAGAAGCCTGAGGAGGAGTAACAAGTTCTGTGATTAGGTAAATCTAGTGGCCCAAGTGCAAATGGATGGGAATATGACTGCTGCTCCAGTCCATTGGCTGGAATTTCAGCCTTTGATGAATTGCAGTGCAATCCTGCAGTCTGATGATTTTCAGTGGTGGACTGCATCTTTTCCCATATCCCCCCTTTGTGCTCTAACACATGCTAGCATTTATGCAGAGTGAGTGAATTTCACCTTTTATGAATACAGTAGGTTTATAGTATTTTAATAACCTTGAACACTCACTTCCAGACTACAGTACTTGTGAAAGGCTTATGGGGCATTATATTTGTATTATTTCACACTATATATAGTCAGAAGAACCTTGAAAAATTCCACCTTTCAGCGTTACAGCCATTTGATACACATTACAGTAATTTAAAGTCACTTAATGTGATTTCAATGTTTTTGAAGGACTCCATTATTTTCCCCAAAGTTTCTTCAGTTAGGATGTGAGTTAGTGCCTCCACTGAAGCATTTCAAGGGTATAGGAATCTATTTACAAATGTTACATTCAGAAAAGAACAAAACCCAGTGAAACTATGCCAGAAAGACTGTTTTTCTTTATTCCTTTTGAACAACTCACATTCAAAGCCTAGATAATTAAAGTAAAACCATGTATTCATTCTCGCTAAGCAAATTAGAGGAATAAGCAAAAAAAAGGATGCTCAATTAAAATCAAGTGTTTTAAAGGGCTGTCTTGGGATTTGTGTAATCATTAGTGGAACATCTTCATTTTGGTTTTGAAGTGTTTACAGAACACTCACTTTTCTAAATATTAGCACATGATAAGAGATGAGTCTAAACCAAAATCTCAGATCCAAAAGCCCTTGAATTTTGGGAATATTCAATCTCAAACCTCGATGTAACTTTTGAAAACACTTCTGATCTTCAGAATGGGTTGAAACAAAACCCTACATCCAAATACCCTTACATCTGAGCCCATATCTCCTCTTGTGATGTATCATCTCACAGTTGCATTGGGAAATCCAGGAGTAACACGGGAGCAAGTCAAATAGAAAACCAGGGATACTATTCCATTCCTCTTTTTTACGGCTTTAAGGTTGACTGCTAGGGTAAGCTGAGGGTCTGAACATCACTGTGAAAAGATATGTGGCTACAAGTCAGACAGTCCTAGTAGTACAGAATGTGGAGAAATATGAACTTTGTAAGCACCTGTAGGGGAAGGAGGATAGAATCCCAGGTTGGAGCACCCCTGGAAGACACAAATTGGTTTACCAGTTCAAATGCTACACCTGTATAAACAATTTTAATGAATAATTTACACAAGGGATTAACCTGTTTTTCTGCTTATGAATTGTCTGCTAACAATTTGCAAATGTCATGAAACAATTCATTATTGGCAAAATAAACTCTCAAAGAATAATTCTTGGTCTGGCTCATTAGAAGAAGTTCATAGTATTAAGAAAATTCATGCTGCTCTGGTTAATTTTGATTGGACACCTAGGTCATATGGGTATGTTTCTGTTCCTGGACAGGATAAATGTAATTTATGGAATGAAATTTTCAATGTGAATATTCATGTTTATACATTTGGTATTTTCCTTCCATGACAATGTTGCCATATTTGCTTACAATTTGCTGTTTCCTTGAATATTCATGCCATAAAACTCATTTGCAAGACTATCTCAGGAAACCCAGAAGGGATGCGTACACAGCCAAGGTGAATTCACTTACAGAATTTGAACAAATATACGCTGAAATTTGCTGAACTATTTGTTGCAGTATTTGCCCAGCTCTGTTAAGTGCCAGGCCTTAGCTATCAGACTACTCTTGAATGAGTATTTAATCACTTCTATTTATCAGTGTGGAATGCAAGTGAAAGCCTACATTTTCAAAAGTGACAATGATTTGGGTGAATCCATTCTTGAGTGCCCAATTTGAGACATCTCAGAAAGGCCTGATTTTCAGAAATGCTGAGAACCCACTCTCGCATAATCAGGCCTTTCTTAGATGTCTCAAGATAAGCACTGAAGAACAGAAAAACCTCATATAATTAGTCACTTTTGGAAATTTAGGCGGAAACATTTGGAGGGAGGACACTCAATGTAGAGTACTTACTTGTGCTGATGGGTATCCTCCACCTGCATTCAAAACTCCCTGCTGTGTGCCACACAATGACTTGCACACACAAAACTTTTGTTACACAGGCCTGGACTACATATAAAATTTAGATCGACCTAGCTACATTGCTCGGGGGTGTGAATTTTTCACACCCAAATGCTGTAGTTAAGCCAATCTCACACCCAGTGTAGATGTAGCTAGGTTTGTTGACCTAGCTATTGCCACTCGGGGAGCTGGATTACCTACATGGTGTCTACACGATGGCACTACAGTGGCATAGCTATAGCAATGCCCATTTTGTAGACATGGCTTTAACCCTACAGATGGTTTTGTTCCATGAGAGGCAGGTAGAGAAGAGAGCCATTAGCCAGGCTTCAGAGATACACTTTAATGATTAATACTCTCATATGAATGCTGTAGAGTGTTATACATGCACTATCACTTAGCTTCTGTTCAATTCCAAGAAACAACAGCTGCCGAACAGTATACTTGCATTGACAGTGCCACACACAGCGGCAGGACGATTGGTCTCATCTCCTTTGCTAGTTGTGTGCTGCCACCTACTGGCATTATTCATTGCCTTTGTCAGTTTATGTTCTCAGGGCCACATCTGTGTGTCTCCAAACACCCTTTTGAAAGCCACACACATTGTGAAATTACTGTTTTAACCAAAACTTTGGTCAAGGTCAAAATCTTTGTGCTGTATGTTCCCATTCAGAAGCAGCATAACTATGGGAGCCAAGAGTAAACAATTTAAAGCTGCTGTCATGCTGTCTGGAGTGGCTCACAGCCATGAGTGTCCAACCTCAGGTCAGACTGTTAAAAAGTAGGTGGAGACCTCAAACTGCTTGTACGTTCTATAATTAGATTTCACCAACCCAGTAACAAGTGTGAACTCCTAAAGCACTATAACAGTCTTACCATGGAGTCTCAGACAGTCCCCATTGGGCATTCCAGTTTATCTTGCCACCCTGGCAAAATGGACTAGGTGATAGATGGTCACTTTATACCAAAAAAACAATGTTCAGGTTACTCCCAGTCCCAAGGACCAGTTCCTTACCCCAGGTCAACTGTACTCAGCTCTCAAACCAAAGAGAACACCTGTAACCAATCCTGTAATAAACTAAAGATTTATTAACTAAGAAGAGAAATAAGAGAGTTATTTACAAGGTTAAAACGGGAAACATACACACACACAAATGAGTTACGATCTTAAATTGAAAAAGGTAACATAAGCTCCTATAATAAGCAGCTCTCTATGACCTTTAGGGCTGATCCATGCCAAGCAGCATGGGGATCTCTTGCTTATGTTTGAGATTCTTTGCCCTCAGATTCCAGACAGCAGAAAGATCCACCTTTTTCCTTTTATCCCCTTCGCCCCAGAGTCCAAACTGATGGGATGCATTCGTGCACAGGCCTCCCCTTCCTGGAGGGAGCGAGGAATGCACTCAACAAGGTCTCTGCCCTTTGATGCTACACAGTGCCTCATTTGCCTTCAGTAGGTCATCTTGTGTCCAGGATGAGCACATTTCCTTAATAAATGTGTTTTTTCCTGTTTGGTGAGATACACGACAGAGGTTTACAATGCAAACACTCCATGTGACTTTATACCCCGGGATACAGATATTGTAAGGAGGATTAATACATGCAGCATCCTACAAGCATTCCATAAAATCTAAACACATTCTTATAACACTAATATCCATTTAAACTATACCAACCCACAGATGAGCCAGACTGGTTTTCAGCTACGCATTTGTCAGTGTTCAGCAAGGCCCTGGGGCCTTGGCATGAGCTGGCACTGGTCTACCAGCATCAGCTGCCTAAGGCAGCAGTAAAGTGCATTTGTTGTTCTCCCCAAATGAGAAGGTACCAATAAGTGGTAGGCTCTGGGACCTGACTCTTTAGGGGAAACTGTGTGCTTGTAGGTACTGACAATAGCAAATATATCTGAACTTGTCAGTATTTGAATATGCTGCTTGGGTCTCTCATTTGAGTTAGTAAGGTGCTGAGGCACTGTGCCCCTAATAAAATATCCTCAGAATGGGTAATATATGGGTGTAATATTTACTCCTTTATTTTTTGATGAGACTTTTATTGAATATAAATGCAACGAGAGCAGCGTCAGTAAGAACAAAATTCAACTGGCGTTCAAAATGAACTGTAAGGACAATTGTACATAGTAAGTGTAGACAGACAGAGGTTAACTAAACTTCAGTTAATACTTAACGACTAACCAGCTTTTCTTGTGAGAAAGAGAGAAGTCCCAAGAATAGAAGAAAAGATCAGAGCAGACCTACTGTGACTGTCTCACAACTACAGGAGAAACTGTCTAAACCCAGGGACAAGTCAATTAAGACCAGATTCTGCCACCTTTACTCCGTTGAATCGTAGCTTATTCTACCAGCAGTCTCCTGAGAGCCAGTTGGAGTGGTTGTGGAGAACAGGCAGCACTGAGCAGGTATATGGGTGCAGAATTTGGCCCTTGCTGTTTCTCAAAGAGATTATGGGCCAAGTTCTGCCTTGTCTTATATGACCTACAATCCCAGTTTGCTGGGATATTCATCTGCAAAATGCACCTTTCTTTTTCATGGACAAACAGGAAACAATTTGAGGCAAAACTCCATATTGTACTGCTTTATGTGAAACTGGGCCATTATTTTTTCTTATTGCACCAACAGCATCAATATTTTTCTACAGCTCTGCCCAGTAAGAGCTAAATCCCCATGTCAAGGTGAGGTTATAGTGACATTATTCTGTATAAAATGAGCTTATGATTTCCTCAGTGATTTCCACATCAATTTTGCCTTAGTTTACAATTCAGAATGAAGATTTCTCTACCTTCCTGTATGCCAAACTCAACATTCCAAAGACTCTGACTGTCAAGTTGCATTGCCTGCCCTGACATCATTACCAATAATAAAGGTTTTACAGTCAGAATTTAGCAAAGATTTTTATTGACAATCCACACAGAAGACTAGAATCCAACTTGCTCTTTTATAATTATATTGATTTCCGATACTAACAGCAGTAAAAACGTGTTATTTTTAGGAAAGCTGGCATCCTCAAAGACATTTCTCGAATCTCCAGGGGTAGGGAGAGAACCAGCTATATGCAATTAGCAAGGGGAAAGATGGAAAATTCAGCTTGACTATTTAAGCTAAATATGATGGCTCAAGGGGAAAGAAAGGACTTCCTCACAACCTGCTCCACGTGGCAATGGATGAAGTTCACAAAGGACTTGAAATGGTCACTGAAGACTCCAGCGAGTATGTAGGACTTGAAGACACTAAGGGTTTATTAAGCAGCATCCATTTTACAGTCAGTTTCCCAATCCTAACCAAGCTTTAATATAATTTTTATTCACTTATTTTTCACAATAATGGAAGGAACCTGTTCCCTAGACTCGCTTTGTTCTTGGGTTGAATTCAGTGTCTATATTATATAGTATAGTGACATTGCAGCCTCACACACCAGCTTGGGGCAGATTACTGGAGCCATGAGAGTTTACATTAACTGAACATCTGCTCCCCAGCACCGGCTGATTATGCAGTATTTCCCTCTTCCCCACCCTTCCCCCAGAATGACTTGTTTCTTCCTCTTTAACGTTCGACTATTCACTCTGCGTCCTGTGGTTTATTCCCCCTCTTACTCTGCAGTTTCTCTTCACTGAGCTGAACATTCATATACATGTTTTCCCTGGTCAGCCGTCTAGTTGGTCGGCTCTCAACTTGAGCTCAGCCATTGTCTCTTTGTGTCTCTTGCCCTCTGGAAGCCTGACTCCTGGGCAAGCTCACTGGTTCCTGCAGGAGTTGAGCTCGCTCCCGGGGTCCTCTCTGAGTCCAATTACCCCTCGTCCCTGGCACTGCCTCTCGGGCCCAGCTACAGGGCACTGGCATGCATCCAGAGCCCCTCCCAGGGCTGCAGTGTCTGATGAAAGGGAAAGCTGGCAACTGCCTCCGTGTGGGCTCTCTAGCAGCCTCTCCTCTTGGGAAATCTTCCCCCCTGGTCGGTGGCCAGCTTCACCTTTTTAAGCTCTCCTTCTTCAGGTGAAGAGCATGCTCTGCACAGGTGCACCTAATCACCACTGCCTGCATGCAGGGACGCTCATTAGGCTTGCTGTCAGTGGGATGGGGACATGTCCCATCACAACCCCCACACACAAGGAATCAATGTTACAGATTTAAGAAACAGACTGGTAAATTCTGCTTTCCCTCCTCTAGCAGCCTCAAAGAACGAGTCTGTACATGAGGATTCAGCTCTTTGCAGGTTATGCAAAACCAAGGTGATTTGGCTGTTTTCTTGCATTATTTTTTTTTTGCCTTGCTTGCCCAGCAAATGCCAACAGGGGGAGTTTCAGATCTACCTCAGACTTATAGTGCTACAGTATCCTTGGTTATAGTGAAATTGATCATAGGGGTAAAAGTTATTGAAATTCAGGAAAAGAAACACCATACCCTGGTCTTCTTAATGCCCCCTCCCCTTAAAGAAACATTTCAGTGGCTCTTCTTCAGATTGAAAGCAAAGGTACAGTTCCCATCTCTGGTTAAACTTCAGCACTCTCTTTTTAAAGAGAGATCTCAGGGGAAATAGATCTATGCTATGTTTTACTGGAGTGGAAGAAAACTAAAATTTCTCTGGAATGACTCAAAACCAGGATTTTTTACTCAGCCTCCACATCCCACCTCCTGAAACAAAAACAAACAAAGAAAACCTATCACCCCACAACCACTACCATCTCTGGTAGTCAGGTACAGTAGAATCCTCTTCCGCATTTTGTATAATCTAAAACCTGAATGAGAAGATTTTACAAACCAAAATTCTGCCTCCTGGCTTATCCCCAATATCAGTGCATAACAGCAAATATGTAGCCAAATGGCAAGTGCAAAATATTCTTCTAAAAGAGAAGAGGAGAAACTGTGGGCAGTAAAAGATATTTTAAAATATTAGGAAAGGTGGTCTCTGTTCTTGAAAGACAAACACAAAAGCCATGTTTATGTAGTAAGTATTGAATGGGATCTGGCTTTGGTAAGATGCTCTTATATCTTTTTAAAAGATAGGATAGAAAGGGTTTATGCAATGCAGAAATGTAATTCTACCAATCACTGGCTTTAATTTCTTTAGCCACAGCCCCATGATTGCAGAGTTTTTCATTTCTCATTTGTTATTTGTTGTCACTTTGACATTGTCTTCATAGTAGAAACATTCCCTTCTTTTTCATGTCTGATACTGGCTGCTCAATTAGGCCATTTCTACATTACAGAGTTTTGTCGATGCAAGTCATGCAGACAATCTTTCAAATGACTGGCATTTCCAGGTCTTCGTCAATGTAGTAACTCTTTTAAAATTTATTTTGTATTGATTTTTCAACCATTGTATTTTAACATTTTGTTCAATAGGAAGAGATCAACACAAATGGTTTTAGCCACTAACACTTTCAGATAGAGATACCACCATTCATTCCTTACTATTTTTTCTCAGTGTCCCTCTGTAACAAAGAATTGTGCCAGTAACAGGAACATTTTCATGTAAACCAAAGCCATAACATAGATCAGTGAAGTATGTGAATGCTTTTTCTGGGAGAAAACAGACCAATCATTTCTTCATCTGCAGCAGACAAATGACTAATCCAACGATTAACATGAATAGTGCACCTACAGACTTAGCCATATATTTAATTCCCCAGAAGCAAAGAGTTTCAGCTCTCTGAGCATACATTCAACCCCAGCAGGCCCAGGGTGTGGAAGTCTAATTCCATTTCCAGAGCTGCTACTTTTAGCTGACAGCCTGAACTGCAGCACCAGGACCATTTAAAGAACATTTTATACTCAGACACAATGTTAGTTTTTCCTGTGCCCCTTAAAGTGACATTTCACTTGAGCAAGATTGGCACATAAATACTGAAATGTGATCACATGTATTTTATGTGATTATCCATGCTCAGAAGAGGAAGTAATGATCTGATAACTGATTAGAGCTCTAATAGATGTGAAAAGGAGAAGAGCTAGACGAGACTCAGCTAGGAACTAAACTATGTTATGTGGAAGGCACAGATATTATGGTGATGAGCAGCACTTCAAACCCCTAAGATAGATGGATATACTCATTTTTGCACGATAATCATATTTCATTATTATTTGCAGCATAGTCACTTATTTTTATAAAAAGATTATAACAGGGTGTTGAATCTCAGCGTATAGGGTCTAAGATGCCACTTTGTATGTGTAGACTATAATACTAAAATTCAGTCTTTTAAACCATCATAAACATCATGGTAACCTGTAAAATAACAAAGTAACTGTAAGCACTGACCTAGACATGGGAAGTCAAAGATGTCTCTGACTGAATAATATTCTTAATAGAAACTAATGGCAAATAGGAATATAATTGACCATTGCCTCGATTCAGAACTTCAAATGCCACATAATCCAAAGTAAAAAGTAATGTGCATATGTTCCCAAAGAACACTCTTCAAATGGAGGAGCTGTATATCAAAACCTTATTTCCTGGTAATGAATTTTAAATAAGTGCCCAGGGGCATCAGGTCACTGATGTTTCTACTTTGCAAACTGGGTGGGCTATGAAAGCTCTTAAAACCCTTCAAAGCAAATTTTTTTAAAACTAGATTTAACTGACCAAAACTTTTCAAGAAAAATACCTGAAACAATTAGGAGAATGAAAACCAGGTCAGAAATCTTGGCCCGTGGCTGAGGATTTACATAAATAGGCCTAACCTTTGACTTGAAAATAAAAGGTAAGTACAGAGCTCTGACAGAACAGCAGGTCATTGGCATTTGCTCTGTAAAGTACTGCCTCTAATGCTATGACAAAAATGCCAAGAATTCCACTGATCATTGTGTGCAGATAGGGCTCAAAAGGTATGCGGTCAGGCTAGCAGAAACCCAGCCTACCTGACCAACTGAAACTGCAGTACTCCCACGCATTTTATAACCTGCAAGCTGTGAGAGTGGGAAAGCGAATGAGGCCTTTGGAGACTAATTTCTTCTAAAAAGGAGGAAGATGCCTTTCCAGAAGGGTGATTTTGAATTCTTGTGGTTTGGACAGCATATAAAATAATTAATACACAGTCTTCAAGTGAGCAACGCAGTAGTTGCCTCCAAAGCATGTATCGTTCAAAAGGCTTGTTAATTGATATTGAATTTACTAGTCAAAATCAATCCCATATTTAGCACTATTCAGTTCTGGGGTTTTGTCAAGGCTGGTCTCTACTTAATAGCAATACACAGCTATGGAAATGATAATAGTGTGTGGTGGGTTAACTGCCTGAAACATTATTTCTATTCATTCAATCCTAGGCGGTGATCCTAAAGAGTAAGCATAGCTTCATATTATAGCATACATCTGTGCGACTTCCTTTTTGTCTGGTGATGGCTCCATATTTAGGAATCTGAAAGTAAAAGATGAACCAAACAAAACCACATTTTGCATTTTTGTGTCTACTTCTATCACAGTAACACAGAAATCTATGAAATAAATCTTCACATTTCTACAGTGAGCAAAGAAAAAAATCATGAAAGCCAAAACAATAAATGAAAAATGTTTTATGTTCTTATGTTACACAGAGACAGATTCAGTTTCCTATTACACTTCTAGGCACAAACATACATAAAATATCCTCCAGGCTGTCTCCAACTTGTTTTTCTAATTAATTAAAAGTGATCCATTACAGAAAACCTGAAGGAATGTCAAAGATGCTCTTGTCTGTACTGCTTTTGTCTCACTTGCTGCAACAGAGAGGGAAGCTGTTGATGCCTGTCTAGTAGATTATTGAAGGGTGGCTGTACATTTGGTATTAAATCAGGAGAGGTTGGAGATGTGGATTAATTGTCTTTCTTCCCAACTGACAGACTGCTCCTGAAGTTCTCAGATAGGTAAAGCTTCCATTGGAGTTCATGGAATTTAAGAACAGCCAGTCTTGTGGCTAACCTCTCAATCATTTCTCTTCCCTGTAGCATTCTTTACACTTGTAGACCTCTGTGGCTGCTCACAGATGGGTTTGATCCAAAGCCTATGGAAATCAATGGAAACACTTTGAATGACTTCAGTGGGCTTTGGATCAGACTCAATTTGCGCACCATAGCTTAGAATCTTCTAAGAATGTGACGTGGGATCGTACATAATGGAGAGCAGATACTTCTCTATACCAAAATGGATTTTGGAGGGGGTTGGGATTGATTTCCCTGTTAATGATCATCACATTTTGTTGGGGCCGAGGATATATTCACAATCAATTTCCCCCCATCTAGTTCTCACTGTCCTTCAGCTGAGGAAGTCTGCACAGAACAGTGTTGCTTGACTGGCCGCAAAGGCACAGTCTCTAGAACATACGCTCCTTGCTGTCACACAAAGGACAACACAAACTGGGATGTCTCAAATATAGTGGGCCCCTCACTTACATTTCCTCAATGATTGTTAGGCCAGAATGCATGAAACTGCTGGGATTAACGTGAAATTAAAATGACTTACTGCTAGACTCTCGATATGTCATGTGTATATGGCACAATACAGATACTAGACCTAGCCATAGTCCATCCCCAGCTCCGTGCCTCAGCTGGGCTCTACTCTTATGCAGTATTACTGCCATTTTGAGTGAGCAGGATCCTTTGGGCAGTGGCTGCAGAGTAGCTCTATGGCCTCTGCTGGCCCTCACCTTTCTTCCCAAAGGTTAAATCCCAGGATTCCATTGCTGCCAATTCTACCGCCGCAGACCAGGGAGAATCATTAGGGGGAGGCAGTCCCTTCATAGCTGGGGACTCTCCATAACTGAGTGACAGGCAGACTGAAAATGAGGAGGTCAAAAGGTGCCTCCCCGTCCCAAGCACTGGAACTGGCTGACAACTCTGAAATGGCAACAGGTACCCATTGCTTGCAGACCATTGGTAATGGGGGAGCTCTGCTCAGGTCCCCTATAACACCCTCTAACAACTAATATTTTGGGTGAGTCTGGCTGGGTATCCCCATCTTCAGGCCTGCCTTTTTTATTCACAAAGGTCTTCATCTGTAAAGGGCTACTGCTCTCCCTGTCCAGCAGTAGCTTCTGTGTCTCCTCTCCTGTGGAGAGAATCGGACCAAGAAGCAAAGAGACCAATGGAGGATTCAAGTTCATTCTGAGGGCCCATGGGACCTGACTATCATCACTCCTCCTCCTGCAGTGGCTGACTATCATAAAGTGCAATCAAACAGGCTTGTTTTATAAGTACAGAGACGTTGGCAGAAGTCCCCAGAGATTTTGGGAACAGGCAGATCACACATGCTCCATTGTACTCTGTTTCTACATACATAATGGGTGAATGGGTGAACCCAGTTGACTTGGAGGTTTTGTGAGGTTCTCAAACTTTTTCAGACATTTCGTGTTTTACAATGATGACGTCAATGGGTCCAAGAAGGGGTTCAAGATGTCATCTTAAGATAATACACTTTTCTGCATCAACATGGAAAGGTCCTATGGTATTTTTAATAGAAAGACTTAATGGATTCATCTGTACTTAATATGTTTATAGTTAATGTCTTGTTTAAAGATGGAGACTATCATACTCATTTCATCCAATAAGTAACCATGACTCTCACAGAAATGTGAGATGCCTGATCTGTTGGACTGCTAATTAATTATAATTCCTCTTTGCCTATAACCAGCCTAAAATGAACCACAAGGGAGATGTGAGAATCATTTACTCTCAGGGCAACCAGAGCATGGAAATCAGTGGTAACTTTGAAAGTGGTAACTTTGATTGGCAGTGTGTAGGTACTTCTCTTCTGTATTGAAGGAGGAAGGAGGAGGGCTCATTAGAGAAATTCAATGAGATTCTGATACAGAGGAAAATCCATTCTGCTGTCACTAAATATCATCACTTGTTAGGAAATACTGAATGCAAGCAAGGGGGAGTGGGAGGAAAACTTAGATTGGTTACTGCATGGGGCTAAGACTGAGAAGTCAGAAGACTAACATACAGCAGCATAATGTCTGACAGACAGTATAACATATTTTAGCCGTCATGCTCTTCTTTGCTGCCCAGGCAAATCAGGAGTGATTTCAGTGGAGTTACTTCCAATTTGCACTGGAGTAATTGGGATCAGAATCTGGCTCAAGGGTTACACACATGCATGTATGCACATCTAGCAAGCGTCACTTTCAAATATGCCAAATGCTGTGCATTTCCTAATAGCCGTCTGGATTTTAATATTTTTTGATTATCTCCTGCTGTGCTAAAGAGCTGTTCAGGACGTTCACACAGAGGTAGGAAGCAGGCATTCGAAAACAAAACTTGCAATATTGGTCCGACATTGCTTTATTGTTTTCCAGTATAATAATAAATTTAATCCCAAAGGGGCTAAATTCATTAGGAAATTAGTTGGTGGTTTAATATACATTGAAGCATAAATGCATTGGAAAGAATCTTTCAGAATACTTTACAGGACTTATCTGTCTTCCACTGCAAGATGCAAGGAAGAAGGATTGTCCTCATAAACCGACAGATCTTGTGGATGACGAGCTTTTCCTAAACGTTCTAAGACATTCAGTCGCCCTGCTGCTTACTAGAAGATGCACCGGTTAAAACAGCAGCAGTGGAAGATGAGGACTTTGGTTTTTTGACATTTTCCATTGTGACTTTTGAAAAATAAAATAAAAATAAGGCTGCTTCCTTTGAGATCATTGAAACTGTTTCCAACTCTGTTAAGATGAGGTTACCCTGAAAGTAAATTTCTTCTTTGAGTAGTCTGGGGAAGGCCCAAGCACTACATGATGGATCACATGTCCATTTTTTTTCCCCTACGGCATCTTTCATTTTGACTCTGAACAGTTCTAGGCATTTTAAAGGTTGGGTCTAAGTTTTAGTGCGGACCTCAGAAGATAGGCTGGAATAATTCTTCAGCTAAAGGGAATGGTACATAGTAACAGCTGTCTCAGCCAAGCAGGCTATAGTGTCAAATGTGTAATACACCACTCAGAAGGCAAGTTTGTCATATGGTGATCTTTGGACACCAAAGATTTGACCTCCTTCCTTTCTGTATCTGATGGTTTCTCCAGCAGTGGGAGAAGTTTCCCCTGTAAATAGAAGTCAGACCTCACCAGTAATGCTTGAAAATTTGCAATCTGTAACTGCGATTTCATTGATAAATGTGACTTTCCCCCCAATTTATACAAGCACTTTGACTTTTTGTCTTGGTGCACACACTTTGAAGGTCTTTCCTCACTACCTCTCTTCCTTGTTTTGACTTCGTTTAGAAGTGGAAGGACAGAAATATTACAAGAAAGTTTATTCTCAGGATACTTTTGATCTGGCTCAAACCTGAAGAAATGCCTGGCAGCTCACATGAAAGATAGTTGTAAAATGTCCAGCCTGATTGGGAGACCAAAAACAAGATGATTTGGGATAAGCACCAGAAATGAACCTCTAAATCTTCTGAAGTTCACCAATGATTAAAATGTAATCTATTATTATTTACTCTTTATAGAACACCAAATATGTGCCAGACAGAGATGAGGACAGGGTGCCTGCCCTGAACAGCTTACAGTCTTAGTGGACAACATACAGGTAAGGAATGGGAAATAGCAAAAATCAAGTGAGAGAGAGAGAGTAATGTTGATTAGCATGGCTTGTTGATTCTGTGATTTTTGGTTGAATTGTTACTATTAATCCTCTCAAGTTAATACTTCGATGGAGGGAGGAATAGGGTTTGTAGGCCTCAATGTAGGATGGACCTTAAGGAAGAAGGGGTGGAAGCATGGTGAAAGGGATCAGGAAGAGGATCCAGGTGCTGCATAGAAGAAGGTGCAGACATGGGAATGGGAGAATGTATAGTGATGCACAGAAGAAATATGCTGAAGGCATGTGAATTCAATCCAGCAATCCACCACGTATTATCAGCATTTATCAAATAATGAATAATCCTTTCCATGGTTTACAGGTAGAGCGAGTATTTTGTTGTTGTGGGAATGATTTTTTTGAAAGATATTTGTGTCCTGCCAGGTGAAAAGATTTAAAGATAGTGAGATGTGTGGAGACGCGAAGTGAGGCGGAGTTTCCAAAGAGCATATTTTGAAATATCCATGAGTGGTACAGAGACTCAGCATTGTGCTTTAGGTTTCTGTCACTTAGGTGGTATAACATGAGCTTGATTATGAAACTACAAAATTATGTTTGCCTACAAAAAAGTGAAGCCCATCGATTGCCTAATCATTTTGCCTGTTGTTCTTCATAGTTAACAGGCCACTTCACTGAATTAGAAGCAATACTATAGCAAATCATATAACTCACTAATTGGCATTAGTGAAGGAAGACCCCATTTCCATGATGGTACAGTAGTCAATCGAACAAGAAACTACTATATTGTCTGTTACTGGCAGATTGCCTTATCACTTACCATTTTCAGATGTTTGGAAATGAAGCACGTGGGAAAGATTTTTATGAGTGAGGATATGTTTAAATAAATAAATAAATAAATACATGCTTTTACAAGAAGTTTGGTTTTAAGTTAGCTTCTGTGACTCATGTAACAAGGGAGCTTTATGCAATGTGAACTAGTAGTTAATCTGCATGAGTCACTACAGTGTGATTTCAACACAATTACCTTCATTCAGAGCCGAGCTGAGGGAGTGTGGAGTATTATGGCCACAAAGATTTAGCGGCCTTGAATATTTTATTAAATAAGGACCAATATCTCACTGGCCTAAGCTGTTGTATTTCCACTGAAGTCCGCTCCAGTGCAATCAGCTGAAGTGGTTTCAAACGTTATACGTTTTGGTCAAAACTCAATACTGATTGAAGTCAATGTATTTGCCATAGAGTCTAGTCAGGATTATTTTCATGGATTAAATCAAATGCTTGAAATGAGACAAAAACCCAACAAACCTCTCAAATGTTTTCTTCTCCCCACTTTTGAAAGGCTCTGGGTACCTTGCTTGAGTCCAGACAAGAGGATTTGCATATACTCAGTATGGTGCAGCAGGAGAAACTCAACTGAACCAAAACTTTCCTACAGTATTAGTTTGAGAGTGTTGAAGTTGATTTTTTACTGAAATTTGTCATATTGATGGAGAAGTTGTAAATCAAAGTCAAAGTTATAAAGTCAAAAAAGGGATTGGACATCTATATGGAGAACTAGAATATGCCTGAGTTGTCATAATTAATTATCATGATTTTGGAAAGGATATTAAATCTTCTGCTTCAACCAATCTCTATTAATAAAAACAAACATGGAGCCAGAAAACTTACCAGGCTCTGGGGGTGACTTCTGCCTCTTCTGTTTCTGCTGCCAGTTCTGCAGTGGGCTACTCCCTCCTGGGGAGGTAGGGAGAGGGAGTGGCATCAAAAAGTTCCTTTGAGTAGGGATCTACAATGTGCCGCAGCTGCTCTGGCAGCAAAACCTCCTCAAGGAGCAGTTTCAACACCAGAGTCACTTTGGTAGCCTCATCCGGCTCCTGCTGGCTCCTCTCTGGGCCTATACTGGATTATGGGGGTGGGGGGTGGGGGTGAGAATGTTACTATCCTCGCTGACCAGGCTGTCATGAAGAGACAGTGGCTCAGTGTTCGGTGCAGTACCCAGCACCCAGACAAACCCCTCAGAAAAAGGACAAGATGAGGCAAGTTCCTAGAGGTGTGGTTCTCTTTCTTGGCTTTCTGGTAGTTGGTCTTCAGCCATTTAATCTGCTGCTCCTTGCACAGGGTCCGGTGAATCAGTGCTGCCAACTTGCTTGTTATTAGCTGGTGCATGTGGTCATTCCTGGAACTGCTGCTAAAGTCAAACTGTTTTCTCGCCTTGCACCAGAAATTGACCAAAATCTGGCTGTGCTCCCACGACCAGTTAGCAGCACGCTTGGCAAAGGATGACTTTTTTTGGTGGCCATCACAAACACAGGGGAAGGTTCACATGATAGAGCTTCGGCCCAAGCCCCCACGGGACCAGGGCTCAAACTTTTCTGGGGCTGAGTCAGACAGAACTGTGTGCAGACGAAAGGGGGTTTGTGCTTGAGCCTGAGTCTGGCCCTAGTCTTACACGGCATTTTAGACATACCCCTTAGAGATGATGTTGGAGGTGATGTATCCCATATCTGCCTACTCCATGCTTCCTGCACCTTCCTCTGAAGCCTCTGTTCCTGACCACTATTAGAGACTGGATACTGGACTAGATGGACCATGGGTCTGATCCAGGATGGCTATTGCTAAGTTCCTAAGTTAGTCTTTGAGTCTTTGATTTTTTCAGATTGAAATAATAATAAGGATATAAAACCCCCTAAACAATGATCAGAGATCCTTTCTTTCTTTGGCTATGTACTGAAATATTTTTAAACACTGTATAAATTGTTGGTTGGCTCATATTGGGCGTTAAAGTATGCATTTATTAACTGTAATGTTGTCCTCTGAAATTTTACATTTTGCTGTATTAAATATGGCATTTTCCCCATGAAAAAATACAGCCTTATTAATGGAACATTAATATGCTAGATAATATTGAGAATGTGGAACAAATTAAAAACTAGGTGGCTCGCCCATGGCCCCCACCAGCACATTTATTAATATCGCTCTAATCTCACTTCCATGCTAAAGTTAACAAGATTCTTTGTGTTGGTAGAGATCAAGGTCTTTTCTTGGATTTTGAATATGTCAGTCTGCAGTTGTTCAAAAGCCCTTTCTGTGCACCCCTAAAATTAAAAACACATGTACGGTAGAACCTCAGACCTACGAACACCTCAGGAATGGAGGTTATTTGTAACTCTGAAATGTTCATAACTCTGAACAAAATGTTATGGTGGTTCTTTCAAAAGTTTACAACTGAACATTGACTTAATACACTTTGAAAGCCTTGCTATGTAGAAGAAAAATGTTGCTTTTCACCATCTTAATTTAAATGAAACAAGCACAGTAACAGTTTCCTTACCTTGTCAATTTTTTTTAACTTTCACTTTTTTTTAGTAGTTTACCTTTAACACAATACTGTATATGTTTGCTTTTCGTGTGTGTGTCTGCTGCTGCCTGATTGCATACTTCTGCTTCCAAATGCAGTGTGTAGTTGACCGGTCAGTTTGTAACACTGGTGTTCAGAACTCTGAGGTTCTACTATACAATCAAAAGATTGATATTTAAGACAATATTTGATAGCACCTCAAAAAGTTCCTTTTCTTCAGTTCAGTTTCTCAATAAAAAGTCTGATGACAAGTTTTGCAGACTTGTTGAGGGGGACGGGAGAGATTGTTACTTTGTATATTTCCTTACTTTTCATATAGCAGATATAAAGAGCATGGGATAAAATATTTAAAATCTGACCAACATAGCACATTTCCCCTCTCCTCAAATAATAATAATTTGAATGACTAATGTGTTGAATTGGTTTGGCAGGAATGATGATCATTTTATGATTTGTATCAATGAAACCCTTTTTGTAATAAGTAATCACAGCTTTGCCACCAATTACCGGTAATTATTTTCAAGCCAAACATTTTTTGTCTGATGCTTCAACCACCAGCTCCGAAAACTCACTCTTCCATTTTTACAGTTAACAATTGTACGTGACAGCCTTTCCATTCAAGCAAAGATCTTTTTTTATCCACCACTGTAGAAGTCAGCTTTTGACTTTATCCCAGTCATTTTTACGTATGGATTCTGTGGGGTTGGCATTATAGATTGTCTGATCAGATAAACAAGTACAGAAGGCTGAAAAGTGACTGGGATGAACCTTGGAGGACAAAGTTTATCTGCTGGAGCATTTCCTGTGCGCTCTTTGAAACCTTTCAATCCGGCTTCATCAAAGCACCAGCCGACTCATTTCAGCTCCCAACTGAACAAACAAACTTACAGCTTATCATTGTTGCCACCTCATTCTTTAATTTACTTTTCCTTAGTAAACCAGTACATGTTAAATGAACAACCTGGTTACTACAAATGGTACTTCCTGATTTTAAAAAATAGGGAATAGTTCACCTGGCATTAAGCTTTTTGTATAGCATATTACAACACTCTCTCCCTCCTCACAAAATCCCTATGTACACTAGAGTTTAAGTTGTAGATACACAGTGGGGTGTATAGTGCCGTTCAAGTTTGGACCACTATATCTCTATTTAACATCAAACATCAAAATAATGTGATAGTTTTTTTTAATATTTTGGGCCTACGCCTTGCTTTCCAATCAGAATTCTTACCTTGGGGCTTACGAACCCAAAGCTTACACTTAGGACTTACGTAGCCTGAGAAAATGAATGATGGTTTAAAAAAATGTTGGCTAACCCATTTCAACAAATGCATTCTTAAATATTTTAGCACCTAGGAGTAGACAGATCAAGCTAACGTATTTTAAAAATCATTATTTTTGTCAACACAAGTTGCTAATTGGTGTTTACAAACATGTTACTGTAATTAACATGTTTTAGCTAGGGCTGGTCAAAAATTTTCCATCAACGCTTTTTTAATGGAAAATTAGGTTTTCAACTGAATGAACTTTTTTTGCAAAATATGCCTGCTTTGTATAGGAAATGTTGACTTTTTGTTGAAAAATCAACTCCCCTAAGGCACCTTGGTGGCGTAGCAAGGGGACAGACTGTGATACTTTAGGAGAGAGATGTAGTCCAACCAGGGAGCCTGGACCAATGAGGCAGATTGGAGCATAAGGCACCCTGGTTACATTTCCAAATAAAACTTTTCAGTTTGGTCAAAAAAAAAAAATTTTCCGCTGAAATTTTTGGGCTTCAGTTGAATATTTTAGGCTTTTGATTTCTCACCATAAAGTTTCAAATTTTGTGGGGAAAAAAAAACATTTTCCAACAACCTGTAGTGTGAGACACTATTTTAACATGTTTCAAAACATTACTGATTTTCCCAGTCCCACATCCTTATTGATTCACAAGAAAATGCCATTCCTAAAATTCTCATTGGTAGCAAAAGTCTGATACAACAACAGGGGAAATCACCTGTTCCTCCCAGAAATTATAGTTGGTATGGTGCACTATGTGGCATTGCTTCTCTTTCAAGATTCACCTATAAAAGAAGGGAAGAATGCTACATGCTTGAAATTTGGTCTTTATTTTCAGTTTGACAGAGTGATGTGTATAGGAAGTTCTATGGCTTGTACGGTGTCAGTATTGTAGATAGCTATTGGTTTATCTCATTGTTTGATGGTCATGATTTCCTGGCTATGCATGGAGTTTCTTCTTTCTCACATGCTGTGTTCTATGTGCTATCTTTCCCTCCTTTCTTATGGTGTTTTTCTCTCTCAGTGGACGGGGCTGGGGATGGTACAGCTGCACCAGAGCA
Source organism: Macrochelys suwanniensis (assembly GCA_033296515.1). Classification (NCBI taxonomy): domain Eukaryota; kingdom Metazoa; phylum Chordata; order Testudines; family Chelydridae; genus Macrochelys; species Macrochelys suwanniensis. The sequence goes on along the minus strand of CM065775.1, from coordinate 152,224,939 downwards.
GCTGCCAGCATGGGGCGGCCCCACGTTCTGCTCCTTTCACCGCTGCGATTCCTGGGAGAGCCCTGCGGTTCCGCGGATACCGATTTATATCCGCATGCGCGGGTATAAATTTGTATCTGCACAGGACTCTTCAGCTACACTAGTGTCTACAGACACATTAACCTCTTTATACCAAACAAACTTGAATTTATCACATCTTACTTTCCCCGTTGAAACCACAGACTATGGCAAGTAGAGATTGAGGTTTTGTGAACCTTGTGAATTATATTTGGCTTTTGCTGGGTTTACTCAAATTACTTCAAGTTCACACATGCGCGCAGCTGGAAGGCCACTCCTGCTCCCACCTTTCCCTGATCTCCGGCCTCACTGCTGATGGGAGTGATATCCCTAACCCATACTCCTACCTCCTGCTCTCAGCCTGATGGGTCACCTTGGGCTAGGGTGACCAGACAGCAAATGTGAAAAATCGGGACAGGGGGTGGGGGGTAATAGGAGCCTATATAAGAAAAAGACCCAAAAATCAGGACTGTCCCTATAAAATCGGGACATCTGGTCACCCTACCTTGGGCTTGGCACCATGATGCTACCAGCAGAAATGGTGGAAGCTGAACCATGTTCACGCAGTTCTACTGGGAGTCCTGGGTGTGGGGCAGTCTGCCTGGCTATCCTGGGAGCCCAAGCTTCTGAGGAGCTAGGCGCTTGGGAGCTGGAACGTTCCAGGCTGCCAGGATCCTGGCTCCCCATCAGCCTGCCGAAATGTTTCTTAGAAATTTTTTTGACTAGCTCTATGGCTGGGATACAGACAAATGGATCCTCCTGCTACTCCAATTACACGATCACATATTATTTTTTCCACAGGACCTTGGCCTTGTGTATTGGTTGTTTTTTTTAACTTTATAACTCTGTAATAATTAAATTTATAACTCCATAATTTTCTATAATAAGTCATATTAAATGCAAACACTATGTTTATTTTCAGAGGTTCCTCTCTCCAAAGCCTCTGTGTCAAGAAAACTGGTCTCCATACATACGAAATTATTCAGAAGAAGGGGGATGATTTGGTCATGTATGTTAGAAATTGCTTTACAATTACGTACCGATATAGGTCAGCAAAATAAGTTCTTTGATCTGTTGCTACAAGGAATTCAGAGTAAATACATTTCTCGATAAGAGTTGCTACTGCATAATTGCATTTATAAACTGTGTAGTGTGCTATTACTCAGGAAATGTATTCACTGATATGCGTGTCTCCAGTCTGCCTCATGGTGAAAGGTTTGCTTTTTCTGATATTTAAAGTTCTTAAATATTTTTAAATAAGGCGATTAAACTTGTGATGGGATGGAACAGTGCACAAATAGAGAAATAAATTGCAGCGTATACAGAACCACTATTGAAATAGAGACAAATTGATTGTTTTGAAACAAATGCATTTGAGATTAAATCACAAGACAAATATTAAAAAGGATGAATCTGAACTCTGACTCCAGCTGAGCCTCATCCTTTTACCATAACAGACTCTCTACACTGCAGTTACTGCATTACTCTCTACACTGCAGTTATCAAAGTTTTGTTCCTTGCATTCTTATGGAATTTTATTTTAGGAGAATTTAGTACTCTCCATATTTGGAGGAAACCTCTTCAAAATATATACAACTGCCACTGTCTGAATATCAATTCCTGCTCGCCTAGTGGCAGAATAATACCATTGGTTTCAGTAGGACTCCTTAAGTAAAGAGATCAGGATTCAGCCCTATGTTAGTATCACTGTATTGCATCACTGCCCTTACTGGTATGATGATTGCAGAAGTGTCCACTATTGTTAAGGGTACGTAAATATTTCTATTCTAGCCCCCGGGTTCAGTCACTTAGAACTTTCCCAAACATTGCCCTACTGGGCTCAATGTACATGGGCATGATCTCTGCCTAAAAACAATTTTCTCTGTGTGTGTAAATTTGAGGTACAATTATTTAGTCTTTTTTTTTTAATTAGGGGAAAATGGAAAAAATATCACTATGTTAAAAGAAAATACATGATGGCCTTTCCCCAAAAAGCTCTAATGCAGAAGCAGCTGGAGGTAAAAAGTGGGAGTAGCATGGGAAATAATTCTCATGGAATAGAAATGTCTTTCAGTGCCCTGGTGAAAATTGTTTTTGATTTGACTGAATTGTGAAAACCTCACGTTGCCAAGTCATGGTACCTGTAATAGGCCCTAGGGTATACTGACCCTTTACAGTTGGAGGGGGAAGTCTCAGGGTCCAGGCTACCCCATTCCAGGAGTTTTGCAGCAGACAGAGACCTAGGAACAACAAAGGCAGCTACTGAGGGAGAGGAAGTGGTCCTGAGGTAGCAGTTGGTTTCTCTTTAGGTCTAGGCCTAGGAATCTAGTAGTGTGGGGTGGGGGCAGGGTTCCCTTCTCTCAGCCACCCAGGACAAGTTCTGGGAAGGAGGGCACCATATAACTGGCTTCCTCTTACATCAAAAAGGGGAGACATTGGTAGGAAAAAGGCCACCTCGCTGGCAGTGGAGAATAAAACTGAACTGTTTGGCTGTGCCTCCAGATTGTGGAGGAGCATTGGGAAAACCCCAGCCTAGCAGGAGTGTCTGGCGAGAAGGGGGTGCTGGCTGTGAAGGTTGCATTTCAAGTTTTGTTTAGTTGAGAGACTTCACTGTTATTTTAGGCTTGGCTGGATGGAGGTAATTTTAAAAGGCCCACTGGGAGTGGCCAGCTCGGAATTGCATCCTATTACAGTAGCATTGGCATGATTTCTTTTTTCAGTGACGTTTGAAGCAAAGGTAGGCTGCGCTGTGCATTGTGTTTGTGGCTAACTGAGCGGAATAGTGAAAAACTTGGTTAAGAAAGCAAAGGCGCTGCAACTAATTTCTTCCTTCAGTCATGCCCATCTCATAAAATGCCCTCAGAATGAGAGAGAACTCCACAGGAAGCAGCATTACCCAGGTGATGGGGTTCTGGAGTGGGAGTTTGGAGACCCACACACTCTTCCTGGCTCTGCTACTTTTGACCTTGAGCAAGTGTCTCTTCAGGTCTCTGTGGCTCACTTTATCTGTAACAAGGAGGTAATTATATCCTTCTTCGAAGTCACTTTTAGATCTCTGGGGGAAAAACATTTTTTAAATTTATATTTTATTGAAAAACATTATTTTTTACAAAAGTAAAGGGGGAACAGAAAAACAAAGAAAAGCACAAAAAAGTAAAGGAATGGAAAGGAAAGAAAGGAAGGGGAATGAACAGGGAGAGGAAAAGGGAGTGACATCTAGGATTTCATCCACTGGACATTAATCAAAGGTGCCTAAAATGCTAGATCCAATCTTTTCAAATGTGTCTGAGGGCCCTGCCCTCCAAAACAGTAGTGCAGCCAGGTCCGGAGTGCAGGGGGAGCGGTGCTATAAAAATGCGCCTCCCCCTGTACTCACCCGGCGGCGCTCCGGGTCTTCGGTGGCACTTCAGCGGCTCACTCCGGGTCTTCGGTGGTACCCGCCGCCGAAATGCCGCCGAAGACCCGGAGTGCCACCGGGTGAGTGTAAGAAGCGGCGCTTAAAAAGAAGCGGTGCCTTTTTTTAGTGCTGCTAAAAAAAGGCGCCGCTTCCGCCGCTTCTGCTCAAAGGGGAGCGGCTGCTCCCCCTCCTCCCCCCCTGGCTACGCTACTGCTCCAAAATGTTGCCTGCTGTTTAGCTGCCAGGTCAGCCGTGCTACTGAGCCAAGCTTCTATCCCGGCAGGCAGTCCGGTCTTCCATCTGAGTTGCTGGATATCCTAAGATATTTTGAAAGAAAAACACACATAGAAAAGTATGCCTTATGACATCGCAGGAGAGAACTTCTTTCCTGCACTGCTGTAGAGAACCAAGCTTTCTGTGAATGGAAGCATTTCCAAGTTAATGGGATATATCCCAAATCACAGTTCTGGGAAGTAATTTTTAAGGATGTATCCATTATCGTATTGAACAGTGCAGGAAAGAAGTTCTCTCCTGCGATGTCATAAGGCATACTTTTCTATGTGTGTTTTTCTTTCAAAATACCTGAGGAAATTATATATTTTAAAAAACCTGTAAAAGAAAACATTCAGGTTGTACTGTTAAGCAAATGTCGGAAAATGACAATGTTCAGGTTACATGCAGACTCTGACTTGAGCCCCCTTGTGCCTATGCATTATGATATAAACTCTAATTACATGATCACATACTCTTTCCCAAGTAATATGGTATAATATGTGATTTTTTTTATAACCTTGGATAGACATGAAAGCCCCACTAATTATTTTACCCTTCTGCACTCTTTATTGTCATAGTAATCCACCTTATTTTTATTGTCTTGGGGTCTGATTTACCCAATAGACCCTCTGACAGCTCTATGTAAGAGAGAAGATGCTGGAAGACGGGAAGAGGAAGGATATGTGAGTAGGGGAAAAAAACCCTCCTGTAAGATGCAGAGGGTAGATGCCTGAGACACTTGCTGAGCAAGGGAAAGGAGTGAAAGACAATTTGTATGGAATTTTAGCTCTGATGTTTATTTGCTCCGGAAGGGGAAGGCTTCTGTTTATTTGGCTGAAGGTCTAACCCAAGCCACATCACTGACAGGTGCCCAGATGCCGGGACAGACTAAGACAACCATCACATAGTGGCTAATAAAGTACTGGAAAGACGAAAAAGGAAATATGTAGCTATGTGGAGTAGGAGGCAACAAGAGATCACATCAAGCCACACTTCCCTCACCCTGGCCGTACTCATAATGAAATAACACATGCCTATGCTATGATCTGTCTGGTGGTTAGAGAAGTACTAGGAGTCAGGGCTCTGAAACTCTATTCTCAGTCTGCTACTAACTTGCCATGTGACCTTGATGGCATAAGTTAACCTCAATGTGTCTCAGTTTACTTATCAGAAAAATAGGTTTTAATCTTACATAGACAGTACCTCGGAGGTGTTCTGAGGCTTGTGTGTAAACCAGTAATGAATCTTTGGACGACAGGTGTTACACAACTGTGAGGTGTGATAGTTATGATTAATAATAATGTAAAAGTTGCACTGGTGTATGCAATTGTGTGTATGAGGAGGGGGAGGTGATGGACATTGACTGTTCCCTTTCTAGGGCTCTGAAATCCCTGTGGCTTCTCTTTGACATGTCTCTTAACCCTGAAGCAAGTAAAAGCTTCTGGAGGCAGAGATACCTGCTGATGAGATAACGTGTCCTAGAATCTACAAGTGGGAGAGCAGTCATGTTAGTGGGTCTATTCCACTTCTGAGATGTTTGATACTGATGTGTGAATCAAACCAAATTTGTGTAACCCACAAATTATATTTACATGGGGTAAAACAAGGGGTTTGGGCTATTCCACCAGGGAAAGATTTAGGCAATCCAGAGTCCTATGTACACCATGGTAAGGGGCCCTCTGTGGTTCCTACCTCAATTTCCCACTTCTCAAAGGCAATGGCAATCATATGGGACCCCATTCTTTTCACTGGGAGCAGCAGCAGAGGCACCACTCCCTTTCAGAGAGACGGGGTAGCAACAGCAGAGTCCCCCAATATTGCACCCCAATAGCTAGGGTGTATGTGTTATGTGGACTGCAGGTTGAGAGCCATTGCGTCCCCCCAAACCTCTCCACAATCCCTTAATCCTAGCACCCCCACTTAGAGCAGGGCCAGGAGCAGAGCCTTGGGTGCTCGGCCGGGTAGCAGGGACCTGGACCCCCATGTGGGACTGGGCAGCTGGAACCCGGACGCTCATGTGGGAACGGGCACCTAGACCGTGGGATACCCCACCCCACCCCCTCGCATGGGGCCAGGTGACAGGAGCCCGACCCTGAAATCCCACTACGTGGGGCTGGACCTCGGGACCCTGAGGCATGGGGCCAGACAGTCAGCAGCCGGACCTTGGGATCCCAACGTGCAAGGTCGGGTGGCCAAACCCAGACCCTGCAGTGTGGGGCCAGGCAGCTGGCAGCTGGACCCGGACCCCAATGCCCAGGGATGGGCGGCCAGACCCAGACCTGAACCTGTGGGGTTGGGCGGCCAGCAGCCAGACCCTGGGACCCCAAGGTGTGGGGGCAGCTGGCAGCTGGACCAGGACTCTGCAGCGCGGGGCCAGGCAGCCAGACCCCGGGACCCCACTGTGAGGGGCCGGGCAGCCCGCAGATGGACCTGGATCCCTCTCCCCCATGTGGGGCTGGGCAACTGGATCCGAACCCTGGAGCTGAGCCCTACATAAAACCTGGGGGTGCTGTAGCACCCAGGCAAAACTCTAAATCCCAGCACCCTCCATCCCCCTCTCTGCCCAAAGCTGCTCCCCCAACCCTACCCAAAGACCCACTCTCACCCACCCCCTGTGGCACTCACTAGCCCGCTGCTGGCAGCAGCAGTCCTGCAGCTTCCCTACTCTCTCTCTCCCCCTCAGTCAGACCCACCCCCTGCCAGACCAACCTGACAAATGTTGAATTTTTTTTAGCACACAGCTGGGCTGCAGCTGTGTGCTAATTGGGCCGCATGCGGCCTGCGGGCCGCAGGTTGAGAACCGCTGTTCCACACCATTCATGATTTAATAGACCTCTACCTTATCTCTCCTTGGTCGTCTCTTTTCCAACCTGAACAGTCCCAGTCTTTTTAATCTCTCTTCATCTGGAAACTGTTCAATATCCCTAATCATTTTTGTTGCCCTTGTCTGTACTTTTTCCAATTCTAATATATCTTTTTTGAGAGGAGGTGACCAGAACTGCATGCAGTATTTGAAGTGTGGTCAAACCATGGATTTATATAGCAGCATTATGATATTTTCTGTCTTACTATCTATCCCTTTTCGAATGGTTCCTAACATTCTGCTAGCTTTTTGACTGCACACTGAGCAGATGTTTTCAGAGAACTATCCACGATGACTTCATGCTCGTTTTCTTGAGTGGTAGCAGCTAATTTAGATCCCCTCATTTTATATGTATGGTTGGGATTATTTTTTTCAATGTGCATTACTTTGCACTTATCAACATTGAATTTCAGTTTGTTGCACAATCATCCAGATTTGTGAGATCCCTTTGTAACTCTTTGCAGTCTGCTTTGGACTTAACTATCTTGAGTAATTTTGTATCATCTACAAACTTTGCCACCTCACCGTTCTCTGCTTTTTTCCAGATCATTTATGAATATGTTGAACAGCACCAATCCCAGTATAGATCCTTGGGGGACCCTGTTATTTACCACTCTCCACCGTGAAAACTGTCATTTAACCCTACCCTTTGTTTCCTATCTTTCAACAAGTTACTGATCAATAATTGGGACTTTTCTCTTATCCCATGACTACTTACTTTGCTTAAGAGCCTTTGGTAAGGGACCTTGTCAAAGGCTTTCTGAAAGTCCAAGTACACTATATCCACTGGATCACCCTTCTCCACTGCTTGTTGATACCCTTAAAGAATTTTAATAGATTGGTGAGGCATGATTTCCCTTTACAAAAGCCACATCGATTCTTCCCCAACATACCATGTTTATCTATGTGCCTGATAATTCTGTTCTTTACTATAGTTTCAACCAATTTGCCTGGTATTGAAGTTAGGCTTGCTGATCTGTAATTGCCAGGATTGGCTCTGGAGCCTTTTTAAAAAATCAGTGTTACATTAGCTATCCTCCGGTCATCTGATACAGAGCTGATTTAAGCAATAGGTTCACACCACAGTATGTCTACTAGGTGGGTGGGCGGGGTCTGTTTTCTTCTCTTCCAGCTACACACACAGGCTCCTAAGCTGCAGTAGTGTTGATGTTGATTCACCAGGACTGGTGGTCTTGGAGTTAACAGCCTATTGAGATGAATGGGGCAGTTCACATTCTCAAAGCTATTGTTTCAGGCTGTCGGTATTGTTTCAGGCTGACTCAGGCAACCTTGCTGCATCAGCTGGCTCCACTGACATTTTCAAGCTCTTCACAACCATGAGGGTTAGAAACTTTTTAATTAAAGTTGAAATTTTGATGTCATTGCTTGACACCTGGAGTTGTGGCTTTAGGCATGGGCCTATAGTGCTTTAATCTGACCCTGTATACCACTACATTATCCAATGTGCAATCTTGAGTCTACCGACTGGGCCCCAACGATTCTTAAATTATCAGTATTACTAAAGAGACCAGCTGATGTATGCAGTCTAATAAGCCACCATGCCAGCTTCCCAACTGCACTATGAAGAACTAAGGTGAAGGAGGTAATTGAAACCACAGTGGTACTGTAATATTAGTACATATCACTTTCCTACAAGAAATCAGCTCTTGAATGAAGAACAGCTGGCTCAAGCTTAATACAGGCAACACAGAAGTGGTGCTGGTCATAAAGGGGAAACGGTTTGAAGAACTAGCCAAGAAACTGTCTCTCCATTCCATTGAAGGCATACAACCCCCATTTGTCAGAGTGCTCCTAAGCAGCAGGGTCCTGTTTGACTCCTCTCTAGGCTTGTATGTTCAGGTAGCATCAGGTATACAAGTACAGACCCATTTATACGCGGATGTTGGGAGTCAAGCCGTCACGACCGCATGTTAATGGACTGCGGGTTAAGAGGGCCATGCTGAAATATCTTAAGATATCTATATACACATGTATAACTATCTAGGATTACATACGTATTCACAGCGTCCCAAACACTGCGGGCCTATCTGTTAACGGCGCTTTGCAAGAATATAAATTCAAATGTGTAATCTAATAAAAACATTAAATAGGCAGTAAATCACTAAAACTTTGAAAAAGTACCAGTTTAAGCATGACAATGACTAAGCGTGCATGATATGTCTTTACCAATATCGGCGATCAAAAGGAAGCGGGAACGCCAGTAGGCCTACAACACGTTTCCACTCCGCACTTCCTGTTGATTTTTATGTCAGTGAGTTAGTGAGCAAATCTGTAGCACTACATAGCAAGTTCCTGTACCAAGTGTTAACGAGTCTCGTGTGTTAAATAGGTAGCGCTGGGAGGCATGGCGCTACCGTGCGTTAAGCGGATTTGCGTGTAAACGGGTCTGTACTGTATTTAAATGCCTTCCTTCACCTCCAAGGTGCTAAGAAACTTCGTCCCTTCCTTCCAGAGGAGGGCCTAGTCACAGTGATCTGTTCATTTGTCACCTTAAGATTGGATCACTGTACTTCATTGCATCTGAAGCGGGATGTTAAGATGGCATACAGACTCCAGCTGGTACAGAATGTGGCTGCCCACCTCCTCTATGGCTCAGGTTGCTGTTAATACACTAAGCTCAGGATTCAGTCCCTCCACTGGCTTCCACTCAGCTTCCAAAGCCACTTGACTCTTTTGGTCTGAATTTTCAAAGGAATTAATGATTCACGCCCCTGTTACATGAAAGACCAAATTTTGACCTGCGAACCACTGTGACACTTGAGTTCTTCTGGGATAGTGCAGCACACAAAGCCTAGTACAAAGTATGTGAAAGTTAGGGAGAAAATATTCTCAGTTGAAGGGATCTGACTGTGGAAACGCTGCAAAACCTTCCTCTTTCAGAAAGCCTTTCCCCCATAAGAATGATACACACAACAACGTCACTGACCCAACAAATCCTTACCAACCATGAATGAATGAACGGAAGAAAATCTAAAAATCAAAAATCCAATCCCTCGCACAGCTTTTATTCTGGACAGAGAAAAGTGTCAGAAAATCCATGAAGTCCACTAGGGACTTTCCTGTTGCTACTGATTTTACATGGAAGGCGTTTGGATACTACAGTGAGGTGTGGCTGTATAAACCCCTATGATAGATGGTCTGCAGTGATACAAGTATGGAATGCTGGGATCGTACTGGTCAGGCAATGCACCCTGCACCCTGTCCACACCAAGAGCATGTGATACTGCAAATCTGTCCTCCATACTGGGTCTGCTTGAGAGGCTGGATTACTGTGGGATCTGTGGCACGGGTGGTCAGCGCTGCGACATATTTATGCTAACAGGTGGAGACTGTGATCCCTTCCTCTGGGGGAAGCTTTAAATTTGTAAATGGTGGGCTCTGTTGCTTTGGGGGATCCAGGGTGTGTGTCTCACCCCTCTTTCCAGTGACTAGAACTGGTTTAGGTGTGAGGGTGTCGTTTCCCTGTGAGCAGAGCTGCTTTGTAAGGAGAAGCCGTCCCATGTCTGAGAGCAGACCTGGTGTTAGCAGAAGCATTCTGTGCTCCTGCCCCTGAGCGCAGAGCTGGGTTGGGAGATTGTAGAGGCTTGAGGTTATCAGAATCCACCACTCCCCGTGCTCACCATCTTGTGGGCAGCTATTGCTGGTGCCACACAACCCTTGCTAACACTGCCCCTCCAATGAAGCTAGTACTACTGCTTGTAGCACAGTAGTGAATGCACTGGACTGTCTGGCATGCTGCCTAACCTTAGCATTTGGGATAAGTGCGGGAATGCACTGCAGCACCATGATGCTAGTGCTATGGTTACATGACCTTAAAGGTAACACTGGTCTACAATTTTTGAGAAGTTGTCTGCTTCAGAGATAAAATGTGCTATTTAGTATATATTTTGATGTGCTGAATTCAAATATGACAATTAAAACAACTGATTGGCTACTGTTTCTAAGATATTTAAGTTTTTACATTTTATGTCTATGTATATTGTGTAGATAGTAGAGTTTTAATCATAAATTGTAAACCTAGGTCTTTTCATGTGTTTATGGTTGCTTTACATGATACTATTTCACCTGTCCTGTTTATGTAACACTAAAAATCAGCAAAGGGGTTATATACATAAAATTTATTATGAAACAAAAGGCAAAAAACTATTATGTACATAGTTTAGTCCTATTCAGTGTCTACTCGGCGCTTCTTGGCTTGTCTCTTGTATTCATTAAATGGAGCATCTCTTGTCACTGTCCAGCAATAGTCTGCAAGCACTGATGGGCTCCATTTGCCCTGATAGCGTTTCTCCATTGTTGCAATGTCCTGGTGAAATCGCTCGCTGTGCTCGTCGCTCACTGCTCCGCAGTTCGGTGGAAAAAAATCTAGATGAGAGTGCAAAAAATGTATCTTTAGTGACATGTTGCAACCAAGGCTTTTGTATGCCTTGAGGAGGTTTTCCACCAACAACCTGTAGTTGTCTGCCTTGTTGTTTCCGAGAAAATTGATTGCCACTAACTGGAAGGCTTTCCATGCCTTTTTTTCCTTGCCACGCAGTGCATGGTCAAATGCATCATCTCGAAGAAGTTCACGAATCTCAGGACCAACAAAGACACCTTCCTTTATCTTAGCTTCACTTAACCTTGGAAATTTTCCACGGAGGTACTTGAAAGCTGCTTGTGTTTTGTCAATGGCCTTGACAAAGTTCTTCATCAGACCCAGCTTGATGTGTAAGGGTGGTAACAAAATCTTCCTTGATTCAACAAGTGGTGGATGCTGAACACTTTTCCTCCCAGGCTCCAATGACTGTCGGAGTGGCCAATCTTTCTTGATGTAGTGGGAATCTCTTGCACGACTATCCCATTCGCAGAGAAAACAGCAGTACTTTGTGTATCCAGTCTGCAGACCAAGCAAGAGAGCAACAACCTTCAAATTGCCACAAAGCTGCCACTGATGTTGGTCATAGTTTATGCACCTCAAAAGTTGTTTCATGTTGTCATAGGTTTCCTTCATATGGACTGCATGACCAACTGGAATGGATGGCAAAACATTGCCATTATGCAGTAAAACAGCTTTAAGACTCGTCTTTGATGAATCAATGAACAGCCTCCACTCATCTGGATCGTGAACGATGTTGAGGGCTGCCATCACACCATCGATGTTGTTGCAGGCTACAAGATCACCTTCCATGAAGAAGAATGGGACAAGATCCTTTGGACGGTCACGGAACATGGAAACCCTACCATCACCTGCCAGGAGATTCCACTGCTGTAGCCTGGAGCCCAAAAGCTCGGCCTTCCTCTTGGGTAGTTCCAAATCCCTGACAAGGTCATTCAGTTCACCTTGTGTTATGAGGTGTGGTTCAGAGGAGGAGGATGGGAGAAAATGTGGGTCCTGTGACACTGATGGTTCAGGACCAGAAGTTTCATCCTCCTCCTCTTCCTCGTCTGACTCAAGTGAGAATGATTCTGGTGCATCAGGAACCGGCAGTCCTTCTCCGTGGGGTACTGGGCGTATAGCTGATGGAATGTTTGGATAATGCACAGTCCACTTTTTCTTCTTTGACACACCTTTCCCAACTGGAGGCACCATGCCGAAGTAACAATTGCTGCTATGATCTGTTGGCTCTCTCCAAATCATTGGCACTGCAAAAGGCATAGATTTCCTTTTCCTGTTCAACCACTGGCAAAGATTTGTTGCACAAGTGTTGCAGCATATGTGTGGGGCCCACCTCTTGTCCTGATCTCCAATTTTGCAGCCAAAAGAAAGGTGAAAGGCTTTCTTAACCATAGTGGTTAGACTGCGCTTTTGTGATGCAAAAGTCACTTCACCACAAACATAGCAGAAGTTATCTGCACTGTTCACACAAGTACGAGGCATCTCTGCTTACTTTGGCTAAACAGAAATGTGTCCCTTTGCAAAATCAAACAGTGACAAATAAGAGAGCACGACACTGTATGATTTCTAGAGCTGATATAGGGCAATTTGTTCAGTAGAGTGATGTAAGCTTCGTTATGATTGCATCATCCATGACTTCTAGGAATAACATGATGCAATTCATATCATGTATGACGCAATACCAGCTTCAGATTGCATCATTCATTGTTTTGCCTAAAAAGCAAGTATTGTTCAAACCCAGTCATAGATTTATTCATAGATCCAGTCAAAGATATATTTTAGTCATTTCTGGTTTAAATTGAGATCCCTTCCCTTTATAACTCACTTATCCTCCGCCATTCCCAAGTCAAGGGTCGTATATGCTGACCCAATAGCATGTCTTGAAAACTAGAGCCAATCAACAATGTTAAGCATCATTTTCGTTCTCAGTGACCCAGAATTAGTAAAGTTTGACTACATTTATTTCAGAGGCATTTTGGCTGTAGAGCAGCGTAATAAGACTTTGGAAGCTTTGGAACCCATTCCCCCAAATTTAAAAGAGGGTTTTATAATGGATATTTTTCTGTCAAAGTATGTGAATAAAACAGTGCAGGAAGATGTCGTGACTAACATGAGGCTTTTATTCAGGCAGCAGATGAAGCTGGTTAGTTTTAGAAAGGAGTAGGAGTCAGAACATTCAGCTTAAGCAGACAGACCAATCCGAGCTAAAATCAAGGGGAAACACAGAGATGTTGGGTCTAATCACTTGCATATCTGGATTAGAATTGGAATACAACACTGGATTTATTATTGAAGTTATACATTATACCAGACCATTATCATTTTATAGTGGTGACCTGTGATCACTTTGTATCAAGAAATAACTTGGAAATGCCGCCCCATAAAAGAGCTGTTCCTTCTAGCTCCAGTTATTTTATTGACTAGCTTTCAGATACTGTGAATTAGCCCAGCATGACTCCTGGTGGCAGGTACCATATTGAGCCAGTATGGAGAACAAATCCAAGGTACAAGCAATAAGGCAACTGAAGAGCTGGGAGTTTCTGTACCTATTTCATCTTATTCAGCCTCCAAAATATAAGTAAATAAAACTCACAAGACCAGTGATTTTAGAGATCAGAAAAACCACGTAATCCAGGGCTTCTTAAGCACTTTTTATAGGGTATGCCGCATGTTAGAAAAGAGGAACTAGAGGACACTGCCCTTTGCATGTGTATTCACCCTTGCATTCAGAATCACGCAGGCTGCCTCCCTTCCCACTTGTGATCAGATGTCAGCCCTGTGGCGGCAACATTAGTCACTTCCTTGGAGAACGTCAGAGCAGGAAAGTGTTTAGTGCCTTTTTATGTAGCCATTTGAAATGAGGAGGAGAGCCAGCCCCATGTGACCAGACACCTCTCTGAGGACTCTGTGGGCTAGCAAGCCACCATTTGGGAACCTCTGCTCTAGTCCATCTCCTGCCAGTGCAGGATATTTCTCGATCATACCTTCTTGAGTGCTTTGTCCAGTTTAGTTCCATATTTGTAAAATGATGAGGCTTTAGCTACTGTTGTAATTATTGCATAATGTTAATATCCTGGGATAGGCCACGTAACAGGATGGCTTGTCCCTTAGGGTAGATCTAAACAGCACACAAAGCCCAGGCTCTGACTCAGGTTTAAGCCCATGCCCCACTTCCATCCACACACAAATCAGGCTGACTCGAGCTAGGAACCTCTCTGGACTCAAGCCCACAGATCTTGCCGGGGGTGAGCCAGAGCCCAAGTTCTGCTGGGACCCAAGTATTTTGCAGTGTGGACACAGCTCAAGTCCAGGCTGCTAGACTTGAGTTTGGATCAATGTTGGTGGCTCTGGCTGCTGGGAGCGTGCAGACACAAAATGGGTCAGCTGGATGTGTTCACAGGCTAAAACCAACCAAAACACTTGATGTCAACTACTGTGGAACGGACAGACAAATTCTCCTATAACCCACTATGAACTAAGCCCTAAAGTGGCTACAGCTGGTGAGTTTCTTTTTCTTTCTTTCTTTCTCTTTCTTTTTCTTTCTTTCTTTCTTTCTTTCTTTCTTTCTTTCTTTCTTTCTTTTTCTTTCTTTCTTTCTTTCTTTCTTTATTTCCACTTAATCCTTTTTTTAAATGGTTTTCAACAACAATAAATACACTTTTCATTTTCATATTGCCTCTCATCCCAAAAGAAATTTTACCAACATGACATTTCATGCAAAAAGGTCTTTTGGTATTTATATATGATTTGATGTGAAAAATATCCCTTACCTTGAAATCTGACAGAAAAGTGAAATCTCAGAGCCATAAAGTGGTCTGTAATACAATGTAGAAAATTCTACAAAATTTCCTATAAAACACAAATGCTCTGCTTTTTGCACAAGGAAACAAGAGCTACGTCCCTGTACCTCCAAATAACCTCCCAAAATCTCTCCCCATATTTCCAGGAGAACAAGGAACATGCAGAAGACTCAAGGCCCTTTGAGAATATCAAAGATTATAACAGTGTAGTATATATTACTTTCCATATCCCCTACCCACTGAATTCCTTTCTTTAAGATTGCATGTTTATTTCTGGAGCCAGTTGAAATGGATTCTGAAGGAAAGATGTAATGCAACAGAAAAGCTTAAAATCCATAATACCTTGTTCTGGCACTTGCATAGGTCTAGATCATGGATTTACCATTAGCCCGGAGTTAAGCAGCATGTAGCTCAGATGGTCATAATTTGGTCTCTGGTTCCTCTCGTGCTTCAGGTAGGCAAGTAATCTGTGCCAGCCTATTGCCTAATGCATCTTATTTTCCCATCATGCTGGGTCAGCTGTGGTGACTGATGCTTTGGGTAGGAATAGTCAGGGCCCGCCCATTCCCCATCCCTCCTCAACCATTCCTTGCCCACCTGCATGGAAGGGGCAGTAGTGGCCCAATGTAGACTGTTCTCCTACCAGTGCTGTGATCTATAACATCACGTGAATAGCACACACAAGGGAGTAATGAAGTGCCTTACTCCCCCCCGCTCCTCTGTGTGGGTTCCTCGGATGAGCCAAATTTTTGCCCATAATTTTCCCTTTGTTTCTCATATACGCCTTCGGGCAAGTGGAGGGAAAGAGTTAAGCCTGAAGGCTTCTGGGAGCATCTCACCCAGCTTGATGAAGGCATTTCCTGTCGCACAGCTTTAAGATGGTAATTTATAGCACAGGATGTAAATTTCTCTCTTTTGCTGATTGAAAAGTCAGAGATTCTGGGCCATGTTCTTCACTGTGGTGCAGCTGCTTTGTCTCATGCTGCTGGTCTCACCCGGCCCTAAAGTCCCTTGAACAAGCCCAGAGGTGCATCATTGCAGGGTAAGGATGATCCTCCAGCAACACAGAGCTAATATAGGAGCTCTTATGCCATTCCCCCCTGCTACCAGGATACCCGTATGCTGCATTAATCCCCAGCTGTGCTTTTGGTGCTATGTGGTTTGTTGTGGCCCAAAATTAAAGCAGTCCTCCACTTAAAAAGTTGAGAGATTTGCATCCTGTGCTGTAGCACGGCGCAAGGGGACTGGCCCTCTACAGAACAGCTGTAAATCAGGGCAGTGAAAAGGTGAGCTTTAAGCTCACGCTCCTGACCTGCACTCTGCAGGTTAGTCGCACTCCAGGACTAGCTCAATTACTGTGGGCCCTTGCAAATGGTGCTCGCATGTCCTCACCTGGGGGGTCTCTTAGAGCTATCCCACCTTGCTGTGCTTTTTAAATTTGGGTTTCCCCACAGCCAGACCTTTCTTAAAGCTGCTTAGCTTTTTTCTAGTACACCCACATCATAACTCCAGCACAAAGAGTGGGCTTGTGAAGCAGCAGCATTTTTAAAAAAACCCACAAACTCTGATCTGAAGGCAATCTTTCCCTCCCACTTCCTCCCCCTTCACCAGGGGTGTGAGCCGTGCTGCTTCAAACTTTCTCTGAGTCATCTCATCAGGCAGCTTGTAAATACTTGAATGCAATCATCAATGTTAAGCCAAAGTAATTAAGCAGAGGCATACGCTGCGCAACAGTGGTTCCCCCACCCCCAGACTTCTCTTTATTTGAGGTGCAGGGATCTTTTCGGTAATGGGATAATCCTATCTCTTTATATCTGTAGCATACTTCCATTGGTGCCATCAGAGGTACCTCTCGTTGTAGGAGAGAACAATGAAGTAAGGCCTAATAGATCAGGTACGCTTTCTACAGGCAAGATAACACACTAATATCCTTATGGGTGCTTTTAAAAAATGCCTATTCTTGTCTAATCAGATAGTGCAGTATTTTTGTACAACATCCTCTGCTATTTTTGCTGTTGTTGTTGTTGCATTTTTGAAAGTTCAAAATTAAAACGCCAGTGTTACGGGGGAATGTCCCTCAAACCTCCTACCTACCAGCCTCTGCTTGAGGAGACCTGAGTGCTAACCTGGCCAATGAACAGATACCATTGATAACCATTTCTGATTAACTGGTCGGAGTGTCTGAACTGTAGCTAGCGAAATAGTGTCATCTTGTTTTAAAAAGACATCATTTGCTGTGTCTTAGTTACATATCAACATTTTAAAAAGAAAAAGTGTCAGTGGTTCTGATGATGTGTGAAATGCAAACGGTCACTTCTTAAGATGCTCTGGAGTTGGAAAATATCTGAGCATAGAACAGCAATAAAACCTGCATGATAAGTAAGCATGCATGTCCCCTTGAATTAAATGGCAAACCAAGCCTTGGATAGCATTGGGGAAAATTCACCATCTCAGCCAGTAAGAGGCTGATTCACTGTAAAGGCAGCATATCACCTACGATGAGAGAGAGAGACTAAGGCCAGGTCTGCACTACCTATACCACCTGTACTGGTACAATTACATCACCCGGGGGTGTGAAAAAGCTGCACCCCGAGTGCGGTAGTTATACCAACCTAAGCCCCACTTGTAGACATCGCTATGTTGGTGGCAGAGCTTCGCCTGTCACCATAGCTACGGCCTCTTGTGGAGGTGGATTAACAATGCAAGGGGAGGAGCTCTCTCATTGGCATAGGAGCGTCTTCACTTAAGCACTACAGTGGCACAGCTGCATCAGTGCAGCTGCTCCGAGGCAGCGTTTTAAATGTAGACCTGCCCTATTTCCTGAGCTACTCCCTCCCTCCAGGCAATTCAGAGAGCAGGGCTGACAGACCCTTGAAGATACTAAGTCCAGTTCTCCTTAGCTAGTAGGTCTGATCAGCTTGATATGGGGCTAGTGAGTGGGAAGTAATGGGGGTTAGGGGGAAATCCCAGGAGACCTGCCCCCTTCCCATCCTCCAATCCAAATACATGTGTCTGCATACAAAGTTGGGCAACTTGCTGTTTGATGTAAGCATGAGACTGGGAACCAGGTACCGTATGCCTGAGTTCCAACCTCAGTGCTGTTCCAAGATCATCTTTGAAACAAAAACTTCCCGTGGCTTTTGACAAGTCACTCAGCTTCTCTGGGCTAGAGTCTGCCATCCTGACTTGTTCTGAGCAGTCCCATTTCACACGCAGTCTCAAAGAAAGTCCACTGAGCACAGGGATTGCAGTCCTGCTTTGCCCTTATGTGAGTCACATAAAATGAAAGGGAAAACTCCTCGAACCCTCCCTCCTCTCCACTGCAGCCCAACGGTAGAGCCAAGCAGAATCTGGCCCTCAGGGCAGGTACTGTGTGAGTTAACTAGTTAATATTAGTTAATATTAATATTAATATTCTAGTTAACTAGAGCCAGAAGGGTACCCAGAAGTTATCTACTACAAGACAGGCCCAACAAAGAAAGTAACAGAACACCACTAGCCGTCACCTTCAGCCCCCAACTAAAACCTCTCCAGCACATCATCAAGGATCTACAACCTATCCTGAAGGATGATCCCTCACTCTCACAGACCTTGGGAGACAGGCCAGTCCTCGCTTACAGACAGCCCCCCAATCTGAAGCAAATACTCACCAGCAACTACACACCACACAACAAAAACACCAACCCAGGAACCAAACCCTGCAACAAACCCCGGTGCCAACTGTGAACATATATCTGATAAAGTGGGTTCTAGCCCACCAAAGCTTATGCCCAAATAAATTTGCTAGTCTCTAAGGTGCCACAAGGACTCCTCAATATTTATTGTGTGCTTCAGACATGTAAAGGTGCTTAGTATTAAAGTTCTAAGTATACTTAAATATTAATATAATTCTTATAATTAATACTTCCCTGTAATGCGAATTAAAGGAGACTGTCATTTCTCAGGGTTACATAAGCTTTGTCCTCCTGAGAAAGGGTTTGGTGATATAGCTCCTTTGCTGGTATAACTTATAATATGCTTATATGGCATATTAGCTATGTCATTATGGGTGTGATTTTTTTTCACACCTCAACCAACATAGTGATGGTGCCAAAACTCCTGAGTGTAGACCAGGCTTTACAGTATAGAATATAACTGCAAGAAGCTAAAGTAATGGATGCTTCTCTGAATAGGAATGTACCACTAGCTGGATTCAGTGAGAGTACTCACAGAGTAAGATACTGCTCCAGGTGAGTCAAGGTGGTAGAATTGGGCCCTTAAGCAATAGCTTTCTAGTGTTCCCATCCCTAACGTGACTGAGGAACACTTGTGGCACTGATCTCTTGTCTCACTGCCCTGGGCATTCAAGTAAACAATGGGGATAATCACGTAACAAAAATGCTTTCCAACTCACTCCTTTATTTACTTTTTTCATGATTTCCTTCCACTCCCAGGTAAAGGAATGTAGGTTGTTTGAAGGGTTGATCTGCTCGGGTGTGGCAATAAGTTAACTTGAAACATTGCTGAATGTTTAGTCACTTTTTAATGCATGCAGTAGAAGTTTGGGAATCATAAAATCCTTAGATTCTTAGTTTACTGTGCTTGTGTACACATTATACAGAAATAGGTGAATAGAGTCTTGAAACAAGTGTGCTTCTACAGGCATTCTAAAGTAATTTAAATATTTATTTCTGGTTAAAAACAATTACAATACCACAATACAGTCAGTTTAAACTCAGACACCAACTGTACTGGTATAGACCTGAAGCCATTTCTGGAAAACATTATCATGGCAAATCTGATTTTTAACAAAAATAGGACAGAGGGAAAGTTTGATTTCCTTTTATTAGGAACATGTCATTTATACACAGATGTCAATTATCAGGGGTCAAACTGGGATAACTAGCAGTGGCTTAGCAAGATGGTACTCTTTTCTGGAGTCTGTCCTCTTGTGCTACAGAGTGTGGTAACTCTTGTGGTTGAGAAGTGAAGTGAAATCCAATTATTCATGTCTGAATATTGGTGACATCATAGCAGAAGTTTCAGAAGCCTTCTTGAATCCAGTGATCTGCTGCAAATCATCTATCCATCTCTTTGCTGGTCATCCCCTGCTAAAATGACCCACTACCATTCTTTCCATAATGACTTTCTCCAGGTTATTTTGATCTCTATGCCTGAAGTTACCAAAGTACATACGTTTGCGCCTGTTTATTTCAGACAGCATGATCTGCTTCTCTTCAATAATATTTCTAAAACAATTGGTCATCTTCCTTTCCATCTAGGAGATGTACAAGAGTCTTTGCTGGCAGCATATATCAAAAGCTTCAGTGTTCTTCTTGTCAGCAGCATTAATATCCTATGATTCACATCCGTAAGTCTCTTGGGAAAAAAATAAACTTACCAATCAAACCTTCATATATTTTGAGATGTCACAGTTTTTGCAAACTTTTGTAAGGGAGGTCATGGCTGAGCGAGCTATTCCTACTGATCATCTTCTTTCTTTGGAATGATGTCCTTGGTTGGATATGTATGATCACAGATAACAGAATTCATCTACTGTCTCTGCACTTTGTCCTTTAATTATAATGTCCACTTGCATCGTGTTTTTCTTAATCACGTCAAAGTGTATGCATTTTATTTTCGCCTCATTCAAGGGTAGTTCATATTCCTCACTATTTTTACAGATGCCAACATTTGTTGCATTGCATCAGTGGTTGTAACAAAGAACATCCTATCATCAGATGTATCTGAGGTTGGTGAAGAGGTGAACATCAAAGGAAATCCCAGTTTTTGCCACTTTGTCAAAACCTTCCAAGGCTTGTCTTATAATAAATTCTGTGTACTGGTTGAAAAGCCTTGGAGACAGAATCTGCCTTGTCTCCCACCCTGCCCAGCGGAAAACCCGTCACTGTCACCTACTGCTGTTTGCATCGTGGTCTGTTGTTGACTGTAGAGACTTGTGATGAGTTCAGTGAATTGCTTTGGAATCCCCATATCTGCCAGTATCTTCCAAAGATGGTTACATTGGACAGTACTGAACACTTCTGAGTAGCCAATGAAACACACAATTAATGGGTGATTGTATTGCCTGCATTTTTCAGTGATTTAACAGATGTTCACATTTGATCTTGTGTGCATTGTTGTCCCTCTCTGAAACCACCTTGTGGTGGTCGTGGTAGTTCTGCTTCTATCGTTCACTTCTTGCAGTCCTGGATTATATAGAGCTGAACTTTTCTCACCCATGTTATCAGAAAAATAATATGATTGTTATACTACACTCAGTGAGGTCTCCTTTCCTTGCTAAGGGCAGAAAGATTCCCTTCGTCCAGTCATCTGGCCAATTTCTATTAATCCGTACTAGATTGAGGCAGATTTTCTACATGAGATCAGTACCGCAGTCACCAGTTGTTTTTAACTATTCCGGTGGTACATTATCTACCCTGATGCTTTCTCAGGCTTAATTTTCATACTAGAATGCACCACTTCCTCTTCCAGAGTTGATGGCTCCAGCTCCGGACTCTCTTTTCTGTAGTCCTGTATTGTAAGTCACTCTGATGAGGGATACACATTGGTACAGTCATCGCTCTACCAGTGTTTTATATCATCACTTTCAGTGAGGGCTCTGCCTTCATGATCTTTTATTATGTTTGGTAGTGGGGAAACTTTTTGTTAAGTTGAATATACCTGGGAACGTACCTTTTCTATTATTACTGTCTTTGTGTTTCTCAAGTTCCATGCAGTTTGCTCTTGTGTATTTGCTCTTGTCTTGTCTCGTCAACCTTTGGATCTGTCTGCTCACTTCCTTGTGCTCTCTCCTACATCCTTTGGTCTCCAAGCCATTCTCTTTCACTCTGCACTATTTTTTCACCAGTTAAAAACCTTCTCCATTAATCATAGTGCAGTCCAATGCTGATTTTCCAGAACGCGTGGTTTGGCGGCTTTGAGCGCGATGGGTTTTATTTTATTCCAAAGTTCATTTGGGTTGTCCTCCTCTTTCACCTGTGACAGTGCCTCAAATCCATTCTGGACATAAGTCATATAGCTTTTATTGATTCTGGACAAGTCCAGACACAGTGGACCTGCTGAACATTTATGTATTTGAGTTTTAATTTTTTGTTTGACACTAACAGTTGATGGTCTGAGCCACAGTCTGCACTCAGAAAAGTCTTTTCCATTAGATGCTCAATCTCTGGCACTGCTATATCATTACATAGTCAGTTTAGTTCGTTATCATTCTGTCAGGTGACCTCCATGTCTCTATAGATCTAGGATGTTAGGTGAAAAAGGTGTTTGTAATGACCAGGCAATTACAGCAGCAGAATTCCATTAAATGCCTTCCTCTCTCATTTTGTAAACTCATACAATTGTTTCCCATTACTTCTTTATGAAAGTTTCCACCTCCAACTTTCACATTCAGGTCCCCAGTTACAAGGATGGTTGATTTGTATTTTAATGAGCGGCTCTTCAAACCATTCATAGAACTCATCAGTTGCATGGTTGTCAGCTGCTGTCATAGCAGCGTAAACCTGTATGATCGATATATTGCCTGGCTTTGCTTCCAGGCAAATTGTAGTGAATCTATCACTGATTGGGTTATATTCACACACCCACTTTGATGTCTCCTTGGATAAGATAAATGTGACCCCATTTTCTCAGATCCTGAGTAGTACATTGCATATCCATCCATCGCCATGACCCCTACCATTACATCGTAGCTCTGAGATTCCCCATACATCTAGGTGACATCTTTCCAGTTCTTTAGTCACAAGAGTGAGCTCCCCTTCATTCAGACTCCTCACAGTCCATGTTCCTACTCTAATTATTTTTCTGTACAAAGGTTCAGGTAATTCTTTTCCTTGGTGCAAACATTGGCCACTGAAGTTCCTGAAGGATTTGGTACAGCACCATTCTACCCACAATTTGTCCTCTTAATGACCAGAATTGCCTCCCCTGTATCATTTGTCATGCCTTCTGGCCTGGGGGCCTCACCACCCAGCGCCACGCATGGATCAATGCTTTGCTTCTGTTCTGCCATGATAATTCTTGTGGGAGAAAGTACAGAAGCTAGTTCCCATTGCCTTCCCCACTGTCTGTGGCTGCCATTGGTTAAACCCATGATTTCACCCTTCTGCCTTTCAATTGCATTTCCTCCAGAAGGGGTCCCACTTCTCTCCCCGGCCTTAGAATCATAGAATCATAGAATATCAGGGTTGGAAGGGACCTTAGGAGGTCATCTAGTCCAACCCCCTGCTCAAAGCAGGACCAATCCCCAATTTTTGCCCCAGATCCCCAAATGGCCCCAAGGATTGAACTCACAACCCTGGGTTTAGCAGGCCAATGCTCAAACCACTGAGCTATCTCTCCCGCTTTTATCCATCCAAAGTCATTGGCACTTCCTGAGGTTTGCCAAGTTACTTGAATGCTGCTCAGCATCCAGCGCTGGCCAGTCACAGGTGGTACTGGCTACGACCATTACAGTAGCAGACTTCAATGCAGCCTAACTTGACCTGATAGTTGTGAAGATAACCTTCCAGTTGTGAGTGGGATGTAACAAAGACTGTGACACTTGCCTGAGTCTGCTGATAATCTGGCAAGTGTGAGTAGTCCCTATTTGTTTCAGTTTGGGGTTAACACTGAAAACTAATGATGATCATTTACATGCAAAGATTTGGACTATTTCACTGGTCAGCACTGCACACAAATGAAGATCTTCACAATCTGCTGTGAATCACATCTGATCCCTATAAAGATGGAGCATAGCCCTAAGAACCTAGAGGGGCCACTATGCTCCATCCACTGTTATCATGAGGGTACAGTTAAACTTTGTGTCTGCCATGGAAGAATTCATGGAGGCAGCTCTATTTCACCAGATAGCCATTCTCTGTACCACATACTCCTCAGGCTCCCTGGTGGATGTCCACAAGGGGAAAATTGTGTTAATTCCTCTCAGAGAAATAGAATGGTCTGTTTTTAGTAAAGTGTACCCATGTTATCAAGAGTTAGTTTTAGAAACAATGGGCCTGATTCGGATCTCGCTTACATTGATGTAAATCAAGGGTAATGCCATTGAGGTCAGTGGAGATACACCAAAGTATAAGTGCTATGAAATCAGAATCAGGCTCATAGTACTTGCCATTCCAGATCACATAACTGGTCTATGTAGTCCAGCATCCCACCTCTAGTAGTGGCAGTACTAAATGCTTCAGAGGAAGACAAAAAAATACCTGTAATGCACAGTAAACAAGGGTCATTATTTTATTAAAATCAGCTCAAACTGAGTGCTAGACAACAGTATTAGAATCAAATGGGTTTCCCATTTTCTACCGGCAGTTTTGCAGGCACAATTTAGCACATATTTAGCCCTTTGCAGGCCATAATGTTGTAGTTAGATGCCTAAGTTGTACCAGTTGTATCTACATTTGTGTACCGCAAAATGGCTCTTGCAAAAGTATAAATACAAAATTGTGAGACCACTTTTAAAAATTAGGTCTTTAATGTCAGGTATACAATAAAGGCAAAGCAAAAGAGAGTAGCAGTAGCAAAACTTTTCTAACTTCTGTAGTCAAAGGTAAACCCTAAAGGTAAAAGCCTTGCAGGGTTCAATGAAAATCACTACATTCCTAGTCATACACACCAGTTAACATTCAACACCCCAAAAAAGGCCACACAGACATCACTCACTATTACATACTAGCATTGGCTTGGATACTCAGGTGTACCTCATGCCCTGACTTACCTTTGTATGTGTTGTCTATGAATAATTCAGAACATCTCCAGACAAGTTTACTGTTTCATTCCAAAGAAATAAGTACTGGTAACAAATCTGATGTGGAAATGTAGAACAAACTACATAGCTAGTATAAAGCAAGTAAGGTTTCCATGGACACACTTTTCCTGTGATAAGCCATTTTAAAAGAGAAATTTAGATTAGATTAGTGGGTTTAGAACATAAAAAGAGATTGACTATTTCAGAAAGCAGCATGCATCTAACCAGTGGTCTTTTGTAATGTTTAAGTCAATCAGACAGGTGTATATAATGAGTGCTGTAGGCGGTTGATCATATTACTGATGTACAATATACTAATCTGTACAGTCCTGGACTGGTCTGAACTTTGCCAGTGTGCTGTGCCAATTAATCAGTATGCACACGATGAATCATAAAACACATTCTGTGACATGCAATAAATTCTTCACGTTGCAGGTGTGCCAATCAATCAGAGTGTAGATGTCACGTCACACTGTGCATAACATGCGCACACACACGTAGTGAGAGCAGACACCACATTATCGTTTTACATTGGATTTTGTTCAGTTTTCAGCATGAAAATGTTCTGACCAGCATAGAGCCCTTTGTTAAAAACAAATACAAGTTTTGCAGTAGTAGTTTTTGTCAAGGATCAGATTCCACAGGATAGATTCCAAGGATGGATTGACAAGGAATTTTAAAATGCATTATCAGTGTTTTAAGAAAATGATATCTTCCCACTGACACAAATCCACATTCTGTTCTTTTTCTCTCAGCTAATGATATCAGCCTCAGTGGCCTCCATCATGGAAGATACAGCAGATAAGGATGCAATATAGTATTTCAGATGGTAGATTTATAATTCAGGAAGTTTGAAATGTGAAAGGAGGCAGGGAGAGAACTAAGGCTGGTGCTTGAGGCAGCAATTTGAAAGGGGCAGCAATTCGGCGGCAGCTTCTCTCTTCAGCCACCCGCAGCAGCAATTCGGCGCGCTGCTTGGGGCGGCAGAAACAGTAGAGCCGGCCCTGGGCTTAGTTCCCTCATTTCTTAGGACGAAGATCAAAAATTTGACAGTAGAGTTCATCTGAGGCTAGGAGGAGTAGAAGTCATCATAAAGGTGGGAGATCACCTGTGGTGGAAGTGGGAGGAATATCCACGGGCAGGGGCGGCTCTACCAATTTTGCCGCCCCCAAGCAGTCGTCGCCAAATTGCCGCCGCCAAAAGAGAGGCGGAGCTGTTGCCGGATTTGCCGCCGCGGGACACGGACTGCCGCCCCATTCTGAATGCCGCCCCAAGCACCTGCTTGGAAAGCTGGTGCCTCGAGCCGGCCCTGGCCACGGGGGAGAGGGAGGAATCTGAAATGTTGTTGGATCTCAGATCCAGGTGGCTTAATCAACCCTTAGAAGCAGATACAAAAGGTAACATGATTCTTTTGGCAACATGACTGCACGTGTGCCAGATGTGTTTCTAGAAATGACAGTGATTGGGCCTTTTGTCTATCTACATTATCTGGCTATTTCTATTATGTTCATTGCTGTGGTATGAAGGCACCTAATAGATAAAAATATGGGCCTGCTGTTTCCGGGACTGTTTTTATGTTCTGTGTTTCTACACCACCTAGCACAGTGTGGTCCAGTTCCAGGACTATCACGCCTAGGTGCTATGATAATACAAACAATAATAATATGTACAACTTATTCATTTTACTGTTATCTTTTCTTCCCAGCCCACATCATCCAATTTGTCACTTTTGCCCCCAGGGCGTGTTTGGTTATTGTCCTGACTGAGTTCTCTGGGGCAGGGGCTCTCTTACTATATGGTTCCTACTACAAAGGGGCCCTGATCCTAGGCACCAATAACGTACAAATAACAATAGTAAAAATATACATTTACCTAAATACTAATGCACTTGCTTGCCTTCTACCAGTTATTTGGATAAAACCCCCAAAGCAAGGAAGTTTATAAGTCTTTGCAGTTATCTGCCATGCTAATTGAAAAAGGCCTCATTAATTTCTTCTGGGCCATTATTACATAGTGAATAATGCAGTAAGTCACTAACTATCAGCTCCCCTATAATGTATTCTTGGTTATGGATTGTTTCCCGGCGTGCCTGCAGCAAAGCAGTTTATGTTGCTTTCACTTTGTAATTTGTGCATGAAGAACTACAGGAACATAATTAAAAACAAATTTCCCAATCTAATCTAGCCTCTCGTCTGATTTCTCTTTCCATGACTCTTCCCATCTCCACATCCTCTTCACTCTATTTCCCTTCTTTCTTCTATTTTCTTTCCCTTTCTCTCCTTTTTTCCATCTCCTTTCCCCTGTTTTCCCTTCTGTCTTCTCCCTGCCTCCCAACATGTCTGCTTTTTTCAAGCTAGGTGTGTCTTGATGGCCCTTTTAGATCCAACACTTAATACAAATTGGAGTTTGCAGAAATGACAAGTCAACAGACAGAAGGCTCAAAGTAGGATAAATTGGATCAAACAAATATGAAGCTGTGGTGTAATTGTAGGTCTTGCATTGACTCATACCTGTTAGCAACAAGCCTAAGACTATCTAAAATATGTTTATTTGGCATCTAAATTAGGCTATCGCTTAGGACCTCTCCACCAGTGAAATCATACGCCTTGTTTTCTGCAGATCAGTGCCTTCATTCTCATGCCACTAATTACCATAATACGGAGACAGAGAGTTTGAATTGTGAAGTTTCCCTTCTTTGGGCAAAATTCTGTTCTGTTTAAATGTGCAAAGCTCCCAGTTGTGTTAATAGGCATTCTACACTCGTTTTGAGTGCAGAAAATCATAGCTAAATACTATGGTGTGGAGTTGAGAGAAGTTTTTCCGTAAGATTTAGGAGCAACTGATCAGTGTCACTTCTTCAAGTTTCCTTTCTCCTTGCCACTCAGGAAATTCTATTGTGCCACCACATAATGCTAGTTCTTTTCAGTAAATAGGAGTAATTGGCTGCTGGAATGACACTGCATAAAGTACTGTCCATCATGCTACACTAGAAGGGATTATTATCTATTATGCAGAGATGATAACCTCTCCATACCTAAGGTTGCCACTAGCTTCCATTATAAAGCCTGTGTTTAGCACCACTATACCTTTAGTTTGGACAATTTGTCTGGCTAATAGTAAACATAAAGGGCTGCAGGATTCTGCCTTTAATGAAGAGGATAAAAACTGTACCTGATCCTTTTTAAAAATTGTCATCATTGCTCTTTCACTGGAGTGCCCTTTCTGAACATAGATTTTATCCTGATAAATTCTATTCTCACAGATACAATAAAAAGTAGATTAATGGTGTTAAGTTGAAGATCTCTCTCATGCAGCAATGCTCACTTTTAGATTTTTCCAGAGATGTGCAATTCATTATAGACACTGGGCCAAATATACTCCTTTGACTCTCCCAGTAATCCCTTAGCTATTTCACAGGTGTGTTGGGAGGGTCTCTTTCTGATGGTCTGTAAAATGCACTGAGGTTTTTCATAGATTAATAGATTTCAAGGCCAGAATGCCTTTACCTCTCCCCACCGCAGCAGCTCTGGATAGGCGCCCCTCCCACAGCTGCAGCAGGTCCTGGCCGGGGCTGGGTTTGGGCCGCCCCTGCCCCAGCCATGGCAGGTCTGGGGCTGAGTTGGGGGCGGGAGAGGGGCACCCCTCCCCCACCTGGGGCAGGTTTTGGCCAGGCGGGTTCCCTGAGCACCTGCACGGTGCTAAATAGGCTGCTGCACGTGCAACGTACAGGGAACTTAGGTGCTAAGCACCTGCTAATTTTTTTTCCAGGGGTGCTCCAGAGTTGGTGCACCCACAGAGTCGGTGCCTATGGTTCAGATGATCAAAGTGAGAAATCTTTTGCCTGACAGGTCCATTTTTTGTTCCTAAAGAAATTCCGTAACTGGCTATTAGATTATCAGCAACTCTCACTTGGATTGTTGTAACCAGCACTAACTTTTAGAAAACACACAGAAATAGTCACTAAGTAGAGCAGGTCAAAACATGGAATTTCTGTTCAGCAGAGAATTCAGACATTTTGAAATGTTCTTTCATTCTGGATTGTAATGAAAAGTCAAAATTTCCTGCAAAACTAAAACCCCCAAAAATGTTGTTTTAGAAATATCAAAAGGACCTTAACAAAGCACTTTGTTTTGACTTTGTCATTTTGACATTATATCTTATCTTATATTATATTATACATTAGAATGATGTGCTTTGATGATTTTTCAACAAACATTTTGATGAATGTGATACATTCCCATGAAACATTTCAATGTTACCGAGCCAGCATTTTCTGGTGGAAAAGTGTTCAGTCAGAAAATTTTCAACCATCTCTAGACACTAAGGAGCAAAAGAAATCATAAATCATTCTCTGTTCACATTAGCAGATGCTCCCCGCCACACACACACTCAGAAGCTGTTCATCTGACAAACAGCCACCTTAACCTCCTCTCCCCAGTACACTGAGCACATCTTGCCCATAGCTGAAGGTTGTGGCCTTAATCTTTCCATGCCTTAGTTCTCTGTTTGGAAAGTAGGGAAAATAACACTTCCCTACTTCAGAGTTGTGTTGTGAGGATAAATTAATTAATGAGTATTTTAGATTATACTGTGAAGAGGCTCAATAAGCACCAAGACAGATGGAGAAGTGTTATTTACTTCTTCTCATAATACAAAAACAAGGGGCCACCAAATTAAATTAATAGGTAGGTTTAAAACAAACACAAGAAAGTATTTTTTTCACTCAAAGCACTGTCAACCTCTGGAACTCCTTGCCAGAGGGTGTTGTGAAGGCCACTACTATAACGGGGTTCAAAAGGGAGCTAGATAGATTCATGGAAGATGGGGCCATCAATGGCTATTAGCCAGGATGGGCAGGAAGGGTGTCCCTAGCCTCTGTTTGCCAGAAGCTGGGATTGGGCGATGGGGCATGGATCACTTGATGATAACCTGTCTGTTCATTTCCTTTGGGGCACCTGCCATTGGCCACTGTCAGAGGACAGGATACTGAGCTTGATGGACCTTTGGTCTGACCCAGGATGGCCATTCTTATGTTCTTATGAGAATTAGGCCCCATGTTTGCAGGTGGCTTCTCAAAATGTGCCTGCTTGGTTGAAATCACCACGATTAGAAATATCCTGCTTTTTCACATCCCATGTATGAGTACATGTAAATAATACATTGCAGGGACTTGGCGTCTCACTGTAAATACAGATGCCATTATTTTTTTTCAGGTGATGTGAAATTTTAATGATAAAGTGTCAAATATACCAATGATCTTGAAATGACAGAAGTTGTTATAGCCACACAATTACAATGTCCACTGCTCACTACCGAACAAGAGTTAGAGCCTGATCCAAAACCCACTGAAGTCAACGGAAAGACTCCTATTGACTTCAGTGCCCTATGGAGCAGATCTCTAGGGACTACATACACATTAGTGTTCAAAGAGACTACAGTGCACACTTGTTGTAGCCAAGCTAATTAAAAAAGATTACAAGGCTTGTGTCTACTCTCAGCAGAGAAGCAGAATAAAAGGGTGCTCCAGGTCTGTTCTCATACTGAACCATGGGCAAGTCATTTTGTGCATTCATTTTTATTGTTCTTACTGTTAGGCCAGATCTTATGCCTGCTTCCTCTCTTACCCCACAAAGGGAAAGCATGTGCCAAAATGTTTCCTGTTTTTCATTGCCAGCTGAACTGCAGTGCTCTGGGTGCAACTCATGAAGGTAGTCTGTACATTAAGAAAAAAAAAGCAGTTCCAAATAATGGAAAACTGTAACATTCAGCTTCCCTATTCCCACACAGAAACACCCTAAGTGGAAACAAGACTGGCAGGTATAACTGTCCACAAACAAAAATTGTAACTGTCTTGAGAGAGAAAAGTAGTCATGAGTAGAAGCCTAAAGGAATTAGAGAGAGGGGGCATGGGATTTACCTGAACAAAAGTATTTGCTTTTACACTCTGGCCAAGAAATACCAAGTTAAAGGAAGGAGTTGAAAAGAACACCTATTATTTCAGAATACTTTAGAAGTTGGATGGAACTCCAGGAAGTGTTTTTCTTTCTCTCCTTTCCCACAGCCTCAGTGATAAGGTAGCATTATCCAGTTTTTAAATGTCTTCTTTACTGATTGGTTGTGCAGTATGCATATAAACACATTGTCCAGTTAACTAACGTTCTAAGGAGGTAGTATTTTCCCTTGGTCAAGAACTGAATTCTATCTGTGACATCACTTCAACTTTTATGCATTATATATTCTTCAACTTCATTCTTTTTAATTTTCAATCTAAATAATTTAAATCATTGCTCATCATTTTCTCCTATAAATATATTATCTTTTTTATCCTACAACAAGGTACAGGACTGCATGTCTAGCTCCACAATTCTCACATGTGCAATACACCCCTCCCCCCAAATGCCCAACATTTCAACCATCACTCCTTGGGGGCTAAAACAAAGTCTTGTAGCAATGGTTATGTTTAGAGTTTCCACAGTAATATGCAGATTTGTATCACTGTGAATGCAATGGGTTTAGAGAGCAATTAATAGATTGATGGATAGCTCAGGAATTCAAAACCTTTCACTGGTTGATCATCAGTTTAAAGTCAGCTCAGTATGATAGGGGCCAATGATAGCAACTGCTACCATTGATAGGGATAGATTGATAAGCAGAGCTGGTCAAAACTCTGAATTTCAGTTCCATGGGAAATTCCAAAGTTTTGAATCCCCCCCCCCCCGCCCATTCTGAATTGTAATTAAAAGTAAAATATTCCCATGAAATTAAATTCATTTTGGATCAATTGGAACATTTCATACTGATTTTACTTTGTTTATTGTAAAGTAATGTACTATAGAAATAAAAATATAAAATAAAATATAAAAGTAAAATATAAAATAAATTTAAATTTAAAAATAAAAAGTTGTTTCAAAATGAAAAACTAAAAAGTCTTATTCCAATAAGGTTGAAATGGAATCTTTTGGGGATGGGGGGATTCTAAACAAAATTATTTTGTAGTTGACATGTTCCCGTGGAACTTTTAAATTTCTATCAATTTAAATTTTCCGACAGGAAAATTTTCCATCAGAAAACTTTAGACCAGCTCTGTGGATAGGGATCATTATAATTTGAGAGCTGGACAATGTGAAATGAGTTGGAAGTTCCTGTTAGAGGGGCCTCCGTATCAAAAATTACCTCTAGAACCTGCTCTGGTGGGGCAGACAAACTCATAAACATACATAGCAAGTTTTCATATAAATTTTCCCTATTTAATAAAATGGCAAAGAAAGAGAAATATAGAAAATATGATACAGTATATAGTACATCAGAAGACTATTATCCATGTGGTGTCAATTGATCTTTAAAAACAGGCAGTTTATTTCTTAAGTAATTGCCTCATGAGTTCCTCCAAGCAAGGCCAGAGGGCTAAAACATCAGATGTCCTTATATTTTTCCCATTTCCATAAAAATAAAATTAAATTAAAAAGTCACCATGTTATATGAACAATCAGTTTTTGCTACTTCTGTAGCAATAAAAGGAGTGTCCAAAGATGCTGGATGCTGAATTTTGTTTTGTTTACATGCTAATTTCCTTGAAGGGTCACTTCCTACTTGTCTATGTTATTCTCATGATAGAATTTTATGAATTTGTATTCTGTCGGTAATATTAGATGAGTTAGGGCAGAGATTGTCTAGGACAGAGCTTTCCAAACTGTGTGTCGCGACACGTTAGTGTGTCGGCGGCAGTGTGTAGGTGTGTCGCGGGGCGGCAGGCGTGCTCCGCTCCCCGGCCAGGGCAGCGGGGCGGCAGGCGTGCTCCGCTCCCCGTCCGGGGCAGCGGGGAGGCAGGCGTGCTCCGCTCCCCGGCCGGGGCAGCGGGGCGGCAGGCGTGGTCCGCTCCCCCCCGGCGTTTTGGCGGGGCGGCGTTGTTGGGTGGGGGGGTGTTTCGGCCGGCGTTGGGGGGGGGGCGGCACTTGGGGTTTGTTTTGTTTTGTTTTGTTTTGTTTTTGCTTGGGGCGGCCGGCCCTGGGTACTGCGCATGCGCAGTATGTGTAATCCGGGCGGAATTGATTCCGCGTCACTTCCGGTGTGTTGCAAAATGATGCATGTCTAAAAAGTGTGTCACCAACATGAAAAGTTTGGAAAGCTCTTCTAGTACTTGGTTTGTAAAGCACCTCGCACAATGAGGCCTTTCTCTATCAGTTGACCTGTTGGTGATACTGTAATAAAATAATAATAAGGAAGACCATTTTCTAAAACCACAAATATCTGATAATACAAAAACCAAACCAAAACAAAAAACCAAATATCCCTTCTGCCTTTAACACTTTGTATTGAGAACCTATAAAGCTACAATTCCTTTCTCTAGAAAGCACTGGGAAGTGCAGAAGAATCCTGCAAAACTGGAAATGGGACTAGGGGATTGTAGTGAGGCGGCGTGGCTCCCCGCTGCACCGGAGTGGGTCGAGGCCCTCCGGACACCAGAGTGGGTGGAGCCAGGAAGCTCTGAGTCTGCCCCTCAGCGGGCCAGGTGGTGACCCAGAAGCAGTAGGGCACGACCCGGAGGTATAAAGGCGGGCCCTCAGCAGTCACTAGAGGGCCAGCTGCCAGAGAGGCCGGATGCAGCCAGCCTAGCCCGCGACTGGGAGAACCCTGCAGCCCCAGGTGCGCCCCAGGACTGGCCGGACCTGCCCTAGCTACCCGGAGGAGTGGCCGGGCGTGCCCTGTGCCAGCTACCC
Source organism: Macrochelys suwanniensis (assembly GCA_033296515.1). Taxonomy (NCBI): domain Eukaryota; kingdom Metazoa; phylum Chordata; order Testudines; family Chelydridae; genus Macrochelys; species Macrochelys suwanniensis. The sequence goes on along the minus strand of CM065775.1, from coordinate 152,191,688 downwards.
GGAGGAGTGGCCGGGCGTGCCGCTTGCCCACTACCCCGAGGACCCCATGGTATTGGACCCCCCGGAGGACACCACAGTGAACCAGGTACCCGAAGGTGGGGAGTTAGGAAGTGGCCCGGGGGCAGCCGACCCGAGTCTGGCTGTAACGTGGCCAGAACCCATGTCAGTGTGTTGTGGCCAGGATCCCCACTGACACAGCAGCGGGTTTTTCTGTCGCTGTTAGGGCCCCGGGCCGGGACGCAGTGGAGTGGGTGGGCCTGCGTCCCCCCTGCCACCCAATTCGTGGGTGGCAGTCTCCCCCTCTTCTAGGCCCCTGGAGGTCTGGGCCTCGTTCCAGATACAGTTTGCTCAGCCCCTGCCTGAGGGCCTGAGCCACTGACCCTGTTTGTTGCCCTGCCCTGACCTAGGGCCGGGGCTTATCCCTTATCAACTGCTTTGCTCAGCCCCTGCCTGAGGGCCTGAGCTACTGACTTTGGTGCCCCACCCTGACCCAGGGCCTGGGCCTTCTCTTTATAAACTGTCGTGCTCCGCCCTGCCTGAGGGCCGGAGCCCCTGACTCTGTTGCCTGCCCTGACCCAGGGCCTGGGCCTGCTAAGTGTGTTTCAGCTACCGCAAAGGCCGCCGGGAGGGAGAGACCCAGCTGCCAAACTAATTCCCCTGAAGATCCTCGGTGGGTAGTGAGCCGGCGTGGCTCCCCGCTGCACCGGAGCGGGTCGAGCCCCGGCTAACCCCATTACACGGATCCTCACAGCTCAGCCCAGTATTTATGAGTTACTTTGCAAATAGAGTTGATATGAGGAAAACTGTTTCATAATCATTTTTAAAAATGCAACCTGATTAGCTAACTGGGTTCCTCCTGAGAGATCAGTCTTGCCCGGAGACAGACATGGCCTGTGAGGCAAGAAACGGTGCTAAATTCTGCTTCCCTTTCATGAAAAGCTCCATTGAAGTTAATGAGGCTACTCATGTATTTATGAAGAGCAAGATATGGCCCATGGAAAAATCAAAGATGGTAAAAGAAAAGCCACAGTAAACCAATCATCTTGATAATATTCCTTTAAAACATAGTATAGCCCTCAACCATCTTGGTTTAAAATCTTCATATACAACATCCTCCAAATATCAGACTTTGCCCTGATGTTTTTTGTTGTGTATTTTCATGAGCTATAGTTATATTTTCCTCTTGGTATGCCATAGTATCTGACATGAAACACATCCAGGTGTGCTGAATGCCCAATAAACCTAATGAAGTTGACTCTCTGTTGTAATTCCTCTTCAGCAGGGAGCCAGAGGTAGATCTTCTGTCTCCTACGGTAATTCACCTTGTCAGACTGCTAATAGAAAGAAGAGAAGGAAAAGGGCACCATCTGATTTACATACTTTTACATGTGATATAGCCATCCTTGAGTTGGGTAGTTCCCCTGGTGATCAGTGAGAGTCGTCCTGAAATCTGATAGCTCACCACTTTCAGCAGGGAATTGCTGTGATTATTTTTTGGAAAGGTGAAAAAAACAAACTCTATTTGGTCCAGGTCCTCAGCAGGTGTAAATCACCATAGCTCCATTGAAGCCAAAGAAGTGGCATCGATTTATAGGAGCAGAGGGTCTGGCTCTAGCATTCGTATTAGATCACTAGGACATGGGTACTTTTAAAGTGAATAATAATGGTCATATTGCAAAATGTAATGTTCCTAAGGCATGTTGAATAGTTTTACTCCTATATATGAACAAGGAGAAAAATTCAACACTAGTTTAACTCCACTGACCTTCTCTCAGTGATGAATTTGGACCTAGAACTTTATTCCTGTGCGTGACGTTACTGCATCTCCCATGTTACATTACATCTGGCTGAAGGGAGTAAGCCGTAGACGTCTACATTTTTGTCTTTGTAAAAACTTTTCACTCTGGGCCTCATTTGGACCTTCTCACTAGCCATGTAACACAATGAAGTGACACCACTGTAAAGCCAGAGTAAGTGAGATCAGGATCAGGTTCCCTGTATCCCATAATGAGCTTTTAATGACTAACTACAAACCAATATCATCACTGATTGGAATGATAGTGGCTACGCAATACAGATGCATAACACAGAATAAGTTTTGTTTTGACAGAGTACTTTTGATATTTGGGCACCCCAGAGTGCTACACAAAGTATTGAGTTAAATATTGTTAAACACGCTGAAATAGCTCATCCACTGGAACCTTCTACTGTGAACTAGCCTTGTGTAGCTAGGCAGGAAAATAACATAATAGAAGGGAATTAGGACCCTTCCCCCTCATGTGTGAGCCATCTAAGGACTTCTCAGAATCCCGGCACTTGCACTTGGGAGTGGGGAATGAGAAGGATGCTGGGACTGACTGTGTTCACCTGGGAGCAATTGTGCTGAGAATAGGTGAAACGGAACACGACTGGCGGAACACACTGTGGGGAATATGTTGCACCTTGAAAACAGGTGTCACAAATCACTCCTCCCCGGCACAACCAAGGAGTGCATGGAGACACTGTGCAGTGCTCCTTACTTCAGACTATACCTAAAGGCACAAGTTAGCCCTAAGAGATGGAATGTTGGCCAAGACACTGGAGTTAGACCTTCCAACTGGCTAAGGACCCATTGTGGGACACACAGACTGGAATAAGGAGTCTAAATGTATGCCAGAAGAAAAATATTAGGGCAGAACATTTAATAATTCAGGATTTATCCATTTGGTATTAATTAATAATTTTCTACAACAGTTGATATTTAGGGTTTAACTGTGTCACTTGCATATGATGAGACAACACCTGGTTTGTGTGAGGGAGGGTCGATGCAAGTCTTGAGGGCATGGTCCTGTTTCCACTGAAGTCCAGATATGATCTTCAAATATGGGACAAGTGAGGTCTGTGAGGTAATCCCCTACTCTTTTCAGAAGGTGTCATTGGATCTTTAACTTCTATTAGACATGAGCTAAAAGAGCCATCTTCTCCAAAGCCAAAGGACACATCAGCTTCAGCAGTGCAGAACACTCATTCCTCCACACTGGCTTAGTATTACCTTGCAGTGCTAGCATTGGCATGGTGTCCTGATTTTAACTTAAATACTTTGGCCATGATTTTGAAATTCCTACCTAGGTACCTAGGTGGCCTGATTTTCAGAGGTGCTATGCCAATGGAACGTTGAAGTCAATGGGAGTGGTGGATGTTCATCATCTTTTGAAAATTGAGTCATTAGGCCCCAATCCTGCACGTGCATAACCTTATGCAAGCGGGCAGTCCTCCTGGCTTCAATGGAATTACTCACTTGCATACATGTAAGCAATGGTGTAAGTCTTTGCAGAATTGGGGAATTGTTTTCGTGCTTAAATATAGACTTAAAAGATTAAATTCTCTGAAGAAATAAGTCCAGAAAAGAAATCTTACTGAAAATATTGACTATATTGCAGAAAAGTCTGGGTAATCTCAGCAGGAAACAAATGAATCAGCTAAAGCACTCTTAAGGGGCAACTGAATATTATAGTTAAGCTGTGAATCATAATAGCCAGGTTCAGCTTCTTAGATTCCCACACAGATTTGTTTAAATTTCATCAGGTTATCTGCTGAACTTTTATATGTGGGCACCCTAATTTAACAGTTGAAATTTTTCATACTGTGGACTCCCTTTGTACATATGCTGTGTGTGGGCACAAGTAGTTGCAGACACAGATTTGGTCATGTAGACATTTAAGTACCAAGAGCGGTCAGGTATTTACATGTCCAAGTGATCTCAGTTGTGATCACAAATAACCGTGGTTGCAAAAGTACATCTGTGGTTATTTGTGTCCACAATTTTATGAGTGGAAAAGGAGAGGTTGTGTGAAAGAAGAACTGGAAACCATTAATGTACTACTTGTCACACATATTTGTAGGAAATGATGCTGAAACATAGATATAGAGGGCATCTACATTCTGGAATAGCAGACCTGGTGCTTCAGTTAGTATAGCAAAGAGTGCTTATGCAAGAGATGCAAGTTCTAGTAACAAGTGTCATCAGTTTTCTTGACTTCAATTTGAATTGGACTTGTAGGATGAGATTTTCAAAAGCACTCACTGTTGGTCTAACTCTGTTCTACAAATCCCACCCCTTAAGGCTAAGGGCATCATGGGGGTTCTGCTAAACACACACACACACACTGTTCTAACATCATATCTTCCCAGCTAGAGGGAGCTCGACTACAATCAAAGGGCATGTGGGGATTGGGATTATTATTATTTATTAATAAGCAGCCCAGGTAAAAGTCTGAATGAAATTCTGAAGATCCTTACTGCTGGGAACCTTTGGCATATGACTCCTGCTGAGGTTGGGTGGACAGCAGACAGCTCACACTGGTTGCCTGATGCCTCTACAACATAAAGACAGTCAAAACAAACTTTCTGAAATAATTTACAGGAATTATTTAGGAGTTAATGTTGCAATATGAAAAGAGGGATTCTCCCGCCTTTGGAATGTTTTGAGAGAAAATAGATCTCCTGCTGACATTTTCCAAGCCAAATTAAAACAATGTCATACTTTTGTTTGTTTATATAATTTATAGAGGGATGATGAGCCTGTCTGAGCTTGAAGATCAAGGCAGCATTGTTTTGCCCTAGAGTACTTTTCTTGGCATTTCTGAGAATTGATAAACACAACTCACAACCTTTTAAATTCCAAACTACGTTTTGAATGAGAGTCAAAAGATTACTTCATATGAGTTATTAGTCCATAGGAATGATCAGTGCTCCATCCTGCAGGTGTGTGGATGAGAGTTGCAAAGGTGCAGTGCTGAGCCAATGATAGGGATGCTGAACATGTTGTGTTGTTATTATAGTCCAAGGTGAAATAAACTTCAGGGAGCTAGTGCAGTCAGCTGATGGACTGGCAAGGACATTGTGCTCAGCACACATCAGCAGTTTGTTGAGAGAGTTTTTCACTAGAAGCCTGTTTCTGTGTCTGTGTCTGGCCCTCTGCTTTCATTAGCACCTCAGCTCCTCCTCACAGTCCGCTAAAGCAGGGCTTTGGTGTGCCAGGAAGAGCACACCAAATAGTGAAAAAGAGCACTTAAAATAGTGAAAATGGCCATTGTGCACATCATTGTCATGTACAGGGTTGTACTTCAAATTACAGTGCTCTGATCACACCATCTGGTTTCCCCTGCAGTGTGTGGCAGGCAACTCAGTGCATCTTCCAGGTGCATTAGCCCTACTCTCTCCTGAAACAATGCTGTCCGATAAGTCACTGCTATTTCTATTGAGTGGACAGTGTCAATTCCAGGAAGACATCACAATCTAAGATGAGAGGTGACATAAGGGTGGATGGGAGAGAGTTAGGGGAAGACAGATTTTGTGTTATATGCTGCACTTTCCATGGTTGCCAGCTCACAATGTTCATATCATCAGTTTTCTGTGTGGTGCTGTGGTATCCTTCCATGACCATGGGATCGTCTTCTCAGCTTGGCCAACAAAAACAGCAGTAACAGCCATTTTCTTGTGAAGTAATCAGTCATAGAAGTCTGACCCTGCAGCTGTCATTCTTGGGTAGTCAGCACAGATACCTGTAGGGCCTGGCTGATTCTAGTGCATACCATTTAGCCCAGACCCCTTTTATTGGACTTCCCCACATCAGAGCAGAAGTTTGGAAACTTTTCCAGCAGTCATCCATCTCCTTAGTGTCTACCTGATGTTGGATTCTGTACAGCAGACACATGGGGTTTTCTGTTGGAAACATTGCTGCTGGAAATCATGACAGCACTGAGAAACTGAAGGCTTCTTCTGTCTTGTATCACTGACATTCAGAAATTTTGCGCCATTTTTATTTTATGCTGTAGATGCCATTTTGACTTGGGGTGTTTTCAGTGAGCTAAGAGCTTGAAATACTCCAGGGTTTTCATTTCCAAAAGGATTGTATATATCATTTATAGTGATATGGGGCTCATATTGGAAGCCTTCATAAATGACCTCAAAAGTTAAGTTTCCTTATGGGGGGACAGATAAGTCTAATACTTCACAACTACCGAGTATGGTGGTGTTACCCAACACCAGGTTTTTTCCATTGCTATTGTCCGTGGAGCCAGTCATCATTTATGTGATTAATCCTTTTGATTCCCCGCCCCCCCCCCCCCCCCCCCCCCCCCCGGCTTACATGCTGTGGTAAAGCTCCGGGGCTTTCTCTTCTCCTAGCAGGAATAGTCATTTTGGGGAAGGGAGGAAGAATTTTGGACATGGCTCTCTACCATCACTTAACTGACAAATGTTTAATAATGAATGCTACTGTGGGAAGATTAGGAATTTGTATCCCAATGGACACAAGATTTCTGTATTACTTACCTGTAGCACCTAGAGGCCCCAACCAAGATCAGGACTCCATTTTGCTTGGTGCTCTACATACACACACAGTGAGAGACACTCCCTGCCCTGAAGAGGTTCCAAAAGAAATACCTCTCCTTTTTTGCCTTTTGGAACATAATGGTAAAATGCGATATATGCAACATAGATTTTAAAGCCAGAAAGGACTGTTATGATCCTCTAGTCTGACAAAGGGCATAGAATTTCACCAAGTGATTCCTGCATTAAACCCATAATTTCTGTTTGAGCTTGAGCATAGCTTTTAGAAAGGTATTCAATCTCAGTTTAAAGACTTTGAGTGAATCCACCACATCTCTAATTCTGTTGTTTGGTTGATTATCCTTATGGCTGAATTTGTCTAGCTTCAGCTTCCAACCACTGGATGTTGTTATGCCTTTGATAGGTTAAAGAGCCCTGTTGCAGAAGTCTTTTCCCCATGTAAGTACTTATAGACTCTTCACCTTTTTTGTATAAACTAAATAGACTGGGCCCTAGGAGTAAGAAAATGGCCACTTACTCGAAGTGTTAGCTTTACAACACAGGTCACTCTGAAAGGTGACTGTAAAAATGGCATGGTGGAGTTCTATATGTATTGCATCTTAATGATTTCTATATTAAAAGCACTCAGTTTGCAAGTAAAAAGCTATGACTAGCTGCCAGATGTAGAAATTCAAGCTGAGCTCTTTCTATCTTGAGTGTAATCATCAGTGCTAAATGATTTGTAGGTCAAACTATGGCCTGAGATATATCTGTGTTCTCAGATATATCTGAGCCTTCAATGGGCCTGCACAAATGTAACTGACTGAAATTTAAACAGTTCTGCTTATGGTGCACAAGACAGAGCAGAATCCATAGCTCCCTCTTTTACCTGTGTGAATTCTACATTTGTAAATAGGAATAACAGATGTAAAACTTATCATTGTCACTAAAATTGGCAGACATGACTCTGAATGCAAAAAGGGACAACTTTGTTTCATAAAAAGACACTATTTTTACATAATCAGTTTTCAGCATACAACCATATTTTAAGCAAATATGTAATTTTCTTCTCCCGCTGTTCTTCACAGATAGAAATAAAAGTCTACAACTTAACGATGTGAACTAGTAAAATACAATATAGAATGAATCCGTTTATAAAGAGAACTAAAAATATAAATAGTAAAAGAGAAACAAGAAAAAGAAACGAGGGGAAAAAGTTATGATTGAGGAGAAAAGAGATGGTGTTTCGTTGCTTTCTTTATTGTTTCTGTCCCACCCACTATCCACCCCCAAATTTAACATTTTTTACAGATAGGCCACAATCCAGCAAATGACTTCAGCGGGTACTTAATTTTAAGCATGTAAGCAGTCCCATTGACTTCAATAACCAAACTCAAGATCACAATCTTTATTTCTATAAAGTAAATGTATATATAGACATGTATCTTACTGTTCCTCATTATAGAATATTTCCTTTACAATTCGCTAATTGCATTTATTTATTTATTTATTTAGAGAGTTTATACTTACTTAGAGAGTTTATACAAAGGAACCAACAGTAGCTCACTATGTGCCAGGAAAATTTAAAAACACGCTCAAATATACAACAGGTGAGAAGGCATTAAAAAACTATCCAAAAAAGATGTGACCAATTCTGAATACAAGTTATTAATTTGTCCTCTGCTGAATCAACTCATCCCTAAACATGTGCACATAGGCACAAAAAGTCAGAGAAAACAGGTGAAACTTGCAGTGTGTCCTGAAGGACACCATACCCACATTCTCTTGTATCAAGTGGAGTTGCAGCTTCCAGAGTCAAGGACCAGCAATGAGAATGGTCTGCTGTCATGGCCTGCTATAGCATGGGACTAAGACTCAGGAGACTTGGGTTCAATTCCTGCCATTGGTTTGCTGGGTGGTCTTGAGCAAGTGACTTTCTCACTGTATGCCTCAGTTTCCCCCATCTGTAAAATGGGGAGGAAGTTATGAAATGCTTTAACATCTATGGATGAAAAGCACTATATGAGAGCTAGGTATAATTATTATTTTCTTCTTCCTATTTGGTATTTTTTAGTGTTTAAAAAAGTTTCCCACCTAACTCTCAGAAACCCTGCCACCACCACTAGCATTAATTACTTTTAACTTCTGAAGATGTATTTAATATAAGTCTTTTAAAATATTTATTATAAATATGTCTGTATTATAGCGAGAGAATCACCTTTTGGCAGTGTATAAGTGCAAATCATACTAGAAGAGAGATTTAATACGGATCTTATTCAATATTTATTATTTTAAAAAACTTTGTTTCTTAGATTTATAGGCACATAATGATTTATAAATAAAAAATAATTCTAGAGGGTGTATTTAATGTATTTTATTTTTTATTCTTATAAATCAACTATACACAATACTTTATAGTTGCATAAAAATCTTTCATGTTAAATATGTCTTCGGGTGTAAATTATATAGAAAGTTTCTTTACAGTCTTTAGAATAAATAATGTATATACTGCAGGTGCATTGGTACATAGAATTTTGTGGAATTTATTATAATTAGAGTTCACCTAATATGGTATAAGAAATGCAGGTAGGGTGTTAATTCACGGCTATTCACACTGGGTGAAATTCGCCCCTTAACAGAGGGGTTACAAAGGCTCCTGGCTTAAGTGGCACTTAGGCGGTGCATAGGCCTTGGGCAGGCTCTAGACACTAGGGTAAATTTTACTCAAGGTGAAAAGAGGATACTCAGATTTACCAGTCTGGAATCAAATTGTGCCCATGCTTTTTACTATTTTGCTGTTCAATTGTAAATTGCATTTTGCATTTTATATAGTTCCTTCCTCTCAAAAGACCTTAATATTTTATGGATTTAAACTGCTATTTGAATTATGCACAGAGATCACATCATGCATCACTGATATGCAGCCACCTCTGAGGTGGAAAACTGCACAATTTTTGGAAAATAGTACATCTAATTAAAGCTGAGGGGGAAATGGAGGTACTTTGTTCGCAAAGTACTTTGTTCACTCGACTTGGAAATGGGCTAGGAAATTGGGATTTTAGCACTCTCTTCTGAAGAGTGCCATGTGTCTTTTAATGAGTACAAGTGGTCAAGACTTAAGTATTATATCTCATAGGACCTCCTTCTGGCTAGGAACCTAAATGCCCTGTTGGGATATAGGCCTGATACTGACTAGTGTCACCTACTGCTTCAACTGAATACTAGCAGTACTGTTCTCTTTACTGATGGCTGAAGTGCTTGGGGAGCTGATATGTCCAGTCTAAACAGAACGAACCTGTGTGTGTCTTAGCTGCTATACATATTGGTTAGAGTATTATGTGTATTCATATTATACTGGCCCATCTTACTAGGTATTTCCAGAAAAGCCATCATTAATGAATATTAATATATAGACTCATAGACTGTAAGGCCAGAAGGGATCATGATGATCATCTTGTCTAACCTCCTGTACATTGCAGGTCATAGAACCTCACCCACCCCACGCCTAACAGACCCCTAACCTCTGGCTGAGTTACTGAAGTCTTCAGATCTTGATTTAAAGACTTCAAGTTACAGATACTCCACCATTTACTTTAGTTCAAACCCGAAAGTGATCCTTCCCCCACACTGCAGAGGAAAGCGAAAAAAACCCAGGGTCTCTGCCAGTCTGACCTGGGAGAAAATTCCTTCCCGACCCTAAATATGGTGATCAATTAGACCCTGAGCATGTGGGCAAGACCCACCAGACAGACACCTGGGAAAGAATTCTCTGTAGTGACTCAGAGCCCTCCTCATCTAGTGTCCCACAGCTTGCGACCTGCCATATAATAACCTCGCAACCCCCTGAGGGGTCCCAACCCCCAGTTTGAGAACCCCTGGTCTAGTCACTTCCTTCAGGGGCTCCAGCTCCCTCTTTGCCCTTGCATCAGGGCCTCAGTCTGCAGAAAATGAAATGAACAAATGAAAGAATAATTTGTGAGGGTCAAATAAAATGTTTAATTCAATGTGATTTTTTTTCCCATTTTGATGAGAAAAAACAAAAAAAAAAATCCATTTTGGGTTGACCTGAAATAATATATTTTTTTTTATTTTGTACCAAAAAAACCCTAGTTTATAGACAGATGGAGACTAACTTATCCCTCACTTACATCTTTGCACTCTCCCTGGTGTCAATGGATTTGCAAAGATGCAAAAAAGAATTTGGACCATGATCTGAGTTTGCTTGAAAATCCTTTGATAACATCATATGCTCATTTAAAATCACACACACACACAGACACACACACACCTCAGAGCTGTCTATGTGTACAAAAGCTAATATAGCAAAACTGAGCAGGGTCTTTTACAAGTTGTGCAGTGGATCTCTTCAAGCTTGATGGCAGCAAAAGTAAAATCCTATCGAGTCAGTAAAAAGCAACATATGAGACATCTGGAAGAGAGTGGAATACAGCCCTAATGATGATTCCTTACTATTAAAAATAACATATGGGATGTGTGATAACACTTTTTCACCTCTAATTTTACTGCCAAACAACTCAAAGCTAAGTGTAACAATTCAAGCTAAAAAATAATTTAAAAGGTAACTCAAGTAAACTCAATGAATTTGCCCTGTCATAGGACAATCTTAACAGCAATGTTTGCTGGAGTATAATATTGGCTTAATGTGATGGCTCTACTTTATGGAAATTCAGCCTCAGAAAAGCCAAAATAGAAGCTAATTCTAATGATTTCTTCATAAACTTGCAGACATACTCTCTACCACAAATGACGACATGCTATCTACGTACTTCAGATTACTAACCATTCAGACACCAATCTGTGCTTTGTCCTCATACTCAATCATTTTTATTACTACCTAAGCACAGCTATTGAATAGATCTGGTGAGAGATGTATAACACTGAAACAGTTTTGTTAAAAACCCTGCTGATGACACAGCAACATTCTCTCCTTTAGACTAGCCTTAGAAAATTCCTTTTTAAAAGATTTGTAATAGTAAATAAAGCGGATGTTTCTCTTCAAAGTCTGAAAAGTGAAATAGAAATCACACTTTTCATTTTTTTTCCTCTGACCAAATATAAATGGCAGACCAAAAACAAAATTCTAGGTCTGAAAATCCACAGACTTTGGAGGTCTATCTCAACTCAGAACTGGATCTTTTTTGAATTTTGAAACTGGCCACTATTTTCATTAAGGCTGAACCAAAACTCTAAATCCAAACACCCTGGAACTTTGGTAAATTGGAAAAATTGATCAAAATATGGTGTGAGCCTATCTTTAATCAAAGCCTATAAAAATAAGATAATATAATCACAAGATTAAAATACAGATGGATTGATTATGGTTTAATGATCGTTTCAAATGTAGCCATTGTTTTCTGTTTGTGAATTGTTTGCAAACCTTGTATCCCAATTCATGGTGTTTGCAATTGGTTACCTATTGATTCTGTTTCCACTTTGGATGACTGATACTTTTAAAATAAGAGAATAATGAATAACACATATCTGGTCATAAGTTTTCTGAAGCATAATCATTCAGGCTAAAAACTGTAAAACATTGGGGATTTGTGAACATTTATACAAATACCTATAATTTTTCTAAATATTTGTGAATAATAATATTATTGTCCCCATGATCAGCTCTACTCCAAGGAAAACTTTAATATTTAATATTTTTCAAACTAAATATTCTATAATAGTAAATAAAACAGTTCATTAGTAATGTTTCTAACTTCTAGTTAGTAAGCAAACACAAAGAGGAAACTAAACACTCAGTTATTTTGCTTTATACTCAGCTCTAAGACACTAAGAACAATCACAGTGAGTTCAGGGGCTCATAACTAGAGCTGTGCAAAACCTAGTGGTTTGTGTGAACTTTTTGTTTGGTTTTGATCACAATGGGTTCACACCCCTGGAGTTCTGGGGCCCAGACTGTTCTCTCAGTTACAAACATGCAAATTTACAGACTGGGTTCCATGTGAATAACTGAGAGCAGAACCTGGCCTTGTGTTTGAATGAACCAAACTCTCAAAAATGAAACTCGGTTAAAACCACTGAGTTATACCTAGTTTTCTGTCGAAACCTAGAAACATTGTGAACTTTGTGTTATTTCATCACAAACCCATCAACTGGCTCAGGTACACTTGAGAAGCAAGGAACATAACTCAAGTTTCAAGATTACACTGAAGTTCAAACCCAGGTACGTTTTATGAGGTCTCAGATTTCAGTGGGAACCTTTTTACACAATGCTATGTGTAAAGGAAAGTGGGTTTTTTAAAATCTTGGGCCACTGACAGGAAGTATTAGTATCTAGCTAATGATCTCATACCTTCAGAACTTAGACAAAACAGAAAATTCAGGATGGCAACCAACTGTACCTTGTTCTATGCTGGTGAAACTAAATGTATGTTGAAAGGGAAGCAGGCATAAGGAATGCTGATGAAATCAATGGCATTGCAAATGGCGTTGACGTTGAGCTAGCACAGGAGAGGCCCCAGGAATATACAGCCAGCATAGGAAGCTCCCTCTGCCAGGCCCTCAACCCTTGCACATAGGGCTTATTGGAGGTGGGGGGCAGGGTGGGAAGGCACATGCTCTGGCTCATACCCAGCTGGCGGATAGTTGCCTGGATGGCAAAGGTTAGGGCGGCTCCCATGCTGTTTGAAACTATCATGGCTGGGGCTGGCATAGAGCCAGCCAGAGAATCAGAGTGACTATGTCCCTGATGCCCCTCCTTCTCTCAATTCTCTGTAGAAATTGAGTGCAGCAGAGAATGGAGGCCTTACAATCCCACTCTAAATATAACAGACAATCTGAGATGGGTGACATTTGCATAATCCCGAGTTTATGAGCAAGTGGGATAACCTATTTCCTCATGACTTACTCCTCCTGACACTGCATAGATTGGACCCAGAAAATATTCATATTCACTATTTGTCCAGAATATGGTTTGTATTTGCAGACCAAACTGCTGAGTTTGGAACGATATTCTTTGTTTTATTTTTCATAACATAAGTAATAAAGTTAAAATCTCACACAAATGACTAGCAGTGTGAACTGGACTATTAATAAAATACTTACCTTTCAGATAATCGTGCATACCAAGGTACATAAACAGTATCTAGTATACAGAGAAAAAAATTCAACTCAAGGGTTACCAAAAATCTCCCACTCAAGTCCCTCAATTGCGGCCAATGAAGGTTCAAAAGCTTCCAGTTTCTACATAAAAAGAGCAATATCTCCACTGGAATGTTATCCCTTAGGGAGCAACATCAGGGGAAAGATAGAGAACTGATATGCAAGACCATTGATTGGTATGTCTTTGATTCACTCAATGGTAAGTGCTGATTCGTACACTAGAATGTATTGAGTTGGAATGTGATTCCCATATAAATTGTTTGTTGGTACCAGAATCACAAAAAGGCAAAGAAAGGGAATTTTATAATTTTGGGGGGAAATTCAAGACATTTTTTCCTCCATTTTTCTTACTTTCTGGCACTGAAAGCTCTGGTTTTAATGTTTTGCATTTAAACAGGAAGAACAAGAGAGTGGCCTTCAAACACATGTATTGGTGGTGCTGCATGTGTCCACCACATTTTTGTAAACACTAAATAAGGAAATGAGGTTCATAATGAAGCATATAGTGAGTTTGTAGGTCTTAATTCTGCAAGTGGACCATGTGTGGGCATAACCCTACTACTGCACTGAGCCACGTTGAAGTCAATGAAGTTGTATGTTCAAATCAAGCTGTGGAAACTTAGCCAAACTGCCTATGCTTTATTTCAGTCCATTCAAAAAGCTACGGTCTAAGACTTCCAAATACTGGCAATAAAGCGCTTGTTAACATCTGACAATGTCAAAAGTATCTAATGGAATTTTTCCCTTGGGGAAGCGTCTGTTTTCCTGTTTGGTCAAAAAACCCAGTGCTTTTGCTAAATCAGGCTCTATTCTAACTTTAGGCATGATAATAAACAGAAGCACCAAAGGGTTGTCCCGACAAGTTTGGATTGAGCTCCATGTCCCAGTGATGCAGTTGGAAAGCCCCAGGGAGGTGATCTAGGAGGCAGAAAGGAAACCGAGGGATCTTCCACATAATACCTTTTGAGATTTTTCATACAGAGGAGCTCAATAGAGATAAAAGAACCTTCTGATCATGATGGGCACTGTTGGCAGAAGCAGCATGCTGAACATAACAAAGAGAAGCTGAATGAATGTTTGTTCTGCAATTTAAATAAAGAAAAGCAGAAACAGAATTTCTACAGAAAACTATGAGTACCATTGAGAGCAGCATTTAAGCACCTCCAAAAATATATAATGATAAGCGCTGACTGAAAATTTTCTGACAGAACAGTTTTTCGTCAGAAAATGTGGATTTGACAAAATCGTAATGTTTTGTGGAAAGTATCAATTTCATTAGTTTCCACAGGAAATTCTGAAAATGTTTCATTTTGTTAAGGTGGAGACATTTTGTTTTGACTTTATCATGTTGACTTTTATGTTGTTTTAGATTATATTTTATAATATGATCTAATGTAAAACATGATAAAGTCAAAACAAAGTGTCTCCACTTTAACAAAATGTTTCAATAAGGAAATATTTTCAAAATATTTCATTTCACAACAAATTCCGAGCTTTTGACTTTTTCTCCTGATTCAGGATGAAACCAGATTTTGAAAGCTTGGAATTTCCCATGGGACAGCAATTCAGAATTTCAACCAGCTTTGATAATGATGACTAACATTAGTGAATCACAGGGAATTTCTATCAAGAATAAAAGCAACTGATATTTGAACTCAATTTTGGTTATAATACTGAACCTGTCTGGACCCAATTCATTCCTGATACAACTCTACTGAATTCAATGGAGATAGACCAGGGCTGAATTTGGCCCATTTAATTTAAGCATCCGGAAAAAAAATTACTAGAATGTTCTCTTACCCTGGAATATTGTGACACTCATTAAGATAACTGACAGCATAGCTCCCAAAGATTTTGGACCTGCATTTGTCCGGCTCTGTCACTCTTCTTCCCTTAAGGCAGTGATTCTCAACTGTGGTCCAACGCTTCTTCAGGGAAAGCCCCTGGTGGGCCGGGTCGGTTTGTTGACCTGCCACGTCCGCAGGTTTGGCCGGTCGTGGCTCGCACTGGCCACGGTTCGCCGCTCCAGGCCAATGGGGGCTGCAGGACGCAGCGTGGACCGAGGGATGTGCTGGCCGCCGCGTCATAAGCATGTGCTTAAATGCTTCACTGAAATGAAGGCTCAGAAAAGTGAGTAAAAATGGTATATTCAACTCTTAAGAACACTAATGCCGGATAAAGTGGAAATGGATCAAACCGGTTATGCTATTGGAGGTCAGAGGACACCTAAAACTGTGGGTCTCAATAGACCTTAAACTGGTTGAGTTTGAAGGTTATCAAACAGGGAGGACAATGAACTACAAGGAAGTTTTTAAAAAACGAAACAAGGAATATTATTGCTAATTGTCTAAACTTTTCACAAAAAAAGTTCCATCCATTAAGGTTAGGCTAGTCCCTAAGTAGAATATTCTCTATTTATGAAACATAGACCTTTCTTCCTGCATTTTCACTTATAAAAATTTGAGACCAAGATGATCGCAGCTTGCATGCCTTCTCTCCAATTGGAACCAGCCCCTCTTTTCTGAATGTTCTATAGATACTGACTCTCTCGTTACATATTCACAAATGCACATGACACACAGTTGACTCAGCCCTCATTTTTATTCAGAGATCTGGTTGGGATAGTGCATTTGCTGAAAAACTTTCCTGATGTTCTGTCTTTATTTGAATGCATTGTTAAAGATGCACCAAAATGACTTACAACAATGCACAAACCAAACTTCTAGAAGAGTCAATTTAATCCAGTGAGAATTTTTATCCCCAAACCAGCTTCTCCTGGTTATTTTATATCAGCAGTTTTCTTCTATAGTCTCTATTATCAGGGGCTCTGTAGTCACAGGTGGCTCAGAAATTGGTCAGATGAATACTCGCCTTTCACCTTTCAATGGATTAATGAGAACATACAGTAACTCTGCCTGTCCTCTTTAGCAGGTTTGTGGCATATTATAAGACACGTTAACTGTGACTCGCTTATAAACTCCTCATTAGGCTAACAGCATATTTTACTCTCATTCTTTCTTCAGGTTGCTGTAGGAGTGTAACTGATGCACCTTATTATAATTTGAAGTAGTGTGAGTAATCTTATTGTCTCTAGCTCTGCTTTTAGTGTGTGTGTAATCACCATGCCTCCTCATGATGGTATGAGTAACCTCATTTCGCTGAAAGCTTGTTCAATATTCCCTATTTTTGTTCTTTAACTTCAGCTTCTGTAACTTTTGATTAATACTGTTCAACGGAGGATGTAGTGGGGGAAGGAAAGACTCAAAGTAGGACAAAAGTACTTTTAGATTCCCCTGCCCTGTCACCTTATCTCTGAAACAAGGTTCAGCTTGACTGTGGGCTGACGACAAACCAATGGAAATGATGCAGCCAAAGTTCACCTGGCTAACACTACTGCAGTTATGTTAATTCAGAACGTGATACATTTCTACGGCACTGCTCTGGGGGCCAACTATTGTCTTCTGTTGCAGTACCAGGGCTGAGAACTCTACATACACATCAGAGATGTGTGGGTAAAAACACTTGGTCCTTTCTTCATGGAGCTCAATTGTGAATCTGACAGCGCATCTGCTCAGGGGAGCAAAGGGCTGTAAGGAGCCTTGCTCCCTTACTCGACCTCCTACACTGCCAGACCCTGCACAGTGTGTGGGAGCAGGGTCAGGCAGTGGTCTGCACCTTGGTTTCGTCCCACCCCCAATGTGCCATCTAGCACAGCTGACCCAGCAGGGAGGGGGACCTGAGCTGTGCCAGGAAAAGGGCTGATGCTGCTTATTTCTTCCTTGGAGCAGGTTAGAGTTTTGACTCTCAAAGCGAATGGTTTGGTCCCTGCCTCGCTCCTGGGGCAGTGCATCTCTGTGTTGCCCCTTCCTTGGGCTGAATAGTAAGGGTTCCCACTTATCTCATATGTATGTGAGAGCAATGAGAGATGTTCCAAACAGTATCCAAAAGTATTGGTGTTGGTTGGGTGTCCTTATTTCAGACAGTATGTATATCCCTTCCTCTGACAATAATTACATCTAAATTAATATCCACATAGGCCAATTAAGCTCTATGCCAGGACTTCTTTCCACCCCGCACCCAAGTTTTCTACTCTGGGTAGCAATGCTGGGAGCATTAGTCCTGACAGGGCTCCAGGCAGTCATTGGCATTTGAAGCAGCATCTCATCTAGCCCTGCTCACAGGCATAGGTGGGCATAGCATGGTGGTAAAAATGCCTGTGGCTCCTGGAGCTCAGTCTACATTAGCTCTCCACATGCTGCTGCTCCTACTGGGGGGCTAATGTAGTGATGGCAATGGTGGGAAATTTTGGGCCAAAAAGCCTAGTGTAGACAAGGCCATAGGCTTGTGCATGGCATGTTAGTCACCCACTCAAAACACCGTGTTATAAATACACACTTATGAACATTAATCAGTTCATAGCAGGGCACTAAGCCTGGGTCCTGGCCAAATTCCAGTTCTGGTAATTAAATTCTGCCTTCCTGAATTCCCTGTGCAGTTATTTGAATTATTCTTCACTTCCTGTACTGAACTGTTGGGCAATGTTGCTGTGCTCTGTTTAGCAGCTGCAATGCTTCACTGCAGAAGTGGCTGCATTTAGGTAGGAGATGATGTTATGCCTGTGTACAACTGTGTTTTTTCTAAAGTGCTTTGGAGTTCTTCAGAATGAAAGGCCTGAAATGTGAGATAGTATTAATTTTCTTTTGGGACTGGCTTCGAGCACAGAACTTGCACTGGTGTTCATTCATTGCTGATAGGTTCTAAAACACCACGGAGTATTATTTAATTTTATGATTTTCAGACTATCGTTTGCTATTCTTCTGATTGCATGTGCTGTGTTATTGCTTATTTTCAATTTTCAGTAGCACTAGAGGACATGACTTGCTTTAGTACTTGTTTTAGTACATGACTTTAGCTCCTTCAGTTAGAGAAATATTCACATTTGGTTTTAAAGCAGCCTGTGTTTTGCAACACTGGAACATACCTTATCCAATAGTTTTGATCCATACTCTGCCCATCTTCACTAGAGTGTTTTGCCACAGGAGATGAGCAGAGTTGTTCATAACATTTCTCAAATGATCAACAATAACTCTTTTTGTTTCTGCAAGCTGAAAGTTGTTACATTTCCTGGGGATAACACAGTTTACCATTTATTTGGAGATGTAGAAGAAGCAGACATATACCAATATCAGTGGGAAGCAGGTTAAATATCTGCCAGTGGATAGATAGATGGAGCTCACTCTCTCAACATTAATAAAATCAAAGATTATCCCAGGGTCTAGACACTTGTGACACATAATTACAAATAGAGTCCAACTAAGACAAAAACAGCAGGAGCAAACGAACAACCTTTTTCAACACATAAGAAGTCAGGCCACAAAACCAAAATTTCTTCAGTTCCCACAAAACCCTAATCCCACCCCACCCAATTAAAAATCCATCTTCCTCCTTCCCTCTCCTGCACAACCTCATCCCACCCCATTTTGAGGGATCTGAAGGAGGACAATGACATAGCTTTGCATTTTTGTGCAAGGAGCTCCTCCTATGAATAAGAGACAGGATGGGAGAAAGCCTAAAAGTGTTTGAAGGAAAATTGGACTGATGGGTGATGAAGACCAGCACTACTGGCAGAACAGAAGTGAGAGTCAACAGCTTGGTACTATATAAGACATGAGAGCTCTTTTAAAGATCCTGCCATTGATATAAACAGTACCACATTATTTGTTCTTTTTTAAGCAGGCGAGAAGCTAAGTGGGAGCCTTTCCATTGACTTCAGTGGGCTTTGAATCCGGCCTGATCTGAAATGAATGCTAGCTTATAGGTAGAGCTGGGTGGGATTTGTGTTTCCGATCCTGTGAATATTTTCAAGAATTTGACATTTTCTTGTCCTAAATTGGGATGAAAAGTCAATCTCTACAATTTTTGCAAATGGGAAAAACTTTGTTTTCCTGTTTGGTTTTTTTGTTCAGGTCAGTCAAGACATTTCACTTTGGTAATTTTGAAGTGTTTCATTTTGATTTTGACCTTTTTTCTTTTTCAACTTATTAGTGTAGCTAGGTTAAATTTTGAAACAAAAAGTCCTTTCAAACCAGAAAAATAAAAAAATTCATTTTGAAAATGCTGAAACTAAATGTTTCAACAATTTGGAAACTTTTTTCAAACATTTTTTGAGGCAGATTTGTAGAAATTGATCCTGCTTTTCAAACAGTTTTGTTTTTGACAAGTCAGCATTTTTTGATGAAAAATCATTTTGTCAAAAAAATTCCCGACCAAATCTATTTATAGGTTATCTGTGGAAGAAGAATGCGATGAATATTTAGCGGTGATCATTTCTCTCCCTATTCTTTTTTACTACTTTTGCCTCAGATGGACAAGAAATAATACATTTCAACAGTTAACATGCAAAATAGAACCTTAAAGAGTGTGCAGCCTGTTGCATAAGGCTGTATCTGAAATGAGGCTGCCGTGTGTTAGTCTGATTCCTTTTAAATTATACTGTCAGTGTTAGTATTGTTAATCCCTACAGACTGGGCTGTGGTGGGATTTGGAGGGGCCCACGTGAAGAATTTGAATCAGCACACTAAGGAGTAACTTCTTTATCAAATAAATATTGCAAACTACAGAAAAATATTGGGGGTAGAGAAATATTTAATGGGCTTTTTTGGAGCCAAGAAATAGCATATTAGTGGACGCAGTACAGCAAAGAAAAGAAACCAAACAAACAGAGGCAAATGTTGAAAAGTAAGCATGGGAAATGTGTGATATAAAAAAAGGAGGCATTAGAGAGTTTTTCAGAAAAAATGATGGTGCACAGTAAGAACCTCACTCGAAGAAATGAAAGAGACAAATGAAAGGTAGTCTGAAAATCACAGGGAACAACTCCATTGGCCTGACCCAATGCAAACATGCTACTACTTGAAAAAATTGTGAGCAAATGAGGGGCATTCTTAGCTGGTGGAGCTTAGGTATGTTTTAAAGGCGACTGGCTGGGTTCTTGGGGAAGGATGGCAATCCATATCTATCCTTTTACTAGATATTTGCCAGTTTAGGGTAGCATTGTCTTGGGTACTGTTCACTTATAGTACTCTGCTGGTTAGAAGGACCACCATGTCAGTCATCTAATACAGACAAGGATTTACAGACCTTCTTAGAAAGAAGAGGGGAGTGGCACCTAATATCTCAGGGACTAGCTTTTAGCTGAAGGCTATATCTAGTGGGAGTGAAGGCTCTCACCATCTTTGAAGGATTGGAACCCACACAAGTGGTAAAGCCCTAAAATATATGAAAGTAACTTCACTTACAGTGCACAAAGCCTGGGAGAATTTTTGAAGTTATGTGATCACTGTTGGGGAGAGACCAGGACCTACTGAAAACTCCATTTCTTCCTGCCAGGTGATTCACTTTGTGGCATCGTCAGAAGTCTCATTCAGTGGCGGATATTGTGTTACAAAGACGTGCAAGGAACATGCTGGGGATGTGTCCCTTGAATAATGAGATGGACAAAAAAAAAGTGGCCTGCTGGAAAAAGCCAGCACACTCAAGCAGCAAAAACAAGAAGCCAGTTGCCTACTGTAGTTGAACACCACATTGCAGTCGGCATTTCTTGCTAATTCTGTTCACACAAGAAAATTACTGAGTTTTAATGATTTGCCACAGGGTTTGCTGCTGTGTGAGAAAAAAAAATCTTATGTATTTCCACATTGCAAATGTAAAAGAGAAATAAATTGTGGGCCAGAGACTCTTCTGGCTTACATCTGCCTAGCTCCATTGAAGTAAATGGTACTACTGGGCTGATTTACACTAGCTGAGGACCAGCACTCTGTGATATATGCAGAAACACTAGTGAAAATTCATTCATTACAGCATTTGGATTTTCTATTTTCAGTTTTTAGGGTAATTTTCTCTTAAATATATTGTTGCCTAAAATGTTGCTCTCTTGTCTGCTCAGGTGACAGTATCTTTAGTCATTTAATTGCTCAGCACATTAATGTTAAGTGAGGCCTTCTGGAGCCATCGTATTGTTCTCGGTGATCTAGATTTAGTCCACTCTTATTCTGGTAATCTAGCACTATGAGTTTGGTTATGTAATGTTACATTCACAGCTCACTGAGCATACCTCTCCTCTGTGTTTCCAAGCTACTCTGTGTCTGTAATGTATATGAAAGAGTTCAGTATAAAATTTCAATTTAGATTTAACAGCTCCATTTTCTGAAGTGCCTGGCCAAGTTGTTTTGTCATCTTATTACATATTGTGATAAGGTGAGCACCTCCTTACCCCCGGAGTACAGGACTTTGTCTCTCCTGCAGGGATGAATTTGAGAAATACTCGGGAAGAGGGGAACAGACAATTTCTCAGGGGCTGAGTCTGAGCCGGGGAATGGCAATCTTTTTTTCTTTGTGCCTTGATTCAAGAGTCCCTGAAAATGGAGCAGCCACACATAGGCAAGTGGATGTCTCCACTTCCTTTTCATCCTATAGGATAGAAAAATGTGAGTAGGACTTTTTTTTTAAAGTGTATACTGTGAACTCTGCCTGTGAGGGAACTTCCTCCCCAGGACAGGGTGGGCTCTCCAGACTTTCTGAGAGTGAGGGCATGTCTTGCTATAGGTGGATGGGCAGGCAGGCTCATGTCAGCTAGCGGATTGGAGCAGAGGGCTCCTCTCCGGAACACTCGTGGTACATTAATGAGGTCCTGTGGTTCCTGGAGTTCTCATGTGAACTACTATTTATTTAGTAGAATATTTTTCTTTGGTTTTTTTTTGCTATCAATAAATGGCCATTTACACAACATCGTGGACTTGGAATTTATTTAACTTATATCAGAACTCATTGGTAGAGCTAGTAAAAAAAAGAGCAAAGGAATTCCACAGAAAGTTGTTTCTATTTTGCATTTTTTTCTCCATCTTTTAAAAATATTTTCTTTCTTTGTCGTTTAAACAAATAAATGCCTGGAAAAAAGTAGGGGGAGGAGAAGATTAGGAAAGAAAGTTTTCTAGAGTTAGAGAGAGTGTGGGTTAGTCATTTGGGGGATGGGATAGCTGTGATTCTGAGGAATTACTCTAACAGTAAGAAATATAAGTGTAGTACCGTGATTAAAATAGAAATGTGTATATATCTTCATTTTACTTCAGTCTGCTTATATTCGACATTTAAAAATGTTTTTCTCACTTCTGTGTCCATTTACTGAGATTGATTAGTAAATGTATTTTCTTTGCTGGTGATCACTTGACTGATCACTTTCTTGACTGGTTCCTGCTGCTTGATTGGAGCCTGGTATTTCCTCTGTGTTGTTCTTGCTCATAGCCACTCCTGGAGTATACAGACGCCAGGTAATGAGATGGATTAGGAGATTACATAAGTGAAACTAGTTAATGAACGAGGCACCCTCTGGAAATAGTAAGCATTTTAAAAAGAGAATAATAAGCAAAGGCATAAAATAGTGATGCTTTGAAAAAAAGGAGAAAATCTAGCAGATAGCTTCTGTAACTGAAAGTTGTCTGACATCATCTTTAAAGTAGTTTGAGACACTCTCAGCACAAATCCCCGGTCTTGACTTTTTGTTTTATGGGTTTTTTAACACGGGCTGATCTTCCTAGCTCTTTCTTGTTTTAAATATTTATGATACACTGAAAAAAACAACATAATATTACAAAGTATTGTCTTGCCTTTGGAATCTCAGATATTAGCTTCTGCCTCTGGGGGTAAATAAGACTAATGATTCTGATAATGGCAGGATTATCATCTGTGGTAAAAGGATACTGTGAAAAGTCAGATTGAGTCCCCCTGGGGGAGACTTGTGAAGACACAAATGGCAGATAGACACCTGCCTGCCATTTGCACCTTTGAAAACCTCTCCCTTTGTTTTTTCCAGCCATCCAAACCCAGAACAGCTGTCACCTCCTTCTCATCCCTAAGCTTGTGCTCCATCCCTGAGAGCTCTCCCTGCAGGGCTGGCTGTTACCATGGTGGCAGCAGGCAGCCCTGCAGAGAGCTGTGTAGGTATGAGTGTTTTGCACAGCTCTAGAATTTTAGGTAGACAGTATAATTACTCAGTCATTCACAACAAAAATGTACCTTTGTTTTTCTCCAAATTGCCTTGATTCCTGCTTTCATACTGTGAGATCCTCAAGATGTGTAGCATGGGTTTCTGAAAGCTAATTTGTGGTCAGCCTGTGAATCAAAACCAATTCCTGATTTTACCAACTATTTGCCGCAGACCACATTTTTTTGATTCAGAAAGGTGCTGAGCATCCTCTACCCCCCACTGATCACAATAGGACTTGCGGGTGTTCAATAGCCTTGGGATCAGGCCCACAGTTTTTGCTAGATATCTAGTATAGATGAGTTGGCAGGATTTAATTTTTTTTAAATGATTTCGATGAATATCAATATTTGGCTTAAGCACTTTTTCTATTTTTATCGATTTAAATTTTCACACTTGCAGTAAAGTGTGTGTGTGTGCATGCATGTGCAAGCAAGAGAGAGAAAAATTATTTAAAGACAGATGTAGGGATTCAAAAAGTTAAAGATTTATAACTTTTAACACACATGCTGACAAAATGACACGTCAGAATATACAAAGCAAATATCCTCAACTCAAACGCTAATAAGTTCTCAAGCAGCATTTTCTTACTTGGCCTGTCTGTAAATGTCAATCATCGATGAAAATATTTTTTCCATCACCTTGAGTGTTTACAGTGAAATAGACTTTTACTAACATTTATCAGTAAAAATTGAATTCTTCCAAGCCTAAGTATAGAGTTGTTCCTTGATCAAAAGTACTAAGATGATAAATGACCCAACAGGCAAAAAGAAGCCTATCTAGAAATCATTCAAATGTTTCTGCTATTTTTATTAGTACAAGAGAAATAGAAGCAAGAGCCCTAGAGTTCTGATTTCATCTTTAACAAAATGCTTTGTGTTGATTATAATGAGACCTCTATATGGCCATAGTGAATGTCAGCTCACATAGTTGTAGCTGATATACCTACAGCTTCCTGAAATCTTCTAATAGATTATAATGGCTGTGATGCACAAGCTGAGAACAACAACCTGCAATTACGGTAGTGCCATGAAAATATAGAATTGATAAAGTGTTTGGTTAGAACTGATGGGCATTTTACAGTTCAGACCAGTGCAGATTAGAATCTATTATAAATTATGAAAACAAGCTATTATAAATTCCATTAGAGATATTTGTTACCATTGTGCAGTGATATTCCATGTGGTCACACTAAACTAAAGTCTCTCTGGGACTGCATTACAGAGTACTCATACCAATAGTTGATTGCGATATTAATAGCTGTATAAGTTAGTCAGAGAAAAGAAATGATAGCTAGCAGTATAATTAGGTATTTATAATGAATTATTACTACTATTTAGTTAATATTTATATTGGAGTAGCACCTACTGCCCTTAGCTAGGTCAGAGCCCTATTGTGCTAGGCACTGTACAAACATAAAGCAAATGATGGTCCCTGCCCCGAAAAGCTCACATACTAAATTGCATTAACGATGAAAAATATAAAACAAGAGCGTTAATGATTTATACACATATCCAGATACCGCTCATCTGGTATTAGGACAGGACTGTACACGTACCCCAAAAAGAGGCTAGAAGAGGAGCCTCTGGCCTTGTGCCACAGAAAACAAAAGAGACACCAACAGATATCAGTGATCAATAAGTCTAATGTAATAAAACCCTGTCCTTCCTTCCACAAAGCTCCCTTTGTTCAAACACACTTTCTACAAATAGAAATAAGAATGGCTCCTAGACTGCCTCCTGGAGATCACAGGGACTGCTTGCGGTGGTTCATTAAATGCAGCAAGTAGTTGATGCCAGAACTGTACATTGTAATGCTAATAGGTAAAAAGATGTTCATATCATGCCTCGGACTGGGGTCTGGGGGAGGGGCGGGGGAACAGCCCGTTGGTTTGGGGTTTTTTTTGTTGCATGAGAGTTCTGCATTTGAGTTTCCAGGTTTGTCTGAACTCCAAAATAAACAAACAAACAAATAAATAAAGGACATGTGAATCAAACATGCCAATAGAGTACAGCAAAAGTAACATGAACAGAAAGCAATGATTCCCCACCACCTGTGGTTCTGTTTACATTAAATAATTACTATGCATTGGCCAGCAGTCCTGCCCTAATTAGGCCCAACATAATAAGTTAAGAATGTATCATCAGCCTTGGCTTTGAACTTCTCTGCTTTTGTTGATTTCCAATAACTTTATCACCACTTAAAAGCTTTTTAAAATATAGAAGAAGCCCACCTCAAAATAAACCATAATGGTTCGCTTAATCTATAGCATAAACACAGGTTTTGATTTTTAAAAATCTGTGAGTTAAGTAATCACACATTTAAGACTATTTAAACTATTGATTGATTACCTGTACTGCAATGGGGTTTATCTACAGTGGTAAATCTTTGGTTTAAAGATGCCTTTAAAGAATAAATCAGAGCGATTATGGGCTGGTGTGCCAATACAGCTGAGGGATGTGCACACTAAAAGTCTTAGGAACTCTTGCTGGATAGGTGAGGTAGTTATGACTACAGCTGGGTGAAATTTTTTGGCAAATAGTAAATTAGCTGAAAAATGCCTGGTGGGGGGGAGGGACAGAAACTATTCTCAAATTTGGGTTGAAGTTGGTAAGTAGTTTCAAACAAAAAAAACCCCAAAGCCAAGCCTGCGGAGCCTAGCAGGAGCCCCTGGGCATATTGAAGCCCCCTCTCTGCTGCTTAGGTGTGGTGCAAGCTTGGAGGGGTGAACCCCGGGCTCTGCTGTGTCACCTGATGTCTGTCCATATGGCCAGCTTGCAGAGCCTAGGCCACTCTTCCAACCTGGCTGAAACTGTGTCCCAGTCAGCTCCCCGGGCTGATCCCTTAGCCCTGTGTTCAGGCCGAGTTTGGGCCTGCTTCCTCCAGCAATTGTCAAAGCACCATTTGCTCCTGGCCTAGCCCCAGGGTCTTTCTCTCAGCAGTCTCCCCATGTCAGGTCAATTGGCAACCGGGTGGCCTGCCGCCAGTCTCCTGTCCTGTCTTCACTTGGGCAGGACTGAGCTGTGGTTCTGGAGTGACATTCCCCTCTTTCCAGGCAAGGTAGGCTGCAGCAGGAAGTCGAGGTGAGATTTTCTCCCACTCTACTAGTTAACCAAGCTCTGGGCCAACTCTCTTCACTCTCTCCTCTGTATCTAGGCAGTGTAGTTATAGTGTTGTTGGTCCCAGGATACTAGACAAGGTAAGCGGAGGAAGAGCTCTATGTGGTTTGAAAGTGTGTGTCTCTCGCCAACACAAGTTGGTCCAATAAAATACCTCACCCACCTTGTCTCTCTGCCTCCTGTATAATCAATCACATCTCTTAGGGGCTAGGGCTGTCTTTTCTACATTGCTGGCATGTGCATGTGGAGTGGGTGTGAACTCTTGGATCTGTGTACTCTCTTTATTTTTTCCACTTTTCTAAAAGCTTGTGCTGTGGGCTACAGCTGGTCAGTTACCAGAGAAACTGATCTGTCAAATAAATTATTCATTGAAAAATGGCAACTTTTTAGAATAATTAATGCAATAAATAGTATGTGACTAACTCTGATATGGGATCTCCAAGTTACATGCCCACACATTATGTAATGGAGCAGAAGGCAGGTGCAATGTGTATTCCTTCCCTACACTACTGGCATCATATCAACTGTGTGCTCAGTCTCTATTGGCCCTAGGAGGAGGAATTACAAAGTCTACTTTTGAGCCCTGCCTCCCAGCCATTAGCCAAAAAGCAATAGGCTATGGGTTTACATGGATGACTGAGAGCAGTGTTTGACCCAATTTCTGAAGAATTCAAGGACATGGTGTTTTAAAGAAGTCTAATAATGGTCCAATCCAACTCCCCCTGATGTCAATAGTCTTTCTTTTGACTTTAATGAGAATTGAACCACATCCTAAGGCCACAATTCAACACACTACTTAAACACGTCTAGCTTTAAGCATGGAACTAGTCCAAATGACGGCTGTAGAACTACTCTTGCTCAAAGTTAAGCATGTGCTTAAGGAACTTGCTGATTCAGGGCCTTCATAAATATCTTCTGTAGAGGGCACAATAGAAACTGGATTATATAAAATGCTGACCTCTCTCCTGTGTTGACCCAGAACGCTTTCAGCAGCAAATTGTTCTCAATATGTGTAGGATAATCATGTCTAGTCCCATAGCAGCCTCTTTCACAGAAGGAAAGGGAAAGAAGGAACAGAAAAAGAGAGAGAATTCATTCCAGTTAGTAATAAACTATAAAAAGGTTAAATGGCTTTAAATTTCATAGTCTTGGATTATGTCTTAAATGACACCACTTTTCCCAACACCAAATGTTATAACAAGATTCACTGGGCTTGCACTGTGTCTAGTAACCAGTGATAAGAAATTAGAGAACCTGTTTTACGAGTTTTCTATTCTGCCCCTTTCACAAAGTTAAATCTTTATCCTAAGAGGAAGTATGTACAAATGGCAGACAATGTTTGGGCCAGTTGGCAGCGTTTACAAGTTGCAGCTCATTAACCACAAATGGGTTTCAGATCTTAGGGATTCTCTTTCAAGAAGCTTTCCTTGGGCTCTTGGACCAGCTTCTGCAGTCAGTTACACTAGTACAATCCCACTGAAGTCAGTATCTCATTGTCCTGTTTCCAGCCAATCAGCCAATGTGGTGCTAACATGTAAGCATTCCAGGTGGTACAATATTTTGTGTCCTTCGCCTCACTTTTGCTAGATTTTCAGATGGCTCCAGGGTCAAAAAAAGGGACTAAATTTCCATACAGAAAGGAAATTTGGAAGTGGAAATTAAGGATGAAAAAAGCCTTTATACTGTAGATTAGGTTGAAATAGCGACAACACAGAAATAAAATTTTAGCAAAAAATATTAAGGGTTATGGTGGAGTTCATTCCATTTTGTGGACTCTCTGCACTGGGATGAATTAGTGTTTCTAATGCGTTTCACTGAGAAAATTGTTCACTGACCCAAGGTACCAGGATGATTGTCATTTAAAAAAATATAAATATAAACATTTTCTATTTTTTTTATATAATGCCCTGTAACCCTAGCCCCTCCCTGTATTCATACCCTGCTCATTAATGCAATAATATTTGTACAAAATATGCCTTGTGAGGTATCATCTGAAAGCTAATAACACACTAGTTATTAATATAATTGTGTTAATGGTATGTGTTAATGGTATATATGAAGTTATGAATCCCTCTGTACGATGTTCGGATGTGGAAAAAAGGGAAGAGGTGTTGCCTTGTATAATAAAAATGTATACACTTGGACTGGAGTTGAGATGGAAATAGGAGTTAGACTCGTTGAAAGTCTCTGGGTAAGGATAAAAAGGGTAAAAACAAGGGTGAAGTCATGGTAGGGTCTACTACAGACCACCTAACCAGGAAGAAGAGATGGATGAGGCTTTTTTTAAACAACTAACAAAATCAACCAAAGCATAGGACTTGGTGGTGATAGGGGACTTCAACTACCCAGACATCTGTTTGGAAAATAATTCAGCAGGGCACAGATTATCCAACAAGTTCTTGGAATGTATTGGAGACAATTTTTTATTTCAGAAAGTGGAAAAAGCTAGTAGGGGAGATGCTGGTCTAGATTTGATTTTGACAAATAGGGAAGAACTGGTTCAGAATTTGTAAGTGGAAGGCAGCTTAGGTGAATGTGATCATGAAATGGTAGAATTAATGATTATAAGGAATGGTAGGAAGGAAAACAGCACAATAAAGACAATGGATTTCAAGAAGGCAGACTTCATCAAACTCAGGGAGCTGATAGGTAAGATCCCATGGGAAGCAAGTCTAAGAGGAAAAACAGTTCACAAGGGTTGGCAGTTTTTCAAAGAGATATTATTAAAGGCGCAAGAGCAAACTATCCCACTACATAGGAAAGATAGGAAGTATGGCAAAAGACCACCCTGGCTTAACCAGGAGATCTTCAATTATCTGAAATGCAAAAAAGAATCCTACAAAAAGTGGAAACTAGGTCAAATTACAAAGGATGAATAAATAAAACAAGTATGTAGGACTAAATTAGAAAGGCCAAGGCGCAAAATGAAATTAAACGAGCTAGAGACATAAAGGGTAACAACAAAACATTTTACAAAAACATTAGAAGCAAGAGGAAGACCAAGGACAGAGTAGGCCCATTACTGTATGAGGGGGAAAAACAACAGAAAATATGGAAATGGCAGAAGTGCTAAATGACTTTTTTGTTTTGGTTTTCACCAAAAAGGTTAGTAGCGACTTGAAGTCTAACATAGTGAATGCCAGTGAAAATGAGATAGGATCAGAGGTTAAAATAGAGAAAAAACAAGTTAAAAATTACTTAGACAAGTTAGATATCTTCAAGTCACCGGGGCCTGATGAAATACAACATAGAATACTCAAGTTGATGACTGAGGAGATATCTGAGCCATTAGCGATTATCTTTGAAAAGTCGTGGAAGACGGGAGAGATTCTAGAGGACTGGAAAAGGGAAAATATAGTGCCCAACTATAAAAAGGGGAATAAGGATAACCCAGAGAATTACAGACCAGTACCCAGAAAGATAATGGAGTAAATAAATAAGCAATCAATTTGCAAACACCTAGATGATAATAAGACAATAAATAACAGTCAACTTGGATTTGTCAAGAACAAATTGTGTCAGACCAACTTAATACCTTTCCGTGACAGGGTAACAAGACTTGTGGAAAGTGGGGGAAGTGGAGATGTGGTATATCTTGACTTTAGTAAGGCTTTTGATACAGTCTCGCATGACCTTCTCATAAACAAACTAGGGAAATACAACCTAGATGGAGCTACTATAAGGTGGGTGCATAACTGTTTGGAAAAACCATTCCCAGAGAGTAGTTATCAGTGGTTCACAATCAAGCTGGAAGAGCATATCCAGTGAGGTCCTACAGGGATCAATTCGAGGTCCAGTTCTGCTCAATATCTTCATCAATGATTTAGATAATGGCATAGAGAGTACACTTATAAAGTTTGCAGATGATACCAAGCTGGGACAGGTAACAAGTGCTTTAGAGCAGGGGTCTCAAACCCGCCGGGCTCCCCGCACCGGCCCCGCCCCCCCGAGTTACTTTCTGAAGTTCCGCCGCCAGAACAGCTGTCTGGCGGCTTCATGGTTTCTGGGCGGGAGTGGGGAGGAGCGGGAAGCACGCACACAGGGGAGGAGGGGGGGAGAGGAGGCAGGCCGCCAGGCTCCCGCCGCCCCCCCTCCCAGTTATGTCCTATGGCCGCCAACTCCCCTCACCCCTGCCCCCCCCAGTTACGTTCTGTGGCCGTCAACTCCCCTCACCCCCGCCCCCCCAGTTATGTTCTGTGGCCGCTAAGATCGCCGTTCCCTCCGCGCTGCTCCAAGGTTCTATTTTTACCCCCAGGCAGTTCCCGCCGCCAGAACAGCCGTCTGGTGGCTTCACAGTTTCTGGGAGGGAGGGGGGAGGAGTGGGGAGCCACGCGCTCAGGGGAGGAGGTGGAGAAGGGGCGGAGAAGGAGCGGGGCCTAATGGAAGGGGTGGAGTGGGGGCGGGGCTGGGGGCGGCGAGGGGGCGGGGTCAGTGATGCAGCCCTCGGGCCAATGCACCAGTCCTCATGCGGCCCTCATGGTAATTTGAGTTTGAGACCCCTGCTTTAGAGGATAGGATTAAAATTCAAAATGATCTGGACAAACTGAAGAAATGGTCTGAAGGAATTAGGATGAAATTCAATAAGGACAAATGCAAAGTACTCCACTTAGGAAGAAACAATCAGTTGCACACATACAAAATGAGAAATGACTGCCTAAGAAGGAGTACTGCAGGAATAGATCTAGGGAGGGTCATAGTGGCCCACAAGCTGAATATGAGTGGAACACTTTCGAAAAAAGCAAACATAATTCTGGGATGTATTAGCCGGAGTGTTGTTAGCAAGACACGAGAAGTAATTCTTCTGCTCTACTCTGTGCTGATTAGGCCCCATCTGGAGTACTGTGTCCAGTTCTAGGCACCACATTTCAGGAAAGATGTAGACAAACTGGAAAAAATCCAGAGAATAGCAACAAAAATGATTAAAGGTCTAGAAAACATGACCTATGAGGGAAGATTGAAAAAATTGGGTTTGTTTAGTCTAGAGAAGTATTTATAGAGGGAGGAATCAATGGGGAAACATTATTTCATCGATTAGCTCTTTATGATCTGATGAACACTTTCTGGTGACAGCATGAAACAATATGAAAAAGTAACACAGGCATAGCTGAGTCCTAAATAACTGTGTTTACTAATCATCCACCAACATGTGCGGCCTACCTGTATGCATTCTGCTTTGCTGACTGGTTTCTGGATATTTTCAAAGCATTGAACACATTGAGCTCCACAAGAGTGCTCACAAACTGTTTAAGGGGATTCTACTTTATTCTTATATGCTATATACTGTTTGTAAGAAACACAGCTAGGTTCTGTTTTTGTGCCCTACTTCCCAGTATGAATACACAGCAGGATTCATAACTGAGCCTACTGAGTAGTATTTCATTGACTTCAATGACTACTGATGGTGTAAGCTACTATTCCATATGTGAAATGGTATCATAGTCTAGCCCTTAGTTTATAAACGAAAAAAAAATGTGCTGGATAATTTGGGGCTGATCATATTGTTTATTCTCCAATAGCAAGCAAACCCCAAAATGCACATGTCTAACAAATGATGACCATGAGTGTCAACACCTGCAGAGCAAAATTCAAAGTCCACTGCTTTGACCAGGTCTTACTATAGTAACTTCTGCAACAAAACCCCAAACCCAGTACAGTAGTTACTGCCTGGAAGGAAAAGAGAGAAAATATCTTGTGTGTGTACTGTGCATAATTTTGGGAGCTGCATGTATACATGTCCCTCACTGTGGTAACACACTGCTGGAGATATCCAGAGCTGTGAGCCACTGTGTTACTGCTCTGCCTCAGCAAGTGAGAGATTTGCTAGAGATTAGACAGTGTGCCAGTTCCCTGCCGCACCAGTATGTCTTCCTCACCAGCAAACTCCTCAAGGCTTTCCCAGCCCAAACCTTGCCTAGCAGGTACCAGTGAACTAGAGGTGGCGGTCCTTTCTTGAATAGTTTAAAAAGTAATACAGTCCACACTTTCCTCTGGTATAGGGGGTATTTTCATGACCAGTAGCGCCACTGCCCTTTACATGGTGGAATGAGAACTGCTTGACTATGTCATAGGTACTATACT
Source organism: Macrochelys suwanniensis (assembly GCA_033296515.1). Lineage (NCBI taxonomy): Eukaryota > Metazoa > Chordata > Testudines > Chelydridae > Macrochelys > Macrochelys suwanniensis. The sequence goes on along the minus strand of CM065775.1, from coordinate 152,159,006 downwards.
GATGGCAGATTTATTTTGTTTATTATTGTTGTTGTTGTTGTTACTAGGTCAAGTTGAGTCGGGCCTTGTGCTTTTGGAGTGGGGAAAACTGAGTTCTGTCTCAGCTCGTGGCCATAAAATTCCACATTGCCACAGTGTGCACACAGGACAGCATAGTGGCAGCCATGATGTTCCTGGTTTGCTGTAGTTGTTTCATTGTATTTGAGGTAATCTGCAGCAGCTAAATTGGGATATTTCACTGCAAACAAGAATTCACTGGAGAACAATAAAATATAAAATAAGTCTCAGATCTTTTTATGAATGATCTCAGCTCACCTTTTGGGCTTCCGCGCAGTGGAAAGCAACTTTCTACTCTTATTCTAAACTCAATTTCATATACTCCACCTCTTTGTGTAGAATTGACTCATAAAGGCTATAGGGAGGCACTGATGAGTAAAATCAACCTGCAGTGCTCGGTATGGTGCCTGTAGTGGGACTGCTGTTTAGCAGCTTTCTTGCTAATCAATTCTCTTCAGTAAACTGAATGTCATATAACTTATGTAAATAAATGCAACTTTAAGAGGATTCTTCACTGATCTGTTGAAGTTATGCTTCTTCCTAGTCCACCATAAAATCAGCATGCCTGTTAACAGATATCCAATCCACCTTGTGCAAACGACTTTTCTTGTTCATTTTATCGCTGCAGCTGAGAAAATCGCAAAAACAAGAAACAGTGGTAAACGGCCCTCTCCCCCTGAAGAGCATTGGAGGAATTATGCTCATACCAGTGATTATAACAAAGAAGTGTATTATAGAGTCGTGATAATGACTCTATAATTAAGCTTGTACTGTAGCTTCCATTGTAAGCTTTTGAGCAACCCCCCCTGCCCTCAACTCTTTGGATAAAAGCCCCTGTTTGCATAAGATTTCTCAAATGTAGTCCTCATCAAGACGGGATTTTTCCCCCCTTCAAATAAAATTGAGGTTGACTGGTCAAGCTGTTGTGATGAGATATTTCAAAAGTGGGATTTGAGACCGTGTGAAATCTTGGTCCCATTCACGTTGATGGCAAAACTCCCACTGATTTCAGAGGAGCCAGGATTTCACCCAGAGTGCATGGCACCCGCCAGCCCTTTGGGGAAAATAAAAGGTGAGAGTGGTTGGGGGGAGGTTCAGGTTGGGGGAGAGGGACACTGGGAAGGGGATATGGGAGTGAGTGACAAGGGGACTCGGGTAGAATAGAGGCAGGGGCAACTGTCAGCCCCAGATTCTCCCTTTCTCTGTGTGTGCCAGGATCTGGGGGGGGGGGGGTCTGAGCCCCTCTCCCTACCCTCTATATATGCTGGGATCTGAGGGTCCCTTGCCCCAGGGGTGTCTGAGCCCCCCTTCCTGCCCCCATCTGTGTGCCAGAATCTAGGGACTCCCCCACCCCTCTAGGGGGCTCTGATCCCTTCTCTCTGCCCCCCCTCATGTGAGCTGGGATGTGGGGAGCCTTGTCTCTCTGGGTGTCTGAGCCATACTCCCTGTCTCCCTGTGTGTGTGTCAGGATCTAAGGGCCCCTGCTCATCTTTGGGGATCTAACCTTCCCCCCATGGCCTTCTCATGTGAATTCGGCTGGGGAGGGGGTTGCCTTTCTGGGGATGTTTGAGCTTTTTTCCCTACTCCCCTATGTGACCGAGGAGTCCGGACATGGGGTAGCTCTACCCCTGTGTCTCTGGGTGGGTAGATCAGAATAGGCATGCTCAGAGCATACACCAAGAACACACTGCTGAGGTGAGGAGCTGAGAACAGTTATGCTTGACACAGATCAGAAACTCTCCAGCACAGGGGTGCGGGGTAGGTCGAGTGGGAGAGGGAAGGAAACACCCACTGACGTGAACTGAGCAGTTCATGTATCTTCAAGATCTTGTTTCAGGCTGTATGCATCTCCATCAGATAGTCTCTTTCAGCTGAGAACATCTCATTCAGATGAATAGGTCACTTCACACATCTCTGAGCCTGCAACTTTGAAATTTGAAACCCACTCGGGGCAGAAATCTGAGAATGAATTGTAAAACATTTGGGGAAAATCTGCCCTGTGAAGGGATTTTTATTAGGGCTGTCAAGCGATTAAAAAAATTAATCACACTGTTAAACAATAATAAAATACTTTTTATATAAATATTTTTGGATGTTTTCCACATTTTCAAATATATTGATTTCAGTTACAACATAGAATACAAAGTGTACGGTGCTCACTTCATATTTTTTTATTATAAATATTTGCACTGTAAAAATAAAAGAAATAGTATTTTTCAATTCACTTAATACAAGTACAGTAGTGCAATCTCTTTAGCATGAAAGTTGAACTTACAAATGTAGAATTATATTCAAAAAATAACTGCATTCAAAAATAAAACAATGTAAAACTTTAGAGCCTTCAGTCCACTCAGTCCTACTTCTTGTTCAGCCAATCGCTGGACAAGTTTCTTTACATTTGCAGGACATAATGCTGCCTGCTTCTTGTTTACAATGTCAACTAAAAGTGAGAACAGGTGTTTGCATATCACTGTTGTAGCCGGCGTCGCAAGATATTTATGTGCCATATGCGCTAAAGATTCATATGTCCCTTCATGCGTCAACCACTATTCCAGAGGACATCTGTCCATGCTGATGATGTGTTCTGCTCGATAACAATCCAAAGCAGTGCAGACCAACGCATGTTCATTTTCATCATCTGAGTTAGATGCCACCAGCAGAAGGTTGATTTTCTCTCTTGGTGATTTGGTTTCTGTAGTTTCCACATCGGAGTGTTGCTCTTTTAAGACTTCTGAAAGCATTCTCCATGCCCCGTTCCTCTCAGATTTTGGAAGGCACTTCAGATTCTTAAATCTTGGGTTGAGTGCTGTAGCTATCTTTAGAAATCTCACATTGGTACCTCCTATGCATTTTGTCAAATCTGCAACGAAAATATTTTTAAAACGAACAACATGCTGGGTCATCATCTGAGACTGCTAAAACATTAAATATATGGCAGAATGTGGGTAAAACAGAGCAGGAGACATACAATTCTCCCCCAAAGAGTTTAGTCACAAATTTAATTAACACTTTTTTTTAACGAGCATCATCAGCATGGAATCATGTCCTCTGGAATGGTGGCCAAAGCATGAAGGGGCATACGAATGTTTAGCATATCTGGCACTTAAATACCTTTAGGGTGACCAGACAGCAAGTGTGAAAAATTGGGATAGGGGGTGGGGGGTAATAGCAGCCTATATAAGAAAAAGACCAAAAAATCGGGACCGTCCCTATAAAATCGGGACATCTGGTCACCCTAAATACCTTGGAATGCTGCCTACAAAAGTGCCATGCGAACTTCTGTTCTCACTTTCAGGTGACATTGTAAATAACAAGCAGGCAGCATTATCGCCCGTAAATGTAAACAAACTTGTTTCTCTTAGCAATTGGCTGAACAAGAAGTAGGAATGAGTAAACTTGTAGACTCTAAAGATTTACATTGTTTTGTTTTTGAGTGTAGTTTCGTAACAAAAAAAAATCTATATTTGTAAATTATGCTTTCATGATAAAGAGATTGCACTATGGTACTTGTATGAGGTGAATTGTAAAATACTATTTCTTTTATCATTTTACAGTGCAAATATTTGTAATAAAAATAATATAAAGTGAGTACTGCACACTTTGTATTCTGTGTTGTAACTGAAATCGATATATTTGAAAATGTAGAAAAACATCCAAAATATTTAATAAATTTCAATTGGTATTCTATTGTTTAACAGTGCGATTAAAACTGTGATTAATTGCGATTAATTTTTTTGAGTTAATCGGATGAGTTAACTGTGATTCATTGACAGCCCTAATTTTTATTTATTTTGGATAAATGTAATCTGAGTACAGCAGAATATTCCCAGTGGCTCTTGCCAGCTCCATGGGGGCAGAGTTAAGGACACAAGAGCATTTACCTTAACTCTGTATTTCCTGGCTTGGAGAAGTTTGAGTCTGGCTGAATTCTACATTTTGGAAGGACATGAGCTATCACCAGTCAACTTTAACACTGCATTAATAAAGATTTTTTTTGCCATTTAATAGACTTATCCACATGCTTCAAGTTAGGCAAAGAGAATAATACTGTCTCATGCAACTATTATTGGTTTCCCCGATACAGGGCTAGATTCTGTCTCTCTCAATCATAAAATCATAGAAATGTAGGGCTGGAAGATACCTCAAGATGCAATCTAATCCAGCCCTCTGCTCTGAGTCAGAATCAAACATACCTAGACCATCCCTTCATGTTAAATAGTATGTGAATAGTCCCATTGAATTTGAGAGTTTCTAGCATTTGGGCATTTTAAAAAATATAATGCTCCAATGGTTTTAAAGGGAAATCTCTGGCACTCCTGAATATCTTATCAATGAAGTTTTTGAATCTAGCAGTTTATATAATGTTTTGTGACCATAACATTTTGGACAAGCAATGAAAACATTTATTCTCTTTACAATTAAACAATTTTCTTAGTCTAAATCCTAGTCATATAGTGCAAAAATACATCAGATTGTCTATTAATTTATTAGCACATACACAGGATAGATTAAGAGGATGGATTTTTCACTGTGATGTAAAAGATGAATTTGCTTGAGGAAAAATCATAGTGATAGGTGATAAAGAGCATTCTGAATACTGGTCACTAACAAATTTCGTAGATGAGAAGCATACATACTGTGGTGGGGCAAGTGCCCCACCCCCTTGCATGAGTGGCTGCAGCAGGCCAATGAGCCTGCGCAGATGGGCAGCCAATGCGAGGAGGGCTTATTGGGAGCCAATCAGGGCCCAGATTGGAGACAGCCAATCAGGGCCAGGCTTAGCCCTATAAAAAGGCTGCTCAGGAGAGGCTCAGGGAGTCTCTCCCAGGCCTTCAGAGGGGGAAGGTCTGTCTCCTGCTTAGGAGACCAGCACCTGGGACAGCGCAGTGCTGGGCAGACTCGGGGGAGCATAAGAGGGCTCCAGCCCGTAGCCTGCCAGGCTGCAGGCCCTGAATGGAAGGGCCTAGCTGGGTGCAAGAGGGGGCCGAAGGGGAAGCGGCCCATGGAAGAGAGATGGACAAGGGGAGAGAAGGAGGGCAGGAAGGCTGCTGTCTGAGGGTCCCTGGGTTGGGACCCAGAGTAGAGGGCAGACCTGGGTCCTTCCCCCTTCGTACAAGTGCCCAGCCATGGGATGTGGTGCTAACAGACTGCACCAGACCCTTGACAGAAGGGGTTAGACTTTGGGGTGTGGTGAGCCGCTGGGGCACTGAGAGGAACTGCAGATACCACCCCCCCCCAGAAGGGGGTGAGCGTGGACTAGGGGCCACTGCTGGAGGGCAGTGTCCTGAAGAGGACGCCGCGAGCTGGGAGCAACGCGGGTCCCGACGCCAGCAAGGGAGTGGCAGACAGGGCACCACCAGCGGAGAATACTCCAGGACTGCTGAGAGCTAATTCCCAGACTGACCGGCAGGCGGCACCACGGTGGTGAGTCGCAAACCCATCACACATACCAATCTTTCTTTCTCCAAATACATTCTCTACCATATTAGGGAGCAACAGCAGATTTTCCCCAGTGGACAGGAAAAGATTTCAGCATTTTATTAAATATCAGAAAATTGAGCCTAACAACCCCTTGAGCATGCAAAGAAATCTTGAAATCCTTGGTTTAACTGGTGTCAGTAAAATGATTTCAGAAAAAGCAAAATTGCTCTTTGAAAACAGACTCTATTTTGTAGCAGTAAAGCAGAGTAAAACTTTAGCAGGTGACCTAGCAAATACAGCATGAAAGCAGTCAATGAAAAGTAATGCAAGCAGTATAAGCATGTGAGAAACCAGGGTGTGATAGAAATGAATGAAGCCTGGTGAAATTCCATAATAATAATATAAAAGAGGTCTTCAAAGAGCGGTGTTAAAACCCTTTTAAAGATTATGTTTAGGAAAACCCTTTGACATTTTTCCTTTACCGATTTAGTCCTTTTCCAGTTAACAGAACACTAGGGATTTTCTTCCTTGTTTTGAGGAAGCTGGAAATAACAAGAGTGTTTAGTTTCAAAACTTTAAAATACACAGTGTATTTTCATGCCATAACATCCTTCCACACTGTCATTAGGGCTAGAGGTTTGTCACAGTAAATCATACAAATGGTCATCATCTGGCCATTGAGGTTGGGGAAGGCAAAAGTCACAAGCGTATAGTAAAAGTTATAGATCACATTATTTAAATCAAAATAGCCTTTATTTTGCAATAAAAATATTTGAAAACTTCTCCCTTGGTACCTGCTAGTTCAGATCCTTCGAGTCAGCAGCAACAGTACAGAAATATGGACAGAGCTACTGGTGCTTGCTCTTCATTGCTGCTTTCCTGCCTCCGCCTGTGTAAAGGTAACACGTATGTGAACTGTGTGACATGCCTCTCCATCACCAAAACTAAGAAGTTGTAGTATCTATGACTCCCCATAATAAGCCACTAGCTCTGAGTCTGAGAACTCCTGCTCTGGAAGTCTTGCATGTAATGTAGGCTTTAATTTTGCTCCTCTCAGGGCTTTCCATTTAAATTAATACAGCTGTTTCCCATCCTATCTGCCTACTCACATGCAAAAGTCCTTAAATGGCAAAAGTCATGGGTAGTTTTTAAGACCCGTGAAACCTGTGGAATCCATAATTTATGCAACAGCCATGACAAAATTGCAGCTTTAACTATTATTACTAATGTCAGCCCAGATCTGGAAACAGTGCTGAAAAATCAGCTGTAGTGCAGAGCCAATAGTCAAAACCAAATGTTATGGTCCATATTCTTTCTTCAGATATGCACATACACCTCAGATATGAGAACTTATGTTTATTTGTGTAGAGCCTGTAAAACTAATGATTTAAAATATATTTTCCATAATACAATCCAATTCCACACTGGAACCTTGTATCCATTCCTCTTCCATACCCAAACAACGGTTGGGGCGGGGGTTGGGATATAGTAAGACTCAGTTCTGAGTACCTGAGTTGGGGGTTGCAAAAACAAACCTCCAGCTGATGAAACTTTGTAACGCTAAAACGACTCTTGTTTTTGCCCCATCTCTGTTTTGATCAGAAAGAAACCAGAACCACTCTTTGCCCGAACATTACCCAATTAGATTAAATAGATCTGTCACGGGCTGACTGACCCCTTGAAACCAGCCAGGCTCAGTGTTGCCCAGGACTTAGCAACTATCCCTCAACTTTTTACTTTAATTTTTTGTTTAATGGCAAAGCAGACTTGACTGAATAGTTTATAGCCACCACTAAGTACAATTCCTAAATACTTAGTGGTTTATATTCTCTCACTCTGCCCTGTGTCTTTCAAGTAACTGAACAACACCTTTCTAATAATAATAATGCTATTTCCCTGATATTTTTACTAAACAACGTAATGTAACATTTGTTACCTTCAGATGTTTGCCTCAGAAAGCTTTTTTTCTTTATCAAAGCCCTTACACACCTTACAAAGGTGATCAATTGTTTCTTCCACCTTACAAAGTGCCCATAGTCTGTCTTTGTTGCTATTTATTTTTAAAAGATTTGTTTAAGCCACAATGTTAGCATTCTAAACAAAATCACTTCATTTTTCCAACCTAGGCCCAGAACTACGTCATTATCCCCAACTCTAGGACACAGTTCAAAATATCATCTTCCTCTTTTTTCATTAATCCATAGTTTTGCCATTCCTCGTTTAGATTTTTCTGTGCTAAGCTTTTAAATTCCTGTTTAATCAAGGATATTTCTATGTCAATCCTCTCATTTCTTATAGTACTTTTAGCTCCTTTATCCACCATTTCACTCCCTGTTATCCCAATATGTACTGGGATTCAAGCTGGTGCTACATGTATATACATCTGTACTAATTCTAACCACTACCCACAGCTCCCGTTGGCCAAGAACAGCGAATCGCAGCCACTAGGAGCTGCGGGGTGCGGGGGGGAGGCTGTGGCTGCGGACGGTCAACGTCAGCAAAATGTCTCGCGGCCCGCAATCAGATTACCCTGATGGGCCACATGCAGCCCGTGGGACACAGGTTGCCCACCACTAACCTGCAGCCTCTTTTTTACTCTTAGGCTTATAAAATAAACTTAAATCCATGTTTGGACATGTGACTTTCCATCCATGGGTAATTTTCCCATGACTAAAAGTTTTGTCTTTGTTTAGCTTTTCCTTGACTTTCAACTTCTGCATTCAAACTTTAACTCGAACAGCATGTGGGTTCTAAGATCATGTGCTACAGGTCACCTATCAAACTCCCAAGTGTCCTCATATTTGTTTGGTACTTTCACTGCAATTCCCATTAACTTGGGCCCGGAAAGTTAGGTCCAGTAGTTTCATTCATAGTGTAACTGGCATTTCACTATAAATTATTTGTAGCACATATAGGTGTTGTGATAACTGTACCACACACAATTTGTAGTGCTGGGGCTTGTAGTAAATCTATTTTATAAGTTCTGATTTTGATGCTGACCCACAAACTTGGCAGCCAGAGTCAATAACTGCTCTGATTAAGGCTCTGTAACATCAGCAATCTTTTCTTATCCTTATCTGAAGTTAGTTCCAGCAGATTTTTAAGCAGGTCAAGCCTTCCTGTACATTTATCTTTAACATAGTCTATATAAGAACATAAGAATGGCCATGCTGAGTTAGACCAAAGGTCCATCTAGGCCAGTATTCTGTCTTCCAACCATGGCCAATGCCAGGTTCTCCAGAGGGAATGAACAGAACAGGTAATCATCAAGAGATCCATCCCCTGTCGCCCATTCCCAGCTTCTGGCAAAGTCTATATATGATCTTTCCAAACTTAGTAGCAAATATTACCTCTAGGAATTTAAACCTTTTAACTATATCTATTTTCTCTGTGTACAGATAGGGTTTACATTGCTTTGTAACTTTTCTTATTGTAAAGACAAATTGTTTGTTTTTTGGCAATGGGGAACTTGAAACGCCACACACTTCTCCAGTCAGAGGTTTCTCAATGCCATGTTGATTCTCTTTTCTGCCACTTCAATATTCCTGCTCCTAACCCACAGAGCACAGTCATCTGCAAACCGTGTGACACTTATCCTGGAACTTATTCATATCCGACGGTCATTTATCATAATATTAAATGTCAGGCTGATAACACTTCCCTGGGGTGTACCATTTTTAACATTCTATATTGTGGCAAATTGCCGGCACTACTATGATGGGTCCCGCACTTTCTCTTCTTGTGGGGGGGTTTCAGGGTGCCATTTCTTGCCCCTGAACTGGGGTAACAGCTATCCTACTAGTATCCCAGGGAAGGGGAGTGGAGAGGGAGGGACCCAGGCCCGCCCTCTACTCCGGGTCCCAGCCCAGGGGCCCTATGATAGTAGGTGAACCACTTGTACCAGTGATTCTTTCCCCTGGGCTACTTCCCTCTCCTGACCTTCAGCTTGTGGGGCTTCCTGCCTTCCCTCTGCACAAGCCAGGTGTCCCTTTACCTAGGATCTTGGTCTTCTTAGCCCGCTGCAGCACTTCTCAAAACTCTCCTCCACTTTCCTTCGAACTGCTCTTTGTTCCACCACCAATCCACTCTGCTCCAGCTCCTCCTCACTCTGCTCCAGCTCCTCCTCATCCTAGATCACTCTCCTGCTGCCTTCTGGCCATGCTGTATCACAATATGTTCGACATAACTTTCCCAACTATGACATGCAGGGTTCTTTTACTCAAAAAAAGTCTCTAATCCACCCATACATTCTTCTCCATATCCCTAATGCACCTACTTTGTACAACCCTTCCCTCCCTAACATGACACATCTTTTCAATATCTAGAAAGACAGCTATCATGAAACATTTGTGCCTCATACTTTTTTGTATTTCAATTTCTAATTTAACAATGTGATCAAACGTGCATCTTTCCCTCCTACAACAGCTCTGCATCTTATCTATAATGCCATTGTTTTCCAGATTGGCAACCAATCTTTCATTCACCATTCTCTCCATAATTTTACCCAGACATGATGTAAGGGCAACTGGTCTTTAGGCATCCACTTTTGTGGATAGTTTGCCTGGTTTTTGTATTGGAATTACTACGCATGTTTCCACCATTCCAGTATCTCTCCTATTTCCCATACAGTATTATATAATTCCAGAGAATCTTCAAACTGCTTTCAGAGAGATATTTAAATATTATGTTTACCTGAAGATATATTCTTGCTGGTGTCAATAGCTTTCTCACTCTTTCTACATACAAAACCATTCATTCAGTACAGTGTCTGCATGTTTACCCCAACTACATAACAGTTCATGAGTCTCTTCAATGAATTGTCTTTCAAGTTGGTGGAAAACTACACTTTGATTTTCATGATGACTCACTCCCTTGGAAAGTTTCTGCTAAACTTCTGCTTTATTGTCATCAGAACTTCTAACTGTTAGTCCCAGTCAGACCTGGGATATGACTACTCTTGGTCTGAATTCTCTTCATTCTTCTAATTTGCCTGTATATTTCTGATGTCTTGGTATTTTTATTTATCCACCCGCAGTACTTCCTCTAACTCTTCTTTGATTTTTTTTTATAATTCTTTGTGCCTTACTTCCTTTATACTTCATTAGATCATCACTGTATTTTTTGCATTTTTATAGACTTTGTTCCTTTATTTAGCTGCCATTTTGCACTCCTCATTCCACCATGGATGTGAGTTTTTAGTTTTGGGGTACATCAATATCTTAGGAATGGCTACAGTAGTTGCTTCCATTAGTCCCTTTATTATATTGTCATTGAAGTTCTCTGTCATCACTCACACAATGATCATTCACAAATTCAGTACATTTACTTGTAAATAGCTCCCAGGTAGCTTTCTTAAAATTCCATGTGGGTAATTTTTCCCTCAACTTCACTGAAGAGCTGGCAATATAATGGCTAATTAGGGACCCCCAGCTGGGTGTAATGGGTGATTAGAAAGACTGACTCCAGCTGGAGTGAAGAAGCAGGGATAGCACTGCTTAAATAGAACTGAGCACTCAGTAGAGGAAGGAACATGGGGTGTTTCCCCTCTAAGAAAGGGCCTGAGGAAATCAGTTTGTCACCCACAGGGAGCAGTGAAGGAGCCTTGAGTTAGAGCCTGCATCAGGAGACAGAAACCCACAGGGAGTACAGTAGACTCCTGGGAGCGGGAGGGAGACCTGATATAGGGCCTAAAATAAGTAGGGTGACCCTCAGGGGCAAACTGCTGGAGTCCCTGGCAAAGGGAAGCAGTCAGTAGGGGAATCCAGCTAGGGAAGAAACAAGCTAAGAGAAGCTCTGCAGGGGCCAGGAGAAGCGGCAAGAGGCAGAGGACTTCAGTGGAGCCTGAGCAGGTCAGAAAAACTACTAGCTTGGGCATTTGATTTGGACTTTAAGTTGGACCTTTTGTTACCCTGGAAGAGGAATGAACTGTTACGTGACTTGGATGGAAGGCTGAGCCAGTGAAAACCCAGAGAGGGAGTTGAGAGATGACATTAGGTGAGACTGCCCTCCAAGGAAGTCGCCACCAGGGCTGTATGAGAGACAAAGTTCCCTAACAAAGCCATGACCAGGCACAAGGGGGTGCCCTAAAGGTGAGGCTGCATGTGTGCATACGAAAAACAAGATCTGAGCAACCCCTACATAATTGCTTGTGGGGTTTTGGATTGTCTCTGCCTCTCTGTAGCACATGGTCCTAGTTTTTTGAAATCTAAATGTGTAGAATCTGAAATATTTTGCCACTAAGCTGTATGCAGGTTTAAACATTGCCTCACACTGTTCTGGTGTTAGTATGATTTTTTAAATGCTGGACATATATAGTTGACAAATGATAACCATGACTCTGAATTCTGTACAAAGGAAGTAAAACATAATTTGAGTTCCTGCCAAAGGAGCTGAGATACTAGTATCCAAAAGGAATTAAACTAAGTTTGGGATCAAGAAGCCACATCTGAATTGAAGTGAAGCAATGCATAGTCTAATTTTTAGTGTTTGTCAAGCACATTAACAATACAGAAAGTGTACTTTATGTATTACTATTTTTAATAGTTTATAGCATCCAACAGAATGAAAACATAAGGCCAAATCTTGAGCTACTTATTTTTACTGAGGTAAAACTCCATTGACTTCAGGGAGAATTATGCTTAAGTAAGGAATGAGGGGAAAAACAGAATATGGACTCCATAATTTTACTGCTATGTTTGAGTAACCTTCACGTAGCAGTGATACCTAAAACCATGATGTTAAATAATGGTATCCAGTATATTGCCAGAGAGAGAATGAACGAATGAAATACACCAAGGCTCAGAGTCACATTGATCCCTGTCTGGATGGCAATTGTGATAGAGGTAAACCTGTGGGGCCTGATTCCCCATTTCCGTCATTTATAGCTCTGTAAAGTAGGTGAAAAATGCTATCAAATCACAACAGTGGCACTTTACATCCAGCTTTGTACAGGGGTAACTGGGGAGACAAAGTACAAGAGAATGGAGAATCAGACCATGGATTAGATATAAAATTAATTTCACTGTACCTGTGCACTCTCAGATATTGAGGATACAGATATTATGGGCCTGATTCAGCACAACATGAGGCCAGGTTTATGCCAGTGTAAAGCTGGGATGATAATGGAATGGTGAATCAGGTCCTTTAGGTTTGCTTTGCTTCAGTTCTGTCAGGTATTCCAAAGAGCATAACAGCTTATCACCATGGGAATCAAAGAGAGACCCACTAAAAAGGAAATGGTAGGGATGTCAGAAACAGAAGATGAGAATCACTGTAGTCCTTGATCAGTGCAGTTTTATTGCAACACACTGGTCTGAAACTCAACAGAAATTGATTGAAAAGCTGATTCCCCCCCCACCCCCCCAGTCAGAAGGGGAAACACTAAAAAAAAAAAAGATAAATTAAAATAGGCTGAAAGCTGTTTTTTGAATCTCCTGATATACATTACAAATATTTTGGTAAGCACTGCCTTATTTCCTTGGAACTGGATTCTGATATTCTTACTCTCATCAAATAGTACTTTACTCCTTGAAGCCCCTTTGATTCCAAAGGATCCTTGGATCCTTGTCAAGTAAGATACTGTTCAACATGAGTAAGCGTATTAGAATCTAGCCCTCAGTGTAACACTGCATACTTGATGTACGTTACATCACATGTTCTAGGATTTGTACACTCAGTGTTTCATTTCTCTAATAAATACACACAACACTTTATCAAGTCCAAATAATAGTCTATTACAATTGAAAAAAAAAAATCTAAAGTTCCAGAACTGAAATAAAATCTGATTTCGAAGCATATTTATTAGAACAACAAAAAAATCCAGCATGCCTAGTGATAGACAGAAAAGAATGTGTAAAAGGCATGTATAACAGCTGGGATTAAAGTATTGTATGAAAACTACTCTTTGTAAACTGATCTGATATAAAGAAACTGGTAATATTACACTTTGATAAAACAATAACAAATGGCTTATCTTAGTTACAGCTGCAATATGTTAGCATTTAGATATTTAAAGTATTGCAAATGTTTTCCTTATGTGATTATTTCAAAATATCAATGGTAGAGAAATATTTGGATTACATCTAGCCAGTAACAATGTGGCAATGTTAATTTTACAGTAAATGTACCTGCAGTTTATGAGCAATTGCAAAGTATGACATAAAAATATCTACTTTAAATTTCCTAGCTTTATATCTTCACATACTGAAGTGAAGGCAGATTTGTATAATGTCGTATTTATTTTTTGAATATAGACTGGTTGGCCTTTGTTGCTGGTAATGCTCAGTGAGGACATTTGTTTTCCTGCAAAGTTAACATTAACGAAAGGAAAAAGGGATATTGCCTTTTTCAAATAAGATTATGAAAAAGCACTTTTGTTTAAATGGGAAAACATTAATAGTCCCCATTTTTCTCACCTGTCCTGCCTGTGACTGCACACACTCCTGGAACCTGGATTTATTGCAGGCTGAAAGAGAACCTTTCTGTGGGAGCCCCTTGATTTAAATATTAGCAACACATCACTTGCCCCTGGGGAGCTAGCACTCAGTTTCCCCTGGATGAAACTGGAAGGAATCTGGTCTAAATTTATCCTGCTATGTTACTGAAAATCGTGATAAAGACTTAATTTTTAAAAGGACTTTAAAATATTGGATTGTGATTGGTTACCATTCCAGTAAGAGAAAATAATTATACTGCTGCATATTTCAAAATATTTGGATTTAAGAGTGGCCTCAGCCCAGTCGTGAAGAAAAATCTAAATAAGTACATCAATAGCTGATTTTTCTAGCATTTCTAATGACCTTTTCATAATGCTCTTTGCCTTCCTCAACTGCATTGGTCAGGACTTTCCTTCTAGTGTCGTATGTATTTGCCTGCAAGAGCGTGTGAGGTTTTAGGGTCCTCCATAGAGATTTTGAGCGCGTCTGACTCATCTCTGAAAACTAGTAGACCAGGTAGTTCCAATCCAGAAACATAAAAATGTTTGACTGCTCTTTGAGGCCCAAAGAACTAGTAGTAATGACAGAGATGTCTTGCAGGTGAAAAGTCCTAGAAACAACTATTTTCAGGAAAAAGCACAGACTGGGATTTGTTTTGTTAAGTTAACAAAAGGAGGTAATATCTGATGTGGATATAGTGTTGAGAGTGGGGGGAGAACTCTATCTTCCTGAACTGCTCTTCTGATTTTGATTTTCCTCCACTTCAGTGCTGCTGAGGACTTTGATTCTCTGACAATTTTTATTTTCTGATTGAGAAGTTGAAGCGAGAGTTAGTTGTTTATCAATCCCACTTGAGTTTTTTTCAATGGAAACTAAGCAGGTGGGCTAAACCACAGAAGGGAGTTGTGAAGGGTCCACTTCTTCCATAACCCAGAGAGCGGGTGAGGGGGAGTATTTAAATTTCACAAGCAGCTGTGCAGTTCTCTAACATTTCCCTCAGGAGAATAATTCAGTGTTTAGTTTAATTTTGCATTGGAAAAGTTGATCAGGAGCATTCAACAGCTCCTAACTGAGTTTTTAAAATACAAATGAAACTGCCCAGCTCAAAACCCAAAATCCAAAATCCAAACATCCTTGCACTTTGGAGAAGTTTGGATCTGAAATTTAAATCTTGACAGCAACTTTCAATGAAAGTGAGGAACCGATCAGTATTAGTGAAATCAATGTCAAGGCAAGGATGGTGTAGGTCCTGAGCATCCTTTACTTCAAGATTATGTAGATTTTTTTTTTTTTTTCCCCCCACCTGGTTGTTGGATTTCTTACTCACATTCTAGAACAGCTCTGATGTGTTTTGGTGATCCTTTATAGATTAACTGCCTTGCCGTACTAGGAATAGTGGTTGTAAAAACTAAATATTCAAAACTAGTATCCTTATCACTGAGTTGCTGTGAAAGTTGCAGCCATCAGATATAATTATCACAGACTAGAACTAGGAATAATGGTATTTTTTCTTTTGTTGTATGCTGTAAGAATCCTACTGTCCACCTTTATAAAGACTCTTTACAATTGCTACTTATTCTGTTGGCCAGTCCTTTGAGTCCTTGATGTGTATTTAAAACAAAATTGAATCCGCAAATACTGGCATCTTAATTAGGACTGAAACCATGAACATCTCTTTCTAGGAAGTGCAGATATGAGCAGTAAGCTTTATTTATGCTGTTTCTTTTATGTGCTCCTCAGTTTTAGGGAAAAAAAACACCTCCGTCTTTGTGCTAGTTTCTGTAACCTGCAGACCCTGCCCTTCTGAAGGGAGCTATTGGCAATTCAGGAACCATGAAGCAGTATGTAGCACACTGGAACTCACACGGTCTCCTTATCCTGCTGCACCATGTTCTCAGGCAGTGTCCTGGGACAAGGAGATGCTAGTGGAGATGAGAGAAGGAAGAAGTGCCCCTCCTTAGGCAGTGCTGGGCCCCTAGTTCCTCTTGGCCATGCCCCTCCCACAATGCAAATAGGCCTGCAACGGAAGGAGAAGTTGTCCAGCAGCCACCCAGAAACTTGGAATAGAGGCAGAAGCTAGATTGACACCATTTTCACAGGAGGGGAGGAGCAGAGAGGGAGCAGAGCTGGGCTCCTTCTGCTCCCTCTTTCCTCCTCCCCTCCTGTGAAATCAGTTCTGACCCAGCCTGTCCCCACTCTCTTCCCCAGTCCAAATGCTATCATCCTGGTCAGCTGTGCTGATTCCATCACAGGCCTCTGCTCCTGGGAAAGAGGGGAGCAGGGGCTCAGGGCGGCTGGTGGAGAAGAAACTGCTTAAGGCAGGGCTGGATTAACCCATAGACTAATAAGGCTATAGCCTTAGGCCCTTCTATTTTTAGGCCCTATTGGTCAGGCAGGGGGTGCAGCCGGGGCTGGGTGAGCAGCAGGGGAGAGGGAGGGAGCTGGGATGGGAGAGCGGGAGGGAGCTTGCTCACACAGCCCTGCTGGAGCACTCCTGCCATCAGGAAAGGCAAAGAAGCCCCCTGTGGCTTGGAAGGAGCTCAGCCAGCAGCTTTCTGCTTCTGCTCCCTCCCGTCTGCATCTTCCTGCGCTGCAGGAACACACTGCCAGGTATCCGGTTAACACTGGTGACTGGAAACTGGATTTTTAGTGACCATGGGAACCCGTGCCAGCGGTGGGTGTAGTTTGAGCAGGCATTGTCATCCCTGTCCCGTCCCCCCCACCCTACACCCTCGATTTCTCCGGAGCTCTGCTTAGCTGTCAGGGAGGGAAGAAGCTCCCTCTGTCCTTCTCCTCCACTGAGGCTGGCAGGCAGCTCCAGGATGCTGCCTCCTGGGTCCTAGTGCCTGTCGCTGTCACTTCTACGTGTACTGGGTCCCGTTTCTGGACCACTGGTGAGTGCCTATGGTGGGGCAGGGCAACGGGGTGGTGGGGGAAACAGGCAGTACCAGAGCGGTAGGGTGGGAAGCTTGCACAGAACCTGCACACACTCTATCCAGCTCCAGCCAGAACTATTGCCCCTCCCGGGTATAGGGAACAAATTCCCACACATTTGTAGGAAAAACAAAACATCCCATTCTGGATACCAGTACTTTAACTTTTACAGAACCTTCCATCGAGGGGCTTCAGATTTATGATGCACTGTGTTCAATACTGTATCGAACTGTACTAAAAATCAAAGAAATCCATTTTTAATGTATTTTTCTGTACTGGGATGCACAGGCAACCAAGTTCTTTCCTTATGCTCAGCCGAGTTCCACAGGCCAATGCATCTTTGTACTTTTAAAGGGTTGAAAAAGCACTGGAGGAAGCTCAACACACAGTGTTGTAGGTTTCTCCCTCTCCTCTCCTTCAAGGATTTTAAATCCATTTCTTAGTAGTAGTTGAGTTTCATTCAAAAAATTTAAAGCTACATAACCAGAAGCTAGTCCTCATTTTTCTGCCCTAACTCAAACTAACTTCTTTCCCAAGTGGAAAATGTTGGGTAAGTATGGAATGGTATGTGATTCAAGAAGGGAATGAGAACACAGGCCAATTCCTGCTGACAGTTGCTACACCTGTGTAGCCTTATTGACTTCAGGGGAACAGATTTTTGCAGAAGAATAGATTTTGGTCCCTTCTCCTTTTTCACACCTTGTATAAGCATAATCTCATTCACTTTCCTCCCCTAAACTCTGAGCACTTTAAGGGAAAAAAATAAGCAAGGTCTGCTTGATTTACACATGCAAATGAAACAGGAAACTCTCCCTTCATTTCAGCCTTAAACACCAGACCTGATGTAACAAGGGTGTCACTACAGCAGCCTTGGTTGGACTGTTCTTCTGAAAGATCCTTAATTAAAAATCAGCATCTTAAAAGAACTATTAAGTCTTTTTTGTTCGGGGGGGGGGGGGGGGAGGGGCAGAGAGCACAACAGGGAATAGCTCTGTTTTGTCAACTCCTACTCATTCAAAAGCTGAAAGGCTTTAGATTAAGTTTGTTGTTTGTACAGTGATTTTGAAGAGCTAACATAGTAGAGAAGTGCTAAATAGTATGACTGGGCAACCGTCTAAAGATCTGTGTCACTTCTAGCTGTTACCTTTTTCTTACAGAAAGCTTAAAACAAACAAATGCAAATCATAGGGGGTTGGTGCACACAGAACTCATGCTTTAAAAACCTCACATCAGAGCTGCTGATCACACATTCTAGAATAGATATTAGTCCTGCCATGAGTGCAGGAGACTGGACTAGATGACCTTTTGAGGTTCCTTCCAGTCCTATGATTCTTTTCTATTATTCTAATTGTGGAAGAGCTTGGTGACAGAATGGCCTGATGTGGTGAATCACTAGAGATTAACTACACAAACTAGGTATCATCTCACAAATAATATTTGGGTTCAGTGTGAAAACAGTAGTTAATTGTCCTCAGCCAGTGCACCACTGGGAGGCAGCTTTCAGAGGAAGACCGCCTAAAATACAATGCCACCCAATGTAATTTTCCCACTACTTCCTCTACTTCAGTGGATTTTACACCGGAGTGGTTTTCTTTTACATAATAAAAGCTGGCTGCTTCCCAGACTGCAGTCAGAGTGAGATGGGGTATGTGGTGTAGAGTCCATAGCTTGGGGGAAGTACCTGCAGGGCTTGGCTTTGCACTGTGCCATGTGGAGAGCTGAGGGTAGAAGCACAAGGTTGAAAGAGGTGAGCAGGATGGGGAATGTTGCAATGTTCATCCTCATCCTAGGAGGAAGGAGGCCTAAGAGAAGGACAGCATAGCATCCCTCATGCTACCTCTTACTCAGAAGTATCTGTTTGAAGAATTGAGTGTAGTGAGAGTAGAATAAACTTGTTAATTTTACATTAATATGTAAATACATATGTAGATAAATGTTTGACTTCATAATGTTTTTTGCAATATGTAATTCATACTTAGGCCCTTCCCTCTCATTAGCCTTAAACCCCTCATAACCTTAATCCGGCCCTGGTTTAAGGAATCCTTGCACTAACTATGTCATGGGGGTGGGGAGCCTGTATTACCTGAATTAGGGGCAGCCTGGGTAAAGATTACTGTTCCTTCCCCAAATCACCATGACAACCCACAAGCAGTCAGTGCTGGGACCCTCCTCTTTATAATCTCCTCCGCAGCCCCAAAGAACAGTCCCAAGGCAGGGATCCCACAAACCCTCCCCATCTTTAAAACTGGCCTGATCCCTTCACAAGTGTGAAAGCATTCTTTAAAAGTGGTTGTATGGGGGAGGGAGGGGGGAAGGAAGAAGTCACCACTGTCTGTTGCTGATAGTGCAACATGCAACAAAACAGGTGCTCCACACTTCATGCATTTGTCACACATTTTGATGTGTTCTGTCACACACTGGCAGCTTTCAAAGTTGAGAGGAACAGGGACCACCCTGATCAGGTCAATGACATGTTGTCACTCTACCCCTCCCCCACCCGACCAAAAGTCTCACAAAACCAGGACTCAGCCTTTTTTATTTTTTATGGCTATTCCAACCTCCCAGCTGGGTTTACATGATGCATCAGCATGAAAGTAAGTAAATCAAAACTGAGAAACTCAGAGAGATGCTTGTCACTAGTATAAATGTTGAACAATGTAAGAGTTTCTTAAATGAACTAAGACTGCTACACACACACACACGCCTTTCCAGGGAATGATAAATTTAGTATCATTTAGTATGCCTGAAAATAGTCTCAAGGAGTGTTGCATGGAACCAGTGAATAAGTGTCTCTTGAAAACCTCTGAATAGAAAATGCAGTACATTTCCTGATGCTTTGTGGTTTTGTATAAGGTCATCACAGTAAAGATGAAATGGAAAAATTGCACAATGTACTATTTTAGACAGCGGTGCTGGAACTAGGGGTGCTGGGGGTGCTGCCTCACCTCCTGTCTTGAAGTAGTAATAACAAACACCAAATATATGGTTTCCATCATCAGCACCCCCACTATAAACATTGTTCCAGCACCCCTGATTTTAGATGCATAAATCCATTGAGCACTAGGCTCCTCCTCAGTGCCATTCTGCATATTTCTAGGGAAAAAAGGACTTTATATCCATAATTCTGTTTTAATTAAGGCTTGATCAGTTATTTCAGAAAAATAACCAGTAGAAAGAATGCTGTAATTATCTTTATCTTTGAAAGACAAGAAATTGTGAGCTAAGGCTAAATTTTGAAAAACAAAATGATCACCTGAAAATGTTGATACCACAAACAGCCTTAATTATGATTCTGTATCTGCACTCACTCATGATACCTATAATGTACACATGGATACAGGTGAATATAAGTGGCATAGCTGTCCTGTAGGATTGGTTTGGGTACTATTAGGATAGGCACATTGTTCAGTCACTTATTTTTACAGTGTGGTACTTGAGACATATAAGGAGGTAACTAAAGGAAGTGCTGTGGAGTATTACTGCCACTAATACCTTGGAGGCTGGAGAGGTGAGGTGGGTTGTCTTGCTTATAGTGGATCTGAGCTAGGTTTGATTCTGAAATGTATGACTAAGGGATAATATTGCACATGAGTTTTTCTTGCAGGCAATGTGTGTGTGGTTAAAGTGGCAGCATATGTGTGTTAGATCAATAGGGTACATGGGATAGGTGAAGAAATAAGACTAGAAATTTGAGACGCTCGTGCCTAATTCGGGTAACATTTTTCCCAGATTCTGTATAAACTTTTGGAAAATCTATAGAAAAATCTGAGGCAATTCATTCTTAACACACATAAGAAAACACAAATTAACTAGCTAGCAAAGTACTTGTAACCCTATTAGGAAGTCTTCCATAAAATCAGCTGTTTATTTCACCTAGTCCTACTTAAACCTTCCCTCACCTCCCTGCATTTTCCTTTTCCCCGCATCAAAATCCTTCAGATCCCATAGAATGATTTGCTCTTTCTTTCCTTGTAGCTTCTTATGCTGCAGACTAAAATAAAATATCTCAGATCATGGCACTACCCATGTGCATAAAGTTAAGCACATGCCTAAAAGGCCTGCAATCCTGTTATATTCCAGTATGTACCATAGAAAATAGTATATATGAGGTTAATGTTATTTGCTAAGTTACCTACACTCAGCTTTGGTTATGGAGATAACATATAAATATAATTTCACCAGCTCAGATCTGAAGCCTGATGATGTCAGGTAAAACCAAACAGAGTAGATCGTATATTAATTGAAGCCTGGCTGATTTAGGCCTCCATTCAAGAAAGCCCCCCTATTCAGGACAGCAGTTAAGCATGTACTAAAGTCCCATGGAACTTAAAGTGCTGTCCTGAATAGGGATGGATTTAAGCATATGCTTAAGTGCTTTATTGAAAAAGAGAGAGAATATACCATTTTATGTGTTAAACAGATTTTGTATTCACATTCTGGTACGGACCATACAGTCCTAAATCCAAAGAAGGATCTTCCTGCAAGAATTCTTGGGTTGCTTCAGCTTAACACCTAATTAGAGCTGGTGAACCTAGATACACTGAAGAGGTTTGAACGGCTGCCTGAAACATCATGGGCTGAGATGCCTTTGTTGAGAGCATTGTGCTGTGATGTATAATGTGGGTGGATTCCTGTGGGAGGTTGACAGTTTGTGGGAAATGTATGTAGGAGGAACTAGGTCAATAAGACCAGGCTTTTTTATTCTTTCTTTCTCTCCTTTTGGGTAATCTCCTAGGGCCTTGCTGCTTTTTTTTTTTTTTCTTTGCTGTTTTTGGAAAAAATTAGTTTGATAAAATGTGTTATGAAATGAGTCACATCTGACTGGAAATTCACTAGGGTACAGTTTCTTTGCTCAGAGCACTTCTTTTTTTAAGTGACAGACTTATGTTGGTCAATATAAGTAACAGCTGTAATGTTCTACGTGTACGCACATGGTTTATATGGAGGTGATAACCATGTGATAAATTGTGGAGTCAGATGATAAATTAATTCATCATGTACTGTCTCTCCAGCTCTCTGCTCACAAGTCCATCCTGCCTGGGACTTATTCTAACTTTCCAAACACTTGACTAGCTACAGACAACTCCTAATATTATTTTTGTTTAAATCAACCTGCCAGAGAAATGTTTCATCCTATTCTCCCCAATTGTGGAATTTCCCCTCAAAATTACTCTGGCCTGAAGCAAAGCATGGGCAAGATTCAGTCCTGCAGCAGTGACAGGTTTTTAGTACATGAACGTGTAGAATTTAAAGTCCAATAACTCATGGCCCTGCTGGAATAGAAAGAGGTGCTTTATGCCACTGGCCTGCTGTGAAGCACCTCCTCATTCTCTTCTAACCTCAACAGGGACAGAGATCTGATTTTTCAATTATGACATTTTTAGATTATTTTCCAGGTTTCACGTAGGAATTGCCATATTGTGTCAGCCCAGAGACATTTAATCAGGTATATTGTCTCTAGCTGTGAGCAGTACCAGATGCTTCAGAGGAAGGTGCAACAAATAATGACGAGGACAACTGTGGAATAATCTGCTCCTAGGGATGTTAGCTTATGCCCTAGAGTGTTTGGGTTTATTTCCTTTCAGAAGAAGTTTGATCCTGTCTAATGCAGCTGTGAATGTTCTAATTTTCCATAGAAATGCCCTGTCCATTTTTGAATCCTGCTAAGCTCTTGGCTTTGACATCCTGTGACAATGAGTTCCACAGGATAATTGTGTGCAGCATGAAAAAGTGTTTTTCGTCATTTTTAAATTTTCTGCCTTTGTTTCACCGAATGTCCCTGGAATAGAGTCCTCAGAAGGCCAACTGGCCTAGTGAGTAGAACACCAAGCTCCGACCCAGGGCCCTATGAGAGCCAACAGTGTCCGGCACCCTGGAGTGCCCTCAGAGTTGCCTCCCTGGGTCACATCCTAACATCAGTCTTCCTATATCGCTCTAAGTCCAATATGAGAACCAAAAACACCACCCTAACCCTTCAGCCCCAGACAGGCTCACAGGCAGTCATCTTCCTCACAAGGAGGCTTCTTTGGCACCCTTGTTCAGGATCCCTCAGGGTAGGTCTGTCTTCCTCCCACTTCTCATCTGAATTGCTCCCTTTTAAAGTTTTTTCTCTCCAGTTGGAGCATGCTCTGCAGGTCTGGAGGAGCAGGGCTACCTGGGCCCCGTATTGTCCTTTAACCCCTTCAGGCACTGTGAGAGGTTTGTATATCCCATCACACACCTTCCCCCTCAGACCTGGGGTCATGGTGGTGGAGGCTGATTTGTGTCCCCTCCATCCAATGAAAAGTTTGGATTCAATCCCAAGAAATGGCAAACTTGCTTTTGTGCAGGAGACAGGGCACGGTAGGGATTGGACTTTGTCCACCAGGCATCACAGCTGGCCCCCCACCACTGTATACTCTAGGTAGGTGATTTAGACTTCCTGGGTGGCCAGTGAACACTTGGTTGGGTTGGCCATCAACCCTGCCTCCTTAAGAGCTTGTAATACTGCAGTAATATGGTTCATATGCTCAGCCCAACCCTCAATGTAGATGATGATATTTTGATGGGTTGGGTCACAGAAACCCCTTTGGGCCTGCCACCTGATATGCTGGGACTACCTCTGAGCCTGTTTTCCCTGGCAGCTTGGGCCTTCAGTACCTTGCCTGGTTGTGCCAGACACACTAAACTGCTACAAACACAGACCCAGGTCTGAACCACATCCCCCAAAAGCTGTAGGCTTAACTGAAAACCGCTTAAGAAGTACTCCTGTCTCCAGCACCCAGATACCCAGTTCCCAATGGAATCCAAACCCCAAATAAATCTGTTTTACTCTGTATAAAGCTTACACAGGGTAAACTCATAAATTGTTCGCCCTCTATAACACTGAGAGATATGCACAGCTGTTTGCTCTACCAGGAATTAATACTTGCTCTGGGTTAATTAATGAGTAAAAAGTGATTTTATTAAATATAAAAAGTAGGATTTAAGTGGTTTCAAGTAATAGACAGAACAAAGTAAATTTCCAAGCAAAATAAAACAAAAACACGCAAGTCTAAGCCTACTGTAGTAAGAAACTAAATGCAGGTAAATCTCACCCTCAGAGATGTTCCAATAAGATTCTTTTACAGACTAGACTTCTTCCTAGTCTGGGTCCAGCAATCACTCACACCCCTGTAGTTACTGTCCTTTGTTCCAGTTTCTTTCAGGCATCTATTTGGGGTGGAGAGGCTATCTCTTGAGCCAGCTGAAGATAAAATGGATGGGTTTCCAGGGGCTTATATAGTCTCTCTATTGTGGATGGAAACCTCTCTCCCCCTGTGTAGAATCACAGCTACAAGATGGAGTTTTGGAGTCACATGGGCAAGTCACATGTCCATGCATGACTCAGTTCTCTACAAGCCGACGCCATTGCCCACATGTTAGCTCGAATATTTCCAGGAAAGCTCAGATGTGGATTGTGTTTATCAAGGTCCATTGTTAGCTAAGTACTCCCAATTACTTGAATAATCCCTTCACACTACGTTGACCAAATCTGCTTTAGGTGCTTTTTACAGCAAACACTTTAAATACAAGCATAGAACCAAAGCTCATAACTTCCGATATAAAAATGAAACATGCATACGAACAGGAAAAATACATGCAGTAGAACATAACCTTTGCAAAGATATGTTACGTGGCATATCTAGCATAAAACATATTCCAGTTATGTCATTTACACTCATAAGCATATTTCTATAAAGCATTATGGGGTGCAGCATCACAGATATCATCAATGTAGGCAGCTGTATATGGCTTGTGCAGTCATAGCATTCTGTCCAACTACTGAAACAGAGTGAAGAAGGTGGTTTTTTTCCCTTCAAACTCAGGTGTCAATGATGGATGTATATTTAGCAGCTCCCAATCTTCCCAACAGCTCAGCAACTCTTGGCATGGAGTAGACATCAAATTTTGAAATTGCATTCACTTTATGGAAATCACTACAGAATCCTGTTATGTTTGGGCACAAGCACAATGGGGTTTCTCCACTCGCATACGATTCTTCAAAAACTCCTACTTCTAACATGGCCTGGAGCTCCTGTCAAACTGTCTCCCAGATCCTCCTTGGGAGCGGCCATAGGGTCTCACATACCTTCCACCTGAGTTCAATGTCCTGATATGATGGAACATCATGTGTGTCTGCCTCGGTACCACCAAAAACACTTCAGGGAATGATTCAACCAGCTGGTGTACCTGTTGCTCTTGGTTGGGCCACAGATCCTTCCCTAAAGGCAGTGGGGAAAGGTCTTGGAGTACATGGGCCTGAGGGCCAAGTTCAGGATTGAGAAGTAACGGGGTGATGAGGAGGCCTTCTTGTTCCTTCCAGGCCTTCAACAGGTTGATGTGATTTTACCTAAGTTAACTTCCTTTTTCCAAGTTGCTGAATCTCATAACTGACCTCCCGCACCCATTTCATTACCTCAAAGGGGCATTGCCAGTGGGCCAGTAGCTAGGATTCCAATTCTGGCAGCAGAAGTAACACTTGATCTCTGGGCTGGAATGTGCATAGTTGGGCCCCTTTGTTATAGGCCTGCTTCTGGTTGCATTGTGCCTTTTGCGGATTTTCCCTCATGAACTCCCCCGGAATCTCCAGTTTTTCTCTCAGCTGTATAATATACCACACCCCATTGGTTATTCTGGAGTCTCTCTTCCCACGTCCCACAGAGAAGGTTCAGAATTCCCCTTGGCTGCCTCCCATATAATAATTTGAATGAAGAGAAACCCAGAGATGGCTGGAGCACCTCACAGTTTGTGAACAGGAGAGGGGAGAGCATATGGCCCCAGTATCGAAGATCAGTGGTCACAAACTTCCTCAATATGCTTTTCAATATTTTGTTAAACCATTCAACCAGTTCATCAGTGTGGGGATGGTATAGTGATGTCCTCAAGCACTTCATCAGTAGGTCACATAACTCCATCAGTTGTGAGATGAAGTTTGTCCCTTGGTCTGTTAATATTTTTTTGGGGACCCCCACCTGGACAAATAATGTTATGAGTTTACTAGTGACAACAGCCACTGTTGCTGACTGGTTGGGAATAGCTTTGGGGTATCTGGTGACATAGTCCAAGACTACCAGGATACATTTGTATCCCTCTGTCTGGGTCTGTAATGGACCCACCTGGTCTATGCCTATCCTTTCAAAGGGTACCTCTACAATGGATAGTGGTACCAGGGGGGACTTTGGGACTTTTTTTTTTGTCCTGTCCACTGGCACTCAGGGCATGAAGCGCAATAATCCCAAACAGGGACTAACATTTTCCCTGGGCCCCTCTTCTGAGCCCTGTTACTGGCTGTCCAGGCCTGACTGTAATTACAGTCCATGAAGGGCAGACCCATCTGAAATAGCCTTGCTGTCCATCTGCAAAACAGTTCCCCACTGTTGATTCTACCAAGTGGGATGGGCCCATTGAATGCAGCCACTCAGCCACAAATCCCTCTTGGCTAGCTGAGGGCAGGCTTCTGGGCTCCTCTCTTGGCCTTTGTACCCCCCTCCACTCGGGTTGGGCATCCAAGTTCCCTTAAATATCCTTGTCATGGTTTGGGTATTGGGGGTATGCAGGGACTGGGTTGGCACAGAGCTGACTTTTGGTGTTTCTGCCTCAAGCTCAAGGGATATCTGGCAAGGTTTCCGGTTGGTGTCTTACCATCCCCTCATGTCCTCCCATGGGGAGAATTTTTGTGAACTGCTCCATGATGATCTTTTTCTGCCACCTGAACCCCTGTGTAGCCCTCGGGCTGGAGCCAACACCAACAAACCTCTGCTGGTAGGTTTCAGGGGAGATGGTAAGGGCATCTAGGATGATCGCCTTGACATGAGTGTAGTCCTGTGCCACCGGCACACCATGGCCCTCGTACATCACCTGGGTCAACTCTGTCAAGTAGGGGGCCCATAGGCCCAAGGAAAACTGAGCCACCCATCAGGCCACTGTGGCCACTCTCTTGAATGTGATGAGGAACTCTTCTGGGTCATCTTCAGGGCCTATTTTTGTCAGATTTATCTGGATTGGTGGTATCAGGTTAGCATTTCCTCCTCCCGTGGTTAGACTTGCTGCCACCCCAGATGGCTGTAGGATCATCACCATCTGCTGGATGAACCGCTGCTGCACCACCGTTTCCTTACTCTGCTGCTGCTGGGCAGCGAGCTGTTGGAGCCGTTGACTCTGCTATTGCTGCTGCTCGTTCTCGAGGTTCTCCCACTTCAGCAGTTTCTCAAAATCCATATCTGGATGGTTGTTTTTTTTTTCTCTTTCTCTGGCCTATTGTCAGGCCTGGGATACTATTGTGCCCACATTCTCCACCAAATGTAATAAAGTCCTCGGAGGGCCAGATGGCCTACGGTGTAGTGCATCCAGTTTCCAGCCTCGCTTCACATACCTCTAATGTATCCCCTCTTGTTTCCTTTCGTAATTAAACAGTCTCGGTCTTTTCAATCTCTCTTCATAGGGAAATTTTTGCATTCCTCTAATTATTTTTATCACTTGTTTCTGAACTCTCTCTATATTTCTGTTCTACCCTTTTCTAAGATGCAGTGACCAGAACTGAAAACAGTATTCCAGGTGAAGACGTATCATTAATTTACCTAATGACTTTAGAACATTTTCACTGTCATTTCCCATCCTGCTCCTAATGCAGCCTAACATTTCATTTGATATTTTTGGATTACCACTGCACCTTGAATAGAAGCTCTTTTTCATTGATCCATCTGCAGTGACACCCAACTCTTTTCCCTGCATTGTTAGATAGTTTAGAATGGAATAAGGTGGATGAGTCTGTGACGGTGTACCCGATAAGGCTTTATGGAGAGTGACTTATAAATGTATATATGATGTCACTGGAATATGTTTTATGCTACATGTGCCATGTAACATATCTCTGTAAAAGTTATGATCTACTGAATCTATTCCTCCTGTTTGTATGCATGTATCATTGTTGTAGTTGAAGTTATGAATATTGGTTTTATATTTGCTGGGTTTATACACAGCCTTGGTAAGAGCATGGGATCATGTCTGGAGAAAAGAATGTGCAAGTTAAGTGCAAGCACTTAGACAAAAGGAGTCCTAGACTCCAATCCACATCTGAGCTTGGCCAAGAATGTCACTGGGCTAGTTTCTGAAATGTGCAGGGACAGGTGACTTGCCCATGTGATCCCAAAACTCTAGGGTAACATGATGCTATGGAGGGAGGGGGGAGAAAGTTTATTTAAACCCCGGGAAGACCCTCTCTATCTTGTCTTCAGCTGGCTAAAGAGAGAGGCTCTCCACCCTCCAAGGACATACCTGAAAGAGACTGAACAAAGGACAAAGACAATAGGGGGTGTGAGCGATTGCTGGACCCAGGCTAGGAGGACCGTAGCCTGTAAAGGGAAGTTTGCTGGAACTGGTGAGGTTTTTTATCTGTGTCCAGTGTGATTAGACATAGACGTGCGTGTTTTATTTTATTTTACTTAGTAATTCTCTTTGTTCTGTCTGTCACTACTTGGAATCACTTGAATCCTACTTTCTGTACTTATTAAAATCACTTCTTACTTATTAAGTTACCTGGAGTACGTGTTAGTACCTGGGGGCGGGGGGAGGGTTTGCAAACACCTGTGCATATCTTTCTATCTTTGAAATAGAAGGCAAACTATTGATGAGTTTACCCTGTATAAGCTTTACACAAGGTAAAACGGATTTATTCAGGGTTTGAACCCCATTGGGAGTTGGGCACCTGGGTGTCAAAGGCAAGAGCAGTTCCTGAACTGCTTCCAGGAGCCCTACAGCTGTTAAGGGACATGGTTCGGACCTGGGTCTGTGTTTGCAGCAGATCAGTGGAATCTGGCTCAAAACAGACAGGATTTGGGAGTCCCAAGCTGGAAAAGGCAGGGAAGCAGGGGCAGAAGTAGCCTTGGCACACCAGGTGGCAGCACCAAGGTGGTTTCTGTGATCCCAACCCGTCACAGTCATTCAAATTATTTTTTCTTGTGTGTATTACCTTGTATTTATCAGTCCTGGATACTGTGGTGTCCATTCACCTGGCTTTGTTACGTTCCCTGAAGTTCCTCACAGGGTTCTTCAGTCTTAACTAACATTTTTTTGTCTTTTGCAAAATTTTCCACCTCACTACTCACCCCCTTTTCCAGACTAATAATAAATACATTTAATAACACCAGTGCAAATCATGCAGAACTGGAGGACACCCCTTTTTAAATGATTGCCATGATGAACTGACCATTTATTCCTTCTCCGTGGATTTTGTTTCTAGTCCATGGCAAAAGTTTTTCTCACCCACAACTATTTAGCTTCCTTAATAGCCACTTGTAAAGAACTTTGACAAAGGCTTTTTGATAGGCCAAGTACATTGTCACCTTGTTTTATATACTTTCCCTGAGCTCTGTACAGTAGGATTTATAGGCTCCCATCCAACAAAACACTTAAGCAAGTGCTTAATTTTAAGTATGTGAATAGTCCAATTAACATCAATGGGACAACTCCCATGCTTAAAGATAAACACACGCTGAAGTGCTTCGCTGGATCGGAACTGTTAACTAAAGCACCTGGCTTTACAGGCAGTGGGAAGAAATAGTCTCAATAAAACATTCTCAAACTTTCTAAAATATCTTGTCTGTAATATATATGTAGTATATACAGAATAGAAGAAGTTGTTGTATAAAGCTTTTTTGGCAAATATGTGCATTCACCTGCATAAACAACCATCCTAAACTCATGCCAGTAAAACCTTATATTTCCACAATCATTAGAGAGAGAGAAAGGAAAAAAGTCACAGAGGTGCATGCATAAAATCTGCCACGTTATAGTAATGCACATAGTTCCTGGAACTAGAATATTGGTTTACTTTCATGAGCAAGGATGAATGAATTTATTTGAACTTTTATGTGTGTGAGTGGAAAATACTATACAAAGTGATATCAAATGGACTGGTTTACATGGCTGAAAACAAAGCAGCATTTAGAAGACTCAAGAACAAGAAATGAAAATATTTGCTTGTCATTTAAGTTTGTTCACTTGGCTTATTACACATTTGATGGGGGTCACTTGGAATTCCCTGTAAATTATTTGTGGATCTCAATTACTCTGATCTAGAAAGATAGCCTCTGAGCCATATGAATAGAGTACTAGGCTTGGACCTCTCACTATAATAAATGTATGTTTAGTTGTGCTGTGTACATTGAGGTTTTCCACTTGTCTTTTGTGTTTACAGTTAGAGTCGTGGGGTTCTTCATAGTCATGACTCCTATGATAAAATCACTGGTCTGGGGGTGGTTTCTACAAAGTTATGGGTTTTGTCACCCCTTTTGCTTAACTTTAAGGATGTGCCTCAGTTCTTACAAATGAGCTTAACTTTAAATATACATTAAAGTACCATTATAGTTGATGAGTAGAGTTGAGCATGTGCTTAAGTGCTTTGCTGGAGCAGTCTCCAGTGAAGCAGTCCACTTCTACTCCACAGCCCAGGGTGGAGGATTTCAATTGCTGCTTCAATATCACACAATAGACCCCTTAAAATATGTATGAAATGGCTAAAGTTCAGTTTATAATCTTTACTTAGCCCTTGGGGTGGTGGAAAAATGTCAGTTTAATTCAAAATGTGTTAGTGTTTAGTGCCTGGATGTTTCAGCTCACAGAACTAACTCATAGAGCTGCTACCAGGTTTTAGGCTCTTCAGCATTCTCTGGGGACGTAGGGACATCAAGCTTTCTGTGAAGCTGTGGGTCTGTAGAACCATGGTCACTCAACTCCTATTGAACAGAAATAAAAAGCGAGTGTTGAGGAAGGCTGAAGAGCAGCAGATTGATATTTTTGATCCTCCCCTTTGTCAGCTGCTACATATTTAAGTGGCAGGTTGAGATCACAATGAGGATATTTGTAACTGAACCCAGAAACAACCTCCATTAGCACAGATGCCATTTCGGCAGCTCTCTAGATAAGGATATATTGTTAGAATGGAAGACCAGCACATTTTGAAACATGTTTACCAAGGAATGCTGCTATGTGGTTGGCAATCATATGATCACCAAGAGCTTTGGCGTTCTAATAAGATCACCAATGCTGGACTGTAATAGGATCACCAATATTAAACTGAATATTCAACCAGATTGTCTTAAGTACCTAGCTAGAGATCAGTCTGGGTGGTACTTGATCTGCAAGGAGGCTATGTCCCTTTTTGGATTTGCCTTGATAATCAAATCCATTTCTTTCTCTCTCTTGCTCTCTCTCTCTCTCTCTCTCCCTCTCTCTCTCGCGCGCACGCGGAAGTTGTGAGAATTGTTGGTTAGGTAAGTGTGTTTATGAAGGGAGAAGTTGTGGGAGGAGAAGTGCAGTTTGTCAACACATTAAGTAAGTAATTACAATAAACAATTTATTGGGGTATGGGCAGAGGTGGAGGGCAGGGAAGGGTAGCAACCCATCTGGTCCTAAAATAGATAACTAAATAAATGGTGCATTCATTTCAGTTACTTCTAAGTTTATTATACATGAAAGTTTGGGGTAGATCATTTTACAAGATTCTTTATCTAGATATGCTGAGGAATATCAACCCTTACGCAGGGCCTGATTCTGTGCTTGTCCATTGAAATCAATGGCAAGGCTCCCATTGACTTTAATGGTGCAGGGTCAGACCCATAAAGAGGACTTTGCTTTCCCACGTTTTTACAAGCCGTTCATGAGTAGAGATGTATAGTCACAGCAATCTTGAAATTTGAAAAATATATACGTAGAGCAAGGCTATGACTGAGCAAGACCTAATTCTCCAGATGAGGCAGAGCATTAACCCACAAGGATATCTATCTATCAGTGCATTTTCATGACTCCCTCAAACAGGAGAGGATTAATTTGGTGGTCAGTTGTGAGAGGCACAAGACCGTGGGAATCCACCTGCTAGCCCTTCCTTCCCACCTCCCACCCATGGCAAAATGAGTTTCACATACATAGGGAGCAATTTTAATGTACAGTCAGGTTTGCGCAGTTGTAATGCACTTGATATTTTTAAAATTGTAAATGTAGTATTTTATGAAAAATGCATAAGTTTGAGAAATTAACCTTTGAGTTTGGACAGCTAGTAACACCTTAAATGAGTAAAACTCAAAGCATTTTAAATGTACTTTTTACTGCTTGCCTTTGCTTTTTACATTTAATTGAGTTGGAACAATGAAAATGGAATAGTTTAATTTTGTTTGAGTAACTTTACTTCTTATGCATTAGCACTTTTCTGTGATATTTTGATTTGGAAACATTGCAAGGAAGAATTCTTCAAACATTTAACTGATTTTAAAAAAATATAGAAAAAGTTCTATTGGTGTCGGCTTCTATAACTTTTATTTTTACAAAATCTTTTCTTTCTTTTTGCCAAATTTGGTCTAGCAGCACCTTTTTGTGGATCCGCATCTGATCTGCATCCACCAGGATCAACCCGCGATCCGCTAGCCATCTTTTACCTGTATCCACACCCGCACCAGCAAGCCATCTCACAAGTGCTAGCAACAGGAGGAGGAAGGGAGCTAGTGGGGAGGGTGGGGTCTTGCAGGGAAGAGGCAGCGTGAAGGTGGGGGCTGGGGGTAAGAGGTGGGGTCTCAAGGAGAAGGGGCTGCACGGAGAGGGAGGCTGGAGGGAAGGGGCGTCGCATTGCATGCTGTTCCCAGGGGCTCACGAGCGATGGCACACGGTAGCAGCAGTGCATGTTGCATCACAGTGGGGAAGAGAGGTGGGGCGCCGGGGCCCCACCATCTCCAATTCCCATGTCTAGTGGCAGGACCTGCTGCCCATGACCCGGCAGGCCAGGCCGGGCCATGGTGGGGAGGACGCTGGTGTTGCTTGAGGGGCCCGAGCTGCTGGACAGGAAGCAACGAGGCAAGCGAGTGCTGAACAGTCCCAACTCCGACCTGCCCCCCAGCCGCTGGCTGCTGCTGCCGCCCCCCCGGGCATGCTGTGCCTCCCCAGGCTGCCCGAGCCAGATGCCGCAGGCCAGGCGCCGCTGGTGAGTAAAGCCCTGAACAATTGTATCTGCATCCGATCCACTATCTGCAAAAATGGTCCACGGATATCCACAGATTTGCAGGGCTCTACATATTAGCATATCTGAGTGCCTGGCTGTAGATAACTGACTTGGTGGTGTGTTTAGGGTGGTTACTGGATCTATGAATGTAGGTGTAGCGATCCGTGGGTTTCTTGTATATAGTTGTCTGTAGGGGTTCCATTGTTGAAGCTGATCATGGTGTCCAGGAAGCTGATCCTAGTGTGGGAGTGTTCCAGAGAGAGTTTAATGGATGGGTGGTGGTTGTTGAAGTTGTCGTGGAAATCTATGAGGGCGTTTAAGTCCTCTGTCCAGAGGATGAAAATACCATCAATGTATCTTAGGTATATCATTGGTTTTTTGATGCATTTGTCCAGCAATTCTTCTTCAAGGTGGCCCATGAAGAGACTGGCATATGGGGAGCCATCCTAGTATCCGTGGCTGTTCCAATAGTTGTTGAATGTAAGATTATCGTGAGTAAGGATGAAATGGATGAGTTTGCCAATGTGTTTGGGGTGGATGTCTGAGGTTTGTCCATTGTCTTGTAAATGTAAGCAGAGTCAGGATGAGCTCTACCCTGACATCTGGTGATGAGTTGTGGAAAGGGATGTCAGGGGCTAATCTTGTTTGCATGGACACACCCACCCTGCAAAGCATGATGGACCACTTGCCCAAATGGTCACTTTGGCTGCTGTGGGATCCCCAGTTTCTCTGTTATTGGGGCAGGAAGTAGAATTTTAAAATCATATCCTTTCAACTATCTTGATCTCTCTAGAAATGTTTAAAGAGTATTTTAATTAAAACACAGTAAAATCCCGAATGAAATATACACGTATACAGTGTTATAGTCATGTTGGTCCCAGGATATTAGAGAGACAAGGTAGATGAGGTAATACCTTTGACTGGATCAACTACATGCTTCTTAAACACTTCCCAAGATGAACAAACAAGGGAACCCAGGCAGACCCATCATATCTGGCATGGCACCCTTACTGAAGGAATATTGGGACTCATAGAAACCTTCCTCAAACCACTTGTCACACAAAGGGCCAGCTTCCTCCAGGACACAACCAACTTCCTCCACAAACTAACAACCACCCTTGCCGCCATGGATGTCACTTCCCTATACACCAACATCCCTCACAATGACAGGAGAGCTGCCAGCCTCAAATATTTATGTAACCCTTCTGCCAGGACGAGTTGACAGCAGCAAGGGCTGGGTTCAGCATGATAAACTAAAATAAAAAAATCATATTCTAATGCTGGTTTTATATAATTCAATTTTTAAAAAAACAAGCACATACTATTCACAGTAAAAGTTTAGGAGCGTGTGAAATTATACACATCTTACCTTATTTCTACTTTACTAGTTGTAAGAGTATCTTTTGTTTAAAATAAGTTAAATCATATCAATCATGTAATAAAGATCTATTTTGTTCTTCATTAACAGGAGAAAGAGGTTACATTAGAAGTTGTATCTCCACAAAAATAATTTACCTCCTTGCTTCCATCCATTTCATTATTAGAAATACATAATTTTGGGGCCATATCTTACTAAGGCAGAACTCCTATTGAAGTCAATAGAAGCACTGCCTAAGTAAGGACAAAAATCTCTAAGCAAATGGATACATAGGAAGACTGCCTGGGTGAAATCCTGACCCCCTTGAAATCAGTGGGGGTTTTCCCATCCCATTTAGTGTTTCCAGAACAAAAGCCAGAAATCAGAATTAGTACTTGTTATCTGTACACAGATGTGCATATGTAGTGAATATATTAGAGACCTGACATTAGCACAAAAGATCAAAGAATGAACGGGAAAAGTTGGCAACTTATATCATTGATTTACTGGTGCTCCAGAGAGTGTTGGAAATTATGATCTGTGGCATTTTATACATAACTTGCTGGCAACAGATTTACCAGAGCTTTCCTACACATCTGACATGGAGATTGAGAAAGTGCATTAGACCATAACCTGAACCCAATTAACAACCAAAAGCAGTAATTGTTAAATTCCTGGGATTTCAAGATAATGAAGGTGTTCTTAGTGCCGCTGGAAGAAAGAAACAAATAAATCATGGCAACTTTATTTAGCAGATTTATTCAGATACTAGTAAGGAAAGTCAAAGATGTTCTCTGGAACTGAAAGCATGGTTGATGAAATTCAGAGCCTGAGGCTTAAATCCAGAAATGAGTCACCTACCTGTATGTTGTTCCTGGGAAAAATCTCATAGTTTTAGCAGAAGAAGCTGAACGTTTTCCTCTTGTATATTTTCAGTGGCATTCTGAAAGAAAATTTATATGGATTGGACTACTTTCTTGAACTATTTTTTTAGTGGATTAATTATTATTAGAAAACCTTCAAAATAGTCTGTACGTAATGCTGAGGCAAATAGTTTACTATTGTGGTATTAATAAATAAGATAGGAATAAAGGGGCAAGACCACTTACGGGGAGATTCTGTTCTTGTCCTGTCAATAGAGAAGTTTTTGTTGCTCTCATTTGTTTGTTCTGCTTTCACTTTGCTTTTTCACTAGTTACATTGTACATTATTACATATATGTTACTAGGCCAAATTCATCCCTCATGTAACTATAATGAAGTTAGAGTAATACCTGATTTTGGCTTATTATGTTATAACTGTAAGAGTATATATTGCCACTCAAAACTCCATACAAAAACTAAATTTAAAAGAACATTAAGGCTGCCAGGTGCATCATTCAAGTCAGGAAATGCCAATATATCTCTTAACTCTTCCCCATTGTATTTATGCATTACAATAGTCTTTAATTACATGGTTATGTACTGTTATTTTTGCAGAACTACTGTCTTAATCAGTGCCATGGTGGGGGATTGTGGAATAATGGAGGCAGCAAAGCAATATTTATTTTTATCTTCACTGTTCAGTGGGTGGACTCCATTTCATTCATTTCACAGCATCCAAGTTGCATATTTAGTCGTGAATGAGTCAGGGGTCTCCACACTCAATCACTAAACACACCTGTCTTAGTCTGTTCATGTTGGCGAATTGTACATTAATATTTTCTTGGTTACCTGAACTTCAGAGCATGACACATGGCAAAGAGGTAGGACTCTTTTGTGCATCTACCCACTTAATGAGAAATTCTATTTAGCTAGCATAGAGAGACATGCTCAGAGCCAATGGAATGTTAAGAGATCACAAATTCCACTTTGTTTATTTTTATATACATTCACTGCACATTCATACACATTTCATACCCATTTGGAGATTGTCAATTTAAGAAAAGATTGTATTAAATGGTAAAAATCAGGATGCATATATCAAATATGTTCTTACACTTGTATAACTTGGCCAAATCACACCACCAAAGGGCACATGTCCAAGCTTGGGGATTATCCTCATGCCAAATATCAAATTTCTATCGACAATCACTGAGGCACGAGAGTTGTTATAAAAAACAAACAAACCCAAACACATTTGTTTATAATAAACTTTTTGACAAACTCAAGGTGTGAACTGTTTTTGTTCAAACTTTAAAAAAAAATAAAGCCCACAAGCAAAGACCAGACTTGGAAAATGTCATCCTGAGAGGTGACATTTTGAAAATAACCTGTTTCAGTTGCTTATCACTCTTCAAATTGTCACCTTTCAGGATAACATTTTCCAAGTCTAGTAGGTGTTGCTATGCATTCAAAATATACAACGTTGGAAAACGGTTGCACTCTCAAACACATGGTAGGACCTCCTATTCTGATCCCTTGGATTTTAGTAATTCATACATCAGAATGCCTGTGATGGGATGTATAAACCATGCACTAGAACTGAAGGGGTTAAAGAGCAACTCTGGGCTCAAATGACCTCGCCCATCCACACTTGCAGAACATGCTTCAGATGGAGGAGGGAGCTTAAAGGGAAGCCAGACAGCTCAGAAGGGGGCTGACCAGGCAAGGAGAAGGACTTGCCTTGGGAGATCCAATGAAGGCGCACTAACAGGAGCCTTCCTCTGGAGAAGAGGACCCCAACTGCTGGGCCTGGACAGACTGTAGGGCAGTGAGAGCCTTTTTCTACTATTGGTTCACCACAGAGTCCATGCAAAACTTGGACTATAGAGTGTGGGTGGTAGGAAGCAGCCCAGGGAGGGCAGCCATACAGCGCTGCTGGCTGCTGAACCCTTGCTAACCATGACAAGGCCCTGACCCAGAGGCTAGTGGAGTGCGAGGGCCTGGGCTACCTTACCAACCCCCTTCCACATTAAAGAGGATGCGACCCACTAACCATTAGGTGATGCTATCAACTAGCACAGATCATCACAGTGACATTGGTATGATATTAAAATTCACAGTTAATATGAAAGTCGCAGTTTTAGCTCATCTTCAAAGCTTTAAAAAGGTGGTAAAATTAGCTAGAACACCCACTAGATTCATATAATACAATACAAAAATAGTTATTGTAAAAGCCAACATTGTTTCAGTTCACTAACAAGTCAGACAGAATGGTTACCTGTTTAGGGTTGTACAAGGGGAGAGATGATATTCCCCATCAAGAAACACATCTAAATAGAACTATGCTCTATAAACAAACTCTCTTTGTTTAGTATCAGAGGGGTAGCCGTGTTAGTCTGGATCCGTAGAAGCGACAAAGAGTCCTGTGGCACCTTATAGACGAACAGACGTATTGGAGCATAAGCTTTCGTGGGTGAATACCCACTTCTTCAGATGCATGCAGTGGAAATGTCCAGAGGCAGGTATAAATATGCAGGGAAGAGTCAGGCTAGATATTTTGTTTGTATTTTTAGTACAATATTTATATTCATGATGGGGAAAATAGGAAGAATAGCTTTTCACAAACTATCATGGCCATAAAAATATAAAGCCTGGATCTAGTAAACTTTGTGGATCTCATAGCACAGGGGGCTTGTAAAGAGAGAAGAATATTTCATTGAAGTCATTGTAATCTTTTGCATTGGGTCCTACTTTGTCTTTTCCAAGAAGATGACTAATGGTCTCCCATCTTTTCATTGTGCCACTCTGAGCATTGTGTCTTCATGCTACCTAGACTGATTGATAGGTAGAGAGCAACAACAGTAAAAATGTTATTTTGATCTTATGGGTTTCACTTGCGTATCACTTTTTGTCTGACTGTAACATATTGGGGTGCAATCCAGACCAGTGGGAGGGGGTTGTCATGCCTGCCACATAACCTGGGGTTCCTTGCAATGACTTGCTGCTGTAGCCTTCAACCTGGACTACTCACAAACAGGCATCAGCATGCAGGTCACTCCCAGATGTGTTTGTGTAATTGCAGCCTGCCCATCACATGCTGGCTCTCACCAGCCTTGGACTCTGGGGTCCTGACCTGAATGTTGGTCAGTAAAACTGCTGGAAGCATGTGGTGAGAAACTTTGCTTTGAATCTAATGTAATGTGTTACCTTAAATACTAGAAAACATTTTATTTTTATTTTTCTTGTAGCCATTTCTGACTTGTATGACTTGTTACTTGTACTCAAAATCTCTCTTTGTAGTTAATTGTTTGTTTTATTTAATGCAGTTGTGTCGGGTTGGGGCCACAGAGACCTGCTTGGTGCTGCCACCTGGTATGCCAAGGCTACTTCTGCCCCTGCTTCCAGGCCTTTTCCAGCTTGGGACTCCCGAATCCTGTCTGTTTTGAGCCAGATTCCACTGATCTGCTGCAAACACAGACCCAGGTCCGAACCAAGTCCACTCACCACTGTAAAGCCCCTGGAAGTGCTCTTGCCTTTGACACCCAGCTGCTCAACTCCAAGGAGGTTCAAACCCTTAATACATCCGTTTTACCCTGCATAAGGCTTATACAGGGTAAACTCATAAATAGTTCGCCTTCTATTTCAAAGATAGAAAGATATGCACAACTGTTCGCTTTCCTCAGGTACCAACTCGTACTCAAGGAAACTTAATAAGTAAAACGTGATTTTAATAAGTACAGAAAATAGGATTTAAGTGAGTTCAAGTAGTGACAGACAGAACAAAGCGAATTACTTAGTAAAATAAAATAAAACACGCACGTCTATGTCTATTCAAAGTTAACACAGATAAAAGCCTCACCAGATTCGGATATTTTCCTTTTTACAGGCTGTAGAATTAGCCTGGGTCCAGCAGTCGCTCACACCCCCTAGTGTCTTTGTCCTTTGTTCAGTTCCCCTCAGGAATGTCCTTGGGGGGGGGGGGTGGAGAGCCTCTCCCTTTAGCCAGCTGAAGACAAAATGGAAGGGTCTTGCAAGGGCTTTTATAGCCTTTCTTCCTCTCCCTGCGTAGGATCCAGTTGCCCTGGAGTGTTGGGATCACATGGGCAAGTCACCTGTCCATGCGCCCTAACCAGTCTAACCAGTTGCATCCTTGACTGGGGCCCCGATGTGGATTGGGGTCTGCACCTTCTTTTGTCTGTTAAGTACTTGTCCTTAACTTGCACATTCCTTCCTCTGGACCTGGTCCATTGTTCTTACAAAAGCTATGCATAAAACCAGCAAATATAAAACCAATGTTCATAACTTCAACCACAACAATGATACATGCCTACAAACAGGAGGAATAAATTCAGTAGGTCATAACTTTCACAGAGAGATGTTACATGGCACATGTAGCATAAAACATATTCTAGTTATATATATATATATATATATATATATATATATATATATATATATATATATATATATATAAAGCATCTCCCCATAAAGTTTTATGGGGAACACCGTCACAGCAGTGTGTGTAAGTTAGTGTCTAGATAACTCCATTTAGGTTTGTAAACTGTTGAGTATTATTCCCTTAAAGGAATAATGAACTTAACACCTCTGGATTGTCCAGGAGAGGGCTAGACAGTATAGAACATGCATTTTGGGGGAAAAATCCAGGATTGGGATTGTTGGGGTCACCCTGCAGAAATAACCAAGGTTGGTAAAAGCCAGCATGTTGTTCATGTGTGTCTGGCAAGTTGCAGTTACACACAGACACTCAGGGTGTGACTTGCACACCTGAAAGCTATTGATGAGCGGCACAGGTAGGAGCAACAGCAGCAAGGCATTGTACGGCATCCAAGGTGGCAAGGCAGGGGTGACACATTCCCTCGCTGGTCTGGATTGCACCCCAGAATGTCACACTGATATATTTGTCCTTTATTGTCCCTGATTCCATAATTCATAGATTCTAAGGCCAGAAGGGACCACTGTGAACCATCCAGACTGACCTCCTGTATAATACCAGCCATCAGATTTCCCCGAATTAATTCCTGTTTGAACAGGAGCAGATCTTTTAGCAAAACATCCCATCTTGATTTTAAAATGGCCAGTGCTGACTCCACGTAGTCAGACCTCAGTGGCTGTGCAGAACCCTGATAGGGTTTCACCTGCATAAGTCTGCTTATAAGATCAAGACCTTAGATTGTAAATTCCTCAGGACAAGGTCTATATCTTTATCTGGGTCTTCTATAGAGTTGAGCATATTGCTTAACAAATAATAAATTATAAAAATCTGCAGATAATAGACTAATATGTCTTAATATGTATAAGTTCCCTAATAGCCTAGTGGAACAGCTGTGTAGCTAGTGTTTTAATTTTGTACTTTAAACTCCCAGGACATTCAGGTTTTTTAAGCTACTGTCTAAACTAAAACTACGGTTCTTCTTTCATGGACACAAATGAAAAATCTGTTAATAAAATTGAGACTAGAATATTGTGAATTTGCAGGAAAAGTAGCTGACTGCTGGTCTTTCAAATTAAAGGGAAAAGAGACAGAATGGGCGAATTACATGATAAAAAGTGCAGATGGCCTTTTTAACCTCTGAGGAGTCTAGCATAGAAAAAACCTTTATTCCCTAGTTGATTATTTTAAGAATCTTTGCAGCTAATTCCTCAGGACATGAAGAATTTATGGACTTATTTTAAAATAATACATAATTATTTTAATGAGACTGGGGAAAGTGTGAAATGGAGAAGGAAACTGAGACAAATGCTTTAAAGCAATATTCTTTTTACTGGGTGAGAAAGCTCTGAATTAAAATTGACATCTGGTGAAATCTTATAAATTTCTATAGGGTTTAGGAGTATACGTGCTATCGAAAAGCAATAATAGTTTTACTATTATTAGTCAATGTTTCACATTCTTCCTTAAGGAGAGAGAGAGAGACCC
The DNA here is from genome assembly GCA_033296515.1 of Macrochelys suwanniensis. NCBI lineage: Eukaryota > Metazoa > Chordata > Testudines > Chelydridae > Macrochelys > Macrochelys suwanniensis. The sequence goes on along the minus strand of CM065775.1, from coordinate 152,117,995 downwards.
AAAACAAGTCAATGTCCCAGTACCCCTAAACTTTCGAAGTATGTGAATTCTGATTCTGTTTCCGTTGTCTAGATTTTGACTTGAACTGAATTCAAAGCCCAGAAAAGTCCAATTTCCGCTTAGAATTGTAGGATGGAAGGGACCTCGAGAGGTCATCTAGTCCAGTCCCCTGCATTCAGGTTGTTTGTCTAACCTGCTCTTAAAAATTTCCGATGATGGAGATTCCACAACCTTCCTAGGCAATTTATTCCGGTGCTTAACCACCCTGACAGTTAGGATGTTTTTCCTAATGTCCAACCTAAACTGCCCTTGCTGCAGTTTAAGCCCATTGCTTCTTGTCCTATCCTCAAAGGTTAAGGAGAACAATTTTTCTGCCTCCTCCTTGTAACAACCTTTTACTACTTGAAAACTGTTATCATGTCCGCTCTCAGTCTTCTCTTCTCCAGACTAAACAATCCCATTTTTTTTCAATCTTCCCTCATAGGTCATGTTTTCTAGACCTTTTAATCATTTTTTGTTGCTCGTCTCTGGACTTTCTCCAATTTGTCCACATATTTCCTGAAATGTGGTGCCCAGAACTGAACATAATGCTCCAGTGTGGAGTAGAGTGGAAGAATTACTTTTTGTGTCTTGCTTACACCACTCCTACTAATACATCCCAGAATTATGTTTGTTTTATTTGCAACAGTATTACACTGTTTACTCATATTTAGCTTGTGATCCACTATGACCCCCATATCCCTTTCCACAGTGCTCCTTCCTAGGCAGTCATTTCCCATTTTGTATGTGTGCAAACTGATTGTTCCTTCCTTAGTGGAGTACTTTGCATTTGTCCTTATTGAATTACACCCTATTTTCTTCATATTATTTCTCCAGTTTGTCCAGATCATTTTGAGTTTTAATCCTATCCTCCAAACCACTTGCAACCCCTCCCAGCTTGGTATCTTCCACACACTTTATAAGTGTACTCTCTATGCAATTATCTAAATCATTGATGAAGACATTGAACAGAACTGGACCCAGAACTGATCCTTGTAGGATCCCACTCAATATGCCCTTCCAGCTTGACTGTGAACCAGTGATAACTACTCTCTGGGAATGGGTTTTTAGTGGAGCTGGTTCCTTAGGGTTTGTGCATAAGGGCTCACTTAACATCAACGGGCTTGGGGAAGGAGCACATTTCTTATGGACAGTCCTCAATGGGGATCTGTCCTTGTGCCCATAAGAGTGTTTCTTACTCTCATGGGAAGACCTGGAGGAAGAGTCTTTGAGTTTAGAAATCGTTCCATTATGCACCCACCTTATAGTAGCTCCATCTAGGTTGTATTTCCCTAGTTTGTTTATGAGAAGGTCATGCAAGACAGTATAAAAAGCCTTACTAAAGTCAAGATATACCATATCTACCACTCCCCCCATCCCCAAGGCTTATTAACCCTGTCAAAGAAAGCTATTGGGTTGGTTTAACACAATTGGTTCTTGACAAATCCCATGCTGACTGTTACTTATCACCCTATTATCTTCTTGGTGTTTGCAAATTGATTGCTTAATTATTTGCTCCATTATCTTTCTGGATACTGGAGTTAAGCTGACTGGCATGTAATTCCCTGGGTTGTCTTTATTTCCCTTTTTATAGATAGGTACCATATTTACCCTTTTCCAGTCCTCTGGAATCTTTCCCGTCTTCCATGACTTTTCAAAGATAATTGCTAATGGCTCAGATATCTTCTCAGTCAGCTCCTTGAATATTCTAGGATGTATTTCATCAGCCCCTGGTGACCTGAAGAAATCTAACTTGTCTAAGTTATTTTTAACTTGTTCTTTCCCTATTTTAGCCTCTGATCTTATCTCATTTTCACTGGCATTCATTGTTAAATGTCCAATCGCTACTAACCTTTTTGGTGAAAACTGAAACAAAAAAGTCATTTAGCACTTCTGCCATTTCCACATTTTCTGTTGTTTTTTCCCCACTCATTGAGTAACAGATCTACCCTGCCCTTGGTCTTCCTCTTGCTTATAATGTATTTGTAGAATGTTTTCTTGTTACCCTTTATGTCTCTAGCTAGTTTAATCTCGTTTTGTGCCTTGGCCTTTCTAATTTTGTCCCTACATAATTGTGTCATTTGTTTATATTCATCCTTTGGATTTTAACCTAGTTTCCGCTTTTTGTAGGACTCTTTTTTTTTTTTTGAGTTTCAGATCATTGAAGATCCCCTGGTTAAGCCAAGATTCATATGAGAAATTTAGTTTTGCCAATTACTGTGATGTATCACGAGTCGCATGATAATTGATATCGTTTTTAAAAGCCCAGATCTTGAAGTCTTGTGAATACAAGAGAATCTCAGCTTTCATTTCTTAAACAGTATGTTTCTAGCCTCCTGTATTTTTTCCTATTTACAATGTATGCTTGACCTTTTTTAAACAATTATATTTGAAAACTTCACATGAATATTGTCTGATTTTAAAGCAGGGATAGAGGGTGACTTTCCATTAGTGAAGGAAGGCAATTGAATTTCTCTTTCCTGATCCTAGTAAATCTTGACAACAAGTAGCTGCCTTGCTGCACCCTCTCCCAATAGCTGGCCATGTAGTGAACAATGACAAATAAGACCATTCAGTAGCTGGATGTTTCTGCTAAACTGATCAGCTGTGAAATAGTTAATGCTGACATTTAAACAATAAGCTATAATTAGGCAGTTGTTCATGTGGCTATGCAAACTCATTGTACCTGGGACCAATGCCAACAGCAGAAATGGCATTTTTTGAAGGGCTTTGTACCAGGAGCAGGAGCATATTTGAAGAACAGGTTTCAGGAGGGTGTTCTATCCATAGGAACAACATAGAAGAAGTCATCAAAGTGAGAGCAGAAGAAAATGAGGGGAGAGTCAAGGCTATCTTAGGTGGAATGGAGAGCATGTGAAAATGACCAGGGGTGAGAGCCTGACCCTTGCTATGGCCCCTTTATGCCAAGGAAAGGGGCTGGATCAATGTAAAGGGTTCCTAAAAGCCCCCGTTCCAGCTGTGGTATTCCCCTGGTGAAGGCATTGTGGAGGACAGCCATAAGCCTATCTTCTGAGGATCTCTTTGCAATGCCTGGCATAGGCGGCATGCTGGGACATGACTAGTGTGTAGTGCACAGCACTGTGGAGATTACAGGCAGTGCTGTGGGACATAGGATAACCCAGGGAGGCTGCCCTAATTTAGACAGGATTATAAATCTTGAGGAGCTAGCTGTCCAATCTTATCTTTTCAATGGCTACTAAAAGACAAATTTCTTCTTTGAGTGCTGGTCCCTGTATTTGTTCCACAAGTGGTTCGTGTGCACCCAAGTCTGGAGATTTTAACAAGTAGTGTCTGTTGGCCTGCACGTGTGCAGTAGCTCCCCTCATGCTCCCAAGTAAGGGTATAAGCCATATCCACAGCTCCTTAGTAGACAACTTCACCAGGCATTTCTCAGGGGACCGCGAGTGGGAAATCCATGACTCCATTCTGACAAACATCTTCATGCTTTGGGGCACACCTCTATGGAACCTCTTTGTGTCACAAACGAACAAGAAATTTTCCCTATATAGTTCTACGGGAGCCATAGGCTATGACTTTCAAGGTGACGCTCTCCTATCATACATGAGTGGTTTCAGATATGCCTTTCCTCCCATCTGCCTGCTGCCCCAGTCCTGAAAAAGATATGTTGTGACAAAGTGAGTGTCATTCTCCTAGCACCGTACTGGCCCAGGCAGTTTTGGTTGCCAGAGAATCTGTCAGTGTCTTCCCACCCTTAAATCAAGATCCACCCCTTTCCAGATCCTCTGATACAGGATAAGGGGCAGGGGCAAACATCCCAATCTGTCCTTTTTTCCAAAATCCCATGCTTCTCCTGAGGAGCAGAGACTTCACTCCCTCGACATCAGGCGTGCACTGGCCTTTTACTTGCAAAGAACCAAATCCACCCGAAAGTCTCCAAGACGCTTCACCACGATAGCAGAGAGAGCTCCTGGTCAAGCTATATCCTCTCAGAGGATTTCTCTGTGGGTTTCTGTCTGTATTATCTAATGCTACAGACTAGCTCACATCCCCATACCAGTGGTATAATGGCCCATTCCACGAGAGTGCATGCCCCTGGAGTAGCATCCCTGCAGGAGGTCCACATCAGAGGCGACACGTGGGGTCATACATTTTGTACCCAAGATACTGAACAAAATATGCAATGCTCCAGTGTTATAGGACCTGGCCTAACCAAAGATCCACTCAACAAATGCAAAGTAGAGTTTTTAGATAGCAAAGATCTCATCCAATCATATCACGGTCCTGGTGATCTAATTTCTAAAATGTGACCAGATCAGATAAAAAAGCTTGCTTGAAGGAGTGGTCTCTACATTACATTATCTCTGTCGATGACAGACTAAGTAACGGAATAAAAATAATTTTACTGCCAAAAATCTTGTTTTAATCCTCCTGCTGCATATTCATAGCAAGTTATTTGAAGTTTGAAATCACAGTTTGCAAAGTTTCATTTTAAGTGAGAAAGTCAAAGCAGACTTAATGCCTCACATATACTAGGCGGGTAGTATTAGCTGACATAAAGAAATTAGTATTGGGTGGCCATAGTTACCAATTTTTCATTCTTCTAGAAGAGGTTAGAATGGCTGTAAGGAGAGAGGGTGCATATGGGTATCTGATGGCTTGTTATTGAACAAATTATGATTTTTTAGTCATATTATTAAAAGGATTTAAGTATGACTCAAATGGCAGCTGTCTTCTCTCTGAGCCAAAAAGAGAAGGAAGATTCAAGTCTCAAACTCGATCTCATACCATTTTTATAGCGATGCTTGTGAGACACATGTTGGGTCCATTCCCACATGGCAGGGTGACAATGAGGCTTTTGTGGCCCCCGCGCTAATTCAGTTCCTGAACTGTTGATGAGTCAGTATGAAACTCTATCAGATTTGTATTTTGAACAGACCTCACCTATTGGGCATTGACTTCTTAGAGCTGAAACAGACAACGGCTGTCAACAGGCAGTCAACAGCCTGGGGGTATATTTGCGCCTTGTTTGATTCAGATTCCTGTTCTAAAGGTTAGAGGCTGTGAAATGAATGGGGATGGGGTAGAGGGTTGGGGACAAAGAGAAGCTAACTTAAAAAAAAAATCTGAAAATGTGGACTTAAATAGCACCTTGCTCCTGGCCGGGATACTTCTGATTCAGTTTAATCAACTTACATTGGTTACACAGACCATTACACATACTGGACCAAATTCAGCAAAGCTGACATGGGCACAAGGAGCACCAGCATTGCTCCTTGTACCCAGGGGAGAGTCTCCCTTGTGGAGGGAAGCCAGAGTTTCAAACACTGTGTTTCTGCCCCTACAATGGGTGAGTTTTCTGCTTAGGTGTGGAGAGCAGGCAGCTCTAACTCCCAGTAGGACACCACAGAAGCTCCACTGGTGGCTGATTCCCAAAAGAGCTACTAAATCACTCTTCAACTGTCCTGGTCAAGACCCCCTTCTGCCAGGTTGGGAAGCTGAGTAGGTTGCCAATTTTGGTTGGATGTATTCCTGAAGATTTCATCACATGACATAATCTTTAATTATAGATTAATCTTTAATTCCTGGAGACTCCAGGCCAATCCTGGAGGGTTGGCAATCCTAAAACTGAGGTGGCCATGTATGTTGTGGATAAACAGTTTTGAGGGCCATAGCAAATCATAATGCAAGGATATGCATACTGTATGGTTATTGAGAAATAGGTAGTTGACTGTCAAAGCACAGGGATTCATCTATGTATGGCTACTGAGAAACAACTGCAGTGTTTTGGGTCTATACCTAGGGTGACCAGATGTCCCATTTTTATAGGGACAGTCCCGTTTTTGGGGACTTTTTCTTATATAGGCACCTGTTACCCCCTCATCCCCGTCCCGTTTTTTCACAGTTACTATCTGGTCACCCTATCCATACCAGTACATTATCCCAGCACTCTAAATGGCTGAACTAGTTTTGTTTCACTATAATCAAGGCCCCATTATTATTTGTTTCACTATAATCAAGCCTATGCAACACCTCAGACATAATTGATATGGTAGGGAACTAGGGAATTATGAGGCACTATCTCCATAAACCTACTCATTGTTCCCAGTCTACTCCTGAGTGATCAGTGGAGTATCCCTTGTTTGTGTATGATGATATTCAATTTAACTTACTTTACACTGCCCCCAGTTTTTCAGTTTCTGGTGCATTGAAAACAAATAAATACATTGTAAAATCAATAAAGGGAAAAGTCAAGGTTTGGACAGCTGGTTGGGAGAGAGGGATTTTGACAGCCAGAAAGGCATGAAGGGTAATTAGATTTTTTGATTCCCAGGAGTAAATTCAGGATTGTGGGTTCGTTTTTTGTTATGTACTGGGCAGGTGCAGCTTCTCCTTTTGGAAAGAGGCAGAAGGGACTTTAAATTCAGAGAAGGATATTTGAATTCCTCACCTCAGTAATCCTTTAATAGCAACTAGTTAACCAACTGCACCTACCCAATATCTTACTTCTGGGGGAATTCTGCACCACTGTGCAATGCAGAATTTTGCAGAAATTAACACGCACGCAGAATTTCCTTTTCCCCACAGAAATGGGCTGCAGTGGTACTAACTGCCACTAGGGGCCACTGGACTCAGCAGAGCCCAGCTTGCACATAGAAGACACTGCTAGTGGGGAGGAAGGGGGAGCTAGAGGGTTCCTGGCAGCTGCAGTTCCCAACATGCCCTGAGGGAAGGAGAAGTCAGCTCACAGAAAACTCCGTGTAAGCCTGGGACCGAGCATCAGGCTGTTTCTCCCTCTGGATCCCTGGGCTCGGGAGGGCAGGGGAGGTGGCTATCTGGGCCAGGGAGTTACCGTGGTTGGGCTCTGGTGGGGGGGGACAGGGTGCGGGTATCTGGGCTGGGGGCTCCCGTGGCTGAGGTCTGGGGCGGAGGGTGTTCGGGCATATTGGCAGGGGGCGCACAGATGGGCTCTGGGGAGGGGACGGGTTGTGGTGTCTGGCCCCCAGGCTGGGCTCTTGCGACGGGGGGGTTGTGGCAGAGGAAGGGGGCAGAGAAACAGGAACTGGGTTGTCAAAGGGGTTTCTTTAACTCTCTACTCCTAGGGGAATTTTGTGTGTGTATCTGAATTGTTACAGACATACTGATAGGTATTTTGAAATAAATTACCAAAATTATTGAAACTGATGTGATTATGTAGTGTTATTTTGACAAAATTTGCAGAATTTTAAAATATTGTGTGCAGAATTTTTAACTTTTTGGCGCAGAATGCCCCAGGAGTAATATCTGCCACTACATGCAACAATGAGAGATAAGTACACTAGCCTGATGTTTCTGCTGAAATGCTCAACAGTGGAAATAGATAATGTTGACATTTAAATGACCATAATTAGACATCAAAGCTAATACCCTACTGAGATGAATGGGAGCAGTTTACAATCATTGTTAGTGCTATTATTTTAGGCTGTCTGCAGACTTGAGCAAACTTCACTGCATTGGTTTATATTCAGTTCACATTTGGAAGGTTAGCTTCATAACCATAAAGTTTTGCATCTACAGTATTATGTAAATGAAAGCTTAGATTCTGGTGCATAAACATACAGTAACATTTTAAAAATCAGCAATTATACATCTACTTACATGGCTGCATAGTCACATTTTATATGGATGGAGCTGCTAGTGTGATCCTTGTTATAAACCAATGTTTCCCAGCTTTTTGCTGGTGGAGTCCTCTCTTGCAGAGATTGGTAGATGGCAGCCATGTCCCCAGTGTCCCTTTAGGTAGTAGACCTCAGCACAGTTGCTACCACCTTTCTTTCAGTCCACTTTCTCTCTGTGCCTCTGTTCTTTTTTCTTTTCTTGTTTTCTTTATCTCTGTTTTGATGCTTCCTGTTTTTCATTCTTGTCTTCTCATTTTGTGGCTCCCTTTGCCTGTTTCCCGTTCAGGAGAAGGATACTTGGCCTGGGGATGTCCACTGGTGGGCCTTTATGGGGCTCAGTCATATGTTTTGGCAGCTTAGGCCTTGTCAACATGGGGAAACTTACCAATGTTACTAAACCTGTATAAATATACCACTGTTGTTATGCTGGTATAACTCCCAGTGTTAACACTTTTATTCAGAATAGCAATGGTCTTTTTCAGTTTAGCTTATGTTGAAAAGCATTTCATAATTATTCCTAGCAGCATTTCTGTAAGATATGTGAGTATTCTCCCTCATCTTACAGATGGCTAAAGTGAGGCACAGAGAGTTTATATGACTTAAAGTCACTCAGCAAGAGTGTTTCAGTCAGGAATAAAGCCTATGTCACATGAATTTTTTTTATAGACAATACTGCTTCCTATGTTTTGTGTCTTATTTAGCACTAACCCACATTTTAAGACTCTTTTAGTATATATTATCTTGAATGATCTTCGCATGCTCTCATGTGGCACTTCCCAGAAGACTGCAAAGATACTACAGAAATCTTTTTACCTGCTTTTATGCACACACAAAATCTAAGCCCATTGTAGCATACAAGTATGATACAATGAGCCACACTTATCCCTGGTGTAACTCCACTGAGTTTAATGGAGTGACACCTGGAACTAGTTTTGCCCACTACATCTAAGTAAAGTAACGTAGGTTTCAAAACCACATTTTCAACACATGCGTTTTCCACAATGGAAACAGTAACACCTTTGGTCACGAAATTACAGCACTTGAATGAAATAAAAACACAAACAGTTTGAGTGCAGTGATGATAGTGTTTTTTATCTAAACTACCCACAGATTTGATGGAAGACTGTTTGTTACTGCTGAGGAAGATGGTCTAGCCCTTCAAAAGAATAATTTAGTAACCTATTAAAATGATCAAAGAAATTAAATAAAGAAAATAGTGAATATCACTGCATAAATTAAAAGTATCAGTGAAGATAAGGTTCAATTAAATAAAACTCCACTCCAAACCTTCCCTCCCTCTTCCTTAGTTTCTCAGGGGATAGGATAATATTCAAACATACTCCTTTGGTTTCAGTCCTGGATTGGATCCAAATCTCAGGCCTTGTTTTCAAATCCAATTCAGATATGCATCAAGATGTAAAAAAATCTCCTGTGAACAGCTGCTCTCATGAGATCTCAGCTCAAGATGCCAGAAATCTCACAAGAACAACAGGCATCATGAGATTTCCACCTTTCAAAACTAGTGAACTTTGGGGCCAAAATGTTCACTCTGGTTTTTCACGTTTTGCTTGAGACTTTATAAAGACGCTATCTTCAATTTGGCATAATAAAACTGACATGATGCTAACTTGACATAACAAAATTGTAATTGCTCTTGTCCAATCTTTAGGCTGTTTTCTCTATCCACTAAGTCTAGTTATTTGTTTACACATTCATTTCTGTTTGGCTTGAGACATGATATTGTAAATGAAATATTAAATGTATCAGAGCTGTGCAGTAGAATTTTATTCATACTTTATGTGATCTATTATGAACCGTAAAAACAAAACAAATCAGTAAATGTATATAATTCCTCAGCTTAAACATACAATGGAAAATAAGGTAAATAAAACTATACTTGACAGTAAATATGTCTGCTGGGAACACTCCCTTGTGTTTTACTTTATAGCAGCTAAACATTAAGTCAGACCCTTAACTTGAATTTAACGTATTAATGCAATAACAATCAAGGCACAAGGCATTTCCTGGGAATTAATGACTGACTGAGAGAGTTGAAGGACCAAAGTGAAGCCAAGGGCTATTAACCTCAGCTAGTCATTAATTCCCCAGAAGATGCCCTGTGCTGAGGTTGTTATTGCTATTTATAATCTTATATATTAAAAAATATAAACATTTTCCCTGCTGTCCCAGCATTTCAAAAAGCTCCATGGGAAGGAGGCATTTAAGTGACACCACTGCTGCACTAGGCTTTTCTGGGAAATTAAAAGTGATCAGCAAAACTAAAAAGAACCAAACACAAACTACTTTAGTAGTAGGATCTGAGTTCCCTGAATAAACAGTGTAAGTGTCGTTTGAGAACTTCAGTATGATAATTTACACATCCCGAGGCAACATACATCTACTGCTGATATCACACTGTTGCCCCTTTATCGAGCATTAGCATACATCAAGGCCCTTTCAGGTTAATTTCCCTCTTGGAACGTATATCAGTGACAAGGAATCAGGCATTTTTGGTGGATTTTTGCCCACAAAAGGGTTTATTTATTTGGTACTCACCAAGAAATCCCTATGGATAAATACCCAAATATTAAATAAACTCTGATCAGAAGGACAATAATTGTTGGCTGATAGATTCATGGGGCCAGATCGTCTGCTGGCCCATGGATTTTAAACCAGAAGGAACCATTATGATCTTCTTATCTGAGTTTAGGTCATATGTACCCTACTACATCACTCCTGTGTCTATATTGTAACAAACCCACCATCATATGTTTACTGCTGGTTTGTTTAAAAGGTCATCCTCTCATTTTGGATGGTTGATTAATTATGTTTATTACATAAACCAAAAATGGGGCCTCGTAATCATAGTCATAGGGACTGCTAGGCACTGTTCAAAGAGAGAATAATACAGTGCTTGCCCCAAAGAGTTTACAATCTAATTTTTCTTTCTATTTTGGGAGAAATATCAAAAACAAACCAAAAAAAACCAATATAGAAACTTTAAGGAACAGAGGTGCTGGTAGTGGTGTTAACTATCCAACTCACATTTTTTCACTTTGAAAGCATTGATTTAACTTCTATGAAAATTAATGTGAGAGGAGAAGAACCCAAATGTCTTTATTTTTAAGACTTACCATTTCCAAGAGCAATTACAATTTGTTGCTCTTCCTTAGGTTGATCAGCTGTCCTGATTTTATAGGGACAGTCCTGATTTTGGGGTCTTTTTCTTATATAGGTTCCTATTACCCCTCACTCCCATCCCGATTTTTCACACTTGCTGTCTGGTCACTGTACTCTTCCTGCTCTTTGCACAATGATTTTTTTTTTTTCACTTGATGAAGTGGTTACTAGCTAGTCCCTTGTAACTTGGCCAACCAGTTTTCAGTAATCGTTCCATTCATCTTATAATTGGCAATAAAATTGCCTTATTATTCCACCTCTTACTGCAGCTTGTTTAAAAATCACTTATTGCTAATAACAAATGAAAACGCAGCATGTGGAAATATACAAAAAGGATGTTAAACCATGTATTGGGGTATTTATTGGCCTTGATATTTTTGTGCATCTGTGAAGTAATTGTAACATGTGAATCCATGATTAAATGGAGGCAGTAAAGTATTTTCAACCCAACAGTTGACCTTCCTATAAAATTACTATAATCTAGTGAAGACTATCCCTTGGATTAACATATTTAAAATATAACCCTCCAGCACTGAGCAAAAAAGCCACCATTTATGAAGGGCCTAAACAATTTAGAGCTCTGTTAATGCGGAGCCAGACCACCAGTGATGTATCATTAGTTAACTAACACACTCTTTTCCAGGAGCTATGCTTATATCATCTTTGAGTCAAGGAAGGAAATGAAACAGAACCATTGCTGCACATGATACATAACAAAGCAGGAAAAAATCAGTTCTTGACTGGGAATTGTAAAGGACAAAAGTAGATAAAAGCCTAAACCAAAACCCCAGATTCAAGCATCACCAGACTTTGGGAGAATTGTGATCAAATCACGATCTGATCCTCATGGCTGATGTGTTCTGATCTTAAAAGACCAAACATCTCCAGACATAACTGATAGGGAAATAATGCTATTTGCAAATATATTAAGAGAGTATGACAAACAACAAAGAATGAAAACAACATAAAACTATGAAAATGTTCTTCAGTGCCTATTTGATGTGTCTATTAACCCAAAATGAGTTTCATGGAAATGGTGTATTTTATAATTTGAGCTGTCATGCTCAACTGTTATAGTTCAACATTCTATTAGATCATCTTGACTTAGTTTTTTTTATATTCATTCCTACCACACAGTCTCATCAAGTTTGCATCACTTTGAAAATGTCTATGGAAAAGGCAATGAGTGTTAAATTCAGAAATATTAGTCGTTGTGTGAGTATTGTCGTTAATAATTTTCATACTTTGAGGGCAAATCCCAGAAAGAGTTTTGAGGGCTTTATTTATATCAAATTGAGCAATGAAGGATTTCTAATAATGCTAACATAATATTTGGGATTTCCATAGTATCTGCCCTCCCACGACCTCTAGTATTTTACAATCTGGGATTAGTTGGTTAAGCACCTCACTATCCATAGTATTTAGGTCATTATTACTACAGTATACCTATTTTATAGATCTACAAGGACATTAAATAACTTGACCAAGGTCATATGGTGTTGCATGGCACGTCAGTAGCAGTGTCATCAGAAACAGAATGTGCAAGAGTCCTGACTTCTAAACACTAGAGAACACATTCACTCAATTAGTAGGATAGTGTAGTATAGTTTTAAATGATCATGGCTGAAGAGGTGGCAACAGAATGTTGGGATTAGGGATTCTAAACAATTTCCTTCCCAGTCAGAGGGGTTATGGAAGAAGTGAAGACCACACACTGCAGGAGATGTTTTAAAGAACTGCAGTGATTCCTTATAATGTAGGCAGTTAAATATTTAGTATGTAGGAAAATATATATAGAATTAACGTGGAACACAGTTTTCTAGAGATACTCACTATCTCCATTACTATTACTGTGAATGGTCATCATAGCAGTGTAGGGCTGGAAGGGACCTCAAGAGAACATCTAGTCATGCCCCCTGTGCTGAGGCAGGACCAAGTAAACCTAGATAATCTCTGACAGATGTTTGTACAACCTGTTCTTAGAAACCTTGTGATGAGGACTCCACAACATCCATTGAAAGTATATTATAGAGCTTAACTACCCTTATAATTAGAAGTTTTTCCTAATATGTAACCTAAATGGCCCGTGCTGCAACTTAAGCCCATTACTTCTTGCCCTACCTTCAGTAGACATGGAGAGCAATTGATCAGTCCTTTTTATAACAGGCCTTTAACATATTTGAAGACTATTATAAGGTTCCCCACTCAGTCTTTTTTTCCTCAAGACTAAACATGCCCCCCCTTTTTTTTAATCTTGCCTCACAAGTCTTAAGATACGCGTACACCCGGAAAATGCACTGCATTAGAAAAACATGTTAACTAGGGTGACCAGATAGCAAGGGTAAAAAATCGATACAAGGACGTGGGAGGGTAATAGGAGCCTATCTAAGAAAAAGTCCCAAAAAACAGGACTGTCCCTATAAAATCGGGACATTTGGTCACCCTAATGTTAACTAATGCAAAGTTAAACACATGTAGCTCTTAGTGTGGCCTAAAACAGCAACATTTCAAAATGTATTAGCTGGTCACGGCTAATCCTAGTGTCCTCCAGAACAAGCTAGCATGTCAGCCTGTGGCTAACCACAACCAGATAACGTGTTTGTGTAGATTAATACACAAAGAATGCAGCTGCTATTTAAATGTATAACAAAACAGGAGACTTTCAACTTTGTTGTAAGGTAAGCTCTCTTTTATTTTGTAGGGAAAAACATTTCTTTTAAAAACAATGGTAGTGGCATTAAAAATGATGTGCAGTGTGAATGAGTGCAAACATTCAGTTTTTAAATCATTTGGCTATTTAGATGACATCTTGTCCAAAGTCTCTTGGATGCTTCAAAAACTAAATGGCATCTTGTCTGCACTTCTTAGCATATGTGCAATGTGCCTCAGGGGGCACATGACTGGGATTCATCACCAAATTTTGATCCGCTGATTGGATCACTAGCTTCCCTGGCCCGAGGCGGGTACTGACGGGGAGTGGGAAGTTAACGTTGATCCATGCCCCCCTTGTCTGCACTAAGAAGTTATTTAGGCTCTGCTGAGATCTACTGATTGAAGAGTATTGTGAAGTGATTGGGCAGACTATGACAGAAGGCCATAAAAGATGTAATACTGAAAAAATTCTAAAGCATTTAATTTAGAAGCCAGAATAGTTAAGAACCTGCCATATATGTTCCACAGACAGAGATTTTAATGGCCAAGTGTTGAACTAGAATAATATTATTAAACAGTGGTGTCTTTCTTGACTTGGTACTCTCTCTTGACATTGGATGAAATGCAATCGGTGTTGGATGCCCATATCAGTTATGCAAGGATGATTGTATGGATTATAATAGAACGAAGAGATCAGAAACATTGAGTAATAATAATTAAAAAACCCCAGAAAATTTAAAAAAGCAGGAGGGGGATCGGAGAATAATCTTCCTCTCTTCCTTGAAATGTGACTGGAGTGTTGAAATCTTTGAAACAATGTCTTTAGAAGGATTATAATTTAAGATCAAACAATTTCACTGAAGTCTAGTCTCTTAACATTCTGGTCTAGTTTCTGAACTTATAACTAAATATGTAACTCTCATACTTGTTTTTTAGGAGTAATAGGGCTTGAAAGATCCTATTAATAGAAGAAGAAGAATTTGACCTGAGAGGAAATATGCAGCCTGTGAAGTTAACAGGTGTTATAGGCAACTGTTAATTGGTCTGAGGGATTTCAGATCAATGAAATCCTTTAAGGGGGAACTTGATCTGTGGAAGCTGATTAGCCTTCTTCTACATGGTTGTCTAGCCCCAGATTGGAGCACAGGCCTTGTACTACAGTTTGTTTATATCTGGTGGTGTAAATATGTCCTCTTCCTTCCACCTCTACCCAGGAGTGGCCATTTCTCCCATCATTACCCACACAGTGCCCTCCTAGTTGCCACTAATTCATACCCTACTTCTGAATTTTGTGTTGAGGGACTTGACCTGTTATTGACCGATGCAATTCGCTGAGATCAATTTTCACCCTTCAAGCAGTGGGGGCAAAAGACCTAACTGGCTTCAAGATTAAGCTAGATACATTTATGGAGGGGATGGTTTGATGGGATAACATGATCTTAGTCAAAGGTCAATTAATTGCCATCAGTGGTAAATAGGACCAATGGTCAATGATGGGATGTTAGAAGTTACTACAGAGAACTTTTTCCTGGGTGTCTGGCTGGTGAGTCTTGCCCACATGCTCGGGTTTCAGCTGATCGCCATATTTGGGGTCGGGAAGGAATTTTCCTCCAGGGTAGATTGGCAGAGGCCCTGGAGGTTTTTTGCCTTCCTCTGCAGCATGGGGCATGGGTCACTTACTGGAGGATTCTCTGCATCTTGAAGTCTTTAAACCATGATTTGAGGAGTTCAATAGCTGAGACATAGGTGAGAGGATTATTCCAGGAGTGGGTGGGTGAGATTCTGTGGCCTGCATTGTGCAGGAGGTCAGACTAGATGATCATAATGGTCCCTTCTGACCTTTAAAGTCTATGAGTCTATGAACAAATTAATGGTTTTAAATATTAGATGTTAGAGGAAAATTAGTGGTTTTTAATGAGAGCATCATTGTTATTTTGGACTGGTATAGTTACCTTCCTTTTTCTTAACCATCATCTCTGAGCCCATTCTGGCAACTTAACTGACTGCAAAAGTGGAAGCTTTATTAGGGGATTCAAAAATATAAATGTATCCTCTTCAGATTATGTTGATTTTCACAGTGAATAGAAAAAAGAGCCAACGTGATCGTTTGGAATTCCAGCTGCTCACAAGGGATATGATGATATATAGTCCATAGGAGTTATGTAATGTAGCTTTCTTATTACCATCATGGCATCATACTTCTGAATTTTAAATATTGTATACATTATTTCAATAGTAGCTAACTGGCAATAAGTAAAATGACTTCCCAATGAAGAATTGTATGATTTAATTTACTTGTAAAAAAAAATTTCTTACTTTAATCCTATTACTCATGGTTATACTTCCATACGGTGCCCTAAATGTCTCTTTGTCTTAGGTGTGTAAGCTCTTCAAATAGTTCTAAAAATTAATGGGCATCACTATCTTCCTCCAGTCTTCTCTTAACTTTATTGTGCCAAATTCTGCTTTCACAGTGGTATAAACTGACTTAAATGGTGTGGAGTTTGGCTCATTACATGTGTTTAGGAACTTGTACAGGAATTTGGGATGCAGAACTTGTGCTGGAATTTGGGGTAAAGAAAGCAGCAAATAATTTCTCTTAGTAGTAATTTCTAAATTCTACATGTAATTTTAATTTGCTGCACAAGCATTTGGGGAAACAGCCCTTTATATTTTGGAATGGGAACTGTAGGAAATAAAAGCTCTAAAGTAAAGCTGAGAGGTATAAATTAATATACAGGACAGACAGCAAATATCCTGCTAGGTATATTTATCTGGAGGTACAGACAGAGGCACCAAGTGACAATTGGAGCAGGAATTGAGGAAACAGGAAAGAAAAATTAGAATGACTGGAGACACTGATACTGTTGAGGCTTGGCTGAAAAATGAGAAGGCTGTCCAAGCTGGAGAGAAGAGGACGAGGGACAGATTTAAGATGATCTGAATCCTCAATATTTTTGGGAAGTAAGCAAAATTAGCCTGTAGTGGGCGGCTGGAAAAGGAAATCAATCTAGAAAAGCCCAAACCAATCTAATAATAATTAAAAAAGGGTCTAACTGCATCTGTCTCCACATGGGCAAGAACTGGGATAGAGTTTCTCAGTAGGAAAAGTGGGGATTGTAGTGAAAGTCAAAATGAAGAGCAAATTAGTTTAAACAGTCTTTGAGATGATGAGAACATTCTTTGGGCTAATTCCTCTAATTCCTAGAGATTGCTTGCGGATCAGATGTTAACATGTGAGACTGAAGAAGAAGAACTGAAAACAAGGTGAATGCTGCAGCAGACTAGACAAGAAATCACTGGGTTGGTCGCACTGAATAGGTTCTGGGGGAAGGAATTAGAGTCCTGATTTAACACTGAACAAAGTAAATGGATGCTGAGGTGGAGACATTATATCAGTAGGAGTGTTGAATCACAACTCATTATCTGGAAAACTGAAAATTCTCACCACTGAAGCAACTAAACAATTGCAGTATAGATTCTGGTGGTATTGGTGAAAGCAGAAAGGAGCCTTTTTTGGTGCAAATATGAAGAAAATGGAATTTACTACTTGGTTTTTGTTTTTGCCTACACTATGACTCCCTCCCAGATTTAGAAGAATATTTTATTTGACTTCTCAATTTGGTTCTGAATTATTTTAGCAACATACCGGTAATTCATTCTTTCTTTCAAATCTGAAATGCTGGTAAGAAGAAGCAATGCTATCTGAAAGAAACATGATATTCTTTGCCTGGACCTGATTTTATACAATTTTCTGCAGCTCAAGAACTCCAGGCAAATAGGGTAGCGTTGGATTAGTAGTGAAGTGGCCAAATGCTTATTTACTGTATTTGAGAATCAGAATAAAGATGGAACCTTCTCCACCTGGTTTCACTTAAAATATCTAGATTTTAGGGAGGCTTAATATCAGACCTGAAATACTGATGACTTTTCATAAGGAAGGTAAAACCTGGGCAGACAACATGGTTCATTGAAAGAACTTGCTTCCACAGATTCACTGCATTTGTAGCAGGTGGATCTGCTATGTCTATGACACTTTCAGACAAAGCAATATATATATTGTGGACTGAATGGAAAATGGCCTAATACTTCTGGAGTAGAGGCACGTTTGTATTGTCCCTACTCCATAGCTTTTGTTTAAAGAGATGCAGCTCAACGAGCTAAAATGAAGACATTGACAGACCTAATTCCAGGTAATTATTGAAATTCCAAATGGTACTCATTAGTTAATAAAAATTTTAATACACACAATGAAATGTTAGTAAAAATTCAGTTGGAGAGGAAAATTGGAAAACCTGTCCTATTTGGGACACATTGGATGGTATTATAATTTTATGTAGAGACATTGACAAGAAGTCAAACTTTAAGTCTAAAGTCAAGTACCTTCAGGCTTTTTTATTATTTATTTGAATTTTAAAATTATGACATATTTTGAAACAATTACATTTGTAAACAGAACTATAAACTCAAAACTGAATGATGGTCATATTATCCTCTTCTAAAATATTGTACCATTAAACAGTTAGGTTGTTGCATCCTGAGAATGAAAGACCAAAAGCATTTGCCTGGTAGGAGTAGGGTAGAAATGTTACTTTGAAGTGTACAAATCAGTTACTGTCCTTTTCTCAGTAAGACTATTCAAATATTTTCCTTGTAAAGATGCTTTATTTGGCTTTGATCTTTTCCCATTTAAACCAAGCTATAGATATGCTTACAGGCTGTTTTTTAAAGGAAACAAATACATATTTACACAGTACCACTATTTATTTGTGTCTATGGATAAATGTTTGAAAGATAATAGAAAAGATTCTAGTTTGATGAAGCCAAGGATTTTTAAAATGGCTTTCAAATAAATGAAATTTCTACATTCCATATGAAAAAGTATTGTTGTTTTATGCACTTGCTACATTTAGTCTTTGATAAATACGTACTTCTTATCCAGTATTCATATTATTTAGAATAACAAGGTTAACAGCAATTTTTGGAGTTCACTTCTCAGGCTAAAGAAAAGTACCTGGAAAACAAGGTGAATGTTCAGCAGACTAGACAAGTGTCAGAGGGTTAACAGTGATTCTTTTAGCATGCTTCACATTATAAATAGACTGTAGCTTGATTTGTAAAAATGTATGGATTTCTGTTTTCAGATAAATTGGTTTTAAAAAATATAGATCCTAAAATACAGGATTAGAGTAAAAGGTTGGTAAAACATAATTTCATCAAGCAAAAAACCCTGCCCTTGCCAAATTTGAATGTATAGTTGGGATGGGTATTAAAATCATGGATTTTTATTTTATAAAGCCAAAAAATATAATTCTATATTAGTCAATACAAACCTATAATAATGCAGTAAAAATAATTCTTGTAACCCAGTTGGACTGCTGGGTCATGCAAATATATTATCTTGAAGTCAGTTTCACAGTGGATGAAATCTGATCTACAGGAAACAAAAAGACAAATAATTTAACTAAAATAAATACATCATTTATTTCCAAAATTTTAAACAACATGCAAAACCCAAATCAGTGAACTATTCTTTAATAAGGCTGAGGGGGCAGAGCCTCATCCAGTGTATAAACTATGAAAATTTACCCCGAGGTTCGTCTCCATTCTCCAGCTATAATTACAGCAATCTTTTTTCCCCCTAGATTTGTTTCCAAATGTTAAAAAAGAGAAGTCCATTTAGTTAAGTGGGTAAACATTGTGTAAAATCTGATGACTTGCAGCTATGGCATCTTCCACCATCAGATGCCTGAATGTAATCAAACACTGGACTTTGAATATATTCCTAAAAGCTATGTACATGATTTTTTTTAAAAAAATGGGCTAAGTCCACTTGTTTTTTTTAATTACATTTCAGACATGCATTCCCAGGTCCTGAAGTGCCTTCCAAAACATAGCGGTTCCTGTCGGGTTTTCGTTGTTGCTTTCATGCTATAAAGATCTCGGAGGATAGAAAGATGGGTAGTTAATATATATATTTAACTTATATCATCTCTTGCCTTGCCTATATCGAGCCTGAGCGTGGCTGTGCCGCTGGAAAACACAACTGGGAGCCAACGTCCACTTATGTTCTGCCTGGTCAGTGAAACGACACCAGAACCCACAGGCAGAGAGACCTGCACTGGGGAGCACGCGGAGCTCAACTTCCTCTGCTTCGGCAGGTGGGTGGCTGTGTGGCGGCGAGGAAAGTGTTTCGGGGTGGGGGGAGTCTCCCCGCAGCAGGGCTGTGGGTGGCTGCGTCGGCCCGGGCCGGGGGCGCGGGCGGCGGGGGAGGACGGGGAAGAGGCGCGCAGCAGTGAGTCAGGTGACCCTGTGTGTGGCAGGTTGGGCGGCGGGGGTGGCCACGCCGCGTGCAGGCGGCAGCAGCGGGGCTGGCAGGCGGGCTAGCGGGCTGCGCCCCAAGCCGCGGCGGAGGCGCCGGCGGGGCCTGGGCCATGTGATGCATGCATGCATGCAGGGGAGGGGGAGGACGGCGAGAGGAAGAGGAGGTGGGGGAGGAGCAGGCGGGTAGGTGCCGCTCGCTATAGAGTCACTGGGGCTCCGCTGCCGGGGAGCAGCAACAGCCGCCGCCGCTGCGGGAGAACGTGCCTGCGAGCCCGGCTCCGGCTAGGAGCAGAGCCGCCTCCGTCCCTCCCTCCCTCCCTCCCTAGGAATCCCAAGCGGCCGGAGGGTGGAGCCGCGGCCCCCAGAGCGAGCTGCTCCCCCTGGCTGTGTGGCGCGGGGAGGAGGAAAGGCGGCGGCAGCAGCAGCAGGGACCCCGCGCTGCAAGGAGCCGCCGCCGCCGCTTCATCCTGCGGCACCGGGAGGCAGAGAGGAGCCCGGGCGTGCGCAGGTGGGCAGCGCCCGCGGCCGCCGCACGGCTAGCCCTGGCTGTTGCAAGTCAGCCGCGTGGCTCCAGCGTCCCCCAGCCCTTTGGCGGGTCCCTGGGTGCACGCGTGACCCTCCCCTTTCTCCCGGGGGGGCTCAGACACAGGGTCATCTGGTGCTGAACGTGTCTGTTCCCAGCTGGAAAGAAGGGTGTGTGCGCGTGAGAGGGACGCCTCATCTCTTAATTCCAGTGAAATCTTTTTTAGATCTTCCGATTCAGCCCGTGTGTATGTGCCTTGCAGGCAACGTGTGTGTGTGAATATTGATTGGGGTAGTTTCCTTGCATTGCTTACTTGTCATTTAGTTATTTATCCTACTTGCATTAGGGAATTGATAACAGCCAAGCTGTGCAGTGTGGGTGCCGGAGGTGGCTGCATGTGTACGTTTTGACAGGGGAACGATTGCTCACTAAAAACGCCAATGTGGAAAACGCAATTCCCTTTGAGGTGAAATTTTGGCTAGTAACTTCAAGGGAGGCAGGGCTAGGTACAGTCAAGGATTTGGCTGGCTTTTTGTGTTATGGTCTGCACGACCCCATACAGCACCATCAGCCTCTTTTGTTTTAGAGAAATTTGCTGGCAAATCATGTTTAATCTCTGTTTGGGATAAATATGTTTCTCTTCAAGTTTGGGATTTTTTTAGATGTTTTAATCATATGCAACACTATGTGAATTATAAAAAAGCTTTTATGATTTCAGATTTCAAGTATGAGAACAATCGTTGTCTTGCATGTGCTTGCAGTGGCATGAGGAAATGATTTAGTTTCAGATAGTTAATGACTTGATAGCATTTTTCCAGATAGAGAAGTACTAGAGAGAGTGGTTCTAGAGTTACTTGTAGACAGGATATCAAAAATTAATAAGTGGAGCCAAGAGAGAGTGTGCACATGCAAAAACCATAATATTTCAAAATATTTTCCCTTGAAACTCATTCAGTTGCTGAATGAAACAAATATGATAAATACAAATAGGCTTTTGCTTTTACAAGTAAAATATTCCTTTCCCCCAAAAATATATGACAGCTGTGAGGTCTTTGAATACCCAGCCTGCATTTTTGTTTGACCAGTGTGTAAATGTGGCATATTGGAGTAAAACTTATTTTCTAATTTATTACAGTAAATTTAAAATTGACTTTTTTATGCAATAAGAAAATTACAGGGTTTAACATAATTTATTTTCAATAAGACATTGAATTATTTCACGTTGCCAACATTAATTTTTGGTGCATATCATTACAAATTATATGGGGTAACCAAGTTATCCATGAAAAGTACATTTTTGTAAAATAGTGATGTTTAAATGGAAGTTTGGATAGTCAGTTTTCTAATAAATAAAAGTACAGATATTTCTCTGTGCCTGAAAAAGTTATAGTATTGCCTTTCAGGGTTATAAAGTATCCATTAAACAACACAGAAGTAGATGGTTGGATACAAGGGTGGGTTTCTTTAGTTGTTTTTTAGTCTTTAAATATTCCATTGAATTAAGTTATGTAAGGAAATCATGTATTTCCTTACAAAGAAGTTTACTCATAACACAATATAAGTATTTTAACTGTCCCGGTACAGATGAGAACATTTTACTAGTATGACTGTGTAGTAAAATAAACGAGATGAAATATTTTGTGATGGTAGGTTTTACAGAATAATACATGACTAATTTCTCCTATATGACTACAGGTGGCACTGTAGAAGCCAAGAACAAAAATTGACAGAAGTTACTTTTCTTTAAAAGAAAATGAAGAGAGTGTGTACACATGACTAAGCACAGGAACCTGAAAAACCACAGGTATGTGAAGTGATTAATCTAACTGCCTATGATACTCCGAATATTTACTGTATCCTGATATTACTGATTCATTAGATATTTTTGGACCAAATTTCATTTCAGTTATCTGATGCATTCAAATCAAGATCCTAATCCATATGGCAAAAAATAAAATAAAATCATATGCAATAAGTAAACTAGAAAAAATGATCTGAGGTGGTTGTGAGGGAAAGGGGGTATTTCAACACCTTTCCCCAGTTTATTCTAGCTATAAAGAATTTGAACACAGTAGTACTTTAAATGACTTGATTTCTTAAATAAGTACATGGCCTCACATTGGTCATACTGTCATCTTTCCTAAACCAAATGACTTATTTTAACTAAAATAGACAAATTTCGGTTATAATGGGAAGTTTCAATTTCTAGGTCAGGCATCGTCAACCTTTGGCACGTGGGTCGTCAGGGTAAGCCCCCTGGCGGACCGGGCCGGTTTGTTTACTTGCCATGTCCACAGGTTTGGCCAATCGCGGCTCCCACTGGCCGCGGTTCGCTGTCCCAGGCCAATGGGGGTTGCGGGAAGCGGCGGCCGGCATATCCCTCGGCCCGCGCCGCTTCCCGCAGCTCCCATTGGCCTGGGACGACGACCCACGGCCAGTGGGAGCCAGGATCGGCTGAACCTGCAGACGCGGCAAGTAAACAAACCAGCCCGGCCCCCAGGGGCCCTACCCTGGCGAGCCACGTGCCAAAGGTTGCCGATGCCTGTTCTAGGAGTCTTATTAGTACTTTTAAAGTTTGTGCAGAGTCAAGAGCTTTAGACGTGAGATAGAGGAACTTCAAAGATGTTTGTCCTCAAATTGTCCAGAAGTGTTGTTAATCTTTTAGTTAAATATAGTATTTTAATCTTTAAAATATATATGTATTAATACACACAGATGACCGTGCAATAAAAAAATCAATGATGTGATTCCACATACATGTAGTTCTCAGTAATAAAATAACATCACTAATCTTCCATTATAAGGTTACTAATAAAATACCAAATCAACAATTATCTAAAAATAAGCAGTTCTAGTAGAGATGCTGCATGAAATCTTTGTGTGTATTATAATAAGGGGGGAAATTAGAGTAATTAGCAATGAATTCCGGGTAGTTAACAAAAATGGAAGAAGGCATATCCTTTCCATAAGACTACCCCTGGGTCTATTGCCTATAGGAACTATTCCCTGGGACCAAATTATCTGAATATTTTGAGGCCCTGGCTGAAAAAAGGTACAGACCCATGGCTTGAACATGTGTTATTTAGGGCAATTTGTAAGGTAAGGTGTGAATTTATATCACTAGTTATACCCATATAACTCCTATGTGGATACTTTTATTCTCATCTAAGAGGGCCTTCTTTTTGTTTAGCTTATGTTGCTTTGAAACTAAGCTGAAAAAAGCCAGTCTTATTCCAGAGTAAGAGGTCCACATGGAAATGTTAAAGTAATTTAACTGTACTAGTATAATTGTACCAGGATAACTTCCCATGTAGAGAAGCCTTTCAATTGTCCTTACCTCAAAAAGTTTACAATCTTTTTGTTGGTGGAGTACCTAGTACCATCAGATCCTGCTTCATAAGTGGGGCTTCTTGGTGCTATCACAATATATGTAATTAATAATATCCTGCACCTGTGATCGTTCTGTAGAACACATAGTTCTAACACAGTTACTAAAAATTAACCCACAAAAATATTTAAACAAATCTAGAACTTAAGAAGAGTTATGCTGCAGAGACCAGTTCTTTCAGTTATTTTAATGGGATAGCCAGGCTAACCCTGGCCACCTTTTGAGTCAGCAGTTTACCAATCACCTCCACCCCAAAGGGAGCATTTAACCTGTAGCTTATAGGGAAAGGGAAATTAGCTAAATAAGGTGAAAATCAACTCAACAGTAAATATTGTGATCCTGATTTAGCAAAGCAGGTAAGCACATGAGTGCTTTAAGTACTTAATTCAAAGCAAATGGGACTACTTGCAGGCTCCATGATAAGCACATGTTTAAGTGCTTTGCTGAACACATTAATTCAATCTGGTACCAACATGTGTAGATGAGAAAATGGAAATATATATTTCTATTTGTGTCAGGAATGTAAAATTTTAGTAGGTTCTTCTGTTATAGTAAGTAGTCACAAAAATTAAGCATAAATTGTAATGTAAGATGAGCAGTAACTAAGCAGACTGCTGTAGTTAAAGATTCATATTACAAGGTGCATGTAGCATAGCAAAAACTCTGTACTGTACACTATAAAGTATTGTCAATTAAACTAAACTAGGGGTCTCAAACTCAAATTACCACAAGGGCCGCATGAGGACTAGTGCATTGGCCCGAGGGCCGCATCACTGACCCCGCCCCCTCGCTGCCCCCAGCCCCGCCCCCACTCCACCCCTTCCATTAGGCCCTGCCCTTTCTCCCTCTCCTCCCCTGTGCGTACGGCTTCCTGCTCCTCCCCCCTCCCTCCCAGAAACTGCGAAGCCACCAGACAGCTGTTGGGGGGGGCGCACAGGGAGCCCGGCGGGCCGCAGGGAATTGCGGGCCACGTGTTTGAGACCCCTGAACTAAGCTATGGTTGTAAAATTCTTAAAATATATTTTGTGGTATATAACCATTGCTTTTTGTGTATGAGAATTCACAAAAGTCAGCAAATTTTAATGAGTCAGTCTGCCACTAGTGCAAATTGGTGAGGATCAACTGTATTTGCACTGCATTGGAGTATCTGAATTGGATTTGATAGTGGCAAATAGTGCAAGCTGATATGAAATGAAAATGAATAAAGCCCTCACTATGAATCAGTTAATCGGTATATCGCTTCCTTCCCTTTGCTGTACATCTCTCCCTGCAAGATAAAGTAATCATGATTGTTTATCATTCTCTGTAAATACTGCAAGAGAAACAGATGAAAACTTCAACAGATTTTTTGTTCTTTCATGTTGTATACAATATAACTAATAAAGAATAACTTAGTTCTGACATTTTGAAAGCTACGGTTGTAGTGGTAGACTTAATTTAACTTACATTTATGGTTGATATGGTATAAATCAGAATGTCTTGGTAATAATAAAATATATAGAAGTGTTTGTTTTAATGGGAGTTACCCTTATAAATCTATCATGTGTCAATGGCACAATAAATCTCATATCTTTGTAGCAGGGAGAACCATCTCCTGATACTGTGTTTTTTAATTGAAAAGTCATTGCTGTCCATGCATTCTTTCTTCTTGTCATAAGTGGCTGCACAATGAATCATTTGATGGCTATCATAAAGATAGTCAAAGTCAGCATTACAACTGCTATGGAATCATGCTAGTATGAAATAAATGTAGTAATTTGTTATGGTTATGTGGTTTCGTACAATAACATCCTATATTCTCTGTGTTGCTAGAACTTTTATAGGATTGCCTTGGAAGTGTTATGTGGGGATTGGGAGAAAAGATCAGCTTTGTGGGTCATTGTTAATGAACAGTTCAGTTGAGCCAGTATAATTGCTGACATTCAGGAAGCCTAGCTGAACGGTGGAGAAAAGACTGCAGACAGGCATTTTGGAGAGAGTATGGTGCTTAGACCATAAGTGAAGGGTCACTACTTCAGTTAAGAAGCATAAACTTAAATATAGACTGGTTATCAAGGATCAAAGGCAGTTTTATGTGAGACATGTAGAATGTCCCTGTTTCTACAAGAGGATGAGGGCTTGAGCTGAAGTCTTTGGCAAGTGAAAATTCCAGATGGAATAGACAGAGTAAGAAGATGTAAGAATATAGGACAGAATTGAAGAGTGTGTTTGAAGGCATACAACTAGACACCCTAGTCAAGGTAATACTGGGACAGCTGGAGCCCCACTCAGAAGAAGAGAAAATAACATGCATCTCCATCTCAATTCTGTGCATAGGTCACCGATGCTAATTTAATGGAATAGCTATTCCATGTGAAGGGCCTAACTGTTGTGGGTGGTGGTCATTCCAGTGCCCAACTCTTAGTATACTTTCCTGAAATAGGCACTAAAGCAGAAGGAAAAATACAGCCTTCAGCCATGACACAGCACTGAAAAGCATCTTTACTTAATGCACATATGTAAAGCTACAGCAAGTTAAAGTGCACCACCTAAAATTTTGACCTAGAGGCATCCTGGTAGATAATGGAATGATCAGTGAAGAAAAGGAACGTATTGAAAGGGACAAGAGGCAAGTGATCCTGATCAGTGACTCCTTGGTAACAGCCTGACAGAGCCATGCCCTCCGAACAGGGGAGAATCTGCTCTTTTCCTTGTATGTGTTCAAGCTTACAGAGTTGACAAACAGAGCAAATATTGTCCTGAAGAAGTCTTGAGAAATTTCCTTTTATTGGAGCTGCTTATTTACTAGAACTGTCACAATTTTTCAACCAACAAGATTTTTGTCAAAAAATGGCATTTTCTGAAAACAGATTTTTTTTTGCAACATATTGTCCATGTCAATAAATTGTTAATGAAAATGCTTACAATATTTTTTTTTTGTTTATAATTTTTCTTTTCCCTTACCACCTTCTCTCCTTTCTTGCTTTCTTCCCATGCCTCCCAAATTACATTTGAAAATTGAGGTTTTATTTTGAAAATGACTGGAGGAGTGAGGAATAAAGGAAGAGAACCTGGAAAATGGGAGAAGAGCGGGAATCAATGATTCACTGATGAAATATTTCAAAAACACCAAAAGCTAGTCCATTTTTGAATCCTGTAAAATGAGAACAACTTCAAAATTTTCACAAAATTCTTTTTCTACGTTTGACAATCTCTTTACTTTTCCAGAAAAAAAAAATAGTTTTCCATTAAGTGTGGTGTCTTTCAGGATATCCTACTCTTTCACACATGTCAACATTTTTAAACTTAAAGTTAGGCACCCAAATCCATACTTTTAGGGTATGTCTACACTGCAATGTAAGCCCATGGTTAGTGGGACTCGAGTTAGGGTCCTGGTTTAGCGCAATTGCAGCGTAGACACAAGGGCGGTTAGGCTTGAGGCCAGGCTCAAGCGCGGGCTTACATTGCAATGTAGACATATTGTAAGGCACCTGAAAAAGTGACTTGATGTTTCACAGGTGTTGAACCCATCTGCAGGTTTCATTCTACAATCGCTCAATGTAAACTGTTAAGCCAATAAATGGCCAGTATATCTTGAAGTGGACTGTTCAAAGATTTGATAGCGAAAACAAAACGTATATTGGAAAAGCAACAGAAATACTGTGATATGGTAATGAAATAAAAACAAATACGTTTTTTGACAGATGCATTGCATCATTGACTGGAGAGGTGGTAGTTTCTGCAGGGCCCTGGGGCCATCATACCTAGAATATTGCATATAATTCTAGGTACCTCTCATGTCCAAAATTGGTTATTGAAAGGAATGCTGAGAAAAACAGTGAAAATTACTAAAACAGAAAGCTATTTTTTTCTTACTAAATCAATCTAAGTATGTTCTGGCTAACTGATGATTGAGTTGATAGATATGAAAATCATGTAGAAGTATTTGAAGGGTATACATTTTAAGGAGGGAGAAGAATTGTTCATCATGATTCAAGCAATTAATGAATGAATGAAGTTAAGGAAGGGAAAATGTAATCTAGCTAGGAGGAAAAATGTCCAACTGTAAAGTTTTTTAGATTATAGACTAGTCTGACAATGGAAGCACCATTGCTGGTCACTTAGATAACTAGACGAAACCGTATAGAATATACTGGAGGGAATGAAGCGGACTTCACTAAATGTCTTGAGTTATTTCTTCAACTTCTTTTATACTAAGATCAAAAGGCAATATTAGCTAAGTGAGTTTTCAAAGTTTTCATAAAGGAGAACTGAATACTTAAATTCCATCAGTCCCACTGAGCCATTAGAGAACAATGTTTTGAGAACTACAGCACGTACACTTGTTGCATCACAAATTCTCCTTTTAATGATGAGAGAAGCTCTTTTTACAGTGTAGAGGGATTATATAGAATTCTCTTAATGGGAACCACCAAGGTGGATTTCGTTTGTTTGAAATAAGAAATTAATCCTGTAACTCACTGTACACCCAAAGTATCCCTTGCTTCAGTGGAAGAGCAGAGTGCATAAGGAATGGGGGCTCAGGGCCCAAACAACTAGCCTGATTTAGAGCCAGATAATGGTCCTGTGACCGTTCTCGTTAACCCAGGACTGTGAATCACCTTGTTACTCCCGTGCCTCCATCAAGAGGGTGCTTAACTGTGTGTCAGCTCCCTGAGACCATGAGTTTGTTAGCCACTTAAACAATCTCATGTGAGCTAAGCCACCCCTTCCTTTGCCTTGCAGATTAACAATAGGTGTACACTAGTCCCTGAGCCCTTAGAATCCTAGAATATCAGGGTTGGAAGGGACTTCAGGAGGTCATCTAGTCCAACCCCCTGCTCAAAGCAGGACCAATCCCCAACTAAATCATCCCAGCCAGGGCTTTGTCAAGCCTGACCTTAAAAACTTCTAAGGAAGGAGATTCCACCACCACCATTCCAGTGCTTCACCACCCTCCTAGTGAAAAGGTTTTTCCTAATATCCAACCTAAACCTACCTCACCGCAACTTGAGACCATTACTCCTTGTTCTGTCATTTTCTACCACTGAGAACAGTCTAGATCCATCCTCTTTGGGAACCCCCTTTCAGGTAGTTGAAAGCAGCCATCAAACCCCCACCCCCCTCATTCTTCTCTTCTGCAGTCTACATAATCCCAGTTCCCTCAGCCTCTCCTCATAAGTCATGTGCTCCAGCCCCCTAATCATTTTTGTTGCCCTCTGCTGGACTCTTTCCTATTTTTCCACATCCTTCTTGTAGTGTGGGGCCCAAAACTGGACACAGTACTCCAGATGAGGCCTCACCAATGTTCCCCTGTAGTATCCAGCCCCTTATCCACGGAACACTTGCAGAAATACCAGGTCTGCTGCTTTCCCCGAGGGAACAGTGTGCACACCATCTTATATGATTCAAGTCAGTATCAGCTCCTTGTGTAATACCACAGCACTGAGATTTATTTGTAGTGTAAACAATAAGATTATTATCAAAGGTTCAAGAGATACAGAGAAAGGATAATGAAAACAAAAGGATTACATATAAAACAAAATCATAAGTTTAGTATTTAGACATCACTTTAACAGACTAACCTTGTCTATAAAGAAATTTACTTCACCCAAATGTCCTTTGCAGCATTTCAGCCAAGGTTGGTTGTGATAGCAATGCCTGATTACTTCCTGGGGCAGTTTAAAGGGATGTCTTCCTTACCTTCTTGAATTCCCCAAAGTTCATTGTTTGTAGCCAGAATCAGGATAACCCCTGCATTATTCTCTGATGTGCTCCCCCCCTGTTGATTTTATATTCCCCGCCCCATTGGCTTGGTATGTAAATGGGGCTTCCCTTGTGTTAGCTTACAATATTTAATGTACGTGTCTACACAGAGACAGGTGAATACACATCTTTGGCAGAAAACCTGTTTGTCAATTGTGTCGACATAGACCTTAGGAACATATTTTCGGTATACATACGTAACTCCTTACATAGTGTCTGTACATACATTTCACAATGATGTAATGACCTGCATGACCCTGGCTTTCATTTAAGACCTCACATGATATTCTTTGGTGAAACAGAATGTACATAGCAGGATCAGAATTTTCATGTAACCCCCTTGCCAGTTGGCATTGAAGAGTTCTTAGGGTCACAAGTCTCCTTTGAGTGCTTTGAGAAGGTTGCCATTAATTTTAATGGGGCCAGGATTTATGCTTAGAAGAAGAGTCCATTTTAAAAAAAAGTAAAGATTTAAAATGAAATATTGTACTGAATAAAAGCACAAGAAAAGAATATTCATGGAATTTCTTGTCAAATAAAAATTGAAAGAAATAAACAACTTATCGATTAAGAGGTTAAGGTTCCACACTTATTTAAAACCTGTCAGCGTCATTGAGCCCACATGCACCAGCCAAATGCATCTCCATTATGCAGAATTTCTCCTAATATTGTGCCAATTAAGTAACAGACATTGGTGTTCACTGTCATTAGATGAAATCAGCTCCTTGGGAGATGTACCTATTAAGCAGACTTCCTAATTAAAAATGTCTTGATTAAATGGAATGGACTGTACTATATTAAGCTTCTAAGCTTCTGTGTGTGCACTAAACCTTTCTTAAGATCCATAGACTTACTGAGTTTCATTTATTTTTTAGATATACTAAAATGTTCTTACTAGGCAAATAGCTTGTTTTATTGCCATTGTTTTTTGTCTCTGAACTGTGTTTATCCATTACATCTCATTATAAGAAGGTTGCTTAATACAAAAAAAAAAATCTCCATTTTCAAATCTGAGTGAAATTCTAT
Organism: Macrochelys suwanniensis; assembly: GCA_033296515.1. Classification (NCBI taxonomy): domain Eukaryota; kingdom Metazoa; phylum Chordata; order Testudines; family Chelydridae; genus Macrochelys; species Macrochelys suwanniensis. The sequence goes on along the minus strand of CM065775.1, from coordinate 152,087,481 downwards.
TGCTATCCATTCGTTACTCAAAACTTGTTATATTAAGTTCTTTGCTTGAACATGTAATTGTAAGAAACTTCACTAATCATAATTTAAAGTAGTACCCAGAGCTCAAAAATCTTAGCAGTACCTGCTAAGCCAAGGGTGAAGAATACTTATGATGCCGCACACACCTATGCCATGCCCTGTTCCTGCCACCCACGAGTTCCCCACGTGCAATTCAAATGATTAAAAATATTGTGCACTGATTTTCTCACTTATTTACCTCCTCCCCTTTATTCTGTTTTTCTGTTCCTATGTTGTTTTCTACCTTTTCCATCTGTATTTTCTACCTCTCATCTCCCATTTCTCCTCCCACATTCATACTGTTTGATGCCTTATTTCTCTTTTCTAACTTATCCCATAAACCCCTTTTTCTTTCCCCCCCTCCACTCCTCAGATCCTGAACACACACAGGCTTTGGAAATCTTACCAGTACAATACACCTAACATCTATACATCCCTCCCTTCCACTCCCTTCTGCACAATTTCTAATGAGAATTACTATTTAATGAATTATAGAACCAGGCAACTCACTGGTTTCATCACTTACCAGCTCTGGTCTTCCTCTGAAGTTTCAGGAAGCTTTTATCTTGTTTATTCACATGGATTATGAAAGTGTTAGGATGTAAACTCCTGTTAACCAGGCATGCAACACTTCTGAACAGGACAGTTGCCGTTCACGAAGGCTATAGTGCAACAGCCATTGCTACTAGGATGCCACAACAGTTAATCTAGATTTGGGATCAGCTGAAAACGTAGCTTGATCAGTCTGAACTGAATGTGATGTTGAGGTGCAGCTAAATCCAGGAACAAAAGCTGGGTTTAGCTAATGTATTTCCTCATCCAGTTCTAATTTGATTAGATTGTGGGAAGACCATCAGTTGTCCAAGCACCACAGTTTGAGAACCGTGGGTCTAGCTGTTAAGACTTGGGCTCCATTTCCAGCTCTGCCAACAAACTTCACATGGGACTGTGGGCAAGTCTCTTAACTTCTCTTGCCTCATTTACTACCACTGAAAAATGGGAGTTATTTACTTCACTAAATAATGGTTATGATTTTCAGATAGTAAGGACAGCTAATGGGAAAAGGTAAGAATAGAACTGCCGGCTCCTAACCTTGTGCACATTCTCCTAGGCCAATGGTTTTCAATCTTTTTTCATTGGCGGACCCCTAAAATTTTTTGAATGTAGGTGCAGACTCCTTTGGAAATCTTAGACATAGTCTGAGGCCCCCAGGTTGAAAACCACTGTCCTAGACCATGGAGGCATTGCAGAGGGAAAGGTGTCTGAATAATTGTGATCTCATTTCTGGAAACTTTTGGAATGTTGTCCAGGCTAGCACAGAGAAATTCAAGGGACTAGGTAGTTCACTGTGAAGCTGCGTAAGTACTGCATGCATACACAGAATGCCATTTCTTAGGTGCACATTTAGGTCTGAACCTGCAAAGATCTGCACATTTAGGTCTGAACCTGCAAAGATCTACACACATTTAACTTAATGCATTTGAGTTGTACCAGTGAACTCAGTGGGATGTGATAGATAAAAATGTACATACCTTTTTGCAGAATTGGGTCCTTGAACTATACTGCATGTGTTCAGTATGTGATTTTTCAAACACCCAGAAGTCTGTCAAACCAAAACCTGTTTCCTCTGGACTAAGTATATCACCTTATCACTGAGGGGTTCTTCCTTGCCAAATTGTAACTTTCAACCCTCAGCTGCAGGACTGTACTAAAAAACCAAAACTAAACCACCTTCAAGAATTTCTTAAAATGGGGAAGATTGTGAGTCTTTCCCTTCCCTTAGTTCTTCATCTCAGTAAAATATTTGGGGGGGGTGGCGGGGGGGGGGGGGGTGAGGGAAAGGTTTGAGCGATCACCTTTGAGTAGAGACCAAGCCTGAAAAATTTTGCCCTAAAAGTGACTGCTTCGCAGTTGAGAACATCTGAAAAAAAAAATGGTGCTGGTGTTTCGTAATGACAGTTTTGAGACTTTATGTAGCAGTCACTCCAGGAAGACTAACGTAAGCCTTGATTCAGCGAAGTACTTTACTTTGAAGCCAGTGAGAATTTGAAGTCAGTTGGACTACTAATATGCTTAAATGCTTTGCTGAATTGGTCATACCTGATTGTTTGAAATAAAATCAAACTCAAAGTAATTATTTAATAGTTTAAAGTTAGGAGGAGATATTGACAGAGGTCCCACAGGAGTATCTTCTTGGTTCAGTTCTATTTATTAATTTATTTAGTGTCTTGAATACAGTGAAGAATGTATGCTAATCAACTTCTGGATGGTACAAAGCTGGAAAGGATTGCAAATACTTAGGAGTCTAGGATTAAATTACAGCATGGTTGTGATGCCTTGGGAAATGGCCTGATGTAATTACCATAAGGTTCAATAAAGAAAAACAAAGTGGTCCAGTTACTGTAGGAGGGATTAATCAAATGTACAAATATTGGATGACAGAATAGAGAGAGGTAAATATTGGTGTCCCCCAGGGGTCTGTGTTGGGACTGGTCCTATACAACATATTCATAAATGATCTGGACAAAGGGGTAAATAGTGAGGTGGCAAACTTTGCAGATGATACAAAACTACTGAAGATCGTTAAGTCCCAAGCAGAGTGCAAAGAGCTACAAAAGGATCTTTCAAAACTGGGTGACTGGGCAACAAAATGGCAGATGAAATTCAATGTTGATAAATGCAAAGTAATGTACATTGGAAAACATAATCCCAACTATACATATAAAATGATAGGGTCTAAATTAGCTGTTACCACTCAAGAAAGAGATCTTGGAGTCATTATGGATAGTTCTCTGAAAACATCCACTCAATGTGCATCAGCAGTTAAGTGAACAGAATGTTGGGAATCATTAAGAAAGGGATAGATAATAAGACAGAAAATATATTGCCTCTATATAAATCCATGGTACAGCCACATCTTGAGTACTGTTTGCAGATGTTGTTGCCCCATCTTAAAAAAGATATATTGGCATTAGAAAAGGGCAACAAAAATGATTAGGGGTATGGAACGGCTTCCATATGAGGAGAGATTAATAAGACTGGGACTTTTCAGCTTGGAAAAGAGACGACTAAGGGAGGATATGATAGAGGACTATAAAATCATGACTGGTGTGGAGAAAGTAAATAAGAGTTATTTACTCTTCCTCAGACCACAAGAACTAGAGGTCACCAAATGAAATGAATAGGCAGCAGGTTTAAAACAAACAAAAGGAAATATTTTTTTCACACAACACACAGTCAACCTGTGGAATTCCTTGCCAGAGGATGTTGTGAAGGTCAAGACTATAACAGGGTTAAAAAAAGAACAAGATAAATTCATGGAGGATAGGTTGATCAATGGCGATTAGCCAGGATGGGCAGGGATGGTGTCCCTAGCCTCTGTTTGCCAGAAGCTGGGAGTGGGCAACAGTGGATGGATCACTCGATGATTACCTGTTCTATTCATTCCCTCTGGGGCACCAGGCATTGCCCACTGTCAGAAGGCAGGATACTGGGCTAGATGGACCTTTGGTCTGACCCAGTATGTCCGTTCTTATGTTATTAGTGGCTAGGCCAGTAGTACCACAGGCATGGATCTGGAGGTTGTAGTGGAGGTTAAATTGTGTGGGAAGAGGGAAGGAAATGCCTTATTGAGTTGTAGTAACAGGTGTTACATGAGTAACAAAATCAAAGGAATAATTCCACTGAAATTATTCCACTATACTCGTGACTGGGTAGGTCACATTCAGAGTCCTGTTTTCTGTTCTGGCCACTACATTCCAAAAAGACAAACGGATTGGAGAGAGATCAGAAGGTCAGCACCAGAAATGGTAAAGATTTAGAAAATAAGACTACCGAGGAAAGGTTAAACGTGTGGGGCATTTTCAGTCAAGAGAAAAGATAGCTATGTGGAGGCATAACTGTTAAATATGTAAACAAATGTTATAAAAAGGACAAGTATCAATATCTTTCTCAAAATACTTTGTTAGGCTTGGCTTCTGTTTCTTGTATAATGAACTGTGACTGACTCTCTGGTCTCTCTCCCCCTTTTTTCTGGGGTATTAGGCTTCTTGGACTTGGCCCTCAAATTGTCCAGGTTCAATCCGTTGTTGATTGAGTTGTATTTTATTCGTGAGATTCTGTGGGTTTTGACCAACAAGAGAGAGATTTCATACTCAAGGTGCATAAAGATATAGGACAGAAATGTCTGTCCCTGCTTTCACCAAAGATTTTTTTTTAGTAGAAGAGAAGCTTCCTGACTTTTGATTGAGTACCTGCAAATGTAATGATGTTGGGAAAGAAACCCTGCTCTGTTGGTATTGAATCTCAGGTTGCTATTTTGCGCCTCTTACTATTTTGGCCTATCAGTAGCACAGAAAATTAATGTTATGTCCTCCCTGTCATGGCCACCTCAGCAGAATCTGATATGTCTCCCCCAAACCCCACATACATCGAAGCTATTTCCCGTTTTCAGTCTCAATATGAATGGTACCCAACTTTCTAAGAATCTTACAAGCAATCTACTTTTTTGCTCCTTCCATTAAACTGAGCACACCACTATTATATAAAGAAACGGATTTTTCCACAAATTCTACCTAGTATTACTCTAAATTACATACTTTATTTGATAATACACTTGTTGACATTTGATTAGTTTCTTTAAGCCTGGTTACATCGAGATGTCCATTGCTATAATCTTTTTTTACAACAGCTCAGTTTTACATTCCAAGTCTGTAACTGTGGACGTCTTTTCTCTCCTTTAGGCATTTATATCTATTTTCTGCTTCACTAGTAGCTGTATAAAGCCCAGCATGGCTTTGCTTTATGAGGCACAGACCAGAAGATTGGCATAATGAGGAAATTAGAATTGACCAACCAACCAGCAGTTGGTAGCTCCTTTTGGAGTTGTTTTTGAAAGGAGAGAAAGCCAGCAGCTCCTAAAGCTGGTGGCAGTTTAAGTAGTCTGCCACTGCTTCCCAGTCCCTGCTGCTGCTTCTGTCTTTGAAGTGGGTGAGGAAAGCTGTGGAAGGAGAATGGCTTCTTTCTTGTTGCTACAGCTGCTACCTCTGCCTCCTGAAGAAGAGGGGATAGGTTCTAGAGAAGAAATGTAGTTGCTGCTGGCCATGTTTCCCCAGTCTGTGCCATTAGGGGAAATTAAAAAAAAATAATGGTGGGGGGGAGGCGTAACATGAAAAGTTGTTAGGATTTTTTTTTTTTAATTATAGGGTGTTGATATAAATATATTGGCTTAAACGACAAGTGTGTTTTTGCCAAGAAAAACTCACGTTGGTTTTTCACTGCTTGAGTAACTCGTCAATTGTTAGAGAAGTTTACGCCTGGGATTATGGACACTGAGGAACACAAATCAATAATTTAGCAATAAAGGAGTTTCTGAAGGCACGTCTCTGTTTCAAAAGTAACTGGGCTATAATATATTTGCTAAATTGAACTGCTGCTTTACTACTGGAGTAATTTTTTAAAACATTGTGCTGAAATGTTTTTTTCATGTTTTAGCATGTATTGTTGTTGCTTATAGAATTTAGCTTTCGTTTGAAACACGCAACTGTGAAAATACCTTAGAATGCTACTACCACAGGAACCAAACTAGAGTAGGACTATCGCTTTCGAGGTTGGTATCAGGATACAGGAAAATTCAGACCTTCGTTTTATCCCTAATTTGGTTCCTTGTGGGTATCCCATCAGTGGGACTGTACTCTTGTTCCAAGTCTGGAGATGTTACAGAATTCAGCAACACTAGTGTTGGGCTGTCCATGAACAAGTAATGAGATCTCAAAGCTTTCCTCTTTTTCACTTGTTTGTACTGAACTTGCTTACATTGGATTAATAGTATTAATTATTAAAAATCTACGAGGCTGCTATAGGCATTTCACTGTAAATGATAATATGGAAACATAATTTAGAGCAAGACACTTTCCCTGTCCTGAAAAGCTTATTCAATAGAAAAGACAAAGGCCAACAGATGAATTAAGAGAGAAGCTGTGGATTATTAGTAGTGAGTGTGTATGGCTGGCTTTATTTTGCGTGCTGTTTTGCGTGCTCGCTATTTTTGCGTGCTTATTTTGCGTGCTTGCAATTTTCACTTGTTTTCAATATTTCCCCTTAAAGCAACTGCATTTGAAGGCACATGTGTATTTGAATTATACATTTAGGATTCTTTTATACTCTAAGGCTAAATTTAAACCCAAATTTAAATTATTTAAAATTTAAATAAATGTTGTAACATTTATTGTTGCTTTGTATAGATATCATACAATTCTCCTGGAAGCAGCTTTAAAGAAAGAAATCTGATTGATAAGCCATTTTTCTTCATAATACTTTTTAATGTGGCATGGCTCAATGCATCATTTGAACTTCTTGATGCTAGTTTATTTAATGTTGTATCCAAAACAAGGGTAAGGAGGGATGGGGTGGGAGTGGGGGAATTCCTTCAAAAAGAAGTACAAGTTGGGGAAAGAATACTAACAGACAGTGATTAATTAGAATGTGGTACGTGATGAGGTTTTTGTATCTTCTGTTGGTTTGAAATGAGTGCCACATGGACAGAAATAGTGTGATAGATCACCTTCCTAGCTTACTGAACCATGATAGCAGGAAATAACTTACCATAGGGAGTTTACCTAGCTAACCACAACCTTTAACTAATATGTGTATTGTGTCCTCACGCACACATTCTGAAAAAAAAAGAAAGAAAAAAAAACCCCCAAAAAACAGAACTCATATGTCACTGATGGGAAAGTGAAGGGAAATTTGGTCTTAATTTGTATGTAGGAGACCATGTCAATATTTGCATAATCTTCCCCCAATTACAGAATGAGTACAAAATATTTCATAGAAGTTTAAGATTTTTTTTTTTTTTTTTTTTTTTTTTAGAAATATAAGTTGGCTTTGGAAATGCTTAGCTTCCCCACTACTAAGTGTTTACCAAAACTATATTTTGGGTATATTTTTTAAAATAGTCAAATAAAAGTTTAAATAATAATTTTCTTATTTTAATTTTGAGTTAGAGTCCAGTAGCATCTTTAGGTTCCTTTTATAGGTTTTAAGGCTAGAAGGAACCATTGGATCATGTACTCTGATCTCCTGTGTAACACAGGACGTAGACTTTCACCCAGTAATTCCTGTATTGTGGACAATAACTCGTTTGACTAAAGCATATCTTTCAGAAAGGTGTCCAGGCTTGATTTGAAGACTTCAAGAGGTGGAGAATTACCACTTTATTGAATTTAATTTGTTCCATTGGAACAAAGTACCAAACAAAGACAAGTGCAAAGCACTACATGTAGGTAGGAAAAGTCAACTGCACATAAACAAAATGGAGACTAATTGACTAAGCATCAATACTGTAGACAAGGATCTGAGGGTTATAGTGGATCACAAATTTATTGAATGTGATGTTGCGAAAAGTTAAATATAATTTTAGAAAGATGTGAAGAAATTGGAGAGAGTCCATCAGAGAGCAACCAAAATGATAAAATGTTTAGCGAACATGACCTATTAGGAAAGGTCAAAAGAATGGGGCATCTTTAATCTAGAGAAGAGAAGGCTGAGTGGGGATATGGTGAGCAAATCTATGAAAATCTGTGAAGAGGATGATGATCAGTTGTTTTCCAAGTCCACCAAGTGTAGGACAAAAAGTAATTGGCTTAGTTTGCAGTAAGGGAGATTGGCTATTGGAAATGGTTTCCTAATGATAAGGATAGGTAAGCACTGGAATAGGCTTGCAAGGGAGGTTGTGGAATCTCCATCATTGGAGGGTTTTAAGGACAGGTTAGAAAACACCTGTCAGAGATGATCTAGTTGTACTTAATCCTGCCTCATCACAAAGTGATGGACTACATGACCTCTTGAGGTCCCTTCCAGCTCTACTTTTTTGTGATTCTGTTAATTTAATTTTTGCCTTATTTCTAATTTGAAATCATTTCACTTTGACCTGTAGTCACTGGTTCTTGTTATGCCTTTCTCGGGTACATTAAAGATCTCTTTAATACTCTTTATTTCATTCCTGAAAAGGTACTTAGACACTGTTATCAAGTCACCTCTCAATCTTCTTTTTGATACACTAAACAGATTCAGCTCCTTAAGGCATTTTTTATCCCTCAGATCATTTTTGTGTCTTTCTGCACCCTCTCCAATTTTCCAGTGTGCTTTGTGAAATGTGGACACACTAGCTCTGTGCAGTACTCCAGTACTGGTCCCACTGATGCCAAATACAGGAGTAAAATCGCCTCCCTATGTTTATTCTCCTGTTATGTATCCCAGGATGTAATGAGCCCTTTTTGCCACAGCGTCGCTCTTGGAACTCATGTAAAGTGGTTTGTCTACTATGACCTCAAGCGTCTTTCAAGGGTACAGTTCCCCATTCTGAAGGTGTAGCCTGATTTCTTTGTTTCTAGATGTATGACCTTGCATTGGCTGTATTAATACACATTTTGCTTTTACCTGCATGGTTTTTAATACACAGTCCAGAACTCTGAGAAATACAACTTGATGTATCATACATTCACTAACTTCTAGTGTATCTGACTAAAGAGTTGAAGAAAATTTTCTATAGTCATGTTGATTGGGTCATAAGAGTGTCTAGAACATCCTCCAATTTAGATATGCCAATGATGTTCGCTTATTAAAGTGAATGGGATCACTCAGGGAGTAAGGTGATGAGTCTGTCTCCCTGTTAGCAAGGCAGAAGAACAGTGGCCAAATTAATGGGACTCCAGCCTGCCACTTGATAAGACTTGCCACATGCCAGAACTTCCTATTTCTTTGTCATCAGCAAGTCGCTTAGTTTCCATGAAATGTTTCATTTATTCGAGATAAATGTAAATTTCATCTTAGATGGCCAAAATCTAGCTTTTATTTATGCTGCAAATATGAGTTTCAATAATTCTTTTGTCATTTAAGCTGCACAGGTGTGGCTTTTGGCATGCAATTTTAGGCTGTTTGCTTTTTCTTCATGCAGTGAAGTGAAACTATTTTTTCAGTAGTACAAGTTCTTAATAGCTTTTTTCATCTTGTGTTTTTTAAAAAAACACACTCAACCCTTTAAATTGCATATATGCAGATGAATTGTATTTGCAGTAGGCGTCCAAGTGGCCTCCATGAAGTTGATAATCTGGGAATGGAAGTGAACTCACAATGCCACAGAGACTGGAAGATAGGAAGCAGGTTTTCTTCCTGGAACAGGTATTGTCACAGAGCTAACTGCACCTCTATCCCTTTTCTGCTCTTTGAGTGCACCCTCTCAGGCATTAGGCTTTTTACCTGTTCTGGAGTGAAATTTTTATTTCTCCCACTCTTAGGCCAGGATTTGGGCACAACAGCCCCTCCCAACTGTTTATAACCAAATAGGCCTGACCACATGCAGTTGCTTGCTTGATCCTCTCTTCAGGAGCCTATTCTCAGCAGTGTTTTTAAATCAAGTGTATTTATTAACAAATGAAACAAAGATTTAGGAAAAAATATTTTAAAACAAATAAACAGCTTATATACATAATTAGACTCATTTAATCTTATGCTTCACTACAAACTAAGTTAGATGGGCTTTCCTCTTAAGTTACAAGGAAAGAATAGAGTCAGGTTACATACTTTTAGGAATCACAGCAGCTCTTGAGACTGAAGGCTGGTCTAAACCAGTGGTTCTCAGCCAGGGATACACGTACCCCTGGGAGTACGCAGAGGCCTTTCAGGGGGTACATCAGCTCATCTAGATATTTGCCTAGTTTCACAACAGGCTACATAAAAAGCACTAGCGAAGTCAGTACAAACTAAAATTTCGTACAGACAATGACATGTTTATACTGCTCTGTATACTATACACTGAAATGTAGGTACAATATTTATATTGCAGTTGATTTATTTTATAATTACATGGTAAAAATAAGAAAGTAAGCAATTTTTCAATAATAGTGTGCTGTGACACTTCTGTATTTTTATATCTATTTATTTTGTAAGCAAGTAGTTTTTAAGTGAGGTGAAACTTGGGGGTACGCAAAACAAATCAGACTCATGAAAGGGGTACAGTAGTGTGGAAAGGTTGAGAGCCACTGGTCTAAACTACAAAGTTAGGTTCGCTTAACTACATCGCTCAGGGCTGTGAAAAATGTAATGCCCTGTGGAATGTAATTAAGTTGACCTAAGCCGTGGTGTAACTTGACGGAATAATTCTTCTGTCTAGTTACAGCCTCTCAAAAAGGTGGATTTAATACAGTGACGGAAGAACCTGTGGTGCTGCCATAGTGTTTTTAGTGTAGACATACCCTGAGTCTGTGTTCTCTCTTTCAGGGAAGTTAGGTTTTTCTAACCAACCTCCCGCTCATGACCCAAACTGTCCACTCTCCCTGTGTGACTTTGGCCCCTGGTTACCAGTCAACTTTGTTACAGTGTCTAGATTTTAAGTCTCTTTTTGCCCCAGGGTAGGTAGCTCTATTGAATGGCAGTTAGTCACTCCATTCTTAATGGCTTGCCATCACTGATCTTCTGACAATGGAGGAAACTGTATGTTCCCCTCTGACATTCCAGTCCTCCATCTCAAAAATCCAGTATATAAACCAAATTTTGGGGGGGGGGGGTGTTATAGATTAATATTCATTACCAAGCATCCCTGTATTCATCACAGGCATCAACCCATTCATTACCCTGGATTTTAGTGGGATCGTGAGAGTGTCTTACGTGATCTGTAGCAGACCCTGCTGCTGTCTTGAGTTTCTCTTTCTTAGGCTTCTAAAAACAGCACTGAGACACTTGTGAGTCAGATATCACCCCTTCTTGTGGTCTGGTCTATTAAAGTAACATTGCAGTTCAAATGTCAACTGAAATCAAAACAGATCTTCTCCACTCTATAATTTTGTCAGCCTCGTGCTGGGTTTAACAGTTCTTTCCAAATCCCAGGTCCTGCTGCCCGGTGCTGTCTCAAGCCTCTTCTCTCGTAAGGCTTCTGCTGCTGCTCCTCATGGCAGGTCAGTCCAGCCAGGACTTTTCATCTAATCCCCCCTTTGGGTCTTCTGTGGGTCTGTCTCCTCTTTATCACTGATGAAACAGACTCCCTCTTATAGGAAGTCCTGCCAGTGGGCTATTCTAAGGTGATCCTGATCACCTGACCTACCACAAGTCCAAACCAAAATTTATCATCTGGGTCTAGGTAACTAAGCACATGTGGGCCAGCCCACCCTGTAACCCTGATTATCCACTGTGTCCCCAAATCTCAGTGAGAATGACAGGGGTAGGTGGCATCACTACAGGAGGCTTTGATATGCCCAACAAGAGTTTGACTATTCAGGCAGATCTGCCCAACAAGAAAGTGGGGAGAATCTGGCACAGGCAAACTGAATTCTCTTTTTCACGCTGCATGGTTTGGATTATGGTGCTCTGTGGTGTTAATAAAATTGCATCTTAAGCTATTTTGAACAATTAAGACATCTATATAATCAATCACATTGGTCAGAAAGGTGGGGGAAATTGTAAAAATGGTTAGGTTCCGCGCTCGGATTTCAGAGTTTTGGGAATAGCAATCAACTTTGACAGTCTGGGATCTTAACGTGGGGCTGACTCTACAATCATCTTTATGGGTTGACTCCAAGCCAAAGGATAATAGCCCTGTATCACAAAGACTTGTCACAGAGAGCTTTTTATAAAAGGGAAGCTGTTCAGTCCCTGTATCAGTTTTCTGGTAGATGAACTCTTTCTGGGACAAGATGAGTGATACAAAGCTATGTATTACAAACTCTTAACTTTTGGAGTGATATGCCCACATCAAGACAAAAAGTGCATATTGACGTTGGGTTATGCTCTCGTGTCAATCTGAGGGTAAAGTGTATATTGTGAGTTTCCTCATTAAAATCCCATTTGGAAAGCCTTTTAGATTGAATGTTAGAATGTGGATTTTCCAAGCAACCTAAAATTATTCCACTAAATAAAGACCAATTTAATTAAACTCTAATTTCCTTTGGAAATATTGTGTCCAAAAGATCGGATGAAGTAGCCATGCAAAGGGAGGCCACTAGAGGGCTGACCATGGAGCGACACATACTAACAGAATTCCAGCCCCGTTCTCCATATTTCAACTTAAAATATGAAAATGCAAACAAAACTTTAACTTGAAGCTATGCTTGAAATGTCTAGTTTTCCTTAGTGACAAGTTTCCAAAAAAAAAAGAAGAAAAAAACTGACTCCAACACAGGAAGTCCTAGACTTCAGTGAAGGCATGTGTGTGTTTGTTTTTTCGCTGAACACATACAAGCCAGTCATGGCAGTTGCAGAGGAAGCTGCTGAAGATTTTACTACAAAGACCTCTCCAAGCACTCAAATGCTGCTTGCAGAAATCTGTGCTGAAAATCTAAAGACTGGACAAGAATTACTGCAGTCTTTTAAAACTTTAAAAACGAAAAACTATTACTGCAAGAATTGTCGAGCAATTGAGGTGAGAAGATCTTCTCTCTAACGGGTTTTAAGGCTTCTGCTAGCAGAAAACTTAAAATGATTTAGAAATACTTTTGAGTATTTTCATAACAAAACAGAAGACCTTTCTTTTTCAGGATATTTATTAACACCCTTAATTCCTTTCCTCATTTTTACTTGTCTCTCTTTTGTTTGTTTTAATTTTCAGCTGTAGAGATGTGTGTGTTCTCACTTTAAATTTGGGTCTGAAGCCCTTTCTTCCACCCCTTTCTCCTCCTCTGTCTTCTCCCACCCCCCAAATTTGAGTATGAAATCATCTTCCCTCATAAGTTACAAATCTAATCACAATAGTTCCAAAACAACGTTCTACCAAACTATGGAAGAGGCTGAATACTGCACTTCGGGTAATGAATCTTGGAAATAATAAAATATCTGGGGCAAGTTTCTGAGCAATTGAGGATAGTGGCTGTTTGTTTCGTTAAAATTCTTCATATGAGCAGCATATTTCACTTGCAGTCCCCATTTAGTCTGGGGAGAAAGGAGAAAGAGTATTCTAATTTCTTCTGGTAGTGTAACTATACAATAACATCTTATTTTGGAAAAAAATATTAGATTAATTTATAAAAGGAGATCAGTATGTAGGAAGATGCTGATAAAACGTCTCTCTTGGTTAAAATGTTCATATGGTTCCCTCTTAAGTGATAAAAGAAATGCTCAGGGTATTACATTTATTGCACTGCAGTTTGTTTTTTGATAATTAGTCCAAGTAGCGTAAAATAGTAGTTAAGGATTTTAATGATGTAACACAGTGTTTGAGATTTACAATGCAGTGCAGAGGATTTAACCATACATCTTGTATTAAGGGAAATTTTGTGGCTATATTCCCTCTATTGCTTTGAAAATCTCAACGTGTGTTAAAATTTATGGCTGGATTGGTTGTGAAACTATGTCTGTATGATTAGAAGGGAAGAGGCAGTAGGAAAGACCTAAAGAAATATGAGACTTTGCCACAAAAAAAGACTAACAGGAAGAACAAGGTGTAGGAGAGAAACTGATATATATGGACAATTAGTATAGTATAGAAACCATAAATGCAAAAATCAAGGAGTAACAACTCAAAATGTTGGAGTGGTCTACACTAGATACTTCTGCCCGCATAGCTGAGTCAGGGGTGGGAAGAGATTTGATCCCTGACCGATATAGCTGTGAACACAAAAGCCCTTAGTGTAGCTGCAGCTTTACCACCAAAGCTGTTCTTTTTCAGCATAGCTTGTTTTGCTTTGGGGGTGGGGCACAGTGATTTTACTATACCAGTACATTGTACAGCTTTGCCAGTATACCTGTGTCCACATTAGCAATGCTTTCCCACTGTAGTATATTGGTTTTCCTGTACTGCTAAAGTGCTGCTAATGTATACAGAACCTTAGTCTCCAATTCAGGGAAGGTACTTAAGCATGTACCTAGCTTTAAATACTTGATTAGTCCCGTTGAAATCAACCAGAACACCGGCCTCAGGGACTGAGAGAAAGGAAGGCACACTCTCCTGTGCTGTCAATAGTTGGCAAATTATGTCTCCCATCCCCTTTTTGTGCTTGTTCACATAGAAGATGATGACCTGCTATTGCTAGTGGTTGCTCTGTTAACTCAAATAGCAGAGACCTATGCGATGAATCTAGAGATTTCAACTCTGCTGATGACCCACATGGGCACACAATTAAACACTGACAATTTTTATAAGTGCTTGTATACAAATGCAAGAAATCTAAATACTAAGATGGGGGAACACGAGTGCCTGTTATTAAATGAGAATATTGATATAATAGGCATCACAGAAACCTGGTGAATTGATGGTAAATGATGGGACACGGTAATACCAGGGTACAAAATATATAGGAATGACAGAATAGGTCCCATTGGTTGGAGGGTGGAAGAAAGCATAGACTCAAATATAGTAAAAATCTTAAATGAATCAAACTGTACCACAGAATCTCTATGGATAGACATTCATGCCTGAATAATAAGAGTATAGCAGTAGGAATATACTACCAACCACCTGACCAGGATGGTGATGGTTATTGTGAAATGCTCAGGGAGATTAGAGATACTACAAAAATAGAAAACCCAGTAATAATGGGAGATTTAAACTATCCCCATACTGACTAGGAACATATAACTTCATTACGGGATGCAGAGAGACAATTTCTAGACACCATAAATGACTACCTGGAGCAGCTAGTCCTGGAACCCACAAGGGAAGAGGCAGTTCTTGATTTAGTCCTAAATAGTGCACAGGATTTTGTCTAAGAGATGTAGCTGAACAACTCTGTAATAGTCACTATAATATAATTAAATTTAACATCCCGGCAGGTGGGGGGGTGGGGGGAGAGAGGGGGAATACTAAAGAAAACTACCACAGTTGCATTTAACTTCAAAAAGGGAAACTACACAAAAAATGAGGAGGCTAGTTAAATGGAAATTAAAGGAACAGTCGCAAGAGTGAAATGCCTATAAGTTGCATGGAATCTTTTTAAAAGCACCATCATAGAGGCTCAAACAATTTGTATACCCCCAATAAAAAAAAACAACAATAAGAGGACCTAAAAAACACCACCGTGACTAAACAGAGTAAAAGAGGTGGCTAGAGGCAAAAAGGCATCCTTTAAAAATTGGAAGTCAGATCCTGCTAGGAAAATCTAAAGGAGCATTAACTCTGAGAGGTCAAGTGTAAAAGTATAATTAGACAAGCCTAGAAATAATTTGAAGAGCACCTAGCAAAAAAGACAAAAACTAACAGCAATTTTTTTTTAAGTACATCAGAAGCAGGAAGCCTGCCAAAAAATCAATGGGGCCATGGATGATGGAGGTGCTAAAGAAGCACTCCAAGGAAGACAAGGCCATTGCAGAGCAGCTAATTGAATTATTTGCATCAGTCTTCACTGCAGAGTATGTGAGGGAGAGTCCCACACCTGAGCCATTCTTTTTAGATGACAAATTTGAGGAACTGCCCCAGATTGAGGTGCCAGTAGAGGAGGTTTTGGAACAAATCGATAAAATAAACATTAAGTAATCAGGACCAGATGGTATTCACGCAGGAGGTCTGAAGTCGCTGAAATATGAAATTTCAGAAATAACAACTGTGGTTTATAACTTGTTACTTAAATCATCCTCTGTATGAGATAACAGGTGGATAGCTAATGTGATGCCAATTTTTAAAAAAGGCTCAGGAGGCAATCCTGAGAGTACAGGCCGGTAAGCCTAACTTCACTAACAGGCAAACTGGTTGAAACTATAGCGAAGAACAGAATCATCAGACATATAGATAAACACGATATGTTGGGGATGAGTCAACACAGCTATGGTAATGGGAAATCGTGTCTCACCAATCTATTAAAATTCTCTGAGGGTGTCAGCAAACGTGGACAAAGGTGATTCAGTGGATAAAGTGAATTTGGCCTTTCAGAAGGCTTTTGAAAATGGCCTTCACCAACAGCTCTTAATCACACTAAGCAATCATGGGATGAAAAGAAAGGTCCTATCATGGATCACTAACTGGGTAAATAGAAGAGTTCCCCAAAGATCTGTACTGGGACCAGTGCTGATCAGCATATTCATAAATGATCTGGAAAAAGTGGTAAACAGTGAAGTGGCAAAGTTTGCAGATAATACAAAATTAGGGTCCAAAGCTGAGTACAGAAAGTTACAAAGGGATTTCACAAAACTGGATGACTGGGCAAGAAAATGACAAGTGAAATTAAGTGTTGAGAAATGCAAAGTAATGCACATTGGAAAACATATGCCCTACTATACATACAAAATGATAGAGTCTAAATTAGCTGTTACCACTCAAGACAGAGATCTGGGAGTCATTGTGGATAGTTCTCTGAAAACATCTGCTCGATGTGCAGCAGCAGTCAAAAAAGCTAACAATGTTAGGAGCCATTAGGAAAGGAATAGATATTACGACAGAAAATATCTTAGTGCCATTATATAAATCCATGGTATGCCCACATCTTGAATACTCCGTGCAGTTCTGGTTGCCCCATCTCAAAAAGGAGATATTAGAATTGGAAAGTGTAGAACTGGAAAAAGAGAAGGCAACAAAAATGATTAGGGGTATGGAACAGCTTTCATATGAAGAGATATTAAAAAAATTGGAATAGTTCAGCTTGGAAAAAAGATGACTGATGGGAGATATGATAGAGGGCGATAAAATCATGACTGGTGTGGAGAAAGTGAATAAGCTAGTGTTATTTACCCTTTCACGTAACAGAAGAACCAGGGGTCACCCAGTGAAACTATTAGGCAGCAGATTTAAAACAAACATAAGAAAGTACTTCTTCACACAATGCACAGTCAATTTGTGGAGCTTGTTGCCAGGGGATGTTATGAAGGCCAAAAATATAACTGGGTTCAAAAAAGAATTAGCCAAGTTCATGGAGGATAGGTCTATCAATGGCTATTAGCCATGATGGTCAGAGATGCAACAAATGCTCTGTGTCCCCCTAAAACCTCTGATTGTTACAAGCAGGGGAATGGACAACGGGCTGGATCACTCGATAACTAGCCCTGTTCTGTTTAATTTATCTGAAATATCCAGCACGGACCATTATTGGAATACAGGATGCTTGGGTAGACGGACCATTGGTCTGACCCAGTATGGCCGTTCTTATGTTAATATGATTCCATATGATGAAACTTCTGGGGGTTTTTTATTTGATTTTTTTAAAAAAACCCTAGGAAATCACAATCACTATCCACAAAAACAATATTAAAAGAATATTTAGGTTGCGTAGTCAAGGATTGAAAAGTTAAGAAATGCCAGAATTAAGGTTTCCTTTACAACATTATTTTGCCCCTTTGGAATGCATGCATTATGATACTGTCATTGCAAGATCACAGACAATTTTTTTCTCCGGGAAGCCTGCCTGAATTGGATGGATGGAACTGAGGAAATGAGTCAGGATTAAGTAGTAAAGGAAGCTGTTGCCTATAGGACTCCTGCCTCACTTGTTGCAAAAGTTGGAAGGTGTGTAGTGAAATGAGGCAGGGGATTTCAGGAAGAGGAAGACTCTCATGGCTAAGGTATTTGAATGCTTCCCTGGAAAATTGGATTGTATCCCAGCCTCTGCCATTGAGTTCCTATGTGGTACTGGACAAGTCACTTAAACCAAAATTTTCACCGTTGATAACTGTATTCTTCATTTTCTGGGTGCCTAGTTTGAGACACCTGAGGCCATGAGGAAATTAGAGCAGGGTTTGGGCAATGTGCAGTAAGTAATTCATTGTGTGACCCCACGCCTTATAAGGATAAAAAGGAATATTGAGTAACTACCCATTCAGTGAACACGGGCCTTCCTGTTCATTGAGTGATGCAGAAAAAACGGAATGTGATCATTTAATTAGACATTACGCATACACACAAGGGGGGCGAATTAATGTTGCATGGGCAATCTTCATTTTGCCATTTGCTAACTTTTGAGTGTTTGACTTTGTAACCTGAATATTCTTTTACCATAATTACTTAAAACTTTGTATATGTATGTGTGTATGTGCAAATATATATAAAATGTTGATATTTTCTAACATGAAACACACTTAAGTAAAGAACTGACAGATTTCAAAAAAGGATAGATCGTTTTCAGGAGAAGTGTTAATGCCTGGACCTTCTCTCTCTTTGTTTAGTGTTTAAATACAATTAAAGGCTCCAGTTCAGCACAGCACTTAGCAAGACACTTAACTGCATGCTTGAATTGGGGCAAGAATTGATAAACTTGTATATTGTATGATGGTACATGCTAATACAAACAATATATTCACAGTGTCTAATATTTATCTTCTAAACATGGACAGGTCATGTTGCTTCTGGGATTTATTTTTATAAGTTGCAGAGTTACAGTATCCATGTTTTTTAGTAAGAGGTTTTTAACCTCCATTTTGCAAGATAATTTAGAACATTTCTCCCATATTATTAGAAAATTGAAAGAAATTGTATAAATAAATTATAAATATAAATCCAGTAGATTTATTGTGAGAGCACATTCCCCTCATTCCCCAAGATATACAATGTACATCCCTGAGCTCACTCCAGGACTATCTGTTTCTCATTCCCAAGTCATTAACACTTTTTTCCATCTCAGTGATTATTGGATCAGTTACTCTTGCTGTACAGGCTTCAGGTATAGCTGAGCAGAAAAGTGAAGAGTTGTAAGATATTTCAGAAAAAATATAAAGGAAAAAGTAAACTCTATGAATAGACTAATGTTGATACAGTAGGTTGTCCCCAATTTATGGGGAAGTGCTTAAATAAAATCTAAGGGATGACCATCATAGGAATGTGGACCATGTCACATTTCAGACTCTACCAATTAGAAAAATATATTCAGTATAAAGAAAGGTGAATATTCCTTACATATTGGCAATTAGCCTCTGAAAAAGCAGGAAAAATCTTAAATTTTATTTAAAAAAAAGCACATGAATGAGGTATAAGAGAGAAAGAGAACTTCGTTCTTGGCAACTCAAGAAAAAATAAACTCTGTGACTAATGATCTATTATAGGATTGGTAGAATTTGATTTTTATTTTTTATAATTTTGATGGACAATATAGATGTTTATTTTAAGCATTTTTGTTAGCATCTATTTAAATTTTCACAGCTGTGGGAAATTTTGGGGTGTATCAGATAATAGAAGGGGTCAGACAATAATTATTTAACGACAGTAAATAATGACAATCAAAAAGTTAAAGCTTTATATCTGTTAAAATACAAATTGTCAACATCACGTCAAAATATGCAAAGTAAATATCCTTAAATTAAACTCAAATAAATTCTCAAGCAGTATTTTTCTTACTTTGCCTATCTATAAATTTAGATTATCATTGATGGCAATATTTTTTTTGTTGGTGTGTGTGTATGGTGAAATGGATGTTTACTGACATTTAGTGATTAAAAATCAAATCCTTCGAAGCCTCTTTATATACATCTGAATTTCAAATATCCATAACAGGAATCAAATACTTAGGTATGTTGAATTTACTTATCCTTACACTGGAAGAGAAATTGGAGCTAAATATTTTTAACTCCTTCAGAAGTTTCTAAAGCTATATTTCATCATGGCTCAAGGAAAGCACCTGGGCCAATTAATTTTAGTTAAAATTTTATACTTGCCTTCATAAGTATAGGTATGAGATTTTTGGCCTGAAAGACACAAAATACATAATTGAAAAATAAAACTCTTCTCAGCAGCTCAGTTCAGCTGCCCTCCTGACATTATTTTGTTTTTTTAAACCAAATAAAGAACCAACAACATCCAGTATTTCTTTGGTGAATTAAAATGATAAAACTTGTCTCTCTCACCAACAGAAGTTGCTCCCAAAAATTTCACCTTTAAGGCATGAGAAAATATTAACTAAATGTTCATGTTCAAGATGAGAGAGCTGTTATGGCAGGGAGGGATTTATCAGATAATAGTCCAACAGGTCTCATTTATGGTTTATTCTACTGAGTCATCTGAAGCCCAGACCTTCAGAAGGTTTTTGATAGGGTGGAATGCAGTTTCCTTATAAAACTAAACAAAAACACAAATGTGTACGTTGCTTATTTTTTTCTAATGGATTCAATCAATAAATAAGAAACTTGTGGTTATAATTTAACAAATGTATTACTCTGTTTCAGTTGGGTAGAGAGAACAAGCACAGTTGTCCACTTTCCTCCTTGTTATTTATGATCTTTGTTGTGCAAAGGATTTTAACTTGAAATCATGCAATAATATTGAGTATATTAATTGATGGAGCGCAGCACAATATTTTTTGGTATGCCAGTGATGTCCTGTTCCACTTCATCTGTTATAATATCTGAACTTTTATCAGTCTGAAGGATTATCAAGACACAAAATTAACATGGGCATAAAAAGAATTGTTCCTCTTTGAACGGTGATGACAAAGCCATAAAAAACAATTTAAATGTTCATATTTTCTTTAAGAGACTTAGGTGTGAGTATTGCTCATAAAACTGAGTTATATGCCTCTGTCAGGCAAAATGTAAAAAGGACTTTAAAAATGGAACAACTTCCCTTATCCTTGTTGGGTAGAAGTAATGTTAAAAGTGACTGTACTGTCATGCTTCCTTTTTCTGATCCAAGTAATATACAGTACCTAATTTGTGTAGCTCTTTTTTCAAAAACATTAGTTGTTTATGGCTCCAGAGAAAGTAAATGCATGATGATAACCAGAATGAGATTATATTCATACAAAAAAGTTGGTATTGTGCTATGAGACTTTTATACCTACTAGGAGTCCAGCTGGTTCCACTGTATGATAGGTCTTATTCAGAACCTACAGGATATAAACCTAGTAGGGTATTCTTCCACAACTTTCAAAGTGTATTTTAAAATAGATAGGTGCATAGATTTAGAAGCTGTGTTATACCAATAAAATAAAAACCAGCAGGATCTTATTAAAGGGGATAAGACAAAATGTCACATTTATTGTGAATCCAAAGAGATTCATAGTAAGCAGTCAGTTATTCATTCAGTTTCACATTCATTCATACACACACACACAGGTTCTGCATAGATGTCATAGTTACCAGCCTAGAAGTTGCTCATGCCAAGTTACTGGCCAGGTAACCTGGGCATGAGGGAGGAGCCGAGTCCTTGTCAGATTCATCCGATGCTCCTGGAGGGTGGTAGCAAAACCAGACTCAAAGCTCTTAGTCTTTTGGTTCTGTACTTATATTTATTCCTATGTCAGTCTATGGGAATTGCTTCATCATGCTGTTGCTGAATCAATCAGCAGATGGCACATTCCTGATGGCTCCGTGCTGTCAGATGTTATCTTGTTTTTCCCATCCTTTGAGATGGTTGGGTGGATCCCAGTTTACCCTCCGGGGGCCGGGGGGTGTGGGGGAAAGGGTTGTCTGGTCATTCCCACTTGATGCTGCCTTCAGCCGATGGTCACTGAATTCCTAGGCTGGCATCTCCCTGATCATTCATTCATTATCTACACCAAGCATCCATCCACATACATACTGTCTCCACCACTTTCGGGGTATGTACTAATTTATTTGAGACTCCCTGCTCTTTAATCAAAGAGGGTGGGGGTCTTTCTATGCCGTTTCTAGGTACAAAGCATGCATAAAGAACAAAGTCAAATAACTTGTCTGCAAGTTTCTCATAGCAATACAGTATCTTTCTGAGAACAGATACAATCAATGGTTTACACAGACAGTAGCTTGTAAGTTTAACAAGGGATCCAAGAGATCTCTTACTTGGTAATGCTATGAGGTTTAAATTGTGGGGGACAAATTATGGGGAGTTACTTTCACTTGGGGAATCACTTTCAGTACCTTCTTTAATATCCCTACAGGTGCCCGTAACACTACATGTGCTGAGGCACTTTAAAAACACACTGGGCATGCAAGAATAATTTCCTGAAATCCCTTTGTGGGAAAACTCTTTAATAATAACAGGGATTTTTAAATGGTATTTCAGGTTCTGAGAGATGGAAGGTAGATGACATTGATTTTATAATTTAAATAAAATAATTTAAAATCCTTTCAGCAGCTAAAGACCCAATTTTGCCTTCTTGCTACAAGTTTTTACAAGTACCTACAAATACAATATTGGACCACTTCAATCTTGTAACATAGGGCTGTTTCCCCCCCCCCCCCCCCATTTCCTTTGAATGTATCACCCTTAGTTAACAGGACTTAGTTAAAGGGAAGAAGGAAGATCCGGGGAACTACAGGCCAGTCAGTCTCACCTCAGTCCCTGGAAAAATCATGGAACAGGTCCTCAAGGAATCAATTCTGAACCACTTAAAGGAGGGGAAAGTGATCAGGAACAGTCAGCATGGATTCACCAAGGGCAAGTCATGCCTGACTAACCTAATTGCCTTCTATGATGAGATAACTGGCTCTGTGGATGAGGGGAAAGCAGTGGATGTGCTATTTCTTGACTTTAGCAAAGCTTTTGATACAGTCTCCCACAGTGTTCTTGCCAGCAAGTTAAGGAAGTATGGGCTGGATGAATGCACGGTAAGGTGGATAGAAAACTGGCTGGATGGTCGTGCTCAACGGGTAGTGATCAATGGCTCCATGTCTAGTTGGCAGCCGGTATCAAGTGGAGTGCCCCAAGGGTCGGTGCTGGGGCCGGTTTTGTTCAATATCTTCATCAACGATCTGGAGGATGGTGTGGACTGCACCCTTAGCAAGTTTGCAGATGACACTAAACTGGGAGGAGTGGTTGATACGCTGGAGGGTAGGGACAGGATACAGAGGGACCTAGACAAATTAGAGGATTGGGCCAAAAGAAATCTGATGAGGTTCAACAAGGACAAGTGCAGAGTCCTGCACTTAGGACGGAAGAATCCCATGCACTGCTACAGACTAGGGACCGAATGGCTGGGCAGCAGTTCTGCAGAAAAGGACCTAGGGGTTACGGTGGACGAAAAGCTGAATATGAGTCAACAGTGTGCCCTTGTTGCCAAGAAGGCTAACGGCATTTTGGGCTGTATAAGTAGGGGCATTTCCAGCAGATCGAGGGACGTGATTATTCCCCTCTATTCGGCACTGGTAAGGCCTCATTTGGAGTACTGTGTCCAGTTTTGGGCCCCACGCTACAAGAAGGATGTGGATAAATTGGAAAGAGTCCAACGGAGGGCAACAAAAATGATTAGGGGGCTCGAGCACATGACTTATGAGGAGAGGCTGAGGGAACTGGGATTGTTTAGCCTGCAGAAGAGAAGAATGAGGGGGGATTTGATAGCTGCTTTCAACTACCTGAAAGGGGGTTCCAAAGAGGATGGATCTAGACTGTTCTCAGTGGTAGAAGATGACAGAACAAGGAGTAATGGTCTCAAGTTGCAGAGGGGGAGGTTTAGGTTGGATATTAGGAAAAACTTTTTCACTAGTAGGGTGGTGAAGCACTGGAATGGGTTACCTAGGGAGGTGGTGGAATCTCCTTCCTTAGATGTTTTTAAGGTCAGGCTTGACACAGCCCTGGCTGGGATGATCTAATTGGGTTTGGTCCTGCTTTGAGCAGGGGGTTGGACTAGATGACCTCCTGAGGTCCCTTCCAACCCTGAGATTCTATGATTCTATGACAGAATACTTTCTTCAGGGCACTGGCTGTCTCTTGTGTTTATACAGCACATAGCACAGTGTGACCCATCCTGCCTGGGTTGTTCAGGCACTGCCACAGCACAAAGAATAGTAATAGATTAAGCAAGACACAAACTTATTGGTTGATCTGGGGTAAAACCCTGGCTCTGTTATATCAGTGGCGAAAATCCCATTTGCTTCAATGGGGCCAGAATTTCACACAGAGAAGCAATAATAGACTAAGAACCTATAATCTTAAGCAAAATGTCAAAGGTGAATTTGTTTAGTATGAGCTATATTTATTTAACATATTCTCCAAACCCAGATGTCCCAGCGTAGCTGCACTACCAGCAAGAGGGAAATCAGTGGGGGAATCTGCTCAGTATCTTAGATGTCTATTCACAAATGCAAGGAATATGGGAATAAACAGGAAGAACTCAAAGTATTAGAACATAAGCTAAATTCTGACTTAACTGGCATCACAGAGTTGTTGGGATAGGTCTCATGACTAGAATATTTGTACAGAGGGGTATAGCTTGTTCAGGAAGGACAGGCAGGAGAAAAGGGAGGAGGTTTTGCATTATACATCAAGAATATATACACTTGTTCTGAAGTAGAGAAGGAGTTGATAGGCAGACCAGCTGAATGTCTGTGGGTAAAGATAAATGAAGTGAAAAATAGTGGTGATGTTATGGTAGGGTCTACTATAGATCAGGAACAGGAGGTGATGAAGCATTTCAGAACAAATAACGGAAATATCCAAAACACAAGATCTGTTAGTAATGGGGGACTTTAACTACCCAGACATCTGTTGGAAAAGTAATACGGCAAAACATAAAATTTCCAATAAGTTAGTGGAATGTAATGGGGACAACTTTTTGTTGAAGTAACAAAGGATGAAGGAAGGAAGGAACCAGGAGAACTGCTATTTTAGACTTGATTCTGACCAACAGGGAGGAATTGGTAGTGAATCCAAAAGTTGAAGGCAATTTGGGTGGCAGTGATCATAAGATGATGGATTTCATGATTCTAAGGCAAGGAAGCAGTGAGAGCAGCAGAATAAGGACAATGGACATCAAAAAAGCAGATTTTTAAAAATTCAGAGAACTGGTAGGTAAATTCCCATGGGAAGAACATCTAAGGAAAAAAGGAATTCAGGAGAGCTGGCAGTTTCTCAAGGAGACCGTATTAAATTCACGACTGTGAAGGAAAGATAGGAAGAATAGTAAGAGGCCAATATGGCTCCATCGGGAGCACTGTAATGACATGAAAATCAAAAAGGAATTTTGAAAAACGTGGAAATGGGCAAATTGTGAAGGAGGTGTATAGAAGAATAGCACAAGTATATAGGGACAAAATCAGAAATGCTAAGGCACAAAATGAGTTACACCTTGTCAAGGGCATAAAAAGAAATAAGAGGTTCTTTAAATACATTAGGAACCAAGAGAAAGACAAAGAAAAGACTAGGTCCTCTACTTAGCAGGGAAGTAGAGCTAATAGCTGATGACATCAAGAAGGCTGAGGTGTTTAATGCCAGTTTTGCGTCAATCTTCACTTGACCAGATACTCAACAAAATTAATATTCACAACAAGGGGGAAGGAACACAAGTCAAAATAGGGAATGAATAGGTTAAAGAATATTAAGCTAAGTTAGGTATATTCACATTGACAGGGCCTGATGAAATTCATCCTAGGACATTTGAGGCACTAACTGAAGCAATCCTCAGAGAAGAGTTCAGAGGAGAGCAACAAAAATGATAAAAGGTTTAGAAAATCTGGTCTAGGAGGAAAAGCTAAAAAAACCTGGGTATGTTTAGACTTGAGAAAAGTCAACCGAGGGGGGACCTGATAAGGTTTTCAGATATGTAAGAGCTGTAAGGAAGAGGGCTGTGATC
Organism: Macrochelys suwanniensis; assembly: GCA_033296515.1. Classification (NCBI taxonomy): domain Eukaryota; kingdom Metazoa; phylum Chordata; order Testudines; family Chelydridae; genus Macrochelys; species Macrochelys suwanniensis. The sequence goes on along the minus strand of CM065775.1, from coordinate 152,062,042 downwards.
AATTATTCTTCATGTCCAATGAAGGTAGGACAATAAGTAATGGGTTTAATCTTCAGCAAGGGACATTTAGGTTAGATATTAAGAAAATCTTTGTAATTATAAGGGCAGTTAAGCACTGGAATAGGCTTCCAAGGGAGATTGTGGATTTCCAGTCATTAGATGTTTTTTAAGAACAGCTTAGACAAACACCTGTCATGGATGGTCTACATTTACTTGGTCGTGCCTCAGTGCAGGGGGCTGGACTTGATGACTTCTCAAAGTCTGTTACAGTCATACGTTTCTGTTATTCTATGATCCACCGTTTCCCTGATGCCCCCCATACAGAGCTAGATTCAGGTTTAGTGTATGGGAGTGTGTGTGTGTGTGTGGTTAATTAAAATCTGATGTTAATAATTTCATTATAACAATATGTAATGGGAAAAATCTGGGGACTTCCAAAATATGGTTAGAATGGGAGAATTCTTATTCATTAACACACTATACCAGTAAATACATGAGTACCAAGTTATTTCTTGATTCATGATCTTTAGTGGACTGAAAAAAACAAACATATCTGAGATAAGCAAATGGTATAGAGTTATTACAGAAAATACTAGTTCTAGTATATATGCTGTGGAATTACATAAAACTACTTTAAAAACTTCAAACAAGTGTAGGAAAATGTTCAGCAAATAGTAAAAATACTGTTGGAATAAAATGAAAATTTTCCACTGGCTCCAAAGGTGGGTCTTTTGAGAATCTTGCCAGAAGATGTCTCCTTTTCATAAACAGAAATTTCCCCCATTTTCTTTGACAATGTTATGTATTGTATTGCAGCAGAAGTCAGAAAAGGTCATTATAGTACTGAAGGGATTTCAGAAGCTTCATGGTGAACCATCAACAAAGGGTTGGTTTTACAAATTGAGATGTTATAAGACTTTAAAAAAGGAAGGAATCCTTGACTAGATAATATGGGCTCTTCCTTTCATTGTACTCCCTCTGGGCCTCATCCTGCAAAGAATTGTACATGTGAGTAGTCTTAATATGACTACTTACATGGGTAAAGTTAATCGTATACATAAGTCTTTGCAGGATCATCCCCAATAGCCCCAGTCCTTCAAATACTTAAGCATGTGCTCGAACTTTGACTTAATTGGACTTCCTGCATGCTTACAGTCAAAGCACGTGCATATTTGCAGACTCAGGACTTATGTTTGTAAAGCTGAAGTCCTATTAGATATAGCAGGAATCTGTGATAGTCCTTGTAGGTTGACTTTAGTATAAACATATTAGCCATACAATGTGAACCAAATGTTTAGATGTAGGTTTGGTAATAATGAGAGGATGTAAACACTTAACTGCAGATTTTACTAGTTACCTAGGGAGACTTGGATGCATTACTCTGTAGCAAATGAGAGATACAGGTTGGGATGCTGATATTTCAGATGTCAGGCTACCACAGACTAATTTTATAATTTAAATGCTTAAATTATGTATTCAGAATATATATCATATTATTAGTCTTGTATGAAAGTAAGAAGCTGAATAGTTGGTAGTTTACAGGCACATTTGTTTTGCTAAGAGTTGCCAAGAAGAGGTTGATAGTTTGGAACAAGGATATCTGTGGTTGCTATGTGCAAAAACCTAGAACAAGCCAGCGGGAAATAATATCAGGGTGGGAAAGTATTGCTATGGTAACCAAGTATTTTATTTTAAAGGAGAGGTGGATAACACAACAAGGATCAGTGAGACTTGGGTAGCAAAGTATTTTATACAAAATGGAGAAGACTAAAAGACAGCAATTGTGTTGTGCTCTTAACTGTATTTTGTTTGTTAGTCTCCAGCTAAGAGAAATTTCTGTAGAGGAGGAACAATTTATGCTGAAGCAATATTACAACATATATTTTGCTTTTATTTTTTTAAACAGGAATGCTAGAACAGATTTTTGCCCTTTTTTTTAAAAAAAACCCCTCTATTATTTATAGAAGGAGGAAGATTTTCTTTTTAATTTGTGGATATGGGTGAAGAGTTCCCTTTTTCAAAAATGCGTACAATGATACTCAAATAATTTAATTTGGGTAATTATTAATCAGTTTTTAAAATATATTTTAATTAGAAATAGAGCAAATTGTAATTAGAAATTCAGCAAATTGTGACTATTAAACCATATGCCAGATCTGTGCATTTAAATTATATTGTAAATGTGAAGTTTGTCTCATTTGTAAATCAGCATTTTACAAATAGCTGAATAATAATAATAGGTGTCTCAGAGGGCCTGATTCTGATGTCCCCATGACTGATTTGACCATGAAAATCAGAGGTGCAAAGTCATAAAAGCTCAGCTCAGTTCATCTGCAGCTCCGAATTGGCATTTAAATTTCCTTTGCTGTTGGGGTAAATCCTCCTCCTCTCCCTGACTTGATGGAAACAGGGACTGAGCTAGGCCTCCAGGCCAAATGGGCTGATCAGTAGTCTACTTATCTTCTCTAATCAGCTGAATCCCAGCCAGCTACTGAGCAAAGGCAACAAGAGGAATCTGCAGTTGGGAAAGGGTGGAATAGGGATTGAGCAGTGGCTGTTTACTGGGCAGTAGGAGAGGAGAGCCAGTGAGGAAATGTAAAGGCAGTATTCCTGGACCAAGAGAGAGGCAGATGCAACAGAGAAATCTCTTATTTTTCTTTTAGTGTAGTAGCCGTGTTAGTCTGTGTCAGCAAAAAGAAAACAAGAAAAATACCTGTGGCACCTTAGAGACTAACACATTTATTTCAGCATAAGCTTTCGTGGGTTAAGAACCCACTTCATCGGATTTTTTTCTTGTGTTTGTTCATTTGTCTGCCAGCACTTCAGTCCCAATGCCCTGTTAAGCTGCATGGTTTGACTGTACTGTAGTCCACGAAGTAACTAGATTCTAGCTGATGGAATTCCATTCATAAGACAATGTTTTGAGTTACATAACCCTGTTAGAGATGGGGCTGGTAGCGCTGCCTAAATGTAAGGCTGCCCGACACTTCCCATTATAAGACCCTCTTTTCCATTGCTTAAACTTTGCCAAACTTTAACCACACAGGCTGAAATTTTTCATGCCAGGTGTCTGCCTCAGTTGTGTTTTCCCTGCCCCATCCCCTGAAAAAAACCCCCAGGTAAAATGGTTCAGCCATTTCAGAGAAAAAGATTAGGGAAAAATATGTTTTGCCAAGGTTAAAAAGATTTGCAACCATTTTCTTAAGAAACTCTAGCAACCTCGTGCATTGGAACAAGGACTTGAAACTTGTTAGGAAGGTTGTGCTCGTGTCAGGGATGTGCCTTTTGCCATCCCTGTGAAAAATCACCCAAATTTGCCTAGATACAAGCCTTCAAAAAATTGCAGCTAGAACTTGCTCAGTAGAGACTTGTTAGAGTTTGGCAGCTAAATTCTCCAAGACTTGCATCTGCAGTGAGCATTCTCCAGGCCAGGACTACAGGGGCTGAGCAGGACTTTCACAACAATTAGTGCTCCACAACAATGAGGAAGGGGATTGCAGGAAAGAAAGGATGGCCTTATGGTTAAGATGGCTGTATGATGTCCTGGAGAACTGGATTTTATCCCAGACTCTGCCTCAGTGTTCCTATGTGGTGTTAGTCAAGTCACTTACATCAGGATTTTCACATGCTGTCCTTAATTGTATGTTCTGCTTTTTCTGGGTGATGAAGTCTGATTTATAAAAGTGCTGACCATTCACAGTTGCACCTAAAGTCAATGGGATCTGTACTTGAAACATATAAACTACTATAGAATGCTAAATATTCTGAAAATCAGGTCCTAGGTGTCTCATTAAATACCCAAAATTAGTGGATACTTTTGGCCTTAATCTGTCGGTGTATCAGTTCCCCATCTGTAAAATGGGGATAAATCCTTCACCCCCAATCTCATTCATTAATGTTGGTAAAGCACTCAGATAGAATAGGGAAGAGCACCATAGAAAGCCTGTGAGGAAATAATTCTGTCTTCAGAGCTGAGTTTGAATAGTGTGCAGTAACTGAGGCATGGGGGCCACCCATGAATTAAAAAAAAATTGAATAGCTGCTGAATAAGTGAGCACTACCCATCTTGCACACTGAATGAGGTGGGGATCCTGTGGAAAAAATAGTTTGTGATGATTAAATACTATATTATAATTCATTCACGCAAGAGCCAAATTAAGGTTGCACTGGTCACCTCAATGTTGTCATTTCCTAGTTTTTGAGAGCTTGACTTTTTTCAACCTTTATAATGTATTTTTAATGTAGTTTTGTGTGTAACACATATTTAGACTTCCTAGTATTTCTTGAATCATGTACCCTTTTCTCTTACAAAACACGATGTATGATCTCAAGAGATTCCTCAGAAATATTAAATTGTTGGCAAGTGACTTATACTACTTATGCAGGGACCAAGATTTTCCCTCAGCAGTATCCGTAGGGGACCGGCTCTGGCGCCTTCTGGATTGGCGCCCGCATGGTGCTGTATTAGGGGTGCCGCTGGCTCCCCCCACTGTCAGTTCCTTCTTGCCATCAGTGACGGTACTGGAACATATGCTGCTTCGGCTAGCATTGATTCCTTCTCTGTTCTTGCAAACTTTGAAATCCTGTAAAATAGGTATACATAGTTAGTAGTTTTCTTAGTTACCCTTAGTAGTAGTTCTCAAACTCTCTGTTAGTCTGGAACAGGACCCAGCCGGGGGTTGGGGCATGCCCAAGCTTTAAGACGGCCTATGCCCGTCAGCAATCTCCATACCAGCTGCCTGAGGTGCTTAGGCGAAGGGCACATAAGTGACAAGTGCCGTATCTGCAAGTCCTTCAAACCTAGGACAAAGAAGGAGCACGATATCTGTCTAAGAGCGCCCCTAATGGAGTCGGCACTCACTCCGGCACTGGAGCAGTGGTTGGACTCCACAGCAATCACTGTGCCTCCATGTGCAGTGCTCCCCTGGTGCTGTCCACGAAAAAGACTGAGAGGGGAAGATCTCCTACCTCCTGCAAGGGAAAGGAGAGGGCAGGGAGCAAGCCAAGACCCTTGTCAGGCAGCTCAACATCCCCCTTGCGAAGTCGGGGCCCAGCTCAAGTCGAGCAGTGCAGCCCATCCCATGCCTTGCCTGTAACTCCAGGTAGCGGTGCAGGCCCCAGCCAGCTTCAGGTGCTGTTGACCCCCGAAGCCCTTCAAGTGCCTCAGGAGATCCTGACTCTGCCAGTCCCACCCTCACCGACTTCTGCGGTACCCCGGTCTCGGGGAAAACCCGTGTTGGGAGCTATGCGTGTGTCCCCGCCTCACCAGGATCGTTCCCCATCAAGAGGCACGTCCTGCCAGTGTTCGCCTGTCCACAGCCATCACGCCTCTGGACGGGAGAGGCAAGCTCAGTGGAGCTCTCTTTGGTCCTCACACCAGGGGCACTGATCGAGAGACTCGAGGTAGATTGGCACAGGCTCTCTAAGGCACGCGCCAACCAGCAAGAACTCTGGGATGGTGGACCGACCGCAGGACGGTCCTGGAGGGGGTTCTGTTTGACAACCCTCCTCACTCCATCGAGTTGGTGTCGGATGCCTCGGACCTTGGCTGGGGTGTGCATCTCGGCAACCTCCAGACATAGGGGATGTGGTCCCTGGAAGAGGCGAAGTTGCACATAAATGTCAAAGAGCTCCGAGCAGTCCGGCTGGCATATGGAGTCTTCCTGCCCCACCTGCCAGGCAAGGTGGTACGAGTCCTGACGGACAACACAGCCTCGATGTTCCACATCAACAGGCAAGGGGAAGTGTGCTCATCGGCTCTCTGTCAAGAGGCACTCCGTTTATGGGACTTCTGGATCAGCCACAAAATCTACCTGGAAGCTTGTCACCTTCCCGGCGTCAGGAATACGCTGGCGGACCAGCTCAGCAGGCACTTCTCCTCTCACCACGAGTTGTCGCTCCATCCAGAGGTAGCCTGCATGATCTTCCAAAGGCGAGGAACTCCCCAAGTAGACCTGTTTGCTACCAGACAGAACAGGAAATGCCACCGATTTTGTGCTCGGCAAGGTCTGAGCAAGGACTCCCTCTCCGATGCGTTCCTTCTGTCGTGGTCAGGGAGCCTGTTGTACACGTTCCCTCCAATTCCACTCACCGGCAGGGCCCTGGCAAAGATCAAGAGAGACAAAGTGCAGGTTGTTGTGATCGCTCCAGCGTGGCCTCGCCAGCACCCGATTTCTTTTGTTTATCTTCTTTACAGTGCAAATATTTATAATACAAATAATAATATAAAGCCAGGACTGTACACTTTTTGTATTTTGTGTTGTAATTGAAATCAACATGTTGAAAATGTAGAAAACATCCACAAATATCATACATTTAAATTGGTATTCTATTATTGTTTAGCAGTGCAATTAAAACTGTGATTGTGACTATTTTTTTTTATCTCATGTTTAATTGTAATTTTTTTTTAAACTAGTTTGACAGCCCTTAAAAAATGTTATTTGGGATTTTGAGCCTATAGCTTGGGTGTGCTGAACTTCTCTTGCTGGTCTTTGTGGGAGTCATAAAATGCCCTTGTGTGTCAGCCTCGCATAAAAGTATGACTAGGACTCTGGGCACATTTTGCACACATCTCATTTGAGTAAATGAACAATCACTTACATCTGATGACTTGTTCGCACATTTTGTGCATCAGTTGTGATTTTTCTGACCCTATTGTCAAAAGGTCTATCTAATAACAAAACTCAGTCTCTAAAATGTCAGACATGATGATGGAAAAAGGGAAAATCACATGGTTAACCACAGCTTTTCCTGTGGGTCTTGCTATCAAAGAATATGCTGCTACTGGTTCATTAGTCAAACTCAAAGAGAATGCTGCTGTAGTCACTGCTTCTGTTGTTCTGCATGGTATTATTATGGAACCATCCAACAAACACATGCTTAAACAACTTCAGTATTTGTAGTTATAATTGCAAACAATATTTTTAAAAATCATTTTTGTCAAGCGTCTCTACATTCTCCCTTCCCAACCCTCTCTTCTTGAAATGCCAAATAAAGCTGGGAGGTAGGGGGAGAGGAGGCTTCTTACATTGTGAGGATAATGAATAAAAACATAACAGCATTGCACGTGCAGTGGAAGTGCACTAAGAGTTAATTTACCTATACCTTTCTAATTCTACTCCAAAAATAGTTCTGGTATTTCAGAGGGACAGTAATACACCTAAGCATCTCTGAGTCAAGGAGATTAATCAAGTTAATCAAGTCTAGTGGAATGAAAGTAAAAAGTAGAAGGTGCTGATAATGACAAAAAAGTTCACCTCAGTTGAAATGTCACCCAACTTCGCTCACCTTTTTAAAAGATATGCTTATATTGTGAATGAGGAGGGGGTTAATTTACAATCTTTCGTGCTACAAAGATAGTGCAAATTACTTTTGTTTTGCTAAGCCAGCCCCCAGTAACTACACCTCATTATTTCCTCTACATATAAACTACTTGAAGTTACTATTAATTATTTCATAGATACTGTGTAATAGCATAAAGTCTGTGGCTAATTCCCGTATTAATGTTGCATTCCCTGCTCCATGCAATATTGCTTTGGGCCTGAAAAAAACAACAACTGAAAGAAGTTCTAGAAATAAATTGGTATAGAAGATTTAGGAGTGTGTTCTTGTTTAAAGTGTTGGAAAACTATTGTGAGAGAACATGTCAGACACACCTTTCTAAAAGTCTGTAAACATTCTATGTGCATAACTTGTGTACATTAATGTACATCCAGGAGCTGAGATTTGCAACACCATTCAATCAGACTTTTAAGTATCTTTTTAGTTAGAATATAATTCAGAAGATAGATCAGTGTTCTTCAAAACTTCACCATTATGCCTGGATTTTGAGAAAATGTGGTTCTCTTCCATTTCTTTGACTTTTTATCTTGCTTGGTCAAAAACTGATTCTTTGGATATAGTGTTCATTTGTGCCCTGTTACATGTTAGACTGTATATGCTTAAAAGTGCCAGTCATTTTTGTTTAGAACTATAGTGTGCTTTTAAGGGTATGTCTACACTACGATAGTAGTTTGATTGTACTTAAACCAATTTTTTGAAACCGATATTACAAAGTCGAACGTGTGTGTCCACACTAAGCACAGTAATTCGACTTTGTGAGTCCACAGTAACGGGGGAAGCGTCGACATTCCAAGCGGTGCACTGTGGGTAGCTATCCCACAGTTCCCGCAGTCCCCTCTGCCCAGTGGAATTCTGGGTCAAGCCCCCAATGCCTGATGGGGCAAAAAATGTGTCACGGGTAGTTTTGGGTAACTGTCGTCATTCAACCCTCACTCCCTCTGTGAAAGCGGCAGCAGGCAATCATTTTGCGCCCTTTTCCCTTGATTGACAGCGCGGACTCCATAGCACCGCGAGCATGGAGCCCGCTGCAATCATCGCAGCAGTTATGGCCGTTGTCAACACCTCGCGCCTTATTGTCCACCTTATTCAGAGGCAGATGTTGAGAAATCGGGCGAGGAGGCTACAGCAGCGTGGTGAGGACAGTGACGATGACACAGACCTCTCTCAAAGCACGGGACCCCGCAACGTGGACATCATGGTGTCAGTGGGTCATGTTGATGCAGTGGAACGCCGATTCTGGGCCTGGGAAACAAGCACAGACTGGTGGGACCGCATAGTGCTGCAGGTCTGGGATGAATCCCAGTGGCTGCGAAACTTTCGAATGCGTAAGAGCACTTTCCTTGATCTTTGTGAGTTGCTGTCCCCTGCCCTGAAACGCAAGGACACTAGGATGTGAGCAGCCCTGACAGTCCAGAAGCGAGTGGCCATAGCCCTCTGGAAGCTTGCAACGCCTGACAGCTACTGGTCAGTCGCGAATCAGTTTGGAGTGGGCAAATCTACCGTGGGGGTTGCTGTGATGCAAGTAGCCAACACAATCGTTGAGCTGCTGCTGTCAAAGGTAGTGACCCTCGGAAACGTGCAGGTGATAATAGATGGCTTCGCTGCGATGGGATTCCCAAACTGCGGTGGGGCTATAGACGGAACGCACATCCCTATCCTGGGACCGGACCACCAGGACAGCCAGTACATTAACCGAAAGGGCTACTTTTCAATGGTGCTGCAAGTACTCGTGGATCATAAAGGACGTTTCACCAACATTAACGTCGGATGGCCGGGCAAGGTTCATGACGCTCACGTTTTCAGGAACTCTGGTCTGTTTAGACGGTTGCAGGAAGGTATTTACTTCCCGGACCAGAACATAACTGTTGGTGATGTGGAGATGCCTATAGTGATCCTTGGGGACCCAGCCTACCCGCTAATGCCCTGGCTCATGAAGCCGTACACAGGCGCCCTGGACAGTGAAAAGGAGCTCTTCAACTACAGGCTGAGCAAGTGCAGAATGGTGGTGGAGTGTGCTTTCGGACGTTTGAAGGGGCGCTGGAGAAGCTTACTGACTCGCTCAGATCTCAGCGAAACAAATATCCCCATTGTTATTGCAGCTTGCTGTGTGCTCCACAATCTCTGTGAGAGCAAGGGGGAGATGTTTATGGCGGGCTGGGAGGTTGAGGCAAATCGCCTGGCGGCTGATTACGCACAGCCAGACACCCGGGCGATTAGAAGAGCCCAGCGGGACATGCTGCGCATCCGGGAAGCTTTGAAAACTAGCTTCCAGACTGACCAGGGTAACCAGTGACTCTTACGTTTGTTTAAACATGAGGTGAACCTGCCCCCGTTTCTTTCCCGTTAATATTGCCTATCCTATCCAATTACCAACCCCCTTCCCCCACTTCAAACACACCTTCCTTTAAAAAGAAAATAAAGGCAACATTGTTCAACAAAACCGTATTTTTTATTAAGGATTTTTCAGTAAAGGGAGGGAACTGGGACAGAGGCTAGGGCAGGGTGGGGTGGAGGGAAGGAAAGGACACCTCAAAACTTGGGGAATGACAGCCTTCTGCTACTTGAGCAGTCCACAGGGGTGGACTGGTTGTTTCCACGGAGCCTGCCACCCCTCCTTTTTGGGACTCTGGGTGAGGGGGCTATGGGACTTTGGGGCGGGGGAGGGCGGTTAGAGATCTGCTGCAGCGGGGCTCTGTCCTCCTGCCTCCGGTCCTGCAGAACATCTACCAGACGCCGGAGCGTCTCCGTCTGCTCCCGCATTAGCCCAAGCAGCGCCTCAGTCACCCGCTGGTCTTCCTGCCGCCACTGATCATCGCAAGCGTCCCTTCTGTCCTCACGAGCTTCCGTCCTGTTTTCACGGGCGTCCCGCCTCTCCTCCCGTTCGCTGGCTGATCGCTTGTATTGCGAAATGGTCTCTCTCCAGTCACTCTGCTGTGCTGCCTCAGTGCGGGAGCACTACATGAGTTCGGAGAACATCTCGTCCCACGTTCGTTTCTTTCGCCGCCTTATCTGTGCCAGCCTTTGGGAGGGAGATGCCAGGGGAACCCTAGAGACAGTTGCAGCTGTGGGATGAAAAAAAGGGAGTGAATTCTTTAGAAAGATTTTCCAGAACAATGAATATAGTCTTTCCCGGTGAACAAGACCATGCACACTACCTATCGCATTTGCTTTCAGTTCAAGGTCGCATTTTTAATCTTTATATTGAGTGCCTGGGGTCTTGGTGTGCAGATCACACAAGCGGGGCTGGGCAACGGAATTCGGCTAGCAGACGGACATGGTAAGCCATAGACTTTTGGCTGCTGAAAGCTTATTTTACAGCAGCGCCCTCCTTTCCCGTTCCAAGCAGAGCTTCTACAGTTGCCCAGTTACTGCTGTGCTCTGCGTGTTAACGTGCAGCAGCAGAAACCACAGTAACCCCAGCCATCCCATTCTCTGGGATGGTAGGTTTAGCCTCCACCTCACTGCGTGGCTGGTCTCGGGAACGATCCCTGCAAGCTGCCGGCGAACCGCTCAGCATGAACGGTCCGCCTCCCCACCCCCACCGCGTGGCTGGTCTCGGGAATGATCCCTGCAAGCTGCCGGCGAACCACTCACCATGAATGGTCCACCTCCCCGCCCCCACCGCGTGGCTGGAAACTGCTTGTTAGATTTTTTTCAAGGAACAGGAAAACAGTCCCCGTAATAAAATTCACCTAATTCCAACCAGGTCACCATGACTGATATCACTCTGATGAGGATTACGCAGACAGAGAAAGACTATATGCTGCGTGAATGCCAGCAAACACCGGGGCCATATGCCGCCATGCTTTGTCAGGCAATGATACCGGAGTACCTGCTACTGGCCTGGCGCGGTAAAGTTTCCTACCATGGAGGACGCAATAAGGCCGCTCTCCCCAGAAACCTTCTGGAAAGGCTTTCACAGTACCTCCAGGAGAGCTTCATGGAGATGTCCCAGGAGGATTTCTGCTCTATCCCCACACATGTTAACAGACTTTTCCAATAGCTGCACTGTTCACGAATGCAGCTAAAGTGCCTAGGTCAAATTACTCATTAAAAACCCATTGCTAAAATACCATGTCTATTCTATTCAAAAGATATGTTTTGAACACTCACCTACTGATCCTTCTCCTGATTCACGGTCCGGGTTACCGCCTTGGGAGGGTTGGTAGGGGATCTCCATCAGGGTAATGAAGAGATCCTGGCTGTCGGGGAAATCAGCGTTCAAAGCGCTGTCGACTGCCTCGTCCTCCTCATCTCCTTCATCATCTTCCCCGTCCGGGAAAACCTCCGAGGAAGCGACCGTTGAGAATACCCTATCGTCGGAGTCCATGGACAGGGGTGGGGTAGTGGTGGTGGCCCCACCTAGGATAGCATGCAGTGCAGCATAGAAATGGCATGTCTGGGGCTGAGACCCGGAGTGCCCGTTGGACTCTTTGGTCTTCTGGTACGCTTGTCTCAGCTCCTTGATTTTCACGTGGCACTGCATTGCATCCCGGCTGTATCCTCTGTCCATCATGGCCTTGGAGATCTTCTCGTAGATCTTCGCATTCCGTTTTTTACATCGCAGCTCTGAAAGCATGGACTCATCTCCCCATACAGCGATCAGATCCAAGACTTCCCGATCAGTCCATGCTGGAGCCCTCTTTCGATTCTGGGATTGCATGGTCACCTCTGCTGGAGAGCTCTGCATTGTTACCAGTGCTGCTGAACTCGCCACGATGTCCAAACAGGAAATGAAATTCAAACTGGCCAAACAGGAAAGGAATTCAAATGTTCCCGGGTCTTTTCCTGTGTGGCTGGGCAGAGCATCCGAGCTCGGACTGCTGTCCAGAGTGTCCAGAGAGTGGTGCACTGTGGGATAGTTCCCGGAGCTATTAGCGTCGAATTCCGTCCACACTAACCCTAATTCGACATGGCCATGTCGATTTTAGCGCTACTCCCCTCATCGGGGAGGAGTACAGAAATCGATTTAAAGAGCCCTTTATGTCGAAATAAATAGCTTTGTTGTGTGGACGGGTGCAGGGTTAATTCAATTTAACGCTGCTAAATTCGACATAAACTCCTAGTGTAGACCAGGCCTAAGACACTGTACTTCTCAGCAATCCCAAGAGTATAGTGGAACTGTATTAGCCTTTAAGAAGATGCAGCATACACTACCCTCTTTTCCCAGCTATCTCTGTCTGCAATGGAGGTAGCACAATCCTCATGAAGTCCTTGTACTTCAGGAGAGGAAGAGACACTTTTTGTCCAGCTCCTGCTTATGTGCAAGGCTCCTTGAATCCTTCATTTCCATCCATCTCCAGATAGAAGTAGTGGTCTTTTTTTTTTCTTTCTTTTAATTTGCCACTATTTCTCTAAAGCCATTTATTTAAGACTATTGCTCTTCAAAACATATATTAATAGATTACAAGATAAAACGGACTACTGTGATCATCTAGTCTGACCTCGTGTGTAACACAGGCCATAGAACTTCCCCAAAATAATGCTAGAGCATAGCTTTTAGAAAAGCATCCAGTCTTCATTTTAAAAATTGTCTGCAATGGAGAATCCTCTGTGACCGTTGATATGTTGTTCCAATGGTTAATTACTCGGTGTTAAAAATGTACACCATATTTCCAGTCTGAATTTGTCCAGCTTCAACTTCTAGTCATTGGATTGTGTTATCCTGCAGTTCTCAAACTGTGGGTCGGGACCCCAAAGTGGGTCATGACTCCATTTTAATGGGGTCACCAGGGCTGGCATTAGATTTGCTCGGATCTGGGGCCAATGCCCCACCGCCTGGGGCCGAAGTCCTCAGGCTTCAGCCCTGGGTGGCGGGGCTCAGGTTACAGGCCCCCTGCCTGTGGCTGAATCTCTTGGGCTTTGGCCTCCCCACCCAGGGCGGCGGAACTTGGGCAGGCTCAGGCTTCGATTCTCCCTCCTAGGGTTGTGTAGTAATTTTTGTTGTCAGAAGGGGGTCGTGGTGCAATGAAGTTTGAGAAACCCTGTGTTATACTTTTCTATTCTAGACTGAAGAGCCTGTTATCAAATATTAGTTCCCCATGTAGGTACTTACAGACTGTAATCAAGTCACACCTTAACTAAATTGATTAAACTCTTTGAGTCTCTCACTATAAGGCATGTTTTCTAATCCTTTAATCATTCTCGTGGCTCTTCTCTAAATCTTCTCTAATTTATCAATAACTTTATTGAATTGTGGAAAGCAGAACTGGACACAGTATTCCAGCAGTGGTTGCACCAGGTGGTAAAATAACCATCTAAAGATTGCAGTATCCCTTTTGGTCACAGTATCACACTGGGAGCTCATGTTCAGATGATTATTCACCTCCACCCTCAAATCTTTTTCAGAGTCACTGCTTCCTATCCTGTCAGTACAGCATACATTCTTTGTATATTTTTACATTTAACCATATTAAAACACATATTGTTTGCTTGCACCCAGCTTACCAAGGGATCCAGATCACTCTGAATCAGTGACCTTTCCTCTTTATTATTTAACCACACCCCCAATTTTTATGTCATCTGCAAACTTTTCCAGTGATGATTTTATATTCTGGGTTATTAATAGAAAAGCTAAATTGTTTAGGGCCAAGAACCAGTCCTTGCGGGACCTCCCTAGAAACTCACCATTTCAATGATGATGCCCCAATTTACATTTTGAGACCGATTAGTTAGCCAGTTTTTAATCCATTTAAGGGGTGCCAAAGTAATTTTATATCTTTCTAGTTTTTTAATGAAAATGTCATGTGGGACCATAGACAATACTATTACTTTTATCAAACAAACTTGTAATCTTATTTAAAAAATCGTTAGTTTGACAGGATCTATTATAAACCCATGTTGATTGGCATTAATTATATTATACTCCTATAATTCTTTATTAATTGAGTCCCATATCATCTGCTCCATTATCTTGCCCGGAATCGATGTCAGGTTGACAGGCCTGTAATTACCTGGGTCATCCCATTTACTCTTGTTAAATATTGGTACATAATTTGCTTTATTCCAGTCTTTTGGAACTTCCCTGGTGTTCCAAGACATATTGAATATCAATATTAATGGGCCTTCTACATTTAGGTAGTGAATTAATGGTCCAAATTCTCCACTGATGCAAATTTGGTGCAGCTATCTCAATAGACCTGCACCAGCATGCTTCAGAAGATAATTTATCCCAGTATGTTGATTCTAGATCAGGGGTAGGCAACCTATGGCACGCATGCCAAAGGCGGCACACGAGCTGATTTTCAGTGGCACTCCTACTGCCCGGGTCCTGGCCACTAGTCCGGGGGGCTCTGCATTTTAGTTTAATTTTAAATGAAGCTTCTTAAACATTTTTAAAACCTTATTTACTTTACATACAACAATAGTTTAGTTATATATTAAAGACTTATAGAAAGAGACCTTCTAAAAATGTTAAAATGTGTTACTGGCACGCAAAACCTTAAATTAGAGTGAATAAATGAAGTCTCGGCACACCACTTCTGAAAGGTTGCTGACCCCTGTTCTAGATGGATATTTTGAAGAGGTGAATTCTGAAAAATTTGCATATTTGTTGCTTCATAGAATCATAGAATCATAGAATATCAGGGTTGGAAGGGACCTTAGTAGGTCATCTAGTCCAACCCCCTGCTCAAAGCAGGACCAATCCCCAATTTTTGCCCCAGATCCCCAAATGGCCCCCTCAAGGATTGAACTCACAACCCTGGGTTTAGCAGGCCAATGAAAATTCTAACTTTCAAGCCTCCCCAGCAATTCCCAGAATTGTTTTAACAGCCATATCACATTTTGTTTCTCTCTCTCTCTCTCTCCATGCCATTAGTTTATGAAACTATTAGTAACCATTTATGTCATAATAGGACCTTTGTTATAGTAAACGGCTCACTATGAGCTGAAAACTGAACTATATTAGTTATACATCAATAGCTATGTGTTACTTTCTTTTTTTCTTGTTTTAATTAAATAGTTCAGTCCTTCTCCGAGTTCCTAGAGGACTCTAGAAACTAAAAATGTGTTCTGCTGCACAGGTTATTCTAGCTACTAAAGAAGACTTGCTTATTCCTGTACAGACTTGTGAAAGTAGCTTTGAGGGGAGGGAAGGGTGAAGTATCTGCCAAAACAGAAGTCTTCCAGCCCAAATCAAATTCGGGAATCATCAGCCTTGAGAACAGGATACAAGAAAGAAATATGCCCATCTGAGTAGCAATTGCCTAAAAGTCACTAGAAAAGTGTCTACAGGGACTGGGGAAACAAGCTGACCAGTAAAAAATATTCCCAGAAGACTCAGTATGTCTTATTTCATTATACTTTTTTACACAAGTTGTAATTGGTGTGTCTACTATTATCAATACCAGGAAAGGCCTTATTAACTTGTGCTCAATGTCATGAATTCCCCAACAGCTTCTACATCTAGAATTTGTTGTGTACACCAATTTTAACAAATTTGCAAATTAAACGAATTTAATTTAATTCTTAACAAATTTAATCAGGCACATGCTCAGCATGTGTCACGTATGGATTGAAGTTGGAATAATTGAATTTGAGTTCATCCAAGTATTGTACTGTACCAAAGCTCCTGTAGAAAGAGTTGGTTACTAACATGTCACTGCTTGGGAAATGGACAGTCATTAATATGGACTCTGGGAAGTCCATATTCACATTAATACCAGTCTCAATATATGCTCTCTCACATTTCAGAATTCTATCTTACAAAACATCTGCTTTCTCTATGCTAATTAAACATGAACAACAGTACCTTGCTGCGCTGGCATAAACTTAAAAACTTGCTTGTTATTCAGGACTTTAGTTTACAAATTCTTGTGGCATGAAATCTGGTTCATGGTTCCCTCCCAATTTTTCGTAGTCTTGCACCAAAATACCTTAACAGTTACAGTTCTTACAGGGTTAAAGTTCATTTCTGTTTGCAGTGATATTGAACAGTGTGCTACTTATTAATAATTTGTTAGTGTAAAGAAGGAATGGTGGTTTTGTGATTGAGGCACAGGACTGGGAGCCAGGAGATCCACTTCCTGGCTCTGTGGCAGAGACTCCCTGTCTGACCTCTGGCAAATGATTTAATATTCCTGTAAACAGATAATTCCCCACCTGTAAAGGGATAATTATATTTGTCCCTAATACAGTGTTGTGAAACTTAATTCATGGAAGTGCTATATAAGGGCAAAGTATTTATTATTACTACTGCTATTCCTTTTCCAGGATAGAAAATGCAGTTGAGTAAAAGCTCTTAAGTTCAATATTTCCTAAGTTTTGATATTTCTGTCATCATAATGAAAGCTTGATATAGGCTGTTTTCCTGTAGCTCGCTTTGTAACTTCCATTTCTTTCTGCTCAAAAACATCAATGTCATGAGGTGTAATTGGTCTAAATGCTGTTTCTGACAATTACTAGTTAACTATTCTTCATTTCTCTATAGTAATATTAAGTATTTAGAGGAATTTGGGTGTGAAAGGGGTATAGCTTTAGGACAATTCATGAAATAGCTTGTGCCTTTTAATACTAGGGCACTCCCTCCACTCATGAATTATTCATTTGACTGCTTTTGTTATACTGGACAGTGTTAAATCTGTGAGGCTGTTCTGAGATAGCTTTCCTTTGTTGAAATGCTGCATATCAGCAGCTACCATTTGTTTTGGAAACCAATATATATTGATAACATTTTGAGAAAATGTTTCCCTGCCCTCTCTTCTTGGTACTCCCCTCACCTCTATTACGAAAATATGGCATTACAGGTGAGGAGGTCTCTTCCCCTGAATACTTTAATTTTCATGTTTAATGGTTACCTTAAATTACATGTAACCATGCCAAATTCAGAATTTTTGTTTATATAAATGTGTGCCAGGGAAATATGGAAAAGTTATTGCTGCTTGTAAATAAATGTATATATATAAAGTTTTTCTTAAAGCTGACTCTTTTTAACAGTTTTTTTTCAAGATTAAGCATAAAATAACCCACAGAGAAATGGTATTCTTTGTGATATCTAATATCAGTCTTTCATACTTCAAGTATGGACTTTCCTAAGCAGAAATTCCAGTGCTAATGGTAGAGGATTTCCCCTGGCACTCCCCCTTCTGACTCTGACTTAAGTTAGCAAGTCTAGCAGGGTACATTAGGGACAGTCCCTGTGCAAAGTGGGGAATTCAAGGCTGGGGGCTGCATGGTACTGTTGTGAATGGACAACGACATATGCTCAGGTTCTTTCTGAAGAGGGTGATAAAAAGTGGCATTTCCTCCTAAACTGGTATGTGTGTTGCTAAAACGCCTTGAAGCAATAGATAAGGGAAGGAGAGGGGAGGGAGTTAAGCAGTGAGCAGATGGATGAACGATTAGATCATTTGGATTAGGAATGGGGTTTTTTTACACTGAACTCTCTCTTCTCATTCCTTTCTGATCTGATTCTCTATATACAGAGAGTTGAAGCTACTTAAAATAGAGAAAAGAAACGTCGTAGCTGGATTTAGTTGCAAACTATGAGTACTGAACAAGACAAAGGTTAGAATTGGAAAGTATATGTGGTTTAGGAGAATCTGAATCATGCAGTATTACTTTCACTTTTTCTAGGCTTCTATTTCCTATGAACAAACCATAAGGGAGATAGAAGTTCTGATTTAGATAATGTCTTACAGTCTTTGGAATAATACATTCTGTTGAAGGGGGAGTTATTTACATAAACTATAGGCTATATGAACAGGGAGTGTTTAATGCTTTTTTATGTTAAGCGAGTCCATTTGCTGTGGATGTCAGCTTTCTTCCCCCCCCTTCCCTCAATATTGTTCTTATATTTAAGGAGAAACTTTATATAAAATGAAAACACTCATGGGTACCCCTCTTTTCCTTTTTCCTGTAGCTTAGCTCAGACCATTCTCTCTGAGCATGGTAGTGGTACAAAGTGTGTGGTCTTTCAGCTCTGACTAATGCATTTTGTGCTGTGTGACTGAAAATGCCTCATAGCCTGCCAGGGCTGACTGAGGGTTGTGGAATGTGGTGCCTTTTCTCTGTTTCTCTGGGTTTTTTTTGTTTTGTTTTGTTTTTTTTCTTTCTTTCTCTTTTTTTTCCCCTACAAAGTGTATAGGCAGCTTCTTGAGAAACCTGAAGATGGGGGAAATGCTTGTATGTTGTGGAATGTGGCTTCCCTTGGGAGACCCCGGCCAGTCAGGCAGTGAGTGAGCAAAGTTGAAGAATGGAAAGGGGTGGGGGATTAGAGAGAGAGGAAGGAGGTGGGAACAGAGGGGCCCATTTCCCTTTTTTCTGAAGCAGTGACAGCTGGTTCTGTCCTGACTCACATGACAAAGTGCTATGGAGACTAGTATTTAAGCTGAAGCCAGCTAGCAGAATGGTCAGCTGATTTTTTTTTCCAGGCTTTAGTCAGGTGATCAGCTGATGACTAATCATTTAGCCCACTGAGAAGGTACTTCAGAACACAGGTAAAGTTGAACCTATCTACTCTGATGTAGATTTTGCACACAGACAAATGTTTGGAAAATGGCTGTATTTGTTTTTAATCCTGACTGATTTTTGGCATACAACGTACGTATTCAGACCGTCTCTTTCAGTGCTACCACTTTTGCTGTTCAGACTTGTTCAGTATTGTTAAAATCTGTCTTTAATTATAATTCCTACAAAAACTTTATTGGGATAGAAAAAGACCTATTGTATGTTACTAAATATAGTTCTGGGTATTGCATGAAAATTGCATGCTATTACATTTTTAATAACATTACTTGCTGTACTGCACATTTGTCAGAAACTTGTGTTTAGAGGGGAATACCCAAATACTTGAAGTTTGAGTCATTAAAAAAAATTACAGGAACAGTGTGACAATTTAGGAGAAAACTCCATTCCTTCTTAGGAAGATGGGGTTTTTATATATATTTGGGGTTGAATGTCTCTCTAGAAATAGAAATTGCCAAAAGCTGAAGTACTAACAGCTTTGCTGACTAGAATCTAATGTGTGGGATACTGGGTGCTAAACACCTGATGGGAGATGAGACTTCTAACAAGCCTCTCAATTTCATAAATGTTCCTCCTTCCATGCTTGCATTTAAGCATATAGTAAAAGCGTCTTTCCACCCATTTTGGAATACTGGAAAGCATCCTTGTTCCTTAGTTCCCTTATAAGATGACTAAAAGGGAAAGCCTCTCATTCACTTCAGTGTCTCTAAAATGATGAACACAAATAGCCAAGAATGTGACAGATGAACAAGTCAATCTTGGGATGAATGCCTCAAGGGCTAGGCTTCTCTTGTGCTTTATATCTGAGTCCCGTTGGCCTTATGCATAGTTATATTGTATTCCCTTAAATTTTAAAGTTAACTGTATGCAATGTCTTCTTTACTATTTCCCTCACTTTTTTTTTTAAGTGTGTTGTTACACCATCGATCGCACTTTTTGGTTTTTTAAATTTAAGGAAAAAACCTTTTGGAAGCCACCAGTCAGCTAGATTTCTCAAATATTTGGTCACCGTCTAGTGTACTTGCACCAGAATGCATCAAGTGTGAAAGTGAGTGCAAGCACCATTTAGCATAGTGAACTTTCACATTGTATCAAAATTACAGAAACACCTGTGTTAAATATCTTGATCCCTCCTTCAGTTTTTCATTCCTTATTTCATGGAGGTGACCAACCAACCAGTCAGTTAAGATACAAACCATGTAGTCAGATGGATTTGACATCTTAAACAATCAAACTGCAGTGGGTTTCTCAGTGTGTTTTTTTATCTCAGTATTTAGAGTCTAGTATTTTAAGAATAGTCAAAATTGGTAGTACCTCCAAAACTGATTAACAAAAGCCACTGAAAAGAGGGGAGGGAGTGGAGTGACACACTACAGTTATGTGACAGATGGCTGTTATGATATCAATGTGTTATGATATTCAGGAGTTATGTTGTTATATGCCAATATGAACTCGATATATGCCAGGTAACTTTTATGCTAATTTATGACTGCCACATAACTTTCTAGCCCAAACCAGCAACGAAAATGCCCAAATGAGTCTTAGGTACTTCCATGGGACTTGTGACAGGCTGCAAGATTGAAAGACACATGGGGAGATTTGTAAAGGCATGAAGGGCAGTTAGGTGTCCTATGCCCACTTGGGCCTTTGAAAATCTCCATGTGCTGTCCTTAGGTTGAGAGAGACTTTGTTTTGTAGTTAATATTTCCATACATTACTGAGGATCTTATTCTTGTCTAACTATTTATTTTGTAATATTAGATCAGTAATCTACCTGAGGCAGGCACCATGTCCTTGCCTGTGTTTTAAGTACCTTTTAAGGTTGGAGGGTTATAACAAAGAGGATAATATGATTATGAGAAATTGGGAATATTATCATTTATGTTGCCAATAAAAGTTGCTTTTATTTATGAGAACCTGGCTGAGGTAGTGGAATCTGTTTGTGATGACACTTGATGTTTGGATGCCTCAGAGAAACTGAAGTCTAATCACTGAGAAAGATGGTATAGCATGGGGTAGTGGGTAATGATCAGAAGTGTAGTGGTGGTTCCATGTCCATTAACTATTAATCCCCAATGGAATTTTTGTGTCTCGTATAAATGCAGATATGTGTGTTGTTTACTGGTAAATTGGTTACAGATGAACGTCTGCTGAAATATTTCAGACATGTCCTATAAGAAAGAAGTAAAGGTTCCATGAGGCAGCATGACAAAGGGTAGCGAGTGATCAGTGAAGTGCACAGATCATGAAATAACACTGATGAGCAAAGACAGATTTATCTAAATGCATTAAAAGATGTGTAAAAGTGAGTCGTCTTCTTCCCACCCAAAGCATATGGGAGTACAGCTATGTGCTGCCTCCTCAGTGTGCCCAGGCCTATAGAAATCCTACTGGAAGTCAGTGAAGGTTTTGGGTGCCTAAGGAATCAGGCCCCATGTTTGAAAGTAGTCAAAGTTCATATAACCAATTCTGCCTCTGCTTACTCCTCACCAAAGTGATGCAAATTCTATTAGACTTCATGCTCTCCTCCTTTGGGGAATTCCTGGCAGGTGGACTTGTCTGTAGGTTGTGTGTATTGGAGAAATTCTTTTGGCACACGCTTATAACCAAGACTGCACATCGTTATATATGTGAACTGCATAGTAACATAAGAGAAGAACAGAAGTACAAATCTGGAAATGCGTAAACATGAAGATATTTCAAAGGGTTAACAATTTCTTTTCCTTGCTGTATTTTCTTGTCTACTTGGCTTAAAGCTTGTTAGTCATGGTAGGCTGAATTTTGAACTATGTTTTTAATGTCCTGATTGTCCATAATCTCAGATTTGTTTGATTTAGGGGAAGATAGCCTATCTTGCAACTGAGTAAAATTTAGGTACCACATTGTATAACTTTTATTCATGTTTTAATATTAATGTGTGTGTCTGAAGAGGGCTACCCTGCTTGAAGTATTTCAGGTGAATGACGTTCTTTAATCTTCTATTTTAAAACTAGAATACAGCTTTTAAAATGTTTTACTTTTATCTTGTGGTTTTGGACACTTTAGTTCAGTTTTCTGAAACCTATATGTAATTATCATGATTACTTTAGTTTAAAATTATTTGATTTTAAAATAACTTGTTAAAAACTGAGAAACTAAGTCTGTATAAGTATATATACACACACATATACAGGAGGCTCTTGGTTTAGATTCACATTAGAAGTAATGGAGAAAACAGTGTTTAATAGCTATATTGAGTAAGCATATAGTTTCGGTTGAAAGTATTTCTTAATTCCCTTCTATACAGAGACATTCATTTTCATACATAGAAGCAGTATAACATTTTTAATATAAAAAAATCTCTGTAAAGAATCTCTCTTTACATTGGAAATATTTGTTTTGGTTTCTGGTTATTATAACTAGTTTAATACTACTTCTGTTAATATTGTTGTCTAAATCTATCTTGGAGAATGTCTAATATAAAATATATGCTCCTCAAGGGCCAGATCCTGTAATCATTGATTACAGTGGGGGCAAAACCTGGTCCCTATGTATGTGTCTTTTGAGGGAGCAACTTCATACAAACACCAATTGTGTTTGAAAGGAAAACTATAGTAATGTAGGGATGGATGATAAGCTCATTTTGATAAAATAAGAATTAACTAAAATCCTTTGTCCAACATTTAAGTTGAATGTTTATTTTAGTTGAAAAATGTTTGGATAACTTTTTGCCATGATATTTGTGAAAAGTCTGCTTCTGCCTCTTTACTAGTTCCAGTAACGTCTGGAAAAAGAAATACCAGGAATCTGGGTTGAAATTTCCATTCCAATGTTCTGGACCTAAAGAGTCAGGGTCAGATATTTTGGTACAATTTAGATAAGCCTCTAAACTTTGTGTTTATCCAAAATGAATCAAACCTATTGGAGGCTTTCCTATCACCATGCAGTATTCTTATTTTTTAGTTTTTAAATCCCTTATAAAGAAATTTTATTTTGAACACATAAATCCATTTTCTTTAAATATTAATAATGTTGGCTGTATTAAGGTTAATTAAATGTGCTTAATTTTATCTTTTTCTTGTCATAGCTTCAAAAATAACTAGTAAAAGTGGAGTCAATCTCCTAATTTTTTGACAAATAAGTATTTTGCCCTCTATGCCTTTGTGGAAGAAAGTAGAACGCCATCTAGCGAAGTATTTGCATTACTGCAAATTAAAAGCATTTTATTTTATTAAACTTGCTTCTAAATTTACATTAAAT
This sequence comes from Macrochelys suwanniensis, assembly GCA_033296515.1. Classification (NCBI taxonomy): domain Eukaryota; kingdom Metazoa; phylum Chordata; order Testudines; family Chelydridae; genus Macrochelys; species Macrochelys suwanniensis. The sequence goes on along the minus strand of CM065775.1, from coordinate 152,038,996 downwards.
TAAGAGTAAGGTTTGAAATGTAATATTTAAAATTAAGCAAAGAACTTTTAAAATTAGTGAGGATCTATGTTCTAGATTTCTAGTCAGTTTTGGGATTAAATCAGTGGCCGTTTTAGCAATTTAAATGTTCTTTGAATTTAATTTTTACCACTTTTTCCACAATGGTATGTATTATATCAACATCTTGTATGAAAGTGTATCCTGCATGATCCTATAATATCCTAAATGGAGTATTGAGTTACATGTAAACTTTTATTAAAAATTTATTTCACAATGAAAACTGGCACTTTCATACTGAAACAATAAAAGATGTCTTTTAAAGAAATCTGTTTATACCCATTGCTATATTGCATTACTACTCTTGAACCAAAATTAAGATTGATGCAAAAGTATACCAAAGAAATGTCTTTTAAGATGGATGGTAGAAGAACAAACAAGTTTTTCAGTTATAAACTCCCAAGAATGTACAGGATTGTAAAATGTATTGTACAGCCCTCTAAAGCTTTCTAACTGAACAGTTTCAAGTTAATGTTTAACAGCAACATGTGTTAAACTATTTTCGGATTAATTTTGTTTTACCCCTTCAACATTTGAGAAGGGAAATACTTAAATAGCAAAATATAATTAGCAAAAGAAAGTTCTCTTCCTTACTTCTCCATATACATGTACGGGAGTAGGAGAAAGCTTCTGAGATGGTGATGAGCTCTGATATTTAATCATTGTTTATGACAAACCATTAATTAGAAGTGAGAGACTGATTCCTGCCACAACATGCTTATATTTCAGTAGAAAGTACTCATTGCACATCAGTTACACAGTCAGGATACTCAGTTGAGTTTTGGGAAGGAAAAAATGGAACTGAATTTAGTATTAATAAATCTTCAGACTTCTGTAGCACCCTGGAAAAGGAAATCTTTTCTTGAAAATCTTAAACTTTCTGTAATGCTCCTCCATTTGCATTGCTTGTATAAGATTTCTCTTTGCTCCATTTTCATTATTTCCACCTGTCATGGTATGCAACACCTTGACACAAGTTACAGTAATAATAACATTTAGCTTTTACATAGTGCTTTTCAAAGTAGATCTCAAAGCGCTTTACAAAGTAGGTCAGCATAGTGTAGGCTGCTATGGTTTATGTAAACTTGAGGTAAAGGAGGACTCCGCAAACAACAACTCCACCAAACACACAAGGTGTCCTCCCAATGTCTAAGTACTGTACACTGGGGCAATATAAATTGTCAGTGATAAAGAAAAAAAGATGTAGCAACGAACGTATTTTCTGACCTGTATGGTAAGGGTTTCAACAATCATAAACCCGTTCCTCAAACTGCTTATCCTCTATAAAATGTTTGGGCCACTTGTAGTCTCTGGCACACCTGATCTCAAACACTCTGTGACATATGAAAATAACTGGCAAAAGTTAATATAATGTCACTGACATTTTGATAAGAAAGGAGATCAATATAATACTGTAAAATACTTGATATCTATTTTTTTTTAAGTACTCATATAGTAAGAATTGTAGGACTGGAAGGGACCTTAAGAGGTCTTCTAGTCCTGTCCCCTGCACTCATGGCAGACTAAGGGGATGTCTATACTACCCGCCGGATCGGCAGGTAGCGATCGATCCAGCGGGGATCGATTTATCGCGTCTAGTCTAGATGCGATAAATCGACCCCTGAGCACTCTCCCGTCGACTCCTGTACTCCACCACCGCGAGAGGCGGAGTCAATGGGGGAGCGGTAACAGTCGACTCACTGCAGTGAAGACTCCGCAGTGAGTAGGTCTAAGTACATCGACTTCAGCTACGTTATGTAGCTGAAGTTGCGTAACTTAGATCAATCCCCATCAGATATCAATATTTACTTCTGTGCATTCAGACCACTGCTCATGTTATGGTAAAGTTCTGACTCACCTTCTTACAAGGAATTTACTTTTAACTCTTCTGTTTAAATATTGGTAGTTTGTCAGAGCCAGATAATGTTCATTTTAATCTCTTTTTGAAGGAGAGAAAGGGGAAACCCCCAAAATAGGGACCTATTCTACATGTGGGAGTTGGTTGAGATGACATCTTAATAGAGGTGATGAGAAACCTCACACTTAGGACCCTTTTTTAAATCGTGTTCCAAGTTTTTAATCCGGCTGAACATTTTGGAGATCATGCTCTCTTTATTGTTCCATTTTAAACTTCATGACAGAAGAAACAATAGTTTTGACATGTTAATATAGTTTGTATAAATATAATATACTGTATGCATACCACTTTTCAAGCTCTTGTTTACCTAATAAGGAATCTTTTTTATAGCAAATTTTCCATTTTTGTTCCATTGGTAAGAACATTTTGTAACAAATTCTGAAAGATGCAGGGATTCAGAATTTAAGATTTTTTTTAATATTTATTTTATTTTGAGTGGAAGGAGGTGGGGTTCCTCTTTTTTCTCATAATTCTTACAATAATTCCTAAATACCTGGGAACTCATTTGATACTACAATTCAGGAGCATAACAAATGAGTTCAAACATTTCATCTTCTGTTACTGTGGTTTAATGAGTATGTGAGCCTGAAATTTGTGTACCTTCGTCTGTGTAGTAAAATTGTTGCTCTTACCCAAATAAGACAGGGCTGCTGCTCGCTGTTCAAGAGGTTCTTGGTGGGAATTGTTATTATATAGCTTGATGTATGTGCTCTTGCTCTCTCATATCAGTCCATAGGAAGATGGCTCATGATGAGAGGCCAAATCCCAAAATTGACTATGAAAATCCTCCCTAAAATAAGCAATTCTGTGTAATTGCATTTTTAATGCATTTATGCTCAAACTAAATAGGATATGAATAGGGCTATATCAAACCAGTTAGAGATTGAAGAAAAAAAGACAATATATTTCCCCCCCTAGAATATTCAGCTAGTTCATTTCATTGATTCACTTTGGATACTAAATTTAAAAGGGCACTTAGTTTGAATTTTGTATTGACCATTTTCACTAGTAATAAATATAAGTTGTAACTGAAATATATGCCATGTCCAATTATATTTTAACAATTATTGCCCCTCATCTACAAGCTCTCTCATTTGAACAATAATGTAAACTTCAAAGTTAAAGCTTTGCAATGTGAGATTTTGCATAATGGCCATTACTTTAGCATGCCAATGGGTATCTGATACAATATTAGGTGCCGAAACTAAATATTTTCCCTTTAACTTAAAGTAATCCTTTTACAATTGTTTATAAGGATCTTTTACTAATAAAGATAATGGGTAGATTTTGTTCAAAGATTGTCAGAAAAGGCTTAGTCAAAGTAAAGAACTCTTTCTTAGCAACAGGAATTCTGCTCAGCAAGTAACATTGGATTCTTTATTAAAGATTAGCTGAATTGTTAATGTAAGCAGTTGTCATGCACAAAACTTCTTAATAGAGGACTTCAGTGTTAAATACTGATTGCTTTCATAAGTGTGTGTGTGTATAAGTATACTATAAGCATATAGGTTACCAAAGAAACTGAATGTGCCTTTAAGGGAGGTAAAGTTTAAGCACTGTACTAAATAGCTAAATAGTTAAAGGTGTTACCAGGGAGGAGAATTATATTGAAAGACCTGTTGTTTGGAAGGGGAGGGGAGCAGGAAACCCTGCTGGTGTTAGAGGAGAATGGAATGTTTAAAAGAACGGGGTTTGTAATTTCCAGGATAAGGGCGGTTTCTGCAGTCTGGTAGAGCTGTGGGAAGCACTGACTCCATTAGACAGCCCACTCACAGGATATAACGGGGAAGTATGATCAAGTGGGTAGAGGTCACAAAAATGCTGCGTGGTACGCTGGCTACAGACTTCTCGGGGGCCACTGTGGTTGTATATCCTGAATTTCCATCACCTAATGCAGTAGGTTTGTAAAGTAGGGCGGATTGCAGGATGCTGGGTGTGTGGAGTGCGTAGGCAGCTGTTCTTAAACGACAGTGGGTGGAGATTACAGCATTTCATCTGCTTTTCCTCTGACACCTTTTAAAGATACAGCCCACAATGTTGTTCAGGGGTTTGTGCCAATTTCTGCTAGTAATCTTGCATTAAATCTAAAAACTTATAGTTTGCCTCAGTGTAAAAATAGAAATAATTTATAAGCAAAAACTATAGGTTGTTGGAACAGTAAATCTTAACTCCTGTGCAGAAGTGAAGTACTTCTGTTCTCAAATCCTTTCCATTGCAAATTAACTTTATTCATGTTTGATAACGTAAGTACTTTCTGAGGGAAAAGCTTTAAAAGTAACATGTTGGGGTAAGATTTGTCCCTTTTTAGTTTCATTCAAAACTTCACAAATTATCTTTTCTTCCTTTTCAGTTTTCTTCTCTGTGTCTTGGTGCAGTTATTAATGTTTTCTGTGTTCAGTATTTTTTCAAGTATTTGTCTCAAAAATGGTGAACAGCTCATTCTTACTAGTGTCTTTTTTTCTCCCCTGAAGCACATAGCATTTCTCATTTTAAAGGAGTAACACAAATTTGCCTCTAATTAGAGGAAATAATCTTCCTATTTAAAACACTTTTCAGATATAAGTTTACCCAATATTGTTAATTGTCTGCTGTTCGTTATTTTTGATTTCTAAAATATTTGAAAGCTGTGTTAGAAACTAATAACTGAGTATTTTATCCATTATTTCTGTATTACTGAAATGTTTGCAATGCACCATGGATTTGAGAAAAATTAAACTAGGAATACAAATGATTCTGTATTGTTTTGTTTTTTAATGATAGTTCACTCAAGTCTATCAAAATGGAGAATAAAGTCCATTTAGCCAGCTACTAGGCAGACAACCTGAATAGCTGCCAACTTATAAATGTTAATGCATATCATGACCTCTTTTGAGTAATAATGGATGAGAGTGTTATGCACAAGGAGAGAGGGAGGGTATTCTAACAACTCCTGTAGAACTTGTACTGCATATTTTTATGGAAGCACATATTTTAAATATGTGTATGTTATAACTAGTAAGTGTGTTAATGCTAGAAGCTGTTGGTGAATCCACACTTATTTTTCTATGGAAAATGTAAAACAAAATAAAAAACTTAGAGATGGATATTTTTTCTTGATTGTACACTCTGATCCCTTGCTGTTTTCCTTGAGACCTGTACGTTTCCCACCTTTCCTGAAATTCAGGGGAAAAGTGTACAAAGAGTATATGCCTGAAGCGTGGTTTCATATTAATACTCCTATTAAAGTATTAAAATGGCTGTTCTAAATCTAAGATTACAAAATAGCATGGCATTTTTGTAGTATTTAGTTTATTTTAGTAATCTTGTTTTGTGTATGTGTTTTGTCAGTAGGTAGCCTTTTTGTGGTCTGGTGACACATGCTGCTTGTTTGGGAAGGCAGTGAAAGAGTCACCTTTTAAGAAAGGAACTTGTACATGCAATAGGAAACTTACTTCTGAGGTGGAGCAAGTCAGACTTTCTTACTTGAGCAGGGTATTGGTTGCCAAAGAGTTTATGACCAAGGACAGAATTTTCAGAAGTACCCAAGTCTTTTGTACTCTGCCAATGAATTGCCATTTCGAAAAGGAAAGTGCTAACAATTTATTTGAGTTGAGATATCCTATATGTAATTTGAGTGTCACTAAATTTTCATCGGGCTCCTGCATATTCTTAGTTTTCATATAGCAGCAAAAACTTTGAAAGCTATTGTTGGTTACTGGAAATCTACAGATGCTGTGAAATGGCTAGACATTTCACAAAATACACCGTTACTTTTTAGATACTAAAATAAACATTCATCATTTAGGTGAGATTGCAAAACTCACAGGGGATGTAGTATTTGTGTAGGAGTAATGTCATACAGTAAACCTAAAATCTGAGCTGACTGAAGCTAAGCAATCATTGCTGGCTATAGACATTGTATTGCAAAATAATATTCTGTTGGACATTGGGAATATATTGCAGATATATTACAGCTAACTAGGGAACAGTATTACATTTAAACATCAGGACAAGCTTGTTTTAATAATTTAGTGAACATACATATTTAAAGAGAAGACTTTTATGGTGGTAGACTGTATGTCCAGCGTTCTTCCAAGAAAGTCTAATATATGTCGGAAACAAATCCCAGTGCAGTGAAATCTCTAGAGATGTCATCTGCACTGAAAGCAAAAGATTCTTGAAGTGTTGGGATATATTTTGCCTATATAACTAACCGACGTTAGTTCACCTTCATTGTTAGAAGGTAGATGACAAGTAGGATGGAAATAGAAATGTATTTTAGTTAGTGGCATAGGTTGTGGGTGGGGTGTTGTTTTATAAACGGTGTGCCCTCAGGATTATTGATATGGGTGAATGGTATGTATTACTTTGGTGCATTTTACTTTAACTTCTTGTTGTATGTCTGCTATTCAAAGGCTTAACAACCCTTATACCTGGAACTGCCTGACTTAAGTTTATATACCTGGGGGTAGAGTCTATGGGCAGTATTGAATAAACTAGGATCTGTAGGGGTTGTCTAAGGTGACACTGTTCAAACTACCAGCCAAATTAATGCTTCAGAGGATATATTATTTTGGTGTGCTGTCTCCAAAGGTTTAAAGAGCTAGTCAAAACTATTCATTTATCCTGAAATCAAGTGAACTAGGAATATTACAGAGGGATGTAATTAGGCATTTTTCGTTTGTTTTGTTTTGACTTTTTACCATCTGTGGTACTACTTTGACCATGGACACCAGGCTTGACAGGGAGAACGGTGACTACATGGTGGGGGAAAAAACGAAAATAATATAGTCATTCTTTTACTCCTAATTTGTATATTTTCTGTAACTTCTTAGATTTTAGTTTCAAGTATATTCATTGGATGAAATGAGAAAGTTAAATTAAATGTTGTGGCTTTGTTAACTTTGAAGAACAAGTAAGATCTTGTTCAGTAATGCAATTCAAGGTAATGCAATCCAGTATTTTTGCAGATATCCCTTTTTAGCAATCATCTTAAAATATGGGTCTTTATAGCATTGTAGGTGGCACCTCTAGGACAGCCAGTAACCTTTTCAAACTAATACTTTGGTTTCAAAACCCAGTGCTTGCCACTTTATTAAACTTGACACAAAATCAGCTTCTTTAGCCACTGTAATCATGCTCAAATCTCAGTAAAGGTCCCACTGTCACCAGAGGATCCAAAGGTTGTACCTAGATAAAGTGGTAACCTTGAGGAAAACCTTCATCCAGTAAGATTGGGCTCATCCGTGGTGGGATGCTTCTTCCTTATTTGCTAGATGATGATGATCTATAGCTCTACAACTCTTCCTCTTGTGTGTGCTTTAGAGAAACCCACTCACTTTTGAAGTATTGAAGAAAGAACGAAGGGAATCCAACTGTACCACACAGGACTCATGCCTACCAGGCTGGAATGACCAGTTGCCCTGAACAAAACACACTGCCACCCCTGCAGTCACCCTTTAACACAATTGCTTTAAGATTCAAAATCTGTGAACTGATGCATTTTACTACCACTGAGCCATCAGCTAATGCTACCTGATAATCCATGCAAATTGCACTCAAGGAAAGCTGTCAGGTGAGTGGGAAGAAGGTCTTCCTGACCCCATTAGGCTAAACCTTGTACATTTAAGTGAGCATTGCTGTTCCAAAGACTTTAAATATGCCCAAATAATCAAATCCACTGGCTTCAAAGTTGCCCTCTGCAAGAGGTGGAATTGGGGGCAGGAAATGCTTGGTACGGCTGTAAAACAGTAAGTGTTCCCTCTTCCCACCCATCCCTGTCTTCCCCCACCCCTCAGGCAGAGACCAGCCTTGGACAAGTGAGATCCTTGTTTGGAGCTGAGAACCCTTTATCAATTATTTTCCCATTTCATGCACACATGCTAGTGCACTGTTGATGATGAGTGGGCTATATTTTTCATTTCTTGCAAGGGAAAGAACTGATATTTTTTATTTTTTGTTTTAATAATGAAGAAAATGCAAATATTATGTGGACTTTGCAAACTTGAGCACCATAATTTGACAGTATCTCTTTAAAAGTTGTGAATTCTACAGAGCCTTTTAACTCTTGACATTCTATGCCTCACTACGTCCTAAGTCACATATTTCAAAGGTAGATCTGTGCTTTACAAAGTAGCACTCAGATATGCATGGATCCACACACAAATGGATTTTTTTATGTATTCTTGTGTGTGAATACAGTGTAGGGCTGTTAGTTTAAAAAATTAAATTAAGTTATATATTTTTAAACAAGTTAATTGAATAGGGAGTAGTATTTATATTATATGGAGCCAACAAACTAAGCATTTTTCATACACATACCATTAGAGGGAGCAAAAATATATTTTCAGAAAAGTTGGGTTGAGCAGTGCTTAGCCATGGGTCTGTTTAAATATATTGGTATTATAGTATTATTGGGGCAGAATTTTTCATAACTTCTCTTCTTGTATCAAGCAATATAGTTCTTTAGCTATAGTAAACTTGAGACTTCTTTTCCTTTTTTAAAATAAAATCTTTACTAAACTTTATTTAAAGACACAAAAAATACAAAAAGATGTTGAGATAGATAATGAACCAAGAACTCCTGCATAATGTGCAGTACCCCAATGGAACCCAAAGGAAAGAAGTAAGGCACGGTATATTACTGTACATACAGGATACTTACATTGAAATTCAGGTGATTGCAGATACTGAGGAACAATTCCATCTTGTCATGCCTTAGGGAAAAACATCTCTCAGATTTTCAGTTCAAGAAATTAAGACCTTAAGACTGAGCACTAAGTTTTATACAGTGTCAGCCCTAACCTGCTTGAACTGTCAATAGTTGTGAGAGGAGGGGTTCTGCCAACTCCATGCCATCTCTCAGTATACAGAGATGTACACAGAATTACTACTTGTTGTATATTATTCTAAACTTTTTGTTTAGATCATTAAACAACACATTTGACTAAATTGCATGATTTGTATCCTTTGAAATCATTTTAGAGATTTTGGTATTATTTGGTTTTGATACATTTGTTTACAATGTTGTGTTGGTTAGGATTCCACATAAACAAAATACAAACATTATTGCCAGTACTCACAGTGCTGCTGCATACTTGCGGTTTAGCTTTTGCCAAATATTTCAATGTATAGCCACAGACTCGGTCTGGGTGGCATAATAAAAAACAAAGTCTTTCTGTTTCTATGATGACTTGTTTTTTGAATTAGGAGCATCGCTGACTGCATCATTTAAGTTGAGAGCGGCGTGTGTGACTCTTTTATATCCCAAAGTGGCAAAACACCACATCAAAAAACAGATCTGCATGTATCTTATTAGTTATAAGAACCCCACAATACGATTGCCAATGTACAAGACACATGGAAAAGACTGTCTCTGCCCCAAGAAGCACCAACAGGCACAGTTAAGACTTACTGCAATCAAGAGGAGGCGTTGAGTTGATTTTGGATTGTTTACTTTATCATTACTCTTTCCCTCTCTCTCTTTCACGTATTTGTATTTAATGTTGAGGTAGAGAAGGCATTTGACACATGTTGGTCTGTGTGGACCTCACTAATCAATTATCAGAGGGGTAGCCATGTTAGTCTGGATGTGTAGAAGCGACAGAGAGTCCTGTATACGTCTGTTAGTCTATAAGGTGCCACAGGACTCTTTGTCGCTTCACTAATCAATGTGACTCAAATCCTTTCTCCATTCATCTCAAATAAAGGGGGGCATATCATAACAGGGTACAAAACATATCTTTCAACTTAAGAACTCTCGTGGAACATGCTTAAAATAAAAGTTCAAAATAACAAGTTTCGAAAATGTATTTTGGTACTTGTATGTGCACTCCTGCCCAACACCCTCCAAAAATCATCATAGTAATCAGAGTTCCTTTTAAAGTTAACAGTTAAAATGTATGGAAAAGGGGAAGTGGTGGTGTTTACACAGCAAATATTGTATTCTTGAATTTTGAAATAGAATTTTTTACATTGAATTATTGAGTTTAATAATGAATTGTGTTCTTTAGTTCAATTGTGGATTTTCCCCCTAGTTTCCCATCATGTAATGGGAGAAAATAGATGTACATTTATAGATTTTCATTATGCTTCCATGTGATTTGTGCATCCTTTCAAATACAATCTCTACTAGGCGTCTGCATTTGATAGTGGAATTTCTCATTTCATTTTTTTGAAGTGCTTCAGAAATAGTAGAAATTAAAGCATATGTGATTTGTAAGAAACTGGTACAGAATTTGAGTTTTGAGTCTGACGTGAGGTACATAAAGTTGAGGTAAGTAGCCATTGGTAACATAGGACCTGATCCAAAGCCCATGGAGTCAATAGGAGCCTTTCAATTGACTTCAACAGCCTTTGGATTAGACTCATGATTTGGTAAGCAGATCATTTAACTCAAATGCAGCCTTGTGCTTTAAACATGTTTTTATTGATAAAGGAGGGTGTTAGCTTTAATAGCAGGATCTTCAGTTTTGAAAAGTACTGATTGTACTTCGCACCAAGACAGTTGATAGAGACAGGAAGCAGAGCCTTTAAAAAAAAAAACCAAAAAAAACAACCAATTTAAAGTCCAGTGCCTCAAAGAGTGTCAGATAATTGGAATTTGATACGTTTCTGGGTCCTGGAATGGGACTTGAACTTAAAAGCTTTCTGCCCAGTGGATAGAATGCTACTATTCTGAGATATACCAACACAGAATGACTGGGCTACTGAAACCATTCTGTATGTTCAGGAAGCACTATTTTTATTAGTCTAAAATCTGCAAAAATGGGAACTGCTTTATGAATTGATTTTGGTGCTGGTGGATTGGCTTGCATGCACTTTACCAAACAGTACATATTTTGTTGGGAGCTACCATTCCTAATGAAATCTCAGTTCTGGATGAAAAATAGCCATCAGAAAGTTAAATGTTTGGCTTATGCATAGCAGTTGTGGAATAATTTAACTGGAGACCTAAACAGTGCTGTGGTAATACAAATACCACAACAGGAAAAATACGAACGACCGTTGTTGAACTGCGGAGATAATAAAGATGCTGGTTTACTCCTGAATGAGAGAGGTGCAGTGTCTTCTGTGGATGCATTTTGTCTGTTTACACTTGTCTACAAATTAAAACTGTCTCTTGTGTCGCTGGTAAAAGTTATTAGAAATTATCAGTATTTCCCCCAATTTTTGTGTGTGGGTGTGGCCTCACTCAAGTGAGTGTTTTGTTTGAGCCATGGCTTAAAGAAACTTCTTTTGACAATTAAAGTATTGTCAGCTAGAGCTGTAATGCTTAACTTTTTTTTTTATGGAAGGTTAAGAAGTTTGTGGTCAGGCAATTCTGTCCAGAGTCCTCGAAGTTCCGTGAGTTCCTGGTAAAGAAATGATATTGCATTAGACTCATTGCTTGATTTTCTCCTGGTGATGGACCAAAGTCAGGGGTGCATGCTGATTCTTTTAGATCTCTAAGCAGCCTTTGATATTATTGACCACAAACTGATGGTGCGCTTTCAGCAGATCCTTCCGAGGAAGGCGGCTGGACAGTGCTTCCATTATTTATTTTTTGAGCGATTCCAGAGGGCGGCGTGTGTTGACTGCATATCAGCCGCAGGTGTTCTATTGTAGTGGTGGTGTTTTGTGTTCTTTTGTCAGCCCTTCATGTACTGACTGTGTATGTGAGATGAGATTGTGAGACTTTTTTGGCTGCGGTGCTTCCTGTACCTTCATGACATATCTTACTGTGTCTCTCACCAGACCTAGATAACGATTTCCCTCCACCTGGCAATAATTGGGCCTTAGGTGTGAGTGAACTGGTGAAACTCAGTCCTCCTAAGACTGAAGTGATGCTGGCAGGAAGAATATGGACCAGGTAGCAAGGACAGTGTCTGCCCCATAAATCGAATGTCAGTCCACCTTTGGTCAAGAAGGTTTATATTCTGGGAATTGTCCTGAATCCCCAGGTAATGTTGCTTGTAAACCTTCTTGATCAAAGGTGCGCAAACATTCAATTTACTGGGCAGACACCATCCTTGCCACCTTCAAATTGCCACAGTCACCCACGCATTCATGACATTTTAGTTTTGTAATGTTGTATTATAATTTACAGGTTACTCTTGTAGGCCAGTTTCTCAGCTGGTGTATATTGGTGTAAATAAACTCCAACAGAGCAATGCCAATTTACACCAGCTGAGATCTGGCCTTTCAAATAGTGCACAGTGGCCACTTCCACTAAGTCTGGTGTTAGTCTAAGGAAATGTGTGTGTAACATCTGTACTCTAGGCTGCACTAGCTCCCTGTTTGTTTACAAATGCAATTTGGGGTACTGATTTTGATCCCTATGTAGTTTGGGCCTTGACTATCTCAGAGTTGAAACAGCAGCGGTGCTTCATCAAAAGTTCTGATATAAATGTCTGTCTGGAATTGGGCCTTCGTATTACAGGGCCCTCGACTCTGGAACTTGCCCCCCTCTCTTGGTTCATCAGCCTGCTGACCTCCAGGGCACACTTCTTACAGTTTTTTACCTGAGCGTATGGGAGAGAATGATTGTAGAAAAGCATATGGAACTGTTTGAAGGAAGGAGTGAATTTAGATTGATTTTCTTTTAACTGGAGTATATTCACTTAGAGCTTGTTTGATAAGCACAGTTTTATAAACTGAAAATAAATGTGTACACAAGATGTGTAAACACGATCTAATGTTTTGCCTAGAGCAGTAATACTCAGACGGAGGCTTGGGAACCACAGGTGGCTCTTCAGTGTGTCTCCTGCGGCGCTTTGCAGCACATGATATTAAAATACTGTGTGATTTTAGTTACTAACCAATCAGGATGCTTTTGCTGTGTTATTAACCAATTGTAGAAAACTTGGTCAGTCATTTTGCTGGGAGAATCTCTCTCTCTCTCTCACACACGCACACACGCACAGTAAATGAAACAATGAATTCACACTACTGTGGCTCTTTTGGGTAATGTTTATCGCCAGTTTGGCTCCTGAACCACTGAGGTCTGAGTATCACTGGCCTAGAGTGTTTCTTTCATTATAATTCAGATCTCAAAGTAGTATATCTGAAAAGAACCTATTATAGATAGCTCCAATAGACTTGTCTTTACAAAACAACAGTAAACATAAAGCCAAAAAACACCAGAATACTTCGGCTTAACTGTTTGAATTGAAAATACAATACGGAAGACATGTAAAGAATAAAGGGGAAGAAAACTTCCTCTTACCCATCATTTTGTCTGTTTATTTTTAGAACACTGCATTTAGGTTAAACAAAACTTTCTCCATACTATAAACTTAGAGGCAAATATTTCAACATTCTAGAATACTGAAATCTTAATAAGTCATTTAAAAAATAGTGTCCTACATTAGTGCAAAGAAAGAAACGCATCCTAAAGTTTGGTTTAATTTCTTGGCTGTCTACTGTACGTTGATGGTGCTTTTTGAGTTTTCTGTCTCAAAAACAATACTTGTCCTTTTTAAAAAAGAGGTTTCACATTTTGAGGCTCACCGTATCTTTTGATATCATATATTTAAAAGTAAATAGTAATCAGTTTACCCCCCAGTATCATAAGAGCTAAAATTCTAAAATGGACTTTTCAGTACTTCATCACTCCCAAAGAAAAAGACCAAGCCAAAGGATTATTGAGCGTTTTCTGTTTTGTGTACTTCATTAAACAGATTATCTTTATTAGAATGACAAGCTGTCTGCTCTAAAGTTGTAAAACCTGTACTTCACATAGCTTCACTTGCAAACTAGTCTTGAGTGCTCTGATCAAAATGCTAATGGCAAGATGAAATGCAGCCCTGTGTTTTCCCTTCATTGCCAGTAGTAGTACTTTTACTGCAAGTGTGGGGCAAAAGGGCATTTATCAGAATGTCAAGCATGCTCCTGTTCATACAGGCTAACCTGTAAAAGAAAAATTAAAAGGAAGGAGGGAGATATTGAAAAATTCAGCTCCTGAGATTTGTTTTATATTGATTAACATAATTGTTACATCTTATGGCAGAAACTCCGTATGAAAAGGCAGTAATTTTAATTAATTTTTAGTTTATCCCACATATTTGATGATAGCTCTGATTCATGCTATTATATTCTCTCTTCCTTCACCCACAGCAAAACAAACTTAATTTGATTCATAGCCTTAGGAAAAAAACTTGAAATTACTCACATGGTTATGATTCAGCTCGACATGGAATCCTGTCCTCCTCTATCCTCCCCTTCTCCCACCCAAACCACCCCCACCCTTACCCACAATATATTTATGTCATTGCAGTCTGAAAACATTGTGAGTGGCACTTTAAAAACAGGGTAAAAGAAATCCTTTTCCAAAGTGCTGTATGACTTATGTCTACATGCATTTAACAAGCTTTCCCCGTGCCAAGTGATATGGAGGCAGTAGCAGTATTCTGTTTGTGTGTTAAAGTAACATGAAAAGCAGTACCATATTATAGTCTGGAGATTTACCTGGTTTTAGAAGTAGGCACAGCTAAAGCAACTTGCAGTACTGTATAAATCTGCAGCCATTCTCACATTTATAAAGCTGATATTTCAGAAAAGGAAATACGGTTATTTGAAAAGGGTTCCTGTCTCATAGGGATAAGTAATTTTAAACAAAAACAAACAATAAGAACTTGTCTGTTTCACTAGGGAAAAGTAGAAAAAATAGTTTTAAGATTATTTTGTTAAAATTTTAACAATTTTTAAAACTTTTTTGAAAGGTAAAAGCTGTCCTAGCATAAATTTATAGACATATGCCCTGTTTCCTACAATATGCACCAGATAGTCTTTTCCTCTTAATGATCATCACACTGTTGACCCCTATCAACGACTGGGAGTATGAACATTAAGCCCTGATCCTAGCAACCATCACCACAGTTATCTGAGTGCCTTCCATTTAAAATCAACTGCAGTAGTTCATATTAGTTACAATATGAGGTGAAAGTAGAATGGGGCGGTGGTAGATGAGATACAAAACATTATTAAAAGTACTATTTTACATTAATCCAGGTTCCACTATTCACAGTTGCTAAGCACCCACAACTCTAGTTGAGATCAGTAGTTCAAGGCCTCTGAAAATTGAGCCCTACAGACATAGTGATGAGCTCTAGAGACTTATGAACTTTACATAAAAATATTCTAGCTATGAAACATATTTTTACGTGAAGAATCTCATACTAAATGGTATGGGGACAGGGCAGAGAAATAGTCCAGATTTTTTTAAAGGAACTTCTTCAGATAAATCTGTTACCCTAGATCTCTTCTGAAAATGAACTGAGATTTTAATCTGGGATTATTGAATAGGTAAGAGATCTCTAAAAATCTGCCTCTCTTTACTTCTTGTGTTGTTACGCACTTGGCTTTAAAGAAGATGGAGGCACCTGTGAGCAGATATAGGAGGAATCTTAAGTGTTTCATTAAATTAACCCGGATTTGGGCAACAATATAAAATATACTGGTAGTTTTGCAACTTGAATAAAATAAACGCAAGCTATAAAATACATGGAATTAAAATAGGTTTTCCTTCTTTTTTCAAAAATGGCAGTCAGTGAAAGATCTCTGGTATTTGTGGGAAAATTTAAAAGTGACTAAATATACAGTGTGCGGTGGTGTTGTAGGCATGTATGTCCCAGGATATTAGAAACAAGGTTGGTAAGGTAATATCTTTTATTGGGCCAACTTCTGTTGGTGAGAGAGACAAGCTTTTGAGCCACACAGAGCTTTCCTCTCTGTATACTCAGTAGCTTGTCTCTCTCACCAACAGAAGTTGGTCCAATAAAAGATATTACCTCATCCACCTTGAATATAAAGTATTATTTGCTGCATTTTGCAAATCTTATTAGATAGACTGATTCCTATTTAAAAATAGTAGGTGTCTTTCTGTTATCCAAATGCTTCACCACTAGTGTTGGGGAAGGTGAAGGGGTTAATAGATTTTCTAGGATAGAATTTTGGCATTTGGGGATTTAGTATTTTGCTGGAAATGTACCAAGCAGTTTTTAACATTGGATTAATTGTCCCCTGTAGAAATAAATTTTAGTACTCAACTGTAGTGCCTACCCAAATAGATAGCTAAATGTGGCTTGATGGCTACATAATAAATGTAGTTCCTAGGTAGACTTGGTGAAGAGTGTTACATTTGGAAAAACTTGGGTTAATTTTCTAAGGGATTAGTAGATTGAAAAAATAATTATGATAACCCCTGGATTCTTAGAAGTTTCTTGTAATTATGGGTTTACACTGAGGCAAGCTTTCTTTAAAAATGTATGTTGTTCTGGTCTGGTCAGTGGTTCCTGACAGACGTTGTTGACATACTGATGTTTTCTGCTATAGAACATGGCCCCCTTTTCACCAGGAGGGACAGCTCTTTTAGATATTCAGAGTATGCTGAAGAACTACTGTAAGTCTAAGGCTCTCAATCATGTCTACAAGAGATCCCACTCCTCACTGCTAAAGAGGCTTGTTGTTCTGTGGAACTGGAGGGTGGGGGGGAGAATGAGGCAGTTTGAGTCATCTTAAATGGTTTGTCCTGGCATACATTTCCTACCCATAAATTGGGATTGGCAAAAATCCACAGTGGCAAGAAGCCTTGCGTTTGTCCCAGTCTAACAGCAGTTCCTGCAGCCATGTAATGTTCATACCCATGTGCAGGGGGCAAAAGTGAAAATGAAATGGGGTACAATTCTGAGTGTTAAAAGACAAATACTGATTAGTTTCAAACATGTGTTGTCCCTATGTCCTGTGCATTTTTTAAAGAGTTATAGATAGCTCTGATCTCCAATATCTTTTGGGTCACCAATTAGACTGGTAGATTTCTTATAAACTATTCCTTTTTTGTGGAACAAATCCTTAAAATCACAATAAATGAAGAATTAATTGGTAATGTCTAGTCTTTAAGTTGTATGAGTAATAGAAATTGTACTGAATGAAGACAGGAGAAGTAGAGTTGGTTGTCACTGATTATTTTACATATTTAAATCACTGTATTTTTCAAGTTGAGATGAGTGAAGTGATACAGAAATTGAGGAGGGGCTACATGTTTTCCCTTACTTTGAAAATCTCAACTTCAGAGTGTGTGTGTGAGTGAGAGAGAGAGAGAGAGAAATTTTATTTTAGAAATGATATTTAATTACAAGTTTTCTCATAATTGACTAGAAAATGCTTGTTTTAATTTTATTTTAGAAAATAGACATTGGGGAAGGCAGAGAATGAGTTGATGGCTATAGTGGATATGTAAACCAAATCTCAGTATGAGGATTTAATTGAATATGTGACAGACTAGTCTAGTTCTGTGTGTCCCTGTGAGGCGAGGGGGTTTCCTGCTGTAAAGCACTAGCAGTGTTCAGCCTGGGCGTTTTCGATTTGAGCTTGCTGCTTTTTTTTTTTTTTTTTTTTTTTACTCAATGAGTGTCCTTTATTTAACCCCGTCGATTCATAAAGTTCTCTGCGGTGCAATTGGGACTGCCCTGTCATATGACTAAGCCTGTGATTGGTCAGAGGCTAATTGGCGGTTCCTCTATAAGAACTCCCTGCATTAGAGCTAACTGAAGCTTTCCTCTCTTCCACTGCTGAATTACACTTAGATTGTAACTCTGAGATTAGAGTAATTCAGCAACATGTGATAACAAAGTTATCAGTGCTGTAGGTTTGGCCAAGCTGTTGACAGACAATAAAGCCTGCTTAAGCCAACTTGGATTAATGAGCGTCACCTATGAACTGGTAACTGTCACATTGAGAATGTTTACTGCATAAGAAGAATGCTGTTTAAAATCTTTGCCAGGAACGTGTATGGACTTATTATCCTTTTTATTTCTTCTCTGTTTTGTCACAGGAATGAAATGCTGATAGCTCCTTACTTTGGAGAGTGACTGAAAGAAAACAAATCATTCATACAGTCTACAACAAAGGCATTTTATGATCTGATTTGTCTAGCTGTGATGAAGAATTTTAGTTAATGGAATCTGCAGCAGTCTGTCACCAGGAAATATATTGCTTTATTCAGAATGGGTAAGTGCAAAATGACATTGCTTACTAATGGATATCATCTGGTCCATGTTATAATTTTAAAAGTGATTGCAGATTCCTAGTAGTGTAACTAAGATAACAGAAAAAAAACAAACCTGGTTACTCAGTCTACTTAAATATAAATTTGAAACGATACATTTTGGGGGCTTGGAGGGAATGTTTAACTCACTTTTTATTTTTTTCTAAAGTGAGAAGTTTACTAAACTTTTCTAGGAACTATGGATAAAAGTGAATGTAATGCATATGGTTGTGATGTTCCTTTTAGATAGTTACTTTTAACAATGAAATCTTTGATTCTTAATAAAGGGTGTAAATAAAAACTTTTCATCAATGTAATGTTTAGTAAGTGTAGAGCTTGATGACTCAACTAAAATGGGGAGGCTACTTACCTTCACTACCGGCTGTATATTTTTACTGGGTATTGGTGTGTATATAAAATGGGATTTTTAAAACTAACTATTTCATTAGTTACTTTACTACTTGATTCATTTGGTATGATCATAACACAAAATATGGTCTGAATGTCTAATTTAATAAATAAGTAGACATGATATTCCATACCTGTCATTTGATTAATTAGTACATACTCCTTTTATTTCCTAAAGGGGAACTGAAATTTAGCCTGAGTAAACTGAATCCTGTGAATCAACCTAGTCTTGTAATAATCATAACCTATATTTGAAAAAAAAAATGTTACTTGTACTTCTAAGTGTTTTCAAAGTGTCCTCAAATGAGGATAAAAATAAAAAGCTACAGTGGGATTTTGAGACTGGTTTCACTTCTTTTAGTGGCTATCAATGCCTTCTTAATACTGCCTTAAAAAACGGGGGCAGAGGGCGTTAGATGGTAGAAGGATGGCTATCTTATTGTCTAAATTGTTCAAATGCTTTTCTTTATTTCCTAATACAATGTTCGGAAGCTCTTTGAACAATACTTTTAATAAAAATAGAACTCAAGGTTGCTGAGTGGCTAAATTTATTGCAAAAATGAGCAGGAAATGTCTAATAAGAGGAGCAATAAAAATAATAGACTTTAAGATAAGAATGTCTTTTAAGGGCAGTGTTCCCTAGCAAATAAGGAAGAATGTGACCCAACCTTTGCAATCAGATTCTTTTTCTTAGTTAAGGTGTGGCCAGGCAACACCTGGGAAAATTCTAGTTGTTAGCCTTAAGCAATTTGTGTTTAGAAGTTCTATATTCTCTTTGAAAATCATGAAACATCTATAGCTAGGAACATTTAATGTATTAATCTGCTAATTAATATTTCATAATAATCCAACAAATGCCAGAGGTTAAAATTCTGCCACTAGTACTTTTCCCCCCAAATAACTCATACTAAAATATTTGAAGCCTAAAAAATACTATTTTAATGGGTTTGTCTGTTTTTAACCTAATGACCTTCCCCCATCCCTTTTGGTTTCAATCACCTGTTCTGAAATACTTGTGTGAGTGAAGACTGAAATGGGAAATGAAAGGGAAATATCAGAAACTAAATAAACATGTCCTAGTTGAATTCTCTTTAGATCATGTCTATTACTTTTATTTTGTTTTGTGACATACTGTTGACTGTTTACAGTTTATTCATAAAAAGCTTACATTTTAAAGTGTGTGATCTCTCATACAACCACATTTTACTCTACTTTTAGTAATATATGTTTACTGTCTAATTTTTGTTAAGGTTATTAAACTAATTAAAATATTTACAGATGCTATGAAACAAAAATCCTCTGGGTGGTTGTATTGCAAAACTAAAAAGAGCACTTCCACCTTGAAAATAAACTTTGCCAAATATGTCAATAACTACATTTATAGGTTAAATTCTCCCACAGGTGCTTAAGTACTGTGGGGAGTGGATAGAAGTATCTACCTACATACAATTGTTTGTTTTAGTTTTAAGATTCTAGTTGACATATGCAAATTATATAAACTACTAAAAGTAATTTTTCCTGTGGGAAGGGGTGTATAGAGAATAAAGAAAGGGCATTTCCATGACAAGCATAAAGATTGTTCAGGGGAATCCAGAGAGTCAAAATATTGTTTCCTTGGCAACAGTATGCATCTAAAGTACTCGGTTTGGTAATATCACTAAAAAACTACAGACCTCCAAAAGTAGTTTGTCATTAGAGTAGGGGGAGGGAAGGCAGTGCTTGCCTAGAATGCATGCCATAGTGCATAGCTCTTCTGAATAGTATTGTTTGGAAGTGCCAGGTCAGAATAAATTCTGGGCTGCTTCCACCCCATGTAACTCCATTATTTTGGTTACTGTCATAAAGCATGTGAGTGAACTCAGAATTTGGCCCCTTTTTCACTGGGACAAAAATTGCTTTCATTATGAGTTCAGTTTGTAGGGGTGGGAGGGTGTCATTTTAAGAGCTGGAAGGTGTCTGTGTGTGTGTCTGTGTGTGTGTGAGCCATTTCAACATCTCAATAGATTTTCCTTAACATACAGTTGTGGAAGAATGTCCTTGGTAGAAATATGGTACAGCACTTTGGAGAAGATTACTCATTTTCCCAGAAATGACATTAGAGGTTCCTGTGCACTTATAGATAGTCCTAACTCAAGGAAACATTATAGGGAGGTCCCATCCTTTCTAGCCTTAAAGAGCTCTATTATATTTTTTTCAAAAAGAGAGAAAAAGCTTAACCCTAGACTTGTTCATCTTTGCTCCTCTTCTCTTCAGTAACAATGTCCCTTTTTACAGTTTTCCCTTTGCTTTAGGTCTGAAAATTGTATATTCTTAAGTGAAAATAATTTTGTATAAGTATCATTTCAATACAGAAATATTTTGTTCACCTAGCTGTAAGCTGAATACTGTAGACTGTAGTTATGCACCTTTAACTGTCAGAAACCCACTATAAAATAACTGAAGAGGTTCTCCCTTGGGGATGATCATACCATTGTGTTTGGTTTGATTTGTTCTGAAAAGTTACTTATCACAACAAGAGCTCAAAAGCTGACTTGGTGTCACTTCTTTGCTTGGGGATATGAGAGAGAAAGAGAAACCTGTTTCAAACTTAGGATATAAAAAATAGTTGTCAGTCAATAAAACATGACACATCTCAGCATTGCATATTTAGGTTTTAATAATTTGAGTTAAAAAGAACAAATCAATGCATTGGGGGAAATCTATGTTAAACACTTCTGAATCTTCATGAAATTGCTGATGTTCTAATTGTAAATATGGACACTTCTGTTTATAATGCTAAAACATTTCAGGTCTTACGTTGACAGCGGTCACACACACAGGGCTGACAAAAGTTATCCAATGGCATAGATTTCCAACTACTTGATTCATTGTTACAGATAGAAGCATGTATGAAAAAGTCCCTCAGAAGAGGTTATTACAGAAAATTGAGTAGTCTCAGGTAGGTAAGAGATAAAGATCCTTTATGGATTGGAGACTGAGAGAGAGAGAACAAAGTTCAGGAGTAAATGAATTGTAGAAGTTTAGTATGGTGCCCCAAGTATCTGTAGTAGCTTAGGGAATAATGGTCAATAAATAGATTGAGCCTGAAAGAAAAGATGAACAATGAGGTGACAAAAATTTGAAGAGCACACAATTATTTATATACATTGAGGCTAGTTAGGAACTTCTGAAAGACCTAACCAAAATTAGGTGCCTGGGCAACATGATGTCAGAAGAAATTCAGTATAAACAGGGTCAGGTAATGCACGTTGGAAGAAACCATTGAACTATTTGTTCACATAGAGGGTTCTAAATTAACTACAACCAGGGAGGTGCAAGAAACAGATAAAGCCCACAGAAGGGCAGAGAAAGGCTGAAAAGTAAAAATATTAGTAGTGGCTGCCGGTGGCACTTCGGTGGCAGCTTCTTTGGCTGCCGGGGTCCTCGGTGGCAGCCTGTCCCGCCGCTGCCTAGAGCGGCAAAAAAGCTGGCACTGCCCCTGGGTACAGAAGCAGGGGAGAGGGGGACACCCTGACATCAGCACCCCTCTTCCCCCTGCACAGCCAGCAGGAGGCTCCCCGGAACAGCTCCAAGCAGAGGGCAGGAACAGCACATGGCAGTGGGGGGAGGGACACCTGAACTGCCTGGCAATTGATAGCCTGCTGGGCGGCTGCCACACAGGGAACTTAGAGGAGCTGATGTGGGGCTGCCTGTCCACCCTGGTTCCAAACCCCCACCAGTTAGTTCCAATGGGCTGCTCTTTCTCCTAGCAGTGGACCAAGCAGGCGGCTGCCAAACGACTTATAAGGGAGCATTGCGCAACTTTAAAAGAGCATGTTCTCTAATAGATCAGTGACGTAACAATGAAACGACGTTAACCGGGACGCCTTTAAGTGAGGAGTTACTGTAGTTAGTTATTGTCATGCCAGTTAAACTACATGGTTACCAATCTTTTTTACAGTTTAGAAACTGAAACCCACAGAATGCTGCAGGTCTTGTACAAGGCAGTGGCTTTGTTGCTGTTACTACTGTAACCTGGGCAAGAGGAAGTCTGGCCTTTGTATGCTAAAACTGAACTGTTTCTCACAAATGGCTGTTGTGCACAACAGGGCAGAAGTGAGCCTTTGTGCCCAGTTCCGTCTTTAATCTCTACACAACTTTAGTCAATGGAAATTATGTGTACTGATGTAGGCATCAAGCCCAAAGGCATGGGGACCTTTTACTGGACCTTTCACACTATATATATTGTGGCAAATTGCCGGCACTACTATGATGGGTCCCGCACTTTCTCTTCTTGTGGGGGGGTTTCAGGGTGCCATTTCTTGCCCCTGAACTGGGGTAACAGCTATCCTATTAGTATCCCAGGGAAGGGGAGTGGAGAGGGAGGGACCCAGGCCCGCCCTCTACTCCGGGTCCCAGCCCAGGGGCCCTATGATAGCAGGTGAACCACTTGTACCAGTGATTCTTTCCCCTGGGCTACTTCCCTCTCCTGACCTTCAGCTTGTGGGGCTTCCTGCCGTCCCTCTGCACAAGCCAGCTGTCCCTTTACCTAGGATCTTGGTCTTCTTAGCCCACTGCAGCACTTCTCAAAACTCTCCTCCACTTTCCTTCGAACTGCTCTTTGTTCCACCACCAATCCACTCTGTTTCACTCCTCCAAACTGCTCTCTGCAACACCACCAAACCACTCTGCTCCAGCTCCTCCTCTGGCTGATTGAAGCAGGGGGATTTTATCAGGTGACTGGTTTCAGGTGCTCTAATTGGTTTCAGGTGCTTTTAATTAATCTACAGGGAATAAGGCTTCTCCTCATCCTAGATCACTCTCCTGCTGCCTTCTGGCCATGCTGTATCACATATCCTCCCCCCCTACTCAACACCATGGGGTTGGGCAACTTGGGACGAGAGGCAATACTTTCGTGACAAGCCATCTGCGTTGCCGTGTTGGCTTCCGGCCCTATGCTGTACTCGGAAATGAAAAGGTTGCAGAGATAGGAACCATCTAGTCACTCTTGCATTCTTCTCCTTGTTTCTGTGCATCCACTGGAGCGGGGCATGGTCTGTCACCAGGGTAAATCGCCGCCCCAGTAGGTAGTAACGGAGAGTTTCCATGGCCCATTTTATCGCCAGACATTCCTTTTCAACGACGGCGTACTTTTGTTCTCTGGGGAGGAGCTTCCGGCTGAGGTACAGGATTGGGTGTTCCTCCTCCCCTACCATCTGCGAAAGGACGGCTCCTAGCCCTACCTCCAAGGCATCTGTTTGTAGAATGAATTCTTTCTTGAAGTCTGGGGCTATGAGTACAGGATGGCAGCAAAGGGCTGTCCTTAAATCTGTGAATGCCCCTTCTGCTGCATCAGACCACTTTACTATCTCGGGGCCCCGAGCCTTTGTCAGGTCAGTCAATGGCCCTGCTCTTGTGGCAAAATGAGGGATGAATCTCCGATAGTACCCTACTAACCCGAGAAATGCTCTGACCTGCTTTTTACGGATTGGCCGAGGCCAATCTTGTATTGCCTCCGCTTTGTTCCATTGGGGTTTTACCAAACCTCTCCCTACTACATACCCAAGGTATCTGGCTTCAGCTAGTCCTATCACGCACTTGAGAGGGTTGGCAGTGAGGCCAGCCTTCCTCAGGGTGTCTAGTACCGCTTCTACTTTTACTAGGTGCGTTTCCCAATCAGGGCTATGGATGACTATATCGTCTAAATAGGCGGCGACATACCTGGCATGGGGTCGCAACAATTTATCCATAAGTCGTTGGAATGTTGCTGGGGCCCCATGGAGTCCGAAAGGGAGGACAGTGTATTGGAACAGGCCATCAGGTGTAGAGAAAGCAGTCTTCTCCTTGGCGTTCTTGGCCAGGGGAATTTGCCAATATCCTTTAGTCAGGTCCAGAGTGGTTAGGTATCGGGCTTTGCCTAACTGATCAACTAGCTCGTCGACACGTGGTATTGGATAGGCATTGAATTGGGATACTTCATTCAGCTTCCGGAAGTCATTACAAAACCTCCAGGTGCCGTCAGGCTTGGGTACTAAGACGATAGGACTGGACCACTGGCTGTGGGATTCTTCAATAACCCCAAGTTCCAACATCTTCTTCACTTCTGTTCTAATTTCCTCTCTTTTAGCTTCCGGTATGGTCTTATCGTCACCCTTATTCCGGGCCTGGTGACGATATGATGTTGGACCAGTGTCGTACGGCCCGGCTGTGTACAGAACACATCTTGGTTCTGTTGGATCATATCAATGACCTCTGTTCGTTGTTCTGGGGCTAACTCAGGGGATATCCTCACCTGCCCCTGTCGGACGTCCGTCTGGGATGGAGCTCTCCGAATGACCAGGCACGTCTCTCGGTCACGCCAGGGCTTCAGCAAGTTTACATGGTAGATCTGCTCTGGTCTTCGGCGGTCTGGTTGTCTGACCTTATAGTCCACTTCCCCAATGGCTTCCACTATCTCATACGGCCCATACCAGCTGGCTAGGAGTTTGCTTTCTGCTGTCGGCACTAGCACCATCACCCATTCTCCTGGCTGAAATTTCCGTATTTTCGCCTGGCGGTTGTAATATGTCCGCTGGGTCTCTTGTGCTTTTTCCAAATGTTCCCGTACTATAGGGGTTACTCGAGCTATTCGCTCTCTCATCTGTGTCACGTGCTCAATGACATTCTTTCCTGGGTTGGGTTGTTCTTCCCAATCCTCCTTGGCGATGTCTAATATTCCACGTGGGTGGCGTCCGTATAGTAGCTCAAAGGGAGAGAAACCGGTGGACGCCTGGGGGACTTCCCGTATTGCAAACATTAGGTATGGTAGAAGGGTATCCCAGTCTTTTCCATCCTGTGCTACCACCTTCCGGATCATACCTTTAAGGGTGCGGTTAAACCGCTCGACCAGGCCGTCTGTTTGAGGATGGTAGACTGAGGTCCTTATGGCATGGATGCGGAGCAGGGTACATAAGTTCTTCATTAATTTCGACATGAAAGGCATTCCTTGGTCAGTCAGGATCTCCTTAGGGATGCCCATTCTGGCAAAAACCTGGAGTAGTTCTTTTGCTATTGCCTTGGATGTGGGGTTTCTTAAAGGAATGGCTTCTGGATACCGTGTGGCATAGTCAAGGATGACTAGTACGTTTCGGTGACCCCGTGCTGATCTTTCCAGCGGACCCACAAGGTCTATGGCTATCCTTTCGAACGGGACTTCAATAATAGGCAAAGGTACTAATGGGGCCCGCAAGTGAGGTCGAGGGCTATGCAACTGGCATTCTGGGCAGGAGGCACAATAGCGTTGGACCTCCGCACGTATTCCTGGCCAATAAAACCTTCTTAGGACTCTATCCAGTGTCTTGTCTATTCCTAGATGTCCCCCAAATAAATGACTGTGAGCTAGCTCTAGTACTGCCCTTGTGTGTTTCCGTGGGACTAAGAGCTGCTCTACTTCTTCCCCTCGGATCTGCACTATTCGGTACAACAGATCACGTTTGATCACATAATACGGTCCCGGGCCTTTGGTCTTTCCTTCCATCGGTACGCCATTTACTTCCACTACCTCCTCCCTCACATTCGCATATAGCGGGTCATTGGCTTGGTCCTGCCTGAAATTCTCACGGGCGGTACCGATCTGACCTAATTCCAGGGGGCCTATTTCTACTCCGCCCCCTGGGTTGCCCCTACTTGGGCTAGGAACTGACTCTGAGTCCTCACTGGCCTGAATTGTCTCCTGGCCTCCTGAACGGGTTCGCTTACCAACAAGGGAGGCTTTCTGGTTCTCTGCTAGAATCCTGGTCCCTAGCCTTTTATCTGCCCTCCTTTCCCGCCTAGACTTCCGGGGTTTCCCAGGGGATGAGAATAGCTCTGGGGCAAATTCAGCAAAAATTGGGGTGAAGCTATCTGTAGGTCCCTCCATTTCAGCCCGGGGGTTGCTACCCTCCCTTGGCTCTACTGGGGGGAGTAAGTTCTCAAACCCAGGGAAGTCCCTACCAATTAAGACCGGGTAGGGGAGCCTAGGGACCACCGCTGCAGTTACCCTGGTAGTGTTCCCCTGGATCTCAATCCGTACTGGGATTGTGGGGTAGAAATTTACGGTGCCATGAACGCACGTTACCCCTGTGGTTTTGGCCCGGGTTCATAGAATCATAGAATCATAGAATCTCAGGGTTGGAAGGGACCTCAGGAGGTCATCTAGTCCAACCCCCTGCTCAAAGCAGGACCAAACCCAATTTGGTGGGTCTTGTCCCACCAACTTCCCCGAGACCAGCATGACAGCACTCCCGGAATCTACTAATGCTGTGGTCACAATACCATTCATTTTTACTGACCTTGTATACCCATGTGGGGTCATTGCGACCCCTACCAGGCCAATTAGGCCACATTGTTCCCCAGGATCCCCCAGATTGCACTGCATAGGCTCTTCCCTGTTGGGGCATTGGGCTGCTATATGCCCCAATTCCCCACACTCGTAACACCGACCCCTTATCCCAGTTGCCGCCCTCTGCCTGGGGCTATTTGATCGGCCCCCCCAGCCCTCTCTTCCCAAACCCCCAGGTCCCTTCTTGGACTCCGGCCATTCCTCAATGTCTTTCCTCCCAGTAATAGTTCTCCTGTAGTTCTCGGCGGTCCGGGACCTTGGGTTTGGCGCTGGCTTCCTGGATTACCATGTTTCACCCCCTGGGGTCTGGAACAGTTCACGGGCTGCTAGCTGTCTTTCCACAAGGGAGACCAACTCATCATAGGTGGAGGGGTCATTCTGGCCAACCCAAGCCCGGAGGCCTGGTGGTAGCCCCCTCATATACCAGTCCAGTACCAGGAGCTCCATCATCTTCTCAGAGCTGAGGGCCTCAGGGCGCAGCCATTTCCGGGTCAGGTGGATCAGGTCAAACAATTGTGATCTGGGTGTCTTGTCCTCTGTATACTGCCACTCATGGAACCTCTGGGCTCGCAATGCCGTAGTTACTCCGGATCTGGCCAGGATCTCTGCCTTCAGCTGAGGGTAATCTGCTGCAGTCTCTGCGGCCATATCGTAGTATACCTTCTGGGCCTCCCCACACAGGAACGGGGCAAGGATACCGGACCACTGGTCTCGGGGCCAGGCCTCCCGCAGGGCTGCTCTCTCAAAAGCCAGGAGGTATGCCTCCACATCATCCTCCTGTGTCATTTTCTGTAGGCAGTGGCTGGCCCGTATAGTCCAGGTCCCATCACCATTCTGGCTTCGCTCCATAAGGGCCTTCATCTGGTTCACCAGCTCCTGCAGCAGGGCTCGGTCCTGGGCAGCCTGACTCATCAACAGATGATTAGTCTCTTGCTGTACCCTAGTCGCCTCCTGTTGGGCGGTTGCTTGGACCCGGGTAGCCTCCTGCTGGGCCGCGGTGGCTTGTATTAGAGCCTTGATTACGTCGTCCATCTTAAGGACTGGATTGTTTTGGCTAACCCTGGTTTAAGTCCCCAGTGCGGAGATCCCCCCCCCCCGACACCACGTGTGGCAAATTGCCAGCACTACTATGATGGGTCCCGCACTTTCTCTTCTTGTGGGGGGGGTTTCAGGGTGCCATTTCTTGCCCCTGAACTGGGGTAACAGCTATCCTATTAGTATCCCAGGGAAGGGGAGTGGAGAGGGAGGGACCCAGGCCCGCCCTCTACTCCGGGTCCCAGCCCAGGGGCCCTATGATAGCAGGTGAACCACTTGTACCAGTGATTCTTTCCCCTGGGCTACTTCCCTCTCCTGACCTTCAGCTTGTGGGGCTTCCTGCCTTCCCTCTGCACAAGCCAGGTGTCCCTTTACCTAGGATCTTGGTCTTCTTAGCCCACTGCAGCACTTCTCAAAACTCTCCTCCACTTTCCTTCGAACTGCTCTTTGTTCCACCACCAATCCACTCTGTTTCACTCCTCCAAACTGCTCTCTGCTCCACCACCAAACCACTCTGCTCCAGCTCCTCCTCTGGCTGATTGAAGCAGGGGGATTTTATCAGGTGACTGGTTTCAGGTGCTCTAATTGGTTTCAGGTGCTTTTAATTAATCTACAGGGAATAAGGCTTCTCCTCATCCTAGATCACTCTCCTGCTGCCTTCTGGCCATGCTGTATCACAATATATAGTGATAGATAGATATTTGGGGGGGGGGGAGGAGGGTGAAGAGGGAAGAAAGCAGTTCAGTTTTTAAATGTGAAAGGTGAGGGTTCTCCTTACCATGGTTACATTACTAATACCAATAAACTACTCTGGAAGTGATCTTGATGGTACGAGAGCCAAAATGGCCCCTTTGTATTTCTCTTGCCACAAAAGAAAACTCTTTATGACCAACATTCTCTCTAGACACTTTCTTGTTAGTAATAAGTCATTTGGGGAGCTAGTTATGTCAGAGATTCCTTTGAAAAAGAGCTTGCCTATAATGAATGGCCTGGGTGTTTTACAGAGCACTATACTGAAAAACTTAAGTGCAAAGGAAAAAGACATTTTAGATGAGAAACCCATAAATGGATGAACAAATAATTTTTCTCCTTTTTAGTGTAAATTGAACTTTGTTAAAGCTACCTTAACAGTTGTAATGTGATTTGTTGCATTAATTGTGACTAGTTTGAGTTGTGTACTTTCAACTACTTTTTGGTCTTTTGTCACTTGTTAAACATTTCAGTCTGAAAAGCGACAGATCAATCCAAGTTAAAGGTATGCAATCCTTTGGTATAAAATCAGCATCTGATTCTACAGCATGAGCATACACATCAACTAAAAAGTACCCATTGTGGACCAGACCATCAGGCGAGAAGGTCAGGGTGGGTAAACCAGTTAAATGTTCATAAAGTGAATAAATACTTTAAACAAATCTGGTAGAAAACCTTAACAGTTCCTTTTGAAAAAGGCTGGAGGACCAAAGTCATCAAGAGGCTATGTTTTTGTTATGCCAGGGATATTTTTAAAGGTGTACATATTCTTAATTCAGATTAGACTCAAGAGCAATGGGGGTTGGTGAATATTTGGGTGGCATGAGTTCTCTTAAAAAAACAGTAGTTTCTCTCTCCTTGAACCTAGTATTATTTGCATCATATAATTGCTTTTGGATCCTTCCTATGGCATATGTTCAATCCTTTGGACTTTTGTTGGTGTTTAAAACAGGAATATGCATCTTATGTTTTTAGAGTATTCAAGTACAAATTCCTATAATGTACACGGGTTCTTCTAGAAAGTAGGCAACAGACACTATGATTAAGAACAACACACCCTCTCCATTGTGATGCTTTCCAGGGAAATGATTCAG
Source organism: Macrochelys suwanniensis (assembly GCA_033296515.1). Taxonomy (NCBI): domain Eukaryota; kingdom Metazoa; phylum Chordata; order Testudines; family Chelydridae; genus Macrochelys; species Macrochelys suwanniensis. The sequence continues at coordinate 152,009,393 of CM065775.1, read as the reverse complement.
TGCTCTTTAGTGGCTTAAAACAATAGATTAATGGCACACCTATTTTGTGGAAAGTAAATTTTAAATGGGATGCCTGTTTTCTGTAAGTCTATAAAAGATGTGACTTGATATGTGATAGTATACGTCCTCTATTGTATGGAAATTTGTTCACTGCTTGGTATTTCCCTGCTCTATTATAACTACTAAATGAGTCACCTTAACAAGGATGTGATTTGTTAAATACTTAGTTTTAAAACAATTCAGGAAATGAAAGTGTACCTTGCAGCATAATATATTCCTAGGAGTCTCTCTGATAATCTGAGCAACTGTTGAAATGGTAGATTTCATTCACAGCGTGCCAGTTGAGTGAACTTCACTGTATATACTTTTTTTGTTTTCATGTTAGGCATGTTAAGTTCTCCTTATCACTGACTTTGTGGTATCCTCAGTCCAGGTATTAAATTGCAGCTCTGACATGCAAATACAATAATAAAAGAAAGAGGTAATATACTCTCCTGCACCTTCCATGTATTATTGTATAATAGATGCTAACTGGGGGGAGGAAGTTGTATGTTCACATGGGCACATACATTCTGCATCAACATAGCAGCGTGGTAACCTGTTTGTGCATAGAGTATCTTTGTGTACTTGATTGGACAGTTGATCAGTATAAATGCATTTTGGCTGCCTTAGATTCCTGCCCCATATCCTGGGCTATACTCTCCAGACTGATTATGCAGTGAATGGGGCACAGCAAAATGAGTCAGTTCCTGTTCTTTTGGCTGAAGCTTCATTAGGAGTTCTCAAGAAAAAATGTAGAATGTGGATGTGGTCAACATAGTCATTTTCCAGGCATCTCAAAGGAAACCCACATCAACTATGAATGTGAACTTTGAACTTATATCCCTCCAGTAACAGAAGTGGGGAAGCATTTGATGGGAATATTCACTTGTGGCCCTCACCCTATGTCACACCCTGCAGATTTTTTATAGAAATAATTCTTACAATCTAGATCAGATATTATCTTTCATGATAGATATCAACTTCATAGCATTATCTCTTTCAAAAACACCTATTTGGGGTGGGAATGAATAAGAAGAACAATGCTTTTCATCAGCTACATATCCAAGCAAAAAACTGTTTGTTTGTTTTAAGGCATTTGTGGAATATTTATATGTTAAACATACGTTTAAATAATATTTAAAGCAGTTAATGCTATGATGTTACTTTTGACAGATTTTTAGTTTTCATTGTAACTACTTGCTGAGCTACGTAGAATTCTGAAACCTCATCAGTTCCACACTTAGTATTTGTATAGTTTTGGCTACATATTTTAGATTAAAATGTCACTGTCCCAAAAATCGCTCTAAAACTCAGGATCTTTACAACAAAGCAGCTTTTAATTGTGAATTGCAACAGATCGAATTTCTAGTAGGAGCTGCAATAGTCATATTCCAAAGAAGTCATTCTAAATAGCAAGCAAAGATTATTTTAAAAAATCTGAAATATATTTTAATATTCTTTCCCTGATTTTCTTACAGAATACATGTATTAGAGCTGGATTGCTAAGTATTCTGCCTTATGCACTCAGGGACCACAGAAACGAGAATGATATAAATACCTACAGAGAAGTACTGCATTGTATGTTCAACATTTGATCACTATCTTGACTTGTTTGTATTGCAGTAGCATTTAGAAGTTCTACTCATGGACCAGGGCCCAGTAGTACTAGGAACTGTACAAACGTAACAAAAATATGCTCCCTGCTGTAAAGAGCTTATAGAAGAATATAAGAATGGCCATACTGGGCCACCTAGTCCAGTATCCAGTCTTCCAACAGTAGCTGGTGCCAGATGCTTCAGAGGAAATGAACAGAACAGGGCAACTTATTATTGAGTGATCCATCCCCTGTCATCAAGTCAGAGGTTTAGGAACACCACGGAAATGAGCATGATATAAATACCTCCAGAAAAGTACTGAATTATATGTTCAACAGTCAGAGGTTTAGGAACACCCAGAGCACGAGCTTGTCCACCTGACCATCTTGGCTAATAGCCGTTAATGGATCTATCCTCCATGAATTTATCTAATTCTCTTTTTGAGTCCAGTTATTCCTTTGGCTTTCACAACAGCCCTTGACAACAAGTTCCACAGGTTGACTGTGTGTTGTGTTAAGAAGTACTTTCTGATGTTTGTTTTAAACCTACTACCTATTAATTTTATTGGGTGGCCTTTGGCTCTTTTGTTATGTGAAGGGGTACATAACACTTACTTTCTCCACACCTCTCATGATTTTATAGACCTCTCTCTTATCCCCCCTTAATCGTCTCTTTTTTTCTAAGATGAACAGTCCCAGTCTTTGTAATCTCCCTTCAAATGGAAGCTGTTCCATACCCCTTGTCTTTTTGTTGCCCTTCTCTGTACTTTGTCATTTTCTAATATATCCTTTTTTGAGCTGGGCGACCATAATTGCATGCAGTATTCTAGGTGTGGGAATACAATGGATTTATATAGTGGCATGATGATATTTTTGTCTTACCATCTCTCCCTTTCCTAACGTTCGCTTTTTTGACTGCCTCTGCACATTAAGATGTTACCAGAGAACTATCCATAAGATCTTTCTTGAGTGATAACAGGTAATTTAGACCCCATCATTTTGTATATATCGTTGGTATTATGTTTTCCAAAGTGCATTACTTTGCATTTATCAACATTGAATTTCATCTGCCATTGTGTTGCCCCATCACCCGGTTTAGTGAGATCCCTTTGTAACACTTCGCAGTCAGCTTTGGACTTAACTATCTTGAGTAATTTTGTATCATCTGCAAACTTTACCACCTCACTGTTTACCCCTTTTTCCAGATCATTTATGAATATGCTGAACAGCACAGGTCCCAGTACAGATCCTAATTAACATGCTTTAATTAAATGGTAAGGCAAACTGTAATTGTACAAATATATAACTTTTCAACATTGTAAATGAAGACAGATATTTTGTGCAGAGGAAAAATCTTACATCAGATGGCAGGAAGTTGCTTTGGTGGCCATGTGCTTGTATTGGAAAGCTAACGCTTGAATCTCCAGGTGGAAAATTGTTGCAATGATTTATTGGACTAGTTTAGCTTCTGTATTAATAGCAAATAATGGCAAAACGTCTTTGTCACTGGTACTGGTACCAACAATTTTTAATTGTCCTGTCCTGTTGGAGTGAAAGTCCAGTTATAGCTATCTCGCCCCGGACTAGGCCTGAAACATTAATGTAATTCTGAGAGGCACTGCATTACTTTGTCAGCTCTTTCGGAAGGCAGCATAAAGGAAAGAAAAAAGCCTCCTGCAGAAAATACAAAATGTGAAACCTGCTCTACCTGAATGTCACAGGTTGAGCTCACTCTAATTTTTAAAAAGTGATTGCTACTTAGAAAAATGTTGCTGTCTTTGTAGGGCTTTTTCTTTCTCTTTTTTTGTACAGAAGGAAATTGCAGGAGTAGCTATACAGAAGTTTGTAAACTGTCCAGGGCAGGGCTTTGTGGGTTTTAGCACAGTGGGGTCCTGGTCTATGACAGGGGCTCCTGCGCACTACTGCAGTATAAATAATAAATGTCTCCAAATCAGAAATAAGGCTGTTAATTGAGATTTCCCCAGGAAAGACTAGTAAAGCTTGTACAGAGTGCTGGACTTCAGGTAACCTCACTGACTCCTAATTATCATCTAGACTCTCTCTGGAACTCTGCATATGGTCTGAAATATTAACATGCTTTTATTGATTTACATTTTCCCATCAGTGCTGCTGAATAATACAGCATGCCGGTATTAAGTTTACTATGTAATAATTTACAGTATTAAACAATGGCAATACATGAAACTTGTCAGACAGATTCAGAGGGGGTAATATCCAATTGTAATATTCTGCTACTTTGAATGACAAACTTTTTCCTATGAGAGCTAAAGACAAGACTTATTATGGCTTAATATAAAAATTGTGCAACAGTGCACTAGTAAAGAATAATTTTTCCGTTGATTGAATGTCCAATTTCTTTGTTTGCATTATTAAGGCTACAGTAGTTGAAGACTGATGACAGGCTTGTTTTTTAAGTAGAGCTTTATACGCTCAAAGCATTGTACAAACATTAATTAATCTTCAACAACACTTCTGAGAGGTACCTCATTCTATGGGTGGGGACAGAAAGTTAAGTGACTTGCCCAAGCCCACAGAGTGAGTCACTGGAAGAGCCAGGATTAAGATTCAAGACTTCCAGGCTCCTAGATTTTGTGATCACTATGTATCTGGTTTGTACACGTAGGTATTTCTTTAGGAAAGAAAGACTGGATGGGACTGAAACTTTGAGGTTGTCAATTCAATTGATGAGGCTGTCAACTATACAGTAAGAAGTTAGAATCAGCTACATTTTAAGTACACAAGTATGGATAATGAACTTACTTCCAGAAAGGCAGCTGAAGCACTGATTATGTTGAATTTGTAATGTCCAACTGTACATTAATAAGGTGCCCTCAAAGTACTTATATTAGCAAGGTTAAAACCCTTTCTCTTCTCATATATCCAGTAGCAGCAATGAAAGCATACTATATGAGAGCTGAATTGTATATAATCAGATTCAACAATCTTTTCACATTTTCCTGGACTGTGATATATAAATCTAATTTGGAGTTCTGTCCTAATTAAATGTGCTAGTAGATCTGACAGACATTTCCACTATATTTCTGTCCAATGTGATTTACATTCTTTAGGGGGGTATTCTATGGTTTCAGTTTTTATTACTTCATTTGTTATTTTGTCTGTTAAAAATAGATCAAACACATAACAAAATATTTAACACAAAGGTTAATGATAATGTTTAACTATGTGCACAATTAAATATATCCCTCAGTACTGTAATTGCATTTCAGAGAGTAACAGAAAGTGTTTTTCAATTACTGACAATGGAGGCAATTTTCTTCCTGACCCTTATTGCAAATGAATGTGTGTTTTCAGTAGAAAGCCACACCCCCAGGCCATCCACTTAATTTTGTTCCCTTCGTTAGGCTTTCATTGGTTTTTGTGCTTTTAAAAACCATTTTGACAAAGTTCAGCAGCACATTCTTTCCTCGTGTGGCCATCCTGCATACAGAACTCAAGCACTTTTTTCCAAAAGTTTTGCCTCTCATGTTTTTCTCATTGATAAAATTGCCATTTCCACCCCCCTTGGGTGACATAAAATGGTGACATTTTGGGAGGAGTTGTTCTTGCAGTAGGAAGCAGTCTGACTCACCATGTACTATGAATAAAGCTCACAACTATTTGACTAAGGTTTTAAGGCAGAGATTTTGACCGAGTTAGAACTCTGTGCACCTCCATTGAAGTCACCTAGTGTTTTGTAATGAGGGTTTGTCATAAGTAGGAATAGATAAAATTCACTCAAATGGACACCTGTTACCAGAGATGATGATTCAGAGGTTTTCAGGTTTAATATATGGAGAGACATTAAATTGCTTAACTAGTTAGTGGGTAGTGAATATGGCACTACACTATAAAGCGGCATTGGCCAAAGAGTAGCCCACAGCTATACTGATCTTTAAATCAGAAGAGGCAGCCTTTGGAAATTATAAGTCCCAACATTTTATGATAACTTCTCCATTTGAGTAGCTTGTAATCTCTCTGCAGGCTACACTTCTGTTAAAAATGAAGATGGTTCAGTCTTCTCTGCACAAAGTAGTAGTGTCCCTTGGGCACCTAGCTAGTTTCTAAAATGATCCTCCTCAGTTGGGCAAACTTTGGGTGCTCCCATGGCTGTTTAGCAAATCCAGTTGCTACTTTGAACATTTTTAGCTTTCCAGTGTTGAGAGTGCTTCATGCTGTAGAACTCATTCATCCTGTACTTCCACTAGAAGTGTTGTTGCAATGTTCCATTTTTAAAATTACATTGGAGAATATTTAATATGTTGATAGATGTTACTTGTTTTATTATCTTGCAGTGAGTACACCTCACTACATATTACTTCGTACCAACTGTGAGGTAAAACACTAACTAGAGGCTAAGTGAATAAGAAAGTGTTATTTACTCCTTCACATAACACAAGACCCAGGGGTCACAATGAAATTAATGGGCAGCAGGTTTAAAGCTAACAAAGGGAAGTATTTCTTCACACAATGCACAGTTAACCTGTGGAACTTGTTGCCAGGGGATGTTATGAAAGCCAAAACTGTTCAAAAAATTCAAAAAATTAGAGAAGTTCATGGAGGATAGGTCCATCAATGGCTATTAGCCAAGATGGTTAGGGATGCAACCCCAAACTCTGGTTGTCCCTAGCCTCTGACTGCCAGAAGTAAGGCGTGGATGATGGATCACTCAATGATTGCCTGTTCTGCTCATTCCCTCTGAAGCATCTGACATTAGACACTGTCAGAAGATGGGATACTGGGCTAGATGGACTATTGGTCTGACCCCGTATAGCCTTTATGTTCCCTTCCCTGTGTAGGCACATATGAATAGTTTGTAATCTGGGCTAAGATATCCTATAATATAAAGGTACCCATGGGTCACCATATAAATGTAGACTCTAAATCTTGTTGACACCCTCATCAATCTAAGATTTCAGCTCTGTAATAGCAAAGGCTTTCCCCCCCAAGAGACAAATCAATAAGTAAATTATATTTTTTTAAAAAAAAACCCACACAAGTACCACTGAAATCTCATACTCTACAGGGTTGCCCTCCAGGCTGCAAATTCTGATTTCCTTCATTTCTAGACATGCTGGTATGATGATCCCCACTCCTTCATCATTTCCATTGTCTCTTCACTACCAACCTTTCCACTGCCACGAATGAATAATTTGCTTTTTTCTTTCAAACTAAGAGAGCTGTAATCCAGGACAACATTTCCTCCCATTTGATTATCTTCCCTACAGACTGTCTTCTGATCTTTGACGTTATCAAGCCCTTTGAGTAAAGTACTTCTTTCCTCTACCATTATTTGGGCTTCTTTTCCCCTCATTTGTCTCTTCTATTTTCTAATCTTTTAGAAATCTGTCCTCTCCATTCCTTTCATAAATTTGCCATTGACTTTGATGCAATCGGAAAAGTTCTAGTCTTCCCTTTCTCAGTAAAGCACTTGAAAGAAGGCTACTTTCACACATTTCCAGCTACTTCTCAAATAACAGTATCCTAGACCAATTTTTCATCTTTTTTATTTATTTATTTTCTGGAGCTAAAAGCAGTTCTCACTGTGGCTAGAGAACTATTTTCTGTCTCAATCTAATTTTACCTCCATGCAGCCTTTGCCATTGTGAGCTGTCTATCTGAAACCATCTCATAGTTTGATCACTATCTCTGTCCAGTTCCTTTTATAATAGTTGCTCCACTTCTACAAGTAGTATTGCAAGGTTCATTCTTTTGTCCCGTTTCCTCATGTGCCCTCCCCCTTTAAAAAAATACCCTCTTTCTGTAACTGTAGTCATCAGTCTTACAATACTATTCAATGTTTACATGTTTTTGACACCTTTAATTACAGAGTATTCACACAACTTAAGTTCTGACATAGCCAATTTGTGGCTTCATTTCAACTTCCATTAGCTAAATCCTCAATCACAACTCCATGTCAATCTCCTATTTACCTTCACTGTCAAATCTTGGCATCATCTTTGACCTTCAGGAGTTCTCCTCACATGTTCCAGGTGGCTTCTAACCTCCGTACTACCCCTCTGCTCCCGTAGCAATGCCTGTTTGTCACTACCTCAGCTGAAATCCTATGCCATGACTTCTCTTTTCACCTATATTGCAGTTCCTTCTGACATCTTCCCAGATCAGAACATGCCACATTTTAGCATGAGCAGAATGCAGCATTTGGGATGCATCCAAATGAGTTTGACCACATCCCTTTCTTATGTTTGTACAATGCCTAGCACAGCAGGGAACCAACCTGATTTTGGCTTTCAGGTGTTGCCCCTATAAAAAATATCAGTAATAACTCTATCAATCAAACAACTCTACTGACTCATTGAATTACCTGGAATCCAATCCAAACAGTGCTTGATTTTTGAAACCTCCAATGACTCTAGTGTAGTTCAGAATTCCTGATGTGTACTCTGCTCCCATCCTTGCTCATCTAGCATTGGTCTCTGCTGAAATTTTACACAGTCTCATACATGTGAGCTTTTTTCTCTGTAGCTCATCTTCTCTAGAATAGTCTGTCTATATTCTTTCACATCCCCAATTCTCATCTTAAAACATACCACACGTGGCAAACTTTGTTAAGCTGGAATTGATTGACATACCATCAACTTTTCAGGGGACAGGATTCCTTTTAATTAACATTGCTGTTCAACAGAAAGCAAAATGTTCTGGAAAGTCGGGGAATCTCAAGTTTAAAATAAACTAAGGTCACTCAAACCCACCATAACTCTGACTCCCATACCACGGAAAGCCTCCCTTTTCTCACCCAACAGTATTTTTCATAGATAGCTTGCAAAATATAGTCTGAAGTTACAAGGCTCTGCAGCCTAGTATGTTAGAGAGACAAGGTGGGTGAGATAATATCGTTTATTGGATCAGCTTCTGTTGCTGAAAGACACAAGCTTTCGAGCTTACACAAAGCTCTGTGAAAGCTTGTCTCTTTCACCAACAAAAGTTGGTCCAATAAAAGCTACTACCTCACCCACCCTGTCTCACTAATATCCTGGAACCAACACAGCTACAGTAATACAGCAATTAATGTAGTAAGCATGTACTACAATCTGGCTTTATATTCTCCAATATTATACACAGTCTTCATTCTTCTAACAATACTCTTCCATTTGGAAACACATTTTGCCTTCTGGAAATGGCTTGTGACACATATCCCCAGCATCCTTTTTGATTCACAAAGTATATTCCTCTAGACCAGGGGTTCTCAAACTTCACTGAAACCTGAGCCCCTCCCCCTTGGGTGTGGGGCAGGGCCAAAGCCCAAGGGGGGCCTGTAACCTGAGCCCGCCTCCCAGGAATGAAGCTGAAGGTTGAGACCTACCACTGCTCTAGACTGCATATGGGCCAAAAAAAAATCAGTCATGTAAGTTTGTGATGTAAATATGGATGCAGTTTGGTTTGAATGGTGTAGCAGTGTGTTGTCACCATAAGTAAGGTAGTCTTCTGGCAAGTTAAGAGGTTGCTGATTTTCAAAGTCATCCATAAAGACCTCTAACAGGAAACAGAGAGATGAAGTAGTGGGAGGTGCCTAAGTCCCTAGAAGGATAAAGTGTACCTGTATGGCAGCTGAGGATCAGTATATTGGGACATTGAGAGGGTTAAAGTTCAAGTTTTCAAGTGACCATACGTGGGCATATCCATATTCTTAAATATTTTGGAGGTTTTGGAACATTTTAACTTTTGATTTTCAAGGTTTACAAAGTTACGGGTATCTTTATAAAATTTGTCTTCCTTAAAGTTATATTGTAAATGTGTGTATTCATCCTTAACTCCACTTTAACAAAGCTTGGTGCATGTGAATTTTCTTAGATTTACTTTACACCCGTTTTTTAACCCTCATACCTTCCCAAATACATTTTTGGAAAATGTGAGGCAAATTTCACACACAATTTTACTCTTAACATATACACAAATAAAATTTCAGGTGGATTAGTTTCCTTTTGGTGAAGTTAGGATTGTGATCAAAACTGGTCCTATAATAGGATTGTTTCAACCTTATCTATGGAGATACTGTTGTAATAATATTATAGTATGCATTACAGACTGGAAGTCACTTGCTCAGAGTCATATGGCAAGTCATTGCAGATCTCCAAACTATTAGCTCCATATCTAATTTTCTAGACCACAGGAGTCCCACAAGTAATTTAACCTGCTTTTTCCCAACTATGAAATGAAGGACATGATACTAAAGGCAAACCCAAAAATTATATCGCATTTAAAATGTCTTTAGCAATGCAAAAGTAGGTATCACTACCCCCATTTTCCCACTGGGGAAGCTGACAAGATAGCTGACGAGAGGAGGGGTGAGGGAGGGATAGCTCAGTGGTTTGAGCATTGGCCTGCTAAACCCAGGGTTGTGAGTTCAATCCTTGAGAGGGCCATTTAGGGATCTGGGGCAAAAACTGGGGATTGGTCCTGCTTTGAGCAGGGGGTTGGACTAGATGACCTCCTAAGGTCCCTTCCAACCCTGATATTCTATGATAAATTATCTCGTAAGTAGTGGTTTAGATTACCTATTGGTAAATTGGCATAAATTTCACACTGAGCTGATAAAGAGGTGATATATCAAGAAAGCAACTAAAATGAAGGGTGAGATAAAACCAAAGAAGCCTACTAGCATCACTCCATAATTGAACTTTGACTCATAAAGGATTTAGTTCTGTACAAACATTCCTCACACTCTTGTGAGGTATTAATTCCGCTTCAAAAATAAATCTTGGCATAGTGGTTAAGTGATTTGTTCAGGGTTAGAGGGAGTCGGAAGTACCTCAAGTTGGACAAAAAAAAAATGGAGGCATCCAAAATCACTAGTCACTTGTGAAAATTTTGGCTGAAAAACACAATTTGCCGTGGGCATTACAAATATATTAGTCATTCATGCAACCCACTTAATAACTGAGTCAGGGTATTTGAATAACATGGTGATGTAGTGAGTTTGCACCAGGCTATATTCTAAAATATGTCAAAATACTAACTCTCTTAAGGCCTGCTAAAAATAGTTTCATCCAGTTTCTTTTTATCAAGTGTTAATTGTGCATGTATGGGGAAAGGATAATGTATATTTTACCAGCTATGGTACTATATTTTAAGTTCTTTAGACCAGAAAGTGTCTAAGTATGCAAAAATATTTTTCTCTTTCCCTTCCCCACTCTGGAAGTCTCTGGTACTGTAATTGTGACTGCATTCCCAAATGTCAGTTCTGTCCCATGAGCAGATAAAAACTGTTGATATTCCCCTGTTCGAAATAATATATCTGTTAGGTTATCTACACATCTTTCAAGGTACTTCTATTCCTAAGATCAAAAAGAAAATGAAAGAAAGTACAGTCGTCTGACAGGTCAGTTATGTCACACAGTGCAATTAAATACACATGAATTGATAGCCATTTCGCTAACTTGCAGATAAATTGTCATTCACGTAGATTCAGGGTGCTGTAAACACTGGGTTCAGTTAGGTCCTCTTTACAACTTAACCAGTCAGTGGTGGGTTACAATTCGTACCAAAAATGTTTACAAAATAGATCTGCCCGTTGAGGTCATTAACTCCAATAAAATTATTCTGAAAACAGACAACCTGTTTTTCAGGGGTGTTGAGTATCTGCAGCTCTGATTGTCTTCAGCACCTCTGGAAAATCAGCCCAGTAGGTCTCATTTTATTACTCACCCCATATATTCTGTTCTGAGAATGTTATTACAAATACTAACCTGATTCCTTTGGATTTATCAGTGTTAGATGTTTGTTGTGTCAATAAGAAAAAATCATCATAAAGCAAGATTTTTCAAACAAACTTCAAGAACCCCTAACCTAATCCATGTTTAAACAATTACATGGAAATGGTGTAAACTTCTTCACACACAGCTCCCATTTACTTAAGTGAGGGTTGTTTAGTGCTCAGTACCTCTGAGGATGAGGCCACTTTTATTTAGATCCTTAAAGTTTGGCACAATATTTTACTAGAATTTAAATGCTGGAAAGAAATGAAATAAAATATCCACTTATGATAACCTTTCTGAGGAATGGACTGTATAGTAGTATCCATGCTATTTGTATTAAATGCTTCATAGATACTGTCTCTGAGGAATTGTGACTCAAAAATATAATTTCCAAACCTTCAAGAATTATTTTTAAAATGAGCAAGATTTAAAGGTAACTACCAAAAAAAACTACATTAATCAGCAATTAAAACTAGTTTGAGTCTGTATGGGAATGCCAGTGGTTTTGCCTTTAGGGAACTTGTTTTAGAAGGTTGTGCCAACCATACGCCTCCCTAGGCCTGCTCATACTAGTATGGTCTGGCAGAGCAATTAAAAATGCCTTAGACAGGAATTTCCCTGAATATGTTCAGCCCAATCTGAAACTTCACTTAACAGAGCAATTTATTAAATAGTGAGATGAATCAAGTGACCATCAGCTGGTGTGAATGTGTTTGATCAACACAGTCACAGGGTCTCAGGTATGCAAAAGCTGGAATCACTACAAACATACGGCCTGGTCTGGAGATAGCCTGGCTCCAGTGTAGTTATGTAACTCAGCAGGAATTCAAGTTCACAAGAACCCACTTTAATTAGACGCCCCTATTTCAAATGTTGGTTTCACCTCTGTATAATTACACCCTGTTGCACAATGTGTGTGTGTGTGTGTGTAATGGGGGGGGTGTGTGTGTTAAGCATGTGTCTATACAGTTAGCCTTTGTTGAGTTTTCCCCCCCATCAAGCCAACATATTGCGATATGTAGCTAAACCTCTATAATTATACATAGAGTAAATACATAGCTAATTCAGACAATATACTAAGCTGGTTAGGTGAAGTCACAACTTAAGACACAATCATTAGTATCACTGTTAGATGAATAAGTAATGAAACGATGTTGGCATGTGCATTGAGCTACAGTGCAGATTGCATTATGGCTCTAAGCACGGAGGAGTATCCTTTAATTTACAATGCCAGTGCACCACTGCACATTTTCAACTACATTTGGTGGTTTGGGTTTTTTTGAAAAACAGGTTCAGATGTGACATTCAGTCACCAACTTTGAATATACAAAGATCAGACTTTGTTATGCAAGAAGCATAGTTAACAACATTGTGGAATGTCTCAATATTTAAAGCTTTCTATTCAGAAATTACCACCCCAGCCACTAATTACAATTTGAGCTTGAAAGGAGCAAATAAAATAACTATAATGACATCTCTCTTTCACCAGCGTCCCCAAACTAACTGACACCTGGAAAGGCAAACTTGTCCAAGTTAAATAAATATAGAATACCATCCTTTTTGTGCAACAAACAAAGATCACTTTCTATTTTCCTAAGACTTTACAGTGGATTGGTTTCTCCCCAGTGTACCCAGTGCTTTGACCCAGGGCTGATCAGAGCCATTCAAATAAAATCACTTTCATAGAGTGCTAGCTTACCATATGAATCACTTCCATTCCAAAACTAAAAAAACGGACAAACCTGTCTGTTTACTCTGTTTCCAAACAGTCAGTTCAACAGCAGGTGTCAGGCTTTTGATTTAAAAAAACTGAATTGTTGGCCTCCTTCAAACTGAAAAATGTACTTGAGTATGCATCAGTATCTTTTACCCCGATTGATCTACTCTAAGAACATTAAATTGTATTAACTAAGCATGTGTCTTGATTCAAGCAGGCATAGGCATGAATATGTTAGGCTGTGACTCACAAGCCCTCTCCTCAGCTTCTTTCATATTTGTTGCACAATAAAGATGCAATATTTTCCTTAATTTTTTATTTGACCTTGTCTTACAAACAGTCTCCTTTTGTGTTGGTTAACAATTTGTCTTCCCATTAGTGTAGTTAATCAGTACAAAGATTGTTTCACCCTTTTAATAACAGATTGACTCTCTGGTAGTTTCTTTCATTAGACTAATTTTTTATTTTTGAGCAGCAGTAGGAAGCCTGACTCTAGAGCTAAGCGAAACATTTGGCTCGAACCTTACACCCTCTTGAGTTGACCCTACATTTGATGTTTGTGCTCCTGAACCTTGGCTTGTGGTCGCAAAGTTTGAGAACTCACTTTGCATGTAGGAGAGATGATAATGTTAATTATATAAGGCTTGCCAAGTTCTCCTGTGTTCACAAACCTCCCTCTCCTATAGGTAACACTTCTCTTTTCCCACAAGCCTTGCGATTTCACTCTTTACCTTTTGATGTCTTCATGGTAACACTGATGATCCATCTTTTCTCCACGCCTCTCCTGTTGTATCATGGGAACAGGTGATCACCTTCTTGGTATTCAGAAGCTGCTGCTGTGTGACTATCCCTCTACAAGCTCATTTTTGGGCAGGGGTGATGCCCAGTTATAGGCTTGTTTCACACTATGTAGTCTTTTTATATATATAAAAATCATGAAGTATCTATCTGAACGTTCTTAGAAACACTAAGAATTACTTAAAAAATATAAATCAAAGAAAGAAGCAGGAACCCTATAACACAGAATAATAATTAAACTGGCAGCATAACATTTTTTTAAAAGCCTCCATTTTTCTCTAAGCTTCATGCCCAGCTATATTTACAAAAGTCTCGGGTGTGGCAAATGTAGAACAAGATTGAATTCCACCATCCAGCCATGCCAGCTCCTACTTGATACAGCACAAGGAGAGAAACATTCCTACTGCCAAGAAGCAGTGATCCAGAGAGGTGTCTGTAGTTAAATAACTCCTCTTGCTCTACACTGTGGGGTGGGTTGTATCCTGCTTCCTCCACCCAACCTACATGCCAGTGGTCTCTAATTGAATGGGGAGCCAGCAGCACCACTTCCGCTCTCTGGGGAATGAATCAACCTGCCTCAGGATGGAGCATGAGGGAGTCCCCACAGCCTCTGCGTGGAGAGGGAAGGGAGTAGCTGATGTAGCAAAGGGCTGGCTAGCTTGGCTGACAAAGTAGAAGGGAGTTGGGTATTCCTCTTGGCAGTCCACGTTCACTGAATTCATACATCGGAGGCAGTCTAACACTAGAAAAGTTGTATATCCATTTCCCAGCACTGATGCGGCTGCACTGGTACTAGCAACTGTTTGAGTGCCGCTCTGGGCTGGGCACTATAAACCTCTACAGCAGGGGTGGGCAAACTACGGCCCAGGGGCCGCATCCGGCCCTTCAGATGTTCTAATCCGGTGCCCCGCTCTGCGCGTGCTGTGGCCTCCCACACCTTAAACTCCTCATTGCTGGTCCTACCCCAGAGCCTTCACCCCCCTCCTACACCCCAACCCCCAATTTTGTGAACATTCATGGCCCACCATACAATTTCCATACCCAGATGTGGCCCTTGGGCCAAAAAGTTTGCCCACCCCTGCTCTTCAGTGTGAACTGCAGGATCTTCATTTGCCATCTTTTATTGTGAGCCAAATGCTGCAGGCCACATACGCTTCTCTAACTCCTCTTTTTTCAGTATTACATAGCAGCAACTGCTCTCTTCCACAAGTATTTAGTAATAATGCAGTACCATTTAAAAAAACCCCATCCCCTCCCCCAACTGAATGTGCCACCAGCCAGTCTTATTGCGACATAAAACCCATGAATTAATGTTAAAACCATTTTAGCAAAATTAAGCCCAGGTTTTAAAATAGCTTCCTAATATGAGGTTGTAGTTTTGTTGCAGTTCATGGGGGCTTCTTTATTTTAAAAAATAAGATTTCTAACAAGGACTGGCTTTTTAAAACAAAGGGTTAATTTGTTTTCCTGCTTCCCTGATGCTTGTTATTTTCTGATTTTAACTTTGTGTATTTAAAATAGCAGACCCAAAACATTAAAAGGATTTTCCCACCAAATTTTTTAAAAGTATTTTATGCCCATTCTCAGATGTGAAGTTCCCTATATAGACAACCTTTAAATAAATAAAAAGTTGATTGTATAGAAAGCCAGCAAACTAAATATCAGTTGCTGTAGAATGTATTTCTCCGTGTAGTAATGCAAAAACTTATCACTGCTATTTGAGGAACTAATTTTCTGAGACTACTTTGACTTATTACTGTGTTAGTTATCACTGGGTAAATGTGTGAAGCTAGAGTTGCTATTTCAGATTTTACTACTATACAGATTGTTGCATTCGTTAAAGCCTTCCTACAGCATACACAAGTCTTTGTGTTTGTTTACAATAAATGGGGGGCACTTTGTAGTGATTAAGGGATTCCAAATTAAGCATGTTTTGTTGTTTATGGTATAGCACTTCATGAAAGGTGAAAGAAACATTTTCTGGTATTCACTTAATCTACTGATTGAGTAGAGTGTTCCACTGAAACTATCCAGCAATTGTAAATCTCTCATTGTAATAACACAAAGTGTCTGTCCTGTTACTTCACTTCAGTACATCAGCTGTACTCCTTGTAAGTTATGTTTATTTGCCATATGCACTTTTCAAACAAAGTGAGGAAATGTTTTATTTTATATGGAGTTTTAAGGCATCCAGTTGGATACATTTAATTTGCCTTCAGGTATACTATGCTTGTACTTTGTTTTGCAAGACCCTTTTGTTCTGGTATTAAGCATTTCTCGAGAGGATTTTACTTAAAATGCTGCAGGCTGTTTCAGAAAGCCAATTAAGACAAAAAGGTGTTATCTGTCCGTTATAAAAAACTTAAACAATTGCATTTTTAAAATGATTCTCTTGGGACTAACGTTCTTTAACATAAATATCTTGGCAAGGCACACTCAATCTGTTTACTGTGCAAAGTGGGACACCTATGTGTAATATCACCTGTGTTTGAAACTTTATCTACAGAATTATTTATACTGATTTTTTAATTTTATTTTTACAGGTCATGTCAGAATAATGCTGTGCATCAATCAGTCCGGAACTTGTAGTTGCCTATCAGTCGCTCAGTAGTCAGTGTAGATTCTGTCTTTACAATCAGCAGCTACATCTGGCTACTGGGTCTCTGATGACATCTTGTAGCTTCTGTCCATGCATTTTGTAGCAGATTATTTGGCATTCTTTATGATAATGCAAACTTCATCATGTCTCCTAGATGCAAAACATTTCACAGCGCTACCACATTATTTGATATTGTTTGGGGTTTGGAAATCATACATGTCTAATAAGGAATGAAATATTTGTAGGATTTACTTTAATTTATAGCGTGGGATGGATTAAGTGCACGTCTTTGTTTTTCTGTTCAAATGCTTCCAATATGTTTTCTCATCTACACACATAGTTTGTAATCTAAACTTTTCTAGTGATGTAAATACAGTTCCCTATGATGAAAAATGTAATCTAGAGTTTTAGGTCTTGATTATCTTAATGCTTCACTTCACTATAGCATGTGATGGGGAGAATGAGCACCATAGATGGTAGTGTCTCCAGCCATTGGGAGAGGTGTAATGATCAGAATACTTGAAGACTTCCCAGGTTTGGGGCATGAACCTGGCATACAATGTAGAATTCTGTGTTTGTTAAGCAACAGCTACATTGTCTGCTGGGTTTCAAGCTGCCTGGAAATACAAAACAAATTCCTATCTATTCCTTATCCTATCCTGTGTGAGCCTGTCCTAGGTACTTAACAAGGAAAATAAGCTGAGTGAGGGGCAAATCTTTCTGCCCTTTTTCAAACAAGTGATCATCCAGGAGTCAACGGCACTCGGCTCACTGAAAAACAAAGTTTGAAGGCACTGATGCATCGTATGTGTTTAAATGTTGACATCTCTTTTTTGTTTGTTTTATGAGTTTATTTTCACGGCGATTGGACATGGCTTATGCGTTCCAGTTTAAAACATCATGGTTCCTGATATTAATGCTTGTTAAGATCGAGTATGAAAAGATCAATAAACATGCATGAAAAATCTACCTGTGGATTAATGTTAAACCATTATTACATACAGTATAAGCAACCCACTGAAGATGTTTATACTGGTGGGGAGGGAGAGGGTTAGTTAACATAATGAGTTGGTGCGCTAGCCTTTCGCTGCACGAGACTCAACTTCTGTTCTAAATTGTATCACAAGTGAAAATGAACTTGGCGTGCTGCATTGGTGCATATCGTAGACCCACACAGTGCAAGGGAACTGGCAGTTTCAGAATGAGAGACCCAAGACTGGAATAGCAGAGGGCTATTGTAGCTCAGGCTTGAAAGGGCAAAGGCAAAGCCGTGTGGGGAAGCTTGCACAGCATGTGCTCAGTAGTCTATGCCTGTTTCCCGTCTCTGCTGTTAACTGCTCCCTGTCAGACTTCATGTTCACTTGCACCTTGGTGAGTGATTCATAAAGATCACTCTCCAAGATTATAGGAAGATTACATTTTATTTGTGAGGTACACATATTAGAGCAGAAATACAGAGCTGCTTCTATTTGAATACAATACTCTAAGAGACGAGGGATCTTTAAGTACGATCTTACCATGAAAATCTGTGCTTTCTTAAAGTTAAAATAAAGCTGCTAATTGAAAATGCTATGTGAGACTTCATATTTGCTGTTTTGAAACTAATTTTAGATTTCATAGCTTAATGAGCAGATGCTTTACTTTACCTAAATAAATAGGGACTTTCTACAGAAAATGTAAGTCATCTATGTTGTAGCGTGTTTTACAACTATTATGCTATACAATGCTTTACATTCTAAGCACCAGATGAATGGATGAAAAGAGACTAGAAAATGCATGTACCTAATAGTCATAATGAATGTCATTCCCCCCTTTCTTGAATTAGCACCTGTACAGCATTATTTTTCCTTCTATGGACTTGTTTATGTCCCTTGGAAAATTGTCCCCAATTCATATCTTTAGAAATAGTGTCTATTCATCAGATTTTTGGCATTTGGATGTTGTATGTTGTTAAGAAACACCAGCAGTTGCTTCTCTTTACTTGAACTAATTGAACATCTTTGTATAATTCTGGTTACCCTAGCTAATCCCCTTCTTGAAATCATCTTTATGAAAAGTTGACTTGACTTAATATTGCCATTACTGAGTATGATGCTTGTTTCTTTAAACAATGTTTTGACAATTTATTCTGACACTTTACTTCTGTTGAACCCAGATTATCAGCTTTTTTAAAAAACACACTGTTGCCAAGTCTTACCTACATAGAAATATTATCCCTTTAATTCTGAGTTTCTCAACTGTTCACACATTTGGAATAAGAAAATGATCAGGGTAAAGTAAGTCTAAACATGTTGTACAGTACGCGCCAGATAAATTAACATCAATGCAGGATAGCCCTCTCCCCTATTCAGTTTCACTTCCCCACCATGTTTCAGTTAAACTCATGGTGTTGAAATCCCCTTTGTGGGCAGGTACTTCTGGTTCCCCTATTTTTCTTTGTCATGCTACTTACATTTATATACAGATACCTTAAAAACTCCCCTTTAGTTGCTTGCTTTATTGTCAGAGTGTTTTGTCTTAAGATTTGTCAGATGCCTTAGGCATGTATGTTACCCACCTATCTACTTATTTTAGTTCTATGTTCCTTCCACTGTTCACTCATTGACAACATCCATATGGACTGGCAGGAGTGCCTGTGCCTTTTCCCCTATGGTGAACTATTATTATTTCGACTTAAACTGTCAGAATCATAGGGTGCAATCCTGACTCCTTTGAAGCGAATAGGAGTTTTGCCATTGACTTCAGTGGAAATGAGATTCCTCCAGTGATGTTAAGGAAATAACCTAATTGCTTAAACCCACAATTAAGCCCATGTTTTCCAAAACGATCCACTGAATGAGTTGCTCAGGACCACAAAGTGAGTTGGGCTGAACGAGGATGAAACAAAAGTTACTAGCTCCCAATTTTGTGCTCAGTCCACACCAATAAACAATACATCAGACAGGAATTAAGGCAGTTATGACTGCACATCTTGCTACTCCATGTACTGTGTAAATCCCACCCTCTTTCCCCCCATGCTCAGTTTTCCTAGCATCCTAATGCCCAAGTAGCACCTTTCTGTACCCTTCCCCACCACACTTCCTCCCACCCCAGCATTAACTTGTTTGCCTATTTAATGCACAGGGTATCTTCCTTCATAGCTTAGTTATCCTGCTTTTGTTTTTGGCTCCAGCCAGCCAACTGGAATTTCTTGATGCTTACAATTGCTGCGTCTATGCACGGTGGACAATGTGTTTCTGTATTCAATGAGCTATAATTTTCCCAAATATACAGTAGTTTACTGGCTGTATTCTGAGTTCTGGGCACTATTTTCCCTTGCCATATCACCTTGATGCATTTGCAGCACATAATGCCAAAATTATGCCCAATAGTAATAAAACAGTATTATATAATTTTCCTAGAGAGCTTTTATTGCAGTGTTTAACAGCTTCACCACTCAAGAAAAATTCCATGGTGTAGAGGCCAATTCATTATAGGGATGAACATCTTTTACACACGCACAAAATCCATATGGCAACAGCTGAATCAGTGACTAAACCATTTGACTTCACTCAAATATATATAATCTTGTAATCTTACCTGCATTTAACTGCTTACATACTGAATGTAGGCCTCCAAACAGATTAATTTGAAGAAAAATCTTGTATAATTGTAAAAGATCATGGTACTGTAAAGGCATGGAGCAGCTATCCTGTTTGAACAGAATCTATATAGACATTAGAGATCTGGATCACGAGACGATTGCCTGTTCTGTTCATTCCCTCTGAAGCATCTGGCACTGACCACTGTCAGGATACTGGGCTAGATGGACCATTGGTCTGACCCAGTGTGGATATTATGTTCTCCTGTATTTAGTACAACCTTGCCCTCTTCCTGGCTGTTGGAATTATTGTTAACATAAACACAAGCCTGGCTATGCCTAGGGTTTCCCTGCAGCAGCATCTCTCTGTTCCAGATCCCAGTCCCACCTGCTATACCTAGGGTTTCCCTGCAGCAGCATCTCTCTGCTACAGATCCCAGTCCCACCTCCACAAAGAGCTAGTCCAACCCCCTTAGCCTCGAAGGAGGAGTATGGGGAGGAGGCGGAGGTGGAGGCCCTGGCTCCGCCTCCTCTCCATACCCCTCCTTCCCCTGAGGCGCCACCAA
This sequence comes from Macrochelys suwanniensis, assembly GCA_033296515.1. Classification (NCBI taxonomy): domain Eukaryota; kingdom Metazoa; phylum Chordata; order Testudines; family Chelydridae; genus Macrochelys; species Macrochelys suwanniensis. The sequence continues at coordinate 151,988,763 of CM065775.1, read as the reverse complement.
CCAGCTGGAGGGAGCCAAGAAAAGCGGCTGGCGGCTGCCGCTTCGCGTCCAGCGGAGCCTCAGGAGGTTCAGAGGTGAGTTGGGCGTGCGGCGGGGACTGGCGGGGAGCTGCTGATGGGTGCTCGCGGCCCCGCCCCTTCCCCAAATCCCCACCCCCGCCTCCTCCCCCAGGCACGCTGCATTCCCCCCCCGGCTTGCAAGCCGGGGGGGGGGGGGCGGGGGGAAAGAACCAGAGAGCACCCACCGGGCCCGGCAGCTCCCCGCCAGCCCCACCCTGCACCCAGCTCACGCCTCCAAGGGGGCTCTGCTGGACGCGAAGCGGCAGCCCACCGCTTTTCCTGGCTCCCTCTAGCTGGTCTGCAGCACCTCGAGGGAGGGGTATGGGGAGGAGGCGGAGGGCCTGGCTTCTTCTCTGCCTCCTCCCCATACCCCTCCGAGGCGCCGCCGGCCAGCTGGAGGGAGCCAGGAAAAGTGGCTGCCGCTTCGCGTCTGGCGGAGCCTCGGGAGGTGCAGAGGTAAGTTGGGGGGGGGGTTGGCGGGGAGCTGCCAGTGGGTGCTGAGCACCCACCAATTTTTCCCCATGGGTGCTCCAGCCCCAGAGCACCCACGGAGTCGGCGCCTATGACTCCTGCTACAATGAACAGCATCTGTCCAAACCTGCTCACAGAACCCTACCATCCTGTTACAAAGTACCATGACAATAGTATGTTTTGACCTGTTTCATGTATTCCCTATGTTGATGTCACTCAGACTTTAAGGTCAGAAGGAACCATCGTGATCATGTGAGGCACACTGAAGGCCACAGAATCTCACCCACCTACTCATGTAATAGACGCCTAACCTCTGGCTGAGTTACTGATTTTGATTGAAAGAGCACAGGTTACAGAGACTCCACCATTGAATCTGGTTCAAACCAGCAAGTGACCTGTGCCCCATGCTGCAGATGAATGTGAAAAACCTCTACCGTCTCTGCCAATCTGACCTAAATTAAAATCCCTTCCCACTCTCAAATATGGCAAACAGACCCTAAGCATGTCAGCAAGACCCAACAGCCAGACACCTGGGACAGAATTTACCGGAGTAACTCAGTCTTCCCCCTCTACTGTCCCATCTCCAGCCATTGGAGGTATTTGCTACTAGCAGTTGCCAATGAGCCACATGCCATTGTAGGGACTCCCTCGTACCATCCTGGCCATAAACTTATCAAGCTCAGTCATGAAACAAGTTAGGGTTTTTACCCCCACTACTTCCCTAGGAAGGCTGCTCCAGAACTTAACTTCTCTGTGGTTAAAAACCTTCATCTAATTTCAAGCCTAAACTTGTTGATGGCCAATTTATATCCATTTGTTCTTGTGCCAGCATTGGCCCTGAACTTAAATAACTCCCCTCCCTCCCTGGTATTTATCCCTCTGATGTATTTATAGAGATCCACTGTAGTCTGCAAATATACTGCAGAACTAGAAGTGAAAATTCCTTTTTGAAATTATTTTCAGACTACGTGGAAAGTCCTTTGAGAGTCTGTACAATGTGCCTCTAAGGATGCTGCTCAAATAGGGCCATTACACTGGTTGCATTTACACACGCAGCTCCGTTGAACTCAAAGGGCCTGAGTGCTCACCAATGTGATTCAGGGTTGTACAATCTGCCTCATATTACTACTTATAATAAATTAGGGGAAAGGATCTTCATTCTTTTGGACAAGCTATTTGGTATGAGTGAATGACCTATGCATAAGACAAGACTTTGACATGGGCAGGCTGGTGCAAGGAATTTTCGTGCCCTAGGCGAAACTTCCTTGCACCAGCCCTGTGCCGCCCCCCAGCCAGCTCCCCCGCCCGCTGGAGCTTAGCCTTCCCCCCCCCCCGCCGTGGGGGCTTAGTCCCCCCGCAACCGGTGGGCCGCCCGCAGGAGCTGAGTGGGGAGCCGGGGGGCAGCTCAGGGGGGCAGCAAGACGGCTCCCTGCTCAGGCGCTGAGAGGGAGGGCGGGGGGCTCACCGCGGCTGCCCTCCGGCTCCCCGCTCAGCAGCTCAGCGGGGAGACAAGGGGCAGCTGCGGCGAGCTGGCCCTTGTCTCCCTGCTCAGCAGCTCAGTGGGGAGACAAGGGGCAGCCGCAGCAAGCCAGCCCTTGTCTCCCTGCTCAGCAGCTCAGTGGGGAGACAAGGGGCAGCCGCAGCAAGCCGCCCCTTGTCTCCCTGCTCAGCAGCTCAGTGGGGAGACAAGGGGCAGCCGCAGCAAGCCGCCCCTTGTCTCCCTGCTCAGCAGCTCAGCGGGGAGACAAGGGGCAGCCGCAGCAAGCCGCCCCTTGTCTCTCCGCTCGGCAGCTCAGCCACTGAGCGGGGAGGCAGTGGGCAGCCGCCCGCCGCCCCCCAAATCTTGGCGCCCTAGGCGACCGCCTAGGGTCGCCTATTGGGTGCGCCGGCCCTGGATATGGGACTCAAGTGGTAGATGGAACCTTGTGCATGTCCTTGACAATGAGGTGAGTTACACTCGCCTTAACTGGTAGCCTTACAACTGGTAGGTTATATTATAAAAGATATTTTAATTATTGCTTAAAAATCCTTATTAAACCACAGTACAAGCAAGATCCATTTGGATACTGCTCCTCCTCTCTTTTTACGTGGCCTGAGCTTTCTAGCGATAAACTGAAGAAGTTGATTTAACGTCTGTCACTTAAAAAGAGAGGCAAGATAAAGAATAAATTGTTCTTAATATAACAAAAGCAGCACACACTTGTATGACTAATACAATTCAACAAGTCCCATCGTTCTGCTCTCTGCTATACAATAGTGAGTATCATTTCAGGTGGCTTTGAATAATTGCTGCTTCTGCACATTAACAAATAATTTTTTTATGTAAGTTACTAATTTTTTTTTAGCTACTCAAAGTTTGTTCTTTAGGTTGCTTAGTAACACACACATGCTAAGCCTTCCCAATCACAGCAAAAGGCAATTTGACTTTGAACGCCAGTCGTCAGTGCAAAATACCTTTCCAAAATTAGTGTCTGTCAAACTAGTGAAAGGTAGTGTTGCTGTAATTCAATTCAATCATGTTGCCTACAGTATCTGCTGTTTCCCCCATAGAAAACATTTGCAGGTGCATTACTATGGTGAATTTCTTAATTCCTTTTAGCTACAAGAACACAATTTCCTTTAAGAAAAATTTAGAAAGCACAAAGTGTGGAAAAGGAAGCAAATTGCAGGTACTATCCATCTAACAGTAAGTTGCACATCATAAGGTGGTAATATTCTCACTGACTTTGTTAGCACTTACTTATGTGACAGGAGAATTCCAAAGAGTAAACTGGATTGAGTGCTGAGACAGTAGTTTTGCCCATGTACCAAGACCAACCACACTGTAAACAATATAGAAATGAAGGAGTTTGGGTCTGAGATTTTTCGTTTTACAGGCTTCCACTTCTTTCAAACAGGATCAAATATTCACTATAGCATGTTCAGTTAAAAGTGTATGACCAAAACTGTCTTCATCTCTGTCCTTAAATCTACTTTGTCTCAAAGCAAGTATTGATTTCCCCCCCACCAGCTCCTGTAAGATCCTGTAATTTAATAAGCATCCCACTAAAAACACTTTGCTATGACAGTTTTTCTTTAAGTAAAAGAAAGCCCTCCACCTGTGCATTTGTTTCTCCCAGTGGTTCATACAGGCCAGGAAGATCATCTGTGACCGTTATGAAAGCAGCAGCAGCAGCTAAAAAGGATATCTCTGCTGAGACCAGGAAATATGAGCTGCTGCTCCCTTAAGTGTACCATCTCTATTCCATGAAATTCACAATCTACTCATGCACAGATGAGTCCATAAGTTCACCTTTTCTTTGGCTTGTATGACATACTGAGACAGCTCAAATTGGTTGTGCTTTTGCCAAAAGAGCCACCCAAAAATCCATCGAAACCATGAAGGTTTTGCCAAATAGGCTACAAAGTAGAGGCACTTTCTTGTAAGCAAGAACAGGTTCTGTTTTGAACATTCCCACCTCTGTAATCCTAGGAAGCCAGCTGCAATAAGAGTGGCATTTGTTGGGCATGGGTTACACTAGAGAATTGAGTCATTAAGCACAGGACTAGGAGACATAAAAAAAGATCATTTTTGAAGAGTTGTCATAAGAAATACCATGAAAGGAAGAAGTACATATTGAGCTGCAGGTGTCAGGCATACTGCATCATGTTTATGTTCTTGTCTGCTGAACAGCTACAGTCCTGTGTTTTAAAATGTCAGAAGCTCTGACTTTCTCTCATGCCTCTATTCCAGTGAATGCAGCATGTGACAATTACCTGCCTTGTGGGCAGGTGGTGCAAGCAACTCCCGGCCCTCAGAGAGACAGTACAGGCTCTTGAAGGCCAAGTAGCTGAAGTGGAGGAGCTAAGGGAGATGGAGAAGCATGCTGTTTGGGTGGAGACATCCCTTAGGGATGAATTTATTGAAGGGGAAACTATATCCTAGTAAAGAGGATAGGAAATAGGTTGGTAAAGTACAGGTAGGAGCTAGTGAGGAACAGTCAGTCAAATATAAGAGAGTCCCATTAAAAACAGAACACAAGAAGACAAGCAAGTAAATATTGACAAAATGTACAAGTGCTTATATACAAATGCTAGATGTCTTCATACTTAGATGGCTGAACTAGAGTGCCTGGCAATAAATGAGGATATTGATGTAATAAAGCATCATGGAAACTTGGTGGAATGAGGATACTCAAAAGAGACATGGTAATACCAGGGTACAAAATACATAGGAATGACAGAGTAGGACCCACTGGTGGGGGAGTGGCACTATAGGTGAAAGAAAGCATAGAGTAAAATAAAAATATTAAATGAATCAAACTGTACCATTGAATCTCTATGGATAGAAATGCCGTGCTTGAACAATCAGAGTAGAATAGCAGCAGGAATATAGTACCAACGACCTCACCAGGATGGAGACAGTGATCGTGAACTGCTCAGGAAGATTAGAGAGGATACAAAAGCAGAAAATGCAATAATGGGGGATTCCAACTATCCTCTCACTGATCGGGAACATGCCACCTCAAGAAGGGATGCAGAGATACAATTTCTAGACACCATAAATGACTACTTCTTGGAGCAGCTTGTCTTGGAACCCACAAGGCAAGAGACAATTCTTGATTTAGTCCTAAGTAAAGCACAGGATCTGATCCAAGGGGTGAATATAGATGGACCTCTCTGTAATAGCAACCATAATGTAATTACATTTAACATCTTTTCGGGGGGGAAATGCCAACGAAACTCACCCCAGTAGCATTTAACTTCAAAAAGGGGAACTACATGAAAATGAGGCGGCTAGTTAAGTGGAAACTAAAAGGTACAGTCACAAGGGTGAAATGCCTGCAGACTGCATGGGAGACTATTTTAAAAGACCATAATAGATTCTCAAACTCAATGTGTACCCCCAAATTAAAAACAAAAGAGAGGACCGAAAAATGTTACCATGGCTAAGCAGTAGAGCAAAAAAGGTGGGTAGAAGCAAAAAGATATCCTTTAAAAATTGGAAGTCAAATCCTACTGAGGAAAACAGAAAGGAGCATAAATTCTGGCAGATCAAGTGTAAAAGTATAAGAAGACAGGCCAAGAATGAACTTGAAGAACAACTAGCAAAAGACACAAAAACTAACAGCAATTTTTTTTTAAGTACACCAGAAGCCTCCCCAACAATCAGTGGGGCCACTGGATGATCAAGGTGCTAAAGGAGTATTCAAGGAAGACAAGGCAGTTGCAGAGCAGCTAAATGAATTCTTAGCATCAGTCTTCACCACAAAGAATGTGGGGGAGATTCCTACACCTAAGCCATACTTTTTAGGTGAGAAATCTGAGGAACTGTCCCAAATTTAGCTATCAGTAGAGGTGGGTTTGGAACAAATTGATTGATTAAACAGTAGTAAGTCACCAGGACCAGATGGTGTTCGCCCAAGAGTTCTGAAGGAACTCAAATATGAAATTGCTGAATTATTAATTGTGGTATGTAACCTATCGCTTCTAAGGGCTAGTCTACACTTACCCGCTGCTTCCGAGGCATCGGATCGATCTTCTGGGTTCGATTTATCTTGTCTAGACGCGATAAATCGAACCAGGAAGTGCTCCCCCGTCGACGCCGGTAATCCTGCTCTGCGAACGGAGCAGGCGGAGTCGACGAGGGAGCCTGCGCGCCACCGTGTGGACCAGGGGTAAGTACTTTTAAGTTCGAAATAAGATACTTCGACTTCAGCTACGTTATTCACGTAGCTGAAGTTGCGTATCTTACTTCGAACTTGGGGGCTAGTGTAGACCAGCCCTAAGAATAACTATACTATATTTGTATTACAGTAGCATCCAAGCCTCTCCCCCCGCCCTCGCAATTGTGTTGAGAGACAGGCTCTGACCTGAAGAAGACAGACAAAGGGAGTATATTAATCTCCATTTTACAGATGGGGAACTGAGGCACAGAGAGATTAAGTGGCTTCCCTGACATCACACTGGCAGTCTGGCAGAGCTGGGATGTGAACCCAGGGCTCCTGTGGCCCTATTCAGTGTCCTAACCACAAAATTTTCATCTTAATAGAAAAAAACATTTGTTTTCTACACTGGAAGGGGAGGGGAGGCAGTGTACGTTTTCCAAACAAAGGATCCCACTGTTCAAGAAACAAGACTGAACTTCAGTGATTTGTAGTAGCAGAGTGGAATACACTGTTCATACTAGTACCATGGTGGGTTTCATTTTTAATCTAATTAACGAGCCAGCTTAAGAGGAAACCTGAATGTTTCCTCTGTGAGTGTGCTATCACCTAGTAAGATTACACGTGAAAACAAGTTTTTATCTAGAGATTCTAGAGGGCACTTCTGCACTCAGAAACAAGAAGATTGCCCTATATATATTCTCTAGGTGCCCAAAGTAGAGTCTCCCAATAAGACTTGCACTACTACACACATGAGCGCAGAACGAGGATGATAGCATTTTCTTTGAGACTATCTACTGAGTTCTTCACGTTACAATGTTGTTTCCCCTGCAAAGTTCAAGGTGCAGACTGTACGCAGTGATGATAGCATGGAACTCTGGAAGCCTGGGAAGAATCCCTCTATTAGTCTTGATGTCTGTAGTAGTAACAACAGGGTGGCATCCAGAGTCCCCAGTCAGGATCAGGGCCCCCATTATGTTACAAACAAGGAGCAATGGTCTCAAGTTGCAGTGGGGGAGGTCTAGGTTGGATATTAGGAAAAACTATTTCACTAGAAGGGTGGTGAAGCACTGGAATGGGTTACCTCAGGAGGTGGTGGAATCTCCATCCTTAGAGGTTTTTAAGGCCCGGCTTGACAAAGCCCTGGCTGGGATGATTTAGTTGAGGTTGGTCCTGTTTTGAGCAGGGGATTGGACTAGATGAGGTCCCTTCCAACCCTAATCTTCTAGGATTCTATGAAACATATAGGAAGAGACAACCGCTTCCCCAGAGTACTTACTCCCACTGCAACATCGTCTTGCATTAGCTTGTAATAAAAGTGGGAGTAACAAAAAAAGTGGAAGGAGTAGGGGAGGGAGGCTGAACGCCATAGCTATGAATGAACAAGAAATGTGAAAGGTGTCACTAGTCCCCATGGGCACAGTTGCCAGTTGCAATAGGCTGCATGGAATTAGTTGTTATAGGTCAGTGTCCATAATATGGAGACAGTTCCATACTGATCAAGTTACTAATGCCATGAGACATTCAAGGGCGCCATTTGAGCCATTGCCCCAGTCATGTGCTCTCAGGCTTTACTCTGACCTGGGTACACGTATGCGAGATCCACACTTATACAAGAAGGACAAAGGCTAAGACAAGTGAATAACTACAATAAAAACTCCTTTTAGAAAATGTTAACTTGGATCCATCACAGATATAGACTTCCTTGAGCAGCCACGCTGACACTTACTGTTGTGTTTTTCTGTTCAGACTAGTCATATTTGGAAATACTGTTCCATTCTGACATATGACTTTTCCCAGGAGCAAGAAAGCTTACAAACAAGATTTCACAATAAAGACAATTCTGTTCATATTTGTGAGAATGCAAGCCATGACAACTCCTTTGGCTGAGGACTGTCTTCTTTTCAAAGAGGATTTATTTTCCTACACCTTTTCCCCCTCATACCACATGTATCCATGCATTATTTCTTATTTTGTTTTCATTCTCCCCACCAGCTGCTAAGATATAATACTTTGATACAGAGATGTTTCACATGTTTGTACACCATTAACTTCAGCGGCGTTACTCTTCACTTACATCCATATAAGACAGACCAGAATCAGGCCTGTAGGGTCTGTTGTTGTTTTAACGCGGGAGAGTTATGCGTGTCCCTCAAGGGGAAGAGTAGACGAAGGTCCAATAGTAGTGAGAGGTGGCAACTATTTAGGTGCAACATGCCAATTCCAAATTGTGTAATTGGAAAGGCTCAAGCATTTGAAGCCACTAGCTAGTCTGATAAAGATCTGTCACTAATATTCTTTCTTTTGCTAGCACAGTGCTCATGGCATGGTAGTACCAGAGATTTTATAAGGTAATGGTAATCTGGAGATTTAAATCTTTTTTTAAAAAAAAAAAATCTGCTGCATGTTCAATTTACCCATAATGCCAGATCTGTTTCCAAAGTATCAAACAAAAGAACTGGATTCCAGTCAGTTTACACTATGGTTAACATTTAAACAACTGCAAAGCCACCTGTATTCTTTCGTCAGGGTTTTACCCAAGGGTTGAGAGAATGTTGGAAGGAAGCCAGTACACAGGGAGAAATTCTGGCCCCATGGAAATGGAAGTTTTGATTTTGACAATAGCAAGGCCAGAATTTCACCATGGTCTCACTGTGCACACCAAAACTCAAAAATACAGATTAAGGAGGACTGTTTCCTGCACAATCTGCACACTCAAAATTCCAATTAACTTCACAGAGTTTTAGACATGCAGGGAACTCACAACTGGGCTATAAAATATTTATGTGGGTTCTACTTTCAAGGAAGTTACAAGAAAGTGGAGGTTTTTCAAGGAAGGGAGTTTGTGGGGTAGAAAACAAAAGCATGGTGGTATCACCACCAGCTCTAAGGGATTTAACCAGAGGCTGGTACTACAGCTTTAGATTTAGTGTGTTTGCCTCATGTCTCTATTACAACTCCTCTGAAATGCGTGTTTATAATTGCAGTGAATATTCTCTCTAAGAAAAAAAATTGGCCATAAAAGGGAGTCATCACAACAGTGAGAAGGATTTTTTTTAAATGCCAAATCTCTGCAGTTAAAAAAAATGCAAAAACCAAACACAAGTTACATATTAAAACACCTTTTCTCTGCCGTCATTCAAAGGATATATATGAATAAAGGAAGAGAGTGATAATTAGTCTATAATTTGAAGTTAGCATGTTTCTTCCTTTGAATATATATAAAAATAAATTACTTGTTTAATTAAAAAAACCCAACTTACTACAGCACATGAATAGAAATTTATGACCACTAATAATGTTATAATGGTTTTAGTGCCTAGAGTTACATTATTTCCACTTACATGAATGACTCCTTATTATGTTCATCCATTGGGACAAGGATTCGTTAAGCTAAAAATATTAACTGTACTTAACCCATATTTTTGTTGCTTGCTAGTGCAGTACTAGCACACTCCAAAATTCCTACTGAAGTCAATGCAGGCTGTTGATATTTAATTTTGTTTTTCCCCGCCATTATAATTTGAGGCTGTTTAAATTACACCTATTTCTCCACGCTGCAAATATATTGATTTGTGCCCCTTCCAAATTCCTTTACTATGTCTACACTGCAGTGTAAGCCCAGGGTTAGTGGAACTCGAGTCAGCTGACCTGTGTTAGGGAACCCTGGGCTTGAGCATCTATATTGTTTTTTAACCCTATGTTAAGACTTCTTTAACCCGTGCTCAGTCCTAGGGCTCTGGCATCCATACTGCAGTGCACAGACCCAAGTCAAAGTACCAATAGCCAAGAGTCCCTAGTTTGCTCTCCCCCACCCCCTGCCAAGATGTGGCAGCTCTAGCCCTAGTGGTGCACTGTGGGAAAACTTTACTGCGGCCCAGCACATTACCAGGAAGCAGCTCGCTTTGCAAAAGGCTTGATTGGTTCGTGTTCCATTGTATATCCAGGAGGCTCACTGATAGTGTGCTTGCAGACCGGTGATCGGAAGAGACTGGGTTATCACTGACCTGAGCTGCTGCTGTTCACAATGGGAGATGGGGGGATGGCTTCCATTTTCAATAGAGTGGATTGTTGTGATAGAGAGAACTAAGGCAGTTGTCCCATGGAATTGTGGGCTACTTCCAGCTGATTCCTGGGACCTGAGTCAAGTGGGGCTGTGTCTACACTGCAAAGCAATAGGGCTCAGACCCTGTGTCCAAGCCCTCGTTAACGCAATTGCAGTGCAGATACAAGGGGGGTTAGGCTTGAGCCCAGGCAAGCATGGGCTTACGATTGTTGCAGTGAGACAACCACGGGTGACTGTGCTCTGACCTAGGAGGGATAGCTAAGATACTGCAAGGACTTCGCATTAGCAATTATAGTCTCTCTTCCTCTCCCACTGATGTTCATGGAAGGACATTGCTGCCTCCCCACAACCATCTTAACAAATAAGGGCTTCCTGGGTTCTTTTAGAAGAAGAATCAAGCCCAAATATATCTCTATTTTATTGCATGTATTCTAAGCCCTGGTCTACACTACGAGGTTAGGTCGAACTTAGCCACTTTAGATCGACTGTATAAGCAATGCGGCTACACAACCAACCTGTTCAGTCAACCTAAAGGGCGCTTAAAATCGACTGCTGTACTCCTCCCTGGCGAGTGGAGTAGCACTAAAATCGCCCTTCTTGGTTCGAATTTGGGGTAGTGTAGACGCAGCATAGTGCAATTCAATGGTATTGGCCTTCGGGAGCTATCTCAGAGTGCTCCGGTGTGACCGCTCTGGACAGCACTTTCAACTCCGATGCACTAGCCAGGTAATCAGGAAAAGCCCAGGGGAACTTTTGAATTTCATTTCCTGTTTGGTCAGCGTGGCAAGCTCAGCAGCACAGGTGACCATGCAGTCTCAGAATCGCAAACGAGCTCCAGCATGGAGCGAACGTGAGACACTGGATCTGATTGCTGTATGGGGGGAAGAATCCGTGCAGGCAGAACGCTGAGCAAAAAGAAGAAATGCTAATATATATGCCAAAATCGCCCAGAGCGTGGTGGAGAGAGACTACACCAGGGACACACAGCAGTGCCGCATGAAAGTTAAGGAGCTAAGGCAAGCCTACCACAAGACAAAGGAGGCAAACGGTCGCTATGGGTCAGAGCCCCATACATGCCGCTTCTATGATCAGCTGCATGCCATTCTAAGGGGGGAACCCTACCAGTACCCCACCAGTGTCTGTGGACACCTGCAAGGGGGGAGTCTCACGCAACATGGATGAGGAAGAGGAGAAGGTGGAGAATGTGCAGCAGACAAGTGGAGAATCCATTCTCCCCGGCAGCCAGGACCTTCATCACCCTGGAGCCAATACCTTCCCAAGGCAGGTTCCTGATGGCAGAGAAGGCACCTCTGGTGAATGCACATTTGTAACCACACTACATGGGTTAAAAGCAATTGTGTTTAATGTTTGATTTGCCCTGAAGAATTGGGATGCATTCACGGCCAGTACAGCTACTGGAAAAGTCTGTTAACATGTCTGGGGATGGAGCGGGAATCCTCCAGGGACATCTCCATGAAGCTCTCCTGGAGGTACTCTGAAAGCCTTTGCAGAAGGTTTCTGGGGAGGGCTGCCTTATTTCGTCCTCCATGGTAGGACACTTTACCAGGCCAAGCCAGTAGCAAGTAGTCTGGAATCATTGCAGCACAAATCATGGCAGCGAATGGTCCTGGGTTTTGATTCGATTCATATAACATTCGGTCTTTATCTTTCTGTGTCAACCTCAGGAGAGTGATATCATTCATGGTCACCTGGTTGAAATAGGGAAATTTCTGTAAGGGAACAGTAAAAGGACCCCGTTCATGCTGGGTTGTTTGCGCTTGGCTAAAAGAGATCATCCCTGAGAATAGCCACATGGTGGGGGGAGGGGTGTGCTGCATATCCAACCCCAAACCGCAGCCCTCTCCTTTTAAACAGCAAACCCAACCAACATTGCTTGCTATGGGAAAGGAGGGTGCTGCAGTTTGAAACCATTCCCACATGTTATGAAGGTGAAAGAAGCCAACCCCGCGTACCCTTTGACTTACCATGGCTGCCTGGAAACCGAATTCTGTTGCCCAGCCGTGTGTGATGTGTGACCATACCGGCAGGCACTCAATATAAAAGGCAAAATGTGACCTTGTACCTAAAGCACATGTGCTGTCTGCTGTGAATTGCTTGATTCACTGTGAAAGAGTCTCCCTTTAGTTCTCAGAAATGTATCTTCTTAATTTCTACTCTCCCTTTTTATCCCCCCTGCAGGTGCAAATGCTTCTATGCTCCCCGTATCATCTCCGTCCCTAAGGTTACTGCAGATTAGAAGGTGAAAAAAACGCACTCGCGATGACATGTTTTCAGAGCTCATGCAGTCCCCCCGCACTGATAGGGCACAGCTGAATGCGTGGAGGCATTCGGTGGCAGAGGCTAGGAAAACATTGAGTAAGCGTGATCAGAACATGCAGGAGCAGATGCTGAGGCTAATGGGGGAGCAAATGGACATGATCAGGCATCTGGTGGAGCTGCAGGAAAGGCAACAAGAACACAGACCACTGCTGTATAACTGCCTGCCCTCCTCCCCAAGTTCCATATCCTCCTCACCCAGACACCCAAGAACGCGGTGGGGAGGAGGCTCCGGGCACCCAGCCACTCCACTCCAGAGGATGGCCCAAGCAACAGAAGGCTGTCATTCAAACCGTTTTGATTTGTAGTGTGGCTACAATAAGCAATGTGGCCTTGTCCTTCCCTCCTCCTCCACCCCACTCAGCTACCTTGTCAGTTATCTCACTTTTTAAAAAATTAATAAATAAAAAATGCATGGTTTCAAAACAATAGTGATTTTATTTCCTTTGTGATCGAAGGGGGCAGGGGGGTTGGCTTACAGGGAATTAAAATCAACAAAGGGGGCGGGTTTGCATCAAGGAGAAACGCACACAATTGTCACACTGTAGCCTGGCTAGTCATGAAACTGGTTTTCAAAGCCTCTCTGATGTGCAGCGTGCCTAGCTGTGCTCTTCTAATCGCCCTGGTGTCTGGCTGTTCAAAATTGGCAGCCAGGCGATTTGATTTGCCTCAACCATAGGCGCCGACTTTAGTTCCAATAGGCAGCGGGGACTGTGGGATAGCACTCCGCCGACCTACTGCACTTAGTGTGGACATACACGATCGACTGTATAAAATCGCTTTGTAAAGATCAACTTCTATAAATTCGACCTAATTTCCTAGTGTACACATACCCTAAGTGATAGAAGCTGAACTAAGGAACACCGTCCCAGTAGTGCCAGCTCTCCTGGTTCTATCACAAATCTCATGAGATGAGACCCGGTGTATTAAAGCCCCAACTTCGAGAGTCATGTGACTACGTGAACATCTCAGCTTTCATTTTTTTAAAAAGTAAGTTTCTAGCCATCAGGGTGGTGAAGGAAAGAATGAAAACATGACCCCAATTCACCCCAAAGTTTCAAAACAGAAGGTAAATCAAAAGAACCCAAAATGTATATTTAAAAAAAAAACTCAAGATTTTTTAAAAGATAATCTCATGATTTGGGGACGGGGGCGACTGTGGGAAGCCTGACAGATTGGCAATACCACCCCCTCCCCCTCAATTCTTGTTGAGAGTCTGTTCTCACCGACATAGTCAAAGCTTTCAGGTTGGGCATCTTTGTTATGCAAGCCAGAATTGTGAAAGGCTTTCATGATTTCAGCCTTAATAGCTAATGTGTTTGTGTTGTTCTGTATCTGCAACATCACCTGCATGTAACCAGATTGCTCGCCTATGCTGAGTCCAAACAAGGTGAAATGCATTTATGGCTACCCAGCTCGCCTGGGGAAACCCTGCTGCAGTTTGAAAGCTATTTTTGGCAGCACTAGCTGTAGGAACTTCGTCCCAGACTGGTGTCTGGTTCCGTACCAATGCTACTGTCCCTTGTGGACAGGGCTGATGCTACCACTAGGCGACCCTAGGCGGTCACCTAGGGTGCCAGGATTCGGGGGGCGGCGTTTGACGTCCCTCAGCAGCGACGGTTTTTCTTCGGCCACCAGGGACCTCGGCGGCATTTTGGCGGCAGCTTCTCCCAGAGGCGCCACCTAGGGCGGCAAAGAAGCTGGCGCTGCTACTGCTTGTGGATGTCCAGTTGCTTTTATAGTTATTAACTAAAGGCCTTTCCTACTGCTCATGCTGCTGTTGCTAATCTGCCCATTTTAGGGGTCTTAGTGCCGTGTTCAGTGTTCCCACAAAAGCTGTCAGAGGAAGTACTGGGCCACAACTGTCACAGGCTTTGTAACTCTTTAAAAATAGTGCAGAAAACTACTGTGGGAGAGAAATGAAGAGGCATAAAAATGGGAGGGAATTCTATAGTGGCTGTAAAGCGCCAGTGTAGACAGCGCACCAGCGCTCGGAGCTGCGCCCCTCGTGGAGGTGTTTTTTTTTAGAGCTCTCCCAGCGCTCTGCCACGACTACACAAGCCACATTAAAGCGCTGCCACAGCAGCACTTTAACGTTGCCAGTGTAGACTAGCCCTTAGATAGTTGTAAAACTGCAAAGTGCCTGTAGTAACACAAAAGGGCTGAGGCTGACACCACTGCAAATTAGCAGTTCTTTTAAGATCAATTGTGATATAAATGGTAATGCAGGCTAACAGGCAAAACAAAGTAGGGAAATGATGAGTCAGGCTACACCCATAGCTTGCCTGAACAAGCAGCAGGCAAGTACAGTTTCATGAGCATGTGCAAGTGAAAACCTTTTTGAGGAGGCTGCATTTATTGTTTATGCAAGGGCAGAAGAAGGGGAAGGCATTTGGGATTTTGGAAGACTGCCTCTGAAGAACCCCTCAACAAGCCTTTCCTCTGTGATATTAATAACAGCAGCAAGTCCAACTTCTAATACACATTTGTCATTTTATGACCATTTCATTTCCATATAATCCTGTGCAGTCTATTGCTGTGCAGTTTGGGGTGGAATTTTTTAAACTGTTCTTTAATGGTAAGTTAATGTCTCTGACAGGGGAGAATACATCCTCTTGTTTGGAGAAGATAAGAAACATTTGGGACTATATAAGGCTCTCTAACAATTAAAACTTGGCAGTTTGCCCTTCCCACTGGAGAGGTTAAAACGAAGGTTTCAGCTTCTCTGTCCTACTACAGTGATACCAGATTAACAACTCTGTGGGCTCTGACTCTGGTCTGCGTTGAAGTTATCGGTACTCAATCACACATGCTCTTACATTTGCCCTTTAAAGCATAATTTAAATCATTTCTTTATTTACTATTTTAAACGCTGATGCTACATATTTTATGTTTACTTCTTCCCTAAATGGATTTTCTTGACAGCAAAACATTTTCAGTCTTTACAAAAGAGAGGAATCAGTGAAGCAGTTAAAGATACAGGGCCCATTTCAGGTCCTCCTGAACTCAGGGCACATCTACACTACAAAATTATGTTGACCTAAGTTATGTCACCATAGAGCCGCTACAGTAATTAAATCGCTTTGAGTATCCATACTGCGCTCTTTGTGTCGGCGGTGTGCGTCCTCACCAGAGTGCTTGTTCCGATTGTACTGTCAGTGTGGGGCATTGTGGGATGGCATCTGAAAGCCAGTAACAGTCAATATAAGCAATGCAGTGTCTACACTGACACTTCATTGACTTAACTACATCAATGTTGACTCTACGCTGCTCATGGAGGCGTAGTTATTCATTCGGCGTAGCAGGGCAGTTATGTTGGCAGGAGCGAAATTTTACTATAGTCACTTATATAGTTAGGCCAACATAAGCTGCCTTTTGTCAACCTAACTCTGTAGTGTAGACCAGGCCTGAGTAGCAAAGCTCCCATTGACTTCAATGGATGTACAATGAAACCAAAAGTGCCTTGAAGTCAGATGCAGACATCGACAGTAGTCATAAGAATCTAAACCTTACTTTAATCAACAATTTGTCCTGCTGTAGTTCAGAAATACTGTCCTTTCAAGAGCTGCTACTCTGTGGGCTGATTAGCTATCCCTGTGAAAACTGACTGCTATGATCTTCTGAAAGCTCTTTAAATAGACTGTTATGGGAAATGAATGAAGATATTTGAAAGCAGTACCGGAAACTGAATTTCATAAAATAAAGTGAGAAACAAAGTAGGTAAAGTAATATCTTTTACTGGAAGGGACAAGCTGTCAAGCTTCACAGAGCTCTTCCCCAGGTCTGGCTTGAAAGCTTGTCCCTTCCACCAACAGAAGTTGGTGCAATAAAAGATATTACCTCACCCACCTTGTCTCTCTCCTATCCTGTGACCAAAATACGACTTCAACAACACTGCAAACATAAAATAATGTGCCATACAAAGATAGCTAAGGTGTTACAATGTTAAACTTTGTGCAACGAGAAGACATGTAGGGAAGATGGGGAAAGGGAGTGCACTTTTGCTGATTTGTGTCACACACACACAAAATATAACAACACACATTTAGGACTAAATTCTGTAGTCCATAGGCAGGCAATGGGAGCTTTCCTTGCAGATGGACTCAGGGAATAGTCCCAGGTTCAGGGAATAGTAGAAGACTGTGTACGCGACAGCCCCTTTTTACAGAAAAGCCTTTTAATAATTATGCACTTTACTACAGCTTTAAAGAATACCATATACGACTTGACTAGTGTGCATTTAATTATTGTTGGCCCTGCAAATGTATTTTCTACCTAGGACTTTACTAAGTAAATTCTGGACCTACATTCTCACCCCCTCGAGGTACTCTCTTGCTTTGTCTCTCTATATCCAACTAATATAGATTAAGGACCTGATACTGATCTCACTTACACTGGTATTAATCAGTAGTTACCCCCATTGACTGCAAGCTCTTGTTTTCGTCCGATGATATCGCAAAAAGAAAATAGTTCGTGCGCCGGGGACAGTAACTGGTAAAACAGTTCAGAAGTCTTCAGTAAATATGCTTTTAGTGTCTCTGCAATAGGCTATCTCAGGGAAATGGAGCTAGGGGAGTGACCCAGAAAAGGTCGCTTCTCAGGATACTCAGGAGACACTGGAAGCATAACTGGAATCTATACTATCCTCCTGGCCAGTTGACATAGTTTAGTAAATATGCTACCGGATTGTTATGTGAGCAAATGGAGCGAGAGGAAGAGCTGTAAAACATGTTTGGGGATTACTGGGGAAAGCTGTTTGTATGATGGCTGTATGCTAAACAGATCATAGTGCCAAAGGGTTACTACTTCTTCGAGTGATTGTTCACATCCATTCCACATTAGGTGTGCGCGCGTCGCATGCACGAGCGTCGGAAACTTTTTCCCTTAGCGGCTCCCGTCAGGCCGGCGGGGGCCCCCCGGTGGCACCACGGTGCCCTGCATATATACCCCTGCCAGGGCCCGCGCTCCCACTAGGCGACCCTAGGCGGTCGCCTAGGGCGCCGGAAGCCAGGGGGGTGGCTAGTCGTGGCTGCCTCCCGCCGTCCTGGCTCCGTGGCTGAGCCGGGAGCTGAGGGGGCGCCACAGGCGGGGGGAGGCTGCCGAGGGTGGGGGGCTGAGCTGCCGGGCTGTGGGGGGGGGGGGGGGCGGGGCGGGAGAGACTGGTTGCCGCGGGGGGGTGCTAGCTGGGGGAGGGGGGGTGCAGGGCTGGTGCAAGGAAGTTTCGCCTAGGGTGCGAAACTTCCTTGCACCGGCCCTGACCCCTGCTGGCCTGACCCCCTCCAGTTCCTTCTTACCGTCCATGACAGCCTTGGAACAGTAGCTCTCTTCCTTGAGAGAGCAGTCCCTTAGCTTTTACTTAGAAGTGCCTGTTAGCAGCTAGTTTACAGCCTATTGTTAGGTCAACAGTCAGTGATTAGGTGCTTGGAGACTTCCAGCACCCACCCGGGGCTGCGGGGTATGCCGCAGGCCCATGGGTTTAAGGCTTGCGCCATGTGCCGCAAGCCAATGCCGATCAGTGACCCCCACAACTCCTGCCTTCGTTGCCTGGGGGAAGCACATCAGACTGAAAAGTGTCAGATTTGCAAGGCTTTTAAGCCAAGGACGAAGAAAGAGAGAGACTTTTATCTTAAACAATTGCTAATGGAGGCCGCTTTAAGACCTCCGGGCCTGGAGCAGCCGACTTCGACCCAGGCCTCCTCGGTGCGGAGTGGTCGGGAGCCCCGGTACCGGCCAGACATCGCAAGCAGACGGTCCCGAAGCACCAGACAGGGGTCTGGCACCACTCGTCCTCCCCACTACTGCCCAGGGCACAGGGAAAGACAGGGTGCGGTCACTCCCCGCATAGGAGACCAGCACAGCCCAAGGCCCCGGACACTGGGAGGAGAGCAGGACAAGAGATGCCGAAGCCAACTTCAGTGGCATCGGCGCAGTCAGCCCCGCAAAGCCCGAGTCTAAGTGAGCTCAGCGAGGGCGACGGGCTCGAGGGGGTGCTGGATCAGCCCTCGACCCCAGACACCTTTGAGGCAGCAAAGGACCTCATTGAGTTATCGGCTGCGAGCCCCCTCCCGGTCAGGGAGACGCCTCCGGCGACCATACTAAGGGTGCAGTCGAGGGGAAAGCCGGCAATGGTGAACCGCTCGAGGGCACCTTCCCAGCACCGCTCCCGCAGTTGGTCCCAGTCGAGCTCGGCATCGGAGGACTCCCAGCTGCCCCTGACCCAGAGGGAAGTCCCGGTGCTGGAATTGGAGAGTCGGGCGGAGCCTAGGGGACAGGCGCACCGTTCCCCAGCATCGACTGGGGAGTCAAGACTGGGGCCCCCACTGGCCACTAGAGGACCTCGGTCCCGAGAACGCCGGTACCGGCGCCGATCCCGGTCCCAAGGCCAGGGAGGACACGGCGGTTGGCAGGGCGGTCCTCCACTCAGCAATTCCGTGACTTCTGCCCTCCTCCAGAGGTAAGCTCGTAATTCACCTAATGTGGAATGGATGTGAACAATCACTCGAAGAAGAAAAAATGGTTACCTACCTCTCGTAACTGTTGTTCTTCGAGATGTGTTGTTCACGTCCATTCCACCACCCGCCCTCCTACCCCTCTGTCGGAGTCGCTGGCAAGAAGGAACTGGAGGGGATCGGGCCAGCAGGGGTATATATGCAGGGCTCCGTAGCGGGGGAGAGGGGCACGCCGGCCTGACGGGAGCCACTAAGGGAAAAAGTTTCCGACGCTCGTGCACGCAACGCGCACACACCTAATGTGGAATGGACGTGAACAACACATCTCGAAGAACAACAGTTACGAGATGTAGCTAACCATTTTTTCCCAAAAGAATATTATTCTAATAAGGGAGCAAAAGAAAAAAAAAGGGCAGGGGAGGGGCCAAAGGGTGAACTGGAAGCTGTGTAGCAAGCTCTCTCAGCCGCTGCCTCAAAGCTCAAATGTCTGAAATGAAGAAGTGCTTAAAGAAATCAAATCAAAGAATTCAAGAAATAAAAAGCCCAAGCGATCCTGAGCAAGATGCCCCAGTTTTTCAGACAGCCTTTTTCACATGCAGCCTTTTGCTGCATCCAACCAATGGTGCAAAATACTCCAACTTGGAATGAGCTGTCAGATTGATTAAATACACAAAGTAATTAGCTCTTTGTTCCCTGTGTTCTCATTATTTAAATGACAAACATCAAGTGAAAGGGACAGTTTTAATGAAAAGCTACCGTATTCAACATGTGAAAAATGCTCAGTCATTGTGTTTATAGACAACCATCTATGTGACCTTAAATGATCGATATGAAACTTTATCTTCACAAAATCAAAACAAGAACAACCAAATGTTTGCATTTTATAGCATGCTTTTTGCTATAAAAACACAACATACTTTTATTTATTTATTTATTTATATAAAGAGCTGAAATGCACTACAGCCTTCTATGACTAAAGGAGCCGTCCTCCAGGGTAATTTAAACTTCCTTGCTCATTCATAACCACAACCACAAGGTTAAACTGACCCTCTCTGTTCTTCTGAGCTTCATCCCTAAAAAATGCACTGAAAACTTCCACCCCTGCCAAAATTAGTGATGTTTCCTCCCCATCAATTTTCAGTTAAATGCAAAACTCCAACCCAGGTATATGACTAAGTCTTTAGTCACATAAACAAAATGCCTCATCTTAAATAAATTAGTAATTGTCATTCCTTCTCTCAACTTTGTATAGCTTTCTCTTGAAAAACAACATCCTAGATGCACAATAATTGACGTATAAATCTGGATCCTTTTAGAGGGCATTGCAAACACTCAAGCCCAAAGAATGGCAAGCCCCGAAGCAGACGTTATGTTCTCAAACCATAACAATATAAAAATAAAATAGTCCATGAGATGACAGAGCAGAGCTCTCGAGTGGAGCAAAGGACTCCCTAAAAGCAGGATCTATCCTGTTTGCTCCTCAAGAGGGTTCCAGGCACTTTTCTCTTGTAGCTCTTTGTAACGTTGGAACACCCGATTCAAAAGCATCTTTTCTGGCTCAGAATTTGTACAAAGCCTGATGGGTGGCAAAGAAAGGGATTCAGAGAAGCTTTGAACGGAATACTCCAAAGCAGGCATTTAGGAATTACTGACTGCTTCCATGGTTTATTAATCCTGATATACCCCTCCATGGGACTGGTCTAAGATCGTCACTAATAAATCAGTCTGCTGGCATGCTGATGGTGTGCTGCCCTGTCAGCTGGTAGACCCCCAAATAATGTGATCAAATTGCAACTGTACGCTATGTGCTGATGGAGAGTAAGTCTCTAAGGCAAGTTATAAATATACTGAGCGGAGGGAGAAGGTATGATACCTGCTGCACTTTTACGTGTCCCTGCTCAGTGACTCGTGTGTCGAAGGAGGATAAATACAGATGACAAGAAAGGTATATTGAAATGAAACAACTCTCCCTCCCCCCATGAAATGACAATTATTTTCAGGCCGCAGCAACACTAAGTTTCTGTTTCTCGATGCTAGTTTTTAATTTAGAAGAAAGAGAAACTTAGCAAACAGTGCCACTGTGATTATGATGAGTGCACGGATTCTGAAAATTCCATGGCTTGCATTCCAGCTGGCTTGAACTTAACTGTGTGTGTGGCTGTTGGGGGAGGGTTAAATGTTGTAATGTTTAACATTATAGAGAATAAAATAAAGGCTACTTTGCACCTCACTCTTGTTTATCCCCTTTATTGCACTCTGGCAACATCAACAGACCTTAAAGTGTGCATAAAAATACAATTATGGTCTCTTTACGCTGCCACATAGGTAAAAAGGGCCTTAGTTTAAATGGGAAACAGACATTTTATGTTTAAAAGTATTTGCAACAATTGAGGCATCCCTCCCCCCAAAAAGGAAGAAAAAAAGAGAGAGAAAGGGAAAGTTAAGATACCAAAGCACCTACGTTAGCCAGCTATGGTTTATGATCATAATGAAATCCACAGGGTGCCTAGGTTCTATTTTTCCCTAGCTGGCCTGCACGTAAATTGTCCCAAAATGGTCCTTCAATATCCTAAAGCTCCTCTATTGCCTTAGTAGATGCCAATTGTCAGTCTAATTAGAGGAGAAGGAATGGGGCTCACAGCAGCGAGTTGACCCAGTGCTGTAAGACTTACCTTCTTACCACAAATAAAAGAAATTTAAAAAAAATTGGTTTATGAAACAGGAAAAGAAATGGGCAGGGCAGAGGGAATCAGTCTAAAAATATAGCTTGTGTGATGCCGAGAACAATAGGTCCTCTTGCCGGGTCTAGCCACAGTTCTAAAGAGAGGTGACTAAGATTTGGGGGCGGGGGGGGAACCATCTTGAACTTTTGCCCCGAACCAAAGTTAAGCTTTTTTCTGAGTGGAGACTGTTCTAGAAAATCCCCCTCCTCCTTCCCACTCTCCAATTCTTGGCCTGTTCATGTCTCCCTTCCTCTCGACGGCTCTGGGTCTCAGTCATCCTCTATATCAGGGATCTCAAACTCAAATCACCACGAGGGCCACATGAGAACCACTAAATGGGCCCGAGGGCCGCATCACTGAAACCTTTTCATACAATGATACAAAAGTATAGTCAAAAATGAAAAAAATGAAGAGTAATATAGTATTCTATTAAAAGTCAATGTATTAACTTTTTAAAAACTATAATGCAAAGAGGGGTTTTAATAAAATATAAACACTCAATAATGTTTGGAGCTTGACTGCCAGTGGAGTCGGCACCTATGGCAGGCCACAGGAAATAACTCCGTGGGCCACATGTGGCCTGCGGGCCGCGTGTTTGAAACCCCTGCTCTATAGACGGTTTGGATCCCCTCCCTCCATTTCTTCTTTTGAAGTGCTGGTCTCTAGGCCCAGAGCTGCTGGCAAACCCTCCGCTACATCCAGCCACTGCCAGGGCTGACCAGTGTTCAGCAGGGTGCAGGATACTATTGTTCTGCGTTACTATAATGCCTAGAAGCCCCAGTCATGGACCAGGGCCCCGTTGTACTAGGTGCTGTACACTAGCATGCTTGGCAGTCCTGCCGCACCCGCCAGTAGCCCTGCTGGACTGTCACCACCACCGGTGGCGGGACATCCAGGATTCTCCCTACAGCTCCTCCACCTGACTGCCAAGGGCTGCTGTAACACGGGCTGAACAGGCAGCCTGAGCACCTTGCCTACCTTCTCTGTGATCTCTGCTCCCAGGGCTGCCCCACAGCTCCTGAGAGTGGAGAGAAGGAGCTGACAGCACTAGGGACACCACGTCTGGAGATAGAAGAGAGTCTGTTATTCCTGGATGAAATGTCGTGTAGTTTGTCTACACTAGAGCTGGAGGTGTAATTTCCAGCTCGAGGAGACGTGCCCATACTAGTTCAATCAGCTCCAGAGTAGACATACCGAAGGGGCTAGATAACATGAGGCTGCAGGTTGGGGAGGGAGGAGACAGAGCTGGAGGTGTGATGGAGCAAATCCCATGGGACTTCTAAAGACCAAGAACAAATTTTAGCTGGATCTTGAAATGAAAACAAATAGAAGTGTTTGTGGACATGGACTATTCTGGTCATAAGTCTTGCTGTGAATGTGATATCCATTTTCCATTAATTATACTTAGCACACATAATACAGCTCTTGATAAAGAGCTTTACAAATATGAACTAATTAACATGTTTCAATGGATTGGGCCCTGGCCTGGGAATTAGGAAACCTGGGTTCTATACTCAGCTCTGCTACTGACTTTGGACAAATCACTTCAGCTCTCTCCACCTGTTTCCCCTCCCGCCTTTTGTCTGTCTCGTCTATTTAGGCTATACATTTCTCAGGGCAGAGAGTGTTTCTTACCACATGTACATGTAATGGCTAGCACAACAAGGCCCCGCCCTTAGGCATTACTTTTATATAAGTAATAAAAGTTCTCCTATTAAAAATTCATTAAAAGCTCATTCATATATGGTATCTATTTTACATGAACGCACACACTCTACATTGTGCAAAAGTTAAACTCATTCCACACACACCTTACCTGACACACAATTACAAAAACAAGGAAATGAAAAGCTGCGGCATCTAACAGTACATATGTACAGTTCCTGCACCCAGACACATACCTCACCACTAGGACAACCACCATACACCATAATACAGTATAACCTTAACTCTACTCTAGTAAGAATGCCAGCTTTCCAGCACCCTGTTTTCCAAACTCCCTACTACCATAAACAGCCCAGACATCATCCTCTTCCTTGCACCCCAATACTCTGCTATTATCCGTTCTGCACAGTTCTGGAAAAACTTTCTCAGTCATGTTTGAAGAAGATGGTGGCCCCTGACAGAATATAGTGTCACCATCTTCCCTGCGGGAAGAATGGCCTCACTCCGATTAGGAATAGTGGGAAATGATGGCCATTTTGAATGGGCATTTCTAATTGCAGCTCTGTAGCCTTGTTCTCCTTGGTAACAATAGGAGTAGCAGGTATTTTGAAAGAGCAGTTCTTCATGGAATTCTCTGTAGTAGAATGTTACTCACCCAACAGAGAAACTTTCAGTTATGAAGAATGTTGGCCGAACAATAACCATTAATTCTAAAAAAAAAATTCTTAAATTAAGCCAGTTTGAGATTTCAGTGACTTGTAACTATGTGGGAAGCCTGAAGGGTCTGCATTGTTCAGTTATTAAGGTCACATAGGATATTAAAATGGTCTGACACAGGGTGCTAAACTTATTAAAGGACCCATTTATTAATAAATTTTAATTCAAACTAATTACTGTATTTGCTGGTAAATACTCTGAAAATTCATTCTCTGCCCAAAGAGAACGTGCTGTAGGTTTGGGGAAATCTTCCTCAGATCTAACAAAGTAATGCCTCTTTATGTAAAAAATCCATTTCAGCCTGGGGAATCATGAGAAGGGCTGCCAGAATATATACATACATACAAAGATATTCTTAGCAAGGATACATTTCAGGATGAGGTTTGATTTCAGGCTCATGTTTTAGCACATATGGATTGGACAGTCAGTCGCCAGAATTTCCTACTCTGTGATATTAAGATAGATTTATCAACTTGCATTCTCATACTGATCAGTGAAACAACTGGAAAAAATACAAGCGGAGTAATAACTAACAGTACATTGCATAAATCAAAGCAGTGATAATCCCCAGACCCGGACACTCATTAGTAACCTCATTAAATAACTAATGTTCAACTGAACTGAAACCTTCTGTGAGTAAGAAAACTAGACAGTTGTTTTAATAGCAACTCCCTATTTTCTTCCCCTTTGTAGCTAGAAAAACCCAAAGATATTGAGCAACATGTATCAGACTGAAAATATAATATAGGTTGTTCTATATTAGTGAATTTGAAAAATGCACGGAAATTAATGTTCACAGATTATTTATAGCATCAGGCAAGGGTTGTCTCTCCCCACCAGATGCTGGCCAGAAGCATGAAAATAATTTAATGGCAATATGTGGCCAGCCCCTGTTGCATTAAAATAAACACTTTTACCATGCGCAGCACTATTTATAGAATCCTTGACATGTAAGTGCCCTCAAGGGGTGATCTACGCCATCCCCGCACAGAGGCAGGACCAAGGAAATCTAGACCATCCCTGAGATGTGTTTGTCTAACCTGTTCTTTAAAAGTCTAAAACCTCCATCTCCCTAGTAACCACAACCTCCTTAGGTAACCTGTTCCAGTGCTTAACTAACATGCATACCAATGTTCGCATTGTCTCTCTAAAATATGTTCATGTAAGAGAATCATAGAGAGCACTTGGACTTCTTCCATTTATCCTTACATCCAGGAGCATCAGAAGCTCCCTAAAAGTGGAGGGGACACTGACGCCCAAACCATAGCCCCGCCCCCGTGCTGCCCCTCCCCCGAGGTCCCTGCGTCATGCCACCTCTTACCCTGAAGCCCCACCCTCACGCTGCCTCTTCCCTCAACCCCGCTCACTCCTCCCCACCCACTCCCTGCTGTCACTCGCCCTTAGAGCCGGTAAAAAGGCTATGCCCTCCCACTTTTAAAAGCGATGGGGCCATGGCCCCCCCTCCCCCATTCCGGCACCCCTGCTCACAGCTTCCCATTAAGGTGGAGCTGACAAACTATAGGGCCTCTTCAACCAGATACATGAATTTAGCCTAGAAAGTAAAGTCTTGAGAACTAAATCATAGGAAATCAAGGGCCAGATCCTCAGCTGGTGTGAGTTGGCATAGCTTCAGTCAAATCAATGCAGCTGCACCAATTTTCACCAGCTGATGATCTGGTCTTTAGTACCATTCTACTTTTAAACACTTAAAATAAATCCAAATAAACTCTCTTCACTGCTGAGCTACTAGGCCACGGATCGGCAACCTTTGGCCTGCGGCCCTCCAGGGTAAGCCCCCTGGCGGGGCGGGCCGGTTTGTTTACCTGCCGCGTCCACAGGTTCGGCCGATCGCAGCTCCCACTGGCCGCGGTTCACCACTTCAGGCCAATGGAGGCTGCGGGAAGCGGCGCGGGTTAAGGGATGTGCTAGCTGCCGCTTCCTGCAGTCCCCATTGGCCTGGCCACCAGTCCCGGGGGCTCCACTGCCAGCCTGGGGTCCCGGCCGCCGGCCCCAGGTCCCGGCCATCAGTCCGGGTGGCTCTGCTGCTGGCCCAGGGTCCCGGCCGCCATCCCGCTGCTAGCCTCGGGTCCTGGCGGCTCTGCTGCTGGCCTGGGGCTCTGCAGCCGCCCCCAGCCATGGCCCACTGGCCCCAACCTGGGGCAATGAGGGGTGCAGAGGGGTAAGAGGGGAAACAGCTCAATACCGTCACCTTAAAAATCGTTCCAGCGCCACTCACTGTACTGGGATATTTTTAAGTCCTGATTTGCTGCTTACATCACTATCACGCCACGTGGAACAGCGCACTGCGTTTGACGTTGAGATTAGAATGTACATGTAAGAACTGAAATCAGAATTTTCTGACAGATTTCAAGATTTCCAGCAATTTGGCCCAATGCTTTCATTTTTACTTTGCTTCACTTTCCCTTCTCTTACTTCACCTCACTGGTTCCTAAGCCTCTGTGCTATTGCTTTAAAATTCTTGCTTCTTACATTTTATACTATCACCCCCACCAGTCCTTCCTACCTTTCTTCTGTTATCACTCCTACCTTCCTGTTCACTCCCTTCACTGATCTTCTCACGATCGTCTTCCCACAGTTCATCCTTCTCAATATCACACTTTGTCCCTGCTAGCTCCAGCTCCCGGACTGGCTTCATCATTTTAAACCCCATCTCTAAAGCCCGTTACCTCTAATGATCATATCTCTCGTCTCTTCCTCTTCTTGGAAGGCCAATAGTTTGCTTTCACTCCAGACTACCAGTTGTCAATATATTTTATTTTATTATTGTCTTATGTTTATGTGCTATGTCCTTTCATTTTCCTTCCCTAATGCTCTGTGTAATGTAATTATTGGGTACATTATACTGAGAAATTGGTTCAGTACTGACTAAGAAAAAGACCGACACCTCACGAGTCACCACGAGCACTTTCTGCAACTCCCAGAAGGCATCCTGTCCCTGTGTTGACCCAACCCATTCCTCATTAGCTTGTGGGATCTCATGGGACCACAGAAAAAAAATTCCACAGCAGCACAGCCTCAGCTCAGCAGGTTCTCCCAGTGAACAGAAACCCAGGGAAGCCAGTAGAGCCCTCTAAGTGGCAGCAGCCCTGCTCAACTGCCCCTTAGGAAGCAGCAGCAGCCAGCAGGACACTGTGGGTCCAGTTTGGCCCTCTGATTCGACTTCCGTTACATCTGCCTATTTTTTGTGCAGGTGAGAGAGAGGAGACGCTGCAGGAACCCAAGTGTTCACTAGAGCTGATGGAAAATTTGTAAATGTCAAAGATTTTTGGTGAAGCTATTTTGCTGTTTCTCGACCAGTTGACAGAGTGGTTGGCATTCTCTGAAAAGTCAAACTTTTCAGAGAGTTTTCTGTATATTTTGACTAGCTGTGGGGTTCACAGTGAGTGGGAGAGAACAGGGAGAGTGGGAGAGAACAGTCCACAGGGGGAGTAGGAGAGAACAGATTCACAAAATCCAGTCATTGCATGTGACTACATTAACATGTGTCCTATTTCATAAGTACAATATGGGCAACACTGCCTCTTGGGTTCCATAAGACACAAAGGACATTTCTGATATGGCCAACATATGTGTCCTGGGGAACGATTCTCCTAGCTGCAGAATAGAAGCCACTGGCCTGGGACCCAGACAGGCACTATCTTATATACACATGTTTTGAGTGTTTGCCAAAAATAAACCAAAATTATGAATGGACTAGCTGCCATATTCTCATCCCAATGAAGTCAATAAGCGCTTTGCCACTAACTTCCGAAGAGTTGGGATTTGGCCCTTAATGAAGATCAGTTGTTTAGACGAGACACCTGAATCAAATACGACAGTCACGGATGTTCAAAAGTAAATCACTTTCAACTGGCACAGCTATCTATTTGTGATTTTAAATGGTCACTTGAGCATTAGGCTTATATATTTCAGAACAACTGCAACTGCGTGTTTCCATGTGTAAATGGTTTTGGTTACATTTTCATTCATGCACATGTTTTTAATGTGTGGGTTTCCCCATGAGATTCAGATTACGGTGTGACTAGGTTTTTACCTGCGCTGAAGCAGGACATGTGTAACAAATGTTCTTAATGGTGGGACTTAGCCTTCTAACATTTATATAGGATTCCTAGAGCCAGTAGAGAACAATGGGAATAAGTCAGCAATTTGGCAAGATCCTTTCCTACTGTAATTGCTGAGCATTATCAGTCATTAGGAATCAATATCTATCCCTGCCTTGCCACTCCAGATCAGTTCTGCTGAACATCCAAGCTGAGTAATTGGCTTATTTCAGGTTCTTTGTTTAAAGTCAAGGTATGGTAGAGTGGCACTTTTTCTTAGCAGATTCTGATCTCTTCTGCTGCAGGACCCAAGAGGCGCTGGGGAAGGGCAAAGGTGGCTGGACACCTCCTCGGTGCTCTGACAACCCCTGCAGGTGCTGGGGCTGGGTTCAGGACTTCTCGAACTTGCCTCCATTTGCAATGACTTCCAAGGGGTAGCTGTGGCAGCCGGGGACTGCTGGAGCACATTGCACTCTGACCATGCCTTCCTCCCCTTACAAACTTAATGCGGAATGGTACGGAGCCAGCGATGCCAGTTCTACACCCCCTGGGAATTCTCCTACACCAGGGGGGGTCCCCAGCTGTCCACTTAGGCCAGCTTACAGGCTCTTTTGTGCTGCTAGAGAAACCTAAAGCAGCCTTATCAGGGCTGAGCAGCCACCCCCTTGTCTTCATACTCACCTGCAAAGCATCTAGCATGCTATGAACTGAATCCTGTAAGGTGCTGAGCAAATGAAATCAATTTTATTATTACTGACGCATGTGTACACATACATACATACTGTGGCAAAGCTCCGACCTTGTCTCCTTGGGTCCCGTGCTTCCAGGCAGGTTATGCTAGCCTCAGAGGCTCACTATGACCCTCCCTGTAGCCCCTCTCTCTCTAGGGCCAGGGTTACAGTCTACTGAGCCCTTTCCATCATAAGCCAGCACAAGGTTGGTGAGAGAACTCCCACAGTCTCTGTTATCCCTACGGGCTTATCTCAGAACAGATTAGGCTCCTGTCCTGACTGGGGCCTATCTTACCCTCCCAGGAGGTGTTTCTGTAGTGGCAGGTTGTGGGGAACCCAGACCTGCCCTCTACTCCAGGTTCCGGCCCAGGGACCCTAGTGGCAGCAGCTGTTGGCAGCCCACCTTTCACTGCGAGAGTGACTACACTTCCCTGGGCCACTTCCCCACAGCTCTCCCGCTTCTCTCTCTTAATGCCTTCTTCACCCTTACCTTAGGGCTCCCTTCCAGTGGCTTGAGGGTGTCTTCATTACCCAGCCCTTCAGCCACACTTCCTCTCCTCTGGCTCCCTTTTCCTCTCTCCAGCCTGACTGGAGTGAGCCCTTTTATAGTGTCAGAGGGGCCTTAATTAGAGTCAGGTGTTCACATTAGCTTAATGGCCTCACCTGACTCTTTGCAGGCTAATTGGAGTCATGTGTCCACCCTAGCCTGGAGCAGCCCCTGCTCTGGTCAGTCAGGGAACAGAAAACTGCTTACCCAGTGGCCAGTATATCTGCCTTCGACTACTCTGCTGTAGGCGGCTCCTTCACGGAGCCGTGAGCACGGGCGTGTACTTGGCGCGGTTCACTCCCCTCCTAGACACCTGCCCCTTCTGCAGCGTGAGGGAGATCCTGCACACGTTTACCTGGAGTGCGCCAGGTTGCAGCCCCTATTCTGGCTCCTCTCAGACATCCTTCTGCGTTTTTGGTTGCACTTTTCCCCTCACCTTCTTATCTCCCTATCCATGGCCCCACAAAGTCACAGGACCGCCTGGTCAACCTCCTCCTAGCCCTGGCCAAAATGGCCATCTATAAAACCAGGGAGAGATTGGCCGACAGGGGTCTCCTGTGACTGTGGGGGCCTATTTCCGATCCTCTGTCTGCTCATGCATCTGGGCAGAGTTCCTCTGGGCGGTGTCCGCTGGCTCCCTTGATACCTTCGAGGAGCAGTGGGTGCTGTCTGGGGTTCTCTGCTCGGTGTCCCTGTCAGGTTCCCTTCATTTAGCCCCGTTCCTGTTATTTCATTAGTTGTCCCCCAGAATCATTTGGTTTCCAGGTCCTGTGGACCTTCCCTTAGGCTGGGGTGGGGGCATCCTTTAGCAGTGGGCGGGCTTCCTGGATCCCAATAGGACTACTCTGCTGTACCCAACTGGCCTGGGTCCATCACAACAAACAACAACAGGACACACACACTTTGTCATTGACTTCTATAGGGCCAGGATCTCATGCCTAGAATACTCCCAAGTCCTGTTAAATACTGATTGTTAAATAATCTGTGCACCAGGAATTTTTGCCTGCCCTGGCTATGAAAGAGTTAAAGATTTGTATACAACGAAATGAAAAGGGCTGCTTAAAATTCTCCTTCCAGTGCAAGTCATCATTCACCATATGGTAAGATATTTATCCCAAATACATGTTGTTCAGTAAATCAGAGGTAAATTTTTTTTTAGAGTTCGATGTAGCAAAATGTCTCAGTGCATTGCTGTCATTGTAACTGTTATGGAACAGTCGGCAGCATAGATTTCACTGGAACAAAATATTTTTGGCACTGTCCTTTTTCCCCCTCATGGATAGTTCTCTGGTAAACACAATCTTCCTTCCGAATAGGGGTGGCTTCTGTGGTTCCCTGTCTCATACACATAGCATCAGCTTACCTGATAGAAAACATACAAGACCTATAAAACCAAACACAAAAGAAAGGGATAACAGCTTTAACTTTGCTGCTAATTTCAGCCCTGGAAAGCAAGTTATTCTTAGGACAGTTCTGCAACTCAAGCTGCGAGAGGGGCATCAATCCAATATACACCCACTGTCCACCTCTCTGGGTTTTATGTTGTTGTTGTTTGTAATTTATTTCTAGGGCTGGTACTAATTTTCAGTTTGTCAACCCTTGACTCATAGAAACGCGTTCCCTGCAAAAAGGATGCATCTCCCTGCCGAGCACAGGAAAAAATGTAACATGAAATCCAATCCTTTCCTGATTGGACAGGAGATGAGGAGAGGACGAGGGAGAACAGCATGATGAGGAAGTTCTGTCATTTCCAGAAGGAAGCATGATTCACTGGCAGAGCATTTTTGGGAGCCTGAATCAGAGCTGTCGAGGAAGTCAGTTCTTGGACAGTTTTAATGTTTGGTTTAACTGTGACTTTTCCAGTGAGCTGCTTGCCTCTGTGTGAAGACCATAGATATAAAAAGCTCAGATTACACACCACTAAAGAACAAGAAGTAGGAAAGACAAGGGAGCCCCAGAGTGAGAGAAAGCTCGATACAAGTATTTACAAAGCAAGATAATTTGATGTACATTTGTAAAAAAATATAAAATAAAATTAGAAAATGCACCAGAAGTACAGGAGAAATGTTTTTCATGCCACATTCCAGCACTTGCTAAGGCAATAAATTGGCAAACACCAGTATAGAAAAAAGTATTGTAACTGAAAAATTAATAGAGGATTACTATAGTGGGGGGCAAGGGAATGGTGGGCCAAATTCTCTACTGGTGTAAACTGGCACAGATCCACTGAGACGCCAGCAGAGAATTTGGCAAAATGACTTGCTTGACATTCACATGACAGAACGATACACTCATGTTTGTTTCAATCATGCTGTTTATATATTAATACACTATACCACTCTCTAGAGGGAAGATGGATTATTTAACCATTATACACATTTTTTTGTTAAAAAATTATCTCAGACCGATCATGGCATTTTTGAGTAAATTCTTTACTGGCTGCTGGTAAGTTTCAGGGTAAATTAAAAATGTTTGTTTTAGCAAACCAACAACACCCTCACTGGTTTAGGATCCGGTTATGAGAGTTACTGGCTCGCCCCATGTGCCATTCTGCAACAAGTGAGATCAGCAGAGACACTCGAGCTAGTACAAGAGAGAGGGCTCTGTTGGCAGGGTGTCCTTTGTGTGGAGTCCTCAACTTTCCAATTCACTGCCTTCTTGGTCAACCACAGCCCTGATCTCTTAACCTTTTGCGGGCATGCTGCAAGGCTTTTCTTTTCTCCCCAGCACCTCACAAGGGGGTAGGCTGAGGGAGTGATTGTATTTTGTTATGTCTGTGGAGGAGGACTTTCAATAAGATTACATCTGCTGAGGCATATTTGTATATTTATTGTTAGATCAGAACGCTGAAGATATGTACTGTGAAAAATTACCGTAAATTAGGGCACCCAAAGCAGGGGTGGGGGGTTGTCTATATTTTGTAAAATCCATTCAGCGCCACCATCTTCATGCTTGGTCACGTGGGAACTAAGTTTCTATTCTCTTGATAAGCTAAAACTGTATATAAAGTAAAGCCAGACTTTCTATAGGATGCATGTTCCCTTACTATATTTGGGAGCAGAGAACTTTTGCTGACCATGACACACAGTGGGAAAAGGAGTCACTGGTGGCAAACCAGGAAATAAGCTAGTGCCTATCGACCTTTTTTGTTTGCTTGAAAAGGATGTAAAATATGATTATACTAGTGGCAGTACAGTTACAGTGCGACTGGTTAACAATAAAAAGGACTTTAGAGAACAATGGCTGGGAACTCGAAATACACAAGCACCCCATGTAATTTAAGCATTCCATGAATTTTCCCTCATCTAACAATGCAATCCCATCAGTAGGAGACACACACAGCAAGGGCATGTCTACACTCCAGAGAGTACAGGCATAGCTACGGCTCTGTAGTTATGCTGGCATAACTCTGTAGTGACGACGCCCCCTACAGCAACGGAAGGGTTTTTTCCATCAGTGCAGGAACACCACCACCTCAAATGATGGTAGGTAGTTACAACAGAAGCATTCTTCATCTACCAAGCTGCATCTACAGTGGGGGTGAGGTTGGCATAGCGCTGGCACTCCAGGGTGTGGATTTTTCACACCCCTGAACCAACACAGCTATGTTGCTTGACATTTTAAATGTGTAGACCAGGCCTAAGAGACAAAGACAAATTAGTGTATTCAATTCTGTGAAATGACACCCTGGGTCAAATTCAGAAGCTTCGCATAATGTAGATTAGCTCTGACACTAACATAAAATTTAGGCTGACATAGCTACAGTGCTCAGGGGTGTGAAAAAGCCACACCTCCTGAGCTTTGTAGCTATGCCAACCGAACCCTCTTGTGCAGATGCAATTAGGTCGATGAAAGAATCCTTCTGTTGTCCTAGCTACCATCGTTTAGGGAGGTGAAGTTCCTACAGCGATGGAAAAACCTCTCCCAACGGCTGTAGACTGCATCTGCGTTACAGGGTTACAGCAGTATAGCAATCTTAGTGTAGTCAACAGTTAGATTCCCACACGCAACTAACTCAGTCTCCTTTAGATGTTCTTACACCTGCTTTGTCACAGGGTAAGGGAGTCTCAGCTGGTTTAACTTGCATGAAAGAGAGTCAAAAGAAGGTGTAGGTTAAAGTATCCTCGTGTCCAGTTTCTCATCATGAGGCTGACGCAATCTTTGATTCCTTACACAGCAACAGAATCCGTGCTTGAAGGGGCTAAAGTAGATTGAAACAGGGAGAGGTCTCACTCCCCCAATCCAGGAGGAAGGGGAGCTGTGATAGAGCATGGTTCACTCAAGCCAGGGAAGGGAGGGGGAGCTCACCCTCTGCTTTTATCTCTTTGTATAGGTACCCTATTCCCTCTGACCCTTAAACTCTGGGCATAAGTAAGTCTATGGGAGTCTAACCAAGTGAAAGTGAGGCCTTGTCCGCACTCAGAAATAGTCCTGATTCAGCAATCAGTGGCCAATAATAGGTAAGGCTACGATTTTGTCACAGAGGTCGCAGAAGTGATGGAATCTGTGACTTCCAGAGACCTCTGTGACTTCAGCCCCAGGGTGGTGGGGCTGGAGTGGTCAGCTGGGACCCTGCAGCTCCCAGCTGCCGCAGGCGACGGGAACTCCAGCAGCTCCCAGGCACCACGGGTGGCAGGGGGTCTTTGGAGCTCCGAGCCGCAGAGCTCCCAGCGGGCAGGGGAACCCCGGAGCACTGAGCTGCCATGGGCGGTGGGAGCTCCCAGCCACTGCGGGTGGCGTCAGGACCCTGCAGCTGCCTTGCTGCTGCAGGCAGCGGGGGAGCCCAGAGCTCCAGCAACAATGCATGCAGGACCCTTCTCCCTACCCATTTTGTCATGGATATTTTTAGTAAAAATTACAGGCTTCTATGAATTTTTGTTTATTGCTCGTGATCTGTCCGTGACTTTTACTAAAAATATCCGTGACAAAGATCTTAGCCTTAATAATAAGTGTAGCAGCCCCTGTGCTGACCCCAAGTGTAAGCAAAAGCCACCTGGTTTTCGCTAATGGAAGCCCTGCTTGCCCTTGTCTACACGTATAGGTCAGCACCAGTACGGCTGCACTGATTGCTGGCCAGCGACTGCTGAATCAGGGCTAATCCTGAATGTAGATAAAGCCTAAGTGAACATGAGGGAGGGTGAATTATAGTACTGCCAACCACAAGAGTCCAAAACACATGGGTCAGACCCACTAAAATTGTGGCTTGCCTTAATAACCATGGCATTTTAAAAAAAATAATACATTTGGGGTTCTTTTCATTTGCCTTCTGGTTTTGAGCCTTTCAGAGCCACATTTTCAAACTCTTCTCTGTACTTTGAGAGCTCAAAACTTACTTTTTTAATGAAAACTGATGTTCTCACATATTCACTTGACTCCAGGAGCTGGGCGTTAAGAACAACACCAAATATCATGAGACTAAATAAAAACTTGAGAATTTGTAACACTAACTATATCCCTTCTTTGTTTTAATTAGCTTGGAAGGCCAAATTCAGACAAGGACAAATCTGTTTTCCTAGATAACATTCACTCACTTCCCAGCACTGGCTATATCACTTTGTATTTTTTAACAGCAGTAAAATGCACAACATCACTCGAGCATTAATACATTTTATACAATAAATTGCATGAATTCTTCAAGAGCAGATCTTACATAAACTTAGGAGTTGAAAATGATTTTTTACATTTGTTTTAATGACAAATTC
Source organism: Macrochelys suwanniensis (assembly GCA_033296515.1). Lineage (NCBI taxonomy): Eukaryota > Metazoa > Chordata > Testudines > Chelydridae > Macrochelys > Macrochelys suwanniensis. Next base: position 151,953,590 of record CM065775.1, on the reverse strand, counting down.
ATCCTTTTACTAGACCAGGTCTTATTCTTTTCATTTTGCTCTCAGCAAGAGGAATGAATGTTTATTATTTGCAATAAAAATAGTCCTGCTATCATAAAAAATAGCATTTTTACAGCCCTCAGTGTTTAGCCTGCAAAGTTCTTTGCTCGAAATATCTATAGATGATTTTCACATTTGGAAACTAGGGCATTTACTTGTTGGAGTACTATAAATACAAATCTTAATGTATAAGGAGATGTTTTTAAAGCAATAAAAGCACTTGAAAATCCCTATAATTCCTCACTTCCATACAGTAGCAAAAACAAAAAAAGCACTCGGTTGGATTAAATGCCTGTGTCCATGGGCACTTTGCTGCGAGCCTCAAAAATAAACATGGAAATGGTAACAGAAAAGTAGGAAATGATCTTGTTCCTGCTTGTCCCTCCCTTGTACCTGGAACTCCCCCGATTTCATTCACTGTCTTCATACCAAGTGACTGCAAGACCATGCCCTAAATGTGAAAAATGTCACGGCAAGGGGCATGATAGTATTTCCTGCATACTCTAATTTTGCATCACTTATGAATACATTCCTAATCGGGGGAAAAACTTTATTACAGTGATCGCAGATAGCAACTGATGTATTTAAAGTTGAATTCCAATTTCTTTTGTAACCCCCACCACTGCCCCCATTACCACCCTTTTCAAAGTCTCATAAACCTTCTCAAACAAATCCCTTTTGGGCTGAACATTTGCATGTTTGGTTTCATCACAAAAGCAATTTGGGGTTATTTTTGAGCAAATCTGAGTAAGCCCATATTTGAGCTATTCAGATGTTAAAAAAAAAAACCCCTTCTGCATGAGCTGTAATCAGAATTTAGCACTCACATAATTCAGAAATGACAAGTTAAAAACACCACAGTTAGCTAAGTGAGATCTCCAAAACAAATGTAGGCTTCAAAACCACACCTGAATCCAGTAGCGTAGCCAGGTCTTGAGCACAGGGGGAGCGGCGGCACTATAAAAAGGCACCTCCCCCTCCCCCTCCCCCTGTACTCACCCTGCGACGCTTTAAAGGTCCGCTGTGGTGCCCCGGCCCTTTAAAGTGCCGCCGCCGGAGCCACTGGCAGGGCCCGCGCGCCCACCAGGCAACCCTAGGCAGTCGCCTAGTGTGCCAAGATTTGCGGGGCGGTGGGCAGCTGCCCGCTGCCTCCCCGCTCAGCGGCTGAGCTGCTGAGTGGAGAGACAAGGGGCGGCTTGCCCTGGCTGCTCCTTGTCTCCCCGCTCAGCTGTGAGCAGAGAGACAAGGGGCGGCTTGCTGCGGCTGCCCGCTGCCTCCCCGCTGAACTGGGAGACAAGGGGCAGCTTGCCCTGGCTACCCCTTGTCTCCCCGCTGAGCTGCTGAGCGAAGAGACAAGGGGCGGCTTGCTGCGGCTGCCCGCTGCCTCCCTGCTGAACTGGGAGACAAGGGGCGGCTTCCCGCGGCTGCTCTTTGTCTCCCCGCTGAGCTGCTGAGCGGGGAGCTGGAGGGCAGCCGTGGCGAGCCCCACGTCTCGCTGCCCCCCACTCAGCGCCTGAGCGGGGAGCCGCCTCGCTGCCCCCGAGCCACTCCCCACTCAGGCTCCGGCAGCGGGGGAGCGGGGGGGTGCTTTAAAAGACTCGTGGCTCCCCACAGCGGCAGGAGCCACAAGCCTTTTAAAGCGCCGCCCTAGCGAGGCTCCGGCGGCACCTTAGCGCCGCTTTTCCTCATAGGGGGAGCGGCCACTCCCCCTGCTCCTCCCCGGCTACGCTACTGCCTGAATCTGAGGAGGTCACTTGGTCACATAGAATCTTACTGTAGGATCAGGGCCCACATTTGTATTGTTGATCTCATGGACCAAACTAAATCTGAAGAAAACCAGTTCATAAATGTTAAAACTACTGAACCTCTAAAATTAGCTTCTAAAATGTCTATTGCACAATGGCACATCGGCATGTCAAGGATGAAGTAGAGTTTGCTGAACACTGGTGCCCCTGAGGTTCAAGCACTGTGGCTGAACTAAATTCCCTCTGGCACCTGCAGAAGAATGATGAGATCGAAAAGGAAGAAATGCACCAGACTAGAGAGATTTTAGCTAGGCCCAGTGGGAGTTTCACATGCAGAGGGTGTATTGGAATGGACCCATTCTGAATAATCATTCTCAGAACCTGAAGCTTACTGATGTTACCCAAAAGAATCAGGGATTGTTAACTAGCAACAATACAATCAAATGGACAAAAATAATGGTTATTCCATTGAACTGAAATGTGCAAAGAACACAGAACGGGGTGCTGGAACAAATTTTATAGTGGGGGTGCTAAAAGCCATTAAACAAAACTGTAAACCCTGTAAATGATGGAAACCACTTCAAACCAAGAGGTGCTGCTGCACCCCAAGCACCCCTAGTTCCAGCACCTATGGCAGTGTGAGATACCATGCAATATAGAACCTGAGATTCAGTAGTAAATTGCCCAAGATGCAAGAACCTGAAGAAAAAAAATAGTTAAGGCTGGTATCAACTACTATCATGTGGGTCATAAATGGCTCCAGTAAGATTAATATCTTTGGGTTTTTGCTCTGGGATGATGCAATGTTTCTCTAAAACATATCAATGTTACCTGCAAAGCAGAAGACCATTCTGTTCCTGAATGCCTAGTCAATCAGATGCAATTCCTAACCTACTGAGAGTGCAAATCTCAACATTTGCATCTATAGATGAACTTTCTCTAGACCTCATTCCTAAAAGAAATAACACAGTTGCAAAGCATGCAAGCTCGTGGCAGCCGTACTACTCACTTGGCATGGTCTCTTCCTGTTAATTGTGGAGTAGAACATGTTCTTCAGACTTTTCCTCTATCTACCCCAGTAAAAGAGCCAGACCGTGGCAATTTGTGGGGGGAAGTTGGCAGCTGTAAGTCACAGAAGCCAAGCTCTGGAATGTATTTTTCCAATAGCAACATCTGGTCCCCTGGTTAACTTCCTGATTGATCTTCTGCCTCAGACAGAGGCCAACCACAATAAATGCACAAAATATAGCGGGGAGTGGAGGGGAAGGTTGGGCATACTTTATATCTTTAAAAATAGCAGTGCAAATCCAAAGCATATTGGCAAATTTAATGTAACTGCAAAACTTAACTGGGAAATGCATCTTCCTGTTGATTGTCTTGAGGATTTTTCCCTGGTGTGATCCTCTGTCAGTTCCAATAGTGAAGCCAACAGCTGCAGCTTCACACATAGAAACAGTTAGGCAACTTCAAAGCTCAAGTGCCAGACCCTAGCATATAGTTTTGGTTGATGGTGCATGGCTTCTTGGCTAGCTGTGTCGTGGCATCTGTATCATAACCACTGGGTCATTTACAAAGTCAATCTGCTGTTTGGGTGTATTGGCTTGTTTGCTTGTCATTTGAATTTGTTGCACCTGTGAATGTGCTCTTATACTATATGGCCAAGGAAAAGATTCTGCTTAAATTACCTCTGAATCACAAAATGATCAAAAGAAGTTTGTGCCACAGATAACTGCATGCAATGAATGAATTCTGCTCTCACTTGTACGCATGCAAGCCCAACCTACCGAGTCTCATGGTCACTCATTGGTTAGTGTGGATGCTAGCAGTGCATACTTATTCTTTGATAACTATAACATTCTTTACCTTGGGGGAGCGTACTTTAACCCCCATATACCTCATTTTCATATAATCGTGATCTCACATATAAAGCATGCCTTGTAAGGTATCAGGGGAAAGGTTATGATCTGCTGAAAGTCATTTCTCTATCCATATATGTGTATCATTAATGCATATGAAGTTATGAGAATTGTGTTGTATCATGGTCATTAAAACATGCTGTAAGTTGGGGAATCAGCCAGATATTGGCTCCCCAGAGGCAACAGCAAAGAAAGTAACCAGCGCCCGGGCGGGGTGTCAAACAACCCATCAACAGCCATTGTCCAGCAAGGAAGCTACAATGCAATGACTCGCCTGCATGAGGCCACACCAGGAGAATTGCTCAACCTTGCTTGGAGAGACTCAGCAATGCCCCCCCACCCCCGACATGCCTGGACTTGTGCTCCCTAAGCACATGGACTGAGAGTATAAAACAGACAGAGTGGACACATACTGGGCCCTTCTCCTGCCCCCACCTATGCTGCAAACAATCAAGACACTGAGAAGAAGACAAGACTCCAACACAGGAGATTGGCCCAGGTTTTCTTTTGGTAACCACTCCAACTTGTGCTTTGACTTATAATCATTTAAAATCTCTTTTTATAGTTAATACATTTGTTTGTTTATTCTACCTGAAGCAGTGTGTTTGGTTTGAAGTGTGTCAGAAACTCCTCTTGGGATAACAAGCCTGGTACATATCAATTTCTTTGTTCAATTGACAAACTCATATAAGCTTGCAGCGTCAAGTGGGCATAACTGGACACTGCAAGACAGAGGTTCCTAGGGTCATGTCTGGGACCGGAGATATTGGCTAATGTCATTCGGTTGCACAATTCAAGGAGCAGCTTACAGGCCAGAGGCTGTGCGTCAACAGCCCAGGAGTGGGGGTTCTCCCAGCAGAGCAGGGTAAGGCTGGCTCCCAGAGTCAAGGATTGGGGTGACCTAGCAGATCACCGGTCCAGATAACACCAGAGGGGAACGTCTATCTGTAAATCTGTCAAGATTCTTTATTGCCTCCCACCGGAGTCAAAGAGCCTCAACAAGAGAAGGCAGGTTTGGGTGAAATCCTAGCCTCACTGATGTCAATGGCAAAACTCCTATTAATTTTACACACACAAACTACACAAAACTATTAGTTGTTGACTGTGCAGCTAAATGCTGCCTATATGAAGAATCACTCATTTTAATTTAGAAACTGAGAAATTCTCAGTTTCTCCTTTAATTTCTTTTTCAGTCACATTCCAGGTAATGGGACATACATGTCAGCAATAAATAAAAAACATTTTGAAAATGGAATATAGATTGCATCAGATAAAGACTCTTTGTCAAATGATAGATCTCTGTCTTCCGCCCATGCCTCCCCCCCAGATGTACTTCCATCCTGGTCTACAGGGGAGGGAAACAAGATAAGGAAGGAATAAAGAAAACCGAGCACAGACGTACAAAACTAGTCTCTCTGAGTCTCTGCTCAAGCCAAATAAACTAAGCTGATTGTCTGTGATCACAAGTAGCATAAATCAGGTCTGTCTGTCTAAAGGGGAGGGAGTACATTTTCAAACAGGACCCTGTCAAAAAAAGAGTTTGTCGTCAGAAGAGGATGAGGGGAATTTAAGAGCTTATGAAATCATGGCCTGGCAAGGGGTAGGAGGATAGAGTGAGAATTAAAAGAATGTTTCATTCACCAAACCCATCCCATGCACTGCACAGCAAATAGATTTTGAAATTCTGACTGTGTCCTCAGTGTCAGCAGGCAATTAATTCATGGATAGCATGGAAAGCAGACTTCTAAAATCAGGTGTCCACACATAGGGCTTTCTGCTGCTGGCAGCAAACACTGGCACATTTCAATCACTTGGTGATTCTAGTCAGGCCATCAAGGCTGGCTGGCCATGACCTTCTGAAGATGATTTCGGGAGCCTCATCTCAAGCATAAGTGATAAAGCCATCATTTCTTAGAAAGATGCCCCCTCTACAGATGTCATGCAAAGAATGTTGCTATAATGCTTTGAATGTTATTCTGTTTGTTTGATAAGTAGACTGCAGTAGCTTAGAGGCTGATTCTGTGCTGTTCCATCTTACTGTCTAGACATATTTGCAAGCACTGCTTTGCCTTGAAGAGGAAGGAGCACATATTGTAGGATATTGGGTTATTTTTACTTGTATTGCACTAAGAGGCTGTTTTCAGTCAGAAGTCGCTTGATACAGAGTACTAGTTCTGTCAAGCAAATGGAAAAAGTGGAACATATCTTGATTTTTTATGGGGCAGACAATACCAATACTTTCCACATAGGCAGGAAATGACTCAGGTTTATATATAGAAATACAGTATATTTTATATACATATATAACATTGATTTATTTTAAAAAAATACACCCTAACTATCTCAAGTTGCAAATGCAAACATTTAACGTAAATATTAATGCAGTCTGGAAACAATAGGATCAAGCTAGCAGTTTAAAAGATGATTCCACTCCTTTAGCCCTCTCAGAAAAAACCTGTGTCAACATTAAGGTTTGCTGTGGTGACCTAAAGGTCAACAGACTTGGGTTCTATTGGGCAATGGGAGGAGCAAATTCCAGAGTCAAGGGCCTCTCTACTGAAAGCACCCATCTACTCCCATAATAAACATTTCAGTCTTTGACAGCCGCTCAAGCGCCTCAGCTGATCTCAGTTGCTATGGCTGAGCATTTAGGGAAGAGACAGCTTCTCAGATAGCTAGAACCTAAACCATACCGGGCTTTGTTGCTCAATTTCAATGCCTGGACTTCAATTTTAATGCTTGAATTGCCTGGAAATGAAGAGGGAGTCAATGTATTTTCTGGAGCACTGATGTAGTAAAATGCTAAAGCAGGTGGCCCCCATATTCTGCACCCGCTGCAACTTGTGAGCAGTCCTCAGCCATAAGCGCATGTATTGTACACCACAGCATACTGCAGCGAACAAAATGAGGAGCAATAAAAACACTGATGACCATGGCAAGTTCCATGTTTGAGAGAAATGGTTGTGTATTGCAACCACCCTGGCCACTGATGCCATCTCAAAATCAAGGAAGATTTATTCAAAAGTACCCACAGATTAGCAAAGAATGGATATACTCTTTCAATACAGCAGATTCCAACTGAGTCATGTTCTCCAGCTGGCTCCCCTAAGCAACCAGCATCATTTCAGTCTTGTCTGGACTGAACCTCCATCAGCTCATCCTCTTCCAGCCTCCTACGTTGGCCAGGCACTGGGAAAGTATAGGCGCTGCATGGTCTAGGTGTAAATAAAGAGCTATATAGAGATCTGTGTCATCCACATACAGATAGAGCTGCAGCCCAAAGCACCTGGCATCTCATTCTGTGGCTACACATGGATGTTGGACAGGAGGGATGACAGCAAATAATCCTGTGGAATCCTGCCCTTGAGTGCACTTTGGGACAGAAGTGCACCCACCCAATACCATTCAGAGGCCTCTGAAATGTAAAACTAAACCACTCAAGAATGAGTACAGCCACACCTGCCAGGGTCCTGAGTCAGGTCACTAAAACCTCATGATCAGTAGTATTAAAGGCTGTCAATAGATCTAACAAAATTAGCATGAATATCTTGCCCTTCCTGGCCTAGTGCATAGGGAGGAAGCAGTAGATGTGATAGATCTAGATTTTAGTAAGGCTTTTGACACAGACCTACGTGACATTCTCATAAGCAAACTAGGGAAATGTTGTCTAGACAAAATTACTATTAGGTGGGTGCACAACTGGTTGAAAACAGTGTGGTTTGCTGTCGAACTGTGAGTATGTAACAAGTGGATTTCCGCAGAGGATCAGTCCTGGATCCAGTACTATTCAATAATTTCATTCATAACTTAGATAATAGAGTGAAGAGTATGCATATAAAATTTGCTATTGACACCAAGCTGGGAACATTGCAAGCACTTTGTAGGACAGGATTAGAATTCAAAAGGACCTTCACAAATTGGACAATTGGTCTGAAATCAACAAGATGAAATTCAATGAAGACAAATACAAAGCACTACATTTAGGAAGGAAAAAAATCAAATGCATAAATACAAAATGGGGAATAATTGGCTTGGTGGTAGCATTGCTGAAAAGGATCTGAGGGTTATAGTAGATCACAAAGGGCAGATATGATATAAAGAAATGGTTTGAGAAAGAGAAGAATACCTGTTCATTAGACAGAATCTGGCCTCTTGCTATCCATCAGAGCAGCACTAACCATGTCCACCAACAGACCCAATACCTCTTCAAGTGGTGAAGGACAGAGGTCTTGCTTACGATAGGTTCTCCTTCCAGACATGGATCTGCCCCCATAGAAGCAACTAATCCTGTCCAAACATGTGATCTTTTACCCAAAAGAGTAAGAAAATGTGTAACAGTGAGAAGCACTTGACTATTTCCAGCTGATAGAATCAAGATTTATCACCATCCAGAACAGCTATGTTGGACAAGATTTCACAGACACTGCAGTCGAGGAGAAGAAAGCTCTCTCACTTCCATGAGAAGCCATAGCATAAGATTTTACATATTATCTAAGCCCTAAAAGTTCAACTCAGAGCAGGATAACGATCACCAAAAGTAAATCTTCACCTTACATGCTTCCTCTGTTATAGGCCAACCATGTACATCACTGTCACAGTTTTATAGTAACTGCGCCTCTATCTCCCTCTCCATGATCAACTCCAGGAGTTCCCAAGTCAGGTCTCAGCTCTCTAGCAGACATGCTAAACCCACAGAAAAAAAAAACAGAAATTGGGCTTGTTTTTGGCTTAATTGGCTTGGGAGTTGCTTGTTGGCTAGTCTTTGGCTTGTAGCTTGTCGCTTGGTTGGCTTGTTGCTTCTTTTTTTGATCGGCTCCTGGCAACCAGGGGCAACGGGGTGGGAGGAGAGTCAGGGGTGCACAGTGGGCCCACCACTGTCCCAGTCTGCATGCCAGTGGGATCTAGTCACATAGAGTGTTGGGGTTCTTATGGATTGGCTTGTTTTGGCTTTCTTTTGAAACGGGATTAGTTTGATTTATGGCATATTGTGAAAGTTGGGGTGCTTATTTACTGCGTGAAAGTTGGTAACTGTCATCTGTAGCCATCACTCATCTCTGGGCAGGCACCCTTGTCCCACTCCCTTCTGACCAGGGGTTTTTAAGGCTTACACTGTGATATCCCCAGCAAATTAGTGAGTGCCTGTGCTTTACTATCTTTCCAAGAGCTATGAATAGTGTATTGCCAGCAGTTGCAAGTTACCACACACCTCTTTCTAAGAAGGCACATTTATTCTTAAGGTAAAAGCTTTACAGAGACAACATAAAAACAATCAATAGATTTAAACCCACACTAAATATATCAGGAGACACCCAGTCGTCTTATGGGGCCCAAGTCTTTCCAACCCTTCAGCAAGGGTTGGGGCCCTCTTTGGACAGAATGCCCTGTCTGTTTGCTGGATCAGAACAAAGGCCCTGAGTCAATTTAAACACAGCCTTTTTATGCCAAAGCCCTTTCTTTGTCTGTTGGTCTCTGGAAAACCCAGTTTGAACCATTACATGCAAGCATCCTCAGGGGGTGGTACCTCTCTGGAGGTGTTTACAACCTAAGTGATTCAATTTAATCACCTCCCAGTGTTTTTGGTTCCTAGAAGAGCTATGGTAACTGACCCCCATGGAGTTGCATGCTGTTCCTGGCCCACAGTGTTACATAAACTTAATACAATATGGTCCCCAGAGATATTGCATGTGGTTGCAATAGCTGTCACAATCACTACACAGAGATCTAGAAAAATATTGCTCAGCTGTCTTCTAGCTCTGTCTAGTATCGAGACTAGCCCAGGCACTGGTAGAAGTACTCTAAAGAATGTGTTCCTAACTCTATAGTCTGCTGATGAAAGCTACTGGTAACATCAGCCATGTTATGACAGAAGTGACTATTCAGACTGCTGGCTATTGGCTGGTATTTTAATTCAGTTCATTTCTTCCTAATATCACCTTTCATTTTTGATTAGTTGGAACGTGGCATTAGAAAGCAAGGTGGGGGTAGCAAGAAGTGCTGTGTGGTTGTGGGTGGAGGGTCACTTGAAAAATATTAGAAACCAAATCAATTAGGTTTTCAACTGGAAAACATCATGATGCATTAACACTAGTTTGGCTGGATTCCTGCAGTGTAAACAAAAACTACACAACAAGTGCATTCAAGTAACAAAGACAGTGTATAAAAACAGCAGACATAAAATAAAATAAAACTTAAGACTTTTATCCACTGGCCAAATAAACAAATAAAAATGAGACAACAAAAATCTTTCATTTTTCAGCAGCAAATGCATCTCCATCACACCAGAGGACAGAGCTGAAGGTAGCATCGCTGCGTATGGGCTTGCTTCCAAGTGTAGTATCAAGCGGAGCTTTGCTATAGGTGGTATAATTTTTCATTGTTGACATGAAAGTAGAATTACAGCTCTCTGACACTGGCATTAGATGGCATTAACTAAAAAGGATTGTTAACTACAGGGAATATTTGAAATAAATGGCTGCAAAGAAAGAAAATCCTTAGGACAGGGGTATGTAGAAATGGATAATGTGAGCTTTGTTCTTTAGACTGCTGCTTTCATTGTTTAGCCTATAAAGACTTCCTCAGAACAAGAGAAAACAAAACAAACCAGAAAGGAGGTAGAGACCCAAAGATGACAGTCTTCAAGAGCTTTAACTAAATTCTTAAAGCATTGGACACAATATTAAGCAGGAGATACATTGGTCCCAATTCTCTCTTCTGGACAAGTTCTGCTTGGCAAGCAGTGGCGATGGCAAAGGTGGCATTAGGCTATCTTTTTGCCTCTCCAATCATGGGAGCAGGGCCAACCCACAATATTTTCGCACCTGAGGCGGGGAGCTCAAGTGATGCCCCCATGCCTCCTCGCTTGGGCCAAAACTTTGAAAGGTCTCAATTCTGCCTCCTTCCTGTTCTACTCCTCTCATGATACTGCTCTGCTACCTACCCCAATAAAGGAGAAGTAACAACTTAAAATGCCTTGTTCAAAAATTTTAAGTAACACTTAACTTTCAAACACCTGAACAGCAAATGTAACTTTTCTTGTCTGCATAGTAAACACTGGCATTTTTATCTATTTGAATAATCAAAGTGGTGCTTTCCGTGCCTTCTTGGTTGTAAAGATTTGAACTGCTTCCTGAAGGTCCACAGTCTGGGCCAGCTCATGCTCTATTGAGATGGTTGCAAGGCCGACCAGTCTCTCCTATGTCATTGTGGCGTGCAGATGTGTTTTTATTAACTTCGGCTTGGAGAAACTGCATTCTCCACTGGCAACTGTTACAGGAAGTGTTATAAGTATGCACAGAGCAACAAAAGCATTTGGAAAGAGGGTGGTCATCTTATTTGGGCACATATATTCCAGAACAGCCTTTGGAGTTGATCCTGCTGAAATGTATCTTGAAAGGGCTTTCAGTTCATCACCCAAATCACTCGCATCGATATCACGCACGTCATCATGTGTCAACACTGTCTCTAGTGCCCTGCATTGCTGGTGTAGGTCTTCTTCAGGTATAGTGAGGAGTTTTGGAATATCATACAACATCCCAAATATACTGCTGTGTTCCTTGAGCTGCATGAAATGTTCTTCAACTGACTGTATTGCACAATTTAGCACCTGGTTAAAGAATTCAACTTTGAATTGTTGTTTGGGGTCTCCTATGGGATTATCCCATGCCTTGTAATCAAAATGTCTTCTTCGGTGACTTTTGTATTCATGAATGGGTGGGAAACTAGCTTCAGTGTGAAGTTCCTCTGCCAACTTCTGTGCACTCTTCAGAACCTTTTGAAATCCCTCATCTGACCGGTAAGACTGTAGGTATGACTTTGCTTTGTCCAGTTGTTCCATTGCTCCAGATATATCGAGGTCAACATCTTGGAGTCTGTTGCTTACAACAGGTATTTCAAACAGTATGTCATGCCACAACGCTAAGCCACACAGAAATTTGAAGTTATGTATATTTCTGGTGATTCCATTTCCCTCTGACATTGTTCTCCCACGAACAGTTCCTGTCATAGCATTATCCTCCATAATGGCAACAATGGCATCATCTATCTTCCCAATTTGGTGTTTGATAGGCTTTATCACCTCCACTCGACTTTCCCATCGTGTGGCACTCAGTGGTTTCGGTGTCAGAGAGGATGTTCCCAGATGTTGCTTCAAAATTTGCCATCGATGAGTTGATGCAGAGAAAAAATACATAAATGCTTGAATTACATTTAAAAATTCATCAGCCTCACTAGAAGCTGATGCTGCATCACTGACCACCAAATTCAATGAATGAGAACTGCATGGGACAAAAAAAGCTCGAGGGTTTAACTCTCGGATCCGTGTCTGCACTCCTCTGTTCTTTCCTCTCATGTTGGCACCATTATCGTAGCCCTGACCTCTCATGTCAGCTATCGCAATTCCCATATCTTCCAGCTTTTTAAGAAGCACATTTGTCATACCAGCTCCTGTAGTATCATCAATGTCAATACATTCTAGAAAATGCTCTCTGACAGTCACCATTGCAGGGACATTTTCACTAGGTTCTGTTGTTGTTGCAAAACGCACCATTAAAGTCACTTGTTCCGTATGGGTGATGTCATGTGTGCAGTCCAGAATAACAGAGTAATATCTTGCTGACTTCAGATCTGCCACAATCTTCTGTTTGACTTTTGTTGCCAGGAACTGTGTGATCTCATTTTAAATTGTTTTTCCAAGGTAGTGGTGTGTGTACATTTCTTGGGTGGTGACTCTTCTTAGATGCTCCTGGAGCACAGCATCAAACTCAGCCATTAGCTCCACAATTTTAAGGATGTTTCCATTGTTTGGCACATACAGCTGATCTGAAGTGCCACGCAGTGCTAGGTTTTGGGTAGCAAGCATTCTCACAATGGCAATGAGCCTTTTCAGAACATTTTGCCAGTAAAGAGACTCTGATGCAATCTTCTCTTGATGCTGATCATCTATGGTGGCCTTTAACCCCAGTCTCATCTCAAACTCTTTCCACCTATGGAATGCTGTCTGGTGATTTGCTGCCTTCTCATGGCATGCCAGATTTCTAGCCAGATTTGTCCAGTCCTTTGTTCCTGTAGAACCCAATGTGGCTGGAACATTAGACTGGAAGAGTTTGCAACAAAAACAATATGCAGCATTCTGGGTTTTTGAGTACATAAGCCATGGCCTCTCCACTATGTCACAATTGGGGATTTCACGCCAGTAATGTGTTGGATGGAAACTTCTATTTTCATTGTCTTTGGGGAACATGAAGTTTTTCACTTGCTCTGGCCCATGCAGTACAAGGAAGTCCCCCAGGCTACTGCTCAAGTGGGTCCACAGTCCTGGATCAACTAGACTTAAGGAACTAAACTCAGCAGCAGCTGTTTCTTGCGCCTCCACCACACTCTTCTCTGATCTACACTTTTCTTCAGGAATGTGCATAGTTACGTCCATTTGAAATGGAGATATGGATGCTGCAGTAGCTGCCAGGTCACCTGCACTCTGACTAACTGGAAGGTCAGGCATCTCCTCACCACTCACATCCTTGCTGAGGCCGGACGACTCACCGTGAACATTTGTGTCTATGTATCTCAGGAGAGCGCCTTCCTGCTTAGATAGAAAAGTTTCCTTTGCTTTCTTTCTTTTTCTGAATGCTACCCCAGAGGGGCATTTTCTTCTTTCACTCATGACTGCTGTTCTGTGCCAGCTATAGTGGCTCTCAACACTCAGTTGAAGGGGACAAATAAGCTGGCTGGTAGCAGGGCCTGAGTGAGGGAAGATATCAGCGTCTTAAGGGCCTAACTGTCTCCTACTACTTCAGTTGACTGCCTGTTCTCCTCAAGTGGGTTCAGGGAAGCAGCAGGAAACAGGAAGCTTCCTAAGAAGCTGGTGTTAATCAGTCCAGGCTCCTGGGGGTGCTAGAGAGGTACATAAGAGGCTCCTCCTCCTCCTCTCTCTCCCTGCAGCTCCTGCTGCTTTCTCTTATTCCCTCTCACCTTTTCTCTTGCCTGCCTGTTATGTCTCTTGTGCCCTCCTTCCTTCAGCACAGCACTCCACCATCTCTGTGCATCTAGAGCAGAGAGAATACATATGCACCAGCAGCAGCCACAATTTTCTACACTCTGGGTCCTAGTGGTGCTGCCCCCGCCTCCCCCCGCCGCCTCACACAGTCTGGCACCTGAGGCAGCCACCTCAGTTCACCTCATGGTAATGCCAGCCCTGCATGGGAGTGTTGGGGGTGGTTTCACAGAATCATAGAATATCAGGGTTGGAAGGGACCTTAGGTTGTCATCTAGTCCAACCCCCTGCTCTAAGCAGGACCAATCCCCAATTTTTGCCCCAGATCCCTAAATGGCCCCCTCAAGGATTGAACTCACAACCCTGGGTTTAGCAGGCCAATGCTTAAACCACTGAGCTATCGCTATCCCTCTCCCCCCCCCGGTGTATAGCCCATGGTATATAAGTTAGAACAATATCAGGGCTGCTCTAATTTATTTTTGACTGTCTATAGGTCATTTGCAGCAGCCAGAAATAACCAGACCATGGCCTTGTCCCCTAAACTGGAGACTGGGGGATAAGAACTGCTATGCAGAAACTGCATCACTCAGAGGTTTTCGGGAATTCCCAGGTGGTCAGATACACTGATATTTTTGGTCCCTTTGCAATAGTGATTATTTCATTTTTAAAAGTAGTGTTAAAAAAGTACAAAAGATTTCAAGAATCCCTTAGAAATTAAGCATACCAGTAAAAATTTAAAATCCAACTATTTCAACAACTTTTCATGCACTGAAAAATAAGGGACCTATTAATTATGGGGGAAAATCATTCATGTGCAAGTATTGTTGCTTTGATAATGTCAAGTGGCTAAGGTGACAGTAAAGTTCTGATTATTTTTATTTACACTGGAGACCAAACATATTCTCTTAATAGACGCAGTTGTATCTTAAGGTTTTATACTGCCGCTCATCACCATAGTATCTGAGCTACTAGCACACACTGTAATTTTTCCCATTCGTTTATTTTACCCTAAAAATAAAAATTCTGTTACAAAAAGAAATCAATTGTATTGAAGAAACATTAAAAAGGTAGAAGATAATAAAATGCCTTCCACTTACTTTTATTTTAAGAACAAAATCTAACTCTAAAAAACACCAAACGACCCTAAAGTTGACATTGACAGTTAGAGGTTTCCAAAAGTTAGGATTGACCCACAGCTTCAAGCTTTTCGGGCCCCATGTATGTTCTCTGTAATACACTGGCATACATGGGGCAGGTCTATTGAGTAGCAAGGGGTTATTTTTACATAGTCTTTTTTGGCGGGGAGGGGGTTAACTATATCTACACCTCTAACATAAGTACTTCCAGCAGTGAGAATCCCTGTTTGACAGTCCTGTGAGTTTATTCCTCTCAGTAGCACTTTTAGGAGCCTTATTTTGAGGAATGAATCCACGGAGTTAGGAAGGCATGTACCTAGCATGATTGAGCAGCATTTTCTAGGTCAGCTACCTGAATCAAATTTATACCACTGAATTTTGGGAGCATGCATTCCATAGATAGGTTATCATTCCCTAGAAATGTAGTTGATAATGTGGGGAAAATACTTCCCCTACCTATTCTGAGCTTTTGAATACTCCTGTGACCGGAGAGAGCTATTGATTTCATGCCTGTGTCTTGCTTACAGCCAGTGCTTTGAGTTACTACATCTATGCAAGTGTCTGCAACTTCTTTTAATACTCTTGGGGGGGGGGGGTTATTTAATTCAAGATGTTTATTACTCTGGGCCTCAACAAATCTGGCCACTCCTTTTTATGGAAATTGTATTTTACAGTGAAATTGGAACATTAGGAAAACCAACGTAAAGAAGTCACTGTAAATAAAATGAAGCAAAGGTTAACTAGTAATATTTACCCAACTGCAGTAAGAAAGACTACAGGCAGCTCCACTCATCTATCAGCAGCCAAAGTCCCACCCTCTACTCACCCTGCTGCTAATCCATATTCATTTTCTTAAGAAGAAGCCAATTACACCTTGCTGTTGACAGTACAAATCTTTATAAAGCTTTGCATTTTCACTCCAGAGGAAGGGAATTTCCTCTTATCGCTCAGGGCAGCAAGTCAGTTAAAGGTGATGGGAAATGCTTGACACCCAGCTCGGCCTACCTTTCATCTTTCCCATTCACTCCACAGATATATCTCGAGTCTGACATGGAGAAGTAATTAAAACCATGTTGATGCCATGCACAGCTGAGCAGACACATGTAAAATCAGTACCTGGTACGAACCCAAACACATTGACTTTTATGAAACATCAGAGCAATTGCAATCTGTCTCATGGAATCCTGCAACCGTATCAGCCCAAGGTCAAGAAGGTTCAGCTTTAACTAACATAGATCATCTCAATAATCAAACAGATGCCACATGATTTACACTAGTGTTTTGCTCAACACTTGGGTAATGATTGGTCTTGTACTACTGGGTAGTTAACAATTCTTCTTCGCCTCCTTAATGTTATATATTCAAACTGATATTTTCAACCTGCTCTTTTTCCAGACCATGGTTATTCTGAAACTAAAAGCAGTGCCTTAATATACTTGCCAATTACTTTTTTTAAAAAATCCTTTTCTTCTCCCCTCCCACCAGCCTTCATCTGTTTTGCAACTTTGCAGGTTTTAAGCTCATCAGGGCAGGGGATGTGCCTTGTATGGGTGGAAAGTGACATTCTGGGGGTGATCACAGTACAAATAAATAATGGGTAATAATGAAGCTCCTATGCCCTCCTAACTTTCAACACTGCTTACAGTGTGCTAGTGCATTCATGCTCTTCTCTTTCCCAAGTCTCACATATAGGGTGACCAGATGTCCCAGTTTTATAGGGACGGCCCCGATATTCGGGGCTTTGTCTTATATAGGCACCTATTTCCCCCTCCGCTCCCCTTCTCCCCCTCCCCCAATTTTTCACACTGGTCACCCTACTCACACACCATAAGGAGGGAAGCTAAAAACAGAGAGCTGGATTCTCCAGTCTGCTAAGTTCCCTGTGCATGTTTTCCAGTTATTGTCCTCACTTTCCCTACTAAGGTAGAGGATGCTCCCTGGGGGTGGGGCAGGAAAACATGGAGGGCTTGGGATGGGGCTGAGCTCCACTCTGACTAATCATCCTTTGGGGTCAGCTCGGCTAGCATATACAGCAGCAGACCTTAGAGTAGACCCCCTGATTCTCTAACTTTCAACCAGGTCAAGTGAGCAGCGAGCAACAGTTAGGAAGTAGTGGAGAAATGAGGGCCAAGTTGACAAGTTTGATGGCAGTTGGGCATTCAACAGCAGTAATTGACATATGTTTCTATCTACAGTGTCTTCTCCCCAGTCACCAGCACCACTGTGAAAACAGAACTTCTGCCATATGTCCGCCTTCTCTCATCCTATTCAGGCAAGTTTCGGTACTCCTGAACATAGGATAACTTAGCTGCTAAAGTTCTCCAGCCTCTCCAGTACAGCTTAACCGATCCATCATGATCTGGGCTTGTTACTTCAAGCCAGTTGCCCAATGTAACCTCATAAATCTATACAATTACACATTTTAGCTCTATTGCTTGCAGTAGCCATTAGAGCTCCAGAGTCTAATTCTCATATCAGACCAGTTTTACACCGGTGTAATTCTACTGAGTTACTTAATGTGAGAGGAGAATCAGGCCCACGGTATATAGGTTGAAGTCATGATTTAATCAAATTGCCCTCTCAACATGTGACAAACATTCCTTTATGCTTTATAGTGTTTCACTGGAAGTTGCCAGTTGGAATGTTTCACACAATTTAAGCCCGTATTCCATTGTAGCTCTCATATTTAAGACAATAAATGTGTCTTACAGAGCTGTGATGCATTAGGTGTGGGAAACTTTTATGTGGAGGTAACTACAATGAATGATAACTACAATGATATAATTGCTATTGTACTGGAAATTCAAACTACAGAGCTGCAAAAAGACTGACGCGGCACCAGACACATCATTTTTCTCTCTCAACAGGATGACTCCACATGGAAAACCGTCATCAAATACTATGTGGAGCAGTAGCATGAGTTCTCAGAGTACTCTAGGTATTTATTTTCACGCTTGTATTTTTTCCTCACATCAGCAAAATCATTGTACCATGAGTTGAGCAGCTCCATGAATCGCTTTATAGGCTGTTTCCACACCAGTCCTGACACTGACGGAAAGGTGAGAGCAACTTTCCAACACACCAAGTAACGTTCCCATTTCCTCCAAAGACTTCTCAGAATAACATTGCTTTGACAAGCCAGATACTGCAGGGGCTTGTGCACTTAAACTCTGGAGCCAATAATTCATTTATAATCAATGCTTTGGATTACAGGGTGAAATGCTGATGCCATTGAATTCCTTGGCAAAAACGTCATAGACTTCACTAAAGTCAGCATTTGGCCATTATAGCACCGTTCCTATCATTCAGGAGAATTGCAAAATGGTTTACATATTTTAAATAGATAGATTCCAAGACCAGAAGAGACTGTTGTGATCATCTAGTCTGACCTCCTGCATAACACAGGCCATACAACTTCCCCCAAATAATTCCTATTTGAACTACAGCATATCCTTTAGAAAAACATCTGATCTTGGTGTAAAAATTGCCAGTAATGGATAATCCACTACAATCCTTGGTAAATTGTTCCAATGGTTAATTACCATAGGACACACCAATCCCAGGCAAGATAATGGAGTGGCTGATATGGGATGTGATTAATAAAGAATGAAAGTAGGGTGATATAATTAATGCCAATCAACATGGGTTTATGGAAAATAGATCCTGTCAAGCTAACATATCATCTTTTTTTAAAAATGAGATTACAAGTTTGGTTGATAAAGATAGTTGTGCTGATACAATATACTTAGACTTCTGCAAGGCATCTGTACTGGTACTGCATAACATTTTGATTAAAAAAATATATAAAATCAACATGGCACACATTAGAGGGATTAACAGCTTGCTAACTGATAGGTCTCAAAATATTATTGTAAACAGGGAATCATCATCAAGCAGATGAGTCCAGTGGGGTCCTGCACTAACCGGTTCTTTGCCCTGTGTTATTTAGCAATGACCTAGAACAGCATTTCTCAAACTGGGGTCCCCCTCTATCTCCCAGACGCTACTGAATCCAAACAAGGAGATTTTAGGCATTAAAAGTCCGGCAGTGCAGCGGGGCTAAGGCAGGCTCCCAGCCTGCCCTGGCTCTACACCGCTCCTGGAAGTGGCCAGCACATCCCTGGGGGGCAGAGGGTCTCCGCAGGCTGCCCCCACCCTGAGTGCCAATTCTGCAGCTCCCATTGGCCAGGAACTTTAGCCAATGGGAGCTGTGGGGACAATGCCTGCGGGCAGGGGAAGCATGCGGAGACTCCCTGCCCCCGCCCCCCGCCAATCTCGGGAGCTGCCCGGCCGGAGCCCGCACCCCTTATCCCCTCCCAAACCCCAACACCCTGCCCCAGCCCAGAACCCGCACCCTGCACCCAAACTCCCTCCCAGAACCCACACCCCTTCCTGCACCCCAAACCCCTGCCCCAGCCTAGTGAACGTGAGTGAGGGTGGGGGAGAGTGCATGATGGAGGAAGCAGGAAGAGGTGGGGTGGGGCTGGAGCCTTGGGGGAAGGGGTGGAGTGGGGGCAGGGCCTGGGGCTGAGCGGGGGGAGGGTTGGGAGTCCCTACATTTTTTTAAATCAAAATGTGGGACCTTGGGTTGCTAAAGTTTGAGAATCGCTGACCTAGAAGAAAATATAAAGCAATCATGAAAAAGGCTGGAGATGACACCAAAATTGGGGGAGTGGAAAATAATAAAGAGGACACTAATTCAGAGTGATCTGGATCACTTGATAAGCTGGGCACAATCATATTATATGAGTTTTAAAACAGTTAAATGTAAATGTCTATCTCTAGAACAAAGAATGCAGTCCGTACTTTCATGATGGCGGACTCTGTCCTGAGAAGCTGTGACTCTGAAAAAAGATTTGGGGATGGCAGTGAATAATCTGCTGAATGCTGTGGCCAAAAGGACTAATGTGATCCTGGGATGCATAAACAGGAATCTCGAGCAGGAGTAGGGAGGTCACCCTCTGGCAATTTTACCTCTGTATTTGGTACTGGTGCAACCTCTGCTGGAATACTGTGTCCAGTTCTGGTGCACACAATTCAAGAAGGATGGTGATAATTTGTAGAGGGTTCAGAGAAAAGCCATGAAAAAAATTAAAGAATTAGAAAACATGCCCTATAGTGATAGACTCAAGGAGCTTAATCTATTTAGCTAAACAAAGAGAAGGTTAAAGGGTCACTTGATTACAATCTGTAAGTACCTACACGAGGAACAAATATTTAATAATGGGCTCTTCAGTATAGCAGAGAAAGGTATAACATGATCCAGTGGCTGGAAGTTGAAGCTAGGCAAATTCAGACTGGAAATAAGACCTAAGTTTTTAACAGTGAGGGTATTTAACTAATGGAACAATTTAGTAAAGGGTGGGGTGGATTCTTCATCACTGGCAATTTTTAAATCAAGATTGGATTTTTTCTAGGAGATCTGCTCTGGGCATTATTTTGGAAAAGTTCTATGGCCTGTGGTATACAGGAGATGAACTTGATGGTTCCTTCTGGCCTTGGAATCTATGAGTCAATGATTATGGGCATACCAGTAGAGGGCAGGTGGAGGTCCCTTTCAAAAAAAGTTCTATTTTTATACCATCACTCTGGGCTGTAAAAACTAGTTGCATGCATAGTTTTATGGGCAAAATTACAGCATATCAGGTGGGGAGAGGGGAGGAAAGGACTTCAGTCCTGTTTACCCGAAGGCTGTGATTACAATAGTAAACATACTTGGACATTTCATAAGAAAATGACATTCCCTCAGAAGTGATATCTGTGTAAATAGCTTTGTTTATATGCCAGGAACTATGGAGCCTACTGCAAAACCTATTGAAATCAATGGAAAGATTCCCACTGACTTCAATCCAGCCTCTAATGAGAAAACTAACACCCTGAAAGTTAAAAAGACCCACAGGCCACAGAGTATAACTGAGGGCTTGTCTCCATGGCGAGTTACTGCACTGGCAAGCCAGAGTGTGAATCTACAGCACACCAGCTTGCCTCACAGTAAATGTCCTGTACGGACACTATTACAGCACAGCGAAAATCCCTGAATGCAGCGTAGTGTGCAGTAACTCAACACGTCGGCGACCCCTGAGCATTCCTGAGGCACTCTGGATGCATATACATGAGCGATTTGATAAAATGTCCCACTGTTGCGTACTACCACCAGAGCTAGCAGCAGCGTGAGAGCTAGCGTACAGCAGCTGCCAGAATTCTCCCCACTGTGTCGTCTAACCCTGCTCAGAGCAGCCCTGGATGACATGGCAGTTAGACCCTGTTAGCTGCTCTGCTGCACTAGCAGTGGCTAATGAGGGCTGGCAGCGCAGCAGTTTGAACATTACAGAATGATTTGCCTGGATTTTAGGAAAGCGTAACCGCTTAGTTTATGAAGTCAGAAAGGGAGAAGAGTACTGAACTGAACGGCAATGGCTGTGGGACAGCAAGCCGAGGATAATACGCAGCAGAGTCTCTATTGTGCTAGGCATTGTACAAACAGTCTCAGACAATCTCTGCCCCACACAGCTTGTTGTCTAAACCGAAGCGAGCACCTTGGGTGAAGTCCTGACCCTACTGAAGTCAATGCAAAACTCCCAGTGATGTCAGTAGAACCAGGATTTCCCCCACTCCCCTTTGAATTTTACTCTAGAAGTGAATAAGAAGACAGTACAGTTATCAAAGTTTGATGTTCCCTCTGGTAAACCCCACCTAAAGGAAGCAGTTGTATTCTGATGTAGCTTAAAATGCAGTCCCAAGTGGAGTGCCTAGTAATAATTTAATTCAGAAACTGTTAAGCCATTGATCCAGAATGTGCCACTGTATCATAGAGGGAAGGTTGAAACATGTTTAAGCAAACGCAGATGGGGAAAAGGTGCTTTTAGGCCACTGACATCACCTACAATTTCAGGGCCAACTAAGTATCCAAAACTTCCACCTCCCCAAGATGCGGCACACCCCCTCGCCAAAGGGCTAAGCTTTCTCCTGCCTAGGGTGACCAGACAGCAAGTGTGAAAAATCGGGACAGGGGGTGAGGGGTAATAGGAGCCTATATAAGAAAAAGACCCAAAAATTGGGACTGTCCCTATAAAATCGGGACATCTGGTCACCCTACTCCTGCCCCACAATACTGTCAAGATTCTTCCCCTCAAGTCATTAGCAGCACCTCTCTTATCCAGATTAAGACAGCTTGCGTTCACCCACATCCCAGTCTGGCCAATCAGTAGGAAGGGAAAGTTTGGCAAAGTAGAGCCTTGACACTCTAGATAAGAGACTACTCAGGGGAGATGAACAATGCTCAAAACTGCCTTCTGGGTCATACCGGAAAGAACAGAATCTCTCAAGCAATGCCATCTACCCTCCTGAAATAGGGACTAAAGGTAATTCCTCAATATCTCGTGATCAATAGTATCAAAAGTTTCTGGCAAATCTACAAATATCAGTACAGATGCCTGGCCATTGTCTATTGCTGGGGCAGATCATCAGCCACTGATGTGAGTGTAGGATCTGTGCCATACCTAGGTAGAAATCCTGGCACAATGGCACTGAGGAAATCCAAGTATTCCAGATGTCTCCAAATCTACCTCTCTACCACATTCTCAATCTTCCCCCAAAAGGGAAAGCTGGAAACAGTGTGACCATTGGCATTAGAAGATTTCTGCAACAGAGGCCTGGCCCTACTTTTAGAAGGCACAATGACATTCTCCATCCTGAAATCATTTGTTAATCTCAACCAGCTATGGATCCAATGCTTCCCTGCTTGAATTTTCTAGCTAAGTGGGGCGAGGGTCCAACTCATAGGGTGCAGAAACAAAGTTTCCTAAATTTCCCCAAGAAACAACAGCCAGAAAATTCACTGTCTTTGTCCTCTCCACACACACATCTGCCCCCCACAAAAGTGGACAACATGGTCCAAATCCAATTGGTCTGGCCTGCAAAGCAAACAGTGAATTCCTCACAGCTTGAAAGATTTACCTCTGCTGCTCCCACACCCAAGTATCAGCAGAGGTTGAGGTGAGAGAAGTCCATGGCTCAGAGCCAATTGCCATTTTCTTTAGACAAGGTCAGGAAACGCTTTGTCTGCCTTTGGATTTTTCAGTAAATGGGGTGAGGTAACACGAGCAGAGGGGAGCCAAATAGAAATGGCATGTGACCAGTTCAGTTATGAAAAGGATTGGCAAAGGAGTGGGGTGGGGAAGAAACCCAACAGCAAGAGAAGGGGGCAGGGTGAGGTATGGCATCAGCCATTGTGTGAGTAAGCAGTCATCTCAGTAGTAGGACTGGTCAAAAATTTTCCATATAAACATTGATGGAAAATTGTGTTTTCAATCAAATGAAATTTATCATGACAAGTTTCTGTTTTCTATGGAAATTCTGAGGTTTTGTTTTTAAAAAAAATATTTTCAGCCTTTGTTTTTTAATGAGAAGTCAAAAATTTTCCACAGGGAAAAATATCAATTTCCTCCAGTAGATTTCAAAAGCTACAGCTGGTTTGCAAAGGCCTGTGTCTGTCTTGCTGCTGCACTGTCAGGTCCTTGCTCAAAGCTGCTGAGTCAGACAGATCCACACTTGTTTCTGTCTCCTTGTTATTTCCTCACCCTCCCCTGCCCTGCCCTATGTTGTATTGATCTGAGAGTGGAGGGGCCAGAGACCCAACAAGGGAATCAGCTGGCACAGCAGCTTCCAGATGAAAGGAGACCTATTTATGAGGAGCTTTCTGCCACCCTCCCAGAGGATGAGGGTCTTATGTCCCTGGTCTGCCTGCTCATTTCCCCCTCCACCTCCCACATACAGATCGCAAACACACCTCAGTGTGTGTGTGTCCCCACCTCTCACATACGCATTCCTTGTGACTCACTCTTTCCCTTCCCATCCATCACTCTGAACACACACTGTGCTTCTTCCCAGCAAACCTCAGCCACCCCTTGGTACCAGCCCTGCTTTCCATCCAAACCCAGACACCCTCACCCGGCAACTGCTCTCCTCCTCCAAACCCTCATAGTAAGAGTGAAGAGAATGAGCACTTCTTTCCTTACTCTTTCTCCTGGTTGTGTCACTGATGAAGCAGTCCTAGAAACACAGAAAGGGCTCAGATATTTGGCACACTTCAGCTAATTCTCCAAAAATGTTATTCCTAGCTCTATGAGAGCTGTGCTCAGAGTCAGACCCTGAGTATGACTAATGATACACCCTTTCCAGGGTTGTGTTAAGTCAGTCCCTTAACCTGCAGTTTGGCATAACCTAACATTAGTGTTATTGTATACCTGTTTCTTCATTTTCCCCAACAGCTCCAGTCTTGTTTTTGCCTTAACATATGTGACTGCAGATTGCCCTATAAGGGAGAATGTAGCTCCGTTGTGTAATGTATTTAAATTGCATTATACCTGTGGATTCTAGTTTGGCAAACAGAAGCATTTCAGCAGTCATGAGAATATGTGAATTTTGATTTCCTCGTCTTGACTGTCAGTCTCTGGAGAGTCAGACGAACAGCATGAGGTCCTAAATCCTCTCCTGTTATCGTTAAAACATACAAATAGAATATTTAGGCTGCAAAAAGCAATTGTGGAAAAAGAAATGTTTTATTCCTTCTCCTTAATGTGTTTTTGGTTGGGGAAAACCCCTCCACCATAATCCCATACCCTACCCTCCAATCAAAAGAGATGCTCATACTTTGCCAAAATCCAAAGCAAAACAACCCATGCTAAAAGCTTTTGGGAGTTTATTGCCTTCCCTATACTGGCACAAAATAGACTGTATTTCAGTATGATTGCCAGTAGGCCGAAATATTTCCTCTGTCTAAGAACCAGCTTAAGTGAATATAAAGAAACAACAACAAGCAATTAAAAAAGAGTATATTTATCTCCACTGCTAGAATGAGTCAAGGAGCCCATAGTGCAAAGTTTGAAAACGTATAATGTAATCCCCTCTCTCCTTCTTCACCCCAGGGATTTTGCAGACTTCTACCTTTCAAACTGTACATGCATATAAAAAAATAATTATTCAGGCAGCATGTGAGTGGGATTTCATATGGAGGTGGTTTTGCAGCTACAGTGGGCTTTGAGAGCACTGGACATTTCTTATTTGAATGAAAACTCCATTCCTTTCTTATCAGAGTGTAACATATAGATATTTGAAATGTTTCACGCATATAGAACTGCATGTCATATTAGGCAGGAAGGCATCTTACACTGCTTTGAATGCCAGGCTGATGTCGATGTTACCAAGGGAATTACACAGTGATATGCAGTAAATAGCAGAAAAAATAATGCCCCTCTCCCAAGACACACCGTTAAGTGAGACATAATTAGAGAAGTAAATTAGACTTATTCAGAAAGATTTTTTCAAAGCATGATGAAATATTAGGTAGGGCATATAGGACTGAATTTGAATTTTTCAGAATTATGGAATATCATCAGGGCAGTAACAGTAGCGTAGCCAGGGAGGGAGCAAGGAGAGCGGCTGCTCCCCCTGTGAGGAGAAGCGGCGCAAAGGCGCCGCCCGAGTCCCACTGCAGGAGCCCGGCTCGGGGGGCGCTTTAAAAGGCCTGCAGCTCCTGCCACTGCGGGGAGCCACGGGCCCTTTAAAGCGCCCGCCCCCCAGCCCCGCTGCCGGAACCAGGCTGGGGGCGGGGGCGCTTTAAAAGGCCGGCGGCTCCTGCCGCTGCAGGGAGCCGTGGGCCCTTTAAAGCACCCCCCCAGCCCTGCTGCTGGAACCTGGCTCGGGCGGGGATTTAACGGGGGCTCCGCAGCGGCTGGAGCCTCGGGCCTTTCAAAGCGCCGCCGGGTGAGTACAGGGGGAGCAGGGAGGCGCCTTTTTATAGTGCCGCTCCCCCTGTGCTCTAAACCTGGCTACGCCACTGGGCAGTAAAGAAGTCTGATTTTTCTTTTTCTTTTTGCTTGCCAACAGTTGATAGGGCTTATCAAAGCCAGATGAATTCCAATCTGACCCATTGGTTTGCTTTAATTTTGAGTACAATTACTTTAATGAGGTTCATTTGGTTCCAAGGATGCAGCCTTCATGTGTCAGTGTCATATGCTTCAGTCCTGTCACAATCACTGCTATGATCTAGGATACTGAATGCAGGTTTTCAGTAGCAACCTGGGCCTATGGTCTCAATTCATAGACTTTAAGGCCAGAAGGGACCATCATGATCATCTAGTCTGACCTCCTGCACATTGCAGGCTACAGAACCTCATCAACCCACTCCTGTTGTAGGCTCACATTCAACAAGATAGATATTTATTATATAATTATATATCTCTCAGTGGGACTTCTCATATGCTTAAGGACCTTACTGAACTGAGGTCTAAATTAAATGTGTAGAAATTGAAGCTCTTATGCTATCTCAACTAAAACTATTAATTCAGGCACCTGCTATGTAATGTTTGAGCCCAAGTTCATTGGTCAATGGGATAACCCATAAATTCTCTTTCTATTAAAAATATGCTATAGTGAAGTTGAATAGCACTTCCATGCATCCCAGATTAGGAAACTCTCCTGTGGAGATCTAAAAAAAGAGGTTTATAGTGAAAATATTCTAGTTTAAAACACACACATACACATCAATACTTTTTTTTTAAAATAGCTTCTGATGAACCCAAAGGCTTTAGAGCCAATTTTGCCCCTCCAGCACAGTTAAGAGTTTTATTAGTCTCTTTTGGGTAATTCTAACAGCTGCCTAAAGTTCAGTCACAATTTAGCAATTTGACACATGACTTGCCCAAATATAGGAGCAATTAGCAAAATGTGATATAGATTCTGGAGAGAATTCAGGAGAGAAGCCTAAAGCAGAAGAAAACAGAATGGAATGAAATTCAACCAAGCTTTCACTTAAATAAAATGCATCGGTCATAGCCACCCCTACACTCCCAAACCTCACAGCAGAAATGTACTGCAACATATTCTGTGAATTGAGAAAAATAGCTTCAGAGAAAAATACATTCAAAATGCCTATTGCAAGTCAGATTGCTTTAAAGACTTTTGGGAGAAGATAACTGACCCTTGATAGGGCATGGAGTATACTCGTTCTGAATGGAGGGGAAGGATTTGGACTCAAGGCATGGGTTGTTTATTTTAATGGGATAGAAAGGATTAGATACATGCAGGATATACACAACTTTTTGTTACATTGTGTACGTCGTTTCTATTATTGTTTTCAGCAACCTACAACTTGCAGACCTCAACAAAGCATTTACAGCAGATTCAGACCTTCACCCAGCTAGCAAAGTCTCTCCTATAAACTGTTCCAGGTTCTGTGTGACGTAACCTTTCCTGACGTCCATTAAAATTCTTTCTGATTATGTAGTCATTCCGAGTTACCAGCCAGATATCACTCAAAAACATCTTCTCATCCCCACCAATCCAGCTACGGTTGTTTGTTAAGCAGAGGTACCAGTTGTAGCTCTGCTAATAGTCTCCATGTGCTCAGTACGTCTTAAAGAAACCTCTGCCTTTGAGACAAGGGCCTCACTTCTTTGTTACAGCCTAGCTCCACTTGCTACAAGGTCTTTATGTTACTTTTGTGCTCTCTATTTTCAGGGGTGAGTTGGGCTGCTCTAATTTATGTTTGGCTGCCTATGACCCCAAGGGTGTGGATAGATGGGGTGGAAGATGTGGCCAGGGGGATGAAAAGAGGTGGTGAGAGGAGTCTGAGGGAGGAGAGAAGGAATGGGGAAAGGAAGAAGTGGCAAGGAAAAGAGGGTAGGGACAAGGGAGTAGAGAATAAGCGTGAAAGCTAGACAAGCAGGTGAAGCATGAGCAACTGATCAGTGGATTAAGCAAGAGGTAATTAATTAGTCAGCAAATCAGCATGACAGTGAGTTAAATAGCTAATTATGCAGAGAAGCAAATGAACAGTAAATTAATTACTTAGATCATTAAATATGTTTATACCAGATGCGCTGATTATTCAAGGCAGATCACAGTTCCAGAAATTATTCTCTAGTAATTCAATTTGTTCACAGTACCTCTGAGCATGCAGATAATAACTGTATAAGTGTGAGGCCCAACCCTGCAGATCTATGGAGAATGTCTGAATCAGGAGAGCAGATCTAGGATTGGACCAATGGAAAGCAGCCTACATCCTTCAGTACCTGTAAGGGCCACATCTTAATCTAATGGGGAATTCAAAGAAATGTGTTGTAACAAGTCTGGCTGCATTATTAGCCCCTTCTATCTTATTTTAAGTAGATTTTGATTACTGGAGCTGGCTTTGCATAGGCAGCATGTGTTCTGTTTGTGGAGAAATGGTAACATCCGACTGTGTTTAAATAAGGAAATTCAGAAAGATAAATTTCTTGTTTACTGTTTAGTTCAATGGGAGCATTTGGAGGAAGAAAGGGAGTGAATTAAATTTGGCAATATATGGATATTAGAATTCTACTTATTTCTAATACTTAAAAAAATCCTTTTTCAGTTATATATAGACAAAATCTAGACAACCTCAGTTTACAATGAATCTTACCCCCAATACTTGGAATAACTTTAGAGTACTAACTACACGTTTTCAAATATGAAAAAGTCCTTCCTGTAATATGGTGTTCTTGTAATGCCTATCCTTTTCTAAGTGGCATTTTCCTATTCAAGCTGTGCATTTTAGTTTTGAAATAGCATCCAATTTCCTCTCTATTCTGAACTTACTTACATTTGTGCTGATCTGGTCTACTTTCCTTCCCTTCAAGTTCTTCAGACTGGCCCTGTAACTGTAATAATCTACCACAAGAGCAGTTTTTTGTTTTGTTTTTTTAATATCAGAGTTGGAAGGGACCTTAGGAGGTCATCTAGTCCAACCCCCTGCTCAAAGCAGGACCAATCCCCAATTTTTGCCCCAGATCCCTAAATGGCCCCCTCAAGGACTGAACTCACAACCCTGGGTTTAGCAAGCCAATGCTCAAACCACTGAGCTATCCCTTCGGTAGTTAAATTGAGCTGATGATAAGCAGAGCCGGCTCTAACTTTTTTGCCGCCCCAAGCAACAAAAAAAGAAAACCCCAAGCCTTAGAGGCCCTGTTCTTGAGTAAACATGAGTAACGATAAATATGCATTTCCCCCGAAAATGGATATCTGCATTTTTGTATTATCATTTTACAAGCGAGACAACTTAGAACAAAGAGGTTAAGTGACTCACCCCAACAAGACAGAGAGTCATTGTCAGAGCCACGAATAGCGCTCAGAGCTTCTTGCCATCCTTTTTCATTCCTCCAGACCACACAGACCTGACAAACAGTGCATATTCTGCTCTGAAATTGCTGGATAGCAAAAGCAGACAGATATGAAGGCTGAAGGCTTTGAACATGAGATCTGAGGACTGAAGGGTGAACAGATGGGCATTTGCTATTGATTGCTGCCCCTTTTCTTTATGATTTATGGGAAGTCTGAGATCCACAATTTGGGAAAGGTATTATATTTATACTTGGAGATAGAATGTAACGGCTACCAAGTTCAATCTGACTTGATTCCCTCTATTCTTATCTTTGAGGGTTTTTCCAAATTTCATAACACAGGATAGGATACGGATAGGATTACCAACATATGAGATTAGTCTAAAAATAGATGTACTGTTATCATCAAATAGGGAATAGTGTGTCTTGCCAAGGGAAAGGAAAGCTGTGACATGCAATGCAATGTACAAGTTTTCTTCATGATCCTCCAATAAGAGAGGATATTCATAGGCTGCCAGATATGAGGGTCTGACGGTTATAAATGTAGTTGTGGGCTCCATAGCTGTTTATCTAAGGGTTTTCTAAGCACCCTCACCATGGTATCTAAACACCTAAAATTGCTCTTTCAGTGTTTTAAACCATATCCTTGCCTCAAAGTGAATTAGTTTGAATTACATAAAATCTAACTGAAACATTTGTGCCCAAAGTGTGAAATGAACTGGAATCTTACTTGAATTTTGAAAAATGTCTTGTATTGTTTCTTTTTTCATCTTTCTGCACCTCTGTTCTTCCTGGTTTCATCCAGGACTGACATTTACAGGAAAGGCTGTTTTGTATTGTTAACTGAGCGCGTGCTCCACAACCTCATGGGTAGACAGAGACTCATGGGCTCCCGAGGGGTTTCTGTCTGGTCCCAGATTCATCCATCTTGTCTTTTACCCCATCACCAGAGTATTTTACCCACAACAGAGTCCCAATGTCTAGAAGTTGCCCAACATCTGTGCCAATAAGACTTAAAAGTGCCGTTCTGGATTTGCCACTGACTGGTCAACGGTCTTTGTAAGGAATTCCCCCTTTGCACAAAGAGAATCCATTCAGCAGGGCATTGGAGGAAGCTGTTTGTGTAGGTATTTATAGTACCTGTCTGTTTGCATTGCATTTATTTATCCAGACTTTTCCTATAATTTTGTATTTCCAGTTTTCCTAGCCCATTATCACTGCAGTTTAAATAAAGCCCCTGTAGGAAGACCGCCTATCCTCTGGCCTCTCACTGTCCAGTTTGTGTGCTTATTGACTCCTCTACTGTGAGTTTCTCTTTAAGTTTCCTAAAGGAGGGGAGGGTCTCACACACCCACACTCTGGTGGAAGTGCCAAGTACTCTAAAATCTGGTACTAGACATCCCCATAAACAACCTGCCCTGATGAAAGCCTGAAGCCTGCTCTCTACCCAGAGTCAAGTGGGCGGATGTCATGCAAGAGAGGCAATTACTATACAGTAAAATAGTCAAGACATTTTAAATAATTAACCCCAGTCTTTATTACAGGAATAATTATTCTTCAGATAGGACAGACTAGGAACACAACCCCTCCCCCTCCACACTCACAACAAGATTAAGATGACAGGACAATTCGATCTGATTGGGGATGGAGAGTTGGATCTACCCATAGCCCACAGACAAGCCCGCCAAAGCAACTGTGCCAGTCTAAGGGGTAAGACAACAGGGCCCTGACTCATGTTTGGAGTCCCTATGCACTACTGCAATACAAACAACAACAGCTTCAGCTGCCCCTCATCCCTGCACGGGGTAGCCAGCCACTGGATTTGCTAAAGTGTACAGGCATGGGTGGCGGGTATCATAGGCTGGGGGAAGGTGTGCCTCCCCAAACAGTCAGGCATGGCCCTGCCCACACTCCACCCGCAGTCCCCACCCTTCCGCTCAATGTGGTTGCTCCCATCTCCCTGTTGGGTGGTCCCAACTCGGGCCATGCCACCTGCCCGCCCGGCACTCTGGAGCTGCAGCCATGCCACCTGCTCCGGGACTGGAGGGAGGGGGGCGCACTGGGGGCCGCACTGCCCAGTCTGGAGCTGGGGGGGGGGGGCTAGCCTGGGGTGGAGGCTGGCAGCTGTGATGTGGGGGGCTCTGGGCACTGAAGGGGCAGGTTCTTGGGTGGAAGGGGCGGGGCTGGGGCTAGTCCTCCCCCAGCTGGTGGTTCACGTGCTGCCCATGTGTGCAAGTAGAATCCCTATTCTAGCAACCCCTTATGTTTGGGATTCGGCAGGCCTTGCTTGCAGGGTGAATGAATGGAAGAGAAAGATGGCCTTATAGTCAACATTTAAACCCCCCCCCCACAACTTTGGATTTTCCTGCATCAACTGCCAGTTTAATTCTTTCAATGGCCCAGCATGCTTCCTACTGTATATATGCTGCCTAGTGTATGTATGCTGCATATAACCACTGACAATTTACGGTAATTTATTGGCTTTTCCAAAAACACATGGAGTTATCCCCGATAACCTCACTCCTCTTAAAGTTTAATAGAGCATCTACTAAGGGGTTAACTTTTCATTCTGATATGTTGTATTTTCCCATACAGTGAATATTTCCTTTGACCAACAGGTATGTTTTGTTAGAAAAATCCCTCTGGGAAAATATGAAGAGCTTTAAGAAATGTTGTTTCACACCAACAAAAAAAGAGATTCCTTCAGAACACTTGACAACCATCCATTGGTATTAAAGGCCTGGGCTACACTATAAAGTCAGGTCGATGTAAGTCACCTTGTGTTGACCTAGTTGTGCATGTGTCTACACGTAAGTTTGACTCCCACAGATGTAAGTGCCCCAATACAGCGTCGCAGTAACACCACCTCCCCGAACAGTGTTGAGACATGGTCAATGTACTGAGTTACCTATGTCAACCCTAAAAGTCCTCCTGCAGCTGTCCCACAATGCCCAACACTGACCAGTCTGGTCACTATTGTGAACTCTACTGCCCAGAGGTCATAGAGATTAGGAGCCCCGCCCCCTTTTAAAACCCTGTGAATTTTTGAAATGACTTTTCCTGATTGCCCAGCTTGTCAAGCACACCTAGCAGCTCTCCATAGTTATGTGCACCTGCCTAGCTGACTGTGCCAGCCACACGTTCCAGACACACTCTGGCCTAGGATACACAGGAGATATTGGATCTCCTGGGCCCGTGGAGAGAAGAGGCTGTGCAGGCACAGCTACAGACCTGTTGTAGAAACAGACATCTACGATTGCACAGGGAATGCAAGAGAAGGGTTACAATTGGGATCATCAGCAGGGCCACGTGAAAAGGAAGGAACTGTGCCAGGCACATCAGGAGGCCAACAGTCAATTTGGTGCCAAGTCACAAACCTGCCACTTTTACAAAGAGTTGCATGCCATATGTGGTGGAGACCCCACCACCACTGTGGATACCTCCAAGGAGCTTTGGGACGCCAGCAGCAGCTGTGCTCTCTGTGCCTTTGTTACCTTCAAGAGTGAGATATCAGCTAAAATCACCACTGCCTGTGGAAAATGGCGCCAGTATTCAGTGCTCTTGCCCTATGCTCCTACAATCGAACAATTCCCTCCTCATTTCTGTCGCCCCTGGTGGGCCTTATTCAACATGGCTGGTGCTGAGAGTGGTTCTTCTCCAAAGCATAAGTGTCATTAAGCATGTCTTTTATAAAACTTTAGGGGCGCAAAAGAAGCAAGTTCTGAATCTTACCTTTTGCTTTCCATTGTTTCTATACTGACAATGGTACCTCTGGTAGTTTTATCTGCAGCTGCTGCCATTGTGGCCATAAGCAGCTCCCCCTCCACACCCGCAGAACACCTGAGCCAGATAAGGAGAAAGAAGAGAACTTGATCTCGCTGAACAGGTCATCCCCTGCAAGCCACTGTTGCATCAGATCGTAAACAGAGGGCCTGGAGAGTGAATATTTTAGATGGCATGGAGAAGGAAAGATCTGAGAGAAGAAAGGGGCAGGAAAAAGAGAGAGATCCATCAGGACATAATGGGGCTTTTCTGGCAGCAAACACACATGCTGCAGACTCTTGTGGACCTACAGGTTCAAGAACCACAGGCTCGCCTCCCTTTGCAGTCCATGGAGAACTCAATTTTAGCACCTCCCTACAAACCCCCCTCAGCATCCCACGTGGCATCAAGGGCCCCACCCCTACCCTTACCTCTGCATACCAGGGAACAGTCAGGAGAGCCACAGCTTCACACTGACCTGAGAGTAGCACAATTGCTGTATGTGTAGCCAAAATGGACATGAATGTTCGTTTCCCTTATTTAATTCTGTTCCCTAAATTTATTAAGTTTTTTATGTATTTACTTTTAAATATACAGATATTTTGCACCAGTTTTGTTATTCTAATAAAATTATATTTTGGTGGAAATAATTCATCTTTAGTAGTTCACAACATGTGCTACAGAATGCCTCGCAGTAGTGA
Source organism: Macrochelys suwanniensis (assembly GCA_033296515.1). Classification (NCBI taxonomy): domain Eukaryota; kingdom Metazoa; phylum Chordata; order Testudines; family Chelydridae; genus Macrochelys; species Macrochelys suwanniensis. The sequence continues at coordinate 151,920,162 of CM065775.1, read as the reverse complement.
AAGCCCCCATTTACTTGTCGTTGTACACTGTGACACAATTCATAGGATCAGTGACCAACAGTGTTATAGTCATAAATATACAGCAGACACCACACGATTCCTAAGAGGCCCCAAAACTGCAGGGCCAGGTAGAGCACAGTCTACTACAACACAGGACTGTGGCTCACTGTTCAAGCTCTTTCAAGACTTCCTTCAGTCATATAGCTCTGCCTTGAGCTCTTCTAATAGCCCTTGACTGGCTGTTCAAACTCAGTGGACAGCCACTCTACCTCCACAGCAACTTTTCCCTCTTTGCCTCACAGTTATTATGCAGGACGCAGCGAGCAGCTATAACCATTGGGATATTTTTCTCACAGAGATCCAATCTTATTATGAGTAAACAATGCCAACGTCCCTTCAATATACAGTAACTCCTCGCTTAACTTTGTAGTTATGTTCCTTAAAAATGCAACTTTAAGAGAAACGATGTTACGCAAATCCAATTTCCCCATAAGAATTAATGTAAACGGGGTGGGGGTGGGGGGCGGTTAGGTTCTAGGGAAATTTTTTTCACCAGACAAAAGACAGTGTTAGGGGGGTTAGGTCCCTGGAACCTAAGCGCCGCCCCCCCCCCCCACTCCGTTTACATTAATTCTTATGGGGAAATTGGATTTGCGTAACATCGTTTCTCTTAAAGTTGCATTTTTAAGGAACATAACTACAAAGTTAAGCGAGGAGTTACTGTATATTGAAGGGACGTTGGCATTGTTTACTCATAATAAGATTGGATCTCTGTGAGAAAAATATCCCAATGGTTATAGCTGCTCGCTGCGTCCTGCATAATAACTGTGAGGCAAAGAGGGAAAAGTTGCTGTGGAGGTAGAGTGGCTGTCCACTGAGTTTGAACAGCCAGTCAAGGGCTATTAGAAGAGCTCAAGGCAGAGCTATATGACTGAAGGAAGTCTTGAAAGAGCTTGAACAGTGAGCCACAGTCCTGTGTTGTAGTAGACTGTGCTCTACCTGGCCCTGCAGTTTTGGGGCCTCTTAGGAATCGTGTGGTGTCTGCTGTATATTTATGACTATAACACTGTTGGTCACTGATCCTATGAGTTGTGTCACAGTGTACAACGACAAGTAAACGGGGGCTTTCACTATTGCGAGGCATTCTGTAGCACATGTTGTGAACTACTAAAGATGAATTATTTCCACCAAAATATAATTTTATTAGAACAACAAAACTGGTGCAAAATATCTGTATATTTAAAAGTAAATACACACACACACACACACACACACACACACACACACACACACACACACACAGAGAGAGAGAGAGAGAGAGAATAAGTTTTAAACAATTTAATACTGTACACAGTAATTATGATTGTGAAGCTTGGTTGAGGTGGTGAAGTCAGAGGGTGGGATATTTCCCAGGGAATGCTTTACTGCTAAATGATGAACTAGCACTCGGCTGAGCCCTCAGGGGTTAACACACTGTTGTTAATGTAGCCTCACACTCTACAAGGCAGCATGAATGAAGGGAAGGGAGACAGCATGACAGACAGACAGAGACAGAGAGACACACCCTGTCTGTGTGAGAGAGAGAGATGCGCATTGCCCCTTTAAGTATGCTGAGCCCACTCTAAGTACATTGCCGTTTTAAGTAGATTGAGACAGCCACTGCTGCCAGAAAGCTCCCTCCCATGTCCTCACCTGCTCTATGGAGATGGGGTAAGCGGGGAGAAGGAGCAGGGGGGAGGGGGACACCCTGACATTAGCACCCCTCCCCCCCTTGCACAGCAAGCAGGAGGCTCCCGGGAGCAGTTCCAAGGCAGAGGGCAGGAGCAGCACATGGTAGTGTGGGGGAGGGACAGCTGAACTGCCGGCAATTGATAGCCTGCTGGGCGGCTGCCGCACAGGGAACTTAGGGGAGCTGACAGGGGGGCTGCCGGTCCACCCTGGTTCCAAGCCCCCACCAGCTAGCTCCAATGGGCTGCTCTTCCTGCAAGCAGTGGACAAAGCAGGCGGCTGCCAAACAATGTTATAAGGGAGCATTGCGCAACTGTAAATGAGCATGTTCCCTAATTGATCAGCAATTTAACTAACCCCTTTGGGGTTTAGAGAGCATGGCCCCTTTAAATCTTTTTCCTAACGGGGGAGGGGAAGCAGTGAGAAAAAGGAGGGAAACTCCAGGGGGTGGAGCTGGAGCTGGAGAGAGAGAAGGGAGACTGCAGGCCCTCAGAGGAGAAGGAGAGAGAACCTGCCTGAAGCCCGAGAAGGACAGGGCGGCTGATCGGGGACACCCCAGGACAGGAGCCAGGAGGAGCACTGTGCCAGGGCGGCATTGCCCGAGAAGGACAGGCTGGAGCTGGACCCAGGATCTGTATCACTGCTGCCCAGAGCTGCATGGGGCTGTGAGTACTGGGGCTGGTGACTCTGCATTGGGAATAAGGAGGGAGGCTGTTAGCTAGTTAAGTGGGGAGGGGGTCGCTCTGTGTGGCTTTGCAGAGAGCGGCAGAAGAGGGCACCGGAGGGGTTTGTTGGGGAAAGTTCACTGGCGCCGAAGGTTGACCAGAAGCACCCAAGACTCACCACTGGACTGGAACTTTGCCCAGGACTCCTGAACTCTGTGTGCAGACACATTGCTCAGTGTCTGCCCTTTTCAGCCTGTGCTACCACTGGGTCTGTGGGGCCTTGGTTTGGATGCAACCCTGTTTTACTGCTCCCCCTATATCTCCCCTTGTTGTTTTTACTTCTCCCATCCCTCTGTAAATAAATATTTCCCTTTCTTATATCCATTGTACTTTTCCTGTGGGTGTGTGTGTTCACTCTGGGGGGTTTGGAACAGGTGCCCCTCAGGTGGAAGGGACTTTCCCTGCTGCATTCCTGCGCGCGCTCTCTCTTGGCCAGAGCTGCCTGCAGAGCAGACTCCATCTTGGCCACGAGGGCGCTAAAGTTACACTTGGTGGAACCGTACGGGGACTTTGCAGTACACACACGCACACACCTACATTGCGCACCCTGGGCTTTCCTTCACAGAGCAAAGGAACTCCTGAGTGACTTTCATCTCAGTTAAAAAAAAAAAAATATGGAGAGGGGATTACTAGAAGACCTGTGCCGAGGGGCACGAATCCCAGTAACCAAAGCTGTGCTGGTGGCAGGGTTCCCAGAAGAGATGGAACCAAATGAAATTGAGGAGAGCCTGGATGCAGCTGAAATACTAGGGAGAGTGAAGGTCCACACCTGTATTTACAACCGCGAAGTGAAGGGCATGGTAGCACTATGTACTCACTCCAAGGAAGCAGATCTTGATAAAGTGCCCAAAGAGGTGCAAGTAGGAGGCACCCCCTGGACAATTCTGGGGGCAGAGCAGTCCCCTACTAGTGTGCCCGAGTCACTTGAGATGGATTCTTTAGCGCAGAAATTGCAAGCTCTGATGGTGGATGAGAAGCGGACAAGAGAGGAATTAATTTTGGCATTAGGAGGGGCTTCCACACCCGCAGCACCCAGCCTGGTGGGATGGGCCAAAGAGCTGGGAAACGGTCTCAAAGATGCATTGAAGCCAGCATATGAAAGTGCTCCATACAAGCGGTTACGTTCTTTTTCGGGAATGTCACCTGTACCCTCAGGGGAGGATGATTATGAGACCTGGAGAGATGTTACAGTGCCACTTGTCCGAGAGTGGGAATGCTCTGATGCGGAGAAGCGGAAACGTGTGCTTGAGAGTCTGAGGGGACCTGCCATGCGAATTGTCCGAGCCCTGAAAGACTCCCAACCAGCTGCCACAGTGCAAGACTATTTAACCGCTCTTGAGAGTGTCTATGGTGCTACTGATAGCAGTGAAGACCTATATTATCGTTTCCGCCATACCTATCAGGAGCCCCATGAACGATTGTCGGATTTCATCAGGAGACTAGAGGATTTGCTCCAGCAGGTAGTGCAGAAGGATGGCATCCCCATCCAGCGCATTGATTCCGCTAGGTTGGACCAGATCCTTCGGGGCACCCAACAAGATGGGCTGATGTTGTGGGGACTGCAGCTGAGGGAGCGGGCCCAAAACCCACCCCCATTCCACAAGCTCATTCGAGAGATACGTGAAGAGGAGGAGAGATTTTTGCAAGTGGGCACAGTGGTACAGCAGCAGAAGGCAGGGAGTCACACTACTGCAGTGCTTGGAGAAATGGAAGAGGCCCCATCAGTGGCAGCGGCACTGAGAGATTTGACCTGAGAAGTGGCCATGATGAAGGCTCAGGGACATCCTGTGCCATCCTCAAGAGGGAAGAGTAGTAGGAGGGATGATAGCCGGCGAGAAGGTGTCTGTTACAACTGTGGGAGAGATGGTCACTATGCCTTGGACTGTCAAAACAAGACAGATCATGCAAGGGTATCTCAGAGATTGCAGCAAACCATTAGAGAGCTTCAGGGAAACACCAACAGGACTTGGGGAAGGAGCAACCTTGAAATTGCAAGGCTCCCCAGAAAAAAACACAAAGAGGGGTTACATAACAATGAAATAACGTTAACCGGGATGCCTTTAAGTGAGGAGTTACTGTACCAAAAGCATGGTCAACTGACATTCTGCACCTGCTGAGATGGTAGCTGAATCTTTCCTTGGTGCAGTCGAGGTGACTGGTGTACAGCTTCGTGAGGCAGAGGAACAAGGGGTAGGCTGGGTCCCTCGAGACCACTACTGGCATTTCAACATTGCCAATGGTAATCCGCCAGTCAGTCTTTCTGAACAGTCCAGTGTTCTTAAAGATGCGAGTGTCTTGCACCTTCCTGGACCAGCCACACTGATGTTGGTAAAGCACCAATGCTTGCATAACCATAGAAAAGTAGCCCTTTCTGTTGATATGCTCTGGGGCAAGGAGGGGTGGTGCTGAAATAGGGATGTGTGTACTGTCTATCACTCCACCACAGTTTGGGAACCCCATTGCTGCAAATCTATCCACTGTGTCCTGCACACTGCTGACAGTCACAGTCCTGCATAGCAGGAGACAATTAATGGCCCCAGATACTTAGATGAAAATAGCCACAAAAGTGGATTTTCCAACTTCAAAATAATTTCCCACAGGCTGGTAGCAATCTGGCGTTGCAGGTTTCTATAGTGTGATAACCACTTGCTTCTCCATGGCCAGTGCTGGAGATGGAGAGAGCTCACCACACAGACCCAGGAACGGGGCCTTTCATATCCAAAAGTTCTGCAGCCATTTCTCGTCGTCCCAAACCTGTGTTACCATGCAATCCCACCGGTCAGCGCTTGTTTCATGAGCTCTGAAGTGGTGTTCCACCATCTGCTCTGTGACCACCACCACCAACTTTGAATTGGCTCTTGCTGTGGGACATAGAAATCTATCCTCCATGAAATCATCATGGTCCCCACTGATGCGATTCTTCTTGAGACTCTGAAAATACCAGAAGATTGTGTGTCCTGTGCTTGCAACACATATGACAATAATGTAGAACTGTGCAGACTTCATGCTTCTGTCAAAGATGGGCCATGCAGGGATGTGAAAGGCTACATGGGATTTTTTTTTTAAAGGCACAAATTATGGGATATGGGTGATATTATGGGATGGAGAAAATTACATGCTGGTAACTTGAGCCCTTTCTCCCAGTCACCCCTCGTTTCTGCCCCACTACTTTATTCCAATGTAATTTGCAGCAGCCAGAGTTTGTAATGCAGACATGGCCTAATTATCCATAAAAAACCCCTGCAGTATCTGTATTTGCTAAAGTACTAAGCTTTGCAGCAATCCATTACTTCCACTAAAATGCAAATGATTAACCTGATTTTAATACTACACAGGTATGTTAACAGCGGTCATCAGTAATTCATTAACATTCTTCTGGCTAGAAATCACTTCTGAGGTAGGGCATTCCCTTTTGTAGAGAATTTCCCACAAAACTCAGATGCAAATCAATTACAAGTCATGGACTGGAGATATGGCTTTTAAGAGGAAATGTACATGCATGACATTCTTTCACATGCAAATCAAGAAGCATAGTCACACTTTCATTTCTGTTCACAGCGTAAAAGGTGTTAATAATGAGACTGCCCTGAAAGGAAGAATTCCAGAGGATATTTTAAAAATTCTATGTTTAAACAAATTAAATTGCTTCAAGACCCCAAAATGTGTGGACAGACTTAAAACTATAAATGAACTAACACATTTTAACACAAAACATTTCAAGTGCTCAGGAGCAAGAATGATGCAAATTCCTGTTGAGTGAATGGGCAGAATCATCTTCTTTACTCACCTAGCAGGTCCTAAATTCAAGATTCTACATTTAGGACCCAGTCCCACAAACACTCCTCCAGGTGACTACTCCCATGTGCAAAGTTGCTCACATGTATGTTTGCAGATTTTGGCCTTTGGTTTGTAACAGCTAGTATATCAACTTCCACCTTAAATAATGCTCCGTGTATTGCTGAAGACATCCATGATGACTTCTGCATTACAACGGAAACAGCATGCCAACTCTCTCTCTCAGTTCTGGCTTACACATGTTGAGCAGTAGGGTTTTGCCCCTATCCTCCCGCCCCATAATCCACACTAGAGGCATGTCCAGGGATGCATAAAACACAAGTTAACATACCCCACAGGCAGGGTGGCGCCAACGTCCCCCGCATGGGCGACCTGTGCGACGTCGCGGTGATCACCCATGCTTTCCGCCTGCTGACGTGTCCCGACGCCACTGTAAGGAACATCGCGGCGAACGCCCTCCAGGACGCAACAAAGAAGCAGATCGGCAGAGCCCCCTCCAACCAAGACATCGCCACCTTCCTGAGCAGTTCCCTGGATGGCGAATTCGGACGGGACGGGCGCGACATCACTTCGCTGTGGTCCTGCGCTCGCAACGCCACGCGTCGTCTGGGGAAGCGCATCGGCTGCCGCTGGGAGTGGTGTGAGGAGCGCCAGGAGTTGGGAGTCCTGGTGCCACAGATCAGGTCCCGGTCACCCTGAGCACCAGGGGCATGCTGGAGAGGACCCTGAAGGCAGCCATCCACTCACTGTACGTGGAAACCCTGAAGCGTAAACTGGACCAGGGTAAAGCCTTCGAGCTGACTAGCAAGTGGGATGCCAGCAACCACTTCCTCGCCGGGGGCGGCTTCACCCGTTTTGCCGACTGGCGGTTCATCCACCGTGCCTGGCTCAACTGCGTCCCGCTCAACGGAGCCGTCCGCCACGGGAACCGGGACAAGCGCTGCAGGAAGTGTGGCTACTGCAACGAGACCTTGCCCCACGTCCTGTGCAGCTGCAAGCCCCACTCCAGAGCCTGGCAGCTGCGCCACAACGCCATCCAGGACCGCCTGGTGAAAGCCATCCCACCGCGCCTGGGGCAGGTCGCCGTGAACTGCGCCATCCCCGGTACTGACAGCCAGCTGCGACCTGACGTGGTCTTTTTCTGGGCCTTGTCGGTGACGATCATCCTCGTCGACGTCACGGTCTCCTTTGAGAACAGGACCCTGGCCTTTCACGTAGCCCGAGCTCGTAAGCTGAAAAAGTATGCCCCCCTGGCTGACACCCTGAGAGCGAAGGGCTATGAGGTGCAGATGGATGCCCTGATCGTCGGAGCCCTGGGCGCCTGGGACCCCTGCAATGAGCCTGTGCTGCGGACCTGTGGGATCGGTCGATGCTACGCACGGCTCATGCGGCGCCTCATGGTCTCAGACACCATCCGATGGTCCAGGGACATCTACATCGAACACATCACCGGCCACCGACAGTACCAGGAGGCGTGAGCCGGAACGACATCGTACAGCATCTAGGAGAAAGGGACCGAGAGTCTTTTTCCCACTGGACCATATGAACTGGAACGATAAACTCACTGAACATTAAATCTCACCATATGAGGGTAAATCCATCCTCATCATCGTACCCACTCATTCTACTCCACACCTGAACATAGCCATTATATATGAACAACTTACCCTCATATCTCAGTCTCTGTACTTTGACCCGTTAAGCCTTTACCCCCAATTGGGGTTGTTGCAGATTATGTATTCCTTACGTCATCCAATCCTAAAACCGAACTTCGCTCTCCTTGATAATCTGTACCTTATCCCCTGATAACCAGAAACTTCTATGCTTAAACTCTGTACTGTTATTCTTATTTTTAACATTATCTTAATAAAAATTTTAAATCTGACCCTCCTCACTACCTGCCCCCTTTGTGATGTGGACATAGCAACTACGCAGTGAACCACTTCCAAGTCTACATCATCCTCCACTGTCATTCTCACAGTTTCTGGTCTTGTATCTTCCCACCTTTTGGCCTCCTCGGTTCCTTCCCACTTGTTCTCTATGGACCAGAAGTTTACACATCCCCTTTTGTGCATGTGGACCACTGCACTTCCACAATTGCTTCACCTCAGCCGGGCCCCATCATTTCAAAACATCCAACCCCCAGTTTGAGGCAAGCTGGCCAGAGAACCACACCAGGGTGCTGGTTACCATCTGGTGTGATTACATCCAGAGCCATGACTTTAGCAGAAGCTTGTGGAAATATTCATCTTTATGAAAGATTTCGCAGAGGCTGGTGGAGCAGCGAATCCATCGTACAGCAGTGCAGTGCAGGGAGCTCATAAAACATCTCATGTCCCTGTACCTCAAGGTCAAGGGCTCCAGCACCCTGTGTGGTAATGCATCTATTACATGCCCCAGCTACCAGGAGCTTGATAGGATGTGTTTCAGCACCCCCAGCATGGAGCCCACTGTCTGCCATGAGCTACTCCTGCAACTGATGGGTCTCAGTGTGAGGCCAGAGGAAGGGGAGGTGGGTCCAAGGAGCTGTCCATGGAGGTTGATGCCCTGATTCAGCCCACTAGCAGGATGGGATAGCAGAAGTTCTGGGTGGATTTTCCTAGGTCCTGTTTTGGGATGGAGCGGGAGGCCAGCCAGGGAAGACAGAGTATGGAGACAGAGTGGAGCAGGGCCAGGGCACCAATCCATAACCCAGTAAGAGCCAGCTATCATGTTTTTAATGATTATTGCCACATGCTTCTTGTGTGGTTTGTTTTCAGGGTATGGTTTCACGAGCCATCGTAGGCAAGGTCCCCCAAAATAACAGTAGGCACCAACACCCCATCGATAACAATATTTTAGGAGGAAATAGGCCCCTGCTTCTCCCGACAGGTACTGTCCAAATCTTTTGAAAATTCTTGAAACATGCACCTTGGCAGTACTACTCACGTTGGTGTTCGTGAACCTGCCTCTGCCCCTACCCCTGCTGAATGGTGGAGTAGTGCCCTTTGCAGTATACATATTCGCTTGCTCCCCGTGGAGGGCAAGTTATCGGCAAATGTGTGCTACCCCTGGCCCCAGCACAGTTGGGGAGCCCCATTCTCTGAAAGCCCGCTATTATTTCTGGAACATTTCTAATCCCACCCCACACATAGGTAAATCACAGTAACAATTGCCTGGCAAACCACCAACACAACCCCCACCTCTGACTTGCTAATACCAAACTGGTTAGCCACAGACCTGTAGCAGTCTGGGGTCGCCAGCTTCCAGAGGATAATTGCAACCCACTTCTGCATTTGGTATGGCCTCCCTCAATTGAGTGTTCTGGTGCTGGAGGATCGGGGCAAGCTCTTCACATAGCTCCATGAGGTCTGCTTCCTCATGCGGAAGTTCTGGAGCCACTGCTGGTCATCCCAGGTCTCCAAGACAATGTGGTCCCATCACAGTGTGTCAGTTATGCTGTACCAGAAATGACACTCCACACAGGGAAAATAATGTGGCATTCTATGAAGTCTGGTGTGAATGGACCCTACCTACCCAGAGTCCATCTGCTTTCTTCATTTCAGAAACTCTTCCTGAAATGCATCTTGTCAAACATCTGCTCCACTTTATAAACCCATTCACGTGCGAGAAGGAGCAGCTGATCAAATGGATCCACGGCTCGTCCTTGGGTTGAAAAGGACCAAAATGAGCCGTTTGAATGGCCAGAAGTGACCCCGAAGAAAAGGCACTCACAATGCTGAAAGCACTTCCATGCAGACATTCAAGGACAGACAAGTTCTTCCACAATACACGGCAAACAAGCACTAGAGCAGCCCCAGGTGAGGAGGATGCTTGGGACTATGGAGTATAAACAACATGCAGCTGCAGCATCCATTTGGACACAGCTACATGGGGTATGGCACATGTGCAGCTCTGCAGCATGGACTTTGGCGGGAGGCTTAGGTGATGCTTGGACATACCAGCCAGGACACAAGTACACAACCAACGTGGACATACCCTCAGTGGCATCCTTACAACCCTTTTCACTTCACTGGGGATGACAGCACATCGTAGCACAGCAGCAGTTTTACCAACTCTTGAAATTTCAATACCACACTCACAACACTTGTGGCTATTCTTAAAGTCATGAGAATCACAGCTTTCATTTTGTTAACAAGTCAGTTTCTTGTCCTCATGGTTGCAAAGGAAAGCTGGAAAACTAGACCTGAGTGCACCTTAACAGATCAAAAACCAGAAAAGAAAAAAAAAAGAACCCAACATTTATGATTGTTTAAACTCTCATAATTTTTAAGCTAATCACATCACTTTTTGCAAAATTATTTTTGAATGCTTGAGATTGGCAATACTACCAGTACTTCGAATTTAAGACTTAGCAGATGAGCAAAACTGATTTTCTAAATATTTTGTTAGAAAATTTATCAGAGAGTTTGTGGGTTTTAGCCTGTTGAGATGTCCTGGGGAATGGGGTGGAATTTTAAACAGATTTGTTTTTCAAAAAGAGACTCTACAGTTCATCTTTAAGGACACTCAAAATAGCCTCATAAGGCAGGGTGAAAGGGGTGTGCTTAGATGCAAAGTAATTGTAGGGTCAATTCCGTCCCACAAAAATTCCCTAGTCGCTTCTGTTCCCTTAACTTGAAATAGCGGTTGCTTACATTTCTAACCATAGAAGGGCAGCGTTCCAGGCACTCCCACCCCATCTTCCTATGTCTGTGTGATAATAGCAGTAATAACATCTCTGCCCACTGATGGGGCAAGAAGAGGATGTGTTTTTCCACCAGCAGTTTTCCATTAAAGTGAAGTCTTAAAAGCTTTCGTTTTGAGTGTGTAAAGCCCCTGCTACAATCTCCCCCTCCCCCCAATTTGACTTCATATGAGGGCACTCAGAATCAAAGGTGAGATCCTGGTCCCACTGAAGTCAGTGGGAGTTTCTTTGGGGCCTGTGCTGCATAGCCCTGGGAATTATCCAGAGCTGCAGGAACAAATATAATAATAGTACTTTGCCCTGAGAGAGCACTTCTCCTCCAAACCTCTCACAGCACTTTCAGGTGATTAAATAGTATAACTCCGCTTTTAAAGATGGGGAAAAACGGAGGTACAAAAAGCTGCCTGAGGTCACACAAAGTCTATAGCATAGCCAGGACTGCAACAAAATGTCTTTTGCCTTCGATTTTGGCTCCAAGTGCTCTTTAGTCCTCCATCCCTACTCCTAACTGTATACCAGCTAAAAGGATAAGAGAGACCCCAAGGCAAGCCAAGTATCCACACTGCTAAAACCCCAATAATACTGCTCCCAGTTCAACTGGCAGGGATCAACTCTTCTCAAGCCCAATAGTGCCACGGCTGGCAGATGGAAGAGAACAGGCTCAGAAGCTCTAAGGTCCTAAGTGATGCTGAAGGCTGGCAAATCAACATGGAGAATATTTACTATTGCCCATTTCAGATTTGCACAGAAGGGGAAATTCCTCCCCTATCTTGACCCCTGCCAATGATACCCAAGTTATCAGAGCTTAGGAAAGAGAACATTTTAAGTTGACTTCAGTGTATCAATCACTATTGTTGCTGATGTCGCCTGAAACTGGATTTGGATCATAAACCCAGATAAATTATTTCCTGCGTGAAGACATTCTCTGGGGGGAAAGCTACAGGAGAGGGCCAAAAGCCTGGGTGGGGATTGTTTGGATACCCTAAGAATTGGGTGTGCATGATTTCAGGGACAGACCCAACAAGTGATCCCTGGGTACTGAGAGTGTATGTGCATACTGGGGTTGCCAATTTTGGTTGGACGTATTCCTAGAGGTTTCATCACATGATGTAATCTTTATTTAAAGATTAATCTTTAATTCCTGGACAGGACAATCCTGGAGTGTTGGCAACCCCAGTACATACACGGAGTGAAAGTTTTTTCTCGTCTTCCTTTGCAAAGAACTTATTTGTACATTCTTTACGTCCGAAGAACAAAGGAAGTGGCTGACTCAGGCTAAAGTAGGTTTTCAAAGATAAGGAGCCTTCATATTGGCTTTGAGGCTGCAGAAGAAGATATACTTAGCTTCTAACGGCACAAAGGACGTTAAGGGGTGACTTGATCACAGTCTATAAACATTTACCGTGGGGTACAGAAATTTGGTAATGGGCTCTTCAGTCTAGCAGACAAAGGCATAACAAGATCCAATGGCTGGAAGTTGAAGCTTGACAAATTCACACTGGAAATAAGGTGCAAATTTATAACAGTGAGGGTAATTAACCACTAGAACCATTTACCAAGGGATGTGGTGGATTCTCCATCACTGGAAATCTTCAACTCAAGATGGGATATTTTCCAAGCAACATGCTCTAGTTCAAACAGGAATTAATTCAGGGAAGGCTTACGGCCTCTGTTATACAGAGGAAGACCAGATGATCCCTTCTGGCTTTATAATCTATGACATAGTAGCACATACAGATCTAAGATACAGGTGGGTCCAAAGTTCTGATCCTGATTCAAGCTTCCCAAAAATGCAATGGCGTTTCAATCCAGGATTTTGGATTGAACCATTGTGGAGATATGGGTGAGCTGTGAAGTTTTGCTCTAGCTCTAAAATTCATCAAAGTTCGAAGGTGCTACAAAAACCTATAGATAAATTCAGTCCAGTTCTTATCTTTTGAGGAATTGTGTCAAACATCTGATTAACAAACCTTTCATGAAGTCACCAAAATTCTAGGTGAAACAGGAAAGAAAACAGGAGTTAATAATTATTCTGACCAATAGCTTATGTAACTCCAGAAGGCTAGATATAATTTAAGACAAATATGGGGGGAGGGATAGCTCAGTGGTTTGAGCATTGGCCTGCTAAACCCAGGGTTGTGAGTTCAATCCTTGAGGGGGCCATTTAGGGATCTGGGGCAAAACTTGTGGATTGGTCCTGCTTTGAGCAGGGGGTTGGACTAGATGACCTCCTAAGGTCCCTTCCAACCCTGATATTCTATGATTCTATGATCAGGACTGGTTGAAAAAGAATCTTGATCAATCTTAGTTTGCAGAGAAAATTCTTCTGTTTATCAAATGGATGTGGCGCCTCATTGTAATTTTTTTTATCCCCAGTTTGAACACCTCTAACTCTTATATCCATGAGTTAATTTTTCCAATACAGTACATAAATCTTTGGTGAGGCAGATGAATTAACTTAGTTAAGTCACGGAATAAATATATTCAGGACCTTTGACAAAAAAGATTTCTTAAAATTCTACTTTATCCTGGAGATAAGTAGCTCTCTTAGCAAATTGCTAACTAAAAATATGATCACAGTACTTAGCCTTGGAGCTGAGATCTGGTTGTGAATTGGTAACTGAAGATTTTATCGTAGTATAGCATATACCTTGGCTCAGGATTTACAGCCATTTCTACATTAACAATACAGCTAAAATTTTCAGCAAACTTGAAAGCCTTTTTGTCAATCTGAATTATTATTTTACAGCTCAGCCCCAGGCTTCATTCAAGTTATTTGCAAAAAACCAAACGTCATTCTCTTAAACTCTAGCCAAAAGGCTCTAAAACCCTTCAAATGAAATCTCTTTTAAAATAACATTTTCTACTGATTGAGGGGGGGGGGGGTGAAGGGCGGGAATCGACCCTTGCAGTAAAGTGAGTCAACAGAGTTGCTCCAGACATACTCTGATGTAACTGAGATCAGAATCTTGCAAGTGGTATCCATGAATACTAGGCAGGGCATTATGCACACTTCTGTGGAGTTAGAGAACTACAGAAGCCAAAAATGGGAAAGTCTGAATAGCTCTTCTAGTCGTCGTCCTCCCCACCCCCCCACCCTCCCCCCCACTTGCTAGACCAGGATTATTCCTGGTTTATAGTATTTTTTCATGTGCTTTTGTTCAGTCTAATTTTAAATGTCCCAAGAAATGGGATTTCCCCTTGAATTCCATTATAAAGCAGCAACTGGTGCCCAAAGTAAGTGGCTGCAGGTAGCAAGCTGTTCCCTCCACCTCTGCTCTTCCATGCATGCACGCACATGCACGCCCCTCCTAACCTTTCCTGTAGGTTTTATTAATTGGGCATGGTAAGGAGGTTGGGTTATCACAGGGAAGAGTTTTGGTTAGGTAAGGTATGAAAAATGGAACTTTTCACAGTAATGGTCAGGGAAGGGAAAACATTTCTCCCTCTGTGACCCCTTCATTGTCCAATCCAATTCCGAATTTCTCCATCTTCCAATATTGCTCTTATGCTACTCCAGGGGTGCCCACAGCCATATGCACATTATGTGCCATAGGGAAGCCTGAGTGGGGGGGCAAAAGGATCAGTTTGCCTGCCCCCCCACCCCATTTTAGAGGTGTGTGGGGTTGTTGCAGCACCACTCAGGTTTGGCTCAGCGACCCCTTGACGGGGGGGGGGGGGGGCATCGAGCCAAACATAAGTGGCACTGTGACCCTATGCACCAGGTTGCAATGGCACTCTGTGAAATTTGGCCCAATAATATCCTCTGTCACAGCGGAGGGACGGCTGGGCCAAACCTGAATGGCACTGTGACCCCGCAGACCAGTTCGCATCGCCTGGAGCAGGGCCCAGCCCCATGGAACAAGAGCTGAGCTGCCGCTCAGGGTGACTGCTGTTCGGTTATGCGTACCATGTGGAAATTTTCTGGGTGTGCCCCTGCACAACTATATCCTCCCCCTTACTCTCTCCCCACTTAGACCATCATTCACCCATTGACTCTACCCCTACCTTGCACTCAGCCCTCCTCTCCGGGCTCAGAGCTTTCCCAGGATCCTTCATTTCGCCACCACCCAAACTCCACTTGCTCAGAAACACCCCAATAGCCACACATCCCCTACCCAACCCAGCTGAGAACACCTCACCTTCCTACCTGATCACGACCCAATGCAGAGCTACACCCTCAGTGCTGAATCCTCTCCCACCCCCCATCCCTAGGCTCAGAACAACTCTCCCCAACCTCCACGCCCAGTACACACACACACACACACACACACACAGAACCTTCCACACTAAGATCACTTTGCCTCCTACCTGACCCCACCCCACCTGGTTCCCTCTATCTGAACTCAGAAATCCCTGAGTTATTACTGGAACTGGAGACTCAGAACAGGCAGCAGCAGCGAGCCCTATACTCGGTCTATGTGGGGGTGGAGATTGATCTGATTTAGTCACACGGATGCTTGTATTCTGTGCTTTGTGCCTCTTCCTTTTGCTGCTTGCAGGAGCTGGAGCTGGCAGGGAGTACATGCATGGGATGGCTCTAGGCTGATCAGATAACAGTGTCAAAAATCGGGACAGGAGGTGGGGGGTAATAGGTGCCTAGGTGAGAAAAAGACCCCAAAATCAGGACTGTCCCTATAAAAATCGGGACATCTGGTCACCCTAGACGGCTCCCTGTACTTTGTGGAGGCAAACCTGAATTAGCCCCTCTTGCAAGCCTGTGTTGCCTCCTCTTCCTACTGCTTTCAGTCCATGTGCTGTAGGACCGGTTGTCCTCCAGTGGTAGCCCAGGTGTACTACATTCTGTGGGATGTCAGTCACTTTACCCAGTGTCTACCATTTGGCAGACAGCTATGGCTCTAGCACTATTGGTGGGATTTAGCCCCATTAACACCTAATGAGCAATTGCCCTGCCATTATAACTAGCCGACTGTGCAACCGCATTTAAAAGAGAGAGAAAGGAGAATGAATTAATCCATTACCACGTTGAGGGGGAGAGAAACAGGAAACTAAAAGGTTGAGGGAAGAGAACATGTACATCTCACCACCAAGTGGTTCCAAAATAGAGAGTGCCATATATTATTATTAGCCAGAACTTGGGCCTTTAACACTACACAAGTAGCCTTTCCACTACCGAACACAGCTCTTTAAGAAAGGCACTCCCTCTCAATAACAGAGGCAGAAGCAGCCTTATCAAAACAGGACAGTCCCTTTACCTTTCATTTGTACTCTGCAAATGTATGAATTTGTGAAAAACAAATGCGTTTGCCTTTAAAACATTTGCTATGACACTGGTAGCTACGGTAGCTGTTTGAATTTAAACTGTTCTGGTTATTTAACATTTTAAACACATGGAAATAATACAAGGTAGTGAAGCAGATTCTTTTCTCCTTATTAGGAGCAGAGGGTGTTTTGGGGTTTTTTTTGGGGGGGGGGGGGGAGACGGGGGTTTGCAATTATGAGCCAAGCGTCACCTGGAATGTTGGTATTAATAGCGTTCTTCCTTTCAGTCCCAAAACACAGATGGGCGTTTGCCTAAGCATGCAAGCACAGAAGCAAGGCTTGTGTATTTTGTATAGGAAGCTCCTTTTGTTTTTTGCCAGTAGGCTACACAATGTGATCTCTACAGGGGATCAAGATTTAGAGCTGTATAAACATCGAGCAGCAGGACCAGCAATATGTTATGTAACTGGCCCTCAGGGATAGTTACTTGTCATGAGAAAAAGGGTTGGGTCAGGAAAGGTGATGCATTGCAGGCAGTGTAGAATTCACTATTAAAAAAATAAATGAAAACACAAACAAACTATTTGCTTGGATGATAGCCAGGCACATAACTTTGTGCCACACAGGCCGTGCAAAAGGAGCAGAAACCACCCACATGCCTCTTTCAGGGGATTCTCCCAGCCTGAGGGTAGTCCTCAGTGGGCACAGAGCTAGTGTGGGCAGCTGCTATGCCTCTTCCCTACAACCCTCAACACAGGGAGTGTGTTGGAATCAGAAAGGATTGAAAGGGTGTCCCCAGCTGGCCTATGGGTCCTTGGGAACCATAACCAGCAGGCACAACTTAGAGCAGCTCCCCGACTTCACGTCTCCTTCTGAGGTCAGCCTTTATCCAATAAAACCGTTATCTACAAAGAAAAACTCCCTCTGTTTTAAACTCCTGCGGTATCTGTTTGGCTTTATAATCCAAATTGCCTATCACCGCATGGTTATTAGCATGGACTCAATCTACTGTTGGCACATAGGAAAAAACCAGTGAAAAATGCTTGCCATATTTGTCTTGTCCATTGTTATTCTTCCCTTTTATTTTGGTTTAGCTTCGTCCAATACAATTAGGTAATAAGTCCCAGACTTTGCAATTGACAGCACAGGGGTGCAACCTCACACAGTTAGCTGCAGGTAGTTCTGTGCAAAAAATTGATTGTTTGGTTCACTGGGAATTTTGAAAAATTGAGTAGGGAGGGAGAGAAATTATTTCGGGTCAAACCAAAAATGAATTTTTAAAAAATTGTTTGGCAAAAAGTCACCAAAAATTATTCTATGTCAAACTAAACATTTTATTTCAATTTCAAGCATTTGTCATGTTTCTTACATTAAAAAAAAATAAAAATAAAGGGAAATTTCAAAACATAGTAATTTGGAACAGAAAATTTTTGGAAAAAAATGGAAAAGAGTTTTCCACCAAAACAATTAAGCAAAATCGACACACATTCATGAAATGTTTTGGTGTCACCAATTATGCATTTTTCTCCCCCTCCAAAAGTTTTGGTCAAAATATTTTGCCTAGCTCTAGCTGCACAATTGAGGCCCATGGTAGTACAAAATCATGTTCTACACTTGTGGCTTTTTGGTAGGATCTCTTTTTAAGATCCAGTTGCCATGATGCAACCAGGAAGGACAATGTTGGAGGCATGCAGTTTGTCAGCATATTTGCCTAGAGATGAACAGAGTATTCTCATTATGACTAACAAAACCAAGAGAACTTTTCTAAAAAAGAAAGATATATCTATATAGCTGAAATGGCCACACTTCATTGACATCATGGTAATGTTGTTGTAATAAGCTCCATGCTGGAATCTCTGTCTCTATGTGGTTAAAAATATCTGGCAGTTCTGGTGAGCAGCAGCTTCTCTAAATGTGAAGAAACAGAAGATTACCGATCATTTCACATGAAACAAACAAAGCTACAGCAACTGCTAGCACCTCATCCAATCCGATTCACCAGGTGGTGGCTGTTTATCCTTACAGCCAACTCTGGTAATCCTTATTTCTGCTTGATATAGTAGAAATTGAAGTGACTTCTTAAAAGCTTTGTGAATCAGACGGAGGGAAAGAAAGAAATGTGACCTGCACTGTCCTTGCTAAAGAGACACATTAATATTGTTTAGGAAATTGAGATTTAGCTTTGCATGGTTACAGCTTCACAGTATCTTTGCATCCAAGGACGATACCCTCTGTGTGGGCTCAGCGGTGCAGTGCATTGTTAGGAGTTGAAGGTAATAACAGTGATGTTAACCAAGACATCAGTAAACACACGAGCCAAACAGATTTAACATGCTCTGTGATAAAGCGCACAGCTCCATTCAGTGCAGAAAGGGTCCTTCACCTACAATTGTTAGTGAAGATTTTATGAAAATCACCATGGACACAGTTTCCACAAACAATATGAAAAATGTACCACACTCTGGAAGCAGCAGTGACCTGCAATTTTTCATCTGAATCTAAGCGGGGCAATGGGTTTGATTTTCCTGATGTCTTTGGCACTTTAGAGAAGTACTGAAATGGCAAATCATAGAATCGTAGGACTGGAAGGGACAAAAGTGAATGAAGAATGGCATTCCTGCAGCCAGCTCAGACTGAACAGACTCCACAGTCTTTTACTAGCAGAAAGACAGTGGCACTGCATACAAGACAAACAGGTCAGAGAGGGGTCTTGGCATTATTGCAAGAAAAAAATGAAAGTTATGGTAATCTTTCTGAGAAATGTAAAAATAATGTAATAAAGATGTGATTCAGGAAATGTAGATGTGGAAAGGCCCCTCTCAAGGAAATAAATTAACATTCTTCAGTATTGATAAAGCATGGAAACTGTATTGCAAACAACAAATGAATTGGAATCAATGTTGTTTCCTTCATAGTTTAATATGTTAACATTTCTTTCAATACGATTAAACGTGATAAATAATTTGGCTGGGTCCTGCTGATTACTTGATAATTCTTCAGTTCTGGGGTGATATCTGGAGAGTTTTTTTCCCATCCGGGTTGCTCTTGACATTTAACGATAGACACAACTCTAAGGGCCAGTTCCTCAACCACTGTAACTTACATAGCTCCATTAAAGTCAATGGGACTACTCACAGTGTATAAAGTTAAACATGTATCTAAGGGTACGTCTTCACTACTCGCCGGATCGGTGGGTAGTGATCGATCTTTCGGGGATCAATTTTTCACCTCTAGTGTAGACGTGATAAATCGATCCCAGATCGCTCTGCCGTCGACTTCGGTAATCCACCACAGTGAGAGGCGGAAGCGGAGTTGGCGGCGGAGCAGCGGCAGTCAACCTTGTGGCATCCTCACGGCGCGGTAGGTCGATCGAGGTACGTCAACTTCGGCTACGTTATTCATGTAGCTGAAGTTGCGTACCTTACATTGACCCCTCCCCCCCAGTGTAGACCAGGGCTATGTCTTTGCAGGATCAGGACCTTCATGAATAGATTTGTGCCTTTTGCAATGTATTGTAATTGAGAAAACATGCAGTTATTTTACAAAGAATTTAAATCTCCGACGTGCAGTAAATGGAGCTTTATTGTAATTTTCAGTGTGGGATACGGTGCTGAAATGAAATGAATTTGAATATGTAAATTAATTCAAATTGCAATTCAGAAACTTGATCTTTTTGAAGTTTCACCCAGTGAAATGTCTTATTTTTCCTTTTGAATTTAGAACCATATTTGGTGAAAGTTTTTACTCGACAACGATCCTATTTTCAAATGTTGAAATGACTCAGGTGAAAATCAGTTATCATTGAAAACACACAAAACATTAAAGTCATGTTTTCAGTACTAAAGTGCTCATGATCATTTTGCAGATTAAGAATTTTTTAGGTCATGAAATGTCCTAGAACCAAATCAAGAGAATGCTCATGTAAAACTTCATCCTTTTTGTCCAATTCTAGAATGGACCTAGTGCCAGTCCCAGTTCTATGTATTATATTGCTTACTCTGCTCTTCCCTTTGTACGCTAAACAGAAAGCCAAGAGTCTCTTCTTGTATTGGCTGTTAAGATGATTCTGGTCTGAACACTGAGTCAAAATGGTACATATATGCATGGTTTTGTGTGTTGGATTTTTCTCATCATCTGAGAGCAGTTCCCAAATTCACAGGCAAGTTGGGGCAAGGTTTCCAAACAAATCTGCCCTTAGTGAGGAATAAGTACAACGTGAAGAGTAACACAACTGAAATTCAGGGCAACTCCACTTCACCCACTATTATTGTCAAATTGCAATGTTATCTGTGATTTAGGGTAAGCAAACACACTGCCAGTTGATTTGCATGGGAGTTGGGCCATGGAGAGGATGTGGTGTTTCATGAACCCTGGGTTACAGGACTCCTGGCACATAAGGAAGGAAAGATTAATGAAGAGGATTTCCTTTGCAGAGATCAGGTATGAGAAAAGTTCAAGAGCAAGTGGTCTCATGGTGGCCTGTGTATGTGCAGAGAAAAGATAAAGAGGTGACAGAGTGGTAACTTTTAAAACAGATTACACATCTCCAAACATATTCTGCCCTCTGTTATGGGTGCTGTGTGTGTACCATAATGAAGGGCAGCATTTGCTACTTTCACACTAGGCAGAACTCACCTCTGCAGTAAATTCTGTTTCTCTTGTGAGAAAAGGTAACAAAAGAATCCCCTTTATTGTAGTGTGCTCACTTCAGCAGATTCCATACAGACCTCTCCAGTTTTCATAATTATTATTAAACATTTATATTGCTACAGCTCCTATAAGTCAACCAGTTTGGGGCCCCATACATCTAGGTGCTGTACAAACATATAGACATCAGAATAACATTTGGTATGCTATTGACGCCACACTAGCACAGCATCACCCTCTAGTGATTGGGCCACGTAGCCTACCAGAGCTGCTAACTAGAGGAGCTACTCCTTTAGTTTCAGTAGAAGATGCTCAGCGTTTGGCACTCAAGGTATTGAGTTCAAAACCTACTGAAGATCCAGATGAGGGGTTGTTATATTATGGATCAATATGGTATGTAAAGATTTCCTATGTATAGTGCTTAATGAAAATACATGATGAAAAACACATCCCCGAGGTGCTACACGTGAAAATGACTTCATTCAAATATCCTTCCAACATTTCAAAATGCTATTTTAAAACAATGAAGTTCATAAGTGTGAAGAAAGTTCTTTTCTTTTTTCCTGAACAAATAAATCTTAAATTTACATTCAATTTTAAATGTAGGCTCTCCATTAATAAGGATGGGAAACCCAGGGAGAAAATCTACTTCTCCTTTGACCCACACATTGAGGGCAAGTTTCAAACGTACTGCCTCTTCCTTTGCACCATCTCCAATACCCGACTACTTCTTTCTGCTTACACTGCCAGAACTCCTGTCTATGCCCTGATCATTTCACCCCTCAACTACTGCTATCTCCTCCGCTCTGGAGTCAGTGCTGGCAACCTCACCCCCTTCACATCAATTCAAAATGCTTTGACCACGATCATCGTCTTGGTTTGATGCTCTAAGTCACTCCCCGCCCCCACCAAGTTCATCCATTGGCTCCTCCTTTCCACCATGTCAAATACAAACTTCTTGCTCTTACTCACAAAACTCTTCATGTGTTAGCCCTACCCTACCTAACCAACTTGTCATTACAAAATAAGCTCCCGCCCTAGCTTCGCCAGTGAGGACAGCCTTGATCTTCCACTTCCAAATACTTTCCCACTTTTTCCCCATGCTGCCCCTTTTGAGTGGGAAAAGCTCCCATTCCAGATCTATAAAGCCAACACCTTCGCCTCCTCAATACTCACCTCTGCCAAAATATATATGGTAAACTACAACCTGACAGTGACTAGGCATGTGAATGTTCTACCATATTTTTTAGCTTCTCTCTCCACCCTCACCCCACCCAGCTTGTTCGTTTCATCCACCAGTTATGTCCTTTAGGATGTAAGCTCCTTGGAACTTACACCACAGTGTCTGAACTAAGAATATATTGAAAGAAATACTGTATTATCAAAAAAGAACTGGAATGTTAGAAAAATATTATGCAAGACCTGACAGTCAATTAATATCTATCAGCAAGAGATCTCTAGGATTCCCAACTCTGGTCAGGTCTCTCTGTCATGCTCTCAAATAAGAGGGAAATAAGGTAGCGGGAGTGGGGAGTTTTCACCCCATGCCATTCTAGGATGATAGTTTGTCCACCCCTTTCCCTCATTCTGATTACTACCTCTCTCTCTCTCTCATGTTTCTGTGAAGACTGTGAGGTGCTCTCAGGTGTCACTGAATCTCCTTACAGGAAGTGAGGGCCTCGGCTATGCAGTTCTCCCAGCCTCTGCTCTGCTAAGGGACCTATAGAAGTTCTGGTACAGCCCCATCACTGTAACTCCTCCTACAGCTAAGAAATGACCACAGTAACATTACATTGTCATCTTTCTTCCCTGCTGCTGAGAAAAGGGTTTGCTTCTTTTCCCTTTTTGAATGTGTGAAAGCGAGTCTACTACTGCAGGAAAGCCTAAGGGGGCTGTGCCCAAATTCACGTTTTTTGCAAAAGGACAATCAAGCAGGATTAGTACTGAACATAAAACAGTTTATAGAGAGGAGGGATGGTCCAGTGGTTAGGGCACTAGCCTGGGACTTGCAAGGTCTGAATTCCATTCCCTGCTCTGCCAGACATCCCGTGTGACCTTGGGGAAGTCACTTCATCTCTCTGTGCCTCAGTTCTCCATCTGTAAAATGGGGATACCATCACCACCCTACCTCACAGGGACGTTGTGAGGATAAACTACATTGAAGATTGTGAGGCATAGACATATCACATTAACAGGCATCATGTAAGTACCATAGATAGAACCATAGACTTGTCACCACAAACATTCAAAAGTTCACAATCACCCCCAGAGTCCTGAAGAAAAGCTCTGAATCTTGATTCCACCCACACATACACAACTTTTTTTGGGGGGGAGAGGGGGAGGGGGGGTAGAAGATAGACAGACTTTCCTATTTATGATTGACAAACAGATATTCAAAATCACTAACCTGTCTACTAGCCCCCAAGCTGATATTCAGTGATTTAAAAAAATAAATAAAACCAAATCCTCATTACATTCGAACCATCAGTCATTCCAATACTGAATGCGTAGAAGTACCATATACAATATTTCACATCAATGTAAAGTACAAGGAAATCTGGTTTTGTAGGAAGAGTACTTATAGCTTTTTTTTTTTTTTTTTACAAGTGAGAGGATTGCATGAACATCATAGCTGGATTATTTTTCCGGCAGAAAAATTCAATTGCCTATTTTATGGAAGATCTCTTGGGTGATAATTATAATGAAAGCAATTTCAGTACACTTATAACAATTATAAAGTGGCTAACTATGGATAATACTTAGATTGTAAACTTCTTCGGGAAAGGGACCATTCTTTTGTTCTGTGTACAGCCCCTAGCACAATGGGGTCCTGGGCCATAGCTAAGTGCTACTGCCATACAAATAAATAAGTAAATGAAATAAATAAATAAATAAATAATCGTTATCATCACCTGAACTGTAGACATGAGCATATTAGTGTGTGAATATTGAGGATTATATGACTTCAAGTCTTGCGAGTCTTGCATACCATGGTTAAATCCTTCAGTCCCTGGAGTTTAACTGGAGTTAAACTGGAGTTTTCCTCCAGAGTAGATCGGCAGAGGCCCTGGAGGTTTTTCGCCTTCCTCTGCAGCATGGGGCACAGGTCATTTGCTGGAGGATTCTCTGCATCTTGAAGTCTTTAAACCATGATTTGAGGACTTCAATAGCTGAGACATAGGTGAGAGGATTATTCCAGGCTTGGGTGGGTGAGATTTTGTGGCCTGCATTGTGCAGGAGGTCAGACTAGATGATCATAATGGTCCCTTCTGACCTTAAAGTCTATGAGTCATGGTGTTGAAGTTGCGGAGTAAAAGATGCAAAATTTGGCCCTAAATTACAAGACGATGTATTGGTACCCCCAACAGGTGAAGATGAGAGTTTGGGGACTATTGAACATTGTGCGTTATGTACCACAATAACAGAAACAACTGTGCAGAATAATGTAATTTTGTGCCAATCTGCTATAGGCATCTAATCATCCTTTTAGCTCACTTTGTGTCTCACTTTGCATCTGTCATGAGCTACTCTAGTGCAAGAGCGACTGAAACATAAGAATGGCCATAGTGAGTCAGATCAATGGTCCATATAGCCCAGTATCCTGGCTTCAGACAGTGGCCAGCGCCAGGTGTTTCAGAGGGAATGAACAGAACTGGGCAATTTTCAAATGATCTATTTCCTACCATCCAGTCCCATCTTCTGTCAGTCAGAGATTAAGGAACACCCAGAGCATGGGGTTGTGTTCTTGACCATCTTGGCTAATAGCCACTGATGGACCTATCCTCCAAGAATGTATCTAAATTTTTTAACCCATTTATACTTTTGGCCTTCACAACATCCCCTGGCAAAAAGTTCCACAGGTTGACAGTGCATTGTGTGAAGTACTTTCTTTTGCTTGTTTTAAACCTGCTGCCTGTTAATTTAGTTGGCTGATCCCTAGTGCTTGTGCTATGCAAAGGGGTAAATAGCACTTCCTTATTCACTTTCTCCATATCATTCATTATTTTATAGACCTCTGTCATATCCCCCATTAGTCACCTCTTTTTGAAGCTGAAGAGTCCCAGACTTTTTAATCTCTCCTCAAATGGAAGTTGTCCCATATAGCAAGTGGGAGCAAATCAAAAATGATTTGTAAAATTCAACATGGTTGATGGTACACTTGAGTTTCTTTAACAAAGTACATTTAAAGTAAACACACGTGTGTTGTGATGCCAACAAAAGGATTATGAAATTTTACAGCTGTGGAGAGTGGGATTCAGAGAGTTCACGTGAGGGGAGTAGATACTATACAGGAGACTAGCTATACAGGAGACTAGAAAAGGGGAAAGAAAGGACCCCACAGGGTTTATATTAGTGGCAGATGGATTCTAAAAGATTAGTTTGGGGAATCATACTAAGTTTGGGGAATCAGACTTAACTGAACAATTCTGATCTAGAAATTGGGCTAGAAAAGAAGCAGAGTTGATTTTTCACCAATAGCCTCTTCTGCCAGCCAGATAAAATTTACATGCTGTGACTCTCTCAGTAAAACAGACAAAGATAGATACAGAGCCTGCCTTGGCACAGCTTGGCACCTAGCGCAATCATTTACATTTGTGCAAAGTGGGTGTGAAATGCCCCCATTCTGATTCGGTTTCATTTGGAACCTACTTTGCACAGATGTAAAATGATCAGACACGGTGCAAATCAGTGAAGAATCAAAACCAAAGTCTTGGCGGGTGAGGCTTGTGTTCCCAGGCTGGCAATCTGTCTTTCCCTTGGTTCCTGCTTTGCTGGTGGGCCCCCGCGACACCTCAGAGCCTCCCTGCAATAAATAAATGTTCTCTTTGCTTTTTAAAATGAAAATGCTCTGGATTTATATTTCGGCACTAAGCCTGTGGGAGAAGGGAAAGGTCACTAGATGATAGAGAAGGTCTCACAGCACAACCAGCACCCAATGGGTGAGAGACACCGACCGAGTAGTTTAAAAACTACAAGATAGAGATCTGTCTTATTTACTTTTAGACCTTTGCTGTCAGAGTTCTTTTCACAGTTTTCTTCTGAGCCTCTGCCTCCTTTGACTCTGTTGTAATAACCCATATCACATTATTGCTATCATCAAACTCACTCGATGAGTCAGCCCACATGGGTGTGAGAACTTCATCTTCTGCTTTGTCTTACTCCCCCTCCCATCTTCAGACACACACACACACACACACACACACTTTAAGTGGGTCATCCCTTTTCCCCTACCTTCTTATTTTTTTTAGCCATTTTTCATTTTCTGAAGGAGGAGGGATTGTGCTTCTACACCCAGGCCCTCCCACTGTTAACAGCACCTGCCCTGTGCTACTAGGAGCTGTGGTGCATGTCCCCCCTTTTCTTCAGTCCCCCTCTTCTCTTTCTCTCTCAGTTTGAGATTTTCTCTCTCCTTTTTTTTACTTTCCATCTCTCAGTCACTCAACCATGTTTTCTATCTCACCAGCAAAAAAAGAAAGAAATGGTTTCCATGGCAAATTTACAGGGTTTAAACTTAACACAAATAGAATAACTAAGACTTTCACCTAGTTTTAGTGTATGCTAAATAGTGAGCCAAATTCTTGGCCATCATTTCACACTAGCAGAGAATTTTATTTTCTTATTTTCTGCTGGTGACCGTGAGGTTGCCTACAACTGCCTTTTGGAAAAGATGTATAGAATTTAATTTAAACCAATAGAGTTCTACAAAATTTACTCTAATAACCTATAGAATTTATTAGAAAACAACCTTTCTATAGGTTAGTTGGGTTTGTTTGTATGTTTATTTTTGAGACAGCCTATAGAATTGCATGGCAGTGATATCATTTGCTATTCAATTCTACAAGATCATGCAAAAAAAAAAAAAAAACCAACCCAAAACCCCTAGAGGAAGTGATCATTTTCCATTTAACCTCACAGGACTTTTTTCTATAAGGGCTGCAAATATTTCATTGTTGTGGTAGTGAGCTCCGAGACACATGCAGGTACAGGCATAGCAAACTAGATTTCAGCTCCAGCTTTCAGGTTTGTCTCTGCTATGACATACAAAGTATCGTTTGGAGAAGCAAACATAGCTTTTCACTCACAACAACTGCTTTTCCTGGACTAAGCAAATCTGACTCAGGAGGAAAGACATTTTTTTTTTTGTCTGGTACCCAGTTCTCATATGTTCCAGTTTCATAAGTGCAGGAATAAATTCATGTAAAATGAAGTGCACGCCAGGTCAGAAGATGATCGAATAAATGGATTTTTGTCTTTTACTCTTGTGGTTTCCTTTCTAGTATTTTTGATGAATAATCCCTGTCCCACCCCTCTGCTCCACCTTCTGTGATTCATTCAATTTTAGGGTGGATGACAGGATGGTAAATTAGAATTAGTTTGTGGGGATGTGTGTCAATATCAGTTTATTTGTAGATAACACACAATACAAATATATATAAGCCAGCTGTGTGGTACAGCAATTCAACACTTGGATAGAAATTAATGGCATTGCATCAAAAATATGGTTTATTGATATCCTTTCTTGTACTGTAGATCTCTTGTTTGATCATATGAGTGTGCTTGCTGACTGCTACATCATGTGATGGCCAGAAATGACTTCCTTGTGACATTGCGCATGCTTGGCAATAAGTTTGCTTGTGTGCTCTGTGTGTACACACACACACACCCCTCTGAAATATCAATACAGTGGGTTGGTTGTTTTTTTTACGTGCTCGGAGACTAACATTTGGGAGGGACATTATGTTAACTTATGAAATGTCAGTGTATCTTGTTTTTCTGAACTTTCTTTGTTTTCCTTTATAATTTCCAAAGCATAGAATGTTTCAATTAGAGATGGACATAAGCTGCAAAATTAATATCTGGCTTTTGAACCACCTCCCTTTCTGTGCAAGTTCAAAGAGATTTCGTTAGAGTTTTTGTTCACCATAATACACAGAAAAAAGCCATTTAAATTAACCTCCAGATCTGAGTTTGAACTCTGAGGCTATTTATTATTTGTAGCGTGGAAGCACTGAGAGGTTCCACTCAAGGTCTGGATGCTTTACAGACCTGGTTTGTTTTATTATATGTGTTTGTACAATGCCTAGCATAATGGAGCCTTCATACACTATCCAAATACAAACAGTAAATAATAATGACAGTCCCTGCCTCAAAGAGTTGACAATCAAATTATGTAATTTTTTAAAAATCAATAAGTTAGTACTAGATGAACCAGGTATAATCAGCTTTTACAGGGAAAAACACACATTATATCTCTTATTGGTCTATTATGATACTAGACATACAGTGTGAAATATTTTTTTAAAAACTTAGAAATAGATGTCTCTTTTAAATAGCAGAAAAAGAACCACAATAGAAACTGGGCAGTTAGTGTTCCAGGGCAAAATTTTCAAAAGCACTCAAGTGACTTGGGAGACTAAATAAGTCCCATTGACTTTCAATTGCTTAGGCTCCTAAGCCACTTCTGAACATTTTATTCTGAATCTAGAACATTAGTTTTAGCTCTGTGATAACCAGCAACAATGAAAGGGCTCAGGATAAGCAGGATACAAGTTTCCAACCTGTTTTCACTCAGATACAGTAGAATCAGAACCAGTTCTGTGAAGGAGCTCTAAACATACCCATACCTGTTAGTTTTGTCTCTTCACTTTTTACCAGCCGCCAGCTTTCAATGGAAGATGAAATTATTTAGTCTAGGCAGAACAATTTTGTCCCTGCTGATATGTTTTCCTCTGTCTCTCACCCCTGTAATCCTTTTCTTAGATTTATTGCTTGTACATTACTGATTCTGAAATGAAGGAAGGTTTTCTTGTAGAATAGTGTCAGTTATTGCTCACATGATGATCCTTCCATACACAGTATATTTATGTGTTATACAACAAATCAACAAATAATTGTATTCAGAACTTAAAAAAAAAAAAAAGGAGAAAGAAAAAGAAACCAAATCTGCCCTAGTTTTGAGCAGACACACACTTTGGGGTTAGTGTTATAGTCCTGCCTTGCAAGGGCTCAGTTGAATTTCATTTATTACAGTGCATGGCAATTCTGGAAGCTTTCCTTTAATTGATGATAATTACATGTCAGCCCCTAATGAGTCAGTTGAGCTTTTATTTTTCCCCTGCATTCCAATGAATTCATATGGGTGTGGAAGGAAGGGAAGGCTTGTTAAATATAGAATCCTGGCATTGAGATACTAATGTGATTGTAAAGCACTACTATTTCTTAAGAATTTGGGCTGAGCTATGCGGTGTCCTAGTTACAATTTCATTCTCTTCCTTTTAGATTTTTTTTTTTTAAACCAAATCACATTGCCATGACCACCAGAATTAGACAGGGTGATAAAGACACATGTTCCTGTGCTTTACTAGCTGCCCTAAATAGTGACTTTTTAAAAAGTAAATTCCATATTTGTCTTTGCTTTTTCTAGAGGTGAAAACCATTCCAGGTTTTTACAACATCACACATTAAAGGTCTGATCACATAACAATCCCAAGAAGGGTAGAAGTTACATTGGAAATGGAAAACTTTTCATTGTTTAATTACTGTATTTCCACTTGGGTTTGGCTGCTGAAATGTTCACAGCATGTTGTTACAGTGCACTGCAGATCTTTACTTCGCTCTGCTATCAAGTAAACTAGCCATTATATATATTTTTAAAAAACAACCAAATCCTGAAAATCTCTCTGTGCAGGGCTAGCCTTATGGGTGGGCAACAGGGGCGATCGCCCAGGGCCACGTGGTCAGAGGTGGATTAGGGGTTTGTGGGGCCCTGGGCCAGAGCAAATGGGGGTCCCTCCTCACCCCTTCCGCCTGCAGTCCTCCCCGCACTCCTGCTGGCTCCCAGGAGCGCTGGGCGGTCAGAGTGGGTCGGGGCGTGGGAGTGCCCATTTTTCAGGGGGCCCCCTCAATTGGCCAGGCCCCTGGGCACAGGCCCCATTGGCTAATCCACCACTGGCCATGGTCAGGGGGGTGCCATCAGTACTTAATTTGTGCTGGCACCTCTGGGCTCTTGGTCAGCAGACGCCACTCTCCAGATGCCCAGCTCTGAAGGCAGCACTGCCCCCAGCAGCAATGCAGAAGTAAGGGTGGCAGTACACCATAACATGCCACCTTACTTCTGCGCTGCTGCCGGAGGCGGCGCTGCCTTCAGAACCGGGTGCCCAGCCTGCACCTGCCACTCTTCAGCTGGCATGGTCAAGAGGCAAGGAGCAAGGTGGGCCTGGGGTGCGAGGCCACAGAAGGGAGCTTGGGGCAATGTGTGGGGGGCTAGGCAGTGAGGCCCTGGGGCAATGGGCGGATGAGGAGCCCAGGGAGGCAGTGGGGCTCAGGGGTGATGGGAGGCTGGATGGGGAGCCAGCAGGGGTCAGGGGTGCCAAAATACAAGTTGCCCAGGGTGCCATTTCCCCTAAGGCCGGCCCTATCTCTGTGGAATACCGTTGTCTCTCATCCCTAAGAGAAGTACAAGTATATGGGATGCCAGGCTACTTGCTTTATGTATGCAGTTTATCTGCAAACACTGCATGCTGCCTATATTCCTTAAGTGATGGAGTGATTTCTATTTGAACCATGACTGTGCAGACCTACCTACACCTAAAGGGAATACACTATGGAGCAGTACTTTCTTAAAATAGTCTTTAGAATACTTACAGGGCCTGATCCAAAAGACATTGAAGTCAGTGGCAGACAACTGGATCATATAGCATTTTCATCTGTCAATGAAAGCTCTTTACACAGCAAGGTAAATATCACTGTCCCCATTTTACAGATGGAAAAAAACAACACCATGAAGTGACTAAGCTAAGGTCACCCAGCAGGCCAGTGGCAGAGCTGAGAACAGAACCCAGATCTCCAGATTCCTAGTCCAATGCATTACTTATTGTGCCACACTGACCTGGGGGGAAATTGCTTCCTGACCCCAAATATGGCGATCAGTTAGACCCTGAGAATGTGGGCAAGACCTACCAGCCAGACACCACATAGGAAAAGACAATATTATCTGACTATTGATTGTTTGTATTACCATACCACCTAGGAGCCCTAGTTGTGGACCAGGACCCCATTGTGCTAGGTGCTGTCCACAAACAAAAAGATCATCTCTACCCCTTCATTCAGAGCTCAGCTGACTGAAACTCTGGTGCCACCATGTAGAGATTTGGGTTCAAAGCAGCAATTTTATATTTTCTTCTGTAGTTAGTAGCCATGTCATAATATTAAAGTTCAAATAAACTGAAACCTGAATGTTTTGTCTTTTTCAACAAACACTCTCCTCCACATCAAGTCAGCACAGTTACAGAATTTCAAATTAAAGCAGACAATGGTAAAGACTTAATACACTGAACCAGATGTCAAGTTCCTCTTCCCACCTTATAAAACCTGAACATTTTGTGTGGTCGTGTCTAGACATTTTGGAAGAACCACTCCTCTCTTTAGTTAAGAGTGAGCAAAATGCATAGTTAGGAACAACTTGTAGAGGAGATATAGTTTGAGAAATTGAGTCATTTTGATCGCATTTACCCTTGCCTTCCTTAGGTAAAGCATAATACGATGCACCTGAAGAATAGATTAAGCACTGGTCACAATAGGTTTGTTCAGAATAGGTACAAAATATATGAGACATTCAACATATATTTAACAACTTTAAATTCAGCTGTTTTTTGAGGTGTCCCTAAGCAACCACTTTCTGGAGCTAAAGGCCTTTGGTCCATTCAAAAGCTGCACAAACTGCAGAGTATCTTAATTGATCCCACTAAATTGGAAACAGAGGTAATGACTTACCTAGTACATGAAAGTAAATATGTTCTGCATAACATAATAGTGTGTTCTTAGTGTCCTCACTTCAGAAGCTTAATCTCTATGAGCAATTTAAGAAAAAGATGAGAGCTTTGTACAGTACAGTACTCTGTGCCCAGAGGAAAGCAGGCTAACACGAGACCATTCCATCTAATGCTTTTGCTGTATCCTGTGGAAATAAGGAAGGTACTCCTCTCTTGTCTTCATCTGCTATTTGTAGCATCTTGACATTTTAGCCTTTTATTAACCAGTTAGTCTACATGCACAAGGCTTTTCAATACTGTTTCCAATCAGCTGTGAATTTAGATAAAACTCATAGTGGTATGCATCTGTAGACCATAGATGGCTCTTTATAGTCTAGAATATATGGTGTACAGTCCCCTGAAGACTATGCCTCTCTCTCTCTCTCTCTCTCTCACACACACACACACACACACACACACACACACACACACTGCAAAGTCAAGCACTCAAAAATTAGGAAATGCCAGCGTTAAGATTACCTCTGCAACCCTAATTGAGCCTTCTTGTGTTTGCATTATGAGTCTTTAATTACATGATCAAATACTATTTTTTTCCACAGGACCATGTCTCATACCTTAATTCTGACATTTCCTAAATTGCTTGATTTTCCAACCTTAATAACATTCTTTTAAGAGTTTTTTGGTGTGATTTTCTAGGTTTTTTTTTTAATAAACAGAAATTCTGTCACCTGGATGACAATAGACATCCACATAGGCCATCAGCAGGCTTGGAACCTTTAGATCCACCACACAGACCTCTGCCACTCAAGCTAATAGAGAAACTGATAGCAGTAGGAGGTCGTCATCCTCTGCATGGATCAGCACTACAGGGGGACAACACACACACTTTGCCAGGGGATTTCACAGATATTTGCTGACAGCAAAGGAATAGCGACACTCAGGAATCCTGAATTCCATTCCAGGCTCTGGTGGGAAGTGTGCCCTAGTGGGCATTGAATCTTCTGCCCATTTTCCCCATGCTCAACTCTTTCTGCCCCAACCTGTCCCTGTCCCAATCCTCTCTCTTTCCTGCCCTCACTCCTTGTCCCAGTCTCCTTGCCAAACCAATCTTAGTCTCCCCCAACAAGCTCACTATCTGAGTCCCAATCTCCCTGCTCCACACACCCTGTTCCAGTCTCCTAGCCTCACCAGTCCCAGTTCCCCACCTCACCTCTTCCCTTCCCGCACCAACTAGTTCCCAGTCTCCATCCCTATGCTCCTCATACAACCTCAGTTTCCCCCTTCCCCTCCTAGCTCCTTGTCCCAGTCTCTTTGCCCAGCCAGTCCCAATTCTCCTCCAAACACCGCCCCACCCCGCCAGCTCCTTGTCATATTTCTCTCCCCGCCCGCCTACTCCTGTCCCCCTCACTAGTTCCTAGTTCTAGCCTCCCGCCATTTCCCCCAGGTCTTCTTCTAATCTCAGTGTCCACCCCACCCCCCTAAGACAACTGGCTCCCAGGTACCCCTCCATTTTCACACTCCACCCTCCCTCAGCTCCCAGTCTCAGTGTCTTTGAAATTTTTCCAGCCTGGCCTCTGCCCGCTGGCTCCCAGTCTCCTTGCTCAACCAGTCCCAGAGTCTCCTGCTCTAACTCTTAGTCACAGTTTCTCTCCCTTCCCCATTTCCAGTCTCACCAGACTACCTCTTTCAATCTACTCCTTTCCCATCCCCCAGTCCAACTGTTGTCCCCTCTTCGAATCAGACCACATTCTCCATGCTGCCTGGGTGCCAGCTCAGGCTCACAAAGAACAGAGGTGATACAGGTTCCTTGCTTTCTGTTCCAGTGCCCAGCCCCCACCCCAGCTTGGAGCAGCCTTTACTGGTAAAGTCCTTCTTACCGCCTATAGCCCTGGGTTGGAGCAAGCTCGGTTGCTCTGTGATGATGGCATATGCATAGTCTGGACAACACTAGGACTGAGAGCGGCTCAAGCATGCTCTGTGAGGATGGAATCTTCTGAGATGTCAGCTGCTAAAATTGAAGACGTCTCTATTGAGCATGTGCAAACTGTGATTTTTCCAAGGCTTATAACTTGGTCAAATTTGTGTGGCTTTCCAGAGGAATGGCAAAACACACATCCCTGGTACAAACGCCATCCCTCCGTCAAATTTCAAGTGCCTACTGCAAAACATGTGGACATTAGAGAATTTGAAAGACAAGGTCTCTAGACATATTTAACATGGACAAAACACTGTAATGTTCCCTAGCCTCATGCTCAGAAATGGCTGAAGCATTTTGGCTGAAATTTTCCAGAATAATTCAGCTGAGAGAGACACCTGGCATAGGAAATTTGAGCCCAAACATTTAAAGTTTGGCAAAGTTATAAGCAACTGACAACAGGTGCTATAATGGGAGGTATCAGGCAACTTTAATAATGGGCAGTGCAGTGTTATAGCGCCACCTTCCTTAACTCTTCCAGGAAGTAGCATATATTCGGCAAAAATTCATTTTCACCCAAAACCCTATCCTGATCAGCCATGAAGGAGAATTCTGCTCTGTACAAATCCCTATAAACTACTGAAGTTGTTTCTTTTGTACCTGTGAAAAACCTCTCGTTTCTGTAATAGGTATATGATATCTTTAGAAGAACCAATGTCTTTGTTAGTAGTTTCCCTGGTCTAATGACATAGTAAAAAAATGCACTGCCTTGCTTTTATGAAAGAAAGCCACTCCTTTTAAAAGAATAGGCACCAATCAAACTCAAACATCAGCTCTCTGGAGAAGGCAGCCAGCTGTGATCCTAAGAGTTTGATTTTGTTGTCATTCCATTCTGAGCATTCATTTGTATTATTTTCTCTAGATGCAGGCCCTTACGGCCCGGTACTCACTTAGAGCCCAATCCAAATCATGCTGAAATCACTGGGAGCTGGATCAGACCATTAGCTTTCCAACAAATGGAAAATACTGTTAATGGGTTTGGGGTGGAACTAGATGCTTTTAGCTACAGAAAAAATATTTTTGTGCAGTGGAGGATCTCTCTGACCTTCTGAGAACTGAGTGTCATTTAACCACAGTCAGTGAACGATACAGACCAGCCTCGGTTAATACTCTTCAGCTAAATAAAGTTTACCGCTACCCAGAACATCTTTGCAGTTCTTTCCCTAGTGTTTTATCCCCCGTCTGAGTAAACCAAGAAGCCTCCAGGGGCGGCTCTACCAATTTTGCCGCCCCAAGCAGTCGCCACCGAATTGCTGCCATGGCGAGAAAAACGGCGGAGCTGCCGCCGAATTGCCGCCGCGGGACACCGACTGCCGCCCCATTCTGGATGCCGCCCCAAGCACCAGCTTGGAAAGCTGGTGCCTGGAGCTGGCCCTGGAAGCCTCTAATAGGATGGAGATTAGCAAATCTCCTCAGCCTCTACCCTGACTTAATACAGACTGCAAGGCATATATTCACCAAACACTTTTACAAACTATTGCATTTATATTTGTTAACAAGGCAGATAGAAACAGTTCTGACCATGCCCAGCATGCATCGAAGTTACATAACGTAATCTCTAAGAAAAAATAGTCTGCATTATTTCACTCAAGATAAATGGGCAAAAATTCCCATGATTTGGGTCACAAGTCCCAGAGTATATATTCAAGTGACATCATCATTATGTTCTCTAGTTCTACAGTTAATTAATCTACTGTTCCACTGAACTCTCCATCCCTTAGTAGTGTCTAAGCCAGGGGTTCGCAAACTGGGGGTCGGGACCCCTCAGGGAGGTCGTGAGCGGTCAGCCTCCAACCCAAACCCCGCTTTGCCTCCAGCGTTTATAATGGTGTTAAATATATTAAAAAGTTATTTTAATTTATAAGTGGGGTTGCACTCAGAGGCTTGCTATGTGAAAGGGGTCACCAGTACAAAAGTTTGAGAACTGCTAGCTTAAGCTATCCTGCACTGGTT
This sequence comes from Macrochelys suwanniensis, assembly GCA_033296515.1. NCBI lineage: Eukaryota > Metazoa > Chordata > Testudines > Chelydridae > Macrochelys > Macrochelys suwanniensis. Next base: position 151,884,657 of record CM065775.1, on the reverse strand, counting down.
CAACAGGTTTATTTTATGGGTATGATTCTGAGAGGTGCTGGGCACCTACCTACAAATCTCAGTGTCAACAGTTGTGGTGGATGCTCAGAGCTTCTTGGGATCAGGCCCCAAATGAGTAAAACTCCTTAAGTCCTGCTCTTTTTCTACTTTCTTCCTAACCATAAGCAATGCAGCTCTGAACCCGATTCCTCATTGCTCTCATTGCTTTAGTTCCCCCTACTTGCTTATTATTCCTGCTGCATTTTAAGTACTCTCCTAGTTTCCCTTCTGTATGTGACCACCCACTTCTCCACCTACAGTCTCTATAGTGTGATTTTATCTTCTGTAGTTTCTAATGGTAAAATTATGCTAATTTTATTCAGAGCTTAAAGTAAAAATCAGTATGACTATTATTCTGCCCATATACTGTACCAGTGCAGGTAGTTATTCACTTCAGAAGTGAACAGGGCTAATAACATAAGAAAATTACACTTGCATACTGTTAGTCAGTTTCATATTTAATTAGTGAGAACTATATATTTCCATGTCTTACTACTGAAATAAAATTAACTCCTTTACTTCAAGGCGTGCTTGCTTGCAAACTTTCAACTCTCATTCATGCCTTTAAAAATCTCCTCCTAAGTGACTTTAGATTTGTGCTCCTAAGTCTCTTAGACACTTTTGACAATCCCACTCTAAAGTATTCCAGATGTCTGTGAACACCTGATTCTCTTGATACACTATGGGCAAACACTTGCTATGTCAGAAGGTGTGCATTATACTCTATTGGTGGCATACTCTATCATTAGGTCTATGGCTGATAGGGTAGTGGAAGCACTGAACCAAGAGAAAAGCATTGTTATTTGTTATAATAGCATGGGTGTTGTATTCTAATATTCCATATTTCTTGGTTGCTGGCCTCATTTTGCCAATGTGTCACTAACAAACTTTTAAAACTGTGTCTCAGATGTATAGTAAGAATTAAGATGGAGCTTCTAAAGCGTTAAATGTGGAAAGGACAGTGCTTTGCAAATTCACGATGGCCATGGTGTAGTCTCAAATAAGGCCAGCACGCTCCCACATTTGCTATAAATAATATACACTAACACACAGGCATGGGCTAGATTTCACAGGATTTCTTCAATCGCTGCAAAATACACTGTGATATATGTTGAAGACATAATTAGTCATAACACATTTTATATATATCATATAAAGGAGAAGCTGACAGAGAGGAACACTTCTGTTTTAGGTTTTCTCCCACTTAATCCCATGGCAGGACACTTCAAGGAAAGCAGAGTCACGAAAAGTGGGCTAATTTCAGCCCTGGCATAAGTGGACACCACTTCATTGAAGCCAATGAAGTTTTATCTATTTACATTAGGACTGAATTTGGCACAAGGAATTTAATTGTGGTTAGATGGACAAAATGACATAAAAGGTCTCCTACTGCTCCCTTTTCTCTGATACAAGGGCACAAAAGAAGATTTTAATCACCTGGCTCGATTCTGACAAAACCACAGTAAGAATGAAAGAACAGAGTGTGTCGGAAGAGATGTGATTTTATTTATTTGCCATCTTACAGCTCTCTGAAGCTTAGTTCTTTAAAAACTTTCAGAGTCTTGATGAAACCGTTGCTCAAAACCCAGCTTTGGTGTCCTCTAAAAGAGGATTCTGACCTAGCCTTGGATGACTTATTGTTGAGAGTAACAGATGTCCTTTGCATTGCTGAAAAAGAGTCCAACTTCAGTCAGTCCTAAGTCAAGAGTGCGGCTTCTTTTGGAAAAGTGAGATAACATAAGCAATTTAAATCTGAAATATGAATTCTTTGCACTAGGAGTTGTAACTATATCCTTAGAAAATATTTTTAAAATAGCTCTTCGGGGCTTTGATTCTGGAATTGATTCTACATAAGTGGACCCAAATGCACTGAGTAGCAGGTAGAGCTGAGTGACATTTTTTTGGACAAATCTTTCTTCCATTGAAAAAATACAGATTTGGTGACACCAAAACATTGACATTTGGGGAATTCATGCTGGTTTCTGTGCGTGTCAAACAAAAAAATATGTCCCAAAAAGAGCCTAAATGTTTTGACTTCTCCATTCAAAATGACATTGTTTTGAATTTTCCTTCAAATTTAAAAAACTTCTTAAAAACTATTGAAATCTAAATGTTTTGACTATTTTTTTTTTAAGTTTTCGATTCACCAAAAATTTCAAAAAAATGTTTTTTTCAGTTAAACCTGAAATGATTTTTTGGACTTGCTAGCACACTGAAAATCCTATTATTCATCCAGCTTTGGTTGCGGGTTCAGGGCCTTCTTGTTCACACAGAGAAGAGGTGGTTATAAAATGCTATTAAATCAGCATTTTACAGCCACTTTGAACTGATGTAATATCTATGAAAGGTGGAGGGCAATGAAGAATCACATTCAACTACTGTAGATGCTCCACTTTTTGTATTCTTTAACTTTCATTTTTTATTTTCCTTTTTATTTTGTTTCCTGGCTTCTAACTCAGTCTGTAGATTTATTTCTGTACTATAAAATTGAATATCTCAACGCATTTCATATTTCAGGATTAGCTACAGGCTATGTTTCAATGCTATAAATTTAATACTGTAATTCTAAGTAAATTAAACACTATAGAATTTTTTTAATGCAGTTCAGTACATTTAGTTCAGTATAAATCTTTGGAAATCATACCATTCCATGCAACCCTATCATGGCCCTGAAAATGCCAACACAGTATTTTATTTATATTATTACCCTTCATGTCAACAGAAAGAAATGTGGGCTAAATTTGCATTTTATCACTATTGCAGAACCAACAGTACCCCTGCATAGAACTCCAGGAAAATATAATTTCTCAGCTCAGGTATCTGTTTTTTCTTTTAAATGGCATAAAAGGTGGATCTCAGCCTGGGACATAGAATTCCTTTGAAACTTACATGATTTTGAAGATGTAAACTTTTAAGTTATAGCTGTTTTGTTCCCTCTAAATGGCACTGAATGGCTCACTTAGTGTATGATGGATGAGACCAACAAAAACGTAGAATGGCCTAAAATTGAGGAGATATAGCTGCTTTAAATAATGATTTTTTAAAAATAATAACTCTAATTATGTTGGATCATTTCATTAGTTACTGTGCAAGGCACCTCAGGGAATAACAAGCATCAGGCCTGTGTTGCTCACCGGAGACATAGATGCATACGCAGTGTACCATATACTGCATAGCTATGGGCAGTACCTTGGCACAAACATGTTTGTGAAGGAAAATATTGTTCAGTATCTTCCTCCTCTTAAACAGAATATTTATCATGTCCTGTCTGCATCTGCTTCTCCTCCTCCCCATATTCTCCCAAGGTTCCGTCCCTTGTCTCTGCCAGTTTGTTCCTAACTACCTGGCTGCTTCAGTCTTCTCTTAGGACTCTGTCTTCCACCGTTGCGTACTCTGCTCCCCATGCCCTGCCCAGTTTACACTCCCTCTTACTCTTCTACTGTCCCTCTAGCTCCTTTGGTCTCCTCTGTGCCCCCCTCTGCTACCCCCTACTCCCTATCCATGCTATCTGTCCCAATCTCATTACTCATTATTATTAATACTAATAATTTATATTAAGTTAACTCCTGGGAATCCTAGATATTGCTCAGACAAGTAAATAAGACGACAGTCCCTGCTCCAGAGGGCTCACATTCTAATGGGCAGACAATATGCAACAGGTGGACATACCAAATATACTAGCTGGGTTGAGGCTGGGAGAATAATATTGATAAACCAAACAGTTCAGCAGAAAAGCAGAAGTCACATCACACTAGAAATAGCACCACTGGCTACACTGTAACCCTCACAATGAGTTAATATACTCAACAGTACATTAGCATTTGGGAACCTAGTCTTTCTAGATATCCTGAGTGAAAACCTGGCCCCACTGAAACCAGTGGCAAAGCTCCCATTGACCTCAGCGGGGCTACAATTTCATCCCTAGTTTAAGGGAATTACAAACCTAAGACAAGTTCCTTCCTGCACAGGGTGCTGTTAGCAGCTATAAATTGAGCCCTTTGGAAGCCAGCACCCTGGTCACTTAGAATACTCTAACCACGCCCCGTATTCTGGGTAAGAGAGATTTAGGTAGTTTGGATTGGGAAGGGTAGAAAGGATCAAGCTAATGAAGTAATTAACTCCCTTTCGTCTCAGAGCTATCCAGCTGGGAAGCAGTATAAAAGGCTGAGCTGGGGGGCTTCACATGATGGCTATATCATGAGGTACCTGGACCATAAACAGTAATAAAAATATTTGGTGGATTGTGTGTGCTGGTTAATTCACCCCAAGGGTTTACCAGCCATGGTTTCCAGGAGCTGAAGGGGGCTCCCATTCACACTTCCCATGAATGATAAAGAAAGAATGAAATTCAAAATAACTCTCTTTAACACCAACTCCGTTTCTCTCTTCTGACATGATCTGGCTATAGTTGGAGGTACCTGTGTGCAGGAAATAAGCCCTGTGCTGCTGCTTGTTATATTAACAATAAGGAGCTGCTTCTTAGAAATCATTCATCTTAATGACAGTGGCCTCCTAGTTTAGAAAGCTTAATACAAGATATGTGGCAGATGTGCATCACACAATTTTGTGAAGCCCTGGTTGTGAGAAAGAGGTTGACAGGGATGCCACTCAATGAGAACGTGTGAGAACATCCCAGAATGGCATTTTAGCAGTTCATTGCCTACTCAGGCACCTACCATCACAAATCTTAGCTTGGGATTGAAATAGTGGCTGTGGAGGTGCTGCTTTATGCCCTGCTTAAAGAACTGAAAGCAGAGAGGAGCAGAAGTAGAGCATCAGGACAGGCACAGAGGCATCAATTGTAGCATCAGAGGAACATCACTCCGGTTAATATTGGGCACAAAGGCAGCTAGGAACAGCAGATTACCTGTCAGATCTAGGTTCCCCATCAAGTTCAGTCCTGTACTGATAGTAACATCACTTGCTCTTGCTCTAACTTGGATTCAGATTATTAATGAGACAGCCAATCTGTTTCTGTTGAATTCTTAGTGCTCACTGGTGATTTTATTCTTATAAATTCCAGGAGATGGGATCATCAAAAATGGGTAGCCTAGTCTTCTTTATATTTCAAAAATATTTAGTTTAAATCCTTTGGGGATCAGATTTTTAATCAGAACTAGCTGAGATGAGCTGGCAGCCCACATTGGAACAACCTTCAACTTTACAAAAGATCAGGTTTGGACCCATTTTTAAAAATTATTCACAATTTTTCCAAAAAGTGTATAAAAGGCTCCGTACATCTTAAACCCTTCATCAAAAATATTCTGTTTAGGGCAAATCTCTGTCTCAGCACCCAGTTCAATTATCTCAGCTGGGTACCAGGGATCTTGTCACACACTCTGCCCCCCACCCTACTCTGGTTCCCCACGAAACAGAACTACAGTTACCTCTGCTGTCAAGAGACCCTTCATGCTTGCAGAGAGTGAAATGATTTATCCTTTGATGAAAACATAGTTAAGCAATTCTTGCTACTGAAGGAAATGTATAATGTGGAGTGATTTGTTTTTCCCTGAAATAATAATTGCGAAGTGTTGCATGCAAGCAGTTAGTGCCTGAAAAATTAATTAGCAAAGGCTACACACACAAAACTGAAATTCCATGGCATAAATGTACATTATTAATATTTCCATTGCTACCACAGAACCGAGTGGCCTCAAATGACTGAGTTGAGCCCTATGATTTTCCATTAGTATTGTCAATCTTAGGCAGGGGTTCTCAAACTGGGGGTCATGACCCTTCAGGGGGTCAGATGGTAGTTACAAGGGGGCTGCAAACTGTCAGCTCGGTGGGACTGACATCCCGAGCCTCCATTAAATTAAATTAACCCCCCCATTTTTAATGTATGAGGTGGGGGTCACAGTCAGAGGCTTGCTGCGTGAAAGGGGTCACCAATACAGAAGTTTGAAAACCACTGATCTTAGGCATTTGTCTAGCACCCAACACCATAGTACCCAAGCACTTCTGAGGTAAATTAGATCTTCATGTGGAGGTCTCTATTGCACTTGCTTTCATTAAAACACACATTACATTTCCCACCACTAACGTGATAGAATATTAATTACTGTAGTTTTCTAGAGTACAAAAATAAATTTGGTCAAATGGAAAACAGAACAGTATAGTAGGGTTGACAACCCTACCAGTTTGGCCAGGATTCTCCAAGAATCAAGCTTAATCTCCCGGAGGCTACTCCGTGAGAAGCCAATCGGGGAGATTTTAAACCACTAAAAGTCTGGCAGTGCAGCAGGGCTAAGGCAGGCTCCCTGCCTGCCCTGGCCCTGCTCCACTCCCGAAAGTGGCTGGCACTTCCTTCCGGCCCCTGGGGGGAACCAGGGGGCTCTGTGCTTGTGCTGCCCCTGCCCGAGCACTGATTCCGCACCTCCCATTGGCTGGGAACCGCAACCAATGGGAGCTGCTGGGGTGGGGCCTCAGGGACAAGCGGGCCGCTTCTGGGAGCAGGTGCCGGGCCGGGGAGCCTGCCTTAGCCCTGCTGTGCCACCAACCGGGAGCTGCCGAAGGTAAGCGCCGCCCAGCCTCAGCCTGCACCCCTCGCCCCCTCCCACACCCCAAATCCTTGCCCCAGCCCTGAGCCCCCTCCTGAAGTCAGCACCCCATGGCACTTCCCACACCCCAACACTCTGCCCTGAGCCCCCTCCTGCACCCAAATTCCCTCCCAAAGCCTGCACCCCAACTCCCTGCCAGGAGCCCTCTCCTGCTCCCAAAACCCTTCCCACACCCTCTCCCAAAACCCAACCCCCTGCCCCAGTCCTGAGCCCCCGCCTGGAGCCAGTATCCCACACCCCCTCCTGCACCCAACCTCCGCCCTGAGCCCCCTCCTGCACCTAAACTCCCTCCCAGAGCCCACACCCCTGCCTTCACCCCACCCTCCTGCCCCAGCCCTGAACCCCCTCCCTCACCCAAACTCTCTTCCAGAGCCCACACCCCCTCCTGCACCCCAACCCCAGCCCGGTGAAAGTGAGTGATGGTGGGTTAGAGCAAATGAGGGAGGGAGGGGCCTCAGGGAAGGGGAAGGGCAGGAGGTGGGGAAAGGGTGTTTGGGTGATTAGACAGTTGGCAACCCTACAGTGTAGTCACATATTGTTCAGACATAAAAAGTTGGTCTAAAAAGATTAGAATTAGAGCTGGCCAAAAACCAGGGCATTTGTCACAAAATTTGTCCATTTTATTCATTGAAAACATTTTGAAATTTGAAATTTTTCAGCCAGCCCTATTTAGAATTTTAACTCCATGAATAGCCCCTTTGTTTCAGTGGGTCTATTTGTACAGGAATATTCATTCACATGCATACAGGTTCACATTCATTCACATGCTTGGGGCGGCATCGAGAATGGGGCGCCAGTCTGAGTCCCGCGGCGGTAATTCGGCGGCAGGTCCGCTCTTCCCGCCGCCGAATTGCCGCCGCAGGACGCGGACTGCCTCCCCATTCTCGCCTGCCGCAGCGGCAATCCACCGCTCTCCCCTTGCCACCGCGGACTGGCACTGCCTGCGTCGGGGGCGGGGCCCCGCCCCCGACGCAGGCAGACATAGCGGGGCGGGGCCGCCACCCCTGCTTGGGGTGGCAAAATTATGACAGCCGCCCCTGCATGCATACCTGCAAGATGAGGGCCTCAGTGATCAAATTATGCAAGACCATTTTAATTGACTTAGTATTTGTCCCCCTTCCCTCCCCGAGAGATTTCAGAGATCTCCTGTGTATATTTTTTTTTCACCTGGATTAATGGATGTTCCTAACTGTATTTTAGTTTGATTGTTTAAATGATTAACCCCTTTCTAATATTGGCAGAGGGTGGGGTGTTATGTATCATCTCTAGAATTCTTCTTTAATCTATCTTCACTTGTGACATACAGCTCCAAAATGTTCTTTTTACTAGTGTGTTGCCCTATATAACATTAAATAACACAGAAATTCCCACTGTCTTTTCAGGATTAGCGGTGCCATGAATTGGAAAGCACTAGCTGCAGCTATAAGAACACAGGAAAATGGTTAAACTGAAAAACTCCTTCTCAGGTTATAAAAGCTGTTAAGATCATAGCTACTCTCATTTCATGGTACCTCATACTATGCACACTGTACATCTGAAGTAAAGGATGTCTTACCTTCTTGTAGCTCCAAGAATAGTTCCACTCTGTGAGTAGCAGTGGAAGGCTGCCTTGTTAGATCCATGCTGGTGCAGCTTAGAACACGCCGGAAAGGGAATCCCACCAATCCATTAGTTATCACTCTTATCTGAACTTTCCTTTGTTTTAATTTTTCCTCTTGGAAATAGAACTTTTATTGTAGGCCATAAAATGGAGGGGGGAGGGGAGGGTCTGCCAAGAGTTAAACAGCTAAAAGTAAAAGTATATATATATCTTTATCAAGTAAGATGACTGTCACTTCTCTGTCATTAGTACTCTATTGTCATTGTAGTGAGGTTTAATAAACATATATAGGAGCAGTTTAAAAATTAAATCTGACTATGCCATTTGCTGTTTGTATAAGTTTGAATCTTTTATATTGTAGCTTCCAAGATCTCTCTACATTAGCATTGGGGTTTCTTTCGGGGAAGGTGGAGGACTTTGTTTTTCTTGTTGGAAAACAATGTTAATCATCAGGATAGCAGCAAAAAAATAAATAAAAAAAATTACATAATTCCAGACACATCATCGCCTCTCATCCTTTTTTGTCCTCTTGGCAAAAATTGTAGGTGTTCATCTTGAGGAACTAATTTTCTGGTGTTATTTCATATGGGCTTTTGTAGAATCCTAGGGTATAGTCTCTGTATGGCAGAATCAGTCTGGGCAGCCACAGAGGGTGTTCACAGGAAATTCAGGTTTCAGAACAAAAAATCCCCTCTGAGGTTTCAGGTTTATTTCAGGAGCTCTTGTCTACCCAATGTAATAGCAACTTGGTAAAAGTCTCTGGCTATATTTCTTCCACTCAGTTTTAGAGTCAGTAAACATTAGAACAAATATACAAATCAGCAACAAAAGCAGCCCTTTTGTTTCCCAAGAGTTCCCTCTCTAGCTTCCTGCTTAGTAAAACCCTGTGGGCCTCATTCTTTTCTCATACTGGTGCAGATCAGCTCCATTACAGCCAGCTGACTCTCAGTAGTGTAATTAGTTGGTCCTCCCCTATGAGGAATCTAGTCCCTCTTTGAGGTACTGAGTCTAACTAGGCTGCTCAGCTGCACCTAACTAGTTTCCAGGGGGAGTATCTCCCTCAGCTACCTCTCACCCCTTCTTTGGTGTTAACCCAAAAAAACACCACACAGCTTTCTAGCTCAGCATTTTCTCTTCCAAGGCACACCACCCCAGGAGCTGTCATGTGGCAGGACAAGGGGTCCCCTCCAGGAGCCCTGAAAGATATGTGTACCCTATCACACCTTCCTCACAGACAAAGGAAAATATCTTATTTGTTCATGGACACGTTCCTGTTGAATATCAGCCTTACGTACAATTGCAGTTGTATAGCTCAATAAGCCAAACTTAAAGCTTGGTGCTAGGCTGGAGACTGAGGCTAAAAAAATAAGGTGATTCTGTGCAGTTGTGAAAGAGATGTCTCTATTAACAGCTTGCAAGTTTAAGGTAATTAAGACACTTGAATTTTGGCAGCATGTGGTTGTGTTTGATGTCCTTAGTGTATTCCTGGGAAGAATCTGGAAATGTTATTTATTGTGCCAGTCTGGGAAACATTTGGATATGTTATCTATACAATGGTTGCTTGTATATTTAGGTATATAAACTTTGCTTTCTTGACATTTTCCTAAGAAGCTGTCAGGCATGGACATCAAGAAATTAAAATAATAATTATATTACTAATAATGCTTCATATTTCTATGGCACCTTTCAGCTAAGGAATATAAAGCACCTCCCAAACATTAATACATAGTTTTGCAAAACCTCTTTGAAGTAGATTAGTACTAACTGTATTTTACAAGGAAAACTGAGGCATGGAAGGTTAAGTGAATTGCCCAAGGACACATGGTAGGTCTGTAGCAGACCCAAGAAATCTGGAAAAAAATTTCTGTTTCCCTCTCCTCTGCTTCAACCACAAGACCATTCCTTTTCTCCCCTTCTTCCTTCCCTCTTCCCCCTATATAACCCTGCACTCCCTATTTAAAAGTGGCATCTTTATGGAGGAATTAAGCAGTTCTTTCTGTAGGTTTACCTATCTTCTATATTCAGCACAGCAGCCTCTAGGGGGACCAGGAACCAGTCAAAAACCTTCTTTCTCCTGGTGCAGTGGTTTTGTATAAGGGCCAAGACCTGGCCCCAGGAATAGATAGTGCTTAGAACAGTAACAAGTGAACTCCTGAGCTGCATCGAAACTTCATAGCTGTAATTCTCCACTGGTGGTAATGATAGTGGAAGGTACAGAGTAGATAGGACTCAGGTGCTTTTACCACTCTGTCATTTAAATAAAAATGGGTGTCTCCTGTCTTCATTAGCACTATCGCCATTGCTGCACTAGTGGTGAACTATGGCTATGAAGTTTACTAGTGCAGATAAGGTGTCAGGGATGCCCTACAGTGACCAGCTGATACTAAGTGAAGTCTCATAACTGAGGAAGGGTTTTCTACTCCTGAAGCTCTGTTGAGGGCAGGTGCAAGCTGCTTTCACTGCCTCCCTAGCAGATCCTTGGAAATGTGGCATTTCTCCCCTCCTTTTATAGACCATGGGAAGAGCTAAACCATCGAGAGCCTTATCAGCTTTAGCCCAGTGGTTCCTGCTCTCAGCGAGGTGGTGGGAGGCCTAGATTCAATTCTCGCTGACGGGGGAGAAGGGATTTGAATGCAGGTCTCCTACACTGGAGGTGCATGCTCTAACCACTAGGTTATATGATAGCCTGGTACAGAAATTTCTCAATCTCTCTTTTTTGTGAAACAGGTCCACTGTTTATAAATAATTAACTAGTCACTGGAGCAGGGACTTGAACTTGGTTCTCTCACAGCCTAAATGAATGCCCTGTCTTCAGGGCCGGCTCTAGATTTTTTGCTGCCCCAAGCAAAAACATTTTTGGCTGCCCCCCATCCCAGCCCTGGGCTCTCCCCCCCCCATCCCCCCCCAACTGCACCCTCCTGCCGCCCTAGCCCTGGGTCACTGGTAACTCGCTCCTGGGGGAGGGGGGCGTAATTCAGCAGGAATTTTGGATGTGCAGAGAACACAGACAGGATTGGTTCCCATATGGTTACAGAACTGCAGTAAAATGGAACAATTTTCAGCTTGCGTGATTGAAGGATATCTGGATGCATATTATAAGACTGTCCTACATAAATGAGGAAAAGTTGAGATGCCTTTATTATTCTTTTGTTCCACTCTTTGTTTCTATGGGGAAATTGTTAATGCAACAAATAAAACTGAAAAAAAAATGGCAATGGCTGTTGAAAATAGCAATTCCAGTCCTAATAACCACTGGGAAGCATTTCTTGCTCAATTTTATCCTACTTTTTCTACAGCAAGTTACAGTGGATCAGTATATTTGATTTGGGAGAAATGAAGTAACAGCCCAAATTGAGTTTGAGCACTCCTGAATTTTGAGGGTGTTCAAATCTGGAATGCAGGTGCTAGATTTCCTTTCTGAATATTAGCTAAATCTGGAAAGGAAAAGTCAATTTCTGCTTCCATGGCTCAGAAGTGGAAATCCTACGTGCCTGGAGCTGTATCTAAAGCTGCCCAGGTCCTCTAGTAGAGCCTCCCCTCCCTTACTTTTCATTTTAAATTCTAGTGGGATCCACATACATCCCTTGTTAGGCTTCAGATAGAGAGATACACTGTCCATTTAGTCCACCAAATTCTTTCTTTGGGGGCTGCAAGGTGAGGTCACACCAGTATCCCTAATCCAGTCTGGGGAATTCTTCTGAAGGGGATATCTAGGCCAAAGCCTTCTACTACTTGGGCATACAGTACTTGTTCCCCACAGTGCCATCCGTTCTAGCAGTGAGCTCTCCATTCACAGCAAGCTGCAGCATGAGGTCTCAGCTACCTCACTCCCTCCCCCTCCCTTTCCTCTTGATAGCTGCCAAGGGAATGCTGGGAAATGTAGTTTTTTCCCTGCTCCAAGGCTGGCTCTATAGGCAGGGAGCTAACCAAGGAACTACAGCTCCCAGGGCCCCCTGGTTGTTCTCAGCTCCCATGCTGGATCCCTGCCGCCCCTACAAATGTGCTGCCCTAAGCACCTGCTTGCTTTGCTGGTGCCTAGAGCCGGCCCTGCCTGTCTTCCAGGCTATAAAGTCATTCTCACACTTTACCCTATCCAGTGACTACTCTAGTCATTGATGTCATGAATGGCAATGGAAAAGAGAATGAAATAAACCATCCAAAACATTCTGCCCAGCTCTATTTATTTCAAGATTCCTACGGCCCTGTTCCAGACACCTTACAATTCTAGATTGCTTATAATAGTATAGTACTTTGCACTTGCATAGGACCTTCTAGCCCAATCTCAATGTGCTTTACAAACACAAAGTACCAGGCTGCCTCAGGCCCCAGGATGGTGTGCAATGGGGAGAGGTAGGGACACTGGGAGCCCTGCTCACCTTTAGCACCTCCAAGGAGCAGCCAGACAAAAAACAGTCCTAGCATTCACTTTAATTTGATTTTCAGACATAAGGTACTGCAGGAGTCTTTCGGAAACAGCAACATAAGACTGGCTCAGAGCGCCTGTCCATTTTTTCTACTGGCTGCCAGCTTCTCTTTCTGTGGCTATTGATGTTTGAAAATGAGGTAAGTTTTAAAATATTGACTTTTAATTTTTTGTAAAGGGATGTTTATTTACAAAGAACCTGATCCTCATCCAGATCCTGTTGCATCTCCCACTGACGTTAAAAGAAAGACACCTATTGACTTGAATAAAAGTTGGATTAGACCCCGCGGATGAAGTTCTAGCCCTATCGAAGTAAATGGCAAAACTTTCATTGACTTTAACGTCGTCAGGAGTTCACACCGAGATTCCCCATTGGCTGCAGAAGTGGGCCTTAGAGTACATCCAGCTGACCTCCCATCTGTTGTGACGTGAGTGTAAAGGGGCAGATGAAAGAGAAGGTCAGTTTCTGCTCCTGGCTGCCAAGCTCACAGCTGGCCATGCCAGAAATCAAAGCATGATCCACCCATTTAAATCAATGGAAGTTTTTCCATTGACTCCAATGGGCTTTAGAATAAGGCCCCTTATCTGGAAAATATTGTATTAATAAATTCAATTTGTAAACTATATAATTTCTTTTGTAAATAAAAGATTGGTCTATCTTTATATTCAAAAATAGTTAAAAAAAATCCCAATTACCATTTAACAGTTTTTTAAACCCATTTTATAAAAGCGAGAAAAGAACACACTTCAAAATAGAAAAGCCTATGAAAAAATCATAGTGCCGTTATACCAGTCACTTGTATTTCTCAAGTACTTGAAGACACTCATCTTCAATTCAAGTGCCTCATATTGCACAAGGTGTGTGAATGTCTGGCAGAACTGCAAAGCTTATTTCTCTTATATGAGTGGCGCTCTTGTACCCAATAGATGAACAGATATATTTAATGTAAACAAGTTACAGTTTAGGAATCAAATTTGTTGCTTGTCAACTTGAAATCTAGTCAGTTGCCAAAAAGGAGTTAAAAGCATTTTTAGGTTCACACCTGTCCTTCATTTCCCCTGCCATTTTTTGTAGTTTTAAAAATCTCACATTCTTATTCTTTAAAAAAAATGCAGCTCCCCCATTGCTCTGTTGCAGACCCACACAAACAACAGAGGAAACTGCCTGCCTGACTATACAGGGGAAGCAGTGAAGTTGACTACACAACTCAAATGCCCAAAGTGAACAAACTGGTAAAAATGGAGAAAACTGTAAGAATAGTTGGTAACAAACATTTCACAAAAGTGTAGGGGTTTATGGTGATGGCTGACTTTATGCTTATAAATTAGTAACATTGTAACAAATCTGCAACAAACCAGCCCTCACTGATGGTTACCTATAAAGGTGCTGATCCTGCAACTTCTTGTGCACAGACCCCTGCCCCTGTGAGAAGCCCAATTAAAGTGCCTTCTGACCACTGGCAGCTGGCGTGGTTTAGAGCAACCTTCAGTTTGCTCTGATTTATGTGAAGGTCTAGGCTGGTGCGGAACTGCCCCAGGATTAAGTGATCACAAAAGGCTCCTTTGCAGCAATCTGCCTTAGCTACATCCCATGCTGAAAACCCAGTCTGTGTAAATGCAACTCACAGTCACCTCTTTCACATCCTCTGTAAAATCTACATGTAATTTATGCACTTAAAGCCCCTTTTAAATTGCCATGTAAAGTGGTTTCCTTGTGAATGAAAATCCAATCCAAAATATTTTTATATAAGAAAAATAAAAGCACTTTGGAAAATCCATAGTAAAATCCTCACTGTAAAGACAAATAAATTCATCACACAGGCAGGCAGCATGATTAGAAATGGATGGAATTGTCCACTTCGACACCAGTTTCTAAGTTTCAATTCGCAAACCATGCAAAACGTGAGTCATGCAATTTGCTTGCAAAGGAGGAAGACCATCTGCTAGTCATGAGCAGATGACGAATTCACTGCATTGCGACTTTGTCGATACTTCCAAATTTGTAAGTAAACACATTTGGTAACCTTTCTCAGATCAAGTACTTGAGAGCTTCAATAATGGAAAAGTTTAAATTTATGCAATACATTTTGAAACTTCATATTCTGAATGCAATTTAAAAGCACTAGCTCAAATTTGATGGTAGATATTACAATTGCAGTCTATTAAGAGTGCTATATTTTTTCTCAGGCCAGGAGCAAATTATTGTAACTTTGACTAGTAATACACATTTTAGGAGGATAGCTCAGATCCTGTGCAGCTCCAGTCTGCTACAACAACACTGAAACACTCATTCCTAAGCATCAACTAACTTCCTTTCCAACTTCATTTACATGGTGCAACTCTGACCTCTACTGGTCACTGACTTTAATCCTCACCCTTTACCTTCCTATATAGATAACTGTAAGAGTACATGCCAGACCCTCTTCTCTGTCTATAGATTCCAAGGCCAGAAAGGACCCCTTTGATGATCTAGTCTGACCTCCTGTATAACACAGGCCATAGAATTTCCCCAAAGTAATTCCTGTTTGAACTAGAAATGTTTTGCCAAATTTGTATTCGATCATATTAAAACTCCATCCCTAATTTTTACAAAGATGGAAGCATCCATTCCTTATTAATAAGGAGTAGTCTCTCTTAGATAATGGGCCAAATTCTGTCCTCACTTACACAGCCATGCAACCTCATTGAAGTTGCAAAAATTGGCTTTGCATGTCCAGGGATCACTCACATGTCTCTCCAAACCATAACATTAATATGTAGCCTGGTATAGCACCTTTCATCCAGAGATCTCAAAGAGCTTGTTCTGCTCTGTTAGTTCCCCTAAGGGGAGGGGTGGCCTTCCATCTCTCTCGCCCTTCATGGTCAGCAGGGGTTCTGCCATCAATTCAGCTGGTGCAGCCTCCGCTGTCTGGAACCCCAGCAACAACCTGGCAGGAGCCTGCAGCGTGCATCTGCTCTCTTCCTCAGCCAGCCCTGACTGAGCTGATCTGCTCCCTTTTATAGCCTGTCTCCAGTTGGAGCATGCACAGCAGGGGTGAGGGGGCATGGCCTCCTCATCAGTGTGTGGTCACTCTGAGCTGGGCCAGTGCAGGGTAGATATAGCTCGTCACACCCTGCTGATATTCATTCAGGATACTGCTGCACAGATCATTTCCCAAGCCTGTTGCTTTGACTACGTCACCCCTCTTTTTGCATCCCTCCATTGGCTCCACCTTCTCTTTCCCATAGAACATAAGCTACTTGTCTTCACATCCAAGGCCCTTCACAACCTGTCCCCACCCTACTTATCTCATTCAGTATCGAAAGGTTGATTCCCACTTCCAACTGGGCCATGATGCCAGCCCCAATTGCCCACTTGCCCCTCACACTTGGAAGGAGCTCCCTGTAAACATCCACTAAGCTACCTATCCACCTTCAAATCCC
Source organism: Macrochelys suwanniensis (assembly GCA_033296515.1). Classification (NCBI taxonomy): domain Eukaryota; kingdom Metazoa; phylum Chordata; order Testudines; family Chelydridae; genus Macrochelys; species Macrochelys suwanniensis. Next base: position 151,868,612 of record CM065775.1, on the reverse strand, counting down.
TTCTTAAAACTCTCCGTTGCCATGATGTCTATTGACAAATTGCTAGTGGGAAGGGGGTTGTTTACGCTGAGACTACTGCCTATCGTGCTGCCCAGTCTCATTGTTTCCTTTTACTCCCTCGTCTGTCTCTGTCCATCTGCTCTTATTTTATACTTAGATTGGGCGATCCTTGGGGCAGGGAGTGTCTTTTTGTTCTAGCACAATGAAGTCCCAATCCATAACTAGGGCTCCTAGGTGCTATACTAATACAAATAATCAATAATAATCACATTCATAGTCTGGCTCAGGCCACTGGTGTGGTCTCGCCATTCTGTCCTTTCTTCACAGCTCTTGCTAATAAATTGGATTTAACATTATTCCAACCCTTCCACTCCGTACAAGGTGAACAATCGGTGAAGTTGGTTAGCAATAATCAGGCACCACGGCCACTAAAAATAGGTCTCTGAAAGAGCAACATTCAGTATTTCTCGATGCCGCTAAACCTTGACTTTGGAAATGAAATGTGAATGTCATTACTCTTACTTTTTTAAAACCCGTTTTCTTTAAGTTTAATGCAGCCACTCAACTTTCATTTTTTCTTTCAGCAGTACTGACCCCTCACCTAGTTTGAATGATTCATCACCAGCGCATTCCCTGCCCAGGAATGTTGGCTTTAAACAAACTACAGCAAATCATTTAAAATAAACACAAGGGTGCTTTCATCTCACAACAATCTGTGCTAACTACATTTTTCACACACAGGATATGTTGCATTAAAATCAGAATCACCAGACTTAAAAGCCCAATGCCAGCTCAAGCCAGCACAGAATCAGTTATATATTTACTTTACATCCAATGATGGGCATAAGTAACACACACTGCTATTTTAACCCTGCCATGTACCACTTGCCAGCTCCAATTTCTCTATTAGTTAAAGGCAAACATGGATTATGTTAAATTAACGTGGGTAAATCTCACTAAAAAAATTATAATACTCTGATATCTGAACAACAGGGTGAAGATGCAGATACAAATATCTGCAGTCTTTGTAGTTTTTTAAAAAAATTTCAAAATAACTTTAAATCACACCTTCTAAAAGCTAGTGGGGGTGGCTTGCCTGAAATGATAAATATATCTTTAAATGGCTATTGCTTCTTGCTGTCAAAATCAAACAGTCGGAGTCTTAAAACTGTTCATTTTCCATTCAAAGGACACAGGGAAGCAGCATTTGAATAAAAAAGAGAGTGAAAATGGGGTCAAGGATATTGAGGTCTGCCATAAAGAATTTCCAGCCCTGGGATTGACACAGATTCTGCTCACATACGCTTACTACAGTTTTACACCAATGTAATGGAGATAAGTTTCTGGTCCATAATTCCAATATCAGCCCTAGAATAGGACAAATCTCTGGTGGTTGTTTTTGTTTTCTTTTTTAAAAGTAGCCTGGTTGGTATTACATTCACCTGAGCTTGCAACAGAGGGATTTTTAAATCCCGACAACCTAGAAGGGCTCTCTTATAGCACCATATTGTTATATTTGGAATTATAGTGGATTCCAGAAGCCAGGGCCAGTTCAAACACAACTGGGTTTGGGGTGGAAATAAAAAGGATTAGTGCAGTTTATCTCTCTTCCTTCTCCATAGCTTGACTTCCTTGGAGTGAGTATCCTCTTTTAATCTCACCTAGAGCAAGAGTAATCAGAAAGGTATTGCGGGGAGGGGTATTGTCAGTGCCCTTACCAGTAGTGAGGCAAGGATACCTACTTGTTCCTTGGAAAAAACTGTATCTAAGTGACTGGAGTTGCTTGGTGACAGAAAAGGAAACATTTCTATTCTACCCTGTACAGACTAAAGAGCTCCTGGATCCTGAAGAATCTACAGGTGCCAAGGTTCCTGCTTGTTACAGCTTTCATTCTAGTCCACCGTGCAGTCAAGTTATACACACCCTTTCCCTCACAAGGGAAAACTTTGAATTTTACAGGACTTGACAAATATGAATTAAACCTGATCCTGTTAGAAACTTTTCCAACCAGCTACAAAAGTAACCTCAAGCCACAGAGATTCTTCTAGATCCAGATACATTTTTAATATCATCAGTTGAAAGGTGAAATCTGCCCATTGGCAGAGGACCCATGCAAACTGAGACAAGACAGCTGTGCTGCAAGGCCTGCCACCCAAGATGGGGGTGAAGGATGGATTCTAGCCCCACAAGTCCCTGTTTAGTTTCCCATTTAACTCAGTGGAAAGAAGGAATTTCACACTGAGGGGTGGCTGTGGTTGGGGAAAAAAGTGGGGGAGGGGAAAGACATTAAAATTTTTTAAATCCTTCTTTTTTTGAAATTCAACAATTCTAAAGTTTGAAATTTGCAAAAATTCCTAGCCGCTTTGCTTAGGGCATATTCCCATGGACTTCAGCTGTCTTTGAATCAAGCCCCTTGTGAAAACAGAATTATTTTCAATAGAACCCCCCGTCCCCCATAGTAGCTTTTATATAGCACTTTCCATCTGTAGATCTCAAAGCTCTTTTGTATTCAGACTAAAATCAGGTCTCTTTCTTCCTGATTTATGAAGGTATTACTGTTCCTCAAGAGCTGTGTAATGTCAGGGTTTGTTCTGGAGCAGATTGTGGTAGCCAAAGACTGTGCCTCATGTTGGGAAGCTCGGGGCATAGTTTGGGATATGCAGTGGGGGAGCTTGGAGTGTCCTGCTGGTAAGGCAATAGGATATGAACAGGTTGCAGTGCTACAGTGGAGAACCGGGGGGAGAGGGGCATTAGTTCATCTCAAGCTGGAAGAAGGAAAGCTGTAGAACATGATCCAGTCTTGGATGAGGAGGAACGTTAAGTCCATCATGTAGAGAGGATAAAGCTGGGAGAAGCACTAATTATTCTTCTTCTGATATTTCTAACACTCAGCATAACAGAGAAGCCTTATTAAGAATAAACCAGGATTACAGAATGTACCATGCTGCAGCTTTACCCATTTTATCGTCTATGCTGCACGTGTTGGGCCCTACCACCACTCAAGTTCTAAAATACCCAAGAATATACTTTCCTGTAGGCCGAAGTTTAAAAAAGACAGAAGTCTGGTGTTATTTGTGAAATGCAAGAAATGTGATCAACAATCTACAAAAGGCAAAATGATATTCCCTGCCTCAAACAACTTACAATTGGGGTTGCCTACATGGTGCCAGTTTCAGAATTGGCTCCGAGACAAATTGGAGAAGATAGGGTGCCTTTGGGATCCCAGAGGAAAGTTTAACTTTGAAGAATGGTTTTTAATCACTATATGAAGGTCCCCACATTGGCACTGCAGAGGAAGTGAAGCCGTAGGATAGGTAGGGAGTTGGATATGGAGAGGAGTCTGGGCACCTATTATTCGTTGTACCTTAGATTGCATTGCTGTACAATTGATATGAGCGGACATCACCTCCCTGGCCTTTCTGAACTATCCTGAAGAGAGCTGCTGGGAAAGTTTCCAACACACTGTTTTCCCACCTTTTATTGAAAATGAAGCATGTTAATTCTGATAAAAGTCCATTAAGAAAGAAAAGTGTTAACGCATTTTGATAAGGTTACCATGGAACTTTTCGGAATGGAAACTTTTGATTTTCCATTTCAAAATGACTGTTACAATTTTTTAAATGTCATGTTATACAATATTTTTAAAAAATCAAAACTGGAAGGAAACATTTCGATCATATCAATACAAAACATTCTGCTTGACCTGAAGGCCCAGGATGTTCTGCAACAGAGTTGCCAAAGAAATGTATTTTGCTGTCAAAGATATAGAAACTTTAGCTAATGGCTAGAGCCGGGTGAGCCTGAGAATTACCCATGCTTGTCTAGAATTTAGCAGGCTGCTTGGAATGCATCCAGGATCTCTAAGTGCCCAGAATTTATAGGCCAGCCCAGGAAACAGCTCATTTTTAACAGCTCTGGGCGGCCCAGAAGACCTTTCTTTGGTTAAGTGCAAACCTTCACTCACACACACATGCCCCATCTTAAGCAAGTCTCCAGTCATTCTGAAATAATTCATTTTAAAAAGTTAAATGAGTTTGCATCTAATAAGAGATTATAAGTGTTCTCTCTTTAGGGTGTCCAGATAGCACGTGTGAAAAATGGGGATGGGGGGAGATAATAGGTTGCCTATATAAGACAAAGCCCCTAATATCGGGACTTTTGGTCACCCTATCTGTCTTGTTTGTTTGGTGTTGGGGGTTTTTTTTAAGCTGCCAGCACATGGGAAGGCATGTCCAAGGGACAAAAGGTTATATTTCTGGAATAAAATTGGCACTGACAATTGGCTCCAATCAGAAGGAGCTTCCTTATACTTTGTTTGCTAAGGATGAAAAAAAAAGATTAATTAGTGGGACATGACCCATGCTATGCAGTCTCTCCTAAGCTTTTCAAATATAGGATTAGCATATCTTGACTGGTGTGCAGGAATCACTGAGTCAGTAATCACCTTGCAAGAATGACCACATTTTTAGGGCCCAGTCCAGTTCCCACTGAAGTCATGGAAATCTTTCCACTGAAATTACTGGGAGCCGAATCAAGCACGTAATGTGAGCACTATGCTATTCAGGTGGTATTTGGAATGCTCACTTCATCTCCACAGTATTTTTTTTAAGCAAATCAAAAATGAGGGAGGGATCTGAATAATGAGAGTTAGGTGTCATAGATTTTATTTAGTAAGGTATTAAGTGTCAGATCTGGATTTATAAGAACCTTTCTCTGCTAAAGGAAAAAACATGTTGCCATCACTGGACAGAGCCAGTTGCTAGAAACAGTCTTTGGAACAAAGCATTGACTATAGATGGCCAGTTATTCAACAAAATGTGTGGAAAATATAGTGATCACTCTTAAACAAGGTCTGGCCCCATGGTTCAGTTAAAGAACGTGGAGAAAAATGAGAGCCTTGTGAGAAAGAAAAAGGCTTTTCCAATGCTTGTCTTCCCTTCCTAAGTGTTCAGTGCTAACACATGGAAAAGAAAAGAGTTCAGACAGAGAAGAGGACAAAGTATGGGCTTTGGATCAGGCCCTAAATGAATAGGAAGGTGAAAAAGAAAAGAAAGAAAACAAAAAGTTCAGGAATAATAAGAAAAGGAATGAAAAGGAGGAAAAGACCAAGAAGGAATAAAAGTGGATGAGGGACAAAGGGCCTGAAAAGAGAGAAAAAAATTTAAAGGGAAAATACCAAGGTGGAAAATGGTAATTGTGTATGTTTTTAGTAGAAAATACTCATTCTGAGGCACAGATATTAGCCAATATGACATAAAAAGTTACACAGGAGCAGGAAAGTAAAAGTTAAGTCTAAGTCGGGCTAGTTCTCTTCCAAATAAGGCAGCTGAAAGTCAGTGTTCCTTTATTGCAGGTATTGTGGAACTAAAGTTCACTTTCGGTGACATGTTTCCTTACTTTGTATCATAGTCTGATAAGTGATTTGTTCCACTGGGAGAAAGATTTTTATCACCACAGTCCATGTGTATTTTTTTGGCACAGTATCGCAAGTCCAATTATTCAATGTACTTTGTCAGGTGGTGGGTATTTGTTTGATTTTTAACAAAGGCAGAGCAAAATACTATTTTTGAAAAATTCTTTTTTTCACTTTCTCCCATCTCTTGGCTCTTCTTTCTTACCTTTCTCTCTCTCTCTGGCCTTATCTGCAAACCGTTACTATGCTTGTAACACTCCACATACACAACTTCTTACAGGGACTGTATTTGCGCTGAAGGCTGAGAACTACTGTAACCACCACTGTATCAGTGCACCACTGTGGTGCCAGTGCAGGCAGCAAACACAGCTGCTGCAGTAGTGATAGTGCAATTGGTTCTCCCAGTGCTATCCCATCCAGGGTTTAGTGACAACTCTGACAAACCTCTGTCAATTGCTAAATCGTTGTCCTCCCTGGTTCCATACAGGCTAAGAAGTGAACACTCACACACACACACACACACAAACACTCACAAACACCCCAATAGGTCTGTGTTGCTGAAAAAACACACACATAGTAGAGAAAGGTTAATACACACACACACCCACACACACACCATACTTTTATGCTGGAAGGTGTTACTGGCAGCCATCAATAACAGATCTGGTTAAAGTCAGAAGGTGTACTAAGCTGGGACTACTTATCCATACTTCAGGCATGGTTGGTGAGCACAAGAGCATATCCAGATGCTGGTGGGCCTGCACACTGCACCTCTGGCACCCATGCTGCTCCGAGATCCCTCCCACATTTAGTCTGAAGCCGCAAGGTGTAGTCAGTTTCCAGCTGGTGCCATAAGAAGGTACTGCCAAGAGCCCTGACCGCGAAGAGGCTACGTGTCAGCAAGGAGGACTTACATACTCTACCTTCCTTTCACCAAAGCTAGCTGGCGGCTGGGTACAAAGCAAGAAGTGGAAGGCAATCACACTATGCAACACTCAGCACTAGACATCACACGGTTCTGTGCCAAAGCACCACTGCAAATACTGTTAGTCGCCAGAGTCTCTGGAAGATCTTGCACAAAGTTGGGTACCCACACAAATTCATCACCAGTGTGTGCTCATTCCATGCTGGCTGGAGTGCTGGAAAACGGTGCTTCATCAGAGCCTTTTTTGTCACGAATAGCATTAAGCAGGGCTGTGTGCTCAGATCTACACCATTTACTGTTCTCTATGGGTATATGCTGCTAGATTTTTATAAAGACTGCAACCAGGGTATTTACATGCAATTCTGCACAGATGGCAGAATCTTCAATCTTGACAGTTGAAAATGAGATGAGCATGTATGATGAAAGGCTGACAAAAACAATATAAGAATACTCTAAAAAAAAACTCACCTAAAAGCTGGCCAAGCTGACCCAAACACAGCCACCGACAGACCTGTTGGCCTTTACTTAAAACCATTGAGAATAGCAGAACAGAAAAAGCCAAAGAGAAGCATGGGCAGAGTTTTGGGGGCAGGGGAGGGAATTGCACCCCCAAACTGCAAGCCTCAGGCAGGCAGGCAGGCAGCTGGAGTGTGCAATGCAATGAGTTCTGTGGAGGAGACAGAGACTGCTCCCAGCTTGGGCCCCTGAGGCAGGGGTCAGAATTTTGTTTCTAAACAGAGTGATTAACAGGTGATTAAGATAAGAAAGGGCTGTTAGGATGTTTCCTAAAGTTAAATGATCTGTTCCAAGCCTGGTGAACTGCAAAAAGTAAAGTAGCCTAAATGATAGAAAGTAATTGTACATATCACCAGACATCCGCAATACCAGGAGGGATGAGCCGGATTACCAATGAGAAGCGCAGTTGGGAAAGTAAGTCAAATACTTCCCTGATGGATTGTATTTTTTAACAGACAACCTACCCTAAATTCTCAATTATGGAGGGACAATCTTCACTCACTGATATATTTGCTTTCCACAACCAAATCTCTGTATATCATTTTATGAGTAATGAACACGAATAATTGGATGCTAATATTTAAACTGTATTGTTAAATTTATTCACCTGAATTTGGGTTATTGCTTATTATGTACTATATGTATCTTATGGTTTTTAAAACAAACTTTGTATTTGTGGATAATCTAAGCACTATATCCAGATGTACAGATACTCTTTTCTTAACTTTGTATTATATAGTTTTTTAACATTAGCTTTCATAAAAATTTTAAAAGCTTTTGTACAATTGTTGGATTCAAGAGATGGTAAAAAAGTTACTAATATCTTCTAAAAAAAAAGATAACTTATTTTTTTAGATAAAGAAAATGCAGTAGATCTAATCTACCTGGATGTCGGAACTGTATCAAATGCCTTACTATGTGATAAATTATTAGTTAAACTGGAGAAGGTGGGGATTAATATGATAACTGAAAGGTGGATAAGGAACTGGTTAAAGGGAAAATGAAAATAAGAAAGAAAAACGTGTAGCACCTTAGAGACTAACAAATTTATTTCAGCATAAGCTTTCGTGAGTTAGTAAAGTTAGTTAGTGAGTTAGTGAGTTAGTTGGTTAAAGGGAAGATTACTACAGGTCAGACTAAAAGGTGAACTGTCAGGCTAGAGGGAGGTTACTGGTGAAGTTCCTCAGTGATCAGTCTTGGGACCAACCTTACTGAACATTTTTATTACTGACCTTGGCACAAAAAAAGTGGGAGTGTGCTAATAAAATTTGCAGATGACACAAAGTTGGGAGATATTGCCAATATGGAGGAGGACCAGAATATCATACAAGAAAATCTGGATGACCTTGTAAACTGGAGCAATAGAAATTAAATGATATTTAATAGTGCAAAGTGCAAGGTCATGCATTTAGCGACTAACAACCAGAATTTTTGCTGTGAGTTGGGGACTTATCAGTTGGAAGTGACGGAGGAGGAGAAAGAGCTGTGTGTATTGGTTGATCCAGGATGATTATGAGCCATCAATGTGATGTGGCCATGAAATGGCTAACACTGTCCTGAGGGGCATCAGGCGAGGTATTTCCGGTAGAGACGGGGAAGTGTTAGTACCATTATACAAGGTACTGATGAGACCTCATCTGGAATACTGTGTGCAGTTCTGGTCTCCCATGTTTAAGAAAGATGAATTCAAACTGAAACAGGTGCAGAGAAGGGCTACTAGGATGATGTGAGGAATGGAAAACCTACCTTATGAGAAGAGACTCAGAGAGCTTGGCTTGTTTAGTCTAGCCAATAGAAGGCTGAGGGGAGATATGATTGCTCTCTATAAATACATCAGAGGGATGAATACCAGGGAGGGAGAGGAGTTATTTAAGTTAAGCACCAATGTGGACCCCAGAACAAATACATATAAACTGGCCATCAACAGTTTAGTCTTGACAGGTGAAGGTTTCTAACCACCAGAGGAGTGAAGTTCTGGAGCAGCCTCCCAAGGGGAGCAGTGGAGGCAAAAAAACCTAACGGGCTTCAAGATTGAGCTTGATAATTTTATGGAGGGGATGGTATGAGAGGACAGCCTACAATAGTGTGTGGCTCATCGGTGACTGCCTGTAGCAAATATCTCCAATGGCTGGAGATGGGACAAAAGATGGGGAAGGCTCTGAGTTACTACAGATAATTTTTTCCCGGATATCTTCTTGGTGGATCTTGCCCACATGCTCAGGGTCTAATTGATCACCATATTAGTTGTCGGGAAGGAATTTTCCCCAGGTCAGATTGGCAGAGACCCTAGTGGTTTTTCACTTTGTCTGCAGCGTGGGGCCTGGGTCACTTGCAGGTTTAAACTAGTGTAAATGATGAATTCTCTGTAACTTGAAGTCTTTAAACCGTAATTTGAGGACTTCAATAATTCAGCCAGAAGCTAGGGGTCTATTACAGGAGTGAGTGGATGAGGTTATGTGACCTGTAATGTGCAGGAGGTCAGACTAGATGATCACAATGGTCCCTTCTGACTTACACACTTATAAATACATACATGAATGCTCCTTCTTTAAAGGGGGCTCAGGGCTGGCACTGCAGCAAGACGGTTGCCTCTCCTACATCTGCCAGATTCCTGAGATCTAAAGAAGAGAAACCAGAAAGAGAGATTAACATCATACACAGATATGCCAGGTGGATAGGGTAGACACAATGGAGGAATATTGGCTAGATCTCAGAGGGGCTCAACAGAAACTCTTCTTTCTAGACCAGGTCAGGTCAGGTCAGGACGATTCTCGTCTCAGCATTTTAAAGGGAGACAGAACAAGGGAGGGAACTTCAACCCTACCAAAATAATCAAAATAACTGTGCAACAAAATAGAGGGTCATAATTTCAATAATACCAACAGCCAAAAGACCCTGCAAGCCCCTTTCCTGCTTGAGCACTGCCATTCAGAGGTAGCACGGCTCCTCGTGGGAGCAGTAGGCTGCCAGGTTCCAGGTCAGTCCAAAAGAATCACAGGAGGAGACTGGTTACTCTCTGCCATGACATCAGAAATGGAACAGTTTAGCAGAACATAACCCCTTATCTTCCCGAAGCAGGCATGTATCCTTGTGCAGGATAGAATTATTCACAGCATTCATCGGAGCAAATGAAAAATGTGAGCAAGTGTAGAACATACATAATGTGTCATAGACCTTGTGCATCTCCTCTAGGGAGCTGTGTCAGCAATGGTGGGAGAGTTGCAACAATCCATAAGCCCAGCAACAGTTGTTTCAGGAAATACTGTTTGTGACTGCATGTACACTGTGTTACCAAAACAGGGTGGCTAGTACAGATGTACTGTAGCGAATGCAATATGCAACTATGTGTAAGCACAGAGGCAAGGTGCAACTGTGCAATTCTCTAGTGTAGACAAGGTTCATATTTCCCTTTTTTTTTGGCGATTGAATGGGATGGAGCATTTTTATGGGGTTTGGATGTTGGCTACAAAAAGGTTTCGGGCAGCCACTGGGCCTTTCTGGGCTCTAGTAGGTCGAGTTTAGAGGGAGGGCATATAGAAGCATAGGGGCCTGAGCAGTTGTAGTTGAGGGACCTGGAAAGAAAATTAGGCACCATGGGGAAAGAAGGATGCAGTCCAGGGAAGTAAGATTGATCAGATTATGTTAAAAGACTGGATAATGTTTGGAGTGGAAGCAGAGGAGGAGAGGAAATGAGAGACCTCAGAAGGTATAGATTAGTTTCAGCAAACATGAAACCTCAAATGAGCCTGAACCTCCTCACCTTTTGATGTCACTCATTCCTACTCAATAGCAGGCACGACTGTTATTGTGATAACAGCAGAAAGCTCTTATGTTGAGGAGGCATCTGTGAACTGAGATGTGTAGGTAGATTTTGCTTGATACAGAAAAATCATGACAGAATGAGGTCATATAGTTGTGGGTTCCAGACCGAAACAAGGATTTGGGCTACTATCCAACACTGAGAATGAAGCTGGATGTTAGAGCTGCACGGTTAAAATGCCATCCTTCAGATGAGCGCCTTTTGTCTAGTAGACTCTAATGATACCATGTTACTATTTGGTGCAAAAGGTATAAAACCAAATTCGTTTGACAGATTAGATTAGATAGCCAGCCTGATTAGGATATATTTTAGAATGATAGTACTATCTTAAACACAAAAACTGAAATTCAAGTTCCCAATGACATTGTGACTAAAAGTATTTCTTGGGAAGAAATCTGGGAAAGAAGTAACAGAATGCAGTTCCTTTCCCCTCAAAGCATACTTTATTCCTTACTGATGTGTGAAACCTCCAGGTTTAGTACAATCTAATAATTAAATGTGAATTTTACCTTTTGTGTTCAATTAGTAAATATGTTGAATAAAACTAGACCTCAGTGGCACCTCACTAGACACCTCCCTCACATTTTGACATCTTATTGTTTACTTTTCTGCTTGGTTTATGGTCCTTTAGCCAACTTTCAATACATTGGACAGCACAGCAATATCTGCCAGCCATTTTGAAGGAATTATCATGTATAATTTTATGATGAATTCTTTCAAGTCCTATACTACATTCTACTCACTGCATTCCCATCATCCAGTAACTTTGTAATTCAAATAAAGAATCACGTTCATAGAGTTTAAAGCCAGAAAGACCATTATGATCATCAAGTCTGACCTTCAGCATAACACCGGCCTTGGAGTTTCACACAGTAATTCCTGCAGTGGAGGGAATTGCTCTTCACTACTATGTATACGAATAATATTGAGCCCAAAAACATGGGGGTGAAATAAAACGTTCTTTAGAAAGACATTCAGTCTTGCTTAAAAGGCCCATATCTGTGTATGGGTAGGTATTCATAGACCATGATCAAGTCACCTGTAAATGAACTAAGCTCCTTAAGTCTAGCATTTTGAAGCATGTATTCCACAGCTCAAATCATTTGTGTAGCTCTTCCTAGCACCTACTCCAATTTTTCAATACCCATTTTAAAGTGTGGACACCAAAACTGGAACCAGCATTCCAGCAGTAGTCTTCCCTTTGATCGCAGTCTGTGTACCCAACACACATGCTGTTATGATTCAATTTTCTCCAAAGGGCCCAATCCCGTTCCTGTAGAAGTCAATGGCAAAACTCCCATTATCTATTCCATATCTGTGGGAGCAGATTTAGGGCCTGTGAGGATCTGTGTACTATTTCCTTGAATTTGTAGCAGGAAACCAGGTAAGAGGTTATGATTTTAGGAGGGGAAGCTTTGTAGCGGGGCAGAGAGAGAATGTAGCTTTAGGGATAATACTGTTTGAACAATTCTAATAAAGTTGCCTGTTTAGTTATTATTCTTTCCCATTGTGCAAGGCACTGTGTAAACACAGAATAAAAAGACAGTCCATGCCCCAGAGAGCTTACACTTTAAGTGTTAGAAGCATACGTCTATTTCTGCAATTATTTACCAACGTCAAACACTGGCTCTTACGTGTTTCCAAGTTTTTCATTTAATATTTGTTCCACTGTGGGCTGAATTTCCATTTACTGTATAGTGATGACCATAGAAGCTCTTTTTTTTTTTTTCAAATGACAATACTTTATCAGCTTTTCTCCAGCCCTCTGTGACCTTTCAGAAATAATTTCCAGTGGTTCAGCAAGCTCATTGGTAAGACATCAGAATGCGTATTAGCTAGACCCGCTGACAGACTTTAGTTCTTCCAAGTATTCTCTTACCTGCTTTTGATTAAAAGTGATATTGACAAGTTCTTCATTACTTTAAGTGAAATAAGAAGTATCAGGAGGTATCTAAAGAGGTTAAAAAGAATGAGATGGAAGCTCATTAGAATTTATTTCACTGAAGAAATGATTGTTCAATGTTCAAAGAAATGATTGCAGTCTGAAAACTATTACCCATCATTCAAATAGGAAAACAGATTTGAACTTCTCCAGAGTTTTGGCGGTAGGAGCTGGGAGTTCAGCTCTAGGGTTTTGAGTTAAAACATTACACAGATAGGGAGGCAATAATGTGTAGATTTGGTTATGGATCCAAACTTCCCCCTGAATTTCAGGGTGCTTAGATCTAGGATTTTCATCTCTGTTTAAAGAATAAAGATTGTTTTGAAGCAATGAAACTTGTATCTGTATGAAGCATCCCCGAGGCTATAACAAGAGGGACCCCATGCCCTGCCATCATCTCTTCACTGACTACATTTGTAATAAATATATCAGCCTGCGTTGACACTGCTGGCCTCAGCTGTGGCTAATTCTTGTCATCAGCTTGCAAAGCTGGACAGAAGGAAGGATGGGCTTGTGGTTAAGGTACTGGCCTTGCACTCAGAAGTAAGTTCATGCCAGGGTCTGCCACAGACTCCCTCTGTGACTTTGGGGAAACTCATTGAATCTCTCTGTACTTTAGTTCCCCAACTATAAAATGGGGGATAATACTTCCCTGCCCCACAGACATGCTGTGAGGATAAATTCACTAATATTAGTGCTCACATGCTAAACAGTGATGTGGGCATGTGAGGTACCCAAAAAGAATCCAGACATTAACAGATGTATAGGTATTAAATGAAGCATAATGTTTGTACTCGGGCTTGTCACAATCAGCTTGTAGTTTAAAAAAGTCTTTCCCCAGATAAAGCACGGTCATTGATTTGCTGGAAGTCAAAAACTGGAAAAAAAAAGCTTTCGGCAGCTTTTCTCTGTGGAGAAAACAAAATGTGCGTGTCATCAGTGCCCAAGAGCTAAAGAGACAAAGCACTTCTCTCTGCAGTGCGTGTTCTTCTCAGCCTGTGTCTTACCACAGTGGGTTAGCATGAGCACTCAGAATCCCATCAAGGGAGGGGAGGCGAATGGAGCAAAAACCAAGAGAAATGCCCAGCACAACCTGTGCAAAAAAGTGCGTTTCCAGGATGAGCTGTTAGTGGAGGTAGTTTTGCTGGGGTTCTGCAGCTTGGAAGCACATTATTGCTGTGTGGCAGCCCTTCAAGTGAGTGCAATTCCTCTAAAGCCCAACTCTCCTCAGGAAGTGACACACACATGCATGCACACACGTCTTTTTCTGCAAAGTGTCTCCTCCAAATTTCAGCGCTCCTCAGAGAGGCGTCTCCCCTAATCTGAAAGATCCTTTAGCATCTGCCCACCCAACACCTGAGGTCAATGACTCCAGCTGGAAAGATATCCACAAACAGATGCCATCCTCCCAGTATCATTTGGATCAGAGATGGTGGCCCATCACAGGTATCAGAAAGGGTGTTGTCATGGTTTCTTCTCGTTTTCCTGGGAAAGATCAAATTGTGAAAAGGAGCAGGCAAGTAGAAAGTGAGAGTGAGCAAGAGAGAAATTAATGGAAAGGGAGAAAAAGGAGGCGGCTGTAGTGATGAACCACTTAAGAGCAGAAGAAAGAAACAAACCCGCGCAGCCAGGTTCTCAAAGCCTCCAAAAGAACAAGAGGTAGGAGTTACCCCTAATGGCAAAGCAACAGAAGTGGCAGTGGTTTCCAAAGCTCATCGTAGTGATCAGGCCCCATGTGTTCTAGGTGCTGCACTAACATATATGTATAAAGACATGATCCCTGCCCTGAAAAGTTTACAATGTAAGAGCTTTGGAACAATCAAAGGTGAGATAGCCCCTGTAGCTCTATGATAGGCGATGAATACTATAAAATACCTTTGGTGAATAGTTTCTCTAGTTTTTCAATGAATCAACCAACTTGGGATATGGTTAACAGCTCTATTCTTATGAGTACATGGGACCTTTAATGGCCATAAGTGCTCAGGAGGCTCTTGCTTTTATATATTTTTAATGTGCCTTATAGAGTCATAGAAATGCATGGCTGGAAGGCTCCTCAAGTCTAGTCTATCTCCCTGCTCTGAGTCACAATTAAGTATACCTAGACCAGTGGTTCTCAACCTGCAGCCAGCTTGTGGCCCAATCAGCTCACAGCTGCAGCTCATGTGACATCCCCAGGGCTATATAAGTAGTATATATATATTGTGTGGATGCAGCCCACATAACAGATATCTGCATATGTGACTCACAATGGTAAATACGTTGAGAACTGCTGATCTAGACTATCTCTGACAGATGTTTGATTGACCTGTTCTTAAAAATATCCAATGATGGGGATTCCATAACCTCCCTAGGTAACTTTATAGTTAGAAATTTTTTCCTAATATCTAACCTAAATTCCCCTTGCTGCAAACTAAATGCATAGATTCCAAGGCCAGAAGGGACCATTGTGATCATCTAGTCTGACCTCCTGTATAATACAGGTCATAGAACTTCCCCAAAATAATTTAACCTTGATTTTAAAATTGACACTGATGGAGTATCCTCCAACGACCCTCGCTAAATTGTTTCAATGGTTAATTACTCTCACTGGTAAAAATTTACATCTTATTTCCAGTCTGACTTTGTCTAGCTTCAACTTCCAGCCACTGGATTGTGTTATTTGAGCCCCTTATCAAGTATTAGTTCCCCATGTAAGTGCTTATAGACGCAAAGTCATTCCTTAACCTTTCCTTTGTTAAGCTTAATAGATGGAACTCCCTGAGTATATCACTATAAAGCATGTTTTCTAATCCTTTAATCATTCTCCTGGCTTTTCTCTGATCCCTCTCCAATTTATCAACATTCATTATGAACTGTGGACACCAGAACTGGACACAGTATTCCATGAGAGGGTGCACCAGTGCCAAGTACAGCGGTAATATAACCTTTCTATTCCTCCTCGAGATTCCCCTGTTCATGCATCCAAGGATTGGTTTAGCCCTTTTGGACACAGCATCACACTCGGAGCTCATGTTTAGCTGATTATCCACCCACACCCACAAGTCTTTGTTCAGAATCATTGCTTCCCAGGAGAGAGTTCTCCCATCCCGTAAGTATGTCCTACATTCTTTGTTCCTAGATTATACATTTACATTTAGCCATATTACAAGGCATATTGGTTGCTTGCATCCAGTTTACCAAGCCATCCAGTTTGCTCTGAACCAGTGACCTGTCCTATTCATTATTTACCACTCCCCCAAACTTTTGTGTTATTTGCAAACTTTACCCGTGATGATTTTATGATTTCTTCTAGGTCACTGATAAAAATGTAGCTACACCAATTACTTCTTGTCCTACCCTCTGTCGACATGGAGGGCAATTGATCAGCCTTTGTATGGCAACCTTTTATGTATTTGAAGACTGTTACCATGTCCCCCCTCAGCCTTCTCTTCTTTAGACTAAACATGCCTAAGTCTTTCAATCTTTACTCATGGGTCATGTTTTCTAAACTTTTTATCATTTGGGTTGCTCTTCTCTGGACTCTCTTCAATTTGTCCACATATTTCTTAAAGTGTGGTGCCCTAAACTGGACACAGGTGTCCAGCTGAAGCTCACCAGTGCAGGCTAGGGTGGAACAAATACCTCCGATGTCTTACATATGACACTTCTGTTATTACATCCCAGAATGACATTTGCCTTTTTTGCAACAGCATCATACTCTTGACTATATTCAATTTGTAATCCACTATAGGCCTCAGATCCTGTTCAGTAGTGCTACTGCCCAGCCAATTATTCCTAATTTTATATTTGTACTTTTGATTTTTCCTTTTTAAGGGTAGTATTTTGCATTTGTCTTTATTGAATTTTATCTTATTGATTCCAGACCAGTTCTCCAGTTTATCAATATAATTTTAAATTCCAATCCTGTCCTCCAAATTGCTTGCAACCCTGCCGAACCGTGTGTTGTCCACAATTTTTACAAGTCCACTCCACCCTCCAAGTCATTAATGAAAATATTAATATTAATTATTTGTTGAGAGCCAACAGCATGCTTGGTGCCATAAAGAACAGAGTAAAAACTGGTTCCTGCCACAAGGAGTTTAAGATCTAAAGATCTGATCCAAAGCCCACTTGAAATCAATGGGCATCTTTCCCTTGACTTCAGTGAGTTTTGGACCAGGCCCCAAGAGTACAGACAAAGGGTAAAATTTTCAAAAGTGCCCACATGACTTAGGTGTCTAAGTCCCATTTTCAAAAGTGACTTAGATGCTCAGAATTCTCAGTAAAGGGTTTTTTCCATCACTGCAGCATATCCACCCCCTCAACAGGAGGCGCCAGATTGATGGAAGAATTTTTCCATTAGCCTAGCAATGTCTCTCTCTATCCTGAGGCTTGGGTCAGCTTAACTACATCTTTCAGGGGATGATTTTTTTTCACATCCCGGAGTGCCAGAGCTAAGTTGACATAAGTCTTAGGTATAGAACAGGCTTAAGTATTTGTGTACAGAAGGCCTAAGTCTCACTGGAAGTTACTTTTGAAAATGGGACTTAGGTGCTTTGGAAAATTTTACCCATAGGCTTTACCTAAAGAACAAACAGCACAGGGAATCCATGCCATGGGATGCACGGTGGTGGAACAGCACCTTTTAAAAAAAATCTGATCTAAAAGGCAGTGCTTCCAGCAGCACAGTGTCCCCAACCCCCTACTTAGGAATTGGTTCAGCATTGACTCAGTGGGAAGAGTACCATGCACTGAATCACCAACACCACTCCCCACAGCACCTGTTTTTTCCCCTGTAATGACTCAGCCTGATCCCTCTTAGATTGTGAAATCTGACAGGATCACAGTGTGAGGTGTTATGGCTGAGGGCACACTGTGCTACAGTGTACTAATTAAAGGCTTTCCTGATCCGGGATATAACATTCCTCTTTGTCCACTTCCAGTGACTCTACTCACTTGGGGGTTGTTCCATAACTTTTACAGCCCCACCTATTCCTGTGGAGAAACTGAGTCACTTCCTCTTTAGAAAGCTCACCCAAAATTCTTCCTGTTCACTTTAGCTTATAAACTATTATTAACTTTCTCTGTAAAGCAAGACCTTAGTCATCACAGGCCAATGCCACGGTGCTGTAGAGTAGACTTTCCCCCCTCTATTCTAGATGCACATATTAGCTAGACTCTAGAGCAAAAGTTCTTGTTAACCATCCTTGTTAAGAACATCAGATAGTATGGTTCCATTTGATCATAGCATGTGCGTAATATCACCAGTAGTTTGTTACTGATATCAGTTCCCTTGCTTATTTCTGAAACATTAAAAGAAGTGCTCTCTGATTTTGTTACAAATAAAAACTGGCTCATTATCCATCTATGTTCTTCATTTATTGAGATGGCAAAAACCAATTGGTAGGCTTGGCTCTTTTTATTTTAGTTTCCTATGTCACAGTGGTTTGGAATGAATGTCCCTTAGATGTGACTTGAGCCATTAATTATTTAGGACCAGATACTGATACTCTAATTTACAATTATTAAAGTACTCTGCATATAATCCTGTTGATTTCAGTGGAACTATTCAAGGAATAATGTACTCCTCATTTTTAGTAAGGGTGCAGAATCTGTCCGTTAGGAAATCTGCCATAGTGCAATCAATGGAATATTATCATCTCCTGAACTGTGCACTAGGAACTGTCCAAAACAAGTGACCAGAAGGTTATAAATATATCTGGAGAGTTATAGATGTGTTGACTTTGGAAAAACATATGCAACTTGCTGCTTTTGAGGTCTAACTTGTCTCGCATTCAGGGTTTACTTTACATGAGACTTCATAACGCCAGAGAACGTCAAGGGAAACATCTATATGTTTGTCATCTATTTCAAGAAAAGGCATTCCCCTCAGAAGTTTTTTCTCTGCCATATATATACTCTGTGTGCATGTTGTAGTGGGCCCATATTGACTATTAAGCAATACAGGGTACAGGGAGGGGAACGTTTCTGCATTTATGTAATTTTCAACTCAATGGTGAAAACCTTCAAAGGGTTTCAACTGCAAAGGAACAGGAGAGAAAAAACCTGAGCCAATTTGCCTCTCTCACCCCCTCTATTTCTCAGTTGTGCTGGCCTCCCCCTCATTTATGGTGTGTCATCTTTCACTCCCATTCTACTGTATGGGGACAGAAATCATGCCAGAAATGCTTCACTCACTAACACCTACCTGCTGGAATTCAGACTCAGAGAGTGGGGGAGGGGGGAAACATACCCTGGCAATTCTTACAAATCACAGTACCGCTAATCTCCTTTTGAGAAAGTCAAATGTAAAGTCATGTTCTTTCTTGTGAAACCATTGCTAGCCTGTGGGTGTCAAGCCAGCCTTCTTTTCCAAGAAATCTGTTGCCTCCCACAGTGAGTCTAGAGAAATAGCATTCTGATGACAGTGAAGAGAGGCTGTTAGAAAAACATCACACGCCAGAGCTGTACAACACCAGCCTCCAAAAGCCCTTGTTTTTTCAAGCTCAGTTTCAAGCTCCAGTTTCATAAAAAGCCAAACCAAACTAAATTCTAGTTTTTAATCCTTTTTGTCTTAAGCCCTGGAAAAAACACATTCTTCAGCCCATGTCAAGAAACACCACACCCACTCCTCCTTCCGAATCCAGCCCTTTTGAAGAATAAACAACATCCACAATTTCCCAGCTGCTACCTATACACCAAGTTCTATGCCTTACTGGCTAACATAATGTGACTCAATACTAATCTAAGGTCCACAGCAGAAGACAGCAGGGGTATCCTTTGGAACTATATTATGCTGACATAAGGACTGTCCTCCCCAGTGAAGAGAATGTCCTGGGCCCTGAGCCCACAAACTGCTTCCCGCTGGCAAACCTTGGCGCCCATGCAGAAACCCGATTACTTCAACAGCGCTCCATGCATGTGAAGGGAGCTGTCCATGCAGAGCATCTTGCAGGATCAGGCCATAGTTGGTTGGAAGGCCTCCATCACCTTTGATGACCCTCACTTCAGGTGGAGGAAGAGCCATGTTGCAGAAAGTTCCATTTCAAATAAATGAGAGAATAGGTGACACTTTATGAGGTGAAGGCACAGCATTAGCCAATGTCCAGAATATTAATAAAGACAGTACCAGTGAAGTACTGTGGTATTATGCAGGTAATCAGTAAGAGATGTCACCTTTCTGTACTAAAAATAACCTTTTGCTTGGTACACAAAGCTCGACATATGCAGAAGGTTGGTGCTTTTCCTCTGCCAGAGCAGTAGCATGATAAATGGACCTGAGCTCCTTCCAGGTCCTGAGTTATTCATATTGAATCATTGACTCCCCTCCTCACCCCACTCCAAGAAACAGGGTGTCTGCTTGTCTGCAGGTGTTTAGAGCATGGACTGGCCTTTGCTATATTTCTGTTCCAAAACAGTAACTGTGTAATTGGAGTCATGGGACTGTCACAGAACCCTTCATTGCAGACCACACTTTCTCTCTATAGTGTCTCCTGTTCCCTTTCAGCACTTGCCCTGCAACCAAGGGGGAACCGAGACAACTTCTTTTTTAACTGCAGTAAGCACGCAATAACACATAGCATCTGGATTCACCAACCAGTATATACACGCCTTGGGTATGTAGAGGCATTGTCTTGTGCCTCACAACACGTGATGTGTGAGCTCAGTGGCGGATGGATGAACACCCTGACATGTAATATTGTATTTACCAAAGGGTTTATTTCAACACAAGATTTTTTTATTAGCTACTAAAGCTACCTAACGTAATAGTGCCCCAATGGAACAAAGTAAACACTTCCTCAGAGAGAGAGAAGAGGAATCAGTGAGCTGCTTCCATTTAATGCTCCCCTTGTGCTTCCCCTTCACCAGGACCGGCTCCAGGCACCAGCCTACCAAGCACATGCTTGGGGCGGCACCTTGGGGGGGAAGGGGGACGGCGCTCAGGTGTGTTTGGTTTAAAAAAAAAAAAAAAAAATACTGCGGTGGGGTGGCGCTCTGGGGAGGGGTGGGTTTGTGTGCAGTGCTTGTGGGTTGTTGGGGCAGGCTGCAGGCGGGCTCGCCGCCCTCCCCCTGGCGCTCTGGCCATCCGGGAGAGCGGGGCCGTGGCCGGGCTTGCTGCCCTCCCCCCGGCACTCTGGCCGGCCGGGAGAGTGGGGCCGCAGCCGGGCTTGCTGCCCTTGCCCCGGCGTTCCGGCGAGGGTGCTCCGGCCGGGAGAGGCGCTGGCAGCAACACTGGGAGGGGGGTGTTTCCGTGGGTGCTGTGGGGTGGTGTTTTTTTTTGTTTCGGTGGGGCGGCGCTTGGGTTTTTGTTTTGTTTTTTGCTTGGGGTGGCAAAAAAGTTAAAGCCAGCCCTGCCCTTCACCACCAAAGCAGCAGGGTGAAGAGACCTTTTTCTACTCCCTATTTAAAGTCCTCCCTCCTGGCAGTAAGATGGGTGGGAGAGTGTGAGCAGCTGCAGGATGGTTTGTTTTAATAACTAAAAGGGCCAATTAGGATACAGTCCCCATTGTGTTCAGCATTGCACAAACACAGTTCTCTGTCCTGAAGAGCTTTCACTGTTGCATACTCCATTGCTGATTGCCATGCTCCTACTCACCGTCAACCCAAATACTGTGTATGAGTTTCATCAGGTGCTTACAGGGCTGAGCCCTGGTCAAGAAGGGACCACAGAATCACTCCTGGTGGCAGGCCAGAGGCAATGTCAGTATCACCAATTCATCCAATTATTTTTCAATAAAAGTTGGGGCCAGAAGGGACTTCACTGGTTATTATTCTTGATATTTGAAACATTCTTGTTTTGAGATTTGTTTTGTGGAAAGAAAAAATAGTTTGTTTCATTGACAGCAAAGGACAAGAAAAAAATAGCATATTATGTAGGCCATAGACGTTCCATTGGAAAATGATGTTTTAGAGAGATATTTTTCACCCTGCAATACAAATCCTCACTGTGTTCCCACAATAAAATATTGATGAAAAATGTGCTGATGCTTCCAAAACATTATTTTTTGGGTATTCTTCCATAAATTGAGAGATATGGGGAAAGGATAATATGGGAATGAGATGGACAAAAATAGGGGAACAGTTGTGGTAGTTTAAAAAAAATTATCTTTTTTATTGTGTTGGTTCTTTTTATAGGAAAAGTCATACAAATTAATAGTGGGCTCATAAGTTGCTTTTTGGTAGCTCATTGTCCTTAAATGTTTTAGCTCTGTTTGTTCTCCTTTAATATTAGAAATGGGCCCAAATCCACACACCAGATTTAAGTACCCAAGAAATTTTGGATGATTGGGAATCTGAATCCAGATTGCCACAATTTTGCAAATAAACCGAAACAAAACTTCAGACCTTACCATCAGTGCTCAATGTTTGGATCCACATTTCTTCATCTTGAGCCCCTCTCTAATTAAAATGCAATTATAGTCTGGAGAACAAGAAACAGGACAATCTCATTACAAATACATGTGAGAGAGAGAGAGAGTTTTCAACAAGTTAAAGGTTTTTCTAAATCCATGTGTAATCAAACTGGAAGAGATTCTATAAACAAGATTATCCGTGAATCCAAAATCCCTTTAAAACTATCTGTTGTAACTTAAGTTCAAGTCCTGGGTTATTCAAATTTACATGAAATTAATATAGACTTTCAAGATTCTGTCACTTTTAATAGCATGGAATACATGCGTCTCAAATATTCTGTGAAAGCTAAAACCTGAGCCAGTTTTTTTTATTCACAAACTGAACTTAGTGGTAGTAAAAAGACTTCAGTATCTTCTCTCACTCCCTTTTAGTGTCTGTAAAATCAGGATATCAAGTACAGCCCTATCCAGAAAAATCCTTCCTTACAAAAGTAGCCCATATTCATGATGGTACTCTCATTGACATCAAGAGTTTAATTTTATGTATTGGTTTATTTGTTGTTTTGCAGGGTTACACACCAAAGTTCTAAACAGGATATACATTTTCTTAACAAAATGGGACAATAAAATAAACTGAGCTAAATTATGGGTTGACTCAGGAATTGATTCAGGAAAGCACTTGCTTAAAGCTAAGTAAGGGCTTAAATTCTTTGCTGAATCAGCGTCTTAGACCATGCAACTCTACTGCTTCCAAGTCTGTGCACAATTTGGCTAATTATGCTGTTGACCTTTTCTAAATAAAATCTCTCCAGCCAAAATCCACTTCCTTGCCTGTGATACATGCAGTCTTAGGAGCGTCTACATTGAAAGTGAAATATTTGGAACACTGCAAAACCCAAACTGAAGGTGGCAGTTTGAAAAGAGCAAAGAGAGGATTGGCAGTTGCGTGATCCATTATCGGCAGTGATTACAGGCATCTGACCTGCAAAGAAGAGTTAAATTTCACCTTTTAAACAGTCATGTTGCTGTGTATTAACTTATCATTTTATGCTCTGTTGCCCAAACAAGTGTCATCCTGAGTGTGACTTTTTGTCTCTTGGAATTCACACACCTGCAATCCTCATCTCAGAGGAAGGTGAAGCATGTGTGTTATCCAACAACTTCAGCAATAGGAGATGTGAAGTATTCAGAGTGTCTTGTTTAACTCCAGCAACAAAGATAAAACAGGAAATCATTTGTGATTTATAGAGACAATTTAATGTGCTTCATAGTGTTTTGGGTTAGGGGTTAAGCTCCATGCTATTTGGAACAGTGAAAGAGGCCAAAGTGCAAAATCTATCTGGGTCAGTTGTTACTGGGGAAAACCTGATACAATTTGTGAGTAAATGAATTTCACAGTAAAATATTTACTATTTAATATCCACATCTCTGAAGTTATTTCTACAGGAAACACAGATAGCACTACCCCCAGTATCCAAGTTCATGTGTAGTTATGGTGATTCCCCCAAGTGTCACTAGAGGAATTGTGGTAGGTAGCCTATGAAGTTCTCTATGGCAATGCTTTCACCTTTTCATCAATAGAAGGAGTAAAGAGCTCTTTTCCCTTTGGAGCTTCTGGCCATTGGGCTTGTAAAAAGATGCAAAAGTATCTGTCTTGGAGCCTTTTTCCATTTGCAACAACCAAATGTGTATGACCACATGAGAAATGTTTCTTATGCCTCCAGAAGTGTTCCTCTTTTAAATCAGGCTATCTGGCTTAAGCCATAACTTTCTTGATTGCCTGTATTATTCATTTTGATCTTGGATTCCCTGTACATCTTCATTTTCACCTTTTAAGGCAACCGTATTTCATAAATTATCACATTGCCATTCAAATTACCCATGAACTAACAAGGGGCCAAGATAGACACCAATTTATGCTGTATATTGCCAGTTTGTTCTATGGCATTCTGTCTCATGAAATCCAGATAATTCTAATGGGAATTCATTTACGAAACAAGGAATAATTTTAGATTTGTAAACCATTTTGATATGTGCAATGAAGTTGTTTACAGCTTCTCTGTATTGTTAAAAATCAGTTCTCTGCCACAGTAGTTGTCATGCTTGAAGTACTCTTACTCATGTTGTCAAATCATGTTTGAATAATTTAGCTTCAGGAGAATTAATTTTTTGATAGCGCAAGAAGAAAAACAAGGTGTTCAAGGGATGAGTTGATATCCAGATGTCAGAAAGCCATCTTGAGGCTCCTAAGACTGGCCAGGCAAGGCCCCATCAATCAATGACTAATAAATCAATCTCTTAGGTATGCAAATTTTCCTTTCATGCAGTTCTTGGAATGGGTGAATTAAAGGGCATGTTCTGATGTTTGTGAGATATGAATATTTCATAGGGCATCACTATGACAAAGTTAAAGAAATGAACAAGGAGGGAAAGAGACATTTTATTTTATTTTTAAGCATCTGTGACAGGGTATACCAGACCCTCTGAGGCCCCTTACTGGAGGCCTTGTGGCCCTGCCACACTCTGCCCCAAAAAAGGACAGTGGAGAGGGTCCTCCAAGCTGCCTAGAGTGGCTGTGTGGAACACAGCCAATCAGGGCCCAGCAGCCTAGTATAAGAAGAGCTGCATGGCCAGCAGGAGTTCAGTTCCTTGCTGGAGCTGATGGAGTGTGGCTGGCTGACAGAGCTACAGGACCTTGGATGAGCTAGTGCTGCCAGAAGCCAGGGAGAGCGAGAAGGAGCCCTGAGGTAGTTGAGGGGGCTCCATCAGGACAAGGCCCTGAGGTAAGGGTGAAGATGGCACAGGGCCACGGGGAAGCGACGTGGGAATTAGAACAGTGGTGTGACTTAGATAAAGGGACACAGCAGATAGCCACAACACCACAAGACGTTCCAGCCAACACAGTTCTCTGGGTGGCTTGTAACATCCAGGATAAAATTCCATCAACTGAGGGGTGGAGGTGGCCCAGAGGCAGACCTCCTATTATAGGCCTGCACAACTCGTAAAGCGGCGAGGGCCATATTACTCCAAAGAAAACAGCTGAGGGCTGAAACCCCCTGGCCCTGCCGAAACAACCCAGTGCCACCCGCCCTGCGGAAACAACCCCTCCTTCCCCAGCGCTGGGATGTGGAAGCCTGTAAAGGGGGAAAGAAACAGCGCATAGGGTGACCAGATCACAGCAGTAAAACAGGACCCGCCCCCTCCCCACTCGACCCCACCATCACACCTCTCCTCACCCCCCCAGGGATCACTATATTACTGCACACAACAGTCAATCAATGCAGTTGTAGATAAATCTCTGCATTATGCATTTTTGTATAACTTTTATATGACTTTGTATTGAACTTTGGTAATATGTTATAGCGGGCCCCTAAGATAGTATAATTAAGGTAAAAGAAAAATGTCTTTTTGCTAGAAGTAGAATAAGATCTTCCTCCCACTTTGTATTCAGTTGCCCTGTTGAATGAATGAGGTGTGAATGAGGAAGGCGTGGAAGCCAGGCACCTCCAGACAGCTGCAACCCTTGGAGAGGGGATGGGAGCCAGACCAAGGACAATCAAGCTTGTCAAGTGGGCTGACTAGAGAAGAGCAGACATACTGACGGCCTCGGGGGTTAGACGCAAGCACCTTCCTTTGGGAACACCCTCTTTGCAGCATTGGGACAATCCCCAGCCCAGAGACAAGAAGCAAAAATGACCAACGGACACAGTCCCAGATTTTGAATCTGGGAGATTTGCCCCCCTCCAGCCACCGACTCGCCACTCCCCTCCTCACCCCCCTCCCACACAGTATAAAGCCTCACCGCCACTGTCTGCCCGCTCGGCTCGTCATCCTCCCACCTCCCCAGCTCGCCTGGTCACCCTGCCGCCCCCGGCTCACCTGCCACCCTGCCGCTGCCAACTCACCTGCCACTGCCCGCCCACTCGGCTTGTCATCCCCCACCCCGCCCGGCTCGCCTACTCACACCCTGCCACCCGCTCGCCTCCTCAGCCCCCCCGCCGCCAGCTCACCTACCTGTCTGCTGCCAGCTCGCCGGCTCCCCCGCCACCAGCTCGCCTGCCCGCTGCTGGCCTCTTACCTTCTGCCACTGCCCCCGCCCCCTGCCGCTGGCTCACCCTCACTCCCCAGCCTGCCACTGGCCTCTTCACCACCCCACTCACCGTCTGGCAAGCCGGCCATTGGCTTGCCCCACCCCGCTGCTTGCCTACTCACCCCCGCGTGGGCCGCACAGTGAGCCCACGCGGGCCACATGCGGCCCCTGGGCTGCATGTTGTGCAGGCCTGTCCTATTACATGTGTTCATCAAGTCTGTTCCCATGTTGGACTCTCAGGCCGTCAAGCCTTTGTGGTTGCGCAGGAATGGGCCAAATGGTGAACGATTGCTACAGCTGACTGTCTGGCTAAGTGTTGAAGAAGAAGATAGCTGCTATCTACAGGTTTCCTGGGCTGGGACCTGGAATAGTGGGTGGGCCTGGGTCCCCCCACCCCCCAATGCTCCTTTAGCCACTGGGGGAAGCGGCATGGACAGTGAGGCACCCCCAAGGTGGGAACTGAACTATAGTGGCCCAGATGGAGAGCTGTAGCCAAGAAGCCCCAAGAAGGTGAAGACATTGTCTTTCCTTTGGAGACAATCAGAGGGCGAGTGGGCAGGCACGCACTTGGCCAAGGGGGTGCTCACAAGAGGTGAGTGCACCCCATTACAGCATCTTAAAGTGTGTTAGGTGAGTCACAGGAGCAAGAAAAGACACAATCCCTACCTCAAAGATCACTCAGTCCAAATTCAGACATGACACAAGTGAGCATCTTCAGCAGACAAAAGAGAAGGGCCTGGGGAAATAAGCAGAAGGTCAAAGTTTGCAGTAATGAGATCACATGGTTTCTTAATGTTATGTACAGATCAGACCCTGTGGGTAACTCGGGGCAGCAAGCCCGTGCTGCTGCCTGTGCTACTGCAGCTACACTACTATTTTTAGTGCGCTAGCTCGATGAGAGCCAGCATGAGTATGTCTCAAGTGCAGACCTACCTTTTGGTCAGCTGGTGTAAATTCAGCCATGATCAGTGGATGACACCAAGACTGGAACAACAAGGAGTCTGGTGACCCCTTAAAAACTAACATCATTATTTGGGCATAAGCTTTCGTGCTTATGCCCAAATAAATGCATAAGCATCTGAAGTGGGTTTTTTACCCATGAAAGCTTATGCCCAAATAAATCTGTTAGTCTTTAAGGTGCCACTGGACTCCTTGTTGTTTTTGTAGATATAGGCTAACATGGCTACCCCCGATACTTGACACTAAGACTGGAAGAGCACCTAAACACAAAAGAGGAATGAAACTGCAAAGTAACCAGAAAACTTTAGAACTGTGGGACCTACAAGCAATGAGGAGAGCTTTTGTAACCAATAAACCGAAATCCCTACAGTGAGGGAAAAGAACTAAATGGCACAAGTACAAGGGCGGGAAGTGGTTGCACCCATTTCACTGAAGCAATCAGAGGAGGCAGAAGTATGCTTTGAATGGGGGAGAGGGGATGAGGAGGTGCATAGTGAAACCTAAACGTACTGCCCAGGGACAGCAGGAGGTGGGTGCTTTGCATAAGGAGCTTGGGGAGTCAGGGGGGCCGGGTGGATGCTCTGCATGAGGAGTAGGGTGAGTCAGTGGCAGACAGGGGAGGTTGGGGTGTCAGCAATAGAAAAGGGAATCCGGGGAGGTTCTGTGCAGGGGAGCACAGGAAGCTACTGAGTCTTGGCTACGGGTGGAGGAGGCAGCTCCAGGTTTGGAAGAGGTCCTGGTGATTCACATCTCTGTTACCGGGGATAGGTGCTCCCAATATAGGGGTAGTTTGACTTCTCTGTTTAGGGGGGCAGGCCAATGGGGCCGTGCAGAGGGTGCTGGAACTAGGAGTGCTGGGGGTGTGGCAATTCCATCATATACAGGCTTTACAGTTTTGTTCAAATTTCAGCACCTCTACTATAAAAATGGTTCCAACACCACTGGGCCCATGCGTGGGGAGGCAAATTCCGTACCTGCCTGAGGCTTGCACTTTGGGGGGCAATGCCCCCTGCCCCCTCAAACTACACTCATGTCCCCAGACGCAGTCCAATCACCCTGGTTCATACTTGCTCCCTGACAGCTGCTCCAGCCCTTCTGGGTCCCACTCTCACCTCCACCCTCAGCAACTGCAGAGCCCCGCCCAGCCTGCACACACAAAACAACTCACTTAAGAACCACTTAAGGGGCCAGAAACATAGACCAGCCCCATAATATTTCTATTGCATTATCTCCTACTGCTCCCACACTCCCCATTTCCCCATCCCTAGAAGCAAGTTTATTTTAATCTTGCCTCCATACTGACATCATATTTTTCTCCATGCATGATAGCTACCACCAAGAAGACATGGAATTAGTATTAGCAGATGACATGGGCTATGAGAGAATTGCTCTCTTAAGAAGTTGTTCACC
This sequence comes from Macrochelys suwanniensis, assembly GCA_033296515.1. Taxonomy (NCBI): domain Eukaryota; kingdom Metazoa; phylum Chordata; order Testudines; family Chelydridae; genus Macrochelys; species Macrochelys suwanniensis. Next base: position 151,840,204 of record CM065775.1, on the reverse strand, counting down.
TATGAAAATATTTGGCAACTATTTTTGCAGGAAACTCTTTAACGGGCAGGAGTGTTCATCAAAACATTTTAATCTGATATTTAGAGAATATTGGCATTGAAATTTTGAACCTTAAATGCAAGATATTCAATAAGATAAGCTGATCCCATGTTTATTCAGTCTGGGAACCAGAAATAATACCATGTGACTAATATTGTCCAACTAAAATTTACCAACACATTTTAAATTCTGAAACTCAAACACATGTAATGAACTGCTCGTGAACAAACTATGGACCAAAATTAGTGTCAGAAGCTATTCATAGGTAATTCCTAGTAGCAAATACACTTTAAAGAATAGCTGTAAACTACTCATGGACAATCTGGAAACAGAAAAAGAAAAGAAACTAAGTGCTCTGTATAAATTACTTGTTATGAATTATTTACTCAGCTCTAGTAAGCAGGATGTTTTACAAAAGATAGGGTTGGAAAACACAAAATGATGAGAAAGTAATATAATCCTTCTGCCTGGTGTTGCAACAACAAGGGCTAGAGGTCCAAATAGCTTTGTTTAGTGGTTGGATAGGAGCAGCAGCACCAGAGTTAATTCATCTCTGCTGCTGTTCTCTCCATCATCAAAGAATCCTTCCAGTCACACAGGATCCTCAGAGGAGGGGAACCAGTAGCATATAGGGCCTTGAGCAGAGTCCTTGCCACTGGGAATGCACTACGTGCCATAACACTGACATAATATTATTCCTCCAAGCATAACAGCCACCATCAAGAAGAAGCGGAATTGTTATTAGCAGAGGACAGTTCCGGTTCAATTCCACCACCCAAACAAGGTCAATTTGGGTATATTTATTATAACACCCAGCTCTTATATGGCACTTGTCAGCCATAGATCTCAAAGTGCTTTACAAAGGATGTCAGTATCATTATCCCTAATTTACAGGTAGGGAATCTGAGGTACAGAGAGAAGTGACTCGCCCAAGGTCACCCAGCAGAGCTAGGAACAGACTGCAGGTTTTTTTGAATCCCAATCGAGTGTTCCGTCCATTAGGCCACACTGCTTCCTGAAGTCTTACTAGAGGAATTCTGGGTAGAAAGCTTATGACCATGAAGCTCTCTCTGTAGCCATACTTTCCCCTGTTCACTATCACTAGATAGCTGCTAGAGAGCCCCTTCTCCTCGAGAGCTTCTGTCCATCTGGAGTTCAGGATAAATCGTTTATGCAGAGTAAGCTGCTCTGTCTGTGGCTATTCTGTCTCCTGTTCACCAACAGATGGGAGCAGAGAGCTCCTTACGCACTAGACTTTCAGGCCACGGGGCTTACCCAAATAACAACCAAAACCCCTGTCTAAGTAAAAACAAGACATAGGCAGTGCTCACAAAAGTTAAGAGAGAAAGATTAGCACATCAAACAATCTTGGCACTCTTTGGATTTTTCCATGGATTAATACATTTCCTGTGGTGTAGCTAACTTACTGAGCTACGTTACTGTACAACCCAGAAAAAACAAGTTGGCTGAGCTTAGAAAAAGCTCATGTACTTCAAGGTATTTGTCTAGGCTCACCAAGCTCATTTTTGGTTTTGCTTAAAATTATACATGGACGCAGAACTAACCACACACCAAATACCTGAGACTAGACTATATGGTATTTAAAAGTTTAATATTGTAATATTAGATTTGTAACTTCCACCACTTAGGGTTGTTCACCCTTCATACTCTTTCTTTAGCTCCATCTATAATTGTAATAACAACTGTATATATGCTATGTTTGGTACTCGTTCTTCACCTTGTGTTTTCTACCCTGTTAAAAACAAAGCTAAAAATAAGTGTCTCACAATTTCTTCCTGTTTATGCATATTCTGTGGGCACAGATGCAAATGTAAAAAAAATATTATAAAACAGAAGAGAATGTACTCATTTGGGGGTTATTTTTATGTAAAAATATGATGAAGTATTTGCATAATTTTAATACCCAGCCAGCTGGATATAATGTTTATTGATGTGCTACTAACAAAGATTTTCTCCTCAAAAGAAGAAAGCAAAAATTGTTTTATTTTCCATCCCAGAGCAGGCTGTTTATTCCAGCACATCACCACAATGTGGTGGCCAGCGCGTCAGCTGGTATAAATTGGCCAATTTGCACTGGCTGAGGGGCTAACCTAATGTCTCAAAAAAAAAAAAAAAGAAAAAAGTGGCTTTGCGTTTTAATTTAATCGCATGATACGCTCTATATAGAAAGCCCACATTCGCTCGCAGCATGCGTCCCCACTATTGGATATAAAAACTGGCCATCAACAAGTTTAGGCTTGAAATTGGATGAAGGTGTCTAGCCATCAAAGAAGTCAAGTACTGGAACAGCCTTCCAAGGGGAGCAGAGGGGGCAAAAACCTGATTAGCTTCAAGACTGAACTTGATAAGTTTATGGAGGAGATGGTATGAGGAGACTGCCTACAATGGTATGTGGCCCATTTGTGAATGCTAGTAGCAAATATCTCTAACGGCTGGCGATGGGACACTAGGTGGGATACTCTGAGTTACTACAGAGAATTCTTTCCCATGTGTCTGGCCAGTGGGTCTTGCTGACATGCTCAGGGTCCAACAGATCACCATATTTGGGGTCGGGAAGGAATTTTCTCCTAGGTCAGATTGGCAGAGAGGGGGCATGGGTCACTTGCAGGTTTAAACTAGAGTAAATGGAGGATTCTCTGTAACTTTCAGTGGTGATCTGAGGACTTCAGTAATTCAACCAGAAGGTAGGGGTCTATTACAAGAGGGGGTAGGAGAGGCTCTGTGGCCTGAGATGTGCAGCAGGTCAGACTAGAATAGATTACCACAATGGGCCCTTTGGGCCTTAAAGGCTATGAGCTTCGCAGGCAACATCAGCTCGATCCTGTCAGATGCTGAGCACCCTCAACCCCCACAGAAGTCAAATACTAAGAATACAAATTAAAGAGAGGGGTTATAAATGATCTAAGAGAAATCCTTCCTGCAGTATTTTCCAGTACGTCTCATCCTTCTTTGTCCGCCTACTAACGTGTAAGATCTCCAGAGCTTGAACTGTCTTGATATCTCTTTTATAGCGTGTCAGCACTTAACATACAATAAATTAAATATTAAAATAACAATAGGAGTTGAGGAAGCTCAGCAGGATTGAGACCCTTCCTCATTGCCCTACTGCATCCTCATTATGGCCTCATTGGTCACTGTTCCTCCCATGCTCTGCCACATGCTCACTTGCCTCCAATGTTTTCCACAGAGCTGCCTACCCCATAGGAGCAGCAGCTATAGGGCAAAGTGGGTGAAGCAGAGGGTTGAGTCAGCATATGGTAGAGACCAGGGCTGGTGAAGAAAACCCAGCAGTTGAAGTGTTGCCCTGGTGCCTGGGACTGGATTCTGCCTCATCCCTGGCCTCCCGAACAGCTTTGTTCACCCTCTCATTCCCTTCAAAGCATAGGTGCCTCTCGTTCCTTTCCCCCAACTCCCTGTTCCCCTTCATGGAGAGAACATAACCAGTACTAAATGAATCTGGCAGAGAAAAGCAGACCAACAAACAGCTGGATGCTGAAGCCAGACAAATGCAAATTAGAAATAAGGCACACGTCTTTAACAGTGAGGGTGATGAACTGTTGGAACAAACTACCAGGGGAAGAGGTAGATTCTCCATGAATGAATGTCTTCAAGTTAAGAGTACTGGATGCCTTTCTGGAAGATACGCTTTAGCCAAATATTTAGTCAAACACAATGTCTTGGGCTCAATGCAGGGGTAACTGGTGAAATTCTCTGGTTTATGGTATAGAAGAGATCAGACTAGATCTAATGGTCCCTTCTGGCCTTAAAATGTATCAGTGAATCAACAGGTTTCAAAAATGTATTTATCCTGAATATGGAAAATGCAAAGCTCTCAAGATGTTCTGTTGACAAGTAATAGATTTACAGATGCTTTGTGCTACTTAAGACTAAGTGCTTTGATTTTAATTCCCTTTCTAGTTTTAAAACCACTCACTCCTCTTTTTGGTAGTGGAGGGGTGATGGTGTGAAGCTGCTAGTGACCCTTTTCCTGTTCAGCACATCTCCTGTTGCTAAGAGACAGAATGTAGTTTTAGAAAGTACCTGAAATCAGTTGTCAGAAAATACACGACTAGAAATGAATGCATCAAGTGGCTGATTCACTACACATACAGACATCAGCCATGCAGGCATTTATGCACATGAGTAACTTTACTTATGTAAACAGCTCATTTAAGAAGAAGGATGGTCCAGTGGTCGGGCTGCCAGCCTAGAGCTTGGGAGACCTGGGTTCAATTTCCTGTTCCACCAGAGACTTCCTGTGTGATCTTGAGCATATCACTTCGTCTGTCCGTGCCTCAGTTCACCATCTGTACAATAACACTTCCCTGCCTCACCGGAGTGTTGCTAGGACAAATATATTAATAATTGGGAGTGTTGTGACGGGGTGCATAAACCCCACATTGGCCAGGAAAGGGTTAATGAGCTGTGGTAAGTGCAATCAGCCCTGCTCTGCAGTAGATTAGGCTTGGAGGCAGGAGTTAAAAGGGTAGAGCCTTGGTAGTCTGGGAGGGATGGTGGGCCTCAGCTGTCACTATGTGAGAGAAGTATGGCAGGGAACAGGAACTGACTAGAGACTGCTGCCTGCCACAGCCTCCCTGAGGGAAGGTATGCCTGATGTGGGGCCATTGTCTTGGATTTACTAGCAGTGACTTACCTGTTCCTGGTGAGTAAAAGTGCTGCTGGCTGTGCCCTACCTTCAGAGGGTGACAGCCAAATAAAACCCTTTTGTCTTTTGGGGAACCCAGCAGTGGTTTGTTGTGAACTCAGAAGTGATCCTATCGCAGGGGTTTTATTACTATGGTAACTGCTCGGCTGTAGTGGGGCTGGATTGCACTGGAACAGCAAACGGTCACTTTTGCCACATGGAGGCTGCCATTTTGTTCTCAAAATGGCATCCTCCACACAGTGTGACCTTGCATGCCGCGTGCGTGCGAACTCTCACTACATGGAGAATGCCATTTGGTAGAACAAAATGGAGTTGTCTGCACACTATGACCTGGCACGCACCGGGCGTGCGAGATCACGATGCATGGAAGCAAAATGGCATCCTCAGCGCAGTGTGCATGTGAGGTTATGCTGGCAGAGGCATTCCAGTAATTGCCCATTCAGGACTACACCCCGGGTAGGGTTGCCAACAGTCCTGTATTCAGGGTTACCATACAGCTGTGTTTTCCCAGACATTGCCACATTTTCGATCCTCCGCCCTCACTCTGGGCTGATTTTTCAAATAAGAGGCAATGTTTAGGCTGTTTGCAAGCAGAGGTTGCAGCTCAGAAAGATTGATCCGCTTCCTGATTGGTCCCTGCTCTGCATCCCCATCTGATTGGTCCCTCAGATCTGCTGGATCCATCCCACCCAGGTCCCAGCCCCAGGGTAAGGGAGAGCCCCGCAGGGAGGCACTGACTGACAGCTGTCCCTAAGCCCTGGGTCTGCGCCAACCATCCTGTCACTGTGACAGGGAGCAACACTGCCCTCCGATCTCAAGAGTGAGGCCCCAGGTATCCTCTCCAGCACACCCCAGGTTCCTTCCCCCAGTACACACATCCCTCCATCACCACCCAGATACCCCCTCTAGGACCCCCCAAATATTCCCTTATTACACACACATCCCTTCAGCACAGCCTAACTGTATCCCCGTAAGCCCCACATCACTCTCCAGCAGTGTTCTCTTTTGGGGAATCTCAAATATGGTAACCCTATCCCTATTAAAAGGCATATCCCTAATTTAATTAGAAAATTGCCTGTCCCGTACTAAAATCAGCATGAGCCGACTTTTATCCCGTATTTCAACATATTACAAATATTATCATCATACAAAGCCAGTTTTATTATTACCTTACCTTCCAGTGAGATAACATTTGTAAAATTAGACAATGTAGTAATGCAGAATCGGTCCCATGATTTACTGAACCTATGTACCTATAGCACAGTGGTTCCAAGACTATGGGGCACAAACACCTGATGGGGCCGACCCTGAAAGGTTGCAGTCAGGAGGGGGCTGTGTCCGGCAGAGGCGGCGGACAGGGCTTTGTGCAGGTGGTTGCGGCTGCCAGGATGAGACTCCCTGCCCACCTCGCTCCCCAACTGCTGCAGCTGCAGCAGCCACCAACCAGCAGTTATGCTCCTCTGCTGGAGACGTTAGACTCTGCGAGTGGGGAGGCTACACCCCAGGGGTACTGACCCCTCTGCCACACAGAGCTGCTTCCTCATCCTGGCCCTTCGGCATAGCTCCAGGGCTCGCAGCCCTGTCCACTTGCCCTGCCAGACAGAACTGACCCAGGAAAAGCAGCCGGGCATAAGTGCTGGAACTGGGAGTGCTGGGGGTGTTGCCACACCCCCTGGCTTGAAGTAGTAATAACAACCCAAATACATGGTTTCCGCTTTCAGCGCTCCCCCTATAAAAATTGTTGCAGCTCCACAGCAGATGGGGGCCACAGTCAAGGGCTGGAGTCAGCAGGGGGCCCTGTTCATCAGGGGGCCAGTACTCATGAGTGCATCTTTCCACTCCCCTCCCAACCCTGGCCCTTCAGTGCTGCCCTGTTCACCTCCAGAGCTGGGTCCCGGCAGCCAAGACCACCTGACTGCTACAGGGAGTGGAAGATTTCCTCAACTGCCACGTGGTTAGTGGCCCCCACCCCTGTGATACTGGACACCCCACCCCTGGCCCCCATGGGTACAGGGTATTCCTCCCCCATAGGGCTGCTAAGAAAACAGTCCCATATGTTTGAAATACAATATTGGCAACCCTACTCATGAGAAACTGGGACTTCATAAGTACTGCTTCCCTTTTTAGCCTGTGTGGTTAGTCAATATTTGGGACCTTGTGAGTTATTTCTATTAGGGGGAGAAACTGATGATATAGTCAGGTATTTTTCTGATAAAAGCCTACTTATTTACAAAGAATGTACACAAAGTCCTGTTTCCTTGAACACAGTAGCAATCAAACAGGAGGCAGTTTCCTTACTCACCATTCCAAGACTTTTTCCGGTCAGCATTCTGCCCCAAAAACTCTCTAGGGGCATGGCTACACTTGCAAGTTACAGCGCATTAAAGCAGCCCCGGGCACCCTAACTCACGACGTGTCCACACTGGCAAGGCACGTAGAGCGCCCAGACTCTGCGGCTGGAGCGCTCCTGGTAATCCACCTCGACGAAAAGCATAACGCTTGCTGTGCCACAGCTGGAGAGCTGCGGCACCAGTGTAGATGCCCTGGTCTGTTTATGCGCTCTGATCGGCCTCCAGAAGTGTCCCACAATGCCTGCTCTAGCCCCTCTGATCATCACTTTGAACTCTACTGCCCTGCCCTTAGGTGACCAGCCGTCAGACCCGTCCTTTAAATTCTCCGGGAATTTTGAAAATCCCCTTCCTGTTTGCTCAGCAAGGCGTGGAGTGCTCTCAGCGAATCTTTCCAGGTGATCATGCCTCCACGCGCCAGTATCCCCAGTATGAAGCAATAGCGAGGTGCTGGACCTCATCAGTGTTTGGGGGGAGGAAGCTGTCCAGTCCCAGCTGTGCTCCAGCCATAGGAATTACGATACCTTCAGGCAGATATCAAGGGACATGACGGAAAGGGGCCATAACTGGGACGCAGTGCAGTGCAAGTGAAGGAGCTGCAGAATGCCTACCGCAAAGCCCGTGAGGCAAACCGCCGCTCCGATGCTGGTAAGTTGTCCTAGAAGTCTATCATTAATCATGTACTCACTCATATTTATTGTCTCTGACCAATCTGTAGCTAATCAGTAACTCCAGAGTGTTCCTCGGTAGAGATTAGTCTTTCTACTCATGTTGTCAAGGCTGTAAAACTTATTCAATCGTTGATGACAATTGCAGGTGTACTTACATGGACTGCTCCTATCAGCAGTCTGCCACTTTCTCCACTCAGTCATACCATAACTTAACAGTGGAAACATCAGCCAACATAGCTAGTGGGGAAAAAATTGAAATTGCTTATTTTACAAGCTAAAATATGAAGCCATAACTTAGGAAGTTTGTTCACATTGGTGATAGATGAATAAGGGGGGAAACAGGTGCATGTATATAGATAGAGTAAGTGAATTTATTTGAGAATACAGTCCAAAGAATGCAAAGTAGGAACGTCAACTGGTTTTAAGAAGAGACTGAAATAGTCCATGCTCCTTTGTTTGAATTTTAGTATTTTTGATGCTACTGTATCTTGATGATGACATGAAAATTTAGGCTACCACAAGGAACCCCCTGTTCTAATTCATGTTTGCCAACACTTGTGTCATTTAGCAATTTGCCAATTGTAAAATAAGATGAAATTGGGCCTGCTGCCTTTTTGCACTTTGTTTTATTTACATTTTGGATAGATGTCCAGAGGTCTTTGGGCATGAGTGAGGAGAAATCCCCCAGATTGTTGCTACACATTTTAAAGTGATAATGACTGCTTAGAAGATTGAAATATTGTCACATTTAAACGGATGAAGCCAGGGGACTTTCCCCTAGACAATGGTGTTTATTTGGGTGGTATTTCTTTCATGTGCTGCTCTCCCATACTTATACGTCAGTGGCAGTGCTGCAAATGCAGGAGATGTAGGGTATTTGAGAGGGGAAACTGAGAGAAGAATCTTGCTTCACCCCTTCACTTTCCTTGATTTCATAAGACCATTAACATTTGTTTAATTTCTGTTTTTGTTTTTTTAATTTATTTTTTGTGTGGTGGTATTAATTGGGGAGAGTGAAATAAGAAAAAAATTAAAAGGTCTGGCACAATAAACTACATACTTTCACTGACCTTATATCAGCTCCAAACAACCGAGAGACTCAGAAAAGCTGTTAGAAACCTCGAGTTTCGCCTCAGATTTAAAACAGAGATTATTTTGTTCAGAATTTACAGGTTGGGAAATAAAGTTCGGTCCTGGATTACAAATGTTAATGCCAAATTTCAGTTCAAAATGCTTGGGTGTGTTTGTTAATCCTTCACAACAGGGAATGACAATAATAGAGTCAAGAAGCATGTCAATAACTCCAACACAGCAAATGTGATGTTAAGAGCAAGCAGCATTCCTCCTGTTTGATTAAAGAGATTGTCAGGAAACACTAACAGTGATCATTCTGCAAGTGGAAAATGGTTTCCATCATCTGACACTTGACGACTAAGAACTGAGCAAGAAGCAGTCTGATTTTTATAAGCTATTCCTATAAGACATGAAATAACGGATTGTATATTTTTGCTGTGGAATGGGTAGACATAATATTGAAATAATAAAATGAAATATGGATATAATGCAAATGTATCACTCTAAACATTATAATTCTAACCAGAGCAACTCTGCTTTACAAGGTACACAGCTCCATCTGTTGTCTCAGCTCACTCATAGGGCATATTTCTCATTTAGACAGAGCTGTGTAGTGTTAACCTCTTGTACCATAATTGAATTGCTTTAGAGCAGCAAACATAAATATGCAGCCCAAGAATGAAAGTGTGTTTATATGGAGTCATAAGAAAATGTTATAAAAGCTACCAGGAAAAGAAGTGTTCCCTTTTGTTTCCGCCCCAGCTGTGGACATGGTTCCCGGTTCCTGTGCAGCAACCCGGCAGAGGTTACCAGGCGCCGATCAGAAGAGAGGTGAGGGAGTAACTAGTGAACCCATCACTATGCAGAGCCAAAAACCTAACAACCTCACCTCACTCCACCCCCACATACACAGTCCCCTTGTGGCTGTTACAGCTCCTGGGCTTGCTGAGTGGTGGAAGAGGGGCAGAAGGAAACTAAAGAATTCTCCAGGATATTTTTGCAAAGTGATGTTTAAGTGATTGTTCCGTTTTTAATAACCAGCCCTAAGAAAAGTCCATCCATCTGATAAAACTCAATGGGAAACTGAGCCCAATATCTGCTTTGTAAATACCATCAATGGCCAGAGCAGTCAAAAGGGAAACATAACTTTCCTGCTGCACCTCCCAGAGGCCCCTTTTGAAACCCTCCCTGTGCATTTCTCTCTCTGGTGCTCATTTTCTTCTTGTGCCAGAAACAGTCAGGCCTAACTTTCTTGCCCTGAACCTGAGCAGCCTCACTCTATCCTGGCTTTTGTAAGTGATTCTGGTTTTCTCCTCCTCAAATGGGCACATTCAGAGTCCCCCTTCATCTCCCTCTACATCTCCAGGAAAAGATCTTCCCTGTTTTCATTTCTTTGCACTCAGGTCCCACTACAGGGGATTCCATATGCCAGTTCTTCACTGGCTCTCGGAGGTCCATGGTGCAGCAACAATCACTACAATGAAAAAAATAAATAATGCTAGGGTTAATCGCTACAAATGATTCTGGTTAGTGTGTCAAGCACACAGTGTGGACATAACCAAAATCCTGCACAGGAGAGAATCAACAGGCTATAATGCTACTTCATAAGCAACAGGTTGCTCTCACCTGGCAACAAACTTTGCAGTGTCGCAGCACGTTAGTGTAAGCAAAGCCCCTTTACCCGGATTTTTCTTGCTCAGGCCACAGCAGGATAATAGTAGCTGCTTGAGACCAAGTGACCATGCCACAACATGTAGTGATGGCATTGTCTCATCTGGTTATAATAATAATATATTGAATCATTCAGGTGTCATTGCCACTCTGACACACAGTATAGGAGAAACTGTGCTGAACGGCTAATTAGATTGAGTAAGAAATTAGATGAATCTAAGAAGAACGGAACAGTTTAGATTTATTTGTACTGTAGTGACAAATCGGGTGCCCCAGCATGTGAGGAGTGCAAAAATATGTGCTTGATGGCTAACTATTCAATCAAGCCCTAAAAAAGGTTGACGGACTGCAGAAAACAATACTTATATGTGAGTATGTTTAAAATATTAATTGGTTTTTCATTTAATTTTTTTTTAATTTAAATTTTATCCACTACAACTGTGGATAAAAACAGGTTAAGCAGCTCACACTTTTCCTAATTTCCAAGGGTACTGAAACTAAAAGTGTGCAGTGAGGAAGAACGTGGACATAAGTAGATTGCTGGAGAAATATGGACAATATCAGTGAGGCCAGTTCTGGAAGGAATTTCAGCTTCACTTGAGGAGGTTCTGCTCAACAATTTCTGGAGCACAAACCAGATGCATTCAGAATAAGCAGCAAGGTGTGAAATCACCTCCTGTATGTGATAGGTGTTATATCATAGGCAGGGAAGATAAAGGAGGTTCAGGAGATAGGGAGAAAGGAGAAAAGAAAAGCCACTGAAATGAGTGCTGCAGAGAGAAGGGGCACTGTGCTGTGACATGCCATTGCTACAGTATGCCATCCTATAAACACTTGCCGTACTAGCCATCCACCTTCAGGGAATGGTGAACACCATTCCCATATGCCCAGTGTGTGTTTTTCAGGGGTCACAGACAGATTGTTCATTGTATTTTATTTTTGACAGCTTGTAACAAATCTCAGCTGCTCTGATTCTGGTGAATGAGGGTGCAGCACCATGTTGCTGATCCAGACAGCCATCTCAAAGATACCTATTGAAAGATACTGTTGTCTTATTGTGGTAAGTGGAACTAAGCAGTAGTAAGTAATGATTTTTAAAAAGGCCCAAAAATAGGATAAGAGATCTAATACGACACAGTATTCTCTCTCTACTGCCACAAAAAAAGATTAATTTGCCTTCCCCATTCTCTTCCTCCTGTTGCCTTTTGCTAGTTACAGCCGACATAATATAGTGGTTTTACTTATATTGCAGGACACTCAAAATGTGCTAGGTGATGAACAGACATACTAATGGCAACTGCCACAGTGGTGAAGAAAAGGTTCTAAAAACTGATTTCATATACCCTCTAGGTGATTTTAGTGTCTAACAACCAATAGATTCTGGCAAATATCCACTAAATTGTTTCATTTGAAGTTGTCATGTTTATGTCAGAATCAATAAAACAGTTTATATGAAAACATTTGCACCACTCAATACAAACATCCAGAATGTGCACGCAAGAGAAGCTGATTAGTTCAATAAAGATTAGTGCAATGTCTCCAGGGTACTCACATCGAGTGGGTATGTTTCTAGGGGAGTCTTTCAGTGATCACATTTTGACCCTGTGTTATTTAACACTTTTCTCAATGAGTTCATTAATATAGAACAATCTGGATTGCTTGGTAAGCTGGGCACAAGCAAACAACATGCATTTTAATTTGGCCAAATACAAGGTCTTACATTTAGGAACGAAAAATGCAGGACATACTTACAGATTGGGGGACTCTATCCTGGCAAGCAGTGACTCTGATGAATAGTCAGCTTGTAGGGAGCCAGGGTGGGTTCCCTCCGAACCAGAGGGTAAAGAGCCATTCTCTCAGCCGGAGTGGGCAGGGCCAGATCAAGCCTGCTCCACCCCCCGGAAAGGGAGGGGTAGGACAGGAAGTATGAAGGGCAGGGCCCTTAGCCCAGTCAGGGCAGCACCAGGGAGGGAGGCAGACACAGACCGCTGGCTGCTCCCTTCAGACCCTGCTGCCAAGCCAGGGGAAGCCCTGGACCAGAAGAAACTGGTCCTGGAGGAAGGACCAGGGTTACCAGAGCTGCCAGTAGCTGTATACCCCGAGTAACTGGAGGAGTCAGGCAGTAACCTGAGCTGGGGGGAGCCTGACGCGGAAGGTGAGCTGCAGCTGCCAACAGCTGAGTATCCTGAAGAGCTGGAGGGACCCAATCAAGAGACCAGGTAGGAAGTAGCCCAGGGCAGAACTGGAGTGTGGGGAGTCTAGGCGGTCAGTGTGTTGCAGATGGATCCCCGCTGACCCAGTAGTGGGACCCTCTCCCCTGCCACTGACAGGGCCCTGGGCTGGGACGCAGAGAAGGTGGGTGGGCCTGCGTTCCCCTACCCTGGCCAACCCGCCTCGGGTAGGCAAACCCCGACAGCGCCACCGACCCTTGCCGGCACACCCCCCCGCTGCATCCTTCTATGGAGGGAGCTGCCAGAGCCTTTCACCGCTACTTTCCCCTGCTAGAGCCTTTCCCTGCTGCCGCAGCTTTCCCTGTGTCAGGGAAAGGTTCCAGCAGCGGGACACTATGCTGCTAAATACAGCAGTCTAGATGGGGGAGGCACTGCTTGGGTGTGTAGAGCTCTGTAGGATACATACCATAGGGTTCTGGGATGTCTGTACTCTACTTGCCTAAGCCATTTACATGGCTATTTATGTCATGCTAGCTGGGATTGCAGAGTATGTACTCCACACACCTCCGTAAATGAGTGTGCAGTGTAGACATACCCTAAGAGATGGGAGCAGGTGGCTGGTGGTTTGCAGGTGAGAAGCAAGCCAACACCCTAATGATTGCTACTATATTAAGTAGCCTTCATCTGGAGTTCCTCCGAGATCTTTGTTTGACATGGTATCTGGATTTGTGGAGTAGAACCAATTTGCAATCTGGCTGAGCAAATATAATACAGTAAAAACATTTTCTATGCTCACTCTTTCCATGTATGTGGTACTCCTCCTTTTCCATCCTTGGTTTATAACCCTCTTTGTGAACCCAAATAAAACATCATCCTGTGGGTTCACAAAAGGGATGTGCTCATTTCAAATCCTGTGCTGTTATTGACTGCTGGTGAAAATTTATATTGTCCTCTTTTGTAGATAGAGCTGTTGTTTTAGAGGTCTCCAGAGGCAGCGCCTCTTGTCTGTTACCAATACCTAAACAAGGAGAGGCTGCCTCTGGAGAATTCCAAAACATCAGCTATGTAATGAATAATCAGGAGCAGAATCATAGAACTGAGATGTCACCACCTCACTCAAGAACCCAGCTGAAGGACACAAAACAATGGGTTGCCATCTATCCTCATATGCTGGAGCCAGGCTCTCATCCAGGCCAGGATAATAGAGATTCCATGAAATGAATCATCTCACCCTGTGAAACCTACTTGGTAATGACAAACCAATTCAGGGGGAAAAAATACATAGGGGGTGCCCAAGGGTTACTCAACCTGTTGTTTCTCCTCGCACTCCAAACTGGTGGCTGTCACAACGCTTTGACATCATAATTCCAGAATGTAAATACTTCTGGGGAGTTGTCTTTCCCAACCAACTCTTATTCCCCAAAGGTGGGTAGGCTGCTGTCCCTTCAAATGTTGGACAAAAACCCAAAGAGAGACATGAAATAAAGCAACAGAGGAGGAAGCTAGAGACGGAGGGAGTCATTTAGTTAATGTCTATATTTTTAATCATAGTTACAAGAGAAAGCATTTTTTATGTCAGTTGTTGCCAGTGACATACAGTGAGATAACACCAGATTTGTGTGGGGCAGAGGTAAATTTAGGTCTAAAATTAGTAATGAAGCTCGATATGAGAAACAGTTGAGAGAGAAGGCTGGGGGGTGATACAAGTCAGTATCTCCCAACACTGCAGTATCATTCCATGAACTATTGCTTGGGCAGGGAGAGTGAAGAGTAGACTCCCTGAGAATATGCTGAAAAATATGATCGTGATCACTGTAGGTAAAAAATCAACTAAGAGGAAAAATACTTCCATTACCTATATAGGCCTCCAAACTACCCCAACGTTAATTACTGCACTCCATTAGTCCCATATTCAGTATGAACTTAATGGGCCAAATTCTGATCTCACACCACTTCCAATGTGGAGCAACTCCATGGACTTCAATAGAGTCTTTCTTTTGCAGGTCACCTTGAACCTCTCAGATTTCACATTGACACAGATGTGCAGTAACTGAGATTAGAATCTTTCCCAGCACATACCAAGGATAACATGGTGATCTTTTACAATGTCTATCCTTCAAAACTCCAATTTTCCCTTGGCAATTAAATAATTATAGCTGGTCAAAAACTTTGATGGAACAGCTTTCCATCACAAAATGTTGATTCTACAAAATCAAAACATTTAATGCAAACATATCTGTTTTGTCAATTTTCTATTTTATTGACATTTTAAATGGATAAGGTTGAAGCACTTCGTTTTTACTTTATAGTTTCAACATTTCTATGAAATTATAGTTGAATAGAATATAAAAGTTGAAACAAAATGCTCAGAGCTTACCAAATGAAGTGCTTTCATGAATTTGTTTCGATGTTTCCCAAACTAATTTTTTTTTAATTTAATTTCTTGAGAGAATTATTAAGTCTTTTTTTCATATAAAGGATATTTTGAAATGTCATTTTCCCATGGAATGTATATGCAGGGTTTTGACCAACTCTATAAATAATATTACTGCAGTATTCCCTATGTTTGTTATAGGGACTATTTAGGGAATCCTGGGGTAATGTCACTTAGTTACAAGGGCAAGTGAAAAGTTTTTGAGAATGACCGCTGTACTTTTCACTGACCATGTAAAATAAAGACATGAATCCTCATTCACTAGGCCCTATTACAAATAATCTCACACAGATTTTACAGGTCAACGCCAACATCCTGCAGTATTTGGGACCTGCTGGAGGAGAGCTGAGACCTGAGAACAACTGTTACATTCTATTGACAGATCTGACATAACTACACAGTAACTTTATGCGCTATGCAAATAACTTTGTGAAAATCTCCTGGTGTACAGGAACCATTCCTTCCCATCTCCCAAAAAAGCCCATCAGACCCAGTTCTACAGAAATTATAAATAATTGATTGGGCTTGTGTACCTCAGGTCATTCCAAACCTAAGGCCGGAGGAAGCAAGCAAATGCCATTGAATATACTCTTGGGATTCTATCTACTCTTTCTTCAGCTCCCATGATGCATTAAGACAAGGGATGCCATTGAGACACCCCTTCCCTCACGAAAAAAAGGGGGGGCACTTCACGGCAGAGGTAATCCAGCCAGAGAACCCAACCCACAGAACAGAATCGGAGTATAAAGGTACCCAAACTACAACTCCCATGAGGTACTGTGGCACCATTCTGAAGCCAAATATTTCAGTTTTTGATATTTCACCTTAAAAGTCAAAATTTTCTGTGGAAAACTTCAATGAAAACAACAAAATTGTTAAATTTTTCTGCAGGATAAATACCTATTTTTCTAATCAGCTGTAGTGGTGATCTCATTCCTGAACATTGTGCTTACACTTTGAGCAGCTGCAGGTTAAACGTTCTTTGGGTTTTTCTAGTAGCTCAGCAGCATGATTTTCAACTTGCTCACAACAACTGAGAGCCCCAGAAGAGAAGGGCAGCTTAGAGTAAGTCTCACTCTCTGGTGGCTTTCTTGAAAACTTGCACTGGTTTGTCAGTTTGTGCCTCTGAAACATCTGGTGTTTAGTCACAAAAATCATAATATATGAAGGAGGTCTAATTAGGTTTCATAACTGCCAGATTTGTTGCAATTTGTAAAGATAAGCTTGATTTTCAACTCTGCTCAATAAGAAATCTGGCAGTATGGCTACTTTTACCTCAGCTCTCCCTCCCGCACCTTCTCCCTAAATTGTACCCCTTCTCCTCTATAGCTTCCTCACTGAGAATAGTAATAACAGGTGTTATCCCCCCCGCAGCACTCCATTGGACTTCTGGGTTGAGCTCCCAATGCTTGATGGGGCAAAAACATTGTTGTGGGTGGTTTTGGGTACATGTTGTAATTGCTGTGTGCTCCATAATATTTGTGAGAGTAAGGGGGAGACGTTTATGGCAGGGTGGGAAGTTGAGGCAAATGGCCTGGTGGCCGATTTCACACAGCCAGACACCAGGGCGATTAGAAGAGCACAGCTGGGCGCGCTGCGCATCAGAGAAGCTTTGAAAACCAGTTTCATGAGTGGCCAGGCTATGGTGTGACAGTTCTGTTTGTTTCTCCTTGATGAAAACCCGCCCCCTTGGTTCACTCTACTTCCCTGTAAGCCACCCACCTTTCCCCGTTCGATCACAGCTTGCAGAGGCAATAAAGTCACTATTGTTTCAAAATCATGCATTCTTTATTAATTCATTACACAAATAGGGGGATGACTCACAAGGTAGCCCAGGAGGGGTGGGGAAGGAGGGAAGCACTGGGTGGGGTGATGGATGAGGGGAGGAGGGAAGGACAAGGACACACTAAAGTTCAAAACTTATTGAATGCCAGCCTTCTGTTGCTTTGGGCAATCCGCTGGGGTGGAGTGGTTGGGTGCCTGGAGTCTTCTGCCCCCTCCCCCCTGTGTTCTTGGGTATCTGGGTGAGGAGGATATGGAACTTGGGGAGGAGGGCAGGTGGTTATACAGGGGCTGCAGTGGCGGTCTGTGCTCTTGCTGCCTTTCCCGCATCACATCCACAAGATTCCTGAGCATTTCAGTTTGCTCCCCCATTAGCCTCAGCATTGCATCCTGCCTCCTCTCATCGCGCTCCTGCCTCCTCTCCTCCCATTCATTTAACGCTGTCCTCCATGCATTCTGCTGAGCTCTATCGGAGCGGGAGGACTGCATGAGCTCTGAGAACATGTCATCGTGAGTGCGTTTTTTTCGCCTTCTAATCTGCGATAGCCCCTGGGACAGAGATGATAGGGGGAGCGTAGAAACATTTGCAGCTGTGGGAGGAAAAAAAAGGGAGAGTGGTATTTAAAAAGATACATTTTAGAGAACAAAGGGGAGTCTCTTTCACAGTGAGTCAAGCGGTTCACATAACATAGCACATGTGCTTTTGGTACAAGGTCGCAGTTTGCCTCTTATTTTGAGTACCTGCAGGTTTGGTGTGAGACATCACACATGCACAGCTGGGCAACTGAATTCAGCTTCTTCAACCTTCATAACATGTGGGAATGGTTTCAAACAGCAGCACCCTCCTGTCCCGTACCAAGCAAAGCCTGTTGGGTTGGCCATTTAAAAGGAGGGGCTGCAGTTTTAGGGTGAATGTGCAGCACAACCCCCACACACACCCAATTCCCTGGGATGATTGCTTCACCCCGTCCTCCATTGCGTGGCTAATATCAGGGAAGATCCCGGTCAGCCAAACGCGAACAGCTCAGCATGAACGGGCCTCCCCCCACTGCGTGAAATTTCAGAGATCATCTCTTTTGGAAAAAGAAAAGGAAGTGCCTGATCAGCAGGGTTCAAGATTCTGCAGGAGCAAGGTTATGGTTTCTATTGATCTTGGGGACTATAAAGGGAAAGGAGTTTACCAGAGAGGCAGTTTTTCCCCTCTTGTGGACATAAGAACATGTCAGTGGAATTCCACACGTCCTGTAACTAATGATTTAGTTTACATAGTTAAAGATGTACATAGTGAGCTAGCTAGTAACTTTGCAGTCTGCCCTAAGGGGCAAGTTTATCTCTACTGCCCCAGGAAAAGAGCAGAGAACAATCAGAGTTCCAGTTCCTACCTTGTTCCCCACTTTCTCTGGGTGGGAAAGTAAATACCAAGCCTTTTTCATGGACCACCTTATTCTCCCCCATATACCTGCAGTGGAGCCAGGGCTTCTCGCCACACCTTTCCCCCTCTACACTTTCTCACCAGGGACAGGTATCAGACAAATAGTCCCAGCTCTGATTATCTTCTTCCTACATGCTGGAATCACTATCAAAGCACAACCAAGCAGGGGAGTAAGGACCCTTCCCATTGATCCCACTGTGACAATCTAGCCCATAGGAGTGATGTATATGTTCAAAGAATTCATGGGTATGTCTTGTGAGTCAAGGTTAAGGCTACATTTGGAAAGTGTACAGTAAATTATAACACATTCAGATAATATAATATTTATTCAAATTTATTCTACCTGACCATTTTCAGTCTTTTAAAGGCTTAGGTTTTTTAATGGTAATGCTCTAGTTATGTATTTTGCACAAATGTTATATGAATTCCTTCAGTAAACTAAAGCTCTGCATTATCAAAGTATTTTTTTTGTTTAGGTTACTTTCTGGGGAGAAAGGTGTGTGGTGTGATAGACTACACAATATGGTTCAGCCATGGAGCTAACTGGAGCACAACAGAGTGCAATAATTTGCTATATATTACCTACAGATAGCCAATTCAGATCAAAGAACAGGCAATATATTTTGTGTATTGATAGCTCTGCTGAAAAGTTTTTGTGAAGAATAAATCTTCCCAATAAGAATGAAAAACCCCAACAATGTGTAGCTTTAACCCAGCAATAATATATCATTAACTACAGTACAACATAAATCAGTTTTTTTCAAGAGATATACGTGGCAACAAATCTTTGCCCAGGACAATCCCGGACAACTCTACTCTGCTCAAAATGTATTTTGCAAAACGTTTCACTTGAATTTTCTCTTTTGAGTTGATTGAACCATTATCATTTCCCTTTAAAACTTTTAAAAGATTTGCATGCACAATAACTATAATTATTCCCCAACAGCAGGACAAAAGAGCTAGAAGATAGAGAGAGTGAGAGAAATGTCCCAGTTCAGGCAGCTTCTCTCTCCATTTCCTGGTGTGGAAGACAAGTGAACCCAGCAGCACATTGGCTGGGAGTATAAAGAAAATAAATATACTGAAAGGAAAAGCAGAATGCAGCATTTATTACTGCTACAGTGCCCCAGGTGGCACTTTACAGAGAAAGACAGACAGGTTCCATCCCCTGGTCTACCCTTTGCATTAATGTTTAAAAAAAATAAGAACTGGACTAAAACTTAATACAAATCTGAGACTGAACCAAAATGGCCACAACCCTTTTAATTAGGTTAAATTTATTCCATCCATGGTAAATAACTGCTTCCTTTCCTTGACTCTAAGTGTCATTGAAAAGGCAGTGCATTCTGGGACTCGGACCCAGTGACTCCACAGGGTCTGTAGTGTTTTTATTAGAGCAGGTCAGAGCCCACCTATTGCGATACTTATATGCCCCTCATCTACTTAGTATCTCAGTGCTTCACAATTGTTAATGGATTTAAACACACAATACTCGTGGGAGGTAGGGAAATATCATAGGAATGTAGGGCTGGAAGAGACCTCCTCCTTGCTATCATCCGCAAATTTTATAAGCACTTTCTCCACTCCATTATCCAAGTCATTAATGAAAATGTTGAATAGTACTGGACCCAGGACTGACCCCGTGAGACCCCACTAGATATGCCCACCCTGTTGCACAGAAAAACCACTGATAACTACTCTTTGAATATGGTTTTTCAGCCAGTTGTGCACCCACTTAATAGCAGTTATATCTAGCCCACATTTCCCTACTTTTGCTTATCAGAATGTCATGTGGGACTGTTTCAGCAGCCTTACTAAAATCAAGGTAGGTCATGTCTGCTGCTTCCCCTATGCACTAGGCCATAACTCTGTCAAAGAAGGAAAGTAGGTTGGTTTGGCAGGATTTGTTCTTGACAAATCAATGCTGGCTATTCCTTATTATAACCCAGTTACCCTCCAGGTGCTTACAAGCAAGGGTGACCAGACAGCAAGTGTGAAAAATCGGGACAGGGGATGGGGGATAATAGGAGCTTATATAAGAAAAAGACCCAAAAATCGGGACTGTCCCTATAAAATCGGGACATCTGGTCACCCTATTACAAGCTGATTATTTAGTCATTTGTTCCAGTATCTTACCAGCTATTGAAGTTAGGCTGACTGGTCTGTAATTCCCAGGGTCCTCTTTGTTCCCCCTTTTAAAGCGAGGGACTAGATTTGCCCTTCACCTGTTCTCTAGGAGAACTGTTATTCCAGTTTTGTGGATGGGGAGCTGATGCACAAGACCGATCAACTGCCCAGGCTCAGACAGGGAGTCTTTGGCTGAGCTCAGGTCTCCAGAGCAGCAGGCCCTCTTGTGACACTCTCCTCAGAACACCCAGAACCACAAGTCACTTTGTTACTCCTTTGACTCAACAAGGGAGGGCTTTGCTGGGGCTTACACTGTGTGTCAGCTCTCTGCCACTGAAGTCTGTCTTCCTCACCTGAAAACTCCTCGAGAAACTACCAGGTAACAATTTTTGCCTTGCAGGTAACAATCAGTGAACCCTAGTCCCCGAGTTCCCCTGAGACATCTCCCTGCACTGTCCAGTCTCTCTCTCTCACTGGAGAGTCTCAGAAATTACCTTTGCTGCCTCTAAAGAGACAGTGTACACTCCAGCCAGTCAGGTTAGCAGAGGACTCCTGCTTTACTTTGATATAACAGCACTGAGACACATTACAGCAAAACTAAATACATTTATTAACAAGGAACAGAAATGTAAGTGAAACTAAAGAAGAGAAAAAAAGACCAGTATGGTCACAAACAAAACACGCTTTTTAGTGACTCAATCTTAATTTTAGCAGGTTACAATTTTTGCCTAAGCAGTTTTCTCACTTACATCCAGTTACCAGCATCGCCAGCCCAGGGGATCCAACTTTCACAGAACCAGATGGTGCTGTCCCCTTTGTCAGAGGTGGATTAAGATTTATTAGGGCTCTGGGCACATAGAACATTTGGGTCTCTCACATCCCATTAAAAACACTAATGTATCGAAATGCATTAATATAGAGACTCTATTCAGTGTTTACACACTGGATTAATAATAAAGCAAATCATATACCAGTTCATTATGCCTAAATTAACTGCTCAATTTTTCCACATAGAAAATTAAGATGGGTAGATATTATCCATACCATTACACAAAGGTGTTCACTGCTAGTCTGGACAACACTGGTGTTACAAGAATCAGTCATTCACAGGTTAACACGTGTATCTTTCATCTCCCCCAATTTTCTTAAACCTTTGCGTTATGCTTTTTTTTTTTCACCTATTGATCCTGTTACAGTCCAGACTTTTTGCTGTGGAAGCAAAGATGTTCTGAAAGCCAACAGTCACAGTTCCAGAAAGTAACAAAAGAAATAATCCTAACCTGAGGTAAAATTATTCTATTGTTAAGAACTTTATGCTTCAGCCAATGGTGAGAATTGGTTTTAAATAAAGTTTGCAATTAATCACAAGCTATGAAAAAATGTTGAAAGAATCTGGTGTGTGCCAAAGTGACTCTTTTGGCTTTCTGCCAAAGGCAATTCATGTTAATCCAGGAGACCGCTCACATTTGCCAATTACATTTTAGGACTAACTATTTCAGCTAATCAGAAACTAGCTTATATGTCTACATTAAATCACACTTTTAAGAATAGGCCAGGTTCTGGTTAACCAGAGCAGACAACAGGATGTTTGGTCATTACTAAAGCCAATGAGAATATAGTTTTTTCAATAATACTGCAGCGAAAGAATATTCATCACTCCATTATACCAATGCCTCATCATCAGTGTAATGGAGGGAAAAAAAGTCACTGGAACTGAAGGTCCTCACAAGATACATTTCTCCCATTTCTATAACTATCTGGGTTTGTCCTTTATGTTTTATCCCCGAATCAGGCTTGGCTTTGGCCTTCATATAGCAAGAGATTACCATTAGCCCATGACAATAGTTGATTCTACTGTCCATCTTTGTTAAGTAAATTTGGGTGGGCCACAATTCATTTATGAAATTCATAGTTAAGTGAGTGGGGTCTGGACCAGCGTAAACAGTGTCACATCAGTCCATGCTGGATGAGGAGGGAAATACACACAAAGATCTTAAAAGTACGATCTGGAGTAAATAGCACTATAATCTTTCATGCAATGCTAAGGTGGGAGAACGATATTATGGAAGGCCTCATATTAGCGGAGCAGGCAAGTAAATCATGCCATATCACAATGTGCATGGCTAGAATCCACTCCAAGATCCCAAGGCTGTGAGATGGGATCCACAACGGTCTCAGGGGTGCAGGTGGGCTATAAATAGAACTACATCATGACATAATAGGATGAGGTAAATAATGCTGCATTGTGAGATGCAAGCATAGGGGCATCCAAAGGCCTCAAAACTGGGGACAGAGGCATAAAAAAACCAAACAAAACCTCTGTCTCACCAGTCACCAAATGGCACAGAAAAAGAAAACTGGAAGAAGAGGGGAGAGAATCGGTCGCCCCTGGGGGAGAGAAGTGATTGAACATTGAGGGGCAAGAAAGAGGCGAGGGGGGCTCCCATGGTGTGTACATGCAAGGGAGGTGGCATTGGGGCTTTCCATGTTTTTCCCCTTAAGCAGGACTGCAGAGAGTTCCTCCTCCTTGGCTCCCCGTGTGCTTGTGGGGGTTGCATTTCCCTGGGGGCTGTCCCTGTGGGTTGAGGTATTGGGGATTTCTCCAGCCCCAGGGGGAACCATGGGGGTTTTCCTGGCTGCAGGGAGCTCCCCATCCCAGCTCCCCACCCCCACCACTCTTACCATCTTTTATGTTCTCCCTAACGGCTCAGCTGGGGGCTGCACAGCATGGGGCTGGAGGAGATGCAGCAGGAGGTGGTGATCCCCATCTTCCTTTGCTGCCTAGCCCCGGCTGCCCAGCCACGTGCGGGAGGATGCAAGGGGAGCCTGTCACCAGCAGCGGTGAGAAGCCATGGGCAGC
This sequence comes from Macrochelys suwanniensis, assembly GCA_033296515.1. NCBI lineage: Eukaryota > Metazoa > Chordata > Testudines > Chelydridae > Macrochelys > Macrochelys suwanniensis. Next base: position 151,816,908 of record CM065775.1, on the reverse strand, counting down.
AGCGAAGAAAACAACAAGCAGGTCCAGCCGCACTCACCAGCTGATTGCCCCCACTGGCTCATCCAAGAAGTCTTGCCCCAAGCACATCCAGCAGAGCAGCAGCTAAATCATCCTGCCCTAGCATCATGAAATTTTTCGGGGAGGGGGACAATTTGCCATGGCCCATGCATTAATCTGCCACTGCCCTTTGTTCCCTAAGGGTTTATCTCCCTCTTCTTTTTATAGTCCAGGAAACCTTTGAAAAGCATTTTTTGAAAAGTAAACCCAGACAAAGTTCCTCTCCCCTGCTGCTCTTCCTCTGTTCAATTTGTTTTTTCAGTTGGCTTGATCACTTTGTTTACATTTGATGCAAATGTACTTTCATTCTCTTTTGTTAGTAATCAAGCCATGAGGTTTTCTCATCCTCCTCTCAATTTGCTATTACTGGTGATTCAGACACAAATGTAAATTCCACCATCTCTAACCTCACCTTGCTCAGTTTACATTGGAGAGACAGGAAAACAGGTGAGCCAACGTTCCTTTGTCTAGGTCATACTTGTTTATCAACTGCCTCCAAACGTATTTGAACAACATATTTCCAGCACATATACATAACTCTTTATCACAACCTGTACATACATCACACAATGATATTCCTGACCAGTGTTCAACCAGTTTACGACGCTACCTTACAAAATATCTTTGAGTACATATTATGACAATAGTGTGGGGGGGGAGGGGGTAGAGTGAGTGTCACACCTCACAGTTACAGTATAATGGGCCTTCTGCCAGTGGGCACCGACGGGCTCTTAGAAGCAGACCTGTACACTAGAGTATCCTTCCTTCCTTCCTCTTCTACCTGAGATAGTGTCGGACCTGGGGTCAGAGTTTCCTTCCACTGGAGTTTTGCCAAATGCAGGGAACTTCTTAAAAGGTCAGGACAAGGAATGGAGAAACAAAAGATCAGGATAGGATGAGAAAGGGCAGAGGAACATAAATTGGAGGTATCAAAAGCTTCAAACTGTTTGCCATAAACAAAACCTTCCCAGCTTATCGTAGGAGTACAGATTCCACTTAACCCCACCCCAAGTCTCCATCTCAACAACTACTGCATCTCCTCTCATTCCTTCAGTGAGTTCTCCCAGGGGCAACCCTCAGCATCAGACCTTTGCGTTGACTTTTATCAGAGACCCAAGGATCCATGCCAGAGTGTTGGGGACCAATACATTATGCACAGAAGGAGAGATGGGAGGAGTTGATCATCTAGCCACCAAAACACGATGAGATTTTCAGTATAATCATCCAAGTCAAATATTGGGCTCTGTTTGTTCAGATGATCTTTCTCCTACTCCCACTGCTGATTGGTAGCATAACAATTTGTACTAAAAGAAAACAAGAGACTGCATGGGAAGGAGAAAGTCCTCCTCCTGCTTTACATCATCTCAGTTCAACAGCATCTGCTTCTATTATGTCATCAGCACCATCCATCACTACCACTTCCACACAATTACATACACCTCCACTTTGCACAGCATTATGCAATTGGCTAGCTGCATTATAGTGTTGGTGCTGTTGGGGGTTCCCTCCCCCCCGCCACATTCCTCTGAAACGTAAGGTAATTGGACAGTGCCAGAGACACAATACAAATCTTGGGTGATAAATAGTCTGATCCAATGTGTAAATCAAACCGTATGTTCAGATAGGAGCCTACCTACCAAGGAGTGGAAAATGATAAATGTCATAATGATGAAGTTTTCTAGAAATAAAGCTACATCTTTAACCAGTCTACAGGGAGTCATTGTTGACCAGCTGTGAAGTGCTGCTTTGTCCTCTGTCCCACAGCAGTGTCCTCTGTACTTCCCATGTTTCTTGCACCCACAATACATTAATTGCTATTAGAAAATGCAGAGAACTAGCCTCTGAAAACAAACAAAAACAAACCTCTAGCAAAGGTACTCACAGATGCTGGCTTTTCATGCAGAGATTTCCCACCCCCTAATTGCTTTTTGCTAGCTATTTGTATGGCCTGTGGTCACCCTTTCAGAAAGTAGTTAAAAGTCCCATCTGAAGCTCTCATGTTCTGTTCATTTATGTTCTTTATTTTGGACAAGTGCATATGTACTCAGGAGACTTAAGCTGAAATCCTGCTTCCAATGGCAAAACACCCACTGATATCAGTGGAGCCAGCATTTCACCCCTGAACTGTATATCCAGCCCTGCCACTGACCTGCTGTGTGACCTTGCGCAAGTCACTTCATCTCTCTTTGCCTCTGCTTCCCCTCCCACCCTTTGTCTTTCTTGTCTATTTAGATTGGAAACTCTTTAGGCAAGGACTCTTTTTCACTATGTGCATGTTTGGTGCCTAGTGTAATGATCCAGTTAGGGTCTCCAGGAGCTATTCTGATACAAAATATTATTAATAATCCCTTCAGACAATTTCCTCCTGGGGCTGGTGGAACTGGAACCATCAAGACATTTACCTCAGTAGGAGCATTTCTAGGAAACTTTCCCTGGGGAGGGAAGGAGATAATCAGCAATTATTAATTCCAGGAGCATACTTAATTTTTCTCGGCGAGAAAGCCATCTATAGCATTAATTATATGTTAAAGGTAACTCACAAATTAATCAAATATAATTGGGTGAGCTTTTGCAAAACATAGTCTAATTTAGTTTTCAGTAAACACCCTCAAAATTGACACATTTTAACTCACTACAAGTTTAAAAAATACAATAGTGACAATCTTCAAAAAAGCGAGCACCTAAACTGCATGTGAAAAACTTGACCAGTGGGTTGAGGCACTTCCTAAACCTTCATTAATATCAACATTTTAAATGCTTCTCTCCTTGGGTATTTCCCTTCCTATGCTTTTTTGTTCTGTGCCCATTATGTGCATCAGTTTTACTGTGTGACTTTCAACCAGAATCTCCAAAATGAGACATCACTCACAGTAGATTGTCAAGTTATTCAAAATATGATCATGCAGATCACTGAGCTCCTTGAACTTGGATCCCTTTGGGGGGGCTTCAATCTGTTCATGGGCTCTGCTGGGCTTCTTGGAGTTGGGTCCTTCTTGATTGAGGGGAAAAAAATAAGTGGTGGTACCTCCCAAACGCCACCCACATGTGGCACCAAAATGAGACATGACTCTCAGTAACCTGTGGCAATCTAACGTCCTCCTCTTCTCCTTCCTTACAGGAGGAATGAAATAATTAATAATACTGACATTTGAATATCATCATTGGACATCTGAGTCAACACCTCGTTGAGATGAACAGGACAGTCCACACCTCTCAGATCTATTGTCCCAGGCTCTCTGCAAACTCATATAGACATCTCAAATATATGAACTGCATATAACTACGGCTGAGGTTTTTCTGCAGAACCACAACCTACCTATTGTTTAATTGAAAACTGAGATTCTGGAGAACCAGATAGGAGCTTCAAAAAAGAGGTGACGTATGGCAGGTTGGCACATACCAGCTATTTCCAACCCCTGCTTTCAATGTGTCACCATTAACACAGCAGCTGAGTGCAACCTGGGAAGTACCACCACCACTAATGATAGTCCTTGAAAAATAAATAAAAAATCTGAAAGAGTTGCCAACTTATATTTTCCTCTCTCCAAATCCATTTGTGTTATTGTTTCAATTCATCAGAGCTATGACAAGCAGAGATTAGAAGTTAGAACAAGGCTTTGCTATTAATATGTTGTCCAGTTGGCCATGATTTTTTTTTTTATTTTTTTTACTAAAGTTCAGGAAGAATCAATACAGAACTTAAAAAATATTGAAATACTAACTTCTCGACAGTCATTATAACTGCTGTTTTCTATATATATACACACCATGTTGTGGAAACCAAGATTACTTTCTTTCTGGCTGTCATTTTCTGCATTTTATATATTGCATTAACAGTAAGCTTCAATAAACAGAATACATTTACAATATAGTTCAGGAGGAAGCAATGAATTAGAAGAAGTCCATCCTGATTCACCATTGGAGAATCTTGGATAAAGTATGATGTTATCACCATTTAGATAAGGTGTCCATTTCAACACTGCTGTGAATAAAGGTGAGCCCAAACCAAAATGTCAGATCCAAAGAATCCCAAACTTTTGGTGCAACAGAATTCAAATCTGAACCCAGCCTTGAACTAAGTGTCAATGAACTAGCACCATGATCCAAATACCACCCAACATTTGGGCATTGGAGTGTGTGAAATCCATATAGTTCAGGCCCATCTCCATGGGATAAAGGAGCTGCAGCAAATTCATTAGATTCTTATTCTGAATTCTAATAGTGCAACTCTAAAGGTTAATGTGAACCCAGAGGACAAACCACAATAAAAAGTGAGCAGTACCTGTGGCAATGCAGAGAATAATCCTTGAGGAACACTAAACATTGGATGTTTCATTAGACATTCCGTCCAGCTGTCCCTCACACACAGAACTTTTTGTCAACTTTAGTGGGATGTAGAGTATGGCTTTGCACTTCATTTTTATCGCTATCTTCCAATGACTTCTCAGTATTGTTCTCTTATTGTCTGTCTATCCTGCTGATTTTCTGTACTCTAACCCAAACAATACATTCAGCATGGTTCAAAGTTCTCCTTTTCTAACTCAGCCTCTGGTGCTGTGCTGGTCAATGAAAGAAAATATCATGGAACTCTGGGTTATCGTATGAGATGCATGTATCTGAATGTTGTATTAGGTGGGATGATACACTACTATTATTTTGTATAACAATTGAGGCCCCAAACAAGAGGCCCCATTGTGTTAGGCACTGTACACACACATAGTAAGAGACAGTCCTTGTCCCAAAGAGCTTATAGTCTAAACAGATGAGACAAAGGATGAGAGAAAGGACATATTACAAAGTGGGAAATGACTGCCTAGGGAGGAGTACTGCAGAAAAGGATCTAGGGGTGATAGTAGATCACAAACTAAATATGAATCAACAATGTAATACTGTTGGAAAGAGAAAAACATATCATTCTGGGATGTTTTAACAGGAGTGTGGTAAGCATGACACGAGAAGTAATTCTTCCACTCTATTCAGCACTGATAAGGCCTCAACTGCACTACTTGTCTACATCTGGGCAACACACTTTGGGATAGATGTGGACAAATTGGAGAGAGTCCAGAGGCAAGCCACAAAAATGACTAAAGGTTTGAGGCCTGGTCTACACAAGTTAGGCTGATCCAGCAGCGTTGCTCGGGGATGTGAAAAATCCACACATTTGAGGGATGCAGTTAAGCTGATCTCACTCCTAGTGTAGACAGCAGTAAGTTGATGGAAGAATTCTCTCGCCTCTCAGGGAGGTGGAATTCCTATGCTGATGGGAGGACCTCTCTCGTTGGCATAAGTAATGTCTATACTGAAGCTCTACAGCGGCATTGCTGCAACTGTGCTTCTGTAGCATTTCAAGTGTAGACAAGACCTAGAAAATACGACCTATGAGGAAAGATTGAAAAAAATGGGATTCTTTAGTCTGGAGAAGAGAAGACTGAAGGAGGACATAACATTCTTCAAGTACATAAAAGGTTGTTATAAAAAGGAGGTGATAAACTGTTCTCCTTAACCACTGAGGACAGGACTAGAAGTAATGAGCTTAAATTGCTGGAAGATTGATTTATGTCATCCCTTGGGGAAAAACTTCCTAACTGTCAGAGTAGTTAAGCAGTGGAACAAATTACCTAAGGAGACTGTGGATTCTCCATTATAGAGATATGCCTATCTCATAGAACTGGAAGGACCTTAAAGGTCATCGAGTCCAGTCCCCTGCCTTCACTAGCAGGACCAAGTACTGTCCCCTGACAGATTTTTGCCCCAGATCCTTAAATGGTCCCCTCAAGGATTGAACTCACAACCCTGGGTTTAGTGGGCCAATGCTCAAACCACTGAGCTAGCCCTCCTCCTATTATTGGAGGTTTTTAAGAGCAGGTTAGACAAACACCCGCCAGGGGTGGGCTAGATAATATTTAGTTCTGCCTCAGTGCAGGGGGCTGGACTAGATGACTTTTCAGGGTCTCCTCCAGTCCTACATTTCTATGATTCTATCATTCTATTACCACCTCTATTTTCCAGATGGGGAACTGAGGCACAAAGAGATCTGAGTGACTCGCTGAAGGCCCACACTAGAAGTCTGTGGCAAAGCTGGGAATTGAACCCAGATCTCCTGAGTCCCAATCCAGTGCCTTACGCATAAATTAGTGATTCTGAGTGTCCCATTTTTTGGATGCCCAACCGGAGACAGATTAAAATAGCCTGATTATCAGAGACTGCTGAGCATCCACTCTCTGAAAGTTAAATCTGTTTAAGGTGTCTCAGGCCTTGGCTACACTCACGAGTTACAGAGCAATAAAACTGCCTGCAGCGCTGTAACTCACTAACTATCTACACTCGCAAGGCACGTGCAGCGCTGCATCTCCTCAGGTACAGCACTGCATATACTCCACCTCCCTGAGAGGAATAACGTTTGTTGCGCTGCTGCTGGTGCACTGCGGCTACAGTGTGGCCACCCAATGCGCTGTTATTGGCCTCCAGAAGTATTCGGAAGTATCCCACAATGCCTGTTCTAGCCACTCTGGTCATCAATTAGCACTCTACTGCCCTGGCCTCAGGTGACCAACCGCCACTCTGACCCTTTAAATTCCCTTGGAATTTTAAATATCCCCTTCCTGTTTGCTCAGCCAGGCGTGGAGTGCTCTCAGCGCATCTTTCCAGGTAACCATGCCTCCACGTGCCAGACGAGCCCCAGTATGGAGCAATGGCGAGTTGCTGGACCTCATCGCTGTTTGGGGGGAGGAAGCTGTCCAGTCCCAGCTGCGATCCAGCCAGAGGAATTTCGATACTTTCGGCCAGATATCAAGGGCCATGATTGAAAGGGGCCATGACCGGGACGCAATGCAGTGCAGGATAAAAGTAAAGGAGCTGCGGAGTGCGTACCACAAAGCCAGCGAGGCAAACAGCCGCTCGGGTGCTCCCCCCAAAACCTGCCGATTCTACAAAGAGCTGGATGCAATACTTGGGGGTGACCCCACTACTGTTCCGAGCACCACCATGGACACAGGAGAGCGGGATGAGGAGGAGGAGGAGGGAGAGGAGGAGGAGGGGGGGTTTGAAGAAAACAGAAGTGAGGGTGCTGTGGCTGGGGGAGACACCCCTGACTCCCTGGGTGCATGCAGCCAGGAGCTCTTCTTGAGCCAGGAGGAAGGGAGCCAGTCGCAGCGGCCGGTACGCACTGGGAGAGAAAGAGAAGAACAGGTTCGCGGTAAGCAGCTTTTATTTTCGGGAAGGAGTTTTTTCGGTGTGGGGTCCTTGGGCGAGGAGGGTTTGGGCTGCATGCATGCCTAGATGCGGAAGAGTGCATTGATGTGGTCTATCACATCGGAGAAATCGGCCACTGTAATCTCTTGGAAAGTCTCAGCCAGAACGTGGGCAATGCGCTTGCGCAGGTTTATTGGGAGAGCCTTGTCCCATTCAGGGTAACGTGTCCGCGCCACTGTGCCGCGAGGGGCGGGGGACCATTGCTGCACACAGGCAAGCTGCATATGGGCCAGGGCGGAAGCCGCATTGCAGTAGAAGACCCTCCCTTGCTTCCCCGGACACCCTCAGCAGCGAGATATCTTCCAGGACGAACTCCTGTGGAAAATGTGGGGATAGTGTTCAGTGTAGGTTCCCCCTGCAGTTGTTGGCTCTCCCCAAGGCACAGAAACCCGTCAGACAGTACATCCGTGAAACAATCAGTCCCCCTTTACCCTGTGCTTACTCACCATTTTGGGGCTCCCGTGGGTTCTGTGCGCTCTGTTTGGGACAGGAAAATTGTGCTGTTTTGGAGACTGTGTGCGCCCTCCTTAAGTGTGGGGGAATCATTGCTCTGTCTGGCATAAAACAATGATGCCTCTGTTAAATGTTGCATTTTGCCTTCAAGATGCAACCTTGAGATCTCCGCCATCCTTCTTATCACCGGCTGAGAGACTCCAAAGGCTCAGGAAGAGGCCCAGAAGAACGAAAGAAGACATGCTGCAGGAAGTTATGAAACAGTCTCTTAAAGAGAATGAAAAGGCTCGGGAGTGGAGGGAGAGTGAAAGCAGGCGCCGCCAGGAAAACGCAGCGCAGTGGCAGCAAAACATGCAGCTCCGGCACGAAAGCACAAAGGAACTGATTAGCATCTTGGCGCGCCAAGCGGACTCTATCCAGGCGCTCGTCGCCATGCAGGTGGAGCAGTACCGCCCCCGCCCCCCCCTGCAGCCAGTGTCCCAAAACACTTGTGCCCCCATGTCACCACCTGCCCACTTCACCCAACATCCAGGTTCTTATCGCCCACACCAGATGCCCCCAACACCTGTAGCTTCACCAGACAGCCCTGGAAACTATGACCCTTACTCACTGCACTCAACTCCCATCCCGAATTATAGACATTCTGAAGTGCAGCACTCACTGCACAGCACTCCAGACAGGAAGCCTGAGTATGAAAGCAGGACATACCATACCCTGTGATTGAACCCTTCCCCACACCACCCACCCCCCCTTGCCCTTTCTGTCTCACAAGCAGTTGTGTTTCTTTTTAATACATGTATTTTCTCTGTAATAAACGGATTCTTTGGATGTGCAAACTGTCTTTATTATTGCATAAGGAAAAAAGATACCTTAGCCCAGGAAAGAAACAGGCAACGCAAGTGAGCTGAGCAAACACAAATCAGCTTAGCAAAGACAGATAACTGATAACATTGGAACCACTTCACTTCAGGGTCGTGCAGGGCAGCACACATTACTGGTGGTTTTCAGCCTCAAATTTCTCCCTCAAGGCATCCCTGATCCTTGCAGCCCCACGCTGGGCCCCTGTAATAGCCCTGCTCTCTGGCTGTGCAAATTCAGCCTCCAGGTGTTGAACCTCTGAGGTCCACGCCGGAGTGAACATTTCACCCTTCCCTTCACAAATATTATGAAGGGTACAGCACGCGGATATAACCGCGGGGATGCTGTGTTCGGCCAAGTCCAGCTTCCCATATAGAGATCGCCAGCGGCCCTTCAAACGGCCAAAAGCACACTCCACAGTCATTCTGCACCGGCTCAGCCTGTAGTTGAACTGTTCCTTGCTGGTGTCAAGGCTCCCTGTGTAGGGTTTCATGAGCCACGGCATTAAAGGGTACACGGGGTCTCCAAGGATCACAGTGGGCATTTCAATTTCCCCTACCGTGATCTTCCGGTCTGGGAAAAAAGTCCCAGACTGCATCTTCCGGAACAGGGCAGTGTTCCGAAAGATGCGTGCGTCATGCACCTTTCCGGGCCAGCCTGCGTTGATGTCAATGAAACGCCCACGGTGATCCACAAGCGCCTGGAGAACCATGGAGAAATACCCCTTCCGATTAATGTACTCGGATGCTAGGTGGGGTGGTGCCAGAATAGGAATATGCGTCCCATCTATCGCCCCTCCGCAGTTAGGGAAACCCATTTGTTCAAAGCCAGCCACAATGTCCTGCACGTTACCCGGAGTCACAGTTCTTCTGAGCAGGATGCGATTAATGGCCTTGCAAACTTGCATCAGCACGATTCCAACGGTCGACTTTCCCACTCCAAACTGGTTTGCTACTGATCGATAACAGTCCGGAGTTGCGAGCTTCCAGATTGCAATAGCCACCCGCTTCTCCACCGTCAGGGCAGCTCTCAATCTCGTGTCCTTGCGCCGCAGGGCGGGGGGGCGAGCTCCTCACACAGTCCCATGAAAGTAGCTTTTCTCATCCGAAAGTTCTGCACCCACTGCTCGTCATCCCAGACTTGCATGACAATGTGATCCCACCACTCTGTGCTGGTTTCCCGAGCCCAAAAGTGGTGTTCCACGGTGCATAGCATGTCCGTGAATGCCACAAGCAAGTTCATGTCGTACGCATTTTGCGTGACAATTTCATCGTCATCGTCGGACTCCTCGCTGTCACTGTGGATCTTAAGGAAGAGCTCGACTGCCAAACGTGACGTGCTGGCGAGACTCGTCAGTATTTTGCTCACCAGGTCGGGATCCATTTTCCCGCTGACCGAAACGGAGCACAGATCATGCTACAAAGAAACCGTTGAAAGATGGCGCAAATTGTGGCCGGAAACACAGGGATTGCTGGGATGCGAAGCGATGCATCACGGGGCATTGGGACAGGACCCAGAATGCACCATACCCCACGCCCCCTTCCCACAACCCACGGCGCCAGAATTGGACGAGGTGTTCTATGGGATACCTGCCCATAATGCACCTCTTCCAAAACCGCTGCAAGTGCCGCAAATGTAGCCACGTTAGTGCTCGTTACTGCGCTGGCGGCTGCCAGTGTGGACAGGCTGCAGCGCTTTCCCTACTCAGCTGTACGAAGACAGGTTTAACTCACAGTGCTGTACATCTGCAAGTGTAACCAAGGCCTCAGTGTGGGCACTGGAAAACCGATGCACACAAAATTACTAGTTGCTTTTAAAAATCTTGGCCAAAGTAGTCATCTCTCTCTAGCTGCAGAGCTCTTTGTTTTGACAGTAATATATTTAAAGTGCTTTCTTGTTCATCATTTGGAGCTGATTTAAGGATGGGTGAGAAGGCGCTCTTGCTTTATGTTCTTAGAGCACTCTCCTCAGTTGTCTATTTCCAGTACTTGCTTATTTGGCCCCCCCAAAAACCTGGCAAAATGTATCATTAGGTAGAAAGTGAAAGCCACAGCAAAAGCAACCACCTACAGCAGCAGCTGCTGATTTTTAACAGCAAGTTTTAGTTGCCATGGCGATATATTTGGACATGGAATATACTTGGTGGTCTTTCTTTCTATGTATGCAACATCTGGGGAGAATCATGTAGCCCTTACTCAAGCAAATTGTCCATTTAATTCAGTGGGTGTTTTGCCTGAGCAAGGAAGAGAGGACTTGAACATACATGATTCTTTGGAGTTATTTAGAAAATTACTTCCTCGGAGAGAAATGTAGGTCTTATAGTTAAGACCTCGGGATTGATTTAATTCCTGGCTCTGCCAGGGACTTCCTGTGCGACCTTGGACAAATCACATCTTTCTCTGTGCTTCAGTTCCCTATTTGTAAAATGAGGATAATAATACTGTCCTTCTCCCACCTTTCATCTGTCTTGTCTGTTTCCAGGAGATTATAAATTCTTGGGGCCTGTCTCTTACTATCTGTTTGTGTGGGACATAGCACAAGGGATTTTGATCTTGGGTAGGGCTTCAGGGCACTACTGTAATAAAATAATAAAACAGTATAATTAACAGATTAGATAAAAAACGTATTTCAATCTGCTATGCACATCTTTAAAAGACTTGAAGAAAAGTGAGCAGAGTGTGAAGTGGAATCTTAGTTTAATTGTCCATCGGCAATTTTGAATGGAAAACGTCTCTGGTAGTTTCCGTTATGTGCACTCATAATAAGCAAAATCTAAAGGCCAGTTATAGTATGGGTATTATGTACGGGTATAACACAAGGAAAACAAGTATCCAGCCATTTGTTATAGAAGAGCCACCTTGTGGTTTGGATTTAAGGTAGGATCTCTTTCAGGGATCAGCAGACGACAACCTACAAGGGGAAGATTTCTCAATGGGAATATTTGTTTCTTTGTGGTCATCAGACAGGAGTAAAATGCAGATCAACCAGACAGATGCTACAGTCATTTCCAGATGAACACGATAGGGCCTCCAAGATGTCTGCGGAATACATGGCAATAGTGTCGGGGACTTAATGGCCATTGATTCTTTGCCAGGTTCTCTCTGCTTGTTTTCTAATGGGCCAAATTGTAAAACACTTACTTACATCCAGAGGTGTTTTTTGCTATAGGGTCAGGGGGCAGTTGCACACCCCCGCCCCCTCCAGGCCTTTGTTTGCCCTTCCCCCTAGACATTTCATAGGGCTACATGCTGCAGTGTGCCTTCCATTTCCCTTGCCACTGTACCACCACCCTTGTAGGATGATTGAATTTCCCAAGCTATATAATCATAAAATGTTCATCACAAATACATGAAAAGCAGTACAGGTTTTCAAACACCATTCTTTTCTGATCTAGCCCTATCGAATGCAGTCATTTGCAATGTGATGTAATCATTCATACTCCTAATCCTTCATGACACTTGCAGGCATTTATTATTCATTTATTCCTCCCCTTCAAAAAAAAATTTCTGAAACAACACTCCTGCTGACATCAAGTAGAATCTTACTCCTCCAGCAGTCCCATTCAAATCCATGGGGCTACTTCAGGCATAAGGAATTACTTGTCACTGCTCAGGGCAACTGCACCTGTATTCCCTCTCCATGGTCCAGCAAAGTCACTCACTCTTTGCCCAGGGCTACACTAGGGGAGGTGGGTCGATCTACGATACGCAACTTCAGCTACGGGAATAGCGTAGCTGAAGTCGGCGTATCGTAATCGACTTACCTGGCGATGAGGACGGCGGCGAGTCGATCGCTGCCGCTCCCCCGTCGACTCCGCTTCCGCCTCTCGATGAGGTGGATTGCCGGCGCCGACGGGAGCGCGATCAGGGATCGATTAATCGCGTCTTAACGAGACGCGAAAAATCGATCCCCGATAGATCGATTGCTACCCGCCGATCCGGCGGGTAGTGAAGACCTGCCCTTTCTGGCTTCCAGTTCCCAGCATCACCTCTCTGTGGCATAGACCTGCATGCATCTCCCTCCCAGGGCCACTTTTAGGATTTATGGGGCCCTAAGCAGTATTATTAAACTGGTAAACTATACCCGACAGCAGCCCAGGCTCGCATGTGTATTTTAGATAAGGGTGGTCTTTTGAAGGATTTATTTAACAAACTATACGTCTGAAAATCCAAGCATTTAAGGCTAAAGATGAATATTCAGTTTGTGGATCTAAAAATCTATGCAAGGATTTTTTAGAGATGTGATTTTATAATCTTCAGCAACACACTAATCAAATATTTTTAGAGCAAATTTTAAACTAAGGTCCTGTAGACTAACATGTTCTGATTAAATATTATTAAAGTAATGCACAACTGTTTTTGTCAGTAAATTCAGAAACTGACAGTATATAGCTGGGGATTGGCAAATGCCTGTTAAACGGCCTCATTACCACTTGAATGGCTCTTTAACAGTTTGAATGTTGTGCTAATAGGTCTGGCGAGCTGGAAGGCTTTTTCACTTTTAAGTACTTAGATCCCCTCCCAAGGAAGACTCACCAGGCTGCAGCAGTCAGCTGTAGTGGGAGCCTGCAGGAAGGGTCAGAACAGTGATAAGACGAGGCAGGGGGTGGACATTAAGACCCAGGGGTGTCTCAAATTTCCGGGTGCCCTACGCAGCCGCGTATGCATGTGTCTAAGGCTTTGGCCACACTGGCACTTTACAGCGCTGCAACTTTCTTGCTCAGGGGTGTGAAAACACCCCCCCCCCGAGCGCAGCAAGTTACAGCGCTGTAAAGCGCCAGTGTAACCCGTGTCCCAGCGCTGGGAGCCGTGCTCCCAGCGCTGTAAGCTATTCCCCTCGTGAAGGTGGAGTGCCTGCAGCGCGCAACCACACTTGCACTTCAAAGCGCTGCCGCGGCAGCGCTTTGAAGTTTCAAGTGTAGCCAAAGCCTAAGGATGACCCTGCTCTCTCCTAACTGGGATTTTTCCAGGCTGCACAGTTCCCTGAGTTCCCCAGCAGGTCGGACTGCCAAAGCAGGCCTGCTCTGCCTTCTCCTCAGAGACTATAACCAAGGTAATTGCCCATAGTTATAAAGTTGCCATACAGCCCTTTCTAAGCAAGCACATTTATTCTTAAGGTGAATGCATTAGAGAGAGAACACCTTAAAAACAATAAAAGAACCTACACACATGCTAATAAGCTTACCAGAGATCCCCCCCAGTTCCAACAAGGGCTCTGACAAGCGATCAGTCCTTCAAACCCACCCAGGGGTTTTTCTGAGATCATTAGTTCATAACAGTTGTTAGCTCAGAACAAGCACTCCCATGAATGTGAGAGTCCCTTCTTGGGCCTTTGACCTGCAGAATAGGTAATCAATGGTTCTCCCCTCCAAGTGTAGCTTCAAAAAGTTGGGGCAAGAAATGGGAATTTGCATTTCCCTCCCCGCAGGTGTATCCTAGGAAACCCACCTAACTTTGTTCATCCCAAAAGTAACTTCTTGTTCAGCATGTTGTTTAAAATAGACCTTTGAAGTTCCTAACACTTCCCAGGGTTTATATTGGTCCTATCTCCCCCTCAGAGAAGTTATATATATTTCCACACCAATACATAAACTTTTAATATATAATACAATGGACTCCACGGCTACTGAAACTTAATTTAATAAAATCTTTTGAAGATACTGCAGGAAATTGCCGTATTTGTCACACTGCTCATCATGAGTCAGGGTATCACAAATTGGTCCAAAATGATTTAATGGCACTTTGAGAGATAGGATGGGAGAATCTGGCCCTTACTCACATTGAGAAATGCCATACTCTGTGACCATCCCAATGATATTAATGGGATTCTGATGGTGTGTACAACCCCCACACTGGGCAACAAGGGTTTAAGGGATTAATTTGGGCCCAGCCAGCCTCACTCTGCCACATCAGCAGCAAATGCTCCATCTGGTGGAGGAATTAAAAGACAGGGAAACAGTTCATTTGGGTGAGCGCTGGAAGAGAGCAGACCTGCAGCCCACAGCTCCAGCAGCATAGAGCAGAGGGAGGCCTAGAGTAGAGTCTCTGATACAGCTGCCCAAAAGGGCCCTCCCTGAAGGATGAGAGGACCCAGAGGAACCCCTCAACAGACAGGAAAAGTCAGCCAGGAGAGAAAGAAAATAGACAGGGTACTCCCCAGCCTATCAGGGGCCCTGCCATCCCACTGATATACATGGGGTACTCAAGGAGTGAGGTAGTACTCAATGGGAGTCATGATAGGAGAAACTCTGAGAACATCTGTCCTTGACATTAGTTTGGGGAATTTATGTCCTGGGCTGCATCATACAATTTTTGGAGATCAAACTTTTGTGAAAAGCAATGTCGTGAAGACTGTCAAATTGGATTAAATAAATTGGGTACAAAAATTATTTTCACTATGGCCTAATTAATAATGTAAACCGGAAGGAATTCAGAGATGAGTAACAAACATGATTAAGGAGACTGATCTATGAGAAGACTAAAAGAACTAAGTAGATCCACAGTTTGACTAAACCATGATTGAGGGGCTTATCCTTCAGATGCTACTCAGCCAACTCGTTGACTCCAACTTAAAAAGAAAAGCATGCTTTTAAAATACCCAAGACATAGTGAATAAGCGATTCTTCAAATCAATCAGATGCCAAAGCAAAGGAGATGCATTTCCCCTTCCTTCATTAAAGATTATCCTGTTACTAGTGACATTAGAAAATTCCAAGAACACTTATGAGGATATTTTGCAAGGTTTTACATGGACAAAATGGATAGAATGTATCCAAATTTACATTAGATTGCATGGTACCTTAATAACTGGGATTACAGGACTCGGGGGGGAAATGTTGCTTTGCACTTTTCACTCAAATGACTGGGTGGTCCTTTTGTTTCTAAGCTTTGAGAGGTACAACAGAAAGCTTCAAAAGCATCTGGATTCTGCTGCAATTTTCACAAAACATTTTGTGCAAATGATTAACTTTCTCGTTTCACTCATAACGGGCTGCTTTTTAACATTTTTGAAATGGTAAGTAGATGCAAAGCATTTCAGAGATGCTACTGTGGCAACAGTAGCAAGTACATGAAACTATTCAAATGATACAGAAATCAGATAGTAAAGTAGGAGACCCAAACTCATGTCTGGAGTTGGCCTTTAACTCCTCAAAGGCTGGGTAGCTCAAAGTTACACAGAAATTCTACACGGGTAAAGTGCAAGGCATAGGGACTTGAAAAAGTCCTCTCTGTTGTGTTTGAAAGAGTTTCTCACTTCCCTTAGATGATCACTGCTTGATATTTTATATTATTGGCCTTTTTCAATGGTTCTTCTCCATATAGCTTAAAAGAGATGAGCTGTGATATGATTTAAAGGATATGATTTTTCACTTTTCTAAGTGTGCTGTCATTACTATTTTTTTATAATTATTACAATGTAAGAAATAGCAACATTTCAGATCAGGTGATGTGCTATCTGTATGAACAGCATCTGTTCATTTTAACTCCTTGCTAAGAGCTCTCCTGAACTGAACAATCCATATTGTTTTCCTATTGTTTGCAAGGGAGTAATGGACAGGCCAACACATCTGGAGTTTAGGGAGATAGATTCTATCTCATAAATTTGACCACCAATTCAGAACAGTTTGAATAAATTATAACCACCTAACAGTGTAGAATTATAATTATGAACTTCCCTAGAAGTGTGCAGTCTGCAAGTGGGCAAAGTGTTTCATCTGCTTTGAGGAACTGTACCAACCAGAATAAGACGATATCTATACCAGCTGGCCTCTGCTGCTTCCCCTTCAACTGTGCATTTGCTAATCCACAACAGAACTTGGCCTGCACCAGACCGCAATCGCATACTGCCCAAGTGCCACTGTGGCTTAGAGCATGAACATCTGCAAGGAAAGTACTGAAGGCAGCAGTGACACACTGGAGCACAGCACGGAGTCTGAGTCCTATTTACTAATATAGGACTAGATTGCTAAAGTGCTCACAGCCCAGAGCAGGGGTAGCTACCCCCATGCATGCCTGTCACTTCCAGCTGCAGTTGGCTGTTTGCTATGTAGTTGCTCAGTGGCAGTTGTGGCAGGGACGTAGGGAAGGTGCATCAAAGAAAGAGACTCTAGTCTCCTTTGTAGCCTCCATTCCATGCAGCCCCAGCAGAGGGGATCCCACAGGGTCCCAGGAAGAGAGGGGGGAATTGTACTGGGGGCACAGCACTTCCAGAATCTTACAGACAGAAGGCGAGCCACCCCGGGAAGAATAAATGGGGGAGAGAAAAACAGCTCCAGCTCTTAAATATATGGGTTAAAAATGTACCTATATCTCTAAGAGTACCCATAAATAGTCATTCAGGTTTCATCCCAATCCTAAACTCATCCTGAAAATGCTTAAACAAACTTGGGACAAACAATGAGGAAGCTTCAAGGCTTCCTTCATGTCATATCAGGAATTAGGTGACAAAATACTGGGGACGATGAAGCATAGAAATAAGATGAAAGGTATCATTTATAGAGTGATATGTTAGCTAAATGTAGCTTTTATCAGTAATCATACATGCATTGTAACAAATGCTTTCAAGTGAATTTTGGAGGCAAAATAACCCTTAATATAACATTTCAGTAGGTCTTACTGGCCATGTCTGGAGTGGTTGCTCTATTTGATCATTACTTTGGTATTCCTGCATAGGTTCCACCTCTCCACTGAATTCAGTCTTTGAAAGTCCTGTAAGAAATTCTCTTTCAGCTTCCCTTAAAAGCTTTGTAGTTCAAGAGTGCCATCTTGAGGTATACTATGTTTCAGAGCAATTCCACAGATTGACTGAACCTCTGTAATGCTTTTGAAATCGTTAGAGAGAAAAACACAAAGTTCTCAAACCCTTAAATATGGTGGCATTTAAAAGACAGCATGAAATAGAACCAAAATACAGATTGTCTGTTTGGCTCTGCTCGGTAGTGTAAAATGACAAATTATCTACTTAAAAATATCATTCTTGGCCAAGATTTTCAAAAGTGAGGAGCAATATTGAGTGCTCAGTTTTGGGGTAGTCTACCTGAGATGCCTTAAACATACCTGACTTTCAACAAATTCTAGTCCCTACCCTCTGAAAATCAAATCTGACCCCTTCAAGTTAGGCATCCAAAATCACTACTTACTTTTGAAAATCTTAGCCCTTGCCTTTAAGAAGATGTGTCTTTTTTCTGGATTTGACTTCAAAGATAACACTAGCAATAACAAAATATATCAAACCAAAGTCAAACACACCTTTTGAAAAATAACAAGTATTTAAAATATTAAAGTGAAATATATTGCATTACGTGATCTGTATTTGTTAAAGTAAAGGAAGAGCTTTCAGGGTATAAACTGATGCAGGTAGGTAGAAAAGAATTTTCCTTCTGCATCATTGTCGAGACATTAGTTACTGAGTATTTCAGGACACTGGATGAATAGTGTGGTATTATAAATAATACTTAAGCTGTATGACTTCACTGCAGTTAGACCACTCTTTGTTCTTCCTGTTACAACTGCCAGCTGGCTGTTGGTTTGGGATAGGGTGTGTACCAAGCTGTGGCAGCAATAAAATGCACAAAAGGATGAGGGGCCACAGGAAACCAGGGGCCCTCATCAAATATATCGGGCCATGCCACAAACAAGAGAACCAGTATTTAATAGAATGTTTCCTACACTGCAGAGCAACAGAGAAGTAATCAAAATTCTGAAATCTTTATACATGAGTTATTCCCCATCCCCACCCCCAAAAAGTGTAAGAAAGACTTATGAACTTTTTAGTTAACTACATGGGAAATCCCAGAAACATTATAGTTAAATTAAGATCTAGGAAAAAAGTAATCTGCCCCCAGCTGGGTAATAAAGGAAAAAGCCAGATTTGTTTTTCAATCCAATAGCTGGCTGTAAGAGAAGATACTTTATTGGCCATTTCTAGTTCAGGGAGCAATGACACAGGCTATGTTAAAGAACACACGTCACCTCTAAAAGTCTCTGTACTGTGATCTGGACTGAGTGGGTATCACAGACTGAAGTGTAGTTGTAGCTGTGTCAGTCCCAGGATATTGGCGAGACAAGGTGGGTGAGGTACCTCTTACTGGACCAACTTCTCTTGGTGAGAGAGACAAGCTTTTGAGCCACACAGCTCTTCTTTGGGCTCGAACGCTTGGCTCTCTCACCAACAGAAGTTGATCCAATAAAAATATTAGTATTACCCTCACCCACCTTGTCTCTCAGAGACTGAAGTCTCTTGAAAGTCAATACATTGCTTCTGAACGGCATAATTTTTCAAAGGGGTTGGAACAAGCCTCCAATGCTTGGGCAAGCTCATCTTTCTGAACACCTCTATGCTCCTTAACACAAAACAGCACAATACAACAAGGCAATTTGTTAATACTGATTGAAGAATATTCATAGTGATTTAAGTAATAGGTTTAGTGTTGAGTGATAACCATACTCAAGGGACTTGGAGAAAGATAAATATGTTTCTCTCACTACAGAAAGGCAACCAAGCTTCAAAGGAAAAGTAGCTTAGAGCCAGATTCTGATACACTTAACTCACAAGAAACCATACTTTACTCTGGAAGTAGTCAATGTGACTAAGCATGGGGTAAGGTGCTCTTCAACATAAGTAAGGGTGGCAGAATCGGGCTCTTAATGAGTAAGAGATTTCGCTACAATTGAACAGTGAGTTGGTTCACTGGGAAAAACTGCTCCTTAGGTACCAGCCAGACTTCTATTTTGGAACACTGCATAGAGGGTGATGCACACAGGAAAGCAGACCTCCTTCCTTGGACGTGCTAAGAATTGCCCTGTCTTCTCCGAGAACAGAGAGCAGGCACTGTGCAGTAACTAAACAGGATTTAGCGCAGAGGTTCTCAAACTGGGGGGTCACACAAGGTTATTCCGTGAGGGTTGCGAGTACATGCCTCCCAGCTAGCTAGTAAGTCTGCTGTGAAAAGTGATATTAACAAAACATACAAACATCACTTTCAAATAGTGTTAAATATAAAAAAATGTGTTTTTAATTAGAAGGGGGGGGGGTCGCACACAGAGGCTTGCTACATGAAAGGGATCACCAGTACAAAAAGTCTGAGAACCACTGATTAGCAGTTTACTTCTTAATGCTAGAGATGGGCAAAAACTTTCAAAATTTGCAATTTTGATGAAGTGTGTTACCAGTTTTCAATATTGGTAGAAAAGCTAATTGAAATTTTTAATGAAAATTTATGCAAAAAATGTCATCCCATGTTCTGACCAGCTGATCAAAAAATTATGAAACGCAAAGATTTAACAACTTTTGTTGAAACTTTAAAATTTCAGCAACCAAAAAAGGGACACAATTTGCATCCTTTTTATTTGCACCAATTACATCTTGTAATTACAGCCAGAGAGAAACCTGGAAAAGGCAGCAAAAATGCAAATCAGAACTTAATGCTGCTTTATGAGGGAAAGCAAAGACTGTCATGATCACTTGCACAAGATGTGTCTTCAAGACACACGTCCAAATTATTTTGTTTTAATTCCCTCATTACTAAGAGCTGCTCCCAGAAGGCTTTATGCAGCACCAATTGCCCTCAGAGCATATTAGAAAAGCACATGCGAAGAAATTGTGATCTAGAGGGCAGCAAATAATAAAAAGAGAAAAGGGATGCTCCTGCATAGAAAAACTAAAATGAATGTATTAAGAAATACATACTCAAAAGTTACCAGTGCCACCAGTAAAAGACCATAGTGCATTGGGAATTATCACAAATAGCCCTTTATTAAAGTCACATATGCAAGGTCTCTATGAAAGCTAATAAAATTCAGAATAGGCCCTATCCCGAGTTAATAAATATAAAACAGATTATCTTTTAAAGGAGTGGCGTCAAAGAGAGAGCTCTCAGGAACATCTATGTAAGCTCATCTCTGCTCTTGATAGCTATCTGATCTTGAAGAAACTTTTGAAGAGGAGTTTGAAAAGTTTTTTTTTTTTTTTGCAAAGGAACAAAAAAGTGAAGAGTGCAAATCATCAGTTAACCTATTAAAGTAGTTGAAAAGTCACCACCTGGAATCCACTTTTGCAAATGTGGACATCCCTCTTCAGATTTGCCTAAACTGACAGTCACAAATGCTGGGGCAGAACAGTCATTCTCGCAGATAAGCAGAATTACAACCCCAATGGTGGGGCAGTCCAGAACGTAGTGCCTTAACGCAAAACCTGGACCTAGTGACATAATCAAAGAGTATTCTACTAGCCTCCAAACTGGGAAGATGCCTCTGTAGAACTGTATTTAAGGCCATTCTTTGTTGTGTATTAATATGTCAGTTTTAATTCTTTGGATTTGATGATTTATTTGAAAACTGAATAACCCAATTTAATTAAATACACCAAGTACATGCTATGTTCTGAAGCATTCTATAAAAAAATTGTTTGTTGAAAAAAAGAGTAACAAAACTAAAAAATAGGAAAAAATTGAGAACTGTGGTTGTAATTTTAACCAAAAAAACCCCAAACACATTAAAATATATTAAACACACGTTTCCTTCCATTTCAGAATATTGTAATCCTTTTTCTCACTCACTGGGGCTTATAAAATTTTTATTCTTATATTCAGACTCTGCTTGTACTCTCCCATACTCAAAATACAAGAATGTAAGAACGGCCATACTGGGTCAAATCAAAGGTCCATCTAGCCCAGTATCCTGTCTTCCGACAGTGGCCAATTCCAGGTGCCCCAGAGGCAATGAACAGGTAATCATCAAGTGAGCCATTCCATGCTGCTCTTTCCCAGCTTCTGGCATAAAAACACAGAATCTTTTCCCGGTCAATGGTGCTTCAGTGTTTTCTACTGAGAAAGATCTAACTCCAATAGTAATAGAGTTCTCATATTTACAGACTGTATCACATGCTCTGTGTTGTTTAAGGAAGAAGGGGGAAGGGCCCCACAATTCTTTAATCCAGCATTGACCACCTGGGAACTTCCAACTTTGAAAATAATTACAGGAATTAAATCTCCTTTGTGTATTTTCTAATTATCACTTTCTTTGTAAATGCTAAATAATGCATTTAACAGCTTCCTGGATAAAGTCTAATTTACCCACACATGGACAATGTATCCTGTTCTGTGATTATGGTATTTTCAACTCCATCTGTGCTTTGAAAAGTACAGTCTCATTTTTGAAGCAGAAAAAATGTACAATAAAAATCATTAGTACATATAATGAAAAATTTAATACTGGGCTGGTTGATAATACCAGCCTGTGATGGAGTCTACCGCCTATGGCATCGATACCTTGACATCCCCTACTCAGGAAAACCCACTCAGACCAGGCTACCAAGACGACTAAGGCTGCAGTGTCACATTTGGCCCCACAGGAGGTGCTACAGAGCAGCCCTCCCTGCCACATAGCCACAGGTGAGAGAGCCTCTTCCAGTCAGGGGGACAGGAGAAATACCATGCGGTCCTTTTATCCCGTGACTAGGTCAGTGAACTAGGCTAATACACAAAATACACCTCAGCAGGAGTCTGAAAAATCTGCAGGTATCCAGACAGAAAAGAGAAAAATCACAAAAACTAACTTTCTTTCTATAGGCAGTTCTCAGAGAAAGTTCTACTGAAGAGGTCCTGGATGAAGCTCAAATTTCAGTCAAGGTTGATTTGGACACAGAGTCCACGCAGCTTCCTCAGACACATGTTGTTGTGAATTATTATTATTCATTTGTATTACACCCGTACTAAGCAGTCTCGGTTGGGATTGGGGCCCCATTAGGCTTGGTGCTTTACCAGACCGTGTAAGAGAAAATGTTTGCTCCACAGATCTTACTTTCTAAATAAAAAAGACAAAGAGCAGGAGGTAAGGGAGGGCTGGCGATATTAAATGACTGGCCCAAGGTCACACAGCGGATCCATTGCAGAGCCAGGAATAGACCCCAGGTCTCCAAACTCCCAGTCCAGTGGCCTGTATAATAGAACACACTCCTCCCAGCTCCACTGTGGTCCCCAGGAAGCCTTGGAGTGTGCTAAATTTGACTAGAGCAGCATATCAGTCACAACAGAAAGCATCAGACCTCACAAGAAGATCAACGCAGGTATGGGGCTGCCCAGGGCTGGAGGTTAGAAGAGAGATTTGGTTCTGATGTGACCCATAGGAAGTGTTGGGTTTGATTTGAAGGAAAGGCTGAGGTTTGGCACCGTTGTTAGCTTAGACACACTTTTAGTGATGGCTGTCTTGCTGTCAAACTATGCCCTGCAGCCCCGTGCATAAATCCCATTGATGTCAAGGGGACTGTATGTACAGTAGAGTGGAGGCACCTCAAGGTAACATAGTAGAAAGCGAAGGTCCGTACTGTCAGCACGCCAATGAATGTCCTGTTGAAGCAAAAGCTTTTAGGCTGCTTTGCAAATGTTGTGAAACTCTCAGCAAGTGCAGGTGGATCATTTTGCTGGGAGGCCCACAAGTCAGACCTTGCCATAAAATTGTATAGCTACATCATGTAGCTTGTTCTCATGCTCCCTTGAGTCATGCTATGGTGCTAGGAGCTGTTTACAGAAAAGTTGGGCAGATAGCTCCCTTTAAACTCCCTCTACAGTTAACCATTGAATGTCAAAACTATATTTAAAACTTGTCCAAATGTTTTGGTTTTTCCAAGAGTTAGGAACAGAGATGGCCTGAGACACAGTTACAAGCCTAAATTATTTGACAGAGTCTACAATGGGGGAGCAGAAACGACAGGGTTTTTAATTACAAACATAGTCGGGGGAGTGGTGGATCTCTCAACCCTCTTTAGAATTCATGCTGTTGCTTTCTTGAAACATTATTTTACCTTAGTTCCAATAGAGATTAAGTCTCTGCACTGGAAAATATTATGGAGGCACAACAGTTAAGGCTGCATTGGAATTCCAACTTAAAGGAGAAATGGAATCCTTCCAATACCATGGAACCTCAGAGTTACAAACACCTCGGGAATGGAGGTTGTTCATAACTCTGAAATGTTTACAACTGAACTTAATACAGCTTTGAAATTTTACTATGCAGAAGAAAAATGCTGCTTTCCCTATTTTTGTTTAGCAATTTAACACAGTACTGTTCTGCATTTGCTCCTCACCCCCCACTGCCTGATTGCATACTTCCGGTCCCAAATGAGGTGAGTGGTTGACTGGTCAGTTCATAACTCTGAGGTTCTACTGTATAACTAAAAACTAATCAGTCAACAGCAGCAAAAGTCCATTAATGCAAAAAGATTGAAGTCCTTGAATTTTAAAACATTGTCACATAGAATCATAGAATCTCAGGGTTGGAAGGGACCTCAGGAGGTCATCTAGTCCAACCCCCTGCTCAAAGCAGGACCAAACCCAATTAGATCATCCCAGCCAGGGCTTTGTCAAGCCTGACCTTAAAAACATCTAAGGAAGGAGATTCCACCACCTCCCTAGGTAACCCATTCCAGTGCTTCACCACCCTACTAGTGAAAAAGTTTTTCCTAATATCCAACCTAAACCTCCCCCTCTGCAACTTGAGACCATTACTCCTTGTTCTGTCATCTTCTACCACTGAGAACAGTCTAGATCCATCCTCTTTGGAACCCCCTTTCAGGTAGTTGAAAGCAGCTATCAAATCCCCCCTCATTCTTCTCTTCTGCAGGCTAAACAATCCCAGTTCCCTCAGCCTCTCCTCATAAGTCATGTGCTCCAGCCCCCTAATCATTTTTGTTGCCCTCCGTTGGACTCTTTCCAATTTATCCACATCCTTCTTGTAGCATGGGGCCCAAAACTGGACACAGTACTCCAAATGAGGCCTCACCAGTGCCGAATAGAGGGGAATAATCACGTCCCTCGATCTGCTGGAAATGCCCCTACTTATACAGCCCAAAATGCCGTTAGCCTTCTTGGCAACAAGGGCACACTGTTGACTCATATTCAGTTGACTTCATACATGCAGCCAAAAAATGTATATTTTTTAAAAAGGAGTCTTTGGGGCATTTTCATAAAGGTTATCATGATTTTGGGACCTCCGTCAAAGAATGTCAACAGGAAGCCATCTGAAAATGGGGATGTTTCTTATGACTGAACACTGCAGCCCTGATCCCACAAAGTTTTGCATACATGCTTAACTTGATGCACTGTGAGTAATTCCATTAAAGTCAAGGAGACTACTCTCAGTGCATCAAGTTAAGCATGGGTGTGTAAAACTTTGCAGAATCAGAGCTTGTGTTGTTTAAAAAATAATAGAATAATGTGAGTGAAGTTTTAAGCCTCATTTGTTATAACCTTTATTTTTACCTCACATGCCAGCAGTTTTTTTTTTTTAAAATATCTGGTGCTTCTGGTCTCCAGTGCTACAATGCTATAAAAGGGCCTGCACGGGACCTGTAATGTGATCCTCTGTCAGGGGGTGAGGCGGAATATTGGTGGCAGTAGGGAGGTTTGCAGCCAGTTAAAGACATGCTAGGGGAGCATGCAGGTAACTGGTGGGACTCTGGGCATGATCCAACCAATGAGCAGCTCAAAAAGAGAGTCAGCATTGAGGAAGGGAGTTGCATTGCTGCCCCTGCATACACATTCCCACAAAGTAAAGCTCCTTTCTGCCCCCATGATTCTCTCCCACATCCATGTCCCCGTGGTTGAGGGAAAGCTGGTTCCTTTCTTTAAAACAGGTTTCTACTGGAACTGCTCAGAAATCATCAGATTTTGACCATTTCAAATTTTGAAATTAACAAAAAAAGTTGTTTACAACAGTTTCGCTAATGTTTTCCCACATTTTCCTACCAATAGCAGAGCGAGTAGCCCATTTTAAACAAAAATTGGGGAAGTTCTGAATTTCAAAAATAGGGATTTTTGAAAAACCATCCTGAATTCGCCACACCGCAAGTTTTTCAACCAGCTCTAGTTCGGATGTTGGGGCTTTCAGAACAGGGGCTTATGAACTGGCTGATGAGATTAAGATTCTAAAGGGGCGAGTAACTGGTGTGACCCTACAGAGCAGAATTTGTTAGTCAGTTTTCCCTCCAAAAAATCATTGTGCCCACCCAAGCAAATAAAAACCTACATGCCCTCCCTCCCCACAAGCGGGATACAGGGATTCCCCCTCCCCTGAATGCCCGGATGTCACTCAGAGGGTCTGGGAGCTTGTCTCACACTGCTGGGAGTAGCTTCAGCCCTCTTGCAAAGTTCAGCCCCACCGGAAGGAAGCTGGCAGAAATTCTCCCCTCCCTTCGCCATTCTCACAGCAGGGGAGGCTAAGGAAGGGGCAAGGAGCCCAGCAGCTCAACACAGCTCTGCTCCCTCCGCCTCCTGTGAGAAACATGGACAGGATGTTACCTCTGCGCCTGCCCCCCACCCCCACCCCCCCCAGCACCCAGCCTGGGAAGGGGCAAAGGGGAGGTGAAGGGTGAAGAAGCCCAGGAGGAGCAGGGGTGAGGCTGGTTGGGGGCTAAATTGAGTGTGGGGGGAGGCTGATAGGGAGACTGTGGGAGCTGAAGTGATGGCGGGTGCTGGATGGGGACAATTGATGGAGGGATGGGGGAAAGGATTAACAGCTGGGCAGGGGGCAGGCAGAGGAGGGAGTGAGAGCTGGGGCCAAAAACCCCTTACCCAAATACATTTGGGAGTGTGGGTGACTCCAATTGTCTCACAAACGCACTGGGTAGGGGCGGGGGAGCTCAAAAATCAAAAGACGGCCTGAAAAAAAAACCCAATATAAACTTAAAAAAAAAAAAAAATCTCAAGATTGTGGAAGGGAGGAGCAATCTCATGATTTTTGGCACCACCAGGCAGGGACTATTACAAAAGGTTCCTCAAATCTACAGCTGGCTTGTAAGTCAAGTCTTGGCAGATTTCCATAGGCTCAACACAGCCAGTGAGAGTTGTCACTGGCGCTTGCTGGCTGGCCGTTCCTACCAGCAGACTTTCTGATGAAGGTTAAATAAGGACAGTCATCTAAAACGGGAGCATTTTAAAACAGTTGCTTTGTTTTTGCTGATTTGACATCCCTGGAAACAGAAGCAAGAACTGGAAACCAGCAACTGAAATTGGCTACACGGCTGTTTGGCTTGTTCTGCTCTCATTTCCATGGAAATGGATGTAAGATCAGTGAAAACAAGGCAAAGGTTTTGAACTATGATTTTTTAAAATACATTAACCCTGACTTTAGTTTTACTTTCTGGTTCTCGCTGATGCCAGCAGCAGCCAAAACCCAGCCGCAGAGAGTGAAAACAAGGACCAACCTCTGTGTTCTATCACCTGATTACCACTGGGATCCAAGACCAGTGGCGTAGCCAGGTTTAGAGCATGGGGGGGGGGGGGCTCTATAAAAAGGCGCCTCCCCGCTCCCCCTGTACTCACCCCGGCGGCGCTTTAAAGGGCCTGGGGCTCCAGCCACTGCGGAGCCCCCAGGCCTTTTAAATCCCCGCCCGAGCCCGGCTCCAGCAGTGCTTTAAAGGGCCCATGGCTCCCCGCAGCGGCAGGAGCCGCGGGCCTTTTAAAGCGCCCCCGAGCACGGCTCCCGCAGCGGCCGTTCCCCCTGCTCCCCCCCGGCTATGCTACTGTCCAGGACATGAGAGGCCACCATGTTCTCAAGTTGGTCAATCATATGCCTCCAAAAAGACCCGGTCCTACAATGGGATCCAGGCAGGTAGGGCCCTTACTTCTGCAATTAGTCCTACTGATGCCAGCCCAAGGTTCAGGCTGTTGTGTTGTGACTGCATTTCCCAGTGGGAAGAGGGAGAATGGAGATAGCAGCAGCAGAAAGCAGAGGTGGAAGGAAGCAGGAGTGAGAGAGTGGCACAAGGAAGGGGTAGGTTTGCTTATTTTCTTGGGATGAATTAACCATGAGGATTAAGACAGAAATAGTAAGCAAGCTGGCCATGCTGCAAAGAAGCTCAACTGGAGGAAATGGTACCTCCTCCTATTTGGCTTCTCGTGGGTATTTGGAAAACTATTCATCCTGGGTCAAACATCAGTGAAGTTTTGGCTGAAAACCTATTCAAAGTCAGATGTGGGACATGTGAAGTTTTTCTAATTTATATATTGATTTATAGAGCACCTGTCACAGGGTGTCAGTGCTTCATAACATACACGGTTTAGGGGCGACAAAGGGTCCTGTGGCACCTTATAGACTAACAGAGGTATTGGAGCATAAGCTTTCGTGGGTGAATACCCACTTCATCGGATGCAAGCATTGTCCACTGCTTGCATCCGATGAAGTGGGTATTCACCCACGAAAGCTTATGCTCCAATACCTCTGTTAGTCTATAAGGTGCCACAGGACCCTTTGTCGCTTCTACAGATCCAGACTAACACGGCTACCCCTCTGATACTTGATACACAGTTTAATATATGCAGGACATGTTAAGGCATGATATAAATTTTTTATTGGCAGAAGATATTACTCATGGGATGGTGGAATCGGAGGTGAGTTATGCAGACCATGCCAAAGAAGAGCCAACAGAAACATTTTACCGCAATACAACACCACATATTTTGTTTATGCTATGTTTCACAGGAAGGCTATTTTAGAAAAAAAAATAGAGTTTGTTTTTTTTATTTATACTGTTTGTCATGTCTCTTGGTGGAAAAATCAGGCTGCTTTACTTACCCTGAGTCAGGATGCTAATTAGATACTGTTATTATAGTAGGCATGAGGAGAAACAGTAAGGCAACCGACAGCTGGAAGAAAAATAAATTGCAATAAAAATGTTTAAAATTCTAATTTACAAAAGAATTAAATAGCTCTCCTGAAATTTGAGGTGAGGACCCACCAGCAGATCCCTAACTGCCAGCTAACACATCATCCACCATACCTGCCAAATGCCTTCGGTCAGTAGAAGTATTCTTTAAAACACCCATTGTGTTGTCCCCAAAATGACTTGATCTTTTTCTTCCATTGAAAAAGTCAAGTGACTACTTGTCACTTTAGGGCAATTAGAGGAGGCTACAGAGAGCAGAAAAGCTGTAAGAAAGAGTCATCCACATGGCATTATAGGGGATTGCGGAGACCTAAAATCATCTGGGTGAAATCCTGGTGCCACTGATTTGAGTGTTTTGTCACGGACTTCAGTGGGGCCTGGATTTCATCCTCCAGGCATAAGCTCCTAGTGGGAAGACTAGTAGATCCAAAAAACGTCACAGTACAGTTTATCTGTATGTGGGATCACAATAGGAATTTTCCCTCATGTCAGATTGGCAGTGACCTGGCCGGGGGTGCGGAGGGAGCTGGTTCCACTTTCCTCTCCACCATGTGGGTCACTTGTGAGGATTATCTGGACATATCTCACTTATTTCCCTGCCATTGAGGGGGTCTTGGGCATTGGTGCAACTCAGTGCCTCCTATTATCTGCCTCTTGCACATAAGAGTCTGGTTTCCTATGGGCTGTAATACTTTGATCTAATTTCAGTTGTTGGATGCAGGAACCTAACTGTAGTCACCTATTTTTTGAAAATCTTGGTCTAGACATTTAGACCCTGGTTTAGCAAAGCATGTAAGCATGTGTATAAGTCCCCCATTGAAGTCAATGGCACTTATGCCCTTGCTTAACTTTAAGCACGTTTAAATGCTTTGCCTTAGCATTTGTGCAATGATCTCAGTGAGTGTCAGGAATACATTCTGAGAGAATAGATCTCAAGTTTTGGGAGAGATGTGAAAGATATAAAAGAAACTAGATGTATTTAGTATCCACATAGATTTCCACAGCCAATTATTACACTTTTCAAATAAGCCAAATTTCAGGATATTTTTGTTTACACTAGATACCAGTGTATATCAAGACTGGTTCTGCACTGATGGGAACTCATGAATGATCATCAAGACTAGTCATTGCATCTGGAGAAGGGGCCTCCTCAGAGTTACAGGTAAGCACCAGCTGACAATGCTAAAAGCATGCAGCAACCTAGAGCCTGATCCTTTGGTACAGTGCAGGAACACACAGTGCTATCTGGAGTGCACAAAAAAACTAAACAGAAATTTACAATCTGGCAGACATTGCCTAGCAAATTATTATTATTAGATAGCTCACATCTGGAGCCTAAATGACTCAACAAAGTTCAGTCTTCCTATCACCAGGTTAAGGGTCTTGTTTTATCTTTTTATTGCATTTTTATTATAGTTTGTTCCTTTCACAGGTCATTGCTTGAGAAGGCTTCCTTTTAGTTCTGCATGCAGTAGCCTATATGTAGCCTGGTTGCCAACAAGAAATGCATTCTTGTAACAGTTGTATTCCATTAACTGGCCTGGTTGTCATGGGGCCTCCCCACTGTACTATTTTCACGTTAGAGGGGCCCATTTGTTTTGTTCTGCTTCTGCCTTAAGGATGAATTTGAAATAAAATCTGAAGTTCTAATGCCAAAAAAACAAGGCTCCAATTTTTCATTGTAATCCTTTGAACTGTTGGGACACAGAGTTGATCCTATAGCTCCAAGAAAAATATTGTGGGAACATCTGTTCCCCTGGAATATTATGCAGGGAACATGCTTCTTGTTCTATCTTGAAGGAAGTTTTTTTTTTTAAATATATTTTTGCTTGGGAAGTGATTTGTTAGCTGCCTTGTCATAATACTGTTCAATGAATTAATCCATGTGTTTGCAGTTGTTTCAACTGTGATCATGTATACTTACAAGATGTCTTTAACTATAATTACAAATGAATAACTCTGTTAAATGTCTGGTTCACTAGAATACGTGCAGTTGTTGTTTGTGAACTGCCTATTGCCCGCTGGTGTTGCAAATTTCCCTTGATGCTAAACTGAGTTTTCCTTTCAATAGATCATCTCTCTGCCTCTTATGGCTTGTTCAATGACTGCTAGTTACCAGTAAACCTGAGTGCATAAGAAGTGGTTGCACTGACTCCCAAACAGTTGCTTGAACAGCTGTCGGATGTTCCGCCAACTTTCTTTTCACTATCCTTTTCCACTGTCCCCTGGGCTTGAGATCCCTATATCCCACTTTCTGTCTCTAAGGGCACGGACGTAGGCAAATGCAGGATCCTGTTCCACACTTTAAGCTTCTTGGCAGGATCTCCTTTGGAAGCTGCAGCCAAAACAGTAGCTGAGAGTCTTTGGTGGCCTTTTGTACCAGTCTTTCAGTCTCCTGCAGACTAAAATTGGCCTTCATTGGCCACACAATGTCCCCAGCGTCTCACTTATTCCTTTAGCTGCCTTCCAGCACAGGGGCAGAGGAGTTCAAAACAGCAGGTTTCCCCTTCAGCAGCAGAAGCAACTGGATGTCAAGATAAGCTGAAGGAGGAATGACAGGTTATGGTGTGTCAGTTCCCCTGGAGACACAGAACAGCAACTACTGTCATTTTGTTTCCTTCAGGTTATTAATACCATTGAGGAATTGCTTATAAAGATGGCCAAAGAAGAAGAATTATTTCCTGCAAAAAAATTTAAACAAAAATGAAGAATTTTTGCTCTGTTGGAAATGTTTTGTGGATTTGTCTGATTTTCCAACTCAGTGATTCAAAATGAAAAAAAACCTGTTCTGAATTTCACGTTTTTCATTATTGGATTTCCCTTCCACTCCCCTTTCTCTTTTCCTTTTTGGTTTGTTTTCCTCTCCTCACTCTCCCTTTCATCTTTTCCCCTCCCTTTTACGGGGGGAAAAGGTGGAAAGAGATACCGGGGGGAGGGGGATGACCAAAAAATGTAAAACATTTTTTTTTAAATTTCAGTGCAAATTAGAACAAATGTATTTGCTGCAAATTGATTTGGAATCACTTAGTCAAAAAATTAGAAAATTTTGAAGAAAATGTTCATTAAAATTGTTTATCGCATTCAAAATGTTCTCATTTTCATAGCACTCAAAAAGCCATTTTTCATTGACAAAAGAAAAATTGTCAAGCAGCTCTAATTATTAACCCATACATCGTGCCTGACTCACAATGGAAGTGTGAAGCAGTCTGATACCGCATCTGTACTGGTCACTTGGTAGCACTTCATTACCTTGGAGCTGATTACTACTGAAAGCACTTTTAGAATCATCACACCATGCCAGACCCTGCCCTGAGCACTGCCAACATTTAGGGTGACCAGACAGCAAATGTGAAAAATTGGGACAGGGGGTGGGGGGTAATAGGAGCCTATATAAGAAAAAGACCCCAAAATCGGGACATCTGGTCACCCTACCAACATTGTACAGCATTCCAAAAATAAGGGACTGTTTTCTTAGCACCCCCGCCACAGCCCTCCTCCGGATATTATCATTACTATTATTAAGCAGGACTCACCTACATTCACTAGGGGTATTTCTTGCTACTTTTTGCAGCACTCACCAACTCCCGATCTTGTTGTACAGAGATGAAAAAATGTCCCCTGTAATAAGGGACTGGTGGCAACCCTAGCCCTGACCTACATACTGGGGAATGGATTTGCCCTTTCATCGCCTGAGGCCTTGCAGTGGCCATTCAGGGAGCAAGGCCCAGGTGGCAAGGTGGGGGAGGGAGGTGTGGACACAGGCAGGGGCAGTGGGCCTAAAGCAGCACCTCACTATCCAACAGCAGCGCTCCAGCGTTTATTTATTTAATTTTGGTACATGTATGTCGCAGGAGATGCAACAACCTTGTAGCCCACCAGGTGAATGTTCCGTTGCTCAACAACCCAGTCTTCTGCTGATACTGCAGTATTGCTGTTGTACGTTTTGGCCTTGGGAGAGAACTACAGGAGCTAGTCTCATAAATAGGTCACTTGGCACTGAGATAGTAGGCTAGTGGGCTCCCTAGAAATATAGTTGATTCATCTAATCAAAGGATGGGGTGTTTGCTCCTGTTTGGAAGGAGAGGGTTTGTGGTATGGGAAGGCAACTTCCTTCATTACTCTGAACCTGTATCGTTCATCCTTATTTACGAGCGGTTTATGAAGAGCAGGTGGGGATGTGTCTATTTCCTGCTATGCACCTTCATTTCCAATTTACAGATGAAATGAAGAACATTTATCTGCCACAGATCTTGAGCTACGGAAAGCAGCAGGGTCGAATGACACTCAAGCCAGGGTCATAGAATCATAGAATATCAGGGTTGGAAGGGACCTTTGGAGGTCATCTAGTCCAAACCCCTGCTCCAAGCAGGACCAATCCCCAATTTTTGCCCCCGATCCCTAAATGGCCCCCTTAAGGATTGAACTCACAACCCTGGGTTTAGCAGGCCAACGCTCAAACCACTGAGCTATCCCTCCCCCCTCCTCTGTCACTTTGATAGAACAGACCTGGGATTCCTGACACCATGAGGGCCCCTCCACTATGGGCCACATCTCAGTTCAAAACAGCCTGAATCTATTGATCTTCAGGGCAGCCCGTAGGGCTTCTCTGGTATTTGGGAAGGGTGGGGTCTGGAGGAATAGTTACTTATCTGCCATGGGTGCTGAGATGATAAATTAGTGCTTTAGTACTTGGAAGATGTGAATTCCTGTATAAAATGTAACTTAGTGATGGCAGGGTCAGACTATGCCATGGGCTGCTGCAATACATACTGATAACAGCCGAGGAAAGGATGATGCTAGTGGATTGTACCTGCCCCAGCATTCAGTCAAGGAACAAATGCAAAATTCAGCTCTGAGATGAAATCGCACAGGAAAGAAAGAGAGACGATGTTCACAAAGCATAGTCACCATTCCCGTTCTCTCCAGGGTTGTCATCACGCTGCATTCTCTGCTGATTGAAATACACAAAGAACTGCCGGACTAGGCACACTGCTAAAAACAAATTGAAATGGTCAGTGCTCACATGCACACCAAAGCATTCAACACCGTATCGTTTTACTCCTTGCTTGCCCACCGCCAAAGGGAAGACAGCATTGTGGGGTAGATTCTCTGCTGTACCCAGCTTCCACTGAGCAGTCGTTCAGGGACCCAGTTAGAGTTCAGTGATGCTCTGCCACAGCACAACTTAGAGCAGCCTGGGGGCTGCTAGATTACATTGGTCTCCAGCGGCTCCCCCTCACCGCCCCATAAGTGTCTCTCCCTGCACAGGGGCTGAGAGGGCAGCACAGGAGTTGTTTCACTGACTCTCTGGGGACTCCCCTCCATGCCAAGGAGGTTGTCCCCAATGCGGGAGATGGGGGAGGTTTCTGCTCCCTTTGCAGCACCTGAGTGACACAAAGGGGCTGCATCAGGGCAGACAATTCCCCCATCTCTCTCTGTTGACGGAAACGCCACATTAGAAACCTTTCCAAGAAAACCTGTCCACCTGCCTTATTTCAGTGCGACTTTGATACTATCACCCAGGCATTTGGATTTGTATGGGGTTTCATTATCATGGTTAATTTAATGAGACATTCCACTTACTCAATGGAGTATTTGCACTTGTTTAGTTAATGTTATGATGTAAAGTGGCTGGCAAGGTTGTGTGAAGGCAATGTAAAGTTACTAGGCCAGATCTGAAGAACTCGGTGCCTGGAGCTGCAGCTGAAGTCCATGGGAGAGGAGAGCGCACAGCACCTCTGACAATCAGGCCTAATGTGAACCATTTAAAAATATACCTGGAGACTGACTTTAAATCAATGTATTGCAATACCTGAAGTATCAAATTACTGAAAAAAAGAGTGTGTTTGACATTTCCTACAGCTTGAAAAAGGGAGATTTCTCTTCAAAAATGTTTTCTCTTTGGGGAATTTTGGGGAGCTAGAGATTCCTGGCTGCCATTCTACAGCTACCCTGAGGAAGCGTGAATTTAAAAAGTTTCCTTTTCAGTTTTGTAGGCATAATTTGATGATGCCGATTCACATTGTCGGCATTCAAGTACAGCATGCGTCTGAACAAAACACGCTGCGGAAATTTAAAAGCAACATAAGGGGCTCAAATCCAAGAAGTAAATGCCAAATGGCAGTAGCAAGCTGGTAGATGTATTCTTCCCGTTCCCACAATCGAAGAATTCATGCTTTTATGACACCGCAAAGTTTTGCAACTGTAGTATGCAGTAATAAAGAACACATACATGTAATATTACTTTGCAAAAATAATCTTTGCTCTCTGTATTCCTAACCTAGGCAATAGTGCAAAAGCAATATGAATGTCAATGTAGTCTGCCACAGAAGAGAAATATTATTAGTGTAGAGATATTTTAACTTAATAAATGTAAATGAATATAGTCCTTGCAAAAAAGACCAAATTGACAGCCCTGGGGAATGAAGTCGTCTCTTTTCCCACAGACTATATGGTTTCAGGGTTAAAGCGCATGCCCGGGAGTCAAGAATTTCGAGTCTCTACTGTCAAAAGGACAGTGACCAATTAGGGTTCAAAGACAAGCAACTAAAATGGTAAAAGGAACGAGAGGATAAGAGACAGACAGACAGACAGACAGACAGGATTTAATGTATGTAGCATGGGGAAAAGCTGGTTAAGGGGTGATGCTAACACAGGACCAATGTACCAGTGAAGAAGCATTACCCGGAAGGAGTGAAAGGGACTGTTTTCTGTAAGTGGAAAAGAAGTAATGTTCTAGCATTGGGGAAAGCTGAGCAATGGAGTAAACTGTGCACTTACATTTGTTCATATGTCTCTTTGCAACAGTAGATTTGAAAGATCTTTATAATGGGATGTAAAAGTCACCAGCTCCATTTCACCAATGGGCAGGGTGACCAGAGAGCAAAGGTGAAAGGGGTGACCAGATAGCAGGGGTTGGGGGGTAACTGGCACCTATATAAGAAAGCCCCAAATATCGGGACTGTTCCTACAATATCGGGACATCTGGTCACCCTACCAATGGGGAACTGGAAGTCCAGGGAGACGAAGTGACTTGGCCAAGCTCACAAGCAGTGAACAGTGCTTGGAGCAGTGACAGTGGTGGAGCTAGGAACAGAATTCAGGTCTCCTGACTAGCAAGATAATCACTGTACACGATGAGCATCCCAAAGAGTTGGGCCCATGCCACCAACAAAGCAGCCACAGCACCTCCACCGTCAGCATCACCCACTGGACCATGAATCTTGGGATCAGCCAGCCTCTCAAAGAGGTGCAGAGAGAGAGCTGGGCCAGGGTCCCCACAATATCTCCCTTTCCCAGGCCTAGCACAGAGCTCCAGTGGCCCATTCCCAGGCCCCAGGGGAATCAGACGGGGATGTTTCTTTCCAGGGCCAGGACCCAGTGGCTCATCCCCCACATTCGGATAGCAGCCTTCTCTTGCTGCAACCTAATAGAGTTGACGTGGTAGAAATCTGTGCTGCAGGTTCAGGTGTTCAAACCCTAATAATGATGCAAGACAGAGTGATTGTTACCGTTCCCCAGAATAGAATTGGTTTTTACATTTTTCCTTACCAAAGTGCTAGGAAATTATTTGCCCAAGGTCACGCTGGGAGTATGCAGCTGAGCAGGGAATTGAACCAGGTCTCTTGGGCTCCAGGCTGGTGCCCTATTTACTAGACTAGACCAAATTTCCAACCTGGGAAGGGATCCCACAACCTCCTTCACTACATAGCCCTAATTCATCCTCCAGAGCCGGTCCATCCTTTGCAATGAATGAGGCAGGCGTTCTGGGGAAAAACAGGAGGTGATCATGTAATTAAAGACTGTAGCATAAAGCAGTTGCAGAAGAGGGCTGAATAAAGGCTGCATCCTGGCATTTCCTAAACTTTCAAGTGTTTAACTTTACATCTTCAATAGCATTATTTTACTATGGCTTACTGTATGTAATATGAATTACGATGTCTGCCCAATCATCAGAAAAGCATGCGGGAGACAGATTTTATTTGGATAATCATGAGTTCGGATACTCCAGGGGGCAGGAGCCGTTCAGCAGTTGGGTGTCTTCCCTTCCCCAACAGCCAGGGGTTCCTCCTCTTCCTTGAAATTCTGGCCAGGGGTCTCTGCTCTGTTATCCAAACCTCCGCATTATCCGAATCCCTGGCTTGTCCCCCAGCATGAGGTAAATGCTGCAGCTTGTACCTATCTCATGCTGGAGGACAAGCCAGGGATTTAGATAATGCGGCCATTTGGATAATAGGGTTTTGGATAAAACAGGAGTATTCAGCATAATTGCATTTTAAAACCATTGCCTGCTCCCAAATTTCCCCCTGGTCTTTCTCCATTTTGGGTGGGGCTCTGAGTAAAATTTCCAAAAGCACCTAACTGAATTAGGCACTTAGGAGCCTAAGTCTGACAATCTAGGGGTATGTCTACACTGCAGTTAAACACCGTCAGCTCGCCTTCGTCAGCTGGTTCAGGCTCACGGGGCTCGGACTGCGGGGCCATAAAATTGCAATGTAGATGTTTGGACTTGGGCTGGAGCCTGGGCTCTGGGAACCTCCCCCTTGCAGGGCCCCAGTGCTTGGGCTCCAGGCCAATCCCAAGTGTCTACACTGCAATTTTATAGCCCCCAAGCCTGAGCCCCACAAGCCTGAATCAGCTGACATGGGCCAGCCACCAGTGTTTAATTGAAGTGTAGACATACTCTATGGGACTTAGGCCCTTTTTCAAAATCAATGGGAGTTAGGTGCCTAGATCTCTTTGAGGATCTGGGCCATTAAAAAAAAAAAGCGCGGGGGGGGGGGGACATTTTCTAAAGCACCTATCTTACTTACCACAAAATATTCACTTCTAGGACAGTTTGTGTCGTTTAAAAGATTACCAGGTTGCAGATTTTCAATGAATGAGAAACAAGAAAAGAGCAATTCTTCTGTTCAACCACCAGTCAAGTTCCACTGCTAGAAGGGGAGAGGTGAGCAGAACAGATTTGTAAGAAACGACACAATCTAGAGCTCGGCAACAGCCTTTGACATGTGCCTTTCCCATGCCCACAAACAACTAACACAACATAATGTTTAAACTTTTTGCTCATGTTAAAATTCATGCCTCTGGCGCACTATTGTTCCAGCCGAGGCAGTTCCGATGTAAGTGTCCTTTGCATGCCCTACGCCTGTGCTACGGATATCCTTCATTTGTCTGCATAATGTACAGATGAGAACTTCTTGTTGTTATTTTCTAATGTGATGATGGGTGGAGCGTCAGGGCCTGAAACAGCTGCACCAAGCAGAGGAAAGGTAACTATGGCAACCCAAGTTATCTGCATCCTCCATGCATTTCCTCACCCCCCTACACACTCTATATTCTTTCCCGCCCAGAACACAAACTTATAGAACCACCAACCAGCTGGCAGGATGGGGACAGTTTCTGGCTCTCTGGGACCAAGACCCTCTCTTTGTGTTTAGGGTCTCACAAACTGAGATCATCTAAAGCACAAAGAGTGAACGGTAGGATAGCACCAAAAAAGGCAGAGCTTGCAGGTACCATAGATGGGGCACTGGATGTATTACCTGTGTTCTAATGTTCTAAGTTTATTGATACTGCTTCAGTTTTTGATCCTGAGCTGGAGTCCTTTCTTAGAAGCAACAGTTTTTCCTTCTTCTCTGCCCCATGTCAAACCCAGCTACAGTTTTGGCCGGACTTTCCTGGGACTTGATAAATGTAATGCCTGCATCGGAACATCGATTTGCAAGAAATTCTTTAAAGAAGAAATAAGGTCAGAAACTCAGAACAATAATTTTGAAAACATTCTGCATAGTAACATGAAAACTGACTAACATTTCCAAGTACTTTAGTGAAAAACAACTCAAAATGTAACTTATCCCCAGGTTTCCATTGCAGTGTCAAGTTGTTATAAATAATGTATAGTAGTATTTTTAAGAAGACACAATCACCACCAGATTTGAGCCCTGAATATGATTTTTAGTGTAAAGCAAGTTACATTTCTAAACTTTAACTTTCTGCTGATAAATTGGCATCGAACCAATTCAAGAGAATAGTGGGGGCGGAGGGGGGGGGGGAGAGAAGAAACAGTATGCCAGTTTACTTAGCTGTCTATGGAATTATTTTCTGCTAAGCAGCTGACCAAAGAGAATTTGTCTTTACAAATTTAAGCTACTGATCGACTGCATTGAGTCACTGTAAACATGGCATAAACATTAAGAGTTACATTTTTGAAATGTTAGCACCATATGTACCACATGAAATATATAGAATTTCATGCACCTGTTAGTTAAGTTCAACCAAGATATAAATCTGCAAGCACAAAGACCACAGGTACTTTTGCACATCAGATACAAAGGGCCAATTGCATCTGGAGTTTTCATTAAGAACTTGAGTACAACTGCAGATATTGCACATATGTCTAGATGAATTAAACATGCACCCAAGCAGTTATCAGATTGATCTTACAATTTTCAGGCTCAAAAGCATAACACACCATATGACACTAGTAAAAAATGTTACTATGGTAGAGGAGAGGAGAGGAGAGGAAAAAAGGAGATTTACAGGGGAAAGGTTTATTGTTTTTTATTATGATTTATAAGCACTCTCTCATTTATAGACTTAAGAGCCCCAGGTGTGGAGGAAATTATTGTAGTAAAATTGTAGTTTTAATACAGTAATGTAAGTGTAGTAATGCTAGACAAATTACGGTTTTTATCTTTAAGCTATCATACAAAATGTGTTATAGTAAAACCATGTGGATTTTTCTCAGACAGGTTTAGCAATACTCTAGGATCATCGATGATTATTATTTGCCCTGTGGTAATGGTGAAAGGCCCCACTGTGAAAGGTGTTCGAACACAACAAAAAGATATCGTGTAAGCCCTGCCTTGAAGAGCTTACAATCCGAATCATTCTGGCATTCCGACATTGACTAGCCCCTAACCCAGCAAGTCAATGGGACCACAGCAGAATAAGATCCTACTCGATGTAAGAGTAGCAGAAAGGAGTCTTACTGACTGATTATTTGTACTAAAGGAGGGCAGAGCAGCCCCAACAAGGACCATGCCCCATTGTGGGAGGCAGTTGACAAATGAAGTATGGTCCCTGCCCCAAAAAGCAGAGAGAATGTACAATCCATATGGCTAGATCCACCGTTGGTATACATCAACATAGCCACTCTGATTTCAATTAAGTAATGTTGATTTGCATCAGCTGAGGATCTGGCCCCCAGGATAACACCAGCGGGTCTTATAATGTACTAGCAGCACTACCTAACCTGCAGGTGCACAGATAATTAATCCGGCGCTAAGGCTGGACAATCACCTGGAGACTGCTCTGCCTCTTCCACACGTACTGCCATGGAGTTCAAGGCTGGAAGGGACCACCAGATCATCCAGTCTGACCACCGGTAGCTCACAAACCTATGTGCTAGTAATAGCATTGGCACTCCGCAGCCATTGGGGTGGGAGTATTAGTAAATACCCCTCCACAACCCCAGGGGACAGAGAATGTTGGTATGAGGGGCCAGAAAGGTTTCCCATGCTCCCCTTTTCAGACCAGCACTGCCTGTAGCAGGTTAAGCATGCGTAAGCTCTAGATATGTGCGTGACAGCACAGCTGATATCTTAGTACAAGATTGCTCAGCTGTGTAGCCTGCCAAAGAAGTTCTATACATTTGCTATACTCCTCTGGGTAGTAATAGGAGTAGAGGGTGGGCAATGTGCTCACACCCTCTCCTCCTGAAAAGTCTAGCACAGAGGCGCCTAAGCAGAGTTGTAACTGGCATTTTCACTATCCACTTTGCCTCTGAGAAATATGTGGAGGTTCCATAATGTCAGAGCTCTTCTCCTATGAGCCCGCTGTAAATCTAGAAGTAGCGTGGTGTATATTCTTTAAAGGAGGAGTTCACTGCTGGCTTGCCAAGTGGGGTTTTGTCTCGTTAAAAGTAGTGAAGCAAAAATTACTACATTTTCTGGGGTAGTTACAGTTTGTTCAATTCGGTGCTGCAAAGTGGTAACAAGACATGTTTGTGCTGTGAGCACTTTGAAAAGAATAAACATTTACATGCAAAACTGATTAGCTTGAAACATTTTTTTTCTGCAGTGGTTAACACTGCCACTCCCCTTGGCTTCCTAGACACAAGGTTTTTTGAAAAACTAGCTGCAATCTGGTCCTGTAACTAATTCCCAACAGAGGAATGCTATTCTTAAGAGAAATAGGGGAAGACTGTCTATGAGACCTGTGCTCCTAAATCTTTTAGGTGCTTTTGAAAATCTCCCCCCATATATATATATATAAGCTATACAGCACCATCAGCGACGCAATGTATGAATTTCAGTTGCAGCATGCTTGGTTCATTTTTTCCATCAGTCTGGGGAGCTACTGCCTACCTGCAAGATGGATTAACCATCAAGGAAATGTGATCTGTGCGTGAGGATGGGAAACAGGATGCCTGAGTTTTCTTCCTAGCACTGCTACTGACTCATGGCTTGGTCTTGTGCTAGTCACTTAACCTAGCTTTGCCTAAATGTATCTGTCAGAAATGAACGTACTAATCCCTGCCTGCCAGGTGTGTTGAAAGGCTTAATTAGTTTGAAAAGCACTTTCAGATCCTCAGCAGAAAGGCATTATAGAAAAGCAAATTATTATTGTGGCCCCCCACACTGATGAAACTTTATAACTAGAAAGTACATGATGCCATCAGTGTGCTGGCTATATATGATTCCAAATACAAAGTCAGATTCCCCAGAATTGTGTTACTAGGCCTTAAGATTTGCCAAGGAACCTTTCATTCATTTGTATTCAAACTAATTATCAGTATTGGACTTCATGCACCTATATATTGCTCAGTAGAAGAGGCAGCCATTTGACTATATCTGTATAATCCTTTGGGCACCATGTCCAATGCACATGCATATTTGAATTATTCAAAGCACAAAGCACACCTGTGCTCAAAATTTAAAAAAATTACTGCCAATTGTGGCTGTGTTAGCATGTATTGTGTACTGTCTGAGGCAGGGCTTATGTCCGTCTGTGTTTTGCGCAGCGCCTCGCACAATGGGGCTGTGGATTGATTGGGGATTTGAGGTACAGATGGAGATTTGATTTCATATTTGATAAAAATCCTTATCATAGACCACATTTAGATTCCACATGTCCCTGAACCTCAAGTCCTACAAGTATAAGGGTTTAGAACACTCAAGTTCCCGCCAAACTCCACGTCTAATGCTAATCTTTCTAAGTATGCCTCTGGTTAGAATCCTGTGTTAACTAACCACAGCTGAGGAACTGTGGGGGAAAAGGCTAGTGTTTGTTTAAGCCATGACATTTGACAAGGCAGGCCGGATACAGGGAATGGAAGAAGAGGTCTGTCACCAAGGAAGTATACATGGGAATAGCATGAGCATGTAGGAACAAAAATCAGGAAAACCAAGGCAAAGAATGAGTTACAGTTGTCAAGGACTGTTAGAGACAAGAAGGAGTTCTTCAAATACGTCAGACAAAAAAGAAAGATCAGAGATGGTGTGGGTCTGCTGCTCAGTGGAGAAGGTGAGCTGGTAACGAAAGGTGATAGGAAGACAGAGCTGCTCAATACCTACTTTGTTTCAGTCTTCTCACACAAAACATGTGACCAGATAACTCATCTAGTTACCATAGACAATAAAGGGGAAAGGATGCAGATTAGGATAAGTAAAGAACACGTCCGAGATCGTCTGACCAATTTGAATGAATTCAAGTATGGAAGGAACTAGCTGAAGAAATCTCGTAGCCACTGTTAATAATATTTGTAAACTCATGGATGACAGGAGAGGTCCCAGAAGACTGGAGAAGGGCTAACGTAGTGCCCATCTTTAAAATGGGGGGGGAAAGGAGGAGCCAGAAACTATAAATCAGTCAGCCAGATTTTGATACCCAGGAAGCTACTAGAGCAATGTATAAGATATTC
This sequence comes from Macrochelys suwanniensis, assembly GCA_033296515.1. Taxonomy (NCBI): domain Eukaryota; kingdom Metazoa; phylum Chordata; order Testudines; family Chelydridae; genus Macrochelys; species Macrochelys suwanniensis. The sequence continues at coordinate 151,774,703 of CM065775.1, read as the reverse complement.
AGTGTGCAAGTACCTGGAGGATGAAGGGGTAATCACTAGCAGCTAGCATGGATTTACTAAGAACAAACCAGCTTGATTTCCTTCTTCGACAGGGTAACTGGTTTGTTGGATAGGGGGCATGCAATGGATATAATATACCTGAACTTCAGCAAGGCTTTCCCACATGACATTCTGATAAGCGAGCTGGAGAAATGTGGGCTCAGCAGAACTACCATTAAGTGGATACATAATTGGTTAAACCACCACAAAGAGTAACTATTAACGGAATGCTGTCAGATTGGAGGGCGGTCTCAAGAGAGGTCCCACAGGGATGTGTTCTGGGTCCGGTGTTCTTTAACATCTTTATTAATCACCTGGGTGTAGAAATAGAGAGCACACTGATCAAATTTGCAGAAGACGCAAAGCTGTGGGGCAGGGGGAGAGGTTGCCGACAGTTTGAAGGATAGAGCTAAAATTCAGAGGGATCTTGATAAATTGGAGATCTGGGCTATAGAAAACAAAATGAAATTCAACAAAGACAACTGTAAGGTGCTACACTTAGGGAAGAAAAACCAAATGCACAAGTACAGAATGGGGGCTAACTGACTTGGAGAAGGATCAGGGAGTTGTGGTGGATCACACATCAACATGAGTCAGTAATGCGATGCTGTTGCAAAAAAAGGAAATGCAGTTTTAGGTTGCATTAACAGAGGCATAGCATGCAAGTCATGGGAGGTGATAGTACCACTCTACTCAGGGCTGGTTAGGCCTCAGCTGGAGTGCTGTATCCAGTTCTGGTCACCAATGTATAGAAAGGATGTAGAGAAACTGTAAAGGATCCAGAGGCGAGTGACAAAGATGATCAAAGGGATGGAATGCAAGCCATGTGAGCAAAGGCTAAAGGAACCAGCTATGTTCAGTTTGGAAAAGAGAAGATTAAGGAAGGGACATGATAGCTGTCTTCAAATATTTGAAAGGCTATAAAAAAAGATGGAGAAAAGTTGTTCTCTCTTCCCACAGAGGGCAGGACAAGAGGCAGTGGGTTCAAACTACAGCATTACAGATTTAGATTAAATCTCAGGAAAAACTTCCTAGCTGTCAGAACAGTAGGCCAATGGAACAGACCGCCTAGGGAGCTTGTGGAAGCTCCTTCACTGGAGGTTTTCAAAAGGAGGCTGGATAGGGATTGCCATCTGTCTTGGATGGTTTAGACCCAACAAATCCTGCATCTTGGCAGGGGGTTAGACTAGATGACCCTTGTGCTTCCTTCTACCCTATGGTTCTATAATACAGCACCAATACACTCCAAGTGAACATGTCTGAAGCCAAGGGCTAAAAGCTTCCAATCTCACTAGCAGTGCCCCAATCTGAATTGCATATCTTGAATGGAACCATCCCTGGTGAGTGGTGCTTTGCTTTGTGAGCATTCACGAACTCCAACTTAAGTAGTTTTAAAATGGAGCTTGATGGCTGTGATGGTACACCTGGAGCAGCAGGGGACTGGACTCAGTGGCCCAGGTCCCTTCCCATCCTATGCTCTCAAGTTAAACGAGTTCTTGTGAAAGTTTGTACAAAAGCAAAACTTTATTTGGGGTGGAGGGCAGGGAGGGAAAATGACAGTGCTTGAAACAAATAAAATGTGGGAATTTTACTGGAGAAAAAGGCTAGTATTCTGGTGTAATTCTTTATGCGGCAAATTATTCTCTCAGCTCTAGAAATCACCAACCAGGAATGAATTAAATATACTAACATTTGAAGTAGCCTCCTAGAACAGAGGCAATATAATTAATTCCCTCATTATTTCTCTGTGCTGTTTTCCTGACTGAAAGTCAAAAAGGTTTCCGCTGTAGTTTTCAAACTTACTTTATTTTGTTAACGTCATTTCATCTATTTCACCCAACCCTCAATGGAGTCTCTTGCCAATCCTATTTTAGCTTCAAATTATTAACATTAACGTATGTGGAGATGCAATTAGGAAATGTTTTCCAATGCTCTCAGGGATTATTATAATTAGGAATTTTGTATTGGCACCGCTTGTTTGACATTAGGCTAGCAAAAAGTTAGAGTTCAAGCCACATGATTCAAGTGTGTTACTTGCAAAATGCTCAGCTGTGCCCCTAAATTATTACATATGAAATGTGTGTGTGGGAAGGGCTGAGGGGGCTGATAGAAGAAAAATCTTCAGAATCTAATTACATGGCCCATATGCTCCTCTCCTGTGCAATATTGTGTGGAGGGGAACAAGTTAGTGAAAAATCTCCATGGCTACACTGAAGCTGCATACCCAGAACATTTCCCCCCACTTCCATGTCCCCAAAGAAGTGGGGATGTCAGGCACCCAAGTCCTCCAACTCCTGTCCAACTTTGTGAAAGGATTCCCCATTTGCGCTCTCATGAAGCACCCCGCCCTAGCTATGAGAGCACAGCAGGACCAGTAGCCATGCTGTCACTGGCTGCCAGACCCAGCTGTGCCCTGTAATGCTGTGGAGGAGACTCCCAGGGCACAGTATGTGTTAATTCTGTCCCAAGCAACATTTATTTTTCAGGAGGTTTTCCTCATTTGAGGGTGGGGAAGCCAGCCACTTACCATGGCTCCGCCTTCTTCTGGCTGTCCGTTTTTCTTGGGTGACCCATAGGCTCGGGGCAGAAAAACAGCTACCCAGAGCAGGGAGTAGAATAGAGCTGGTTGGAATTTTTCAATGGAACAGTTTTCCATCAGAAAACACTCATTCAGCAAAAATAAAAAAAAACGTACAGAAGAATAGTAAAAATGAAGTGCTTCAACCATGCCTAAATGAAAAGTGATGCCATGTGGTCAGGCATGCTTCATCGGGTGATTTCAATAAAGACATTTCTGTATTTCCAACCCAACATTTCAGAATGTTTTTTGTGGGAAATTTTGACTTTTCTTTCCAATTCAGGATGAAAAGAAAAGTCAAAATGTCAGAATTTCCCATGGAACGGAAGCTCTGCTGCATAGTCCTTTTCTCCATCTAGAGGGCCTCAGCATGGCATCTGCTGCAGATTTTGTTCCCTCCACTCTACACAGCACGGATCAAGGTTGCTGGGGAATCCTCTGCACTATCCGTTTTCACACGCACCATCACAGCGATTTGGGGGGAAAAGAAAACAGGGGTGCAAAGAAAGTTAATTAGCAATTCAAATAGGAACTAATTGGTGCTGTTTAATACACTTGTCTTCTGGGTGGAAAAACATAGTTCAGCCCTCAGTGGGTAATTGTTCACTTTACAAAATCACCACCCAATGCAGCATGGCCGATCATATGGTATGACAACAGTAGGAATATCTAGAATGGAACTGGGACATATCCATTCTGCTACCAGCAGTGACAACCACTACTCCCCTAGGAATTGTAGTGATGAGACAACAGCGAGACACTGGTGATGCAGTGATAATGCAGGAAGTCCACAAAGAAGCATTTAACTGACAACACTCCTGATTCCTGGACAAGTGATCATGTGTTCACAACCTAAACTCAGATTTGGGTTCCTATCCACGGCTGACATCAAAGATATGTGGGGCTTAATATTGCACATAACACAATTAGACATGTAAATCAGATATTTGCATACACACACACCACTAGTAAGGGGTCTAACTGGCAGTGCAACAGATGACTTACACGTGCACATATCTTTGAAAGTTTGGCCCCAAAGCGCGATACGACAAGGGGCTGATTCATTGGAAGGATTCAGTGTGATATTAAAGAAAGGTACATGCTGCCTTTGCAGCACAAATTAAAGTTCCTGTAGCACAGTTTTAATGGAGAGGGTAATAGAGATCGGGGCCAGTCCTGAAGAAGAGCTCTGTGTCAGCTCGAAAGCTTGTCTCTCTCACCAAGAGAAGTTGGTCCAGTAACAGATATTACCTCACCCGCCTTGTCTCTCTCATATCCCCGGGACCAACACCATTGGACAGAGTGACACAGACTTACAGACCTACGTGTTCTTCCGTAGGTACCTTGAGACTCTAGAGTTTTACTTTTGTTTTCCACAGCAGCACCATACACTGTGGTACAGCGTAATCCTTGGGTGCTTTAAACCTTTTAATCATCTGTGTTCTCTGCACAGCATTACGAGGGGATGAAACTACAAGGACCCAGCTGGGTTCCAAATAACAGTGTTTGCTAACTACACAAAACCATACCAGGCCTAGTTACATATGTACACTACTACTCTGGCAGGGCTCTGGTGGCTACTAGAGTGCTCCTAAGCTAGTTAAAAGGGCTGCTACCCAATTCCTAGCACTAGAACAACTCTCATTTTCCTCCACTGTTAGTAACTACCAGCTGTAAGCAGGGAACGAGAATCTGCTTAGTTACCAAAAGTGTCTGTCCTTTATTGAACGAGCACACTTTTGTTAGCGTAGGGCTGCTCGTAAGTACAAGCCTACTGGGTTGAGATTTTGTTGTTCAACAAAACACAACACGCGGGCACACAAATTTGCGTAAGGTTTGCCAACAGGTCTGGGGAGTGGGGAGAGAGGAGTACTAGAACAAATGTAGGGCCTCCTGAACTTGCTAGTGTCCTTTTCACCATTCCCTCTGCAATTTAAAACATTTTTAAAATGATCAAAGCCTTTTCCTAGCCCCTGGAGTTTAAATAAGAAAACAGGCAATTGTGCTTGAATTGTCCAACATCATGTGGCTTATTAACAGTCTCCTCTGGGAACTTGCTTTGCTTTGGCAGGTTTGACAACTGGCTCTCTTCTCATTTAAAACTGCCTCCCGACTACTTTCCCAGTTACTCCGGGAACTACACAGATGATGCCAAAAGCTGGCGGCTGGTTGAGATCTCCAGGTTAACCACCAAATACCAGCACGACCAAGCTGACAAGAGAATCTGTGCTTCCCTTTCCAACGCGAAGAGTTGCAGCATCGAACGGGTCTTGAGGAAGACGGAGAGATTCCAAAAGTGGCTGAAAGCAAAGCGCCTCACACCAGACCTCGTGCAGGTGAGTAGGCAAGGTCCTGTTAATGAGGAGCACACCGATTTGGCAGCTACTGCAGTTACCTACTGTAACAGAGTCTGGGGGAATCTCCGATTGCTTCGTTTGTTTATTTTTTAAACTTCACATAGAATCAAGCACTGTGACTCACTGGAGCTGCCCAAGCTCTAGGCTTGCAGGGCTCCACAAGAAATAGGATTTTGACGCTCTCAGAGCACTGTAGTGGGGACACACGAAGAGGGGGAAAGTGTCTTCAGCACCACATGAATGATTCCCACATAAAAATGAATCAAAGGTTAATATCCAAACCAGTCTATTTTAACTTTCTTTTGTAATGATCAAGACTAGAACTGGCAAGCTTTTTACAAAGCTCCTTCAGTTCCATTCTGCCTTCTCTGCTACTGGTCCATCAACCCCTTAGGAAGCATCCCATGGGAAATGATTGCCAGGAAGTGCTGGTGGAGAATGGCTGGGGAGAACAAGATTAAGCCCCAGGGAGGAGATGTAGAATGAACCAACTAAGGGTTTGAAACTTGGATTGTTTTTAAAGTGAAGGAGAGTTGGGACACCGCGGGGACTATGAAAAGTGAGCAGGGAACACAGATGTGCAGCAAACTTTTAAGAAACGTGCTGATGTTACGAGTCTCTATTCTACAGGCTGCGACTTGGCCCATAATGGGGCAGAGTCTAAAGTCCAGATCCAAACATATCTAATTGCAAGGCCTCAAAACCCGAATCTTCCCACTGTTCCAGGTGCTTTAATTCAGGGATCAGATTTGACCCCTTAGAGAAATAGGTTCAAGCTTTGATCTGTGATCCAAACTGGCATCCTGTCTGAGCCATCTACTTGTTGAACACCCAGATATGGCAAACCTCAAGCTTTCAAAAATCATGAGTCAAGCCCCCCAAAATCCTGAGATTTAAAAAAAATTAATAAAATAATGGGTTTTTTTAACCCCCTTCTCCCCAGGTTTTAGCTTTAAGGGGCACATTTTCAAGCTTTTCTGCGCAACCATGAAGGCTAGAAACTTTGTTTTCTCCAAGGAAAGTTGAGATTCTCATGTAATCACCTGACTCTAGGAGCTGGGGCTTTAAGAAAGTTGCAAACACTGAACGCTGCTACAATGATTATTTTTATCTGTTCCCTTTGTCACAGGATAAATGACTGGGCTTTTTAAAAAACTGCACACTTTGCAGTTGTTTCTTTCCTCTGAAAGGTCAGCCTTCCCCCCCCCCCCCCCCACACACTCCTAGAGAGGGGATTTATAGCACGCAGCAGCCCTTGGTGAGGACAGCACCATTCTCTGTCATTCTCTGTCACCACCACTAACTCCCTCCCTCCCGGAGGGCCAGGAAACACCTGCCTTTCTCAGCTGATCCAAATGCACACTGTGGGTGCATGAGAGGGCACCCAAGATTCCCTCGGAGGCAGAGCACGTGTGTCCTATCCCCAGGGCACTGCAGGAATCACTCCATGGGCCTGGAAGGAGCCCAGAGGCACCGGACTAGGATTCCTATTTCTTAATCTCTAGGCCATCTATAGCAACATGTGTCATGCAAGGGGAAGTTTGCTGGCCTTTTTATTGGAATACTTAAATGTCACAGGGTAAGCGAGGAGAGACAGGTGTGTCAGTCACAGCTTCAGGGAAGCCGCCGGGTGGTTACTGCCACTAGGGAGAGAGAGAAGACGAGAGATAATAGGCATATGGTGCAAGCTGATAACCAGGCAGCAGAAAAGGCGGGAGTGGGTTTTAAACAAACCAGCTCCGGAGAAGCACAGAGCTCTGAGCACCTGCTGCAGAGTGTGTGAGGAAGGCGCCGTTCCCACTCCAGCCAAGGGGCAGGGTGCTGCCTTTTGCCGAAGGTGACAAGAGACCAACATTGCTCACCCCCTGAGCAAAGGGTTGTGGTGACTGCTAAAAAAGGAGGGAAAGGAGCGGCTTGGTGGCTGGGATGGAAGAAGGATCATTCAGCTCAGTGTTTGTGCTAGAAAGGGTCACTCTCTAAAGTGGGGATCTGTTTTGAAAAGGAACCTCAAAAATGTCAGCCTGTAACCCCCCAGACCCACTCCCTGGACACATTCACTCAGCTCTGCTGACTCCTAGCAATAAGGAGTTTCTGCTGCTTTTTACTCCTGTTAGCCTGCAGAGCAAGCACAGCTGAGCTGCAAATCCACAGGCATCATCAGTAACAGGGTTGTTGACTAAATTGCAATCAGGGGCACCTGTGCAAACCACTGACAGCACAAGAGTTACCCAGGTGTCACTGTAGGGCTAATTGGTTCCGCAAAACCTATATTACTGGCAACAAGGTGGAAGGAGCCTGGTTTGACTCTCAGAGCCAGCAGCTAGAAAAATGAGCACATTTGAGCTGGAACACAAAATAAACCTGGGACAGAACAGAACATCTCTTTGGGAAAAGACCACACACTTTGTGGAAGATATATTGTACTTCATCTAATAGCCGTATAAAAGAGGAGAGGGAAAGACAACTGGGGGTTACAGCAAGTGTTCAAAAATATTCCTCATCTAAAATTCACATTTTCTCATCAGCTGCTTTACAGGAATGTCTCTCTTGAAATCCTGCCGTGAATTATTTCCCGTGTGCATTAAGGCACTCTCTCTCCACAAGATGGCAGTGTGGAGTGTTTTACTGGTGCCGAGCTGGGAAACCAAATAATATAGCAGGGCAAGCTGGTGAAACCCATCTGGTGAGCAAGTTTCATGGGAGGTTAGGTATAAAATTGGGCATTGTCATAAGAGTGGGGCAGAATTACTTTAAATCAATGGCCAAACAAACTGACATGCTTAACATATCTATCTACTGAACTCAGGAAACCTGTATGTGTCAAAATGGAGATATTCTTCCTGAGATCTGCTATAGAGATGTTTATTTATCCAACTCCTACTCCTCTCCCTGGGGACTAGGGTGACCAAATGTCCCGTTTTTATGGGGACAGTCCCATTTTTGGGGACTTTTTCTTATATAGGCTCCTATTACCCCCAACCCCCTGTCCTGTTTTTTCACAGTTGCTGTCTGGTCACCCTACTGGGGACCTTGTCTTATCAAAGGCCCTTGCCACTACATAAAGCCCCCTCGCTCCTCCTACACTTCCTCCGTTTCTCTGAAACCCAGTTTCAGTTGGGCTGGACTGTGTCACTAATGCACATCACACCAAGCAAAATCCAAACACACAGTGAATTCTGTTTGAGCGCCCCCTGGTATTGCAGCCTACTTTCTCCTACAGTCTAGGATCTCCTCTGTTCACATTTGGGAATGCTGAACTTATGTAGGCTCCCTCATGCCTGAGAGCCAAATTGCTGGTGCCAAGGCCAGGGCATCATTCAAACTCAAGAACAAACTGAGCAAATTTCAGCAAGTTTTCAAACCTTTCTGGTCCTGTCAGTCAAAGCAGAGCACGGTGCTCTGCAATCAACACAACACACCTTACACACTGATCTAGGATTACAGCTTTCACAGCTGCATGGGTCTTTGAATCTGAAAATGAAGCAGAATCGTATAAACTGATATCACTTAGTTTTAATGAAATATAAACTTGGTCCCATTTAGAAGTGCAGTTGTTTCCCCCCTCACTTTTAATTCTCAGTAAAGGTGGGCCCAAACCAATACCCCAGATTGCAAATACCTCCCCTAAAATCCAAACGTTGATCCAAATTTTGCAAATGGCCACTCTTTATAATGGGCTGAACCAAAAACCCGGGACCAAACATCCCTGAAATACGAGCTGTTCGAAATTCAGAGCCAGGTTTTCTGGTTTAGACTCACTGTAAAATGAATGACAGGGGTTTTCTCTGACCTGTTCAGCTGCAGGAGGTTGGAGATCTCTCAGATACCCCTCTTGAGATTTAAACAGCAAGAGCTCCAGAGGTGTGTCCCCTCTGAACTGTGATTTCAGTGGTATGGTATTTGCAGTGCAAATCCATGTCCGGGCGAATGCTTTGTTTCATGAGATGATAAACAACTACAAACACTTAACACAAGAACTATTCGGTGATTGGCATTTTTGGTAACGCCCAGGGTTCTATTGATGTCGCCATGGTAGCAGTATTTCCCATCAAACTATGGTCACGAAGCTGGTGGCTGCACCAGACTCCCTGTAGCTTTGGATATATAAGAGATCTGACAGAAACTACTGGGCTTAAGTAATTTTCTTTTATAGAACAGAAAATTATGACAAACCTTAACATACTTGAATCAAAATGACAGACCATGAAATAATGTTTTTCACTTTTCACTGACTGCCCTGCCTGACCCAACTATCAATTGGGCTGCCTGCCACAATGATTATTTCATCTGCCACAGTGAAAATCTTTATTGCAAGCTACAAATGCTTCAGTACTGAAATCATGCTTGCCCCAGAGACAATCTTGATCTAACTCGTTTGTGTGTAGCACTGGATTGCACGTATTAGCCTGTACAGTAGTAATAGCGACATGCTGTTTTGTCTGTGTTTCAAGCTCCAGAGTTCATCACTTTCAGCATCAGAGTTCACATCATGTGCTGCTTGTTTTTTTCCGGTGTGAGGTGAACAATAAAAAAGTAGGCTAGTTTCAGCAGAGATCTCCTGCAGGGCAAATTTCTAATTCTAACAACAAAGAACAGCTAAGAAAAGGCTTGAGGCACAAAGACGTGAACAATATCAAGGTACAAGAAAAAACCCTCAAGTTTTTCAACTTGCCCATATAAGTTATAATGTGAAGCTGTTAATCAGGCTGATAGTCCAGCTCCCACCACATAACTACCATCTTTAGGTATCTGGCCCCTGAGGAGCAACATTTAAAGCCTCACTTTGCTCATTAAATGTCAGCAAGTGGTTCATTCATCTGATGCCTGGTCCTTTGTCGGAAAGTATTTTTGATCCATAGCCATCTCCCAGACCAATCTCTTTTTGACTTATTGCCTTGTTGCTAGAGATGCACCTGAACCAAACCTCCAGGTCTGAACATACCTGAACTTTAAGTGGAGAAGGATAATGCTAGAATCTGAAGCTGGAACAAGATCCTGATTTTTGCAATAGACCTCTATCTCCGTCATGGGCTGAACCAAAGTCTCAGATTCAAACACCCAAAACCTATGGGTGGTTTGAAATCCAGATGAAAATTTTTGCAGCCTGGATTCATTTCTAATTGTATTAATTCACATAATATACATAGTAGTCAATCCTTAGTGTGAACCACAGATGGCAGTGATTCAGGATTGAGTTTATCCCTTCCTTGACTGTTTGGTAGTACTTTGTGATTGTGGTAGTATAAAGACAGGACGGTTGTGCTGCAGAGGTCTCCTCCATGTCAGGAAGAGCTCGGAGTGTGTTTGCACAAATAATCACACACACACCAATTTGTATTCCGCTGAATGTCACGGACTAGAAAAAAATTCCATTTGAGTGAAAGTTGATATAGATGGGTCAGTCCATTATTAGACACATAAACGTGGGATTTTTTTAAAACCAAACTAAATGAGAAGCACTGTGACTCAGCATCAGATATGCTGTCAAATGAGTTGGCATGTCTAAGGCTACGTCTATATGTACAGCGATACTGCTGCGCCGCTGCAGAGCATCTCGTGTAGATGCTCTGTGCCAACAGGAGAGAGCTCTCCCATCGGCATAATAAAACCACCTCTGTGAGCAACAGAAGCGATGTCGGCGGGAGAAACTCTCCTGCCTACATACCGCTGTGCACAGGAGCACTTATGTCAGCGTAATTTATGTCGCTCAGGGAGGTGGTTTTTCATAAATTATGCCAACATAGGCCGTAGTGTAGACCTAGCCTTAGTTTCTAGGGTGAGAAGACATTGCAGGGGACTTAACACATTCTGTAGATAAACCAATAATCTCTAGTGCTTTGAATTGCAAGATCTTCAGGTGTGCGTCCAGTCAGTGGATTTTGTCTGACAATTTTACAATGTTAGATTTAAATTTTTTAATTGGCTCTCTTTTCAGCAACAGAGATGGCACTGTTCTTTTCCCCTAAAAATGCTGACCCCACTCCAGCGAAGCACTTAAGACGTGCTAAACGTTAAGCGTGTGAGTACACCTATTGAAGCTAGTGGAGCCTATTTACATGAATAGTGCTTTGCTGGACCGAGGTCTTTGGTAAGTAATTAAAATATTAAGAAATTGTATTAATTGTTGCTATAAATGTGGGAAACAGGGATTTCACCTATTCCGCTTCCAGCCTTACTCTTGTTCATTCTGTTTCCATGCCATAAATAGCACTGGCCTCAAGTCAGAAAGTATGAATGAGCACAGTCTGAAGATCATTTAACTCGACTGGGTGTGTTCTGGCTCCCAAATTAATGACCAACATACATTGGATACTCCTACATATTCACACTAACTTATATTTCAGATTCACTTATCTGCTCCCTGCTGAACAGTGTGAATGAGACAGCTATAGGATTCTGAAAAAGTGCCAGTCACAGTTATAATTAGGAAATCCCCAAAATAATTCCATGGCAAGTGGATAAGTGGTGATCACCTCGCCAAGTTCATATAATAGGATGAGCTATGAAGTTGGAAATAATATTTTTGATTGCATTAAAGTATCACCATTTCTGCTCCTACAGCATGTAGTTATGGGTCTCAACGTTTGCATTACAAACTCTTGTAGGCAGCAGGGCTTTCTAACTTTGGCTGTAAATATTTGCATACACTCTCAGCTGCAAGAGAACTTCGTCACCACCTATCAACCATTTAACACAATTCTGCTTGGCTTTTTTTTTCTCCTCACTCTTCTTCCAAAGGAAAAGTGACTCAAAGTCAGAAATAACATGTCAGAGAACCGTAAAACAGAATTGCCATTTTTCTGCTTAGTTTTCTGTTAGACAAAGCATAAATATCTTCTTGCTAATACTGTTCTGGAAGAGAGAAATGTAAGAGGACTAGTAACATTTAGACACTGTTATAGAGTTAATTCTCTGTGTCATTTCTCCATAACTGACAAAGAAAAGTGCATGTACTTTAAAATTTAAGCTATGTCAAAGTACATCAGTGTAAATAAACATTGCCATTTATACCAGCTGCAGATTTTTATGCACTTTCATAACTCAGATATTCAAATATAGAAAATGCAACTTACCATGTGATGAATCCATAAACCTGAGAATCATTTGTTGCTGATATCTACAAGAAAGTACAAGCAAGACTTTAAACCTATATGTAAATTATTTAAACCTATATGTAAACCTTATCAGAAAGAGAAGACATCCTATACAGGCACCTACATACAATATGTATATGAGAGTTTTTAAACTTTATCTAGCATTCCTAGTGAATAATATCATAGAAAAAGATCAGCCACAGACTAAGGTGAACAGGGATGTATTTGGAAGATGCTCTTTGAAAGAAGGAAGTGATTCACTGAAGCGGGAGGGCTCCAGAAAGATGGAGACCACCAGTGAATGAACAACACTCACTACAGAGATGTGCACAGAGGGACACAGACCATAGAAGCAAAATTAGTTCAATATACTGACACAGAGGCAGACAGGAGTGAGACCTCCAGACTGGATTGGGTGTTTCAGAAACTGTGTGCCGTTTTGAGATACCTTCATGAATACATAGTGTAGGGAAAGTCTGAAACATGGGACTGAAGCCAAGGTAGTTCAGTGTTTAAAGAAGAGTCTGCTGTAGAATATCCCTAAACTGCTCCACGTTGCTAACAGTAATTTAGAGGAATCCTTTATAAAGGTAGCTGTAAGGGGGATCTGGGTACAAACCTGCTGGCAGAGTTCTCAAATAGCGTGTAGAGCAGATCCTACTAGGCTGAAATATTGTGAACTCTTCCAGCTGCCAAGTATAGTCATCCCAAGTACCTTTGTTCTTTCCTCCCAGGGGCTACCTAGTCCAATGCTGCGCTGTCCCTCCCAGCGGCTCTTAGACAGAATAGTACGCCGCTATGCTGAGGTGCCAGATGCTGGCAGTATCTATATGGATCACCTCACAGACCGGGACAAACTACGCCTCCTCTACACACTGTCAGTGAATGCGCATCCCATCCTGTTACAGGTATGGTGCCTCTCCCTAGGATGAAATATCCTGAAACCAATCTCAAGCCGGGGATAGTGCGTATGATGTTCTCCAGTTGCTCAGGACACCCAGCAGGTTCTTTCACTATCACGCTAAGCTTTATGGACCGCTACTGTTCCTTGTACCTCATTGAGGCTTCAAAATTAAGTCAACTCTGAAGTACCTGGGCCTGATTTGTATAGGTGCGGAGCACCTGAGACTCCCTTTGAAGGCAGAGAGAGCTGCAGGGGCTCAACACCTCTAACAATCAGAACCTGGGTGGATTGGAATGCAAGGAAACAACAAAATTCCAGTGGGTCGTGTTCCGTTTGTATTGTTAATATATTGCATTAAATCACAAATCATTTATCATCTAATCAGAGAGACCCTGACTAATGGATCAGCACAAGGGGTCAGAATTATGGTGGAGCATTTCTGCTATGTGATTCCTCAGCCTTAATGCTGCATTAATATTCATTTTTTACATGCATCAGACACACCAGGACTGAACCAAAATTCAGTGCTACATTTGGGATGACTGGATTAGCATCATCCTCTTTCCTCTTCCTAAAAGCCATTTCAGAGGGAACCTCTGATCCCCGCTCCACGGCACTGTCCACTTTTTTCCTACTCCTCATGGCCAATTCATATCAACCCCTATATTGTCCCTTTTCCTCCAGCACCCTTCCAGGACAGGCTATTTTTTGACTCCCCATCTTTGTCAGTTGTCTCAGATCCATACACCTTCCCAGCATTGTCCCCCACTCTCACTCATGCCCAGAAGTGACCTCTAGAATCTGGGTAGACTGCAGGTTTGAGGCTGATCTCTGGGACTAGACTTTCAAATATGCTCCATGCCCATCTGCTCCTATTGCTCTCAGTGAGAGGTGCTGGATATTGGGCAGTTTTGAAACTCTGCCACTACCTGGGAGCTGTTGAGTGGGTGCCAAGTTCTTTTGAAATCTGACTCCTGGTCACTCGCAAAGACACTTGTCTTATTCTTCACTCTGCCGGTGGTGTATATTCAGATCATCTCTGACATTCTCAGCAAACTTCGCTTATGTCATCATGGAGATCTGCTTACCTTAGCCTGCTAGGTCACTATGATGAGTATGCTAGGAAGCGTTTAGGTTAAGCTTTTATCTTGACAACGCTCATTAGTCCATTTCAAAATTTAGTAGCTAAAAAAACACTTTACAAAAGAAAAATTAAATCTTTCTGGATAGATTTCATTTCCTAAATGTCTTTCCAGAAAAGGGAATGGGAGCCTTTAATAATGCTCAGGAACACAGAACTGGCCTATCAGAACATCTGCTTAATCAAAAGTAGAAGTTCTGTCTCTGCAGTGCCTATTTCAGAATGCATTAGGGAGCCTAAAAGAAAGTTACTTTTGAAAAGTAATAATCTAACCAAAACCTTTGGGTTTGTGAGGTTAAGAAAGAGAGAGATTCCCTCTTGATGTGATGTGGTATGATAACTGCATTGCTTGCGAGGGGCAAGTCCTCATAAATGCAGACAGAATCTTTATGCCATAGCACATAGCCATGTATTCTGGGGATGCTACAGGAAAGTATTTTGTAAATGGTTTAGAGAAAGTTTGAAAAATGTTAACTATTTTTGCCCCTTACCTGCATTACTATGGCTTCAACTGCATGGGGCTCAGCAGAAGCCATCCAAAAATAATCTAAAAATAGCTTTTCTATGCCTAAAAATGTCATGACTTTAAAGTACATCATTATCTTGGCCTTTCCAGAGAGTTCTGAGTTTCCCTTTCCTAATGGTATAAAACTTCTGGGTCATGAGATCTCAGACTTTATATTCATGACACAAAACATTTGTAGCTGGTCCATGCCCATCCCTGGGCCTCCGTTCCAGGTAATTTTAGGAGAGTAACTCCACACTGGGGGATGAAAAACAGAAAACAGCAGCAGATTGATTTTGCAGCAGATTGATTTAAAAGAACAAGAGCAGCTGTTTGAAACAGCTCAGGGCTTTGGAATAGTGGAAGTTGTCTTGGGGGTGGAAGATGGATTAGCAGGCAGAGGTGAAGTAATATGGCCAAAGGTGCACGATAAATATATCGTAGGCTTCCGCCGCTTATCAAATAAGGCTGCAATTGCTATTTATCTCAGGAGCATTGTATGTGTGTACATGCACACACGTGCAGAGTATATATTGTAGCATCAGGCATATATCTGGTATTGCCGTCCAAATTTCACATGTTCAAAAATCATTAGGCAGCCCCAAAAGTCATGATTAAAAAAATAATACATTTTGGGTTCTTGTTATTTGCTTCTCAGTGTTTAGTCTTTAAAGTGCACTGGAGTCATATTTTCATGCTTTTCTATTAAACCATGAGCGCTAGGAACTATTTTAAAAAAGTGACAGCCAAGCGACCTCACCTATTCCCATGACTCCAGGAGCTGGCATTTCAAGAAGAAACACCAATTATAACAAAACTTGGCAACACTACGATGAGACCACAGTACTGTCAATCCCAAATGTTCAAAAATATAGAATCAGAACTCCCCCTGCCTCCTCCCCAAAATCATTACACTGGCTTCACATTTATGAGGTATTTAAAAATAATAAATATAAGATTATGTCTAGTTGTCTTGAGATATTTCATTGCTGCGATCAGGCCTAGAACCTTCTTTTCTAAAAAAAAAAAAAAAAGTCAGTCAACTTTCAGGTAGTAACACAATTCCACCAGTTGGGGGCTTTAAGAAAACCCCCAAAATTGCAAGATTCCTGATAAAAATCATGAGTTTAGAACACAATTTCTTAAAGAATCCAATAATCCTTTTAATGCAATCAGAGCCCTCACAGCAGAGCTTGCTAATGTAGCAACAGACAGTGCATCCCCCCAAACCACTTTCACTTTCCATTCACTGGCCTCTCTCATGCCACACCACCCACCTGAAACCATACAAACACACACTCTCTCTCTCTCACACACACACACACACACACACTTTACTGCATATTTATTCCTGGAGACTCTATGTGTGCGCATCACCACAATACGCACCTCAGTATTTTCAGTGACTAGATCCATTATTTTCCTTCTCTTCCCACAGATTTTCCCAGAAGCAGAGGGATGGCCATTTCCAAAGTATTTGGGGTCCTGTGGCCGGCTGATTGTCACTGCCAGCACCAGGCCTTTAAAGGAGTTCTACAGCTCTCCTCCTGAGGTGGCAGCAGATCTGGGTCTCCAGCTCCTCTCTATTGTCAATTCCATGAGGAACAATGACATGAACTATGTCTTTTATTTCGTCCATGTCGATGCTGGCACATTTGGCATTTTTAACAATGGGCTTCTGTTCATCCGGGATGCCAGCACACTGGGAATCATTGACAAGCAGGAAGGTAACTCAGTATGATCTCTGAATAAGCATCTGTCATAGGAGGATTTTGCCAGGCAGGAGGAAAAAAAAAAACAAACAACTCTTTTACCTGCTATGCTAGTGTTATTTAAAACATCAAACATTGCTCAGTAAATTGGATAATTAAAAGTTCAAGAGGAGATATCTACTGCCGATAAAAACAGAACTATCTCCTGCAGTGCTTAGCTCTGTATTCAGAACGTTGCATACCTTTCACTGGTACTGTAAATGGTGCTGTAAATTACTAACACTACATTAAAGAGCATAGGAACAGTTTTTGTAGCTCTACACAGCTACACACTGGTAATAACTGTGACTAGCGACAGTAGACAACACAGCAATATTTGAATGCTAATATTCAACAGCTTCCACTTCTTTTTTTAAAAACTGGTGTCTCAAAAAATTAATTTGCAGACAGAAACTTTACAGGCCTATCTCGATTTTAAATATTTGGCCAAATCCTTTAGATCCTTCCAGGTCATTTTATCCCGTTGACTTTAGAATCATTAACAAAGGAAAACCCCTTTTTGTCAGTTTGTCCTCAGTTCAAACTCTGCCTTTCCCCAGGCAAACTGTGAAGTAACACACCACCAAAACTAGAGCTGGGCAAATAGTATTCGTCTAATAAACTTAACACATTTCACTCTTCTTCGCACTTAAAAAAAATTCATTCAGCTTATGCAGTCATCTGAATAATTCTCAAGTATTCACAAATTTATACTGATTTTGTGAAAATCTTCTAGCGAAACATTCAGTTATAGATCTTTTGCATTATTGGTTCAGCTCCAACCAGATCACCTCTTGTGGAGTCTTACTGGTTTTGGATGAAATGGAAAATTGAGGCCTTAATTACTTGTGGCAATTTCTATAAGAACTTCAAATTTCAGCTCAGTATTTATGTTGTACTTGAGTTCCTCTGCTATTTTAATCGAATGCATTCTTCTTCTCCCCGTCTATAAAACGCTGCGGGGTAGCACTGAGTTCTCTTCACCTCAACCTTTCAGAGACATATATGCATTTCAGAAGTGTGGGAAATGACCCTATACATACAGCCTACAAAGTGCTTTGGGACGAAAGGTGCTAAATTAACCTAGGTTATTATTAACATAGGTATACACTATTTTAAATGACATTTTCTTACCAAAATTACAAACATGTATGATTATAAAAGATTTGTACATTTCTAACAAATGTTTTTATTGCCTTTATTAGGTCTCCAGATGACTGATGGGCAACAGGAGTATAAAGACATATTTAGCTGTTTGGCTTCAGACTGCCAGTCTGCATTTCCCTCCTGTAATTCAGTCAGAGAGAAGCAGAGCCTTGTCATGGTGTGTCAAGAGCTTCTGCCTAAACTCCTAAAGGGAAAATTCCTCCACCCTGTTCAGGAGAAAATAGACAGGTTCCTAAGGCTCTGTGCAGACAGCTTCAGAGCAGACCAGGAAGTCAGTGATGCCGCTGGAAAATTGATAGAGCTCTTGAAATCTTTGCAATCTTGCGATTCCCATTTCGCCTACCGCTACCCTGACTGCAAATACAGTGACAAATACTAATGGCTGAGAGAAAGCTCTTCCTAAAAGACTGGAGTACTGTGTACACAGCTCAGCTCTCACAGAAAGTGAAGAAGTTTCAGGATAGAGATGAAAGGAGGATTCATAGAAGCCCTGGCTTCCTAGCAGGATAACAGAGAGAGGCAGCATAACACACCCGGGGGTTTCCATCTGACTCAGACACACTTATCACATTGGTGTGTTTGGTATGATGTGAAGTCTTCACTTAAGTGTTATAACATTTCGTGAATGACTTGAGTTAAGAGATGAATAAAACTTATTAATGCATTTTGGTCTTAGAGGAATTTTCCATGGCAGCCATAAAGAAAAATTAAATACTAAGCCATCTTGGTCACAACTAGGTGGAGTAGCATACTGGCAGATAACACAGATCCGGCTGATAAAGACTATACAAATGATATGAGATGGATGGAAACATTTAAGACTGTCCTTGTGGGGCTATGTTAATGCCATAAAAATTATCTTCTCTGAATTGAATTATCTGATCAGTTTGCTACCATTATGTTGTTGTTATGATTGCCAATTAATTTGATGTTATATGGGATGGAAAGGAGCAATAGATAGCATTAAAGAGCCGAAAGCTCCCGTTTCTTTTATGTCTTCATTTCTCTAACTTCTAATTGCATAGCACAACTTTTAATCTTTTCTGGATTGCGAGATGGTAATTGGCATGTAAGGCTGTGTCTACACTGCACCGTAGTACAGATTACATGGGTGTGAATTCCAGAGCACACCAAAGACTTGCCGTCCAACTTCCCTGTGGGTATGCTGCTAGCGCAAACTAAAAGACACCTAAGTTTGCATTAACATAGTCCTCTAACAAATACTCTTTTTTTTCCCAGACAGAAAAGCTCTCAAATCTGATTCACCTAATGTGAATTTTTCACTTTCCCCCCAATACAATCCCAGTACAATTTTCAAAACAGTCAAAATACTTGTATTTCACTTGCAGCTCTGTTGAAGGCAGACGCCATCTGGCTTCAAGTAAATCTCCATTTAGTTAAATCCTCATGTTTGCATTGAAAAATCTCTTTTCCTTTGGAAATTATGGTTTACCTCAAGGCGTTTGTACCTTCGCAGTTGTGTTGATAGATGATTAACTTGTCCTCTTAACACCCCTGTGCAGTGCAGAAGTAGTATCATCTCAATTCTACCGAAGGGGAAATGAGGCACCTACAGAGTTAGGGCCAGATCCATAAAGATAAGTGTCTACATCCACCTGATTTAGGCACCACTGACGGTCTCAAAACTCAGCTGCCCCCTAAGCCTGTTTGTGCCTAAGTTTTCACCAGCTGGCATTCGCAAAGTTGTCTAAGCACTGCTGCCACCCCACAGCTAGTGAGCTACTCCGAGTCCTCACTCCAGCTGGAGCCCTGTAGGCTCTGAGGCAAGACTCTCAAACTAGGCGGGGGATGCCTACCCTATAAGGGGGCCCAGTTCTCCAGGCATCATCAAAGCACATGTAAGACCTGAGCCATATCGGATCTCACAGCAAGAGGGCTGAATGCAGGCCACTGATAAGTGGAGGAGCAGCACAGCACCTGCACAAATTACAAATATGAGCAGTAGAACTTGTCAGGAATTGTTTAGGGCGAGACAGAGCGGGGGAAGGGAAGGAGAGGTATGGGTGGGTGGCTGTCTCTGGCTTGGGCATTCCCCTGGGATGTAGGAGTGCATGACACACCCGTACCAGAATAGCCTATAACCTGGTGGTTAGGACACTCAGACGGGAGGAGGGAGACCAGGCTTCAAGTCCCTAATCCAGATCAGGGATTTGAACTTGGATTTCCCACATCCCAGGTGAGTGCCCTAACCACTGGGTATATAAGAGCACCATCACCACGTTGTGACTGGTAACAAAATCACCATGCGACTCTAGCCTGAAAAAATCTATATGAACAGTTCTGGCATTTCTGAAATGATTTGTGTTTGTTTTGACCAAAACAATTTGACAAAATTGATATAAATTCACAAAATGCCTCAGTCAACCTGAACCTGCATTTTTCAGTGAAAAAGAATTTTGCCTGAAAATTTTCATACTGCTCTAGGCAAGAAGCCTATGATAGACCCAGGAACAAAACCCACATCTTCCTACTCCCAGTTCAGTGTCTTAACCACAAGAACATCCCACCTCTAGCTAAGGTTTGAAAAAAGCCAGTCATCTACATGCGTTCGAAAAGCTGAGTGCATTTGCACATCTAATTTGCATGCAAAGTTACCACGAGTCAGAAATTTGCGTTTGAAAATGAGCAGGAATGCATATAACATCAATTGTGTGTGCAGATGACCATAACTGTAGATTAAAATAGGGTATTATAGGCATAAATTAGACATGCAAATATACTCCCATTTTTGCATATTCAGTTACATGCCTGATCTTGTGACAATCGGATCGATGACATTGAATTCTCTTTCCCATTATCACTCCTGACACAAAA
Source organism: Macrochelys suwanniensis (assembly GCA_033296515.1). Taxonomy (NCBI): domain Eukaryota; kingdom Metazoa; phylum Chordata; order Testudines; family Chelydridae; genus Macrochelys; species Macrochelys suwanniensis. The sequence goes on along the minus strand of CM065775.1, from coordinate 151,754,332 downwards.
TAGTAAGTGCACCTTGCACTCTTAAGAAGTGGAAACATTTTTAAATAATTTGAAGGCAAATTTAGCTGTAGGCTCAGATGTTATCACAGCAGAAATGGTTTAATATACAGTAAAAGCAATTGTTGCCGCCCTCTTCTATGACTTCAATCTATTTCTACACCATGGCTGTGTTCCAGTAAGGAGAAAGTACTGTTCGCCTAAACCCATAAGTCTGATTAGCAATCTGTTTCCAACAGTTTTTCTTTAACCCATTTCTATCTAAACAAATTTCAGCCTGTGATTTGACTTGATAATTATACAACAAATTAAATACTTTTGCCCCCTCCATCCCTAGGGGGAGGGATAGCTCAGTGGTTTGAGCATTGGCCTGCTAAACCCAGGGTTGTGAGTTCAATCCTTGAGGGGGCCATTTGGGGATATGGGGCAAAAATTGGGGATTGGTCCTGCTTTGAGCAGGGGGTTGGACTAGATGACTTCCTAAGGTCCCTTCCAACCCTGATATTCTATGATCAGCAGCAAGAATTTCTCTAGTAAAGGGGGAATTGCCTGGCCATCCTGTATTCAGGGAACAATGCATTTAAAGAGAGGAACAAAATCTTGTATATAGTTTTATCAGAAAAAAATTAATGGTTACCAGTGAAGGTAACTCTAGGATCAGTAGTAATAGAAGTAAGCGTTCAATGCAATTCAACAGAGTAAGGCAGGCTACAAAATGTCAAGAAAGAGGTGAGCGAAAGATCTTGGCTAGGTCATGTGAGCTCAGCCGGAGAATTCCCAAGCCATGGAACTGTGGCGAGTTCTTTGAGAAATCACTTGGTGCCATGGTATAACACAGCCTTAGCCTGTGGCTAGCAGCACCATAACACTTGCAAAATCTCTTTCTTCCTTGGCAATTCCTTGCCCTACTTTCAAACCAGGAGCAGCAGCTGGGAGTGCCAGACACTGGCCTCACCCACCCTCGTGTACCCTTATTTTTTTCTCCAGACAGATTCTCTTTTCAAAAATATTTGACATTCAGTTTTCTATGTTGATCTGAGAGTGTCTTTCAGAAATTTTGGGCTCAGCAGCATACCTCACAGACATCGAGTCATACTGAAATTGCATAGCAACATGCACCTACCACACAATAACTCACAAAGAGGAATCTACTTATTTCAGGCCCAAATCCTGCATCTACTGACATAGTTTGGAGCTTTTCCATTTGCCTCAGTGGGAGGAAAATCAGGTCCCCAGATACCAGCCCAGCTAACACAGTATCCTAAAATATGATACACAAAAATGAAAACTGCACTAGTCCTGCATTGTCAGATGCACAAGAAAAACTTTTAGCTAAGAGAAGCTTTCAGAGACACAGCATCTGTTCTTACAGGTCCTGATCCAAGTCCATTAAAGTAAATAGGAATCTTTCCATTGACTTCAGTGGGTTTTGGTTCAGACTCATAAAAGCTTTCCTTGATTCTCCTCACAATATAAATGGGAAATGTAACAAAGCAGTTGATTAAAAAAAGAAGAAGAAGGAATTAGAGCTTTGTTCCCAATAAGTTTTTCTTCAAGTGTGGTGACTTAGGAAGATTGGACTCACATAAGAGTAGGGCTGTGATGTGCCAGCCACCAAATTAGTTTATGGCTTTGAGAGCAATCACTGTCCTAAACTGAATCTCTAAAGAGGGTTTCTTTGTTCTTTTGACACTGCCATTTTTTTTTTTTTTTTTTTGCAGTCAGACCTGGGAATCACTGCCCACCCTTTATAAACTAATTCAACCGGGCTTTGAAGTGTTAGTAAGACGGGCCCCAAAAGGTTGTGAAATTCATTTATAAATGGCAATTATTTTAAACCTAACCCCTCCTAAAAGTTCTCTCTCGAGTGACTTTTTCCTCAAAGCGGAGTTATTTCTGACAGCGAGTTTGTGCTAGTCTTACACACTGTTCCTGACATTACTTTAAATGTGCTTTGTCCTGTAAGCAGCAGCTGTTGTTTCCAGATCGGGCTAATAAAGGCAACAACTTTTGCGGTAACTTAGCATTCCTTCAGAATCCTTCCTTTATACACAGGCACCTACATTTTGCAACCCTCTGTGGACTGCCCCCAGGCAGAGGACCCTGGTCTTCCAGGATCTGAGACTCTGGAGCAGTCTGCCGCAGAGCTGGGAGTCCAAAAGCCCTGGGAGCTCTGGCTCAGCAGCAGGAAAGTGCTCAAGCCAGTGCTCTCAGGGCTTCCAGGCTCCCTGCCAGAAGGACCTGGGACAGCTTCCAGGATCTGCAGCATGTGTCAGTGTTCCTGAAATGATTTTTCCCCCCCAGGATTTCCAGTTTGAGAGAAATTTTGAAAAATGTGATTTAGATTGGACTCAGAATGAAGCCAAATTGTGAAATATTGAGATTTCCCATGAAGCAGAAATCCTGAGTTTTAGCTCTACTGGAGACTTTCTCAACATCCTTTTTGTCCCAGTTTTTTGTTTAAAAGCAGGTTTTGCGGCAACAGAGCCTACCTATAAATATAGCTTTCCTGGAATAGCTTCTTTAATGGCATATTCCAATAAGCTCATGTCTCCCTGGGCCAGCACTTGGATATACGAGCCTTTAGCAAGTGATATTCCCCTTTTTTCATCCACCCTAGCTGACTGTTTTCCTTCACTGCTCTCCTAAATCCTTCTTGTTCTTCCAAATTTCACTCAATCAGTTACATAAGATCAGCCATACTGGGTCAGACCAATGGTCCAGCTAAGCCACTAGCCTTTCTCTGACAGTGGCCACTACCAGAGATTTTGGGGGAGCATACAGTTGGAGTGATCCACCCAACTCTGCGCCCCCACCCCAATTTCTGGCAGTCAGACATTTAGGGTCACCCTGAGCATGGAGTTGCATCCCTAATCATCTTGGCTAATAGCCATTGATGGGTCTATCATCCATGACTTTATGCAGTTCTCTTTTGAACCCAGTTACTTTTGGACATCCCATGACAATGAGTTCCCTGGGTTAATAATGCACTGTGTGAAAAAGTACTTCCTTTTTTTTTCATATTAAACTGGCTGCATCTTAATTTCATCAGATGACCCCTGGATTTCATATTGTGGGAAAGGGTAAAAACACTTCTGTATGCATTTTTTCCCACACTATTCATGATTTTATACACCTCCATCATATGCACCGTCATCTCTTTTTGTAAACTGAACAGCCCTGATCTTTTTAGGTTCTCCTTGTATGAAAGCTGTTCCATACCCTTGATCATATTTGTTGCCCTTCTCTGAAACTTTTCCAGTCCCACTATATTCTTTTTGAGATGGGGTGATCAGAACTGGACATAGTATTCAAGGTGTGGATGCACCACGGATTTATACAGTGGCATTATAATATTGTGTCTTATTTTCTATCCCTTTCTGAATAGTTCATAACATTGTTAGCCTTTTTGATTGCTGCTGCACATTGAGCTGAAGTTTTCAAAGAACTGTACACAGCGATTCCAAGATCTCTTTCTTGAGTGGAACAGCTAATTTAGAACCCAGCACTGTGTGTGTGTAAAATTGGGATTATTTCTTCCAATGTGCATTACTTTGCACTTATCAATGTTGAATTTCAATTGCCATTTTGTTGCCCAACCACCCAGTTTTATAAGATCCCTTTTAACTCTTCGCAGGCATATTTAGACTTAACTATCTTGAATAATTTTGTATCATCTGCAAACTTTGCCACTTCACTATTTATGTCCTTTTCCAGATCATCGAAGGGTACAGGTCCCAGTATATATCCACTGTTTACTTCTCTCCATTGTGAACACTGAGTATTTATTCCAACCATTTGTTTCCTGTCTTTTAACCAGTTACTGATTCTGGAGAGAACCTTCTCTGTTACCCCATTACTACTTAGTTTCCTTAAGAGCCTTTAGTGAGGGAGGGACCTTGTCAAAAGCTTTTTAAAAATCCAAGTACACTATATTGACTGGATCACCCTTATCCACATGCTTGTTGACATCCACAGAGAATTCCAATAGATTGACACAGCATGACTTCCCTTTACAAAACCCTTGTTGACTCTTCCCAACAAATCATGTTTATCTGTGTGTCTGATAATTCTGCTCTTTGCTATAGTTTCTACCAATTTGCCTGGTACGGAAGGTAGGCTCACCGGTCTGTAATTGCTGTGATCTCAGGCTGGTGCCCTTTTTAAAAATTGGTGTTACATTAGCTACCTTCCAGTTAACTGCTACAGTAGCTTGTTTCAGCAATTGATTACATAAAACAGTTAGTAATTCTGCTGTTTCATATTTGAGTTCCTTCATAACTCTTGGGTGAATACCATCTGGTCCTGGTCACTTAATACTATTTATCAATTTGTTCCAAAACCACCTCTATTGACACCTCAATCTGGGACAGATCCTCAGATTTGTCACCTAAAAAGTATGGCTCGGGTGAGGTGATCTCCCCCCCATTCAATGCAAAGAATTCATTTAGCTTTTCTGCAATAGCCTTGTCTTCCTTGAGTGTTTCTTTAACACCTTAGTCATCTAGCAGCCAGCCCCACTACCTGTTTGGCAGGCTTGCTGCTTCTGATGTACTTAAGAAAATTCTTACTGCTATTTTTTGTCTTTAGCTAGTGCCTTCTCAAATTCTTTCTTGGCCTGCTTTTTGTATCTTTAAGGTGAAGTGTAAAAGGTCTGCACACCTTTCTATTGTTCTCACTAGGATTTGACTTCCAAATTTTGAAAGGATGCTTTTCCCCCCCCAATGGCCTCCATTACTCTGCTGTTTAGTCATGGTGGCATTCTTCTGGTCCTCTTACTGTCTTTTCTGATTTGGGGTGTGTGACATTCTCCTGGTGTTATATGGACCGGTGATCTGCTAGATCACTCCAATCCTCGACTCTGGGAGCCAGCCTTACCCTGCTCTGCTGTGAGAACCCCCACTCCTGGGCTGTCCATGCACAGCTTCTGGCATGTAGGCTGATTGGATTGTGCAAACGAATGACACTAGCCAATATCTCCGGTCCCATTCACAACCCTAGGAACCTCCGTCTTGCAGTGTCTAGTTATGCCTGCTGGACGCTGCAAGCTTACATGAGTTCGTGAATTTAACAAAGAAATTGATATGTACCAGGCTTGTTATCCAAGGGGAGTCTCTGACATGCTTCAAACCAAACACACTGCTTCAGGTAGAATAAACAAACATATTTATTAACTACAAAGATAGATTTTAAGTGATTATAAGTCAAAGCACAAGAAGTCAGATTTGGTCAAACGAAATAAAAGCAAAACACATTCTAAGCTGCTCTTAACACTTTCAGTGCCCTTACAAACTTAGGTGCTTCTCACCACAGGCTGGCTGGTTGCCCGTGAGCCAGGCTCTCCCCTTTGATCAGCACTTTAGTCGCTTAGTGATGATGTCTGTAGATGGAGGTGGAAGAGGGAAGAAGAGCATGGCAAAAGTCTCTCCCTTTTATCATGTTATTTCTTCCCTCTTGACTTTGCACCCGCCCTCCTTCATATTCAGGTGAGCATTACCTCATCGTAGTCCCAAACTGACCAAAGGACAGGGGGTAACTCACTCGAGAGTCCAACAGATCCTTTGTTGTTGCCTAGGCCAGCGTCCTTTGTTCCTGTGAGGCTGGGTTGGGTTTGTCCCACACATGCCCTGATGAGGTGTGAACTGCCCCTCTGCTCTTGGAGAGTATGTGCCTGGGCTTGTTTTAAGCTATGAGGACACATTTTCAGCCTCATAACTACACACATGAAATTACAACCTATAACCTACTATAACATTACTATAACAACAATGCTCAGTGCATCATGAGCTTTCCGAAGACACCCAACATGACAAACTTTGCATTGGATATCACACAATCATCTTATAAGGATGAACATGGGGGTGTAGAGTGTTCCCCTGAGGTACAGAGCATTACGGGGCGTATATATTTAGTCTGAGCCTCCATTATGCTATTTTTAAATAGTCTCCATATTGTTTGCAAGCATTTAACCCTTGTGACAGCTTCTTTTAATTTGCATCCAACAAGTGTCCTCATTTTTGGGAAGTTCCCCTTTTTAAATTAAATGTTACTGTGATGGGTTTGGGTTTGTCTGTGTGTGCGCGTTATCCTCCCTACAAGGATGTTAAATTTAAACAAACTATTGTCACTACTGCTGAGTGGTTCAGATATAGTTACCTCTTGGACCAGATCGTGTGTTCCACTTAGGACTAGACCAAGAATTGCTTGTTCTCTTGTGGGTTCTTTCAATTATGTTCTTAATCCTAAACTAGTTGCCCATTTACCCCCCCCACCAACTCTTTAAGATAAAGATAGTTACCAGTGCATTGTCCCAACCACTAATGTACAATGGTCTTTTATAGACCATTCTTTTGATGAATGTACAGCATATGCTAACAGCATTTGTTCAAGTGGGTCTTTGAACAGAGCATGTTATAGCATATTGTACTTTAACTTATTCATTCATTGTGTTAAAGAAGACACACTTCCATTAAGTAATGCAATGGATTTGTTTTCTGTTGGACCAACAATTACCAGTGTAAAATGGTTTCCAGAAGTGGAAATATGCTCTCTCTCTGCATAGGCGCCAACTCCGTTGGTGCTCTGGGGCTGGAGCACCCACGGGGAAAAAATGGTGGGTGCTTAGCACCCACTGGCAGTCCCCTATCAGCACCTCCCCCTCCCTGGGCCCCACCGATCAGCACCTCCCTCTCCCTCCCCGCACCTCCTGACTGCTGCAATCAGCTGTTTCGCAGCATGCAGGAGGCTGGGGGGGAGGGAGGGGGAGGATGAGCGAGGATGCGGTATGATCAGGGGAGGGGGTGGAATGGGGCGGGAAGAGACAGGGCAGGGTGGGAAGAGGTGGGGTGGGGGTGTGGCCTTGAGAGAAGGGGTGGAGTTGGGGCAGGGCCTGGGGTCGAGCACCCCCGGCATAATGGAAAGTCGATGCCTGTGTCTCTCTGTCAGTCCCTGGATGGGGAAGGAGAGGGGGAAAGGGAGAGAAGTAGAATAAAACAGTATTAGTATTTCAAATTACTTTCCTCTGTTTATATAGTTTTTAAAATGCGCAACATACATGCAAATATTTTTGGAATCTCTATCCTTCAGTACTGAAGATATACAATAGTACACATAGTAAAACAAGCCTGATAACTTCCATTATGAACCACGCAATATTCCCATCACATAGATATGCAAGTTTATTTTTCAATTACAGAGAGCTGAAATCATGCTTAATCCTACTGCTCCTATGTTTCACGTTAATTTTTCCATTCAAACATAGCCAACATTTATGGGGGGGGGGGGGAGACATTAGGATTGACTTCTGAGGTTGGTTTATGTGCCAGAGGTAATATAAATATTACTGTACTCATAAAATGTGGTCCTTGATGAAATCAGCTGGCTCTGAAAAATCCTCCTTGCCAAGTATTCTATCCTGGGTTCTTGCAAAGGGCTTTGAGATATGCTATGTATTATCATGGAATCATAGGACTGGAAGGGACCTCAAGAGGACTTCTAGTTTAGTCTCCTGCACTCATTATCTAGACAATCCCTGACAGGTGTTTGTCTAACCTGCTCTTAAAAATCTCCAATGACAGAGATTCCACAACCTCCCTAGGCAATTTATTCTGGTGTTTAACCACCCTGACAGTTAGAAAGTTTTTCCTAATGTCCAACCTAATTCACCCTTGCCACAATTTAAGCCCATTGCTTCTTGTCCTATCCTCAGAGGTTAAAGAGAACAATTTTTCTCCCTCCTCCTTGTACTTCTCCCTCCTCCTCTTATGTAATTGAAAACTGTTATGTCCCCTCTCAGTCTTCTCTTCTCCAGACTAAACAAACCCATTTTTTTCAATCTTCCTTCACAGATCATGTTTTCTAGACCTTTAATAATTTTTTGTTGCTTTTCTCTGGACTTTCTCCAATTTGTCCACATATTTCCTGAAATGTGGCCCCCAGAACTGGACACAATACTCCAGCATGGAGTAGAGGGGAAGAATTACCTTTTGTATCTTGCTTACAACACTTGAGTATTCTAGGATTGTATTTCATAAGCCCCTGGTGACCTGAAGATATCTACCTTGTGTAATTTTTAACTTGTTCTTTCCTTATTTTAGCCTCTGATCCTACCTCATTTTCACTGGCATTCACTATGGTAGACGTCCAATCACTACTAACCTTTTTGGTGAAAAGTAAAACAAAAAAATCATTTAGCACTTCTGCCATTTCCACATTTTCTGTTATTGTCCCTGTCCCCACCCCCCACTGAGTAATAGGCCTACCTTGTCCTTGGTTTTCCTCTTGCTTCTGGGCTGGGCTCCAATTTACTTCAATTGTCTCTTAGGGACAAGATTGGACATTTGAGTAGGTTGTGAACTCTAGTGATTTCAGCTCCACAATAGTAGCATGGATAGAGCCTTTGATTCTTTCCAAAGTACTGTCCGGGTTTAGTCGCTCCTCCAGATGGCAGCATCCAAGCTCTCCCAAGCTGAGGGCACAGGGGTTATGACAGCTAAGCATTGCGGATTCCTATTGTTAGGGGTTTAGGATGTCACATGCTCTGCAGGGAATGAGTTGCAGCTAAACAACATTAGCCTCCTGTTTTAAAAACAAACTCCCTTGCTTTAGGACGGGTGCATTTTTAAGACACCAGGATTGAGTGTAAATACATTGTCTGAATATTAGTAACATGGAGTGATGCACATGGTGACAACATCATTTGCAAGTAAACTTTACACATCTCAAATGAAGGTTTTTTCTCCTCCCAAATTAGGCAAAGCAACTGGCACTCATTTAACACTAAAACACATGCCGCATTTGGTTCTCCTAGAACTGAATCTGTTCTTGAGTTATTTGCATGCAAGGAAGTGCTTAAAATTATTCAGAAAATTTTAAATTTTTAACCTGTAAATTAGATTTCTGTATCTCTCACTGAATGACTAATTCAGAAATGATCGATTGTTCTTCCTTCTCTATTTGGACAAGCAAGAATAAAAGTTTGACAGCCTTCTAGAGTTTCCTTTCACCATATTCTGCTCTCGTCACCAGTTCAACCTTCCATACTTGTGCAACTAGCACATCTGTCAAAAGCAATTCTATTTTTCCCCATAATGGAAGCAATAATAGTCATACAGGCTATAAGCCTTTCCCCTCAAGGTCACAAATACCATGGGAAACAAAAAGAGCCATTTAAATTTAAGGAAAACCTAACACATACATCAAAACCACTTCTTTCCAAATATTTGCATCTTTAATTAGTTCTCTGCAGAATGGGATATTCTCGGAATTCTCAACCCCCAGGAGTTATAAAATCCTAGGTCAGACCCAAAATATCATGAGATTTTTATGAATAATAAACTGTAGATGCTTTTTATTTGCCTTCTGGATGCACTTGGGTCATGTTTGCAAGCTATTGCCTGTAATCAGGAGTTCTAGAAACGTATTGAGAGACAGAGAGAGAGAGAGCGCTCAGATTCTCACAATCATATGAATCTGGAAACTAGGGCCTTAAGACTAACGTAAAATTTATGATAAAATCAGGAGCGTCGGCAAAACTGCATGATTTTGTACTTGTTCACTTAGATGCATGAATTCGATTAACTGGTAATTTTTGCTATTTTTATCCCCTCGGTGACTAATTCAGAACTGATGGGATATCTGTAGCAATCCCCAAGTAAAAAACAAACTAAAATGAATTTCAGGGAGCAGGAGAGTTAGACGAAAACAACCACACCCAATGACTGCTTCCATTGAGAACTCAATGTCCAGTCTATCATGTTTTAGAAAATGGGAAAAGACAACAACAGAATTGCCCAGAGGAGTTGGCTCTTAGCCATGGCTTGAGTGGGCTACATTCAATCCAACCACCAAACCAGACCACACCTTTCATAATGAAAAAAGAGATGGCCTCCTAAAAGAGAATGCAATGGGATGGAAGAGTGCTCTCTGATGGATGAATGAGGGGGAAAATATTGAATATATATGCCCCCAGAAATGCTGTGAGAGGAAAAGGGACAGTGTGAATTAGCAAATTTTCTGCCTAGAAAAGAATACCTGTTCCTATAGTTTGATTTTTCCTGCTGTCTTTTTGTTCCTCCACTTCTGGAGCAGAGTTTGAGGAAGTTTTTCTTTCTCCACCGGGCTTTCCTTTGTGCTGAGGAAATGTTTATTCCCAGATAAATTAACCTCTACCAATTATATTCTTTACTCCTGGGGGCCACACTCGCCACCAGAGAAATGCTGAAATACAGAGGGTTGTTTTTTAATTACCACTCCAGTAGCAAGGTTGGGGGGTTTTGATGGCTCACATTGGCACCAGGAGTAATCAGCAGGACCAGTGGAACCATGGCAACTAGGAAAGAAAAGTTTTCCTTATCAGGGACAGATGACATAAGCTTAGCTTTGCTCAAGAGAACTGACCTGACTCCACCTTCTCCAGCCACAAACCCTCCTTGATAATGCCCGCACAGGCCTCACTGAACCCTCAGAAACCAGTCAGTTCTGAAGTTAAAACTCCTCAGGATTAGCCAGTGTCATAAGCATTAACTTCTTTTTATGACAAAGTATAAACTGCAACTGTGATTTTTAGAAAAAGCAAAGACTTTTGCAGTTGTTGAAAGGAGAAAGTGAATACGTCAGTATATTCCCGGGGCAACACAGCTTTTATGGGAACACGAGGCAGGTTTTACAATCCTACACTACTACTGAGCAACAATGTACATAACTACAACCCTTACCTTACATTGTTCATTTGCTCCATTACATATGAAGATAGCTTCTATGACTAACACCCACAGACATGTCATATAAATTTCAGAGCATTTATTTTTATTTTCAGACTTAAACATCCAATCTGATAAAGGCACGTCAATTTAAATTTCTCTAGCAATACCTTAAAATTGCACTTTATCTGCTTTTTAAATTCTATGAAAAATAATCAGACCAGTAGGAATGACCAGAGCTTCTCTTACAGGATTGGAGCCTCCCACACTGCTATTATTTGTGTACACTTGTATATATGAAAAACAAGAAGCAAATTCACCTTTGGGCATTCACTCTGCTCTGGATAAAACATGCTCCCACAGATTTAAGCATTATTCTCCCTCCCCCGTCAAGTTTCTACAGGGTGGATACATTTAAAAGAAAATAACATTAAATGTATGGAACTGTACTGGCTAACAAATCAAAGCAAGGAGATGATTGCTTAGGGACAGAAGAGAGGAAGCAGTTATTGCCCACTGGAAGAACGGTGCCATCAGGGATAGTTGTTGGATCAAACATACCATCCTAGTTGTGAGTTAACTATTACCAGTATTTAAGCAGTCATTTAAAGGGGGCAAAATGTCCACTGAATGCAGCAAACTGCATACTTTCTAATGGGTTAAATTGAAAATTCCTGCAGCAGGTGGGCAAGGAATTAGGACAGTTGCCCAAACCCCAAAAGACTAATTATTTACTAGTTCAAATTCTCACTCATAGAAACGCCACTGTATTAACCTTTCGGTATCCAGAAATACAGCGTTTGAAGTTCTGGAAAATCTAGACAGATTCAAGGGCCTGAGTAGCACCAAGATTGTGTTGGGCATATACTGTGGTAAATCCCTGTCACAAATACATTACACATCTCACTTAAAGCAAACAACAACAAAAAAGAATCAAGGAAAAAATCCCACCAGAAGGGAACATTCATAGATCTAGTCCCAGTGAAAATCCACATAAATGGTTAATTTTAATTTTACATTCATACTCTCCAAAACCACATGTGCATATGTCTGCAACACTATCTACTAAAAATTCCAGCAACAAATAGGATTGGGTGTCAAATATTTAATAAGACCCAGCTTCCAAGTCTGAGTCTCCTTGTGCTAAGAGAGGCAGATAAGGTAAAGACGCCAAATTACACGTACTTGTGCCCTGCGAATACATTCCTCCTCCTCCTCAGAGGCACAGTCTCACAGAAACTTGATCGAGACACAGTTTGATAAGCAGCAAAATGGCAAAATTTTAATAAAAGCCACTCTACCCAGGTCTCCCCCTGCAAAGCAGTGGACAGATATAACTTCATAAGAAAGCAGTAATTGTAAATTCCAGAAGAAGAATATTTTTTACAAATCAATAAATCTGAATAGACCACAGCAGAATTCTGTAGCCAAAATAGTTTAAGAACATCAAAAGAACTCCAGAAGACATTTAACCGTTTTTCTTGAGCAAATGACATTACTCTTTAGAGTACCAGACAACAGAATATTAGGTCTAACAAAACATTGTCCATTTAAGAAAAAATCCTGTTACCTTAACATACTAAGCTTTACAGATGAGCAGGACTACATGAGAGCCAAGTATTTTTTCATTTTGCATAATTAAAAATACTGTACACAAAGTAATGTGCATTTACAGCTAGCTCTTTGTTTTCATCTTTGTTCAGATATGAAAAAGATTTGCCTTAACACACCACCAATTTGGTGCTAGCTTTGGGAACACAGCCACAGAAGCTGAACTTGTGAAAATTGCTCCCCTGTACAAAAATACACACACGATACTCAGCCCATTCTCCCACCTTATTTTCTTAAAGCTTATTTTTCTTCTTGGGAATTAATTTGGGCATAGAATGTTGGGCTGTGCAAAGCTCACCATGTTTGGTTCACACAAGCTTTTTGAACTGAAAATGTTGAATTCAGTTTCATAGACTTGAATATTCTAACCCCCTGTCCAGAAGGGGCCCCGGAACCAGAGCCGGTCAGAAATTTTCTGACAAAAAGAGAATTTCTTTGGAAAATGTTGATTTGTCAAACCTGAAATATTTTGAGGAAATGTATCGGTTCACTGAACTTTCAGCAAACCTCAGGCGGGCCTCTGATGGGACCCTGCCTGGTTTCCTGTCAGCTTGCCTGACGGGCAGTTGGGGATCGCAGGCTTCCAGCGTTCACAGCTCCTGGGCAGTCCCACTTGGCGCGGATTGTCCCAGGGACCTCGAGGTCTACAGATGCCTGGGACAGATGATTGCTCTGACTGCTTGACTCCCATAGCCTGGTAAACCAGCTGCTCTGTGTGTCGTCAGCTCCGGGGCAGCCCACATAATGGGGTGCCTCAGAATTGCAGACACTGGGACCTCTGGCAGCTGTGGACTGAAACTGATATGATTATTGTCAGTTTCCCAGATGCTCTTCAGTGGTGGGTCATAGCAGCAAAGCTGACACCAGCTATGTCAAAGTCAGCCAGTGGCTGCAACGGACCTGGGGCGGGGTGGCGGGGCATATTTTGTTTTGGAACATTTTGCAGAATTTCCAGTTTGTGGGAAATTAAAAAAAAAATTGTTCCAAAGTTCAAAAATATCCTGCTGGGCAGCAATTCTGAATTTCAGCCAGCTATACCTGGGACTACTTTTGGTATGGATTGGAGGCTTGCAACTCTCCATCTCTCCCTGACTTAGCAAGGAGGCTATTGAAGCATACCATAAAAGAGAGACACAAGCAGGCACAGAAACCTCTAAAACCAGAAAGCTGGAAGGCAAGAAAAATACCCCACAGTACAGTAAAATGGCAATGTTCAAGTAGGTTATTTGAGTTAAACAGGTACCCTTCAGAAAACGGAATCCAGTCCCAATGAAGCTATATCAAGGAGCATAAATTACTGCACATAAAACGTATGGTGGAAATTAGGAGGGCTAAGAAAGACCTGGACGAGCAAATAGCCAAAGACAAACACACATCTTTATTTCCGTATACCCAAACCAGGAAACAGACGGTGTAGTTAGTGTGTCCGTTGAACCACCAGGGAGTTAAAAGACCAAGAGACATTGCACAGAATCTAAATACTTTCTTTGCATGTCTTCACGAGAGAGGATGTGGAAAGTGAACTGTACCTACGTCCAGCTTAGACCTTCATCTTTATTACCTGAAAAGTGTAACAAGGACTGAGTTGTCAAAGGAAGCACCAGACCCAATTGAGCCAAAAAAGAACTCCCATTGTTAAAAAGCAATCACAGAGTCCCAATTCTTTAATTTTGGGAAGGAGGAACAGAAGAGAAGAGGGTTCCAGATGAAAAACACCAATCTTAAGACACTGGTAAAATTCCAGTGAAAGGAATTATTTTTCCTTAAAGGGAGCCCAAACCATAAACAGTGGATGATCAGGAAGTCTCAGAAAATATGATAAAAGCCAAAGTGAAGCAGAGCACAAAGAATCAGCAGAACTGTTTTTTTACTGTGCTTGATGTAGCTGGAATATGTGAGCAGTGAGTCTCCAAACAGGACATTGTACTCCAGCACCCATGTGCCTGAGGGATTTTACCAGATGAACGGTTTCTAAACGGTTATAAAAACCAGAATTAATTAGATAGGAAGAGAAGAGACTGGATGGACTGGAGACTAGAGAGAGTGCACAGGCAGAGTAAAGGGCAATAGCAAGATGAAACGCTATATGACTCCAAAGGCATTCTGTTCCCTACCATGGACATACATCTGCTATTGTGGGAGGCTGCTTGGAACCACCTGACTTATTTCTCTGGTTCTATGGCAGCCCCTAATGACAGCAGAACAGCTAATGTATTTCCAGGACCTTCTTGTTTGTCATGGAGGCCTGCCACTGCAGGAAGAAGTTGACAGGAAGCCACAGCTCTGGCCCGAGACCATCCTCTTGTTGTCAAACTAAGGCCCGGGGATGTTTGATGCATTGCAGCTGGGCGATTTATCCAGTAATTGTGGCAGCTGGAATCTTTTAGAGTTGGAAGATGTCTTTGCGGAGGGCTGGACCCTAAAGTACTGTTTTGAGCAGTATAATTGTTTGAATTCAGTTTCATGGGCCATATGTGGAACCAGCAGTAAGTGCTGTGTTTTGCTGGTATTATCCACCATGAATTTTGCCCGAGGTTTCCTTGAATAATCTTGGACTCGTGAATTTGGAAAAGCACAGATCTGAATAACTCTCAGCATTCGAAGGGTGAAGCCATATACAGTGTCTAGATACAGAGCTAGAGGACATCACTCCGAGTGAAAAATGCCTGGGCTTTAGGGAAACATCAGCTAAAGAAATCTCTCTCACTAGAGAGAAAAACTGATTACCTACCCACGATGGGGAGAGCTCCCATGGGGCAGGCAACTGAGATCTGCGCTGAGAAGCCGATCCGCGGGAGGGCGAATGGTGCCGGAGGAGCAGAGACCGGCACTTCCCCCAAAACGATCCGCATCGAGATGGCAGGGACAGCAATTGCAGTGCCGGTGATCAAGGGCAAGCCCCAGAGAACCTGGGCTGCAACGCCGGAGATCTGTGGCGCAGAGATGGAGAGCACTACCTTGTCTCAGAGCATCGGCGGTGCCCCACTGCCCCCGGAGGGGTCTCAGCGGTTGGCTTGCTCTCACAGGAAGCCTTTGCTGCTTCCTGTGCATGGCGGAGGCCTCTGCTCTCAGCGCTGGGGGAGCATGGGAAGGCATCAATGCTGTCAGAAGTTTGGGTCCCCTACCGCTCCTGGTAGTTGGTAGTGGATCTTCTAAGGCACCAAGGGCCTGATCGGGGAGGCATGCCCACGTGGCTCCGGAGTGGCAGGGCGGCCAGAACTGGATCCTTTGCCAGATGCCCCATGGACTCTTGCCTGGTGCTGGGGAGCCCTGCTTCTGAGTTTTCTTTCTGGGTACTGGCGACAGGGAGTGGTGCTTGGAGGAGCCCAGTGCCAGGGGTGCGCTGCGCACTGAACTAGTAGGAGTCGAGTCTTGGCGGGATGGCTTGGAAGCCGGACAGGGCAGTCTCCATGAGGAGAGCCTGCAAATGAATATCCCATTTTTTCCTGAGTCGTGGGTAGAAAATGTTTACAAAGATGGCCCTTTCCCTTCACATGCAATTCCCGCAAGTACTTGAAGCAGCTGCTGTGGGGGTCACTTACAAGCATAGGCCTGTTATAGTCCACGCAGGGTTTAAACCCCAGAGAGCGGGGCATGCTCTGCCTGGGGCGAAGTCCCCGCTGAGACACTAACTTTCAACTCCTAACTACACTTAACTTCTTAACACTAACTACTATAAACAGCTATTTACAAGGCCCTAAGGTTTGAAGTAGGAAGAGACAAAACCACTAGCCTTTGCTATGCAAGGGAAGGCGCTCCAACTAACCACCATGGGCAGTAAGAAGGAATTGAGAGGGCATAGGGCCAGCGGCGCCTGATATACCAACGCATGAGTGCGGCACTCAAGGGGGCACTACAGCTGGACCTACTGATACCGCTACGGCAAAAAACTCCAGCGACCGTGCACATGGGCACACGCACACCTAGAACGGAATCGAAACAAGCAAGCACTCAAAGAAGAAAGTCATCTTGCTTTGTGATGTCCATGGATATTAAGCCCTGGCCACTGAGGCTTTAGCAAAACTTTGTGGACAGGGCCACATGAAGGGCAACTACTGATGATTCAGTCTTTTCAAGGAACTTTCTATCTTCCTATTCATAGGGCCCTATGGGAGAAAACCCCTCATAGGGAATGACTAAGGCTCCTTGTTGGTCACAGAGGTCACAGATTCTGTGACTTCCTGCGATCTCCATGACTTCTGCAGTGGCCGGTGTGGCTGACCCCAGGGCCGCCCAAACAGCTGCCCTGGGGCTAGCTGTTTGGGCAGCCCTGGGGACAGCCACACTGGCCGCTGCCAGAGCAGCTCTCCAGCCAGCTGCTCAGATGGCCCCGCAACCAGCCGCTGCTCTGGCAGCCCTGGGCAGCTGGCCCCGAGGACTGGCTGAGCAGTGGCCAGCCCCGGAGTCTGCCTGAGTAGCAGTGCCGGGGGCGGCGGGAGCACCCACAGCTCAGAAGCTCCCAGCAGTGATCCCAGGGTGGCCAGAGCAGCCGCAGGCCACTGGGGCTTCCCTCCCCCACCCCAGGTGGCTGGATTAGCAGCAGGTCCCCCCGGGGCTTCCCTCCACAGCCCCCCGCCCCGCCCGGCAGCCGTCGGAGCGGCAGTGGGACCTCGGGGCTCCTCCCAGGCAGCGGTGGGAGTGTCAGTGGGCTACGGGCCTCCCCCCCCGCACCGCAGCTGGTGCTGCAGGCCCCTGTGGCGCCACCTGTAGCTGGTGCCGGGGGCTTCCCCCCCAGTATCTCCCCTCACAGAAACCCCCCCCCCCACACACACAATTCAATCAGGAGTATTTATGGTATAAGTCACGGACAGGTCACGGGCCTGTGATTTTTTGTTTCTTGCCCGTGACCTGTCGTGACTTTTACTAAAAATACCTGATTAAATTTTAGCCTTAGGAATGACCATATCCTGAGTCAAAGAAACTACCTTGGTTTCAGGTGTTTGGGGGGCTTTTTTTTCTCAGGGGGGAAGGGGTGCGTATGGAAAGGAGAGGGGAAGAGGAGTTGGGGAACAGAACATGGAATCTTTGGAGTCTGCAGTCTTTTAAAATGTTACATCCCACTTGCCTGTCAATGTGGCTCTCTCTGAAATTCCAATTCAGAACTTAGCACATCCTTTACAAAAAAGAATAAAAAGGCCAAGTCACTTTGGAAGGCAGGTTCTTCCCAGGGACTCTGCTGTGAGATCGGAGACAGCTTTCAGCTCACTGTATATGAACAGTATATCAGTTTCCCTCGTAACTTCAAATTTATACAGAGAAAAGAATTCTTCCTACTTTTTATGGTCTTGGTGCTCCTACTCGAATTCAGATACTTTATGCTCCTCTGTGGAGGAATTTGAGAAATCAGAAACCCAATTCTTAGATTAATTCACTGTTGTCTTGGATTTTTTAATTAAAAAATTGTGTTTACATTGCCTTTTCAGCCGGGGTCTTAGTTGTGGTTGTGAGGTTGCACTTTCTTTTAAGCTTCCTTGCTCCCTGGTGCCTAAGGGATTTTCAGCTAAGAACTCACTATGCTTGAGAATTGTTCCTCCAAGGAGGGCCCACTGGAGAAGGGAAGAGTCCTGGTTTCCTTACTAAAAGATGTCACTACCCATTTCAGAAATGAGGAAGGTCTGAGTGTTCTCACTTCAGATGAGAGCAGAGCCTTGGTCAACTCAACGGTGCTCACTTCCTCTTTCCAGTGAAAAATTAAGGGAAGGAGGAGTCTGTTTTTCGGACCCCAAGAGGAAGTGAAGCTCCTCCTCCTTTTCTCCTCAAGGTCTCCAACTGATGCCTGATTGCAATGGAAGTAGGCAAGCCATGCCAGCTAACTTCAGAGCAGAAGGAGGAGGACTGGATGGCTGGCACAACGAAGGCACATCTCTACTTCAGGGGCTGGTTAGTTAGAAGAACCTTGCAGACAGAGCAGTGCCTCAACTTTGCCTTCTTGGGCTGCTCTGTAAATTTGAAAGGGAGAAGAGAACCTGTTTCTCAGGGGATGGTCCAACCAGAGATCTGCGAGGAAAACCCTTTCTCCAGATGTGTCCCAGAGAAGCACTAGCAAATAGATGATGTAAAGGAAGCTCATTACCACCCAACCCTTCCCACGCTCCCCACCCCCACTATAAATGAATAAGTGCAGAATTATAATGACCATGACAGCTTTCATGGCAGAGGCAGAACTTTTCATTGTTTGTCAAAAGGATGAGTCCAGCATCCTCTTGTGACTCTCAGAAAGCCCTGTAGTGGCTGCCAGTCTGTGCACAACCCCTTCAGTGAGGATTAGCAAAGAGAATAGACTGTCTATCAATAATAAAAGATTATAAACCACAATTTTTATAACTTGTCTTCCTTGTTTTTCTACTTTCTTTTGCTATTTCATAATTTGATCTGATCTTTTCCTTATTCTTTTTATAGCCTCTTTTCTTCAGCTACTGTACATTTAAAAATTCCTTTCCTTTCCCCTCTAGCCTTTCCTCTATTCTTTTCTCTCACTATCTTTCAGCCTGTCCATCTCTGCAGCACTGCCCTCACTGACCTATGCAACTTCTTCCCTACTCATTACAATTATTTCTGCTACACGAGTCTGAAGCCTATATCAAGGCATGCTGCTACATGGCTGGCAATTCACATGGGCACCAGCAAATACTTAAGTGTCATGATAAGATTGCCAGTGATGGACATAAAAAAAATGGTTAGTCACCTTCTTGTAACTGTTGTTCTTCGAGATGTGTTGTTCGTGTCCATTCCAATCAGGTGTGTGCACACCAGCTGGAAGATTTTTCTCTTAGTAGTGTCCGTAGGGTCGGCTTGGGCTCCCCCTGGAGTCGTGCCTTCCTGGCACCCAATAAAGGTCCTGCCGACCCCTCACCCTCTCAGTTCCTTTTTGCCGGCTGCTCCGACAGAGGGGTAAGGAGAGTGGGTATTGGAATGGACATGAACAACTCATCTTGAAGAACAACAGTTACGAGAATGTAACCATTTTTTCTTCTTTGAGTGTTTGTTCATGTCCATTTCAATCAGGTGACTCACAAGCCAAAGTTCAGGAGGTGAGTCAGAGTCATCCACTAATTGGAGCACAGCTCGTCCGAAGGCCGCGTCATCTCTGGCCTGTTGAGTGATCGCATAGTGCGTTGTGAAAGTGTGTAGAGAGGACCACATTGCCGCCCTGCAGATTTCCTGTGTGGGGACCTGTGCCAGGAATGCTGCTGAAGAGGCTGAGCCCTGGTGGAGTGCGCAGTGATCGGCGGAGCGGGCACATTCGCCAAGTCATAACACTCCCGAAAGCATGACGTGATCCACGATGAGATGCGTTGCGATGAGACAGGGAGGCCTTTCATTCTATCTGCCACCGTTATGAATAACTGGACGGACTTTTGGAACAGCTTCGTTCTCTGAATATAGAAGGCTAGTGCCCTGCGGACATCCAATGAGTGAAGCCTCTGCTCCCTGCCGCTGGAATGCGACTTAGGATAGAACACTGGGAGGAAGATGTTCTGGTTGACCTGAAACTGGGAGACAACCTTAGGGGGAAAAGCCGGGTGAGGCCTGAGCTGAACCTTGTCCTTATGGAATACAGTGTAAAGGGGCTCTGATGTAAGGGCCCTGAGCTCCGACACTCTCCTAGCTGAGGTTATCGCCATCAGAAACATTGCCGAGGTGTTGTCCATGAAGAGTGATACACATCTCCCGGATATATGTACTCTGAAAGCCTGGCACACCACGCGCACCGCTCTCAGTTCTCTGACATTGATGTGCTGAGCTAGGTCCGCCTGAGACCAGAGCCCTTGTGTCCTAAGATCTCCTAAATGTACCCCCCATCCCAGAACTGACACATCTATTACTAATGAGAGGGATGGCTGGGAGCTGGTGAGGGCACTCCCGCACAAACTACCTGTGGGTCGAGCCACCATAGGAGGGAGTCTAGTCTTGGGCGAGGCAGGAATACAATGCTGTCCAAAGCATTTCAAGCTGGTTGATATACCTACGCTAGTCATGACTGAAGCGGGCGAAGTCTGAGCCTAGCATACTGTACTACATAGATACAAGCGGCCACATGCCCCAGAAGTTTCAGGCAGTTCCTCACTGTAGTGGTGGGGAACTGCCTGAGGCCCCATATGATGTCGCCCAGTGACCAAAATTTGGCTTCTGGGAGGTATGCCCTGGCTTGAGTCGAGTCTAGCACTGCCCCTATAAACTCAATTCTCTGCACCAGGGACAGTGTCAATTTGGCCTCATTTAAAAGGACACCCAGTTAGACGAATGTCCTTCTTATGAAGCCGACCTGCCCTTCCACTTGAGATCTGGAGTGGCCTTTTATCAGACAGTCGTCGAGGTACGAAACATCTGTACCTGTTGCTTGCACAGGAACGCCGCAACAACTGCCATGTACTTGGTGAAAACTCAAGGTGCTGCTGACAAGCCAAAAATGGGAGGACAGTAAACAGATAGCGGCTGTTGTTCACCACAAACCTGAGGTATCTTCTGTGACATGGAATTATCGCTATGTGAAAGTACGCGTCCTTCAAGTCGAGGGCGGCATACCAGTCTCCTGGATAAAATGAGGGGATAATGGAGGCTAAAGAGACCATGTGGAACCTGAGTTTCTTGATGAACTTGTTGAGTTCCCGCAGGTCCAGGATGGGCCTGTGGCCACCCTTGGCTTTCGGTATTAGGAAATACCAGGAGTAGAAGCTCCTGAGGAACCTCTTCCACTCCCCCTACTGAGTGGAGTGAGCGGATTTCCTGTATTAGAAGTTGCTCGTGAGAGGGGTCCCTGAAGAGGGATGGGGAAGAGGGGTGGAAGGATGGGAGCGCACAGAATTGGATGGAATATCCCCTCTCTACCATGCGGAGCACCCAGAGGTCCGAGGTGATACGGGACCAGGCACGGTAGAAAGGAGACAGTCGGGACAAAAAGGTAAGAGAGGATGGATCCAGTTGTAGTACTGGTGCACCGTCCTCAACCACACCTTCAAAATGGTGGTCTGGGGCTGGATGGTGGCTTGGGATTGCCCGAGCCCTGGCCTGAGGAGGGGTGCTGCCTTCTTCTACCCCTCCTATTCCTCCTACGAGGAGCGTCTCGGCGGTTCTGAGGTTGGTAGAACTTGGAGGGAGGCTGTGGCCGGAAATGCCCACGTTGAGTGGCTGGGGTATGGAGCCCCAAAAATTTAAGGGGGATCCTTGAGTCTTTCAGATTATGGAGTCTCTTATCTGTCTTATTGGAAAAGAGGGCCAAACCCTCAAGGGGGAGGTCCAGGAATTGTTTGCTGGACTTCATGGGGCAGACCAGAGACCTTCAACCAGGAACCCTTCCTCATTACAACCCCTGTGGCCATTGTGCGTGAGGCTGCCCCTGCTGTGTCCAATGCCGCCTGTAGGGAAGCTCGGAAGACCAGCTTTCCCTCCTCCACCAATGCCGAGAACTCTGCGCGAGAGTCCTGCAGCAGCAGCTCCACAAACTTGGCCATCACAGTGCAAGTGTTGTGTGCATATCTGCTCACGATGGCCTGTTGATTTGCAATACGGAGCTGTAGTCCCCCAGTGGAATAGACCTTCCTGCCGAAAAGGTCAAGTCTTTTTACCTCTCTATTCTTAGGGGAGGGACCCTGGTAGCCCTGGCATTCCCGCTGATTGGCTGCATCAACCACCAGAAAGTCAGGGGGTGGGTAGGTGTATAAATGTTACTATCCCTTAGAAGGAAAAAAGTATCGCCTCTCATTCCTCTTAGCCATAGGGGTCAGAGATGCAGGGGTCTGTCACAGACTTTTTGTTGTCTCTGTAATTGTCTTTATTAAGGGAAAGGCGATACGAGAAGGACCGGAGGATGTGGGGATGTTGACAATCGGGTCAGATTCCTCCACCACTTCCTCTGCCTGTATGCCCAAGTTCTGGGCAGCACGACATAAGAGCTGCCAGAGGACCCGGTTATCCTCCAGAGCTGGGGCTGTCGACATCCCCGACAGCTTCATCTGGGGAGAATAAGGAGAAGAGGCCTGGCAGTGGGCCCTGCTCACTCCCTTCAGCGCCCCATGGATCTCGTGGCACGCAGTATTCAAAAGGTTGCAGTGCCAGGCCCATTGGGGGCAGAAACATTTGTGCCGAGGCAGGTAGTGCTGAAGTTGTGGGTTCCGGCGGTGCCGATATCGTCGACGCCAGTGGTATCAATCCTGTAGCCGCCAGTGGTACCGCTGATGGGAGGGTTGGTGCCGGAGCTGTAGGGGGCAACAGCGGTGTCGGCACGTCTGTCTGTGGTGCCGCTGCCAGCATTGCCTGCCGGGGGGGGGGGAGGGGGAAGGGCAAGGACACTGACGCCGACCTGGATCTTGGGCCCTGGACCCATCCTTGGCTCTGGTGATACGTCCAGGGTGTCCTTGGGGTCCTTGTTCGGCACTGGCTCGTGCACCGTCGGCGCTGGAGCACTGCAGACTGACGAGGAACTGCTCAGCGTGGGTTCTGTGGACCCTGGGTCGGAATGTGGCCGGAGTGCCACTTCCCATTAGCAGGATCTTAAGTCTTTGCTCCTGATCTTTAAGGGTCCTAGGGTGAAAATCCTTGCAGATTCTGCACTTGTCCTTTTGGTGGCTCTCCCCAAGGCACTCCAGACAAGAAGAGTGTGTGTCACTCTTGGGCATAAACTTGCCACAGTCCTCACAGAGTTTGAACCCTGGGGACCCGGGCATACCCCAGAACCGGGGAAGACATTGTTGGGGGGGGGAACCCCCCAAGAATCACAACTACAACTATGACTACTAGCTAACTATTGTGACAAAGTTCCTCCTCTACCTCGGTGGGTCCTGCGCTTATTGGCGGATTCCGCTTGCCTCAGAGATCTTCCCCTCTAGTAGAATCCACAGTCCAGGTTAACTCCTCCTGTGTCTGATCAGGAGTTGGGAGTTTTGGGGGAACCCGGGCCCGCCCTCTACTCCAGGTTCCAGCCCAGGGCCCTGTGGATTGCAGCTGTTTAGAGTGCCTCCTGGAAGAACTGCACAACAGCTACAACTCCCTGGGCTACTTCCCCATGGACTCCTCCCAACACCTTCTTTATCCTTACCACAGGATCTTCCAGCAGTACGCCCTCTTACTCGCAGCTCCTCGTGCCTCTTGCTCCCAGCTCCTCACACACAACCTCCTTCCACAGCTCCTGACATGCGCCCCTCACTGACTCACTGGGAGGCTTTTAGCTAGTTTCAGCCAGCCCCTGATTGGCTGCAGGTGTCTCAATTAACTTCCCTGCCTTCTGGAAAGTTCTTAATTGGCCCCAGGTGTCTTGATTAACCTGGAGCAACTGCCATAAGGTATCAGGGATTTGTTTAGCCTGGGGCTAACATGCTGGTTCCTCACCACTTTCCTATGGGCCTCTGGCCTTGCCCCGTCACACTATTTAACAATCAAAACTGAAGAAGACATTGCCAAAAGCGCTTGCAAGCAAAAGAGGGCATTGTTCCAGCTAGCCGTCACTGGCGGTAAGAAAGAACTGAAGGGGTGGTGGGTCAGCAGGATCCTATATTGGGCGCCATGAAGGCACAACTCCAGAGGGCGCCCAGGCGAACCCTACGGACGCTGCTAAGGGAAAAATCTTCCGGCTGGTGTGCACACACCTGATTGGAATGGACATGAGCAAGCACTCGAAGAACTTAATATACAGCTAGATCATCTTAAGCATCAAGCAGCACTTGATTTTCAAGGAGGACATGTCGCTTTGGTATTTACCCCGATGATGATGATGATGATAAGGAGGAGTGCCTAGAACAGGCCTGCACAACTCGTAAAGCGGCGAGGGCCATATTACTCCAAAGAAAACAGCTGAAGGCCGAAACCCCCCAGCCCCATGGAAACACCCCCCCCCCCCAGTGCCGCCCACCCTGGGGAAACAACCCCTCCCTCCCCAGCGCTGGGGAGTGGAAGCCTGTAGAGGGGGAAACAGCGTGCATAAGGTTTGAAGGGTGATTGGTGGACATGTCACCAGCTGTGTCAGGTACAGGTACCATGTCTGTCTCGGTCAGGTGGGAGCAATCAGTACATTTGCTTTTTCTCTTTTTATTTTTTACCAGGACCTTCAGCAGCAGAGGGAACAGGAGAAAGTCATATAGGATACCCTTGGTCCCATGGAAGGTGAGCATACCTTAGTGTTTCCCGAGGCCGGCTCTAGAGCAATAGAATAAGCATTTCCTGTTCAGGTATGCAGCGAACAAGTTTATTGTCAGGGTCCCCCATTAATAAAATATGCTATGGAGAATTGTTGAGTTCATTTCCCACTCATGGTCATGTGAGAACTTGCAACTGAGACTGTTATATTCTGTACTCCCAGTAGGCAAGGGGCTGATATATAGACATTGTGGAGAATGCACCAATTCCATAGCTTTAGCTCTTCTGTGCACAGGCAGGATGATCTGGCCCCCCCTTGCCTATTTATGTAATACTTGCACACTATGTTGTCTGTTATAATTTGTGTGTGCATATTTCTGATCAGTGGAAGAAAGAGAGCTTTTGATACTGTTGGTGCTGAAAAGACTGAATGTGCCGGGGATCTCCTCTGGCTGGTTCGGGTCTCAGTGAGGGCTCACAGTTCTCTTTCTAGAGGTTTTGCATGGGGAATCCAAAGGCTTTTCCCTCAGTTGATGCTCTTTAGAGGTAGAAGGCTGTGGAAATTACTTGCATAGCTGAGAAGACTCGGGACCTGGGTCACTCGCAGGTTGAAAAGTTCCTTCCATAAGGAATAGTTTCAGTTTTAGTTCCCATTTTTTGGGGGGGCGGGAGATCTGGCTTGTGGAATGTGGGCCTCTCTGAGGCAACATACACAGTGGGAATATCTGTCTGTTACTGGTATGGCCTCCCTGCAGGAGAGGGACTTCTTAAATGTAGGGGAGCCGGACATGCCTTGCGCTGTGCTGGGGGCAATTCCCGGTGTGTGTGGGGGGGAAGGGTGAAGTAAAACTTTTAATTTTCCCCCCCTCTTTTTGAGCAGGGAAGGAAAAACTAATGGAAACCCTATAATACTAAGAAAAAGCGAACAAAAATGCCTGAGTTTACAAAGACCCTGAAACAATAGCTGCAAGGTGTGAATTATCCCATTAATTTCAAGGGGTACCAAATCAGATGACCGTGATGATAGTTAATGTTAACATTTAAAGTATTTCCCTGCTTATCAAAGACTGTAAGAAAGCAGAGAAAGTATGAAAATCTAAATCAGCATTTCCCCAAATGGGGGTGGGAAAGACTAGCTGGTGGTGGATTATGGAAGATGTATAAATTGAAATGTTTAAGTATTTAACAGCACATGGCACGGTTACAGAGGGGTACAATTTGTTTCATTTTCCTGATAGGGCACTGCTTTCAAAAATTTGTGAAACACTAAAGTATGTAAAGGGAGAAAAGTCTCTAAGTTACACTCAGTCCTGGTCTAGAGATATAGATCGACACAAAGGCATCTTACGTTGACCTAACTTTATAAGAATCTACGCTAAAATATCACTCCCACCGATGTAACTTGCCCGCTATGCCAACTTAACTCAACCTCTGAGTGCGCCATAGAGCTTAGGTTGATGTATTTGGGTTGACGCAGTGTCAGTGTAGGTTTCAGAGTAGCAGCCATGTTAGTCTGTGTCAGCAAAAAGAACAGGAGTACTTGTGGCACTTTAGAGACTAACAAATCTATTTGAGCATAAGCTTTAGTGGGCTACAGCACACTTCATCGGATGCATGGAATGGAACATATAGTAAGAAGTTACATTGACTTTAGTGGCCTCCAGAGCTGTCCCGTCCATAGGACAGACTGAGGCAACTGCCCTGGGCCCCACACTTTGGGGGGCCCCATGCTTCAGGGAGATGCAGGGTCCAAGGTGGCCTGGGAGGTTAGCAGGGGGCCTGGTGCCAGCAGCAGCAAGCAACCCACCCGGCCCCAGCCCACCCCAGCTAAAATCATCACTGCTTGTGGAAAACGGTGCCAGTATTTACTTCAGTTGCCTTATCCTCATAAATTGATGTCCATGTGCTCCCCTCCTTTATTGTCTCAAATCATCCCCTTCCCTTCCAGGCTGTACTCACCATGGCTAGGACGGCTGCTATGCTCTATGAATCCGAAGTGGAAGTGAGAATGTAGTGCTTGTAACTTGTGTGGATCCAGGGGAGTGAAAACACAATAGTACCTCTGTGCATTGTGGCTGGAAATGTGGCCTTGAGGGTCCCTCCATCCACACCAGCGGAATGGCTTAGCCATATAAGGAGAAGAAAGAGGATGCCAGATGACATGTTCCAAGAGATCCCGTAAGCCTCTTGTGTTGTGGATACCAAGCAGAGGGCTGGGAGAAGCATCCTTTTGGAAAGAATGGAAAGGGAGAATACAGAGTGGAGAAATGTGCAACAAAAAGAACAGACACACAGCAGGACACAATAGCGCTTTTCATGCACCAAAATGGACACGCTGGAGACTCTTATAGATCTTCAGTTCCAAGTCACCTATGCTCACCTCTCGCTGCAGCCTATTAATAACTACATTCAGGGACCTCCCTACATACCCCCCACCACATTCCACATATGTTCCACGGCCACTGCAGTACCCCTACCACTCCACCGCAAGGGAGAGTACACACAATCACAGGCACACATACACTGACTTGTGAGACACGTGGTTAGTGTACGTGTTTTTGTAATGAGAATGGAGAGGAAATAACAAAGTCCCCCCCCCCTTTATTTATACAGTTTCATTCAGTTACAATTATGTTTGTTTGCATGTGTTTGGAATAAGAGTCTATTTATGGAAACGTAATTCATCTTTATTAGTTCACAACATATGGTGGCTGGGGCTGACATCATTCAAAGATAACAGTAATAGATTCATTTGTAATGTTAGATTACCACACACAGAGCACTCATTACAACGTTCATACCAGGGTGCTAACAAACAATGCCAAGCAGAGCACACTACACCACCACACATTACTGTGTCTCACTATTGAAATGGTCTTTCAAAGCCTCTCTGAGCCATATAGCTCCCTGTTGAGCTCTTCTTACAGCCCTGGTAACTGGCTACACAAAATCAGCAGCCAGGCATTCTACCTCCATGCTCCACTTTTGTGGAAACTTTCCCCTCCTTTGAACTTCACTATATTATGAAGCACTCAGCAGGCAACTATAACCATGGGGATATTTTTTTTCACTGAAGTCTAATCTCATGAGTAGACAGGGCCAGAGCCCTTTCAAATTGTGAAAGGCACATTCAACAGTTATTCTGCACCTGCTGAGCCTGTAGTTGAAGTGCTCCTTGCTGCTGTCGAGGTGGCCAGTGTTTGGCTTCATGAGCCACAGGAGTAAGGTCTAGGCTGGGTCTCCCAGGATCACTACTGGTATTTCAACATCCCCAATAGTAATCTGCCGGTCTGGAAAGTCCCTGCTTGCATCTTTCTGAACAGGACTGTGTTTTTAAAGATGCGTGCATCATGCACCTTCCCTGACCAGCCCACGTTGATGTTGGTAAAACGTCCCCGTTGATCCACCATCATTTGCAATACCATAGGAAAGTAGTTCTTTCTGTTGATGTACTCCATGGGAAGGTGGACAAGTGCCAAAACAGGAGGTGTGTGACATCTATTGCCCCACCTCTGTCCAGAAACCCCACTGCTGCAAAACCATTCAGAATGTCCTGCGCATTGTCAAGAGTCACAGGCCTTTGTAGCAGGATGAGATTAATGGCCCTGAACACTTGCATCACAGCAACCCCCACAACGGACTTCCCAACCCAGACTGATCAGCAGCAATCTGGCATGGCTAGCTTCCACACAGCGATTGCACTCACTTCTCCACTGTCAGTGCAGATCTTATTTTGGTGTCGCTGAGGTGGAGGGCTGGGGCGAGCTCCACACACAGTTCCGTGAATGTGGCCTTGCACATCCAAAAGTTCTGCAGCCACTGCTTTTCATCCCAAACCTGCATAACAACACGATCCCACCACTCAGTGCTTGTTTCTCAGACCCAGAACCAGTGCT
Source organism: Macrochelys suwanniensis (assembly GCA_033296515.1). Classification (NCBI taxonomy): domain Eukaryota; kingdom Metazoa; phylum Chordata; order Testudines; family Chelydridae; genus Macrochelys; species Macrochelys suwanniensis. The sequence continues at coordinate 151,726,059 of CM065775.1, read as the reverse complement.
CCACCGTCTGCAGCTGCTCCATGAATACCAACAACCACCTTGAATTGTTTCTATGTTTGTCAGCAAGGTAGCCTGAAAAGCATCATCATATCCCTCCTGGTTCCTCTGGTGGCTGTGAAAATACTGAAGGACCAGGCATGTTGTGTTGTAATAGTCAGCACAATACTGAACAGTGCACGATCCATGCTTCTCACAGAGATGGCAGACACATAGGTTTGTGGGGCTTTTGAAAAATGGTACCAACATTATGGGATTCAGATAATATTATGAGATGGTGCAAACTGCATCATGGGATGTTCAAACCATGATCCCAGTCACCCCAGCATGACTTGTTTGCCCCCATGAGGCTTTGCAAACCCTCCCCAAAATACCCTGCTCTAGATTGTGGCAAGTTGCACACTGGGACAGCTATCCACAGTGCACTGCTCTCTGCATTGATGCAAGCGCTGCTAGTAAGGACGTGAACCGCTGACAAAAGCAATTTAATTACTGCAGCAACTGTATGTTGACATCTTAGTTTGACTTAATTTTGTAGTGTAGATGTGCCCTCATTCTGTTTGAATGTTTTCTTCATCCTTGTAACAACTAGATACTCAATGAACGAACAGAACTATTGAAATGTCTTTTTTCCCCTTTAAAAATGTAGTCACCTTATATCCAAGTTCCCAATTTGCATTGTCTAAGACCATTAGACTAAGCAGAATGAGATGAACCAAGATGAGAAGTAACGTCTCTGTACAAAAAACATCTAACAGGCTGCTGGGTTGCCCATTAGCCAGGTCCAATCCTGACCATAGCTGCTTGTGCTGGGCTTGCTATATCAGCTGCTGGCAACTAAGCTAGAGCCTAAGAAGTTACTCACCTTTTGCAGCAACGATAGTTATTTGAGGTATGTCTCCCTATCGGTGCTCCACTGTAGGTGTATCTGCGTCCCTGAGCTGATCGGAGAACTTTGGTAGCATTGTCTGTTGGGCCCGCACATGAGCTGTCCCTCCTCGTGCTGTACCATGAGGTAGTCAGCACACATGGGCTAACTGTTCTCAGTTCCTTCTCTACCACAGAGTCATAATGAGAACTCTGAAGTAGAGGGGAGGAGGGTGGGTTGTGTAGCACCCATAGGGGAACACATCTCAAAGAACGATCAGTTTTTCACCAACCCATAAAGGAGTATTTGGTATCGCACCCAATCATTAAAAGGTTCCTTAAGAGTATAATAAACCTCTTTCTTCAGCCTTGACTCCCTATCCCTTTGTAGGACCTAAACCTGGTACTGAAAGGGCTGACTAGACCTCCCTTTGAACCCATGGACACTTGTTCACTAATGTACATATAAATGAAAACGGCCTGATAGTAATTATTTCAACTACAAAAATTGGAGAGATAGCAGCTTTGATGGTACATCCCCCTACACAGTATTCTTTCCAAACAAGGTTACACTCAAGCCACATCCAAAATTCATCCCTAAAGTAACCTCCCCTTTTCACATGAATCAGTCAATCCACCTTCCAATCTTCTAACCCAAGTCTCACCAAGACACTAGGGAGGCTATACCTTAGATGTTAAGAGAGCCCTAGCATTCTACCTCAATAGGAGAAAGGCCTTCAGGAAGTCCCCTAGATGTTTTTTCTCTGTGACAGAAAAATCCAAGGGCTCAGCAATATCAGCCCAAAGACTCTCTAAGTGGGTCCCAAATTGCATCAAGTAGTGCTACCAAATTTGTAACATGACCGATTCGATCCATATACCAGGGTTGGCCAAACTGTGGCTCATGAGCTGCATGTGGTTATTTTACAGTTAAAGTGCAGCTCCTGGAGCCCCCCCCCCCCATGTACCCTCCCCATTCTCCACCTACAAAACTGGGATGCGGGGAGCTCAGGGCTTCTGCCCTGTGGTGGGGTGGAGATCTGAGGACTTTAGCCCTGTGGGTGGGCATCAGGGCAGAAGCCCTGCACACCGGCAGGCATGGTTGTGCATGTCTTGCAGCTCTTAAACTTATGCGGCTCCTGCCATATACATTCCACAAGATTAATCTCCTCATCTGTCACTGTCTTCAAGGATGCCCTTATCTCAGAGATCTGCAGAGTGGCGACATGGGCATCAGTCCACACCTTTGCAGAACACTATGCAGTCACTGGGGACTCCGCCTCCGATGCCCTCTTCTGCGCCACAGTACTGTCATCTGTAACTGACCTCATTCCAAAGTCCCAGCCTTCCAAATAGAGTACTGCTCAGGAGTCACCTACATTGGAGCACCCATAGGGACACTACTCAAAGAAGAAGAAATTACTTGGGATCAGCACACAGCACAGGCGTACCTAGGTGAATTCTCTGGCCTGTGCTATGCAAGAGGTCTAATGGTCCCTTCTGGGCTTACAATCTATGAATCTGCTGAAGAAGAGGAAAAACATCAGGTGAAATGCTTGATACACAGCTGGGTTTCAATCCAGGCTTTTGTTTTTGTGGGTGGACATGTTAGTACAGAACTTCCCCTGCCATTGGAATTTGTGTTACTCCCTAATTGAAGTCTACAAGAGTTTCATGTCCCCTGAATGGGGACGTTTGCGCAGCTAAACCCATAAAATCCCATCCATCTTGCCCTGTCGGGTGAATTCCATTAAGTGGCATTGGGTTCCTGTCAACAAAAAATTAACTACTCCCTTCCAGCAGGAGAGGTGGAATTGCAGTGCTCCAGGACTGCAGCTAGTCTAATGACTTGATTTGTTGGGGCAAAGGGATGTTTAGGTCTTGTCCACGTGGAACATTATTGCAAGGCATGGCAAGGTGTGACTCTACAACACACTAGCTTGCCACAGTGCAGCATCCCTGTGTGGACACTGCTACAGCGCATTAAAAGTCCCAGAGTGTGCGTAGGTTCACACCCTGGCTTGCCATGTAGTAACTTCCACATAGACAGGCCCTGTTCTCTGCTGATTTTTGCACCCACGATTTGCATGTGAAAAATTGTGCTTGTGAAAACAAAGGCATTTCTAAAACTTTGGGCCACAGAATTTATAGAGGAGGGGTGAGAGAAGGAGTTTTTGGGAATGTCCTTTACTAAGTTAGTTAGGGTTGGTCCTGCTTTGAGCAGGGGGTTGGACTAGATGACCTCCTGAGGTCCCTTCCAACCCTGAGATTCTATGACTCTACTCACCTTGTAGTAATAATGGTTGTTAGATGGACCCTGTGACAAATTGCCGGCACTACTATGACGGGTCCCGTGCTCTCTCTTCTTGTGGGGGGGGGGGGGTTTTCAGGGTGCCATTTATTGCCCCTGAACTGGGGTATCAGCTGTCCCATTAGTATCCCAGAGAAGGGTAATGGAGAGGGAGGGACCCGGGCCCGCCCTCTACTCCGGGTCTCAGCCCAGGGGCCCTAGGATAGTGGGTAAAGCACTTGTACTAGTGATACTTTCCCCTGGGCTCCTTCCCTCTCCTGCTTGTGGGGCTTCCTGCCTTCCCTCTGCACAAGCCAGGTGTCCCTTTACCTAGGGTCTTGGTCTTCTTAGCCTGCCACAGCACTTCTCCAAACTCTCCTCTGCTTTCCTCCAAACTGCACTCTGCTCCACCACCAATCCACTCTGCTCCAACTCCTCCAAACTGCACTCTGCTCCAACTCCAAACCACTCTGTTTCAACTCCTTCCAACTCCTCCCCTGTCTGCCTGAAGCAGGGGGTTTTATTAGGTTCCTGAGAGGGCCTTAATTGACTGCAGGTGCTCCAATTAACCTGTAGCCACCCTCTCTAGTCTCCGGGGAGCCACGCCTTAATTAGCCTAGGGCTTATATATTTCCCCTCTCACACTCTACTACTGCTCCCTGGCCCTCCTGTATCACAGACCCTAAAAGAGCTTAGGGATAATCCTGTTAAAAAAAAAAAAAAAAAAAAAAGTCAGAGCATATTCAGAATATGTGGAAGAGTTGCTGACATTGGAAAGACTTGTTGGGACATACACCAAATTTGAAACCTGGACCATTTCTGCAGGTAAGTACATCATGTGGAGAACTTTTTACTGTGTAATAGAACCTCTTGTACTTCCTTTGAGCATGAACTTTCTAAGTGCTGGAACCATGCAGGAGCAATGTTCTGAGGCAGAGAATCCCCAAGTTGGGATCTAGGGTATGCTCTCTGTCCTGTGATAGGAGGTGCAGAAAGGTCGGAAGGGTGATCAGCGGGCATGTTGTGAGCTGTGTCAGGTAAGGGTACCAGGTGTGGGGTACCTCGGCCAAGTAGGAGCAATCAGAATGATGTGAGCTCTATCCCTTTTTATTTTTAGCAGGACCTTCAGCAGTAGAGGAAACGGGGGAAAGGCATAAAGAAGATCCTTGTCCCGGGGAGAAGAAGAGCGTCGCCCAGAGAGTGCTGTCCCATCCCTGCCCTGGAGCAGTAGCATGGACGATTCTTGTCCTGGTAAGTGGCAAACAGGTCTGTGGATGGTGTTCCCCATCATGTGAACAAGTTGTGAAGTAGTGAAGGGTGTGGAGTAGTGAAGGGTGTATCTCCCACTTGTGATCGTGTGGGAATTTGTGACTGAGGTTGTCCCCTATAGAGTTCTGCATGCCTGGGAGGGAAGCCATGGACAAGTTGACATTGTGAGAGATGCACCAGTTCCATAGTCTCATTGCTTCTGTGTATAGGGAGGGTGACCTGGACCCTCCCTGGTGGCTGATATGGTACATGCAGGCTATGTTGTCTGTTAGGATCTTAGCAGGACACCATATTATCAGCAGGAGGAAAAGGATGCAGGCATTCTTGATTGCTCTCAGTTCGAGGAGATTGACATATAGAGATATCTCTGCAGGTGACCATTTGCATTCCATTGTGAGGCCATTTAAATGCGCACCCATTTTCCGAGTCATGTGTCGCTGGTAAGGAGCGAAGATAGTGACATCCGCGAGAAGGGGACCCCTTTACATACGTTGGCTGGATTCTTCCACCAGTCCAAGGAGTTTGTGATCCTAGTAGGTAGTGACAGGGGTTTGCCAAGACTGTCTCTGTTTGGTCTGTAAACTGAACTAAACCATAGTTGGAGGCATTGCATTTGGAGTCTGGCATGCAGTATCAGAGCCGTGTCCACAGCCATATGCCCCAACAGTTGGCGGCAAAGTCTGGCTAGTACTGGAGGACTGCACTGAGCCGTGTCTATGAGTGAGACCAGGGACAGGAACCTGTGTTGAGGTAAGAAAGCTTTGGCCTGTAGAGCATCCAGGTTAGCCCCTATTAATTCCAGGCGTTGCACGGGCATGAGGGTCGACTTCTGGGTTGATCTGAAAAAGCCCAGTTCTGTAAACAAGTGTTTTGTGGTGGCGAAGGCTGAAGGAGCCTCCTGGAACAATCAGGCTCTGAGGAGACAACCATCCAGGTAAGGGTAGATCATTATCCCTTGTAAGCATAGATAAGCAGCTACCACTGAGAGAACTTTGGAAAATACTCTCTGGGTCAATGGAAGTCAGAAGGGGAGAACTCTGTACTGGTAATAGTCATGTCCAAGAGTGAATCAGAGAAATCATCCATGACCTGGTAGTACTGAAATATGAAAGTAGGCGTTCTGCAGGCTGAGGGACAAAAAACAGTCTTCCTATTCCAGTGATGGAATGATCGTCGATAAGGTGACCATCTTGAACTTATGAGCTTTGAGAAAACTTGTTGAAAGCTCTGAGATACAGTATGGGTCTCCAACCTCCCTTCCTTCTGGGTATTAGGAAGTAACAAGAGTAACCTGTTGCCTCATAGATGTTGAGGAACTGGTTTTACAGCTCCTAACTGGAAGAGTCGATCTATCTTGTGTCATACTAGACTTTCATGAGATGGGTCTCTGAAGGATGGGGAAGGGTGTTGTGGAGGGGGTAGAGAGATTAAGTGGATGGATGGAGTAGCCGGATCGGACAATCTCTAGGACGTATTTATCCAACATTGTGTTCTCAGGCACTGTGGAATGCTGCCAAATGGAGGCCAAATGTGTGCATGGTCATAGACAGTAGTGGGGAGTGGTCTTGCAGCACCTCGACCTGCCCATCAAATGTGGTGCTTAGAGGCAGGCGCCTGGGTCAAAGACTGCAACAGACGGCTTACATTTTGGGAATTTTTCCTTTTTTCTTTGTGGTTCATAATGGCATTGTGATGGGAACTGAGATGAATAAGATCTGTGTTGGGATTGGGGGCTAAAACATCTCGTTTGTCCCCATGTGTAGATTCCCAGAGACCTGAAGGTGGTCCTGGAATCCTTCAAGGTGTGGAGGGCTGTGTTGGTCTTCTTAGTGAAGAGTTCCACACCCTTGAAGGGGAGGTTCTCCACTGTGGTCTGCACCTCCTTTCAGAATCCTAACAAGTGGAACCATGATGGCAGTCTCATCACGCCAGCTATTGAGATGGATCTAGCTGCTGTATCGGCGGTGGTGAGGGCCAACTGCAGCTATGTTTTTGCCACCAGTTCCTGAATGATGGCCTTGAAGGATTTCTGATGACTCTCCGGCAGCTTATCAATAAAGTCATTCAGTTTATTGTAATTTGTGTAATTGTATTTTGCCATGAGCACCTGGTAATTAGCAATATGAAATTATAACGTTGCTGAGGAATATGCCTTCCTGCCAAGGAGATCAAGGTGCTTCCAGTCCCTGTTGTACGGTGCTGTCCTGGAATGATGTCGTCGGTCATGAGAGTTTACAGCATCCACCTCGATGGAACTGGGTGATGGGTAGAAGAAAAGGAAATCTGATTCCTTTGCGGGGACATAATATTTCTTCCTAGGATGTTTGCCTTTCTGTCTCAGTACCAAAGATATGGTGCCCATGCCCAAAGGGTCTGTGGGCCTGCCAGCGGTACTGGATACCGACGGTCGCCGTGAGGTGTGGGTGCCAGACTGAGGATAACAAGCAAGATGGCAATCACTTTCAGCAATCCATAGGCTTGCTGAGGGGACTTCCCTTTCTCTTTTTTGACTTGTGAGAGGAGTCCCCAATCCATTTCTTCGACCCACTATCCTTTGAAGTCGAAGGTTGAGGGGAAGACACATGCCTGATGGAAGGTTGGGGTCGGAGATCTGCCTCAATAAAGATAATTTTTCGGCAAAGCTCTGTCCTTGTCTGATCTTGGCCAGAGCTGCTAGCAGAGGGAATATTTTTGTTGGATGTGGCCCTTGCTGAGGCAGAGGATGCACAGGGAGTGCTGGTCCGTGACCGGGATCAACTCACTGCAAGTGCTGCACTTCTTGAAGCCTGGAGAGCCGGGCATACCCTTATCCATGGGGGTTCCACACCGCTGAGGGTTGACAAAAGAACAAAGTCCTTTTTTTGGGGTGGGGGTGGGGGGGGGCGCAATGGACAAGGAAAAGAAACAAAGAGGCTTCATAGGAAGCTAAAACGTATCAATTCTAAAAGAGTTTAACAATCTGTGAACAGACCGCTAAAGCTCCAGCGCTAGTCAGAAGCAATTGAGAAGGAACTGAGGATGGTTATCCTGTGCACACTGGCCAGCCTCGTGGCGCAGCATGGGGAGAGACAGCGCATGTGCAGGCCCAGTGGACACTGCTTCTGAATCTCTCTGATCAGCAGTGCAGGGATGCAGACACACCTACAGTGGAGCACCCATAGGGACACTAGCTGAAGAAAAATCTGAGCTTCCCTGATTCAGCCCCTTTGTAGTCAGACACTACACTGACAGCCACTGCAAGTGCCAGCGGAGCTGCAGGCATCAAATGGGTGGTCAGGAGGGAGCCAGTGCATGGGGCACCCAGGAATAGAGGACCTGCATATGAGCAAAATGACGAGCTTCCAGCAAAATAATTCCAGCATAGTATCAAATGATCTATTAAAGTACAAAAATATTACACTTACACGATTCCTTCTTTGCCCCGATCATTTATTCTATTAAAAAAAAAGAAAAGAAATAGATGGGTCTTATATTATGTGTTCTGTATAAAACCATACTGTTATAACTGTGAAGGTTCCATTAGGATTTAGGTTAATAGATTTTTACACTTAATTAAAAAAACAAACCACTGATATTAAAAAACTGATATTATAAAAACAAACTAAAATATCAAAACTGATATTAAGGACTGAAATTGCACTTACCTTGTGATTAGAGCCCTGCAAATCCATGGATATCCGCTTTATATCTGTGGACGCAGTTGTTTCCCATCTTTGTGGATCGGATGAGGGTCCAATTTTTTTTAATCCATGCAAAGCTCTTGAGCTGCGGATTTCTGGGGGGGGGGGGGGGTCCGCCCATGGATCTGAAGCCTGGATTCCAGAGCTGCTGCAGGGCTGAAGCCTGGAGCCCTCGCGCTCCCCACCCCACCATGGTACTCTGAGCTTCAGCCCCATGTGAGGCACCAGGGCTCAGGGCTTTAGCCCCACAGGGGGCACCGGGATCCAAGCTTTAGCCCCTCAGAGGGCTTGAGGCACTGGGTTTCTGCCTCATGGGGCTGCAGACCCCCTGAAACCAGATCCCAGGCCCCCAGTGGTCCACTGATGACCAGCTGAGAATCGCTGCTCTAGAGGGTGCTGGTACGGTGCCATATAAAAGGTGGACTGTGGATTGGATACAATTTAATTACTGCAGATATGGATTGGACGAGGATCCAAATTTGTGTATCTGTGCAGGGCTCTATTTATGGCAATTGCCAAAAGCACGTTTTTTTCTCTGTTAAAAAACTGGTACTCTGTCTTTGTTGGTACCATCAACATTTTGATTTTTTCAAAAAATAATTAATGGTTCCGTACATTCATGATCTACTTACTTGAGGACCATGGGATGAAACTTATCTACACCTGCTTAATTTATTATTAATCTTCTTTTTAGTATTTTTAAATCCCTGAATGTAAATCGGTTATCTACCTTTCCATAACTGTTGTTCTTCTAGATGAGTTGCTCATGTCCATTCCATTCTAGGCGTGCGCGTGTCCATGTGCACAGTTGTCAGTGATTTTTACCTTAGTTGTGTCCGTAGGGACGGCTGTGGCGCCCCCTTGAGTGCTGTGCTCTGCAGGCCCTATGCTCTCTCAGTTCCTTCTTGCTGGCAACTCCGACAGAGGGGCAGGAGGGCAGGAAATGGAATGGACATGAGCAACACATCTCGAAGAACAACAGTTACGAAAAGGTAGGTAACCCTTTTTTCTTCTTCGAGTGCTTGCTCATGTCAATTCCAGTCTAGGTGACTCACAAGCAGTATCCTCGTAGATGGGCTCAGAATTCATGGTCTTGAGGCTTGCAGCACTGCTTTTCCGAAGCCAGCATCGTCCCAGGCCTGCTGGGTAAGTGGGTAATGTGATGTGAACGTGTGGACGGATGACCAGGTGGCTGCCCTACAGATGTCCTGGATAGGCACTTGGGCTAGGAAAGTTGCAGAAGAGGCTTACACCCTGGTTGAATGGGCAGTTACGATTGCTGGACAGGGAACCTTTGCCTGATTGTAGCAGCAGTGAATGCAGGCAGTGATCCGAAAAGAAATTCTTTGAGCAGATACTGGACAACCTTTTATCTGGTCAGCCACTGTGATGAACAACTGCGTTGACTTGCGGAATGGCTTGGTCTTTTCAATGTAGAAGGCTAGTGCCGTCCTGACGTCTAGGGAATGCAATCTATGCTCCTCCTCCAAATTACATGGCTTTGGGAAAAAGACATGTAAGTAAATGTCCTGGCCTATATGAAACTGAGAGACCATACTGGGCCAGAAAGCCAGGTGTGGCCCCAGCTAGACCTTGTCTTTGTAAAAGACCATATAGGGCAGTTCCGAGGTAAGCGACCTCATCTCACAGACCCTGTGAGCAGATGTTTTTGCAACCAAGAACATGACCTTCCAGGAAAGGAGAGAGCAGGAAGCCAGAGGCTCGAAGGGGGGAGGAGGGGTGTCCCGTGAGCTGTGACATCACAAGATTCAGGTCCTCCAGAGGGACAGGGTCCCTGATGGGCAGAAAGAAGCGCTTGAGGCCCCTGAGGAACCTGGCAGTCATGACCTGGGTGAAAATCGACCTACCCTCGAGTGGCGGATGGAAGGCCGAGATAGCGGCCAAGTGGACCATAATAGATAAAATGGACAGGCCTTGGAGCTTAAGATGCAGAAGGTAGTCCAGGATTAACTGTAGTGAGGCCTGCTTGGGCCAAATGCCTTTATCTGAGTCCAACAAGTGAACTACATCCATTTGGCCAGGTAGGTCGCTTTGGTGGAGGTCTTTCTGCTGCCCAACAGGACCTGTTGGACACCAGCCGAGCACTCCTGCTCCTCTGCATTTAACCATGCAGTAGACAAGCCGTCGGGAGATTCTGCAATTGTTCTTTCTATGGGACTTCCCCAAGCACTTCAAACAGTTGTCATGGGGATCACTAATAGGCATCAGCCTGTTGCACGACGAGCATGGTTTGAAGCCGGGGTAATGGGGTTTGCCCTGCTCCTGGGCGAAGTCCCAGTCGGGGCTCTAACTACTAAACTAACCAACACTTAACTTAATGGTCAACTAAAGTACAAATGAACAATATAGGAATAAGATAGAAGTTCTTTACAACCCATTGTCTAACACTCTTGCAGTGCAAGACAAGGTGCTCCGATCAACCATCACAGGTGGTAAGAAGGAACTGAGAGGGTGTAGGGCCGGCGGTGCCTAATATACCAGCACATGAGCGCGGCACTCAAGGGGGCACCGCAGACATCCCTATGGATACAGCTAAGGCAAAAATCTCTGACGACTGCAGGTGGGCATGCCCAAACCTAGAATGGAATCGACATGATCAAGTACTCAAAGAAGAAACCTCTCTCTTTTCTTTGGGTTAATTCAACTTACTCTGCTTTTTTGGCTGCCCATACTTTTTCCTGTAAGCTTTTATTCTTTTCTTTTCCAGTTCCCTCCCTTTTCTGAGTCATGCACCTGTCTTTGAACAATTTCTCAGTCACTGACTTTGTTAGTCTCTAAGGTGCCACAAGTACTCCTCGTTCTTAATTGATCAGTCTCTTAGAGTTGGTATGGCAACCCCCATCTTTTCATGTTCTCTGTAAATATAATCTTCCTACTGTATGTTCCACTCTATGCACCTGATGAAGTGGGCTCTAGCCCACGAAAGTTTGTGCTCAAATAAATGTTAGTCTCTAAGGTGCCACAAGTACTCCTCGTTCTTTTTGCAGATACAGAGTAACACGGCTGCTACTCTAAAACCTGCTACTTCCTATTTGTTCATCTTTTAATTTTTCAGCCGAAATGTAGTCAATTTGCACCTCAAATATGACCTCTTAGAATTATCCTCCAGCCCCAAACTCATGGATTTTAATACTTGCTCTCAAGGCACCATGCAAGTATGTTTATTATACCCCTGAAGTTTGCTTTGTTGAAATCCAATCCCTTTATTCCAAGGACCCACTGCTTATTATGCTGAATTCAAATAGCTCGCACTCATTGCAATAAGGCAACATTACGTTAGTTACCTTTTCAAAATATGTCTCATTATTAGTAAGTAGATCCAGGATGCTTTGTTTTCTGGATCATGAAATTGTCCTGTGTAAAATTTTTGAATTTCTGATTGGTCATTGTGCTGTATTTGTTACCAAACATATGTCTGGGCAGTCCTGTCTACTCATATGGCTCACATCACTACAGCATCTGAGCACTTCACAAATACTTCTGAATTTAGCTCCCTCCACACCTATGAGGTAGGAAGTATTACCCCTGTTCTTTACATATGTAGGCTGAAGCAGAGAGAGATTAAGTGACCTCTTGAAGATAACACAGGAAGTTTATGATAGAGCTAGAATTTAACCCAAATTTCCTGCACCCCAGTCCAATGCCTTAAGCACAAGACCATTCTTCCTCCTCAAATGTACAACAGCCTTTGATTTTCAAGCTCCTTCAAAGTTGGTCCAGGAGCAAGAGCTTATTTTGCTCTCCTCAAATCCTGGGGTCTGTATCGGATGTTGACTGCAGTTTCTCATTTAATTCCCTTTAGCCAGCATATTTTGCCACTACTCTGTTAATTATCAATGTGTATCACATTGGTTTTATAGTTGCTTTCACTATACTTCCTCCTTCCCTATCTATTAGTCCTGTACAAGTTGTACTCAGACATTCCAGAAAAATGCTCTGGGGCTTGGTAGAACTCTTGCATAAAAACTCATGGCCTGGAGCACTGCTAGTTTTTAAAAAAATCAGTTTTTACATCTGTGGGCCATTTTTATGAAGGAGAACTGGCTATGAATTTTCTTACACATCTGATTTTGCCATCGCAACTGACCTATAGCCATAAGTGAGCCAATTGAATTCACTTGAACTATGGTTCATATGTTGAGTTCAAAAGGCCACTGTTGGATTGAGAAGAGAAAAGGGATACAGATTTGTGGACATTAGGCTGCTTTTGGTCCGTTTAGTCCTGCTCAGAAGCAATTTCTCTTCATGAGTTGAGAGCTCATAGATATTCTGTGATGGTTACAAATGTATCTCACATACAACAGGTATCTCACGTTTTAAGCAGCACAAAGTTCTCTCTCTAATAACTACAACTGATAATATATATATATATTAACTTGTGCCTTTTTAATAAAAATGAAACACAAAGCATTCTAAATTACAGCAGCTTATAGATCTAAAAACTGACCACATTTCAGCAGAATACTGTAATTAAGATAAACATTGTAACTGTAAAATGTTAAAGCTCCATGGCAATTTAAAATCACAATAAAGCCTTCAGTCAGACTGTCACAGTATTCTCTCTGCTGATCTCCTGGTTTTGCCTGCAGCTTCATTGCTGTAATAAAAAATTCTTTATTGAAAGTATGTGATATCCTCTCCTTTCCAAGAGGGAGGAAAAAATAAAAAAATCTACAGAGCCCTTTTGGTTAATACACCACAACAGTCCTTTCCCTAATAGGCAATGTTCTTTGCTAGTACTAAGAAATAAGAGGATCTTTTGTTTACCATTAGTTGAGGAAAGTTTTCTTGCTTTGATTCTGGTTTAAAGCTACCACAAAGGAGTGACTTTTCAGCTGCAGCATGGTTTTTCAAGATTACAATATGTCTGCATAAAATACATAATTAAAAAAGTTATTTGCAGAATTGGTTATCAAAAGCCCTTACTTAGCTTTAAAGAATTGCAAATATTTGCTTCCTAACAGCTAGTTTATAATTTTGCTGGCAAGAGGATGAGAGTTTATACTTCCTTTTAATCTCTATACCCTTTTCTCTAACAAGAGCTAAAAAGTGGCGTGAAAATCATTTGTAACTAGTTAAACTGCAGCAACAGCACTTAACCAAGCTCTACTGATTCTTGATTAAAGGAGGCTATTTTCTTTTTAAATAACAAAAACAAGAGAAATTGCTCTTAGTCATTGTTCAATATTTACCAAATTATTAGCTAATTAATATATCTGCATGCTTTGTGTCTGTAACATCTCACATTGAGTACAGGAAAAGGTAACAATGCAATCAGCTGGGTTACGTGATAGAAACAGAGATAAATTCTGTTAATTTGATGCAGAATTCCATGCATCAGTCAACTCTAATCCACTAAGAAAACTATAACTGTTGAAATTTAGTTTTAATGCATTAAGGAACTGCTGAGAAAGATTATGAGCAACTTAATAAAATAAATGCCATAATTAATTCAAACTGCAGTGTTACAGTCATATATTATAAAGTTACCCTAAATAAACCTAGTGCTTCAAAAATTTACCAGTGATTTTCTATTACAAAATATGTGAAAATACAAAAGAATACCACAAAACAATGTCCTTTTTGGGTCAAAACTGACACCAAGACGACAAAGTCTTATTTTAGTTTAACAGAGGCTACTGGAAAATACAAATTTCAATTTGTTTGAATTCTATATACCATATCCACCAAAGCCCATGGCTAACATTCTCATGTAACCTCTAAAATTATGCTAAACTTCCTATCAAACCCATTACTTCTCTGTGACCTTTAAGGTTAGCCACTACTTGTTTTCTAATACTACATTTTGGCAGCAACTATTTATTAGCCTGTTATTGCAAAAAGTGCAATTTAACAATAAACCAGTCTGAAGGGTTTTTTATGTCTTCAGGATACATACCATATATTTCTTAAAAAATAATCATACTTTTGTAAGCAATACTTTACAGTAGACATCTCAAATCTACCATATTTGTAAAACTTAAAATGAGAGAAATGTAGGCTCTAAATTTTTATACATATATTTATATTCAGATTCTATATATATTATATATACACGAGTATATATAAAATATATATAATCAGAGTTCCAAAATGAATAAAACCTAGGCACTGTACATAAAATATTTTTTAAAACTCAAACAATAGAAAAACTTTAAACATTAAACAATTTTAATAAAAGTTTCTGTACAATGCTAAGCAGTTTTATTTACATATAGAAAATGTAATAGGAGTAGTGTTTGAAATTACAGCACTCCTTAAAATTTCAATGGCAGGTAATCTGGAAAAAATAACAGCATTCCATTCACAAATATTTTCAAGCAATAAATATGTATTTATAAATAGTGTAAATTTACATCAAGATTAGAAACAAAAATCACAAATCTGAAGTTTATTCCTTAGTCTATGTGCAACCCATTTATCTTTGTGACTTGGCTGTTAATTTTTTTAAATTTTATTTTAGGAACCAAAAATGTAACCGTCATGGTTTCAAAACAAGACAGAAAAACATAAAAGCAGTAAAAAATTTATATCACCTAACTTTTCACATTAAAAAAAAATGTTGCCCAAAGAAAGACTTAAAATTTCTAACTACCTTACAAAGAAATGACCAGCTAAGCTAGTACTTTTTCCAAGGGAAATTCTGAAGGGGAAAAATGGATGAAACTAATTCATCAGCCCAGAAACAGAGAAATACAAAAGAGGTGGTCTTCAAGTCAGTAGTCTGTATAATGTTGCCAGTTTTGTCAGATATATACAAAACATGGAATTATTATTATTTTTTTTGAAGTACAGCTGGATGAGCTTTATTTATTTTGAGTTCTGGAATAGGAGGCAGTGCTCTCTCCTGTCCAGTTGGTTGACACTCCGCACTTGGAAGGTTGCATAGACACAGCTTTCAAGCCAGCAGCCTTACAGGATAGCTACAAAAAAAATCAGTGGTGCAGAACTGGGTCACTTCCTGAATATCAGAAAAGTTTTCATTTAATGTCCATGGAAAAATGTCAAGATGAGGAGGATGGCAATGGAGGAGCCTGGAAAGAAAAAATAAATTACTTTTTCTACAATGGGCGAAATGCAATTATTCAATAAAGATCCACGTAAACAATACGTATAAAGTTTAAGGGACAAATTAACATTACTGGTTTTATATTTCAGGATTTTTCTAAGACCACATTTGTGATTTTTTTTTTTTTGCATAGGCAAGTACAATTTGCATTTTATTAATATTTTACATTAATACTCTCTAGGCACAGGTACAATTATTTTAAATCATTCATCACAACAATTATCTAGATGAACATGCTAAAAATTAGACAACAGAACTCTTCCCTATACAAGCCTTCTGGCTCACCTCAGAAGAAGTCTGGGAGAACAGATATTTATAGATTTTTCTGTAACAATCACTTGAATATCTGACAGCTTCACAAACAATGATTTTGGGTCTTTTACATGTGAACTGAAAGCCAACAACTTTGAGCTCTGTTAGACCAATGGAGGGAGTAAATTCCAGAGTAGAGGGCCCCACACTGAGAATGCCCTGGATATTTAAATTGTGGTACCTTAGCTAAGTCTAGTAAAGAGAAAAAACATTTCTCCAAACCAACATTGTAAATTGCAGCTGGAAATTAATCAAAAGGCAAAATAATTTCTGGACTACCATATTCAATTACAATACAACATCTTGGATCGCTCTATCCAACTACTGTCTACTTTCCTGTAAATGCAAGGTTCATCATGAAACAATTCAGGACCACTCTCACTCTGATTATGAACAAGACATCTGACCTTGCCTGCAACACTGAAAACCATACGGAACGAATGGACAATCATACGTTAGCACAGTTCAAATCAGCAGGCTACACCATACAGAACAATCCTACAAATGGGCAACGGTAATGGACACCAGGGTTTTTGCTTTATAATTCAGATGCAAAGGAGGCCCCAAACAGAACTGTTTGAGAATTCTCTTGCCAAGCGGAGAGAAAGCAGGTTTTTTTTATTTCCTACTAGAAATAACATCAGAGTTTCTCTTAAACGTGGAGCTAGTGTCTCAGCTTCACTATTTTTATTCTTCCCCTCACAATCCACAGGCGCACAGAAGTTTCTGGGGGCCCAGGGCAAAGTTTTAAACTGAGGCCTCCACCATTCCAAAAACATTACCATGGAAATGAAAGAGTTTAACACAATGGGATGGGGTGGGTTTAAGAAAGGGCCCAGGCCTGTGTGGTCACTGCCTTCCCTGTGGAGATAACGGTGGGACTCTAACCTGCATGCAACCAGTGAACCACTTCTGGTTCCACCTCTCCCAGAACTCTAGTCTGGCTGCCAGTGGGAGCAGTATCCCAGATCTCTCAACTCACCTCCAGACTGGCAGACTGGCAGGTTGTCTCAGGCCCAGTGCAACGATGCCAGTGGTGGCTGGATATGGGCCCAGCTGGGATGGACGAGTTGTCTCCAACACTAATCAATGGCGGGCACCATACTTGAGTGGCACTGCGACCCTGTGTGCCATGTCACAATGCCTTTTACTAAAATTTGGCCCCGCTGCTCCTCCATGATGATGAAGGTGTGGCTGAGCCAAACCTGAATGGCACTGAGAGCCCATATGCCAGGTCGCAATGCCTGTCACTCAAATTTGGCACAGTTGCCCTGTGGTGATTTTGGAGGCCCTCTCAAATGGGGGTCCCAGGGCAAACTGCCCCCCCAGTTATGGGTGGCCCTGTCTCCATCTGATCCAGACATGATCTTCAGGTAGCCTCTATATTAGAATTTTAAGCCTCATCCTTGTGAAATTTAACACCAGTTTTTCTCCGGAAACTCATTTATATACTCTGTAGTAAATTATTGTACTTTTCCATGCATTTCTGCCCCTTCAATAATTTTTCTGTAAAAACTGAAAATATAATTCTATAAATCCATTTGAACCAGAAAATCCAAGGTATTCATATACAAATAGGTACCAAGACAGCATATACCAGCTTTACAAAGATAGTTTTGCACCCACTGAATATAACTTACTAATGTAAATTGGTCATAGGCTTGCATCATGTCCTCCATTTTGTACTGTTCTAGCACCACAAAATTTTCCAGGTTCCCGCTTATCTTTCGTGCACAGTCTTGGCAATGTACAACATAGGTCTTTCGAGAATTGCTCTCACTGGTGACAAAAAGCAGATTAAAGACTTCCACCTGTGTGACAGGAAACAAATCAGTGTTGACATCTGTTTTTGGAAAGCTACAAAAAATAAGACCAGGCTAGTTTGAGATTTATATTCTGACTGTGTATACGGGCACATAGAAAAAAGACAAGGTAGCTTAAGAAAAATTCACACTTCGGGGGTTCAGTCACAGAGGTAGGCAATCTTCCATCTCATGTCTACTACTACTAGATTAAGATGTTTGAATGAAGGCACTAAAGAAAGCACAGGCAAATATTACCAAGCAAGTTTAATTATCTGAGAGTTACACCTGTAAGGTAAATAATGTAAGCATTATACCCATTTTGCAGATGGGTGAACAGAGAAATTAAGGCCAACATTTTCAACTGCCTACTAATCTTCAGTGCCCCCCCTTTTTTCAGAAAAAAGAACGAGGAGTACTTGTGGCACCTTAGAGACTAACCAATTTATTATTTATTTTCAGAGGTGCTAAAATGATGCTTTTCATTTGGTCTTTAGCAAAACTGCTATCCTGTTGTTTAAAAACATATTAAATACTAGGGAGAATCAAAACACCTTAGCAAGACAGGCATGTTCTGTGAAGAGTGCACACCAAAGTTGTCTCTCTTTGGGGCTATTTCTGACCAGTGAAATAAAATTCTAAAAATGAAGCTCAGAGGATCAAATTCAGTACAGATGGGATGAACCTTTTTTTAGAATCCCAGATCATGGAAAAACACTGCATGAGTAACAATATGCCCATTGCAAAAGAGAGTTTAGCAAAATACAGCCCATATCTAAAAGATTAGATTGTAAGGTCTTGGGAGATGGCACAGTCTCTTCTTAAATATATATATTTACAGCACCTAGCAGATTGTGGGTGCTACTGTAATGCAAATAAAGAAATACAAAATTAATAGCAGCAGCAATAATAATGGAAGACATCCCAAAAATAGATCCATTTAAAATTGCAAAGTTCTTTACTTCTACTGACCTCACAAATGCTACAGTAATGAGCCGGCTCTTCCTTTGTTCGCCCATGCCAGACAATCTCTTTTCCTGTAGCAATTAGAGCTTCCCTCAATGTCTGACACTGCTTGAGAGTTCTCAACAGGCAATACCTATCACAGAAATCAAAAGTAAATAATTATACACAAACATTTCCCCTGCATTTAATTCAAAACTAAACTTTATCTGTTGATTTATTCAACATTAACCCCCACCACAACAGTCAGTATATTTCATTTTAACTGGAGCAAATGAAACTTCCTTAAACAGTGAAATACTGTGCTTTTTAGTTTACTGTAGATATACAACTGTTTTAATCTAACATTATTAACAAGAAGTTTGGTTGACTTATTGGGCTAAAACAAACAGCTTACATTTCATATATGAAACTCAAAGCATTATACTGCTGACCCAAAGCATCATTTTACACTAACGTCCTAAAAGGAAATCACTTCCTCAACACAACTGTCTTCCAGTGGCCTAAACTCCGGAAACTTGAGTTTTGGTAGAAATTATTATGGATTGGGAGGAAAAAAAATACCCAGACTAGGTTTAGAAAATATTTTATGTAGATTTCTCTAGAACAAAATGATCTAAAAATGGAAGAAAATTTTGACATTGGTATGCTTACTGCATTAAGGAAGAGAAGTTTAGTATGCTCCCAAATGATTATTTAAAATTGTCTGCAGTATTTTTATGTAAATGACAAAAAACAGATTTGAATTTTAGCTCATCCTGTCAAGCAATACATCATTTTGCTTTCCAATATTATGTGAACTACAAGTGTGTTCTCATAGGTGGGCCAAAATGGGTCACCTGACTTTTTTAAATTTCAAATTTATATGTCATTTACAATAATTTTCAGTTCTCAATTATCCTTGGCATTTGAGCAGTACTCTGATTTTCCTCTCCAAAGGGTCGTTACATACATTACAGACACACTGGAAAACATATGGGGAAGAAAAAATGCTAGATGGAAAAGTGGAAAAAAGTTTTATTTCCCCTTCCCGCCCCCCAAAATATTGTTCAAACGCAGTGTTAGTTCCTTACTTTCTTTTCATTTTATAGTCTTAAATTGCTAATGTATGTTTTATACTTGTTTCTTTATGTTAACAAAATTTTAGATTCTACATTGAGAGACTTTGACGTTTCATGCTTACAATGTTCATCTACGTTCGCCCTGGCCCAACCCCCGCCCAAACCCAAAATCCAGGGACTTGTTAGCATTGTACTGCAAGAGCAACACAAACTCAAAGTCAAAACTGCAAATAAGCCCATTCTACATTAGCAACTGACATCACCTTCTGACATACTGAACTTTCAAAAGCTGAAAAAGCTAAAATGCAGGCTATTAAAAAAAACAAAAAACCCCACATTTTTTGGCCTGTGAATATAAAAGTTCTCAATAACTTTGATAATGTATTTAAAGTCTAAATAGCTAACACCTCCAGGCTGCTGCTGGCCATGGACATAACCCAGCCGCCTTCTGTCCTCTGGCTACAGCATGGGCAGGAAGGGATTAAGCACTAAGGATGCATTGTGTACCAGGGCCCAGGGAACTTGACTGCAGGGGCTTCAGTGAACCTAACCAGAGAGGTGGCTCAGCAGGGGAGGGGCCTAGGGGACGAAGCAGCCTGCGCTCCCTGGGAGCAGGACCCAGGATGACGGTGTGGGGGGGTAAAGAGAGTGCTAAGCCCCTGCCTGGGGGGTGCTGTGGGGCCTGCAGGGCTGGGGCTTGAACAGGCTTGAAATCGCTTCCCCCTCGCCCTACTGCTACTCCAGAGCTTAACTGAGGGGCGGAGAGGCTATCCCGTGACAGCACTGTGCAAGGCTCCTCCTGGCCAGTGCCCTGGGCTGGAGTATCTTGGGCTTTCCTGGGGCCCTCGTCTAGTCAGAGGCAGTGGGGAAGGGAAGGAGCCTGCTGGCCAGGCTGTTGGCAAGCTGAGTGGTCAGACCAGCATGGTGAGCAGCGGGCCCCACATGTTGCAACTTGGCCCCACCACCAGCCTTGCACACCCATCCCATCATCGGCCACTGGACCCCCCACTCACTGCTGGTGGGCGGGCGGCTGGCAAGCAGGGATTGGGGCAGCAGCAGGACCCACCAGTATTGAGTCGGGGTGGGGGAGACAGAAAATACGGGACAACATGCCCATTTAAAAAAAAAAAGTTGGGACACCTGCAGGAGGGCTTAAATATGGGACTGTCCCTTTAAAAACAGGATGACTGGTCACCCAAAATATGAGTCAACTGTCATGTAGCCCATCAGATGACATTTACCAATATTTAAATCTAAACTGAGTACCTTTGAGAGTATGCAAGTGGAATTTCAGTTATACACTTGCTCATTAAGAGACATCATATTATATAATTATGCTACAAGAGTATCAGTTTATTTAATCTATTTAGTTCTTGCACTGAATTGCCATTAAGAATAATGCAGACTTCTGGGTCATATGGGGCAGGGTCCATAATTTGCTGGCTGCAGAAAATCAAATACATTAAATCTATGAAGGCTGTTGGTACATGCAATCCCTAATCAGACCAGCTCTCTCCAACATGCAATTGCAATCACCCCTTTGAGATTAGCCAATTACATTTTTATCAGTTTGGGGTAATAATAGGAAGGCAGCAGGTGGGATTAGTCCAGCATCAGACATCTGAGGACTGAAAAGATACCTTTTAATTTTCTGTCTATTCTATTTGCTCGCTATCCTGTTTTTGTAACTGAAAGTGCACAATAAAGTAGTATTTATTGGTTTAATAATTTAGGAAAAAAGTCTGATACTTCTTAAGCAGGTAGTGTATGCCCTGAATCAGGGCCAGCTCCAGGCACCAGTCTACCAAGCACGTGCTTGGGGCGGCACCTATCTTGGGGCGGCAGCTCAGGGTTTTTTTTGGTTTTTTTAAAAAACATACTGGCGCTCTCAGGGGAGGGGTGGGTTTGTTTCCCTGGGTGCTGGGGTGGTAGTGTGTTGCGGCGCTGTTGGGACGGGGTGGCACGGGCATGCCACCCTCCCCACAGCACTCCTCCGACCGGGAGAGGCGCTGGGGGGTGGGCGGTTTGTTGCGGCGCAACACTGGGGGGGGTTGTTTCCACGGGCGCTGGGGGGTGGGCGGTTGTGTTTTTTTTGTTTAGGTAGGCCGGCGCTTGGTTTGCTTGGGGCAGCAAAAATGTTAGAGCTGGCCCTGCCCTGAATTAGAAGAAATAAAAAAAACCCTGTCAATATTTTGTGCTCCCATGCTAATATTTAGATGGGTTCTTCGGGCAGGCCTAAAAGCCCTTCCCTCAATTTTTCTTCAGAGTCTCACTTTCATTGTCAAAAAGTTTTCTAGGTGTTAGAGTTGTGAAGAAAGCATTCAAAACAAGAGCAGATGCTGCAGCAATATCTGCCTGAGCTTTTAGAGAGCCTGTAAACTGTGATGTCAATGATGATAGTTAACAATATTGACATTTTAAAGTATTTCATTGCTAATCAAAGCATGCTTATGAAGATCTACACCAGTGTTTCCCAAAGCGTGTGATGCCTGAAGGACCTGTTAAGGGGAGGGGGCAGATGAAAGATGTACAAATTAACAACACACAGTTGGGCTGAAGAGAGGCACGACTAATCTCACTTTCCTGAAGAAAGGCTCAGCTTTCAAAAATTTGGGAAACACTGCTCTAAGTCGTATACTTTATTAGGGTATGGGATAGATTTGTGGTAAACAAGGGAAGACCTTACAGTCTAGTACAGACATAGGGTGAACCCACTGTGAAAGAGATGTCAGCCTGATTTCTTCTGAGAGGAAGGGAAGCGAGGTCTGCATCTGAACCTTTATATATTTGGTGAAGTTTTCAAAGCCTGGTTTGCATTTTGTCCATCCCCTTGATGCAGGGCTGTTCTCTGTAAATATATCCTTCAGTAATTTGTCTACTCTGGTGTAAATATCCTGGGATGCGTATCATTTGGATCTGCTGATTTGGGCATAATCATTATTTCCTAAGTATCCTTTACCTATGCTTTTATAATCAATATCCCTTCACTGCCTTTCTAGTTATACAACACCCATTCTCTTTATTTCATCCAAAATGACTTTTCCCCCCCATAAAGCTGTTGAGTATTTCAATCATTTTAGAATTATTGTCTCCCTACTCATTCATTAATGTGTCCCCACTCTCTAATATTTCCTTTTTCTTTTGACCCGATATATTTGTAAATGCCTCTCTTATTCCCTTTAGACACTTCTGCTATTATCATCTGGGGATTCTTTTGTTTGTTTTTTGGGAGATGGGGGGGGGGGGGGGGCGGTGTCTTTTCTCAGAGCAATCTAACTTATTTTGGATATTTTTATTTGGTTCCTCAAACAATTCCAGCCCCACCTTCAGATCTTTGAACACTGCTTTTTATAAGCTTCTAGTCCTTTTTGTTTTATTTAAAAGAACAATGCTAGGTTGCATATTTATTGTGGTGTCTTAAGATGCTCAAACTTTCTTTCAAATGCATACATTAATTCTTTCCCTTGCACATTTACAGGTATACTCATTCACATTTAGTTTTAAATAGTGCTCATTGCCATGTATGTCAGTGCCTATATGTCACTGCAGAACATTTTTGCTTATTTTTCAAATGAGAAGCACAAGTCACTTTTTTATTTCAGCAAAAACTCCTCCTCTACCCTGTTTCCTACCTATTTTGGTACTTAACTCCCAGAAGAGGCAACCGTTTTAGACTATCTCGATGCCATGGATTTCCTTGACCTGTGTCTATTTGGACACAAATCTGCATTTGGCACAGAGTTGACATCTGTTGCATTGATAAATAATCTCTTCCTGATTATGAATAAAGATCAAGTGTACATGCTGATATTCAATGAGCTATATTTGAAACCAATGACTATAAAGTGTTGGCAATATAACACAGAAGCTAGCAGGAGTGGACATAGCTACTCTCAGATGGCCCCATCCCTTTCTCCTTGAGCAGGTCCAGTGGATAGTTTTGGACAATGGCTCTTGTCTCCCAAGGGCACTCACATCTGTTTTCAGAGAGTACCAGTTGGAACCCCAATTCTCTCTATATATGGGACCGAAATGAGAGATAGAGGAGAGACATGGACTGCAGTATGTTCTGTATGCTGACCACACCTTTCTGTCTCCATTTCAACTAACCTGGTAAGTATGAACAAAGACTTGTCTCAGAGTCTAGCAAAAATTGTGGGCTGGGTGATGGCTCGCTGGATGAGGCTTAATCCAGGTAAGACAGAAGAGATATTGGGTAGACTGGGGAAAACAACTGCAAAGTATGGCAAAATATTATATCTGCCCATCTGATTAAGGGGGTTGTTCATTTGTAGTGCACATTTGCAATGTAGGCATCTAATTAGATTCCCAGCAGCTGTTAGTCAAACAGAAAGCAATAGTTTAGACTTCCTTGGGTTTGCTGGAGAATATCTGGGACTTCAAGGATGCTTACTGTGAACTCTTGCATCTTAACTGAAAGGGTAAGGATGTTGAATTTTTAATAAAGGCCGTCTTTACCCAAAAAGTTAGTCACTGAAGCTACACAGATGTTCACAACCCCCTAAAACCTAGACTCAAACAGTGACTAAAAAGCCCTTCCTCTCTCAACTTCCAATCTTGTCATTTTTGTTGTCACCATTTTGTTAGTTCTCCAATCATCAGGGCGTGTTCCAGCCTAGACAGAACGCAAATTTTGAATGTAAAAAAGAAACAGGAAAATACCCTCAGACTTTTTTTTTTTTTTAAATACATCCTTAAAGGGGAGGGTTGTGACAGTGTAATTTTCTCTCTGCTTTGTAAGATTAACCCCAATTTTTTACAGGTCACCTTCAAGGTGATTTATAAGCCCCCTCAGCTTAAAAGGATGAGAGCTGCAGGGCATTCTTTGTGAGGAGTCATTTACTCTGAAATTTATTCTCCTCTACCTTGCCTGGAGTAACCCAAAAGGTCACGAATACGCTGGCCTACAGAATATTATTCCTGGGGGAATTCTGTGCCACTGTGTTTTCGCAGAATTCATGGCCCCCGCAGATTTTTTTACTTCATTGCAGAAAAATGACTTTCTGATGGGGAAGAAAAGGGAAGCCACAAGAGCGGTCGTGTGCCCCTTACAAGCAGCACGGGTGTGTCATTTTGGGTGCCTGGAGCAGCCACCAGAGAAGTAAATCACCACAGGGGGGTTGCTGAGGACACCCCTGTCAGTGGCTCTTATCCTGTGCTGGGCTCAGCTGCTAGTCCCAGCTGGGTTGGGCAAGATGGGACTTCCTCTTCCCCTGCAAGGAATGGCTAGGGCAGACTCACCCCCAGAAACCTCCTTTGGCTGAAGGAAGGTCCGCACCCTCCCCCTACTTCCTGCCCCCATCACTCCTCAGTTGTGGAGGGAGAGGTGACTGTGTGGGGAGCTCCTCCCCTGTCCACCCAACCCCCGTGTATCCAGATGGCCCCATACTCAGACATCCCTGCCAAGCCTCACCCCCAGAGGCCCCCACACCTGAACCCTCATCCTGCCGAGCCCCACCCCTGCCCCCAGACCACACACCCAGCTCCCCCGCTGAGCCCCACCTCTGCCCCAGACCACACCCCAAGTCCTCTGCACTTGAACTCCCACACCGAGAAGCCCCAACCCTGCACTTGAACCACCGCAATGAGCCCCCTGCACTCAGACCCCCCGCCTTACTGAGTCCCAACCAGCTGCACCCAAATCCTCACCTCAGTCCCATTCCCCCAGCACCAGATTCCCCCCCACCCTTACACCCAGACCACCCCTGCTGAGCCCCAACCACCTTCACTGGACCCCCATGCAGTCCCACTGCCCCTGTGCCCGGACCCCCCTCCCCCGAGTCACTTGCACCCAGATGACCCCACACAGAACCCCCTCACCCCACACCTGGATCTCCCCACACTAAGGCCCTCCATACGTGGATCCTGCTATGTTGAGCCTGCCTGCTCACACCTGATGCATTTGGCGTGGAGGGACAGGGCTCTGCGGTATTTCTGGGGCAGGCCCGGCCTTTGTGCTGTGTCAGGGTCCAGAACAACCTCACCATCAAGTCTCTGTCCCTGGTGGTGGTGGTGGCGGCGGCGATCTCCCACCTCTGTGCAGCCAGTGGCCTATGCTCCCCACTGCCATGCTGGAGCCTCCGCATTTATTTATTGACAAATTAAATATGCAGAATTTTAAAATACTGTGTGCAGAATTTTTACTTTTTTGGCACAGAATTTTTAATTTCTTGGTGCAGAATTCCCTCAGGAGTAGAATATGCTGGAATGCTCATCTGCTTTCTCAGGATTTCAGAGGGCGGAAGTGATGCCAAATGATTAATTTTTGTATGGATTTGTATGGCTTGAAAGATATGTTAAAGGTGACTTGAACCTGGGAAATGCACTTTTGAAAATGCTCAATTTTGAACCCAGAATGTTACCCATCTCATTTACTCAATTTAATCAGCTGCAGGACTCTTCAAATGAAAGAAGAGGGGGAAAGAGGCTTTCCAAACCCTGCCTCCTTGCTTGTCAAGGATGTTTTCCCTGCCTCTCTTGGTTATAGGACATAAATCAGCTAAATGTGAATACTGGAAATGAACAAGTAAATTTACTATTAAAATATTTAGTTTAACTTTAAAAATAATTAAACATGCTCACTCTGAGTCTGAAGTTTACTGACAGCAGAAGGCCCAATCTTTCAACTTGTTGTTATATATAGGCAGACCCTTGTGCTCGCGCAGGGCCCCATCAGAGTCAACAGAGGTCTGTCTGCATACAAATTGCAAGACTGAAACCTAAAATATTTTTGAAAAAACTCTGGAGTTCAGTTAAGATAAAAATCTCAGGAAATCTAGGCCTAAAAATTACACTGAATACCTAATTCACCCCATCAAAACATCATTTCATGTAATGCTAAACACAATCTAATAAAATTGATTTCACTAGAAAGATATTATTTATTCTGTAAATAAAAAAAGATCACCCTTGTTTTTTAAGTGGAGTTTTAAGTCACAATCTTTTCAAATTAAATGTGACTTTCATTCTGTTTTAACAACGGTCAAAATAAGAACAGTCAACCGTCAAAATGGAAATGGATACACAAAAATATAAAATACACTTACTTGATCATTTCAAAAAGCTTTGGATCCGAGACCTTTATATTTCGTGCCATGTTCCACGAAAGATGAATCATGGGCACTATTGACTTGACGCTCTGCAGTTTATTCCACTCGTACCGTTCCACTGCCAATTTATATTGACAGGCTAAAAGAAAAAAGTTACAGAAACTTTCAGATAAGCCAGTGAAGGATATAATAAGATCTCTTGGTCAGACTCAAAACCTGAATTTTGTAAGACTGGAGAAAACTACATACTGTATGCGACAATGGTTGCCATTACAATTTTTACAGCTTTGAAAGTAAATGTTTACACAATAGTCCCTTATATTTTTAATTAGAGCATACACAATTCCACGATAACAATTTGAAAAAGCGTTTTTAAATAAAGTAATGGTTTTTAAAACAGTTTTATTTTAAAAGTAAAGAGACCACTTAGTTAAAAATGGGATTTTAAAATTTTACATTCTCAAATATTTTAGGATTAAAAACCTAATGTGCTAGTTTCTGCAGCTGCCTTTGTTCCATCCAATTCTATATTAATTCTGATATATATTTACAATATTTCTAGATGGATTACACAATACAGACAGGTTTGTTGTGATATGTTAGGCATGTTAAATTTATGCTAAGCAATATAAGGAGTGTCTTGTTGCAAAACGTGTGTTGCTGCTCAGGGAATGCCAGTCAATTCAAGTGATCTTGGAATGATACTGCTTATAGCACTAAACCAAAATAAAGTTTGTTGTGTGCATTACTATTTAAGAAAAATCACTATTTTTTGAGGTTCGTATTGGTCCTCTTTTGTCTGCTGAGTTTCCTCCCATTCTCTGAGATTATCTTTCTATTTTTCTGCTTATACCAGGTTGAACCCTAATGACTTTACATAATTATCTTGTAGCTGTGGGTTTGAAACTTCTAGCCAAATGTTTTTATTGGTTTTAAACTGAAAGACTACTTAAAGCTAATATTCCTGGAGCTTTTAAAAAACTCAATAATTTTATACTGGTTTATAATTGCGTTATTATTAAAAATAGGAGAGCTCACTGGTCTTGAAAAAACTAACCAGATGGTCAGTCCTCCTCATCTGTGCAACCTCTTTCCTAGATGGATGAATAGGATGAGGAGAGGAAAAATGAAGGAACTGGAGTGCAAGGTAGAGTGAGTTCATCTAATCATTTCCTTTCTCTGTTTGTCTTTAAACCAAAATTTATAGTTGCGATTGTGGTGAGGCTTAGTTTAAATAAATCATGAAAGGACTGTGGTGCTTGTGTTTTCAGTCTTCCTTCAGAGGAAAACACTTCAGGTTTTAACATTATACAGTTTGTGTTGAAACAGTTTCAAGAGACTATACAATTGTAATCTAGTAAAATATGGTCAAGTAATAAAAAAAAGCCCAAGGAGTTGGGATGCACGTGGTACAATATGAACAAATTATCTGTGTTACCATACATATTATTTCACCATACCTGTAAGAGGGCCAACATTCCAAGCAATGTTGTTGCACCAGCCAATAGCCTGAACCCAATGAACAGTGCCAGCATTTATCCACACCAAATCCCCAGGTCTCTGAATAAACCTATAAACTGGGACATTGGCTTCATATAAGTCTTCCAGGTTAGGCCACCAAGAGCCCATTAGGAAATTCATACTATTTCTGAAACAACAGGAAAAAAATAGTCTTCCACATTTACCAATAGATAAATTAGGGGTCTATGCCTACTGACAAGACAAAGTTAAGTTAATCAAAATACTTGCATACAGTGATCACTATTACAAATTATTCCAACTAGTGATTGATGACACAGGAAATGGTAAAAAATAAAAAAACAACCCCAATGTTTTCTTCTCTAAGTGACTGATTTGAATGCAGTGTAGGGTCATGATGTCCTGAATCTGTATGTAGCAATTTGGCTGCATGTGTGAAATGAGCTGATGGCCTCCATTTATGGTCCAGGGTTTTGTCTACACTATTTTTTCTTAACTTTTCCCAGTATTGCTATCACTAATACAACTGCATTGATAGTGACAATCAACATAATATTAGTGTAGAATGACTACTGGCATTTTAACCACTATGTCATCTAACCCCGCTCAGAGCAGGTCTGCACAACATGGTATTCAAAATGCCAGTGGTTGCTGCTGCCTTTTCTACTCTAGAACTCCAGTATTGCTACCACAATTGGATGGTAGCAGCAGTGGGAAATTTTACAAAAGTAGTCTAGATTAGACAAGACATAGTGACCAGTGAACACATCTTCAACATGATCAGCACCACTAGCTCTCTTCTTATCAGTCTCAGTAAAGAGGCCAAGGTATTAGTTGCTATGGTGACTGAATTAATTCTCCAACCCACCAATTCAACAGTACAATCTATATGCTAACTGCTGTATAATAATTGTACTGTTAATTATAAATTGCAGTCAGATCAGCTGAAGAGTTCTGGCTCATATAAATTTCTTCCAGTGAATAAATACATATAATCTACTAGTCATCAATAATTCAATCACTAACTGCTTTTTCTTTTATCCTCTTCCACATCTTACTTGAAATTGTTCATGAAGGGGGTCTTTAGACTTTTTCTCCATATAGTTTAAATGCAAGGGCTGATCTGATCTTAGCATGTCCCTTTTATCTGTCCTCTTTCATTCCTTGGGCCTTCCAGGCTGCTCGTAAGCCTGACGCCACTTTATTTGTGAGATGGTAAAGCCCAGGCCTGCGCTGCATTATTTTCAGTGATTTGGGCTCTCTCAAATTCTTTGAACTACTTTAACTTTTAG
This sequence comes from Macrochelys suwanniensis, assembly GCA_033296515.1. Taxonomy (NCBI): domain Eukaryota; kingdom Metazoa; phylum Chordata; order Testudines; family Chelydridae; genus Macrochelys; species Macrochelys suwanniensis. Next base: position 151,696,887 of record CM065775.1, on the reverse strand, counting down.
CCTTCCACCTTTAGATTTCCTCTGCTGCTCTCTAGCAGTTTCAGAAAGGTCTGACTAGTTCCAAACTCTTTGTCATGTTGGTGACATATTTTCTTTAAAACATTTTTCCTGTTGTTGTCATAGTGGCTCAGTTTTGTGCAGTCTTTGTATGATAGTGACACATTCTTTTCAATCAAATAATGAACACATAAGAAAGCCCAAATGTAGTTTAAAAGTTTGCTAATCTACAGAATTAACACAACATGGATTTATTTCCATTGCTGATTGAGACACTATGGCCATTTTTAAAAAAACCCTGCAAAAACACTTGCATGTACACAAAATACACTTCAGTAACAGAGCAGATTAATCATATATGGGAGCAATAAATATTTCCCTGTCGCCCTTCTAACATACCTTAAAACTGATATGGAAAGACCACCATTTGAGTAAGAGTGCTAGTTAGTCTTCATGTACATAACAAAAAGCCCAAGAGAGTGGCGGCAATGATTATATGATGGGTTTTGTAAGGCAGAAATTGGACTGAGGTCTTAAAATACATCTGGGGCCACTACAACCATCTGGGAATAACAACTTTTGAGCCCTCCTGATATGGTCTGAATTTGAACCTTGGACTTACATGTCAAAGTATCCATATCCATTACAACGCCCCCCCGCCCCCCACCTCCATGTCATTTATGCTCCCTCCCACCGCCACCTTTATTTTTTCTTTTTAAAAGTCCTGAAATAAATCTAAATTAAGTACTGATTGTTGGGGCAAACTATCCTGAAGCAACTGAGATCATAAAGTTGACTGTTTTTTGCATATTACAATCTATTTGGTTAAAATGCTGAATAAGATCTAAATTTTTCCTTTACCCTTGTGTAACAGATTTTTCTGATTCATGAGAAGCCATAAAATATTACCTCCACCTCCCCATTGACAGCATGTGTGAGGTGTTTCTGCATGTGACAGGTATACATACAGAAGCCATCAAAACATCTGAGGACAGCATATGAAACTTACTTTTCACAGAAGTCATTCAGGACACTCCAATAGCTTTCAGGAACAACAAACCATTCACAGTCACCTGGACCAATATTGATGTTTACTGAACAGAAGTTGTTATTTTCTTGGTGACCTGAAATTCATGAGAAAAAACTTATTTTCACAGTGATAATTTTGTTTTGACAGCACTGTGAACACGTAAAGTACCATGTAAACACTAATTATTATTAAGGCTAATTATATCACAGTTTAATTATATATGTATTAGTACATAATGCCTAGCACCACAGCATTTAAGTGTCTACACTTTTTTAAATACACAATTAAAACACTGTTACTTAGGATATGTATTAGTGACAACACGGTTTTGCTTTGATTTGTGGACGACTAAAAGTTATCAATTTCTCTAATCTTTGATGTGCATAATGCTTTGTGGCTCCCCTCTTGTAGATCTTAAAAACTCTGCTAGACCTGAGCTTCAGTCAAACACAATTATTATTTTTATTTTGGGGGCATCTGGAGGCCTGAAGTAAGATTGGGGCCCCACTGTTTTAGGTACATAGCAAGAAATAATCCCTGCCCCAAAAAACTTTCAATCTACATAGACAAGACAGACTAAGGTAATATTACCTCCATTTTACTGATGAGAAACTGAGGCACAGATACACTAAGGGACTTGCAGAAGGTCACATATGAAGCCAAAGGCAGAGCCAGGACCTGAATTAAGACCTCCTAAATCCTAGTTCAATGTCTTAATCACAAAGCTATCTATTAATAAAGGATATCTTTTACCTTCAGGTAACAAGAGTTTAATTTAAACAAGGTTTCGCTCTTAAAAGTTTATAATTAAACTGCCATTCTAGGAATTTACAAACTCTGCTGGAAAAGCTTACAGAAGCTTGCAAGATGTGCAAGCGAAGTCAATCATGTCTCATTTTTCTTAAAGAAACAGGCAATTAAATGCAAAAGTTTAGCAATAATGAACATTTAAGGTTGTGAAAATAAAAGCACTTAATGTTACAGGAGAATGTAACTGTCACTTTGCATATGCAGCATGAAGCATTTTCTAATTTCTTGTTAAACTGATACTCTAATATACTCTTTTGTTATATTTATGCACATCATAAACTATATAGGATCTGCAATGTGACCAGGTTAACACCTTCTTGACTTTATAGCTTGATTTTTTCCATGGAAAGTGTCTGTACTTACCTGGTGTCCTACTCCCTGGAACCTTCATGTACAACTGGACTGTGTTCATTCCCAGGATTGTATGACCAACATGGCTTAGAAGATTTCCTGCTGACACCACACGTACAAAAGCAGGAAGTTTTGTCAGTTCATGGAGCTGCAACTTCCACCTGCAGTAAAACAGCAAATCAACAACTGTGAATCTCTAAAGTTCATAGGATACTTTGGGAATTATATTAACAGCATTTTATAAAACTGTTAACATATAGGTTACAGGAATAGAAACTGTTACTGCATGTTTTCATGTTTCTTGAAGAAAACTTCATACACAATTTAATGTCTCATTCTGGAATTATACCAATTCGTATGTCAATTTAATGCCAATGTTTAATTGAAATACAAGTCATAATCATAGAACTGTCCATTCTGGCCTATGTTTTCAGAAAATTACATTTCAGAATTGTACACCTAGCTTACAGTGATTGTGCATGCAACTGTGGTAACTGTACACACATTAGGTTGAGTGCACATACTTCGGAAAACTTAGGTCTCAGAGTCCATAGATCCCCTAACTTTAAGTTTGGAAATGTCACAAAAATTCCTGCTGTTCTTTAAACCTGAAATTTCAGCATGCACATCATGTAAAACCTCTATGCATTAAACTGCAAACAATCCCCAATTTTTAAAAAAATCCCACCACTAATTCCCACCAGTCAACATCAGTATATGAAAGTGGAATTCCATCTTTATTCTTTCCTCCTGCTCTGATTACCACAAGAAGACTGTTTACTAAGGAGATGAGGATGGCTCTGGTGGTGAAAACAACAGTTACGAAATTTGTTTCCCAGCTATTACAAAAAGCACTCCCCACTAACAATGAAGAAGGCTCTGCAGGAACTTACAAGTTGATCCCACTTCCAGGTTGATCACAGGATCTCTGCAATTTTAGGGAACTAGCACAAAAGGAATGAGGTCTTAGTTTCACCCCTGAACAGAAAAGACAACCCCAGTGGAAACAGCTGCACGTGTACCTCAGAATGGAAGGGAGATCCAGGAGAAAACTGGAGAAGCTTAGGCAGCATGCTCTAGGATACTGGAGCCAAAGAGAGCAGTGTGACAGGTTGGTACTTGGGAGAGAAAGGTGGGATCAAAGAAAGGGGTTTTTTCCCTTCTTCAAGATGGGGAAACGAGATTTTTAGTCATAGAAAGGGTTTAAAAATCCACTTATCTGCATAGCCATGACAAGTAAAAGTCAGATTGGTTGCATGAGTGGGACCTTTGTCACCCTGCTTACCTGGACTATAATGTTTCGATAAGTGAAGTGCAGAAGTTCCTAGCTGCAGCACCAGCTGGCACTGTTCAAGACTTGCTGCTGCTTCTTCCATATCACCCTAGCAGGTGACTGTCTCAGCAGGAAAGACAACCCCAAGAGTGCTAAGAAACGTCTGAGATCCTGGAGCACACTGGACAGCAGCACAAAACAGAGCTGAGACCAGGTGGACCAGAACAGTGCAACAGAGCACTGGGTGAACCGGATGCCATCAGGGCTCAAGCCAAAGGGAAACCTAATCACTTGGTGAACCAACCAGCAGGAGACCAGGACCATCAGGATTGGACTACAGATTGGGGGGGGATGGGGGTGGGGGTGGACGACAAGTTTGTCATTAAACTGAACTAGGTGAATAAACTCAAATTAAGAAATATATTTTCTGCAGCTACAGGCTACTGCAGCACAAAACTGGTTTAACTTCAACGAACTCTGGTTCCAGGTGCTTGGCCAGTGAATTCTACCAGTTCAATTCCTTGACTTTCTTTAAAACGTTGGCAGCAAACACGTATTGCTTGAACAGAACAACCGATTGTTAGTGGGAGACTGAGTCAAGAGCAGAAGGTTAAATTAAGAAGTTACTGAAAGGAAACACCAGAAGAATCAGGCAAGTTGTCTGTGTCAAATCTGAAGTCACTTTGGACAAGAGTAGGGGACTAAGCTGAGAGACAAGAGAGAGTCAAGCATTCATTCAGGGAAAATTCATAGGGGAGAGCATGACACACAGACAATATCACAGACAAACCTTGTGGGATTAAAATAAACCTTACTGAATTAGCTTTAATACCTTTGGGTTAAAATGTAGTTGTGTATGTATTGTTGTAGAATTGTATGCAACTCCTTCAGGAGGAGGGGGAAGCTAATGTAATTCCTTTGCTTATCAACCCTTTGAAGCCATGCCCTGCAGAGGGTGGCATATACTAGTCCAAACTGGATTCTCCAGGGACCAACAGACAAAAAGATTTTTGGATAAATAGTCTAGTTTTAAACAGACTCAGGGCCTTCTTCCTGATCCAGCAAACGGACAGGAACCTTGATCCACAGAGCACTCCAATCCTTACGGAAGGGTTGGAAGGATTATGCCTGCTGAGGCACCATAAGACTCTGTGCTTGTTCTGAACTGAAGCACAAGGAAACCCCTCAAATGGGGCACTGAAGAACTGCTTCTGCCAGAGCCCACATTGGGGTTGGTGTGATCTCTGTTAAGCTTAGTAGCATGTGTGTAGGTTCTTTTATTTTTTAATGTTTTCTCTCTACTGCTTTTACTTTAAGAATAAAATAGGCTTGCAGAAAAACTGGTGTGTGGCAACTATGAGTCACACTGTTAACCGTCTCTGAAGAGCAAGTAAGCAGGTCTGCTTGGGCAGTAACTGTTCAGAGTGGGGATACCCTGGTTAGAAGAGAATGAGATGTGTCTCTCTATGCAAGAGAAGTGACAGTTAGGGGAGCTGGAAGCCTGAGGTGGGTGCCTTTGTTGTATCAGAGGGGAAATACAGGTGCAGTTGCCTTGAACTGTGACAGAGATAACTAGAGGATCTATACTTAATGGTTACCTGAAGAAAAAGGATATAGGACAATCCAAACTGAATAGCCTTCAAAGAGGAAAAAACGCAAGAGAAGCCCAACACCATTGCTATGGTCTACGTGTTCAAGATGCAGGATCTAAAGGGGAGGCTACTGAAGGTGAGAACAGCGACAGATGCAAACTTATCAGAAAAGAGCTACCTTTTAGAGCAGGGCTGGGCAAACTTTTTGGCCCGAGGGCCACATCGGGATGGGGAAATTCCATGCAGGGCCATGAACGTAGGGCTAGGCCAGGAGGTTGGGGTGCAGGAGGGAGTGCAGGGTGCGGCAGGGGGCTTGGGGCAGGGAGTTGGGGTGCAGGGTTAGGAGAGTTAGGAGAGAAGATGAAGTCTTTTGGAATGCATTTTTAAAGTCTTAATGCATAGTGTGTGAAATCTTTGGGAACAAACAAGATGAGAGAACAAAAGACTGGAATTTACTTTTACACACAGAATGACACGGACTAGGAGCTACATAAAGAGATGTTTTGTATAGGAAGGGTGTGAGATGGTGCTATACATACAGTTTGTTTTCTAAAGTTTGCTTTCCTCTCAATTATGCTACTGTGATTGCGAGTTGTAACTAAGGAAAGTATATTGAGAAGCCTCGAGACCTTATGATCAACTCCTAACTTTCCTTCAAGATCTCTCTAGGAAAAACACGCAGCTCAGCCTTTAAAAACCACATCATGAATTTGTTTGTTTGTTATAGAACTTGTACAACTGGCATCTACCTGCCTCAAAACACTAAGAATTTAACGGCTTCAATTAGTTTAGGGGTTGGGAATTCTAACACTTACCAAAATATACGCGTTTCCTGTATGGCAATATGGTGTTGCTGCTGTGTTATCAGAAAAACACATATTTCTTTTAAACTGACGAAGCAACTGTTATGTAGGCAATGATAAGATAAGCAACTCTAATATTTAACTGGGAGCCAAATCCAAATACATATCAGAAAATGATAGGGATACAGTATGCATAGTTTTATTAAATAACAAAAAAAATGTAAAATGAGCTAAAGGAACCTAGATGTCAGGAAGTAAAATAGGAAACTCTCTAGATAAATAATAAAGGTGGGCATGTTGGCTCAACTTTGTTTATAACTATATAAACTGATAAATTGCAGGGAGACTCACTTTTTGTCATTCGACAGATCAATGTTGGTCCCAAACTTGATTGTTTTGAAAGGTCCTCTTCTTCTCCTACCAGAGCTGTAAAAATTATGAAAACATATGAAGTATATCCTTTGGAACAGAAACTATAGAAGTATACTATTTATTCCTAACTCACTTATCAGAAGATGTGGATTCATTATCTGAGTGGTCCTTGTGGTGACTCTTTTTCTCATTTTCCTCCTGCAAAACAAAAACATGGTATTTCCTATCACTTTATCATATAGTATTAATAGATTTAATCTCAAACCAAATAAAATATGAAAACCTTTGCATCTATAATTTTTATATGGACAATTTTTAGAGCTGGTCCAGAGGTTCCTTTGAAAATTAGAGGGAAATTGGGGATAAGAATGAGAGAGAAATTGTGTTTTTGTTGACTTTCATAAAAGAGGAAAAGGAACATTGTGTTATGAACATCATTTTAACATGTACATGTATATTTTACATTTCTTTGCTACTAATAACTTAAGAGACAGAAAAAATCTGATTTGAAAATACTGCAGTCATCGATGCAATTTTTTTCATGCAAAAGTTAATGACAATAGAGGCTTTCCGGCTGACCTCTTGTAACATGCCAGTTCATGTGCATTATCAAACATTCGCTGCTCTGGAAGCCTATATGCATTCTTTTCCTTCTATTTCTTAAAGTTTTGATACAGCTACACTCTGACAAACTTAAGAGTTAAGAATGTTAGCATATTAGCTCTATATTTTTAAATTTATTTAAAGCAAATTATGCACACACTTCTTCCCTACTGACAGAAATATTAGTTTGGCCCAGCTCCCCATCTCAAATACTTTGCATATTTCTAGATTCTTTCTCTGACAATAACCAGGGCTCCAGCCACACACCTCCCCAACCCCACTCTCTGCATAAGGTTCTTCCCCATCCTCTGACCCCTTTCTAGCTTACCTTATGGCCCTGAGAACCAGTGGGGCTTAAGGCTTCTGGCAGCCCCCACCTTCCAACAGCGTTGGAATGATCTGGAAGAATACAATCCTCGCTCACTTCCCCAAACAGCAGCCGGAAATCTTCAGTGGATATCCCATTTCCCCAATCACCATTGCAGATCTAGAAAAATCCCATTTGTGTCCCTGATCAGCCCAATCCAGGTGCCATCAAAATCCCCCAATGTACCCCCTCCAGAACGTCCTTGATTCCTTCTCCTGCTTCTCTCACAGCCCGGGATTAGTCCTCTCCACATTCTTGCAACTACAAATCCAGATTTGGATCTCCTACCATATATTACTGATTCTAATTCATCAGTGCTTGAACTAGGGATGCTACCGCATCCCCTGGCTTGAAGTGGTGTCCGTCATATACAGCGTTTACAGTTTGGTTCAATAGCGCTCAGCACTCCCACGATACAAATTGCTCCAACACCCTGTTCTAATCTGCTCACAAAGTTCTTGTTTCTCTTGTCTGAAGTGCAAGTTCTAACTTAAAAAAGTTCTCCTGTCCTTGTCACCTCACCCAGCCCACCACCACTTCCCTTGTGATTAAAGTGGAAATACCAGCCCTCAGCTACTGCTGCTTCCCAACCTCTTCTAAGACAGAGCTGGTCAAAAATACCTTGCACTCTTTGCTCTATTTAGCTTAGTATTTTCATGCATCTAGGATTACATCTGTGTGGAGCTTTTAGGAGTCCCCAAGTTAATTCCAGGGATGTACTTACCACTCGAATTTGGGGCCACAAAAACTAGAAAACCTTTTTTTTTAACTATTAGATAAGGTTAGCAAAAAATGTATTTAAAAAAACATGAACACTTCACTTTAGGTATTGAAACAATGTTTTTATAAAAAGAAAATATTAATTTAGAACCTGAGGTGTTCCCGAATATAGGGGCCATTACATAATAGTAAACACAGAATGCCACTATATAATATCAGATATGGAAAGCATTAACAGACATATTTCTGAAACTATAACATTATTTCTACTGTATCAAATACTTGAGTTGAAGGAAAACAGTGCGTGTGGGCTTCTAAAAAGCAGCACAAACATTATATCACCATACTCTGAATAAAAATTTATTTCAAAGTACTTTTCAGTTGGAAATTGAGAAATAGTATATAAAAATATGTTGGTAAAGTTTTTTTTTTAAAGTTTTAAATGCATTTTTGAAGTTCTCAACAACTTTTAAATCTGAGTTTACATACTATATATCAGTTTAAGTTAACAGTTTTAAATGTATGTGAAAGTGATAATTAATAGTCTTACACTAAAGAAACTAAAGGTGTTTGTGCAGAACACCTTATAGTCTATTTGCCCATCCATTCACAGGGAATTTGTGTGTTTAGCTGTGCCTTTAGCATTAATGGGAATCCCCTTCTTCCCAATACTAACTGATGGAAAGGACTCCTTAAAACACGATCATATGATTTTTTTTTTGGAAGTTGTTACTGAGGACAAGTTGGTTGCAGAATTACTGTGTTCTTTATAAAATAGTTAAGATGTACTTACCCTTAATGACTCCTGGAATGAGGAGGCCTGGTACTGTGCATATTTAGCTATTGTAGTATGAGATCTACTGCTTTCACAACGCCAGATTTTCTTTGTTCCAGTGGGGTCCCAGTTTTCATCTGCTGGTTGAAGTAATTGTGTCCTCACTTCTACTATGTGTTCATTATTTGCTTCTACTAATGTTTTAGTAGAGAAGAGTCCTAGATCTAAAGAACATTAATACAGTTCATAAATAATAGTTCAGTATAATGAAAAGGTACATTGGGAAGGTAGAGATTAACATATTTAAAGAAACTAAAGGTATATACTGAAGCACAACATTTGATATTTTACCTGAAAAGGAAATATGTAATTTCTCAGATTTGATAAACACAATCCAGTTTATTTAGGTTTCACATTAAATATTCATATAGCAAAAAGCCTTCCCCACATATGATTGTAAAAGCCTAGAAGAGACTACACTGCCTAAAAATGTCCTTCTAAGAAAAGGACACATGTATTATTAGATTAAGTAAATATTTAGTAGCAGATATGACTAAATCTACTATTTCTGAAAATATGTATTTCGGACAAATCCTGGCCTCTACAAAAAATACTTCAATTAAATAATAAGCATACCTAGCAAGTACAAACATTTTAATCCATAGATCTCAAAATGCTTTACCAATGCAGGTGAATTATTAGCCTCCATTTTACAAATGGGAAAACTAAGGCACAAAACAATGTGGGCCAAGAGTTTCAAAGACAGTAGCCTCATGTTAGGTTTTGAAACAGATGGTTAGGCACCTGCTTGACTAAAGTCAATGGGAGCTGCTGGATGCTAAGTTCTTTCAAAGTACCACAGAAATACTGCTCAGTTTGCAGACTACATATTACCCTAATTCCTTGTTATACAAACATGAATATATTAAAGAAATAAAACTGACTTTTGTGACCACTTCAGAGATTTCCCCAAACTTCCCTACATACATACATTCCTTTAGAAAGAAAAGTCTACCCTGTTCTTTGTTTTTTTGTATAAAACAAACTTACCTAATTTAAGAGCTCCAGCAAGGCCACGTATTACAGTAACAGGATTGTTTGGATTTGTACAAAATTGATGTAAAGGTGGAAAGAAAGCGTCACGTTTATTTTCCAACTGCAAATTACAACAGAGTATTAGGTCTCAGGGGAAGTTAGACTTTTCATTAGTAAAATAACAAATAATAAAACAGGAGGAGGTCAGGAATGCTATCCATTTTCATGCACTCCAGTGAATTAGCAGTTATATCACACAATATTTTCTCATTACATACTGGTTTCACTCCTTTTGAAATTAAATTACTTATTGTAATTTACTCCCTTGTAGAAATTCTATCTAGACTGCTTTGTGTGCAAGGCTTTTCTAAGCTCAATTTTGCTGCAGTTTATTTCTGTATTTGACAATACATCCAAAATTCTAGTAACATGTATTCTCTACAGCATCTCTTTAGTATTTTTACCTCAGCAGAGCTCCTTCCTTAATTTCTGGTTCCTCCCCAAAGAACATACCTAATTTCTATAATACAAATTTTAATAACTAAGATTCAGAATTATTTTTGTCCTCTACTGTACAATCTCCAAATCTATCAAATTCTTTTTTAGAATAAGACAACACTGTCTTGTTAGACTATTTTCAAATGTTACAAGAAAATGTTCAAAGAAAACTGCCTAACTAAAACAGAAATGTCATCTACATTGTCTCTACCATTAAGTAGAACAATTGATTTTAGTCAGTTTTTAAAAAAATGCTTAATTACTACATTGTTAGTTACATCTAATTTTGCTTTTGTTGCCAATCTTTCAACATTTTGCCTCTAGGGGTCAGAATAGGTCATGTCTCCAGAGCAAATGTTAATTTCACTGTGTGGATAGAAACTATGGAGATGCTGTAAGAGCCTAAGTTATTCCTCTATGACCAAGGCACTTAGCTTTACACAGAATTTGGGACATTGCTCGATTCTGATGTCAGAATATACTGCCATACCAGAAAGTAGGAATGAGTAAGAAAATCTCTCATGAAAGCTTTTCACACCTCAGGTTCTTCCTTATATTAACCTTTTGCTATAATATTGTTATTGCAACTTTAATTGCTTTTCTTTGCTGTATTTTGATATTGCCAGGAGAGTTCCATTTAGTTATCTGCTCATATAACCATTTGAGTAATCCCATGCAAATACATCTTAAAATATTTTATAAATCCATGTGAATTATTACCGAGAGTTGTGTCTCATGAATTGTCTGACTTTTTAAATCAGTACTTGAAGTACTAAAAATTTTAAGAAAAAGGATTCCTAATGTGTTTTCATTTCAATTTAGCAATCTACACTAGAATTCTCAGTTTGAATCACTTACAATATTTTTCTTTTTAAATGTATCACAAGATTCTCTTTGGGGTCAAAATTCTGCCTTTTCATATGTTGCACCCCTGTAGGTAAAATTTAGCTCTGAATAAGATGCTTTGTTTCAATACGTATCTAAATTAAAAAGCTAGCTATATAGTTACAAAAAGCCCTAACCAATTTATTCCTACCAGTTGGTTGATACTTACATAAATACTAGGTGTAGGTGGATTCAACTTGTCCTTTGGCAAGGGAGGGTATGGTGGAGGCGGTGGTCGTGGAGGTGGACATTTATCCAATAAAATGCTACTGTTAGATAAGCCATTTTTACCCAGATTCCTAAAAAAGGAAAGAGAGCTGTCTGTGTGAACATTGATTAAAAAAATTACAAGTATATTGACTGAATATGTGCTAGTTACACATTGTGCACAACAGAAAATATTAATGATGTACAAGGGTAAACCATAATTATGGGCTAAGTGGAACCTCCAGGATATATCTTAATCAAGGATTTTCATTTAGTAAGATGACACTATTTTAAATTATTCCCACTATTCCCCTCTTCCCAAATTTACAAAAACACCACCATTAGTTAAAAATATAACTAATCTCAAAAGAAAGAAAATAACCTAAATTATAATTTAACATAGAAAATAGTTTTTAACTTGAAGTACAGTAGAACCTTATTAATTGGCACTGACTACCAGGTGATCCATTCACAGCAGTGAGGAACAAAAAACACTTTTCAGATCAAGTCTATCTGGTAATAGAGGACATAGCATTATTAAACTGGTAATACACAATCTCTCACAGAAATTCATACAAAAGGCTGTTACAGTCACAAACTGCAAATTTGCAAATCACCGAGTATGAACACATACGATTAAAAACCTACCATGCAATAATGTACTTTTATTCATTTGACAAGTTTAATTGTATATTTGTACTTCACAGTATACTAGCATATACATATTGTAGAATAATTTGTTAAAGTCACTCTGCAGCACTCAACTTCTAAATCTTTCTTGTGAAGCGCAGTAAGACTAAATTATTACGTCTGAAGATTAGTCAAGTGAGAATTAACGAAGATATACTGCATTTTTTTGGGTCTAGGAGTGGGACTATACAGTTACTCTTAAGTACAAAATTAATAATCTTTTTCCCCCAAACAAAGATGACATTTTATATGCATATAAAAATATGGGACTTATGTGGCACAGTATCATCTTAAATCCTTTAGTCTTATCTAACCTGCAAGGATAAATGTACAAAACATGATTTATTTTAAAAGAAGAGTGTGATGCCAAGAGGACTTGCTTGGGGTATTGAAATAGTCTCAATATCTAATTGACATGGCCCTATTTCAGACTAGAAATAGTCAAAATCTTTCCCAACAATTTATCAGTACAAATAACCCTCTGTCACACACTATCATTCAATACAAGAGTACAGATAAGAACTCTGAGAAAGGGAATCATCAAAATTCATCATGTTGTATTCTAACTCTGATTTATGCAGAGCTACATGTGTAACTTTTCATACGAGTTAAGGATATGTGATCAAATGTTAGTGAATGCCACTAACTAAATGTTAGTGAACTGCATGTATTTTACTTGCTAAACTAATTTGATACTAGATCGGTTTCTGATGTTGTAAATTCAGAAATTAATTGGAATGACTGCAGAACAGTGGAATCAAACCCAAACAAAACAACTCTGCTGATGCAATGCAGTGTTTGAAATGTTATACTCCTAAGGAGAAGAAATTCAAAATTATTACTCCCACAGCTACTATAATTTTGCTTCCCATAGCACATATAGTTCTGCAGTTGGTATTATTGCATATTATTATTTGTAACGTGATACATCACCTAGGAGCGCAGTCAGGAACCAGGACCCCACTGCACTAAGTGCCATACAAACACAGAACAAAAACACAGTCCCTGCCTCAAAGAGCTTACATACGGTACAAATGTTAATGACTTAATGTATCATGTTCACTTTGCCTATTACAGTTGCTGTACAAGGCCCTGACTCGGCACAGCACTTACGCATGTGCTTAAATGTGTTACTCAATCAGGGCTTAAAATATCAAACAATGTTGCAGTTGTACTTCATTGTTGCATAGTGAAATATACAGTACCCACCAAGTTACACTTATAGCTGCATGGTAGCTGAACTGGACATCTGTCACTCAAGAGGTGAGTAGGGTGGGAAGGGGTTATGCGGCCAGAAGGTGGGTTGGACTAGTGTTAGTGGGATGTTCACACATGTCAATTTGCAATCTTTTGATCACAAATTGACGGGTGCCTGTTTTAGGATTGCAATCCCAAGCACATAATGTGCCCTTCAGAGCTGGTGACATGCTAAACTGGACACTTTCTTGCTACTAAACACATGTATCTATTTCAGGGGTTCTCAAACGTCATTGCACCGCGCCCCCCTTCTGACAACAAAAATTATTACATGACCCCAGGAGGGGGGCCAAAGCTGAAACTTGAACCCTGCTGCCCCAGGTAGGCAGCCAAAGCCCAAGGGCTTCAGCACTGGGTAGGGGAAATGTAGCCTGAGCCCTGCCACCCAAGGCGGAGCCACTCTTGGGCTTCGGCCCTGGGACCCAGCAAGTCTAATGCCAGTCCTGGCAACTCCATTAAAACAGGATCCGGACTCACTTTCATGTCCCGACCCACAGTTTGAGAACTGCTGATCTATTTGTAAGCAAGCTAGATCTTGAATGGTCAAGATTAAAAGTGAGCAGTCAAAAAAAACCCCCACAGGTATACATTCTATTTCACTGTGCAATGCCCCGATACACTCATATGCATAACTGAAGAGACATTAAAAGTTTAGTATACATGAAGGAACATTTTGTTATTTCTAATCACCTGTCTTCAAACACCTGAAATAAATTTGGTGTCTGTTGTATGTTAAGTCAATGGCAAGTTTTGAATAAATTATTTTAATTATACGAACACTTTGCAGCACACGATTTCCCCCCTAAATTATGAAAGTACCTTCTTCATACTTGGATATTAAAAATAGATGAATAGATTTTCTTCAAACCTTACAAAATAGAAAATCACTCATTTGTTTGGGCAGAGAACAAACATTTGAAATTTCTATGGGAACAAAGAAATCAGGGAATGAACAAACAGTTCATCATGTTTAGTATTCTGTGTCTAACAGTGGTCCATGCCATATACTTCAGAGGAAAGTACAGTAAACCTCACAACTATTCAACAATCTGTTCATAAGAGAATTTTCTTCCTAACCCCACAGATACTTCCTGAGACATTATATGCCTTAATAAAAAAAAAATTATAATTGTGGATGTTTCCATTATGCAAATACATTACTAATCCTTTTAAGCTCTTGACCTCAACATAAGATGGCTGAGAGTTTCACAGGTTACTTATACATTGTGTAAAAGTAGCATTTTATTTTTTAAATCAGTTTTAAATGCGTCTTTCAATTTCACTAGGTATCACCTTGTTCTTATATTACCTGAGTTATTTATTATTTCACATACCTTTGTTGCCACTTATTCCCCGTCCAAACTTAACAGTTCTCTTTTCAATCTCTCCTCAGATGAAACTTTTCATGCCTCTATTTTTTTTAGGCTCATCTTTGGACTCCTAGCTTTGCTATACTTCTTTGAGGTGAGGTGAGGGCATATCACTATGCAATGATATCGTAACATTTTTTATCCCATTCTTTACACCTCTGTAGTGGCATCCCTTATGTCTTGCCATGCCTCAGTTTCCCTGCTGATTGACAGTCTACCTTCTCAGTGATTGGGTTGTTCAGCCCTCAAGCCAAACAAAAAAACTTTTCCCCTTCCAGGTTACACAAAGTCCAAATGAAAGGAGAGTCCAAATACAAAACCTTCACCTACTCCCTCTCGCTAGGCCACAGCTGTCCCCACCAAGGTCTATCCCAGTGGTTCCCAAACTTTAACAACCTGTGAACCCCTTTCACTAAAATGTCAAGTCTTGCGAACCCCCTCCTAAAAATGAGTATTTCCAGGGATTTTCTCATTTGCCTGAGTATAAATTATAAAAGCAGTGATCTTGGAAATTTAAAATTTGTTTTTATGACATGCTTATTACACACTATTTATTATTAATTATTATTTATCATTACAGTATTTTTATTGTATTATGCAAACGACAACATTCTTCCAAGATCTCACTTTCGTAGCTTGTATCACTTTGAATAAGCCTGTTATAAGACAAGGCTCCTATGTTTCATCAAGGAGTATCAGATTTGAAACAACATGAAGGTATTTAAGAAGCCAGCTCAAAGAGTTCCTCCTACACAAGCATTCAGGTTCTTGAGCAGTCCAGGCAAACAACGCACGTTACAACAAAGCTTAAACTTGTTCTTCATAATAATTTAAAAACCAATACTAGCTGCTTATTTAATTTTAAAAACAGCAAAAAATATCCACCTCCCTTTCTATTTCTTATAAGGAGTCTTGAAGTTTATATCTCCTCAGTGTGGTAGATATGCTTGCTTTGATCTACTTAACAAGAAGTCCAGTGGCTCCAGGCTGCTGGTCCTGTGCTGCCCGGGGGCCCCTAGGGCTGGCTCTGTCCGCCATTAGGGAATTTTTTCCCCGAGAACCCCCTGAAACATTTCGTGAACGCCAGTTTGGGAACCACTGGTCTATCCGAACTTTTCCCCTGGGTGCAAGATTACTAAATTAGTCTTTCACTCCTTGACTGGAGGGATCCTTTATTCTTTAGCTGGCAGAGTCCACCCTCTCTTACAGAATACATCACCTGCAGAAGGCACTACTGTGGCACAGGAACTCATGCCCTCCATCTACCACAGGCTCCAGCCTAGCGGCCCTAAACAATGAAGTAGCCGTCCACTCCAGCCTCAACTCCTCTTTCACTCCTCCTCCTAAAGCTACTTCCTATATTTGCTTGTCTGTCAACCTTCTCTCTAGCCCTTTTCAGGTCTTCTGTGATGGGGTGGGTTTCCCACACCAAACCTGAGAGAGTTGAATTAGGCCAGACAGGCCCAATCAGCCAATTAAGCAGCAAACAGGGGTGATTTGGGCTGCGTAGAGTGCTAGTTAGAAGGAAGCTCACCTGTGAAGGAACGGGCAGGGCTTCTATAAAGCCAGGAGGCTGGCATCAGTGCGAGCAGGGAGGAAACCTGCAGTCTCTCTCTCTCTCTCTGAGGCAAGGGAATCCCTGAGGAAAGGGATATTATGCTAGGAGGAAGGGTTTACCTAGTAAGTCTAAGAGATAGCAGTCTGACTAGGAAGGGTGGAGAATGAAAAGGTTGGAGAAACATGGTAGAAAGTAGTCCAGATGTGAAAGCAGTAAGGTAGATGTTGCTGCAGGCCTTACTGGATTGCTGTAAGACCCTGGACTGGAACTCAGAACAGAATGTAGGCCTGGGTTCCCTTATCATCCGCTGTAGAGTATTATTGCTAGGGGCAGTGAATAGGCAGACTGATGGAGTCACTGCACAAGTGACATAATCAGGGCAGGAGGCCTGAGGATGGCCTGACAATGCTGGTGCAAAAGGACTTTGAAAGACTATGCTGGACGGGGAATCACAGTGGGACCTAGCCAGAGGACTGAATCACAAAGCAGTCATGCTGCAACTCCGTGAACAAGAGGAGAACTGTAAAAGGCAGAGGAGAAGAAAGGAGGCACTGAGCCAGGTGAAGCTAAATTGCTAGAAGAAGGCGACACACAGTGGTGAGTAGAGCGTATCCTGACACATTCCCTGACAGCCTCCTTTTTAATGAAAGTCCCACCAAAGGCAGCTGCACTCTCTAGACCCCTCCCTCTCTTTCTTACAATAGAAAGACCGTCAACACATCTGCCACTTGCCTCTTCCTTGGTCTCCTTCCACACTCAGCAAAAGAGAATAATAAAATAATAATAATCCCAGTCTCTTCCCCAGTATGCATTACTGTCAAGTTTACCAGATTTTTCTTGTCATGGCCAAAATAGGGACTAGATCTCTAGCTTCCCTTAAAGGGACAGAAAGAACTGCTAACATTTCTTTTTTTTGTTTGTTTGGGGGCTTTTTTACCTCTCTGCACTAGAAGTGGATGTTTTCTTTCATAATTAAGTCCAAAGCTGACAGTGAAGAGTTACAAAAGGTCTCACAAAACTGGGTGACTGCGCAACAAAATGGCTGATGAAATTCAGTGTTGCTAAGTGCAACTATATGTACAAAATAATGCGGTCTAAATTAGCTGTTACCACTCAAAAAAGATCTTGGAGGCATCATGGATAGTTCTCAGAAAACATCTATTTAATGAGCAGCGGCAGCCAAAAACAGTAAATGGAATGTTAGAAACAATTAAGAAAGGGGCACATAACACAGAAAATATCATAATGTCACTATATAAATCCATGGCACGTCAACATCTTGAATACTGCGTGCAGTTCTGGTCACCTCATCACAAAAATGATATATTCAAATTGGAAAAGGTACAGAGAAGGGTAACAAACATGACTGGGATATGAAACAGCTTCTATATGAGGGGAGACTAAAAAGATAGACGGCTCAACTTAGACAAGAGATAACTAAGAGGAATTATGAGAGAGGTCTATACAATTATGAATGGTGTGAACTGAAGAGGGACATGTTCTTTATCGCTTCACATAACACAAGAACCATCGGTCACCCTATAAAATTAATAGGCAGCGGGTTTAACAAACAAAACGAAGTACTTCTTCAAACAACACAGTCAACCTGTGGAACTCATTGGCAGTGGCTGTTGTGAAGCCCAAAAGTCTAACTGGGTTAAAAAAAGAATTAGGTAAGTTCATGGTCCATTAAAATGGCGGTTAGCCAAGATGGCCAGGGAGGCAACCCTATGCTCCGGGTGTCCCTAAATGTCTGACTGCCACAAACTCGGACTGAACGACAGGATGGATCATTCGATAGTTTCCCTGTACTGTTCATTACCTCTAAAGCATCTGCCACTGGTCACTGTTGAAAGACAGGATATTGGGCTAGATGGACCATTGATCTGACCCAGTATGGGTATTCTTGTGTTCAGCCTTCTGCAGTGACCCTGAATGTTTCTGCTAAATGGTTAGATTTAATTTTGAACTCAAATGTGTGAGTTCAGATTAATCCTTCCAATGTATATTACCTTAATATGTCTACACTGAATTTCAGCTACCATTAAGCTGTCCAATCATTCCGCTTTGTTAGGTCCCTCTGTAATTCTTCAAAGATTTCTTTTTTTGACTAATCTAAATAACTCATCTGCAAATATTGCCAATCTGCATTCACCTCCTTTTAAAAATCATTATTAAATACAGTATATTTAACACATGCCAGCCTTCCTATTTATCCTCTGGGGTCGGGTGTGTGTGTGTGTGTGTGTGTGTGTGTGCGCGTACTTCTGTATATCAAGGCCTATAAGAATTTTCCAGAAAGAAATAAAGTGTCCTTGTTCCTCTTTAAAAAAAATAAAACAAAAAAACAAAAACAAAACAAAACCCCCAAAACACTGAAATATCAGCAATGCTAAATCTGATTGCGTGGACGAATTTGTGGGGGTTTCAGAGGATGCACATGTTAAGTTTCCATATTTAACTGAAGGAGGGATAATGATGAATCTTTAACAAGGGCATTCTTTCTCCCATGTCAATTCTACACTCAAACAGAAGTTAACAAAAACGAATAGTTCAGTTGACTAAAAATTAAACACTCAAACTTTCACTCTTAGCTCTCGTAATATCATTTTACTAATTCAACAGTCATTCACAACAGACAAGACCAGAATTTCTAACTAAAAAAAAAAATCTTTTTGGTAACAGTCCTCTTAGATTTTCTACACCATAAAAACAAAACAAAAAACATGCACAATTTTTTCCTTCCTCTTCCTCCACCTTCAGCCTTTCGTCATGTTGAATAAATAATTTATTCCTACTATATTTTCTGTCTCATAGCCAGTTTCTAATTCATGACAGAATTTTACTTCTCACCCCAGCTACTTAGTTTCCTTAATAGCCTTTTTTGATGGACTTTGTCAAAGGCTTTGGAAAGTCCAAATGAATATCAACCAGTACTACTTTATGCTTTGCTGAAGTGCCCTAAGAATTTTAGCTTATTGATTAGTCATAGTTTTCTTTTTCAGAACAGGGTAATCTAGGTGTTTTATAACTATCTTTATTTACTGTTCCAAACACTTTCCTTGGTACTATGTATGACTCACTGGACTTCATTTGTAATTCTCAGGATCAATCACCAGCATTTTTAAAAAAACAGATTCACTTCAAATTCTTACTTGCCTTAATACACTTAGGAATTTGAAGAGCAAATAGCCATCTTCTATTTTATCATTCAAAACGTATGTTTCTTTCTACTGTCTTAACTTGTGTTTTTTTGGTGTTTTTTTTTTGGGAGGCTACTTGTTTGACAAGTAAAACTTTGAGCTTTCAACATTTCAACCATGTTTTGCCTTTGTGGGCCCCCCCCCCCCCTGTTTTAGGGTTATTCACTATTTATATTCCTGTCTTATTGTAGCCTCCCATGCTGGACTTTAAAAATAAACAAACTAAAATAAAGTGAGGAAATTAAATAAACTAAACAAAGGCCCTTTTTCTACAGATTAGTGGTATTGTGCTGATTTCTGATAGGATTCCTCATATGAGATGCTGAATTTAATTACATTGTGCCTCACTATTATTTAGTAGGTCAACTAGACTTACTTCTTGAACCAACACTTGTGCATTACTTAGTTCCAAGATGAGAATAACTTGTTTCTTAGGTGTTCTAGAACTACATGATCCAGAAAGCAGTCCTTTACAGGTGTTGAGAAATTGCTTCTCTAGCTATTTTAAAGCTATAAACACCCGAGAGAAGACTATTCTGTATTTCTACAGCACACCTCTGAAGAATATCCAAGTACTTGACAAACATTAGTAAATCTTAAATATTCCAGCAGGTTAGTATGTACTAACAGAGGCCAGGACAGAATAGGAGTAAGGGGAGAATTGGTAGACCACATATAAAAAAGTAGAAAATTATGTTCAACTATCCCCTATCCTCCAAAGCTCCCTAATCCAAAGAAATTCCAACATGGAAACAGGAGGGTAAAGAGAACCAAATATTCCCAGAAGGAGAGGAAGCATCATAGGGGAAAAAGTAATAGTTACTTGAATCTGGGCTGAAGGCTTCTACTGGTAGAAAAAGACTTTCAACATTTTCCCCAAAAGTATTCTGAACACTCCATTTGAAATAAAGACTATGGTGAGAATGCCTGCTCCTGACAAAAATTAAATTAAAGCATTGATACAGTAAGGCTTCAGGATTCACTGAGAACTAAGCAAAATTAAAGGATGAAACACCTGTTTGAATAGTATTTTTTTTTCCCCCTAACATAAAATATTACATTATTTTTCCATGTATTTCTTCTACACTTTACACACAGGAAAATGTGTAATGGGTAGAACAAGATTAATGAGAGCATTATTTTGGGTTAAAAGGGGTTCAATGTTGAAGAAATCTTCCAAATTACATTTTAAAAAAACCAAAATGAACAATTCCCTGCTCCCCCACATTTTCCTCCAGAAAACTCCCTTTTATCAGGGGATCTGGAGGGTAGGTGCGGGAAGGCAGGGGCCAGCACATGGGGGCACAGCAAAACATGGAAGTGGTAGGCCCAAGCAGCACCACTTCAAAGAGGGTTGATGATTCTGGGAGCCTCACTCCTGGACCACAATCCCACTGGCTAGCTAAAGATTTGTTCAGTGAAAGGAGGACAGTACCAATGTTTCCATTCTCCCTACAGTCTTAAATAAGGCCTGAGGAGGGGAGAGCTACTCTTGGTGAAGCTTTCAGCCCTTATTTTAATGCTCCAGTCTTTTAATTACACATCTGGGAAGTAGCTCTATTTCTTGCACAGACTGGAGAAAAAAGACTGCCTAGTAGCCTGCATAGCAGCTCTGATTTGCTGCCCTTTTCTATAAGTTAGGTGAAAGATGGTCAAATGTAGGGGATTTCCCTTTAGATTAGTGGTGCTCCCTCGCCTACCATTTAGAAACATATAAAAACATACAGTTTACAAGGAAAACTTGTGGGGTTTAGAGCTCTAGGAGCAAGCAAAGGTATCTGAAAAATGGGAGTGTGCATGTATGCAGAATGAATTGGGGTAAGTGTAAAGTGAGTTTGCCTGGGGAGAATATGTAAATGAGTGTGAGGAAGAAAAGACTGAGTGAATTGAAAGTGGATGTGGAATGAAGGAAGGTTGGGGTGTGTGGAATGAATGCATGAAGTCAGAGGGACAAATGGGCAACATATATACGCAAATTAATGTAAATTTCCAACAGTACGAAAATTAATCTACAGATTTATTTTGTTTGCAAATATTGAGAGTCACACATAATGTGAATGGAAAAAACTGACAGCATTATACTACACTGACCATTGTGGGCAGCTTTATTATTTTCAGTTCTGACTAACCAGTCATGGGCTAATGTGCAGCTCAATGAAAGAATGCACAGGCAATCCTCTGGTACACCTGGGCCACTCTGAAAGGGAATTGTCAGAGGAGTGAAAGAATATGGTGAGATTCTTTTTCACATTCTTCTCACACATTTCGGGAGTAGCAGCTTAGTGAAAGTCACAAAACCATAGCCCACTTTCATTGCTGCTCCTTAGAAGACACTAGGAAACCTTGAAATCAACCAGAAACGTATCAATTTAACTTTGCTGCTTGGGAAAACTATGATCAGTAGTAAGGCTGTGATCTAGAGGAAGGAAGGCACATAAATTATAAAAGGGGTGGGGATGGTTTTTGGGAGCACATTCTTCCCACCCTCCCAGCAGCTGGAGAGAGAGGTTATGAATTTGGAGCTCCCTAAGTAGCCCAGGCTCACAGAAAAGATTTGGACTCTTGAGCATCCTGTAGACAGCATGTGCATGTGAGGGGTATCTATATGTCTCAACATGGCTCGGCCCCGAATCCCACTGGTGCACAACTTCCTTCAAACTTTAAACATAATAGGCCTAGATGACTATTAATCTAACTAGTAGGTGTTAGAATTCTTTGCCCAAATTCTTCTAGTTATTGACTGAAGAGTTGAAAAAGTATAGTAGGGAAGCAAAATTCTGAATTATTCATTTTTTCTTTAAAAAATGAGTTAGACAGGATGGGCACACACTGGGCAGTTGTGGGGCTGAGGAAAGAACGTCTCACCATCTTTCACAAATGAACAAATTTCTGCAATAGTTTTGGTTTTCCATTTTTCAGGATATTTCAATATCGTGGCTCTCATCTTGCAGGAGGATCCCAAGGCTATGAGAGACCTTTTTTCTTAAGAGTGCTAAATATGTATATACCTGCCAACACATACAACTGGCCAGAACAGACTCAGGTTTTTCATCTTTGACCCAACTAAAACTAGTTCCCATCACTATTCAGGGACTGTTGGCAGCACTTATTGAACTCCAAGCTATGCTCTTTCCCACTTCCTATAGCTGCTTCTCTCTCTCAAAGGCAGCCAGCCTGGTTCCATCTCCATTGCCCAGCTAAGCTAATACAGCTGAGGTGCAGGAGTGCTGAGCAGGTGCCTGAAAACTGTTCGGGCAAAGTATTAGGTGAATCCCTTGGAGACAGAAACCATGTCTGAATGTATGGGAGAAGGACTACAGCAAACACAGCAATAACCTTGGGGAGCAGAGGGGAGGATAAGACCTGATGTCCACAGGATAGAAAGGTGGAACAGCATTTTTTAAGGGACAGCATTTCCAATAAGCTGGTCATTCTGGGGACAGTTGAAATGTTTTATGTGGTTTCTTGTGAATTTTAGTTTATTTTTCTCTTTTTTCCCCTCTCAGTATCACTATAAGCCGGGACTTTAAAATTGACCAGAATAGACATTCAACTGTCCAGCATCTTCCAAACACACAGCTTATTTGGATATTCTTTTAAACAAAGTAGACACTAACCTGAAAAGTGGGCTAAGAGACTTTTCTATCATACCTTAAGAAAATATTAAGAGACTTTCTATCATAGTCCCCTTAAACACAGCAAAGCATATAACAGTCAAAGTTGATCTTAAGATTTGTGGAAGAGCCCCAACAGCTGGAAAATGAGTAGCGACAATATCAAGTTGTGGGAGAAAAAAATGAGTATACCTTTGAGTTGCAAAGTTTGCAGAGGATATAGGGGTTTTTGTGTATGTTTAAACATTAGTCCTAGCATCATATTAGTCCACTAACCTAAAATCTTCAGTTTCTTAAATTTGCAACACTTACATTACTGTCATTTCAATGTTCTGTGGTTTTTCATATTTATATGTATATTTTACTGAAATTTTTAAATGACCACATTACAATGCAGCCACAGGTTTAAAAGTAGAATGAAGATCAAAAACTACCCATAATCATTATTCCCAGCTATCGGCAACTAAATATAATTTGGAATCTCTCTTTTGGCAGGGAGAGCAAAACATAGGAGTAATACATATGAAAAGCTATTACAAAATGAATGCAGTATATATGCTAGTCTTTTTTGCTACTGCATACATACTTCATGAGTTATTCTTTCATTTTAAAAAGGGACCACTGGGTTTGATGGGTATTTTACTGAAATAGTTATAGTTTATCAAACATTCGACTAGAGAGTTCATAAAATTCTCATTAGCTAACTAATAAAATCATGTATGATTTTGAGAGGCAGATTTTGAAGGTACAGAAAAAGGAAACTAAACCTCATGGCAGTAAAGAAAGGAAATCTATACATACTATCAATTCTGCAACACTGCAATAAAGTATAGTCCTGTTTATCCAAAACCCTATTATCCAAACCTCTGCATTATCCAAATCCCTTCCTTGCCCCCAAACACTAGATACATGTTGTAGAGGGCATGTATCTTGTGCTGGAGGACAAAGAAGGAATTTGGATAAGGCAGAGGTCTGAATAATAGAGCAAAGACCACCAGCCAGGACTACAAAGAGAACAATGATGAGCAGCCCCGGCTGTAAGGATGGCCACTCTGCAGCTGAATGGCTCCTGCAGCAGGGCAGGGAGTCCTCTGTAGCCCCACTGTCATGGGAGTGAGTGAGCAGGGGCTGTGACAGAGGAGCTGCATATCAAGACTGACAAAAGCTTTTCTTGACCCAAATCAGGACAGAAAATCACGACTTTAGAACACTATTTTGAAAAAAAACTAAAGCATTATCATTAGGGCCACGCTGCATGCAATGAACTTCACAAATAAAACAGACTTTTCCTACCTCTCAAATTTTCCTAAAAACCAAGATGAAATAAGCAAGCAAGAAAGAGCATGGTGGAGAGTAGGTGGAGACGAAAGCTCAGGGAGCACATGGTGTATAAAAAAGTTCTGAAAACTTATTTAGGCATGTAACATGCATGTCTTAGAACTAACGTGGTAAGTACACTTTTTTTTTCTTCTTTTAAACGCCAATTACATTTTAAACATATCTTTGTTTTGGGCTTGGAATCAAGGATGTGGGGGTGGTATGTGAAAGATGGGGAAGGCAGGAAGATGAAGAGGGACAGATAAAGTGGAGACAGAAGTTAAGAATCAGGAAGATGAAAATGCAGTGAAATATGGATCACTAACGGTGACCACAGTCCTAGAATGTCCAGTATTATGCAAAATTTGAAAGAATGCAGGTTCTAATGGTGCAGGTACAGAAGAGAGTCTGAAAATGCTGCTGGCACTGTGGATTCTGCTGCAGGGCACCTCTGGGGGAGCTGGGTGCTGTGAAGATGGCAATGCTACAGAACAAGGAGGACTTCGTGCACAATTCCACAGAGAGATCAACCTGAGGAAACAGTTAACCAAACGTCCCTGATATCTTGGATAACTTAAAACACTTACTCATAGACTTGACGACTATCATTTTCACATCCTGGATTTCCTAGTAAGCATCAAGTATTATTTTAACTAACAAGGGGATTGGCAGGATTTTTTTTCTCTTAGTTTCTATGAAAAATAAGCAGACGGCTGGAATTATCTTATTTCCATCTCAGGTATTTTAAGTCTCAGCCACATTCATAACTGCCCACCAAGATCCTGCACAGGAGCAACAGAAAAACCCCCATAAAAGTGGACCAAATTATGCCACTGCCACAGATGCTCTTGCAGACTCTTAATCCTTGGGGAAAGGGAATTTCCCGTCACTGCTGCTCATTTAACAAGGGCATGGTCAGAAATATTTGCTAGAAATATTTGCTAAAAATAGCTTAACAAAATTTCAATATAAAGCCAAAAATGGAGTTTTCTTCTGCTACTCTGTCCTACAGCAAGGCGGGAACAGGGAAACAAATGAGGGAGTGTGGTTTAGCTGACTAGGAGAAGACAAAAATAGACATATCCATTGGTTGCTAACATGCCTATCAAGAAAAGTCTCAGTCATGGTGGTAACAAAGGCAAAGAAGAGACACTCATATGCTATCACCATTATTTGGGATGATGAGAGTATTATTCTATTGTCAAGTCTCCTAATATTCTCTCACATTTTATTTGAATTCACTGTTCTTTCAATAAATAATGGTCAGGCTTATTGACTGAAGCCAGAATTGAATACTGTACATTTGAGAATCACTTGCAGTACTGGTTAGACCAGGGGTAGGCTACCTATGGCACGTGTGCCGAAGGCGGCACGCGAGCTGGTTTTCAGTGGCACTCACACTGCCTGCGTCCTGGCCACCGGTCCGGGGGACTCTGCATTTTAATTTAGTTTTAAATGAAGCTTCTTAAACATTTTAAAAACCTTATTTACTTTACATACAACAATAG